>CM077022.1:69588970-74388970 GCA_039090855.1 Macrothele yani | reverse complement strand
CAAGGCTTTGGAAATCATTTCAAACAAATGGAGAGTGTAGCAAACGTCACGGGGGAGGTCGTGTTCGCAGTACGACACCTGCAGAAGATCGGTACATAGTGCTATCAACAAAAAGACACCGGCGCAGCACAGCTAGTGAGGTAGCAAATCAGTTTATGGCTGCTACTGGCAAGCGGATCTCCCGAAAAACTGTCGCCAGACGTTTGCATGAAGGAGGACTATACGCCCGCCGTCCTGTTGTGTGCATCCCATTGTCCAGACGTCACCGTACCGCCCGTTTGCAGTGGTGCCATCAACATCGCAATTGGACTGATAACGACTGGTCTGCTGTCCTCTTCTCAGATGAGAGTAGATACAGTCTATCGTCTGATTGTTGACGACAACTGATCTGGCGTGATAGTGGTACTGCATATTGTCCAGCAAACATACAGGAAAGGGACCGATATCCGACATGTAGTGTCATGGTATGGGCTGGCATCATGAACAATGGCCGTACGTCCCTCTATGTGCTTCCAACTGGGACTATGACTGGCCAACGGTACATTAATGATGTTCTGCTACCTCATGTTCGCATGTTCCGTGGTGCTGTCGGTGATAGATTCATTTTCATGGACGACAACGCAACATGTCATCGAACAGTCGCTGTCCAGGAGTGTCTTGAGAGCGAGGATATTCAACGCCTCGTATGGTCAGCACGTTCTCCAGATCTGAATCCCATTGAAAATGTGTTGGATGCTTTGGGGAGGAGTCTTGCTGGTCGCCAATGCCCTCCAATAAACAAGGACACCCTCATCCGTGCACTGACAGAGGAATGGGATAAATTACCCCAACAACTGCTTGATAATGTTGTGCAAAGCATGACACGACGTGTGGAATCTTGCATCGCCCTCCATGGTGGCCATATCCCGTATTGACATCTTACGCCGGAACGCCTGCGGACGGTAATTGCATTTTTTTCACGTTTACGTATTCTGCACAAAATGGCCTGTTTGTCCCTTGAACACGTTCCAAAGCCTTCTGGATTTCAGAGCACAATAAATTGTCTTTCTTGTAATGTCCTGACATTCTGACATTATTTTATTTCACTTGGCATCCAACCACACTTACTTTTTTATGCGCAATATAGCCGTTTATGATCCGTCCTTAGCAATTGTCCAGCAGTGTATAAAAGAAAAATAATGAGTAGCAAGGATGGGGGATAAAAAAACAGCCCAGGGGCAAATTTCATCTAAATCCGGCCCTGGGTCGCATCATCGGCATGAGAGACTGCAATGTTTCCATTCGGAAGATTGATGGTTGTGTGGGGCGCAGTGTGTCCGTTGTGGAAAGAGTGTGCAGGGAATGGTACGAACGAGGGCGTAGGACACAAAGAGAAGGTTCTGGACGCCGTACATAGACAACCCCGAAAGACAATCGTCATCTCATGAGGATGTCTTTGAGTGACCATTCTGCGTCATCAGCGGCGTTGGCGCAGCAGTGGAACCGTGACTCATTCTCCCATGCCAACTGTAACAGTATGTCGCCGATTATTACAGTTTGGACTGTAGGTTTGTCGGCCCCTCGGCACGCGGGTGGCTCTAGTGGTCAACGTTCGTGACTGCCACGGAGAAGACCTCGGGTTCGATCCCAGGCAGGTATGTACGCTCGAACCCCTAAATATCCGCCGTGCATCGGATGGGCACGTAAAGCCGTCGAGCCCCGGGTACTGGCCCCCCGGTAGTAAATAAGGGCGTCTTCTACCTCGCTTCCGTGTGGCTTTCCTATCAGGCACTCTAGCCCAAATCTCCTAGCTTCCTATTTCTAAGGGTTGTTTAAGACCTGGGGTCAGACACTCCCTTCCTAAAATCCTCTACATATGATCTTATGGGCATATTAAATCGTCGGAACCCGGGTACTGGCCCCCGGTAGTAAATAAGGGCGTCTTCTACCTCGCTTCCGTGTGACTTTCCTATCGGGCACTCTAGCCCGAATCTCCTAGCTTCCTATTTCTAAGGGTTGTTTAACACCTGGGGTCAGACACTCCCTTCCTAAAATCCTCTACATATGATCTGATCTGATCGTCGGTCTCTCGTTAGGCTACCTTTGACACCGCACCAACGGACTGCCAGGGTTGCAGTGGTGCATCGAACGAAGGGAGTGTTGTGACGAATGGCACAATGTCGTGTTCTCGGACGAAATACGCTTCTTTTTAGGCAAAAATGATAGCCAAATATGTGTCCACCAACGACAGGGGAGAGGCGCCGGAGACAGTGTGTTTTCATCAGGCATTATGGCTTGCAGTACTATCGGGCACGAAAGCAGATCACCAGCCGCGAGCTGTTGGTGCTTTAAATAACCCACAGTATTCGCTTGATCTAGCACCGGCTGACTAATTTGCATTTCCTTGCCTGAAAATAGCACTGAAAGGAAAGTGGTTTTAGGACATTTCGGATTTTTAAGGGAAGGCGATTGTCAAGCTGCAGTCGATGGCAATCGAGGATTGAGACAGGGGACTTTTCCAGTAAAGTAAGTTTTCTTAAATATTACCTATTGCTCATATTTACTGTGCATTCACCGAACGTTGTTGACCCACCTTATACATCTAAGAACACAAATAATATGTCCAGAGCGTCTTTATGCACATCGAAGTAACTGCGGGTAAACGATGGCGCGTGAGAAGTTCATGAAACTGTATAAATTGCATCTTGTACTGAGCTACGTTAATCAGCGTTATTCTCGTTCTTCAGTCAGGTGGGAACGGCAGCAGGCTCAAGCGAGTTTGACAAATGCCAAATTGTGACAAGGCCTAAACGATTTACAAAGCCTAAATTGTGACAATGCCTAAAGGATTTACAAAGGCTAAATTGTGACAAGGCCTAAATGATTTGACAAAGGCCGAATTGTGACAAGGCCTAAATGATTTGACAAAGGCCGAATTGTGACAAGGCCTAAATGATTTGACAAAGGCCTAAACGATTTCTCCATATACTGTAAAAAAATAAGGGGTGTGAATTCACGGAAAATTTCTGAAATGAACGCACAGCAAAGTTACCGGCAAATGTTCGTCTTTTAAAGAAATTTTTGTTTTTAAAAGTTCCAGTTCATTTTTACGCTTTCCAACCGTAGGTTGAAGAAGCGAATATGCTCCAGCTTTGTCCTTCCGTCCGCACCCTAACTCGCGTATAAATGGTTCGATTTCAATGAAATTTTAGTATGTGGTAGGGGACTACGTGGGGACGAACCCATTTGGAAATGGGAGAAATGGGGTCAAAGGTCAGGACATAGGAGCGGGATCGATTCCATTGCCCTTATGCGTCATAACTTGCGCAAAAATGATTCGATTTCGATGAAATTTTAGTATGTGGTAGGGGACAACCTGGGGTCGAACCCATGGACGAAATAGGGCAAAGGTCGGGACATTGGAGCGCGATCGATTCCATTGCCCTTATGCATCATAACTTATGTTAAAACGCTTCTATTGCGACAGAAACTTTAATCATGTTGTTTCGGGAGTATACTGAACCGGTTCGGTTGAATATCATCGAAATGGGGTAAAAGGTCAGAACACAGGAGCGAGATTTATTCCACAGCCATTAATCCCCATAACTTGAGTAATTATTTCTGGTATGTTGGAAAGCGTATCATAATTAATGCATTGCATGATTTTATTAACTTGTTAACTTCTGTATTTTCACAGATTTTCCGTAGTCAGTAATTCCGTTTATTTCAGAAAAGTCCGTTTCAGGATTTCCCGTATTTAGACAGAAATTTCGCAAAATCCAACCAGCTGAATTTTTCAGCCCTTACTCCAGAGAATACTTTCTCGCCGGTGGCTGGGATCGAACTGAGGTACGGTCTACACAAGCCGCGCGTCTTAACCACTGAGCCAGAAAGTCTTAGGAAGTGCACTCACGTTCAAGGTAAAACTAATGATCTTCAAATAATGTACTTCTTTCTTCATTAATGCGAGTAGTTTAGTCATTTTATTTTCTGTTGGACCATATTGTTTTTTTGAATACGTTCGTAATCATTTTATTTTTTCTGTTGGAGGACGTATCACAAATTAAGTATTTTTTTCAACGTGATGTTTCGAAGCAACAGAATGCTTTTTTGTATTGAAGGTTTAACGACCACCGTGAGCAAGTCAAGGAGCTATAAGCAGTCGCCCGTCTCTTAATTTAGGGCCACTGGCTCCAAGGAAGGGAGAGGCAAAATAACAACCACGCTTCACCGGGATTCGAACCTCGGACCATTTGGTAACCCAGCTGTTATAGACCACAGCGCCATCGGGGCGGCAGAATGCTTTACAACTTGAGAACTTTTTTTTTTTAACTAACAATAACCTTCATGTACCTTTAAGAAATTTTGAAATATTCTGTTTTATAGTATTAATTTCACAACACTTCTAAATATAAAATTTACTTTTGATAGTTACAACAGTTTTTGTCTTAAACACTCCACAGACTGTTAGATAGACATCGTACAATCACCTGTACAATAATTTAAGTACCCGGTTTCTTACGGTAGCACAATATATTAGGTGTACAAATAAGTTTTAAAACGTTTTTTGTACGACGTATACCGCTAATTTACATATCCGACATTCACCCGCATTGTTGTCATGTGGCTGTAACTGGTCCCGAGTATAAAATGTGACACAGAAGTTTGCCCAACAGTCAAACGCACTTGCACATTGGTAGGTGAAAGATGGCAAGCGATACTGCATTTATTCGACACTGCATTTGTTACGAATTTCATCAAGAAAAAAGTGCTGAGAAAGCTCGTACATCGATCTGTTCTGTTCTGGGGGAGAATATTGTATCGAAAAGCACGTGTGCGTTTTGGTTTAGGCGGTTTAAAGCAGGTGATTTTGATGTTTAGCGATCGAGAACGTAGCGGCGCACCCGCAAAAGGTTGCACATGACAAACTGCAAGCACTGCTGGATGAAGATTCATCTCAAACGCAAAAAGAACTAGCTGAACAACGGGGGTAACTCAACAAACCATTTCCAATCATTTACGCGCAATGGGAAATATTCAGAAGGAAGGAAAATGGGGTGCCACATGACCTGAGCCAGAGGAACAAGACTGAGCGTGTCATGAAGTGTTTCAATCTGTTGAATAAACAACACAGAAAGTATTTCCTGCGAAAAATCGTTACGGGTGATGAAAAGTGGATATGTAACAACAATCCCAAACGCAAAAAAACACTGGGTAGACCCCGGTGAAGCAACGACTTCGGCACCGAAATGCAATATTCACTCCAAGAAAGTTCTGCTGTGCATCTGGTAGGATATGAAGGGTGTGCTCTATTATGAACTACTGGAACAGGATCAAACTGTTACTGCTGATCGCTACAAGCAACAATTGCTGCGATTGAACCATTAAATCTGTCCGAAACGTCTGTTTACAGGCAAAGGATTGCGTCCCGTAAAATTACTGCAGGACAACGCTTGTCGCGAAATCGGTCAAGGAAACGTTATTGAGGCTTGGCTGGGAAGTTTTGGACCACCCGGCGTATAGTCCCCATCAGACTATCATTTGTTCCGATCGATGCAACGTTGTTTGTCTGCTGTACAGTTCCGGACATGTGACGAAGTGCAAAAATAGGTTGACGACATCGTGTCACACGACGAAATATTCTTCTGGCTGGAATCCGTCATCTGCCCGACCGATGGCGGAAGGTGATAGATAATGACGGCGCATATTTTGATTCGTAAAGGTATTGTTGTTTTCTCTCAATTTACATGTTGTTTTGTCTTAAAACGCTTTAAAACTTATTCGTACACCTAATATTGATATAATAGCTGGTGCACAAAATGGGGGAGAGGAGAAGAAATATCCTGTGCTACAATAACTAAAATACATACCATATGCTATCCAAAATATATGATTTCGTTACAGAACCTCAAAATCAGTTCCTTTGCAATTTAACAGCTAATCAAACCTTCAAGTATTCCCGCGAATATCTCCTCTTACCGGAATGTTTTCGTCATATGGACAGGGAAAAGAATTGTGGAAATGTTTCTGAAAATTCAGAAGCCGCCCCGGTGGCGCAGTGGTCTAAGCGATGGCCTCTGAACATTCGTCCGTAAGGGGTCCGGGTTCGAATCCCGGTGAGGCATGGATGTTGTGTTCGTCTTACGGCACTGGCTCTCTCCCTTCCCTGGAACCAGTGACCCTAAATTAGGGACGGGCGACTGCTTATAGCCCATTGAGTTGCTCACGGTAGTCGTTAAACCTCCAATCCAAAAAAAAAAAAAAAAATTCAGAATTTTCCTGTCGCACGAAAAATCCGTGAAATTCAGATTTCTTTCCATCATTTCACGAAAAAGGTCGTATCAGAAATATGCTTCGTTAATGCACGAAAGGAATCACAGAAAGTGCTTCGTGAATTTCAGAATTTTTTTACAGTGTATCAACGCGGAATGTTTCTATGCATTCTAGTTAAGTCTCTTCAAGTGTAATGTTTGTTTTTCACTGCAGTATCTATCTTTTTCAGTTTAACGACCTTCCTGCAGTCTCTATGGCTACACGGATTCACATGTCTCCACTTCAAGGTCAGTGGCACCAGGGAAGGGGAAGAACCAGTGTAAGAAATAACAAATCATCTGTGTCTTACTCGGGATTACAGCGCTACGAGCAAAAGACGGGACGACAAAAATGGTTTCGTTGGATTCACTACAATGCTCCACGCGTACCGGAAGTTGACTGAAAGACACATTGTTTGGTGTTGGACAACACCCATCATACAGAAGTTTTAAAATCTCATTTATCGGGAAATGAAACAAGCTCAGTTGGTAACAACATTCAGATTTAGTTAGAATTTCAGTACATATCAACGAGGATTAACCTATTGCCTGTAAATACACGTTAGTAAAATCATGCAATGCATTGATTATGCTACGATCTCCAACATACCAGAAATCCTTACTCAAGTTATTACTCAAGTTATATCTCGCTCCTGTGCCTTGGCCTTTGACCCCATTTCGATGATATTTAACAGAATTGGTTCAGCATACCTCAGGAACAACATACTAAAGTTTTGTATCAATAGAAGCATTTCTAGTCAAGTTATGAGGATAATGGACGTGGAATAAATCTCGCTCCTGTGTCGTGACCTTTGGCCCCATTTTGATGATATTCAACCGAACCGGTTCAGTATACCTTCGGAACAACATGATAAAGTTTTGTCCTAATAGTAACATTTTCAGTCAAGTTATGAGGATAATGGCTGTGGGATAAATGTCGCTCCTGTGCCCTGACCTTTGACCCCATTTCGATGATATTCAACAGAACCGGTTCAGTATACCTCCAGAACAACATGATAAAGTTTTGTTGCAATCGAAGAATTTTTACGTAAGTTATGATGCATAATTTCGCCCATTTTCAATACGGTTCGTCTCCAGGTTGTCTCCTACCACATACTAAAATTTCATCGAAATCGAACCATTTTTACGCGAGGTACCGTGCGGACGGACAGACGGACAAAGCTGGAGCATATACGCTTCTTCAACCTACGGTTGGAAAGCGTAAAAAACAGTTTTGAAAAATATTAATAATTAAAATGATGATTGAAATAAAATTAATAGAGATTCTTCGTGCATTCGCTTTCGGTGATTAACAAATAATAATGGGATTTTCGGAAACATAAACTTAAAAAAAATACTGTGAAAAAACTCAGAATCATCTCTAAGAAATTAAGTAGTATTAAAACATGCCTAGTAAATAAATCCTCATTTTGCAATAAAATATGAAAAGAAAAAGATAAAATGAGTTATTAAATCAATGTTCAACATCAACAGTGCTGATTGAAATACTAAACGAAACTATGACGATCTCCAATTTAACCTTCTTTTGAGATTTAATTCCTATGTAAGCTATGTTACTTCGCCGTTAGATTTTTCCTTCTGAACGGCATGTCACTTCCCGAATTTCCTCACACGCTTTGGCAACAACTGATAGTGCATCAAAGGTAAATAAAAGCTACAGTGAGAGTAAAAAGTGCGTGATAGTATTTAGTAAGACGAATGATGCTTTAGTGAGTGTATATTTTGACGAACACTACCTTGATATTCTAGACACTGACATGGTCTCATTTATGAATGTGATATTGTGATAAAAACGAATCTCTGTGGACAGAGGAATTGTGACTACGACTGTACTTTAACAATTTTTCTTGATGTTTCTTTTGCCTATCGATCCCTGACGCAATTAGTTGTATTTAAGATTTAATGGTATTTCAACAATACATGAATTTAAAACGTAACGAATTACATCAAAGCATTATAAACTTATAACATGCAAATTGGGAATAAACCGTCTATTGTCTTACCACGAGCAGTACTGTTAGGCATCATTACTTCTTTAGGTTGAGCTTTCTTGCATTCCACCTGTAAAAATGCAATTTAGATCCTATGGTCTTGACCAAAAAAAAAAAGCATATATATATAGCATTATTAATAACATCTATGAAAATGCAAGTGCAAAGGTTCGGCTATTTGAGGATACAACACCAATGAAAATTGGAAAGGGAATGAGACAAGGTGATACCATATCTCCCAAACTCTTCAGTGCCACATTGCAAAGTGTCTTTCAATGTTTGTACAGGGAAAACAAGGGGATAAAGATAAATGCGGATTATTTAACTCACCTTCGTTTTGCTGATGACGTAATCACATTTTCAACTACCCCTTCAGGCATGTATAGTATGATCCAGGAACTTGCTGACAAGAACTTTCAGAAGACAAAAGTGATGTACAATGCTTTTACAAGAAATGAAGATTTATCGATTGATGGGGAAAAGCTGGAGATAACCGATACCTACATTTACCTAGGACAGCAGATATCAAGTGAGGGGTCACATTGATGAGAAAATTAATCGCCTTATAAAACTTGGCTGGGGAGCTTTTGAAAGAAACAGTACAATTTTCAAGAGCAATATGCCATTATGTCTTAAACGAAAAGTGTTTGATCAGTGCATCCTTCCAGTTCTTACGTATGGAGCAGAGTCATGGACTTTAACTAAAAAAAGACATACAAAGGCTGCAGACAACTGAAAGCAGCATGAGAGATGCATACCTGGTGTAACCAGGAAAGATAAGAAGAGGAACTCGTGGATAACGAATATGCCAAGAGTGGAAGACACCATGATGAGAGTAAAATCCCCGAAATGGCAATGGGTGGGACATGTTGCCAGAAGAACGGACCACAGGTGGACAACAGAATTTCTATACTGGATTCCAAGGGACAGAAAAAGACCCAGAAGAAGACTACGCGGGAGATGGATGGATGCAATTCGAAAGTATACCGGAGTAACATGGAGGAGAGTGGCTCAAGGCAGACAGTTATGGAAGAAACTTGGGGAGACCTTCATCCAGCAGTGGACTGATAATGGTTGACAATGACATATACAGGGTGATTCAGCACCAGTGCGACACACTTGCGGGAGGGGTAGGGGGCACAAAGACGATTCGGAATCGCATAGCATTGCAGGGTCGGAAATGCCTTCTTCGTGCGGTAGAGGGCGTTGTATGGGAGCTGGACTGCACAATGTTCCCGCAGAAATCCGGCATTTGAGAACCGGTAGCCGATGTTGTAGGATGGGCGAATGCACAAACCTTGAATTGGCCGACATGCGTCTCGCATATGGAGCTGCGGCCTGTAACGGAGCTATGCGCTTGTACCACGAACGTTTTCCGAGGAGGCGTACTCCTCATCATACGATCTTTGCACGTCTGCACCAGAGGCTATGTGAGAATGGTTCTTTCGAGAGAACTGCCATGAATCGGGAACGAAAAGCATGGACGCCGGACAATGAGGAGAATGTCCTACGTTATGCAGAAGGTAGTCCAAGTACGAGTACTCGAGCGATAGCCCAAGGATTGGGTATTTCCCAATTCACCGTTTGGAGGATTCTGTCAGCAAACGATATGTATCCATACCATTTGCAGCGGGTCCAAACACTAAAGCCCGATGATTATCAACAGCGGACAGGTTTTGCTACTTGGTTTCTTCAACAGAGTGCGGCAGATCCCGTATTTGCTGCATCTGTTTTGTTCACGGATGAAGCAAGTTTTACAAGAGAGGGAACCTTCAATCCACATAATGCCCATTTGTGGCTGTATGGAGAACCCCCATGGTACGAGAACACGTGCAGCCCCAAACCGTTTCGCTCTAAATGTTTGGGCCGGCATTGTTGGAGACCACCTTATAGAACCTTATCTCATGCCTCCTCATCGGGGCAGTAGGGAATACTTGATCTTCCTATAGCAAGTCCTGCCGGAACTTTTCGAAGAAGAACATGTTCCCCAGTCGCTGCGCCGCTCAATGTGGTACCAGCATGATGGGCCCCCAGCCCATTTCACCAATGAAGTCCGGCAACACCTAAACGTTACATTTGGACAGCATTGGATCGGTTGTGGTGGTCCGGTTCATTGGCCTGCCAGATCGCCGGACCTATCATCTTCTTCTGGGGTCATATGAAAGCAAAAGTGTACGAGACCCTAGTTGAATCAGTTGAAGACCTTGTCGCTCGCATCTGTGTAGCTGCCGGGGAGGTCCGAGATACGGCAGGAATCTTCCAGAATGTTAGGGATTCCATGTAGCGTCGATGTCAAGCTGTGTAAGAGCGTGTGGTCAAAATTTCGAACACCTTCTGTAGCATGTGTGGTTTTTGCTAATGTAAATATCATTATTAAAATTGCTTCATGTTGCACTTACGTGTTGCTGTTTCATTTCTTGTCTTTACTTCTATTTACCCTAGCTCGTGAAGAAGGCATTTCCGACCCTGCAATGCTACGATTCCGAATCGTCTTTGTACCCCCTACCCCTCCCGCAAGTTTGTCGCACTGGTGCTGAATCACCCTGTATATATATTCTATTAAGAATTTTTGTACTGAGCATATTTTCTTAACCTTTTAAGCGGCTGATGTAACTAAATCAAAATCTGCGATCTTCAAATAGAAATGTTCATATTGCCGCAGGGTTTTACGAAAGCTACCGCAAGATAATTTCTTTCTTTATTTCAGTCATTGTTTCTCTGTTCCATCCTATAGTCCTTTATTCTCTGCTCCATTTTACAGACCTTTATTCTCTGCTCCATTATATACTCCTTTATTCTCTGTTTCATGACTCAAGGAATAACGCGGAAGGTGAAATCCCCCTGACAAGGACATCATGCCACTGGGTAGAAACAAGCGACTGAAATATCTTCTATTTCCTTTCTTAAGCTCGTCAACATTGTTACAATTCTTTTAGCAAGAAATCAGTCAGAATGGATTAGTATCAATCGTACCCTTTAAATTACCGCTTTGAAAAAACAGTTAAGGGTTCCGGAAAGATACGCTTTCGGATGTGCCAATTCACCTATTCCAGCAGTGTTCGGCTTGCTTCTTAGACAGCGAACATATATCGATCGAACGGATTTCAGCCCATTTTACTAACCCCGAGTTAATTCGTTCCAGCCAGTTAAAGGGTTAATTCCAGAAGTCACATAGAAAAACTTAATGGTGTTTGATGGTGGATGATCCTTTGTTTTCAGGAAACGTAGTGTCATTTGAGTTTGTGAAAATTCTGAGTTTAACCATGTTTGAATTTCAGCTCATGAGGAAAAACTTCTTAGCTGAGGGTCGACAATCTTGACTGCCGCATAGCCATTTTCCGGAAGCTGACTATGCGACTAGTTGAAAAATGAAATATGTTCACACAGAGAGTTATAAATATTACACTGAAGGGCAATTGAATTAGAGATACCTGTCTAGTAACGTGTAGCACCACCTTTTGTCCTGATGACGGCAGCGATTCGTCTCGGCATGGACTCGAAAAGACACCGGAAGCGTTGGGAAGCCATACGGATCCACGACCCCTGAACAAGCTCCCACAGTTCACGAAGATTTGATGGAGGGAGGTCATCTCTCTCGATGGCATCCCAGATTTGCTCGATGGGATTGAGGTCAGGTGACATAGCTGGCCAAGGAAGCGAGGTCACGTCGGTGGACTGTTCATCCAACCATTCGGATACAATTCGGGAGCGATGGCACGGTGCATTGTCTTGTTGCAGAATGAGGTGCCCAGTGGGATGTTGAAGACGCACAAACAGGAGCAAATGGTCGTCCAGGATATTCCGGTAACGTTTACCTGTGAGGGACGATGTCACACGTACCAGAGGTCCCACTTCAGTCCACGTAAACAGTCCCCAGACGAGAATGCCACCCCCACCAGCTTGAAGAGTACCCTGCTGGCAAGAAGGATCCATCGTTTCATGTGGTTTGCGCCGTACTCGTATCCTATCATCTGCATGTACCAACGTGAATCTCGACTCATCAGTCCAGGCAACATTTCCCCACATGTCTAGGGTCCAGTGGCGATGTTCCCGCGCCCATGCTAATCTTTGCACCCTGTGATGTGCGGTCAGCAGCGGTACCCTCGTGGGACGATGGCTTCTGTACCCCATTGCGAGGAGATGGTTCTGGATGGTGTGGCTGCTTACACGTTTTTGTGCACCAGCGTTAAATTGCCGAGTGATTTCTTGCACTGTGGCCCGTCTATCCGCTGTTACAATGCGAGCTAGCCGACGATGACCCCGCTTATCCACATGCTGTTGTTCACGGCAGTTGGCCCTTGCAGGGATGGTTTTACCGGATTCAATGTACTCACGGTGCACCCATGACACAGTGGCTCGTGAAAATCCCAGTGCCTGCACGACGTCCGAGATGGAGTGACCCATTCGTCGGGCCCCAACAATTTTCCCACGATCAAATGCACTTAGTCTTACCCATACTGCGTCCGACTCTTACTGATTCCCGTCGCATCACTCCTTATATTGTCGGATCGCTGCATACGTCATGTCGTTTGCCCACGATCAAATGCACTTAGTCTTACCCATACTGCGTCCGACTCTTACTGATTCCCGTCGCATCACTCCTTATATTGTCGGATCGCTGCATACGTGATATCGTTTTCGTTTACAGGGCCGCCCACAGCGCCACATTTGCATAACGCCAGCTGTCTCTAATTCAATTGCTCTTCAGTGTATATTGAGACGCAAAGGGTGTATCACTACTAGGTTGATCCTGTAAATGAATTATTCCAGAAATGCTGTTTATTGTAGGAAGATTAAACTGTGGTACAACGTACCTGAATTAATAGGAAAGTGAATGCCACCATGGCGCCGAGCCAACTCCACGAGTACATTGTCACTGTCATAACTGCCACTCGTCAGTTGAGACAATGTTGACGATAGAAAACGTGTTTTTTCTTGCGCCCCTATATACTGGGTAACAGGATCGTTTGAGGCATGTTGAAAACCGTTTCAAGAAAAGTATGGCGAAATTGCACCTTCAAAAGAGGCGATCCACAAAATGGAGAAAAAATTGGAGAACACGGTTACGTTGGTGCCGATTCGTACAGGAGGTCGACCGAAAATGTCAGCGGATACGGTGAGGGAAGTGCAGTTGGAGCAGTCACCGACGAAATCTCTATGGCGTTTATCACAGGAGATGGAAATTTCAACGTCATCATGTCACCGAGGGTATCGTTCACTTGATCGAAAGGTCACTTGACCGAAAGTAACTTCGCCAAAAATCACTTGATCGAAAGGTACATTTCACTGAAGGGTCACTTGACCGAAAAGTTCATTTTACCAAAAGGTCACTTCACCTAAAAGTTCCTTTCATCGAAAGGACATTTGATCGAAAAGTTCATTTTACCGAAGGATTACTTTACCTAAAAGTTCATTATATCGAAAAATCATTTCACCGAATGGTCAGTTTATCGAAAACTTAGAATTTTGTTGTTAGAAATCTGTTGGAGTGTGGTGCGGGTTTTGGAATAACTGATCACCTAAACATTATCGGATTGTATAAAAAATACACTTTTAATTTCTATGAAAAACCCCCCATGAGTAGGTTTTTCGAAATATAACAATAATTATAAGGCCTACATCTGTGCCTTTTTGTCAAATTTTAATCCTCCGAGCTCATATTCATAACGGTTACATAGTAAATCAAGTAAATAATGATCCACTTTTACGCAACCACAAAACATTAAGTTTTTGAACGTAGGCCTAGATACAGGCCATTTTAACAGATTTTAACCCTACTCATATTCATGAGCATTACATAAAATGTAAAGTAACTTTTTATGTAAACCTTATGAACATGAGCACACACGGTTAACATTTGCTAAAAAGGCCTAGAGCCCTAAACTTTATTCATTTTGCCTGAAAAAATGTGCAACATTATTAACTTGACTTTTCATGTAAACCTTATGAACATGAGTTCCTACGATTAAAATTGGGTAAAAAGGCCTAAGGTAAGGCCTAGGGACCTAAAATTGATTCTTTTTGCCTGAGAAACTTTTTGTGTACCATTTGTTAATCTTCGTGGTTGGAAGAGAACGATGAAGACTGCAAAGTACTTCCCTGGCCCCCTAATTCCCCAGACTTAAACCCAATTAAGCATGTGTGGACCCACGTCGATCGTGTTGTTCGCTCTATGGATCTTCCACCACGCACCCTTTGGCAGATGTCAGATGCACTGCTGTCAGTATGGCTCCACATATCTGTGAGCATCTTCCAGCACCTTTTTGAGTCACTCCCAGCCCGTCTAGCTGTTGTCCGCGATGCACACGGCGGTTACTCTGGAGATTAGCTGATGGTCACAATAATGTGACTCGACTCTGTATAAATTCCACATGGTTCAAATCTGGGGACCTTGTGGGCCACTGGATAGTTTCAAACTCAGATGAGTGTTCCTCGAGACAGGCTTGGGTGGTTAGGGCCCGGTGGGGGGCGGCTCGTTGTCCTTCTGAAACAGACCATCGGCCCCAGGATGCGGGAAGGACATGATAGCGTGCAAGTGATCAGCCAGCAGATGTTGGTAACGCGCACCCGTTAAGGAGCTCTCTAGACACACTAAGGGACCTAATGTGTCCCATGAGAAGGCTCCCCAAACAATCACAGAGCCACTACCGCCTTAAACAGAGACGACATGGCACGACGGAGTCATGCTGTCGACGCCACACCCGCACCCTCCCGAAAGCCCGGTACAACTGAAAACGGGATTCATCTGACAACATGAAGCGGCGTTATTCTGCAGGGATCCAGTTTTGATGTTCCCGGTATCCAGGAAGGTGTAATGTCCGATGTCGAGCCTTCAACAGTGGCACACGAGTAGGGCGTCGGCTCCCGTATCCCATGGTATGCATTGTGCGTCATACCGTTCGCTCTCTGACGCTACTTGGGCCTTCGTTATTTAACCTGGATGTGATTTGCGCCTCCATTGCCAAGCGGTCGGTCAGTATCAACCTACATAGTCTACGTCGACCCTGGTTATCAATGACATGTGGTAGGCCGCACCTTGCTCTCTGGGTGATGGTACGTTCGTCGATCGTATACTGGCGGTACACCCTTGATACGGGTGCCCTCGGTAAATCTTTGATTCTTACCACTTGGGCGATAGAATGACCCATCTGTCTTGCGCCGCCGATGCTTCCACGATCAAAATCGCTTAGATCACCACGTTTACCCATGTTCGTCGATTGCGATGCACTGTTGGGAAGCCCTGTTGTCGTCTGCCTATTTATCACCTGTGTTCGGTTTGGGTCTGTTCCACTCTGCGCGGGGGATGGGGGTAGCTATGTGAACAACCCATCATCTCTATCTAGTATGTTTTGTCTCTGAATGTAGGTAAGAATTAAAGCACTTGTTAATACTACTTAAATTCTTTATAAGAAAATTATCATGTGGATAGGATTTTACCATTTTGCTGTTGATTTCGTGGAAATGAATTTCACAGACTTTGTCCACCACATCTTCGCTTTCAAATGTGACGAAGCCAAAACCTAAAATAAGGAAAATTTCACACATGTTACAAGCAGTTTGCTGTAATGTATTTTAATTTGTACACTTCTATACTTTTTCTAAACACTATTTGATCATCACACCAATATTAATGTAAGTGTGGATCTCATTGTATTTGTGTCACCAACAATGCATATTGATGTACACTATAAAAAAAGCACTCGAAGACTTGCTACGAAGATTTCTAACTTAAAATAAATACATTCCGCTGAACATAAGAAATGATAAAGTAATTTTTCATTAGTGATTTTATTGTAAGCAGTCCTTTTTTATTTCGCTTCGTATCTTCTGGAAACATGTACGTCTGGGAAACTGATAAAGTAATAGAACGTTAATGGGGCTATTTTTTTAATGAGGTTTTTGTTTGTATATCCATCTGCGCAGTACGATATTTTTGCTTCCGGATTAGAAAACATTTGTTTTGCAACGAAATATCGAATGCTTTTCCAATATACAGTATTATGGCTTTTCCTATCTACAGAGTGAATCAGCTAAACGTGTACAAACTTACGGGAGGGGTAGGTTGCACAAAGACAAATCAGAAACACATAGCAATGCAGGGTCGGAAACGCCATCTTCATGCGGCAGATGGCGTTGTTCGGCCGGGAGACTGCTCATACGTTCTTTCAGGATACCGTCATTTACACGGAAGGTTGCTTCAATGCACATAACGAGCATGTATGGGCGGTGGAGAACCCCCACGATGTACGATCACTTGCAGCACAAAACCGTTTTGCTGTTAATGTTTGGGCCGGCATTGTCGGGGACCACTTAATTGGCCCATACCTCATGCCTCCTCGTCTGGACGGAAGGAGTTACCGGATATTTCTGGAGGACGTCTTACCAGAGCTATTGAACGAAAAACAGGCCCTTCAGTCGCTGCGCCGTGCAATGTGGTTCCAGCACGATGGGGCCCCCGCCCATTTCAGCAATGACGTTTGTCATCACTTAAACATCATTTGGACATAAGTGGATCGGGCATGGTGGTCCCGTTCATTGGCCTGCAAGATTGCCGGACAAAACATGCCTTGATTACTTCTTCTGGGGTTACATCATAGGACTGGTGTACGATACCCCCGTTGAAAGTGATGAGGACTTTGTAGCACGCATCTCTGTAGCAGCTTCGGAAGTCCGAGACACGCCAGGAAGTTTCCAAAATGTACGTGGTTCCATGCGCCGACGATGTCAAGCGCGTGTTACAACAGCTCATGGTCGCAACTTTGAACACCTTCTGTAACCTCAATGCATTTCGCAAATGTCTTGTGAGTAATAAAAAGCATTTTGTTCTCTTACGTGCTGCTCTTTCATTTTTTATCCTCTCTGTACACTAGCACATGAAGATGGCGTTTCCGACCCTGCATTGCTATGTGATTCCGATTTGTCTTTGTGCAACCTACCCCTCCCAGAAGTTTGTACACTCTTAGCTGAATCACCCTGAATATGCTTGTATTTTCGTTGGTCTGTCTGACGATACGGTGGTTGCTAGTTACTTTGGAAATCAGAATGGAACGAAGCATCTCTCAGACAAATTGCATCCATTGCATCCAGGAATGCAATTTTCCATGCATTTTCTAGATTTTCCCCGCAGTTAAATATTTCGACTAAGTGGCACAAAAGTTTATTCTACGTTTCTAGCGTATTTAGAAAATAGTTTAGTGTCCTTTAGGAAATCGATGTCGAAAAAAATGTCATTGTGATGTTATTATTTCATGTCTGTCTGTGGGTAAACCTTTCCTTTTACAAGCTGCAGTGTAGTCTTTACATGTATCTGAAATGGGTAAGCGTCACTAAAACTTGCAAAATATTTTTTCCTTCACATAAAATGAGTATTTTGAAAAATAGAATAAAATCTATTGTGACTCAATGCCCGCCGCACAACATGCCGGTCCTCTCGTTCGGTGGTGTGCCGCGGCTGCGGCAATCGGTCACGTCGATCCGTCCGTCCCTCCTGCACCCACCAAATCCATACTCGCCTCACTGTGGCTGGATGTCGTCCCACACGGGCGCCGATGTCTCGGTACGATAAACCGCTGTCGCGATATTCATCCTCTGTCGAACTCCGAAACGTTCTGGAATGACTGCCGTATTCTGCGAAGAGGCACCACAAAGCTTCCCACGCACATGTCCGGCAGCACAACATTCTTCCACTACTTACACCCCGCCTTATGTGCACTCTTCTTATAGTGCTTCTCGATGGCGTGCCGGGCGCACATGATTTGAATATGCCCTGCAATGCTAATCGTTTGCATGCCTTCTCGCAGACGACGCATGCTGCGAATTTCAGACCAATCGGATGCTTCCTTCTTGGTGTTGCATTTTGGGTGGCCAGCAGTGTATTTCTTGAAAACAATCTCGTTAAGAGCGGAAACGCAAAACAGAGATTTCCCATCTGTGTGTACAACAGAAAACTTACCGTCATAAAAATTTATGAAAAATCCACCTGACTGACATGTCCATTTTATCCCAGAGAGTGTTGCTTCAAATACTTCCACAGAATACGTTTTTTTTTGAAAAAAACAAAAATGTCTTCTTTCAAAGCCTTCTTCGAACTTTCACTGACATAAAACTTGCGAAAAATATTTCTCTGCTTTTCAAAGCGCGTATATAAAAAGTACCTAATAGTGATTAAGCAGAGAGGCAATGCCTAAAACTGTTCTTTTTGAGCACAAACGCATTAACGTTTCCCAGGTAGTCAATAATGGTCTTTTTGGTATGCGAAGCACTTTAATGATATTTGAGAAATCTCGTCTCTAGTGACTGGAAATTTATAAAAAAAAAAAACGCAGATGGGGATCTATTTCATGAGCAGCAAGAAGTATGTTGCTCAGACCTCTGCTTTCGAGCTCAAGGCTTGGTTACTATAGCAACGAAGTAGAACGTTACTCATGTGACATCTATTATCTTGTTAATGGGTCCATCATTCTCATGTTGAAATCCGAATCCTTTCGAATCACGTTCTAATATGAAAATATTTTTGCAACGTTCCATCATACATATAATGAGAAAATTTGGTTAACACTAAAACGCAATTCCAATTAAAAGAAATAACGAACTGCTACAAGAGAAAGAAAGCCAGGGTTGCTTGTTTCTGGCACAAAAAATGTTTTCTGTGGATGTATACGTAGACAGTCCCTACTGATAAAATACATATGTACTGAAGAAACAATATGGCAAACGTATTGCTAAAGCAAGGGGGAACTGTAAAAAAGATGTGCAGCTTTTAAACATTGTATGAAACCAATACGATTTGGTTTTCCTTTTAAAAGTAAATAAAAATTATTACGTGTCCTAAATTTAATCTTCCATTTGATTTTATGTTTTGTGGAGATCAAGATTTAGGTACAGCACCTTAAGTGATTAACTGTAGCTAGTGTTCGTAGAGAACTTCGTCGAACATATATCTACACACTCTGATAAAAAGTATTCTGATACTTGCCTATCCACAAACTCAATGCAATAGGAAAGGAATTAATATCGAGTTGGTAGATCCCATAATGCTATCACAGCCTCCACTCTACCAGGAAGTCTTTCCACTAGATTTTGGTACGTCCCTGTGGGAGTTGCCTTCCATTCTGCAACAAGAGCATTAGTTAGAGCGGTCATTGATGTGGGGGTGCCTGGGCTTAGCTCGCAGTCGGTAGAATTTGGTAGAGCTCGGCAGTGGCGAATCCTGGTATAGAATGGAGGTCATGCGGGCCGGAAATATGCAACACTGTACGTAATTCTCTGACTAATAGCAACCGAACCATATAACAACCCTTATAGGTTTTAATAACAATAACGCAACGTTGTGTATAGAGGTTGTCAAATCCACCCGAGCTCCAAGAACTGTCATTTTTAGAAAACAACAAACATGGCCAGCAAAATAGTTATTAAATTTGTGTAGCCTGCCAACCATATATACACTATCTACCAACAAGTAATTGGACACCCCTGCAATCGACGATATCTGCGGTCCTGATACACGTCACGGCCGCCGCCGTTAAATATCGTGTGGGAAACAACAACGCAACCAGTCGTATGCAAAATGCCACGCAGTTCGGAGCTCTCTGATTTCGAGAAAGGTGTAATTGTCGGGTATCACAGAAATGGCCGATCCATACGTGACATATCCAGCGAGTTGAAGTACCCAAAATCGACAGTGGCCTACGTGATTGGCAAGTGGAAGATGAGAGGTGACTGTCGGAATGTGCCCCGACCCGGCACACCCACAAAACTGGGAGTTAGAGACCGACGGGTGCTGGCCAGAGAAATTCGGAAGAACCGCACCAAATCGATAGGCCACATCCGCGAGGAATTTCAACAGGCATCCGGGAGTGTTCTTTCGATGAATACCATCCGTAAGGAAGCCCATCTGCTCGGTTATCATGGACGTGCTGCCGCCCACAAGCCTTTGGTCACCAAGTCCAATAGCACTGCTCGGCTAACGTGGTGCAAAGAACGTCGACAGTGGACCGTTGAACAGTGGAAACAGGTTCTCTGGAGGGACGAATCAAGGTTCACCCTCTACCGTTCGGATGGCAGGGTCTGGGTTTGGCATCTGCCTGGAGAACGTCTCCTGCCGGAATGTATTGTGCTAACTGTGAAGTTCGGCGGCGGTGGAATTATGCTACGAGGGTGTTTCTCCTGGTATGGCACGGGGCCCTTGGTCGCAATTCCTGGTAAACTCAACGCCGAGACCTACTGCACCATTTTGGATGACCATGCGCTTCCTACGTTGTGGCAGTTTTACGGGGTGGACCCATGTTACTTTCAGGATGACAATGCCACCTGTCATGTTGCGAGGTCCACCATGGCTTGGTATGGTGTCAATGGGGTTAATCGAATGGACTGGCCTGCGCAGAGCCCTGACCTTAACCCTATCGAGCACGTATGGGACGAAATAAACTACCCAAGCGTCGACTTAAGGGGTGCCCCCAGCGTCCGAAATCGGTGAAGGAACTGACCTGTCTTCTCCAAGCGGAGTAGAAGAAAATACCGCTAGCCGTCGTACAACGCCTGGTTGAGAGTATGCCCCGGAGGGTCGCAGCTGTAATCGCCGCTCGTGGAGGCTCCACCAACTATTGAAGGTGAATAAACTTCGTTTTCCTTTGCTATCACAGGTGTCCAATTACTTGTTGGTAGATAGTGTACAAATCATACTGAGAAACCTGAAAATTCCGAGCAAAAGTATCTTTTTTACCCATACGTATACTCTTAAGTTTAGGTAAAAGTGTGCATGGTCTCCCGTCCTTTATTATTTTCATCTTTTCCATTGTAGAAGGTATTTCTAACAAATCTTGAATAATACTTTTATCGACATTGCATAAACTCAATGTTCAATGAGAAAGTTTTTAAATTTTAGAAATACTGTTGAATATTTAAAGAAATAAACTACCCAATTTGTAATAAACACAAAGGGCATCACTGCACTAGTCACTAACACCATTTACGGCATAACACACAATTCAAAATCTACAATCTGCAATTTCACCCAAAGAAGAAAAAATGCTGTTTTGTTTCTGCCTGCACTCAGCGGAAAAACAGTTTCCAGAAAACGTATGGCGTGCTTGCAACCGCATGACCTGATAAGCTAACAGAACCTGTTTACTCCGTTTTTTTCTCGTTCGGCCGTTGAAACTCACGCTTGCGCTAAAGCATAATTCTGAACCGGAGTAAGGCTGTGAGCTGTCAGCATCCCTAAATTCCGAGCTTCCCATTGATTTCCCAACGACAACGAGAGGTGAGCGTGAACCATTGAATGAATGAAGCTAAGCACGTGCTCTGGCGTAATGCAGCTGATTTCAGCATTCCAGCTTTTCATTACATGGCATTTTTTTTGTTCTCATTTGCATAAGATGTAAATGAAAATAAATGCAAATATTCCAGCTTTTATTAAATGAATTTTTTTAATTTTGACAATTTTAGTCAAAATATGCTGTGGGAGTTGCCTTCCATTCTGCAACAAGAGCATCAGTCAGATCGGCCATTGATGTGGGGGCGACTCGGCCTAGTTCGCAGTCGTCGTGCCAATTCATAGCAAAGGTGTTCCATGGGGTTGATAGGGAGGTTTCTGTGGTGACGAAGCAAAGCCAAATTTGAGTTCCGTGACTTATTAATCTAAAGCGCGCTGAAAAGCAAGGAGTTTTGATTAAAATACCAAAAATCACATCAAAACAAAACCAACGCTGTAACATAAACACAGAAAACCCAGAAGACTATTACAGGATTTCAATTTATGTACCATTTTTGGACACGTTTATTAGTGCTTTGGAAAACAGATTTATCTCACACAAATCGGTCTTACCAGGATTCGACTCACTTTTCCCAACAAATCCCAATGTGCCACCATATTCTCAAGATATATTGACGGTTTAAAAACTTCAAACTGAATTTTATGTAGGTGACGTGAATGGCTTGCAAGAAGAACTTATCATAGAATTGATTTTTTTTGTTTTGATTGGGGGTTTAACGACCACCGTAAGCAACTCAATAGGCTATAAGCAGTCGCTCGTCCCTAATTTATGGCCACTGATTCCAGGGAAGGGAGAGACCCAGTGCCGTAAGACAAACATAACATCCATGCCTCACCGGGATTCGAACCCGGACCCATCTCGGACGAATGATCAGAAGCCATCGCTTAGACCGCTGCGCCACCGGGGCGGGAATCATATAATTGAAACTGTGGTACCATAGGATCGTATGCAAAGAAAAGGAGGCCGCCCCGGTGACTCAGTGGTGTAAGCGATGACTTCTGATCATTCGTCCGAGATGGGTCCGGGTTCGAATCCCGCTGAGGCATGGGTGTTTACCTTTCGGCACTGGCTTATTACCATTCGCCCTAGTTGGGTACGGGTTCAAATCCCGCTGAGGCATGGGTGTTTGTCTTTCGGCACTGGCTCTCAATGTGTTATTTACCCAACACTGGCTCTCTGTGTACATTGGTCATTTAGCATACTGTAAAACCATGTTTGATGTGTACTTGTTCACAATGTGTTACTTGATCAACACTGGCTCTCTGTGTACATTGGTCATTTAGCTATAACGTACAAGTTTGTCCGCTTCAGACATTGAATTCGGGTCCCCTCACTCCGGAGTAAGTCGCTCTCCCAACTGAGCTACGCAGACATGTGCTCTCACTGTCTTACTGTACAGTGAAAAAAAGTCTTACTGTACAATGAAAAAAAGCGCCATTTTACAAATGTAGAATGTTTCGCTGAAAGGTAATTTTTTTTATTTCGTTCTAGAATCACTTGTATCTTTTAACCATTTCACAGTAAGTACTGTAGTAGTATTGTTTTCTGCACAGATAAATACGAGCAAAATATAAGTGGTCAACCATTACATGATGATAAGAATATAGGTAATACGAATATTAATAATAATTTCCAGCAATATTTATTTGAAACTTTTCGCGCGGATGTTGCACACATTTTAAAAATGTATTCACGACACATTTAGTTGTATAAAAATAAATAAATTTCGTAACAACCCCGAAAAGAATTTCTGAGCACGCCAAAGTATCAGGTAGGCGATCGCGCAGTTGTTGCTCCTAGACGTTTCCACTTCACAATAACATCACTTGCAGTTCATCCGGGCAGCTTTCCCAAACTAACTTGCAGTTCATCATGGCAGAAATTTCCCAAACTAACTTGTTACTAAGATGGCATCCACATTTCATTGACATCGCGAGGAGGTGGTGAAGAGGCGTTAAGTCGTCTACCAATGACTTCTCACACGTTTTTTTGTGAGAAAACTGGGGATCGCGCTGGCCAGAGTAGCACCTGGACATCTTGTAGGCATTGTCCTCTGATGTTGGCAGTGTGTAGGTAAGCGTTATTTCGGCTACTGTGTGTTGGTTAAAGAAAAACATGGAAAGAGCGATGACTTTGTTTATTTACATTGTCTCCACGTATTTGGAAAATTTCCACCATTTCTCTAGACCTTTGGATTTATTAGCTATAATTAAATAGCTTGTGCCGTTAAGCCCCACCAGATACGTCTCAGTTGCCGAGTCCATCGCTACAGATTTGTGAAGTCAGATGCTGACAGATAAGCACACATAGCGCCGTGGATTGTTGGCACCGTAGCTTAAAGCGAACGCACTCGGCTAGTTATCGAATCTGGGGTTCAATCCCAGCGGTCTCAAATAAAAAAAATTCGGGTTCTGTGTGTTGGTTAAAGAAAAACGTGGAGAGAGTCATGATTTTGTTTATTTTAAAGCCTTATCTTGTTGAAACTGCGCATCAGGGATAATAGGGAGATGGCAACAAAACGAGTTGTAGCATCTCATCGATGTATCATGTCATCAGTGGCTTATCTAGCGTAAACAGCGCCTAGGGCAAACATGGAATTTGCACCACCCCCATGCAAAATTTCCTGGACTTTTCGGCTTCATTTGCTTCCAACTTTCGTCTCTTCCGCCCTTCAGCTCCACTTTCCTTCTTAGGTTTTATTGTTTTTTTACACAAGTTTCTAAATTTAAAATAGAATCTATATAATTTAACAAACTTCACTTCACTTTCAAAAACTTCACAACGTTTGCTTAACGCTAAACGATCACTAAATACAAAAGAATAGAAATAGCAGACCTCCTTCTTTGTATGTTTTAAATCATTAACTGACGAGACCGAACTTAGTAAAATTATTTTTTATTTTACAATGAAAGCTACGAGAACATTCGCACGCATAAAAGAACTGCAACCAAAGAAAAAAATCAGTCTTCTTGAAACTATTAGAAATCAAACATGCTAAGCCGACGGCCGGTCGACAAAGACGCTTGCCGCTGCGGCGCCGCCACGTATCGCCCGTCGCTCGAAGAGCTGAGCACAAAGAGACGCCGCGCTAGTCGGTCGGCCTAGCGCGGCGTCTCTGTGTACTCCACGCACGCCACTGCATTCACCGCGCTGCTGACGACAGCCACTCAAAATGAACCTTTCTTTTATTTATTATTACGACTTTGGGTTTCTCAAATTCATTTCTTAACAAGTTTTCTCGAAATTAATGTTCTTCAGAAAACACACACTATTCCTTTCGGCTTCTTTGCGCCCCCTAACATTGGCGCCCTGGGCACGTGCCCTACTTGTCCCACCCTAGATACGCCACTGCATGTCCTGCTGTCATTGTACCCACTATGCGAACGGCTGTTGAAACTCATATCGTCCCATCAGGATGAGATGGTAAGATTGCCGATGTAGTCCCTCAGGCCATCTCATTTCTTACAAACCACCGAGATTACTCCGCAATCCCAGGTGAGGACGACCAAACTTAGCTAAGCCGAGCTGTTTCCCCCTTTTATCTCCCTCGTCTATCACGTGATTGATTCGCAACTTCTATTATTTACACAACCTAAGTGTCGACACATGCCCACCAATTTGCATGGCGCTCCCATTAGTACTTCCTAATGTGGAATTATAACGAAGTGAATTTCTCCGTCATTTTTATCCGCGCCAGGATTCGAACCCGGGTCCACTCATTCCGGAATAAGTTGCTCTACCAATTAAGCTACGCGGACATTTTATTCTGATTCCTATCTGCCTTTATGTCGTGTGCGTCCTTCTGGCAGGTACGTCACATCTCCTGGTACGTTACATCATCTCCCCCTTATTTTTTTTTTTTTTTTTTTTTTTCGAAGTGCTGCTCTTATTTTTCCTATCTCGCGGTGTGAAAATAACATCACACCATTGCGAGATTGTGTACGGTCGGGTCATCCGGATAGTTCAGGCGCCATTATAACGAAGTGAATTTCTCCGTCATGTTTGGTCTACGCCGGGATTCGAACCCGAGTCCGCTTATTCCGGAACAAGTCGCTCTACCAACTGAGCTACGCAGACGCTTTATTCTGATTCCTATCTGCCTTTATGTCGTGTGCGTCCTTCGGGCAGGTACGTCACATCTCCTGGTACGTTACATCATCTCCCCCTTATTTTTTTTTTTTTTCGAAGTGCTGGAGAAGGGATCCTCTTATTTTTCCTATCTCGCGGTGTGGAAATAACATCACACCATTGCGAGATTTTGAACGGTCGGGTCATCCGGATAGTTCGGGCGCCATTATAACGAAGTTAATTTCTCCGTCATTTTTATCCGCGCCAGGATTCGAACCCGGGTCCACTCATTCCGGAATAAGTTGCTCTACCAATTGAGCTACGCGGACGCTTTATTCTGATTCCTATCTGCCTTTATGTCGTGTGCGTCCTTCGGGCAGGTACGTCACATCTCCTGGTACGTTACAGAATATTCTATGTCGAGCAGTGTATTTTGCTCGCAGACAGACGTACGTATGTGGCTCAAATGAAAATGGTATAAGTAACAAAAAATTGGAAAGGAGGGAATTGCTGCAGAAGCAACCGGCTTTGGTCAACAGACATGGTTTTCCTCTGCTCCAGGACAACGCTCGCCCTCATGTCGCACAACGAATTATGCTGACACTAAGTGCCTTGGGCTATGCAGCACTGCCTCATCCTGTCTATTACCGGACATGTCTCTGATAGACTATCATCTGTTTCGTCGCCTGGATCACTTCCTGTCCGGGAAACAGTTCACGACAGACAACGAGGTTCAACGTGCAGCTGATGACTTCTTCGGGTCCCAGCCACAAGTTTTTTTTCGTTCTGGGATCATGGCCTTGCTGGACAGATGGCAACTATGTGTCGATGCCGAGGGCAATAATTTTGCCTACGTAAGTTGTCCTACTTTTCCTTTCTTGCCGTCCACGTGTGCTGGTCCTTTGCCGGACACTTCATTCGTACCAACCAAATAGAAATCATACAAATGTATTACAGTAACGTATAATTCACTCACTTACTTACAGGAAGTGTTGAAACTGTGGTCCTTCGCATAAACTAACTGTTTTACACCTTTTTTCAAATACATCTGCGAGAATCAAAAAGTCGCTCGGCAGGATAAGGCTGTTCCACTTAATTTTGTTGGTGCTACAGTCAAAATTTCGAATTAACTTGTTGTATGTTAATTTCAATTTTTACTGTTTTCTTGATAACATACACTGACGGAAAAAAATCCCAACACCACGAAAAAATAGTTGTAGAGGAATAAAATGGCGGCAATACATTTGTATAGGTAACATATTTAATCGATTAAGGTTTCAAGATCACAGCTTAATGTAAGCGCGAGAAGAGCCATTTTAACTGTGAAATGCTGGTACATTAATAACCGGTGTAACCGCCAGAATTTTGATTGCAAGCACGCAAACGTTCATACATTGTGTCGTACAGGTGCTGGATGTCAGTTTGTGGGATGGAGTTCCATGCCTGTTGCACTTGGTCGGTCAATACAGGGACGGTTAATGCTGGTTGGGGGTGACGCTGGAGTTGTCGTCCAATGATGTCCCATACGTGCTCGATTGGTGAAAGATCTGGTGATCTAGCAGGCCACGGCAACATGTCGACACTCTGTAGAGCATGTTGGGTTACAACAGCGGTATGCGGGTGAGCGTTATCCTGTTGGAAAACACCCCCTGGAATGCTGTTCATGAATGGCAGCACAACAGGTTGAATCACCAGACCGACGTACAACTGTGCCGTCAGGGTGCGTGGGATAACCACGAGAGTGCTCTTGCTGTCTTAGGAAATTGCTCCCCAGACCATAACTCCAGGTGTAGGTCCAGTGTGTCTCGGCCGCAGACAGGTTGGTTGCAGGCGCTCACCTGGCCTCCTTCTAACCAACACACGGCCATCACTTTCACCCAGGCAGAACCGGATTTCATCAGAAAACACAACAGATCTCCACTCCGTCCTCCAATGAGCTCTAGCTTGACACCACTGACGTCGCAAACGGCAGTGGTTTGGAGTAAGTGGAATGCACGCTACAGGGCGTCTGGCTCGGAGCTGTCCTTCAAGTAACCGATTTGTAACAGTTCGTTGTGTCACTGTGATGGCAACTGCAGCTCGAATTGCTGCCGCAGACGCAGTACGATGCGCCACGGCCATACGCAGTACACGGCGGTCTTCCCTCTCAGTATATGCCACGTGGCCGGCCGGAACCCGGTCTTCTTGAGGCAGTACCTTCCCTTGACCACCGCTGCCAACAATCATACACAGTGGCTACATTCCTGCCAAGTCGTTCTCCAATATTGCGGAAAGAAAATCCACCTTCTCGTAGCCCTATTACACGACCTCATTCAAACTCCGTGAGCTGTTGATAATGGCTTCTTCGTCTTCTTAAAGGCATTCTTGACTAACATCAACACACTACGTCGAATCTCAACGATAACTAACTCTCACGAACGTTACAGCGCGTATTTACAGCAAACCTGCTTTGCATGTTCCGAGGAGCGCTACTAGCGCCACACGTATGCGCCGAGCGCGAAATTTGCATAGACGTCATCTTACAGATGTACTATCACCGCCTACCAACTGTCGCTTATCTAACACAACCCCTTCTTGGTGTTGGGATTTTTTTCCGTCAGTGTATCAAGCTTCAGGATATGTTTCACAGCAACATCACTTTTCACCAGCTTCTGATAAGTTGAAAGTTTCCAAAATGTGGATGTTGATTTTATCATTGCTCCTCGGAAGGAAGGGACACTCATGAAATCAACATTTACGTTTTGGAAACTTTCAAAGCATCACAAGCTTGTAAAAATTGGTGTTGCTGTGAAACATATTCTGGTTTTTAATCAGACGAAACAAGTACCAGCTTTCATTCTTCCCCTTCCTGTCTTGAACGAGCACGTATTTGTTGGCTTCGACGCCTTTTTCAATCTCCTTAACATTAAATTCATCCATATTAACAAATAAGGCATTAATTCCTACACGACATGCAATGAAACGGGATGTTCGTATGTCAAATGAAAACCTCTGAATGCTCAATGCAAAAGATGCGATGTGAAAAGTAACTTTCGGTCTTATAATGTGACAGGCAGGGTGTGAGAGAGTGAATAACCAGAGAAGCAGGCTACAGTCGTTTGCATGTATTTTGCTCCGGACAATCGCACTGAAAACAAACACAAGTGAAGTAACGTTTTGCGATATTATATCGGTGAGTCTAGCGTCTGTCGGTGGAAATCTTCGTTGCTTTAAGAAAGAGACGGCAATATTTTTGTATAACAAATCATTTTTTACTTCGCTGGCACCAGTATCAAGAACAAAATTCCACAGTATGCTTTTTTTTCAAATATGTTTTTTCTTTCCAAAAAATAAAACGGAAATAAAATCGGGTCGAAACCGGGTCAGGATTACCTTGACATGACCCGTTTGACTCACAAGAAATAGTCGACCCGTCGACCTCCTTGTCCGTGACCCGTTTTCATCTCTGGTACCAAGTTCTTTTAAGGCTGTCTTTGAATGAGTGTTAGGGTTCACCTCCTGCTGTAGATGGCGCAAAAAAAGTTTCGAGGGACTGTCTCAGAAGTCTGCGTCAGCGAATCACTGCAGACCTCGCCAGATTGGAATGGGGGCGGTCTCTCGTTGGCTCCACAATGAAAATACATAAAACGCGTTGTTACATTTTAACCAATGACGTTATTTGGGGGTGGAGCTTAGTAGGGAGTTCCTATAGCTCAAATTCAGGAGTTCTCTGCTAATGTACACATTTTTTCTGAAAAATTGAACGTACAGTAGGATTTAAGATGGTTTATGGGAGATAAGATTCCAGTCTCAATTTTGGCCCCATTAATTATTTCTATTTGGCCTAGATATTTAAAAAAAAATCAGAAAGAAATGAGAGATTCCGTTTCTTCCAGATAGAAACACTGCTAAGATAACTTAGAGCGCCATCTAGCGCCCAAATTTAATACTTTCGAGTCAGATAAATTGAATTTAAAAAAAAATTCTAACAATTTTTTCGGAATAATAACTGTGGCACATATTAGCTATAGGTCATTTTCATTTGTGCTGCAAATTTCAAACAATACAAAGTAATGGTCTTTGAGAAAATGTGTACAAAAGAATTTACATCGCAGATATAGGATAGAATGTCTACATTTAAAGACAGCCTTAACAGAATTACAACAATCAAGCAGTCCATTGTGTTTGACTTAAAACGATGTAAATGCTCCTCGGTTATTTTTTTCGCAAACACACATGAAGATCCATAAGGCTTAGTAAACCTCTTTACTATCCGAAATCACTATAACAACCTCACGAATTTCAAATATATCTTGGTCTTCACCGCTAAAAGCTGTTTCTAAGTGAGGTAAATTTATGCCAGTACAACGGCAACACACAGTGCATGAAGTTACATTCCTTGGACAGCAATCAAGACCATAACGAAACACGAAAACTTAAATATCTCAATTTAGTATGACTACGGTTCCAGTAGTCTTTTGAAAGTGAAAAACCAAAGTTCATTTCTCTTCAATAAACTTCGTGTAAAAAGAAACAAAAAAATAATAATTTCTGCCTTCATGTATTACACTGTTCATTACGCTCTTTTGATTGGCACACCGAATGATATTTCAGATAAAAGCACTGTACTATGTACTTGAAGTAGCAGTGACTTAATGTCCTCACGCAGTGCCGCCTGTGTCTAAAACATCTCTGTCTCACGAAATCCTCTAAAGAGATAGCGGCCGACGCTCGTTAACCTCATTTCCAGAAAAATGATAAAAAAATATCGATTTACTCTTAAAAGAACGTAACGATTTTAATTCAGTTGTACCTTGTTCAAAAAGGGCATTGTTCTTAAACAGCGTGTTAATATGGGGAGTTCACTGTGTGACATCGTGACAAGAACCAATTTTGTACTTCATGGAAATCTTCAAAAACATTCGTTAAAGGAAGGCCATTACGCAGGATGTAAAATTTTATCATAGAACCTGATAACGTGCACTGTAAACTAAATCACAATTTAAATCCCATGTATAAATCAGAGAATTCATATTTTAAATCATATTAACACTCTGAGATTTCATTTTTTTCCAACGGAATCTAGGACATATACACTGAAGAGCAATTGAATTAGAGACAGCTGGCGTTATGCAAATGTGGCGCTGTGGGCGGCCCTGTAAACAGAAACGACTTGACGTATGCAGCGATCCGACAATATAAGGAGTGATGCGACGGGAGTCAGTAAGAGTCGGTATGGGTAAGGTCTGCAAGGATGGATTAATAACGAATTCGGTCCATAGTGCCTTTTACAGGTATGAGTGCACACAGGGAATGCCACGAAAATATTCCCCAGATCATAACGCTGCTCCCACCAGCTTGTGTTCTTCCAGCAGTGGTTGAACAGTGTTTGTTCTCCGATGTTTCTCGGCTTATACGCTAACGTCCATTCGTTCGATTAAGCAGAAAGCGTGACTCATCAGAGAAGGCAATCCTTTGCCAATCAGCGGAGGTCCAATTCCGATACTGCCGTGCAAATATAAGCATTTTCTGCCGATGTACCTTCGTTAGCATAGATGCAGGGACCATCCGTCTGCATCGGAGCCCCATACGCAGCAGGGTTCGCTGAACTGTGGATTTAGACACACTTGCAGTAGCCCTCTGGTTCATTCAGTCAGGGAGTTGCTCCACTGTAGCGGGTCGATCGGCCCTCACGTACCTTCGAAGCCGACGTTCACCTCTCACATCAATGGCACGTGGTGCTCCGCAGTTTGCACGTCGCGTATTCGCATTGGTGCCATTTCTCCCATCACGATATACACTTTAACCACAGCAGCACGCCAACAGTTCACAAACTGCGCTGTTTCAGAAATACTGCCCCCATAGGCCCGAAAGCCGATAATCACTCCTTTTTGCAAATCTGATAAATCGCTCGTTTTATTCATGACAGCTACGAGTGATATGTTTTCAGATCATATGATCATATGTGGAAGATTTTAGGAAGGGAGTGTCTGACCCCAGGTCTTAAACAACCCTTAGAAATAGGAAGCTAGGAGATTTGGGCTGGAGTGCCCGATAGGAAAGTGTCATGGAAGCGAAGTAGAAAGGGGGAGGAAGACACCCTTATTTATTACCGGGGAGCCAGTACCCGGGGCCCAACGGCTTAACGTGCCCATCCGACGCACGGCGGATATTCAGTGGATCGAGCGTTCGTACCTGCCTGGGATCGAACCTGAGGTCCTTTCCGTGGCAGTCACGAACGTTGCCCACTAGGGCACCCGCGGCTCTATATGTTTTCAGAATGCCTACAACACACCTTATATACTCTCCAAGCCAGCTCACGACACGTGCCTTCTTTCATTGGCTGCGCGCTGTCGACGTCAAAAGTAGAAGGTGGTCACAATAATGTGACTCGACTGGGTATAACAAATGAAAATCTTGATTTTTTCATGCAAAAAAAATTATCTGCACACATACCGCTCTGTTTTAAAGCAGTTATTATGCAAATTGACGACAAATGAAAGTCTCGCACAGTTTAAAAGCCGTATTATAAAATCTTTAGAGCGGTAATTTGGTCAGTTTCAACTGTCACGTCTCCGAAAAATGCCAGGTTTCCATTGCAATGGGGGTGAGGATTATGGCTCTTCATGACTGTGGTTTAATTTACCCGGAAAATTGGTAAAAAGTTAAAGTTGATCTTCTCTAGTGTTAGGCACGTAATAAAAAAATAAGAAATAGAGTGGTAGTACAGAGAACAAATTGCGATATGGTTGTCGAAGAAATTAAATGCAAGGTAGTTGAACGACATCATTAGGAAAGTATCGAGAAACCCCTCCGCAAGCGCTCGAAAATTGGCTATTGATGTCGCTTGAACAGCGGTGGATCAAAATAAGTTCTTAAACTATTCGTAATATTCTTCACGATTCACATATTTGAGGCAAAACACCGAGAGAAAAAACATTATATCAGTGAAACGAATGGGCAGAAAAGACTAGAGTTTGCCAAAGCTTCTGTTAGCAAACCAGCGGAGCTTTCGGAAAATGTGATATTTTCCGACACAAACAAGTTTAATATTTTCAATTTGTATGGAAAAAATATGCATGTCGCGCGCGAAAGCTAAACACTTCCCTAAAAATTGTAAAAGTAATCCATTGGTTAGAAATATTTCGTCACAACTACTTTCCACGTTTATCTGTGCAAAATAATGTATGCGTGCAAATACTTCTTGTGCCCACTGTACATCGACGTTTAGTCCTTGCGAAATTCTTCAAATGGTTTAATTTGCATACTTCAAAGCGATTCATTGCCTTTGGATTCATGAATTCCTTCAATCAGTTGCTCCATTAGTAAAACTGCTGAACAATTTATTTCTCACTCGGGAGGTCAACTGGTCAGAAGCAAGGGAATTTGGTTAATTGCAGGGTTGCACGGGTTCTAGTCTCGGATGGACATGATTGACGTGTGTATGTGTGTAATAGTGATGCCAACATCTGGAGGAAGTCATCAGTAGTCCATATGCGTGGCGCCCGTAGTTTCTCCGTTGTGAAGTCAAGTACCCGCATTAAAATTTGCAGGCTAGCATTCCTATTTCCCAGAATAAACTGCTACATTTTTAGCAACATTTTAATCTGGATGGGCCGTCCCGGTGGCGCAGTGGTCTAAGCAATGGCTTTTGATCATTCGTCCAAAAAGGGTCCAGGTTCGAATCTCGGTGTGGCATGGATGTTGTGTTTGTCTTACGGCACTAGCTCTCTCCCTTCCCTGGAACCAGTAACCCTAAATTAGGGACGAGCAACTGCTTATAGCCCTTTCAGTTGCTCACGGTGGTCGTTAAACCTCGAATAAAAAAAAATCTGGATGGGTGACAATACTCTTTCAATAAGCCATATTACACTGGCGGAAAGTGCAAAAAAGGACACCAAGAACGAGACGTCTGATATCAACGAAATTTATACAGCATAACAACGGGATACAGAGGATAACGTGATCAAAGCATTATGGCAAAATACAGCTGTATTTGCTGGTAAACTGAAAAATAACATTTCCATGTAACATGGTTAGTACGAGATTGAACCGCCATGAACTGCGTCACACTGTGCAATTCTGGCATAGAGTCTGTCGTACAGATGTTGGATGTAAGTTTGGGGTATTGAGTTCCAAGCATCCTCAACCTGAACGCATAAATCGGGGATGGCCGTGGCTGGCCGTGGAGACCGGTTAAGTCGTTGCCCCATAAAATCCCACACGTGCTCAATGGGGGACACATCCGGTGAACGTGCAGGCCATGGAAGTTGTCTCACACCCTGAAGTGCATGCTGCGTTGCACGTGCCGTGTGTGGGCGTGCGTTATCTTGCTGGAAAACACCACGATGGACCGACCTTACAAATGACACAACAACGGGCTGAATGATGTTGTTGATGTAGGAGGTGCTGTTTAACGTGCCCGGTAAAACACTAGTTGTGTACGGGAGTGATAGCTGATCGCTCCCCACACCAGGAGACCAGGTGTAGGCCCTGTGTGTCGCTGGCGGATGCAAGAAGGGTGGAGACGCTCCCCTGTGCGTCTGCGAACACGCATACGGCCATCGGAGGCTCCCAAGCAGAATCTGCTTTCATCGCTGAACACGACAGATCGCCATTGCGTTCTCCAGTGCAGACGTTGGCGACACCACTGCAGCCGTTCGTGACGGTGGGTGGAGTCAGAGGTACACATGCCAGAGGCACACATGCACGTAGTCCTGCATCCAATAGACGGTTGCGGATTGTTCGCACAGTCACCTCAGGTGCAACGGCAGCTCGGATTTGCGTCGCAGTGGATGTTCTGCTTGACGACGCCTCTCTTCTTATGCGTCGATCGGTCTGCTCATCAGTCCGTCTGTGACTCCCGGTTCTACGTCTTCTCGTGTGGGAATGTTCATCGGACCATCTACGCCACCATCGTACCACCACTGATACTTCCCGTCCAATTCGCTCCGCAATACGGCGATACGACCACCCGGCCTCGCGGAGTCCGACTAGACGACCTCGCTCAAAGTCCGATAACTGCTGAAATCGTACACGTCGTCCATGTCCAGGCATTGCAGCTTCTTCAGGGTCTTCGCACGTGTCCGTACGCCGACGACTGATTACATTCACTTCGCCGTACTCCTTAAATACCACCGACGATAATTTGCATATTATGCCATGCTGTGGCGTAAGTGCTCACCGGTTGGTCCCGAAATTAACATCACACCTACGTAAACTCGACCCCATTAACATATGTAAATTTCATGATTGTCCGCCAATTCCTTCTTGGTGTTCTTTTTTCACTTTCCGGCAGTGTATATTGTTCGAGTTCTTTTTATCAAAATTACATGCCTCTGGCGATCGTCCCGTCCACCATGAGCCACCGAAAAATCACAATTGCACACGCCACAAAATACATGATTCACGGTGACACGAGACCGCTTTAAAAATGGAAATTCCAAGGAATAACATCCCTTGTACTGCTGCGAATTTTTAATCTTTTTCGCACCACTGGAACTGGAAGCCACTGAAGCACGCTTCATAACTACAGCAATTCACGTCACACCACAACTAATCAACTTTTAAGTCATCAAGGCCGCCCCGGTGGTGCAGTGGTCTAAACGATTGCCTCTTATCATTCGTCCGAAAGGGGTTCGGGTTCGAATAACGGTAAGGCATGGATGTCGTGTTTGTCTTACGGCATTGGCTCTCTCCCTCCCCTGGAGACAGTGGCCCTAAATTAGGGACGGCGATTGCTTATAGCCCATTGAGCTGCTCACGGTGGTCGTTAAACCTCCAATAAAAAACAACATAAAAAAACGTAGAATCGAGTCTACTTCCGACAGTTTACGTTAGTTCACTACTCGCTTAAGGTTTTCCCGAAAGTTAACATAGACGCCTCCGGTGGCGCTGTGGTCTAAGCGATGGCTTCTGATCATTCGTCCAAGATGGTTCCTGGTTCGAATACCGGTGAGGAATGGCGTGGATGTTGTGTTTGTCTTACGGCACTGGCTGTCCTCCTTTCCTGGAACCAATGGCCCTAAATTAGGGACGGGCGACTGCTTATGGCACACTGAGTTGTTCACGGTGGTCGCTAAACCACAAATTAAAAAAAAAGTTAGCATACGTTGTACGTTGCAAACATTATCCCAGGGCAAGCCAGGTACAAATCATGTGATCAAACAGAACGATCTCCGAGGCAACATTTCCTCTTGTTTGTCGGGCAGCCAACCCAACCATGCTTTCCGTGTGATGGCTTCGTGACGTTCCCACAAAAATCACTACATTTGACTATGCTTGAAAAAAATAAAATAAAATGCTAAGTTAAAAAAAAACTTTTGAACTTAGCATTTTATTTTTTTACGTCATACCCTTAACTATAAGATAAAAATTATTTGTAATCTTCAATCCATAACCAGGTTAAGTTTGTCCGGAGTATAATTGGGTATTCTCAAAACATAGTGACAACGTGACTTTTTAAAAAAGTTTTATGCTTTAAATACGCCTGCAGAAAAATAAAGGTGGTGGAAAGGTCGATTTATAACACAAGGCATAAAAAAAAAAGAAATCAGATATTCACATAAAAAACGGGGTCAACTTATGCACGTAATGTACAAAAACTGCAGATATTCGTATAAATATCGGGGGTCGACCTATACACGAGTATATACTGTATAGTTTTCCCGAAAAATCATCAGTTTTTTTTTAAATAAATTTTTTCGGAAACATCCGCGATTTTTGTAAAAATCCGTAGATTTTTACATCTTAGCCTTAAGTCCGTAGTTTGAACGTGATATCCGTAGAAACTATGGAAGATCCGTAGTACAGTACTTGGCATCTCTGGCCTGATGACATACGTCATTTATTCTTGAGAGCCCATTCATCATTTACGCAAAAGAGTAATTCACGAAAGCTCATTCAAATGAATGGCCATCCAATTTGCATCCACTCCCAGCCGGATGTCTCACTACACTCAATAAGTTCAATAGCGCCTAAGAGGGCGAGGCCTCGCGGAAATTGGCATATTGCCCAAAAGAGCAGATTCCCACCATTCGCCGTTCACGACGAATGATTCGCCCCGAAAAGCGCATTCACAGCTCTTTTGGGCAAACTGCTCAAAAGAGCAAGAGCTAAGGAGATCCATTCACCGCTCGTTCACGAAGGAATCCACTCGTCGCGAACAATTCGGGCACACCATTCAAATGAATGGCATTCACGTTTCATTCCTTCCCATTCTTGAGTTTCACCATATTTCCTAGATGGCTGTATTCTTATTCATACTCTATAACAGCTGACACTTATTAATTCTCGACATTACTTCCTTATTGGGGATTCGTTTCCGAACGCATGTCACGGAAGAACGTGCTGAGGCTTGTGTGTGTCGCAGTAACGGCGGATTGAATGAACTTTCACAGAGGTGAGAGCGAGCCTTTAACTTTTCACGATAAAGAGTCATTTGTTGTGAACGAATCGTTCAGAATGGTCCATTAATAATGTGTTGGACATTCGTGAACGAATCGTTCACAACGAATGACCCTTATCGTTCACAATGAATGACCCTTTATCGAGAGCGATTCATCATTACGTGTTCGATACGAAATCGACTACAACCACCGTTTTCGCTCTTCACTCTGGCAGCAGCTTTGCAGGACGAATGACGAGCCATTCCTGTCGAGACCCACCGGAAGTTGGTTGATAGTATGCCTTGATGTGTTGTCGTTGTCTTACAGGCAGCAGCTTTGCAGGACGAATGGCGAGCCATTCCTGTCGAGACCTAATGGAAGTTGGTCGATAGTATGCCTCGACGTGTTGTCGTTGTCTTACAGGCAGCAGCTTTGCAGGACGAATGGTAATCCATTCCTGTCGAGACCCACCGGAAGTTGGTTGATAGTATGCCTCGACGCGTTGTCGTTGTCTTACAGGCAGCAGCTTTGCAGGACGAATGGCAAGCCATTCCTGTCGAGACGCACCGGAAGTTGGTTGATAGTATGCCTTGACGTATTGTCGCTATCATACAAGCAAGAGGTGGACCGACTGACTTCTAATTGCGATAATAAAGCCATTTGTCCCAAAACACAATACACTACACCGATGAGAGTTTGCATTATGACCACCTACTTAACAAGCTGTAGGACCCCCTTTAGCCCGCAAAAAAGCGGCCACTTTCTTCCAATCATCCACGGTCCAATCTCGATGACCTGGGGCCCATTTCATACCTCGTTGGTGATGACGTGCAGTGAGCACGTGGACCCGGCTGGGTCTTCGGCTACGGAAAAGTTCATCGCAGAAGACTGCGATGAACTGTGTGCTGTGACACATTGCCCTGATCAACACTGTTGTAGCTGCGGGTGATATGTCGCACTGTGGCTCTGCGGTCGCTGTGAACAATGCGCGCTCACCTCTGGCATCAATGAGCTGCGGACGACACACCGGTTCGTCGTTTGGGCATCTGTGCACCACTTTTGATACGTACGCATGTGAACAACCCCACAAGCCGCGCCGTTTCCGAGATCGTAGTTCCGAGGCTTCGTGCCATCACAATTTGTCCTTTATCAAACTCCGGTAAATCGGCAGCTTTCCCATTCTGACTCCAAACACTCTACTAACCGAAAGACGGTCCTCGGGTTGTATATATATACTGTTCTGTGAACTTCACCTGCGCTACCGTTTGGTCTCCAGGCGCGCTCATTTCTCTGGTCATAATGGAATGGCTCATTGGTGTATATTATCAATACTTTTTATAATGTATTGCATTATTTAGTGTCTCCGCATTGATGCAATCCGTCATAAATTAAATCACTTCTTTCCCACCTACTTGTCTACATGAGTGGTAAGTTTCGTCTCATTTCGTGCATTCCTCCATGGTGTGGCATTTTTGTGTGTCGAGCAGTGTAAAATAGAGCGTAATGAATAACGCAATTGTTTAAATTGTCTCCCATCTAGCGATGAAAATGCCAAGGAGAAGGACATTAAAAAGGAAGACAGTATGCATTTCAAGATATTTACCGTAATTTTCGATGTAATTTGATTTATCTTTTTTAAATGTAGAGAAACTGGGCTACTTATTTCTCCAGCAGAGCATTCGACTGCAAAATGAAGGAACAAAACAAAGAAAACGGTCGCATTCCATCCGCATTAACAGATTCATCTTCGAGTGGCACCATTATTAGAATTTCTGCTGAGAACCCAATATAGCATTTTTTCCCTGGAAAGGAATTTTGCGGGACTTCGGAGTATTGCAAGAGCAGGAAAAGCATTTTTTTTCATTTTTTGTTAGCCGCGGGGAAAATCCGGGAGTCGCATTTAATTTATATCAAATTTCATTCCTTTAGAGCCAAGACGGCGTAAACAACATTTAAATTCCCACTGGACTTTTTGTTTTGAACTCCAACTTTTCATCGTCTTCATTTCCAAGCTACTTCCTTTTTTTTTGCTATGAATACCGCGCAACATTTTAACATATTTTCTCCATAAAGAATATGAGTTTTTGTGTGAATCTGAAAAGATAGTACATCAAAAGATATTTTGTGTGCAAATATTCTCTCTCTCTCTCTTTGTTTTTGTCTTTTGTTTGCTTGGGGATTTAACAATCACCGTGAGCAACTCGATAAGCAGTCGTCCGTCTCTAATTTAGGGCCGGGGATGGCTTAGTGGTTCGTGACTTCCACGGAAAAGCCTAGAATCGAATCCCAGGCAAGTACGAACGATCGAACCACTAAATATCCGCCGTGCTGCGGATGGACACGTTAAGTCGTTTGACTCCGGGTACTTGCCCTCCAGTTGTAAGTAAGGGCGTGTTCCTCCCACTTTCTATCTCACTTCCACGTGACTTTCCTGTCGGGCACTATAGGCCAAACTTCTTAGCTCCCAGCTTCTAAGGGTTGTTTAAAACCTGAGGTCAGACACTCCCTTCCTAAAATCTTTTACATAAATCTATAATTTAGGGCCACTGGTTCCAGGGACGGAAGAGAGCCAGCGCCGTAAGACAAACACAACACTCACGCTTAAACGGAAGTCGAACCCGGACCTATCTCAAAGAAATGTTTAGAAGCCAGCTCTTAGACCCGTGTGCTACCGCGAAGGCTTCTCTTTGTAGTCTGGTGAGAGACTTTATAACTTTTTCAGGAAAGGTGCGTCATTCGGTTTCTTTTTGCATCGTATTTCAGAAGCATTTTTGGAAATATGCATGGAAAATCCAATTTTACGGGCGAGAGTCAATAGTTATTCGCAACGTACAGAGGGCGAGTCAAAAGTTTTGCGATATTTTGATCACTTTATGTATTCATACGTACCTTAGCGACGATAGCTGACTAGCATTCAAAGCATAGGACATTGCGTTGCACCGTCTTTAGCCATCTGTCTGCCAGTTCTTCGATTCTAAAGAGGGCGAGTCAAAAGTTTTGCGATATTTGGATCACTTTATGTCTTCATACGTACCTTTACGACGAAATCTGACTAGCATTTAAAGTACAGGACATCGTCTTGCACCGTCTTTAGCCATCTGCCTGCCAGTTCTTCCATTCTACAGAGGGTGAATCGAAAGTTTTGTAATATTTGGATCACTTTATGTTTTCATACGTACCTTTACGACGAAAGCTGACTTGCATTCTAAGTACGGGCCATCGTGTCGCATCATCTTTAGCCATCTGCCTGCCAGTTCTTCGATTCTACAGAGGGTGAGTCGAAAGTTTTGTAATATTTGGATCACTTTATGTTTTCATACGTACCTTTACGACGAAAGCTGACTTGTATTCAAAGTACGGGCCATCGTGTTGCACCGTCTTTAGCCATCTGCCTGCCAGTTCTTCGACTCTACAAAGGGTGAGTCGAAAGTTTTGTAATATTTGGATAACTTTATGTTTTCATACGTACCTTTACGACGAAAGCTGACTTGTATTCAAAGTACGGGCCATCGTGTTGCACCGTCTTTAGCCATCTGCCTGCCAGTTCTTCGACTCTACAAAGGGTGAGTCGAAAGTTTTGTAATATTTGGATAACTTTATGTTCTCATACGTACCTTTATGACGAAAGCTGACTTGCATTCAAAGTACGGGCTATCGTGTTGCACCGTCTTTAGCCATCTGCCTGCCAGTTCTTCGATTCTACAGAGGGTGAGTCGAACGTTAGGCAATATTTGGATCACTTTATGTCTTCATACGTACCTTTATACGACGAAAGCTGACTAGCATTCAAAGCATAGGCCATCGTGTTGCAACGTATTTAGACATCTGTCTGCCAGTTCCTCGATTCCGCGGCGGTACCAGTTCTTGTCATTCGAGGCGAAGAACTCCTTCACCCCAGCTGCAACCTCTTCCTGGTTGTTGAAGTGCCGCCCGCAAAGGAAGTTGGCCATGCACCGGAACAAGTAATAATCCGACGGGGCAAGGTCCGGACGTGTGGCATCAGTTCGATGCACTCAAGTTCCTGGAGTTTTGCCCGGGTCGTTCGCGCTGTATGAGGCCGAGCGTTGTCCTGTTGTAGGAGTGCGCGCTTTCTGTTTACCAGTGCCTGGTACTTCTCCTCCAAAACGGCATACATCCGCTCCAGCTGTGCAGAGTAGGGTTTGACTTTGATGGTCCGACTGTCTGGAACAAATTCATAATGGATTATCCCCTCGAAATTCCACCAGACGCAGAGCATCACGGTGTGCTCGAAGCGCCCACGTTTGGCAACAGGTTCAGGAAGCTAGCTCGAACTCAACCACTGCCGCTGTGTGTTAGGATTACGGAAATATACCCACTTCTCATCGCACGTAACAATTCTCTTGATGAAACGCACATCGCGCGCGTTATCTAGGAGTTTCGTGCACACTTCCACTCGGCGGTTTGCTTCAGCTGGCGTCAGTTAGTGAGGGACAATGCGTCGGCTCCTGTACACGTTGTCGAGGTCCTGAATGTGACGAACCACGGTGGTCTGTGATATACCCAGCTCGCCTGATAATCTCCGAGTGCTGATTGTCGGATTTGCATCTACGGCCTGGCGCACGGCCTCCGTATCCACGGCTCGCGGCCTACCAGACCTTGGCTGATAGTCGAGGTTTCTGTCACCTGAGCAAAATTTCTTGAACCATCTGGTTGCGGTGTTGTGGTCCACGGAACCTTTCACTTTCACATGACAAATGTTTCGTGTTGCTTGAGCAACGTTATGGTCGAGTTCAAACTCATAAAGCAAAATTTCCCTAATTAGCCGGTTGTGGCTGTTCATCTTTTAGGCGTCCCAACCACAGACAGAACGACGACATGCAATGCTTATCACAGCAACGACTACCGCTTTATATCCCTTTCGACAGACTGCAGTGCGCGACTTGAACTACTTTAAACACGTGACATACCCGCCGCAGAACATGCGTTTATGCAAATATTGCAAAACGTTCGACTCATCCTCTGTATTTATGAAACACAATGAGATACCGGTTTATTTATTCCACCGTAAATCATCTCGTCGAGCATCAGTTAGCGTTAAATTGAGGGTCGGAATGAGCAAAACGAATGATCTAAGCGACGTTTAGGCCGCCCCGGTGGCGCAGTGGTCTAAGCGATGGCCTCTGATCATTCGTCCGAACGGGGTCTGGGTTCGAATCCCGGTGAGGCATGGATGTTGTGTTTGTCTTACGGCACTGGCTCTCTCCCTTCCCTGGAACCAGTGACCCTAAATTAGGGACGGGCGACTGCTTATAGCCCATTGAGTTGCTCACGGTGGTCGTTAAACCTCCAATCAAAAAAAAAAAAAAAAAAAAAAAAAAAAAAAAAAGCGACGTTTAAGGTACCATTCTAACTGATGGCAGGTGCGATGGCTCGAGCATGTCCCAAACGACCATCCTCTTGGTTTTTTCAAGCACAACTGTAGCAAGGGTTTGCGGCGAACGGTGCGCCCTGCAAAAACTTGTAGGAGACTGGCGACATGATCGTCAGCTGTTGTACCCAGTTCACGACATGGTCAGGTAAGTGGTGCGTTCAGAAACAACCGTCTGCAAGTCAATGGTGAATTCTTCAGAGATTTGTCGGGTTGTGGCCCTTCTCTGCGCTTGCACGATTATTGTCAGCCTTCTTCGACCACTCTGATCAACTAGATGTTTTCGTCCATAGGATCGCCTATTGCTGGAAGTTCTTCGCACTTCAGCAATGTTTCTCAGAGATTTGTCTGGTTGTGGCCCTTCTCTCCGCTTGCACGATTATTATTATTATTTTTTTGATTGGAGGTTTAACGACCACCGTGAGCAACTCAATGGGCTATAAGCAGTCACCCGTCCCTAATTTAGGGTCACTGGTTCCAGGGAAGGGAGAGAGCCAGTGCCGTCAGACAAACACAACATCCATGCCTCAAAGGGATTCGAACCCGGACCCCTTACGGACGAATGATCAGAGGCCATCGCTTAGACCACTGCGCCACCGGGGCGGCTGCACGATTATCGTCAGCCTTCTTCGACCACTCTGATCACCTATTGCTGGAAGTTCTTCGCACTTCAGAAATGTTCTTCGGAGATTTGTCTGGTTGTGGCCCTTCTCTCCGCTTGCACGATTATCGTCAGATTTCTTAGACCACTCTGATCAATTAGACGTTTTCGTCCATAGGATCGCCTATTGCTGGAAGTCCTTCGCACGTCGCATTTTTCACGGCAAACTCTTGCTGCGGTAGAGCGTGAAAAGCCCAGCAGGACGGGCCTTTTGAAGGTGCTCAAACTGGTACGCACGGCGCTAACTACACTAGGGTCTAAAAGTTAATCACAGTTAAAAAAAGGACATATTATTACAAACGAAAGGGTAAAGAAGGGTAATAAAATAAAGCATGCTAGAAAACACGTGGCAAGACATAAGCACCGAGTTCTGCCGAGTCCGCAAGGGAGGTCATGTAAGAGGCGTAGATAAACTTTCATCCATGAAGGTAAGTTTTACCAAATATTGACTTATTATGTCTGTTACAAACCATACCACAACATTTTTAAAATTATTCGCACCCAAACGGATCACCCTGTACAATCCTTTGAAAATAATTGCATTGAAACGAACTGTAATGACCCGGAGGGGCACTTCAAATTCTCTACAGAATATTTATAAATATTGTAGTGTAAAAAAAAGAAAAGCTGAAAAGTGCATTGCAAATATCAATATAATATTTAACAAACATTTAATTAATTGTTTAACAGGGGGGTTAATGGAAGCAATTAAAAATGAAAAGTTATTTTCAACAACTTAACCAAAATCTTACCCCTGTGCCTGTTTGTTTGTTTGTCGAACATGAGCATTGCATCTTCTACCTGAAATAAAAATAATAAAGTAAGTCACCTTCAAATGCCGAGATATACTAATTACAGAATGTATATTCACTGAATTCGCACAGAAATTGTATTACCAAAAAAAGAGGATCGCCCTTAATTCCAATAAAAAACAATACTAATAAGTTTTTCGTCTTTCTTTGCTTTTCACTGACGAAATGAATCTTTTTTTCTTCAGATCAGGTACAGCGAACATGAAAACCGCAGTCGAAAATTTATAAGACCCACAGAATTGCTTATTAAAGTAAAACTTCGGTTATACGTTTTTTAGGAAATGACCGTAAATAACGTATAGACGAAATTTCACAGTGTTAAATACTATTGTATTGGGTGTGTGCAAAAGTTTTACCCGTTTTTGTAATAGATGCAAATTGCGATCGGAGTAGTTGCGTCACAGATGACGCTGCGATGCCGTATTTTCGGCCAACAAAACGTGGAGCAGTAGAGCATATAGAGACCCTAGATTTGCCCGAGTAAGTCATTCGAAACAGAAATCACGGACGGTGTAACATGGCATGCGATAAGGAGCACATTAGACATTGTTTACTGTACGAGTTCGATAAAGGCAGAACTGCAGCCGCGGCTTGCCGCAACATCTGCCAAGTGTATGGGAAGGATGCAGTTGGTGATAGCACATGTCGCCGTTGGTTTCGGAAATTCCAGGATGGAGACAGAAGCTGTGAAGATCAACCACGTCCTGGACGTCCATCCGCGGTTTCTGGCGAGGATGTGGACCAAGCCATAACAAATGACCCACATCCAACCGTTCAGGAATTAGCGGAAACGTTGTCGGTACACAGAACAATAGTCGAAAGACGGATGCATGAGCTTGGGTTCATCACCAAGTTAGATAACTGGGTTCCGCACCAGATTTCTGCAAAGCAACGAGAGGGGAGAATCTGTACCTGTGTTTTTTTGCTTTCTCGTCACAGAAATGAACCATTTTTGGGACAAATTGTAACGGGTGATAAGAAATGGGTGCTGCACAGTAATGTAAAGCGTCGACGGACTGTGTGGCAAGGTGCGGAGCTTGCTCCATCGACCTCAAAATGAGGACTGCATCCCAAAAAGGTTTTGTTGAGTGTTTGGTGGGATGTCCAGGGAATAATCCACTGGGAGGTGTTGGCACCTAACCGAACGATAAATGCTGACCTCTACTGCCAACAGTTGGACAGATTGCGAGAACAACTGACATCGAAGTGGCCAGCACTCGTCCGTCCCAAAGGCGTGATCCTTCATCATGATAACGCCAGATCTCACGCTTCTTTAATCACTCGGCAAAAATTACTGGACATTGGTTGGGAAGTGCTACCTCACCCGGGATATTCCCCTGACCTGGCACCTACGGACTACCAACGTTTTCGATCGTTACAGAACGCCTTCGCTCTCCAAACCTTCGATGATGTGGACGATGTGAAAACGGCATTACATGACTTTTTTTACTCTAAAACAGAGGAATGTTTCGACGTGGGATTCACCTACTCATAGATAGATGGCAAGAGGTCATACAGAATGATGGCAATTATGTGAAATCCTAGGTACGTTATTTGTTGTGTTCTCCTCCTTTCTTTGTAGCGTACAAAAATGGGCGGAACTTATGCACACACCCAACAACAAAATTTATGCTTTGAAGGAATACAAAATATTCCTTAATAATAATTTATTTAAAGCCAAATCGGCGCTAAAAGAAAAACAAGTTAGTAAAAACATGCAATGCATTGATTATGATATGGTTTGCAACATACCAGAAATCATTACTCAAGCTATTACTCAAGTTATGGGGATAAATAATGTCTATGGAATTAATCTGGCTCCTGTGCCATGACCTTTGACCCCATTTCGATGATGTTAAACATAATTGGTTCAGTATACCTCCGGAACAACATACTAAAGTTTTGTCGCAGTAGAAGCACTTTTACGTAAGTTATGACACATAAGGGCGATGGAATGGATCCCGCTCTTATGTCCTGACCTTTGACCCCATTTCGATGATAATAAACAGAATTGGTTCAGTATACCTCCTGAACAACGTACTGACGTTTTGTCACAATCGAAGCATTTTTACGTAAGTTATGACACATAAGGGCGATGGAATGGATCCCGCTCCCATGTCCTGACCTTTGACCCCATTTCGCCCATTTTCAATAAGGTTCGTCCCCAGGTTGTTCCCTACCACATACTAAAATTTCATCATAATCGAACCATTTCTATGCGAGTTATCGTACGGACAGACAGACAGACGGACAAAGCTGGAGCATATACGCTTCTTCAATTTACGGTTGGAAAGCGTGAAAAAGCGTTTACAAATTATAACGTATTTTATCGCATTGCAAAAGAAGTTTGATTATGAAAATCAAACTTCTCTTCTGATGATTCTATGTGTCTGTAAAAATTTCGAGTCTCGATTAAGTGAAATCCTAACAATTAAGAATCTGAGACCAGTGCTTCAGTATGGAAGTCATGACTTCTCTTTTTCCCCTGCGGATCCTGAGTGCCTCCATGTGAAACCAGAATGTTAAGTACTGATGGCGTATTTAATATTCTAATCTACTACGCCACAAAATAGTGGAGCCACAAAGTCACGTCCCAGAGATTCGTCAATTTTTAAATAGAGCGTATGTGTGTCAGTTATGAAATGCGAAACCAATGTTTCAACCAAACCGAAAGTAAACAACATACCCTTTTCTGATGGGACCAGGTTCAACTTTGGCTGCACCAAGAAGGAACACAACAACGATGTCTCAATTCTCTCAAAGTTGTAACGTACCTGGTTACGTATAAAATAATCAAAGAACCGTGTATTTGTGATGATCTGAAGTTCAAATTTTAACGTATAGTCGCAAAGACCGTATAAATAAATTACGTATAACCGAGTTAAAAGAGCGTTAGAAACTACAGTAAAATATCGGAACTAACAAAGAATTACACATAGAAGTGAAAAACAAATAACTGAGAAACGTATAACAGAGGTAACACTTTGTCTAATTACTACAGTCAAACCACAGTAACGTGCACTACTTTACTGCGAACTCTTTGTTAGCATTTTAACCGGCTGGAACGAATTAACTCGGGGTTAGCGAAATGGGCTGAAATAACCTCGAACGAATATACTGGCTGTCTAAGAAGTGGGTCGAACGCAGTTGGAATGAGTGGACCTGCTGATCAGAAAGTGTTGCTTTCTCCCTAGGCGTCTTATTCAAAGTCATCATTTAGGATAATGACTGACACTAATCCTTTCTGATTGGTTATTAACTGTTCAAACATTCTGAAAGTCGATAACCGCAACCATAACCGTGACAGCTTGGACGATGTTTCGGTTGCGCATCGCGAACTCATGGTGCGTAAGATCTATATTCTGCATTATATATATACAGGCTGTCCCGCTCGCTACCGAACCAGGCATTTCTTTAATAATATTAACACCAATGAAGATATTGCAACGAAATTTGAAGTGGACTTACCTCATTTCGTGGGAAATATGATGACATCACAACGTGTGCTTGACGTGGCCACCATTTGCGTCCAGACAGCATTGAACGCGGCACAATCCGCCAGCCAGCAGGAGTGTTCCTTAGTGGCAGACACATTCTGGACTACATGTTGTTCTCGGGTGAGGCGAGGTTTCACTTGCTCGGATACGTCAATTCTCAAAATTCCCGTATTTGGGCCAGTAAAAATCCCAACGCGATACATAAAGAACACCTTCATTCACAGAAAATTGGTGTTTGGAGTGGGATGACCCGGCGCCGCATAATTGGTCCCATCTTCTTCGATACAACCATCACGACAGCTGCATATATGGAAATCTTTAATACCTTTGTAAATCAATTGGACGACGAAAAACTCTCCATTAAATATTTTCAGCATGATGGAGCGACATCACACACATCACACACCAGTATGGCCGAATTTCAGTCCATTTTCAGCGATACGTCATTTCGAAGGGTCTATGGCCACCGCGCTCGCCCGATCTGAAGCCTCCTATTTACCTTTCATGGGGGTATCTAAAGGGGAGAGTTTACCAACAGAAACCACGAACCATAGCTGCCTCGAAAGCAAACATCACCGAAGAAATTCAGGCAGTGACGGCGGACGTACTGGTAAGGACTTTCCACAATATGGTGCGCCGGGTTCAATGCTGTCTGGACGCAAATGGTGACCACTTCCAGCACATGTTGTGATGTCATTACATTTCGCACAAAATGAGGTAAGTCCACTTCAAATGTCGTTGCAATATCTTCATTGGTGTTATTATTAAAGAAATGCTGGGTTCGGTAGCGAGTGGGACACCCTGTACATATATATATATATATACACTATAATGACAAAAGTCCCCTGACACCTAGAAGAGAAACACAACACAGCACTTATTGACATATATTAGTACGGTGTCGGTCCACCTTTGGCCTTAATGCACGCACTGACCCTTCGAGATATGCTTTCGACACGGCTTTGGAACACAGCGATAGGTATGCGCTTCGATTCAGTACATAATGCTGCTGCTAACTGTTGCTTAGTACTAGGCCTTGGTTACAAATTTCTTATGCGGCGCTCTAATTCATCCCATAGGGACTCTATGGGATTAAGATCAGGGCTCTGTACTGGCCAGTCCACACACGATACGGAATTATTGTCAAAACACGCTGTAACAGTCCTTGCTTTATGGCTTGGCGCATTATCTTGCTGATACCAACAAGGCTCGGTTCCATAGTATTGCCAGAGTGTTGGTAGGACATAATTATCCAGAACATCGAGGTAGACGAGCTGGTTAATAGGTTTGTTCACGATAACCAATGTGTCGGGACCATGCTACGAAAAACACCCCCACACGATTACACTGCCCGCTCCAAACTTGACCGTAGGAACAGTACACTGTGATAAATAGCGTTCCCCCGGCTACGGCCATACCCACACACGGCCATTAGACTGATGGATCGTGTATCTTGAATCATAAGTCCATAGGGCCCGTTTCCATTGATCTACGGTCCACGATAAATGTTCTTTACGCCATGCAGAACGACGAGTAGCATTCCGAGGGGAGATAAAAGGCTCATGAGCAGCCGCACGACCACGGTAATCCATGGAATGAAGTTCTCTGCGAATGGTACGAGTACGTACCGAGGTTCCAGCATTTTTACTCACATGTACACTGAGGTCTTGTGCAGTACTCCGTAGATTAGCTGTAACGATTCTCCTGAGGCTTCGACGACCTCTATCACTGATTTTCTTTGGTCTGCCGGTACTTTTTGCTACTTCAGGCGCGCCAAGTGGCTTCCATTTATTTAGTACATTCAAAACAGTTGACTTGAGTATGTTAAAACGCCTCTCGGTTTCTTTTATGGACAACCCACTAATATAACACCCAACAATCTTTCCTTTCTCAAAGTCAGTTCTCTCCCGCCGCAACATTTTTACTCAACATCACAGTGCGACATGATCACGGTCAACTGCAGGCTTGTTTTCATTCAGTTTGCAGCTTTACCGTGCATCTTAACAACGCAGGGGATGCGTTCATTTGCTTTTGAAGGGGTGTCCGATGACGTTTGTCAATATATACAGTATATAGGGCGTTCAAAATGTCTCTCCGCGGTGGGTATCTTAGGTTATATGAAAATCAAACAAATGCATTATAGGAACGTATAATTTACTCTGTTACCTACAGGAAGTATTCAAACCGTCCTCCTTCATTTGCAAGACATACACTCATTGTCATAAAAATTCGCGCACCAAGAAAGAACCGTGCGATTAACGCGAAACTCTGAGAATAGCTAGGGGAGGGCAAACATGCAGATCATTAAAGTTTCGTCCGATTCTGCATGCCCGCGCGTCCAAGACCGGCACGGCAATAACAATCCTTGAGGCTTATAAGGCGCGGCGCAGGGGACTCCACATTCGTACTGAAGTACATGGTAAAAGTCAGGTGAGATCCCTAAGCCATAGACATGCCGAGGAGCCGCCGTAGATATGCGCACGGGCAACTGACGGAGTTTGAACCAGGCCGTATCGTCGGGATGAGAGATGCAGGGCGGTCGGCGCGCCGAATCGGTAGTCATTTTGGCCGGTCGGACTGTACGGTGCGATTGTGTTGGAAGCAATGGATACGGGAAGGCATCCAGACACGGCGGACTGGCTCTGGACGACCCAGACACACCACCAGCAGAGAGGACCGTGAGAGCGGCACGCACGGATGCAACGACGTCCTTGTACAATATCCAGAGACATGTGGTGCCTGTACAAGAGACTCCTGTGTCCGCGAGAACAATTTCCAGACCCCTGGCAGAAGCAAATCTGCACTCTCGACGGCCCTTACGTTTTCTGCCATTAACACCTGACCTTCTTCGGCGTCGATTGCAGTGGTGTCAGCAGCGAGAAACGTGGAATGCTACGGACTGGCGACTATAGTGTTCAGCGACGAATCCCGCTTCTGTATGCAAACGGACGACCACCACCGTGTCAAAGTGTGGAGGACCGCAGTTGAGCGCTACAATTCCAAACTCACTGTACAGCGGCACACGTCCCAAACTACCGGAATGATGGTCTGGGGAGCCATCGCCTATGACAGCCGGACTTCCCTCGCAGTGATCCGAGGGAAGTTGACAGCCCAGTGCTGCATACAGGAGATCCTGCTGCCTCATGCGATGCTTTTCCTGGCGGGGCGGATCGGAGTCATTTTCCAACAAGATAAAAACCCGTCCGCACACTGTTTGGGTTTCCCAGGACCGTCTACATCATGCTTCGACGCTTCCCTGGATTGCCAGATCGCTTGATCTCTCGCCCATCGAGCACGTGTGGGACCAGATGGGACACCAGCTTTCTCCATGTCTCAGTGTTCGTGATTTAGAGCTTCAGTTGCAAGAAGTGTGGGCGTAATCTGTCCCAGGATAACATACGGCGTCTCTTTGACTCCATGCCGGACCGAATCACTGCAAGTATCCGAGCACGAGGCGGTCCGACGTGGTACTAACGCTGACCGGAATGTGTACCGTATGTCCGCGGGAATTCGTCCTGCTGCTGTGATATTGTAATCACCTTGGTATGTACCATCTCACTACTAAACTCTCATTTCAATCCAACGCCTAATTCTTGGTGCGCGAGTTTTTATGACAATTTGTGTATAACCTAAGTGTCTTGCACATGTTTTCAAACACATCTGCAAGAGTTTAAAAGTCCCTCTACTGTAATGTTAAGTCTGTTCCACCTGCTTTTGATGGCACTACAGTCAAACAGAGGTAATCGCTCTTTCCACGTTTATAAGTGAGTCACGGAAAAGTTCTCATTGGCCGCCACGGGGAAACGAACCCAGGGTCTTCCAGTTACGTGCTGGATATGCTTCCACTGCACCACACCGGCCTCGAATTCCTCCAGACTCACATACACTAAATGCCAAGCCAATTTAGCAGGTTGCTTCTTGGAGCCCCGCACAATGCTGGAGATTCATCAAAGATAGTAAGCAGCAACTGAACAAATAATTAGAAGGCGAATGAATAAGTAATACAGACATTTCCCGGTGGCGGCCAATGATAATTTTTCCGTGACTCACTTACAAACGTGGAAAGAGCGATGACCTCTGTTTGATGTTCCTAGTCCACGTCAAATGTGTGTATTACTACAGTCAATTTTTTTGAATTAAGTAACTTGTTGCATGCTTTATTTCAATTTTTGCTATTTTCTTGATAACATAACAAACTTCAGAATATGTTTCACAGCAACACCTATTTTCACAAGTATATGGTGAGTTAAAAGTTTCCGAAATATGGATGTTGTTTCACCCTTGCTCCTCAGAAAGAAGGGACACTACTCCTTCTGAGGACACTCTCCCTTCATATTGCATGACAAATAATTGTTTAGTCCGAGGGCACTAGTATAGAGCACAATTCCACAGTACGCATTTTTCTTTGAAATATTTTTTTTTTTTTTTGCTTTTCAAAAATAAAACGGAAATAAAACCGGGTCAATAACACCTTGACCTGACCCGTTTGACCCTCTATAAATTTTCGACCCGTGACCCATTCCCATCTCTGGTTCAGCGATATTTTGCTATCTAAATCATGTGTGTATATTAGACATGAGCTCCGGCCCGGCCCGGGCTCGGACGGGCTCATAATTCATTAACTACCGAAAAACCCGGGCTCGGACGGGCTCATAATCCATTAATTACCGAAAAACCCGGGCCCGGGCTCGGAATTACACGTCTTGAATTCCATTACTGTAATTAATTCAACACGTGTAATTCCGAGACCGGTTAAATTACATTGTGGATTTGTTACCATGGTGGAAGGATTTTCAATTTCCTAAGCTAGCTGCCATTGCAAGACAAATTTTGCTTAGCAAGACTTGCATTATGCATTGTCCAAAGCTATGGCCCAAGCAAGGATTAGTTTAAGGAGGTCTGGTATCGAAAAACTGGGAAAAAATCACATTCCCATTTTTTGTATTTTATTAAAAATCAAGAATCTTATCTTTAAAATGATTTATTAATTTCTAAAATTGTGCAGTTAGAAGTATTGTTATTTATTTTTCAAAATTTCCTCACTCCCGCGATTTTTGGGGTGACGTTGGTTTTTAGTGCAGCAGGTCGAGTTTTAGAGAAAAGAAGATCAAGTTGAAGCGCTGAGGCATTAGATGCAATTCACTCTCTCTCTTATTTCATGATGAACTTGATCTGGAAACTGCACACACATATGATAATATTGTGACTATTATACTATTAAGGCTCTACGAGACCCGCCATTTTGTATTGCTGCCTTCTCTTATTAACCAACGGGCAAGCGCATTTCACAAATTGCTCGGGCAATTTTGCACATTTTGCAACACCGTTTGTGGCTAACGCAAGATATATGATAAATAAAGAGTTCCCTGGTTTCAGATTTTCATTTTGAACCCTTTAAGTACTTTTTATTAATTAATGAAACTATGAAAGACGCCTTGCTACGACTTTCGCTGCAGATAAAAAATTAAGGGAAAGGTCAATAAAAATTCTGAAACCAGGGAACTCTTTATTTATCATATATCTTGCGTTACCCACAAACGGCGTTCCAAAATGTGCAAAATTGCCCGAGCAATTTGTGAAATACGCTTGCCCGTTGGTTAATAAGAGAAGGTAGCAATACAAGATGGCGGGTCTCGTAGAGCCTTAAGCGCAAAGCTTTGTTAATGTTACAAAATGCAGAATTATCTAATCTGGAATGCTTTTACGTTCTTTTTTTTTTTTTAATTTTGGAAATTTCCCTACATGCTTTTTTTTATATTCTACTACATCACTCTAAATTTTCTTTACCAATTAGCATATATGTAAATTATATTGTAAAGATTAATTTTCCAGAGTTTAAATTTCAAACACTTGCAAACTGTCTGTACGGCGTTGTACGTTTTATAATGCAATTTATTCAAAATAAAGGTAAATTTAGAAATCAAAAAGAAATAACGAATGGAATTTTTTGTTTCTAAAAGATTTTCTTTTCTTCAGCTTTTACCAAAATTACTGATTCCCCTGATACGGTCGAAGGGTACGTTGATTATTTATTTATTTTCAAATCCACATTTTAGAACATTTGGCTTTATGCGAAGTATTTTTAAAAACATATTAATATTGTGAAGTGGATTAACTGAACTAAACGTTTTAAACTAATGATTTTTAAACTAATCCTTGCTTGGGCCATATCTTTGGCCAGTGTATAATTCATAAATGCGAGAATTGATAAGCAAAATTTTCCAAGAATCCGGGTCCGGGCTCAGCAAATACATGTAATAAAAAAAAGCGGGCCGGGCCCGGGGTCCTAAAATTGAGCCCGAGCTCATCTCTAGTGTATATGTGTACAATTCCTTCTTTCGTAAATTTCTGATTTTGCTTTCAACTAATATCTCTGAAATATTTCCCTCGTACGCACGTTCTAAAGCTTAAATTAACCTTTTCCCAGTGTGTATGTTCATACGCTTTCATACAGGTGCACTTAAGAAACATCTTTTTTCACAAATACCATTATGCCATTACTAATGACAACACTTCACTCAATTTGCAAGGTTTGTCTGCTTTATTTAGTTTTCCACTGATTCTGTTTTTGTAGCAGATTTCACACTATTTCTTTTTTCTTTTTTGCAGATTAACAACCCCGCGCGATTTCTTTTGCTACTTCTCTTGCAATTCTGAATCATTAGCTCAGTTCCGTTTTCTTTTTCCGGGGAGGAGGGTGACATTTTCCGCTGATGTCTCTACATGGAGATACTCTTAGCCGTCATCTTTTGTTCTGTTCTCGCTACCGCTTTTTTCCCTCACCGGATTTTACCCGAGAACTCATCAAATTTATGTGCTCATTTTGGCAATCATTCTCCTGCATGGCGCTCTTTTTCTTTGTTGAACGTTGTTAGTCTTTTTAGCTAACGTTAGAATCTTTTTTACGTGGCCGCCTCCATGCGTCCTCCTGATTTCCGGTTAGTTTTTGACTGGTTTTTTTCTACACCTAGCTTTTTCACAATCTGGTGATTTGTTATTAACGGCGTTCTCGGGATTTTGTTATACGTTGCATTTAGCTTGAGATTCCATTTATTTCACGAATTGCTTTTTCGTTCTTTCTTTCACCCGTCTTACGCTTTTTTTTTATCTCATTGTTTGTACAATGAGATGCCAGTTTGTTAGGCACACCTGTTACCGTCACAAGGAAATAAACAGAAGCATCCGACTGCAACCAGATACGTGCGATCCATAACTATGCACGCACACACACGCACCGGCCACTGAATTAGAAACCTTTATGCAGATGTCGTAAACGCCACTTACGCAGCGTATATGCAAAATACGTGACCACGTGCGTCACCACGTGATGTAGGCAATTATTCAAGACTGCTTCTCGTCAGTAGTGTTGAACAAAGGGACTTTCGGAGTTCGATAAGATCTTTGTTGTTTTGGGTGCCCGTCTGGCTGGAGCGATGATTTTGAAAACTGTCTGGTTTCTCAAAAGGTGAGATATCCCGGGTCTCTAATCAGTGCAAAAATTAGCATCAATGTTTGACAGGAGTGATCCTAGGTAACCATTTTGAATATAGCGAATTTGAATCGTCTTTCCTTAGCGCTTTTCTTCGCCATTTCGATGCAGCTGGTCAGTCTTACTTCTTGGCGTCCCATCGGAGGGAAAGTTAGATTTATAGGAAATAGAATACTATACCAGTGATCCGATTTATTGGCGTAGGAAATAGACACATAAGCGTTTCCAAGCTTTCGCACATCAACCAGATGGCTTTTTCAAGGAAGTTAAACAGAAATTTCCTACGCCAATAAATCGGATCACTAGTATAGTATTACTATTCCTACATAATTGGCGCACTGTTCCTCGTTATCAATATATTTATGGGTTTTTGTTTCAATGCGAGGGAGAAAGTGGGCAGTATATATTTGAGGGGTCACAGAGAGGGCAATTAAGGAACACCTGCGCCTTCTAGGAATAGATGGACACTCTTAGCCGTCCCAATCGAGGGAAAGTTTGGGTTTACGTTTTCACTTTCGGAGTGGGGAAGAGATAAACAGGGAGCACACCCACAACAGGCCGGAGGAAGTGGGGACCAGAAAAAAATAAATTCGGTTGGAAGAAGAGAGAGATGAAGGTGGCGAGAGATTTTGCTTGTCGGTGTGAAACCGAGATAAGGGGAAAAAGGAATGAACACTGATCATCAAGGGGGAATGGAAAATTCCGAAAACGAATACTGGCCACGCAGGAGAAGGAGATCAACCTGTTACTAATGTAGAAAATGAATAGAAATCCGGATAATGTTTGAGACCTTCCCCATAATATCTGAATACACACTTTCCTCACTGCAAGAAGAAGTTATAACTTCAGCTGATATTTTATTTATCAGCTTCAGTCGGGTAAAATACGGGTTAAATCCCGAAACAAAAACTCTCTGAAAGCGAAGTATTGACGAACCCTTCACACAGGGCACTGAAACATAATTCAGTGACAAGCTCTGTAACATTACCCACATAGCTTGTCCAAGAGGAGTAAATGTGGCGCGACGAGAATCTGTCAGCAACTTGATTGCCGAGGTCTGAGAAGGATTTTACGGAGAACGAGGACTACCAGTGTTCAGCAATCGACCGAAACATTCAATGAAGGCTCTTCCCGATCCATATCTCAGCGAACTATGCGCAGGGAAATGAACAGGATCGGCACTGGCAGTCGCATGCCTATACGGAAGCCATTGGTTCCTGCGAAGAACCAGAAAGTTTGTATGCAGTGTTGTTAGGAGCACCGTGACTGGGCACTGGATTAGTGGGAAAAAGTAAAGTGTTTCGACCGTAGGTAAACGGCAGGAGCCCAACAAAACAATGGACCCAGCTTCTCTTGAAAACACAACTCAAGATTCTGGAGGTGGTGCCATGATGTGGGGCTCTTTCTGCTGGTAAGAAACGGGTCTCTTGTTATTGATGGAAGATCGGGAGTCCTCCAACAGAATTATCTTAACATTGTTGCCTATCAAGTCCATCCTGCGATGTTGGCTTTTTCGCCAGCAGGTGGCGGCTGTTTCATGGACGACAATGCTACTATCCATCGCGCAAGATGTGTTCAGCGAGCATGACAGAGATTTCACTATCTTCACTGGGCACCACAAACATGTTAGACAAGTTAGAAAAATCATGCAATGTATTGATTATGATACGGTTTCCAACATACCAGAAATCATTACTCAAGTTATGAGGATAATGGCTGTGGAAGAAATCTCGCTCCTGCGCCCTGACCTTTGATCCAATTTCGATGATATTAAACAGAACCGGTTCAGTATACCTCCGGAATGCTGAACCGGTTCTGTTTAATATCATCGAAGCATTTTTAGTCAAGTTATGAGGATAATGGCTATGAAATAAATCTCTCTCCTGTGCTCTGTCCTTTGACCTCATTTCGACGATATTCAACAGAACCGGTTCAGTATACCTCCGGAACAACATACTAAAGTTTTGTCGCAATAGAAGCATTTTTACGTAAGTTATGACGCATGAGGGTGATGGAATGGATCCCACTCTCATGTCCTGACCTTTGACCCCATTTCGTCCATTTTCAACAGGGTTTATCCCCAGATGGTCCTTTACCACACACTAAAATTGCATCGAAATCAAACCATTTTTACGCAAGTTATGACGCATAAGGGCAATGGAACGGATCCCGCTCCTATGTCCCGACCTTTGACCCCATTTCGATGATATTCAACAGAACGGGTAAAGTATACCTCTGGAACAACACGATAAAGTTTTGTCTCACGGATTTCGGATTTCCGGATATTTTACTATCCGAAAACCGGATTTTAGCATTCCAATAGTTCCAACTCGGATATCCGGATTATGAGCTTCTGATATCCGGATTGCGAACTTCGGATATCCGGACTTAGAATACCGAGTATTCAGACATCTCAGCAACATAGATCCATCTGGCCATGATAGGCCGCATGCCTCAGGTTGTTGAAACCTTAACGCAGCAGTTTGTGAACGTGCGTTTTTTTGCTGCACGGTGTCTGTTTTATTAGACAAAGTGATCTTTCGTGACATAGATATTGTACTAAGAGAAGGGATAATAAATAAAATTGCAGTGCTTTATCCTGCAACATACTCATGCGGCAATCCGGATTTCGGATTTATGATATTTCGGATATTTTGACAGCACTAGTCGAGATCTTTCCATGGTCAGAAACTGGATCACGGCTCGTTGCGCATGCTTCGACGTACCCATGTCGTACGAAGCATAAAGAAGCGGCTTGTTGCACTCTCCAGCTGTGTTACCACAACAGACCACATGCCGTGGCGCATTGCTCTTATCTACCTGTGTACAATGGTTCCACTGCCGACGGCGGAATGTCGACTGCAGCAGCGCCATCACCCGAGTCTACGTTTCATTCAAAAGATCCTTACACGTGCTGCAATAAGATGATTTTAAGTTCCTTATGGAGTAAGAAGAATTGCGTAAGTTGGAAAGAAAAGTTATTTTTTAAGTCTTGAAAGGTAAACGAAAAACGTTTCTTGAATTTCTTTGGTACATCCATCACTTGCAGACAACTAGGAACATTCTACTATCGTTCCTACAAACGTTTTCCGTTACGAGTCTTTTAATGGGACACAATGGTACAAGACAAATGAGTGATATACTGACCTCTGACAGTTGCAGGAGTCAAATTAATTATTCGTTCAGTAACTGAAGGGTGCTACAACTGCGAAAACAACAGAATTCTACCAGCTGTTATAAATATGATCTAAAGTAAAAAAAGTTCACGCAAAAAGTCACACTGAAATTTTTCACATTTATATTCCTGATCTGGTAATTCGTCCTTTTTGTACTTCAGTTTCAGTTGCTTTTCACACAAGTCGTAAGAACGAGCATGCTAAAAGTAGAATTGTGCAAAGCTAATACGTCAGGTTTCATCAGTATTACTTGATGCGTTTTGGAGATACACAGTATTTTACTCAGCTCCATATATTTTCGAGCATTTGAGGATTTTATTGCAGAATACAAAGCCATGACATGATATACATATTAACTCAGGATTGATAAGTGCATAAGTAGCCATTTTTACAGAGTTTTTTTCTCAGTGTTCCACACCCACACATAACATCAAAAAAAAATTTCTACTCGAGAAATTAATTTCATTTCCTTTAGTTTCTTACTTTTGAAAATTTGATTAATTAGTCACAATATATTTGGATATTCTGGTAAATTTCTAAAAGTTCAATTTGTTTTCAGTGTACTTTTGCATCAAAATCCTTTTTCAAAAATTACATCAACTGCACGAGGAGAATTCAATAAATTCTAAGCCTGACTTTGAAAGTAATGGCTGGCGGTTGACGTAAGTGCTGCAAAGTAGTGCATCATTCTTCAGTTATATAACAGCCACTCCACGTCACTGTGTCAGCATTTAAGACGGCGTCACTGTGCATTGAAGTCTATAAGGTGACAATGGATGAGCAACAGATGAAATTGCATCATCTTTCAGTTATATACCAGCCACACCACGTCACTGTGTCAGCATTTGAGATGGCGTCACTGAGCATTGAAGTCTATAACGTGAAAATTCGTCAGCGACAGTTGAAATTGCGCAACAGAGGGGTGATTGAATTTTTGACGTAGGAAGGTGAAACGTCACGCAGTATTCATAAACGGAAAGGTCCGCGTGTACCTCGATGATATACCTTCGTATCACACTGTCAACACATGAGCTGTTTTGTGACGTACTACAGAGATAAAGCACATGTCAAGACGACACATCTGGAGCGATACATTCCGTCCGTGTAGCTCAGTTGGGAGAGCAAATTACTCCAGAATGAGGGAGCGCGATTTCGATCGCGTCACGGACAGATGTGTGTATTCACATTGGTGCCCGAACGTAAAAATGGATGTAGAGGCCATTGGGTTGAAAAATGTGCAATGTTTGTTCCACACATCGTCTACAATTATTGAAAATTCGTTCTTCGCTTTAAAAAAAAAGAAAAAAAAAGAGGGCGATGATGTGACGTACTACAGAGGTAAAGCACCTGTCTAAACGACAAATCTTCAGCGATACATTCCGTACGTGTAGCTTAGTTGGGAGAGCAACTTACTCAGGAGTGGGGGGGGAGGTCGCGGATTCGATCTTCGTCACGGACAAATTTGTGTTTTCACAGCTCTATTTAAAAGGGGAATACACTCGTTGGAAGACGACTGCATCGTTTGAATAAAACGTCGAACACAAATTGCCTGGTATATTTTTGCAACCTTCATTTGTTCTTCTAAGAAAGTTTTTCTCCTTCTTCTTTGCCCTGTAGCTCTATTAGTTCGTTGGCATACTCCGAGACGTTAAAATTAAAAAAATTGCCGAACAGTAAGGTGTGACCTATTAATAATAGCGACAACATTGAACCAGCAGCGACGTTGGTCCGCAGAAATCCAATTCCGACGTCACATGAATAAGGTCCATAAACCGGCGCAGTTCAGTTGGGAGAATAGCAGCCTCCGGTGTTGTAAGAAGTGGATTCGAATATCACTGCCGGCAGAAAGGTTTTACTCAATATTCGAGCTCGAACACATGAATCTTCTGACCGTGAGGTTCGAAAAATATGTGTGCTGATTCTTCCACATATCCTACGGAATTCATAAAAATTAATTCCTTTTACAGGGTGGTTCACTACGTAGTCCCCACCCCCTAAAGAATCAGTCATATTTTACAACACATTCTACTTAGAAACATGACATGTGGTTTAGAACGTACCTTAGTTCATGGGAATGTAGCACCATTCACAATAAATGCTAGAAATACACTATATTGACAAAGTCACCGGACACCTAGAAGAGAAACACAACATAGTATTTATTGACATACATTAGTACGGTGTCGGTCCACCTTTGGCCTTAATGCATGCACTGACCCTTCGAGACATGCTTTCGACAAGGTTTTGGAACACAGAGATAGGTATGCGCTTCCATTCAATACATAATGCTGCCGCTAACTGTTGCTTAGTAGTAGGCCTTGGTTCCAAACTTCTTATGCGGCGCTCTAATTCATTCCATATGGGATTAATATCAGGGCTCTGTGCTGGCCAGTCCACATACGATACAGAATTATCTTCAAACCACGCTGTAACAGTCCTTGCTTTATGACTCGGTGTATTATCCTGCTGGTATCAACAAAGCCCGGTTCCATAGTATTGCTACAGAGTTGGTAGGGCATAATTGTCCAGAATATCGAGGTAGATGTGCTGGTTAACAGGTTTGTCCACGATAACCAAAGGGCCGGGACCATAACACGAAAGACATCCCCACGCGAATACACTTCCAGCTCCATACTTGACCATAGAAACAGTGCAGTGTGGTAAACAGCATTCCCCCGGCTGCCGCCATAACCACGCACGGCCATCAGACTGATGGCTCGTGTATCTGGATTCATCAGTTCATAGGACCCGTTTCCATTGATCTACGGTCCACGATAAATGTTCTTTACACCATGTTAAATGACGAGTAGCATTCCGAGTGGAGATGAAAGGCTTAAGAGCAGCTGCACGACCACGGTAACCCATAGAATAAAGTTCTCTGCGAATAGTACGTGTACATACCGAGGCTCCAGCATTTTTACTCACCTGTACTCTGAGGTCTTGTGAAGTACTCCGTCGATTAGCTGTAACGATTCACCTCAGGCTTGGACGTCCTGTATCAATGATTTTTTTGGTCTGCCGGTACTTTTTGCTGTTTCAGGCACGCCATGTGTTTTCTACGTATTCAGTACATCCAAAACAGTTGACTTGTGTATGTTTAAACGCCTCTCGGTTTCTCTTATGGACAACCCACTAATATAATACCCAACAATCTTTCCTTTCTCAAAGTCAGTTCCCTCCCGACGCGACATTTTCACTCAACCTCACAGTGCGATATGATCGCGGTCAGCTCAAGGCTTGATTTTATACCGTTTGCAGGTGTACCGCGCATCGTAACAACGCAGTGGATCCGTTCATTTGCTTTTGAAGGGGTGTCCGGTGACGTTTGTCAATATAGTGTACATGAGTACTTTCGGGTCTAATATAGACCCATCATCAGATGTGAATCAAACCGCACGTCGAGGTTACACAGCGTTATATACCATGACCGATGCCTGATTACAACTTCAAAAATTTACGAAATAAAGACACAATATTGACTTAGTCACTCTTAGACCTTTTTCTTGTTCGTGATCCTGTTTCGTACTCTGTCAGTTTTTCTGTTTACAGAAAACCTGCATCATATTCTTCGTTAATTACTTTTATTTCTGCCCATCCCCTTAATAAAAAAATTGTCAGCTTTCCATTTCCTAGTTAATCACGCCTTTTCACACTCTTGGTCTTTATCTCTTCGAAATCACGAGCTCAAGAAGGTTACCAACTTAGCTCGAACATACGGGTACCCGAAAAGCACAGTTCAATGTATGATCAAGAAGGTTCTGAATAAGATATTAACTTATTTGTCTAAGGAGAACCAGACGTCTAGATTTCTGGGCTAAGTGCAATATGTTCCAGCACTTGTCAACACTCTGAAGAATGTCTGCCGCAGATATCATGTCGATTTTCGAGTCAAAACGAAGAATATTTTGTCATCTATCCGTAGCGACCGTGGTCCTGTGTCAATCCATGACAAATGGGGTGTTTATAGTATACCGCTGCGATCGAATAATCCAGGAACTCGGCTCGACATCTAGAAAGATACAAACCAGACGTTTGGAACATAAATACAATGTGCGGAATAGGTTCGAAACAAATGCTTTAGCAGTAACAGTTTTTTTATTGGAGGTTTAACGACCACTGTGAGCAACTCAATGGGCTATAAGCAGTCGCCCGTCCCTAATTAGGGTCACTGGTTCCAGGGAAGGGAGAGAGCCAGTGCCGTAAGACAAACAAAACATCCATGCCTCACCGGGATTCGAACCCGGACCCCGTTCGGATGAATGATCAGAAGCCATCGCTTAGACCACTGCGCCACCGGGGCGGCACAGTAACAGTTGGTGATGTAAGTTTTTTCCAGACTGGGACAGTGTGTCGATTTTGGCATCTCCGTCATGTAAGTCAACTCTGTTATTCATAGAAACTTTGTTTATACTTAATGATTTAGACTCTTGTTACAATGATGATTTCCATGCTTTCATCCCTGAAATCTGGAGGACTCTTACTTTGAACAAACGTTACCCCTTCCCATAAAATATTGACTCTTGTGTACAGGTTTGTGAGCGACTATGTCACTATTGTGTCTTTATTTCTTAAATTTTTCAAGTTATAATCTGGCATCCGTCATGGTATACGTATAACCCTGTGTAATCTCGACGTGCGGTTTCATTCACATCTGATGATGGGTCTATAGTAGACCCGAAAGTGCTCATGTATCTCAATTTTTTACCTTTTAATAAAGTTTTAACTATCACCATCATCGACATATTTTTATAGTGTAGAAAACGGCAAGTTTGTTTATAATAACCAAATTTAGCATAAAAGACAGTAAACGAAAACAGAGAGTTAAACAGGTAAATGCGGTAAAAATTTATTTTCAAAAATAGTTCAAATTATGATTTGACCACTGGTTTTGCTCGTGAAAGAAGGCGAATCCAATGCACTAACTAAGTGGTAAAATTTGAATTTTAGCTACCTTTTGGAAAGAAACATTCCGCCGTTTTTCCAATTAATGATTCATAACATCATGCAATTTTAGCCATTATCCAATAATTTTTCAACATTGTTCAGAACTGGAAGCTATCTCTCCATTGAAGAAGAAAATGGTATAACGAATTATTTTCCTTGATTAAAATATATCTGTACTAGATGGCAAAGTTGATCGTGCAGTTAGTATGAGGCATTTTTCAGTATTCATTGCGTTTCAAATAATAAGTAAAATAAAAAGCAAATTAATTTACACCAGTGAAGAATTTATGCTATGTATGTCACTTCTTAACCTTGCCAGGGTTAGTTTTAATTATCTTACAGACATTAAAGAAATAATGTCAAATGCTTAGCCGTCCTCGAAAGGTAACATGGAATACGGCCTGGAAATGAATGGCTTTCGGGGCACAGAGAGAAACTTGTTCGAAACTCGGGTTGGTAATTAATCTTCATTTGAGATGCTCACCATATCTTCGTGATAATGGCGTTGTCCGCTGACATGCTTTGTTCGGAATATTGCATTCTTTACGCACAGAAACCGCATCCTTTCCGCAGTCTCGGTCTTTTGATGTAGTATGACTACGTTGGGAATTAGCAGCAACAAAGTGAGAAATAAGGGGATTTTGCCTGAATGGCGCCAACAGGATGGAAAGTTAATGTCCTGAATCCAATAAAATGCAACCATTTTCGCCTATTTCATACAGTTCATGCAAAGCGGATTGAGAAACGTCCTTTGCTCAGACACTGGAATGAATGCTAAAGACCGTTGACTACTTACAAAATACTTCTGCGATTTCTGAGGTAAGCGCATTGTGATAAGGGTGATGGGAAATTTGGCAAGCTCTAATTAGGAGGTCTGTGAATGTGAGAAAAGTTCTCCTGGTTTGGTACACTTCTCCCCTATCTGGAACAAACGCCTGATATAAATATCATCAGTCTAATACTTGAGTGGATATGCATAGCGAAGTTGGACCAGCAAGGATGACAATCAAGAAGACAGTTCAAGTATTCAGCAGGCGATATGGAGGAGAATCGAGAGCCAAGTGGTCATTTGAAAATGGTAATTACGTTCTAAATAGTTAAATAAATATTATACAGTACGCGCACAATCTAAATGGAGACTGAGCTCATATAAGATTTCCATTTAACGTAATATACGAAAACGAAAATAGGTATTAATTGCACAAACCTTCAGAAAAAGACGTTTAACGTAATTCCCAAGTGTACACTGACAGGTGAATATTCACGATCTTTCCCATGATCGCAAGGAAACGAAACAAGTCATCTTTAGCGTTATTGGGAATGAAATAAGCTTCAGGTGCTGAAAATTTGGGAGACAATTTCTATAGGCAACGCTCCGTGCAAAAAGGATGTCTTTTTATGTGGAACACTGTGGAGAATGGTCTTCAAATTCATTTTTTCATAAAATACGCCACAGAGAAGTTGTATGAGTAAACCGCCAATTTGTGGAGGGGTACTTACGGCCTAGTTGGAAATACGCATTGCTAACTAGCACTGGGTTCTAAAGTTAAGCGAAGTTAAAAAAAGACATTTTAGAACAAACGAAAGGAGAAAGAACGGTAACACAGTAAAGTACAGAGGACGTGGAAGTATGCAAATACGGAAATCATGACTCAATACTATGTGACGAACGATAATTGACACAAAAGGCGAAGTAGCACATTTGCGGAGTTGAGAAAGACCTGCAAAAATGCGAGAAGTGGCATTTCTTGTCATCATCCCACCCTTATAGTAGTGGGATTTTCTTTATTAAAACAGTATTTCAAAAGGACGGAAAGTGGATATGTTTACACGTGGTCCGATTATCGGAATGTTGGAATCCGGCCAGACGCAGAGAAATGTTTCTAGAACCATTGGCGTGAATAATTTATTGTATTCAGATTTTGAAAAAGATACCAGGACACCGGAGGTGTTAATCGTCAACCTGTGATAAGTCGTCCACGGATTACAACCGCTCAGGACGATAGGTATATGACACTAACAGTGAGACGTAACAGGTCGAAGTAAGAGAAAGCGCTTGCTTTATAACTGTCTGCGGCTGGTGAACCAGCTGTTTCAAGGCAAACAGACGGCTCAATGAACAATGACTATATGCGAGCAGACTTGCAGTTTGCATCTCACTCATGCTGTCAGCAAGAAATACCAGGGTACTGTGGTGCAGACAAAATCGAGACTGGGATGAAAATCAATGGACCGATCAATGCCCTCTTCTCCAGGTTCAGTCTCGAAAGTGACAGCTGTCGTGTTCTCATCTGGAGAGAACCTGCAACCCATTATTCTCCCACAAACATCAGAGAAATGTACCATAGCAGAGATGGTGGTGTTCATGTCTAGGGTGGTATTATGTCCAACGGGCGCACAAAGCTCCATGTCTATTCCGGAGGAATTACAACAGGTCGAAGATACAGAGACGAAATCCTCAGTACCTACGGGAGGCTTTCTCGTGGTACTATTGGCCCAGATTTCCTGTTCATGGACAATAACGCGATACCTCATAGAGCTGCTATTGTCGATGATTATCAGGAAAGTATGCCATGACCAGCTCATTCCCGATACCTCAACCGAATTAGAGCATGCGTTGGGAGACGCATTGTAGGTCGTCAACCTCCTGGCAGAACTCTTAAGGAACTCAGATTTGCTCTTCTTCAGGAGTGGGATTTGCTGTCACAGTCTTCTTGTTTCCTTTGCCAACAGCATGAGACATCGGTGAGACACTTGTATCGATATAAGAGGTCACCACATGCCTTAGTAGACCGTTGTACAAAATCAGAACCGCCTCCGGAAAATTCCTCCTGGTTTCACCATTTTGGACTATTGGTATGTTTTCCTGGTTCTTCATTTTTTATGTGATTTGTACTACGCATTTAGTTCCTCACTAAGATATCTACCTCGTATGTATAATAAACAGTCTACTTCATTGTTCCTTCTCGTTTAACACTTTTTGTTGATTATGCTTAACTTTTGTACGCCAGTGTGTTTCAGTGGTCCGATCAAGGGGTGAGAAATGGAACCATAGGAGCGTTCACCATTTATCGTCTTCAGGCCATTTGTCAGTCTTCGTAATATATATAGAGCAATGGAATCATACCAGCGTTCCTGATTTTTCTTCCTTCAAAAACATATCAGGCCAGTAACGCGTCTTTGTGATGTGATGCACCGCACGAGAATTTTCAAATCATGCAAGTTGCGTCTGGAGTTCCTACTAAAATTTTGGGGATATTTTGGCGATTAAAACACAAAGACAAATTAAACTACACTTCAATTAACATAAAAAGTATGTCCAAAATTTGATCTAAATAGGCCGTTTCATAACAACTGAGAGTAATTCGTTTTGAGTTGCAATAATGCGAAGGGGAAAAATAACCACGCAGATGACTAACTGAATTAAGGAAGTATCTATGGCAACAGTTATTAGCCGTGGTAGACGATTCTGGTCTTGTTACTGCGCAGTTGTTTAAGGTACGTTTGTATTTCGCCATACAGCTATGGAAGTGAATGATTTAGAGTTAAGAAGTGAAATGCGTTGTGCGATAAAATTTTGCAATCGTTTGGGTAAAACGTCTCTAGAAACAGTTGATTTAATGAAAAAAGCTTACAAAGATAAATGTTTGCGTGAGTCAATGATTTTTAGAAGGCACCAGGACTTCGAAAAAGGGCGTTTGTCGGCAGAACCCGTTTATAGGCCTGGTCGAACTGAAAGTGTTGTTACGGAGCGTATTGTTAACACTGTTAGAGCAATCCTGCAAGAAGATCGACGAATGACGAGTGAAGATATAGCGGCGTCAACTAATATTTCAAAAACGTCGGCATTCCGCATTCTACGCGACAAATTACTTCTGCATCGTGTGTGTTCCAGATGGGTACCTCATCACTTGACGCGAGAACAATTGTTAGCCACAATTCAGGTGTGTCATGAGTGGAAATAAATGATTGCAAAGCATCCAAACTTTCTAAACACAGTAATAACTGCCGATGAAACATGGGTCAACTATTTTGACACCCTCACGAAGCGCGCAACAAGTGTCTGGAAACACACAGGCTCGCCTCCTCCGAAAAAGTCCGCCAAACCAAATCAGCTGGGAAGGTGATGATGATAATTTTCTTTGATCATAAATGTGTAGTCTACCAGCATGCCGTTCCTCCACAAATTACTGTGAATGCTGAGTATTACATTTCAGTCTAGTCTGAGACGACACATATCGATTAAGCGACGGAACTGGTGGACAAGTGGAGCCTACACCATGATAACGCCCGCCCACATGTGGCTGCTTGTGCTCAACAGTTTCTTACGAAATGTAGTATTGAAATCATGCCACAGCCTGCCTAGAGTCCTAACCTCGACTAGTGCGATTTCTGGTTGTTTCCAACACAGAAGTTCCGTAGCGCAACATTCAACACAGATGCTAACGTTATTCAAGCTTTACAGATGTCGCTAAAGCAGCTTCCACAAAATGCCCTCGCCACATGCTTTGAAAAGTGGACTGAAATGGGACCGTTGCATATTATCAGAGGGAAGATATTTTAAGACCGAATAACATATATTTTGCTGTACCTATATTTCTTCATTTTGTGGTATTTTACTCTGAGTTTCTTTGGAACGGCCGTTGTATTAGGTTGTCGGAAAAGTCATGACGACTTTTGTCACCCGATGGCGGTTGGGCGGTTTTGGAAGTACTAGAGGCAAGCGCAGCTCTGTTATCGCTATGGCATTCGACAGGTACCAGCTCCAGCTGCAGTCTAAAAGGAATAGTGAGCGATTTAGTTGATTTGCGGAGATTTGACATCAAGTTGAAGATGGAAGACCAAACCGTGCATTTTCGCCATATGTTACTGTTTTACTTTCGTAAACGGAAGAACGCGCGTCAACCTTGTGAAAAGTTGCGTAAAGTGTACGGTGATAATGCTCTACAAGAACGTCAGTGCCAGCGGTGGTTCGCAAAACTCCGTGCTGGTGATTTTGACCTCAACGCTGCTCCTCAGTCCGGGAGGCCAACCGAGGTTGATGGCTACCAAATCAAGGCATTGATCGAGTCAAACACACGTTACACAACACGAGAGATTGCAGACACATTGCACATTCATCATTCAAGCGCTCACGACCACCTGAAGAAGCTGTGTAACGTACCAGGAGATGTGACGTACCTGCCAGAAGGACGCACACGACATAAAGGCAGATAGGAATCAGAATAAAATGTCCGCGTAGCTTAATTGGTAGAGCAACTTATTCCGGAATGAGTGGACCCGGGTTCGAATCCTGGCGCGGATAAAAATGACGGAGAAATTCACTTCGTCATAGCTGGAATAAGTAGGCAAGCTCGATGTGTGGGTTCCTCCTAAACTCAAAGAACCTCAATTGACAGCGCGTATAAACATCTGCGATATGCTCATTAAACGTGAGGAAAACGATCCTTTTTTGAAGCGACTGATAACTGGTAACGAAAAGTGGATTGTGTAGAAAAATGTGCTGCGCAAAACGGTCTTGGTCCCGACGTGCTGCTTCCCCTAAAACGACATCCAAGGCAGACATTCATCAGTGGAAGGTTCTGGTCTCAATGTGGTGGGATTTTAAAGGCGTCGTGCTTTTCGAGCTCCTACCACGAAACCAAACAATTAATTCGAATGTGTACTGTTGGCAATTGGACAGTTTGAACGAACCCATCATCCAGAAACGTCCAGAGCTCGTTCATCGTAAAGGTGTTGTGTTCCATCACGACAACGCGAGATCACACACAAGTTTGATCACGCGCCAAAAATTATTGGAGCTTGGGTGGGATGTGTTGCCACACCCAGCATACTCGCCTGACCTTGCACCGTCAGACTTCCACTTGTTTCGCTCTCTTCAAACGTCCTTGCGTGGTGTAACATTCAATTCAGTTGAGGCTGTAAATCAGCCCCTTTTGCAGTTTTTCGCCACGAAAGACAGGTCTTTCTATGAACGAGGCATTCTGCAGCTCACTGAAAGATGGCAAAAGGTTATCTAACAAAACGAGCATTATATCATTGACTGATCTTTATTCTTTCTATCAATAAATGACCTTTGCAAAACATGGCTAAAATACGTCATTACTTTTCCGACAACCCAATACGTTAGCAATAATTATATTTCGGATTCTCTCACTGAGACGCATCTAGCGGTCCAGTTTTCGCAGGTTCGGCACTGTGTACAGATGCAAACATTTTCTGTGTGCTTCACTCTTTCCGAAACGATTGTGAGACCTCATCTATACATAATATAAAATAAAGTCCCCGGTAGGCGTCTGTCTGTTTGTTCGGGCTAATCTCGAGAATCGCTGGAAGGATTTTGATGCGGTTTTTACCATTCCATAGAGCATCTGTCGAGGAAGGTTTAGGTGTATGAAACATTAATCTATGACAAAAGAGAGCCGAGCAGTAACGATTTCGCTCTGCTAAACTATAATCGATGTTAATATGTTAATAAAACATTTAATTGTGAATAAACGTTGATAATTGATTCTAACTCAACATCACAAGTGGGTAGTCTTAAATTATGTATAAAGGCCGTTTTCTAGAGCAAAACAATCCAGGATACTACGAAATTAAAATAGTTTGATGGGCGGGTAAAACTTTACTCCAATTACGCAACAAAATATAAATAATATAACAGGCCGTGTGGTAAGAGACATACAACAGAAAATCTTCAGCATAAGATTTTCTTATAGTTACACGCGATATTCCGTTATGTCATGAATGTCAATTCAGTACAAAAAGCAGCAGACCTTGTAAAAATATCCATTCCAGCTAAAGTCAAACATTGCCAACTATTGATGTTGGGATATTTGAATAGTGTTTCTTATGAGATTTTCTGAGAATTCAATACAAGGATAAGCAAAAAATCACATGTCAACATATTAGATATGAAATTTCAATAAAAGTTGAAAATAAAAGACTGCATCATAAATAAAACAGAAATCCATAGATACGAAGGATCCATCAGGAACTAATATTTCTAAAATACTTTAATAAAATTCGAAATCTTCACAACACAAGAATTATTCATCTCAGGGAATAATCCGAAATGAATCAGTTCCTCAGGACACGACCGCGCTGAAGCTAAATTTCATTCATTCTACTTATTTAAAATATGAAGAGCTCCTCAGGATATTTACCGCTGCTTAAAATATTCAAGACCATTCATACGGAACGGATGGAAGGATACAACTGCGCTCTAACACCGAACCGTTTCAGATCATGTAGTATTAAAGAAGAAAATGCTACCAATGGTTAATCAGAATAATGCACACATTTTTGGGCAGAATAGTTTTTGACTTTAGCTTACACGGAACTTAAATACAGTAGAACCGGTTTATAATGAGCCCGTATTTAGCGAGAACTCGGATTTAACGAACAAAACAGGAACCTTTGTTTGCTATAATGTTGACTCAAAGCTAATCTGATCGTTTTTAATGAACAAAGTTTAATGAAATTTCCGGATCCATCAAGGGAGAGAAAAACAAAGATGATCAATTTTAACAAGCAATGCTAAGAAATTTGAAATTCCACATTTAGCATGGCAGAGAAAACCTGCTGGGCACTAATCTGAAATGAAAGCATAGAAGACTAAATTGCGACAGATATAGTGGAAGAATGTTGATAGAAAAGTAATGGGAAAGGAGTACATCAAATGCTCAACAAGCGAGTTGTGCACGACAATCTCCGTCGCTTACTGCAAGGCATATGTTGACGCGATACAACTTGGCCATATCGCGTCACCAGATCTGATAACAGGCGTCCTACTCCTGGGCAAAAAGAGGATGGATGGTGTTCATGCACGTATATTGAGTAGATTTCTGCCCGACAATTGCAAAAAGGAATGAAGGGAGCAATGCAATGGAAATGTGGCCTGAGGGGGGGACAGGAGATGACAATTGCTGGAATTATGTTTATTGCCTCTTTCGCCCTCTAAGTGAGCGTTGCTTCGGGAACATGGGTGCTGCTTTTGCTTCATGTGTGCCGTCAAGCAGCGGTTAATTTCACTTAGCGTCAAGTAGGAAATCCTAAACTTTTATGAGTAACAAAATGTCTAAGAGAAAAGTGTTACCCGTAAACAACAAAGTAGCCATCATTAGAGAGTTAGGAAATGGTGAAAAAATGTTGTTATATGCTATGATATACACTAAGTTAGCTTTACATCAGAAACACCCCCCGTTTTACATATTCGGAGCGATAACGAAACACCACGGGATACCAACGTCACGTGAGGCTGTTATAAATTGCGCACACCTATCCTCTGTACGTAATCAGTAAACGTTTGTCAATAATGGGGAAACGCGGCGCCGTAAGCCAGTTTGACCGAGGCCAGATAGTTGGGGTGCGGAGAGCAGGTGTCAGAATTAAGGAAACAGCCGCAGTTGTTGGATGCTCCCGTACAACTCTGTACAAGGACTGAATTAACCATGCACAAGCATCCAGCTGAAGCGCTTACATTGGTCAGTCACGTTCGGTTGATCTTAGAAGTGAGCGTCGGGTGTCACGACTGGTATCTCAGCAACGACGTGCAACAGTTACACAGCTCACCCACCAGCACAACAGCGGTGCGGTTCGACCAACTTCCACACGCACCACGCGTAGTACCTTGATTCGCCTGACATTCCACAACCGAAGACTAAAAAGGGTACCAATGATGACGCCCAGTCGTCGCAAAAAGCGCCTCGCATGGGCCAAGGAACGTCAAAAATGGACCCTCGACAGATGGAAGAAGGCCGTCTGGAGTGATGAATTCCGTTTCCTGCTGCACCATTCTGATGGCCGGGTTCTTATATGGCGTAAACAGCACGAAGCCCTTTACTCTGGCCGCAAATTTGGGGTTCAACAGGCCGATTGAGGTGGTTTTGTGGTCTGCGGAGCTTTGTCCTGGCAAGCTCTAGATACGTAGGTTATCATTCAACGAACACTGAATGGTGGACGCTAAAGGGACCTGTTAGCCAGATATCTCCATCTATATTTACAGGAGATTTACCTAGAGCACAGTGCCATTTCCAGCAGGAAAGCACCGTGTCATCTGGCCCGTATAACTGCTGAGTAGTTGGAGGAACACAACAACAAATTGGCCACATTGCCTTGGCATCCAAACTCTCCTGACTGTCACCCAATTGAACATTTGTGGGATATGCTAGAATGGGGTGCGAGAAATGCTGCTCCTCTTCCACAGAATGAGCGTGAAATGACGGAGCTGCTGCAGGGTACATAGGTCAAGATACGCATTTAAGATGTTAGACATCTTGTAGAGCCTGTTCCTAGGCGCCTGCGAGCCGTGAGTGCACGGAAAAGTGGACTAACGCGTTATTACGTACGTTTGCCGAACGCAAAGCTAACTCAGTATATACACCGAAGAGTAATTGAATTAGAGATACTTGTTTAGTAACGAGTAGCACCACCTTTCGTCCTGATGACGGCGGCGATTCGTCTCGGCATGGACTCGACAAGACACCGGAAGCGTTGGGAAGCCATACGGATCCACAACCCCTGAACAAGCTCCCACAGTTCACGAAGATTTGATGGAGGGAGGTCAGAGCCTCAAACATCTTTCTCGATGGTGTCCCAGATGTGCTCCATGGGATTGATTTCAGGTGACCTACCTGGCCAAGGATGCGAGGTCACGTCGGTGGAGTGTTCATCCAACCATTTGGATACAATTCGGGAGCGATGGCACGGTGCATTGTCTTGTTGCAGGATGAGATCCCAGTGGGATGTTGAAGACGCACAAACGGGAGCAAATCGTCGTCCAGGATATCCCGGTAACGTTGACCTGTGAGGGACGATGTCACACGTACCAGGGGTCCCATTTAAGTCCACGTAAACAGTTCCCAGACGAGAATGCCACCCCCACCAGCTTGAAGAGTACCCTGCTAGCAAGAAGGATCCATCGTTTCATGTAGTTCGTGCCATCCGTATGTACCAACGTGAATCTCGACTCATCAGTCCAGACAACATTTTTCCACATGTCTAGGGTCCAGTGGCGATGTTTCCGCGCCCATGCTAATCTTTGCACCCTATGGTGTGCGGTCAGCAGCGGTAATCTCGTTGGACGATGGCTTCTGTACCCCATAGCGAGGAGATGGTTTTGGATGATGTGGCTGCTTACACGTTTTTGTGCACCAGCGTTAAATTGCCGAGTGATTTCTTGCACTGTGGCCCGTCTATCCGCTGTTACAATGCGAGAAAGCCGACGATGACCCCGCTCATACACACGCTGTTGTCCTCGACAGTTGGGCCTTGCAGGGATGGTTTTACCGGATTCGATGTACTCACGGTGCACCCGTGACACAGTGGCTCGTCAAAATCCCAGTGCCTGCGGGACTTCCGAGATGGAGTGACCCATTAGTCGGGCCCCAACAATTTGCCCACGATCAAATGCGCTTAGATTCTTCGTCTTACCCATACTGCGCCCGACTCTTACTGATTCCCGTCACATCATTCCTTATATTGTAGGATCGCTGCATACGTCATGTTGTTTCCGTTTACAGGGCCTCCCACAGCGCCACATTTGCGTAGCGCCAGCTGTCTCTAATTCAATTGCTCTTCAGTGTATTTGCGTCACCAATTTTAATCGAACCTCAGGTGAAAATTGCCTTTTGAAAACCTGATCGAACGAATAGTAAACACTAAGTACACGGCTCGATACAGATAATGCCACACCATGAAGGAATGCAAAAAATGAGACGAAACATACCACACATGTAGACAAGTAGGCGCTCGAATTTCTGAGGGATTACATGAATGCGATGAGAGATAAGACAGTATAATGCGATCTGAGTCAGTATGTCATATGACATTCGGCAACACGGCGTGGCATCGATTGGAAAAATCCTCGATGGTGTCTTAAGGTATCGGTGGACATGTGTCCACAATTCATTGTCACTGTAAGAGGGGTCGTGCAAAGACGTTATGTCGTCTACCAATGACGTCCCACACGTTCTCTATTGAGGTGAAGTCTGGGGATCGTGCTGGCCAGGGCAGCACCAGGACACCTAGTAGGCACGATTTGCTAATGTTCGCAGAGTGCGGGCGAGCGTTATCTTGTTGAAACTGGGCATCAGTGATACCACGGCGACACAGCAACAAAACGAGCTGGAGCACCTCATCAACGTATAGTCGGGCTGACGTTGTACCCATTACTCGTACGAGCGATAAACGGCTGTTGAAACTCATGCCGGCCCAAACCCTGACACCAGACTGAGGAGTCGTATGACGCTTACGAATGGCAACTAGATTGGCACGCTGGCCACGTCGTTTCCAGATCCTAAATCGGTGGTCGTCGGCGTTGAGACGGATGCGAGACTCGTTACTGAACATGGCATGGCCTCCATTCATCCGGCCACGAATGTTTGGTACGGCAGCAATGCAATCTTGCGCGACGATGTGTTGTGGTGAGTGACAGTCGTCACAATATCTAGCGGGGCACAAACCTGTCTCAGTTAATTTGCTATTCACAGTCAGTGTCGATACGGGGGTGGCTCATAGCTGACTGTACACATCTCCGAATGTCGTCCACTGTGGAGTTTCTACGGTTTGCCGTTTAATGCGACGATCTAGGTGTTGTGGCTTTCACCTACGTGCACCAGTCCCACTACAGCGACGCACGTTTTCTTCCTCTAACCACTGTCACCAAATTCAGCAAGCAGTTGGTGCATTCCGATGGGTTTCCGCCGAGATGTGCTGCAGAGACCAACCGGTGGTACGTAGCTTTATGATGGAAAGTCTGGTAAATTTGTCTGTATGTATTAAGGATGCCGATGGCGTCGTACAGACGTTCTCACTCCTTATACGTGCTTTCGCCACCGAGATAACTCCAGTGCAGTGATCCACATGCCCAGGTGAGGACCATCAAATTTAGCTACGCCGAACAGCTTTGTCCTTTTATCTCCCTCACCTCTCACGTGATTGGTTCCCAACTGCAATCATTTGAATAGCCCAGTTGTTGACACATACCCACCAATTTGCATAGTGCTCTGACATGAACTTGCTGTGCGGCATTCTCAATGCCCTGCACTGTAAAAACATTTCTGAAATTCACGCGCCATTTCACGTGATTCCTTTCGAAAATTAACGAAGTATACAGTATTTCTGATACAACCTCTTCCATGAAATGACGGGAAAAGGAAGACCTGAATTTCACAGATTTTTTCGTACGCCAGGAAAATTTTAGATTTCCAGAAACCTTTTCGCCATTCGTATCTTATATTGACGGTATATTGTCAGTGTGTTTCTAAGAGGTGTTAACAGAAATTTCTGAGTTTTCGGAAACTTTTCCGCAATTCCTTTTGCTTATTAACGGAAAAATCGAGAATTGATATGACGGAAATTTCCGGTAATAGGAGCGATTCTCGGGAATACTTGAGGTTTTATTAACTATCAAATTGACTGTATGATGTCAATGTATCAGACTGTAGACGCCTTAAAACAAAAGCTATTATAGCTACCAAAATTAAATTTTACACAGTGGGGCAGTTAAATAATGAGATTGATTTATTTAAAAATCCCGGTAAAACAGAATGGTCGGGAAGCCATTGTTTTTTTGATAAGTAATTTATCAGTATGCGCTCTGAAAATCCTCCAAATACGTGGCGTCAGTGTATAAACAAAGACATCTATCTTTCTACGTTTTAACACACAGCAACCCAAAAACTGTTATTCGGTCACCGCCGGGGAAATGAATCCCGGATCTCTCGATATCTAGCCAAGCGCGTTAGCCTTACACCACGGTGGCCAACAATCCACGGCTCAGACGTAAACGCTGAAATTCTTACGCAAACGCTGTTGCCAGCGCATAGCTGGAAACAGCGTTTGTGTGAGAATTCCGCAGGTGATTCTTTAAGCTGTGCATGACGTAATTCGCAGCTTAAATAATCATCTGCGCAATTCTGAGCAGAGAGCAGGCCGCGGGTGGCTTAGTGGTCAACGTTCGTGACTGCCACAAAGAAGACCTTTCGATCCCAGGCAGGTACGAACGCTCGAACCATTAAATATCCGCCGTGCGTTGGATGGGCACGTTAAGCCGTCGGACCTCGGGTACTGGCCCCCCGGTAATAAAGAAGGGCGTCTTCCTCCCCTTTCTACCTCGCTTCCGTGTCCCTTTCCTATCGGGTACTGTAGCCCAAATCTCCTAGCTTCCTATTTCTAAGGGCTGTTTAAGACCTGGGGTCAGACACTCCCTTCCTAAAATCCTCTATATATGATCTGATCTCTGAGCAGGGAGCAAATATCCGGTCCTGTTTGAAAATCTGCAAAACTGCAGCTGACACAGTTGAATTGTTACGTGATATGTGTGGGGTTAATTGCCTATCTCGTGCACAAATACGTCGACGGTCTGCAGCTTTCAAAGATGGGCAGGAAGATTTGAAAAATGATGAAAGGCTCGGATGCCCGATTTCAATGCGCACGTCTGAACCCATTGAGAAAGTTTGCGAAAGGATAAAAAGTAATCGTTGTGTGACTTGAGGAGGCTGGAATGTGAGCTAGGTGATAATATGGAGGCGATCGTCAAATTTTAGTGCAAGATTTGGGAGGGGAAAAGTTTGTGCTCGTTTTGTTCCGCATGCTTTGTCAGACGACCAGAAAGAGTGGAGTACGAAAAAGGCATTCTGCAGACTGCAGAAATAATGTAAAATTTTCTTCAAAGCATTTTGGCAGGTGACGAGACAGGGTGTTTTCGTTGTGAACCTGAAACAAAGCGTCAGAGTGCTTAGTGGAAGTCACCACAGTCATCCAAACGAAAGAAGATAAGGTTGTAGAAGTCCAAAATCAAGACAATGCTTGTGTGCTTTTACGACAGCAAGGGAATTCTGAATCACGATTTCATTCCTGATGGTACAACTGTCACTGGCAATGCTAACACATCCAGTTTAGAACGACTGTGGAAGATAACTGTTCCTGTGAGGCCTGAGTATAAAAACGGGCGATGGTTCCTTCCTCACGATAACGCACCCGCGCACACAGCAGTCAGTGTACAGCAATTGCTGGCACGAAAACAAGTGTGTTTACTCAATCGTCCCTTATTCTCCAGATTTTTCACCATGTGATTACTTTCTATTCCCTAAATTAACGCTGCCTTTAAAAAGAAACGTTTTTCAAGACAATGAAGACATACAAAGAACTTTGACATCAGCTCTTCACTCCATACCAAAAGATGACGTCTGAACGTCCTTCCTTTCGTTGGTTCATCGTACCACTTGTTCTATTCACGCAGGAGGAATGTACTTCGAATAAATATGAAGACATACAAAGAACTGTGACATCAGCTCTTCACTCCATACCAAAAGACGACGTCTGCACGTCCTTCTTCTATTCACGCAGGAGGAATGTACTTCGAATAAGTATGAAGGCATACAAAGAACTGTGGCATCAGCTCTTCACTCCATACCAAAAGATGGCGTCTGCACGTCCTTCCTTTCGTTGGCTCACAGTGCCATTTCTTGTATTAACACAGGAGGAATGTACTTTGAATAAATATGAAGACATACAAAGAACTGTGACATCAGCTCTTCACTCCATGCCAAAAGATGACGTCTGCACTAGAGATGAGCTCGGGCCCGCGTGGGCTCGAACGGGCTCAGAATTCATTAATTACCGAAACACCCAGGCCCGGGCTCGGAATTACACGTCTTGAATTTCATTACTGTAATTAATTCAACACGTGTAATTCCGAGCCCGGTTGAATTACACGTGTTGAATTTCATTATGGATTTGTTACCATAGTGGAAGGATTTTCAATTTCCTAAGCTAGCTGCCATTGCAAGAAAAATTTTGCTTAGCAAGACTTGCATTATGTATTGTCCAAAGCTATGGCCCAAGCAAGGATTAGTTTAAGGAGGTCTGGTATCGAAAAACTGGGAAAAAATCACATTTTCATTTTTGTATTTTATTAAAAATCAAGAATCTTATCTTTAAAATGTTGTTTTAATTTCCAAAATTGTGCAGTTAGAAGTATTGTTATTTATTTTTTTAAATTCCTCACTCCCACGATTTTTGGGGTAACGTTGGTTTTTAGTGCAGCAGGTTGAGTTTTAGAGAAAAGAAGATCAAGTTGAAGCGCTGAGGCAATAGATGCAACTCTCGCTCTCTTTTTTCATGATGAACTTGATCTGGAAAATGCACACACATATGATAATATTGTGATTATTATACTATTAAGCGCAAAGCTTCGTTAATGTTACAAAATGAAGAATAATCTGGTCTAGAATGCTTTTACGTTTTTTTTGTTTTAATTTTGGAAATTTTCCTACATGCTTTTTTTTATATTCTACTACATCACTCGAAACTACCTTTACCAATTAGCATATATATAAATTATATTGCAAAGATTAGTTTTCTAGAGTCAAAATTTCAAACATTTGCAACTGTCTGTACGGCGTTGTACGTTTTATAATGCACTTTATTCAAAATAAAAGTAAATTTAGAAATCAAAAAAAATAACGAATGGAACTTTTTGTTTCTAAACGATTTTCTTTTTTCCAGCTTTTACCCAAATTACTGATTCCCTTGATACGGTCAAAGGGCACGTTGATTATTTATTTATTTTCAAATCCACATTTTAGAACATGTGGCTTTATGCGTAGTATTTCTAAAAACATATTAATTTTGTGAAGTGGATTAACTGAACTAAACGTTTTAAACTAATGATTTTTAAACTAATCCTTGCTTGGGCCATATCTTTGGCCAGTGTATAATTCATAAATGTGAGAATTGATAAGCAAAATTTTCCAAGAATACGGGCCCTGCCTCAGCAAACACATGCAATCAAAGAAAGCGGACTGGGCCCGGAATCCTAAAATTGAGCCCGAACTCATCTCTAGTCTGTACGTATTTCCCTTCGTTGGCAGATCGTGCAGCTTCTTGTATTAACACAGGAGGAATGTACTTCGAATAAATACGAAGACATGCAAAGAACTGTGACTTCAGCACTTCACTCCATACCAAAAGATGACCTCTGCAAGTCCTTGCTTTCGTTGACTGATCGTGCCACTTTTTGTATTAACGCAGCAGGAATGTGCTTCGAATAAATATGAAGACATACAAAGAACTGTTACATCAGCTCTTCACTCCATACCAAAAGATGACCTCTGCAAGTCCTTGCTTTCGTTGACTGATCGTGCCACTTTTTGTATTAACGCAGCAGGAATGTACTTCGAATAAATATGAAGACATACAAAGAACTGTGACATCAGCTCTTCACTCCATACCAAAAGATGACCTCTGCAAGTCCTTCCTTTCGTTGGCTGATCGTGCCACTTCTTGTATTAACACAGGAGGAATGTACTTCGAATAAATATGAAGACATACAAAGAACTGTGACATCAGCTCTTCACTCCATACCAAAAGATGACCTCTGCAAGTCCTTCCTTTCGTTGGCTGATCGTGCCACTTCTTGTATTAACACAGGAGGAATGTACTTCGAATAAATATGAAGACATACAAAGAACTGTGACATCAGCTCTTCACTCCATACCAAAAGATGACCTCTGCAAGTCCTTCTTTTCGTTGACTGATCGTGCCACTTTTTGTATTAACGCAGCAGGAATGTACTTCGAATAAATATGAAGACACACAAAGAACTGTTACATCAGCTCTTCACTCCATACCAAAAGATGACCTCTGCAAGTCCTTCCTTTCGTTGGCTGATCGTGCCACTTCTTGTATTAACACAGGAGGAATGTACTTCGAATAAATATGAAGACATGCAAAGAACTGTGACATCAGCTTTTCACTCCATACCAAAAGATGACTTTTGCAAGTCCTTCCTTTCCTTGGCTGATCGTGCCACTTCTTGTATTAACGCAAGAGGAATGTACTTCGAATAAATATGAAGACATACAAAGAACTGTTACATCAGCTCTTCACTCCATACCAAAAGATGACCTCTGCAAGTCCTTCCTTTCGTTGGCTGATCGTGCCACTTCTTGTATTAACACAGGAGGAATGTACTTCGAATAAATATGAAGACATGCAAAGAACTGTGACATCAGCTTTTCACTCCATACCAAAAGATGACTTTTGCAAGTCCTTCCTTTCCTTGGCTGATCGTGCCACTTCTTGTATTAACGCAAGAGGAATGTACTTCAAATGAAATATATTCACGTAAGTTTTCGTGCTTTTTAATTTTTTTTTGAAATGCCAGTATCATTATTTGATTTTGCCACACTGTGTGTATTTAGGAGTTTTGTGAAATAATACTGTAAAGCAGTACACTGCACCTTTTCTTAATGATCATGGAAAGTCATTGTCAGATTAAAAAGATCTCGTGTTCCAAAACATTCAATTACAGTAAAACCCCGAAAACTCGACGGTCCCTCCCCCCACACACAAATCTAAGGCCGTTTTATCTTTTCTTATTTGTACCACGTGAGCTATCTGGTTGGAATATCTGGTTGGTTTACCTGAGTGACCTTGAAGAACTGGTTCTACTCCCCGCCTCACCCCCGGGTAGCTTTAGATTTTCGACGACCAATCAGATGTTCACAATCCTTTCTACTTTTGGAATGGTATAAGCTGTCTGGCCATTTTTGTTCTTTTTGCCAATCGTTGTGCTGTCTGAACAGAGGGTGTTTTACGTAGCGTGTGGCTATCTGTGCGTAGTAAAAATGTCTTACGAGAAAAGAAGGAAACAGAATGTTTCGATAGAGATGAAATTAGATGCATTAAAAAGATTAGATAAAGCAGAAAGTATAAATAAAATTGCAATGGATTTAGGCGTAGGTCGGACTACAATTCTCCGCTGGAAAAGGAAGAGAGAAGAAATAGAGTCGTGGTGTGTTAAAAGAGTATGCAGTGAAACTATAAAAGAAAGGACAAGTATGAAAGGTGCTGAATGTGAAAAAGTGTGTGAGGCACTGCATTTATGGTTTCAATACTAATTTGTAACAAAGTATATTATGAGTTTTGCATAATTCACTCCGGAGTCCGGAAAACTCGACATTTTTATAACTCGACATCTGTTTAGTCCACATTAAGTCGAGTTATCGGAGTCCTACTGTACTTCAAAAAATCACGATGAAAAAAAAAAAGTAATTTGTAGTAAGTCCTCCAACAGAAAAAAATGAGATTATTACAAACGTATACAGAAAAATAATGAAATCCAACAGAAAATAAAATGACTAATTCACTCAAATGAATAACAAAGAATATTTCATCATCGAGCAATTAGAGCACTACTTATACGTAAGCGGTCTTTAACGGAGTTTCGTGCTGAACGGTAAGACCCGCGCTTTCCGTTCAAAGAGTAGCTAGTTCGGATCACACCAAAGACGAGTAGGAAAGGCTCTTAGCTTACCTAACGCTGGGAAAGAAAAGGGCTAGAAAAGTTGAAATTTGAAGATTTTTCGATCCATTAATGGATCGAAAAAGGTTGGAATATTGCTTTCAGATAAACTAATTCACTCAAATGAATAACAAAGAATATTTCATCATAGAGCAATTAGAGCACTACTTATACGTAAGCGGTCTTTAACGGAGTTTCGTGCTGAACGGTAAGACCCGCGTTTTCCGTTCAAAGAGTAGCTAGTTCGGATCACACCAAAGACGAGTAGGAAAGGCTCTTAGCTTACCTAACGCTGGGAAAGAAAAGGGCTAGAAAAGTTGAAATTTGAAGATTTTTCGATCCATTAATGGATCGAAAAAGGTTGGAATATTGCTTTCAGATAAACTAATTCACTCAAATGAATAACAAAGAATATTTCATCATCGAGCAATTAGAGCACTACTTATACGTAAGCGGTCTTTAACGGAGTTTCGTGCTGAACGGTAAGACCCGCGCTTTCCGTTCAAAGAGTAGCTAGTTCGGATCACACCAAAGACGAGTAGGAAAGGCTCTTAGCTTACCTAACGCTGGGAAAGAAAAGGGCTAGAAAAGTTGAAATTTGAAGATTTTTCGATCCATTAATGGATCGAAAAAAGTTGGAATATTGCTTTCAGATAAACTAATTCACTCAAATGAATAACAAAGAATATTTCATCATCGAGCAATTAGAGCACTACTTATACGTAAGCGGTCTTTAACGGAGTTTCGTGCTGAACGGTAAGACCCGCGCTTTCCGTTCAAAGAGTAGCTAGTTCGGATCACACCAAAGACGAGTAGGAAAGGCTCTTAGCTTACCTAACGCTGGGAAAGAAAAGGGCTAGAAAAGTTGAAATTTGAAGATTTTGCGAAATTTCAATGAAAATATGGGAAAACCCGAAACAGATTTTTCTGAAATAAACGGAATTACTGACTGCAGATAGAAGAAACGGAAACTTTAAAACGGAAATTTCGTTAAAAGCCGGACACTTAGCTGCACGTGATTTCCAGAAATTTTCCGTGAATTCACACCACTTATTTTTTGCAGTGTACATTGAGAACATGATTCCGTGAATTCACACCACTTATTTTTTGCAGTGTACATTGAGAACATGATTCCGTGATCCTCTTCACAACTGGATGAAACGATCATATGATGAAACCGAAAAACCGCAAATGACAGTAAATGTGTTCGATTCTGATTGTATAAAATTAAAAATACATATATTCCATTAATGGATCGAAAAAGGTTGGAATATTGCTTTCAGATAAACTTACGTCTTTATTTTGGGTAAAATTCATATGAACATGTTACTGACGCAATACACAAAGATCTCGAAATTCAATTTCCTCTTTTTCAGATACTTAACCTCATCTTTTCCTCAGTGGAGCTTAAAATAAGTAAAACGAGATCTCTCTTTGCTTCAAACCTCTGCGTTAAACTTCATTAGATTCCTATTCCGTAGATACATGTATTTCGCTGTTTCCGGGTATCACTGAAAAATGAGATCTTCAGTATGCGAGGCACAAACCAATAATACATGTTCTTTGCGGTAGAAATTGAAAACTCCGAAAACATGTGTTCCTTGGGGTGACATTCGCAATAAGATTTCCATAGGTTCGCGGAAAAACGTAAGCATGTGTCAGAAAATAGCGCCCGCGCACTTTTGCAAGCAAGAAAAGTGAGATTCTTCAATACTTTGATCTTGCGTTTTTATGACCTGATCGAAAAATTTCATTATCGCGTGAAACATCTTCCAGGAATTTTACTGTTTGCTGCAATACTTCGGACATGCATACACGTATTCCATTAATCTAATCAATAGTGGTTCGCACTTGGAGTTTATTCTCTTTCCCTAATGCCCAACATCCAATATCAGCATAATCATTAACAAAACGAGCTTTAATTCGATTGAGAGTAAAAGGAGCAAAGACTATTTCTGAGTTACAGATACTTGAACAGATTAATTAAACTCTTGTAGTTTAAATAGAAAAAGGTTATTTTAAAAAACCCTAATACAAAAAAGTGGCCCGGTGTAATTTAAAAATAAAACGAAAAACGAAGGAATCATTATGCAAATTATGACTTTTTTTCCCAGTTCCTTAATTGGGTAGGCACTACTTACAGTTTAAGTTTATCGTTAATAACTTGAATTAAATGCTTTTGGTAATGAAATAAGGATTTCGAGACATTTAAAATGCGAGAAAGAATTAAATGAAAATGTAAAGATCAGGTACCATGAAATAAGCGCAACAAAGTTAATCTCATCTCCCATTTTCTTCCCATTAATTAATTCGTGCAAAATAAAGTGAGATAAGATGGCACAAAGACAATGGGTACATCATGACTAGTGCGGCTCATTTACTGTTGTTAAACGGTATTAAAAAGACGCCTCATGAATAGATGCAATTTTGTAGTGCCCTAAGCTTACATCACATTAAGGATTTTGTCTGGTGGAAACAGGAGATGGAAAATGCATTTGCATAGATGAAAATTAAAGATTTTATTTGAAAACGGAATGAGGAATCCTATGAAGATTCCATTTTCATAGATGGCAGTTGCAAATTTCGTTTGAAGAAATGAGATAAGACAGGTGGTATAAAAACTGTATTTGCATAGATGACGATGATTTAAAGGCTGGACAATGTCCATGAAGCTTGTGTGGGGGAAAATTTTGCACTGTCAGCCTTAGAAGCATTCTTCTGATAATTCGATCCAGTTACACTCAAGCTAGAATCTCAAATAAGACATGGATAATGCGATTGCCCTATGGTATTTTTCTTGCCCCATTTCTGTGGTGGCAATGACCGCAACCCAGAGGTGGGAGACGCTTTAGAGGCCCAAGAAGTCAATAAACCCCGACATATATATGTATTTATACATACATTGGTGTCCAAAAGTTAAGCATAGTTAAACATGTTAGTAAAATCATGCAATGCATTGATTATGATACGCTTTCCAACATACCAGAAATCATTACTAAACTTATGAAGATAATGGCTGTGGAATAAATCTCGCTTCTGTGTCCTGACCTTTAACCCCATTGCGATTATATTAAACAGAATTAGTTCAGTATACCTCCGGAACAACATACCAAAGTTTTGTCGCAATAGAAGCATTATTAGTCAAGTTATGAGGATAATGGCTGTGGAATAAATCTCGCTCCTATGCCCTGACCTTTGACCCCATTTCGATGATATTAAACAGAACCGGTTCAGTATACCTCCGGAACAACATGATAAAGTTTTGCCACAATCGAAGCATTTTTACGTAAGTTATGACGCATAAGGGCGATTAAATGGATCCCACTCCTATGTCCTGACCTTTGACCTCATTTCGATGGTATTCAAAGGAACCGGTTCAGTGCACCTCCGAAACAACATGATGAAGTTTTGTCGCAATCGAAGCATTTTTACGTAAGTCATGACGCATAAGGGTGATGGAATATATCCCGCTCCTATGTCCTGACCTTTGACTCCACATCTCCCGTTTTCAATAGGGTTCGTCCCCAGGGTGTCCTCTAACACATATTAAAATTTCATCGAAATCGAACCATTTTTACGCGAGTTATCGTGCTGGCAGACGGACAAATCTGGAGCATATACGCTTCCTCAACCTACGGTTGGAAAGCGTAAACAAACAAAAGGGGAAAGGAGTGTAGTAAAGTACAGAAGACGCGGGAATAAGCGAATGTAGAAATCATGACACAATGCCATGTGACGAACGAAATTTCGCGCAAAAGGCAAAGCAGCACATTTGTGGAGATAAGAAAGAGCTTCAAAAATGCGCAAAATGACATTTATTGTCGTCATCACGCCCTGCTAGTAATAGAACTTATCTTTCATTAAAACAGCAAGTTAGAAAGACCGTAAGTGGATATGTTTACAGTGGTCGGAATGTTGGAATCTGGTCAAATGCAGAGTAATTATGCCAGAGCCACCGGTGTGAATTCATCCATTGTATCCAGACTTTGGAGAAGGTACCAGGACTCCGGAGATGTTAATCGTCAACCTGTGGCAGGTCGTCCACGAATTACAACGGCTCAGGATGATAGGCATGTGGCACTAGACGTAACAGGTCGATGTCAGTGAAAGCGCTTGCTTTAGAGCTGTCTGTGGCTGATGGACCAGCTGTTTCAAGGCAAACAGACGGCTCAACGAACAAGGACTATATGCGAGCAGACCTGCAGTTTGCATCCCACTCATGCTGTCAGCAAGAAATACCAGGGTACTGTGGTGCATACAACAACGAGACTGGGACGAAAATCAGTGGCTCAATGTACTCTTCTCAGATGAATCCAGGTTCAGCGTTGAAAGTAACAGCCGTCGTGTTCTCATCTGGAGAGAACCTTGAACATGTTATTCCCCCACAAACATCCGAGAAATGCATCATTACAGAGATGGGAGTATGAGTATACTTGTCTGGTGTGGCATAATGTCCAACCTGCGCACACAGCTCTATGTCTATTCTGGTGGAACTTTAACAGGTCGGAAATACAGAGACCAAATCCTTGATCCCTACGTGAGGCTTTTTCGGGGTGCTTTTGACACAGATTTCCTGTTCGTGGACGATAACACGAGACCTCATAGAGCTGCTACTATCTGGAAAGTGAAGATATTCACCTTATGTCATGGCCAGCGCATTCCCCAGACCTAAATCCAATAGAGCATGTGTGGGATGCACTGGGAAGACGCATTGCAGGTCGTCAACCTCCTGCCAGAACTTTTGAGGAACTCTGATTTTCTCTTGTTCAGGAGTGGGATTTGCTGCCACAGTCTTCTTGTTTCCTTTGTCCACAGCATCAGAATTCGGGACGTCACTTGTACCGCTGTAACACGTCATTATACGCCTTACTAGACCGCTGTACAAATTCAGACACGCCTCCGGAAAATTTCTGCTGTTTTCACCATTTTGGACTTTTGGTACGTTTTCCTGGTTCATCACTTTTTCTTATGTGATTTTTACTGAGCATTCAACTCCTCACAAAGGTATCTATGTATAGTAAACAGCCTATTTCATTGTGCATTGTCGTTTCTGTAATTTAACAATTTTGGTTGGGTCTGCTTAACTTTTGGACACCAGTGTAGTTGTCGGCATATAGATGCAACACATTATTATTGGGTTTTCAAAGTAGCCATTCTTCAGAGAACTTGAAAATCGCCAGGGAACTGGAATCAACCGCACCACCTGATTTTCTTTTGAGCATGTTATCGTTACCCCACCCAGGACAAGTTCCAAACAACTGAAGGTAAGAAGGTGTAGCTTAGGAATCTGAACAAAACTCCGGATCTGGTTAGCTTCATCATCTTGGAACTTTGTTGTCCTCGGTGGTGGAACGGTGTCATACTAGAACGAAAAAAAAAAAACAAGAAAAAAACCTCTGTGTCCAGTCATTCATGTGCAGGAAACTATGACGTTTACCACTTAGACCTAAATATCACTGCAGACCAGGTACCAATAAAGCTTCATGATTGTATTCAGTCTGTCAACAAGCTATAGACTCTTCAAATCGAAACATGTGATTATTCTCATAACAGTGTTGAGCTATCGACGGCTTCTGTAGTTCACAGTTCCATGTGCAAATCTTGGGCGCCAGGTCTAAGCGTTGGCCTATGATCGTTCTTCCAAGTGGTCCCGGGCTCAAGCCCCAGATAAGGGTGAATGGGGCGATTAACTTATGGCAATAGCTCTTTCAAATCTCTGGAACCAGTGTCCCCCAAATTAATGGCAGGAACCCGGCCATAGCTCTTGGAATAGCTAACGGTAGTTGTTAAACCCGATAAAAGATTCGTGTGCACTTTCAATCAGAAACCCTAGGCTTTGCGTGTCTGCCATATGTACAAAGACTTTGTTCAGATTATTTCATTAATTCCTCATGAATTAGCAGATCCTACGTAACCTTTCGATCCGAAGAAATTCAACTTGCTTATGGGTTCGAAAATTCCTTGAGAAACGAAAAGTTTAGAGAATTTGTGAATCCCGAAGCAAACATTCGAAGCAAATGGAGCAACGTAAAAATTCTCTGGAAAAGGAATGTTAGTGTGAAAACTGACTTCAGTTTTCAGTATTTTTGGAGCTATTTTCTGAAATGAAAGCTCTGTATCGTCTGTGTATTGCAGTGCTTTTTGATATAGACCAGCTTGTCTTTACATATAATCTTCAGACGAGCATACACGTACACTGAAAATACAATTTATTGCCCACAGCTACTAAACAACATGTGTGCTCACTTTTCGCCCTCACAACAGCAGAAAGACTTCGCGACCCTGACTCTACCAGGTGTGGGAAACGTTCGGGTGGTGTTGAGGTCCATGATTCCAGGACAGCTGACCGTAGAATCGTGTTTCTCCCTCACAAATGCAACGTAGTGGCACTGACTACCAGGAGTTGGAAACGTTCGGGTGGTACTGTGGTCCATCATGATTCCAGGACAGCCGTCCGTGGAATCTTGTTTCGCATTCACAACAGCAGCAAAATATCGTGACACTGACTCTACCAGGTATTTGAAACGTTCGGGTGGTATTGCGGTCCATGATTCCAGGAAAGCCGTCCATGGAATCTTGTTTCGCCTTCACAACAGCATCAAAAATTCCTGACACTGACTTCTTCTTGCCAGGTATTGGAAAGGTAACTTTAATACCATTACTTGCCAGGTATTGTGGTCCATGATTCCAGGACAGCCGTCCGTGGAATCGTGTTTCGCCTTCACAACGGCAGAAAAACGTCGTGACACTGACTCTACTAGGTGTTGGAAAGGTTCGGGTGGTATTGAGGTCCATGATTCAAGGACAGATGTCCGTGGAATCGTGTTTCTCCCTCACAACAACTGCAAAATGTCTTGGCATGGACTCTACTAGATGTTGGAAGCGTTGGTCGGAACAAGCTACCCGTTTATTGTCTTCCACGGTCTGGTGGCAATAATTCTTCGCACACTGCAACCTCATAGCCCAGTTACGTACTGTTAACGAGGATACTGAATGTGTGTGTCTGCTGCCATAACCCAATCGTTCCATCGTACGTCGAATGATCTTTGCACAAGGTTTCGTCGGTGCCGTCCTTCGATGGCGACGTTATTCTATTCACTGTGGCCTTCCTTTTCGACGATGCTATATGAGAGAGGCGGCACTCACATCGAACATTAACGACCCACTTACCATCCCTTTATCCCCTGCGTCAGCAGGTTCTGATGTAGTCATGTTAACCAAGTCTGATAGTCGCACACTGAAACCTCAAACTTTCTAAAGTCGCGGAGAAAGAGCACTCAATTTTCCCGCATCTACTATCTGTCCACGATAAAACTTCCCGAGGTCACTATATTTACTCATCATCAGAGTCGCGACTATGTTTTACAGCAGGTAGCATCTCTCCTATTCATAGCCTGCAGGAATTTTGGCTGGCCGAATTATTGCTGCAGGATATTGGGAATGGGATCGGTGTGTACGGTAAAGTGTGTTTTCAGTGTACATATAATACACAAGACACATACATGTGAAAGAGCTCATTTTTGTTGTCAATGATTACTTGATTTGCCAAGCAAGGTGAGTAAATAGCGAAAGGTTTACGATAAAATGCAATTACGAGAGATCCACCTGAGCGTGATACAAGGACGTCAAGGAATGGTAGTCAACCACTGTTTTCAATCTCATAACTGAATTGCTTGTAAAGATCCATTGGTTTTTTTTATTAGGGGTTTAACGGCCACAGTGAGAAACTCAGTGGGCTATACGCAGTCGCCCGTCCCTAATTTAGGAACACTGGGAGAGAGCCAGTGCCGTAAGACAAACACACTACCCACGCCTCACTCGGGATTCGAACTCCGGTCCATCTCGGACGAATGATCAGAAGCCAGCACTTAGACCACTGCGCTACCTGGACTGCGAAGATCAATTAAACTAATAAGTTCAACTGATTTGGAAATTTCAGGATTTTTGCCTTTCTAGAGAACGAATGCATCGTCTTCATTATGTCGATTGTCACAAGCTGGAAAAGTTTGTACCGCCCGGGTGGCCGAGTGGTACAAAGCGCTGCTTCTAATCATTCGCAAGAGATGGGTCCGGGTACGAATTTCGTGTGAAGCATGGATGTTGTGTTTATCTTACGGGGCTGGGGATCTCTTCCTTTCCTGAAACCGGTGGTCCCAAATTAGAGGTTAGCGATTGCCTATAGACGACTGAGTTGCTCACTACGGTCGTTAAACCACAAAACAAATTAAAAAAAAATCGCTTCAAAGAAACATATAGATTTCACATAAGACAAGTGACAGCGGGATTCACGTGGTTTGGCCTTCTGTCTGTTCGTAAAATCTTCAGCAACGAACGAAACTGTGTTGAATGGAGTACGGGACTACACCATGCTATACAAATTTTGAAGGTGACAATCCGTTTTTTGGTGTAAATATGACAAGGATGGTAAGTCAGACAATATCCGAAAGCCCGAAAATGGTGGTTGACATACCCGGGCGCTATCTGGGAGACGCTGATTCGCTTCCCGCTTTGGACGACGAACTTTTCGGTATTTAGGAAATTGTCTGACTTACCATCCTTGTCATATTTACACCAAAAAACGGATTGTCATCCTCAAAATTTGAAACTGTGTTATTTGATGCAAATTTCCACTTTTTTCTACTTCTGGTTGATAGTAATGATGTTCTACGAGACTTGATTTTTTCGATTCCAGAGATTCCTTTAGCGGCACATTTGTGAACATCGGTACTAGATCTATGAATAAAATTAATTGAAGGATATCACTAAAAATAGAAAATTATCGTGACTAAACATCGATACTATTCCAGTTTAATTACGAAATGTTTGTAATCAACGATTTCCAATATTACTTTTTACAACTGTGGAAGAGTCGGTTGAAACACCTCATAAATCCTGCTATGCACAGTACCGGGTTCAGAGGACAGACTGTTAACTAACATTTTCTCGTGTTTCGAATTATTTTTCCCAAGTGTTTGCAGTTAGCTTTCCCAAATGATTCTGTGGCTCGGGCCTGATCTTGGTAAAGGATAGTGAGCCAAAAGGATTCACAAACCCAAAACCTATTCCACTGATTTCCGTCTCTTAGTATCATCTGAGGTTTTAAACAAACAATTATCTCGCAGTTTGGATTACATACTCCTCTTATAATGACTGAAAATGCTAATGCGAATCAAAATTAACTGCGCTCATATCTCTGATACAAAGAAGTATGCGTAGTCACGTGCTCCTTTCACGTATCTCGCAGTTTGGATTACATACTCCTCTTATAATGACTGAAAATGCTAATGCGAATCAAAATTAACTGCGCTCATATCTCTGATACAAAGAAGTATGCGTAGTCACGTGCTCCTTTCACGAAGATGCCATACTAGGCTGTGAAGTGTTACAGTGGATGTTCACACACTTTTAGAACGATTTTCTCCAATATAATTAACGTTTAAAATAAAATCATTTCTTTCTTAAATATTCTGTCTGATAACCCTTTCTCTGGACTACGAACCTACATCTAGATTTCCAAGACAACGCGGCATTTCTTAAAATTGGCAGTGGTATTTGATTTCACTCCCCTTTATAACGAAGTGAATTTCTCCGTCATTTTTATCCGCGCCAGGATTCGAACCCGGGTCCCCTCATTCCGGAATAAGTTGCTCTACCAATTGAGCTACGCGGACGTTTTATTCTGATTCCTATCTGCCTTTATGTCGTGTGCGTTCTTCTGGCAGGTACGTCACATCTCCTGGTACGTTACATCATCTCCCCCTTACTTTTTTTTTTTTTTTTTTTCGAAGTGCTGGAGAAGGGATTCTCTTATTTTTCCTATCTCGCGGTGTGGAAATAACATCACACCAATGCGAGATTTTGAACGGTCGGGTCATCCGGATAGTTCGGGCGCCATTATAACGAAGTGAATTTTTCCGTCTTTTTTATCCGCGCCAGGATTCGAACCCGGGTCCCCTCATTCCGGAATAAGTTGCTCTACCAATTAAGCTACGCGGACGTTTTATTCTGATTCCTATCTGCATTTATGTCGTGTGCGTCCTTCTGGCAGGTACGTCACATCTCCTGGTACGTTACACCTTCCACTGCTTTTTACAGCCCAATCATTGTTTTAAGCCAGCGTTTAGAAAGCGCTCGTTTTAGCAGTACAAAGGCACAATAGTCCATTGGTGACACATCAGGGGACTTTGAAGGAATATGAGCAAAAAGTAGACTTGATACCAGTCTTTTTATTAGTCTAAAGTCCATTGGTGACACATCAGGGGACTTTGAAGGAATATGAGCAAAAGGTATAAACTTGATACCAGTCTTTTTAGTAGTCCAAAGGCATAATAGTCCATTGGTGACACATCAGGGGACTTTGAAGGAATATGAGCAAAAGGTATAGACTTGATACCAGTCTTTTTATTAGTCTAAAGTCCATTGGTGACACATCAGGGGACTTTGAAGGAATATGAGCAAAAGGTATAGACTCGATACCAGTCTTTTTAGTAGTCGAAAGGCATAATAGTCCATTGGTGACACATCAGAGGACTTTGAAGGAATATGAGCAAAAGGTGTAGACTTGATACCAGTCTTTTTAGTAGTCCAAAGGCACAATAGTCCATTGGTGACACATCAAGGGACTTTGAAAGAATATGAGCAAAATGTATAGACTTGATATCCATCTATTATTTCATTTTTCAATAAACAGAGTGGTAGATTTGGATGTATGACTGGTAGCCTTATCCGGATGAAGTTCTACTCTTCAAAGGCTCTGAAGATAAAAGAATGCTCTTTAAATATAGCAGTTAAAACATTATTTTAATAATATGTAGAATTGATTTTAACATTATTTTCAACTTAACTTTAATTTCCTATTGTACGAGAGACCAGCAATAATCATGAATCCTTTACTGAAACTTTCTTTGGATTCTTGGAACCAAGTTTGAAAGTTTTGCCTATTCTTTTGCGATAGTAAATCGACCTTATTTTATGACAGTCGTTTAGGTAGATCCATGCTTCACTAACAGTCATAATAAATTTCCATCTGTATCCGGCAAAGTGATTTTCATAAGATAGTCTACACCGTGTTTTGCACTCATCCACGTGCCTAGGAAAAAGCCTGTGAACATTATGTTTTTTTTTGTTTTTTTCAGATTCAAATCTTTGTTTATTACTTTGTTTACAGTTGATGTAAAGAGTTTTAACGACTTAGCGATTGCTTTTTGGGTCGCTGGATTTTCTTTTAAGGCCAGAGATTACTTTTGAAATAGTCGTAAAAGTACGTACCTTCTCTGGATATTCGTTTGAATTTCTTTTTCCTGTTAAAGCAATGCTTTGCGATTAAATGCTTTGCGATTTTTCAACTTTGGAAAATGTGCATCAGTAAAACTTATGCGCGTACGCGATTTACCATAAAACAAAACATAATTATATTAATAAATATGCTGTAAAAATCTCTGCATATACCACAATAACTAAACTAGTATTATCTGTGTTTAAAATAATAATTTAAAAAAAAATCATAATTTTAATTTTGTTCAATGTTAGCCTCGCAAACCTGTGGTGTTTCAATACTAAAATAATATTTTCATTTGCTGATATATTTGTTTCCCTTCCCATTTCTTTATTACCGTATTTTTAATGACCTTGGATGACAATTTTTCCATCATGAATGCATGACACCTTTCACTATTTTAGATAAAAGATGAATAGTGTAACTTTGAAAATATAAATACTTTTGAACACCATGCATCAGTTTTTACAAATTTTTCAGCTTCTTCACTTTCGTTTTCGAACCCCCCTCCCTCCCCCACCGTTTATTAAACTAGAATGCAATGCAAAACGTTTTTTTGGGGGAATATTTAAGAAAAAAGGATACATGTTCTAATCATCGTTGGGAAAAAAAAAATTACAGTTACGGGAAGAAGTCTTTGCTACGTCCGATTTCCGTTTTCGGACATTTCCCATCCATTTTCAAACTGATACACAAATATTTATGGAATAAAATGATATATAACACCAATACTGGACAGGGGCAACATCACAGGAAAAAGAAATTACGATTACGGAAAAAATCTTTATTTCGTTTACTTCCGTCTCTGAAAGACGAAATACCGTCCCGATGCGTATTTTTACGAATTAGTAAAATTCTTCGATGCGTAGTTTTACGCGTCGAGAAAAATTCCCGATGCGAACTGGACGTGTAATTACGCATTTTGGAGAATTCTGGTCAGCACGTCACTTGAGCACTCCCGTGGAGAGAGAGAGATCTACCGCACGACGCGCGACTCCACGAAGCGGAGCCATCGTTATACCTAATGGCTCCGCACGAAGCCGGCGATTCAAAGAGGAAATCATCGCGTAACACAGCGTTCGTACGGTCCGGTAGAAAATCTAAGTGGATGGTTGCAGGGGATTGAAATATTTCGATTGAGCAATCGAAATATTAAAAAATCCGTGAAAAAAGGACTTCTATCCGTAAATCAGTAAAATTAAGCAGAAATCCGTAAAGGTTGACAAGTATGCTAATTCCATGATTTTCATAGCGTTTTTTAATTACAGAATAGGAATATTTCTCTTCGTACAGAGCAAAAACGTTACCTTCTATCCCCAGCTTGTTTACGTGCGCCATTTTCTTAGCTGACGATATTTAACTGCAGCAGATGTTTCTTTGGTGTTCATCTGACACGCTGTTACCAGTTTCAGTTATTTGAATTTCTTTTTATTTCCTGTAATTTCTTATTAAAAGCGTTCTGTAAATGTGGGAACATATTCTGTATTTGGAGATGAAAGAATCAGACTTGTAAGGTTTTATGGGGAGGGACTTCGTCGCTTTGAAGTAGAAAGAATACCTATAAAAATGGACGACTTTTGGACGCACATAGAACAGTTCCACCAATGAATCGGTAGCTCAAGTGCATGATTTAATTCAAAATTACAGATGATTGGCTATTCCTATATCTCGTAGCAAACCATTTTAGGCGCAGGCTCGCCAAGGCTGCGTATCACAGCTGAATTCGTTCTACAACTATTGACAGAAGAGCAGAAACTAACCCTTTATTTGGAACTGATTTGTGTGAATTGGCAGAAGTCGGTGGAAACTACCTGAAAGGTACTAAGTGATGACGAAGTAAATTTCTCCACCATTTTTATGCCATGGGAGGGATTCGAACCCCCAACTTCGGAGCTCCGAGTGCTATCCACTATACCACACTGGCATGTACTCGCACTGCTATTTGCCTTTATCTCATGTGCGTCCTGCGGGGCAGGCACGTCACATCTCCCCCCGAAAGAGGGCCCGGGGCATGGCCCACGGGGTCAGCCGGGACCATGTGTCGCTATAGGCAGTCATCCGATGAAGAACGTGCATTTGAGAAATCCCAGACAATTTGGTGTGTAAAACGTAACATCACACTGATTTATTTTTTCGATGCACTGAAGAAGGGAATCTCATTTTTCCTATCTCGCGGTGTGGAAAGAACATAACACCACTACGAGAAACCTTAATAGCCAGACCATCCTTGAAGTTCGGGCGTCAATATGACGAAGTAAATTTCTCCATCATTTTAATGCTACGGGTGGAATTCGAACCCACGGCTCCGCAGCTCCGAGTGCTATCCACTATACTAAACTTTCATGTACTAGCACTGCTATCTGCCTTTATCTCATGTGCGTCCTGCGGGGTAGGCACGTCACATAATGAAGAGATTTCTGGGACTTTTTTCAGTTCTTTGAAGTTGAAAAGAACAAGTAAGGCGAAGAAGAGTTGGATACGTGTCAAATATTAAACAAAATGCGTCAGACTAGTTGTAGGCGATTTCGAAACTTAAATTCCAGAAATGATTTCAGTATTAGCATTAACAGGAACACTGTGTCTGTGCGGAAGAAATCTATTTTGAAGTGAATTAAGCTGTCTTCCTTGCTGAGATTTTGCAACCGCAGTCTCAATACTTGTTTAACTTAGTCTTTATTTTTGCGCTTAAATAATGCTAAGAGCGCACAGGTTTCATATCGAGTAAGTCATTTTGTTTTCACTTTGTGTCGTCGAAGTGTAGCTGTTTTGGGTTTGCCTTTCCCCTGTTGTTTTTCGAGTGCATCTAGCTTCCTAATCTACTGGGAAAAACGAAGGAAGTTTCGAATGGAAAAAAAGAGCATATATACTTACCCAAAACGATTTGATGACGCTCCAAATAATCTTACAATAAGATGAGAAATTTTCGTAACTACCATCTCACACCTGTTCCTTCTGTTACCTTGTGATTCCTCTACGAACTTTTTTGTGATGTTTATTATAGTCTACTATTAGATAAAACAGCCTTAAAATACTGGGCTACAAATATTGCGTTATTGGGCAAAGGCGTTTTGAAAACAGGGTTATATAAGCAAAATTAGGTTACGTATTTCACGCTTTCTAAAGAGATGCATTTACTCTCTACGTTTCTATTATACTAACAACAATAGATCTACCTAATATCTATCTACTTATGAATTATCTCTCTAGCGTCTTACTGATTGAATATCCCTTGGTCCATTCCTTTGTCCATCTGTGCGATAATCTGTTGTGACAAAACACTTATTGAACTACACGCTAAATATCGGCAACAAAATGTCAATTGGACAAAAGCACATAATTTAGTTGACTGTTACACTATACATTTGTTACTGTAATGCATTTTCAACAAAATAGTAAAAAGATACTCGTTACACTTAAAAATTGTGGAAACATCCAATTTTAGGTAAAAGTATGTGAGACAAATATTAACACATTTCTAGTTTCGAACACGAATACTCTTGGAACAGATGACACTAAAATAAAACTGAAAATGTGAATTTTGCATATTCGTAACCAACAACAAAAAATGCAGTAAACAGCGTTAGAATTACAACAGCAAACTGACAGCTCACCAGAAAGCACTGCTTTGTTATCAAGAGAAATCTAGCAGCTACGAAAACTAAACTACGTTATTCTGACAATGAAAGCATTTCACTTCTGTTATCTCTGTTTTATCTAAGAAAAGAAAACATTCAGTACCGTCTACCAGGTAAAGATGGATACACTAAAATTCACACAGGCATCCGCCAGTTTTAGGAACAGGCTTTTTTTGAGAAATAACGCACTTCGATCTATCATAACTACTCAATAAGAAAGTTCTTTAGAAAAAAATAAATATCGAAAAGCCACATGATGGTCAAAGGAAAGATTTTATACAATATTATTTTAAGCGGAAATATGATTGAATAAAGCTGAAATACGATTGAATAAAGCTGGAATTTGATGTACACCTCTGAACTTCGAAGAGAAAATGTTTCAGAAATTGCTCAGTGACTTTTTAAAATAGCATTTGATAGAGAAGTCACCATATGCAACTAGCAAACAAAGTCTTTTAAAAGAAGAGAAAGCAACACTGCGCATTATTCACAAAAAAGCCTGCAAAACATTTAAAGAAAGGACATTCTCAAAACATGTACACAGGCTAATTAAGATGTGTGTGATTATACTAGGACAATCAATTTATTTGCGGGTATAATCACCAGCGTGAGCAAATTAATGGGCTATAAGCAGGCGAACGCGTCCCTAATTTGTAGCGAACGAGAGCCGTGAGGCAAGCGCACACCATGCCTCATCTTGGACACCCTCGAACAAAAAGGTCGTATAACGAAGTGAATTTCTCCGTCATTTCTGTCCACGCCAGGATTCGAACCCGGATCCCCTTATTCCGGAACAAGTCACTCTACCAATTGAGCTACGCGGACGTTTTTTCTGATTCCTATCTGCCTTTATGTCGTGTGCGTCCTTCTGGCAGGTACGTCACATCTCCTGGTACGTTACATCATCCCCCCTTATTTTTTTTTTATTTTTTTTTTCGAAGTGCTGGAGAAGAGGTTCTCTTATTTTTCCTATCTCGCGGTGTGGAAATAACATCACACCATTGCGAGATTTTGAACGGTCGGGTCATCCGGATAGTTCGGGCGCCATTATAACGAAGTGAATTTCTCCGTCATTTCTGTCCACGCCAGGATTCGAACCCGGATCCCCTTATTCCGGAACAAGTCACTCTACCAATTGAGCTACGCGGACGTTTTTTCTGATTCCTATCTGCCTTTTTGTCGTGTGCGTCCTTCTGGCAGGTACGTCACATCTCCTGGTACGTTACAGTCGGAAGCCAGCACTTAGACCACAGCGTCACCGGGGCTGCAGAACAACCTAATACATAATACGGGTGAGACTGTCAGATCGTGATCAACTTTCATGACGAGCCACAAGCGCAGATATCCAAATACAACATGTGGATGACGGCATTATAGCCGCCCGGGTGGCGCAGCTGTCTAAACTCTGGCCATCTGAGCGTTCTTCAGATTGGGCCCGAACCCCAGCTAAAGCATGGTTCGGCAATCCCGGAATCAGGGGTCCCGAATTCGGGTAGGACGACTGCTTATAGTCCATTGAGCTGCTCATGGTAATCATTTAACTTCCAAATGAAAATATAATCGAAATTTGAAGAATGCTGATGACATCGAGAAATACGAAGAAATGTCTCGTACAAGTATCAAAGATTTTTTGACTGTCAAGGAATTCGTTTTGTTCATAGAGAAGGAGAGGGACGAAGAATAAGACAACAGTGTTGGTAAATAAAGTCTTGTAAATGAGGAATTTAACAATTTAAGTTCCTGGTATTTTTGATCAGTTCTTCCAGAATTATAAGGCATTGGTTAAACGTTACAAGTGACTTACTTAGATTACACACTGAAGAGCAATTGAATTAAAGATACCTGCCTAGTAACGTGTAGAACCATTTTTCGCCCTGATGACGGCGGCGATTCGTCTCGGCATGGACTCGACAAGACACCGGAATCGTTGGGAGCCCATACGGATCCACGACCCCTGAACAAGCTCCCACAGTTCACGAAGATTTCATGGAGGGGGGTCATCTCTCTCGATCGCATCACAGATGTGCTCGATGGGACTGAGGTCAGGTGACCTAACTGGCCAAGGAAGCGAGGTCACGTGGGTGGTGGAGTGTTCATCCAACCATTCGGATACAATTCGGGAGAGATGGCACGGTGCATTGTCTTGTTGCAGGATGAGGTCCTCCGTGGGATGTTGAAGACGCACAAACGGGAGCAAATCGTCGTCCAAGATATCCCGGTAACGTTGACCTGTGAGAGACGATGTCACACGTACCAGGGGTCCCATTTCAGTTCACGTAAACAGTCCCCAGACAAGAATGCCACCCCCACCAGCTTGAAGAGCACCCTGCTGGCAAGAAGGATCCATCGCTTCATGTGGTTTGCGCCGTACTCGTATCCTGCCATTCGCATGTCTTAACGTGAATCTCGACTCATCAGTCCAGGCAACATTTTCCCACATGTCTAGGGTCCAGTGGCGAAGTTCCCGCGCCCATGCTAATCTTTGCACCCTGTGATGTGCGGTCAGCAGTGGTACCCTCGAGGGACGATGGCTTCTGTACCCCATAGCGGGGAGATGGTTCTGGATGGTGTGGCTGCTTACACGTTTTTGTGCACCAGCGTTAAATTGCCGAATGATTTCTTGACCTGTGGCCCGTCTGGACGCTGTCAGAATGCGAGCTAGCCGACGATGACTGACCCCGCTCATTCACACGCTGTTGTCCACGGCAGTTGGCCCTTGCAGGGATGGTTTTACCGGATTCGATGTACTCACGGTGCACCCGTGACACAGTGGCTCGTGAAAATCCCAGTGCCTGCACGATTTCCGAGATGGAGTGACCCATACTTCGGGCCCCGACAATTTGCCCACGATCAAATGCGCTTAGATCCTTCGTCTTACCCATACTGCGTCCGACTCTTACTGATTCCCGTCGCATCACTCTTTATATTGTCGGATCGCTGCATACGTCATGTCGTTTCCGTTTACAGGGCCGCCCACAGCGCCACATTTGCATAACGCCAGCTGTCTCTAATTCAATTGCTCTTCAGTGTATATTATTCCCACAGCAGAAAATTCATGAATTCATTAAAGAAGCAAAGAACATACAAAATTTACATTGCATATTTAAAGGCCAAAACATCACTAATTTTATTAAGCTGAAAACAACTAAATGGAAGCATTATTGCAGTCCTGCAATGAGGAACTTCTGTGAATGGAGTTAATTTCAAAACCTACGATTCACTAGTGACGTCAGTCTTTCTACTTGGGACGGATGAAAACTACGAGAGGCTCCTTGGTGGCCGAGTGGTATGGAGTATTGGCTTTTAATTATTCGTCATAGATAGGCCATGGCTTGAATACCGGGTAAGACATGGATAGGGTGTTTGTTTAACGGAACTTTCTTCCTCCCTTCCCTGGAACCAGTAGCCCTAAATTAGGGATGGGAGCCTGCTTATAACCCATTGAGTTGTTCACGATGGTCGTTAAACTCCCAAACTAAAAACAAAGATGGAGGAAATCCCCGAAACAGCCCGATGTGGATGAGCTGCATTTAGAGCGCGGAGCATTTTTGAAAAGCAATATTCCTATCTTCCTTGAAGGGAAAATATAAAAAAAAGGTGTGCATTCTCAGTGAGGACATAAACTGAAACCTTTACCCAAAGATGGATCCATCAACTGCACGTCGTTGAGGGAAGAATGGAAAAGTTATTTTGAGTGCAACCCTTTGAGCAGGGTGGGAAATTCAGAAGATTCGGCAAGTGCCAAATTGTTTCTGCAGCTGATATTCTTCACACACCGTCCACTGAACTAGAAACCTTTATACAGATGTACGTAAACGTCTTTTACGCAGCGTATATGCAAAAGGTGCGTCGCCACGTGATCTAGGCAACTATTTAAGGCTGGTGTTCTTCGATAGTGTTGAGCACAATTTGAAAAACAAAGGATCTTTCAAAGTTTGATAAAGGACTTACTGTCGGTGCCCGTCTGGCTGGACCGACGATTTTGAAAACAGGCTGGTTTCTCAACAGGTGAGATATCTCAAGTCTTTAATCGGTGGAAAAACAACCCACATTTCTTGTCTGAAGAGGCGGAACGACAATCTGTCAGGAACGAGATCGTCGTTGTCTGAGAAATCTTTTAAGGAGAAACAGAACTTCTTCTGTGCAGCAATTGACCGTAGCATTCAGTGAAATCTGTTCCGACCCATATCTCAGCGAATTATGCGCCGAGAATTGAAGAGGATTGGAACTGATCGGGTGCCCTCCAAGGATTATCTAAATATTGTTTCCAGTCACGTCCATCTTGCTATTTTGACTTTTTATTTATGTGGGGTATTTTTCCACTGCTCAAAGATCGGGGATATCTCACCTTTTGAGAAACCAGTCTGTTTTCAAAATCGTCGCTCCAGCCAGACGTGCACCAGCAATAAGCTCTTTACCGAACTCCGAAAGATCCTTTGTTTTTCAAATTATGATCAACACCACTGACGAGCAGCGGTCTAAATTAGTTTGGAAAAGAAAAATTACGTATTTTTCATCAGTGACAAGCTTCCCTTATCTCCTTTACCTGCTTTCCATGGTGTTTCAGTCGTTTTTTACGCTTTCCAACCGTAGGTTGAAGAAGCGTATATGCTCCAGCTTTGTCCGTCCGCACGATAACTCGCGTAAAAATGGTTCGATTTCGATGACATTTCAGTAGGTAGCAGGGGACCACCTGGGGACGAACCCTATTGAAAAAGGGTGAAATGGGTTCAAAGGTCAGGAGATAGGAGCGGGATCCATTCCATTGCCCTTATACGTCATAACGTGAGTGAAAACGGTTCGATTTCGATTAAATTTTAATATGTGGTAGGGGACCACCTGGAGGTGAACCCTATTGAAAATGGGCGAAATGGGACCAAACGTCAGGACACAGGAGGAGAATCTATTCTATTGCCCATATGCCTCATAACTTACGTAAAAATGCTTCTATTACGACAAAACTTTAGTATGTTGCTCCGGAGGTATACTGAACCGGTTCTGTTGAATATCATCGAAATGGGATAAAAGGTCAGGACACAGGAGCAAGATTTATTCCACAGCCATTATCCTCATAACTTGAGTAATGCTTTCTGGTATGTTGGAAACCGTATCATAATCAATGCATTGCATGATTTCACTAACTTTTTCTTGGATCCTTACACTAACGATGATTGTCCAATCATTCTGAAATTTCAATCCCTTCTTCTTCTCTTCCACATCCAACAGCACCAGACACTCCTTGCGAAGCCTTTTTACTTTCAAAACACCTGTGACGTTATTGTCTACTTAACTTTCCATTTATGGTTACCGCGTTTTATGTACATTTTTGGTTATCGCTCATTATAGTTTCCAACGGTAACTTCATGCCGGAACTCACACGAGTTTCGTACCTTGTGGTAACACTGGTGGTCAGTGAGGTCTAGCCGAAATGGATTTAAACAAGGTGTGAGACGTATTGAGGGCAGGAGCGAAGCGTGCTGGTATCCTGTGTTACCCCTGAAAACAATTTAAATAAATAATAATGATTTGTTCAAGTAAGAGACTGAGTTCGATCCCCGCCACCTACGCGGGCACTTTTAAAAACGGAAATTTCGTCAAAAGATGGTCACTTCCCTTCCCGTCAATTTTTTTTTTAGATTGTAGGTTTAACGACCACCGTGAGCAACTGAAAGGGCTATAAGCAGTCGCCCGTCCCTAATTTAGGGTCACTGGTTCCAGGGAAGGGAGAGAGCCAGTGCCGTAAGACAAACACAACATCCATGCCTCACTGAGATTCGAACCCGGACCCTTTTCGGTTTACTGGCAGATCCGGACATGGCCCTTCCGTACATCGAAATTTCAGTGTCACTTCCGTACAGATGTAATGCTAATACCATTTTTGTGTCAGTTCCGTACAAAAAGGAATTTAACTTTCTCATACCCAAAAGATGCCTGTGGATCATCTTTGCCATTGCGCCGTTTGTGTGAACCAGGACTTTAGAAAGAGAAGGGCTGGTTCATTCCTTTGTTCTAGGACGAGTATTTTAAGCCTCAGTTGCTAATCTTTTGGCAGTAAACCTGAAAACGGAATATTTTTTGCTCCCATTTCTTTGTGAATAACTTCTGTTATTTCTATTTATTTAAATTAACAAAAATGCCTTCATTTTGTGCAGTGGGCTATTGGCCAGTTGTTGAAATATATGGAAACCATGGAGATATGGTTCATCACGTTTTCCCTGTTAATAACAACGGCAATGTAAAGGAATATATTCTGAGTTTGTCCACGATTTCATATTGAGGGGGTGCTGAATTTTTTTTTTTAATATGATGAAATATGTGAAAAATAAATTTTTACGATGTTGGCTGTATCGAAAATCATTGAAGACAGCAGAAGGCTTTTCTTTTGACGTTTCAGACAACACTACAAGATCCATTTTGTTTAAATAAAATCTCCAGATGCAGTAAGAGCACTGTGCTGCATAATTTTAAAAGAACAAACTAACAAAATATTGAATCTCACCCTTTGTACGTAAGTAACACACGCCATCTATTATCAGTTTGCCTCCTTTTACCCTGGCTAAAAGATTAGCGGGACCCTTTGTACGGAAGTGACATGATGATCATATGTAGAGGGTTTTAGGAAGGGGGTGTCTGACCCCAGGTCTTAAACAACCCTTAGAAATAGGAAACTAGGAGATTTGGACTAGAGTGCCCCATAGAAAAGTGACACGGAAGCGAAGTGGAAAGGGGGAGGAAGACGCCCTTATTTATTATCGGGGGGGGGGGGAAGTACCCGAGGTCCGACGGCTTAACGTGCCCATCCGACGCACGGCAGGTATTTAGTGGATCGAGCGTTCGTACCTGCCTGGGATCGAACCTGAGGCCCTTCCCACGGCAGTCACGAACGTTGCCCACTAGGCCACCCGCGGCCCTTACGGAAGTGACACACGATCAATTTGCCTCCTTATACCCTGGCTAAAGGATTAGCCGGACCCTTTGTACGGAAGTGACACACGATCAGTTTGCCTCCTCCCATTTGGGGGACGCTGTAGAGGAATGCTTGCTTGTACGGATCTGACACAAAATTTTCATTGTACGGAAGTGACATACGATCAGTTTGCCTCCTTCTCCCATTTGGGTGACGCAGTGGAGGAATGCTTGCTTGTACGGATCTGAAACAAAATTTTCATTGTACGGAAGTGTCATGTCCGGATCTTCCACGACACAACCCTTTTCCGGGCAAATGATCAGAAGCCATCGCTTAGACCACGGCGTTATCGGGGCGGGGCGGCCCCGGCAAATTTGCTGCACGTTATTTTCAGAAATTTTCCGCGAATTCACACCATTTATTTTTTACAGTGTATGTAATACGCTAAACGCTAATCTTGCCTGCCACAGTTTCTGTGGCAGGCAAGATTAGCGTTTAGCGTATTAGCCTGCCACAGTTTCTGATTAGCGTTTAGCGTATAAGCCTGCCACAGTTTCTGTGGCAGGTTTCACGTAAGAGGCAACAGCTTAGTTGTGCATTACGCAATAAGATATGGGGGTTCGAATCCCCGTGGAGCATGGATGTCGTGTTTGTATTACGGCACTGACTCTCTCTCTTCCCTGGAATCAGTGACCCTAAAATAGGGACGGGCAACTACTTATAGCCCACTGAGTTACTCACGGTGGTCGTTAAACCTCCAATCAAAAAAAAAAAAAAAAAAAAAGAAGATATGGTGCTATAGTCGTACTTCGGACCTTTTGCAAGAGCTACATAAAAGCTCCATATACTGAGCAACAGATGAATTGAGCGTGACGTTCCGGGGATATAAATGCTCTTGAAATCACGTGACTCTGCAGTCGTACTTTATACTTTCCTTTCGAGCCAGGTACGTGATTCCTCATTTGCAATTTTATAGCCAGTTTGTTCTTCATGATCCTTTGCAAAGTGTCAATCAGGTTTCTATATAGAAAACAATATTATACGCAATGGACAGGAAATGAGGAGTGAGGTCACCAGACAGCCTCACTTTTCGAGGTCGAGTACGGATGAGGCATGAGTATTGTGCTTGTCTTATAACCCGACGAGTTGTGGTTACAAGACAAGCAAGCTACACATATTTTGTCTTACGGTATTGGGTGTCTGCCTTCCGTGGAAACAATACTCTTTTTTAGGGATTGACGATTTCTTATAACCCGACGAGTTGCGGCTCATGGCTGTTGTTAAGGTGGTTCCACCTGAAATATCTGCCATATGTTTCCAATGGTAAAACTTCTTTACATATTTTCTTCGCAATTAATGTATTCCCAAGGATGAAAATTTGCACATCGATAAAACTAACTTTAAGTTACAGCATGGGATACTTAATACTTTCTAAAACATAACCATAACTAAGCAATTAAACATTTGTTTGTCTACTGACGTCATCAATGTACTGGTCGCGCCATCTATTAACAGGTCTGAACATTACTCAAAGAACAATGATTTATTTTTAATATAATTATGGTTATGTTTTAGTAAGTATTAAGTATCCCGTGCTATAACTTAAAGTTGGTTTTATCGATGTGCAAATTTCCATCCTTGGGAATACAATAATTGCGAAGAAAATATGTAAAGAAGTTTTACCATTGAAAACATAAGGCAGAGATTTCAGGTGGAACCACCTTAAACACGAAACAAACGGATCAACCAAAAAGATGAAAACGAACCAACAATTAAACGATAATAATCGGACACCACATGATAAAAAAAAAAAAGAAAAATCATAAGCAAAGTTGAAATCCAAATAATGTTTTTATGTAACTTCATGCACCTAAATTTTATTTCGTTTGCAATAGAGCTAACTTTCTCAAGAAACGTATACAGCGTATTAAATCCGTTTATTGTTGTGGAGTAATAAGCACAAAGATTCGCCATGCTTTCGAACTCCACTGGGAGGCTCTTTCAAGGCAATGGTAGACATAAAAATGCATAAAATACATAAATACAAAAAATAAAATACATAAACATAAAATGCATCCCTGCATTTCTATGTCTGTCATTGTCTTGCAAAAGCCTCCCTGCGGAGAGCGAAAGCTTGGTGAATCTTTGTGCTTATTACACCACAAAAACAAACGTATTTAATATGCTATATGCGTATCTTGAGTATTCACAGTCTGCTGTATTTAAAATAACGCGCTAGCTTTCTTTATCTTATTATTGTTTGAAATTCACCACGGACTTTATCATTATCACGCACACTAGCAAACTGCATTTCAAATGTTTTAGCCATTATATCTGTTGGATGTTAGCGTCCTTTGCTCGTTTCTTTTATTTTCGTCAAACACCTGCTGCAAGTTTACGTTTGTGAGTTTCAGTTGCGTGGAAGCCAAACAGCCAGCCAGCGGTTCGTTGCAGAGAATTATGGGATCACGACCCTGGACACAGAGGAGATGGCGTCGCTTCGATGTGTGTGAACACGCTGTTTTTGTTGTTCTTACAAAAAGTGCTCTAAAAGTGTACATGTATTATGATCACCTAAAAGGATTCTCGTTGGAATAAACTGTTCTTGTGTTAAAGCCAAAGCGATATTAAATTTATGGTAAGACTGTTTAAAACAGACTAAATAGAAAGCAAAGTTCGTTGTTGATTAATAACTCATTCGTTTTATGTTTAGTATTATCAGTCAACTTTCATTAGCGTTTTAGTTGTATGTTTAGTCAAGAATAAATAAGATAAATATATTTTTGGAGTCTGTCGATTATGAACATACACTGCTGGACAATTGCTAAGGACGGATCATAAACGGCTATATAGCGCATAAAAAGTAAGTGTGGTTGGATGCCAAGTGAAATAAAATAATGTCAGAATGCCAGGACATTACAAGAAAGACAATTTATTGTGCTCTGAAATCCAGAAGGCTTTGGAACGTGCTCAAGGGACAAACAGGCCATTTTGTGCAGAATACGTAAACGTGAAAAAAATGCAATTACCGTCCGCAGGCGTTCCGGCGTAAGATGTCAATACGGGATATGGCAACCATGGAGGGCGATGCAAGATTCCACACGTCGTGTCATGCTTTGCACAACATTATCAAACAGCTGTCGGGGTAATTTATCCCATTCCTCTGTCAGTGCACGTATGAGGGTGTCCTTGTTTATTGGAGGGCATTGTCGACCAGCAAGACTCCTCCCCAAAGCATGCCACACATTTTCAATGGGATTCAGATCTGGAGAACGTGCTGGCCATACGAGGTGTTGAATATCCTCGCTCTCAAGACACTCCTGGACAGCGACTGTTCGATGACATGTTGCGTTGTCGTCCATGAAAATGAATCTATCACCGACAGCACCACGGAACATGCGAACATGAGGTAGCAGAACATCATTAATGTATCGTTGGCCCGTCATAGTCCCAGTTGGAAGCACATAGAGGGACGTACGGCCATTGATCATGATGCCAGCCCATACCACGACACTACATGTCGGATATCGGTCCCTTTCCTGTATGTTTGCTGTACAATATGCTGTACCACTATCACGCCAGATCAGTTGTCGTCGGCAATCAGACGATAGACTGTATCTACTCTCATCTGAGAAGAGGACAGCAGGCCAGTCGTTATCAGTCCAATTGCGATGTTGATGGCACCATTGCAAACGGGCGGTACGGTGACGTCTGGACAATGGGATGCACACAACAGGACGGCGGGCGTATAGTCCTCTTTCATGCAAACGTCTGGCGACAGTTTTTCGGGAGATCCGCTTGTCAGTAGTAGCCATAAACTGATTTGCTACCTCACTAGCTGTGCTGCGCCGGTGTCTTTTTGTTGATAGCACTATGTACCGATCTTCTGCAGGTTTCGTACTGCGAACACGACCTCCCCCGTGACGTTTGCTACACTCTCCATTTGTTTGAAAGGATTTCCAAAGCCTTGAAACAACACTGTGGCTGACGTCGAACTCCCTGGCAACATCTGTTATTTTTCGCCCTTTTTCAATCTTGCCAATAATACGGCCACGCGTAAAATCATCTAGGTGATGTCGGGAAGACATACTGAAAATTGCAAGTTCGTCAATTGATTCTTTCCCTTTCAACTTTGCGTTTGAACAACAACGGTCAATACGCGTCAAATCCTTTATATCTCTTATCAGCGCTATGACGTCACGAACAAGTTCGGCAATCCAAAATTTGCATACGCACAACACGTCTTACTGTATCCCGCACTTATGCTAATTTCCACATTTTCCTGCCTTCCATTTTATGATTGCTATCGTTGCTATTGTCATCCGTCCTTAGCAATTGTCCGGCAGTGTAGTTACCGTTGCAAATCTTTTCTTAGTTTTTAACTTACACCATCAATTTCATATTTTTTTTCATCAAGAGTTAAATAAAATCCTTCAAGGAAAAGCAGAAAAATTTAAAGAAAATATGAACATTTATTAATGAGATGACAAACAAACATTTTATTTAAGTGTTTCTATTCTTAAATTATTTAACTTGATTCAACTTAAAGCGAGTTGATCAGTATCGGCCATTTATTTAAAGTAAGATGGAAGTGTTTAACAAAAGTGTTTCAAATAAAAATTTACAAAATAAATTTAGTAAAAAATCAACAGGAAGAATTTCATGCGAACTGTGCTTATTGTTAAAGTGCAATTGAGTATTAATGGAAATTGCTGTGGCTCACCTAAAAATTCCTTCAAAACCCTTAGATTTGAACACAGTTATTTACGTTAACCTTTTTGACTGACGTATGTGATTTGAGATATATGAATTTCTCGACGTCGATGATTATCAATGCAAATTTATTTGAAACAATGAATGGAAATCATAATCCGCTTTTTGTCCCCACTTTTCTTCAAATATTATGGAATAAAAAATTATACTAAGAAGAATTACCTTGTTGTCATATATACTTAATGGACAAAACATTAGAGATACCTACCTAATAGCGTGTTGGTCTTCCTCTAGCAAGAATAACAACCATTACACGCAGAGGTATGGACTCCACTAGATGGCGGAGGGTTTCATGGTTTTATTGATGATTTTCCATGGCTAGCATTCCGAAGGTAATGCGAGCCATGCCTGTTGCAGCATTGTCCACAACTCCGCCCGAGACGTTGGTCCAGAATCCATTGATCTGGTGTTCCGTTGCACGTCACTCCAGTGAGCAATAGCAGGGTTTAAATTCGGGGGACCTTAGGGGGACCACTGGATGGTTCCAAACTCAGATAAGTGTTCCTCGAGACATGCGTAAGTGTTTTTGGAACGGGGGGGGGGGCGCATTGTCCTTCTGAAACAGACAACCGGCCCCAGGATTCGCGAAGGCTACGAAGGCGTGTAGGTGAACAGCAAGCACATGCTGGTAGCGAGCAGCGGTTAAGGACCTGTCCAGACACACTGCGGGACCTAATGTGTTCCATGAGAAGGCTCCCCAAACTAACACAGCGCCACCACCGCCTTGAACAGGGGCGACCTGCCACGACGGGGCAAGGTTCTCATGCTGTCGACGCCACACCCGCACCGTCCCGTCAGCTCGGTACAGCTGAAATCGGGATTCGTCGGACCACACGACACGGCACCACTCAGCAGCGGTCCAGTTTTGATGTTCCCGGCACCATGCAAGGCGTAATATCCGATGACGAGCAGTCAACAGTTGTACACGAGTAGGGCGTCGGCTCCCGTATACTAGGGTATGCAGCATGCCCAGTACCGTTCGTGCTCTTACGCTGCTTGGGCCTCCGACATTTAACCTGGATGTCATTCACGCCGTCGTTGCCAAGCGGTCTGTTTGTACAAGCCTGGGTAATCTACATCGACGCCGGTCATCAATGGCGTGTGGATGGCTACTTCTTGCTCTCTGGGCGCTGGTACGTCCGTTGATGGTAGACTCGCAGTACATTCTAGATACGGTTGCCCTCGGGAACCCTAGGGTTCTTATGTTACAGGACTTGGTACTGAATTATATTTCAGCACCCTGTGTGAAGGGTTCGTCGATGCTTCGCTTGCAGAGAGTTTTTTGTTTCGGGTGTTTAACCCGTATTTAACCTGACTGGAGCAGATAAATAAAATATAAATAAAATATCAACTAAAGTTATAACACACTCTTGCAGTGAGGAATGTATTTATTCAGTTGATATATGGAAGGTCTCAAGTTTTGTCTCGATTTCCATTCATCCCCTATATTATTAAGACGTTGATTTCCTTCTCTCGTTACCAGTATTCGCTTTCCTATTTTTCCATTCTCCCTTAGTGATCAGCATTATCTCCGTTTCACACTCCGGAGAGAAATCTCCACACCTTTTTCGCTCTCTGTCTTCCAACTGAATCCTCCAGAACAGTGAAGTCCTCGGCTAAGAAGCACTAAAAAGTGTCCCTTTTTCCCTAGAAGGTGCGGACATTCCTTAATTGCCTTCCTCTCACCCCTCCGAGATCATTACCCAGTTCCTCGCTCGCACAGCAACTAAACCCCTAAATCTAACCTTCCCTCGGCTAGGACGGCTAAGAAGCGAGGGCAATGCCCACTGGCCAGCTGCATCGAAATGACGAAAAAACGCTATGGAAAGGAAAGATGATTCAAATTCACTATATTCAAAATCATTACCTAAGTTCACTCCTGACAAACATTGAGGTTACACTTACGACTTGGGCGATAGAATGACCCATGTTTCTAGACGCATTTTTATGTTCGGGCGACAGTGTGAAACCCAAATTTACCGGTGGCTGGACCCGAAGCCACATTCTTTTGCTTCGGAGCCGAATGCTTTCTCATTTAATCTACGCCGGCGGATGTTAAATGAGAAAACATTGGCTCCGGATCAGAAGGATGTGCGTTCGAGCTGCGCCACCCGCACAGAAGGGTTGTGTTTTCACAGGTAAAATTATCGAACGAGAAAGAGCGAATATTCCGGTTTTATTCTTTTTGAGAACGATAATGATTTTGCTATACACGTGGACACCACGCTAGGAGGACCTACGAAGTATTAGGTAGGTGGTCCTAATTCAATGGTCACTCAGTGTATGTTGAATCGATGCCACGTCGGATAGCTGCTGTGCTGAGGGCGAAAGGAGGACCTACGAAGTATAAGGTAGGTGGTCCTAATTCAGTGATCACTCAGTGTATGTTGAATCGATGCCACGTCGGATAGCTGCTGTGCTGAGGGCGAAAGGAGGACCTACGAAGTATTAGGTAGGTGGTCCTAATTCAGTGATCACTCAGTATATGTTGAATCGATGCCACGTCGGATAGCTGCTGTGCTGAGGGCGAAAGGAGGACCTACGAAGTATTAGGTAGGTGGTCATAATTCAGCGATCACTCAGTGTATGTTGAATCGATGCCACGTCGGATAGCTGCTGTGCTGAGGGCGAAAGGAGGACCTACGAAGTATTAGGTAGGTGGTCCTAATTCAGTGATCACTCAGTATATGTTGAATCGATGCCACGTCGGATAGCTGCTGTGCTGAGGGCGAAAGGAGGACCTACGAAGTATTAGGTAGGTGGTCATAATTCAGCGATCACTCAGTGTATGTTGAATCGATGCCACGTCGGATAGCTGCTGTACTGAGGGCGAAAGGAGGACCTACAAAGTATTAGGTAGGTGGTCATAATTCAGAGATCACTCAGTGTATGTTGAATCGATGCCACGTCGGATAGCTGTTGTACTGAGGACGCAAGGAGGACCTGCGAAGTATTAGATAGGTGGTCGTAATTCAGTGATCACTCAGTGTATTGTGTCGTTAGTTTCAGGCACGAGGGAGGATTGCCGAAAAGGGTACAACAAAACTGATATGCCTCATTTTGAAGAGAATTTCTGCTGCAACTTGGAAATATTGGAAGAGAGGTTAGCTCAATAACTGGATTAGTCAAAAATGTGTTTATGCTTAGTTCGAAGATGTTTGATCTTAGAACTCAAAGTTCAGAAGGGAATTTTTTCTGAATCAGCTGGAACGCTATGAGGAAGCTGGAGATGACCTTTCGACAAAGTAAGCTTTGATTGGCGATGAAAGACTCAGCTAGAGATAGGACGGTTTTATCGAGAGATGAAAAAGTGTTCCGGCATACTCCTGAGATCTTCTGTGGTCGAGACTATATTTTCAGGTGGCGTAGGGCCGTAGACAGGCATGGAGACTATGTGCAAAACTGGTGTCTACTAGTATCTACCTGCTGACCGAATTGCAGATCTTTTCGATAATTTTCTGAGAAGAATATATGTAAGGTAAAACTTTCTGAGTGACTCTCGTAGTTAATAAAGCTTTACCTAAGCCCATATCACCGCACACAATCATAATAAAAATTAAGTTTCCATGTTGGGCAGTCATATAATATAACATAGACTAGGTAAACAAGAAAAATAAGACTTACGAGGTGATTAATCTTCTGTACGTCTTTTGCTTTTAAATAATGGCCATCTTCTCAGCAAGGCTTGGATGGACGTGCAGATTCTCCAGAATAACTGGTATCGAAGCTGTATTACAGTCGGCACACATCCATTGTGGCTTATGTAATGATACTGTATTTCTCATTAAAACACATATGTTCCACAAAATCTGGTCCGTGCGTGTGGAACAGGCGAAAAGTATAACCTCATATGATATTGATCTGTATAACATCACAACTGTAAATCGTTAATGAGAATTCTAAGTTGCTATCAAAATCGGTTAGAGATATTAACAGGATGTCTTACTACGTAGGTCATTTCAAAAGTTTTGCACGCTGTGCAGGCGCCGGCCGTAGGATGATGCAATCGCTCCAATCGTTGCGCCAGTTGTGAGTCAGACTTCAGTGTGTCTACGTTTGCTGGCTAATTTGTTCGTGTTCCGAAAATTTCTCCCTAGAAATGGAGGAAGAAAGTGAGTCAGGTCAGATCACGCGTAACGTCCTGCGATCCTACATTAAAATGCGAGGAAAATCCCCTACCAACATTCATAAAGCTTTGGGTGATGTTTATGTGGTTAGTATAGTGGATCGTAGCAAAATGTCACGGTGGACTTCTCGTTCCCGCAAAGGTCGGGAAAGCATCGAAGACGACCCAAGAAGCGGCCGGCCATCAGATGCAACGGATGGCACTCCTGTGGTTATTGTCAACAGCATTTTGGAAGAAGATCGACGGAAAACATGTGAAGAGATTGCGTATGAAGCAAACATGCCTACCCCTTCAGTTCTCAGAACCCTCACTGAAAAATTACAGAAGAGAAAGTGGCTGCCATAATCTGAGTGAAGAGCAGCAAGCAGTTTGCAAAGGGATTGCAGAAAAATTGCTTCAGCGGTACGAGACAGAAGGCGAGCAGTTTTTGTACAGAATTGTTGCTATAGACGAAACCTGAATATGAGATTGAACCAGAACTGAAATCTCAGCCCGCTCATTGAAAACATCCAGAATCACCTCGCCAGAAAAAATTCCGCCGCCAACAATGGAAGGTTAAGCTCATGATGATTATGGCCTATGACAAGGTTGGAGTGATAGCAACAGACAAAGTGCCCGAGGGGACCACTGTAACAGCGAAATACTACAGAAGGTTTCTGCAAAATGTTTTGCACCCGAACATTCGCCAAATAAGGCCAGACATGCTCGAAGCTGTTTTCATCATTCTGCACGACAACGCGAGGCTGCGTGTTACCCGTACAATAAGAGACATTCTGGAAAAGTGTGGATGGGGATTGCTTCCCCACGCGCCATGCAGTCCTGATATGAGTCGACCAGACTATGACTTGCTCCCAAAACTGAAGAAGCCACTCCGCTGGAAACGATTCAGGATGTTTTTAATGAGGTGGCCCGAGTAATCCGACGCCTCAATAATGGAGGTGTCCTGACTGGAATACAAGACTTGCCCAAACGTTGGGCCGCTGTCATAAAGAAACATAGATATTACTTCGAAGGCCTGTACAGGTATGTTGTGAAATAAATTCGTTTTTTAAGAGATAACAACCCACAGTGTGCAAAACGTTTGAAATGCTCCTCGTATTAAAAGAATGAAGTCCGGTTGAAAACTTCCAACAGTACAGATAATAAGCAACTCTAACGCATAAAAAATCCCTAAAAGTGGCTAATAAACTATGAAATTCTCCAAAAGTGATCAAGGAAAATATAAAATTGCGATATATCACAAATGAATACTAAAGACAACATTGAATAAGATGATCCGAAACGTTCATGTAGGAGGAGTTCATGGACATTACCATTAAGGTCGTGAAAAGGTTTATGAAGGAGATATTGCAGTAGAGATCTGCACGGTCTTTATTCGGAAACCCCGACCTGTTTCAAAACTTCATCCAACGCCACATATTGCAAGTAACGCAGATCATCCTTTGGAGAAACAAAAATTCTTTACTGAACAGAACTGTCTCAGCAGTTAACGGAATGTATCCACAAAGACATGCCATTTCTCGTAGGAATTCCTCCCACAGATGAGGTTTACACCTGACTAGCAGGCGCGGACTGGGCCCCCGGGATACTAGGAGAACTCTCGTTGGGCCGCCATATTCTGAGCCGATGGACCTTATGTGCTAACTCAAGAAAAAAAGTATATATACGAGGTGTAATCAGAAAGTATCCAGACTGGTTGCATAAGTTCGGAATCGTGAGACACAGCAGAAAGCGGTTTGGCACAGGTTGATCTTAGAACCTGCTACACATGTGCTGTGAGTCACCTCTCCCCTGATCGTCAAGCTTTTTTTGTTTTACAGTGGTACTTTGTTCTGACGTCTGTAAAGATGTTCGTCACATTTATCACGGAAAAAAAGATCAACGAATTTAAAAAGTTTGGTGTGGTGTGGATAGGTTAACGCTGCGTCACGTTGCATTTTCACAACCAGCTATATGTAAAGGAGTTGTAGTTGTTCTGAGATTTTACAGCGTCAAGACAGGACCGTGGCAACCTTTTCTTATCTGGGAGGGCGGGAATTAAAATCACGCCCCATCTAGATCAAAATTACGCCCCATCTAGATCAAAATTACGCACCCTCTAGATCAAAATTACGCCCCCTCTAGATCAAAATTACGCCCCTTCTAGTTCCGCTCAAATACACTGGCGTGCAAAAATTAAGGACGAGACGGTTTTTCAAATGTAACGTCGTGCAGAAGTGCTTCACATCGACTCAAATCATACCATAAGATCCCCAAGATGTAAGAATATGAGACAAGTGAGCAAAACCGTCCAAACAAGAAATCCAAAGGATACAAAGGCACTTTATTGAAAAGGTAGCTTCGAGCACAACTGGACAGAAGACAGAAACGTCCATGTGACAGGCGGCTGCCAAGAAAAATCCAGTCTTTAGTAAGGGATATGATCACCCCTGACTGCGTTGCAGGATTTACAACGTCTGTCCATGCTGAGGGCTAGGTTGCCAAGGAGCTGTTGAGGCATCGCGACCTATTTCTCTTGTAGCGTCAATCGCAGCTGCGGAATCGTTGCTGGCGGCTGGTGACGTCTCCCGAGAATCGTTGCTGGCGGCTGGTGACGTCTCCCAAGCGTCTCCCGAGAAGGTCCCACACGTGTTCGATTGGATTTAGGTCCGGGGACCTCGCAGGCCAATCCATGCGTTGAATATCTTCACTCTCCAACAGCTCTGCGACAGCCACTGTACGATGAGGTGTAGCATCGTCGTCCATGAAGAAGAACTCAGGACCCACAGCACCTCTAAACAGACGCACGTGAGGCAGGAGAACCTCGGTACAATAGCGGACACCAGTGACTGAACCTCCTTGGGAGATGTGGAGGTCAGTACGGCTACCAAGCATGATACCGCCCCAAACGAGAACTCCACCACCTCCAAACCGGTCCCTTTCGATGATGCTGGAGGTGTCATTGCGTGTTCCCTGCTCTCTACAGATGTGTATACGTCCAGAATCGCTCGTCAGAATAAATCAGCTCTTATCCGGAAAGAGAACTCGACTCCATTGCTGATGTGTCCAGTTCTTGTGTTCCTGGCACCACAGAAACCAACCGCCGTCTCCGATGAGCAGGCATTAATGGCACACACCGTGCTGGTCGTCGTGCAAATAGACGACCTTTGTGCAGCCACCTGGCCACGGTAAAATGCGATAGCGGACGTTCAGTTTTCTGTTGCATGTGCCTTGCGATTTCTCCCGCTGTCTGCAGTCTGTCTCCTCTCGCTTGTAGGACAATATACCGGTCGTCCGCCGCCGTGGTTGCTCGTGGACGACCACTGCTAAACTCTCGGACAGCTGTTCCTGTCGTTTGACATGCTCTCCAAGCTCGTGAAACGATGCTGTGAGCGATCCCGAACTCCTCGGCCACACTAGTCCCACTTCGACCTTCTTCCAACTTCCCAATGACGCGACCTCGGGTAAAGTCATTCAGATGTCGTCACACGGTGGCAGCATTTCGACGCCGTTCAAACCGATGTACACCGTGCAATAGCTTTCACCGAATTGCTGAGCGTACACCGCCCGTGTGCTTTATACCCTTCCGACACTCCCCCCTCACGTCATGCTGCATATATGCGCATGCCATACCGTACCGGACCCTAGTCTATCTCCTGAGTGGTCTTTCGATCCGTTCTGTCTGCTCGTTCCGCTGTTATGCTAATTTCTCCTCTTCGTCCTTAATTTTTCCACACCAGTGTAATACGTGGTTTTTACTTTTTCACACATTGCCGTTATAGGAAATTATTATAATCGTTCAAAACTCGCGCTTCAGGTTTTTGACGTAACTTTGTTAAAAATATAAAAACTAAGTAAATACCCAAGAACTACGGGTTGTAAATGCCAATCAAAGCGTAAACGTTATGTGAACGCCGGCAACACAACACTGCACAGAAATGCAGAATGAAAAATAAACCAACGCAGAACGATTGTGTATCGAATAGTCAATGTAACAATAGGAAGAAGCTTTAGGGGTAGAGCTTGGAAAAATTCCGTTCAAGGTTAAACGCTCAGAGAACGTTCTGCGACAGAGCACAAATGATTAATTAGCTCTTCATCCCAACGACATGTTCGGAAAGGTCATGGAGGTTTGGAATATCCCCATATTGCTTTTTATGCCTCCATTCACTGTTTCGGAAACTTTCCTTCATGGATATGAGATGTTCACACCTCATAGTGTATATTACTCTGTACCCCGGTTAGCTGCATGGAATACTGCATGACACTAACTAAACTTTTTAAAAGGAAAATACTGGTAAAGGGTGTAACTCCCTTTTATTAGTTACAACTTCTACTTTTTACATCCCCTAGAACCTAGAGCATGAATTTAGGCCCCTGGAATAACCATTCTTGGTGGGAAACCGCCCTCCCGCTAGCTAAAGCTCTGCCTCAAGATATACAGGTTCAGTTGTGGCTTTTAGCGTACGTGGAGCTGCTTACTATGTTATGTATCTGCTGATGATTATCTTCTATGCCTTATTGAACTGAAGTACCTGGATAATAAATAAAGACCGTGATTTTCGTAAGTTGAATACGACTCTTTTCCTTCCGTTATGTCGCCCAATTTAGCTCAGTGTATGGCTAAGTATTTTGTGTGCTAGCTATCCGGTGCTTAAAACTACGAAGCTACAATGCTACCGACCGATAGTATGAAGGTAATGTTTACGTGAAGTGCAGACTAATAAATAAACATTACATCCCGCAGAATAAAACATACAGCCTCTCACCTTGTGACGTACATTAGAGATGAGTTCGGGCTCAATTTTAGGAGCCCGGGCCCAGCCCGCTTTCTTTGATTACGTGTGTTTGCTGAGCCCGGGCCCGGATTCTTGGAAAATTTTGCTAATCAAGGCTTGCATTTATGCATTATACACTGGCCAAAGATATGGCCCAAGCAAGGATTAGTTTAAAAATCATTAGTTTAAAAAGTTTAGTTCAGTTAATTCACTTCACAATATTAATATGTTTTTAGAAATACTACGCATAAAGCCAAATGTTCTAAAATGTGAATTTGAAAATAAATAAATAATCAACGTGCCCTTCGACCGTATCAGGGGAATTAGTAATTTTGGTAAAAGCTGAAGAAAAGAAAATCGTTTAGAAACAAAAAGTTCCATTCGTTATTTCCTTTTGATTTCTAAATTTACTTTTATTTTGAATAAATTGCATTATAAAACGTACAACGCCGTACAGACAGTTGCAAGTGTTTGAAATTTTGACTCTAGAAAACCAATCTTTGCAATATAATTTACATATATGCTAATTGGTAAAGGTAGTTTAGAGTGATGTAGTATAATATAAAAAACAGCATGTAGGGAAACTTCCAAAATTAAAAAAAAAAAAAGAACATAAAAGCATTCCAAACCAGATTATTCTGCTTTTTGTAACATTAACAAAGCTTTGCGCTTAGTAGTATAATAGTCACAATATTATCATATGTGTGTGCAGTTTCCAGATCAAGTTCATCATGAAAAAAGAGAGAGAGAAAATTGCATCTAATGCCTCAGCGCTTCAACTTGATCTTCTTTTCTCTAAAACTCGACCTGCTGCACTAAAAACCAACGTCACCCCAAAAATCGCGGGAGTAAGGAAATTTTGAAAAATAAATAACAATACTTCTAACTGCACAATTTTGGAAATTAATACATCATTTTAAAGATAATATTCTTGATTTTTAATAAAATACAAAAAAATGAGAATGTGATTTTTTCCCAGTTTTTCGATACCATACCTCCTTAAACTAATCCTTGCTTGGGCCATAGCTTTGGACAATGCATAATGCAAGTCTTGCTAAGCAAAATTTGTCTTGCAATGACAGCTAGCTTAGGAAATTTGAAATCCTTCCAGCATGGTAACAAATCCACAATGGAATTCAACACGTGTAATTCAACCGGGATCGGAATTTACACGTGTTGAATTAATGACAGTAATGAAGTTCAAGACGTGTAATTCCGAGCCCGGGCCTATCCCGGGCCCGGGTGTTTCGGTAGTTAATGAATTCTGAGACCGTCCGAAACCGGGCCAGGCCCGAGCTCATCTTTAACGTAAATTACAGAGGTGAAGCACGTGTCAAGATGGCAAATCTGTAACGATACATTCCGTGGGTGTACTTTAGTCGGATAGCACAACTGGCTCGAGAGCGAGGTGGCGTGGAATCGATCTCCGTTACTGACACATTTGTGAACTTCACATCGGCACCCGATTGTTAAAATGGATCTACTGGCCGTTTGGTTCTTCGAAAAAAAAATGTGTGATTGTTGCACACATTGTCAGGAATTAATGAAAAATACCAACTTCGAAAAAAAAAAAAAAAGATTAAGAGGGAGATAATGTGACGTACTACGTGTCGAGACGACAAATCTGTAGCGATGCATTCCGTCGGATTAGTTTAATCCGTCAGAACAACTGGCTCCGGAGCTAGGAGCCGAGAGTTCGATTGCCTTCACCAACAAATTTGTGAATTTAACTGCCTCCGTGAATCTACTTTTTGGAAGACTGGCTTAACCCCTTAAGTAGCCGATGTATCTGAAACAAATTGGGCCCAAAGTTTTTGGAATTCCTAAATAGAAATGTTCACATAACGGCCGGGTTTTACTAAAAGCTACGTCAAACCAATTCCTTTTTCCCTCTCATCACAGCAGTGAGAGCATTAAACCTATTAATGGCGATAAGCGTTCTCCTTCCAGTTCCTTATTCTCCGCACCACGACTCAAGGCATGATAGGGAAGAGTTAGTCTCCTTGGCATAGGCATCATGCCACTTGATAGGAACAAGTGACTCAAGTATCTTCTTTCTCCGTTCTCAGGTTCGTCACCGTTTGTAACGTACCAGGAGATGTGACGTACCTGCCAGAAGGACGCACACGACATAAAGGCAGATAGGAATCAGAATAAAACGTCCGCGTAGCTCAATTGGTAGAGCAACTTATTCCGGAATGAGGGGACCCGGGTTCGAATCCTGGCGCGGATAAAAATGACGGAGAAATTTACTTCGTTATAATGGCGCCCGAACTATCCGGATGACCCGACCGTTCAAAATCTCGCATTATTGTGATGTTATTTCCACACCGCGAGATAGGAAAAATAAGAGAATCCCTTCTCCAGCACTTCAAAAAAAAAAAAGAAAAAAAGAAGGGGGAGATGATGTAACGTACCTGCCACAAGGACGCACACGACATAAAGGCAGATAGGAATCAGAATAAAACGTCCGCGTAGCTCAATTGGTAGAGCAACTTATTCCGGAATGAGGGGACCCGGGTTCGAATCCTGGCGCGGATAAAAATGACGGAGAAATTTACTTCGTTATACGTTGTTATAGTCCTGTGAGCAGTGAATCACTCAGAATGGATTAATCATTGAAAAATCACTTCTAGCAGGTAATCACTCAGAAAAGATTAGTAATAACTAACACCCTAAAAACACTTTCAGTTACAAAGTCAAGAGGAAAGAAACATTTTCTGATCTTCAGGTTTACTCATTCCAGCCGCGTTCGGCCCATTTCTTAGATTGTGAGCATATTCGTTCAAGCTGATTTCAGCCTATTTTGCTAACCCCCAGTTAAAGGGTTAAGACAAGAAAAAACGACTTTCCTTTAACCTTGTATTCAATGTCATGAAAAAAAAATCAGTGCACGGAACCCTTAAAATTTCGATTCTCTGAAGAAGCTTTCTATTTCATACACATGACCGAAATTTATCTTTTCAAACAGAAATCAGTTAAAACATTCACATAATACTTTATTTAGCTCTATTCTGTAAAGTGGCGTTGCTTAAGTCTTCAATTTCCGAAGGGAACCACCAGCTGCAGCATCTTATTGTTGAAATCAGGAGGTGAACCTACGTAAAGATTACATAAAAATCTACGGAGCAGATGATCCAAACATAAAAACATAAAGTTGCTCAAAGGCTTCAATCCACATGCAAGAGCTTTTGTAGCGAAACCCACGTACTAACTGTCAACAGAATTCCTCCAAGCAAGAAGCATCTCCCTAGTTCTGTAGGTATAAATCCTTTCAAATACGCTCTAAAAATAAAAGAACGATTTTTTTTCTGATTGAGAGAAAAGCCTTTTCTTGCTTTGTGGTAAAGTTTATCTCTCTCTTTGTTTCCTAACAAATGGTTCTGAAAACAGAAAGAGTTCTAACAAACAACGGTTATCTTTCTTTGAGAAGGAAGCCACTTTTTAAACATGCATTTCGAGAAACGAAAATGGGCTTATTCTAACACTTTGCTTATTCTTATTAAAAAGTTCCAGAGGTTTAATTGGAAAAACTTGATTTGGATCGAACAGAAAACATACCTAAGAGTTTCTACATGTCACCCGTTCGTCGCTGACACAGAATTTTTTTACTAGGTGATAAAATTGTACACTTGTCTTATATCTCTGCTTGTAGGAGGCTAATTACGGGAGGTATACATGATAGTTCGTTTTGTGTTGGATAAGAATAAGCACAACTAAAATTTTCAAGATTTTCTAGTAAAGAAATTTTCTGCTGGTGGCAGTAATGAGTAGCACAGTTTAAAAATAAAAGAACGATATAGTCAATCTGTGGACACAATATCTCCGTTATTTTGGACTTCTTTAGAAGTTTTCATGTTAGTGAAATTTACAGGAAGACATTTTTTTTGACTGGAGGTTTAACGACCACCGTGAGCAACTCAATGGGCTATAAGCAGTCCCCCGTCCTTAATTTAGGGCCACTGGTTCCAGGGAAGGAAGAGAGCCAGGGCCGTAAGGCAAACACAACATCCATGCCTTACCGGAATTCAAACCCGGACCCTTCACGGCGTGTCTGTCATGGTTTGGACGACATTTTAAATTTGAGTCTTTTCCCTGAAGGACGAGCTCATCACACTGCAGACGTTTTCGGCTTTTGTATCAGATTTAAGCAACTCTCCGACGGGAATTTTCGGCTACAGGGTGCACCTTCCATGCTTTGGGGCGCTGATTCCGGGAGAGACGGGAGGCATGAAAAGGGGGCGCCGCCCATGTCTCAATCGGAACTCGAACCCGTGCCCGGTTTGGCTAGTTGGCCAGAGGAAAAAGCTTCTGAGTACTCGATCACCAGGGACACCATGTGAAACTGGTGACATCACTGTTATTAATAGGGAACGGATTTCTAGGTGCTAAAAAAACAGAAAAATATTTATTTTTTCTGTGTTCATAATTTCAAAAATGTTTGCTACGAGGGGATGCTGATAAGTTCTCGGCCTCACCAAGAAGGAAATGGGCTAGAGCCATGAATCTTACACACTATTCCACATATTCACCCCGAAGTTCAACACACTTGGCACAGCGTTTCTGGAGTTTCAATAACCCTTCAAAAAAATTTTGAAGTCTGATCACCTCTGCTGCTATCACCTCCGAATCATTCGAAAAATGCTTCACTTTCAAACTTTCTTTAAGGTTTGGGAACAAGAAGTAGTCCGATTTAGCAAGTTCTGGTGAGTAGGGAGAATGGCCTATGCACTTAAACCCCAGACCCCTCAAAACATTCATTGTCTTGCCAGCTTTTTAAAAAGACAATACCTTTCCGCAGTTTTCTTCACATTTTCCCTTCAACGCCTCCCTTAATCGGCACAGCAAGTTGGAACAGTATTCAGTATTCATTGTTTGGTCCTTAGGGAGATAGTCAGTAAAACGCTTTCCGGATCCCAAAAAACCCGTTGCAATGAACTTTCTTGCAGACCTTTGAGTCTTGAATTTCTTTGGCCGTGGAGAACCCGAGTGCCGCCACTGCAGGGACTGTTGTTTTGTCTTTGGATCGTTGTGATGTAACCACATTTCATCAACAGTGACTGTTGTTTTGTCTTTGGATCGTTGTGATGTAACCACGTTTCATCAACAGTGACTGTTGTTTGTCTTTGGATCGTTGTGATGTAACCACGTTTCATCAACAGTGACTGTTGTTTTACCTTTGGATCGTTGTGATGTAACCACGTTTCATCAACAGTGACTGTTGTTTTGTCTTTGGATCGTTGTGATATAACCACGTTTCATCAACAGTGACAGCTCGCTGCAAAAAATTATCACCAGATTGCTCAAAATGCTGCCAAACCGATTTGGAAGTGTCCCCTCGTTTTCGTTTCTCATTGGCGTTCAAACATTTGGGCACCCACTTCGCTGACATCTTCTGCATACTCAAGCGCTCATGAATCATGAACCCTACACGTTCCCTGGATATCTCCAGTGTCTCAGCTATTGTTTTAGCCGAGATTCGCCGATCTGGCAAAATCAAGTCATGAACACGATCAACAATTTCGGGTGTTGTCACTGTTTAAGGCCTCCCAGGTCTTACTGCATCCTCGGTCTCAAAGACTCCACGCTGAAAGTTGACACACAATTTCTTCGCAGTGGAATATGAAGGGTACTTGTCACTTAATGTTTGTGTCATACACTCATAGATTTCCATTGCAATTTTCTTCTGCAGGAACAGAAATTTCATAACAGCCCGGAGTTCCACATCCGAAAATTCAAGTTTTTATTGACATGATTCAGTGACGTGCCTGCCCCGCAGGTCTCATATGAGATAATGCCAGTGCAGTACAATGGATAGCACTCTGAGCTCCAGAGCCGAGAGTTGAGGGTTCGAATCCCTCCCGTGGCATAAAAATGGTGGAGAAATTTCACTTCGTCATAGCTGTTTTAATTCAATGCCGAGGAAAAGCATTAGTGCAATTGTATTACAAAATGAAAAAAAGTATAGTAGTGAAGACTAAAAATCGTGCAAAGGTTTTACTTCAATCTCTTTTTTTTTATTACACAATTATGCTCTTAGAAAATAATGATATTTCTGTATACTAGAAGTAGGCAACGTATTTTTCAATGTAACCCCAGGTGTGTCGAATTACTAGTAAAATTTACCACACTATGTAAAAATTGAGAAATGTGTTGTTTTAAATGCAGGATCGTAGCAAGCTTTTGTTATCTGGGACGGCGAGACTTGGAAATTACGCCCCCTCGAGTACAAAATTATGCCCCTTCAAGTACCACTCAAATAATACGTGGTTTTTACTTTCTCATACACCGCCGTTATAGAAAAGTATTATGATCGTTCAAAGATCACACTTTAGGTGTTTGACATAATTTTATTCAAAATGTAAAAACTAGGTAAATACGTCTTTCACATCTCTCTTACAGCCCTGGTCTGGCTCCATGAGATTATCAGGTCTTCAGTCCACTTAAAGAGGCTCTACGCGGTCACATGTTCATCTCTGATGATGAGGTTAAGGAAGCGGTGCAGACCTGGATTTGGGAGCAGCCAAAATGCTTCTCCTAAGGAATGAAGAAGCTAGAGGAGCGTTACAAGAAGTGCATCGACATGCAAGGAGACTATGGAGAAGTGAGATAACCGTTATGTTCATTTGCTCACAGTTACCGGTATTAAAGAGAATGTAGCCTTTACTTTTTGATTACCCTGGTAACAGCTATTTCGTAAAGAAGAGAAAAATGTAAAAAGGGCACACAGGAAACAGGCGCAATCGCACGCTTAACCCGTCGTTGACCGCACTATGAGCATATCTCTTATAGTTACAAATATTAGGTGCTTGAATTAATTCCCGCTCTTGCCCAATAGAGCGCAGCAGTGGTGCGCTGTGACCCCAGCCACACGTGACCTCCCTTGCACACGCACGCATCGTCCGTAGTCTGAGCGAAGCAGTGTGTGACACGCGATCGGAGGGCACAGAACACGAGTTTGTATCGCATTCACGATGTCGAATTTCGTACCAAAAAGAGCATTTGCGGGAAGCATTACTCTTCTGCTTTCATCTCAAGAAATCTTCAGCGGAAAGTCATCGTTGCTAGCTCAGGCCTATGGGAAACATGTCCTATCGGAAACAACATGCAGAGAGTGGTTCCGACGCTTCAAAGTCAACGAATGCGACGTGAAGGACAAAGAGCGCCCTGGGCAACCGAAAAGGTTCGAAGCTGGCGCATTGAAGGCCTTATTGGACGAGGAATGATGTCAGACGCTCCACGAGTAGTCTGAAACACTACGGGTCGACGAGTCAACGGTTAGCAAATGTTTAAAGGCAATGGGAATGATCCAGAAGCTTGGAAACTGGATCCCATATGACAAGGTTATTCTTCTCCACGACAACGCTAGACCTCATGTCGCCAAATCCGTGAAGGAACTCTTGGAGGCACTTGGCTCGGACTTCTTACCCCACCCGCCTCATTACCCGGACATTGCTCCCTCGGACTTCCATTTGCTCCGGTAGCTACAACATGGCCTGTCAGAGCAACATTTCCTTTCTGTCGCGGATATCCAAAAATGGCTCGATGAATGGTTCGCCTTGAAAGAACCTGTATTTTTCTACCGCGGAATCCATTTGTTACCCCGACGGTGGGAAAGGGCCGTAGCTGCCAACGGACACTACTTTGAATAGACTATCCTGTACCGTTCTGTGGCAACACACAGGTGTTTGTGTAGCAAAAAACGGCGGTAATTAATTCAGGCACCTAATAAATATCTTCACTTATGGACCTAAATACCATTACGTACCACATAATCCATAGTTGATATGAAGGACATTGTTGGTGTGTCAATCATTTTCTTTGTGGACATGCTGATGAATCCTAAGCATGTCGCGATTCTTCCAACTATAACTCCATCGGCAGGTGAAACATCTGGCTTTATTCTCTCATTCATGTACATTATTGCACATTGGTTTCAACACTCTGAAGGTTAAAAACACTATGTACATGCCGATAAAATTTCTTATTCCATCGATGCTCACATGCAGCTGTTGCACAACTAGTTAAAATTTGAAGTTTAAAAACATTTCACCATTAAAATCCAATAACAAGTCTAAAGTCACGCCATGCTCAAGATCAATACTATTCCACCATCAAACTCTCGTTTAAAGCTTTTCAACTTTTCCAAAGCCGTCTTCAGAACTATCATCTGGTACACGATGTTGTAGACTGACTATGTACGTTAGATATTTTCACTATGGGTTCATTTATGTGTGCGAAAGGGCTAAACGATCACGTGCCTCTCCCTACATTCTTGAGTTTCTCCCCGCATTTATTCGGAACTCATTTCTCTTATGCTTTGCATATAAAGAGCGCCATTTATTCGGAACTCACCCTGGGGGAACCACTCCCGCGCTTTAGCTGACTTTTAGAATCTTCTCTACCATCTGTTATCAGTTCTGATAGGGATTGGCAAGTTTTTGACTTTCAAACATTCTGCTCTTTGCACCCGTGTGCTTAGTGTGAATATTTCTCTCACCGAGTGACCTCTGGCCTTTGCGTCACGTGAGAGCTTTTCTCATCAAGCCAGTGATTGCTTGATGAGAAAAGCTCTCACGTGACGTGTTTTATATTTTTATAGATAACGTGAGTGTGTTTTTTGCCTAATTTGATTTGTAACTTTTTGTTTGTTAGCAGCACATTTTGACCCACTGTGCTTTTGTTCACTTTTGAGCAAAAAATATAGTGAGAAAACCGGAAAAAGATAGTGCGAGAAAAACTCCAACGCTCGACCACTGGTATTGTTCAACGTTTAGCGACCAACGACGGGTTTTAAACGTGTGTTATTAGACATCTCCCGTTCAAGTGTTGGGAAGGGAAGCGGAGGGAGTACTGGACGACTAGCGTCTCATTGTACAGTAGCGTGCCATCCAAACGTTACCTCATTGGAGGAAAAAAATATCATTCCCTCAAATTGGCGTTGTCCTCTAAAATACGATCCGAATCGTCGATCAAATCCCGAATCGGTAAAGTTATCGATGGAATCAATCGTATTGACTCTTCGCTACCTATGTTAAAAAGTGTTTGTGCTTGGAGCTTTAGTCGCTCCGTGCTGCGGATGGCCTAGTGGGCAACGTTCGTGACTGCCGCGGAAAGGACCTCAGGTTCGATCCCAGGCAGGTACGAACGCTCGATCCACTAAATATCCGTGCGTCGGATGGGCACGTTAAGCCGTCGGACCCCGGGTAGTAAATAAGGGCGTCTTCTACCTCGCTTCCGTGTCACTTTCCTATCGGGCACTCCAGCCCAAATCTCTTAGTTTCCTATTTCTAAGGGTTGTTTAACACCTGGGGTCAGACATTCCATTTTTAAAACCCTCTACATCTGATCTGCTGTAGTCGCTCCGGCAGAAATAAAAATAAAACGGTTTGTATTGATTTTTCGCTACCTATATATTAACATGTGTTCATACTTACTTCTTTAATAACCAGAAACAAAAAATAAAAATGTCACTCGGATAAAAATGAAACGTCTGTATTGACTTTCCGCTATCTATTTGTTAAAACGTGTTCATTGGTAGAACTTTAGTATACGAAAAATGTGGATAGAAATGAAGCTTGAGATTTATATAATTACCCTGTAGACATAATTTTCAAAGTGCCTTAAGAAGCAGAATTAAAGTGGTGTATTTTCATTTCTCGGAAGCTTGTTGATGTACACCGATAAACCATTCCATTATGACCAACCCCAGCATGCAGAAATGAGCACGCCTGGAGACCGAACGGTGGAACAGGTGAAGTTCACAGAACAGTAAATATACAACCCGAGGACCGGCTTTCGGTTAGTAGAGTGTTAGGAATCAGAATGGGAAAAGCTACTGATTTATTGGAGTTTCATAAAGGACAAATTGTGATGGCACGGAGCCTCGGAACTACGATCTCGGAAACAGCGAGGCTTACGGGTTGTTGACGTGCCGCTGTAGTGAGTACGTATCAAAAGTGGTGCACAGATGGCCAAACGACGAACCATCGTCCAGCCGTGTGTCGTCCGCAGCTCGTTGATGCCAGAGGGGAGCGGAGACTGTTGCGAATTGTTCACAGCGACCGCAGGGCCACAGTGTGACAAATCACCCACAGCTACAACAGTGGTGATCAGGGCAATGTATCACAGAACACAGTTCAACGCAGCCTTCTGCGCATGGGCCTGCGTAGCCGAAGACACAGCCGAGTTCCCATGCTGACTGCACGTCATCGCCAACAACGCATGGGCCTGCGTAGCCGAAGACACAGCCGAGTTCCCATGCTGACTGCACGTCATCGCCAACAACGCATGAAATGGGCCCAAGATAATCGAGATCGGACCGTGGATGATTGGAAGAAAGTGGCCTGGTCTGCCGAATCAAGATTCCTGGTGCATCACGTAGACGGCCGAGTGCGGATACGCCGATTACCAACGGAGGCTATGGCACTGGATGCACTGTTGGGCGGAAACTGGTCGGCGGCGGCGGTGTTATACTGTGAGCGATGTTTTCTTGGGACACTTTAGTCCCCATTATACTAATAGCACAATCACTGACAGCTGTCAGGTATCTGAACATCATTGCGGACCAAGTTCACCCATTCAAGGCAACTGTGTTTTTTGCTGGTGATGGCTATTACCAACAGGATAATGCGCCATACCACACTACAAGAATAGTCAAGGAGTGGTTCGAGGAACATGCTGGTGACTTTCTGTTAATTCCAAATTCACCGGACATGATCCCAAGCGAATGATTGTGGTTCGACCTGGAACAGCGGGTTCGCGCTAAATCACCACCAACCTGAAATGTACGGGAACTGGAGGACCTGGTGTTGACATTATGGTACTAGATACCCCAGGATACCTATCGCCACCTCGTCGAATCGATGCACCGCCCAGTGGCCGCTGTTTTGCCTCCTAAATGTGGTTCTACCGCTTATTAGGTAGGTGGTCATAATGTAATGGCTGATCGGTGTAGATTTCTTTTCATCCCGAATGCCTTCTTACAAATATGTTGATGTACTCTTATTTTAAATGCACCAGGTCGTGGATACGAAAGGAACGCTTATAGCGAAGTAAATCCGTTTATTTTCGTCGTGTAAATTTGTATGAAGATTCCAAGTTTTCACACTCCACTGGGAGTCTTTCTCAAGCCAATGCAGATATTTATGTTCTATGTCTACATTGCCTTGAGAAAGCCTCCCAGTGGAGTGTGAAAGCTTGGCGAATCTTTATACCAATTTACACCACGAAATTAAACAGATTTACTTCGCTATAAGCGTTCCTTTCACATGTTGCTGTAGATTTCTTTTCATCCCGAATGCCTTCTTACAATTCGGGCATGTGCAGCTCACAAGAGCCATTTCGAACAATTATAACGAAGTTAATTTCTCCGTCATTTTTGGTCTGCGCCGGGATTCGAACCCGGGTCCCCTCATTCCGGAATAAGTTGCTCTACCATTTAAGCTACGCGGACATTTTATTCTGATTCCTATCTGTCTTTATGTCGTGTGCGTCCTTCTGGCAGATACGTCACATCTCCTGGTACGTTACATCATCCCCCCTTATTTTTTTTTTCGAAGTGCTGCTCTTATTTTTCCTATCTCGCGGTGTGGAAATAACATCACACCATTGCGAGATTGTGAACGGTCGGGTCATCCGGATAGTTCGGGCGCCATTATAACGAAATGAATTTCTCCGTCATTTTTATCCGCGCCAGGATTCGAACCCGGGTTCCCTCATTCCGGAATAAGTTGCTCTACCAATTAAGCTACGCGGACATTTTATTCTGGTTCCTATCTGCCTTTATGTCGGGTGCGTCCTTCTGGCAGGTACGTCACATCTCCTGGTACGTTACACAATATTCTTGAATACTCAGAACTTACTGCTTTTATCTGGAAACGAGATCTTGAAAACCTAACGTTTTATCTTACCGCGATGTTTATATTCCTGTCTTCTCCTACTAGACAACTACACTATATTCACAAAAGTCACCGGGCACCTAAAAGAGAAACACAACATAGCCTTTATTAACATACATTAGAACGGTAATGGTCCACCTTTGGCCTTAATGCATGCACTGACCCTTCGAGACATGCTTTCAACAAGGTTTGGGAACACAGCGATAGGTATGCGCTTCCATTCAGTACCTAATGCTGCGGCAAACTGTTGCTTAGTAGTAGGCCTTGGTTCCAAACTTCTTATGCGGCGCTCCAATTCATAACATAGGTATTGTATGGGATTGAGATAAGGGCTCTGTGCTAACCAGCCCACACATGATAAGGAATTATCGTGAAACCACGCCGTAACAGTCCTTGCTTTATGGCTCGGTGCATTATCCTGCTGGTACCAACAAGGCTCGGCTCCATAGTATTGCCACAGAATTTTCAGGGCATAATTGTCCCGAATATCGAGGTAGATGTGCTGGTTAACAGGTTTTCCCACGATAACCAATGGGCCGGGACCATACCACGAAAAACGCTCCCACACGAGTACACTGCCTGCTCCAAACTTGACCGTAGGAACAGTACAATGTGGTAAATAGCGTTCCCCCGGCTGCGGCCATACCCACACATGGCCATCAGACTGATGGATCGTGTATCTGGATTCATCAGTCCATAGGGCCCGTTACCATTGATCTACGGTCCACCGTAAATGTTCTTTACACCATGCTAAATGACGAGTAGCATTCCGAGTGGAGATGAAAGGCTTATGAGCAGCCGCACGACCATGGTAACCGATGGAATGAAGTTTTCTGAGAATGGTACCTGTACATACCGAGGTTCCAGCAATTTTACACACCTATACACTGAGGTCTTGTGCAGTACTCCGTCGATTAGCTGTACCTACTCTCCTGAGGCTTCGACGTCCTTTATCACTAATTTTCTTTGGTCGGCTGGTACGTTTTGCTGCTTTCGGCACTCCATGTGTCTTCCACTTATTCAGTGCATCCAAAACAGTTGACTTGGGTATCTTTAAACGCTTCTCAGTTTCTCTTATGGACAACCCACTAATATAACACCCAACAATCTTTCCTTTGTTAAAGCAAGTTCTCTCCCGCAGCGACATTTTCACTCAACCTCACAGTGCGATATTATCGCGGTCAGCTGCAGGCTTTTTTTACACCGTTTGCAGCTGTACCACGCATCTTAACAACGCAGCGGATCCGTTCATTTGCGTTTGAAGGGGTGTCCGGTGACTTTTGTCAATATAGTGTATAACGATACAGTTTAATTCCCTTAATATTGCGTCGCATCGATGTCATCAAGGCAACAAACCTTGGTCACCTTACTATATATACAGGGGATGGACAAAAATATGGGAACACCTGGTAAAAAGTATGGGTAAAACGACCAACGCTCTCCACGTGAAAATGTAGATGGCGTTGGAGGTCTTGATAGTGAATGTGTGCTACGAAATATGACAAACCAGCAGATAGCCACAGTTGTTGTCTAGACATTGTTCTGTGCGTTGCAAGTGAATTATGTCGGAGGTTACAGAGTTTCAAAGAAGGCAAATTGTTAGGGCCCATATGGTGAGTGCTTCCGTGACCAAAGTAGCAAGTTTATTTGGTGTAACGCGAGGTACTGTATAGAAAGTTATGACCGCATATTGTGCTTCTGGAAAAACATCATCCGATAAACACCAGCGTGGACGAAAGTGTGCGCTGAATGACAGAGAGAGAAGGACACTGCGGATGATTGTCACCACAAATAAGAAGACAACGGCTTCTAAAGTTACTACTGAGCTGAATAACGTGATTTCAAACCCTTTCTGTACAAAAACAGTGCAAAGAGAACCCCATAGACAGGGCATTTATGGTCAAGCTGCAACCTCTAAACCACTGGTTAATAACGTGAATGCAACACGCAGGAGAGAATGGTGCAACACTCATAAAATGTGGACTGCTGGGCAAATGGAAGACTGTCATCTGGTCCGATAAATCGACCTTTACACTGTTTCCGACCTATGGCCGAGTTTACGTGTGGCGAACACCTGCCCAAACTTACGATCCGGCGTACCTTTTGCCGACAGTGAAACATGGCGGCGTGTCTGCCATGGTTTGGACAGCCATATCATGGTATTCTGCCGGCTCCATTATTACCTTACGAGGTCGTGTCCCTGCCAAGGACTATTTAAGCATTTTGAGCGACCAAGTCCATCCCCCGGTACAAACAGTGTTTCCTGCAGGCTATGTCATTTATCAAGACGATAAAGCCACAATTCATACAGCTCATATCACTCAATCATGGTTCGCTGATGAGGTTTCCCATCTTCCCTGGCCCTCTCAATCGTCAGACATCAATATAATAGAGCCCCTATGGGCCGTTTTGAGAACAAGGTTCGAGCGCACTATCCGCCTCCAGCATCTTTACAGGAACTTGAACGCGTGTTGCAGGAAGAATGGGATAACATCCCATTATCCACCATCCAAGACTTATATTTATCCATTCCCAGGAGAATCCAGGCCGTCTTGAATGCAGAAGGCGGTCCTACACCATATTAGGTATGGAATTCCATCTTTTACCAGGTGTTTCCATATTTTTGTCGATCCTCTGCATATATTCCGTGTATTCGCGATTTGCAAATGATTCGATATTAGCAATTCGTATCGTACTCTAGAGGACAACGCCAATTGGAGGGAATGAGATTTACTTCCTCCAATGAGGTAACGTTTGGATGGCACGCTATTGTACAATGAGACGCTAGTGTATTGGACGGCAGCGTGGCGTCAACGATTTATTCAGAAAGCGGAATGCTTCCAATGATATGCAGGAAATATAAAGTTACAACCAGCACATGACGTCAGGAAGAAGTTTATGTGAGCTCGCAAACTCATATATTCGCCATACTTTCAAGACCAATTCGCCACTTGTATTACGAAAACAGGGATTTGTCAGTGACGAAAATCGAACGCGCGTCTCCTCGCTCTGGAGTGAGTTACTCTAACCGACGGAATGTATTACTGCAGATTTGTCGTCTTGACACGTGCTTCACCTCTGTAGTACGTCACAGTAGCGATTGACGACAGGGTTGCCCACCCCGGGTCTATACAAGCGTCATAATCTTGTGCCGTCATTAGTACTGATGTCAAACAGAAGTCATCGCTCTTTCCACGTTTATAAGTGAGTCACGGAAAAATTCTCATCGGCCGACACCGGGAATCGAACCCAGGGTCTTCCAGTTACGCGCCGGACATGCTACCACTGCACCACAGCGGCCTCGAATTCTCCAGACTCACATACGACTAACTGCCAAACCACATGGCAGGTAGCTACTTTGCCTCCTAGTTATTTGTTCTGTTGCTGCTTTCCATCTTTGGTGAATCCCCAGCATTGTGCGGGGTTCCAAGAAGCAACCTGCCATGTGGTTTCGCAGTTAGTCGTATGTGAGTCTGGAAAATTCGAGGCCGCTGTGGTGGATGTCCGGGGCGTAACTGAAAGGCCCTGGGTTCGATTCCCGGTGGCGGCCGAAGATAATTTTCCGTGACTCACTTATAAATGTGGAGAGAGCGATATCTTCTGTTTGATGTTCCTAATCCACGTCAATTGTGTGTCTTAATTAGTACTGATTCTCGATCATGTAAGCTCCTGTAACTGTTGTGATTTTCATTCCAATATGTCTATTTGTACTGGATGAAGAACATTCAATGTTACAGAATGTATTTATAGGAAGGGAAATTCATCCAGTAAAGTTCGAATAAACGCACCCATGCCAAATCTTTATAAACAAGAGACGTATTGCTTTATTACTCTATGAAAGCAGAGTTCCTGGATTTATTGAAAGCTTCTTTATCGAATTGCAAGACTATGGAAGCGCAAAGTTACGAGATGGATGCTTCATATCACAAAGGTGATTTATCTAAATTTAGCAAAACCACTGAGGAAATGGCACACCCATTTTCCAAAGGAATTAGTTCTGTGTTCAAGCATGTGTGCATATGAAGTTTTTGGCTTTTGATCAAACTCGAAAGAAAAAAAAATTCTCTGGCGCAAATCTTTCAAGATTAACCTACCGTATTTTTGTAATTTGTTAAATAACCGATGATGGATTCGGGTATATTTCACAGAGTTTGCCAAATTCAACATTTTTTTTTTCAATACTGCAGTTTCCTGAAAAAGTATTTTAACACAAAGACGCCTTTTAACTGCTGCAAGTCTGCTTGTTTAAGGGAAACTGAAAAAGTGAGAATGAAAAATAACCTTCACAGAATAAAAGAGTTGAGCAATTATTTTTTCGACAGAATTAAATTTCGTGAAAAGAAAACCAGCGATGTAAAAATGAGTTATCTAAAACCCATCCGCATAAAGTAGCATCAAGTGGGTGATAATTTGGTAATATTGTAATTATTTAATGCAATATTTTGTTATTTGGCTTTATTTTATTGATTTTATTAGAAAAATGTGTTAATCACCTGTCTTCGTAATGCAGGTGTTACACTGGAATTCTTCTGTTAGGTGCCATTTCAAATGACTTTCAATCACCCCGAGGGCAATTTAACCGTCAAGAGGCACACTATTACAAAATGAGTGGTATGTTACCCCAACAAATGGTACTACCCCAGCTGCACCATATTTTGGGGCAAATGTGTTTGAAACACGCAACCATGATGCAACAATTTGTGGCATTCAACCTGTTTAGGACAAAGTTGCACCCACTGCACCACGAGTTTGTGGGTTTCATGCACCACACAAGAGTGCACGAGAAGGTTGCGTGCTGTTCCTTCTTGTGTGGAACTAAAGTGGTGCAGCTGGCGTAGCACCACTTTAGTGCAACCTACTACAAAATTTTAAACACAGCATGTGGACACCATTTTTTGCCCTTTTGTCTCACCTCTCCTTCAGAACACCACATTCCAGCACGATAACGCCAGACCACACATCACGCGTTACTCAACAGTATCTGCAAGCCGTTCCCGTGTTACCATTGATCACCAGATGGTAAATTAAGATCTATGTGTCCGCCTCACTTAACAGACTGCAAATGTGCCTGCTTGAGACTTACACCCCTGCACGGCTCTTATTCCGTAAGCATGCTGTTCCTCCGTGTGTAGCAATTTCCTTTTGGAGGAGCGTAGTTAGGAAAAGCCTTCCAGCAGCACTTAAAGAATGTGTTCATCATACCGTTTATTTTTTTAAATAAGGAGGAGGACCGTTAAAAGCAAAAGGAGTTAAAGAAAATCCCAGTAACCTTCAGAAAAAAAGAACAGATTGTGCTTGGAACTATCTTAAATGATAAAGAGTCAATCACTTGAATTTGACAAAGAAAAATGAAAGTTGCATTCATTCACATTTGAGGTTAAAATGGAAATGTGCAGGCCATCAAGCCTAAGAAGGGACATTAATCATTGGAATGTTAAAATGCAACCTTGATAAAGGATAATGAAAAGGAGAAAGATCTTGATACAGACGAGACAGTAAAATTTACATCAAATAAACCTGAAAGTTAGCAAGGATATAGAGAGAGTGGGTTGCCGGGGTGAATTTCTCCTGGTCTAACATCTAAGGAAAGTGAGAAATTTCCGTGTTCTAAGGGTGGGTGGGCCATTACAATTTGTTTGAGTTGTTTCTTTTTATTATTTACGTATATTTTTAATTTAGTTTTTTCAATTACATTTTGCGTTTCACTGTTTTGTTATAAAGGGAGGTATTTCTACACGTTGCGATTTATCTCAGGATATTTTGTAGCATATCTTCGACTACTTTTACATCTGAGAAAGCTTTTATCAAGATGAAGTGTCGGTCGAGAATTCGTTACGATCAGCAATACCGCAGGATTGGTTGAGTGATTTTTCAGGTTTGAGCACTGATATCAGCTGACTTCAGAGATGGCTTTTTGGTGGAAACAAAAAGTAGTAATGATCAGAAGTTATTAAGACATTCCGAAGTGAATTCCTAGCTTTCAGTTACGCAACTAGGTACCTGATTTATCTTCGACGACTTAAAACACTTAAAAACATGGCCATTTATCGAGAACCATGGAAGAGACCTTGCTGAAATTTTTCATGGAGTTCACTTAACCTTTATACTGTCCTGAATGTTAAGGCTTCTGAGGAACAGTAAGAAACTTAGAGAAACTGAGATCCAAGGTCTTGGAGACGAAAAGAAAAATTTGAAACGAACGTCAGGATGTTTTTCTTTACCTTCAAGGAGCTAATTTCACCCAGTGGCCACATTCTCATCAAACAACAGTGATCTGCATGAAGTTTAACTTAACAGGAAACAGTTCCTCACCGTCAATTCTGCTGGACAGGGACGGATTTGGAAGACCAAACCAGGCCGGGAATTCAGACTTGTGGTCCACTATCAAAACTCACGTTTTCCCGGGGAATAGCTCATAAGTGAAAAAAATTCCATTACATCCTGGTTGAAAGAGAATTGTTGAAATATGCATTGTAAAACGAATTCAGTGGTGAACAAATTGTAAAAATTGAACGGTGAAAAATTTCAAAAATCCACTCATGATTGAATGTACCGGCAACCCAAGCTCAAAACTCGATAATAATTATTTTTCCTTAAAAAATTTGGTTTTGACAAAAAAAAAAAAAAAAATCTTGTGGAAGACCCCATTCAAACTAAATTAACATGAAGATCACTCTGAAAGTTGAAATGTATTCATGCCACAAAGCAATTTTTCTACGCAAATAATTTATTTATTTTGTCACTGATAGCTTACTGCGCAGTAAATCGCTGTTTCTTTCAGTGTAAATGTAGGAAGGGCATACGGATTTAGGAATATCTCTGCGAGAAAACCGCTTTGTGTTAGCCAGTGGCTAAGGGTGAGGAAACGATAGGCAATCACAATGCGTACTGTCGTTTCATTCAAGATTACAAAAGAAGGGTAGGGCCTACCAATGACCCTGATCTCCAAGTTCAATGATCTAAGTCTAACTGTAGTTAGCTTTAGTTTAATTAATTTATAACAGCGTGCTTGGTCCGTCTGTATTTTTCTCATATAAGAAGAGAGAAGTTTGCTATGATTTCAGAAAATATGCCCAATACAGGACACTTTAAAAACAAAACAAAACAGTTTTTCAGATAAAAAAAGAGCTCATATGAAAGCCATGATTATTCATAAGTGCCAAAATAATTATTCGTTCCATACAAAAAATCCAAACAAAAAGAAAGACACATCCAGTCACCCGAGTCTGTGGGAACTTCATCGAGAATGCCAGTCTACAAGCTAGACTTGCGGCGGGCGTCGTCGCACAGATCGGCATCCGAAAACTTTTAACTATGACTATGTGAAGTGTGGTTTCTTTTATTATTTTAGTATTTTATTAGTGTACACCTGAGGATGGGATCATATCGAGCATCCCGAAAGTGCTTGTGTTTTTAAAATAGATGTGTTAACGTGTCAAGAAGGTGTTGCAACAATTAATTTCCTTTAGAATTTCTCGACACTTATACCCAACCAACAAGGATTACTTGTTTAACCCTAGCTCAGAATACGAGAACGTAAGCCATTTCTTGGGTGGTATGTCCCGGTATCTCGGAGGGGCAATCCGCCCCTACAGCTAAATTATCATTTTAAGAAGAAAAATATATTTTGTTGTAGTTTGTAAATAATAACAGCAACTTTTGAAACTGCTCTTGTGGTCAAGGATGGTCTGAAATCGAAATGATTTTAATAGCGTTGCGAGACAGCAAATTTGTGTTTTGACCTTCAAGACACAGCTATCACTACTTTATGATTTTCGTTATCAGATATGTGTTCACAATTACATCACGTAGTACTTCAAGGGACGGGAAAACAAGTGGGTTACTTACCCGGCCAAACTGTTGGAAATAATTTTTCACATCTTCTAGAGTCGTGGGAGCTGAAAGACCACCAACGAACACTTTCTTTGTCCTAGTCACCATCTAAAATTAAAACAAAAAATGGTCTGTAAGATGAAATTAAATCTAGTCTTATCGTCTGATTTCATGGAATGATTTTTTTAACAAGTGTTTTACACCCTACTCTCACCACACAGTGAAACCGTAAGATATACTTAACTTTTTAAACATGTGCACACCGTATAAAAACAAGGATTAAAGCGACAAAAATATACTTCATCTGGACTAAATACACCCTTCGAAAAAAAAAAAAAAAAAGAAAAAGAAAAAACACCCCGAAGAACCATTTTTAATCCCACTATATCTCAGGGTGATTCAGCTAAGCGTGTACAAACTTCTGGGAAGGGTAGGTTGCACAAAGACAAATCGGAATCACACAGCAATGCAGGGTCGGAAACGCCATCTTCATGTGCTAGTGTACAGAGAGGACGAGAAATGGAAAAGCAGCACGTAAGAGAACAAAATGCTTTTTATTACTCACAAGACATTTGCGAAACGCATTCAGGTTACAGAAGCTGTTCAAAGTTGCGACCATGAGCTATAACGCACGCTTGACATCATCGGCGCATGGAATCACGTTCATTTTGGAAAATTCCTGGCGTGTCTCGGACTTCCGAAGCAGCTACAGAGATGGTGCTACAAGGTCCTAATCACTTTCAACGGGGGTGTCGTACACCTGTCTTTTGATCTAACCCCAGAAGAAGTAATCAAGGCATGTTAAGTCCGGCGATCTTGCAGGCCAATGAACGGGACAACCACGCCCGATCCACTGATGTCCAAACGTCATGTTTAAGCGATGACGAACGTCATTGCTGAAATGGGCGGGGGCCCCATCGTGCTGGAACCACATTGCACGGCGCAGCAACTGAGGGACCTGTTGTTCGTTCAATAGCTCTAACAAGACGTCTTCCAGAAATATCCGGTAACTTCTTCCGTACAGACGAGGAGGCATGGGCCAATTAAGTGGTTCGCGACAAAGCCGGCCCAAACATTAACAGCAAAATGGTTTTGTGCTGCACGTGGTCGTACAGTATGGGAGTTCTCCACCGCCTATACATGCGCGTTATGTGCATTGAAGCCACCTTCCCGTGTAAAGCACGCTTCGTCTGTGAACAGCACAGAAGCAGGAAATTGGGGTTCTGCCGCACTCTTCTGCAGGTACCATTGCGCAAATGCAATGCGCTGAGGGTAATCCCCAGGGTTTAGTGTCTGAACGCGTGCAAATGACATGGATGCAATTGGTCTTCGTGCAAAATCCTCCATACGGCGGATTGGGACAGACCGAGCCGATGGGCAATTGCTCGTGTGCTGGCAATTGGAGTGTCTGCTGCATGACTTAACACATTTTGTTTGATGGCAGGAGCGCGTACCCATCGTTCCCGACACCTGGCAGGTCCCTGGAAAGAACCAGTGTCGCATAACCTCTGATGCAGACGTGCAAACACTTGGTGGTTTGGCACTCGTCTCGTCGGGTACCGTTCCTGGTACAGTCGTACGGCGACTCGCCCATTGCAGTCCGCTGCTTCGTATGCAATGTGCATATCAGCCATTTCCGCGTTCGCGAACTCAGCCATCCTACTACCTCTGCGGGCGGTTTACAAATGACGTTATCCTGAAAGTACGCATGAGCAGTCTCGCGGCCGAACAACGCCATCTACCGCATGAAGATGGCGTTTCCGACCCTGCATTGCTATGTGATTCCGATTTGTCTTTGTGCAACCTACCCCTCCCAGAAGTTAGTACACGCTTAGCTGAATCACCCTGTATAGAACAACAGGAAAATTATATCCAATACACATTTTCCATGCTTAAATGTTTAAATGTCTTGAGAAGGGATACTGTTTTTTCCTACCAAATAGACGAGAACCAGAAATAATTAATACGGACATTTGATGTGGACCAGAAACATCAAATAGAGGTCATCGCTCTTTCCACGTTTATAAGTGAGTCACGGAAAAATTCTCGTTGACCAGAAATCAGACAAATTAAAAAAAAAACTAAAGCAAAAACGAGGGAAGCTTGTCACAAATTTAAACACTAAACATAAAACAAGGGAAGCTTGCCACAAATATATACTGTATATTGAACAGGGAAAACAAAGGGATAAAGATTAATGGAGATTATTTATTTAACTCATCTTCGTTTTGCTGATGAAGTAGTCATTTTTGCAACTACCCCGTCAGAGCTGCAAAGTATGATCCAGGAGCTTGCTGACAAGAGTAAAGAAATGGTATTAACAAGTTGGTAAAATCATACAATGCACTGATAATGATACGCTTTCCACCATACCAGAAATTATTACTCAAGTTATGAGGATAATGGCTGTGGGATAAATCTCGCTTCTGTGTCCTGACCTTTGACCCCATTTCGATGATATTCAACAAAACCAGTTCAGTATACCTCAAGAATAACATACTAAAGTTTTGTCGCAATAGAAGCAGTTTTACGCAAGTTATGAGAATAATGGCTGTGGAATAAGTCTTGCTTTTGTGCAATGACCTTTGACCCCATTTCGTTGATATTCAACAGAACCAGTTCACTATACCTCCGGAACAACATGATAACTTTTGTCGCAATCGAAAGATTTTTAGGTAAGTTATGATGCACAAGGGCAATGGAATGGATCCCACTCAAGTGTCCTGACCTTTGACCCCATTTCTCCTATTTTCACTAGGGTTCGTCCCCAGTGCCTCCCTACCACATACTAAAATTTCATCGAAATCGAACCATTTTTACGCAAGTTATGACGCATAAGGACAATGGAATAAGTCCCGCTCTTATGCCCTGCCTGACCTTTGACCCCAATTTGCCAATTTTCAATAGGGTTCGTGCCCAGGTAGTTCCCTACCACATACTAAAATTTCATCGAAATCGAACCATATTTACGCATGTTATGACGCATAAAGGCAATGAAATGGATCCCGCTTTTATGTCCTGACCTTTGACCCCATTCCGCCCATTTTCAACAGGGTTCGTTCCCAGGTGGTTCTTTACCACATACTTAAATTTCATAGAAATCGAACCATTTTTACGCAAGTTATGATGCATAAAGGCAATGAAATGGATCCCGCTCCTATGTCCTGACCTTTGACCCCATTTCATTTATTTTCAATAGGGTTCGTTCCCAGGTTGTCCCCCTACCACATACTAAAATTTCATTGAAATCGAACCATATTTACGCAAGGTATGGCGCATAAGGGCAATTGAATGGATCCCGCTCTTATGGCGTGACCTTTGACCCCACTTCACCCATTTTCAATAGGGTTCGTCCCCTGGTGGTCCCCTACCACATACTAAAATTTCATCGAAATCGAACCATTTTTAAGTGAGTTATCGTGCCGACAGACGGACGGACAGACGGACGGAAAAAGCTGGAGCATATACGCTTCTTCAACCTACGGTTGGAAAGCGTAAAAAAGAACTTTCAGAACACAAAACTGATGTACAATGATTTTACAAGAAATGAAGATTTATCAATTGATGAGGAAAAGCTGGAGATAACAAATACCTACATTTACTTTGGGCAGCATATATCAAGCGAGGGTCACATTCATGAAGAAATTAATCGGCGTACAAAACCTGGTTGGAAAGCTTTTGGAAGAAACAGTACAAATTTTAAGAGCAATATGCCATTATGTCTTAGAAGAAAAGTGTTTAATCAATGCATCTTTCCAGTGCTTTTGTATGTAGCGGAGACCTGGACCTTAACTAAAAAAGACATAGAAAAACTGGAGTCAACTGCAAGAAGCATGGAGAGATGCATTCTTGGTGTTACGAGGAAAGATAAGAAGAAGAACTCGTAGATAAGGAAAATGACAACAGTAGAAGACATCATGATCAGAGGAAAATAATATCTTAAATGGAAATGGGCTGGACATAGTGCCAGAAGAACAGACCACTCATGGGCAACCGAAAATTTCTCGATATCCAAGTTCCCTAAGATCTTAGATGGTTGCACACGTCATGTGTTCTAACTGCTTAAATACTTTTTCTGGGGGAAGGGGGTAGGGGGACCAATCCCATCCGTATTGTTGCGCCTGTTTCCAGGGCAGATTGATCCCCCCCCCTACGGTCCCCTTGCTAGATACTGCCCTGTGAACAAGTAGTGAAATTTCCCTTTCTAAAAATGCATATGTAGAAATTTCGCTATGTGTGAAAAAAATGTGTATACACGAGTAAGCATTTCACAAAAAATAAATGGTTTACTGCAAAGACGTAGTGACTACGTAGAAAGTCTGGGAAAATATGCAGTAAATTTGGGTACTTATATATGAGTCTGCTTCAACTACTATTTGCCATTGTTCTTTCTAAGTAAAAATACATGATAGAAATTTATTTTCTTTTTGACTTAATACCAATTCCAATGTTCTTTCAACAGCTGAATAAATTGTAATGTTCTTTTATCGTTGCATAAATTGCATGCGATATATATTTCCAGACATATAACAACCATATGCTCGGTGTTTCAAAAAAAGATTGAAACAAGCTTTTATCTCACCTACGGTTGATCAGAGATATATACTTTCAATCAGAAAAATACTCAAATGACGTAAAGACTTATGACATAGTTGCACCCCTGTGGGTGGTATTTGCACATTTTTTTTATACAGCCTTCGCAGAAAGAAAAATCCAATAAAAAAAAGTTGCGCAATGTCCTAGTTAGTCTGAAAAAACAAACCACGTCATTCAGCTTGCAAAACTCACGGGGATATTTGCGATGAAAACAGTAAAAATTATTTTTTGGCATAATTTTTTTAAGCACATGGGTGCAACAGCCATATCGTTAGTCTTTACCCCGGTAGCCTAGTAATGTCGAATCGACGTCGATTTTTGGTTACCAGGTCGATATTACGTCGAGGCATAGTTTTCGACGTAAAATCGATGAGACGGAACGTTAAGAAAAATCATTACATTGAATTTCAGTATACATGTAGACGGCTTTACGCAGTTTATTCCTTTAGTTCCATTAAGTCGAATAATCGATGTTTTTTATGCGATCTGTAAGCATCGCGCGCATGCGCCTTTGCCACCATTACGCCAAACAAACTTTTTGGATGCTGGGGCGTTGGTCAGTTGTATCATTTTTGTTGTAAGACAAGGTTCCTACCTGTCTCCTTTTTCGCCGGTAAGTCAAAAGTTGTGTTCTTTGCTTAAGTATGTTTATAAGAAGTTGAGTCTCGTTCCTTTAAGTAGAATTACTTTTTAAGATATATAATTTGTACGTACGCATATCCCAGTTGGGGATAGTCCTAGCACGATGCTGACAGATCACCAAAATTTCTGTGAAATTTTTGAGAATTATGTGTCTTTTCGAATGCATCCAAAAAGACCTAGATGTTGAAACAACAATAATAAAAAAATATGATCTTTTAATAGTAGACAGCGTAGTAGAATCGTACTACAAATCCGAATACATTCTACGTTTTATGCCACGATTAAAAGTTTAGAATTTCATGTTTCAACATCTAAATTGTACAGTAAACGTAGATTCAACATTTTACAACAGCACTAGAATCGATGACTAAACTGTGTAATATCAACGTAGAATCGACGTCTACACTACGTAGCAACGATGTATATGTTTCTCTCGAAAGGTCGAATCTTCATCTACTGTTGACTTGATATCGACTTAATAGGTTTAAAATTCGACGTCAAAAAGTGGACATGGATATCTATGTTTGACGTTTCGTATCGACCAAAAATCGATCAAAAATTCGATGTTGAATCGATGTAATGTGCTACCGGGGTACGTCATTTTTTTTTTCTGATTCAAAGTATATAACTGTGATCAACCGTTGAAGAGATAAAAGCTTGTTTCAATCTTTTTTGAAACACGGGGTACACAGAAGAGGTAATGAAATATTTTACAATGTAAATATTTAGGAGTTGCGCAGTTTGTAGTAGCTCAGTAGCAGCTAATTTTAACAATGAAAAACTTGACTGGAATCCTCTTATTGGATATTTAGGCATTATCCATGGAAATTTAGTACTTAATTGTATATATTGGCTACAGTATTTATTTCTCTGGTCTTCTCATTACATACCTTATTTCTGAAAACGCAATTTACTTTGCTCATAGGAGACTAACATTTTCATAGCAAAAATGTTCTTTTGTTTTTGATATACCTGTATTTAAATATAAAACATTATTTCAAATAAAAACATGATACAATTCTGTAAATAACCTTCAAGAATTTATACACTTATATATATATATTTTTTTATAAATGGTTTAAGTTTTAATGCTACGAAGGTGATCATGGCCGTAGCCAAGGAGGGGGGATCTTAGGGACCTGTCCCCTCCCGAAATCATAATAAATGTTTCGCAATTGAACTTCAACAAATAATGTTTTTGTTTATTATTTGGCCTCATACGTCCATTGTGTAGAACATTCTCTACATTTGGCACTAGGGGATTCCTGTACACTTTCATGTATATGAAACTGTATAGGCACAATTCATTCTGTTGAAACTTTTTTAGCTCATATGCGAAAAATAACGAAGTTCTCAAAGGTTTCATCAAGCAAGTATTACCAGCTTCCAGGCACACGACGTTAATATCAATGTGCGAAACACGTTGGGTTTACAAGCATGAAGCTTTATTGAGATGCCGAGAAATCTACGTTCCAATAGTTCTATCGTTACAAAATTAGCAAGGTATAAAAAAGCGCAAATCCTCCCAAAAAGCTCATCAGCTATTAAGTGCTATTACCCAAGGCCCGTTTGTAGTCACACTGTGCACACTTGACCTTGTATTTTCGTGGACATTACCGCTGTCGAAAACTATTGAAAACGTTGACTGCGATCTGACATCATTGGAACATATTAATCTCGAGGCGATTTCCCTCGACCATCTAAGAAGTAACGCCATCGATAAATTCAGTCTTATTTTGAATGCAGCATTAAAATTGATCACATAAGTTGATGGAGTTATCACAATGCCAAGTGTTACATCCAGGATGATTCAAAGAGGGAATATTTCATCAGAAACTCCAGAAGAATATTTCCGGAAAAAACTTTTTGTGTCATTTGTTGACCACGTGCGAACACAAATTAACGATCGATTCGAGACTCACAAGTCATTAGTCATAGCGCTTCAAATATTTCTACCTTGTCATGTTACGTTAACTACGAAAAAGAGCTAACGACTTGCAAAGGATTTTATGAAAACATACTTCCAGAGAGCAGTACTCTCATAGTCCGTTTGACGAAACAAATGGATTAACATAGACGTTAATTCAAGACCTGGTAACGCAATAGAGGCCCTTTCGCAATGCGACTCAAATCTTTTCTCCAACTCACACACGTTGTTACAGATTCTTGCTATAAATTCCGATTTCCACAGCTACGCCAGAAAGGACATTTTCAACACTTAAACGATTGAAGACATATTTAAGAAACTCAACGGGAGAAAACAGACTGAGTAGATTAGCACTTTTAGCAACCCATTGGAAAACTGAGGTGCAACCGGACGAAATTTTAAATCGGTTTGTTAAATCTTCAAGGCGCGCTAATTTTTTATAACGTGAGTGAAAATGTAAACCTTATTGTTCTTAATGTAAAAATTTCTTGAATTTGCTGATTTGTACAAACTGTATTATACCTATGTTAAATGTTTTAATGTTCGCCTTAAAATTTAAAGCTTTCTATCGATGTATACTGTAATTGTTATTGCTTGTATCAAAACATTGGTTCAACATAATTTTTAAGTCATTAAAAACAGTTATCTAAAGGAATTACCTCCCGTTGTGTTTGATCTATGTTTATTGCAAATTTATAGGCGGAAATTTTACAAGTAATGCAAATATATGAGGAAAATTTTACAATTACTAATCTCAAAAATGGGTGGGGGAAGGAAGGGTTTGTATAGCTTTTTGAATTGTAAACTAAAAAAATTTAGTTTCCATTCAATCATCAAAAGAAATGAATACCTCACCGATAAAAAATTTTTAGTCCCCCCCTTCCACCCCTACCGAAAAAAATTCCTGGCTACGGCCTTGAAGGTATTGGCACTTTAAGAGGGTCCAACACAGTAATGTTCAGGCTTCAGGTGAACCCGAAAGATTTCAAACTGAAATATAAAAGTATAAAATTAGTGAAAACTGTTTGGACGTCTCCATTGATTACTAAATATGTCTTACTAATGCAAAAGTTTATAAATTATATAAAATATTGTTTCTGGCATTGTTCATAAAAGGAACGCGAGATAGTTTTCTTGTCCAATGCGGACTGATGTTTATTAAAATGTCCAATAGATGGCGACACAAATCACGTTAATTCGAAATTTGGCTTAAAAGGAACTGAATTCTCTGAATAATTCATTAAGGAACATTGCAGTAGAGGAATGTAGGTAGTAGGTACGTGCGCACGCATTCATTATTTAATTTTGCTCATTCATCACGGTCTCACTCACGATGGTGAGGTCTTATTTTGCTTCATTATTGAAAATTCCTTATCTCGGTTTACAAATATCACGCCAACTTAAGTTTTCGATCAGGTTTTAACAGAAGCACATATTTATTCGCAAAGGGTTTCACTGTTGTTGCATAAAAATCATATTTTTTGTAACTTATAACTTCGAACCACTTTAAATAAATTGCAGCCACACCATGGAAATGCTCTGAGAATATTCCAAAGTATTTCTATAGAAAAACAAAAACAACAGAACAAAACAAACAAACAAAAAAAGAACTGCTGCTGTAGTCGTAGTAAAAAAAAAAAAAAAAAAAAAAAAAGAAAAAAAAGAGGCAATCCATGTGCGATTACAACATTGGATTGCAGCAGAAAAACTTAACACTTAGGAGCTGAAATCACTATAGACAAAATTTTTTCAGTTGTTTTAGAGCTGTCCATAAGACATAGAAAAAACAATAAGGGTTCGGCTCTCAAACTGATTCATATTTTTGAGGTGTAAAATAAAACTAATCAATAATGAATTATTTCAAGCAGAAGCATACAAAATTTTATTTTATGTATTACTCCAATGGCGCAGTTAGAGGAGGTGGCCCAGGGGCTCAGGCCCGCCCCATGAGCTTGGGCTTAGTTTTCCGGATGGAAACTCCCAGTGCTGCAGTCGTGAAAAAAGAAGAGACCTGGCTCTTCGAAAACATACCCAGGCATAATCGACCTCCAGCAGATATGGATGGGGGCCAGTGGCGTACTGATAGGCTCCCGCAACCCCCGCATTGCGCGGAGAGGGGGGGGGCTCACTGAGGAAAGGGCCTCTAACCCCAGGAAAAATATTTTTCAAAAATATTTACAAATTTTCTCTCGGAAACTGTACATGAAGCTGGTTAAAGAAAATAGCCAGGAAATTTTTACGGCAGCTTTAAATTAAGTATTAAAAAGAAAAGGAATGTTTGTTGTTTTTTATTAAATAAGTTTAGTATTTGAAAATCATTTTCACGGTTGTAGTTTATAAAAACTGGGTGACGGAAAAGCAGCTATTCCAGAAAACTGGAAGCCCCTTTTCACAGCCATAGCCTCTATACATATGTATATACAGGGTGATTCATAAAGAAGTATACAGTTTTTTTTGTTTTTAGGTTTAACGACCACCGTGAGCAACTCAATGGGCTATAAGCAGTCGCCCGTCCCTAATTTAGGGTCACTGGTTCCAGGGAAGGGAGAGAGCCAGTGCCGTAAGACAAACACAACATCCATGCCTCACCGGGATTCGAACCCGGACCCCAGACGGACGAATGATCAGAGGCCAGCGCCTTAGACCACTGCGCCACCGGGCCGGCAAGTATACAGTTTCCGGATGCTGTAAAACTGTAACAGTTGAAGACACGGACGACAAAGGCGAACCGTTAGGTAGATGTACTCATAAAGTTTGTGTCCCGCTATTGAGGGAAGTGACGTAGGCGATAGCGTGCGTGTCACGTGACTAGTCAGTCAATGAACATCTTCCTCACTGATGGATTGGACAAGCCACGGACTACATGTCACTGACCCAATGGCCACCCAGAAGTTCTGACTTAACACCTTGTGACTTTTTCCTGTGCGGGTACGTAAAGGACAAGGTATTCGTCCCTCCCCTTCCTGTTGATCTAGCGGGGCTGAAAGAGCGTATCACAGCCACTATCACTGCACTTGATTCAGATATCTTACCTCGCGTTTGGGCGGAAATGGATTACCGGCTCGATGTGTGTTGTGTGACTAAGGGTGCACACATAGAACATCTGTGACTGTCTCTAAAAAACTTGAAACATTCCCTTACAATTCTGTTACAGGTAACATAAAATATCTCACATTGTTCTTGTTTAATAGTGCGTTGAAACTGTATACTTCTTTATGAATCACCCTGTATTGGCAAGATAATGTGAAAGAAATATCAGTTCAATGAATGTAGTTTTTATATCAATGTGGATAAGATGTCATGTATTAAAGTTGTTCACACAGAGCTATGCACTTTCAGAATATAATGAATTCTTCGGGGGAGGGGGCGAAAAAACAGAGACCAGTGTCATTTTTTTAGAAGAGAATCAAGAGCAAAAAAAATGCAATGTGCAAAACATTGTGGCATTATTACGTGTGTTATTTATACATCCAAGAGTAAAAAATTATGTTACGTGTGTTATTTATACATCCAAGAGTAAAAAATTATGTTACGTGTGTTATTTATATATTTAAGAACAGGGCCATTAGTTATCCATCACAGAGAGCAGCTGCCACAAGTGGCCCTTCAGCGGCCCTGCAAGCACGTGCCATAAATGATGGCTAGCCTAAGGTGGTCCGCTAGTTTCCCGGCAGTGGCAGTCGGCAATCACGTGACGTAAATGATGGCTTGCCGAATCTTGTCCGCCAATTTCCCAGTAGTAGCCATAAAAAAAAAATAAAAAAAATAAAGGATAACCGCAGTATCCCAAAGCTACAACAACTTTTTTTTTTTTTTCGCCTTACGAAACTTCTGCATTATAGAACTGCGCAGGGAAATTTTCTTTCCCCTGCGCAGTTCTATATAGGTCCTTAAAAACCCCCGTTTGGATTTGGGTGGAAACGAACCAAGGACTGTTTGCGTAGGACGCTAGCGCTCTAGCAACTGGACTGATTTGCCCCGAACGAGCATTTGCTTGAAGCTGAGCCTTTTTCCTGCGGAATGTGTAAAGAATGGTTCTCTTTTTTTAATTTTACAATATTGTGAGGTATTTTTCAAAAATGTCAGTTTCATATAATTCATAAATTTATTTTTTCAGCGTAACGATTGGTTTTTTTTTTACCTTAAGGGAACTTCACTCATTTTCAACGAGTGTACGAACTTAAAGGCGTTTTTCAAAGTTTCGTGCTGTCTTTGTCGTCTTGAAAGGCGATTGTTAAATTAATATATTTACCCGTTCATGTCACATTCTGTTACATTTTTAACGTTGTATCTTTCCTTTCCGCTGTCCGAAGCTACATTTGTTTAAAAAGGAAAGATATTTTATTTTACTTCTCGTTATTTTTAGAAGTGAATTCCTCCAGTCTTGTGTATTCACCCCATGGGTGAGTATACATTATATCCACATAGCGTTGCTTTTTTTTTTTTTCAAATAATTGATAAATTTTGTACGCGTATAATTCTTCTTTTTTTTTTTTTTTCATCATAACGTTTTTTTTTTTTTTAATGTTTTTCCAGGACTTTTCTTTCAAGCGGTTTAGTGTATGTTAAAAAGAAAGATTACACAGAAATTATTTCTTGTTATTTATGGGAATGGAGTGGGTGTATTTCATTGTTGTAATCTAGTATGTCATGGTTCAATCTGACATCTTCGTCGACGTGGCATTTCATTATAGGAAATTAACTCGCCTCTCTGCATATGGCTTTTTTTTCTTAACATCAACTAAAATAACACAATGGCGATAGCGTCGTATTCAACTAACTGGCACCACGAGTTGCTTCTGCGCATGCGCACCGTTGCTTCCACCTCGTGTTGGGGTTGCATCGGTTGCCAGCTACGGGTGCTTGGAGACCCGCTATTCACAGCGATGCTGAAGGTCCATCAATGGCTGCCAACTGAAGGCGCTGCCAGCAACGGACCGCTACCGTTCCGTGAGAGGCAGATTTCTGCCAGCAGTGACCCATCACTACCAGCTGGTGGCCAGCAGTTTCCCAACACTTGTGTTTTTGCTGGGTTGCTATGCTCTACTACTAAATGATTGTTTCTTTGTGTTGTGGATCGTTTTTGGAATTAGCCGATACACAGTTGTATGGGCTTTATTAAACTGTGCTACAATTGTTGAGATCTAAGTGGTGTTCAGCTGACGATATCTAAGGTGTGCAACTTTAAAAGGAATTAGCAATTTTTCCCGAGGGTTCGGCTGTAAGTGACTCTTATTTTGATATTTTTCTTAAGTGTGAACTTAAAAACACCACGACCAGAAGTGGCATAATGATTCATGGTCCATGCGCTTTCGACGGTGAATCGAGGTTAGCATGGGCACTCGGATCGGCATGCGGCTACGCAGCCCCGTTTTCAGCAGCGTTCGGTGTACTATGTGTTGCGACACATTACTCCACTCACCAGCATTCAAATTACCATCGAGTTGGACCACAGAATACTATCTATTTACTCCTACCATACGGGATAGCTTTCGGTCTCCGCTAGCATTGATGTGCTGTGGTCCGTCCACACCCTGCCGGCGGAACTAGGGACTTAAATTAGCGATGTACTTACTGTACATTATAGCCTATGTGCCGTGCATTATAGCCTGAGATGCAATCAAGGGTTGTTAAACCCTAAACAAAGAGAGAGAGAGAGAGAACAAATGCCTGTGTATCATTTACGTGTTAATCTTGAAAAACTTATCCTTCTCTGCATTATATCCTGGAACAATCCGTTGGATATTAAATTTTTTCTACGCCACAGAAATCCGTAGAACAAACAGAATATTATAGAAGCTCATAAGCCTACCAGACAAAAAATTAGTCACCCCGTAGGAGAACTTACCTAATAACGGGTGATGACGCCTCTGGCCTTGATAATAGCATGAATCCGGTGTGGTAGAGACTCCACGAGGTTGTGGATGTTATTGGGCATCAATTTGCAGCCACTGTGTGTCAATTGGTCCCGACGTTCCGCCAGAATACGTGGGTGTCTATTTCGGCGTTTCACCTTCTGTTCCAAATGATCCCAGATTTTCAATAAGATTTAAATCTGGGTATTTGGCGGGCCAGTCGAGGTGAGACAGTGTTGCTGATCGTTCGTCGTGCCACTCAAACACAGTTTTAGCCCTATGCACTCACGACAATTGTCGTCTTGGAAGACAGGAGTGATGCTGCTCCTGGAGATGTAGGGCAAAAGGTAACACTTGGTAATTCAGAATGCGGAGGTACTCATGCTGGTTCAAATTCATCGTCACTGCAACGAGTGGGCCCATTTCGTGGTACGAAAAACATCCCCAAAACGTCACAGAACCCCCTCCAGCTTGAACAACACCTTCGACACACCTTCGACACAATCAGGATTAAAGGCTTCATTGGGCCTGCGATGCACTCGTCGCCTCCCAGTATTGGAGTACAAACAAAACCGAGACTCATCAGACCCAATTCCTCGTTTCAAATCCTCCACAGTAAACTTTTGGGGCCTCTGAGCTCATTGATAACATGCGACTTGTAGTTAAAAGAGACCTCTTCCGTTTTACTCTGCTCCAGATGTCCGCAGCATGCAGTTCTCGTCGCAATGTTCTTTAGGAAATTAGTTAGAGTGGATTTTCATTGACTGTTTGGAGCAATTGCTGCCTGGTTTGGAACCTATTTGCAGTTACTAGGCGTGAAACATGGCGGCGGTCCCTGTTGGTGAGAATCGCATACTTGCCAACTTTTACGGATTATCCGTAAAATTTACGGATTTCTGCTTAATTATACTGATTCACGGATATAAGCCTTTTTGTACGGATTTTTTAATATTTCGATTGCTGAATCGAAATATTTCTATCCCCTGCAACCATCCACTACCGGACCTTGCAAGCGCTTAGTTACGCGATTCTGTCATCTCTGACTCGCCGGCTTCGTGCGGAGACATCAAGTATAACGATGGCTCCGCTTCCTGACGTCGTGCGGTAGCTCTCTCTCCACGGGAGTGCTTCAAGTGACGTGCCGACCAGAGTTCTCCAAAATGCGTAATTACGCGTCTAGTACGCATCGAAATTTTACCAACGCGTAAAAATACGCATCGGGAATTTTTCTCGATGCGTAAAACTGAGCATCAAAGAATTTTACCAGTTCGTAAAAATACGCATCGGGACGGTATTTCACCATTCAGAGATGGAAGTAAACGAAATAAATATTTTTTCCGTAATCGTAATTTCTTTTTCCTGTGATGTTGCCTCTGTCCAGTATTGTTGTTCTATATCATTTTATTCCATAAATATTTGTATTTCAGTCTGAAAATGGAGGAAAAATTTCCGAAAACGGGAATTTTACGGCGAAACAATTTCGCTGTAATCTTTAGGGAAAGTGCAACGGCTTCGAGGAATTTCTCCTTTTGCGTCATAATTTGGGTTATCCTTGAGATCGATGCATAACTGAACAGAAATTTTGGGGCAATTAGTAGTGGTGGAGGATGTTTTCCGCCTGGAACTTTCTAAACTTTCGAAAGAGGAAGTTTCGTCTTTCAAAACTTTCGAAAACGGAAGGTAAACGCAGTGAAGATTTCTCCCGTAATCGTAATTTTATTTTTCTCGTGATGTTTCCTCTGCCTAGTATTGTTGTTAGATATCATTTTATTTCATAAATATTTGTATTTCAACTTGAAAATGGAGGGAAAATGTCCGAAAACGTAAATCGGGCGTAGCAAAGATTTCCCCCGTAACTGTATTTTTTTCCTCCAACGATGATCAGAACATGTATCCTGAATTCTTAAATATTCCCCCACCCCCCCAAACGTTTTGCATTTAAGTTTGATAAACGGGGGGGGGGGGGTGTCCTGAAACGAAAGTGACGAAGCTGAAAAATTTGTAAAAATTATAGTGTAAGCTGTCATGTATTCATGATGGATAAAATTGACAAAGATATCAGCAAATGGAAATTTTAGTTTAGTATTGAAACACCACAGGTTTGCGAGGCTAACATTGAACAAAATTAAGATTTCAAGATTTTACTTTATGGCTTTTTAAATTATTATTTTAGACACAGATAATACTAATTTAGTAATTGTGGCATATGCAGAGATTTTTACTGCATATTTATTAATATGATTATGTTTTGTTTTGTGGTAAATAGCGTTCGCGCAAAAGTTTTACTGGTGCACATTTTCCAAAGTTGGCAAGTATGGGATCGTTTTCCGGCCACAGTTACGTCGCCGATTTTCAGTTAACTGCGAACTACACCACTGTTTGTAGACCCGCTGGACAGTACGCTTCGAAAACACAAACAAAGTGGGCGACTTCTTTCACTTTGTGTCCGTGAGCACGGCCAAACACAATGGCTCCTTTTTTGCCATTCAGTACCGTCTGTCTTACGACCCATGTTGCCTTTCACCACTGCACGAGACAGAAATGATCCTGTCGACCACATCAGTGCTATTTATCTCCCACAATGCTATCACGGCGCCCTCTGTGCAACTGGTAACTTTCTACTGTCATTTCTGTTAGGGGTGACAAATTTTTTGTCCGGTGTGCTTACGTTTATGTAGCTTGTTTCGTTTCTTTTACTTTCATATTTATTTTTTGTCAGTTCCCAATTTTGTGTTGTTTCTTTTACTTCATGTCGCATTTTGTTCGCTAATTCACTAATGTGGATTCGTTCAACCGGATTTTTATTTTTAACGTTATATTAACGTGGCACTGTGATAATAAACTCACGAAATTCGTAAAATATTAGGTAGTTTAAGTCTTTCTTCGTTCATCGTAGCCCAAAAGAAAAATTTGGAAATGCTGTAACTTACAGCCCGTGACGTTCGCATTTCGATTCAAAAATCCAAACTTTTGACTTTTTTATAGTTGATTGCATTAAAAAATACTTATGTTCTACTTTTCCGGATTTAAAAAGATGTAGAAGTGTCTGAACATTTGCTAAAATTTTATTGACGAGAGAGCACAAGGGAAAAAGCTTGTGCAGATGAAGCAACACATACTATCAAGAAGCTCCTTCCCTTGCTTAAGTGGCAGACATCTCGTAGCATTAGTCGTACGCAGTTTCTCCTTTTCGTTTGAGGTTCAACGACCACCGTGAGCAACTTAATGGGTTATAAGCAGTCGCCCGTCCTTAATTTGCGGGATTCGAACCCGAACTCACCTCGGAGTAATGATCAGAAACCGCTTAGTCCATTGCGCCACAGAGGCGGCTTTCTTCCTTTTTTTTTTTTCCAATGAATGCAATGCATCTTCGGTATCTGAAAAATTGCACAGGTTGGTGAAATAACAACAGAAACCTAAATCCTAGTTTCTTTTTGCCTGTTAATTTGATAATTTACAACAAATGAGATTCACTGCAAATCGTTTTACATTGTACTCAACAATGCCGTGATGTTCGAGTATGACGCATATTAGGGATTAACTTTCTTCAACTGCTAACCGCAGTAAACCTTTCTTATGGGGGAGGCGGGGGGATGATGATCAAACGATCATATGTAGAGGATTTTAGGAAGGGGGTGTCTGACCCCAGGTCTTAAACAACCCTTAGAAATAGGAAGCAAGGAGATTTGGGCTAGAGTGCCCGATAAGAAAGTCACACGGAAGCGAGGTAGAAGACGCCCTTACTTACTACCGGGGGGGGCAGTACCCGGGGCCCGACGGCTTAACGCGCCCATCCGACGCACGGCGAATATTTAGTGGATCGAGCGTTCGTACCTGCTGGGATCGAACCTGAGGTCTTCTCCATGGCAGTTGCCCACTAGGCAACCCGCGGCCCTGGGGGGGGGGGCTTTCTGATACCTCCCTTATAGGAAAGTACTATGATAGCTCAAAAATAGCAGTTCCGGATTTTTTTAACGTAATTTTACGAAAAATGTTCAAACTAAGTAAATACCCAAGAGCGAACGGTTGTAAATATCAAGTGAAACGTAAAAGCTACGTAAACGCCAAAATCACAGCTCTCCGCAGAAATGCAGAACGAAAACGAATGAGCACAGAACGAGTAATTGTCAAATAATGAACGTAACAATAGAAAGATGCTTTCGGAGTCAGGGCCCGATTTACACGAAAAATTGCACAGGTTGGTGAAATAACATAGTGGCCCGATTTACCCTAGGCACAGCACAAAATGAGGCCGCCACCCATCCACATTCTTGAAAGAGTAAGTCCATTTGTCGCCACTAAATATTATCGATTAATTTAAAAGTTGATTCAATAAGAGAGACACTGTGCGGGAAAAAATAGGAAATATCTACTTTTATTAAATCTTAAAATTAGCAAGGAAACTCGCACTTAAAAATAGTGACGGGTAAATAAAACACTATTTAATAGTTTAGTATTGCTATTTTCGCATTTAATTATTAATTCAAATATCCACAGATGTTAAGTTATTCATCCCCTTTTAATTTTATTTTTAACCGATGAACATTTAGACTTGGCACAGTCTAAATGTTCATCGGTTAAAAAAAGTTCTAAATGTTCATCGGTTTTGGGGATAAGATGAACTTCCATGTAGCTGATTAATCACCTGTGATGTGTTCAATATTATAGTAAAATAATTCTATTAACAGAGGAGTGATACTTAGATTTGAGCAAACATGCATAACTGGATATTTCTCACACTCATAAAAGCACATTATTCAGCTAATTAATTCACTTAATTTAGACTCAAGCAATTTTAAAATGTGATACTTTAAAATATGAAATACTCAAAGCCTCTACAAAGTGTCTTAGCAACGCAAAACCTCTCGAGAGGTGTATAGTAATAGGACGACAGCACATTTTCATTCGCAAGTTTCAGATGAAAGTGACACGACATGATGTCACTAAACTGAAGCTGAAATGAGGTGGTAGTGAAAAAGCCTAGTAAAAACACCAGTACTAATCTTCACTTCGGGGAGGCTTCCTCCAAAATGTTTTTACCATTCATAATAAATTAATAAAAAAGCGTATTTTTTTTGTTTTGCATTGTGGTTCTGGGCCCCTCTAAAAACCGGCGCCTTAGGCACGTGCCTAGGCGTAAATCAGGCCCTGTCCGACGTAAAATTTGAAAAAAAAAAATCCGTTCAAGGTTAAACACACAGAGGGACTTTTTACGACAGAGCACAGATGAGTAATTAGCTCTTAATCCCTCCCGCATATTCAGAAAGGTCATGGAGGTTAAGCCTACCCCCATATTGTTCTATATGCCTATCTCCTCCCTGTTTCGGATCATTCTTTTCATGCATATCAAGGATCCACACCCAGCGACGGATTGGACCGCCGGGACGTCGGTATATTTCTCGGTGGACCACTCGAGAAATATCCCACTATTTCTCGTATCCTCTTTGTTTCGATTGTTTGGAAAGAACGAGTAATTATTTTGATAGTGATGAAAAATAATCGTTAACTTCATTTGAGCTTTACGTTATCTTTCTAGAACGTTATTGTCTTTAAAAAAAAACTAAACGAAACTCGTTGGAATCGACGGTAAGTTTTTTTTTTTTTTGAGAATAATAAACTCATGTGAAACAACAAATGTAAACTTTATTTGATTGACAAATTCATTCAATCACTTCAGTAAAGACAAGAACCCAGGTTCGTGAATTTTTTTTTTTTGAATGAAGGTTTAACAACCACCGTGAGCAACTCAATGGGCTATAAGCAGTCGCCCGTCCGTAATTTAGGGTCGCTGGTTCCAGGGAAGGGAGAGAGCCAGTACCGTAAGACAAACACAACATCCATGCCTCACCGGGATTCGAACCCGGTAGACGAAACCCGTAAGAATCGACGATTAGTTCTTTTGTTTTTTTTTAAAGAATAAACTCATATGAAAATTTTATTTACATCTTTAAATAATGGGAAATGTCTTACCTACGTGAATAAACTGGATCGAATGAAATTTAAATTGTATGTATACACCACACCGTCCAATGGCACAACGCAATCAGGTGTTCGAGTGTTCGCTGTTCCGATAAGAACTTTCAAACAAATTCCTGCTAGCGTTGTTTTGCACAACGGTTCGCTGAGAATAGAGACTTCGGACTATCTGAGTCTCTCCATACTCCGCCTTCAACGGCGCGTGGGTCAACCGCAGGCGATCGGATGCCAACCCCACGCTTCTTCCATAGACTTTACATGGAAACTTTGCCGCCTCGTTACGCCCGAACCGTTGCCCCAATCTAATTTTTCTCTTCAACTGGCACGTCTACATGGTAAGACCTTTATTTTGATACCTCAACCACATGATTACGTTCAGCCGTTCTCTCACAACTGGTCTTACAGTAAAAAACCTTATAGAATTAATATATAGATGGCATTCCATTCTGTGTGTATGTGCGTGTGTGTGTGTTTGGCATTTGCTCTAAAATGACAAAGCAAAATTCTCTCTAGTTCAGTGAAAAATTTGCAGCCAGAACAAGCACGCTGTTATAAATTAAGCAAACAAAGGTTAAGCGTAGGTCGTTGGACTTCGAGACAAAGGGACATTGGTTGGCCCTAACCACCTTTTGTAATCTTGAAGGAAGCACTAGTAACAATTTTTATGGTCCATCATCAGTAGCGACACCAGCAGTTCAGAACTGGGGGCTAGTCATCGTACGGGGGTGCAAACATTTTGAAGTGCTTGGCAGAAATTTAGCCAAAAAATTACGTTCATGTGGATTTTATTCGACGCCGATGGTGTTATTCCCAGTAAAATAAAACATTTCTGGTACATATTGTAACGTAGTGCTTATTCATACTATATTGGGAAAAGTCACCAGACACCTAGAAGAGAAACACAACATAGCATTTATTGACGTACGGTGTCGGTCCACCTTAGGCCTTAATTCATGCACTGACCCTTCGAGACATGCTTTCGACAAAGTTTTGGAACACAGCGCTTCCATTCAGTGCATAACGCTGCCGCTAACTGTTGCTTAGTAGTAGGCCTTGGTTACAAACTTCTTATGCGGCGCTCTAATTCATCCCATAGGTGCTCTATGCTGGCCAGTCCACACACGATACGGAATTATCGTCAAACCACGCCGAAACAGTCCTTGCTTTATGGCTTGGTGCATTATCCTCCTGGTACCAACAAGGCTCGGTTCCATAATATTGCCACAGAGTTAGTAGGGCATAATTGCCCAGAATATCGAGGTAGACGTGCTGGTTAACAGGTTTGTCCACGATAAACAATGGGCCGGGACCATACCACGAAAAACACTCCCCTACGAGTACACTGCCGGAATATCGAGGTAGACGTGCTGGTTAACAGGTTTGTCCACGATAAACAATGGGCCGGGACCATACCACGAAAAACACTCCCCTACGAGTACACTGCCAGCTCCAAACTTGACCGTAGGAACAGTACACTGAGGTAAATAGCGTATCCCCGGCTGCCGCCATACCCACACACGGACATCACACTGATGGATAGTGTATCTGGATTCATCAGTCCATAGGACCCGTTTCCATTGATCTACGGTCCATGATAAATGTTTTTTACACCATGCTAAACGACAAGTAACATTCCGATTCCGAGTGGAGATGAAAAGTTTATGAGCAGCCGCACGACCACGATAACTCATGGAATGAAGTTCTCTGCGAATGATACGTGTACATACCGAGTTTGCCGAATTTTTACTCACCTGTACACTGAGGTCTTGTGCAGTACTCCGTCGATTAGCTGTAATGACTCTCCTGAGGCTTCGACGTCCTCTATCACTGATTTTCTTTGGTCTGCCGGTACTTTTTGCTGCTTCAGGCACGCCATGTGTCTTTCACTTATTCAGTACATCTAAAACATTTGACTTGGGTATGTTTAAACGCCTCTCGGTCTCTGTGATGGACAACCCCCTATTATAACACCCAACAATCTTTCCTTTCTCAAAGTCAGTTCGCTCCCGCTGCGACATTTTCACCAAACCTCATAGTGCGATATGATCGCGGTCAGCTGCAGGCTTGTTTTTATACTGTTTGCAGCTGTACTGCGCATCTTAACAATGCAGCGGATCATTTCATTTGCTTTTGAAGTGGTGTCCGGTGACTTTTATCAATATAGTGTATGTGGTACTGGGAACCTTGCATACGAACCTCCATGGACCTTAACAAGCAGCAATTCTATCTCACTTACTTCACTACTTTTTTTATATAATATTTTTACCTTTTTTGGATATTAACTGCCCTAAGGCTGGTTATGAATTTTGGTTGGTAACCTGACAAGGAGAACCTCTCTCTCTCTCTCTCTCTCTCTCTCTCTCTCTCTCTCTCTCTGTCTCTCTCTCTCTCTCTCTCTCTCTCTCTGTCTCTCTCTCTCTCTCTCTCTCTCTCTTTGTCTCTCTCTCGCTCTTATCTACACTGCTGGCCACCCAAAATGCAACACCAAGAAGGACACGAGATAGCAAAGCCAGATTTACTGGACACATAACAACAGATACAAAGATGAAACGATTGAGCTTACAGGCCCGTGCGACTTGCAGAACACGCAGACATCAATAGTTCGTGTGGCCTCCATGGCTGGCAATAACGGCCGCTACACGTAGCGGCATCGAAAGAAAGAGGCTTTGGATGTGGGCTTGGGGTATGTCAGTCTAAGCTGCTTTCACACGTTGCCACAGTTCATCAGGCGTAGCCGCAGGTGGTGCTTGCCGGGCCACTCGGTTGCCGATCAGCGACCAGACGTGTTCGATGGGCGACATATATGGAGAACAGGCGGGCCACGTCCTGTTGAAACGTGGTCGCTGGCAGGTCCTGCAGGTAAGGAAGGACTACAGGCTCCAAAACGTCGGAGATGTAGCGGTGGCTGTTGAGTGTACCGGCGATGCGTACCAGAGGGGTGCGGGTGTCATGTCCAATTGCGCCACGAACCATAACGACAGGTGACGTACCGGTATAGCGATGCATAATGCAGGCTTGCAGGCAGAAGCGAGATTCGTAGGAGAAGACAATGTCGTGCCATTCCGTAGTCCAGGTGCGGCGTTCAACTGCCCACTGCCGCAGCTCTCGCTGGTGGGGTAACGTCAATGGTAATCGGAGCAATGGGCGCCGTGCGACAAGTCCCCGCTCCTGCAGACGACGTCGAACAGTATGTGCTGACACAGGTTGTTGCGCAACACACCCTAATTCCTGCGCTAACGATCGTGATGTGGCGGTGCGAGCCGTCAATGCCCGCCGCACAACATGCCTGTCCTCTCGTTCGGTAGTGTGCCGCGCCTGCGGCAATCGCTCACGTCGGTCCGTCCGTCCCTCCTGCACCCACCGAATCCATACTCGTCTCACTGTGACTGGATGTCGTCCCACACGGGTGCCGATGTCTCGGTACGATAAACCGCTGTCGCGATAAGCCACTATTCATCCCCTGTCGAACTCCGAAACGTGCTGGAATGACTGCCGTATTCTGCGACGAGGCATCAGGAAGCTTCCCACGCACAGGTCCGGCAGCACAACACTCTTCCACTACTTACACCCCGCCTTCTGTGCACCCTTCTTATAGTGCTTTTCGGTGGCGTGCCGGGCGTACATGATTTGCATATGCACTGCAATGCTAATCGTTTGCATGTCCTCTCGCGGGCGACGCATGCTGCGAATTTTGGCCAATCGGATGCTTCCTTCTTGGTGTTGTATTTTGGGTGGCCAGCAGTGTATTTTAAACTATAATTGCGCAAATGGTGCCTTTCTGGTATTCTCTTAGACATCGATAAGAAGATTCCTTCCATTTCACAGAAGAGTACAAAACGAAATTTCACAAAAGATTCATGTTGAATAACAAAATTGCAGTGAATTCCAAAAACTCACATACATTTATCTGAATTCTCTGAAATCTTAGATCGTTGCACTCGCCATGTGTTCTAAAACTGCTAAAATATTTGGAGGGGGGGGCTAGATGGTGGATCAAAGAAAAGTTGGGTGAGCTTCGCACCCGTTGCGTCGCGCCTGCCCATTTATCCCTACACTCTTGTCTACTTACAGTCATAGAGTGCAAAGCGATTCTTCGGGAGAGCGGTACCAAAATCGGTGTCCTACCCACATTTATCTTAAAAGAAACAACGATTTACCGGTACTGGTTATGGATCAAGATGGTATTAGGAGTGCAAATAAGTTTAAAAGCGTTTTTTGTGTGACGTATACCGCTAATTTACAAATCCGACATTCCCCCGCGCTGTTGTCATGTGTCCGTAATTGGTACTGCGTATAAAATGTGACACAGAAGTTTGCCCAACAGTCAAACGCACTTTCACGTCGGTAGGTGAAAGATGGCAAGCGATACTGCATTTATTCGACACTGCATTCGTTACGAATTTCTTCAAGGAAAAAGTGCTGCAAAAGCCCGTACATCGATCTGTTATGTTCTGGGGGGAATATTGTATCGAAAAGCACGTCTGAGTTTTGGTTTAGACGGTTTAAAGCAGGTGATTTTGATGTTAGAGATCGAGAACGTAGCGGAAAGTTGCACATGAGGAACTGCAAGCATTGCTGGATGAAGATTCGTCTCAAACGCAAAAAGAACTAGCTGAACAACTGGGGGTAACTCAACAAACCATTTCCAATCGTTTACGCGCAATGGGAAAGATTCAGAAGGAAGGAAAATGGGTGCCACATGACCTGAGCCAGAGGAACAAGGATGAGCGTGTCATGAAGTGTTTGAATCTGTTGAATAAACAACACAGAAAGTTTTCCCTGTGAAAAATCGTTACGGGTGATGAAACGTGGATATGGCACGACAATCCCAAACGCAAAGAACACTGGGTAGACCCCGGTGAAGCAATGACTTCGGCACCGAAACGCAATATTCACTCCAAGAAAGTTCTGCTGTGTATCTGGTGGGATATGAAGGGTGTGCTCTATTATGAACTATTGGAACAGGGTCAAACTGTTACTGCTTATCGCTACAAGCAACAATTGCTGCGATTGAACCGGGGAATATGTCGGAAACTTCTATTCACAAGCAAAGGATTGCGTCCGTAAAATTACTGCATGACAACGCTGGGACGCATGACGCGAAATCGGTCAAGGAAACGTTATTGACGCTTGGCTGGGAAGTTTTGGAGCACCCGGCGTATAGTCCCGACATAGCCCCTTCAGATTATCATTTGTTCCGATCGATGTAACATGGTTTGTCTGCTGTACGGTTCCGGACATGTGCAAAAATAGGTTGACGACTTCATCGCGTCACACGACGAAGTATTCTTCATGGCTGGAATCCGTCAGCTGCCCGACCGATGGCGGAAGGCGATAGGTAATGGCGGCGCGTATTTTGATTCGTAAAGGTATTGTTGTTTTCTCTCAAATTACATGTTGCGTTGTCTTAAAACGCTTTAAAACTTATTTGAACAGCTAATTGTTCACAATTAAAAAAAAATGGGTAGACTTAAAAAAGGCGTCTATTCAAAGAGATGGTACGAAGACCGTTGGGCAGTAGACGATGTGACCAAATAAATATAATTATCTGGTACAAAATCCCGTTTTGAGCCTAGTTTGATATACTTCATTCAATCATAAATGAATTTTTAAAATTCTTTCACTCTTAAGTTGCTGCTAAAATTTGTTCAACGCCTAAATAATTTTTACAATGAATATTTCAATAGTTCTCTTTCATCCAGGAGTTAACAGAATTCTTTTCATGAGAACCTTTATGATGTCTTCCCATGTGGGTACGTGTGTTTCTGTAGTGAACCACAAGATTAAAACTCCGGGTCTGGTTTCTTCGACCCAATTCGCCCCTGTGTACACCTCACAGTGTAAGTTACTAGGTTCCCTTGCGCAGAATGCTGTATGTGGCTAACTAAAGTCTTCAAAAAAAGAAGAGACTGGAGCGCATAACTTTCAATTTCAGTTACAATTTTCAGTAAATTTTTTCACGCTTTGTGCATTTCTGCTTTTACGCTCCTCAAGGTTTGAATTTATGCCCATGGTATGACCATTCTGGGAGAGCAATTGCCATTCTTGCTTTCCCGATGGCTAAGGCTCCGACTAAATGTAAATAGCGGTTCACTTTGCTAAGCAATGTATTGGGTGCGGGCAAACGTTCTACCCGTTTTTGTAATACATGCAAATTGCGATCGGAGTAGTTACTTCACAGATGACGCTGGGATGCCGAATTTTCGGCCAACAAAGCGTGAAGCAGTACAGCATATTGAGGCACTAGGTTTGACCGAGTAAATCATTCGTAATGGAAATCACGGACAGTGTAACATGGCATGCGATAAAGAACACATTAGACATTGTTTAATGTACGAGTAAAGGCAGTGCTGCAGCCGCGGCTTGCCACAACATCTGTCAAGCATATGGGGAGGATGCAGTTCATGATAGCACATGTCGCCGTTGGTTTCGGAAATTCCGGGACGGAGACAGAAGCTGTAAAAATAACCACGTCCTGGACGTCCAGCTTGGTTTCTGACGAGAATGTGGGCAAAGCCATAACAAATGACCCACACCCAACTGCTCAGGAATTAGCGGAAACGTTGTTGGTACACAGAACAATAGTCGAAAGACGGATGCATGCGCTTGGGTTCATCACCAAGTTCAAGAACTGGGTTCCGCACCAGCTTTCTGCAAAGCAACGAGAGGAGAGAACCCGTACCTGTGTTTCTTTGCTTTCTTGTCAAAGAAATGAACCGTTTTTGGAACGAATTGTAACGGGTGATGAGAAATGGGTACTGTACCGTAATGTAAAACGTCGACGGACTGTGTGCCAAGGTGCGGAGCCTGCTCCATCGACCTCAAAATGAGGACTGCATCCCAAAAAGGTTTTGTTGAGTGTTTGGTGGGATGTCCAGGAAATAATCCACTGGGAGGTGTTGACACCTAACCGAACGATAAATGCTGGCCTCTACTGCCAACAGTTGGACAGATTGCGAGAACAACTGACATCGAAGCGGCCAGTACTCGACAATCGCAAAGGCGTGATCCTTCGTCATGATAACGCCAGACCTCAGGCTGCTTTAATCACTCGGCAAAAATTACTGGATTTTGGTTGGGAAGTGTTACCTCACCCGGCGTATTCCCCTGATCTGGCATCTATGGACTACCACCTTTCTCGATCGTTACAGAACGCCTTCGCTCTCCAAACCTTCGATGATGTGGACGATGTGAAAACGGCATTACAGGCCTTTTTTACTCTAAAATACAGGATTTGTTTCGGTGTGTTTCCACCTACTCATCGACAGATGGCAAGAGGTCATACAGAATGATGGCAATTATGTGAAATCCTAGGTACGTTGTTTGTTGTGTTCTCCTCCTTTTTTGTAGCCTACAGAAACAAGTAGAACTAATGCACAAACCAATAGCATTTTACTTAAGGCTCTACGAGACCCGCCATTTTGTATTGCTGCCTTCTCTTATTAACCAACGGGCAAGCGTATTTCACAAATTGCTCGGGCAATTTTGCATATTTTTGGAACACCGTTTGTGGCTAACGCAAGATATATGATAAATAAAGAGTTCCCTGGTTTCAGATTTTTTATTGACCTTTCCCTTCATTTTTTATCTCCAGCGAAAGTCGTACCAAGGCGTCCTAGGGTCAGACACTCCCTTCCTAAAATCCTCTACATATGATCTGATCTGATCTGATCTCTTTAAGGGGATTGATTGGTTTTATTGACGAGAGACGTGCTGTTATATTATGATTGGATATTGATGATAAATCACTGACACTGTATTGAGTATGCCAATAAATAATATGTGAGTGTGGAGTCAACGAATGCAACCAAATAAAAGTATTTGTAAGTACTACTTGACCTCTTTTTGTAAGGTGTATGGGTACCTACTAATATTGCATTGACTTAGCATACATAACGTAATTACTGACCAAGGGCGCCCATAAGGGGGTCGGGGGTTGAGCCCCCTAGCCGTTGATATAACCAAATTTTTGATAAATTTAAAACACAAAAACAGACAAAACCGTTTTTTAAAGCATTTTTAAAAATAATAAGATATTAATGATTGATTGTATCAATTATTTTTGTTGTATTTTAGTATCTTGTACATTTGCTAAAATGTTTGGCAGCCTTGAAGGAGGTAAGGATTTTTCTTGCCCCCCCCCTAAAAGTACTCATATGGGCGCCACTGTTACTGACGCAAGAACTAAGTTACAAAAGAAAGCAAATTTCGTTATAGTACAACTAAGGGAGAGTATGTTTTAAAAAAATATAAAGCCTTTTGATACATCACCAATCTCTCTATATTAGGCCACAAAATTATTGGTGCCCTCCTTACTATTTTTGAATGATTCATTTCCCTAGCACTTGTAAACGGGAAAAAAGTAAATACATAAAATCTATGTTTCATCTACTAAATATTTTTTTTGTGCGGATTTTGCTTTTATTGCAAGGTTGGTACGTAACGCTAATAAGGGACTACTATAAATGGGTAATTAGACTTGAACTACCTTGATGCCTCTTCAGGGTTAGAACTATTTTATTTTTCTGTACGTGAATATAACCATGAATCAATTTAGATACTCTGTATTAAAGTTCCTTTGTTTTTTTCTTTTTTGGTATTGCCTTTAAAAAGCTATACGGATTGAATTGATATACACATTATATGCATTTTTCATGCCATCGTTTTTCTTCTGATCCCCTTACTCCATTGAGCAACGTTAAGAGAGGCACCTTTTCTTCCTCCTTTCTCTTGGTGGGATATCTGCTCCTTCTCAACAATCTAAACGCGAAGAAGAAGCCCTCCGCTCTCATCGATCCCAGTTCTCTCATAGGCGCATTTCCTCTTGCCACTACCAGGAAATGATGGATCCTCGGAACAGCAAACTAACTCGAAAGCACCGTCGCCTGAAACCAGGTCATTGCATGCGGAATTTATTTTTCAAAGACATATTTCTGATGCAAAAATTGACTTTAGTACTGCGGAAATTCCTAGTAAACGCCACGTTGTGCGATCTTTCACAACATGGAGTCTTCGTTCCCTTATAGAGGACCAGGTCAGTTTTCAGATTGCGTACAAAGAGTCCGTATGCAGGGCTTTACATGACATTTACTTCAAACTAGTTTCGATGAAAAGAAGGAGATGACTCCCGTAACTTGACGTAAACCCCTATGTACTGACTTATTTAATTTGAATTAATTTATGCTCTTTGGGAAAAATTGCAATTCGATTGAATCGGTATTGCTTTTGCCATTAACCTTGGTTAAAGATTGCTTAGATGCAATAACAAATCATTCAGTGAAGCAGTAGCGATCAAAATTCACAATACTCCAAATGTAAATGACGCATAAGATGTTTGACTGCGTACATTATGTTAAAAAGGAATGGTATAAAAACATGTCAATAAGTAAAGCATACTCAGATTTTCAACGTTAAATTAATTACGAAGCCACTGGTAGTAAAGATAACTGTAAGAAGGATCATCAGGTGGATCAAAATTAATCATTGCAAAAAGTGTAAGGCGAAGGTAGTGAAGTGATTTTTAAGCTGCAGTAGGCCGCCCCGGTAACGCAGTGTCTAAGGGCTGACCATTCGTCGGATATGGTTTCCGGTTAGGATCCTGGGTGAGGCACGGATGGTGTGTTTGTCTTACCGCTCTGACTCTCTCACTTCCCTGGAACCGGCGACCCTAAATTAGGGATGGTCAACTGCTTATAGCTCGGTGAATAGCTCACGATGGTCGTAAAACCCCGGAAGGCAGCCCCGGGGGCGCAGTGATCTAAGCGCTGGCTTATGATCATTCGTCCGTGAAGGGCCCAGGTTTAAATCCCGGTGAGGCATGGATGTCGTATTTGTCTTATGGCACTGGCTCTCCGGATGTTGTATTTGTCTTACGGCGGGCGACTGCTTGTAGACCATTGAGTTGCTGACGGTGGTCGTTAAACCTTCAATCAAAAAAACAAACTCCGAAATAAAAAAAATAAAAACCCTGGTACTCTTTGAATATAATTTATGCTGTACATCTTCCGCATGAGATCTTTGTGGGTGTAAAATATAGCAAGTCATTCGAGAGTATACATTTATTAACGCATTCGTGTCACTCACGACAACACCGATCCACAGTCCGGCTATACTAAGTGGAATTAAATCATAACAATAAACAATAAAGTTTACTAATTCTTGTCATTAAGCGGTACTTAGGTAGGTGGATTAATGAATGTTATTGTCGTAAAACTAATGAAAGACGATATGTGAGAATAAAAATAAATATTTTCTTAACTACGCGCGGCAATACTAAGTATTTCGACTGTTTAGTTTCTCAAAAACATTATTTATTTTTATTATACATATATTACTCAGATTTAGACGAACGTAAGAAACTACCCTGAAACCAATGAAATGTGATGTAGCCACGAAAGTCCATCTGCACATGCGCAAGCAAAAGTCTGATCTTAAGACAAAAAGAAAAGCTGAATCGCAAGTGTGTTAGTGAGAGGGATTGGTAACTTTGGTCTAGGATAACTACAGGTTAGACCCCATCGTGTTACACATAATTTTGAAGCTCGCGTCAATAGTAGGTAACCTTAAGGGGGTCGAGAGGAAGCAGAATTCCGCTACGACGCACCGTTTTAGCAGCATCAAAAATTCATTTTTTAATGGCTTTTATCACATTTAGCATCCGGTTCTTGTAATTTACGCAGGTTGGAATGAGATTAATACGTTAATGCGAAAAGTAATGAAATAATATTCGGCGATAGGTTAGTAAAATATATTGTTGAGTAACAATGAAATTAACCACGGTTGCCCCACTTCACATAGAACAGCATTCAAAAATCAGATTCCAACAATGGTTTTGACTACTTCCGTTACCCATTTGCGTTACATCGACTTTTTTGCGTGGGATTTACTTTACTGCTGTCGGAAAGAATGCATAGCATCAAAAGTCACTATTAAATCATCCTTAGGAGAGATGAAATCTTATCAGAGAACTAAAGGCTAGCTGGAATCACTTTATATCCCTCGGAAATCCCGTTTTACCGGAATTTCGAATCCAGCATCTAGAGATTTGTGGATACAGATGCATCGCCAAGCCCAGAGCACTAAACCACCAAAACTAGCATAAGCCCACATAATGCACTCATGCCCAAAAGTTAAGGATCAATGAAAAAAGTCTAAATTTGAACTCGCAAGTCGTTGGATAGCAATAGAAACATTGTGACGTCATCGAAACACGTAAGTGCATGTTATGTGAGAGTGTTTGGTCTTATGCAAACTACTAGGAATCACGTAAGAGCTGTGTACTGCCAATCGGCGATAAAGGCTGAAAAGTGAGTGGGAAGAAATTGTTTCTTTTGTAGGTGTTGAAGGTGGATTTGCCGTTTGTGTTCTTATGGCGACTTGTAGTACACCTAAAAGAACTCATCTGGATGATTTTACCTGTGGGCGAATTGCTGGTGAACTGGAAGAAGGGCGGCCAACAAGAGACGTCGCGAAGGTGTTCGGCATTGCCCAGATAGTAGAATCACAGATCCAGAATCAATTTTCTGAACGTGGAATAGCTGCCGGAAGGTTCAGTAGCGGTCGACCACGCAAAACTACTCCACCACAAGATCTTGTTGTAAAGGCTAAAAGATCTCGCCGAATTGCTGCGGGCAAGTTAGTAAAGCACTGGAATGACGCACGGGCGCCAAAATATCGCGGCAAACCGAGTCCAATCGTTTGAATAATTTCGGATTGCATGCCCGAAAACCTGTACCCCAGCACGCAAAACAACTCGCTATCGATTGTGTCATGAACATTGCATATGGAGTGAAAAGCAATGTGCCAATGTTCTTTTCACAGATCAAAGCCGATTTTGTTTATCGTCTGAGTCTAGACGGCAATACATCTGGCGAGAACCCGACACTGCCTATAACCCAAGAAACATAATAAAAATGGACCATTACAGGGGTGGTGGAGTAATGATCTGGTCTGGGATTATGATAAATGGGTGTACAGAGCTCCTAGTGTAGGATAAAAGGTAAATGAATGCCCAGCGTTATTGTGAGGAGGTCCGTTTAGAACACGTAAGGCGGTTTCGTGGTGCTGTGGGAATAGTTTTCGATTTTCTGGAAGATAACGCCCGTCCTCATCGATCATCATGTGTTGATACTGTTGGAGAACGAGGGGATCAGATCAGATCAGATCATATGTAGAGGATTTTAGGAAGGGATTGTCTGACCCCAGGTCTTAAACAACCCTTAGAAATAGGAAGCTAGGAGATTTGGGCTAGAGTGCCTGATAGGAAAGTCACACCGAAGCGAGGTAGAAGACGCCCTTATTTACTACCGGGGGGCCAGTACCCGGGGTCCGACGGCTAAACGTGCCCATCCGACGCACGGCGGGTATTTAGTGGTTCGAACTTTCGTACCTGTCCAGAATCGAACCTGAGGGTCTGGTTCATTTGCCCGACGTTTACTTCACCGAAGGGTCACTTGACCGAAAATCACTTCACCGAAAGATCACTTGATTGAAACGTTCATTTCACCGAAAGGTCTCTTTACCTAAAAGTTCATTTCAAGGGTGAGTTTATCTAAAACTTTGGATTTCATCACAAGGTCTGTTGAAGCATGGTGCCAGTTCGGAAGACAGACCACCGAAACGTTAGGGGATCATACTCAAATTGCAGTTTTGATTTCACCGTGTCACAAAGAGCGCAAATATTTAGTTTTAAGACAAAAATAATTAATTTTAAGTCCCTATGCTTTAGCTTAGCCCTTTTTAGCAAATTTTAATCGTGCATGCTCATGTTCATAAGGTTTACGAAAAAAGTCAAGTTAATAAAGTTGCACATTTATTCGGGCAAAAAGAATCAATTTTAATTCCCTAGGCCTCGGCTTAGTCATTTTATCAAATTTTAATCGTGCGTGCTCATGTTCATAAGGTTTACATAAAAACCTTATTAACATTTAAAATTCCCAGATCTAGATCTAAGGCCTTAAAATTAATGTTTTAGGTTTGAGCAAGAGTGCAACATATTTTACTTTTAATATTATGTAACGCTTATGAATATGAGCAGGGTTAAAATCCGTTAAAATGGCCTGTATCTAGGCCTACGGTCAAAACATTTTTTTGTGGTTAAGTAAAAGATGGAACATTATTTACTTGACTTGCTTTGTAACCGTTATGAACATGAGCTCGGAGGATTAAAATGTGATAAAAAGGCCCAGATCTAGACCTTATAATTAATGTTACAGTATATTTCGAAAAACCTACTTATGGAGAGATGTTTCATAGAAATTAAAAGTACATTTTTTAAACACTCCCATAACGATTATGTGGCCAGTTTTTCAAAAACCGGCACCACACTCCAACAGGTCTCTAACAACAAAATTCTAAGTTTTCGATAAACTGGCCATTCGGAGAAATGATCTTTCGATATAATGCATTTTTAGGTGAAGTAATTCTTCGGTGAAATGAACTTTTCGATCAAATGACCTTTCGATGAGACGAACTATTAGGTGAAGTGACGTTTCGGTGAAATGAAGTTTTCGGTCAAGTGACCCTTCGGCGAAATGTACCTTTCGATCAAGTGCTTTTCGAAGGCGAACTGCTTTTCGGTCAAATGATCTTTCGATCAAGTAAATGATACCAAACCTGAGGTTATCTCCATGACAGTCACGAACGCTGACCACTAGGCCACCCGCGGCCCTGAACGAGGGGATCGACCGAATAGAGTGGCCTATGTACTCGCCCAATCTGAATCCAATCGAAAATGCTTCGGACGATCTGGGAAGGCGCATTGATAAATGCGATCCACCACCTGGCTCAAAAAAAGACCTAGTGATGGTGGTGAAAGAAGAATGGAGAAACCTCCCTCAGGATCTTCTGGATAATCGCGTGAAAAACATGACCCACCAATGCCAATCATGCATTGCAGTCGGGGGGGGGCATATGCCCTATTAAAGTGATCCATGAAAAATTATTAATTTTTTTCTGTCAATTTTATTTATTGTGAGCCAATGTCAAAAAATGTTTTTTTTTTGTTCTTCATCGATTTTCTCTGTTAATAAGCACAAATTCTTGCTTATTTATGTGTGTACATGTCCTTTTCATCTTTCTTTACTGCTTATTAAAATATTTTCATTCACATCATGTTGGAATAAAAGTATGCTATGAAATTATAAGTGATCCTTAATTTTTGGACTGCAGCGTACATTCAGTGTCGTGAATTGTACTGACATGCTGTGCAAAGATCTCGCTATCAGGTGTGGCAACCGAAAACAAATCTCCACTTCGTAAGTTCTTCCATAACTTTACTCTCACGAGTTCAAATTAGGGGCTGAACTAATAAATGGTTTAAGATTGTTGTTACAAACTTGGGTGTAACGTACCAGGAGATGTGACGTACCTGCCAGAAGGACGCACACGACATAAAGGCAGATAGGAATCAGAATAAAATGTCCGCGTAGCTCAAATGGTAGAGCAACTTATTCCGGAATGAGTGGACCCGGGTTCGAATCCTGGTGCGGATAAAAATGACGGAGAAATTCACTTCGTTATATGGGTTTCTGAAGGAAAGCAGGCAAAGAAGTGGCTTGGTGTGCACAGATGTGTAACCTAATATTTTCCTTTTGTGTCAAACATTATTTTCCACTGGGTATCACCGTACATGATACAAGGAGGTGCTACATATACGCGCATTATTTAGCACAGTAAACAAAGGAAATATTCAAATTGACAATTTCTACCAATCGATCTCATTCCATTTTCTTCGAACTGGAAACACGCCGCCTTGTTTTTTGAGTGAAATGGCTGAGTAAAGGTTCAAGTCCTAGACATGGCATAGGTGGAGTGCTAGTACTAGAGTGTTGGCTCTCACCCTTCCCTAGAGCCAGTGACCATATATTTGGGACGGACGATTGGTTATTGCCTTAGATGACCACAGTCGCCGTTAAACCTCGAAATAACAAAGATAGCTCCATTATTCGATTTCATAGACACAATAACTATGTGTAATTAACGGAAAACTGGCTTTCGACAAGGACGCAGTTAGTGTGGCAGTGATTATACCCTTTATACGAAAGTTCTATGAATTTTAAATAGCATCCTGAGGGAATGATTTCTTAATATATGACTTCAGTTATTACCATACTTGAAAAAAATGTTGACCAGAACTGTACGTTTTTGCACAAAAATTAGAGAATGATAACGATACTGGGAGAATTACTAGGGCCATCCAAAAAGTAGGTACCGTTCGCGCATCACTCCCGCGCAATTATTCGCTTCAGGGTCACGCATGCTCAGTTGTGTTGCCTCACCCATCAGCCACGCCTTAACGCCATTTTGTGTGAGGTTGTGCCTTAACCTCACAGTACAAATGCCTTAACATCCATGGCGAATATGTTGAAAAGTAGATTAAGGTATGTAGAATCCAGGAGGTAGACTTCTATGAGGAGGGTATCCAGAAACGTGTGCCACGATATGACAAATGCCTTAACATCCACGGGGAATATGTTAAAAAGTAGATTAAGGTAGGCAGACTTCTATGACGAGGGTATCTAGAAACTTGTGCCACGATATAATAAATGCCTTAACATCCACGGAGAATATGTTGAAAAGTAGATTAATGTATGTAGAACCCAGGCGGCAGACTTCTATGAGGAGGGTACCCAGAAACATGTGCCACGATATTAGAAATGCCTTAACATGCACGGGGAATATGTTGAAAAGTAGATTAAGGTATATAGAACTCAGGGGGCAGATTTCTATGAGGAGGGTATCCAGAAATTTGTGCCACGGTATGATATATGCCTTAACATCCACAGGGAATATGTTGAAAAGTAGATTTAACCCATTAAGCGGCCCATATACTTGAACTAAGTGGTGTCCAAAATTTTCTGCGCTCCCAAAAAGGAACGTTTTATACGAAAACTACCGCAAAACAATTCCTTTCTCCCTCTCATCTTAGCAGTACCGACTATAAATCTTTCGCAGAAGATAAGTGCCTCTTTATAGTCCGGAGTCTTTTAAACTGCAGGTGGGTTCCTTTATAGTCCTTAGTCTTATAGTAAATAGCCTGATTCTCTTACACAGTCCGTGATTCTCTGCATCGTTACCCAAAGAATAATTCGGAAGGGCTAGTCTCTCTGACACGGACATCGTGCCACTGCGTAGAAGCAAGTGACCTAAATATCTTTTCTCTCCTTTCTTAGGATCGACGCCATTTTTATAGCCTTTTTAGCGGAATAGGCAATTGGCAGACAGGATTATTGATTGATTGAAGGTTTAACGACCACCGTGAGCAACTCAATTGGCTATAAGCAGTCGCCCGTCCCTAATTTAGGGTCACTGGTTCCAGGGAAGGGAGAGAGCCAGTGCCGTAAGACAAAAACAACATCCATGCCTCACCGGGATTCGAACCCGGACCCCTTTCGGACGAATGATCAGAGGCCATCGCTTAGACCACTGCGCCACCGGGGCGGCATAGGATTATTGGCCATAATACCCCTAAATATCCAATTTTAACGATAAACCTCAGAGAAAAGCAACGCTTTCTGGTGCGCAGATTCAGTCGTTTCAGCCGCGTTCGACCCAATTCTTAGACAGAGAATATGTATTCGTTCGTGCTGAGTTCAGCCCATTTTGCTAACCATGAGTTAATTGGTTCCAGTCAGTTAAAGGGTTAAGGCATGTAGAATTCATCGCACATTAAAAATTAGTTATCTATATATTTTTTTGTTTTAATCTTCAAAGTATATTTACTATACCGTGCAAATTAATTGGGACAAGCTATTTCATTCTTAGAATTGTAATGCGATCGCCAGTTGATGTCGGAAACCCACGTAAACCGGTTTTATCAGCTGTGAGGTGGTGTGACTGTTAAAACTTGATAGTAAGAATGTGGTTTGCCCGGTTTTAAACAGGAAATAGTAACTTCAGCTTCAGTTGTGAGCTTTCGTGTGTGACAGGTGGATGTTAGGTTTTGCTCTCTGTGAGTACGTGTTGCTTTCGTGTATTGAAAAATGGATATTTCCCCAAGGAAGCGTGCAAAAATAATTGCTCTGAAGGATCACACGTCTATGACAGTGAGAGATTTCGCTTCTGCAGTTGGTGTAGGCAAATCAAGTGTATCAAGATTGCGTACGCGATACAATGCATCTGGATCATCGTCTCCAAAAAGGAGAGGTAAATGTGGAAGAAAACGAAAAACAACTCCACGAACCGATAAATATCTAATCAGAAATAGTAAAATGAATCCAAAAAAAGCAAGCACCGACCTTCAAAAAGATTTTTTGGCTAGAGGTTGTGATGTTAGTGATTCAACTGTACGCCGTAGGCTTCTGGGAGTTGGCCTGAAGGCAAGAAGACCAACGAAAAAACAATATTTGAATGCGAAAATGAAGATAAAACGTTTAGCATAGGCCAAAAAATATAAATCATGGATTGCTGACGACTGAAAAAAGGTAATTTTCAGTGATGTAACTCATTTATTTGTGCAGGGTTACCTAGAAAATGTCGTTAGACAAAGCAGCTGTGAACCCTTAAGATCTGAGCATGCAAAACACCCTCTGAAACAGATGCTTTGGGTTTTTTTACATCAAATGGCACTGGAAGCTTAGTTCCTGTTCAAGGTATGATGAATTCAGCCAAGTACGTAGAAATATTACAACATAGGATTGTTCTTCTTGCAAACTTTTGACGGGGCATTTCAACATGACTTGGCCCCATGTCACAATTCGAAATTGGTCGAGAATTTCATGCTGAAAAATCAAATTCATTTGCTTGATTGGCCTGGAAATTCACTAGACTTAAATCCCATAGAAAAATTGTGGAATATTTTGAAGAGACGTTTAGGTAAAATGGACTGTACAACCAAAGAACGCATGATAACGAATGCTATAAAAGTGTGGTTCCACGATTATGAAGTCAAAAATATGTGCACTCAATTAGTGGAGTCAATGCCAAAACGAATTCAAGAGGTCATTTCTGCTAAAGGAGGACATACTTCATACTAATACAGGTATTTATCAGTGTACATCAAGGCATAGAATGATATAAAGGCATAGTTTTGGAAAAAAGAGTGATTTTTTACTTTGTCCCAATTAATTTGCACAATATAGTATTTCTGGATGACCCTCTTATATCTTCAAAGGTCACGTTTAAAAGACTGCCTATGGTAAGTAAAAGAAATACGCATGAATCGGAAAAGCGACGTTGCGAAAACAAAATCAAGATGTGAAAAGCAAACTGGATTTCAGGTGAAGCCGCATTTATTTAAGAAAAAAATCGGCTTCTATGAGGAGTGTACAACATACAGACTTTCGAAATAGCGCTCCGTGAAAATTTAACGACCATCGGTAAAAGGTACAGCGATGAATATTATGGCGCAAAATAAATAAATTCCTTCACAAGCTGATGTAGGTGCGCATTCTTTTTATAGTTCCAGGTCGTTCGCGTAAGACGTAGCGAGATATCACTTTCAAGAAATTATATCTCTCGAAAATTTAAACCTGTCAACGGATTTCAATATCCGTTTTAAAATCACAATGTATGTTGCAGTTCAAACGGCAAGGTAGGCTATGAATTTTAAATAAAACAAAAATATATTATGTTCTATTCATTCGACCATTGACAGCAAACTGCAGTCCTATTTTTTTTTCACGACGCAATTCATAAATGCTGAAAATGCGTAAACTGCGCAAAATTTTACTCTAGTTTGATATAAGTTTTCAAAACAGTGGTGCACAATGAGGGCCAAATTATAAAGACAACCTGGTAAGTATGTTGTTGGGCCACCATTTGCCCTTAATGCTGCTTGAATTCCGTCTTGGTATGGACTCTATTAAATGTCGATCAGTGACTTGGGGTATGTTAGACCAAATACGATGAACTGCATCCTCCAGCTTTTGAAGATTTTATTGTAGCTGTCTGATACCCCCTTCGACTTCATCCTACAAATGCTCCATTGAATTGAGATTTGATGATTGAGGAGGCCAAAGTAGCTGGGAAAAGTCTCTGTGGTGTTCCTAAAGCCATTCGCCCACAGTGTGAGCACTATGACAAGGAGAATTGTCCTTCTGGATGTATCCATCTCCTTTTGGATAAATCATCAACATAACTGGGAGGACTTGGTCGGCAACGATTTTTAAATACCTTTGGGCGGTCAGACGTTGCTCCACACGAAACAAAGTGCCTTAACACTCCCGCGAAAACATGCCCCAGACCATAACGTTGCCTCAGCCATCTTGAAGAGTGGTGACGATGGAAAATGGGCAAATGCTTTTGTGCTTCTCGCTACATATCCTCATCCTTCCATCTGCACGGTGTAGTTGAAAACGTGATTCATCGGACCACATTACCCTTTTCCACTCATTTACTGTCCGATTCTTGTGTTTCTGAGCGAACTGGAGGCGTTTCTTCAAGTTCGCTGCAGATAGCAATGGCTTACGGACAAACCGTTACACATTTCTTCACGCAAAAAAACTGCTCCAGGTCCTTGATAGATGCAGGAGGAGGATAACGGGAACTTACTCTGTTTCCCAACACACAACAGTCGATGATGCTTAAGTCTGGTGATTGGGGAAGCCAAGAAAGGTGTGGAAGTTCGTCCTCATGTTCCTCAAACCATGATTGGACGCTCCGAGCTCTGTGAATTGGGGTGTTATCATCTTGATAGATGGCATCCCCTGCAGGAAACAATGTCATTGGATGGACTTGGTCGGCCAAAATGGTTTCGTACTCCCTGCCAGTCATTCGTCTTTTCAAGGTGATTAGGGGACCTGCTGAAAATCACGATTTGACCGCCCACAGCATGACAGAACCACCACCATGCGGCACTGTTGGGAGAAGACAGTCTGGATCGTACGCTTCTGACGGGTTTCTCCACACGTAAACACGTCCTGCGGTGGGGAATAGTGTGAACGTGAATTCATCCGACCACATTACACGCTTTCATGCATCGGCAGTCCACGTTGTATGCTCCTGGCACCACTGCCGTCGCTGTTGGACATTTATCCGGGTCACCAAAGGTTTTGCAATAGCAGCTCTGCCATGAATATCTTGTTCATGCAGTTCCCTGTGCACTGTTTTCGTTGATACTGGGGTTTGGAGACGCACATTGAGCTCCGCACTTACTTTTGGCGCCGTGGCCTTCTTATTACGGGTAACAATCATAACGTCAAAGGGTTACGTTATAGTACGTCACACAATCCTTTTTAATGTTCTCCTGTCTCTATCAGTTAGGGCCGTTCTCCGACCGCTCCTGAGTTTCGCAGACGAGGTTTTTGCAACAAATACGGTATGCTGCCATGACGCTAGACATAGTAGCTCTCGAAACCCCCACCACCCTGGCGACTGTTGTCACGGAGGCACCAACTAGCCGGCCACCAACAATTAGCAATCTTTCGAAGTCCGTTAGGTCGCTCATTTCGTTGTCCCCCTGAAAGAAATTTTGCAACAAGACACTTTAAATGCATTTAAACAGGACATTGAGTTCCTAAACAAAGCTATTACAACCAAAACAAGAAAGATGACACCGAATTTTTGGGTGTAATAAGCACGTCTTTTGAATCCGTTCTGATGCAAATTAAATTTATTAAAGCTATTCAAAGGCAATGGAACCGGTATGGAAAACAATAGTATCTTACGGAAAAAAGAAGTTTTTCAATCGGGTTTTTAATCCCTCAGATATTGCTGTAAACGGAATCGTGAGCTTACGCCCTCTGGTTGCAGACTTGTGCGTTAAGAAAAATATGAATTTATATGAGAAACATTTCGCACCGGAAACGCTCTATAACACAGAAATAGTTTTTCAAATCGGACTCTTAGAAACAGAGATATCGACAAAAATAAGATATGAACCGACGCTCCCTGGCGGGAAAAACATGTATTACTTTAAGAAGAACATATTCTCAAAAGGTTTTTTGATTTGAGCAGTATAGGTCCACGAAAGAATGTTTTTAGTCAAGTTTTCAGGAGCTCATATTTTGCTGCAAATACATAAGCAGAAATTAACACTTATGCCCCCTGGTGGCCAAACCATTATTTACTAAACATTAGAAATTATATGAAAAAGATTTTCCATCAGGTGTTGTATCCGCTACAGGAAGAATTTTTCAAATAGGAGTTTTAGAAGCAGAAATAACGCCGAAAACGCAATTTACCTTTGCGCCCCTAGCGGAAAGTCTATGATTCACTTGAAAATTTTGAATTTAAATGAAAAACATTTCGCATCTGAAACACTATCCAACAAAGAAAGAAGTTTTCAAATCAGACTCATAGAAGTAGAGATATTGACAAAAATAAGATTTACATCTACGCCCCTGGCGTAGAAACCATGCATTATTTTAAGAAGAAAATGTTCCCAAAAGGTTTATCGACGTGAGTAGTATTGATCCACAAACAAATTTTTTTCAATCGAGAAATTAGGAGCTCAGATTTTGCTGCAAATACATCAGAAGCGGACATTAAGACTTACGCCTCCTGGTGGCCAAACCATTTTTACAAAAATTATAAATTATGTGGAGAGGATTTCCCATCAGGAGCTGTATTCGGTGCAGAAAGAATTTTCCAAATCGGAAATTTAGAGGCAGAGATATAGGGGGAAACGCAATTTACCTTTACGCCCCCTAGCGGAAAGTCTATAAATTACTTGAAAATTTTGAAATTATATGAAAAACATGTCACACTGGAAACACTATCCAACAAAGAAGGAATTTTTTAAATCGGACTCCTAGAAGTAGAGCTATTGACAAAAATCAGATATATATATCTACGCCCCCTGGCGGAGAAACCATGCAATATTTAAAAAAATATTCCGAAAGGTTTATTGACGTGATTGGCATCGGTCCACGCAAGAATTTTTTCAATCGAGATTTTAGAAGCTCATATTTTATGGCAAACACATCAGAAGCAAAAATTAACACTTACGCCCCCTGGTGGCCAAAGTATTCTTTAAAAAAATTAGAAATTATATGCAAAAGAATTTCCACCAGGAGGTGTATCTGCTAAAGAAAACATTTTTCAAATCGGAGTTTTATAAGAACAGATATCGGGGAAAACGTAATTTACTTTTACACCCCCTAGCGGAAAATATATGTGTAATTTGAAAAAGTAACTATACCGAAAATACTCTTCGACATAAATGGAATCGAAAGATAAAAGAATGTTTTCAATCGGATGTTTAGAAGCAAATATGTGGAACAAAACGTATTTTGAAATGCGACATCATCTGCATTTACGCCTTCTATCGGCGAAATTGTACATCGTAAAAAAAAAACGAAATAAGGGATCATCATTCGCATATTTCAGGCTTCCCAACGCAAAAAGAATTTTTCAAATCGGACTAATAGTTGCAGAGATATCGTGTCTACAGACGGACGGACGGACAGACCGATAGCATAAGCACGATCTTTTTCTACAAAAGACGTGCTAAAAAGTGGTAGATACCTTTGCGTATTGCGACGTACATGTATGCAGCTGCATTAAAAGGCACGTCTCTGAGCGTGTTGTTCACATTATTATATTTTGTTATTAGATTTTGCAAACATCACAGGGTTGCTAACAATTTCCTTCCATGTAACAGATCAGACTGTTACAAAAAGAAAGAGGGAAAGGAAGGGACGGTGGGGGAGAAAACCGTTCACTTAGAGACATCACAAAAAATATGACAAAAATATAAAAAATATGAAAGTAGAAAATTCCATTCAATTTAATTTACGGATCTGTTTCTCTTCTTTCCGTCAAACAAATGCAGATATAATTAAATTGCTAACCATGTGGTGACTGCTATTTTGAAAGAAAGGAAGAAGACATTTTTTCTGTTCATTTAAAACTGGGGTTGTGCTAAAACAAGAAAAAAGTTTGCTGTCCATTTAGAGACGAAATCGCTCAAAAACAACAACAACAACAACAACAAAAAGCTTCGAATTTCTGACAATTTAGAGACAAAGCTGTTCCGAAAAAAGGAACCAATTTCTGTCCATCTAGAGGCGGGCGGGGGCTGCTTCACGAGAAAGAAGGAAAACAATTCTGTCCATTTAAAGACAAATAGAAATTTGTTTCCTTCATTTCTTTTCCCCTCTCTCCAAGAAAAGTGTAGAGATAATTAAATTGCTGTCCATGTTCTGCCAGATCTGTGTTCCAAAAGATAAAATAAAATAAATTCACGTCTATTTAGAGACAGAGATGGCTCAAAAGAAAAGAAATAAATCTGTTCCCAGTTAGACAGAGATGGTTCAAAAGAAAGGAAATAAAATTTGTCCACACTTAGAGACACAGATGTCACAAAAAAAAAAAAGAAAGGAAAAATAAATTAGAGACGGAACTGTTCCAAAAGAAAAAAGAAAAGGAAAACAAATTTCTCTCCATTCAGATGCGGAACAGTTTCGAAAGGGAGAAAAAGGAAGCAACTTTCTATCCATTTAGAAACAGAGCTGTTCCAAAAGAAAGAAGGAAATAAATTTCTCTCCAGTTATAGACACAACTGTCCTGAAAGGAAGAGAAAGTAAAAGTAAACACATTTTTCCATTTACGAGTAAAAACTAAGATATATCAAAAACGTAGATTCTGTAACATGAAAATCATTAGTAGAGCAAAGTGCATGATGAAATGGTGAAAAATAGTGCTTAGCGTAAAATTCAAAGCTTTAACTGGGAATCACCATTAGTAAATTGCTTCTCATGCCAATAACAAAATAAGATCACGTGAGTTTGGCAGACTGATATTAGATTTAATAACTTAAACAAAGAGTTGATCCTTTTCGGAAGCTAAAGAGATGTTTACGACGTCATGTGGAGGTAAAATCATTACTGCGCTTGCCCTGACACGCTTTCATCGACGGTTAAAAGTGAAAACAAGCAACGTATTTTCGTCAATGTCAACGCTAAGTTCCCAAACAAACACACATTGTTTGCAGCAAATATTTTGTGAAGAGACCGCACGGTTGCTTTTAGATAGTAAACCGTCCTCCATACATATACACTGAAGAGCCAAAACATTCTGACCACGTGGCGCCAAAACATCTCTTATCCGGCGAGGCATTACCACTACAATATTTCTAAATGCATCTTGTGGAATCTGGTACTAACACATTACCAGAAGATCCTTGAGCTATTGCAAGTTACGCGGTTGAGCCGCCACAGATCGGATTTTCTGTTCCAACACAAACCACAGATAATTGATGTTTGAGGAATTTGGAAACCAGGTCAATATCTAGAAGTCTTCTTCATGTCTCCGCAAACCATTATCGAACAACCCGGACAGTGTGGCATGCCGCATTGTCTGATGAAAGAAGGCACCACTAGAGGGAATGCAATTTCTGTCTGCCTTTAACATTTCTAAATGCATCTTGTGGAATCTGGTGCTAACACATTACCAGAAAATCATTGAGCTATTGCAAGTTACGCGGTGCCTCCCCGGTGGCGCAGTGGTATAAGCGATGGCCTCTGATCATTCGTCCGAAAGGGGTCCGGGTTCGAATCCCGGTGAGGCATGGATGTCGTGTTTGTCTTACGGCACTGATTCTCTCCCTTCCCTGGAACCAGTGACCATAAATTAGGGACGGGCGACTGCTTATAGCCCATTGAGTTGCTCACGGTGGTCGTTAAACCTCCAATCAAAAAAAAAAAAAAAAAAAAAAAAGTAACGTGGTTGAGCCGCCACAGACCGGATTGTCTGTTCCAACACAAACCACAGATAATTGATGTTTGTGGAATTTGGAAACCAGGTCAATATCTAGAAGTCTTCTTCATGTCTCCGCAAACCATTATCGAACAATCCGGACACTGTGGCATTGGCTGATGAAAGAAGACACCACTAGAGGAGAATACCGTTGCTATGAAAGGAATTACCTGGTTTGCAATGATGTTTAGGTAGATGGTAGACGGCATTGTTTCCTGTTCGTCAATGACTGGACCCCGGGTTCCTCAGCAGAACATTGCCCAAAGCATTACACTTCCTCCACCGGCTGGTTTTTGTCCCACGGTGCATCCAACACTTTCCCAGGTAAACGATGCACATCACGTACCTGGCCATTCAGATGGTTGGCTCACAAAACGAGATTTGTCGAACCAGACGACCTTCTTCCATTCATTCAAAGACCAGTTCTGATGCTCGCGTGCAGATTGTGGGCGCTTTCGACGGTGAATCGAGGTTAGCATGGGCACTCGGACCTGCCTGGGGCCCCATTTTCAGCAGGGGTCGATGTACTGTGAGTTGTGACACATTACTCCCTTCACCAGCATTCAAATTAGCCGCGAGTTGCTTCACAGTATCCCTTCTCAATCAATGAATGAAATACGACATTACACCACTGTACAATACAAATTTGGAAAATGTGAATCCGTTTATTGGTGTAAATATGACATGGATGTTAAGTCAGATAATGTCCGAAAACTTGAAACTTTCATCTTAGAGCAGGAATCGAATCCGCGTCTCCCGGATAGCGCCCTAGTATGCTAACCACTACACCACCCAAAACGACCAAGTTGCTTCGACTAGCAAATCCTGTGATGGTTATATTAAAATTAATCGGAAACTTTAGACCTGGTCGTTCTGGGTGGTGTAGTGGTTAGCATACTCAGCAGTGGCGTACATTTGAAGCTAGCTAGGCTAGCTGCGAAGCCCAGATAAAGCACAAATAAAAAGCAATTAGGTACACACAAATAAAAGTGAATAATTATCAACAGTATTAAACTACGTTGTCTGTCGATTCTTTTGCTGAGAAAAAAACACATGAGCGGATTCGCTTCTTTTGAGTAAGAGAAACAGTCTGGCGAGCAAAGACCAACGGGCCACCCCGGTGGCGCAGTGGTCTAAACGATGGACTCTGATCATTCGTCCGTAAGGGGTCCGGGTTCGAATCCCGGTGAGGCATGGATGTTGTGTATGTCTTATGGCACTCGCTCTCTCCCTTCCCTGGAACTAGTGACCCTAAATTGGGGACGGGCGACTGCTTATAGCTCATTGAGTTGCTCACGGTGGTCGTTAAACCTCCAATCAAAAAAAAAAAAAAAAAAAAAAAAAAAAGACCAAAGGGCCACCTAGTGGAAGGATGCATCATGACGCAACCAGCTCTACCAGTCTTCGCTGTGTGATTCGAAAACTTTGGATAGGATCGCCGGTTAACGTTTCCATGACAACTTAAAGGCGCGGGTGAATGGGCCATTGCTTGGGGCAAGGGTTCACTCCGAAAAGAGAAGACTTAGACTGCATGCTCCCGCCCGTAAAAACACGTGTTTCGCGAGAGTTGTTCCAATTGTATGAAGTGTCAGTGAATTAAAATCAGCGATATTATATCTTAAATTCGTGGTTTTGTTGGATTCAAACTGTTTTGATAAATGTTGTGAAAGGTTTCCTGAAAATCAACTGTCAGAATTAAAAAAGCAACAACTATGCTTCAAATTTTGATACAGTTCGACTCAAAAATGAACTGAAGGTGTTTTATTCCCTTCACGAACACAAAAAGAAATTAGTAAGATGCATTATTTGTTACATAAAATTGGATATTTGGACATTGTATTTACTGAGATGTACAAATTAGCAGACCTAATATTATGCATGGTTCCCATCAACAACTGCAGCTTCCAAAAGAAGTTTTTCTGCATTAAAAAGAATCAAAACATATTTTAGGGCCACACAAATGACATTTACACTTGAGCAGCTTGGCTGTTTTGTTAATAGAGAAAAATATTATTTTTAAGTATGAAAAGGTACTCGGAAGAAAATTTTTATAAAAATTTTTTATGTTCAGTCCAACAAACGGGCAACACTTCGTCAGATTACAGATAATCTGACTCAGTGACCATGTCCGACGGCCTCTAAACTTACAGTTCGCGGCACATTACATCTTAAGGGCTACAGAAGCAGACGGCTTGTCTGTAAGCCATTGCTATCTGCAGCGAACAAGAAGAAACGCCCGCGGTTCGCTCAGAAACACAAGAATTAGACAGTAAATGAGTGGAAAAGGGTAATGTGGTCAGATGAATCACGTTTTCAACTACACCATGAAGGTGGAAGGGTGAGGATATGGAGACAGCAGCACGAGAGCATGGACGCATTTTACATTGCCACTACTTTTCAAGCGGACAAGGCAACGTTATGTTCTGGGCTATGTTTTCATGGGAGTATTTGGGCCCTTTGATTCGCGTGGAGCAAAGTCTGAGTATGCAAAGGTATTTAAATATCGTTGGCGACAAAGTCCATCCAGTTATGTTGATGGTTTATCCCAATGGAGACGGATACTTCCAGCAGGACAATGCTCCATGTCATAGTGTTAACAGTGTACGCGGATAGTTTGAGGAGTAACACGGAGACTTCTCTCTGCTACATTGGCACCCCTCAATCATCGAATCTCAGTCTAATGGAGAATTTGTGGCATGAAGTAGAAAAGGGCATCAGACAGATTGATACGCTACCATCAAATCTGCAAGAGCTGGAGGGTGCAATTCATCGCATTTGGGCTAATATACCACAAACCTATTACCGAAATTTAATATGGAGTCCATACCAAGACGGATTCAAAGAGTATTAAGAGGCCACCCAGGTGGCGCTGGATCGACCTAGATGGGTCCGGGTTCGAATCCCGGTGAGGCATGGATGTTGTGTTTGTCTTATGGCACTGGTTCCCTCCCTTCCCTGGAACCAGTGTTCATAAATTAGGGACGGGTGACTGCTTATAACCCACTGAATTGCTCACGGTGGTCGTTAAACCTCCGATCAAAAAAAAAAAAAAAAAGAGTAGCGCAACAACGTACTAACCAGGTAATCATAATAATTTGGCCACTAAGTGTATTGCTTGCTTGTTCATTGAAGCAGTTTTATGCTCCATTCAATGAAAACATGACTGTATTGTTCCTTGAAAAATCTAACTATTCTAAAAGTCTCTTGAGACTTCTGGAAGTATAGCATTCAAGATATAGAAACTTTTCGCGTGTAGGTTTTATTAAAAATCGAGAAGAGAGAAAAATTATCAGTACCTTTTAAAAATTTGATTCCCTAGCAATAAGTTCATCATTCATCATAATTCTTTACGAATATCGTAAAGGCTGCGCAATAGGGATTCAGGACAACCTATCTAACCAAAATGAAGCTTAGAAAAAAAGGCGGTGCTTCACTTAAAATATTGTTGTAACATAGTGTTTCAGAAAGGAAGAATACATATAGGAGGGATGGAAAAGAGAAAATACCATTATTGAAAAGGGTGTAGGTACTGTTCTGCTCCAAAATATCTAACTTCGTTGCTTTAATAATTGCGACATCTCTGTGTTCTTTGTTTGTTCTAAGTAAAGTTCAAATAACGACTAAAATGTTTTATGTATTTATGCAGTGCTCTTGTTTTATTTTCAGAAAGTGCCGTTCGACTCTTAAAGCAAATCAAGCAACGAAAGCCACAGCACTTACGGCCAGAGCGAAGTAATGTAAGCAAAGAAGAATCCTAAAGTGTATATCTGATGTGTTGTGGATCTGCGATGCATTCCTGACAAGCGGCTTGCGAAAATAGTGAGCCAGCCTTTCTGATGCTGAGGCGTCATCGATCGTCGGAAGATTGCTGAGTGTGCTGGCCAACGACTTGCCGGCGGCTGAAGCTAAACACCATCTGCCTGCTTGCCTGCCGCGCCGTAGTCCGGCAAAGCACCAACAGAAACAGATAACTCCTTTCTTCTTCACACTTTTACAGTGGCAAATATAACACTACATAAATTTCCACTACTTTCTCTGTTCGTGTGGTGAGGGTCCGCAGTGGAAAAATCAAAATACACAGCAAAAACCCCTTCTGCTTGTCTTAAATTCCCGTAATATCTTCTGCGCAAATCAACGATAAGTAAAATTTTTCTTTTGGAGTGAAAACTAATTACGAGAGCGAAAGAAAAACAGAATAAACATTTATCTTGGAAATAAAACATCGCGAAGACTGTGCGTTTGGCAATCTGATGCTTGTGGTAAGTTAATCTTTTTTTTTTTTTTTTTTTAGTTTGTAGAATTTTCTTCTTTCTTTTAGCGCATCAGTGAAAGTAATTCATATCCATTAGATATAATTTAATTCTTAAATGTTTTGAATATGATACACCTCGGTCATTGATTTTTTCAGTTAGTATTCTTTTTTTTTATTGGGGGTTTAACGACCACCGTGAGCAACTCGATGAGCTATAAGCAACCGCCCGTCCTTAATTTAGGGCTATTGGTTCCAGGGTAAGGAGATTCAGTGCTGTAAGACAAACACAGCATCCTTGCCTCACCGGGATTCGAACCCGGAACTATCTCCTACAAAAGGTCCGAACCTGGCGTTTAGACCACTGCGCCACTGGGGAGGCCAGTTAATATTCTAGCTACTCTGGAACATATAGGGCTGTGAGAACTTTCCGTCTTTAATTTAGACTTAGTAAAGCTAGAACTGGGGAGAACTGGAACCAAATAAACACCTCAACCAGGTGTGCCTCGTGCACCCAACTATTCGTTCGGCAAAGTCTGTAATCCACAAATTTAAAAAAACTATTGTATCATTGCATTCTCAGACGTACAAACCATAAAAAAAAAACCGCTAGCGTGGAACAGGAAACTAAGATCTTCGCCCCATGAAGTTGGAGATCTAGTTTAACAGAAAGAAACTTATTTAAACACGTGAAAATTCTGTTTCTTGGGAACAAACACGACACAGGAAATGGACCAATTAATATACACTGAGGTGTCAAAAAAAATAAAAATAAAAAACAAACAAAGAAACTGGGAAGGGCGCTACCATTTCCATTACATGCCTCCACACCCATGCGGCAAATGGAATCGTCCGCAAACGATATACACTGAAGTGACAGAAGAACTAGTACAGACGAGCTTAAGCAAAATACATAGTAACGTCACCCATGCGCGTACTCGGTTGCGTCCGCGGTACAGCTGCAAACGGTATAAAAACAAGCCTGCAGCTGATTGCGATCATATCGAACTGTGAGGTAGAGTGAAAATGTCGCAGCGGGAGAGAACTGACTTTCAGAAAGGAAAGATTGTTGGGTGTTATATTAGTGGGTTGTCCATAAGAGAAACCGAGAGGCGTTTAAACATACCCAAGTCAAGTGTTTTGGATGTACTAAATAAGTGGCAGACACATGGCGTGCCTGAAGCAGCTAAACGTACCGGCAGACCAAAGAAAATCAGTGATAGAGGTCGTCGAAGCATCAGGAGAGTTGTTACAGCTAATCGACGGAGAAGTGCACAAGACCTCAGTGTACAGGTGAGTAAAAATGCTGGAACCTCGGTATGTACACGTACCATTCGCAGAGAACTTCATTCCATGGGTTACCGTGGTCGTGCGGCTGCTCATAAGCCTTTCATCTCCACCCGGAATGCTACTTGTCGTTTAGCATGGTGTAAAGAACATTTACCGTGGACCGTAGATCAATGGAAACGGGTCCTATGGACTGATGAATCCAGATACACGAGCCATCAGTCTGATGGTAATGTGTGGGCATGGAGGCAGCCGGGGGAACGCTATTTACCAGTGTACTGTCGCTACGGACAAGTTTGGAACTGGCAGTGTACTCGTGTGGGGGTGTTTTTCGTGGTATGGTCCCGGCCCATTGGTTATCGTGGACAAACCTGTTAACCAGCACGTCTACCTCGATATTCCGGACAATTATTCCCTACCAACTCTGTCGCAATACTATGGAACCGAGTCTTGTTGGTACTACCAGGATAATGCACCGAGCCGTAAAGCAAGGACTGTTACGGCGTTGTTTGACGATAATTGCGTATCCTATGTGGACTGGACAGCACAGAGCCCTGATCTTAATTCCATATGGGATGAATTAGAGCGCCGCATAAGAATTTTTTTGTTTTTTTTGTTGGAGGTTTAATGACCACTGTGAGCAACTCAATGGGCTATAAGCAGTCACCTGTCCCTAATTCAAGGCCACTGGTTCCAGGGAAGGGACAGAGCCAGTGCCGTAAGATGAACACAACATCCACGCCTCACGGGATTCGAACCCGAACCCCTTTCGGACGAATGATCAGAAACCATCGCTCAGATCACTGCGCCACCGGGGCGGCCATAAGAAGTTGGGAACCAAGACATACTGCTAAGCAACAGTTAGCGGCAGCATTATGTACTCAATGGAAGCGCATACCTATCGCTGTGTTCCAAAACCTTGTCGAAAGCATGTCCCGAAAGGTCAGTGCCTGCATTAAGACCAAAGGTGGACCGACACCGTACTAATGTATGTCAATAAATGCTATTTTGTGTTTCTCTTCTAGGTGTCCGGGGACTTTTGTCAATATAGTGTATTCTGCGTGTTAGATTTTGCGAAATTTCTGTCTAAATACGAAAAAACCTGAAACGGACTTTTCTGAAATAAACGGAATTACTGACTACGGAAAATCTGTGAAAATACGGAAGTTAAAAAAAACGGGAACTTTTAAAAACGGAAATTCCGTTAAAGTTACCTGCAACTGTGAAGCACGTTATTTTCAGAAATTTTCCGTGAATTCACACCACTTATTTTTATGGTGTCCGGCAGGCCGGCTTCTGACTATTCATCTGTCTTAGCATTGGCTTCTGACTATTCATCTGTCTTAGCATTGGCTTCTGACTATTCGTCTGTCTTAGCATTGGCTTCTGACTATTAGTCTGAGATGGGTCCGGGTTCGAATCCCGGTGAAGCAGGGATCTTGTGTTCGTCTTATGGCACTGGCTCTCCCCCTTCCCTGAAACCAGGGGCCCTTAATTAGGGACGGACGACTGCTTATAGCCCATCGTGTTGTTCACGGTGGTCATTAAGCCTCCAACCAAACCGAACATAAGGTAGATACTCTGAAAAGTGAATGTCGATTTTGTAGAGCAAAATATTAGAACGTTGAAGTTACACACGTGTATTAAATACAAATCCATATCTTATTTTAAAAAATCACGGTTACTCTTGTGGGATTAACGATGCTTCTGCTCTGAATAAATACTGACTTTAAATAAATCTTAAGTTCTTTTGAACTTACAAGCGATGTTTCTTTCACTATTGTTAAAACTTGGGATAATGCACCAAAATCATCTCTAAAACTTATTGATGCTGTGAAGAAAGGTGCAAATAGCATGATTTTAATAATATGACACTCAATGGTGCTGTTGAGTCCCTCCCTGTTGGTGGTCAACGTCAACTTTACTCATCTCTTATCGGTACCACCATAGACTTTGCTCTCAAAGGCAGTCAGCCCTAGCACGACTTCATACAATATTCTGTCTGGCTACAAGAGATATAGTCAATCCGTACCCATTTTGTATCGAGCTAAAAAAGGGCCGCACCATTTGTTTTGCCAACTTATTCATTTCTGTTACATCAAAACCTTGGAATTCACCACTTCATTTTCTCATAAAATTACAACCATCAACTATAAAATAGGGGGGATAAAATATTGTTCAGCAGCTCAAAATTTTACCACATAAGGTTAAAAAAATATATACCGTAGTGCTGTGTTTTTAGGGTTTACCTTTAATGATCAAATAAAAAAAAGCAGGGTTTTCGAAATTAGGATAGCATAAACACCCTTACGTTGAACCAAGGGTCATGAATCGAGGAATGAACCAAGGCTTTGCAATTACGCGTGCTACAAAACTGAATGTTTTAAAGATATTTCGTAGTCGTACGGCTAACAATACCGATTAACGTTTTTATTCTACAGTCGCATCCGTTTATAACGAAGTCCAAGGGACCTGATGCAAACTTTGTTATAAAAATTACCAAAAAAAAAACCAAAAAAAAAACTACTGATTAAATGCAATAACAGTACGTAGTATGTACGAGATTTTATGAAAGAGTATCCAGACTGGCTGCATAAGTTCGGAATCGCGCGACACAGCAGGAGGCGGTTTGGCACAGGTTGACCTTGGAACTTAATACTCATGTGCCGTGAGTCACGTCTCACATGCTCGTTCGGTTGTTTTACAGTAGTTCTTTGTTCTTACGAGTGAGAAGTTGTTCGTTGCACTTGTCATGCCGAAAAAATTCATCAACGGATTTGCATCAAATTATGTCAAATACTTGGCAAAACTTGAAAAGACACATATTTAAATTTACAGAAATTCTATGGGGAAGGATTGTATGAGTTGTGAACAAGTTTATGAGTGGTATAAACGTTTTAAAGATAGTCGCGTAGGTGTCGAGAGCGATGAGCAGTCTGGGAGACCAGCAACGAGCAAAAATGAAAATAATGTCGAACTTGTGCGCACAGCTGTGCGGTAAAATTGCCGAATCATTATTCTTGAGTTGTATGTAGACTTCAACATTAGTTTTGATTCATTACAGTCGATTCTTTCGAGCGATTTGGATATGAGACGCGTCTCAGCCAAATTTGTGCCACAATTGCTCTCTGCTGAGCAAACGTAGACCTGTGTTTGAGGGGCTAGGGACCTGCTTGAGTGTGTTGAAAACGACGAAATTTTTTTTAAAAACTATCATAACCTGATGATTATGACGATGCGTGCAGAATAAAATTCAATGACCAGGTAAAAACGCTGTGTTATGCACGATTAAAACGAAGTCTGAAGATGACAGATGTACTTCGTAAAATTACATTTAATCACACTTAACTATATACAAAGATTAAAATGACACTCATAAGATTTTTCAGACTTCCCTGGAGTCCTTCATTCGATGAAAAAAGGCCGCATAAAAAGTTGTCATGGCATATAAATAAGATAGTCGTTGCCACTGAATAATTCAACTCATAGAAGCAAATAAAAGTCAAGCAATTTACATACCGGAGGCCTGCACCAAACACAGGTAGGATGGGACACACACTTTCCAAACTTCAGGGTGGAATGGAATTTTCTTTCATTTTAACAGGTACAATGGTTTTCCAAGCCTACAAAACTTGGGTAGGTGAATCCTCGTTGCCTTGTACCTGTTAAAATTAAAGAAAATTCCATTCCACTCTGAAGTTTGGAACAGTGCGTGTCCCCTCCTACATATGTTTGCTGCAGGCCTCCGGTATGTAAATTGCTTGACTTTTATTTGCTTCTGTGAATTTAATTATTCAGTGGCAACGACTATCTATCTTATTTATATGCCATGACAACTATTTATGCGGTCACTTTTCATCTGATGAAGGACTCCAGGGGAGTCTGAAAGATCTTATGAGTGTCATTTTAATCTTTGTATCAGGGTGTTCATTTAATGCGGCGACAAACTCAAAGGGTTGTTAGTAGACACCAAGAGGAACAAAAATTGAAATGGGACATGGTGTCGCAAACCACGTTTAGTTGGTGAAAATTGCAAAAATACGTATGCAGGCTCTGACTCCAGAGGTGAGGGAAGGCGGATGTCAGTTAATTGCTGAATGCGTTCTATAACGAAGTAAATTTCTCCGTCATTTCTGTCCACGTCAGGATTCGAACCCGGATCCCCTCATTCCGGAATAAGTCACTGTACCAATTGAGCTACGCGGACGTTTGTTCTGACTACTATCTGCCTTTATGTCGTGTGCGTCCTGCTGGCAGGTACGTCACATCTCCCCCCCCCGAAAGAGGGTCGGGGGCATGGCCCACGGGTCAGCCGTGACCATGAATCGTTGCAGGCAGCCATCCACTGTAGAACGTGCACTTGAGAACTCCCAGTCAATTTTTTTATTTTTCGAAGCGCTGGAGAAGGGATTCTCTGATTTTTCCTATCTCGCGGTGTGGAAAGAACATCACACCATTGCGAGATTTTGAACGGTCGGGTCATCCGGATAGTTCGGGCGCCATTATAACGAAGTAAATTTCTCCGTCATTTCTGTCCACGCCAGGATTCGAACCCGGATCCCCTCATTCCGGAATAAGTCACTCTACCAATTGAGCTACGCGGACGTTTGTTCTGACTACTATCTGCCTTTATGTCGTGTGCGTCCTGCTGGCAGGTACGTCACAGTTCGTGGGTTCACCTACGATGTCTGACGTTTGCTTGGCCTCCACGTTCGCCGGATCTCAATCCGTTGGACTTCTTCCTCTGGGGTCACCTTAAATCACTCGTTTATGAGACACCTGTGAACACACCGGAGGATCTCATCGAGCGGATCGTCGTCGCTGCGGCAGAAATTAATAGCACACCCGGTATCTTCGAGCGCGTCAGGGAATCGTTTTTACGTCGTTGTAGACTGTGCAAAGACGTCCGCGGCCGCCACTTCGAACAACACCTGTAATAATTTCGTTCACATCATTCTCATCGTTCCCTTTTCAGCATTGTACTGTGCACAACAATGCAATAATTTCAATGTAATAATTTTTAACAACACCTGTAACAATTTCGTTCGCATCATTCTCATCGTTCCCTTTCCAGTTCCCTTTACTTATAACGAAGTAAATTTCTCCGTCATTTCTGTCCACGCCAGGATTCGAACCCGGATCCCCTCATTCCGGAATAAGTCACTCTACCAATTGAGCTACGCGGACGTTTTATTCTGGTATCTATCTGCCTTTATGTCGTGTGTGTCCTTCTGGCAGGTACGTCACATCTCCTGGTACGTTACATCATCTCCCCCTTATTTTTTTTATTTTTTTTTTCGAAGTGCTGGAGAAAGGATTCTCTTATTTTTCCTATCTCGCGGTGTGGAAATAACATCACACCATTGCGAGATTTTGAACGGTCGGGCCATCCGGATAGTTCGGGCGCCATTATAACGAAGTAAATTTCTCCGTCATTTCTGTCCACGCCAGGATTCGAACCCGGATCCCCTCATTCCGGAATAAGTCACTCTACCAATTGAGCTACGCGGACGTTTTATTCTGGTATCTATCTGCCTTTATGTCGTGTGCGTTCTTCTGGCAGGTACGTCACATCTCCTGGTACGTTACATACTTTCAATGTAATAATTTCGTTCACATCATTCTCACCGTTCCCTTTCCAGTATTGTACTGTGCACCACAAGCTGTGTTGTAAACATGCCGTCAAATAAATCTTTTTGTAGTTATTATTGTAATTTTTGTCGTCCCAGCGTGACGTCAGAACCTGCATAGATATTTTCGCGATTTTCGCCGAGTAAACGTGGTTTGCGACACCATGTTCCATTTCAATTTTTGTTCCTCTTGATGTACACTATACTAACAACCATTTGAGTTTGTCGCCGCATTAACTGAACAACCTGTATAGTTAAGCGTGATTAAATATAATTTTACTAAGTACATCTGTCATCTTCAGACTTTGCTTTAATCGTGCATATCACAGCGTTTATACGTGACCATTGACTATCACAACTGGTGATGAATCGTGGGTTTATGGGCATGACTCCGAAAGTAAGAACCTGTCTTTACAGTGGAAGACCCCAAACTCTCCAAAAAAGCACAACAAAGCCGTAGCAATGTCTACACGATGCTGACTGGTTTTTTGTTTAGTCATGAGAGAATTGTGCATCATGAATACGTTCCATCAGGCCGGCCAATCGACAAGGAGTACTACTGTCAAGTTTTGATGCGTTTGAGGGACGCAGTTCGTCACAAAAGGCCGGCACTGCAATAGAGTATCCGATGCAGGAAGCATTTTCAAATCATGATCTGTATCTGATGCAGGAATCATTTTTCATATCGGGGTTTTAGAAGCAGAGATATCGGGAGAAACGCAATTTATCATTACGCCCCTTAGCAAAAAATATATGCATTACTTGAAAAATTGGAAAATTGAAAAGCATTTCGCACCGGAAACGTTCTCCAACAAAGAATTTTTCAAATCGACCACTTGGAAGTAGATATACCGACAAAAATAAGATATACATCTACGCCCCCAGCCGGAAAAACTATGAATTATTTTAAGAAAGTATTTTGAAAAGGTTTTGAGCGGCATCGGTCCACGGAAGAACTTTTTCAATAGAACTGTCAGAAGCTCAGATTTTTCTGCAAATACATCAGAAGCAGAAATAAACACTTCCGCCTCCTGGTGGCCAAATCATTCTTTACCAAAAACTCGAAATTATATGCAAAACATTACTCAACAGGAGCCGTATCAGATGCAGGAAGAACTTTTCAAATCGGAATTAGAGATAACGGGGAAAACAAAATTTACCTTTACGCCCCCTAGCGGAAAATCTATGTATTACTTGAAAAACAAATTGTTCCTAAAATAGTTTTTGATATAAATGACATCGAAAGGGAAAATATTTTTTTTTTCAATCGGGTATTTAGAAGCACATATCTGAAATAGAATTTATTTTGAATTCGATATCATCTTTATTTACGCCCTCTAGCGGCAAAGTTATGCAGTAAAAAAATCTCTAGCGGTAAAGTTATGCATTAAAAAAATCCCGGAATGCAAAGATCATAATTCTCGCATTTCAAACTTCCTAATGCAAAATGAATTTTTCGGACTAATAGTTGCAGAGCTATGGTGCCCACAGACAGACGGACAGAGAAAGAGATAACATAAGCACGATCTTTTTTTTTTATACAAAAGACGTGCTAAAAAAAGAGTGAAACGGCTGTCATAGCTGATAGCTCCCGAGACCTTGACACGAGGAATTGGTGCTGTGTTGCGGCGAACAATAACACGTGGATAGTTGCGCTCTCCGCTGCGTCGCCACACATGCATACGGCGATCATCTGGTTCCAAAAAGAAGCGAGATTCATCCGTGAAAAACACATGTCGCCATCCCGTTGTACATGGCCGACATTCACGACACCACAGTAGATGATGAAGTGATTTTAATAAAACTGCACTGACATGCACTATGATAGGTAACCAATGTGGGAACAAATATTTTTTTCAGAATCGGAAATAAAGATCATGAATGACAGAGACAAGCATTGAGCCGTAATTGAATTCTTGGAAAAAGAGGGATGTGAGGCTCCAGAAAATCACAGAAGACTCCTGGCGGTGTATGGAGCTGCCACAATCGATATCAGTAATGTCCGAAGATGGATGAAGAGGTTTCGAGAGGGAGAAAGTTCAGTGTCGGACAAACAACGGAGTAGAAGACCCGCAACTTCTGTGAAAGACGCCAACAGACAACGAGTGAATGACCTCATCACAGCTGTTCGTCGTGTCACCATCCAGTAGTTGTGTGATGCAATTCATTTTGGTCAGAGTGCTATGGAAACATTAATTAGGGATCTTGGCTACAGAAAAATTTGTTCAAAGTGGATCCCAAGGAACCTAACCAGTGAACAATGTGAGCAAAGGGTGGACATGTGCCGGAACCTCTTGGACTGTTATGAGAGGGAAGGTGAGGTGTTTTTCTCTAATGTTGTGATGGGGGATGAAACATGGGTGTTCTTTCATGACCCAGAAACAAAACGTGCGTCAATGGAATGCCACCGCACATTTTCACCTTGACAGAAAAAGGTGAAAACAACTCGTTCCTCAGGGAAAGTGATTGTGACAATTTTCTAGGACAAACGTGGTGTCATTTTGACTGCTTTCCTTGAACGGGGTGCAACAATAAACAGTTCTCACTATGTGCAGACATTGAAGAAGCTAAAGGAAGCTATTAGAAGGAAATGAAGTGATATTCCACTTCATAGTGTTGTTTTACACCATGATAACGCACACCTCAATAGAGACCTCACAGGCTATTGCCAAAATTGGGTGGACGGTGATGCCCCAACCCCTACAGTCCTGATTTGGCTGGACGGTGATGCCCCAACCCCCTACAGTCCTGATTTGGCTCCTTTTTCCTTTTTGCCCCTTTGGAAAACACCCTTCGTGGGGAACGTTTCGACGATATGAAAGACGTTAAACTGGCTGTGAACTCATGGGTGAAACGACAGTCTCAGGAACTTTTCTAAAATGGATTTTACCAATGGGTTCAAAGATGACGGAAATGTATAGAAAGTGATGGACAATACTTTGAATAGGCTAACATTATTAACAATATGTCCAAGTATTTTGCCACCAAATTTCACATTTTTGCTGCTACAAATAAAAATCTTATGAGGAACGAGGCATTACTTTCAGAATGCTCTTTGTACTTAAAGCACATTTCTACATATGCTCCTCTGAGTGGTAATCGTAATTCCTTAACTCAAATATTTTCTTACTTTTTTATTGCTCTTTTTATCAGGGATACCGTATCCTGCTTATAATCTTCATTTTTTCGGGCGAAAAGACCTCTTCGTAAAGAAGGGATTCTGTCCAAATCTAAAAAGCTTAAAGTAAGAAAATAAAAAGGAAGTAAATATACTTCCAGTACTTGTGGAACATTAGTATTTGGAAATTATTCAGTGCCCTCATGGGGTCGGAAATTTTTATTGTCCCTAGCCTGTAGTAATATACTTTTTTTTATGTTTCATTCTACAAAATATTAGAATAAACAAAGACGCATATATGCATACATACATATTCTATTTTGGGAAAAGCGTATTACGAAACCACAACCGTTCACTATGCAATAGACGGATTCTGGCAGAGTTTAAAATTATACTAACCAAAAACAGAGTTGACGGATCAAAATAAAAACTGAACTAAAATACAGCAGTCAAATATGAGAGAAACGATCAACTGGCACTATAATAAAAGTGCAATAAAATGCAAGGTTTTAAAACAGAACTTTCTGAGCACGACCCTTGAAACGAAATGTGCATAAATTTCCTACTTTATACAACCATCACATCGGAGATGCATGCTCGAGGTCCAGTGACAGATTGGCTCGCAAGGTTTCTTTTAAGCAGTAAAAATCACAGACAGTGCGCTATTAGTACTGTGAGCTCGAAATTTGTGACCGTTATTTTGGACGTACGCCAAATGGTTTCAGCCGAAAAGAAGGATTCCTTGTGTAATCGATCGTAGATGCCTTTCTCATACAGTCGCCGTTGAGCTCATCATAATAATCTTTGAAAACAGAGGTATGCGTTGAAGCATTATGCTACAGATACACAGAAATGGAGACAGTCGTTGGGGTTTTCAGGGAACTCAATTTACGACTTTGATGAATGAATAAATAGTACGATGCATGTCCCTGATAGTAAAAATTCCGAGCTCCAATGTACGATTGCATCTTTTCTTTTATTTAAACCTACAGGTTTCGCTTACTACTATTGTTTTTCGACTGTATTTCATGTTTCTTTATTCATAGCTCTAGTTTGGGGCAAGTTGTATTAACCTTCACCATTCTGCGTTGTGACTTGTCTTATGAACAAATATAGGTTGACTAAACAGGAATCGTTTTGATGCCAGACTTTCGATGTCTGTGTGTGAATCGGGATTTCGTAAACGCATCGATTGTGTATCGATTCAGTTTCTCGCCGATCCCTAGAGCTAGTCACTCTAAATTAGATATGGGCTGCGCTTTCTGATTTCTCAGCTCATAGGGAGAGTTAAGTTATCCGTACAAGTATACTACACAGCGAGAATATTGTAAAACTGAGAAAATAAAGAGAGGTACTGTTGAAAATTTCTTGAAATCATATAAAATCTTTTTTTAATATTTTTACTTGAAACGGTAAACAACACTGTGTAACAATCTGAACAATTACGTGTTCATCTAAATATTTTGATATTTCTTTATTGACATTGGTGCGGGGATTTCAAAATTACCGCTATTTTTGGCATAGCATATTGTTTAGCCACAATTTACGCTACTCCAAAATCTATGCAGTTGTATAATGTACGACGTGTATTAAAAATGCATTAGGCAATAGGACAGGGGATGTAAGAGAGTACAAATTATGAATACTATCAATACATAGCACGAATTGAAACAATTAAAGAGAAGTATATCTATCCTAAAAAATAGCTTTGGATCGCCTTTGCCGCTTATGAACACTACTAGCATGGCGCATCAAATTCCGTATGTAGTCTCCCAACATAGCTTTATCTCATCTTCCTTTATCTCTCTTTTCCAAATTCTGCATGTCTTGATGAAACCTCTCGCCATGTTCATCACTCACTACTCCCAAATTCTGTCTGAAAAAATCGAGATGAGAGTGCAAGTAATGAAGTTTCACTGACATTCCACACACCACTCTTCCAAAATTTCTACTGAATTCTCCACAAGCTGCGCATAGTTGGTGCTCTTCCTACTTCCAAGAAATTCAGTCACAGCCAGCGGAACTAGTGCAAGGCATCCTTTTCAATATCAGTCATTTTGCTCTCTAGTTCTTCTGAGGTCAGAATTACCTTTATCTGTGGTCCCACAAATATACCACCTTTTACTTTGGCATCCAAGAGGTTTGGGAGCATTGAGCGAATAAACTTGAATGTTTGTCCATCGGGATTCAATGTTTTCACAAACTGCTTCGCCAGTCTTAACTTGATATACAGCGGTGGTAATAAGATGTTCTATACTAGCACGAGGGCGTTGTGCATGACATTCTGTGTACCAGCTTGCAACTCAACTCTCGGCGGCCATTCTTTTGCAAAGTTCGCTGACTGCTCTGCTGTCCCACAAGCAAAGGAAACAAGGATACTTCTTAGAGCCAGGTTGCAGGCCCAAAACGAACCCCATCCCTTAAAATTAGAACAGACATCCCGATTGTATTCATGATATTTGATTTTTTCTAAAAAAGCTTGACATTGGTGTAGTCTTCTTTCATGTGCATGGAGTGTGCTACTGGAATTAAAGGGTATATATTTCCATTGTGCAATAATAGCACTGCCTTCAGACTTCTAACCAAACGGTCTAAAAACAGTCTCCATTCTTGAGATAGGTGAGGAATGCCAATGTTCTCAAAGCGCCCATTTATATCGAAGAAATATCAAAGAGCATCAGTCACAACATATTATTGCACATACACTGAAGTGCCAGAAAAACTGGTACAGACGAGCTTACGCAAAATACATAGCAACGTCACCTATGCGCGTACTCGGTTACGTCCGCCAGTGCCTATATAAAGCGATAGACGTCCTTGCCAGCTGTCAGATATTCAGTTGCCCTTTGGATTCCGTGCAGGAAGGTCGCACATCGTGTGAGCTCCTGCGAGTGAACTTTAGTGCAAGCTTTTCGTCGTCGTCGGCCGTTCGTCTTGTTCTGCGATTAGATAGTTTCTGGGTTACCAGTCTATCCGAATCAGTCCGGTTAGGGGATCTTTTAGTTGTTAAGCTTTTTTCAAAGCTCAATTAAAATTTTCTCGAATCCACTTCTCTTCGTTTCAGCTTCAAGCCCATCGAAAAAAATTAAGAGAATTTCAAGTTCTGATGTTGTAGAGCAAAAGCCTGACGCCAAGAAAAGCGATGCCGTTTCCCGTTCCACATCTACTTTCACGGGAAATCCGGAGTCAACTGAAAAGCCAGATCCAAGAAGATCTAGAAGAATTAAGAACCTTCCGCCGGAACTTTGTCATAGTATCCAAAAAAGAACAAGAAGAAGATTGGTAGGTAAAAAACTTTCTTATTCTGTGCCTCAGAAAATTCTAGGCACGTCATCTGACAAAAAAGTTGTCGACGACTCTTGTATGACTGTGCCAATTCCAGACATAATATCTGAGAAAATATCAGATATGAAAAAAACACCGGTGAGATGCCCGGGCGATGGGATTTCTGAAAAAATTACAAATATCATTAAAACATCGAAGAGATGCTCGGGCGATGGGATATCTGATAAAATCTCAGATATCATTAAAACACCGGAGAGATGCCCGGGCGATGGGATATTTGTAAAATTTTCAGATTTCAATAAAACACCGGTGGGATGCCCGGGCGATGGAATATCTGAGAAAATACCAGATATGATTTATGAAAAGTCCGAGAAAATTCCGGACAACCTTACCCAAGAGGAAGGTTTTATAGAAAACAGACCTGAGACAGCTTCGGCGTCAGGCTTTTGCAATGAAAAAAAAAAAAAAAAGGCCCTTTTTGGGGCCGAGTACTTTTTCAATAAAGTTACTGTGCAAATACAAAACACAAAAAGGGTTGAAATAAAAGAACAACCTCAGTCATCTTATGAGCATAAGTTAAGCTCAAAAATAAAGAATGCTGTAAATGACACAGAATTAATGAAAAATGACACAAATAAATACCTGCGTAATATTAATTTATTACACAGAGAAAAAAAAGAGTTGTCCCTAAAAGCAAGGTACAGAACTCTGTGCTAAAAGAAAGGATTGAAAAACATCGCAAAAATTTCCAAAACACAAATGTGACAGAGAAATTGATTGCCGATGTTGACAAATATCTAGGCGAGAAAAAAAAAAAAGGCCCTTTTAAGAGCCTGATACAGAATTCTGTGCCCCAAGAAAAAATAAAAAAATATCGCAAAAAAAAATTCCAAAACACAAAAGTGATAGAGAAATTAATTGTTGATGTTGATAAAAATATAGATGAAAATGCTACGCATAAGCAAAAAAACTGGTTACTCCAACCGTGGAAAAACCAAAATATTTCGCTGGCAGGCTTAGCAAAGAAATTAAAGAGGCAGAAAAAAATAACTGTAATGAAGAGGCTCAATTGCAGTATGCTAATAACAACGATGAAGAAAAAAACAACGGTATATTTAGGGGCCGTTCATTTTCCTCTTTCTCTGAGGAAGGGGGAAAAAAACAACGGCATTTTTAAGGGCCGTTCATTTTCCTCCTTCTCTGAGGAAGGGGGTAAAAAAAACAACGGCATATTTAGGAGCCGTTCATTCTCATCTTCCTCCTTCTCTGAGGAAAGGGGAAAAAAAAACAACGGCATTTTTAGGGGCCGTTCATTCTCATTTTCCACCTTCTCTGAGGAAAGGGGAAAAAAAAACAACGGCATTTTTAGGGGCCGATCATTTTCATTTTCCTCCTTCTCTGAAGAAGAAAAACGCCCTCTTAGTGAAACCTTTCCCTCATTCTCTGAGGAAGAAAGCAAATTTGACCTATTAATTAAAAAAGTTAAAGGAATGTCCACGAGTGAGAAACTTACGGAAAAAAAAATAAATGGAGAAACCGATAAAAAACAAAAAAATGGTGAATGGACCATCAATCAAATAGCAGAATTAGCTGCCAAACTGGTCAAAAGCAAGGAAGCAATCAATTGTAATTCTGACCAAGTTATCGAAATTAACAGCAATATAAATAAAATTGATACAGTAAAAAATGATGAAAAAAAAACCGAGGATGAATTTTTTTCCTCTGAAACAAATGGACTTAACATATTAATTTGGAATGCGCAAGGCATCAAAAGGCAGCATAGAGAATTCTTAGCCTACCTAAAATACAAAAAAATTGACATTGCGCTAATTAATGAATCCTGGCTAATGGACAGAATTAAATTCAAAATTCCCAACTACAAGGTTTACAGAAAAGACAAAACCTCCCAAAGTGGGGGAATTTTGATTGCAGTGAAAGATAAACTAGAGCAAAGTGAAGCGATATGCAACACAGAGGATGGCATGGAAGCGCACTCGGTTATAATTCAAACAAAAAATAACCCGATTAAATTTACGGCACTATACAATCATCCCAAACACACTATTACCAGGGAAGCTCTAGATAAGCTTTTCGAGGAAAATATTCCTACGGTCATTGCGGGAGATTTTATTAGTAAACACCGCTATTGGCACTGCCCAAGAGCTAATAAAAGTGGGAACAATATTTTCAGATATCTTTTAAACCAAAACATTGACTTGGGGGCGCCTTCTGAACCCACACGAACGGCGCTCAGAGGAACTAGCAATATACTAGATTTTGCACTCCTGAAGAATAATAAATATTACTTTGAAATTCATACTGAGGCGGCACTCTCCTCTGACCACAATCCAGTTCACCTCCAGCTTTATACTGACAAAACTGTGAAGGTAGCACCCAAAATGGTCACTAACTTCAAGCAATTTGAAGGGAAAATTAAACTGGTGCCACCCCCAGTAATTGGAGACTTTAATAGCAAAGAAGAAACTGACACAGCTATTAAACTCTTTAACCTCGCCATTAAAAAAATTATGGAAGAATGTCAAACTCCTGCTAAAGAGAAAAAAATCCGTACTATTTACCCAAAGAAATTTTGGAACTTATAAAAGAAAAAAATAGGTACGGAAGCAAGTGGCAAAGAACAAGAAATAAAACGTTCTATGACCTTTATTGCTGCATAAATAGACAAATTAAAAGATAAATCAGAAAATTCGAGAATGGGTCATGGGGTCAAGTATTAGAGGAGGCTCATATTGACTACTCTGAAAATTCGGATAAAAAAAACAAAATGACTCTATGGAATCTTACGTCGAGCTTGCAAAATAAAAATGTCAAATTACTCCCACCCCTTCAAAAAGAAGATGGGACGGTAGTTAGAACTGACGAAGAAAAAGCAGAAATTTTTGCAAACTCACTAGAAAAACAGTTTAAAATAAATGACATCCCTGACACTGATGTAGCCATTAAAATGAAAAAGGCCCTGAATACTTATTTTAGACACGCGGAGGATGTAGAAAATTCTAGAGTCATCGCCCAAAGTGCACAACTCTATGAAGAATTTACTAGTAAAAAAAAACCTGTATTAACATCCCCAATTAAAAGCAAAGAGAAAATCTCTTTTAAAAAAAATAGAAGCACAAGGCAAAGAAAACAACAGCCAAAAGTACAAAATGCTACGGTCTCCTTTACGTCCGATAGACAAGTTAAAGGTGCTACGACCTCTCGCGGGTCCGGAACGCCAGAAACTGAAAAGATCAGAAATAAAAAAGGCCTTTTAAGGGCCAAAAAAATTTTTTGTTCCTCCTGACTTTGAAAAACCACTACCCATCAGTGAAAGGGAAGTTAAGTTTCATATTAACAATCTTAAAAATAAAAAGGCACCAGGCAATGATGGCATAAATAATAAAATTATGAAAACATTACCAGAAGAGTATGTGCAAACCCTTACTAAAATATACAATTGTGCCATTAAATTAAATTATTTCCCTGATATTTGGAAGACAGCAGAGGTAATACTATTACCCAAGCCAGGCAAAAACCCGGCAATTCCTGAAAATCACAGACCGATTTCGTTGCTCCCAACCATGGGAAAAATCTTTGAAAAAATAATTCTTATTAGAATGCAACAATTCTGTGAGGAATTCCCAGTAATTCCATTTACTCAAGGAGGTTTTAGAGATAAACACTCCACGGTGCACCAACTCTCTAGAATAACTGAAAAATGTGCTGAAGGAATTATAAAAAAGGAACACACAGCAGCCATATTTCTGGATGTGGCAAAAGCATTCGATAAATGCCCACATGAGGCAATTATCTACAAGCTAATAGCACATGATTTCCCACCCTGGATTATACATATAATCAAATCATACCTCACTAACAGAACATTCTGTGTAAAAATCAATGGGAAAAAATCGTTAAAAAAAAAAAATCGAAGCTGGTGTACCTCAAGGCAGTGTACTCGCACCAACGCTGTATTCTATCTTTACGTCAGACTTTCCCAACTATAATAACAGGAATCTGACTACAGCTCTCTATGCTGATGACACTGCACTCGCTTATACTTCCAAAAATAAAAATCAAGCAACTTTCATGTTGCAACATTATGTTGAAAAACTTGAGAAATATTTCTTAGATTGGAAAACTAAAATCAATACCGAAAAAACTCAAGCAATTCTATTTTCTAGGATTAAATGCAATCACAATCCAGACTTTGAAATAGAAATGTATAAAAAAAATACCTTGGGTAAATGATGTTAAATACTTAGGACTTTTCATGGACCACAACCTAAACTGGAACAAGCATATTAAAGAAACTGTGTCCAAATCTCTTAAGATCAGAGGAAGTCTCCAGCCAATAATAAAAAATAAAAGGCTTAGCAGGAAAAACAAAACTTTGATATGGAAAGCCTGTATCAGCCCTGTTATTACTTATGCCTGTCCTATCTGGGGTAACTGCAACAAACAGCAGAAAAATAAGATTACCTCATTTCAAAATAAAACCCTACGATATATGGTTGGACTTGATGGAAGAACTTCAAACCATGCTATCCGAAGCATGCTAAATATTAACTCCATCCATTACACGATGTATGACTTAGCTTATAGATACTATGAAAAAGCTAAGATTCATCCTAATCCTCTAGTCAGAGCGGCCATTAACTATACTGTCAATGAAACTGACAGTTATAAAAGGCCAAAAACTATCTTGAATAAAGTTCCAGAAATGAACCCAATTCACAGCTACCCTAGCAAAAAAAATAACAATAATTGGGACTAGGTTTAGAGGTTATTTCTCACCTATGAAGAATTTCTGATAAAAAAAAAAAAAAAAGGCTCTTTTAAGGGCCTTACTCTGATTTGCAAATTTACTTCACACATGTGAATTAATCTCGTTAAATAAAAAAACAAAAAAAAAAACAAAGAAGGGGTGGGCTCCTCTAAGAGCCGTACTCTGTTTTGAAAACATACTTCACCCATGTGACGAAACCTAGTTAAATTAAAAATGAGAAGAAAAAAAAAAAAGGGCTCTTTTAAGGGCCGAGCAAAATGTTGCATAAAAGATTTATCTTTTTTGTACTAAATATCTCTGCCCCTAAAAAAAAAACAAGGTATTGTTGGTCTTGCCTTTTATTTTAAAATTTGTTGCTGTTTTTCTCTGATTAAAAAACAAAACAAAAAAAAAAAAAAAGGCTCTTTTAAGGGCCGACAAAATGTTGCATACTCTAAACGAGTATCTTAAACCTCGATCGGTGTAATTTTGTGATCACACCACCCCAAGCTATGGTTACTCTGACATGCCTGTCAAGAAGCAACAAAAGTAAACCTGTGAAAAAATTCTGTAAACCAATTCACAGAATTTTTAACCCAATTCACAGCTACCCTAGCAAAAAAAATAACAATAATTGGGACTAGGTTTACAGGTTATTTCTCACCTATGAAGAATTTCTGATAAAAAAAAAAAAAAAAGGCTCTTTTAAGGGCCTTACTCTGATTGCAAATTTACTTCACACATGTGAATTAATCTCGTTAAATAAAAAAAAAAAAAAAAAAGGGGGTGGGATCCTCTAAGAGCCGTACTCTGTTTTGAAAACATACTTCACCCATGTGAAGAAACCTAGTTAAATTAAAATGAGAAAATAAAAAAAAAAAAAAAAGGGCTTTTTTAAGGGCCGAGCAAAATGTTGCATAAAAGATTTATCTTTTTTGTACTAAATATCTCTGCCCTTAAAAAAAAAACAAAAAAACAAAAAACAAGGTATTGTTGGTCTTGCCTTTTATGTCAAAATTTGTTGTTGTTTTTCCTTAATTAAAAAAACAAAACAAAACAAAACAAAAAAAAAAAAAGGCCCTTTTAAGAGCCGAGCAAAATGTTGCATCTGAAACCTCGATCGGTGTAACTTTGTGATCACACCACCTCAGCTATGGTTAATCTGACATGCCTGTCAAGAATCAACAAAAGTAAACCAGTGAAAAAATTCTGTAAACCAATGGGGAAAAATCTTTTCTCTCATTGGCTGGCGAGCAACACTGAGCAAATGGCCAGTTTTGTCTTACCCGGAGTTCAAAGACGATTCTTCTCTGGGAAAGATGTTCTGTGTGTGATGATTTTTTTTTCCAGGTTCCCCTCTCCCGTGTCCTTTCCTTCCTTTCCCCCTGTGCTCTTCTGTGGCACAGTTGTACCGGGCATTTTTCTGCGGAGAGAAATAGCACTTGAAATGGCTTGTTGTTACAGGTAAGTATGTAGGGCAGCTTACAACTTCACTTCTTAACGGGTAACCGTCTACTCCCTCTCCTCTAATATTTCCATACTTTTCTTTCGTACTATTCTATCAGGGAAATCTGTTCCCAAACATCTAATATTTCTCTTTTTCACCTGACAAAAGGCGCAGAGCGCTGAGGGTTCGGGTCTCTCAACCTCAGATAGGAATTATCTCTCTCTTGCCAGCTGTCAGAGCTGTTTTTGGCATGAGAACGACAAGTAATAACGATTTAAGGGAGTTTCAACGCGGTGTCATAGTTGGCGCTCGTAATTGGGAACTGGTGCAGTAACATGATGGTATGTTGGGATATGTAATGGCATTCCAGTTTCTAGGCTTCTTATGGTTTGAAATGTCCACCACATAAAAGAAACAGTCGTAAAGATGACTCTTTGGTTCCCTCCAAGTTAGAGGAATGAAAAATGGCATTGCTTTCCTTGCACTTGGAAGCAAACCTTCCAAAGTCGACCTGCAACTATCACAGCAAAAAATGCGGTGCCCAAACCCTGCCTTGGTTTCCCATAGACATTCCGAAGAAGCTTGATATGTTATGGAAACTTAGTCCGTGTGATAATTTTGTGTTTGATTTGCTTAGGAAAAATATACACGGTCGAGTCACATTATTGTGACCACCAGCTAATATCCAAAGCAACCGCCGTGTGCAGCGCGGACAACAGCTAGACGGGCTGGGAATGACTCAAAAAGGTGCTGGAAGGTGTTTACAGGTATGTAGAGGCAGCTGCAGTGCATCTGGCAGCTGTTGGAGGGTGCGTGGTGAAGGATCCATAGAGCGAACAGCACGATCGAGGTGTTCTAACACATGATCAGTTGGGTTTACGTCTGGGGAATTAAGGGGTCAGGGAAGTACTTTGAAGTCTTCATCGTGCTCTTCCAACCACTCTCGGACATTTCTAGCTGTGTGACATGTCGCATTGTCGTTCTGGAAGATCCCATCCACCCCAGGGAAGACAAACAGCATATATGGGTGTACGTGGTCTGCAAGGAGGAATTCATAACGAATTCGGTCCATAATACCTTCCACAGGTATGAGTGGACCCAGAGAATGCCACGAAAACATTCCCCAGACCATAACGCTGCCTCCACCGGCTTGTGATCTGCTAGCAGTGGTTGAAAAGTGTTTGTTCTCCGATGTTTCTCGCCTTATGCGCCAACGTCCATCCGTTCGGTGAAGCAGAAAACGTGCCTCATCGGTGAAGTCAATCCTTTGCCAATCAGCGGATGTCCGATTCCGATACTGTCGTGAAAATGTAAGCCTTTTCGGCCGATGCACCTTCGTTAGCATAGGTGCAGTGACCATCCGTCTGCATTGGAGCCCCATATGCAGCAGGGATTGCTGAACTGTCGTTTTAGACACACTTCCGGTATCCCCTGGTTCATTCGGTTAGTGAGTTGCTCCACTGTATCGTGCCGCCTCTCCCATCAATTCACTTCTCCCATCAATTCACTTCTCCCATCAATAGCACTTGGTGCTCCGCAGTTTTCACGTCGCTTATCACCGTGCACTTTACGCAACTTTTCAGAAGCCTGACGCGCGTTCTTCCCTTTACGGAAGTAAAACAGTAAAATATGGCGAAAATGCACAGTTTGGTCTTCCATCTTCAACTTGATGTCAAATCTCCGCAAATCAACCAAATCGCTCACTATTCCTTTTAGACTGCAGCTAGAACTGGCACCTGTCTGTCGAATGCCATAGCGATAACAGAGCTGCGCAGGCCTCTAGTACTTCCAAAACCACCCAACCGCCATCGGGTGCCAAAATACGTCATGATTTCGGTGGTGGTGTGATTACAATAATTTAAAGGGACTAGAGTGAACCAAATAAACCAGAGGATTACTGTAAGTACAAGATTATTATTTACCTGGTCATTAGTAATATTTAGTGCCTAGTTAAGTGCTTAATCTCTTTTATTTAAGCTATCCGGAGCACGAAGTTAAGCTTTACTGTAAAGTCATGTTCTGCGGTAGCATTACGCTAACAGGAAACGCATTGCAGTGAAGTAGAAATGTTGGGTTTTTGGTGTAACATAAGTAATTAACAGATATATTCATCCAGTAACACCATGGAATTTTAAAGTCACGGCTATTCCTTTAGCACGTCTTTTGAAAAAGAAAGGACGTGTTTATGTTATCACTGTGAACGTACGTCCGCCGGTCTCTCTGTGGACACAATATCTCTGCGTCTCTTAATCTGATTAGGAAAATTATTTTTGCATCGGAAAACTTGAAATGTGAGAACGATGATTCTGTCCCTTTGGTCTTCTTCCGATACATAAATTCGCCGCCAGGGTGCGTAAATGTAAATGGTAGCAAAATCAAAATAAAATTTATTCCGTATCATCGCTTTTAAAAACCGGATTGACACAATGTTTTCCCGTTGGATACGTTTCAGAACGAAAATAATTTTGCATACAATTTTTTCTTCAAATAATGAACAGTTTTTCCACTAGAAGGAGTAAATGTAGTCAGCATTTTCATAAATATTCTGGCTTCTAAGCGTCCGATTTGAAAACTTTTTGCGTCAGATAGAATTCAAAGTAAAAAGAAAGAGTTGTACATGTTATTCCTAATTCTTCGTAGCGAATAGTGTTGCCACCATATGATGTAGATGCATATTACCGTTTCTGATAATTCGTAGCTGTATCCGCGCTCCGTAAAGCTACATTGAAACATTTCTTTTTCAGTCAAATACCTCTCACCACCGAAAGTTTTTTCGCGTCATGCTCATAACAATGGGCAGTTTTTCTGCCACGGGGCGTAGATGGTCGCTATGTGGACAAAAGTGATTGGACACTGTAAATAAATAGCAAAACAGTATTGTATTTACATCAGTAGTGGGTAGGTCCTCCATTTGCAGAGATTACAGCAGTCACCCTTCTAGTCAAACTGTCCACAAGTCCATTAAGTTCGGGGAGAGCGGGATGTTCCTCCATTCTGCATTGAGTACATCAACCAGCTCTGTCAGTGAAGAAGGTTGTGTTGGTCGTGACCTTACTCGCTGTTCAAGTTCATCCTATAGGTGTTCAATGTGTTTGAGGTTCGATCTCTGAGCTGGCCAGTTCATCCGCGAGACCTGATTTTCCTCATACCACTCCATTTTAGCCCTGAAAACATGACATGTGGCATTGTCGTCCTGGAAGAAACAATCGTAGTAACTGTAGAACTGCCACAACATTAGGAGCATTGAGATATCCAAGATATAACTCCACCGCCTCCGTGCTTCACAGTCTGCTCTGTACACTACGGAAGGAGACGTTTTCGGGGTAACCGCAAAACCCAGACACGTCCATCCGACGAGATAATATGAAGTGGGATTCGTCGCTTCACAACACCTGCCGCCATTGCTCTAATGTCCAATTTTCATGCTGTTGACCCCATCGTTACCGCGTAGCTTTATTGGTCTTTGTGATGAGAGGTTTAAGGGCGGCTGCTCGGCCATGATACCCGAGTGCATGGGCCTCTCTTCGAAGTATCTTGGGGAGACCATAACATCTGTGGCCATCTGGAACTCATGTGCTATGGCGTGCATTGGCCGTGCCCTGGTTTTCCGGGTCTCCCTCTGTAGCACCCCCGGTCCCTGGGTTGCACCTTCGTGGATCTTCCAGGTGAATCACAGTAATGACCGTCTTCTTCCACTTGTTGATTACAAAGGCCACAGTCAATTTAGCGACCTGCCTGACATCAGAAATGCTTCTTATGCTCATACCTCAAAGTGAATAGTCTATTATAACATACTTTTAAAACCCGGAGAGCTCTGTTCTGCTAGCCATTTTATCAGCGATTGATCTGAGCGTACTCCCGTTGCCGTTTTTATACCTTATTGACCCGTGTCTGCTGCGGGAGCACACGACTGCGCCTGCGTGGGGGTGTCCAATCACTTTTGTCCACATAGTGTACCACTTCTTTTTCTCCACATCTCTATTTCTTGCTGTCCAATATCAAAAATTCGTTTGTTTGTCGGACATCGTTCCTATACAGTAACATTCCACACGTAATTACTAATTTTTCTTAGCGCATAATTTTGCCACATAAGGTCGCAATGCATAGCTCTGTTTTTTTTGTTTTTTTTTTCTTTATTGGATGTTTAAAGACAACTCAATGGGCTATAAGCAGTTGCCCGTCCCTAATTTAGGGCCACCGGCTCCAGGGAAGGGAGAGAGAGCTAGTGCCGTAAGACAAACACAACATCCATGCCCGATCGGGATTCGAACCCGGACCCCTTTCGGACAATGAACAGAGGCCATCGCTTAAACTATTGCGCCACGGGGGGGGGGGGGGGCTAGCTTTGTTTGGAACAGACTTAAAACAGCATCTGAGGGACTACATCCCAATCGGAAAAATTCATCGATCATATGGTCATATATCGCCCACAACTGAAACTTGTAGTGAGCATTTCCTGCCGACAATAATCGACAATTTAGCCGCTAGGAGAAGCGAACGTAAAATTTACTTTTCCCGATATCTCACCTTCTAAAACACAGATTTCGAAAATTCATTTTACATACGATATCACTTATTTCGTGGAGTATTTTGCAAATACTTTTGGAATTTTATGGTGCATAGTTTTAACTCCAGATACCGTTAGTGAGTCTTTCTGTTTGCAATTATATCTCTTCTAAAAATCTTATTGAAAAAAATATTTCCTACCTTATGCAATTTGCTATGAAAAGCATTACGAACATAATCCCATTTAAATAGTTCATGGTTCTGCTAGAGGGTACGTATGTAAAAAGTTTTTTCTTCCTGTCTTTACCTGTAGAAGTCGAATTGGAAAATTGTTTTTGCATCGCATAACTTTTTCAATAAATAATATTTTGCACATATTTTCTACTTTTTCATAATGCACAATTCTGGCACTAGAAGCATCAGAATGGAGAGCCCGCATATAACGAGCCAGTATTTAGTGAGATCTCGGATTTAACGACAAAACAGGAGCGTTTGTTTGAAATAATGTTTGTTCAATCTAAATTCATCGTTTTAAACGAAGAAAATTAATTAAGCCCTCTTGCCGCGGTGGCGCAGTGGTTTACGCGTTGGCTTATAACCATACGTACGAGATGGGTTCGGGTTCGAATCCTGGTGAGGCATGGATGTTGTGTTAGTCTTACGGTACTGCCCCCTCCCTTCCCTGAAATCAGTGACCCTAAATTAGGGACGGGAGACTGCTTATAGCCCACTGAGTTGCTCACGGTGGTCCTTAAACCTTCAATCAAAAAGAAAAGTCCCCGGATTTATTGGTTGAAGGTTTAAATAAATGTCTAATCTCGAATCACTCGTTTTATTTCTCACCCACATATTGACAAAAGTCACCGGACACCTTTTCAAAAGCAAATGAACGGATCCGCTGCGTTGTTAAAATGCGCGGTACAGCTGTAAACGGTATAAAAACAAGCCTGCAGCTGACCACCATCATATCGCACTGTGAGATTGATGGAAAATGTAGCGACACTGACTTTGAGAAAGGAAATATTGTTGGGTATGATATTAGTGGGTTGTCCATAAGAGAAACCCAGAGGCGTTTAAACGTACCCAAGCCAACTGTTTTGGATGTACTGAATACGTGAAAAACACATGGCGTGCCTGAAGCAGCAAAATGTACCTACAGACCAAATAAAATCAGTAATAGAGGTAGTCGAAGCCTCAGGAGAGTCGTTACAACTAATCGACGGAGTACTGCACAAGACCTCAGTGTACAGGTGAGTAAAAATGCTGGAACATCGGTATGTACACGTACCATTTGCAGAGAACTTCATTCCATGGGCTACCGTGGTCGTGCGGCTGCTTATAAGCCTTTCATCTACTCTCAGAATACTATTCGTCATTTAGCATGGTGTAAAGAACATTAATCGTGGACCGTAGATCAATGGAAACGGGTCCTATGGACTGATCAATCCAGATACTCGATCCATCATTCTAATGGTCGTGTGTGGGTATGGCGGCAGCTGGAAGAACGCTCTTTACCACAGTGTACTGTTGCTACGGACAAGTTTGGAGCTGACAGTGTACTCGTGTGGGGGTGTTTTTCGTGGTATGGTCCCGGCCTATTGGACCAGCACGTCTACCTCGATATTCTGGACAATTATGCCCTACCAACTCTGTTGCAATACTATGGAACCGAGTCTTGTTTGTACCAGCAGGATAATGCACCGAGCCGTAAAGCAAGGACTGTTACGGCGTGGTTTGACGATAATTCCGTATCGTATGTGGACTGGCCAGCACAGAGCCCTGATCTTAATCCCATATGGGATGAATTAGAGCTCCGCATAAGAAATTTGGAACCAAGGCCTACTACTAAGCAACAGTTAGCGGAATGGAAGCGCGTACCTATCGCTGTGTTCTGAAATCTTGTCGAAAGCATGTCTCGAAGGGTCAGTGCATGCATTAAGGCCGAAGGTGGACCGACATCGTACTTACCGTATTTCCCCGAAAGTAAGACCTAACCGGAAAATAAGCCCTAGCACGATTTTTCCGAATTCTTGTAATATAAGCCCTACCCCGAAAATAAGTCCCAGTTACGATACGTAGTACCGTAGTCAGCCAGCCTATCACTGTTCAAAAAAACTGAAGCGAGTGCCAAAATCACTGGAGGACTCTGTTAATGAGTTTAATTTGCCTTGAATATCCAGAGTAAGAAAGAAAGCCAATTGACTTTTAACTCAGACGAGGATATGGTTTTTGTAATTATGGCGTATGCATTCAGTTCGGTTCAGAGAGCTAGCGGGAGATGAAAAGAAGCCGTCTTTTGTTCGGCAGCTGTAACATCCAGTTCCGAAAAGGGAATCCGACGTGGGAAACTTTACCGGTGAACGCTATCTTTTGCTTAAAAGTTATTCATCAACAGCGGTGTGTGTTTTTAGAAATGGGGGGAGGGGGGCATATGCGAACTCAAAGAAAAATTAAGAAGTGTTCTAACTGCCTTCAATGGATTACGAAAGGGGTTCGTTCCTGTCCAAGTTATTGTGTTGGCAACGGTGACTGGAAGAATTCTTTAACAATCAGAGAGATAATATTTTGGGGCCGAACGTACATTCTTAACTGTCATCATTTTTGTTGCCACTCCTGTGTCGATTAACAATTAACAATCTTCAATTAACACTTGATTTAATGGTAGATTTAAAGGGAATAATATTTTGACCCCCAGACAAGATGAGTGTAAAAAGAAAGAGCTATTCCGTCGAGTACAAGAAAGGAATCGTGGAGGACTCCCGGGGCAAGAATCTAATGGCTTTCTGCAAAGCGAAGTTGGATCTCCGAATGGTCCGAAAATGGCGAGCAGAGTACGATAACCTCAGTCAACAGGTGGACGAGGGAAATGCTAAGAAGCGCAAGTGTGGATCAGGTCGGCAACCATTATTTCTTGAGCTGGAAGACACCATCTGTGAATGGATTGCTGACAGGAGAGCAAAGGATTTGGTTGTGCGCAGGGCTGATATGCAAGCATTTGCCCTTGCAATGGCACCACAGTTAGAAATATCCCCAGAAGAATTCAAAGCATCACAATACTGGCTGGATGGCTTCCTTCAGCAATATGAACTGTTTCTAAGAAGATCGAGAACACTGTTCAATCTGGAAGATACTGAAGTTATTAAACGTGAACTTGCATTCAAGTCCTTTGTTGATAGCATCGACTTTTCTAAATACCAACTCTCCAACATGATTGCTATGGATCAAACTGCAGTGTTTATGGGCCAAGGATCTCAAACGACAATTGATCAGAGGGGTGCCTCGTCAACGTGCATTCCCTCCACTGGTTACGAAAGTGCACGTGTTACCTGTGTTTTGGCAATTCATCTGGATGGAAAGAAAGCCCTATCTCTAATCATCCCTAAGGACAAAAAAGATAAGATTGAACGTGTTTCAGGCATTTATGTTCTTGAAACCGAAAAAGCCTGGTGCACACAAGCAGTTATAAGGAAATGGGTCGGTTTAATGCTGCCACTTGTTTTGCGAGGTGTTCAAAGAGGTCTGCTAGTCTGAGATTCAGCCAGCACTCACCGCGCTAAAGATATGAAGAACTTCCTTGCAGAGGGAAGAATAGATCAAATAATGATTCCCGCAGGAATGACTGCCTATCTCCAGACTCTTGATATTGCAATAAACAAGCCATTCAAGGATCATTTGCGCATGGAAATCAATGACTACATTGAAAATAGAATGGAGAGAAATCAGCGTGGAAACTTTGTGAAGCCTAGCCTGCAAGAGGTCGTGACTTGGGTGAAGAATTCATGGGACAAAATCACTGACAGCTGTGTTACCGATGCACTACGAGCAGGTTACATGGACAAGAAGTGCTCATTTAAGGAGAGCTTTATTGCTGGACATGAGAGATTGGGGTCAATGGTTCTACAGGAAATGGAGTCCCAAGAAATTCAGGCCGGAATTCGGAATTTGGATAGCTATGACGATGTTCCAGAAGAAGATGACATGACTGTATTTGAATAAATGTAGATTTTTGTACATGAATAAATGTAAATTTTTGTACATGAATAAATGTAAATTTTTGTACATGAATAAATGTAGATTTTTGTACATGAATGAATGAATAAATGTAGATGAAAAAAAAGTTGGTAGCACATAAAAAAATAAGACAACCCTTGAAAATAAGCCCTAATGCGTCTTTTGGAGCAAAAATTAAATAAAACCCGGTCTTATTTTCGGAGAAACACGGTATGTATGTCAATAAATGCTATGTTGTGTTTCTCTTCTAGGTGTCCGGTGACTTTTGTCAATACAGTGTATCTTGCCATGCGAAAGATGAACAGCATAAATTGCCTACAAAGAGTACCAGGACACTCTCTCAATTGCTTTTCCTTTCTCCTGGAGTCATCTGTAGGTTTTTTACAACTGCTTCAAAATTTTCCAGCAAGTATATGAAATTGCACGTTTGTTCAAGTTCGTGCTAAGTTATGCTTGAGATGTTTAAAGTATAACAACGAAAAGTGAAAACAGCAGTCGTTTTCCCTGAAATAAATTATATTATCCAATTTCCACAGGAATTAAGTCGCTGCGGAATTCGTGAATGCAAAATGTGCCTCCAAATGACGCGATTTTTCAAGCAAATATTGAATGATATGCATTAAGATGAACATTCTTTTACCGAATTCCAGTTTATGAAAAGTCGTCTCCCTACTGGGATGATTGAACTCCGTTTAGAGAACGTCGTCTTGGAGAAAGCATATTCAGTAATTTGGAATTTTTTTTTTATAAAAACGAAGTAAAGCGTGGAGAAAAAGCATGTTCGAATTTTAAAAACGGCATTAATAATATATGAACGCTTTTAACGTTACGTATTACGTTACAATTACAGGCGCAGTCCTGAAGTTATTTAGGCAGCTTTTTTGTTTATTGAAGCATCAATTAATTTTTATTGCTTAGAAATGGAGGCAAATCAGAGTAAAATGCGAATTTCAATAAAAAATAAAAGAAACATGCTTTTGGAACACGAGGTAGAGAATTGCTTAAAGAGACAAATAGTTTTTAAAAATTTATACATGCTTTCTGAAATAAAATGTTTTATTATAGTACTGCGTTTTTACTTTAAAAATAATGTTTTAGGGTTAAATGTATTGCTTGAAACAAAGAGTTGAAATAAGATTCTACAGGGAAGCCCAGGCGCGGGGCCCTGCATTGTTGGAGAGCCTCAAAAATAATGATTTAAAATTTTTCTTAAATTTTGCCTTTAAGAATAAAAGAGAAAAATCATAGAGAGAGGGATAAATTCGTTGTTCTGGGTTTGGGAAGATTTGAGGGCAAATTCCGCCCGAAATCGAAGTACGTCATCTACAAGTATGAATTTACTACTTTAAATGCAGGCTAACTAAATACACTAAATATCGTTTTGAGGGTAATATTACTTAATATACTACACAACAAGTTGTGACGTATACTGTAATTTAATTTTATTTCCGTTTTAGTTCCTTTCTCTATGTAAATTTGAGTTCGTTTTCCTTACCATTTTTCAAACTTAACGCGATATATTCTCTCTCGCAAGAGAACTAAATACCATTAATCGTTATCGTTCGCAACGCCTTGAGGTCAGAACGAATGACGTGTGTATGTGTCCGGTCAGAACTGGAAGATATACACTATATTGGCAATAGTCACCGGACACATAGAAAAGAAACACAACATAGCATTTATTGACATACATAAGTACGGTGTCGGACCACCTTTCGACAAGGTTTTGGAACAGAGCGATAGGTATGCGTTTCCATTCAGTACATAATGCTGCCGCTAACTGTTGGTTAGTAGTAGGCCTTGGTTTCAAACTTCTTATGCGGTGCTCCGATAGGTGCTCTATGGGATTAAGATCAGGTCCCTGTGCTGGCCAGTCCACACACTATACGGAATTATCGTCCAACCACGCCGTAACAGTCCTTTCTTTATGGAACGTAAGTCGTGTCTGTTTTGAGCTCCGTGTTTCGCCGTCTACTGAGGGTGTTTTGTGTGCTCTGTCGTTTAACTTTTGTGCGTGCCTTCAAGACGAAGGTTGTATCTTTCATTTAAGACATCTCCCGAGTCGGTGAGTACTATTTTCAGTTAGCTATCAGCACTTTATTTTCTCGACCAGTTGGTCGTTTTTACTAAATTAGGTCTCGCCATCGGCGACTGCTGACAAGAGCAGCGTTCTCGCTCTCGTCACAGCTTCTCCTACTACGTCGATCCTTACCTCTGACGTAGCAAACCAATCAGCGTCCGTCCTTGATGATAAGGAATATCGTCCTCCTCCTGATGCCTATTGCTCTTCTTCTTCTACGTTTCGACTCTCTGACTCCACCACCCCTCCTGGTGGTGAGGCTACGTCGTTCGTTTCTGATGCTGCCGATGACGTAATGGATATCTCTGAGGGCGTTGCTTCTCTGCCCTCGGTAGCCTTGCCCAGCGTTGTGTCAGCTCCTTCGTCCAGCGCTGCACCTCTGCCTTCCAGTGGAGGTTTGCCTTCCCGCTCTTATTCTAGCGTTACCTCAGGTGCGTCCCTACCGACGCAAGCGACTCGCCTTCCTCTTGCGGATTCCCATGTCCAGATACATGGTGACTCACTTCAATTGGACGTTCCGCACTTCTCACCCGCTGCGCAGGAACTTCAATCCACCCGCGAGTTGGGAGTGTGCCTAGATGCTCTTCCGAATACACCGTTGAAGGTCTATTGTGATACGCTCCTTGCTTTTCTTCCAGCCGGAGCCATTACTCACCTCACCCGCCGGCCGCGGACGGTGATTGTTTATCACATCCAAAGAGCATGCAGACACGCTTCTAAACTTTGGTCTTGACCTGGGAGACCACCACGTGGAAGCTGAACCGATCGCCAGGCGCCCTGTTCAGGTCTCCTTGCATCCGGTGACCCCGAAATCTCGGATGCGATGATATGTACTGCACTTAGTAAGTGTGGTAAGATTGTTGGTCCTGTTATCACACATTCAGCTGCGCCCAAGGATCCTGCAAATAAGAATGTTCGTAGCTTTCGCCGGAGTGTTCGACTCATCTTTCCATCAGAGGAGCATCTCCGTAAGTTCCCACGGATCCTAAACGTCCGATGTGGGCAGCTCTCCTACAGAATTGACATGCTAACATCAGAACACTGTGCTAATTGCAAAGAATTTGGGCATCAGCGTGCTCGATGCCCCAACAACGAGTATCCAGCTCCCACGGCTTCTACAGTGCCTACTGCCTCTAAGCAGTCTCCTGCTACATCTCGCTCTCGACCTGCACCGTCTTCTAGTGTGCCAACTGTCCCTGATCCGAGTTACACAAAAAGTATATCTAAAGCCTCTTGTCAACGAGCGTCTTTTGATGCTGACCTCACCTCCCACCTTCACTTTCCAGTGCTCGCCTCACCGATTACTCCTGGTCACGTGGCAACATCGGGAGACCTCGCCGCTTGTTTCCCACCAGTCTTCACTGTTAGTGTCCCCGAGTGTGACGGCGGCGCCGATAACTCCTCTGACTCTGCGTCTGCTTCCCGAGCATCGTCGCTCCCTGGAAAACGCATTTCTGGCACTCGTACAGGTACCCGACGTAAGAAGAAGAAGAAGAAATCTTCCTCTGCGGATGGGCAACCGTTCCGTGCTACCAAATCTTCAGGAGATTTTTCTCCCTCTCCTGCGCCAACAGAAATTGAAAGGGACACTGATGATGATGGGTCTCCGCCTTCGTTTGAGGTCTTTTCAAGTGTACTCTCCAAAGGTGGTGCTCCTTCAGAACCTCTCAATCTTGGAGATTACTATCAGTTTTGCACCCACACCACGAACCTGGAGTCGACGTATGACTACCTCCGAGAGCGCGAAGACATTCTTCCCGCGCTGCTCCTGCAAGCCGGATGCATTTCTAAATACCTTCGTGGGTTTCTACATGACATCCTGCGCCACTCATGGACACTTGGCTGCGTAAACCGATTACAACTCCTGAAAGTTGCTCCGCGACTTCTCCAATCAACGACTGACCAGTCCATTCAAGGTCACGACCCTTAATTGCAGAGGGTTCGCTAACCCCCTAGCGAATGCTCTTGTAATGGAAGACCTCTCGCCCCTCGGGGCCGATCTGTTACTACTGCAAGAAACAAACTGCCATTCCTCCACTCTGTTTACTCGCTGGCGTGCTAGTGATTATGTATTCCATCATGCATTTTGCTATTCATCTCATGGTGGGCTTGCTATCGGAATACATCAGCAGTTCCGATACACCCTCACTGCACTCTCAGTGCAGAACTTATGCCGGGATTTACTCCAGCCAGTCTCCTTCACAGTTGGCGGAGCTCGATTTCACACCTTTAATGTGTATATTCCGTGCACCTCTATTCATTTATCCATCTTGTTCACCAAACTCCGTGAAGCTCTCTCGAAAGTCTCGCCTTCGGATCGTGTGCTCTTGAGTGGAGACTTCAATTGCACCCTTGACCCGGCACTGGATCGCTCTCCTTCGTCTCGAGAGCGTCGGACGGATCTCGTCGCACTACCCCGTGACCTTGTTGCTGATTTCTCCTTCACCGATGCTTATAGGCGCCTACATCCACAAGAGACCTCACACACGTGGCGCTCGTCTGGGAGTCAGCTTCCATCGACTGCACGCTTGGATCGGGTTTACGTTTCCACACCGCTTCTTGCGTCTATTACCGAGTTGCGACATCAACATACTGCTTTCTCAGACCACTGCACAGTTACCCTCACAGTGTTTGTTGCGGCGTCACTCCCTCGGACTGTACGTCCGTGGACGTTTGACTCCAATCTCCTCACTGATCCTGACTTTTGTGCCTCTGTCCGTTCTTTCCTCGCTGCTCGTCGCGGAGGGTTGCATTTCGCACCCTGTACCTTGACGTATTGGCTTCATGTCAAGCATCAGCTCCTCTTACATATCAAGCATCAGCTCCTCTTACATATCAAGCAACTTTCCTTCACCATGACGACTTCTAGTCAGATGCGCCTCGATCACACCAGGCAGATGCTCGCACTGATTGGGTTGTCAGATCCGCTGTTTCCAGCATATCAGGCGGAGCTCCAGTCTTTGCTGAAACCTCTTGCGCAGCAAGCACTTTTACGTCTGCGTATTAAACATCTCAATCCGGAGGAATGCACCTATGATTTTCTAACATCAATGGAATCTGCACGTAAGTGATCTACCTCGCTTCGTCATCTTCGCCTCCCCTCTGGCGAAATCACATCCAATTCGGCAGCGATTTGCTCTCACGTTCGTCAGTTCTATACCACCAAGTTCAGTGAAACTCCTCCCCCTTCTCCCTCTGCTCTCCCCCTTCTCCCTCTGCTCTCCCCATCTTCTCAATAACCTGCCTCAAGTTCCGTCTCATCTTGCTCACACCCTGTCTCTGTCACCCACATCCACGGAGGTGTCCGACACCTTCTCTTCCTTTAACCCCCATGCCTCTCCGGGTCCGGACGGGTCTCTTTCCTTTTTATCGTGCGTTCTTGCCTCTTCTGTTGCCTTTTCTCCTATCCGCTTTTTCTGCTGCATTTAACTGCTCCCCCTCCCGAGGAGTTTCACGGACGCACATGTGGTCCTATTTCCCAAGAAGGGTGACCCTCTTGACTTGGGAAATTGGCGCCCCATTTCTCTTCTCAATCAAGATTATAAACTCTATACTAAGCTTCTTTCCCGTCGACTAAACTCTGTCCTTCCTCACATCCTTGCTGACTCTCAAACCTATACTGTTTCTGGCCGTTCTCTTTCCTCCAATGTTCAACTTCTTCGCGATCTCATTCATCTTTCCAAGACTCATTCAGAACCTCTTGCTCTCCTTTCCTTAGACCTCCGTTCCGCTTTCGATAATATCTCACACGCCTATTTAACACAAACCCTGCTACACTTTGGCTTTCCTCCACAATTTGTCTCTGTTCTTATCTCCCTCTACCGGAACGCCGTTTTCCATGTCAAGACGGCATCTTTTCTCACAGCACATGTTCCCTTCAAGCAGGGAGTTCGTCAGGGCTGCCCGCTTTCTGGTCAACTGTTTGCGATTGCCGTCGAGCCGTTTCTACGCTCTCTGCAAACATCTCTCCTAGCACAACTTCCACCACCAGTTGCCAGCTCACGGCATCACTCAGTCATTTACTCTGCCTATTCAGATGACATTACCTTCTGCATTCGTAGCGACTCACATTTCCAACTGCTTCGTCGTTTGTTCTCCGCATATGCTTCATGTTCTGCAGCTGAACTGAATACGTCTAAGAGCACTGGATTGTGGTGCGGGTCGTGGTCCAATCGCATGGATGCTCCTTGGGGGGCCACATGGTCATCCACTACCCAACGCTTCCTGAGTGTGCACTTAGGCGCACCACAAGCTACATCCAGTGCAACTCGCACGGAACTCCATCCTCGCCTCCTCCGCACAGCTGCGTTCTGGTGTCGTGCGCAGTTCTGAACGTCCTACTAGTAGCGTTCAAATCTCACTAGGACATACCTTCTGTCCATCTGCAAGCATTCTTGGATTGCATCTACGACCCCGCTTTTCTGTCTCCAGGAGGCTACACGCTGCCTTACTCGAGTAATGTGGGCGGGTCATCACTGGATTAACGTCCAAAAGCTCTGTGCTCCTCCCTCCTATGGTGGTGCTGGCCTACCTGATGTCCCGCTGTGCTACAAAACAAGCCGAGTGATCAACTTCATTCACCTTTTCACGGCGCCAGTGGCTTCCGCAGTTCAGGTGCGTGACGTTCTTGCCTCCTTGCGTAACCCACATTTTTCCTTTCTTTCTTTAGTTCTCATGGATTGCTGTCCTTTCCCCTCCTCCAAACTCCCACCTGCATATTCTGAAGCCCTCACTCACCTTCGCTCTCTCCCCTCATTCGCTCACCTCCCTCTTCAACTCTAGAGCTTCTTTCTGAACCCCTCTTCTTCAACTCCCTTTTTCATCCCCCCATCTCCCCTGCTTTTCATTCCCCTCTTGGCTCCGAGCAGGAGTAGTAACCGTACAAGACCTCACTAACTCGGATCTATCCTGGCGCCCTTTCTCTGGCCTCTCCCCTGCTATTCTCTCGTCCCCATCCGCCCATTTGGTCTATGACTCTCTGCTAACTGCACTTCTTTCGCTTTTCCCTGATCTTGTCTCCCCCACCGGTCTCGTCTCTGTCTTTTCTGCCCCTCTTCCGCTGCCGTTTTCCCTCCGACTCTCTGACTCGGTTCTTCCTCTCTCCTCTCTCTCCTCTAAATCTCTTTATCGTTTTCTAGTGCACCTTGCCACCCCTTCACCGCTTTCTATTCTGGAGGTTCCCCCTGCTTCTCTTCCTCTTGTCTGGGCCGCTACCCGCTCACCCTTATCCGCCCCTCTTGAAATTAATACCCACTGGCTCTTTTTGCATAATCGCCTCCCTGTTCCGTATTTTTTCTTTCGCGTGTCCCTTCTCTCCTACCCTCTCTGCTCCTTCTGCGCACATGAGGCAGACGTTTCTCACGTCTACCTTTACTGTCCCATCCTGATGCCTCTCCTCCACCAGGCTTTCCGGATTGCCAGTCGCTCTTGTTCTCAAGATCTTCCGTTCACTGCCTACAGACATCTTCTTCTGCGGGCTCATCCACCTACGCCTCTTCCGTCAGTATGTGCCTATCTTTTCCTGCTGGTTAAACACGTTATTTTCGTATACCTTCAACAACTCCGCAGCGTTTCCTCGCCGGTCTCTTTACACCAGGCCAGTGCAGCACTTTTGTGCCTTCTTCAAGATCGATTGCTTTCTCGACTCCGCCTGGAGTACCAGTCGGCTTCTTCCAGTCGTCGAGAAGCCACCTTCTATGCTACGTGAGCGCCGGTCGCTCCATTGTTTGTGGTTGATTCTGGACTGCTACACCTATCAGTACCCTAGGACATTCGACACCTCCATTGCTGAGTTCCGTGGCACCCTGGTGCCCCTCCTCCACTCTACGACTGGTCTCCATGTATATCATGTGATCGAGCTACAGCCTGTACTGTAATACCCAAGTTTTTGTTTTCTCGTTTTCAGTGTGCATATCATTGTGATCTTGTCATTTGAATTTTTGTTCTTCGTGTCATACTATGCTTTACCATATTTACATTGTTATCAGCGTGCCCTCTGATTCCGTGACCTCCCGTCACTTTTATGTACTTGGGGCTGTACCCTGGTCACCTTAAGTGCTTTCTGTCTATGCACCTAGTGTATTACACCGTGTTCCTGTAGTGTGTTTTACTTTGAGATGTCATGTGGTGTACGTCTCTATCTCTCATTTGTTATATTTGCCGCACTCACACACCTTCTTAGTGTTTAGCCATTTTCATTGCACCTGTTTGATTTTTGTACAGTTCTATACTTCCACATTATGTACATACTATTTTCATCCCAGTGTACTTTCATGGGGTTTGTTTTTGTGCATTCTTTGTACCTCTTGCATTTCTTGTGCTGTACCGTGCTTTCACATTGTGTTAATGCTTTGATCATGCACGTACAAATTTATGATAAATTCTGTCATCTGTCAGAACCCATGGCTTGTCCTGTGCTTTCACTTTATGCATATACTCATAACATCCCAGAGTGCACTCATGGTTTTTCGTGTGCTTTTTACTGTACTTGTAACATTTCTTGCGTTGTTTCGTGTCTTCACATTGTGTACTTTTTTTGGTCATCCCTGTGTATAATATGGTTCATCATGTCTTATTAATGTACCAGTTACATCTATTGCGTCGTACAGTGCTTTCATTTTGCGTTAATTCCTCTTGTCATCCCAGTGTGCATTCCTAGTTTTGCTCTGGGATCTTACTGTTCCTTCTGCATTTTTTTCGTGCAATACACGCTATCGTTGAATTGTGAATGCTAATGTCATCTCAGTGTATTTTCATGCTTACTCGTGTACATTAATTACCTTCACCCCGCCTGTATTATGTTGCTTTGTTACCCTCGTTAAATAACTTGCACAATTGTGCACGCTGTGTTTTTATCTCATGTTTGTAATGTTTTACCTTCACGGCGGTGTTTGTGCTGTTCTTTTTCTAATTGTGTACTATTGTTTCGCCTGTGTTATCCTGTAAATCATGCCCAGCCAATGTCATGTGACACGATGTGTTTCTCTCTGTCACTTCTGCAATTTTTATGCAATAAGCTTTGCTTGCAGCATCGGTTATTCATCCCCATTGTCATTGCAGTGTATATAGCACCATGTTTTAACAGTTTGTATTATTTCCCAGTGAGACGCCCAACGCTGTACGTCTCCCTCTTATGTTTTCTTATGATGAGTAATAATAAAGCGATTTTGAAACCTTGCTTTATGGATCGGTGCATTATCCTGCTGGTACCAACAAGGCTCGGTTCCATAGTATTGCAACAGAGTTGGTAGGGCATAATTGTCCAGAATATCGAGGTAGACGTGCTGGTTAACAGGTATGTCCACGATAACCAATAAGCCGGGACCATATCACGAAAAACACCACCACACGAGTACGCTGCCAGCTCCAAACTTGACCATAGGAACAGTACACTGTTGTAAATAGCGTTCCGCCGGCTGCGCTGCCGCCATACCCACACATGGGCATCAGATTGATGGATCGCTTATCTGGATTCATCAGTCAATAAAACTCGTTTCCATTGATCTACGTCCACAATAAATGTTCTGTACACCATGCTAAACGACGAGTAGCATTCCGAGTGGAGATGAAAGGCTTATGAGCAGCCGCACGACCACGGTAACCCATGGAATGAAGTTCTCTACGAATGGTACGCGTACATACCGAGATTTCAGCATTTTTACTCACCTGTACACTGAGGTCTTGTGCAGTACTCCGTCGATTAGTTGTAACGACTCTCCTGAGGCTTCGACATCCTCTATCACTGATTTTCTTTGGTCTGTCGGTACGTTTTGCTACTTCAGGCACGCCATGTGTCTTCCACTTATTCAGTACATCCAAAACAGTTGACTTGGGTATGTTTAAACGCCTTTTGGGTTCTCTTATGGACAACCCACTAATATAACACCCAACAATCTTTCCTTTCTCAAAGTCAGTTCTCTCCTGCCACGACATGTTCACTCAACATCACAGTGCGATATGTTCGCAGTCAGCTGCAGGCTTGTTTTTATACCGTTTGCAGCTGTAGCGCGTATCTTAACAACGCAGCGGATCCGTACATTTGCTTTTGAAGGGGTGTCAGGTGACCTTTGTTAATACAATGTATAATGTTTGAGCAGCAGCGGTATGTGGAAATGGTGGAAGTATAATACTAATTGTGGGGAAGACGTTGTTTAGTTAAAGTTGTGTCGATTTAAAGGCTGCTTGTTTTTCTCATATATATACACTGAAGTGCCAGAAAAACGGGTACAGACGAGCTTATGCAAAATACATAGCAACGTCACCTATGCGCGTACTCGGTTGCGTCCGCCAGTGCGTATATAAAGCGATAGATATCCTTGCCAGCTGTCAGAGCTGTTTTCGGCATGAGAATGACATGTAATAACGATTTAAGCGATTTTCAACGCGGTGTCATAGTTGGCGCTCGTGAAATGTGCCATAGTATTTCGGAGGTAGAAATGAAGTTCGGATTTTCACGGACGACCATTGCAAGGGTGTACCGTGACTACAAGAATTCCGGCAAAACCTCCAACCTACGATACCAGTGTGGCAGTAAAAATACATTGGGTGAACGTGACCATCGTCGGCTGTCAAGAATCGTTTCACGCGATAGGCGTGCAACACGCTCGCAGGTATCATTGGAATTCAATGATGGAGCCTCAACAAGCATCAGCGTCCGGACTGTGCAACGTATCCTGCTCGATATGGGTTTGGGGAGCCGACGCCCAACTCGAGTCCCCTTGATGGGTGCACGACACAGAGATATGCGCCTCGCTTGGGCACGGCAACACCGCCACTGGACACTTGATGACTGGAAACAAGTAGCCTGGTCTGACGAGTCGCGTTTCGCACTGTATCGGGCAGATGGAAGGATTCGTGTGTGGCGCAAACCCCATGAAGCCATGGATCCCGCCTGTCAACAGGGAACTGTACCGGCTGGTGGGGGGTCCGTAATGGTATGGGGTGTGTTTAGCTGGACTTCACTGAGACCCCTGGTACTTCTACAAACGTCTGTGACAGGCAAACGCTATGTGCGCATCCTTTCTGACGAGGTACACCTTTCATGTCCTGCATTCACTCTGATGGGTTGGGCCTGTTCCAACAGAACAATGCACCTCCACACAAGTGTCGGGACGCCACATTATGGTTAGAGGAGCATCCATCTGAGTTTGGGGTGTTGCCATTCCCAACCAAGTCCCTAGACCTGAACGTGATAGAACACATTTGGGATGCCATGCAACGCGCTATCGAACACAGGAATCCGAGACCTCGGAATACACTCGAATTGTGGAACGCTCTGCAGGAAGTATGGTGTGCATTGCCTACAGCATATGTCTAGAAGCTAGTGGAGTCCTTGCCCCGTCGTATTTCTGCAGTCCTGCGTTCCCGTGGGTGACCTACCAAGTATTAGACTGGTGTGGCAGTTTTTCTGGCACTTCAGTGTATATTTAGCGTTAAGAGTTACACCGATTAACGTTATTTAGTTCTGAAGTTTACTACCAATCTAATATGTTTAATGTTCCAGATAAAAATAGTTATTTTCTGATGGAATGTTATTGTTCAAGGATCTGTTGACAGAATACAGTAATCAATCAGTAAGTAACCTTTTCTTGACATTTTCTTGGACGACTCCTGTTTCACTGTAGGCGAAGTTTTTGAGAACTGATTTATGTAAGTGTTCAGACAGCCATATCTTCACGAACATTAAAACGTGAACTTAGAAATTGGGGGTTACTTCTGGCCGATTATCTTAGAATATAATTAACATTTTGCTCTTAATTTGGTCTTTTATACGATTCCCCATCTTCCTCTTTAAATTCCTTTCCACCTATTAAACGTAGTTTAACAGACAAGACTGTTGTCGTACGAGTAAAATGGCATTGGAAAACGTGTTTTACGAGGCACAGGAAAAGATTTCATCGGATTGTGTGTAAGAGAAGTACAATAACTGTCAGTGGGGTGGAATCTGACGATATGCGACAGCATGTCCCACATCGCATGTAACATAAATGTCAATTAAAGCCGTACCATAAACTAACCTTACGTAACATATTTCAATATTTTTATAACGCGGACAGAGCGATGTGTGAAAGCACAGGCTTGTCAACGCCGGTTATCGAAACCGGGTCCCCTCACTCCGGAGTAAGTCGCTCTCCCAACTGAGCTACGCGGACATGTGCTGTCATTGCTATCTACCTTTATCTCATGTGCGCCTTGCGGCGAAGGCACGTCACAGATGACATAGTCCATTTACGTAACATGTTAAAGTACAGAGGTTCACATCTTTAAAAAAGTTTCGACTTTTGTTCCTTAACAAATATCTTTCCACTTTTAACTCCAGTCACTTCCTCTGCATCAAAACATCACAAAATCCCTCATTATTAAATTTGGTTTGGATACTTATAATAGTTTTTGAATTATTGTGACAGAAAACCACACGCAAACACACATAGACACCACCATGCAAATAATCAAATCATGGTCGGGAGAGCCCAAAGTTGGTGTTTCTGTTGAAATCTGAAAGCCAATTTGTTTTTGCGATTGCAATACTTTTTTATACATCAGTGGGAGAGAGTAAAAATGCACGGGTTATATTTTAAGGATACATGACAGTGTAAAGGCCCCCCAAAACAGACGCTGTGCGCAGGGCCCCGATAACTCTAAATCAGCCACTGGGTTTGTCCGCTACTATTGGGTTGTCGGAAAAGTCATGACGCACAGTAGCCATGTTTTGCAAAGGTCATTTATTGATAGAAAGAACAAAGATCAATCAATGATATAATACCCGTTTTGTTCGATAACCTTTTGCCATCTTTCAGTGACTGCAGAATGCCTCGTTCATAGAAGAACCTGTCTTTCGTGGCGAAAAACTATACAAGGTGCTGATTTACAGCCTCATCTGAATCCTCGTCATACCACGCAAGGACTGTTGAAGAGAGCGAAACAAGTGGAAGTCTGACGGCGCAAGGTTAGGCGAGTATGCTGGGTGTGACAACACGTCCCACCTAAGCTCCAATAATTTTTGGCTGGTGATCAAACTTGTGTGTAGTCTCGCGTTGTCGTGATGAAACACACCACCTTTACGATTAACGAGCTCTGGACGTTTCTGGATGATGGATTCGTTCAAACTGTCCAATGGCCGACAATACACATACAAATTGATTGTTTGGTTCCGTGGTAGGAGCTCGAAAAACACGACACCTTTAAAATCCCACCACACTGAGACCAGAACCTTCCGCTGATAAATGTCTGCTTTGGATGTCGTTTGAGGCGAAGCAGCACGTCGGGACCAAGACCGTTTGCGCAGCACATTGTTTAAAACAATTCACTTTTCGTCACCAGTTATCAGTCGCTTCAAAAAAGTATCGTTTTCCTCACGTTTAATGAGCTTATCGCATATGTTTATACACGCCGTCAATTGAGCTTCTTTGAGATCATGAGGAACCCACACATCGAGCTTGCTTACGTATCCCAGCTTCTTCAGGTGGTCGTGGTTGGTTGGTTGGTTGGTTGTTGGATTTTATTGGCGCAAGGGCCAGGCTTGGCCAAAGAGCGCCAGACAAAGAACTATCAGCCACAGATTTTGAAAAACGTCGAAAATGATCAAGAACAGACAGGCCCGGTAAAAGCCGAAAAAGAGCATGATGAAAGCTGTGAAGACAAGGTAGTTAAGTAGGTTTATAAGAAAAATTTATTAATTCACTATTATAATTATAACTTCCTTTTTTTTTTTTTTTTTTTTTTTTGTAAACACAACTACACAAAGGATGAGTCACTCTCCTCCCCCCACACTCCTCTGCAATGCTGGCAGAGGGCGGGGACGAACTGTCACTCTCTTCCCCCCATGGTCCTCTGCAATGTTGTTTGAGGCTGGGGACGAACTGTCACTCTCCTCCCCCTATGTTCCTCTATAATGTTGGGTGAGGGTGGGGACCGCGCTGAGTCCGAGGCAGCTGCAAAGTCGGCCATGATGGCCGCGACATGTGGATGGACACTGCACACCTTAGAGGATTGAGGGCCGGCTCTCCAGCACGTGCAGGCCTTCCGCTGGGAACTGGAAGAGTCGGTCGTCTTCAAAAGAGAAGGCGCAGACTCAGCTGGTCGAATAAGCTGGAGCTCGGTGAAATCCACCTGTGTCGCTTGTTCAACTGTAGATCGCTTGGCAAGTGCGGCGAGAGCTACAGGGCGCGGAACAAAGGGCTGCACGGGTGGTGGCTGAGACTGAACAACTGCGGCAAAACTACGCTGTCGGGTGTTGGGAATACCCAACTTGGCTTTGGCAGCAGGGTACGAGAGGCCGTCCAGGGTCTTGAGGCGCTGGATTGCCATCTCGTCCTTCCATTTCATACAGGTGCGGGAGTAAGCCGCATGGGCCTCACCACAGTTAACACAGGAGGCCGCAGAAGTGCAACCTTCCCCGTCATGTGCACTGGAGCCACAATTTGCGCAACGAGCGGAACTCTTACAAAAACGTTGTGAATGCCCGTACCTCTGGCACCTGAAACAGCGCAGAGGACTGGGAATGTACGGGCGAACTCCACAGACCAAGTAGCCAGCCTTGATTTCGGTCGGAACCTTCGGGGAGTTAAAAGTCAAGATAACATTTTTAGACTTAATTAAAGAACCATCGCGCCGAAACATCATACGGCGCGCAGCAATAACACCTTGATCTGCAAGTTCAGTCACCAATTCTTCTTCACTGCAGGGCAAGAGATCAAATTCCGAAATAACACCCCGAGAGGTGTTAAGAAACGGGTGAGGTGCCACTTTGACAGGAATGCCTTGAAGACTAGTAAGGAGCAAAAGAGTGTTACTCTGAGAAACACTGCAAGTTTGAACAAGCAGGTCCCCAGAGCGAAGCTTCCTCACAGACTTCAAGGGGCCAACCGCAGCGTCCAAAGCTTTAGAAATAAAAAATGGAGATCTGGTGGACAGTCTCTCAGTCGGATCGATGGATTCTACAAGTAAGTGTGTAGCATGCGTAGTCACAGCAATCGATGGGAGACGACGCTTCGGAGCGACTGGTACAGCTGCCGAAGAAGAGGTTCCACATTCTTGGTCCAGGTCATGGTCTAAAGATCGTTTAAGGGTATGAGACTTGGTAGGTTGAGAAGACGAAGGAGAGTCGTTGTCAACCATCATATTCACAGGTGTCCTAAATTTGGAGTTTTGTTTTTTGTTTCTACCCATGGAAAAAAGAAGGAAGATTCGTCTGCAGACTACTCCACCCACCACCGAGCCCTACAAGGGAGAACTGGAGGTCCGCAAGCCAAGAAAATGACGCTAGACACAGTTCTGGAGCTTATACGTTGCAGATATAGTCCGTTGGCTGTGATCACACGCACTCGGCGGACACTTCGGCCTCCTGGTACCGTCATGCCAACGCCTTTGGCATGATCCCACAGCCCCCGGGCTCACCCTGCCGTGCCATACGACAAAAAAGCCGCTAAAGCCCAGTACACAACTTGGTACAAGACTTCTGACTAGAGGTGGGTTAGACTCTAGCCTCCCGTTTACAGCGAAGCCGGGGTCGAAGAGGAGTGTTGGTACACAGGAGGCACTTAACCGGTCTCCTGCTACCTCAGCCCCCAGACATCCCATTTCCGCCTCACGGGTCTCCGCACGCGGCAAACATGCAGGTAGGTCTAGCACCCAAACCAGCGAAAAGGAAAAAAAGAAATCCAAAGAAGACAAATCCTGGCAGGGAACCTAATCGGAATCTCAGCAACCTACGAACTGAGCGGTTAATATAAATCAGTTAGTGGTGGAGGGTAACAAAACCACAAGACCGGGGTGTTAGTACATAACGTGGTAGCGATTAGGTAGAGAATACAACACGGGCAACTAGCCAGTGGAGAAAATAAGGAAAAACGAAAAAGCGAGACACAAGACCAGCTCGGGATCGTGGGGCCGCGACTCCCCAACAGCTGGATGAACAGCCGTCCCTGCAAACACCAAAATAAAAAACAAGCGGTGGCATGACATAAGATGTTGACCAGTCACAAGGTCAGCTCGGGCCGTGGGGGCGCCGCTCCCCAAATAACTGGAAAACCAGTTATCCCCGTGCGGGGCAGGTGGTCGTGAACGCTTCAATGATGGCTGGGCAATGTGTCTGCAATCTCTCGTGTCGTGTAACGTGGGTTTGACTCGATCAATGCCTTGATTTGGTCGTCATCAACCTCGGTGGGCGTCCCCGACAGAGGAGCATCGTTGAGGTCAAAATCACCAGCACGGAATTTTGCGAACCACCGCTGGCACTGACGTTTTTGTACAGCATTGTCCCCGTACACTTTACGCAACTTTTCACATGCTTGACGCGCGTTCTTCCCTTTACGGAAGTAAAACAGTAAAATATGGTGAAAATGCACAGTTTGGTCTTCCATCTTTAACTTGATGTCAAATCTCCGCAAATCAACCAAATCGTTCACCATTCCTTTTAGACTGCAGCTGGAACTGGCGCTTGTCGAAGGCCATAGCGATAACAGAGCTGCGCATGCCTCTAGTACTTCCAAGACCGCCCAACCGCCATTGGGTGCCAAAATACGGCATGACGTTTCCGACAACCCAATAGGTGTACGGGCCGGCCCGGTGGCGTAGTGGTCTAAGCGATGGCTTCGGATTATTCCTGCGAAAGGGGTCCGGGTTCAAATTCTGGTGAGGCATGGATGTTGTGTTTGTCTTACGGATCTGGCTCTCTCCCTTCCCTGGAACCAGTGACCCTAAATTAGGAACGGGCAACTACTTATAGCCTATTGAATTGCTCACGGTGGTCGTTAAACCTTCAATCAAAAATAAAAACAAATAGTTGTACGGTAAAGTTTATTAACCCTTTAAGCGGCCGATGTACGAGAAACTAATGACGCCCCACAACTTCTGAGCTCCCTAAAGAGAGATGCTCACATAGCGACCAGGTTTTAGGAAAGCTACAGCAAAACAATTCCTTTCTCCCTCTCATCTGACTAGTAGCAACCATGAACCTGCCACAACCAACCATTAACAGTGCCCACCATAACTCTGGTGCTACGAGCTCCCTCCTGTTCCTTTGTTCTCTGCTGCATGACTCAAAGCATGATGGGGAAGCGCAAGTGCCTGTGTCATGAACATCACGTCACTGGGTCAAAACTAGTGACTCAAACTACTTCTGTCTCCTTTCGTAGGATCGTAGCTATTATTACGGCCTTTTCAGCAGGTAATCACTGCTGCAAAGGCTGTAATAATGGAAAGAATTGGTGTCAATCATCCCCATAAATGACCACTTTGAATAAGAATGCTAAGGAGAAAGCAACGCTTTCTGATGCGCAAGTTCACTCCCAAACGCGTTCGACCCACTTATTAGATAGCAAATACAGCAGTGCCGCATTTTATGCGGGGGTTACGTTCCGACGAGACCGCGTAAAGCCGAAACCGCGTGTATTCAAATCCAATAATGAAATTACATACAATAAATCACTTCACACGCTTTTTCTCGTTATATATCTACGGTATTATTCGCTGACATATATCTATTACAGGATAATGTGTATTTTACAAAGAACAATGTATACGTACTTCTGTAACAGTTACAGTTGAAATATGGGATAGCATGCTAAAAATCCTTATGCATACCTACCTAATCGTTGCCTTCACTACGTAGCACCACTGCGGGGTCATCAAAGCTGAGGTCCAAAGCTGATACATTAGGTGCAGTAGTTGGGGACTCTGGGCGGGCCAATGGGGAGCCAGTAAAAGGAATTTTTGGAAAAACATCGTTATCGGCAACTGTTGCCACTGCGTCTTTAGTTGCTGGAAAATCTCATAATACTGCATTAAAGAGTCCGCAATACTTCGGTTTATTTTAAGGATACGTTCCATAGAGTGATCATAGTTAGAAATTAAATCTTTCAAGTGCTTTGCTACTTGGAAAATTTCGGCAAATTTGTGTAGATTACCGCTGGCAGTTTCATCTTGTTCGTCGGTGTCGTCATCATCATCTTCGTCCGAGGAAGTTTTCACAGGTGTTTCTAACCCGTCATTTGTCAACGGTTCTTGATGTCCAATCAAATCTGTTATTTCTTCCTCCAGAATATCGACGAAGCCTTCACCCCCAATTTGCTTGGCCATATAGTAATATGTTTTGTTTCCTCGTTGATGGTAGGAAAACCTTTAAAATCATTGACACAGTCACACCACAGGGGCCGCCAGCACGCATTGATCTATTCTTTCGTAGCTCCATTTCCAGTTTGATATGAGTCTAGCAGTAGGGCTGACCGCGTATAATTGAATGCGGCACCACTGTATATTCGTTCGAGCTGATTTCAGCCCATTTTGCTAACACCGAGTTAACTCGTTCTAACCGGTTAAAGAGTTAAAGCTATGATATTGTGCTGTAACAAACGTATTCAACAGAAAAAACATGTAGACCGATTTTGTGACTGTTTCTGCCTTTTCACGGAAATCTACAGCTTTAATTAAGCTGTAGATTTAGTCCCAGAAACGGATGTATCACAGGACTTTGAAGCCCAAATTTTGAATTTTTAGAGAGGGAGACATTTTTAGTTGCATTCTTTACATCTGAAACATATCATGCAAAAAAGGAAGCAATGAAAGTTATTCGATTATTACAAGTGGGATACAAAACGATTTTGTGAACTGTTCATCCTAGATAGATTTTTACTTGCGCTCTTGTTTTTGTTTTTTTATTATTCGAGGTTTAACGACCACCGTGAGCAACTTAGTGGGCTATAAGCAGTCTCCCGTCCCTAAGTCAGGGCCACTTGTTCCAGGGAAAGGAAAGAGCCAGTGCCGTAAGATAAACACAACAGCCATGCCTCACCGGAATTCGAACCCGGACTCCGCCCGGACGAATGATCAGAAGCCATCGCTTAGTTGCATTCTTTACATCTGAAACATATCATGGAAAAAAGGAAGCAATGAAAGTTATTTGATCATTACAAGTGGAATTGAATACGATTTTGTGAACTGTTCATCCCAGTGCGAGCATTCACCTACATTTAATAAAAACCAAATAAATATGTTTTATGGATTTAGAAGTGCACAACACTGATGGAGATTCTAAATTTCACTTTTAAACCTGCCTTTGTTAAGCATCTTGAGTCCCATTTCTGGGACTGGCATATTGATTGTGAAGTGTGACGTATTACAGACGTGAGGAACATGATAAGACGGCAAACTTACAGTGATAAATTCCGTCAGTGTACCTTAATTGGGAAAGCATTCGGCTCCGGAGCAGAAGGATGTGTCTTTGCTTTGCGCCACTGGCAAATTTATGTTTTCACATTGGCGCCCGGTTGTGGAGATGAAGAACGTTGGGTTCTTTGAAAAACGTGTGGGGTTCGTTCCACACATCTTCTGGAATTAATGAAAATTCCTTCGCTTCGAAAAATTTGTGATGATTCTTCCACACATCGTCTGGAATGAATGAAAATTCCTTTGCTTCGAAAAATGTGTGATGATTCTTCCACACATCTCCTGGAATTAATGAGAATTCCTTGTTTGCTTCGAAAAATGCCTGATGATTCTTCCACACATCGTCTAGAATAATTGAAAATTCCTTCTTAGCTTCGAAAAATGTGTGACGTCTGTGAGTATCAATGGGGTTACATGGCGTCAAAGGTACTCACAGACTTCCTTATTTTTAACCGGGGGCTAGGATCGAACTCGAGGTCTTAGGGTTCGGCACGCGGATGCGCTAACCACAAAGTCATCCGCGACTGGCTCTAAATTTGGGGTGGGTGAATGCTTATATAGCCGTTAGAGTTGCTCACGGTGGTCGTTAAATCGCAAATCAAAGTCAGACATAATCACCGTCTGCATTGAGACATGCACCCCACTGAGTTATTAAACGATAAAGTCCTTGCTTTAAAAATTCCAAATGGTGCTGGTGGAAATAGTTGCTGATTACTACTTATTCTTCAACGTCCGAATGCAACCTGCGATCCTTGAGGTCTCTTTTCAGTGGTTCAAAGATTGATTACTACTTGTTCTTCAACGTCCGAATGGAACCTGCGACCCTTGAAGTCTCTTTTCAGTAGTTCAAAGAATGATTGCTACTTGTTCTTCAACGTCCGAATGGAACCTACGACCCTTGAGGTCTATTTCCAGTGGTTCAAAGACTGATTGCTACTTGTTCTTTGACGTCTGAATGGAACCTGCGACCCTTGACGTCTCTTTTCAGTGGTTCAAAGATTGATTGCTACTTGTTCCTCAACGTCCGAATGGAACCTGCGATCCTTGAGGTTACTTTTCAATGGTCCAAAGATGTAAGAGTCACAAAGGGACATTTCAGAACTATACAAAGGATGTTCCAATACCTCCCGGTACATGCCCACTTTCTGTTGATGATAATCATTACATGGAGACGGGCATTGTCATGCAGAAAAATGCGTCCTCGAGTCAGCTTCCCAGTAATTTGTTCTTAATGACTGTACACAGGCGACAAGAGTTTCACTGTATCATTGGGCGCAAATGGATACACTTGGCTTCTTAAATTTCAGGAGTACGGGGCTTTGGTGGTCGAGAAAAGTCAGCATGCTCTTTCTGGCCGACGGTTTGCTTTTGAATTCTTTGCGCTGGGGTGACTCCATATGTTTTCATTGCAAGCCGCATCGTTTGGATTTAGGTTTATAGTGGTGATACTAGGTTTCATTACCAGTAACAATCCTGTGAAGGAAGTCATTTTTCCGTCTGCATGACAACGCTGCAATTGCTTCAAGGTCAGCTAGCCACATGCTCACCGGTTATTGATCCTCACTCAAAAACGGGATGAAAATTAACCAAAAACTTTGTTGAATCTCAGCTCGTGAATTATAGAATGGAAGGTCCCTACACTGATACTTACCTTTGCTGCGATGGATTTAATAGATACGCGACAGTTGTCTCTTTTTTTCTAAACTGAACAGAACTGCCATCATTTAACGGATCAACCCGGTCAGGACTGGGCACGAGAATCTGGCTACAAATTTCCACCGGAATCACCACTGTCACTGATACAGCAATGAGCTTGTTGGGCATCCGCCCACAAAGAAGGTTTTGGCTCGAGGCTTTTGAGATGAGATGGGAAACAGAAGGGGGGTATTAAGTATAACCTAGTGGGTCTCACGTTAGGAAAGTTAGTAGACAGAGAGAAGTCAAATGATACAACCACTGGTGTGCGTCGCAGGAGCGACTGACGTCACACGGCATAAAAGTACACACTAGTGCAGTGGTGAGGGACAGAGAAGGTGTGAGAAAGGAACAGACGTCTTTATTTTTAAGAGGGGATGGGGGGAGTACTCGGGGTACGACGGCTAAAAGTGTCCATCCGACACATGGCGAATATTTAGTGGTTCGAGCGTTCGTACCTGCCTGGGATTAATACAATGTTTGCACTTTATACACCTTTCGAGAAGTACCCCAAAACTCTTAGATATCTCGATAGTTCTATCCCCACGCTTCTTTTACAGCTGCAACAGTTGCGACCGTCTAGGCAACTGGTGCATGCCCAAGCCGTGAAAAACCGGCCGTTGATTCTATACCGTTCCGAAACTTCCCGCACCGTTTTTTTACCGTCTTTTAGATAAACCGGCATAACCATACACAGACAGCATTCGCTGATGTGTTTTAGCAGGTTGCCATCCCTCTGCACTTGTGAAAACACAACTTTGCAGGTGACGGTGATTGAACCAGCATGAAGAATGCTATATGGGCGACATTCCATCATAAATGTTCTACGGATGATGCGCCTCAACATGACCACTGACCCTCTGGACCAGATAGCTGGTGCACATGGGAAAGAGATAAAGTGGTTGGTACACTGGCAGAGTATAAACACAAGCCAGCACTTCATGTCGATGTACAACAAGCGATAAAGCCAGTATAGGAAGCATTACCTGACGAAGAATTATTGGAACAGTGCGTGGGCCCCTTTACACAAAACGCCAACGAAGGTTTCCATTCGGTCGTGTGGAAAATAGCTACAAAAGAATCATTCAGCGGCATTGAAATCGTACAGATGCTACATATACTGCAGTTGTAATCTTCAATGATGGCTACATTCGTCTGCTGGATTAGATTTACAAGTGGGCCCGTGTGCTTTCGAGATGTCCAGCGAGCAAGACAGTATTCGCTTAGCGGGCGCGGATAAAAAGGAGCTCGGCAGTACAAAGCAGGCTCGACAAGAAAAATACAGACGTTCTGCGGCTGCTACTGACGCTGAACGTACGTTGGAAACTGCATTCTATAGTGCAGGAAATTTTTAACGCGTAAGTACGACTGTTCTAACAGAAATATTGTACCGAATATTTGAACGCGATTTTCTCGAAACTACAAGTTTTGGTGATTTTACCACGATATCTCGAAAACCGCTGGAAATATCAACTTGAAATTTTTACCGAGGTTGTAAACCACGAAGACACGTTAATTAGACCTGACATCTGATTGAATAAAAATGTTTTCACCATTTTATAAGAACGAATAACTCGCATTTTTCCACAGTTTTCGTTATCTGGACGCCATTTTTTGCATTTTGTGATAATTTTCAAATTTTCCGGTATAATCAATAGAGGGAAGCTTAAGAAGAAGAAATATTCTTGGAATTTCCCGAAATCTTCATCCATTCGACTGTAATCGTGATAAAATCGGATTTTATTGGGTTGTCGGAAAAGTCATGACGTATTTTGGCACCCGATGGTGGTTATGCGGTTTTGTAAGTACTAGAGACATGTGCAGCTCTGTTATTGCTATGGCATTCTACAAGCGCCAGTTCTAGCTGCAGTCTAAAAGGAATAGTGAGCGATTTGGTTGATTTACGGAGATTTGACATCAAGTTAAAGATGGAAGACCAAACTGTGCATTTTCGCCATATTTTACTGTTTTACTTCCGTAAAGAGAAGAATGCGCGTCAAGCATGTGAAAAGTTGCGTAAAGTGTACGGCAATAATGCTCTACAAGAACGTCAGTGCCAGCGGTGGTTCGCAAAATTCCGTGCTGGTGATTTTGACCTCAATAATGCTCCTCGGTCGGGGAGGCCCACCGAGGTTGATGACGACCAAATCAAGGCATTGATCGAGTCAAACCCACGTTACACGACACGAGAGATTGCAGACACATTGCCCAGCCATCATTCAAGCGTTCACGACCACCTGAAGAAGCTGGGATACGTAAGCAAGCTCGATGTGTGGGTTCCTCATGATCTCAAAGAAGCTCAATTGACGGCCCGTATAAACATCGGCGATATGCTCATTAAACGTGAGGAAAACGATCCTTTTTTGAAGCGACTGATAACTGGTGACGAAAAGTGGATTGTGCACAACAATGTGCTGAGCAAACGGTCTTGGTCCCTAAGTGCTGCTTCGCTTTAAACGACATCCAAAGCAGACATTCATCAGCGGAAGGTTCTGGTCTCAATGTGGTGGGATTTTAAAGGTGTCGTGTTTTTCGAGCTCCTACCACGGAACCAAACAATCAATTCGAATGTGTACTGTCGGCAATTAGACAGTTTGAACAATTCGTCATCCAGAAACGTCCAGAGCACGTTCATCGTAAAGGTGTTGTGTTCCATCACGACAACGCGAGACCACACACAAGTTTGATCACCCGCCAAAAATTATTGGAGCTTGGGTGGGATGTGTTGTCACACCCAGCATACTCGCCTGACCTTGCGCTGTCAGACTTCCACTTGTTTCGCTTTCTTCAACAGTCCTTGCGTGGTATGACGTTCAATTCAGATGAGGCTGTAAATCAGCACCATGTAGAGTTTTTCGCCACGAAAGACAGATTCTTCTATGAACGAGGCATTCTGCAGTCACTGAAAGATGGCCAAAGGTTATCGAACAAAACGGGTATTATATCATTGATTGATCTTTGTTCTTTCGATCAATAAATGACCTTTGAAAAACATGGCTAAAATACGTCATGACTTTTCCGACAACCCAATACATAGTTTGCCACATTACGTTGGAGTGCCAATATTATTCACCTGCGAATAAATATCGCCACATTTTCTTATTTTATCATTTTATACTAAATTCCCCTATGCAGACAAAACGTTTTATAATTATTCGCAGCCTTGTTATAAGCAATTAAACGCAAACCACTTTTTGAAATGTCAAACCTCCCTAGTCCCCTTAATTCACAACAGGAATCATGGAAAGAGGCTCCTGAATTTCAGAAATTGTTTTACAGTGTTGGTGCACTCGCTCCAACTGTGTTCGATCCGCTTCTTAGACAACGAATATATTTGTTCGAAGTTATTTCAGCCCATTTTACTAACCACTAATTATTTCGTTCTAGCCGGTTAAAGGGTTAATGAAAAACACTACATCCACACACTGCGCTAGGATACGTTGTTCCACTTGGACGGATGTATCTTGTGGAAGTGCACCATTTATTTCTACGCATGCTTTGCGGAGATCTACGCGTGCAAGTGGGCTACGTGTGAGAGGAAAAAGAAAGAAAGAAACCTGTACATTCTCTTTCTTTTCCTTTGTTCTCCTTTTTCTTTCACGTATATATATTCGTGTCATTGAGCCATCCTCCTCCATATTTCACTTCACTTAAAATGATTATCTGATATAGCATATTAAATCAATCGAACTTTTAAACTTTTCAGGAAGTTCCATTAAAAATAGATACACTAATGCTCTCAATGCAACATTCAAATGCAGTACAAACGTCGCCATGAATTAAGTATAACGAGAACTTGTTTTCTGTAGCTGTGTAGAAAGTAAGCATCCGGAAAAATAGTAATCGATATCTCATGTCCTGATGGAAAAAAACGATTGTTTTGAATCACAGCTGAGATAGCGCAAGCGAGGAATAGGTATTCCGCAGAGGCATTCGATTGGTCATGCGCAACGCCAGAATTTCGGTTGGTACTCATGGGACTAACTTTCCAGCTGTCGTAAGTGAGCCGCAACCACTTCATCGGACAGAAATCAGGCAGAGAAAGAAGCAAATGTTCAGAGAGCGCGGCGTGAACCATATATTCTAGAAATGTTGAATGAAAAATGGCCATTTTTTAATTCGGGGATAAAACTGCAAGTTAAATCTTTTCTTTATGAAATATTATGTTCGGACCACTTTAAAAGGAAATGTTCACTTCCTCACGAAATGAAAGAAAAAAAATTACCAAGCTTCCTGTTTTAGATTTTATAACCAATTCGCTAAAAGAATGCTGTGTTAAAATTCAGCGAAGTACTTTCGACTACAGTAACTGCATCATGTAGCTATACTCAGTAATAGGAAAAGTCAGTAAAGATGGACGCTATATTTAGATAATGGGTGGATTTTCAAGCAAAATTTTATGCAGATTTTGATCTACGGATTGCGATGTTTCATCATAAATGTCTTCCTGAAACTGCGCCTTTTTATTTCATATCCGAGTATTTTATCATGAGACTAAATTCGCTTTCATCTCCCTTCAAAGACGTTCTGTTTTTCGCACTTTCCTTTGAAACACGGGTACTTTATCATACGATACATACGAGGTGTGGCAATTTAATTGCCAGAACGCACTTGTAGGAAAAAATGTGTGAGCATTGTCATCTTCGAAGTAATCTTCCTCCGCAGCATTTAGTCGCTGTCGCCTTTGGCTATTGTCACCTTCGAAGAAATTTTCTTTTCAGGAGGCTATTTTCCCCTTCGAAGTAATTTTCTTTTCAGCACTTAGATAGACGCTGTTTCCATTGCTGGAAACATACCTGGAACACTGTTTCTGGATTACGTTTCAGTCCTTTGTCACCTTCGAAGTAATCCCCTTCCTCAGCTATGCATTTAGTTGGACGCTGTTGCTATTGCTGGAAACATACCTGGAACTCTGGTTCTGGAATACTCTTGAGTTCGTTTATTCGTTTATCACCTTCGAAGTAAACCCCTTCTGCAGCTATGCATTTAGTTAGACGCTGTTGCTATTGCTAGAAAGATACCTGGAACTCTGTTTCTGGAATACTCTTGAACTCCTTTGTCACCTTCGAAGTAATCCTCTTCCGCAGCTATGCATTTAGTTAGACGCTGTTGCTATTGCTTGAAACATACCTGGAACTATGCTTCTGGAATACTCTTGAGTTCCTTTGTCACCTTCGAAGTAATCCCCTTCCGCAGCTATGCATTTAGTTAGACGCTGTTCCTATTGCTGGAAACATACCTGGAACTCTGTTTCTGGAATACTCTTGAGTTCCTTTGTCTTCGAAGTAATCCTCTTCCGCAGCTATGCATTTAGCGAGACGCTGTTGCGATTGCTGGAAACATACCTGGAACTCTGTTTCTGGAATACTCTTGAGTTCCTTCGTCACGTTACGCTGGATGTCAAAAATGTCTGAAAATCCTCGTCCTTTCATGGCAGTTTCTTATTTTTGGGAAGAGACAGAAATCACAAAGGGCTAAGTTAGGTGAATATGATGGATGATCCAATTTGGTAATTGATTTCTCAGTCAGGAACTCACGAACACTGAGCCCATCATGGCATGGGGCATTGTCAGGCCACAGTTTAGCACTTTTCATTCGAACAGAATCCCATAACCTTTTCAACACCTCTAAATAGCCTTGTCTGTTGACGTTTGTCCCTGTTCAATGAATTCGTGATGAACTATCCCCTTGTGATCGAAAACCACACAAGCATGGTCTTGAACTGCGAGAGTAACATGCGTGCTTTTATTCGTCTCTTATGCCACTCAAAGACTTTTTCATAGCATCTTCACCATTCGCCACTTTCAATAGCTCTAACGTTTCAATAGCACATTTACCGATCTTCACACAGAATCTGATGTTAATGCGCTGCTCTTAATACTTTATGTCACTCATTTTTACCTCAAAACTCACACACAGACTTGAATTGCTTTCGAAACTGCTCACTCAGGAATGGCTCTACTTGTCTGCGGTTAACGCATGCACAATTTGAAACGTGTCCAGACACGCATAGGCACGTGATTCTGCACACATCGCCATAAGGGCGACACTAGGCGACCGTTCCTTCACACACAAACTTGCATTGCTTTCGCAACTGCTCACTCACGAATGGCTCTGCTGGCCTGCGGTTAACGCATGCACTGCTTGAAGCATGTCCAGACACGGATAGGCACGTGATTCTTCCCGTATCGCCATAACGGCTACACTAGGCGACCGTTCCTTTACACACAGAATTGAATTGTTTTCGCAACGGCTCACTAAAGAATGACTCTGCTGATCTATGGTGAACGCATGCACTACTTGAAACATGTCAAGACACGCATAGGCACGTGAATCTTCCCGCATCGCCACAAGGGCGACACCACGCGCCCTTTCCGGGAGCTACATTGCCAGTCTTCGTACAAGGTGTATCGGTACAGATCGGTGAACGCATGGTAAAATGAACAACAGGGTAATATTTAAGAATGTCTACTTTACTGTCCTTGAAATGAATCTTCCTTCCCGGACACAATATACTTCTGTCATCGTAGGCATAACTACTGCAAAAATCCTCTCTTTTTTATTGCCTGCAGCTGGGCCATCACGTTCTTTTAAATGCCCATAATGGCCTCAAATTTCTTTCAGCGGTTATTTCTGTCGGGAAACAAAATACAGTCATTTGATGCCAGATCAGGCGAATATCAATAATTGTTCAAAGCAGCAACGCTCCGTTCAAATAGAAGAATTTGGTACTGGTTCTTTGCTTCGTCAGCTGCCGCGACAAGCTTTCTTTGTCCCATCGTCAGCTGCCGCGACAAGCTTCGTGACGGTTACGGACATGTTCACTCGTGCACTTGGCATCGTCGTGCAAGATACCGCACCTTTCACAACCTTTCCGTTTACTCGCTTTGACATAACTCACTGAACTTTTTCGTCACACCTTATACACTTCCTCTTTGACCTTCAATTTTTGCTTACTTTCACTTTATGTAATTTCTGTTTGCTTCTCGTCATGTTTTCCATACGTTCAGTAAGGAAAACACGACGAGAAGCAACCAGAGGAGTCATGATCAAGGAAATTACAGTAAGACATCCGGGGATGACTTTGTTAATGGAGCAGTACCACTTTGCGTGAAGCCTATAACCGTGAGCGACGGCCGTTAAAGTGTAAGAAAGCTGGGAGGTTTTTCAAGGCTATTACAATGCATTTTGCGTAGGCCGAATCGCATTGTTTCGTCGCAGATGTTTGTTATTTTTCTTCGTACCTTGCTACTGATGAGTGAAAAAATGCTGGATTTATAAAATTATTAATCATTTTGAGGCTCCTTCCATTTTCATTTTAAATTGGATTACTTGAGAGTTAGTGCGGATTTAAAACAAAACAGTACCTTAAAATTAAAAACTTCACTCGTCTATGAAGTATAATTTATTCTGGTTTGATATTAACAGGATTTCTGCAACCATGATTTCTGTGTGTATATAGGATTTCTGTGTGTATATATCACGCAATTCCAAAATACACACAGTTGAAACTACATGGGTATCATGTAAACAACCTCAAATTCCCACACTTTGTGGCTTACCGGTTAGAGACTCAGGGCATCTCCAGAAGTATTATTCTAACCTCCATGGTCATGTCCAGGGAACAAACTAAGTTTTTCCATGAGTTTGTTCCCTGGGTCATGACTGGCAGTCAGCCATGTCAAGATGACTGATACGTATAAAATTAGAGACCAAGAAGCTTGGTTGGAACTGATAGGTATCTGTGCTACGTCAGAGTTCCTCTGATCTATTAAGTCTGCTATGTGATTTCTGAGGTTTGATAGTCTTGTTTAAACTTCAAGTGTGCCGGCCAGGTGGCGCAGTGATCTAAGGGCGGGCCTCTAACCGCTCGTCCGAGTGCGGCTAGGTTCGAGACCCGGATGAGGAATCTGTAGTGTGCTTGACTTACAATGGTTCTTTCTCTCTTTTTTTAGTTGGGATTTAACGACCACCGCCAGCAAGGCAATGGGCAAGGAGAGGTCCACGTCCCTAATTTAGGAACACTGGCTCCAGGGAGGGAAGAAAGCCAACGCCGTATGACAAGCACACCATCCATGGATTTGAACCCAGCCCCAGATCGGAGGAATGGTCAGAATCCAGTGCTTAGACCACTGTACCATGCGGGCGACATCAAATTTAATTTTTTTTAATATGTCGCATCTTGTGTATTCGTAGAGTATCTGTACTGTAAATTTGCAAAATAAATAAACTAAGAAATAAAAGTTAATTATGGTAGAGTTTCGGTCTAATTTCGTCGAAACTTTCGGCTGCAATACACCAGAAAAATTTGTTACATTCAGGGCCGGCCTTTGGCATAGGCGAGCAAGGCGGCTGCGTAGGGCCACCAATACTAGGGGCCGCGGATTTTAATCATATATCGATTTTCTGACATCATCCAAGTTGTAATCTGTATTATCTTTAAAAAATATATATAATCATTAAACTGATAAACAGTCACAGTACGCCTTTTCTCTTGTCCTACTAGTTTTTTGGGAGGATGCCGCTAAGCGAATCTACACTGCTGGCCACCCAAAATGCAACACCAAGAAGGAAGCATCCGATTGACCTGAAATTAGCAGCATGCATCGCCCGCAAGATGACATGCAAACGATTAGCATTGCAGGGCGTATGTAAATCATGTGCGCGCGGCACGCCACCGAGAAGCACTATAAGAAGGGTGCACAGAAGGCGGAGTGTAAGTAGTGGAAGTGTGTTGTGCTGCCGGACCTGTGCGTGGGAAGCTTCCTGATGCCTTGTCGCAGAATACGGCAGTCATCCCAGCACGTTTCGGAGTTCGACAGAGGACGAATAGTGCCTTATCGCGAGACCGGTTTATCGTACCGAGACATCGGCGCCCGTGTGGGACGACATCCAGCCACATTGGTGCGAGTATGGATTCGGTGGGTGCAGGAAGGACCGACGTGAGCGATTGCCGCAGCCGCGGCACACCGCCGAACGAGAGGAGTGGCATGTTGTGCCGCGGGTATTGACGGCTCGCACCGCCACATCCACATCACGTACGTTAGCGCAGGATTAGGGTGTGTTGCGCAACAACCTGTGTCAGCACGTACCGTTCGACGTCGTCTGCAGGAGCGGGGACTTGTCGCACGGCGCCCATTGTTTCGATTACCATTGAAATTACACCACCGGCGAGTGCGGCGGCAGTGGACCGTTGAACGCCGTACCTGGACTACTGAATGGCACGGCATTGTCTTCTCCGACGAATCCCGCTTCTGCCTGCAACACCACGATGGTCGGATCCGCGTGTGGCGGCTCCGCGGCGAGAGACTGTATGACGCCTGCATTATGCATCGCCATACCGGTCCGTCGCCTGGCGTAATGGTTTGGGGCGTAATTGGATATGACACCCGCACCCCTCTGGTACGCGTCGCCGGTACACTCAACAGCCACCGCTATATCTCCGACGTTTTGGATCCTGTAGTCCTCCCTTACCTGCAGGACCTGACAGCGGCCCCGTTTCAACAGGACAATGCGCGCCCGCACGTCGCACGCATCGTGCAACAATTCTTCACGGCCCACCAGGTGTCACTGCTGCCGTGGCCCGCCTGTTCTCCCGATATGTCGCCCATTGTGCACGTCTGGTCGCTGATCGGCAACCGAGTGGCCCGGCAAGCACCACCCGCGGCTACGCCTGATGAACTGTGGCAACGTGTGGAAGCAGCCTGGACCGACATACCCCAAGCCCACATCCAAAGCCTCTTTCGTTCGAACCTTTACCTACAATTAGCACGAAATAACTTTGATTATTATGTTGAAATTTAAATTATGTGCCCAAAAGTTTATGCAGAAATAATCACGAAACAGCAAGCTACAATGACATTTACAAATAAGCATATAGTAGGCGGCATTCGGAGAAGTTCAGAAAATTTCAAGTGAGCCTTAAGTTCATATATTCAATAACAGTTTTGCGGATTTTTTTTTTTTTTAATTTTAGTTTCCTATCAGTGAAGGAAAAATGCGTTACACAAACATGATTGAAAACTGATATTTTAACAACTAAGCATCATGCACGTTTTTCAGTTAAAAATACCATTAAGGGCCGCCGAAGTAGTAAGGCAGGCCTGGTTACATTATTTAAAGCTAACGCATTAAGGGTCTTAATTATTTGCATTTATTTACTAGCAGAAGTTTTCTAATGTCTTTAATGGATATGGTGATGGGTCCAGATTTAAATCTCCTCTTGGGATGAACCCGGACACATCACGGGCGAATAGTCAGAAGCCAGCGCTTAGACCACTGCGCCACTAAAGCGGCCCGAAATAGTGGGCATAAAGAGTTACTTCCTTAAGTCTTAGATGCTGACAGGGTTCAAGAAAACACAAAAATGAACAAACAAAAATACATTGTGTTGTTAGCCCAGTGGGACAAAGTATGTTCTTGCTCAGTAGTTCACTCACCTTTGCTAGGTTTCCAGTGTGTAATTCCAAGAGCGAAGTGCTTTGCCGATCTCATAGGGAAGAGGGTTAAGCCCCTAAATCCGTGCAAAAAAATTCTATTGGACGAAACGCGCAGACGCACACGAAATCATGCGGATAGCCATGCAAGCACAAGCTGCAATTCATTCAGAATTTCCATCCTTATATCTTTGTCTTTGTTTGGGGGCTTAACGACCACAGTGAGCAGCTCAATGGGTTATCAGAAGCCACCCGTTCCTAATTTAGGGCCACTGGGTCCAGGAGGAGAGGGCTAGTTCTGTAAAACAAGTACGCCATCCACGCTTCGCGCGGGGTTCGAACACGGACCCATCTCGGACGAATGGTCAGAAGCCAGAGCTTAGACCACTGCGCCGCCGGAGCGGCTTAAGGCTGTCTAGGAAATACAAGGTTATGACATTAGAGGGATGACTTCCGTCTTTTATCGATGTCATGAGGAAACCAAACCATCCGATTGGTTTCCAACGCTGTCGTGTATGACGTCAAACACGACACCGATGTAGCAGGCCGTGTAACATGAGAGTAACGTGACAAACGAAGGAAATTCATATCTCTAAGTCATGTTCTTGTACTTTCTAGAAGGTCTAGGTCGGCTTGCCTGTCTTTACCTTGGTGATAATAGTTTCCACAGAATGGGAAAGGAATCTTATATATAATTCCGTAGTGTCCCATAAAATTGCAAGACATAGGTACGTCGTATGAACTTGGAAAATGCCTCATTTTAGAGATCTTGATCCCAAGAACCGGAGAAAAATAAAATGTTTCTTCTAAATTCAATCGGCTGATTACTGTACGTGTCACAACACTAAGTCTGACTTCGTCATCGCAAAGCGGGTAGATGGATAATCGTACGACCTTGGGAGGTGGCGCCAGCCGGAGCCAACGACCAAGGAGCTGATTGATTATTATCAAGGACAAATCGGCTGCACGTGCTTCCTCTACAATTCAACTGTAAACTGTGTTAAAGAGAGGACGGGAAGAGGGTTCTGTTATGAGCAGCGTTCGAGGGAGACCACCCAAACGAGGGCGTTGTTTTCGTAATGTACGTGAGCGTAGGAATTTTGAAAGCACCCGCAATGATCGCAGCAATACACGCGGCAACCTATCTTTCCGAAAAGATTTATCGGACGAAACTGCCATACATGAGCAGAGTTTGCGTACGATGAATATTGAGTGTGCGCACTGTCACGCTTTGCATTTGGCTAATGAGAAAACTAATGTTCATTTTAATTCCTGTTGCCATAAGGATCTTATTTCCCTTCGGGAACTATACAGAAGTATACGGGGCTGAAAGACTTACTTCCAAACAGTCTTAATTTTTGTCCTACATATCCGGAAATACAATAGTGCAATGTCATTCGCTTCTCTTTCAGCCACAAAAAAGGAGATTCCAGGAAATGGTCCTTACTGCTTTAAAATTAAGGGTCACATTCACCGGTACATCTCGGATTTATTACCATTTTCTAGTGAAAATTGCACTTTTACATTTCTCGACAGCTACTGATATACGTATTGGTCGTTATGAAAATAAAGAATTAAAGCGATCGATATTGACACCCCTGGAAGACATTCTGACAAACAGTCCTTACTCCCAAGCATACAAGACTGCAGCTGAGGCTATTGTACATGAAGTAGCAGGACACAACCTGGACCTACGTTTTGTTGATAATATATTTACAAATTCTCTATATTCCCTCAACAGAATACATCAATCATGAAAAAATGGCGCAATTTTATTACCACCTTACTTGCTTGAAAACTGTGACAATACTTCTCACGAGATTGGGGCTTTTGCCCCACCAAGCCACTAGTATTAATATAAATTGCTATTATTTATACACGGTCGAGTCACATTATTGTGACCACCAGCTAATATCCAGAGTAACCGCCGTATGCAGCGCGGAAAGCATTTAGACGGGTTGGGAGTGACTCAATAAGGTGCTGCAAGGTATTCACAGGTATGTGGAGTTGCAGTGCATCTGACAGCTGCTAGAGGGTGCGTGGTGGAGGATCTTTAGAGCGAACAACACGATCGAGGTGGTCCCACAGATGCTCAATTGGGTTTAAGTCTGGGGAATTAGGGGACCAGAGAAGTACTTTGAAATCTTCATCTTGCTCTTTAAACCACTCTCGGGCATTTATAGCTTTGTGACACGTCGCATTGTTGTGCTGGAAGATCCCATCCACTCCAGAGAAGACTGTCAGCATGTATGGGTGTACGTGGTCTGCAAGGATGGATTCATAACGAATTCGGTCCATAGTGCCTTACAGAGGTATGAGTGGATCCAGAAAATACCACGAAAACATTCCCCAGACCATAACGCTGCCCCCACCAGCTTGTGTTCTCCCAGCAATGGTTGAAGAGTGTTTGTTTTCCGATGTTTCTCGCCTTATACGCCAACGTCCATCTGTTCGAAGAAGCAGAAAACGTGACTCATCGGAGAGGAGAATCCTTTGCCAATCAGCGGAGGTGCAATTGCGATACTGCCGTGCAAATGTAAGCCTTTTTTGCCGATGCACCTTAGTTAGCATAGGTGCAGTGACCATCCATCTGCATCGGAGCCCCATACGCAGCAGGGTTCTCTGAACTGTCGTTTTAGACACACTTCCGGTAGCCCCCTGGTTCATTCGGCCAGTGAGTTGCTCCACTGTAGCGTGTCGATCGGCCCGCATGCACCATCGAAGCCGACGTTCACCTCTCACATCAATGACACGTGGGCTCCGCAGTTTTCATGTCGCTTATTTGCAATGGTGCTATTTCTCCAATCAATGATACACTTTAATCACAGCAGCACGCGAACAGTTCACAAATTGCGCTCTTTCAGAAATACTTCCACCTTGGCCCGAAAGCCGATAATCACCCCTTTTTGCAAATCTGATAAATCACTCTTTTTATCCATGACAGCAACTAGTGATATGTTTTTAGAATGCCTACATCACACCTTATATACCCTCGAAGCCAGCTCACAACACGTGCCTTCTTTCATTGGCTACGCGCTGTTGACGAAAAAAGTAGGAGGTCACAATAATGTGACTCGACTGTGTATGAATCACCACGTTTTTCAACTCATACAACATATGCATTTGCATGTATGATTAATAAACGACGTTTGTTAAATAATGAGACAATATTAAACAACAATATTAACACTTTATTAAGATAACTGTTGAATAATAATAATTCTAAATGCTTTTTAAATATATTTTGCAACCACTGAAAAATTCCGTTTTACTTTCATTGGGGTAATAGGGTTTTCAGTTTGGTGATGCAAACAGATAAGGAGCTTGATGAAGTGCTTTTTATGTTGAGAGCATGTAGATTATTTCTTTACAACGACGACGTGGCGAGCGGGAAGATGGACGAAGTACTGAAGTTACAGGGGGTCAGAAGAAGAGTGATAGAATACAGATTTCATCATACATTCTGTCAGGCATTGGCAATAAAGAACCTTAGCCTTTTCTGAGCTCATTTTCTCTTCGTGCATATAGGCTGCTTTACATATTTGCTGCTAAATAATAAGTTTGTTTTGACTCGCCATGAAGATCATGAAAGGACTTCAATAAACTGAACACGAGCTACATTGGAAGGCATAAGTACTTCAGTTGGACGGGATGCTGAACAGAATATCCGGTGTTTGTGTGAATTGAATACTAAATAAGTCGCACAATAAATCCTAAAGATTTTACTGAAAGAACTGAATACCTTGCCATTCGCGGAACTTTATTAAACCAGACATTACGCGTGCTGTCATTCAAATATTCAAGGGCATCATCAGGATCAGAATTTCTGTACCTGTGCTTAAATAACTAGAACGTAAAATTATTCTATTAAATCGTGGAGAATGTTAAAAATCAGGTGATGGAAAAAATACACTCAGTGGCCAAATTATTATGACCATCAGACCATTTTATGCAAAGTAGCAATCCCGCAAATGATACTGACGCAAGATGACTGAATCAGCATAAAAAAGGGAATGTTGAAAACATAAAAAAATAATGAAGTGCATTGCGCAAGAAGCAATACGTACAGAGGGTGAGTCGAAAGTTTTGCAATATTTGCATAAACGCATGTGCTGCGGCGGTATGTCACGTGATTAAACTAGTTCAAGTCGCGCACTGCAGTCAGTCGAAAGGGATATAAAGCGGTAGTCGTTGCTGTTAACAGCATTGCTTCTCGTCGTTCTGTCAGTGGTTAGGACGCCTAAAAGATGAAAAGCAACAACCGGCTAATTAGGGAACGTTTGCTTTACGAGTTTGAACTCGGCCTCATCGTTGCTCCAGCAACACGAAACATTTGTCATGCGAAAGGGGAAGGTTCCGTGGACTACAGCACCGCAACCAGATAGTTCAAGAAATTTCGCTCAGGTGACAGAAACCTCGACGATCAGCGAAGGTCAGGTAGGCCGCGAACCGTGGATTCGGAGGCCGTACGCCAGGCCGTAGGGGCAAATCTGACAACCAGCACTCGGAGATTATCAGGCGAGCTGGGCATATCACAGACCACTGTGTTGGTTCGTCATCTTCAGGACCTCTGCAAGGTCTACTGTCCCGAACGACCTGATGCCAGCTGAAGCAAACCGCCGAGTGGAAGTGCGTACGAAACTCCTAGTAAACCCGCGCGATGTACGTTTCAACAAGAGAATTGTTACGTGCGATGAAAGGAGGGTCTATTTCCGGAATGCTAACACACAACGGTAGTGGTTGAGCCCGGGCTAGCTTCCTGACCCTGTTGTCAAACGTGGGCGTCGAGCACAAGTGGTGGAAGTTCGAGGGGATAATCCATTACGAATTTGTTCCAGACGGTGGAACCATCAACGCCAACCTCCGTTCTGAACAGCTGGAGCGGATGTATGCCGTTTTGGAGGAGAAGTACCCAGCACTGGTGAACAGCAGTCTCCCACAGCACGACAGCTCTCGGCCTCATGCCGCGCGAACGACCCGGGCAAAACCCCAGGAACTTGAGGGCATCGAACTGATGCCACATCCAGCATATAGTCCAGACCTCACCCCGTTGTATTATTACTTGTTCCGGTCTATGGCCCACTTCCTTTGGGGGCGGCACTTCAACAACCAGGAGGAGGTGGCAACTGGGGTGAAGGAGTTCTTCACCTCGAAGGGCAAGAACTGGCAGACAGATGGCTAAACACGGTGCAATACGATGGCCTATACTTTGAATGCTAGTCAGCTTTCGTCGTAAAGGTACGTATGAAGACAAAGTGATCCAAATATTGCAAAACATTCGGCTCACCCTCTGTAGAATCGAAGAACTGGCAGACAGATGGCTAAAGACGGTGCAACACGATGGCCTATACTTTGAATGCTAGTCAGCTTTCGTCGTAAAGGTACGTATGAAAACAAAGTGATCCAAATATTGCAAAACTTTCGACTCAACCTCTGTAAAAAACGCGATCTGATAAACTTTGAACGTGGAATGATCGTGGGTGCTCGAATCATTGGTGCAAGCATTAGTAAAACGGCTGCACTTGTGAAATGTTCGAGGGCCGCAGTTGTTATAGTTTACAGACTGGACCACCAGTCAAGAACTCGGGTCTGTGAGCAAGGTGTTTGGTTGTCAATGGCTGCTGGATGCTCGAGCTGAGCTGAGCTGAGAGTAGGAAGACTTCAGTCCAACAGAACGGCAGCACTTCGTCAGATTACAGATAATCTGAATCTGGGACAAAGTCCGATGTCTCTCAAAGTACAGTTTGCTCACATTACATCGTATGAGCTAAAGAAGTAGATGGCCTGTCGGTAAGCCATTGCTATCTGCAGCAAACAAGAAGAAATGCCTCCAATTTGCTCAGGTACAGAAGAATTAGACTGTGAAGGAGTGGAAATGGTAATGTGGTCCGATGAATCGCATTTTAAACTACACCATGCAGATGGAAGGCTGATGATATAGAGACAGCAGTAGCACGAAAGCCTTGGCCTATCTTGCATCGTCACTAGTCTTCAAGCTGGCGAAAGCAACGTTATGGTCTGAGGCATGTTTCCGTGGGAGTGTTTGGGCCCTTTGATTCGTGTGGAGGAACGTCTGACCACCCAAATATACTTAAACATCGTTGCCGACGAAGTCCGCCCAGTTATTTTGACGGTTTATCCCAATGGAAATGGATACTTCCAGCAGGAGAATTCTGCATGTCATAGTACTCACATTGTACGAGAATGGTTTGAGGAGCATCACGGAAACCTTTCCCTGCTAAGTTGTCATCCGCAATCACAGTATCTCTATCCAATGGAGCATTTGTTGGATGAATTCGAAAGAGGCATCCGACAGCTGGATCGGCTACAATCAAATCTGCAAGAGCTGAAGCGTGCGATTAATTGCATTTGGGTTATTATACCCTAAGCCACTTACGGACTTTTAATAGAGTCCACACCAAGACGAATTCAAGCAGTATTAAGGGCAAAAGGTGGTCCAACAACCTACTAATCAAGTAATCATAATAGTTTGGCCAATCAATGTATATTTGGACGTGATTACATATACATTGTAGCACCAAGATGTTAAGAACATCCCTACACACAACAGCAACAACATCTCACTGCAAAAGATTGAGACCTGCAGGAAGCATAGATAGAGGCAATATAGGAAAGACTTGTGATTTGAGCGATTCTGTAGAATCGCTCAAATCACAAGTCTTTCCTAAATTGAGTAGAATATAAAAAAAATCATGTAGGGAAATTTCCAAAATTAAAAAAAAAGAACGTAAAAGCATTTCAGACCAGATTATTCTGCATTTTGTAATATTAACAAAGCTTTGTGCCTAATAGTATAATAATCACAATATTATCATATGTGTGTGCAGTTTCCAGATCAAGTTGATCATGAAAAGAGAGAGAGAGAGAGAGAGAGAATTGCATCCCCCAAAAAAACATAAGTGCTGGGAAACTGCTGGCCACCAGCTGGCAGTGACGGGTCACTGCTCGCTGAAATCTGCCGCTCACGGCCCGGTAGCGGTCCGTTGGTGGCAGCGCTATCAGTTGGCGAGCCGTTGATGGCCCTGCAGCATCACCGTGAATTGTGGGCCTCTAAGCAAGTGCCACTAGTGGCCCGTTGCTGGCAACCAATGCAACCCCAACAGCAGGTGGAAGTAACGGGACTGCGCATGCGCAGAATCAACACTTGCTGTGTTTCTCATGGTACCATTTAGTTGAAGACGACGCTATCGCCATCGTGGTATTTTAGTGGATGCTAAGAAAAAATTCATATGTAGAGGGGCGAATTAATTTCTTAATGAAATTCCACGTCGACGAAGATATCAGATTAAGCCATGAAATACTAGATTACAGCCATGAAATACACCCACTCCATTCCCATGAATAACAATTCATGGAATGGAGTGGGTGAATAACAAGAAATAATTTGAAACCGCTTGAAACAAATGTCCTGAAAAACCATTAAAAAAACCTTTGTCGGAAAAAAAAAAAAGAATTATACTCGTACAAAATTTAATAATTATTTGAAAGAAAAAAAAAGCAACGCTATGTGGATATAATGTACTCATCCATGGGTTGAATACACAAGACTGGGAGGAATTCGCTTCTAAAAATAACGAGAAGTAAAATAAAATATCTTTCCTCTTTAAAACAAATGTAGCTTCGGACAACGGAAAGGAAAGATACAACGTTAAATATGTAACAGAATGTGACATGAACCCTGGTAAATATATATTAATTCCACAATTTCCTTTCAAGACGACAGGACAGTACAAACTTTGGAAAGCGTCTCTAAGTATGTACACTCCTTGAAAAAAAAACTATCGTTACTTTAAAAAAATAAATTTGTGAATTATATGAAACTGACTTTTATGAAAAATACCTCGCAATATTGTAAAATGAAAGAGGGAACCATTCGATTACATATTCCGCACAAAACAGACAGCTTCCAGCACACGTGCGCGCGTGGCAAATTAGTCCGGTCGATAGAAAGCTCAGCTCCCATGCAAACGGCCCAGGTTTGTATCGACTAAGATCCAAACAGGCGTTTTTCTGGTCTGTTGAGAAAATTTCCCCAGCGCAGTGCTAAACGTCACAAGTTTCGTAAGGGTAGAAAAAATTAAAAAGTTGTAGCTTTGGGTGGAACTGCGGTTATCCTTGATTTTTTTATGGCTACTACTGGGAAATTGGCGGACAAGATTCGGCAAGCCACCAGTTACGTCACGTGGTTGCCGGCTGCCACTATCGGCAAACTCGCGGACCACATTAGGCTAGCCATCATTTCTGGCACGTGCTTGCAGGGCCGCTGAAGGGCCACTTGTGGCAGCTACTGCCTGTGATGGACAATTGATGGCCGTGTTCTGGCATATGACAACTGATGGGGTGCCAACGGTTGGCCAGCTGTTGGCCTGAACTGCTGGCCTTTCTGTTGGCCGCCCGGACATTTTATTGACGGTTCGGCAGCGGCAACATAGTGCTGGGCCATTGCTGGCAGTGATGACCCAGCAAGACTGATTTTGCTGGGATCTAATGCCTCAGCGCTTCAACGTGATTTTCTTTTCTCTAAAACTCGACCTGCTGCACTAAAAACCAACGTCACCCCAAAAATCGTGGGAGTGAGGACATTTTAAAAAATAAATAACAATACTTCTAGCTGCAAAATTTTGGAAATTAATACATCACTTTAAAGATAAGATTCCTGATTTTTAATAAAATAAAAAAGATGGGAATGTGATTTTTTCCCACTTTTGTGATCCCAGACCTCCTTAAACTAATCCTTGCTTGGGCCATAGCTTTGGACAATGCATAATGCAAGTCTTGCTAAGCAAAATGTGTCTTGCAATGGCAGCTAGCTTAGGAAATTGAAAATCCTTTCACCATGGTAATAAATCCACAATGAAATTCAACACGTTTAATTCAACCGGGCTCGGAATTACACGTGTTGAATTAATTACAGTAATGAAATTCAAGACGTGTAATTCCGAGCCCGAGCCCGGGTTTTTTGGTAGTTAATGAATTTTGAGCACGTCCGAGCCTGGGCCCGAGCTCATCTCTACATCAGAACGTAATACAAATTTTAAAGATGACAATCCGTTTTTTGGTGTAAATATGACAAGGATGGTAAGTCAGATACTATCCGAAAACTTGAAAATTTCGTCGTCCTGGAGCGGAAAACGAATCCGCGTCTCCCAGATAGCGCCCGGGTATGTTAACCACTACACCACCCAGAACGACCAAGTCTCAAGTTTCAGATTAATTTGAACATAACCATCACAGGATTGGCTAGTCGAAGCAACCGGCATTCACATTTAGCGAGTATGGAGGTTAAGAATTCCATCCCGTGATTGCCCGGAGGAACAGATAAGTCGTGAATGAAATACGGGACTACACCATATAATTCAAATTTTGAAGATGACAATCCGTTTTTTTTTTTTTTTTGTTTTTTTTTGTGCAAATATGACAAGGCGATGGCATCCGAACACTTGAAAATTTCGTCGTCCTGCAGCAGGAAATCCCATATTTCATTCATGATCAGAACGTAATATTTTGAGACACGTATACCTGTCAAAATATGATAAATTTTTTAGTAAGTTCTCTGCTTTAATTGGAAATCCCTTTCTTGAGACGACGCAAAATATTTTATGCAATAAGAAGTGGAATCTTGAATTAACTGAACGGTTTTTACATCCAACAAATTTTGTCATGTTCCAAAGGAGAAAACGGGAAGATATACTTCATTAGCAAAAGTATCGAAATATGACAAATGCATACTTCTTCCACTGACGTAACTCTGAGAAGTAGCCTTAATGGCAGTGATCCCACAACTGCGATGTGCTTTGCGTGTGGTTTGGAAATTGGCGTGCGCAGATTTTTTTTCCTTCTCTTTCCATCGTGCAGCTTATTTTTCTCGATGATGTTTCTGTTCCCTTTTATGCAGCGTGGTTGTATTGAGAAAAGAATACAAAAGGAAAAATCTACCGGAGGTTCCTTGCCTACTAATGATTGCTTCATGAATGTAGTTAGCATCGATAGGTTTCAAAAATGTTCTCTCGTATAAGATTGCATCTCGATTTAAGTGAACATATTCTTAATCACCGGTTGAATAAAAGTACGATGCTAGTGTAGGCGTACCGTACTGAAATAGAAGGTGCACAACTGCACGCTTCATGTGTGATGGTCCAAATTTCACATTTTGTAAAAATGCATTCATTTAAAAGCTCCATTCTTTAGGATTCCAAAACTGCCTTTGTTTCTTGTCTACGATGAATAGATACAGAGTTATAGCAATCGGAATATCTAAACCCAGGTGTCAAACGAACGGGAAGTGACACTTGAAACGCCTCTTTTGCACCATGAGATTTTCGTCCCGAACTCTTTACGGAAAACCTGATAACTGCAAAAGGTACGTAAATAAACTGGCGAAACTTGTTGTACATCTTTCTTACAATGTTGTGCACGCAATGAACTAAAGGTTTGCTGTTTGTCAGTTCAAAGTTAGGTTATAGCTTAGGTTATAGCTATTTACATTCAACATAGTGAAGAAATTTGTCGAAAATTCACACTAATGAGTGTATCTCAGCAGAGTTTAGGAACATCACTTAACTTTTAGTTCACTGCATAGATAATAGTCATGCGCGTATACTGATGCAAAAAATGTTATCATAATATCAAAAATGTTATCATATATTTTTATTTAGAGCGTTTACCGTAAACGACATATTTTCTTAAATTCTTTCACACATTTCCCAATTTCTTCAAAATTTATATTGATATAATTTTTTTCAACGTTCATGTGCTTTTGTGTGTTAGCCTTAATAAAAAAAAATTACCCATTTTTGCATTTTTTCCCAAAAAAGTGCCCCCAACGTTGTGAGATACCTTAAGGACTTGGAGGCGCATCCATACTAAGAGAAATGATAAACATATCTTCCGAATACGGGAAGTTTGCGAATAAACTTCACTTATTGTTCAGTTGTAGGAAGTTTTGTATTAATTAAATTGCCATCCATTTATACGCTGAAGTAACGATGTCTAACAAGAATTTTACATCTGATTCAACTCAAAAGATTAGCCACGTTTTATACGAGTTTGCAATGTAAAGAACTTATGGATGAGTAATACAAACTTTATTGACAAAAGTCATCGGACACTCCTTTAAAAGCAAATGAACGGACCCGCTGCATTATTAAGATGCGCGGTACAGCTGCAAACGGTATAAAAACAAGCCTACAGCTGACCGCGATCATATCGCACTGTGAGGTTGAGGGAAAATGTCGCGGCGGGAGAGAACTGACTATGAGAAAGGAAAGATTGTTGGGTGTTATATTAGTGGGTTGTCCATAAGAGAAACCGAGAGGCGTTTAAACATACCCAAACCAACTGTTTTGGATGTACTGAATAAGTAGAAGACACATAGCGTGCCTGAAGCAGCAAAACGTTCCGGCAGACCAAAGAAAATCAGTGATAGAGGACGTCGAAGCCTCAGGCTCAGCGGTCACGTTCATGCGAGTTCCGTATATATTGGTTTGTGTTGTGTGATATTAGTGTTTCTTCCTTACCTGTTTGTCGTTGTCGATTCGTGAAAGTCCAGTGATTATTTTAAGTCTACTCCCGAGCGGGTGAGTTTTTTTCTTTTGCTATTATCAGTTTATTTACGTTCGACCTTGCAGGTCGGCGATGCACACTTCATCAAATATGCAAATGGCGACTTCCGGCGGAGAGAGGCGGAGCCCAGCCCTCGCTTCCCGTGGTCCAGCATCATCATCATCATTTCCGACTGATGTCAGCGTCCCTGCGCTATCTTCCCTAGCTAGCACTGATGCACTACCCTCTCCGAGTGGTGCGTTCGGTAGCCTTTCGGGTGTCAATCCGTTGACTTCCCCAGCTACGTCAAACCTTTCAGCTTCTGCTCCAGTTGATGAAGCCATGGATATTACTGGTGGTGAAGCCTCTTCCAGTTCTGTGCCCGTTCACTCGCCTGCCACGTATTCTAAGGTTGCAGCCTCTTCTACTCCTCGACAGCTTTCCAAGGATCTGTATGCAAGCGCTCAAGCTTTGCACACTTATATTTATCGTGCTGGAAACAACATTCTTCTTGAAATTCCAGCAGGCTCGCCAGCCGCGACTGCTTTCTTTGAAAACCTGGCTAAGGGAGTTAGTTTTGAGGCTCTCCCAGATACACTGATGCGGATCTATGCCGATGCCCTTCAAAGCCTGTTTCCCCCAGACGCCATTTCGCATATGTTCCGGCGGGGCCGGACGGTTGTCGTTTATCTTGCCAAAGTTGAATATGCCAAGTCTGTCCTGACGACAGGCCTAACCATTGGAGATCGCCAACTTACTCCAGAACCAGTGGCCCAACGACCAGTAAATGTTTCCTTTTACCCTGTACCCCCAGAGGTGACTGACGTCATGTTATATGCCGTGCTTTCATCTCTGGGGCGAGTCGTTGGAGGGATTCAAACACACTTAGCTGCAAAGAACGACCCGATGCATGATACCATCCGTGGAGCCCGTCGAGTTGCACGTGTCGTTTTTCCTTCTCAAGAAGCTATTGCTCAGCTCCCAACTCACTTCACAGTTAAGTGTGATGGTCAGACTCGCCAAATTGATCTATTGACTGAATTTCATTGCAGTCAGTGCAAGGAAGTTGGACATTTCTACAAAGAGTGTCCTATTGCACGGCCATCAACTGGTTCTTCTGCACCACGGATGGATACTCACTACACCCCTGTTGGTGCCTCATCACTATCTTCGGCACCTGCTGATCCTCTTCACATAGAGATCTCTCCTAAGTCGACTGCCGTACCACCACCTGCTTCTGCAGAGCATTATCCTGAATTACCACCGACATTGCCTTTCCTTGCTCCTGCACTACCTGGCGAAATTCCTGATGCTGATGGAGGGGTGTTGTCTGATACTGAAACTTCCAATGCAGACACAGACACCGCTTACCATAGCGATAGCGACCACACCTTAAGTGATGGGTCGGACGCGACCTCTAGGTCTTGCACTGACAAAAGAGAAGCCCCAAAGGCCCCCGACGATTTCTCCAAGCGGCGGAAGCCTCAAAGGAAATCGCCACTTTCTACTCGATCCCGTACGTCGGCTTCTCGCCTGAAAAACTGTGATTTGTCTTCGAACCCTGAAGACTTTATCTTACCTTATGAGGATTTTCTTTCAAGACTGCAACAACATGTATTTCCTGCGACTCCTTTATCATATCCGGTTGGTTGGTTGGTTGTTGGATTTTATTGGCGCAAGGGCCAGGTTTGGCCAAAGAGCGCCAGACCAAGAACTATCAGCCACAGATTTTTAAAAAACGTGGAAAATGATTAAGAGCAGACAGGCTTGGTAAAAGTTGAAAAAGAGTATGATGAAAGCTGTGAAGACAAGGTAGTTAATTAGGTTTATATAAAAATTTATTAATTGACTATTATAATTATAATTTTTTTTTTTTTTTAAACAGAACTACACAAAGGATGAGTCACTCTCCTCCCCCACACTCCCCTGCAATGCTGGCAGAGGGCGGGGACGAACTGTCACTCTCTTCTCCCCCATGTTCCTCTGCAATGTTGTTTGAGGCTGGGGACGAACTGTTACTCTCCTCCCCCCTATGTTCCTCTATAATGTTGGTTGAGGGTGGGGACCTCGCTGAGGCCGAGACAGTTGGATGGACACTGCACACCTTTGCGGATTGAGGGCCGGGTCGTCCGCACGTGCAGGCTTTCTGCTTTAAACTGGAAGAGAGGGTCGGCTGCAAAAGAGAAGGCCCAGAATCAGGTAGTCGAAAAATCGCGAGCTCGGGGAAAAACACTTGTGTCGCTTGGTCAGCTGTAGATCGCTTGGCAAGCGCTGCGAGAGCTACAGGGCGCGGAACAAAGGGCTGCACGGGTTGTGGCAGAGACTTAACAACTGCGGCAAAACTACGCTGTCGGGTGTTGGGAATACCCAACTTGGCTTTGGCAGCAGGGTACGAGAGGCCTTCCAGGGTCTTGAGGCGCTGGATCGCCATATCGTCCTTCCATTTCATACAGTTGCGGGAGTAAGCTGCATGGGCCTCACCGCAGTTAACACAGCAGGCCGCAGAAGTGCAACCTTCCCCGTCATGTTCACCGGAGCCACAATTAGCGCAACGAGCGGAACTCTTACAGAATCGTTGTGAATGCCCGTACCTCTGGCACCTGAAACAGCGCAGAGGACTGGGAATGTACGGGCGAACTGCACAGACCAAGTAGCCTGCTTTGATTTCTGTCGGAACTTTCGGGGAGTCAAAAGTCAAGATGACATTTTTTGACTTAATCATGGAACCATCACGCCGGAACATCATACGACGTGCAGCAATAACACCTTGATCTGCAAGTTCAGTCACCAATTCTTCTTCACTGCATGGCAAGAGATCAAACTCCGAAATAACACCCCGAGAGGTGTTAAGAAACGGGTGAGGTGTCACTTTGACAGGAATGCCTTGAAGACTAGTGAGGTGCAGAAAAGTGTTACTCTGAGAAACACTGCAAGTTTGGACAAGCAGGTCCCCAGAGCGAAGCTTCCTCACAGACTTCAAAGGGCCAACTGCAGCGTCCAAAGCTTTAGAAATGAAGAATGGAGATCTGGTGGACAGTCTCTCATTCGGATCGATGGATTCTACAACTAAGTATGTAGCATGCGTATTCACAACAATCGAGGAGACGACGCTTCGGAGCGACTGGTACAGCTGCCGAAGAAGAGGTTCCACATTCTTGGTCCAGATCATGGTCTAAAGATCTTTTAAGGGTATGAGACTTGGTAGGTTGAGAAGACGAAGGAGAGTCGTTGTCAACGATCATTTGCTCAGGTGACTTGAATTTGGAGCGTTTGTTTTTGGGTTTACCCATGAAAAAAAGGAGAAGAATTCGTCTGCAGACAACTCCACCCACCACCGAGCCCTACAAGGGAGAACTGGAGGTCTGCAAGCCAAGAAAATGACGCTGGACACAGTTCTGGAGCTTATACGTTGCAGATATAGTCCGTTGGCTGTGATCACACGCACTCGGCGGACACTTCGGCCTCCGGGTACCGTCATGCCAACGCCTTTGGCATGATCCCACAGCCCCCGGGCTCACCCTGCCGTGCTATACGACAAAAAAGCCGCTAAAGCCCTGCACACAACTTGGTACAAGACTTCTGACTAGAGGTGGGTTAGTCTCTAGCCTCCCGTTTACAGCGAAGCCGGGGTCGAAGAGGAGTGTTGGTACACAGGAGGCACTTATCCGGTCTCCTGCGACCTCAGCCGCCAGACATCCCATTTCCGCCTCACGGGTCTCCGCACGCGGCAAACATGCAGGTAGGTCTAGCACCCAAACCAGCTAAAAGGAAAAAAAGAAATCTAAAGAAGACAAATCCTGGAAGGGAACCTAAACGGAATCTCAGCAACCTACGAACTGAGCGGTTAATATAAAACAGTTAGTGGTGGAGGGTAACAAAACCACAAGACCGGGGTGTTAGTACATAACGTGGTAGCGATTAGGTAGAGAATACCACACAGGCAACTAGCCAGTGGAGAAAATAAATAAAAACGAAAAAGCGAGACACAAGACCAGCTCGGGATCGTGGGGCCGCGACTCCCCAACAGCTGGATGAACAGCCGTCCCTGCAAACACCAACAGCACCAAAATAAGAAAAAACAAGCTGTGGCATGACACCAGATGTTGACCAGTCACAAGGTCAGCTCGGGCCGTGGGGGCGCCGCTCCCCAAATAACTGGAAAACCAGTTATCCCCGTGCGGGGTATCATATCCGGAGTTATATGACGTTTTCTGTCGGAAATCGTTGCCTGGGGGATTCTCTCCTTTTGTCCAGGCACATACGGCTCAGCTTCCGGCTGTGACTGCGCAGTTGACGGAGTTGGACTGCATCTATCAAGCGCTTCGTAGTCCGTCTTCTAATGATGCTGCTGCTGTGAAAATTATGCATCGTCGATACACTAATCTTCGAGACCACTTGCATAAAGTTCTCACTCCACCTTCTGATTTGGCGCTTTCACGGTGACGACCTTCAACTGTTGCGGATTTGCGACCCCTGATGTGAATGCCCTTGTCTATGAGGACCTCGCGGAGGATGCCAGTGATGTCCTCCTCCTTCAAGAGACTCGATGTTCAACTGATACGCCGACACACAGATGGCGGTCGTGGCCTTACACATTCTACCATGCGTACCGCCAATCTAGGTCTGGTGGCATTGCCGTCGGTGTACACCGTCGTTTAATGCACCGTATATCTTCTATTTCTGTCAATAACTTATATTCAGAATTATTGCAATGCCTTACTTTCTGTGTTGATACTGTAACTTTTCATGTGTTTAATGTGTATATACCAACTGAAGAGTCATTTGTTGATCCACTTTTTCGGAGTCTACGTGCAGCGATTGCTGCGATTCCCTCCGGGGATTTTTTCATCATTGGAGGGGATTTTAACTGCACGGTGCAGCCCTCTGTAGACCGCTATTTGTCGCACGGAGAACACCGTGCGAATCTTGTCTCCAAGTTAACACAGTTTATTGCTGATTTTCAGCTTGTTGACTCTTTTCGCCAGCTAAATCCTCAAACCATTTCATTTACTTGGTGCAATTCCCCGACGCAGTTTTCTGCTGCCGCTCGATTGGACCGTATTTATGTTGTCTCTTCTTTGATTCCCACTATTACTTCAGCACGGCACCTCCCTACAGTGTCCTCCGATCATAGCGCCGTGTCTCTATCTGTTTGTGTCTCCTCATCACCACCTTCGGCTCGTCGTGGATGGAGTTTTGATGATACAATTTTACAAGATCGGTCTTTCTGCGATACAGTTGAGCAGTTCTTTGCTGCTAGGAAGCCTCTGCTAGCTACTACTCCGAGTGCCCTGCGCCTGTGGCTCGACATTAAACAAGACCTTCTATTATTGGTACGACGCCTTTCATTTTCCATCACTACCACTCGTGCGATGGCGATCAGCAATCTTCGGGGTTTACTTTCTTCGTTACAAATGTCGGATCCACATTATTCAGTAGTTCACGATGAACTACACGCTCACCTACAACCGCTTGCCCAACAAGCTGTGCGTCGACTTCGACTTCTGCATTTATCTCCATCGACACAAGCCTTTGAAGTTCTTTCCAAACTGGAATCTTCGAGACGAGCGTCAACCTCACTTCGACATCTTCGCCTTCCTGACGGCTCCACCACGTTCGACACATCTCTTATTTGCTCCCAAGTCCGTCACTTCTTTCAGGAGAAGTTCCGAGCGGTCGCGCAGGTTACTGATCTTCTCTCTTCTTCTCCCTTCTCTCTTCTCTCCCTCAGGTCCCGCCTTCTCTCTGTGCTCCCCTCACTGCTGAGTTTTCTTTGCCTGAACTTCGAGAGGCGTTTTCCTCCCTGAACTCCCATGCCTCCCCGGGACCTGATGGTCTTCCGCTGTCCTTCTACCGTGCTTTTCTTCCGTCCCTTCTACCTTTTCTTTCTGCTGGTTTTTCTTGTGCTCTTTCTTCTTCTGCGCTTCCGCCGGAATTTACAGTTGCTCATGTCATCCTCCTGCCAAAGAAGGGGAACCTCCTGAATCTGACAAATTGGCGCCCTATCTCCATCCTTAATATTGAATTTAAATTTTTCACGAAACTCCTTTCTCGACGTCTTAACTCTGTCCTTTCGTTTCTTGTTTCTCCCGACCAGTCATACACTGTGCCTGGTCGGTCTATCGCTAACAACATTTCTTTTCTTCTTAATCTCAATTTTCTTGCTCGCAAACATTCAGAACCCCTAGCCCTATTTAACATTGATCAACAGTCTGCTTTTGATAACGTTTTCCATGACTATCTCTCTGCTGTTCTAACCCATTTTGGCTTTCCTTCTCTTTTTGTCTCTCTCCTTCTCAGTCTTTATCGGGGCGCTCATTTTCATGTTCAGGCGGCCTCATTCTTGACGGCATCCATCCCTTTCCAACGAGGAGTCCGGCAGGGTTGCACCCTATCAGGGCAACTCTTTGCCCTCGCATTCGAACCTTTCTTGATTGCCAGCCGTTCATCTCTTCTTTCTGCATTGCCGTTGACCGTTTCTAGCACTAGGCATCACTGTTTCGTTGTTTCCGCCTATGCAGATGACGCCACTTTCTGTCTCCGACGAGATGAACAGTTTGATATTCTACACTCCACGTATCAACAGCATGCAGCTCTCTCTGGTGCGTCCTTGAATGTGCTCAAGAGCACCGAGTTGTGGTGTGGGCCTTGGATGGGTCGCACCGATGCCCCAAGGGGTGCGGTGTGATCCTCCTCGACCCAGAAAATTCTTGGCGCCCAGATTGGACATCCATTCACTTCTGGAATTATTACCTGGAATGGACTCCTTCCTCGATTACAACGCTCAGCTGCGTTTTGGCGATTCACGCATTCTTTCGCATCTTACATTCAGAGAGCGCAAATTGTCCAGCGATACCTTCTATCCCAATGCTTGTTTTCTTGGAACTCATCGGTGTTTACCTCGGATCGTCTCTCTACTATCAACAGCATCTTTACTTCCGTGATTTGGTCAGCAAAGCATTGGGTTGCTGCTACGACTCTCACTCTGACAGCTTCTTTGGGAGGAATTCGCCTACCGGATGTTCGCCTTTACTACCGAGCCTTTCGCATCGTTTCATTCCTTCGCCTTTTTCTCACTCCTTCTCCATAACTCTGCTCTACTTTTGATATTCTTATCTCTCTCCGAGATCCATCCTTTTCTTTTCTCTTATATCTTCGGATGGACTCTTATCCTTCTTATTTTAATAAATTTCCACCCCTCATTACTCAAGCTCTAGCGTTCTTCCGCTCACTTCCACTTCTTCGCGCAACTCCCTCTACTACTCGTGATCTTCTTGCCGAACCACTTTTCTTTTCGACTCTGATTCACCCTCCTGATCAACCCTACTTCATCTTCCCTCCTTGGGTCCGCTCTGGAATCTTAACTGTTCAAGCTTTAGTTACTGCTGACCTTTCCTGGAAGCCCCTTTCCTCTCTCTTACCCGCTTCTACTCCCCTACTGGAGGAAGATTATGATCTCCTTCGTTCTACTCTCTGTTCTCTCTTCAATTCCCTTGTTTCTGATTCTGGTCTCATCTCTGTTTCTGGTCCTAGCCTCTCTATTCCTTTCTTCCTTCCTCTTCGTGCCTCTGTTGCCCCCATTTCTTCTTTTTCCACCGGTTCGATCTATACTCTTCTTAGCACACCCCTCGCTATTCCCCACCCACTCCCGGATGTTTCTTCTTCGCTTTCTTTGACAATTTGGTCTGTATCTTCTTCGCCGCTCTCCTCCCCGCTGGAGCTTAACCTTCAATGGCGGTTTCTCCACCGTCGCCTTCCCGTTCCTTCCTCTCTCTGTCGTATGTCTATTTCTTCTACTTCACTTTTGTGGTTCTGAAGGCGATGTTCCACACGTTTATTGTCACTGTCCCATTCTGCTACCTCTGCTTCATACTGCTTTTCGTCTTGCTGGCATTATTTGTTCCAGGGATCTTCCTTTCCAATCATATCCATGGCTACTTCTAACTAAGAATCCTCCAACTAAACTTCCGGATGCTTTTGCCTACCTATTCGTCCTTGTGAAGCATGTTATTCATCTTTACCGCCTTTCTATACGATCACGTTCTGCCACACCTAGCATCCTTTCTGCAGGTGCAGCTCTGCGGAAGAATTATCGGAATCGCATCTTGGCTCGTCTCCGACTGGAGTACTTTGCAGCGTCCACCCCCAATCTCTGGTTTCCTTTCGGTCTGCCTGGTGCAGGAAACCGGGTGGTTCCGAGTTGGCGGGTCGACGTTGTATCTTTTGTGTTAATTGCGTTGTGCTTTCTCCTCTTACTTTTCCATGTGCCTTTTGGAACACAGTGTATATTTGTAATTATATTTTGTTATTTTGTTGGATCTGCATTTCTTTGTGTCTGTTCTCTCAAATGGCAGGTTATGTAGTTGTCCACCGTGGCGTGCCTTTCTTGGCATAGGTTTTGCGAATTGTTAACTAATGTGACTCGTTTTCTTTTGTTTCGGTACAGATTTGTACCCGAGTCTAAGCTGCATGTACCACTTTCTTTTTTCATTTTCTTCCTGGTGTTTTTTGATATATATGTACCATATATTATGGTCACCTTATTGCTGTCAATTGGCGTGGTATTGTTGGTTGCCTGTAATTGTATGCTGTTGTAACCTATCTTCATTGTACATAATTTCTGATATTGTCACTTTTTTTCGTACCTTGGTTTGCCATGTACCCTGTTTATTGTAAATTGTTCGTCCATTGCTTCTTTTTCCCTACTGTTATCTGAGACAGCGAAGTTCTGTTCTCTATGCTTGTAATTTATATAGCACGCACATTGTGCATACTGAAGTTTTACATCGATCCTGTTCACTGGACCATTGTACTGTGTATTATGTATTGTTATGCAACGAGGAACAGCGCTTGCTGGTTCGTACCTCTCACTCGAATGTTCTGTATCCCTGTGTACCCAGTGTGCTTAGTCCTTGTTTTTCTTTCCAGTCATGTAATGTTTGGCTTATCACAGGGTTTATGTTCGAGTCCGAAGTTCCCGGACTCTCGTTCCCCTGTTGTATTTGTGTTATGTGAACGTGACCTTGCTGCACACTTTTCACGCCCTTCGTTCTGTTTGAGTTGGTGAAAGTTCATTGACCTGTAAATACTGTATCATTTTATACGATTTTCTTTTTCATGCTTTCGCCGGTTTACGCGAGCGTTGTGCTTCTTTTTTTTGCACTCGCTTGCGGTGTTCATCTCGGATAAGCTGATAATGTGTACCGTGTTGTTCATGCCTTGTTCTTGTTATTGTGTTTCTTGAATTTGTACAAATTTTTCTGTTTTCTTGTATGTATACAGTGTACTTTTCTTCGGCATTTCTGTTGGTACTAGTTCCTTTGTGATTCTTTGATCCTTGGTCGAGTCCAGGGTCACTATAAATTTTGTATCAATGTTGATTTTTGTGAATTGAGCTTGCCATCAAGTGTGAGTTGTAATTTTTATTGTTCTGTTTTTGTTTAGTTGGCGCTTGCCATTCACCTGTAGTGCGTATTATGTAACTTACCGTAATCTGAATTATTTCTCTGGTACTGTGCTTGCTGTCATTATCAACTATCTCTCACGCGTATTTTTCCTGTTCACAGTGTACCGTGCTATTTGTAATTCTTGTTTGTTTTGTATCCCCGATGTGCCCCGGGGGTTTTGCACTTGCGTTTTTGGCGTTTTGTATTGTATCTTCAAAATTCGTGCGATTTCTGTTCGAGTCGGTGTCATTGGGCTCACATTTATTTGTACCGTTTTTCGAATTGTGCATGATGCTATGTTGTTCCTTTATGTTTTCCCCTCTATGTTCTTGAGTGGTGATGCCCGTTCACTTGTAGATCTGTTTTCTCATTGTTTAGCGTCGCTCAGTGCGGCACGCCTTAATCTTGTCTTCAGAATCACTCACTTGAGTGGTATTCGTGTGAATTTTACCGGGTTTGTTGCGCACTGTTGGTGTATAGTGCTTACTGTATTTATTGTTTCTATTTCCGGTTTTCCTGATTGATAATAGAGTGCCGTGTTGGATGCCCTTTTCTGTTGCTAGGCGTTCCTCGATTACATCCTGGCTATTGCCAGTGCCAATTGTAATTGCTTTCGTGTACTTTGCTGTCTCTGTGTATCGTGTATTTTACCACCTTGTTGTGGTTTTTAGCATTTTTCATATTATATTGACCGGCGTAGCCGCATTCATCTGTTGATAATGTCATTACTTTCATTCATTGTTTAATTATTGTTTTTCCCACTTTGTGGTTCGCCTGTATTATTTTATGTCTAAGAGTTCAATAAAATTTGTTAATACTCAGGAGAGTCGTTACAACTAATCGGCGAAGTACTGCACAAGACCTCAGTGTGCAGGTGAGTAAAAATGCTGGAACCTCGGTATAAACACGTACCATTCTCAGAGAACTTCATTCCATGGGTTATCGTGTTCGTACGGCTGCTCATAAGCCTTTCATCTCCACTCGGAATGCTACTCGTCATTTAGCATGGTGTAAAGAACATTTATCGTGGACTTTAGATCAATGGAAACGGGTCCTATGGACTGATGAATCAAGATACACGATCCATCAGTCTGATGGCCGTGTGTGGGTATGACGGCAGCCGGGGTAACGCTATTTACCACAGTGTACTGTCCCTACGGTCAAGTTTGGAGCTGGCAGTGTACTGTGTACTCGTGTGTGGGGGGGGGGGGTTTCGTGGTATGGTCCCGGCCCATTGGTTATCGTGGACAAACCTGTTGACGAGCACGTCTACCTCGATATTCTGGACAATTATGCCTTACCAACTCTGTGGCAATACTATGGAACCGAGCTTTGTTGGTACCAGCAGGATAATGCACCAAGCCATAAAGCAAGGACTGTTACGGCGTGTGATTCCGTATCGTGCGTGGACTGGCCAACACAGAGCCCTGATTTTAATCCCATATGGGATGAATTAGAGTGCCGCATAAGAAGTTTGGAACCAAGGCCTAGTACTAAGCAACAGTTAGCGGCAGCATTATGTACTGAATGGAAGCGCATACCTATCGCTGTGTTTCAAAATCTTGTCGAGAGGTGGACTGACACCGTACTAATGTATGTCAATAAATGCTATGATGTGTTTCTCTTCTAGGTGTCCGGTGGCTTTTGTCAATATCGTGTATTACGAACAACACACACACATATATCGAAGATCAGAAACATTATGACCAGCGGGTCTTCGTGCAAATCGAAGCAACTGCATGTAAGCACGTATGAAGGTCATGAAACGGTATAAATAACACCTGATAGTGAGCAATGTTATTCAGTGTTGCTCTTGTTCTTCAGAGGGGAAAGACAGCCAACTTAAGCGAATTTGACGAAGGCCCAATTCTAATGCCTAGACGACTAGGTCAGAGCATTTCTGAGACGGCAAGGCTTGTGGAGAGCTCAAGGTTAGTCGTTGTTGGTATTTTCAATAAGTGCCCAGGGCAAGGTGTGGGCCGATATCGTCTCATCCATGCTAGAGTTGAGCGAAGGGTATCCCGTATGGTCCTAACAAAAGAAGGGATACTGCGGCGCACCTTGTCCGCAATTTTAATCTGAAAAGAAGGGATACTGCGGCGCACCTTGTCCGCAATTTTAATCTGAAAAGAAGGGATACTGCCGCGATCTCGTGACGGAGGTAATGTGTAACAACACACAATGCATCGAACATTGCTGAAAATGGTGCTTCAGAAAACTGGTGCCGCCCCGGTGGCGCAGTGGTCTAAGGCGTTGGCCTATGATCATTCGTCCGAAGGGGTCCGGGTTCGAATCCCGGTGAGGCATGGATGTTGTGTTTGTCTTACGGCACTGGTTCTCTCCCTTCCCTGGAACCAGTGACCCTAAATTAGGGACGGGCGACTGCTTATAGCCCATTGAGTTGCTCACGGTGGTCGTTAAACCTCCAATCAAAAAAAAAAAAAAAAAAAAAAAAAAACTGGCGTCAACTACTGACCTAAACTTCTGTGGCGTATATTCGAGACTAGCTGCGAAGCCCAGAGAGTGCACAAATAAAAGTCAATTGAATATGCACAAATAAAAGTCAATTAAATATGCACAAATAAAAGTCAATTAAATATGCACAAATAAAAGTCAATTAAATATGCACAAATAAAAGTCAATTAAATATGCACAAATAAAAGTCAATTAAATATGCACAAATAAAAGTCAATTAAATATGCACAAATAAAAGTCAATTAAATATGCACAAATAAAAGTCAGTTATCAACGGCATTAAGATATATCAATATTTGGGCTGCGCAAAAAACACGCGCGGATTCGTTTCTTTGACTCAGTCTGGCAAGCGAAGACCAATGCCATAACACAAGCAGCTCTTCCAGAGTCTTCGCTGCTCTGATTCTAAGACCTTCGATACGATCGCCTGCTAGCGTCTCCATAACAACATGAATGAGCGGGTGGAGGGGAATGGGCCATTGCTTTGGGCAACGTTTTGCTCTGAAAAGAGAAGACTTAAGACTACCTCAGTTTCTCACATGCTCTCGCCAATAAGAGCACGTGTTTCGCGAGAGTTGTTTCAGTTTGTGTGAAGTGTCAATGAATTAAAATCAGTGATAATATATCTTAAATTCGTAGCTTTGTTGGATTCGAACTCTTTTGATAAATTTTGTGAAAGCTTCCCTGAACATCTACTATCAGAACTTAAAGAACTCTATGCTTCAAATTTTGATACAGCTCGACTAAAAATGAACTGAAGGTGTTTCATTCCCTTGATGGATACAAAAACAAATCAGTAAGGGACATTACTTGTTACATAAAGTTGAATCAATTGAACATAGTGTTTAGTGAGGTGTACAAATTAGCAGACCTAATATTAAAGCTTTTATCAACAACTGCAACTTCCGAAAGAAGTTTTTCTGCGTTAAAAAGAATCAAGATATATCTTAGAGCCACACAAGGACATGTACATTTGAGCAACTTGGTTGATTTGTCAACAGAGCAAATCAGTTTTTAAATATGAAAAACTAGTCGGCAGAAACTTTTTATGAAAACGTGACACTCAAGTTCACACAAAAGGAAAGAAGAATGGAGTTAATGTACAAATAAAGTATTCAAATCCCAATCCTCATAAATATTTGGTATCATGTTAGCAATAGCATGTACCTGAAATAAGTTACTTCTATTACTTAACAATTAAAAATTAAACTCAGCAATTTTTTTAAAAAGCAGTACTACACGGGGACGGGTAAGATATCCCAGGTCTCGGACCCAAGATACACCACTTCTAAACTTCATTGCAGTTCAGGCACAACTTTTCATAGCAACGGTATTCCCCTAGTGCTTTCTTTCAGAAGGAAAATGAGACGTGCTAGACTGCCTAGATTGTTCGAGAGTGGTTAGCTGAACAAGAGGAAGACTTCTAGGTATTACCTTGGACTCCAAATTCCCCAACCATTAATCCAATTTAACATCTGTGGTTTGTGTTGGAACAGCAAATCCGATCTGCGGCGGCTCAATCACGTAACTTACAATGGTTAAAGGATCTGATGGAAGCGTGTTAGTACCAGATGCCACAAGACATCTTCAGAAAATGACATAAATCCAATCGAACTTCTTTGGTTTGTGTTGGAACAGCAAATCCGATCTGCGGCGGCTCAATCACGTAACTTACAAGAGTTAAAGGATCTGTTGGAAACGTGTTGGTACCAGATACCGCAAGACATCTTTAGAAACAGACATCAATCCAATCGAGCATATGTGGTTTGTGTTGGAACCGCAAATCCGATCTGCGGCGGCTCAATCACGTAACTTACAAGAGTTAAAGGATCTGCTGGAAACGTGTTGGTACCAGATACCGCAAGACATCTTTAGAAATAGACATCAATCCAATCGAGCATTTTTGGTTTGTGTTGGAACACATCTGCGGCGGCTCAACCACGTAACATACAAGAGCTAAAGGATCTGTTGGTAACGTGTTGGTGCCAGATACCGCAAGACATCTTTAGAAACAGACATCAATCCAATTGAGCATTTTTGGTTTGTGTTGGAACAGCAAATCCGATCTGGGGCGGCTCAATCACGTAACTTACAAGAGTTAAAGGATCTGCTGGAAACGTGTTGGTATCAGATACCGCAAGACATCTTTAGAAATAGACATCAATCCAATCGAGCATTTTTGATTTGTGTTGGAACAGCAAATCCGATCTGGGGCGGCTCAATAACGTAACTTACAAGAGTTAAAGGATCTATTGGAAACGTGTTGGTACCAGATACCACAAGATATCTTTAGAAACAGACATCAATACAATCGAGCATTTTTGGTTTGTGTTGTAACCGCAAATCCATCTGCGACGGTTCAATCACGTAACTTACAAGAGTCAAAGGATCTGTTGGAAACGTGTTGGTACCAGATACCACAATACATCTTTAGAAAATGACATAAATCCAATCGAGCTTCTGTGGTTTGAGTTGGAACAGCAAATCCGAGCTGGGGCGGCTCAATAACGTAACTTACAAGAGTTAAAGGATCTGTTGGAAACGTGTTGGTACCAGATACCAGAAGACATCTTTAGAAACAGACATCAATCCAGTCGAGCATTTTTGGTTTGTATTGGAACAGCAAATCCGATCTGTGACGGCTCAATCACGTAACGTACAAGAGTTAAAGGATCTGTTGGTAACGTGTTGGTACCAGATACCACAAGACGTCTTTAGAAAATGACATAAATCCTATAGAGCATATGTGGTTTGTGTTGGAACAGCAAATCCGATCTGGGGCGGCTCAATTACATGACGTACAAGAGTTAAAGGATCTGCTAGAAACGTGTTGGTACCAGATACCGCAAGACATCTTTAGAAACAGATATCAATCCAATCGAGTATCTGTGGTTTGAGTTGGAACAGCAAATCCGATCTGCGGCGGCTCAATCACGTAACTTACAAGAGTTAAAGGATCTGCTAGAAACGTGTTGGTACCAGATAACACAAGACACTTTTAGAAATTTTGTAGCATTCCTGCTTCGCCGGGTTAGAGCTGTTTTGGCGGAACGTGGAGGATCAATATTATATTAGTCAGTTCGGTGTATGAGGCACTTGTGTCTACTCAGTGGCTTGATATTCTTGTCAGGGGGACTATTCTTTCGTGATCATGCTTTGGGTCATGGAGAAGAGTCCAAAGACTAAAACGGAGCGCTTATCACTAGTGACAATTTATGGGTAACATTGAGAAGAGCGGAGCGAAAAAAAAATGGGCGCCTTTTGCTGAAGCACGTCGGCTGCTATTCATTTTCTCAACTGTGTAACATATGAATAACGAATAGAAATGCCGGTAGGGAATCTCGTCCCGATAAACTACATACACTGCTGGCCATTAAAAATGCAACACCACGAAAGGCAAGATATATCAGAGCCATATTTATTGTACAGAAAGCAAATGATACAAGGGTGAATCGATTAAAAATACAGTACGGTGAGACGAGGGGAACACATAACAATCAGTATCTGGTGTAGCTACTACAGGCAACAGTTACAGCTGCTGCACGGCCCGGCATTGAGAGACCGAAACGTAGGATGTGTTTTTGGCTAATGTCCGTCCACGCAGCTTCGATACAATGCCACAGTTCCTCCGTTGTAGACGGGGGTTATCGCTGGCGTGCCAGTCGTCCGGTGATCATGGACCACATGTGTTAAATACCAAGGAAGGTGTAGCACATGGTGGCGATCCAGGAAGTTTTGGACTTGGCGTGCCATATGCGGTCACGCGCATTATCGTGACAGTCCCTGAAGATATGGTACAACAACAAGCTCCAACACCTCAGTGGTGTAATGATGGCTGTTCAACGTACCGGTAACGTAGACGATGCGCGTGCAGGACTGGAATCAAACGGCACCCCATACCATAACGCAGTGTTTCAGGCCGGTATGGTGCAGCATAATGCAGGGCTTACTCAGCCTGTCGCCGTGGTTCGGCCAGACACGGATTCGTCCATCATGGTGCTTCAACTGAAGCGGGATTCGTCGGAAAACACGATGCTTTGCCATTAACCACTCCACGCGTGACGTTTTTGACACCATTGCAGTTACAGACGCCAGTGTTGTACAGTCAAAGGTAGCCGAAGTAATGGGCGTCGTGCAAAAATGTCCCGCTGCTGCAGACGACGTCGAACCGTCCGTGCGGACACACGGTGTTGTGCCACACACCCAAACTGTTGATCTACGGTGATCGATGAGGCTGTGCGACCCGTCAGAGCCTTGCACACCTGCTGTGGGTCTTCTCGTTCGGTGATGTGACGGGGCGGTTGGGATCCCGCACGTCGGTGTATTCGTTCCTCCGCTATCGACTAATGCGATATTCTCCCCACCGTGGCCGTATGCCGTCCCACACGAGCACCAATGTCTCGGAGTGATAATTCGCAATCCCGATATGCCATAATTCTTTCGCGATCGAAGTAGGGTACCTGCAGGTAGGGCTGCCGTTGTCTACGATGGGGTATATTGCAACTGTTCGTGGCCAGGAACAGCGAGTAAACACACTTTGAGGGCTTAACACCGGCTTCTTGTTCACCCCTCTTACACGATTTCCATGGAGCGTTACTGTCCCATATGATTTCTATATGTGTTGCCCGGTTAACCATTTACATGTGCGCCCGTGTTCTGTAATTTTGCCAACTTTCGAGCCCCTGAGATGCGATCTTCCTGGTGTTGCACTTTTAATGGCCAGCCGTGTACTTTCACAAAAAGGAGTGGGACGATGTATCCTTTGAAAATACTTGTTGTCAGTCGGCCTCAAGAAAATCTGCAGCGAAATTATCCAGGAGGTCCAAGAGCTTGTAAGAGCTAATTCTAATGCAAGACCAGTCCTCTGGGAGAACTGACTTTCCAAAGAGCTTTAGCCTAGAAACCCACAGTAGGTCATGTTCAGAAACGATTCCAAAAAGTGCCTAGGTGGCAAGAAAGAGGAACAGTGGATGTCTGGAAACACGAAGTTTGGAACTTAAATACCGATTCAATTTTTTAACATCGGATAAGCAAACCTAGCTGTGGAAGCCTCCCAAAGAACAGTACGAGCTGTAGTGCCTCGAGTGTAAAGGATCAAGGTGGAAGTATGCTGACCTGGAGTAACCTTTTGTTGTACAGAATACTGTTGATTCATTGGTTTTTATCAATACTAAAATGAATAGGAAGGTGTACTTTGACTTCCTGGACTTACCAAATACTTTTTGTAATTGGAGGTTTAACGACCACCTTGAGCAACTTAATGATTTACCAAATACCAAGGAGTTGTTTTAGCAAGGGAATGCCAACTGTCACCTAGCAAAGTTATTGTACCTTTTTGTAAGGAAACACAGTGTGCCTCAAACAGGCTAGATAGCACAGACCTCTGATCTCTCAAGCCGACGGATCACTTGTGGGATGAACTGCAGCTAAGTGAAATTAGTTATCTCAAAAGCTTAAGAGTTCAAGGCAATCTCATGTGAAGGATAGAGGCCAGTTTTACATGTACTCGTAATTTGCCGTTGTGGGAAGTTTACCACGTAGATTAGACTCCATAACGCAGGCCAAAGATGGCTTCATAATTTGTTAAAAAGGTAATATTTTGATCTATTACTGCATTTTTCAGGAATTCCAATACTTCCGAAAAGTGCATAAAACATTGGAATTATTGGGTAGTTGCATATGTTCATGCCGTTTTTTTCACCGTACTACAAGAATGTATTACATCAGAAGGGAAAACGGAATCAAACAACTCTGTACCCCCACCCTCCATTGCTTACAATGGTGTCCCAACGTCTGGATAGGTCTGCAAAGACATTATTGAAAAAACGTACAGGTTTTGCTGCAAAGAAATCATCAAATAAATTCTGGCGATCAACATAATTGTTGAACGTTCTGCCACGGAGTGCATTCGACAGATATCGGAACAGGTGTTAGTCTGAAGGGGGCGACATCTGGAAAATAGGCAGGATGTGGAAGGATCTCCCATTTCATGGCTTGAATGGCCACTTTGCTCATGTTTGCACTGTGAGGGCGTGCGTTATAATGTTGGAGAAGGACACCATGGCGCCGATGTGACCGTTTCTGCTGCCTTGCTCCCTCCACACGGCGAAGTTGCTCACAATAGAGTGCAGCGTTGATGGTTCGATTCCTCGGCAGCATTTCCCAGTGAATAATGCCTTCCATGTCCCATCAGACACACAACATGATCTTCGCAGGATAAAGGTCATGTTTTGGACGTGGTGTGGGCGTCTTGTTTAAGCTTAACCATTCCTTCCGATGCCTGAAATTTACGTACAGGCATCACTTTTCATCTCCAGTGACAATACGGGACAAAAAGGGTTTATGTTGCTCAGAAGATTCGCGGTAACGGGCGAGCAAGGAACTACATATGGCAACACGCTGATTCTTGTTGTCCTCGGTGAGAGTATGAGGCACCAATTTCTGGACCTTTCCAATACGTTCCAAGTGACGCACCGCTGTGTCCTGATCACAGTTCATCTCAGTGGACAATTCGAGTGTGGTTTGACGCGGATCCAAGTGGATGATATGGTTCAAACGATACCCATCAAAGTGAGATGGACGACCTGAGCGTGGAGAGTCGTTGAGGTCAAAATTGCTACCTCGGAACCGCTCAAACCATTCGCGGGCTGTCCTCAGAGCAATAGCATCCTCCTCATACACAGCACAAATTTGTCGAGTAACCTCGGCGGCTGTGGATCCCTTGTTAGACTCGTAGAGGAGCAGATGTCGGAAATGTTCATTCCTCTCTACTTGACACTTCATACTATCGGACCTGAAAACCAAAAAACCATTAGCCACAATCACACAACGCAATATGGTTTAGATACACGATATTACTGGCTACATTTTGATATACACTGAAGAGCAATTGAATTAGAGACAGCTGGCGTTATGCAAATCTGGCGCTGTGGGCGGCCCTGTAAACGGAAACGACATGACGTATGCAGCGATCCGACAATATAAGGAGTGATGCGACGGGAATCAGTAAGAGTCGGACGCAGTATGGGTAAGACGAAGGATCTAAGCGCATTTGATCGTGGGCAAATTGTCGGGGCCCGACGAATGGGTCACTCCATCTCGGAAGTCGTGCAAGCACTGGGATTTTCCCGAGCCACTGTGTCACGGGTGCACCGTGAGTACATCGAATCCGGTAAAACCATCCCTGCAAGTGCCAACTGCCGTGGACAACAACGTGTGGATGAGCGGGGTCAACGTCGGCTATCTCGCATTGTAACAGCGGATAGATGGGCCACAGTTCAAGAAATCACTCGGCAATTTAACGCTGGTGCACAAAAACGTGTAAGCAGCCACACCATCCAGAACCATCTCCTCGCTATGGGGTACAGAAGCCATCGTCCCACGAGGGTACCGCTCCTGACCGCACATCACAGGGTGCAAAGATTAGCATGGGCGCGGGAACATCGCCACTCGACCCTAGACATGTGGGAAAATGTTGCCTGGACTGATGAGTCGAGATTCACGTTGGTACATGCGGATGGCAGGATACGAGTACGGCGCAAACCACATGAAGCGATGGATCCTTCTTGCCAGCAGGGTACTCTTCAAGCTGGTGGGGGTGGCATTCTCGTCTGGGGACTGTTCACGTATACTGAAATGGGACCCCTGGTACGTGTGACATCGAATAATTAGATGAACACTCCACCGACGTGACTTTGCTTCCTTGGCCAGCTAGGTCACATCTGGGATGCCATCGAGAGAGATGACCCACTCTATCAAATCTTCGTGAACTGTGGGAGCTTGTTCAGGGGTCGTGGATCCGTATGGCTTCCCAACGCTTCCGGTGTCTTGTCGAGTCCATACCGAGACGAATCGCCGCCGTCATCAGGGCGAAAGGTGGTGCTACACGTTACTAGACAGGTATCTCTAATTCAATTGCTCTTCAATGTACAACTGGACATCTGCACCGCCACTACTGACATGGGAAACATTCGTGAAATAAAACGGTATGAACTTATTCATCAACCCAATAGTTCTTGTGAATTCTATTAATCGTTTTTCTTGGCTTCCCCACATTAATATGAGAGCAGTTCTGTTTTGTAATAGGTTTTCAAATGTTGTCCTTAGTAATTGTAATGAACCATTAGTAAAAGCTCTTGTGCGCTAGTGGAAAGTTAGAATAAAAAACAAGACTAAGCCAGGAATAAGTCCATATCTGTGCGTCCTTGTGTCTCAGAATATTGATTTAATCGAGGTAAGTAGGCACTTTGGTAAGAAAATGAACTGGAAGTTCAAACTGACTGACATGAGAAAGATCAAGAAAAAGTTTAATTAGGTATAAGCCGCGTCGCGTAAAGCGCCAGTGAACGTCCGTTTTCATACAAATGACGAAGTGCAACTTTAAAATTTGAGAGACCGTAACAATGAAACTTCCCTTAATTAAAACTTCAGTTCCTGGTTAAGGCGTTTCCTCCATGTTTTCGTTATTTAAGCACTACAGCGGAAGATAGAGAGTAATTGCTTTTTATGATTTTTTTCCATTTTCTTTATCAATGCCAAGAATAAAATGCTCATTAATTCAACTCCTTTTGCATCGTAAATACTCAGTTCCTTCTTTAGAAAAAGTACATTTTCTTTTTCTGGTCAAAGTCAACGTTAATCATCCTCGCTTCACAAACTTCAGCTGCACTATTATGTCAAAGTGGATATTAACACAAATAATTTCGGGAGAAACGGATGCATTATTCCAACTAACAAATCAAGGCAAGTTTTATGAATGTAATGCCTAGACTCTCGAGTTCATGAAACTGTAAATTTTCACAAAATACCTGATTGCTATTGCTTTGCAAGTTATAATTCTCAACTAGTCTAAAAACATACATGACCTATAGAAACAGTTAAATAAGTTGTGACATACTACAGAGGTGAAGCAGATATCAAGTCCGCAAAGTTGCAGCGATAAATTCCGTCGCTGTAGCTTAATAGTAAAGCATTCGGATCCGGAGCAGAGGGATGCAGGTTAAATTATGTCACCGACAACTTTGTGTGTATCACAAATTTACTTACTGTACGTAACAACATTTCAGTGCAAGTAAGATTAATTAAAGACCTGCTTAAAACATTTGGACAGGATAGAGTGAAAGTAGGCAGATTTTTTTCCCAATTTTAAAATAATAGCATAGTGAAAGAAATCGTAGGCATGCTTTGTTCTAGGAAACTAGAATTACTGCCTGTGAAAATACGGCGGTTGTACCGAAAGTAATGCAAAAATGAGCATACTGTAACTTTTTATTAACTGACAGAGGTCGTTCAAATTGCACATGTTGGTACAGTAACTCTTCCTCTAAAGTAAGCCTTCTTCTTCACTGCAGGTAAATAATGGATTCCAAGCAGAAGCAACGTGCCGTCATTGAGTTCTGGACGAAGGAAGGATGCAGGGTGCCTGACATCAATAGAAGGCTACAGAATGCTTAAGGAGAAGACATAATTGACAAGAGCAATATGCACAGATGGATGAAGTAGTTTGAAGAAAGGGAAACCAGCATTGAAGACAAACCTCGCAGTGTGAGATCATCATCTGCGACCACTGACACGAATCGCCAGCGAGTGAATGAATTGATTCGCGCGGAGAGACGAGTCTCAATCCGCGAGCTTGTTGCATAACTGGACTGGGGTCTCAATGCCGTATAAAAGATGGTGGAAGACTTAGGGTATCGGACAGTGTGTGCAAAGTGGGTACCTCGGTAGTTGACACCCGATTTCAAGGAGAGAAGGGTGGAAGTCTTCTATGATCTGTTGGAAGCGTTTGACGCCAACGAAGACACGCTTGTTTTTCGATCAGGTGACAAGGGATGAAACGTGGCCGTATTTTTACGATCCGGAAACGAAGAATTAATCCATGAAATGGCGTCACACCTCTTCACCAAGGCCTAAGAAGTTCAATAGCCGTGATCAGCACCGAATGTCATTATGACTGTTTTTTTCGGATGACAGGGATGTCATTCTCCTTGGTTTTCTGGAACGTGGCCGTAACATGACCACCGAGCGGTGCACTGAGACAATCAGGAAGATTACAGAAGGCATAAGGAAGAAGGGACCGAACAAGAATTTGAAAAGGATCCACATTCACCATGACAATGCGAGATCACACACATATTTGGCAATAAATCAGGCGATCAGGAAATTAGGCTGGTCGGTGGTACCATCCACCGTACAGGCCAGATCTCGCACTCTCTGACTTCTACCTGTTCGGTCCAATGAAGGACAGTCTCCGAGGACAACGATTTGATGACACAGATGAGGGGAAAGTGGCTGTGAAAAAGTGGGTACACACCTGAATTTCTTCAAAGAGGGCTTGACAGTTGGGTTCAACGATGGCGCAAAGGCATCGCTTGTGATGGAGACTATGTTGAGTAGACCTTTGTATAGAGAAAGAGTTACTCCACCAACATGTGCAATTTGAACGACCTTTGTCAGTTAATAAAACAGTTATGCCCACTTTTGTATTACTTTCGGTACAACCCTAGTATAATAATATTGTAGCATAGTGAAATAAATCGTAGACATGTTTTATTCCACGAAACTAGAATTATTGCCTGTGAAAATATTATAATAACTTTAACATAACTTCGAAATTTTCTTTCATAGCTGTTTCTTTTTATTCGGCAGTTTAACGACCACCATACGTGACTTTGGGGCCACAGGCTCCAGGGAGAGAAGAGGGCAGGCGCCATAGAACAAATGCACCACAAATTCCTCCCCAGAAACGCCGAAGTGGGTAGTACTCTGGGTGTCGTCCCTTTTTCGGCCACATCCTGATAGTAATCTGAGAACAGGTGTACATATAATGGGGAAGACAAGTGTTTTATTTTTAGCTGACAGATAACCTCATATGCAAAAGTAAACTTACATAAGGTTTTTAATCACAGTAAAAATAGGAATGAAACACATCGTCTGAGACTTTTACAGGAAGTATAACAGACCGTGACGGGTATTTAAAGTAATGCATGAGCGCATGATGTTTCAGTGGGCTTTGCACATAGACTCCGGGGGCAAATAGTCGGGAAGGGCGGACAGAAACAAGGATATAAAAAATCTTCGCTGTTGTCAGACTGCAAGTAAAGGACATGCTGTCTTGAAAAAGCCACACAGACACCGTTTAGGTGAGGACATGTGCTGGTGGGCGATTGGGAGACTGGAAACCGGGAAATTTTAAACGGAGGTGGCAAGTTGGCTTCGTGTGTCTCGAGTGTTTTTCACCAGGCTCTGGAGGCAGTTCCAAAATAGAAGTGTTCGTAGACGACCTGTACCCGGTCGTCCGAGGTCAGCTTCCGTCCCCGATGACCGCTTTCTTGCCTTAACTGCAAGACACAACAGAAGTAAGACATCTCGTCAGCTGGCTTCAGAACTGACACCAGCAACTGTACGATCAGTATTCCACTGGACAGTGACCAGAAGGCTTTAAGAAAGCGGCCTCTATGCCAGAAAACCTGTGGTGTTTGTGCTGCTAATATCTTCCCACAGGAGAGAATGATTACGTTGGGCTCGGGAATATCTGCACTGAACACGTGAACAGTGGTTTAATGTTCTCTTCGCGGATGAGTTGCGTTTCTCATTGCAAACGAATTCTCGACGTGTATTCATCTGGTGAGAACGTGGCATTTACCATCCACCAAACACCAGAGAGAGAGAGAGAGCGATACATATGGAAGCGGCGGTTGCATTATGTGAGCAGGGATAATGCGTAACTGGCGAGCCGACATGCACCTGTTTTCCAGCGCTACCATCAATGTATCCGCTATCGAGATGAGATCGTAGCACCTTTTTGTTCGCTTGTTCGCATCTGTTGATGCAGGACAAAGCCCGAATCCATACCGCTCGACTCGTGTTGCAATACGTTGAAAGTGAAAGTGTTGCGGTCATGGAGTGGCCGGCAAGTTCTCCGGACCTTAATCCTATACAACACCTGTGGGACGCTTTAGGGAAATGGGTGGCTGCTCTGAGACTCCCCTCCAAGAAATGTACAAGAACTGTGAAGTGCTCTTGTACAGCAGTACGACTGACTGCCCTCAGAACTTACTGGCCCTCTTTTGGATAGCATGCCGCACCACGTAGTTGTTAGTCATGTGTCACCATGAAAGGCGATCACACACCATATTAAGGCCAAAGTATGTCCTTCTGGTATATTTATTAATTTGTATATTTGTGTTTTTTTTAGTGACATGATTTATTTGAAATGCATTCAGTGCTTTATCTTCATTTTGGAGTATATTACGTGATGTGGTCTATGTTATTGTTCTGCAGCGCTTCGGTGTAATATCTCTAATCATTTCTCACATTGTTGGCATTTGTATTTGCAATTCAACTTTTGCACATGACTGTAGAAACTTCTAAATTGTCAACTTGCCTTCTTAATTTATCCAGGCTTAGAACTGGAAATATACAAGGTTTGTCCGGAAAGTAATGAAACCACTTTTCTTGGGCCAATCAGAAGGGTCGGAGGGCGGAGTCTCCGGATGTGACGGCTGGCGGGGCATGTTAGGTAAACGATCGATGTCTCGTCAGTTGGCTCTTAGCTTTTACAGAGTGAGGATTGCTTGCGAAATGGACAGCCGTGTGAGCGTCACGTAATGGTCAAAATGCAGAAGAGTCGAACAGCGATACGCGGTAAAGTTTTGCATTAAACTTATAAAATTCCGGGACCGAGACGCTTGCTATGATACAGAAAACCTACGGAAAGGATGCTTTATCGAAAGCACAAGAGTTTCGGTGGCACAAAACGTTCGCAGAGGGAAGAGAGAGCATCGAGGATGAGACACGCCCAGGGCGCCCTTCAACGTCTCACACTTCGGACAATGTGGAAAAGGTAAAAGCGGTTTTGGAATCTGGCCGACGTCTGAGTGTTAGGTTTGTAGCAGAGCACGTGGGACTCACGAAATCCATTGTGCATGAAATCATCACGCAAGAATTGCAGAAATGGAAAGTTTGCGCCAAATTGGCTCCTAAGGTTTTGACCGATGAACAGAGGAACAACCGTGTGTCGATTTCTTGTGAGTTTGTGGACCGTGTGAGGAGTTAACCTGGTTTTTTGGAGAAAGCAATAACAGGTGATGAGACGTGGGTCTTTGAGTACGATCCGGAGACGAAAAGACAGAACTCAGAATGGCACACTCCCGAGTCTCCTCGACCAAAGAAGGCTCGAATGTGCAAATCGAAGATGAAATCGATGCTCATTGTCTTCTTTGACTATAAAGGTGTTGTCCATAAGGAGTTCATACCACCTGGACAAACGGTCAACGCTGCATTTTACGTGGAAGTGCTTCAACGGCTGAAGAACAGAGTTGCGCGCATCCGCCCGGAGATCTCCAACACTTGGGTTCTTCACCACGATAATGCGCCGAGCCATGCGTCGCTGAGAGTGAGAGTTTCTGGCGAAACACAGCCTGGCAACGCTGCCTCGACCTCCCTACAGCCCAGACCTGGCCCCGGCTGACTTCTTTTTGTTTTCCCGGCTCAAATCCTGCTGGAAAGGACACCACTTTGGGACTGTTACAAACGTGCAAACTGCAGCGACGAGTGCTTTGAAAGCGATCCCTGTTTCCGACTTCCAGGCAAGCTACGCGGCGTGGCAGAACCGCTGGCAGCGGTGTATTGATGTTCAAGGATGTTATTTCGAGGAATTTTAATGCAATGTAAGTATAACTTTAATTAAGCGTCTGTTATTGAATGAGTCTCATAACTTTTTGGACAGACCTTGTATATGTGTACATAATATATATATATATAGTATATTAGAAATATATATATATATATATATATTTGTGCCAAATACAGGTATGTTAGGCTGTATCTTAAATGGATAAGTAATTAGCGGATTGATCGATTTTTTAGATAGCTTCTAAGCACATGTATGACACTTTAGAAGCAACTAACCAAACAGCAAGGCAGAAATAATCAGCTATCACAGAGGATGTTCCTACATTTTTAAAACGTTATTGATAAGAAATTAAAGAAAATAAAAAAAGTTCAAAGAATTGAAACTGGCAAAGGCGTATTACATGAATACGAAAGAAACAATTGCTGCAGTCAAGTATCTTCAGTTATGAAAATGGTGCACGTGAACAAGCGGCGGATATAAGATCATGTTTTTGCTCTTTGCGAAAAGAAAACTTTCTATTCTATATTTAAAAAACGCTTTGAGAATCATAAAATGCGCCTTTCTAAATGTAATACGTAATATTATTATTAATAGAGGATAAAAGTCGTCAGGCATAGGTTTTAATAGAAAAAATAACAACAAACGAATATCCAAGGAAGGTACATACTTTTAAGACAATTTCAAAAGTAAGGTCTTTTGGTCTTAAAAGAAAATCCATCGACCCAAAGAGAAATCACTACGTCGTTAAAAATCACTGTATCAACTGTAGACAAGGTAATAAACAAAGATTTCAGTTTGAAAAATAAAACAAAAACATAATGTTCATCACCTTTTGCCTAGGAACATAGGTGAGTGCAGAACACGGTGTAGACTTCTTCATAAAAATCACTTAGACGGAGGCAGATGGAAACTTATTGTGACTATTGATGAAGCATGGATCTATTAATACCTACATGACTGTAACCAGAAAAAGGTCGATTTACTATCGCAAAAGAATAGAAAGAGCTTTCGAACTTGGTTCCAAGAATCCAAAGAAAGTTTCAGCAAAGGATTCATGATTATTGCTGCTTTCTCGGATAATGGGAAATTAAAGTTAAAGAAAAGTTGAAAAGAATGTTAAAATCAATTCTACGTATTACTAAAATAATGTTTTAACTCCAATATTTAAAGAGGAAATACTATTCTTTATTCACAGAGCCTTCAAGGAGTAGAACTCCATCAAGATAAGGCTACCAGCCATACATCCAAATCTACCACTCTGTTTCTTGAAAAAATTACAAACGAGACGAGTATCAAGTCTACATACACTATCTACCAACAAGTAATTGGACACCTGTGATAGCAAAGGAAAACGAAGTTTATTCACCTTCAATAGTTGGTGGAGCCTCCACGAGCGGCGATTATAGCTGCGACCCTCCGGGGCATACTCTCAACCAGGCGTTGTACGACGGCTAGCGGTATTTTCTTCCACTCGGCTTGGAGAAGACAGGTCAGTTCCTTCGCCGATTTCGGACGCTGGGGGCACCCCTTAAGTCGACGCTTGGGTAGTTTATTTCGTCCCATACGTGCTCGATAGGGTTAAGGTCCGGGCTCTGCGCAGGCCAGTCCATTCGATTAACCCCATTGTCACCATACCAAGCCATGGTGAACCTCGCAACATGACAGGTGGCATTGTCATCCTGAAAGTAACATGGGTCCACCCCGTAAAACTACCACAACGTAGGAAGCGCATCGTCATCCAAAATGGTGCAGTAGATCTCGGCGTTGAGTCTACCAGGAATTGCGACCAAGGGTCCCGTGTCACCAGGAGAAACACCCCCATAGCATAATACCACCGCCGCCGAACTTTACAGTTGGCACAGTACATTCCGGCAGGAGGCGTTCTCCAGGCAGACCCTAAACCCAGACCCTGCCATCCGAACGGTAGGGGTGAACCTTGATTCGTCGCTGCAGAGAACCTGTTTCCACTGTCGACGTTCTTTGCACCACGTTAGTTGGACTTGGTGATCAAAGGCTTGTGGGCGGCAGCACGTCCATGATAACCGAGCAGATGTGCTTCCTTACGGATGGTATTCATCAAAAGAACACTACCGGATGCCTGTTGAAACTCCTCGCGGATGTGGCCCATCGATTTGGTGCGGTTCTTCCGAATTTCTCTGGCCAGCACCCGTCGGTCTCTAACTCCCAGTTTTGTGGGTCTGCCGGGTCGGGGCACATTCTGACAGTCACCTCTCATATTCCACTTGCCAATCACGTAGGCCACTGTCGATTTTGGGTATTTCAACTCACTGGATATGTTACGTATGGATCGGCCATTTCTGTGATACCCGACGATTACACCTTTCTCGAAATCAAAGAGCTCCGAACTGTGTGGCATCTTGCATGCGACTGGTTGCGTTGTTGTTTCCCACACGATATTTAACGGCGGCGGCCGTGACGTGTATCAGGACCGCAGATATCGTCGATTGCAGGGGTGTCCAATTACTTGTTGGTAGATAGTGTATTCCGTCAAAGTCCCCTGATGTGTCACCAATGGACTATTGTGCCTTTGCTCGTATTCCGTCAAAGTCCCATGATGTGTCACCAATGGACTATTGTGCCTTTGGACTGCTAAAAAGAACGCTTTCTAAACGCAGACCTAAAACAATGATTGGACTATGGAAAGCAGTGGAAGAGGAGTGGAATAAAGTACCAATTCAAGAAATGCGCTCTTATCTTGGAAATCCAGATGTAGGTTCATTGTCCAGAGAAAGGGCTATCAGATAGAACATTTAAGAAAGAAATAATTTTATTTTAAACATTAATTATATTGCTGGAAAGTCGTTCTAAAAATGTGTGAACAGCCTCTGTGATTCCAACAATTTACTGTATTATCCAAGCACTTGCGCTTCAGGAAAAGAATACAGTATAATCCACTGTCGGTATATAATTTCACTGGTATCAACACAGATATGGAGTATTACCCTGAAAATTGATCACATGTATTTCAAATGGCCTTTACCTTTTTCGCAATATCAGCCTTTTAGCAATCTACTCACAGTTTCTCGACACATCTTTACAAATCTCCCCTAACTATTTTCAATCTCATCGATTTTTATTTTGCCCTGACTCACTGCCAGTGTTGTCAAATTTCTAAAGCTCTTTGGGGAAGTAATGTGTTGTTTAGGGAGAAAATCTTTAATTAAGAAATAACTAAATTTACATAAGAAAACAGAAACTCGAATGGATGGCTAAATATGTCACAATCGTTTATTCTTTGATTCAGATTTTCTTCTTTCCATGGAGCGTGTATCTCAGTACCATGAAAGGGAAATTATTCCTAACTGTCAATACTAATTTAAGCTTAATGGGGAAACAAAGATATTTGTGGATTGTACATAGACAAATTGGGCAATAAATAGATATTTTGAGTTGTTTGCTGCCTTTCTCGGTGGAACAACTTTTTCCAAGTTAGTCCGAAAGTACAATTGAAGTAACATTTCGATCTTTTGGTGAATGTTGGGCAATTTAGTAGTAACGAATGAGAAAGTGTTCCATGAAAGAACCATTTATTAAGTAAGTATCAGTCTGACAGTGGAGGATGAAATCAAGCGTTCCGTCGCAGTTTACTAAGCAAAGCTCGCAATTACTTGAAATAATCCTTCTCTCGTATCCAGTTTCGGAAGATGAAATTTTGTAAGAACAAATGCATACAACAGCGAACTGAACCTTAATATTTTGCTTCAGATAATTAATAATACAGGTCATTAATGCCACATGGAAATATAACGTCACAGCCGTTTCCCTTCAAAGAGCAAGGCTGGATTTCACCTCTTATTCGTGTCCGCAGATATTGTTGTTTGTGAACCAATAGAACTCACGCGTGTTATCTCCTTTGTGCAGCGTCTCCGTAATCCTCAATGACTGATTGCTTCTGATAGCAAAATTAAACTCATCTGAATGCTAAGTGATGCCCCGTGCCATGTATTGCGAGGATAATTGCCTTAGGTTCCATAATTGATGATGAGTTAACAAGAACCAATTAACTAGGAAACTTCAGAGTGATTGAAAAATTCGTAAGGGCGCGCAGTTTGCTGTTGTTTCCAGCAGGGAAACATTTTTTTAAATTTAATTTCCGATTGCAAAACTGGTGATTTTTTTAAAAAAAGGACTTAATTAAATAGCTTCCGACCTTGTGCTTTTGAATAGCCGGGTAATTTGCAAAAATAAGCCAAAGCACCATATCCATTAAAGGCATTAGAAAAATCCTTCTAGTAAATAAATGCAAATAATTAAGACCTTTAATGCGTCAGTTTTAAATAATGTAAAAATTTTCCAAGCGTATTGCAGCCGAAAGTTTCGATTAAATTTAACCGAAACTCCACTATAATTAACATTTATTTGCTAATTTATTCATTTCGCAAATTTACAATACAGATACTTTACGTATGCACAAGATACGACATATTAAAAAAATTCGTGCCCCATGGTGCAGTGGTCTAACCACTGGATTCTGACCATTCGTCCATGATGAGTCAAATTTCGGTGAGATATGGATGTTGTGTTTGTCTTACGGCACTGGCTCTCTCCCTTCGCTGGAAACAGTGGTCCTAAATTAGAGACGGACCACTGCTCATAGCCCATCCAGTTGCTTAAGGTGGTCTTTAAACCTCCAAATAAAAAAAATGAAACGAATTTTCCTGCTGTGTTGCACCCGAAAGTTTCAATTAAATTAGACCGGAACTCCACCACAATTAACATATATTTGCTAATTTTTATTTTTATTTTGCGAAATTTTAAAACAGGTACTCTACGAATACACAAGATACAACATGCTAAAAGAAAAAAAATTATACCGCCTCTGTGGAGCAGTGGTCTAAGCGATGGATTCTGATCATTCGTCCAAGATGGGTCCGAGTTCGAATCCCGGGTATGGCCGTAGCGACGTCATCAGCTCAGAATTGGAGAGGAGTTACTGGGAAGATTCAGTGTCGTACGAGGAGAGATACAAATTTTAAAGTGCTTAGCAGAAATTTTACCAAAAAATCCGTTCATGTATATTTTACCCGATGCCCGATTCTGATGATGTTATCCCTACTAAAATAATAATAATAACAATAATAATAATAAATGCCGCTCTGGTGGCACAATGGTCTAAGCACTGGTTTATGACCATTCGTCTATGAAAGGATCTGGGTTCGAATCCCGGTGAGGCATGGATGTTGTGTTTGTCTCAAGGCTCTGGCTCTCTCCCTTCCCTGGAACCAGTGGCCCTAAATTAGGGACGGGCGGCTGCTTATAGCCCACTGAGTTGCTCACAGTCGTCGTTAAACATTCAATAAAAAAATAACCTTAAATGTTTTTAGGTACATAGTGTACATAGTACACTCAGTAGACCAAACATTAGAAATAGGGGTGATGGGCAGTTGACATGCGCATCCCCCGCGCAGAATGGAACAGACACAAACCGAATGCAGGCGATCAATATGCGGATAGAAGGGCTTCCCAACAGTGCAGCGCAGTCGACGAACATGAGTAAACGTGGTGATCTGAGCGACTTTGATCGTGGACGTATTGTCGGTGCAAGACAGATGGGCCATTCTAACTCCCAAGTGGTAAGAATTCTAGGGTTGCCGAGAACAACCGTATAAAGGATTGTTACGTACTACAGTGGCGTTTGTTTTTGTTGTTGTTATTATTGTTGTTGATTGGAGGTTTAACGACCACCGTGAGCAACTCAGTGGGTTATAAGCAGTCGCCCGTGAGTAATTTAAAGACACTGGTTCCAGGGAAGGGAGAGAGCCAGCGCCGTAAGACAAACACAACATCCATGCGTCTTTGGGATACGAACCCGGACCCACTTAGGACGAATGATCAGAAGCCATCGCTTAGATCATTGCGCCAGCAGGATAAAGTGAGGCACATGTCAAGACGGCAAAGTTGCAGCGACGAACTTCGTCGGTGTAGCTTAATTAGGAGAGCATTCGGCTCCGGAGCAGAAGGATGCGTATTCGAGTCACCGGCAAATCTGTGTTTTCACATTGGCGTCCGAACGCAAAAATGGATCTACTGGCCGTTACGTTCTGCAAAAACTGCGTGATGTTCCTTCCACACATCGTCTGGAATTAAAGACAATTCCTTCTTGTCTTCGAAAAATGTGTTGCTTCTTCCACACATCGTCTGGAATTAATGAGAATTCTTTCTTGTCTTCGAAAAATGTGTGATGCTTCTTCCTCACATCGTCTGGAATTAATGACAATTCCTTTTTGTCTTCGAAAAATGTGTGATGCTTCTTTCCACACATCGTCTGGAATTAGTGAGAATTCCGTCTTCTACAGAGAGTTACTTCAAACATGGTTTGCTCTGCTGAGCCGGAAAATAATGATTCCGTCCCAGTCCTTTCTCAAAGGAGGATATATGTGACGCACTATTGATTTGAAGCATATGTTAAGACCGCAAAGTGGTTGGTTGGTTGGTAGATTTTTATGGCGCAAGGGCCATGTTTGGCCAAAGAGCACCAGACACAAGATGAAGAATGAAAGAAATCTTAAATGCGTGGTATAAGAGTTAAAACCAGGATGATGTGGTAAAACTGAAAGATGAGAAGGATGAAAACTTTAAAAGTTAAATAAGTTTTAAAAAGTCAGTTTCTCGAAGAAACGTAAAGACTGCGAACGTATCACAGTTGCCACCTAAGATTCGCTGCAGCGTAGCTGCGCCGTCGTCGAACAAACGAGAAGGAAAATAGTGAAACTGATGGGAACGAAAACGAACAACAAAATCACGAAATATGAGCGACAGTGAGTCGGCAGTCGCACGCCTCACACATCGGGGCAGTGTCGCAACACAACAAGAAGCGGTGGGGCAAGAAGCGGTGGGGGAAACGACAATGCCCAATGCGGAGACGTGCGAAAATAACTTCCTCACGACGGTTTGTTCGCAAACTAGATGGCTGTTTCTGAAAGTCCCACGAACAAACGTAAATAATCATGATAGTGTAAAGCGACAAAATCACCAACCTTTCCAGATGGGACCGCAAAGTTGCAGCGATAAGTTCCGTCGGTCTAGCTTAGTTGAAAAAGCATTCGGCTCCGGAACAGAAGGATACAAGTTAGATCTCCATCACCGGCAACAAAAAAATGTGTTTTTGCAGGGTGTATCGCAAGCATACGATTGACGGACGTACCAGCGCCCAGAGCGCTAGGTGTGGCCAATTACACGCCATTGATGACCGGGGTGGACGTAGACTATTCAGGCTCGTACAGGCAAATCGCTTGGTAACGGCGGCGCGAATCACATCCCGGTTAAATGTTTTTTACACAACTAAATGTGTTATGAGGGCATTATATTCAAACAAATATTATTGGAAATTATTATTAATGTTCCTATTACCTACATTCTTATCACCACATAACGGTCTACCACTTATATTTTGCTATTTATCTGTGCAGAAAAGAAGAATGCTACACTACTTACTGTTAAATGGTTAAAAGATACAAGTAATTCTAGAACGAAATAATAATTTACCTTTCAGTGAAGCATTCTTCATTTGTATAATGGCGCTTTTTTTTTCATTGTACAGTAAGACTGACAACCCCTGACGCTGACGACGCTCATTCCTACTTTTGTTTTTTGATTTGATTCAGTACGTTACTTTTACTTCCTATTACTTGAGTCGAATTTCCAGCCTCTAGGTTTTTATGCTAGTTCATCTAAAATTCCTTCAGCTTTCGGTGTATATTCTCCATTAATGTGAAGTAATGCTAACCCTCTGAGCATCATCAGTTCTGATATGGTATTACGTAGATATGATTCTAAGAGACGCAGTGTTGAAACCGAACGCTCACTTTCTGAAGTTCTCACTGGTAGAGTTCCTAGTATGTGAAACATTGTTTTTGTATTGAGAAACACCTCACTGTAGCACAGTTTTAAAGCAGTTAATGCATCTTTTGGCCAGTACTCCTTTTCTTTCCGGGCAATCTTATGTTACCACAGTGTCAATTCTGCGTTTAGTTCTTCTTGCGAGCCATTCAAGTAACCTGTACAAAATTCAGTTAATGTTTTGAAGCCATCAGTATCTTGAGAAGATGATGGCACATTGGAACTTGTTAGGAAAAGTGACTGGAATCCTGGTAAGACCGATTTGTGTGCGATAAATCTATTCTCCAAAGCATCAATAAACATGATGATTAAGGTGGTTCTACTTAAAATATCTGCTTTATGTTTCCAATGGTAAAACTGCTTTACATGTTGTCTTCGCAATTAATGTATTCGCAAGGAGGAAAGTTTGCACATCGATAAAACTAACTTTAAGTTATAGCATGCGATACTTAATACATGCTAAAATATAACCATAATTATATTAAAAATCAATATTTTTTTGAGTAACGTTCAGACCTGTTAATAGATGCCGCGACCTGTACATTGATGACGTCAGTATACACACATATGTTGGATTGTTCAATTATAGTTACGTTTTAGCAGTAAGTATAAGTATCGCATACTACACTGGTGTGCAAAAATTAAGGACGAAGAGGAGAAATTAGCATAACAGCGGAACGAGCAGGCAGAATGGTCTGAAAGACCACTCAGGAGATAGACTAGGGTCCGGTACGGTAGGGCATGCGCATATATGCAGCATGACGTAGGGGGAGAGTACACGGGCTGAGTACGCTCAGCAATTCGGTGAAAGGTATTACACGGTATACATCAGTTTGAACGACGTCGAGTTGCTGCCACCGTGTGATATGGCCAACAAGCAATCCAGTAGACGACATCTGGATGACTTTACCAGAGGTCGCGTCATTGGGAAGTTGGAAGAAGGTCGAAGTGTGACTAGTGTGGCCGAGGAGTTCGGGATCGCTCACAGCATCGTTTCACGAGCTTGTAGAGCATTTCAAACGACAGGAACAGCTGTCCGAGAGTTTAGCAGTGGTCGTCCACGAGCAACCACGGCGGCGGACGACCGGTATATTGTCCTACAGGCGAGAAAAGATAGACTGCAGACAGCGGGAGAAATCGCAAGGCACATGCAACAGAAAACTGGACGTCCGTTATCACATTTTACCGTGGCCAGGAGGCTACACAAATGTGGTCTATTTGCACGACGACCAGTACGGTGTGTGTCATTAAAGCCTGCAAATCGGAGACGGCGGTTTCTGTGGTGCCAGGAACACAAAAACTGGATACATCAGCAATGGGGTCGAGTTCTCTTTACAGATAAGAGCCGATTTAATCTGACGAGCGATTCTGGACGTATACATATCTGGAGAGAGCAGGGAACACGCAATCACACCTCCAACATCATCGAAAGAGACCGGTTTGGAGGTGGCGGAGTTGCCGTTTAGGGCGATATCATGCTTGGTAGCCGTACTGACCTCCACATCTTCCAAGGAGGTTCTGTCACAGGTGTCCGCTATTGTACCGAGGTTCTCCTGCCTCACGTGCGTCTGTTTAGAGGTGCTGTGGGTCCTAAGTTCCTCTTCATGGACGACAACGCTACACCTCATCGTACAGTGGCTGTCAAGGAGCTGTTGGAGAGTGAAGATATTCAACGCATGCAAGGTCCCCGGACCTAAATCCAATCGAACACGTGTCGGACCTTCTCGGGTGACACTTGGCAGCACGTCACCAGCCGCCAGCAACGATTCCGCAGCTGCGATTGGCGCTACAAGAGGAATGGGCAGTGATGCCTCAACAGCTCCTTGACAACCTGGTCCTCAGCATGAACAGACGTTGAAAATCCTGCAACGCAGTCAGGGTTGATCATATCCCCTACTAAAGACTGGATTTTTCTTGGCAGCCGCCTGTCACATGGACGTTTCTGTCTTCTGTCCAGTTGTGCTCGAAGCTACCTTTTCAATAAAGCGCCTTTGTATCTTTTGGATTCCTTGTGTGGACGGTTTTGCTCACCTGTCCCATATTCTTACATCTTGGAAATCTTATGGTATGATTTGAGTCGATGTGGAGCACTTCTGCACGACGTTGCATTCGAAAAACCGTCTCGTCCTTAATTTTTGCTCGCCAGTGTATAACTTAAAGTTAGTTTTACCAATGTGCAAATTTTCATCCTTGAGAATACATTAATTGCGAAGAAAATATATAAAGAAATTTTACCATTGGAAACATGAGGAAGGGATTTTAGGTGGAACCACCTTAACGTTTTACTTTTAATCTGTGTGCAATTAAATGTTTTTTAAGGCTGACTTGAGTTCGGGATTTTTAAATGTACAGGATTTTAATATCGTTTACCGATGGTTGCTGTCTTGAATATTGATAAATCAATAAACATGTCTAAAAATGGTACATAAATTGAAATTCTGTAATAGTCTTCTGGGTTTTCTGTGTTTATGATACAGCGTTGGTTTTGTTTTGATGTGATTCTTGGTGATTTAATTAAAACTCCTTGCTTTTCAGCATGCTTTAGAGTAATCTTCACAAATAAAAAAAAAAAATTCTGAAACTTAAATTTGGCATTGCCTCGTCGCCACAGAAACTTTCATTGTGGGTGTGATTGTGATTGGAGGTTTAACGACCACCGTGAGCAACAAGCAGTCGCCCGTCCCTAATTTAGGGCCACTGGTTCCAGGGAAAGGAGAGAGCCAGAGCCTTGAGACAAACACAACGCCCATGCCTCACCGGGATTGGAACCCAGACCCATCTCGGACGAATGATAAGAAGCCATTGATTGCTTTGACCACTGTCCCACCGGGGTGGCAACTTCCAATGCAATGGGACATCCTGGTTCTTGGCTCCTTGCCGCTTTCTCGTCTTCATGATAGACAAAACACGTTCAATGGTTGCCATGAGACATAAACACAATTTCAGATACTAACAAAACGTTGCCTTTTGAAATCGCGTTTTTGAAATATTAAAAGGTTCCAATTTTTTTTTTTTTTGAGCGGGCGGGGGCTAATACTCCTTAGGGCACTCCACTGCGTGCACCACTGTTGACTGCTCGTCATCGGACATTACGACTCGCCTGGTCACAGGAACATCATCAAAACTCGACTTCCGTAAAGTGATGCCGCGTCACCTGGTCTTATGAACCCCGTTTCCGGCTGTATTAAGTAGACGAGAGGATGAGTGTGTAGCGTCGACAGATGGGGCTATGGCCCCATGGTGACAGATCTGCTCCGTTCAAGGCGGTGTTGGCTCTGTGATGATTTGAGGAGATTTTTCGCGAAACACATTAGGTCCTTTCAATGGTGGCGGAACCGCCAGGGCCAGGTCAATAATTTTAGCCAAGATTTTTATTTGGCATACGTGCGATTTTGTGCTGTGGTGTGCCTTAGAAAGTTGCTCTAGGTAAGTGGTCAGGTGGTCCTAATCCTTAACAAATCTCCTTAGGCATTGTTTTCCTTCTGTTTGTTCCGGAAAGTGGGAAGGGGTGGGGGCGCACCACGATTCAAAATTTCGGGCCCGGTTAACGAACTTCACTTTCCGCCGCCCTTGGGTCCTTTAGTGTGTCTGGAGAGTTCCTTAACCGCTGCGTGCTACCAGCATGAGCTGGCTGATCCCCAACACGTATCATGGCTTTCGCGCATCCTGCGGATGATGGTCGTTTCTAACAGGACAATGGGAAGGAATCACCCAGGCATGGCTCGAGGAACATTCATCAGTTTGGAACCATTCTCCACGGATTTAAACCCTGTGGAAGCTGTCTGGGATGCCATGGAACAGAACACGAAATCCATGGATCCTGGACCAACGTTTCGGACGGAGTTGTGGAAAAAACTGCAAACCTCCCGAAACGCTCCGGCATCTGGCCGAGTCGATGTCTCGGCGCATATAGGCCATTAGAGGACTAACACGCTGTTAGGTAGGTATCTCTAACGTTTGTCCATTGAGTGTATTAATTCAATGTATGTAGAACTGGAAACCATGGATTTGAAAATCCATGCCCTTTATCAATTTACTATTTTTTTCGCAATTTTAGCTTATTGACGTCATTTTCTCATCTTTTTTTAATAAATGCTGTCTTCTTTTTTGAAGGTTTAGCGACCACTGTGAGGAACTCTATGGGCTATAAGCAATCTTCCGTTCCTAATTTAGGGCCACTGTTTCCAGGGAAGGGAGAGAGCCAGTGCCGTAAGACAAACACAACATCTTTGCCTCACCGGAATTCGAACCCAGATCCTTTCTCGGACGAATGGTCATAAGCCAGCGCTTAGACCACTGCGCCACCGGGGCGTCATAAATGCAGACATAAGGCTGTTTATGAATTTTAGTACTCTCTCTCAGCTTTTTAAACTATAATTACGAAAATGGTTTGGTACACAAGAGAGTAGTAAAAAGACTAGATTTTCTCTCAGAGTGCTCCCACCATTTCACAGAATCGCAGAACACTAAATTTAACAATAAATTCAATTTATATAACAAAACGTCTGTGAATTCGAAAAGTTCATATACGTTTATCCAAGTTTCCTAAAACCTTAGATGGTTGAACTAACAATGTGTTTTCACTGCTTAAACATTTTGGGGAGCCAAAGGGTGGGTGGGCTCAAAGAAAAGTTGGTTGAGCTGCAGCCCACCCTATCAAACCTGAGTACGCCATGGATGCTGTGTTTATTTTACGGCACTGCCTCTCCTCTTTCGTTGGAATCCGTGACCCTAAACTAAAGACGGGCTACTTCTTATATCCCATTGAGTTGCTAACGGGGGTAGATAAACCCTAAAACAAATAAAAATTTGACAACCAGTAAAGATCAAAGCAGAAGATAGAAAAGTTATACAAGCAATTAAAAAATCTAAAGGTCTTTTAGAATGTTAGTCAAAATTAAGCAGCTATCGCGAAAATTAGGTTTTTTATAAACAAGCTGTAATTGAAAAATCAAACATTTAAAAAGCCTGCTTTATCTGAGATACGATCTGAGGTATTTAAATGTTTTTCGGAAGAAAGAAATGCACTCTTAACTACTTCCAATTTCACGAAAAAGATTTCTTAGGGTTAAATCAACATTTTTCGCGCCTATTCCTTTAATAAAATCTTCGGACGAAAAATGCGCAGACAAGAGGAACGGTAATTAAAATTTTATGAAATACTTCCTAATTTGCTTCAGGAGCAATCTAGCTGTATAAATTAAAACAGATGTTAACAGAAGTACTTGGATATATAAAACCAACCTGCAACTGAAAAAAGGAAACAGGGTTTTAAATACGTGTAATTTTCATGGGAGGACGTTTATTTATACGACGTCCTGAAAAAATGCAACATTATTTTCAATGATCATGAAGCCTACAATTCGTAAGTCTGTTTCTCTGTTTTAAATGACAATTACTGAAAGATACCGAATGTTTTAAATTCAGCAGCGTGCTTTTGTTAATGCGCTAAGGTATAATCGCTAGAGTAATAAAAGTGCGATATGCGTCCACAAAATTGCAACGAGGTAATAAAACACGAGGTATCTTTTTTTCGATTCTTTTTAGGAACGCTTCGATACTGTTTCTTGTCACGTAGGAAAACATAGTTCATGGTTACTTATCAACGATAAAAAATCTATGTACTTCCAGAATTTATTGTGGAGACAAAGATCGCTGGTGTTCTACTAATTTGTATACATAAAATTTTAAACAGACATGAATGCACGGTACATGGATAACATTATTCAGAATGGATAGTGAAGAGCAGTCGCTCCCATTTCATATTCTGTCACAGTTACATGGACTGGAAATTCACCTAAGATCTCCAAAAAAGGTAATAGTGCCGACTACCTGGATTTAACCATTTCCTCGAAAGAAGGAAAAACCTTAGCACAGATCTACAATAAAACTACAAACACAGACAAGATATTAGTCTATAATTCATGCCATACAGTCTACATAAAATCTCATACTGCGAGATATTGTTTGGAGAAAATCAATATCCTGGACTCTATAGAAACTAACAAGTACATCAACAGAGAGGAACTGACAGGAATTTTGTCGGAAAATAACTTTCCCTTTTGATTCATAAAGAATATCCAAACAAGAGGTAACAGCAAAACAACTTACCGCAAGGAATTTTTCGAAAAACTAAAAAAGATTAGTGAATCAGGCTTGCATAGATCTGAATAACAAGTATGAAACCCAATTTTGTTAGTGGCCAGAATCCACATCCACCTTCTCCGGAGCCGAATGCTTTACCAAATAAGCTACGCTGGCATGGGCTTACCACTGCTACTTGCCATCATGACATGTACGTCACCTCTGTAGCATGTCATACAAATTAAAATAATTCCTTCCATTCTTAAACCAGCAAGAAGACATTCAATTACAAGCAGGGGTAGTCTGCAGCATATACTGTATCTGCGGACTAAGTAAGCTACATAGGTGAAACGGAGAAAAGTATAATATCCGTGTGGAAGAACATATGAAACCTATTAAAAGCATTGCAAACAGGACAAGGTTAAACAGGCATATACAGGCAAATGGACACTCCATAAACTGGGACTGAATAAAAATGATCACCTGCGTAATTACACTTGGTAAAGAAGAGACTGGAAGAAGTGATGAAAATAAAGAGAAGAATTACCATGCTAAACAATAAGTACAGTTTGGCACTAACGACAGAACAACTACCCTAATTGACGTAGACCTGATGAAGAACTAGGTTCTAGATCGAAAATTTGACCACCAACTATAAACAATTTAACAATTTACCTTTACAGAACCTGAAAATTCAATCCTTTCACTGTAATATAAACTGAAGAGCAATTGAATTAGAGACAGCAGGCGTTATGCAAATCTGGCGCTGTGGGCGGCCCTGTAAACGGAAACGACGTGACGTATGCAGCGATCCGACAATATAAGGAGTGATACGACGGGAATCAGTAAGAGTCGGACGCAGTATGGGTAAGACGAAGGACCTAAGCGCATTTGATCGTGGACAAATTGTCGGGGCCTGACGAATGGGTCACTCCATCTCGGAAGTCGTGCAGGCACTGGTATTTTCACGAGACACTGTGTCACGGGTGCACCGTGAGTACATCGAATCCGGTAAAACCATCCCTGCAAGGGCCAACTGTCGTGGACAACAGCGTGTGTATGAGCGGGGTCATCGTCGGCTATCTCGCATTGTAACAGCGGATAGACGGGCCACAGTTCAAGAAATCACTCGGCAATTTAACGCTGGTGCACAAAAACGTGTAAGCAGCCACATCATCCAGAACCATCTCCTTGCTATGGGGTACAGAAGCCATCGTCCAACGAGATTACCGCTGCTGACCGCACACCATAGGGTGCAAAGATTAGCATGGGCGCGGAAACATCGCCACTGGACCCTAGACATGTGGAGAAATGTTGTCTGGACTGATGAGTCGAGATTCACGTTGGTACATACGGATGGCACGAACTACATGAAGCGATGGATCCTTCTTGCTAGCAGGGTACTCTTCAAGCTGGTGGGTGTGGCATTCTCGTCTAGGAACTGTTTACGTGGACTTAAATGGGACCCCTGGTACGTGTGACATCGTCCCTCACAGGTTAACGTTACCGGGATATCCTGGACGACCATTTGCTCCCGTTTGTGCGTCTTCAACATTCCACTAAGGGCCTAATCCTGCAACAAGACAATGCACCGTGCCATCGCTCCCGAATTGTGTCCAAATGGTTGGATGAACACTCCACTGACGTGACCTCGCTTCCTTGGCCAGCTAGGTCACCTGACCTCAATCCCATCGAGCACATCTGGGATGCCATCGAGACAGATGTTCAAAGCTCTGACCCCCTCCATGAAATCTTCGTGAACTGTGGGAGCTTGTTCAGGGGTCGTGGATCCGTATGGCTTCCCAACGCTTCCGGTGTCTTGTCGAGTCCATGCCGAAACGAATCGCCGCCGTCATCAGGGCGAAAGGTGGTGCTACTCGTTACTAGACAGGCATCTCTAATTCAATTGCTCTTCAGTGTAAAACCTACATAATAGGCTACGTATGTCTCTAACGCTCTCGACGTCATTCAATACTTGCAGCGCCATCTGCTTTTACCCGGTAGCCGAAACTGGAACTAAGCTCACCGCTGTCGTTAAATCAAGGAGAAATACCGGAAAATAAAATAAAGTTAGTGAGACAAACGACCTCATTTGTGGCAACACGCATGGGCTTAAACAACTGTCTGGACGTTTGTTCTGTTACGTAAGTTTTATGCCGTGTTTTAATTCATTTTTTTCGCATTGCAGAGTAATTTCTTAAAAAGGAATCAGCGCCATTTTATTGCATAAAAAGGAATAGGTAAAATTGTAAGAAAGTAACTGTAGGCTTAGTTTTAATTCACTGTGATGGAAATTTTAAAAAAATTATTGGGTTCGTGGATTATTTTTTTCTTTCTGGTACAGGACGGAAGAAGATAAAGCTGAAAGAAAACGTCGCTTAAAGAGAACGACAAGGGCGATGGCGTGAAAGTTTTTGTCAAACACAATGAAATCTTTTGAATAATCAAATGACAATAACACAAAACATGGTATATCAAGAAGTCTTTCATGACCTTTAATCAACATAATTTTTATTACCTAAATTTTTACATTATACTGTATGATTGTTAATGTACTGTGACCGTCATATGACGGGTTAAAATCCATTAACCTATATAATAGGCTTCTGTCATGGGAATATTGAATGGGAATATTACGAAAATTTTGTTGTTGCTCACCTATGTATATTTCATCATCATCATTATTGTCAACCATTATCAATCCACGGCTGGACGAAGGTCTCCCCAAGTTTCCTCCACAACGGTCTGTCTTGTGCCAGTCTCCTCCATGTCACTCCAGCATACTTTCGAATTTCATCTACCCATCTCCCATGTGGTCTTCTTCTGGGTCTTTTCCTGTTCCTTGGAATCCAATCTAAAATTTCGGCTGTCCATCGATGGTCTGCCCTTCTGGCAGTATGTCCAGCCCATTGCCGTTTCAGGGATTTAACTCTGATCATGATGTCTTCCACTCTTGTCATTTTTCGGATCCACGAGTTCCTCTTCTTATCTCTCCTGGTTACACCAAGCATGCACCTCTCCATGCTACTTTGAGTTGTCTGCTGCCTTTGTATGTCTCTTTTAGTTAAGGTCCACGTCTCTGCTCCATACGTAAGCACTGGAAGGATGCATTGATCAAACACTTTTCTTTTAAGACATAATGGCATATTGCTCTTGAAAATTATGCTGTTTCTTCCAAAAGCTCTCCAGGCAAGTTTTGTACGCCGATTAATTTCTTCATCAATGTGACCCTCACTTGATATCTGCTGTCCCAGATAAATGTACGTGTCTGTTATCTCCAGCTTTTCTCCATCAATCGATAAATCTTCATTTCTTGTAAAAGCATTGAACATCACTTTTGTCTTCTGAAAGTTCACTTTTAATCCCACTTCTTTACTCTTGTCAGCAAGTTCTTGGATCTTACTATGCAGTTCTGATGGGGTAGTTGCAAAAATGACTACGTCATCAGCAAAACGAAGGTGAGTTAGATAATCTCCATTAATCTTTATCCCTTTGTTTTCCCAGTTCAGTGATTAAAAGACAATTCCCAATGTGGCATTAAAGAGCTTCGGAGATATGGTGTCACCTTGTCTCACTAACTTTCCAATTTTTATGTGTGTTGTATTTTCAAACAGCCGAATCTTTGCACTTGCATTTTCTTAGATGTTATTAATGATATCAATGTATACATCTTCAATACCGCAGGATTTCAGAGCCATTGTAACTGCTAATGGTTTCACCGAATCAAAGGCTTTTTCATAATCGATAAAAGCCATGCACAATGGAAGTTCATATTCCCTCGCTCTTTCAATTAGTTCTCTCAGTACGTGGATATGATCTATTGTGCTGTAGCCACTCCTGAATCCAGCTTGTTCTCTCGGTTGAGCCATGTCCAGTGTTACCTTCAAGCGGTGTGAAAGAACTTTAGTGAAGATTTTATAAACCACTGATAGGAGGCTGATAGGTCTGTAGTTCCTGAGATCCTCAATGTCACCTTTTTTATGTAGCAGGATCACTGTAGCATTGTTCTAATTTTCAGGAATCTTTCCTTCATTAAGGCATCGAGTGAAAATTTGGGCGAGTACTGTTTTGATTTCTCCACTTGCTTAATGTATGATGTCTACAGTAATTCCATCTTCTCCTGGAGCTTTTCCCCGCTTCATGTTCTTGATTGCATGTGCAACTTCTGCTGGGAGGACTGGAAGAACTCTGGTACTGGTACCTTTCATGATGTCTGGAGTACATGTATGATCCCTTTCATATAATTTGGAGTAGAAATCTTTCACTCTTGTCAAAATTTCGCCTCAATTTCTTGTTACAGAACCATCTTCTTTTCTCAGTGCCATAATCTGTTTTCTTCCTTTACTGAGATGTCCCTTTGCTATCTTCAGGCTTTGGCTGTTTTCAATTGCTTTTCTCACTAGTTCACAGTTGAATTTCCTTACGTCTTCGGTGATACTTTTTCGTACTGTCTTGCATAGCTCTATATATTCCACTTTGGAAGTCACATCTTCTTTAGTTGTCCTCATCTCTCTTCTTTTTTGCATCAACATTTTGGTTTTTCCTGATAATTTGTTCACATGCAACTTGTTCTTAGACCCAGCTAATTTTGTTGCTGTTTCCATAAGAGCTTTGGTTACTTTTCTGTTAACTTCCGAAATATCCACTTCTTCCGATGTTAGGCCTTCTAAAGCAGAGAATCTGTTCTTCAGTTCCAACTTGAAGGTATTATGGTGTTTTTTAAGGTTGGTTATGTCAATATATTTTCTTTGTCTTATGAGCTTGCCACGTTCGAGTTTAGTGTTGAAGTGCATCTTACATCTCACCAATCTATGGTCACTACCTGTGTTGAACTTGTTTAGCACACTGCAGTCTTTTACGACGAATTTTTTGTTACACATAATAAAATCAATTTCACTTGTCGTCCCATTTGGATGTCTCCATGTCCATTTCCTGTGTGGCTTTTTCTTGAAAAAGGAGTTCAAAATGAACAACCCTTCTGCCTCTGCAAACTCAACGAGAGTATTACCACGCTGGTTTCTGTTGCCGTGACTGAATTTACCTACTGAAGTTTAATTCTGTTGTTGTTGCCCTATTTTTGCATTGAAATCTCCCCTAATTATCTTCAAGTGCTGCTTACCTTTATTATTTAGATGACGAATTTCCTCATAAAATTCTTCAATTTCTTCTTCAGGATGACTTGTGGTGGGTGCATAAGCTTGAATAATCTGAGCCTGGTATCTTCTCGAGAGTTGGATAACGATCCGTGCAGCTCTGTCAGAGGAACTTTCAACTTCTACAACTTTATCCTTCAGTTTCTTGTTTATTATAAATCCAACGCCACTAGTTCTGCCAGTATCTGTCCCACGATAGTAGAAGAGATGTCCACTTTTCAGTTCAATGAGATCTTCTCCTTTTCTCCTTACCTCACTTAGCCCGACGATGTCCCACTTGATCCTTTGTAGTTCCTCTTCCAATTCAAGAAGCCTTGAATGAAAAGACAGGGAGCGTCCGTTATACGTAGCCAAGGTCAGCATCAGATGGCAGCCTAGTCCGGTCCTCCGGGGATTCTTAGCACCCTCTGCCTTCATGTCGCACTGGCCGCTGCCTTGGCCAGGTACATTCCAGCTGCCGGAGACTGAGGGCCAAGATTTATATGTATTTTACGATTCGTGTTATAAAACTTTCAGTCACAGCTTTTTCACCTGTGCATGGCACGGGCTATGAGCTACTAAATAAATAATTAGAGGTGCCATGATATCCTTAATTACATGAATTTTGTTTCTAAGCTTACATCTTGTAATGAAACAAAAGCCTGTTGTTGACTGGAAGTCATAGAGCTGCTAGTAACTACGTTGCTCAGCAGTTAATATATTGAAGCAAAACAGGTTTTCGTGCTGGATACCACTTTTATTAACGATGTCAATGGGATCTCTATCATTTTTAAGCAGTGCTAAAATGTTTGTTGTTTTTACACCAAAATTAAGTTTATACTTACGAAAAACATTACGCAGTATTGAGATGATACTTGGTATATAGTCAATGGTGCCGATGTATTGCGTTCCGTTGAACCCTGTTGATGTGAACAGTGAACAACGAGTGTACGTTGGATCCACGGTACGTACCTTAGCTACTCGGCTTGAAGAACATAAATATAATATAAAGATGTGTTCACAAAACACATCTTTAGCCAGACTTATTCACAAAGGTGGATATAGCCCTGATTGGGACACTGTCACTTTCCTTGCTTCACCACCTAACAGATTCTTGACTTTAATTACAGAAAGCTTGTATATTTTAAAACACAAAAAAGTGCTTGCAATGATGATTTTCCGTACCATGTTCCCTACCCTTGGAAAATGCTCATCGAGCGTGATATATTAACTTAACTTTGTTCATTGTTTCCTATGTTTACGCTAAGAAATTCCACCTCCTTTTTCGCTATACCTGCGCATGATCAAATACCTGACTTTACGTCACTGAATTTAACTATATAACCCTATAAGTTTCCTCGCTCTGTTGGTCATTCATCTGATGATGGGAGTCGCAGGCGACCATGAAAGATCTTATGTTCATGTATCACCCATGCTGTTTTAATTCATTAAAGTTTTAAACATCATATGGTTTTAGATTTCACTATCACACATCGTGCTACGACGGCTGTTTTCACTATTGATGAGTTAATATATTATTTTCTCAAACTGTAAGCCTGTGCTTGAATGGTTTTTCAGACGTGAAAACAGGTTTTTTCTTTCTTCTTGTTTTTCTGGTTTCTTCCTTACTTCAAGCCGCTAAACCTAAGCTAAGAATAAGCAACTCTTCACATCCATCGTTACTCACGAGGGCCATTAAATTTAATAAGTAAAATCATAAAATGCAATTATTATTACGTGCCAATGAGATAAAAGTTGCGCATCTCATACTTACGCACACATTCCTTCTGAATCTGAAATAAAATCGTTTGAAGTAAATAAGTTGTCACTATAGGTAAGGGTTTAGAGCAAAAATGACCACGAGATACAGTAAAGAAGGATTACAGATCCGATCATTATGTTAACACAGTTTCTATCATGAATTTATCGTAAAAGGCAAAGCCATTAATCCTTCGCGTTAGCATCAATTTTGTTTTCCTATTTTGCAAAAGAATTGCTTAAAAAATGTATTGTTAATCCTTGCGTGACGTGTATCTCTAATCAAACCTTCGGTTTTAGTTTCTGTTTTTATGTACATTTTGTTACTTCTCCGTTTGATTTTCTTCCTGAACAGCACATTACTTCCCATAATTTCCTTATACGATTTGGCAACACTGAAAGTGGCAGAAAGGTAAATAAAAACTTCGTCGAAAAAAGTGTGTGGTGAGCATGATGAGAGTATAGTACGATCTGTAAGACTGTTGACTGATATACACCGAAGAACTAAACCATTACGTCTTTTTGCAAATCGAACCAACTGCAGGTAAACGACAGAGCGCGCGAAAGTCATGAAACGGTTGTGACGTGCCTCACCGATAAAGGCAGATAGTAGTGATATCCCATGTCGGTGTAGCTAATTTGGGAGAGCGATTTACTCCGGAGTGAGGGAACCCGGTTTCGATGTCCAGCGCGGACAAACATGTACGTTATATTGGCCCCAGAACTTCCAGGATGACCCAGCTGTTAAGTTTCTCGCAATGATGTGATGTTCTTTCTACACGACGAGACAGGAAAAATGGGAATCCCTTCTTCAGCGCTTCAAAAGAATAAATCAGTGTGATGATACGTTCCACACACCAAACATTGTCTGGGATGACTTTCTACAGCGACACATGGTCCCGGCTAACCCGTGGGCCGTGTCCCCGGCCCTCTTTCGGCGGAGGGAGAAGATGAGAAGTGCCTGCACCGCAAGCCGCACATGAGATAAAGGCAGATAGCAGTGAAAGCACGTGTCCGTGTAACTCAGTTGGGAGAGCGACTTACTCCGGAGTGAGGGGACCCGAGTTCTATGCCCAGTGCGGACAAACTTGTACGTTATACGGTATAAATAACACCTGATACTGAGCTCTGTTAATCAGTGTTGTTCTAACACCAGGAAAGGCAGCTGACTTAGGCGAGTTTGACAAAGACCAAGTTGCAACGGCCAGAAGAATAGGTCAGAGCATTTCCGCGACTGCAAGGTTAGTAGGGTGCTCATGGTCAACCGTGGTTAGTAACTTCAAAAAGTGGTCCGAGGAGGGCAAAACCACGAAACGCTGGTAAGGTGTGTGCCAACCAAGGCTATTCGATGCTACAGTTCAGCGAAAGCACATGGTACGAGCGTACAGAAGAGATACTGTAGCGCAACTCGCTTGTAATTTGAAAGCCGATGACGGGAGTAATGTGTCACAACACACTGTGCATCGAACCCTGGTGAAAATGGTGCTTTGTAGCCGCAGGCGGCCCCGACTGCCCATTATAACCTCGGTTAACCATTGAAAGTCCCTACGATTGGTACTCGAGCATGAAAACTGGACTTTGAATGACTGGAAGGTTGTTTGGTCCAATGAATCTTTCTTCCTGTTGCACCATGTGGCACGCGTACGTCGTTTACTTGGGGGAAGCGTTGGCAGCAGGATTCACCGTGCGACGAAAACAAGCCGGTGGAGGAAGTGCAATGCTTTGGGCAATGTTCTGCTGGGAAACCCTGGGTCCAGTCATTCATGTGCAAGAAACTATGGCATCTACCACCGACCTAAACATCATTGTAGATCAGGAACATCCTTTCATGGCAATGATATACCTTTCTAGCAGGGCATTCTTTCAGAAGAATAATGTTCCATGTTACACTGCCCGAATTGTTCAAGAATGATTCACGGAACATGAGGAAGACTTCCAGGTATTCCAAATTCCCCAGACATCAATCCAATCGAGCATCTGTGGTTTGTGTTGGAACAACAAATCCGATCTGCGGCGGCTCAATCACGTAACTTATAAGAGTTAAAGGATCTGCTGGTAACGTGTTGGTCCCAGATACCACAAGACATCTTTAGAAACAGACATCTATCCAATCGAGAAACTGTGGTTTGTGTTGGAACAACAAATCCGATCTAAGGCGGCTCAATCACGTAACTTACAAGAGTTAAAGGATCTGCTGGTAACGTGTTGGTCCCAGATACCACAAGACATCTTTAGAAACAGACATCAATCCAATCGAGCAACTGTGGTTTGTGTTGGAACAACAAATCCGATCTAAGGCGGCTCAATCACGTAACTTACAAGAGTTAAAGGATCTGCTGGTAACGTGTTGGTCCCAGATACAACAAGATATCTTTAGAAACAGACATCTATCCAATCGAGCAACTGTGGTTTGTGTTGGAACAACAAATCCGATCTAAGGCGGCTCAACCACGTAACTTACAAGAGTTAAAGGATCTGATGGTAACGTACTGGTACCAGATACCACAAAACACTTTTGGAAATCTTGTAGCTTTTCTGCCTCGCCAGGTAGGAGCTGTTTTGGCAGCATATGGACCAATATCATATTAGACAGATGGTCATAATATTTTGGTTCTTCGGTGTATATGTGAACGTTTTTATTTGCACGAACATTTTTTTTCTCGGGTCAAAAAAGATTTTCTCATAGAATTTACAGATGTGAGTTATATAAAATGTTCGTTGCTAGTGCTTCTGAAAATATAATACATCGCTAATTAGAAAAATAAGTCGCTATGCACTGTTTGGGAGGCGGACATTTCTGACGGGTGTTCGAATCCCGGTCCTTCCGGCCTTCTAGTCTGCGGTTTTTCCGGTGTTTTCCGCAGACTTTATGTGTTGGGGGACCCGAATGCGTGGTTGATTCCCTCTCAAGTCGGCCCCGGACGCACTTTGTCCTTGGACCCCCTTTCCTAGGCTGTCTGGGTTTACCAGATGACTGTCGATGCGCTGATAGTAAAATAATACTAGGACAAGACGCCAACGGTTACCAATAACTCGGATACATTTGGCAAATTTTGAGCGAAGCGATTGGAAAATCTAAGCTCATTAAGGCGTCTGCTATAACAAACTCTAAAAACCGAACGCGTAAAATTTATGACTTCCAGAACCGAAGAACCAAACATCCTAAAAAAGAATTGCCTAAAATTGATCATAAACTACTTTCCTTTACGCCTTCACGTTGGTTGTGATCAGGTTGCATGTAAACAAAGCGGAAAGAGACACTCAGATCGAGAACCACGTTTTTCATTTTTTATCGTGAAAGACAGACACACACACACATACACAAACTTCCTTTTATTAATATACACTGCTGGCCACCCGAAATGCAACACCAAGAAGGAAGCATCCGATTGGCCTGAATTTCGCTGGATGCGTCGCCCGCGAGAGGACATGCAAACGATTAGCATTGCAGAGCATATTGAAATCATGTGCGCCCGGCACGCCACCGAGAAGCACTATAAGAAGGGTGCACAGAAGGCGGGGAGTAAGTAGTGGAAGTGTGTTGTGGTGTCGGACCTGTGCGTGGGAAGCTTCCTGATGCCTCGTCGCAGAATACGGCAGTCATTCCAGCACTTTTCGGAGTTCGACGGAGGACGAATAGTGGCTTATCGCGACAGCGGTTTATCGTACCGAGACATCGGCGCCCGTGTGGGACGACATACAGCCACAGTGAGGCGAGTATGGATTCGGTGGGTGCAGGAGAGACGGACGGACCAGCGTAAGCGATTGCCGCAGCCGCGGCACACCACCGAACGAGAGGACCGGCATGTTGTGCGGCGGGCATTGACAGCTCACAGCGCCACATCCCGAACAATAGCGCAGGAATTAGGGTATGTTACGCAACAACCTGTGTCAGCACGTACCGTTCGACGTCGTCCGCAGAAGCGGGGACTTGTCGCACTGCGCCCATTGCTCCGATTACCATTGACGTTACACCACCGGTGAATGCGGCGGCAGTGGGCCGTTCAACGCCGCACCTGGACTACGGAATGGCACGACATTGTCTCCTCCGACGAATCCCGCTTCTGCCTGCAACACCACTATGGTCTGATTCGGTAGTGGCGGCACCGCGGCGAGAGACTGTATGACGCCTGCATTAAGCATCGCCATACCGGTCCGTCGCCTGGCGTTATGGTTTGCGGCGCAATTGGATATGACACCCGCACCCTTCTGGTACGCATCGCCGGTACACTCAACAGCCACCGCTACATCTCCGTCGTTTTGGAGCCTGTAGTCCTCCCTTACCTGCAGGACCTGCCAGCGACCACGTTTCAACAGGACAATGCGCGCCCGCACGTGGCACGCATCGTGCAACGATTCTTTACGGTCCACCAGGTGTCACTGCTGCCGTGGCCTTCCTGTTCTTCCGATATGTCGCCAATAGAACACTTCTGGTCGCTGATCGGCAACAGAGTGGCCCGGCAAGCACCACCAGCGGCTACGCCTGATGAACTGTTGCAACGTGTGGAAGTATCCTGGACCGACATACCCCAAGCCCACATCCAAAGCCTCTTTCGTTCGATGCCGCGGTGTGTAGCGGACTTTATTGCCAGCCATGGGGGCCACACGAACTATTGATGTCTGCGTGTTCCGCAAATCGCACGGGCCTGTAAGCTCAATCGTTTCATCTTTGTATTTGTTGTTATGTGTCCAGTAAATCTGGCTTTGCTATGTCGTGCCCTTCTTGGTGTTGCATCTTGGGTGGCCAGCAGTGTACATTAAGCAAGCGTTGAGCTAACAGACGGTGTCTTTCCATTTCTTCGTTGTTCAATTCAAACGAATTTTTTAAATTAATGTTAGTGAGCCGACTTTTGTGAAACTGTTTAAGTAAAAGGCCATCTTGTTTTAATTGAAATTCCACAATGACAAGGAATTTCAGGAATAGGAAGGCGTCAAAACGTGACCATGGACGATGTCCAGTCGCATGCAAAATATCACGGTGATCGGATGGGTCATGTTGTAGCTATACCCGAACAACTAATTGTCCCGAGTCTCGCATAGAGAGCGGATTTTTTCAATTATTATTAAAATAGGTCAGTTTTTTAATTGTCATTCTTTTTATACGACACGACCAATCACCATGGTACCAACTCCATGTCACTTACCATGTCCTTTCTTTTCTCTGTGACAAGTGTCACCGCGATCGGCTGAAAATCTTTGGAAGAGATTGGTAACAAACGACGCCTTCTCAAAACTCGGAAAACCCCTAAAAATGCAAGCTGTAACGTACCAGGAGATGTGACGTACCTGCCCGAAGGACGCACACGACATAAAGGCAGATAGGAATCAGAATAAAACGTCCGCGTAGCTCAATTGGTAGAGCAACTTATTCCGGAATGAGGGGACCCGGATTCGAATCCTGGCGCGGATAAAAATGACGGAGAAATTTACTTCGTTATAAAGCTTTTGGACGATTATTCCTCAATGACACGGAAAATCGGGAATCTGAAAGCGTCAAAACCTGAGCATGGTCGATGTCCAATCGCATGCAAAAATTCACGGTGATCGGATGTGTCATCTCTTACCTATGCCCGAACAACTAATTATCTCGAGTCTCAGAAAGAGAGCTCCGCTCAATAAGACGATTGTAATCCGATGCCTAATGGCACCAGACACCTAGGGGCTCTTTCCCATGGTTGTTGTTGTTGATAATGATGATGATATCAGAAAAAAGAAATTAGTTGATTTTTATTTGGTCTTTCCAATTATTCGCATCATCCTTTGTGATTAAAACACCTTGGCTCATTTTTTTGTGTTCATTACTCAAGACATTAATTTTTCGGAATGTGCCTGCTCCGCGCAGAGCAACAAAATTAAGTTCTGTTAAAAAATAAAACAGGGAAATCTTTGTAATGGCATTTTGGTCATGTTAAGCAATTGCCATTGAGTCATTTCGTGAACACTGTATATCTTTCTCTAAAAAACCCCTTTCCAACCCATTTGAAAACCGAGAGATCTGTGCGAGTGTGTGCTAAATTCTATTGCGTAGGTCCAGCCGTGAGTCCCGACTGGCACATGAGTACCGGGAGGACACGAACCAACTGAGGAAGGTCAATTACTTCACACCTTTTTATTTCTTTTATCTGTCATTTGAATCTTCAATTCTCACCGATAAAATGGAAAATACTATTATTTTTATGCGTATTTCCTTAAAATGCTTCCTGAGTGACTGCAACAATAAACAATGAATTGTAAAAATTACTCACAGCCTTTAGATTCAGAAACAAGTTACCTTGTTGTGATTACAAATTTGCTTCTTTTTCCCAGCCGTACCCGAAGGTAATAATAATAAAAAAAATTATGCTTTAAAGTAATGCAAAATTTGCTTGCAGAAAGAATCAGTTATACATTTAAAAAAGCAACCGTTTTTGCAAGCTGTATAAATATCTACTAAATTTAAATAATTTATATTGCTGTTTTCTTACCTTGGGGTGTGCCCGTTTAGGAAAGGCTATCTTTGGATCAATCTGTAAAAAGAAAAAAAAAACCAATAAGTTCAAGGTGCTCATAAATATTTTCATCGAAAATGTATTTAGTATAATTTCTACGTAAATTACTTACGCGCGAAAACCCTTAATAAAGTTTACAACTGATATCATTAAAACTTATTAAAAGAGAAATGTACCTGGAACTGAAGGCTAGATTTCTGCACTATTTATGATAATACATAAACGATGAAAACATAGTCTTCCAGTCAGAGTTGGCAGCTGTGGATTCAATTCCCAGTTGCCACCCATACAATTCGGGTTTTTTTATTTTTTTCACTAGGGGTTTAACGACCACCGTGAGCGACTCAGTGGGCTATATGCAGTCGCCCGTCCCTAATTTAGAGCCACTGGTTCCAGGGAAGGGAGAGAGCCAGTGCCGTAACACAATCACAGCATCCATACCTCACTGGGATTCGAACCCGGACCCATCTCGGACGAATGGACATTAGCCAACGCTTAGCCCACTGCGCCACCGGAGCGGTACGGTTTTTTTTATTGGGGGTTTAGCCACCACCATGAGCAACTGAGTGGACTATAAGCAGTCGCCCGTCTCTAATTTAAGGCCACTAGTTCCAAGGAAGGGAGAAAGCCAGTGCCGTAAAACAAATACAACATCCAAGCCTCACCGGGATTCGAACCCGGACCCATCTCGGACGAATGATCAGAAGCCATCGCTTAGACCACTGTGCCACCGGGGCTTTTTTTTTTTTTTTTTTTTGAACCTTCATCTTTCGATGGGAATTTTTTTGCAATAGTTCAACAGGGCGCATCGCAGGCTGCAACCTTGTCCACAGGATGGATGCTCCTAAGAGGAAAGGAACATCCATCCGGACAAGGTAGGGTGCCGCTCAGGGTTTTTTCAGGATTTTCTCCGTGCCGAACGCGAAGTCATAGCGGTTCATCTGAAATTGGCCCTGGTGGTATGAGAAGTTTCCAGCGGTTGCCCTTGTGCTTTGTACTATCTCTCTCCAGCATTGGGCTGGCCACCCAGGCTGGTGAACTCCCGGCTGAGAATCCTGATGGAAGCTGGGGCTCGGTTCAGCAACATGGAACCATGAAGATCTGTAAATCCCATATGGAGTAGAATTTATAGCGTGTATGAAGCAGTAAAATACAGGTTAACTTCGTAAACATCACTCACAATTCGCTCTGTAAGCGAAGTTCATTTTACGAAAATTTCGTTTTTCTGCTTCGGGTCGTAAGAACTATTACATCTTCCTCAGTATCTCTGTTTCTAAAAGTCCAATTTGGAAATTTTTTTTTTGTGTCGGATAGACTTTGTGGTGAATAATGTTTTGCATAAATATTTTTTATTTTTCATAAAGAGCAGTTTTGCCACTAGGAAACTTAAGCGTATATTTTTGTTTGCGATTTATTATCAACAGTATCAGCACTCCTAAAAGCACGACCAAAAAACTTCCTTGTCAGCAAGATGCCGCCTACAACGGAAAACGTTTTGCGCATATTCTCTGCACATAAAAATGCAAAGGTTTTCCGAAAGGGGCCTTAGATGTACATCCTTATTTTATCAATATCTCTGCTTCTAATTACCCAAATTAAAAAATTCGTTGTCTGTCGGACAGCGTTCATAGTGCGGTACATTTTCAATGTAGTTTAAAATTTTTCTAAATACACATTCTTGCAAACAGAGAACGCATGCGTATATTTCTATTTCCAACAAATTTGAAGCCGTATTAACGCGTGTAAAACTCAACTGGAAACATTCCTGTTTGGTTACATACCGCTCACTGCAAAAACATTTTGAGAGCATTTCCTGCCCAGAATAATAAACAATCAAGCCGTTAGGGGTGCAAACGTAAAATCTTATATTTTTATATATCTGATTTTAGAAAAGTCTGATTTCAAAAATTCCTTTAACATTCGAAACCAATTACCTTTTCGGAAAATTTTGCATATACTCTTGGATGTTTTACGGTGCATAGTTCTATCTCATTCAGTTCTATTCTATCTGTTGGTTCTTTGTAGGCAGCAAGTTTTTAGAATTGCGGCACGAGGCAAGAAACGCAAGATAAGTTACCAAAGTGGTTTCCGTTTATGCTTAGTGGTTTGAGTGACTGCGCAAAATTTCCATCAGATGGTTGAGGCCACCCTAATATGTCCTTCATCTTCGAGAAATGTGCGAACTGAGGACCCTTCAAATTCCCCCCAGAAGCAAAGAAAGAAGGTCATCACACGAGAATCATTCTCTTTTCCACAGCGTGTGTTGACAATTAACGATAATTTAGGGTGATGGAATCGTTTCATGATTTTTCGGCACGTTTTAGTCTTAATATAACAGAGTGGCATGGAAAAGTCTCCATGCTGTGCGAAGGAGAAACGTGCATCATTCCCTTAAGGTCGGTAAGCTGCCCTTTGTCATTATTGAGTTGTAGTGAAAAGTGCAAGAAGCAGATAATACATAGATTTATCGGCATAAATAAGCACATACTGGTAGATGTGATCCTGTGATGCGTGAGAGAGAGAGAGAGAGAGAGAGAGAGTCTTTACCTTAAGTTATATGCTCACAACTGAGTAGCAGGGACGTCGCTAAACTAAACTTCAAAATCAGGGTGGGCGACGGGTGGGTAAGTATTATTTTTGCTGGGGCAAGTTTGATAGCAACTTTAGTTACTAAACACTGAAAGAATGAATTTTAATGGTTTTACTACAGGCTGCAAAGGAATTTGTGCAATCCCCACTTCCTTGGATATATCCTCATTAATTTTGAAACTGTCTTGAAGGTTTTGCACTTTTTGGAATACAAAAGAATACAAAGTTTGGGGTCCTTTTTTGTTAATGTTCCGTCCAACCATTTTTAATAAAATTAGTAAAACCTGAAAAGCTGCATACCGTATAACAAACATGGCACACTGCCACTTCCACCAGTAGCACGCACTGAATAAAAAGAAAATTTTATGCCTAGGAGAAGGATCTGAAAACAAACGTTTTCGTGGATTAGGATTGATGGAAGTAAGAACACACGCAGACACAATACCTTACCCCTCCTTAACTCTCTTCCTTCAAGCCAGCAACCTTGTCTTGCACTCATTTCTTCCAAAGCAGTAGTCGTCAGCCCCGTCTTGCTTCCTCTAGCCCAGGGCAGGCTTAAGAGCGCTTGTATAGCTTTGGACTCCGCTTTACTTGTTGGAATCCCATACTTAGTAGCAAAGACAGACAGCAGAGCAATTAGTAATGGCTACTCTCCCCTCAGTGAATTCCTACCCACCTTCTTCATTCGCGCTTGGCTATATTAATATGAAACCCGGCTTAAAGTAAGCATTCTGAAGAGTGGAGAACTGAAATTTTCATTGCCCTGCGGATGCTATTTAGCCTTCCTACGGAGAAGCACGGAAAGCACTTCTTTGGGGAGGGCTACACGATTTAAAACAACACTCATCATTACTTAGAAAAAATCATATAATGTTTTAAAGTTAAAAAAATTGGAAAATGGCACATCCTGAGCTGGGTGGACGGCAGGTTAGGCGAGAAAAATTTCAGGGTGCTCAACAGCCCAACCTCGCATCCCCTTGGCGACGTCTCTGCTGAGCAGGTCTATACATGGAAAAAGGGTTGGCTTGGTAGCATCAGAACTCCTAAACGATGTTACTGATCTATTTTGTGAGAACATATGAAACAGAAAAAGGAACAAATAACCATACAAAATGATACTTACTGAGATGGTGAAAATCTTACAAATACGTGGAGACAATGTGAATAGACAAAGTCATCGCTCTTCTGCGTTTTCTTTAATTAACAAACAGCAACCGAAAAATTGTTATCCGGACACCGCGGGGATCGAGCCCCAGATATCTCGATAACTATCCGAGTGCGTTCGCCTTACGCTACGGTGCCAACAATCCACGGCGCTATGTGTGTTTATCGGTTAACATCTGACTTCACAAATCCGTAGTGAAGTCGCTCGCAAGACAAGAAGGAATTCTCATTTGGAATTCTCATTCATTCCAGGCGATGTATGGAGAAGCATCATACATTTTTTAATTTCTGAGAGACTACATGAATGTGATGGGCGAGGAGACAGTATAATGCGGCCTGTATCAGTAGATCGTATGAACGACATGCTGGGATATACATTGGGCAACACAGCATGGGATCGAGTGCAAAAGTCCCGGATGCTGTCTTAAGGTATCGCTGACCATACTGTACAGAATTTTCTGAAGTTCACGGACAACTTTCCGTCATTTCTTTCATGAATTAACGAAGCATATTTCTGATACAACCTTTTCCGTGAAATGACGGAAAGAAACCTTAATTTAACGGATTTTTTCGTATTACGGGAAAATTCTGAATTTTCAGAAACATTTCCGCAGTTTCTTTCTTACATTGACGGTAAATTACCGTTTTAGAGATGTGTTAATGGAAAATTCTGAAATAAAATTCATCTTTCCGCAATTCCTTTCGTATATTAACGTAAATCTCTGTTCTCACTTTTTTTCGTATCCGTATGACGAGAAATTACCGGTAATAGGAGCAATTGGTGATAATACTTGAGGTTTGATTAACTTTTAAATTTCAATCGTCAGTCGAATTTTGAAGTTCCTTAGCGAGATCGGGTATTGTGGATAGCATTTTGTTTATTGTCGCACAGGATATTTCTTCTCCTTTCCCCTATTTGGTGCACCAGCTATTTATTATATATTGTGTTACTGCAAGAAACCGGGTACTTATTGTACACATGATTACGATGTCTGTGTATCAGTCTTTGGGACAACTTAAGACAAAAGCTATTGTAGCTATCATGAGTAAATTTTATATTTAGTTCCTTTTTTTTTTGTGAAATATAATATTATACAAAGTACATTTCACCCTTTTCAAAGATAACTGAAAGTCATTGTCAGTTTAAAAAATCAAGTTGCAGAGCCTTTTGTTGCTTCGAAAAATCAGGATAAAAATGCTTAATTTGTGAAAAGTCCTCCTACAGAAAAAAAAAAAAATATTACAAACCTACTCAGAAAAATAATAAGCTCCAACAGAAAATAAAATGACTAAATCACTCACATTAATGACAAAAATCAAAATTTCATCGTCGCGGAATTTGGTTTACGATGTACGTCAATCTGATTTTCGAGCGTTTGCGTCTCAGTTGGTAAAGGTGCGAGTTACCTGATGAGCGAACTCTGACGACGGGGGTTCGTGCTTGACGTCAGCGGAAGAATTATCTGGGTTAAGTGCTGTACATGATCGTTAATTTTGCGGAATTTCAGTTTAAATACGGGAAAACCCGGAAATTGACTTTTCTGATTATTTTCACGGAAAATCTGTGAAAATACGGAAGTTAAAAAAACAGGCACTTTTAAAAACAGAAATTCCTGGAAAACACGGATACCGACCGGCAACTTTGCTGCACGTTATTTTCAGAAATTTTCCGTGAATTCACACCACTTATTTTTTACAATGTACGTACTTTACCTGTGTACAAAATTTATCGACACTGCGTGGGGATATGTGACGTTTATATAAGACAGACCCGCAGGGCCTTGGGTTTTGAATTGAAGGAGCATAAGACCTACATTCGGAACTGTGACCTAAAGAAATCACCGATGGCTAAACATTTACGAAAACGACGATAGATTTCTCTTTGAAGAAGCGAAAATAATCGACAAGACGGATTCAACCAGCAAACTTGATATTTTGGAAGCTTTCCATATACACTATATTGACAAAAGTCACCGGACACCTAGAAGAGAAACACAATATAACATTTATTCACATACATTTGCACGGTGTCGGCCCACCTTTGGCTTTAATGCATGCACTGACCTTTCGAGACATGCTTTCGACAAGGTTTTGGAACACAGCGATAATTATGCGCTTCCATTCAGTGCATAATGCTGCCGCTAACTGTTGGTTAGTAATAGGCCTTGGTTTCAATCTTCTTATGAGGCGCTCTAATTCACCCCATAGGTGCTCTATGGGATTAAAATCAGGGCTCTGTGCTGGCCAGTCCACACACGATACGGAATTACACGCCGTAACAGTCCTTGCTTTATGACTCGGGGCATTATCCTGCTGGTACCAACAAGGCTCGGTTCCATAGTATTGCCACAGAGTTGGTAAGGCATAATTGTCCAGAATATCGAGGTAGACGTGCTGGTTAACAGGTTTGTCCACGATAACCAATGGACCTGGACCATACCACGAAAACCACCCCCACACGAGTACACTGCCAGCTCCAAACTTGACTGTAGGAAAAGTACAGTGTGTTAAATAGCGTTACCTCGGCTGCCGCCATACCCACACTGCCATCAGACTGATGGATCGTGTATCTGGATTCATCAGTCCATAGGACCCGTTTCCATTGATCTACAGTCTACGATAAATGTTCTTTACACCATGCTAAACGACGACTAGCATTTCGAGTGGAGATGAAAGGCTTTGAGCAGCCGCACGACCACGGTAACCCATGGAATAAAGTTCTATGAGAATGGTACGTGTACATACCGAGGTTCCAGCATTTTTACTCACCTGTACACTGAGGTCTTCTGCAGTACTGAGTCGATTAGCTGTAACGACTCTCCTGAGGCTTCGACGTCCCCTATCACTGATTTTCTTCGGTCTGCCGGTACGTTTTGCTGCTTCAGGCATGCTATGTCTCTTCCACTTATCCAGTACATCCAAAACAGTTGACTTGGGTATGTTTAAACGCCTCTCGGTTTCTCTTATGGACAACCCACTGATATAACACCCAACAATCTTTCGTTTCTCAAAGTCAGTTCTCTTCCGCCGCGACATTTTCACTCAACCTCACAGTGCGATATGATCGAGGTCAGCTGCAGGCTTGGTTTTATACCATTTGCAGCAGTACCGCGCATCTTCACAACGCAGCTGATCCGTTCATTTGCTTTTGAAAGGGTGCCTGGTGACTTTTGTCAATATAGTGTATATACATGAGGCCAACGAAGAAAAAAAAAGCTGAACTTTTTGACTGGGTAAAAAATCGGAATGCGCTGCGAAACAGTATGAGCAAGACAAAATTATTCACATTAATTTATTTATGTATATATTAAACTGGACCACATCACTATTCAATATATAAAATTTATGGCATCGAAAAATAACACAGGACAGAGAGAACCGGGCGAAGAGGGATAATAACGATTACGGGAGAAATCTTTGCTCCGTCTGACTTCCAATTCCGAAAGCAGTAATTCCGGCCTTCGACGGAAAACGACCCCCCCTCAAATTCTGTTCAGTTATTATTGTTCTCGAGAACCACACAGATAATGACGGAAAAGTCGAAGTACCTCGAGTCCGCCAAAGAATCTCATGCCTGAAGATCACAGAAAAATTTCCGCGCTAACTTCTGCTTTCGGAAAATGTTCTGTTTTCAAGCTCAAATGCAAATATTTATGGAATAAAATGATATTTAACAACAATACTGGGCAGAAGAAATATCGCGGGAAAAGGACATTACGATAAGGGGAACAATCTTTACTCTATTTAACTTCCTTTTTCAAAAGTTTTAAAGGATGAAATATCGTTTCCTCACGGGAAACGAACCCTTTCCTCAACTAATACCCCCAAAATTTCTCTTCAGTTTTGCATCGATCCCGAGAATGATCCAAATGATGACGAAAAAAAGCGGAATTCCACGAATCCACAGAAGAATCTCATGTACGATATACAGAATTCTTCGCAACTTGGCAATGACATGTCATTCACACCATTTCTATCAAGTGCATGGAAGCAACTAACAAAAACCCGTGACCGTTAACACCGTTGATGATTTTCATATGCGATTAGAATTTCGGATAAATTCGTCCTGATGCAGCTGAGCCAGAGCACAGCGAAACCTTGGTCGACACGAAAAATAAAATATTTGTGAAGTAACGGTGTATTTCCTTAATACACTGACGGAAAAAAATCCCAACACCAAGAAGGGGTTGTGTTAGATAAACGACAGTTGGTAGGCGGTGAGAGTACATTTGTGAGATGACGTCTATGCAAATTTCGCGCTCGGCGCATACGTGTGGCGGTAGTAGCGCCCCTCGGAACATACAAAGCAGGTTTGCTGTAAATACGCGCTCTAACGTTCGTGAGCGTTAGTTATCGTTGAGATTCGACGTAGTGTGTTGATGTTAGTCAAGAATGCCTTTAAGAAGACGAAGAAGCCATTATCAACAGCTCACGGAGTTTCAACGAGGTCGTGTAATAGGGCTACGAGAAGGTGGATTTTCGTTCCGCAATATTGCAGAACGACTTTGCAGGAATGTAGCCACTGTGCATGATTGTTGGCAGCGGTGGTCAAGGGAAGGTACTGCCTCAAGAAGACCGGGTTCCGGCCGGCCACGTGGCACTACTGAGAGGGAAGACCGCCGTGTACGGCGTATGGCCGTGGCGCATCGTACCGCGTCTGCGGCAGCAATTCGAGCTGCAGTTGCCAACACAGTGACACAACGAACTGTTACAAATCGGTTACTTGAAGGACAGCTCAGAGCCAGACGCCCTGTAGCGTGCATTCCACTTACTCCAAACCACTGCCGTTTGCGACGTCAGGGGTGTCAAGCTAGAGCTCATTGGAGGACGGAGTGGAGATCTGTTGTGTTTTCTGATGAAAGCCGGTTCTGCCTGGGTGCCAGTGATGGCCGTGTTTTGGTTAGAAGGAGGCCAGGTGAACGCCTGCAACCAACCTGTCTGCGGCCGAGACACACTGGACCTACACCTGGAGTTATGGTCTGGGGAGCAATTTCCTATGACAGCAGGAGCACTCTCGTGGTTATCCCACGCACCCTGACGGCACAGTTGTACGTCGGTCTGGTGATTCAACCTGTTGTGCTGCCATTCATGAACAGCATTCCAGGGGTGTTTTCCGACAGGATAACGCTCGCCCGCATACCGCTGTTGTAACCCAACATCCTCTACAGAGTGTCGACATGTTGCCGTGGCCTGCTAGATCACCAGGTCTTTCACCAATCGAGCACGTATGGGACATCATTGGACGACAACTCCAGCGTCACCCCCAACCATCATTAACCGTTCCTGTATTGACCGACCAAGTGCAAGAGGCATGGAACTCCATCCCACAAACTGACATCCAGCACCTGCGTGCTTGCATTCAACATTCTGGCGGTTACACCGGTTATTAATGTACCAGCATTTCACATTTAAAATGGCTCTTCTCGCGCTTACAATAAGCTGTGATCTTGAAACCTTAATCGATTAAATATGTTACCTATACAAATGTATTGCCGCCATTTCATTCCTCTACAACTATTTTTTCGTGGTGTTGGGATTTTTTTCCGTCAGTGTATATATCGGATAAATTCGTACTGATAAAGCTGAGCCAGATCAACACCAAAGAATACTAGGAACGCTTCCCAAAGAACATCGCTTAGGAAAAAATGAAGGAATTGTTTGAACAGAAAGTGGGATATTACCTGGTGCATAGCTTCAGAAGATTTATAAACAAAAGGTTGGAGTCATAATTTGATAAAAATCTAACAATGCGAAATTAAGTATTCACATAGGATTTGATAAATTCCCTACGAGTTTTTATCTACTCTTTCCAACCATAGGTTGAAGAAGCGTATATGCTCCAGCTTTGTCCGTCTGTCTGTCTGTCCGTCTGTTCGTCCGCACGATAACTCACGTAAAAATTGTTCGATTTCGATGAAATGTTAGTATGTGGTAGGGGACAACCTGGGGACGAACCCTATTGAAAATGGACGAAATGGGGTCAAAGGTCAGGACATAGGAGCGGGATTTATTCCATCGCCCTATGCATCATAACTTATGTAAAAATGCTTCGATTGCGACAAAACTTTATCACGTTGTTCCGGAGGTATACTGAACTAGCTCTTTTGAATATCATCGAAATGTATTCAAAGGCCAGGGCACAGGAGACATATTTATTCCACAGCCATTATTCTCATAACTTGACTAAAAATGCTTCGATTGCGACGAAATACAATTCGTCGTTCCGTAACAACTTTGGAAACAGTTCCGCCAAAAATGTTTTTTTGTCAGCAATTGAGGGCAGTGCGCATGCGTGATATTCGTTATCCATTATTTTTGCACGATAACTTCCATGAAAACTTCCCGATTTAGATGGGATTTTTAATTGGCTTATGTGTGGTAGCTCTTGATAATAAAAATGAGTAACAATGGCACAAAGAGATTTAATTTTGATATACGTGAATCTCAAACGTTATACCATAGTTTAGTCCCCTCAAAACCAAGGCATTTTTATATGATTTCTGGTATGTTGAAAAACGTATCATAATCAATGCATTGCATGATTTTACTAACTTGTCTTCAACATGGTCCTCTGATACAAAAAAAGTTAATTTTGTTCACTGGTTTAAAAATCAGTTTAAAATTAAAAGTTTTGAAAATTTTTGAAATTTTGATGGTAAAATCGCGAGAAAACGGAATAACGGCAAAATTATTTCATACTGGACGACATAACAGGAATATCGGCTACGGTTTTCGGAATTTTGTTAGAGCCTTGTCTATAATGGAAGGGTTGTATAATTTGTGTAATCTTAGAGGACTCCTAATCTGGGCTAAAAAAAGTTTCAAATCTCCCAAATTCACTGCAAAGCAGAAGATCTGTTGGAAAACAAAATTCACGCGTATGTGTGTGGTCTTTTCTTTCCTCTTGTTGAACTACGACGACGGTTCATCTCTATGAGATAAGCGAAACACATCCTACGTGTAAAAATTCTGTTTTAAACTTCTCTCAGAAAACATTTCGCCAAGAACAGTTTTAACGAGAGTTTCGAAAAACGTGGGGAGGAATTTTTGAAACAGTTGTGTTTCCTGAAGATAGACTCGATCTCAGCGTTACACAGTATCCGTGAAAACATTATACTTCGACATCAGCTTTCGGTTTTCAAAGTGATATATAAACCACAGGACAAGTTTTTCCTCCTCTTCATACAACAACACATTAGACCAGCATTATTGAACATTTGTCTCCAACGCTGAGGGTCCCTGAGACTGTCCTCAAACTGATCGCTATGCAGGAGGGAGATTTTAGTTCCAGCTTTCCCCACCGCCAAACGCGGTATCGATTCGTTGATGTTCGTGTTTTCTGCTGACTCTGACGATTTCTAACGTTGCAGGCCCCAGCATCCTTACCGCGGACATTATCATCTGCTGCGGATACTGATTCACATTCATCTCGGCAACTCCTGTGGATTTTTCAGATAGGACTGTGAAACATAGCGGTTTTTTTTTACTTCTGAAACGCGCTGCAATTCCATGTTGCGAGAGGAAACAGATATTTTATTTTTTGCTGAGCTATTTTTCTTCACTTTTCGAGTTTTTTCTTCAAGCGGACGGTGGAGGAGTTCGCGAAGATCAGCTGAGGGACTCTGTTATTCCAAAAGCAATCATTGGAATACGAAACTTTACTTTTTTTGGCAAACATTTCGGTGGCAAATACTTTTATGCAAACTGTTTTAGAGTTGGATAGCAGCTCCAAGTACAGGGGTTGGACAAAATAATGTGAACAACATGATTATAAGAGTTAATGGTTATTCTTGTAGGCTACACTGAAAAAAAAAACCGTTGTGATTACCGTTTGTGTATATTTGTATGAGGGTCACTTCAAAAGTTATGCACACTGTGGGTTATCTCTTAGAAAACGAATTTATTTCACAACATACCTTTACAGGCTTTCGAAGTAATCACCTAGTTTCTTTATGACAGCTATAACGAACAAGTTTATCCGCGCCGGACATCTAAGTCGGGTCCCCTCACTCCGGAGTAAGTCGCTCTCCCAACTGAGCTACGCGGACATGGGCTCTTACTGCTATCTGCCTTTATCTCATGCGCAGCCCGCCGTGCAGGCACGTCACATCTGCCCCCCCCCCCCGTTGGAGGGCCGGGGGCATGGTCCACGGGTCAGCCGCGACCATGTGTCGCTGTAGGAAGTCATCCCACGAAGAACGTGCATTTGAGAAATCGCAGACAATTTTTGTTTTTGTGGTTGGAGGTTTAACGACCACCGCGAGAACCTCAATGGGCTATAAGCAGTCGCCCGTCCCTAATTTAGGGTCACTGGTTCCAGAAAAGGGAGAGAGCCAGTGCCGTAAGACAAACATAACTTCCATGCCTCACCGGGATTCGAACCCGGACCCTTTTCGGACGAATGATAAGAGGCCATCGTTTAGACAACTGCGCCACCGGGGGCGGCCAGACAATTTGGTGTGTGGAACGTAACATCACACTGATTTATTTTTTCGAAGCAGTGAAGAAGGAATTTTCAGTTTTCCTGTCTCGCCGTGTGGAAAAAAAAATCACATTATTACGAGAAACTTAACAGCCGGGTCATCCTGGAAGTTCGGGCGCCAATATAAGGTACAAGTTTGTCCGCGCCGGGCATCTCACTTCGGAGTAAGTCGCTCTCCCAACTGAGCTACGCGCACAGAATGTCTCCCTGCAGATTTGTCGTCTAGACACATGTTTTCACCTCTGTAATACGTCACACAGCAGCCCAACGTTTGGGCAAGCCTCGCATTACAGTCGGGACACCTCCATTGTTGAGGCGTCGAATTACTGGGGCCACCTCATTAGAAACATCCTCAATCATACTGAATAGTTTCCCGCGGAGTGGCATCTTCAGTTTTGGGAACAAGTCATAGTCCGGTGGGCTCATGCCAGGACTGCATGGCGTGTAGGGAAGCAATTCCCATGCATACTTTTCCAGAATGTCTCTTACTCACATCCCCCCCCTCGAAAGAGGGCCGTTACTTGGATCATCTATAGAAGTGGTTCAAAGTCATAACTATCTTGGTATCATTATTCAGCACGATTTACAATCGAATTCACATGCTGACTACCTTTCTAATAAGATCTCAAGAAATACAGGGGTTATTAGTAGTGCTGTGGCCAATTTAACCACAAAATTAATTATTTATTATACTACACTTTAATTCAGTCTCATCTAATCTATTGTATATCTGTTTGGGGATCGACTACTTTATACAATATGAAAAAACTTCAGTCATTACAAAATAGATTCATAAGACTATTACAATTTAAACTAAAAAATACTCAATTTTCAAATACAGTCTCTCTGGCTAGACTCAGTCCAAATGATCTTAATATACTAACTATTCAACAATTGCATATTTATAGTATAGGTAAACTCATGTTTTTGAGAATTAAAAATGGTTACTACCAGGATTTAATTAAAATAAATACTCACAGTCATGATTACTCCACGAGACAAAAAACAACACTAAACCCCATGGTTCCACTAACAGAACGATTTAGGTCATTTGTTAATTATACTGGTCCTGCATTATGGAATACATACTATTCACTTTTATTTACGCTTTCCAACCGTAGGTTGAAGAAGCGTATATGCTCCAGCTTTTTCCGTCCGTCCGTCCATCCGTCTGTCCGTCTGTCGGCACGATAACTCACGTAAAAATGGTTCGATTTCGATGAAATTTTAGTATGTGGTGGGGAACATATGGGGACGAATCCTATTGTAAATGGGACAAATGGGGTCAAAGGTCACGACATAGGACCGGAATCTAATCCAATGCCCTTATGCCTCATAACTTGCGTAAATATAGTTCGATTTCAATGAAATTTTAGTATGTGTTAGGGGACCACCTGTGGACGAACCCTATTGAAAATGGGTTAAGTGGGGTCAAAGGTCAGGACATGGGAGCTGGATGCATTCCGTTGCCCTTATGCGTCATAACTTGCAAAATATAGTTTGATTTCAATCAAAATTTAGTATGTCTTAGGGGACAACCTGGAGACGAACCCTATTGAAAATGGGTTAAGTGGGGTCAAAGGTCAGGACATAGGATCGAGATCCATTCCATCGCCCTTATGCGATATAACTTACGTACAAAATCTTCGATTGAGACAAAACTTAATCATGTTGTTTCGGAAGTATACTTTAGGGGTTCTGTTGAGTATCATCGAAATGGGGTCAAAGGTTCGGACACAGGAGCGAGATTTGTTCTACAATATTATCTTCATAACTTGGGTAATGATTTCCAGTATGTTGTAAAGCGTATCATAATCAATGCATTGCATAGTTTTACTAACTTGTTAATTGATAGTACCACCCTTGCTGTGTTTGATATTATGTGAACTTGACTGGTTTATGTCTTTTTGAATTATTGTTATTTTCATGAAAATTTTGATGCTGTGGGAGAAGAAGGCACGTCAGGCCTATCAGGCCTTTTCCCTCCTCATTCCCTGTTGTTACAAAAATATATATTATTTGTGTTATATATTTATGATTATGTAATACCATGTCTGTAACAACTAAAATGCAATAAATGAAATGAAATGAACTGTATACGGGCAACATGCGGTCTCGCGCTGTCGTGCAGAATGATGACACCAGCTTCGAGCATGTCGGGCTTTATTTGGCGAATCTTTGGGTGCAAAACATTTTGCAGGAACCTTCTGTAGTATTCCGCTGTTACAGTGGTCCCCTCGGGCACTTTGTTTGTTGCTGCCACTCCAACCTTGTCATAGGCTACAATCATCATCAGCTTAACCTTCCATTGTTGGCGGCGGAATTTTTTCTGGAGAGGTGATTCTGGATGTTTCCACTGAACTGACTGAGATTTCAGTTCTGGTTCAAAATCTCATATTCAGGTTTCGTCTATAGCAACAATTCTGTACAAAAACTGCTCGCCTTCTGTCTCGCACCGCTGAAGCAATATTTCTGCAATCCCTTTGCAAACTGTTTGCTGCTCTTCACTCAGATTACGGCAGCCACTTTCTCTTCTGTAATTTTTTAGTTAGGGTTCTGAAAACCGAAGCAGTAGACATGTTTGCTTCATATGCAATCTCTTCACATGTTTTCCGTCAATCTTCTTCCAAGGTGCTGTTGACGATAACCACAGAAGTGTCGTCCGTTGCATCTGATGGCCGGCCGCTTCTTGGGTCATCTTCGATGCTTTCCCGACCTTGGCGGAAACGAAAAGCCCACCGTGACATTGTGCTACGATGCACTGCACTAACCCCACAAACTTCATACAAAGCTTTAGGAATTTCGGTAGAGGATTTTCCTCGCAAAGTTTCAACTTTAATGTCAGATCGCTGGTCGCTACGTGAGATCTGACCTGTCTCACTTTCTTTCTCCATTTCTAGGCAGAATTTTTCAGAACAAGAACAAATTACCCAGCAAACGCAGACACAACTTTGAATACTGAAGTCTGACTCACAACTGGCGCAGCGATTGGAGCGATTGCATCATCCTACACGTAGCGCCAGCACAGTGTGCGAAACTTTTGAAATTACCTACATATATACACTGTCGAGTCACATTATTGTGACCACCAGCTAATATCCAGAGTAACAGCCGCCGTGTGCTGCGCGGACAGGCACTGCAGTCAGCATGGCTCCACATACCTGTGAACATCTTCCAGCACCTTACTGAGTCGCTCCCAGGCCGTCTAGCAGCTGCACGCGCTGCACACGGTGTTTATATTATATAGATGGTGGTCACAATAATGTGACTCGACCGTGTATATATAATGCAATTCTCGCCTTCACAACTCACTCCTTTTATGTCAGAAAACAGGCGGAAAGTGGAAAACATTATTGGGGAAATTTATTAGGTCCATTTGCAAGTTTCCAGCGTTTGTTCGTGTTGGGTCCATTTTATATTGGGTTGTCGGAAAAGTCATGACGTATTTTAGCCATGTTTTGTAAAGGTAATTTATTCATAGAAAGAACAAAGATCAATCAATGATATATTGCCCGTTTTGTTCGATAACAGTTTGCCATCTTTCAGTAAGCTGCAGAATGCCTCGTTCATAGAAGGACCTGTCTTTGAGGCGAAAAACTGTACAAGGTGCTGATTTACAGCCTCATCTGAATTGAACGTTATACCACGCAAGGACGTTGAAGAGAGCGAAACAAGTGGAAGTCTGACGGCGCAAGGTTAGGCGAGTATGCTGGGTGTGGCAACACATCCCACCCAATCTCCAATAATTATTGGCAGGTAATCAAACTCGTATGTGTTCTCGCGTTGTCGTGATGGAATACAACACCTTTACGATGAACGAGCTCTGGACGTTTCTGGATGATGGATTCGTTCAAACTGTCCAATTGCCGACAGTACACATTCGAATTGATTGTTTGGTTCCGTGGTAGGAGCTCGAAAAACACGACAGCTTTAAAATCCCACCACACTGAGACCAGAACCTTCCGCTGATGAATGTCTGATTTGGATGTCGTTTGAGGCGAAGCAGCACATCGGGACCAAGACCGTTTGCGCAGCACATTGTTGTACAAAATCCACTTTTCGTCACCAGGTATCAGTCGCTTCAAAACAGGATCGTTTTCCTCACGTTTAATGAGCATATCGCAGATGTTTATACGCACCGTCAATTGAGCTTCTTTGAGTTCATGAGGAACCCACACATCGAGCTTGTTTACGTATCCCAGCTTCTTAAGGTGGTCGTGAACGCTTAAATGTTGGATGTGCAATGTGCCTGCAATCTCTCGTGTCGTGTAACGTAGGTTTGACTCGATCAATGCCTTGATTTGGTCGTCATCAACCTCGGTGCGCCTACCCGACCGAGGAGCATCACTTAGGTCAAAATCACCAGCACGAAAATTTGCGAACCACCGCTGGCACTGACGTTCTTGTAGAGCATTATCACCGTACACTTTACGCAACTTTTCACAATCTTGACGTGAGTTCTTCCCTTTACGGAAGTAAAACAGTAAAATATGGCGAAAATGCACAGTTTGGTCATCCATCTTCAACTTGATGTCATATCTCCGCAAATCAACCAAATCTCTCACTATTCCTTTTAGACTGCAGCTAGAACTGGCACCTGTTGAATGCCATAGCGATAACAGAGCTGGGCATGCCTCTAGTGCTTCCAAAACCGCCCAACCGCCATCGGGTGCCAAAATACGTCATGACATTTCCGACAACCCAATAGCTTTTTGAATCTTTCCGATGATAATGCTACCGTCAAACCACAATCGACTGATACACGTCTAACTGTATTGTCAATTCTGTGGGCGTCTGGGCGGCACCTTATTAGTCCAGAAGGGCTTGGAAATCTGCGCTCTGCACCTTTTTTGGCCTGCCGCTACGCTGCTTGTCCTCCAAACTGCAGTTCCACTTCTGAACTTGTCAAGCACTCACGACACGTTCTTGCACCTACAGTTTTATCATTGCATTGCCGAACGAATCCACTCTCAGCTAATGGAATGATTTTTCGTAGGTGAACAACCGTTTCGCTTTTACATGCCGTTGCGTGGAGCTGAAGAAACGTATTCATAAACATAAGGAAGGGAGTTAATAATTACCCGCAATGCAGCTATGAAAATTGTTTCAATAAAAATAGAGAACTTACAATAACATCAATTTTCAATATAGTATCCTTGCTTTTCATGACCCTTAATCCATCGTTCTCTAAGCTTCTTTATGCCATTAGAAAAGAGTTTTCGGCTGAGTTTTATGTACCCCTTCTTTCAGTTCTTGGTCTGAGGGGAATCGACAGCACCTTAAGGCCTCTTTCAGTGGACCAAGTAGGTGACAGAACCATGACTAATTTGTTGGCGATTTGCCACTTCATCAATAGTCACTCATCTGTCTAACAGAACTATGTCACGTACACGCTCAATGCTGTCGTCAGTTGTGGCCATGGACGGGCGTCCGGCTCCTTCTTCATGCGTAACTCTCGTGTGACCATTTTAAAAATTTTCAATCCATTCGCAGAAACTCCGTTGCGGAAAGACACTGTTCCACGTACTGTGCTGAAGGTACTCAATGGATTTCGGCGCCTGATACACCTTCAGAATATAACAAAACGGATCACTAAAAGCTGCTCTTCTTTGGTGCAAATAGAAAGCGAAGCAGCCATGGTTAACGTCACGGCAGCGACAATGGAATTGACCTAGCAACTTCAAACCTGGACAGCAGTGATGAGACGGCAACCTCTTCTGGCGATCCACGCAAAAACGACAGTGCTGCCAACAGAAACATAAACACAACTGCATTGCGGATAATTATTGACTTACCCTACTTAATAACCCAACACAAACGTTGTGAATAATATAACTGTTAAAGTTTATCCAATATTACCGCAAAACGTTCTCGAATACAAAACAAAATCCTTCCCAGAATCTACACTGAAGAGCAATTGAATTAGAGATACCTGCCTAGTAACGAGTAGCACCACCATTTCGCCCTGATGACGGCGGCGATTCGTCTCGGCATGGACTCGACAAGACACCGGAAGCGTTGGGAAGCCATACGGATCCACGACCCCTCAACAAGCTCCCACAGTTCACGAAGATTTGATGGAGGGGGGTCAGAGCCTCGAACATCTCTCTCGATGGGATTGAGGTCAGGTGACCTAGCTGGCCAAGGAAGCGAGATCAAGTCGGTGGAGTGTTCATCCAACCATTCGGATACAATCCGGGAGCGATGGCATGGTGCATTGTCTTATTGCAGGATGAAGTCCCCAGTGGGATGTTGAAGACGCACAAACGGGAGCAAATGGTCGTCCAGGATATCCCGGTAACGTTGACCTGTGAGGAACGATGTCACACGAACCAGGGGTCCCATTTCAGTCCACGTAAACAGTCCACAGACGAGAATGCTACCCCCACCAGCTTGAAGAGTACCCTGCTGGCAAGAAGGATCCATCGCTTCATGTGGTTTGCGCCGAACTCGTATCTTGCCATCCGCATGTACCAACGTGAATCTCGACTCATCAGTCCAGGCAACATTTTTCCACATGTCTAGGGTCCAATGGCGATGTTCCCGCGCCCATGCTAATCTTTGCACCCTGTGATGTACGGTCAGCAGCGGTACCCTCGTGGGACGATGGCTTCTGTACCCCATAGCGAGGAGATGGTTCTGGATGGTGTGGCTGCTTACACCTTTTTGTGCACTACGTTAAATTGCCGAGTGATTTCTTGTACTGTGGCCCGTCTATCCGCTGTTACAATGCGAGCTAGCCGACGATGACCCCGCTCATCCATACGCTGTTGTCGACGGCAGCTGGCCCTTGCAGGGATGGTTTTACCGGATTCTATGTACTCACGGTGCACCCGTGACACAGTGGCTCGTGAAAATACCAGTGCCTACACGACTTCCAAGATGGAATGACCCATTCGTCGGGCCCCGACAATTTGCCTACGATTAAACGCGCTTAGATCCTTCGTCTTACCCATACTGCGTCCGACTCTTACTGATTCCCATCGCATCACTCCTTATATTGTCGGATCGCTGCATACGTCATGTCGTTTCCGTTTACAGGGCCGCCCACAGCGCCACATTTGCATAACGCCAGCTGTCTCTAATTCAATTGCTCTTCAGTGTAAATCTCCATACCATTATTTTTATTAGGTGTACAAATAAGTTTTAAAGCGCTTTTTGTGTGAGGTATACCGCTAATTTACATATCCGACATTCCCCTGCATTGTTGTCATGTGACCGTAACTGGTCAAGAGTATAAAATGTGACACAGAAGTTTGCCCAAAGGTCAAACGAACTTGCACGTCGGTAGGTGAAAGATGGCAAGCCATACTACATTTATTCGACACTACATTCGTTACGAATTTAATCAAAGAAAAAATGCCGCAAAAGCATGCGCATCGATCTGCTCTGATCTGGGGGAGAATGTTGTATGGAAAAGCACCTGTGAGTTTTGGTTTAGACGGATTGAAGCAGGTGATTTTGATGTTAGCGATCAAGAACGTAGCGGAAGGTTGCACATGAGGAACTGTAAACATTGCTGGATGAAGATTCGTCTCAAAGGCAAAAAGAACTAGTTGAACAACTGGAGATAACTCAACAAACCATTTCAAATCGTTTACATTCAATGGGAAAGATTTATAAGGAAGGAAAATGGATGCCACATGACCTGAGCCAGAGGAACAAGAATGAGCGTGTCATGAAGTGTTTGAATCTGTTGAATAAACAACACAGAAAGTCTTTCCTGTGGAAAATCATTACGGGTGATGAAAAGTGGATATGGTACAACAATCCTAAATGCAAAAAAACACTGCGTAGCCCCGGTGAAACGACGACTTCGGCACCGAAACGCAATATTCACTCCAAGAAAGTTCTGCTGTACATCTGGTGGGATATGAAGTGTGTGCTCTATTATGAACTATTGTAACAGGGTCAAACTGTTACTGCTTATCGCTACAAGCAACAATTGCTGCGATTGAACCGGGAAATCTGTCGGAAACTTCTATTCACAGGCAAAGGATTGCGTCCGTAAAATTACTGCATGACAACGTTAGGACGCATGTCGCGAAATCGGTCAAGGAAACATTATTGACGCTTGGCTGGGAAGTTTTGGAGCACGCGGCGTATAGTCCCAACATAGCCCCTTCAGATTAACGTTTGTTCAGATCAGTGCAACATGGTTTGTCGGCTTTACGGTTCCGGACATGTGACGAAGTGCAAAAATAGGTTGACGACTTCATCGTGTCACACGACAAAGTATTCTTCATAGCTGGAATCCGTCAACTGCCCGACCGATGGCGGAAGGTGATAATGACAGCGCATATTTTGATTAGTAAAAGTATTGTTGTTTTCTCTCAAATTATATGTTGTCTTGTCTTAAAACGCTTTTAAGCGTATGAAATATTAAAAACTCGATTATTTTCACGTTACGTAAAGTAATTATTAGACAGTTTGGGTTGTTTTCAGACGGGAGCATTTCCGGTAATCTGGTTCTTACTTTATGCATCAAGAAATCATATGAAATACATTCGATGTATATGTGAGTTTTGGACATTAAAGCAACTTTTAGCATACATCTGCTAATTTTGACGAAATTAATTACGAACATTTTGCTTGTATTTTAATATCATCATCATTGTCAATCGTTATCAATATACTGCTCGATAAAGGTCTTCCCACGTTTCTTCCACAAAAGTCTGTTTTGCGCCAGTCTTCTCCATGATTTTAATATAGTGACGTACAAATATCCTATATGAAGAAAAGACCTCCATTTAAAAATAAAAGCATTTTTGATATACGCATTAAGTAATATATTATTATTTACGCTTTCCAACCGTAGGTTGAAGAAGCGTATATGCTCCAGTTTTGTCCGTCCGTCCGTTCGCACGATAACACGCGTAAAAATGGTTCGATTTCAATGAGATTTTAGTATATGATAGGGGATCACCTGGCGACCAACCCTATTGAAAATGGACGAAATGGGGTCAAAGGTCAGGACATAGGAACGGGATGCATTCCATTGCCCTTATGCGTCATAACTTGCGTAAAAATGGTTCGATTTCGATGAAATTGTAATATGTGGTAGGGGACTATCTGAGGACGAACCCTATTGAAAATGGGTGAAATGGGGTCAAAGGTCAGGACATAGGATCGCGAATCATTCCATTGCCCTTATGCTTTATAACTTACGTAAAAATGCTTCGATTGAGACAAAACTTTTCATGTTGTTCCGGAAGTATATTTTACCGGTTCTGTTGAATATCATCGAAATGGGGTCGAAGGTCGAGTCATAAGAGCGAGATTTATTATACAGCCATTATCCTCATAAATTGAGTAAAGATTTCTGGTATGTTGGAAATTGTATCATAATCAATGCATTGCATGATTTTACTAACTTGTTGTATAAGCATTCTTTCGTTTAATTCCTCGTGTGTTCAGATAGCAAAATTAAAGTGCAAAAATCTATAGACTTAGAAAACCACAAAAAAGGATGTTATCTGTAGTGCATTGCCGATCCTTATCTTGCTTTCATACTCTCAGGCAGCAAACTGAATTTATTGTTCTGCTATTCGCAATGGATTAGCTCCATTTCTATCCTTGAGCTAAGTATTTAGGCGGCCATAGGCCAACGGGGCACCGAAGTACTAAGAAAGCAAATATACACTACATTTCTGTATTACACAGGTCAGCCGTTGTACAGTAAAGGCATATTTCTACTTCAGACTACATCTCCGTTTCTGAAAAGTCCAACTAATGTTTGGCCTTGGATACCTTCCTTTCAGGCAAGCACATTTTTGGCCCCCATTTTCTACTTCCAGGACTGCCCAGTTACCTACTACGGGGGCCTATGATCGCTACTATATCTCCTCTCCGAAACGACTGATTAGACAAAAATGTCTTTTCGCATCGAACACCATTCTCTACAAAAACTTTGCTTACATTTTCTAGTTCTAACGATGAGTATTTCTCAATGTGGGACAAGCAAGTACGTAGTGCGATCAGAAAGTTCCAAGACTATACTCCGAGTCAACCTAAGAGCGAACCACTATGAAGAGTACGAAACAGCTACCTCCGCTACGAAAAATAGTCCCTAGCGTTTAGAACGAAAAGCATCAGAATTATTGCTTAGAATCCATTTTTGTTTGCTCAACAGTTTATCAGACAAAATTGCTATATAGACAACAAATTCAAGAAGTTAGAGCACTTTTAGAAATAAATGTGTTGTGAGACGTTGTTGAATCAAGAGCTTCGCACTTCCGGCTATTTCTGCCCACTTGGGATACAACTCGGACAGGGGGAAGTGGTGGAAGACCTCTCCTAACATTAACAAGACAGAGACAATAAATTGACACTCGGGGAAACTCGGTGCATTACTTAAACAGGCAGTAGAGGAAGCAGTTCGGCATCCACCAGATCCCCACTGCTTGCAAGATGTGTGGGTGGATGGGAGGACGCTAAAGGAAACGGTAGAAGAGCTCATTAACGCGGGTGGATACCGTTCTTGCGTTCAACGACGAGATGTGATAAGGCTCTCCCGTCTTTACCAGTAGTACACTGTTAGGGTGAATTGGAGTATAGATACGTAGCGCGCCAACAGATGGCAGTACGGGGATGCGCGAGCAGCGGTCGAGGGAAGTGACCTTCATGAGTCATTGTGCCGAGTGGCGTTGTTCTGTGAACATCGGGAGCTGTGCTACACGGTATTTTGTGACCACGTGCAGAACACAGCTGCGATTTAGGTATGGACTGCAAACTAGAGCAGCGAGCGAACATCAAATTCTGCGTCAAACTCGGCAAATCGGGAACGGAGACGCATGAAATGTGGCAGTAGGCTTATAGCAATGAAGCAATGAGTCGAGCGAGGTGTCTTGAGTGGCGTTCCCGCTTCAAGAGCGGCAGAACGGCACTGGGAGGCGACCAGAAGTCAGGCCGACCGTCCACGAGCAAAACTCCCGAAAATGTGAACACAATTAGGGAACTGGTGCATGAGGATCGTCGGAGAACCATTCAAGACATTGATACCATCGTCAATGTATCATACGGAACAGTGCAAAAAATTCTGATGTCGGTTTCGAACATGCATCGCATTGCTGCAAAGTTTGTGGCAAAGATTCTGAACCCCGAGCAGAAGGCGCTCAGTGTCGAACTCTGCCAAGATCTTCGTCAGCAGGTAGTGAATGAAACAACGTTACTGTCGCGGGTCTTCACTGGGAACGAGACTTGGGTCTACGGTTACGACCTGGAGACCAAGCAACAGTCGTCGCAGTGGAAGAGCCCTACATCTCCACTACCGAAGAATTCCCGACAGGCCCGGAGCGTAACCAAAAGCATGCTCATCGTGCTCTTCGACATTCTTAGGGTTGTGCACCGTGAATTCGTTCCCCAGAGCCAGACCGTCACCGCCATTTTTTAACTGCGATGTTCTGCGGTGTCTTAGGGAGGACATTCGCCGCAAACGACCTGAAATATGGCGCAGGAGCCATTTCCTGCTCCATCACGACAATGCAGTAACTCACAGAGCATTAGCAACACGCTAGTTTTGCAGCCGCATCAGCATGACTACCCTTTTTCATCCGCCTTACTTGCCGGATTTGGTCCCCTGCGACTTTCTGTTCCCAAAGATGAAACTGTAGCTCAACGGTCGCCGTTTTGAAACCGTGGACGAGATCTAGCGCGAATCGCGGACGGTGCTTGACACGATTCGCGAACAGGATTTCCAGGGAGCGCTCCAACAGTGGCAGAAACGCTGGAAGCGGTGTATCGATGCCCAAGGAGACTACTTTGGGGAGATCATAGCCAGACTTAAGTAATGTAAGTACTTTGTGATACATAGTCTCGGAACGTTTTGATCGGACCTCGTACATACACCGAAAGCAAAATTTATAATAGACATCGCATCTCACCCATTAACGTGCTGTACCTTACCACAAATATTCGGCAATCCGAAGCCCTGCAGGTAATATATCGGTAAGATACCTATCTACCTGTTGAATAGCGTACCCACGACTGTCATGATGAGTAAACATAGTAACATGAGCGAGAGAGATCGTGGGCAGATAATCGATGCTGGGAAGAAAGTGTGCTCCATCGCGACTCCACAAGATCTGGGATTTCCCCGTGCGACCGTCGCACGTGTGTACCGGGAGTACAAAACAGTTTGCAGCAGGCGAAAATGTAGCCGCAAACTGCCAGTTAATGATCGAGCGGAGTGCCGCTTTTTCCACATACACTCATGCACAAAAATTAAGTTACAAAACGGTTTTTTTTATCGTAGTAAGAAAAGGAATGAAACATATGGTCTGAGACCCTTACAGGGAGTATAACCGACTGTTACGACGATGTAAAGTAACTCATGACCACACGATGGCAAGCGTATGTTTTTCTGGGCGTTGCACATAGACTCGAGGAGCAAATAGTAGCGAAGAGCGTACACGAACAAGGATACAAAAGTTCTCTGTTGTCAAACTGCAAGTAAGAGATATGTTGTTTTGAAAATGCCCCACAGACACCGTTTAAGCGATGATATGCGATGGCACGCAATTGGGAGATCGGAGGCCGGGCAATCGCAAACAGAAATGGCAAGTTGGCTTCGTGTGTCTCGAATGGTTATCAACAGGCTCTGGAGAAAGCTAAATACAGGATGTGTTCGTAGACGATCTGTACCAGGTCATCCAAGGTCAACTTCGGTCCCCGTTGACCGCTTTCTTACTTTAACCGCAAGATGCAACTAAAGCATGACATCTCGTCAGCTGGCTTCAGAGAGTACAGCAGCAACTGGACGATCAGTATCCCGATGGACAGTGACCGAAGTGTTTGCGTGCCGCGAACACCTTCCCATAAGAGAGAGTGATTGCGATGGCTCGGAAACATCTGCACTGGACACGTGAACCGGGGTCTAATGTTCTCTTCGCGGATGAGTTGCGTTTCTCATTGCAAACGGATTACCGACGTGTATTTATCTGGAGAAAACGTGCCATGCGTTACGGTCCATCAAATACCCGAGAGAGGGATACACATAGAGGCGGCAGTGCTATCCACTCACAATGCTATCCGCTATCGAGATGAGATCGTAGCACGTTATGTTCGCTTGTTTGCAGCTGTTTTCGGCACAGAATTCGTTTTAATGCAGGGCAGCACCCGAATCCATACGGCTCGACTGATGCTGGAATACCTTGAGAGTGAAGGTGTTGCGGTCATGGAGTGGCCAGCAATGTCTCCGAATCTTAATCCTATAGAACACATGTGGGACGCTTTAGGGAGATTGGCGGCTGCTCTAAGACTCCCTCCAAGAAACGTATAGGAGCTGCGAGGTGCTCTTGTACAACAGTACTACAGACTGCCCTCACAACGTATTGACTCTCTTTCAGACAGTATGCTGCGACGCTGTCAGTCACGTATCACCATGAAGCGATCACACACGATATTAATGCCAAAACACAACAGTGCGCCAAAGTGGAGAGCATATCGCCGGTATTCAAACAACGGACATCTACAATGGTTTGTATGAAGACCATTCGATGTTCGATGACTCGACTGTACATATAGTAAAACGTCAATTGCCCGTGGTAATTGGGAGACGCCTCAGCCCGAATAATTGAAAAACACCGTTAATCCAAATTACGTTCTATTCTGTTAAATACGTAAACAAATCAATAAAAACATAAGATAAACATTTTTGCAGTATGTAAATGCCAAACTGAACATTTCAAAATTTAGTTTGATAGAAAGCTCGTGATTTTGGTTCGTCTTCTTTGTGACATCATTTTTTGTTTTATTTTTCTTATACGTCCACGAATTTGTTCAAAGTGATCAACATTATCTTGACTTAATACGAAGTTAAGCAATGTTTCCTCAGTTCTTAGTTTGCTGGCAAATACCAAATTCGGCTGCAAATGATGAAACACTTTCACGGTTTTCACGTCGTTTAATGTTCTCCAATTTATCTTCCACTGTTAAAACAATTCCTTTCCCAAAGATTTTAGGGCTTGAAATGCTAGATAAATTTGATTACACTAGAGAAGCACACTAACAAGCTTTCGTAGTGTTTAACCGACAAAAGAGACTAGATTAAATTCGCAATACACTTGATTGTGCAATCTAGGAACAGAACGGGAAACCCCAACAGTGATGACAAATAAGTTTAGCGATGTCGTGCGCGAAGCGATCGTGCGCCAAGCGACCCTCTGGAAATCGTGCGAGAAGCGACTCTGTTATATTTTATCCTGGACGAAGCGACCCTGCTAATCGAATCATTTTACACATATATATACACAAATCGTAGTCATATTATTTACATCTAATTGAATTACCTACATCAAGTTTTTAATATCATTATATCATCATCATCATCATTGTCAACCATTATAAATCCACTACTGGACGAAAGTCTCCCCAAGTTTTCTCCACAACGGTCTGTCTTGTGCCAGTCTCTTCCATGTCACTCCCGCATACTTTCGAATTTCATCCACCCATCATCCATGTGGTCTTCTTCTGGGTCTTTTACTGTCCCTTGGAATCCAATCTAAAATTTCGGCTGTCCATCTATGGTCTGTCCTTCTGGCAGTATGTCCAGCCCATTGCCATTTCAGGGATTTAACTCTGATCATGATGTCTTCCACTCTTGTCATTTTTCGGATCCACGAGTTCCTCTTCTTATCTCTCCTGGTTACACCAAGCATGCACCTCTCCATGCTACTTTGAGTTGTCTGCAGCCTTTGTATGTCTCTTTTAGTTAAGGTCCACGTCTCTGCACCATACGTAAGCACTGGAAGGATGCATTGATCAAACACTTTTCTTTAAAGACATAATGGCATATTGCTCTTGAAAATTATGCTGTTTCTTCCAAAAGCTCTCCAGGCAAATTTTGTACGCCGATTAATTTCTTCATCAATGTGACCCTCACTTGATATCTGCTGTCCAAGATAAACGTAGGTATTAGTTATCTCCAGCTTTTCCCCATCAATCGATAAATCTTCATTTCTTGTAAAAGCATTGAACATCACTTTTGTCTTCTGAAAGTTCATTTTTAATCCCACTTCTTTACTCTTGTCAGCAAGTTCCTGGATCATACTCTGCAGCTCTGATGGGGTAGTTGCAAAAATCACTACGTCATCAGCAAAACGAAGGTGGGTTAGATAATCTCCATTAATCTTTATCCCTTTGTTTTCCCAGTTCAGTGATTGAAAGACATTTTCCAATGTGGCATTAAAGAATTTCGGAGATATGGTGTAACCTTGTCTCACTCCCTTTCCAGTTTTTATGTGTGCTGTATTTTCAAACAGCCGAATCTTTGCACTTGCATTATATATATACACTGCTGGCCACTCAAAATGCAACACCAAGAAGGACACGAGATAGCAAAGCCAGATTTACTGGACACATAACAACAGATACAAAGATGAAACGATTGAGCTTACAGGTCCGTGCAACTTGCGAAACACACAGACATCAATAGTTCGTGTGGCCCCCATGGCTGGCAATAACGGCCGCTACACGCCGCGGCATCGAACGAAAGAGGCTTTGGATGTTGGCTTGGGGTATTTCGATCCAGGCTGCTTCCACAGGTTGCCACAGTTAATCAGGGGTAGCCGCGGGTGGTGCTTGCCGGGCCACTCGGTTGCTGATCAGCGACCAGACGTGTTCGATGGGCAACATATCGTGAGAACAGGCGGGCCACGGCAGCAGTGACACCTGGTGGGCCGTGAAGAATTGTTGCACGATGCGTGCCACGTGCGGGCGCGCATTGTCCTGTTGAAACGTGGCGGCTGGCAGGTCCTGCAGGTAAGGGAGGACTACAGGCTCCAAAACGTCGGAGATGGTGCGGTGGCTGTTGAGTGTACCGGCGATGCGTACCAGAAGGGTGCGGGTGTCATATCCAATTGCGCCCCAAACCATAACGCCAGGCGACGGACCGGTATGGCGATGCTTAATGCAGGCGTCATACAGTCTCTCGCCGCGGTGCCGCCACTACCGAATCAGACCATAGTGGTGTTGCAGGCAGAAGCTGGATTCGTCGGAGAAGACAATGTCGTGCCATTCCGTAGTCCACGTGCGGCGTTCAACGGCCCACTGCCGCCGCACTCGCCGGTGGTGTAACGTCAATGGTAATCGGAGCAATGGGCGCCGTGCGACATGTCCCCGCTCCTGCAGATGACGTCGAACGGTACGTGCTGACACAGGTTGTTGCGCAACACACCCTAATTTCTGCGGTAACGTTCGTGATGTGGTGGTGCGAGCCGTCAATGCCCGCCGCACAACATGCCGGTCCTTTTGTTCGGTGGTATGCCGCGGCTGCGGCAATCGCCCACGTCGGTCTGTCCGTCCCTCCGGCACCCACCGAATCCATGCTCGGCTCACTGTGGCTGGATGTCGTCCCACACGGGCGCCGATGTCTCAGTACGATAAACCGCTGTCGCGATAAGCCACTATTCGTCCTCTGTCGAACTCCGAAAGGTGCTGGAATGACTGCCGTATTCTGCGACGAAGCATCAGGAAGCTTCCCACGCACAGGTCCGGCAGCACAACACACTTCCACTACTTTCATCCCGCCTTCTGTGCACCCTTCTTATAGTGCTTCTCGGTGGCGTGCCGGGCGCACATGATTCGCATATGCCCTGCACTGCTAACTATTTGCATGTCCTCTCGCGGGCGACGCATGCTGCGAATTTCAGGTCAATCGGATGCTTCCTTCTTAGTGTTGCATTTTAGGTGGCCAGCAGTGTATATATATATATACAAATCGTAGTCAAATTATTTAAATCTAATTAATTAAGTACTTACATCTTCTGAATTTTTTAGCTTTTATCCTTAGTCCAACTTGGTAACATAGCTCAGTGCTTTCATTAAATTTTTAAGGTCTTTAGAATTTCCAAATTCGATGTGTTATGCACAAACAACAATTAAAAGAATTAAGAGAACTTGGTCCAAAAAGGAAGAAATTGTATATACAAGTAGACGAACGCATTCGCAATATCATGGCGGAATTTGGAAATTCTAAAGACCTTAAAAAATGCCTGAAAGCATTAAGCTATGTTACCAAGTTGGACAAAGGTTGGACAAAATTCATAAGACGTAAGTACTCAATTAATTAGATGTAAATAATTTGACTACGATTTGTATATACAGGGTGGTTCAAAACTATAAGTCAAAAATGTAAAGGCAGTTAGAGGGGATCTAAATAAGCAGATTTCGTATAGGAATGTGTGTGCGGTAATGCCGCATTAAAGCGCTAGCACGTAAAGCAGTATGAATCACAGGAAACTGAAAAGACAAGTAAAGACAAAAGAAAACAAAAAATTATTAACAGTTTACAAGAGGTGCACGAAAGAGCTGCCACCAACAGCGATACAAGATTCACAGCAGCGGCGCATGGATCGGCGTACATTAGAAAAGACGTCAGGCATGTCGAGCACATGTCCAGCAGCAACAGACAAGCGGGCAACAAGATCTTCTGCCTATGTGACGGGACTCTCGTACACGAGGGTTTTAATATGACCCCAAAAGAAGAAATCCAAGCAGGTTAAATCAGGAGAACGCGGTGGCCAGGGAACTGGTCCACCCCGTCCTATCCAATGCTGACCGTAGATAGCGTCCAGGTGATTCCTGACGTTTCGGCTGAAGTGAGCTGGGGCTCCATCGTGCTGGAACCACATTCGTTTGAGAACATCTGGAGGAACATCGACCAGAAGTTAAGGTAAGACCACCTGCAGGAAGATGCCGTATGTGTGGCCAGTTAAACGACTAGGTAGAATGTACGGTCCTACTAAATTATTGTACACAATGCCTGCCCAAACATTAATGGAAAACCTTTTTTGGTAGGCGTGTGTTATTGTGCCATGTGGGTTATCATGAGCCCGCAGGTGAGAATTATGGATGTTAAACATACCCGACCACGTAAAGGTAGCCTCATCAGTGAATAAAACATCTGCAGGGAAGGTTGGATTGGCTGCAGTCTGCTGTAGGTACCAACGGGCAAAGTTGAGACGTGGAAGATAATTGTCAGGGGTCATTGCTTGCACTCTCTGTAAATGATGCGGATGCATTCCGTCTTCATGTAAAATCCTCAAAACAGTTGGATGGCTCACACCCAACGCACGTCCTACAGCTCTCGAGCTTGTCGACGGATTATCCTCTACTGTGTTTAGTATTCTTTCTTCCACTGCAGGAGTTCTGCGATATCTTCCAATGCCAGTATCACGTCTGGAAGCATAAAACGATCCACTCGTGCTTAACTCCCGATGAAACCGCTCGAAAGTTCGACGATCCGGCTGATTCCTATCCGGGAATCGCTCCCTGTACATCCGTTGAGCAGCTAATCCATTTCCTTGTGCAGCTCCATACATGAAATGCATGTCGGCCAGCTCCGCATTGGTGTAACGATGCATGCTTCTCGAGATCCGTGCGGGAAATGAAGAATATAGCTGGCAAGCGCTTTTATACGCCGCACTCATCAGCGCTCTCTACCGGCTCAACGCGGCATTACCGCACACACATTCCTATACGAAATCTGCTTATTGAGGTCCCCTCTACCTGCCTTTACATTTTTGACATATAGTTTTGAACCACCCTGTATATATATATAAAATGATATTAAAATTTGTGTTTAGTATAAAAACTTGATGTAAGTAATTAATTAGATGTAAATAATCTGACTACGATTTGTATATATATATATATATATATATAAGTAAAATGATTCGATTAGCAGGGTCTCTTCGTCCACGGTGGAATATAACAGAGTCGCTTTGCGCACGGTCGCTTCCCGCACGTAATCAGTTCAGTTAGATGGATTAGATGATGCAATACTGTGTAATTATGTTGCAATGTTATTAAAATACGCAGTTATTTTATGTTTATTTATATTTATGTAATTCATTTCTCTGTATTGTATAACAACAGGAGAATAAACTACTATAATAAATAATATAAATAAAGAATAATACTAATTTATTCTTTATTTATATTATTTATTGTGTAAATTATTATTTATTTTTTTATAGTAATTTATTTTCCTGTTGTTTTACGCATCCACTTACGTAGAGAATTTAAAAAAAATGAAATTTGTATGTACTGCAGGGGACCACTGTTTATCCGATCCCACGGTCAACTGAGCCCCGGATAATCGGCGTTTTACTGTAAAGCCATATGAACGTCATAGTTGCGTACATAAGTGAAGATGGCACTGATTGCTAATAGGAGTCCCTAATAATTTGCTACTTCAGTGCGTGTATACTAACTCGCGTACAGAAAAACAACATATTTCGATTATAATACGGTAAGATTAAAATGCAGGGAAATTACCGAAAGCAAAAATAAAGTCGCGCTAAATGTGTTAGCAGTTCCCATAATTACTACGAAACCTAAAATTTAACCATTCTGCTATTTGTAATCGAACACCGAAAGCCTAAGCTCGGTTCATTCTTTCTTCGAAAACTGGTGAAGTAATGATTTAAAATACATCATTAGATTCATATAATGAAGTAATCAATACATGTCATTATTTCTCCAAGTGTTTCGCAAACTTCGGAGTGCTTTGTCTGAATTCTAAAGTTTCACCAATCAAATCTCCGTCCTCGGACATTCGTGAACTTGGGTAACATTTAATAAACCTACCTTTTATCCAAGCAGTCGTCATTGCTTCTAAATTGTCGACAGCCCGCTTGCAAATTTACATTTTTTAGATATCATGGGAAACCTCAAAGCATGACTTTTCGATATCTGAAGTACAATCGAATGACAACCATTTCCTTTCTTTATTTTTTAAGCATGCATTTTTGAAAAAAATGATGAAATATTATACGAAATTTTCGGTGGTAATGAGCACGTCTTTTGAATCTTTTCTGACACAAAAAATACAATGAAACCTAGGTTATACGTCTTTTTAGAAGATGGCCTTAAAAAAAGTATAAATATAAAAAAGGTACATATTAGATGAACAACTTAATTCTCGGCCACAGGCACGACACGTTAAGAGCAAAGTATAGCAAATCGTATACGTACCTAATCAGTGAAATAATCCCCGTCGTGTTAGATACATTTGAGCCATCGGTCAGTGAGCTGCGGAATGCCACTGCGGAAAAAAGAGGGCTGTTTCGAGTTGATAAAGTCATCAATACTTGTGTGGACCTCCTCGACAGAAGTGAAGTGCGTATCACTCAGGTGATGTTGCAGGGAGCGATAGAGGTGATAATCCGACGGGGCGAAGTCTGGTGAATACACCGGGTGGGACAAAATCTCCCATCCCAGGTCGGTGATCGTGTTTAAAGTCTTTTTCGCGGTGTGAGGACGCGCGTTATCCTGAAGCAACAGGACCGACCTTCTGCCCTTGCCGGTGTATGGCCTTTTCGCCTCCATTGCGTCACTCATACGAACGAGTTGCTGACAATAACGCTCAGCATTGACCGTTTCACCAGGTTTGAGCAACTCATAGTGTACGACACCACGCTGATCCCACCATATGCACAGCAACAACTTCCTGGTATGGATATTCGGTTTGGCGGTACTGGTGGTAGGCTGACCTGGATAAACCCACGATTTGCGCAGTTTAGGATTATCGTAGAGGATCCACTTCTCATCACAGATCAAAATCTTGTGGAGGAAATCCTTCTTCTTGAATGTGGAAAGCAAGGACACAGCAACATCGTAGCGCCTAGACTTGTTCGCAGCTGTGAGTTGGTGGGGCACCCAACGGCCCTCCTTGCGAATCCGTCCAAGCTTGTGCAGGCGCTTTGCAATGGCTCGCCTTCTTACTCCGAGTTCCTGGGCGAGCTCTTATTATGTGCGACAGGGATCTGCGTCCATCAGTTGTTCCAGTTCCTCATCGTCAACTTTCTGTGGCTGTCCCGGACAATCTGCATTACGAAGATCGACATTTCCCTGCTTAAACCGCTGGAACCACTTTTTACGCGTACTGTAGGACACAGCAGCCTCACCCAAAGCAGCACAGATTATTTGCTGGGCTTCCGCGGCACTTTTTTTAGCTGAAATGCGAACAGCAGGCAGAGCCTCAAATGTTGCCCCCCGAACGACATTGCTTTCACCGTCAACTTTCGTTCCTTTTGTCACTACAGCTGTGAGCGGTTACGGTTCCCTGGAAAGCTGTTGGATGACGCTGCAATCAGCCATTATCACGCACAGCTATTTGCATTTGCCGACGTTCTATGATCGCTTGCGTTAGGGGCCGAGAATTAAGTTGCACACCTAATATAAAAGAAATTTCAGAATGTCAAATACAGTACAATTGTAAATTTTATGCTTCAAAGAAGTACAGGGTGTCTCACTCGCTACCGAACCCGGCATGTCTTTAATAATATTAACACCAATGAAGATATTGCAACGAAATTTGAAGGGGATTTATCTCATTTCCTGAAAATTCTGAATTTTCCATTAACACATCTTAAGAACCACAGTTTACCGTCAGTGTGTGAAAGGAATGGCAGAAAGGTTTCTGAAAATCCAGAATTTTTCTGGCATACGAAAAATCCATGAAATTTAGATTTTTTGCCATCATTTGTCGGAGAAGAATGTATCAGGAATATGCTTCTTTAATTCACGAAAGGAATCACAAAAAGAGGCTCGTGAAAAAAAAATATTTACAGTGCGGCTTGCATAACTTCGCCGTTAGGATGCGTAAACGCAAATGGTGTCGAATTTAAAAAACTATTTTATTCCATATTATTACTTTCAAAAGTCAGATTGAAACAATTCGCTTTTCGTTAGATACCTTTCAAAACGAAAACTAATTTGTGTACAATTTCTTCTTCACATAACGAACAGCTTTTCTGAAAGGGAGAGTAAATACGAGTACATGTGATATTTTCCTAAACATCTCAGGAAAGTCCCGGTTTCTGAAGGTACTGACTTTGAGGTAATTGCTAAAATGTATCAACAAGTGGAAATCAGTAGGTGCTAAGTCAGGCGAGTACACTGGATGTGAGGGGGTTTCAAACCTCCGTCCGTGTAGTTTCTGTTTCGTCATTTGTGACACATGTGGTCTCGCGTTATCATGGAGGAGAATAGGACCCTTCCTGTTCACCAAACATGGCTGTTTGGAATACAACCTCTGGCGCATTCGGTCAATTTCTTAACAGTATACGACTCAGGTAATGCTTTCACCAGCATTCAAGAACCTGTAATGTATGATACCGTGAACAGTCCACCACACTGTCAACAAAACCTTCTTCGGCGTCAACCTTCGTTTAGGATGTTGTTTCAATGGCTCACCATGGTTCAGCCACTGTCCAGATGGCTTATGGTTGTCGTATAGCACTCACGTTTCATCACAGGTTACAATGCGACCAAGTAGGGGCTCTTTTGGTTTCGAAGCCGAAGGTTACTGCACATCTCAATCCGTTGTTGTTTCGGATGCTCCGGCGGTTCGTGTGAGACCCACGTATCAAGCTTCTTGACCTTACCAATTTGGTGGAGATGTTTGGAAATGTTTGACACCGACACATTGTACTCTTTGGCGTGTTCTCTGACTGTGACACGATACGTTCAGATGTTGCCTCCTCGCCCCATGACTCGACCGCATTACGAACAGTACTCCTCGACCACCGACGAACAGTAGGTTCAGATGTTGCCTCCTCACCCCATGCCTCGACCACACTACGAACAGTACTCCTCGACCACAGACGAACAGTTATAACGAAGTAAATTTCTCCGTCATTTTTATCCGCGCCAGGATTCGAACCCGGGTCCCCTCATTCCGGAATAAGTTGCTCTACCAATTGAGCTACGCGGACATTTTATTCTGATTCCTATCTGCCTTTATGTCGTGTGCGTCCTTCTGGCAGGTACGTCACATCTCCTGGTACGTTACATCATCTCCCCCTTATTTTTATTTTTTTTTTTTGAAGTGCTGGAGAAGGGATTCTCTTATTTTTCCTATCTCGCGGTGTGGAAATAACATCACACCATTGCGAGATTTTGAACGGTCGGGTCATCCGGATAGTTCAGGCGCCATTATAACGAAGTAAATTTCTCCGTCATTTCTATCCGCGCCAGGATTCGAACCCGGGTCCCCTCATTCCGGAATAAGTCACTCTACTAATTGAGCTACACATTTTATTCTGATTCCTATCTGCCTTTATGTCGTGTGCGTCCTTCTGGCAGGTACGTCACATCTCCTGGTACGTTACACAGTACGTTCAGATGTTGCCTCCTCGCCCCATGCCTCTACCACATTACGAACAGTACTCCTCGACCACAGACGAACAGTACGTTCAAATGTTGCCTCCCCGCCCCATGCCTTGACCATTACCATGCCTCGATGTAATTCGTCACAGCGTACTGTACCGAATTGCTTCAATTTGAACTCACGAAGCAGAATCACTCCCAACTTACTGCTTCCTAACATGTTGCTCATACCACTCTCGCACGAGTAGCAACGACTGCAGCTTAACCGATTAGGATGTGTATATGGCGTCTGAGTCACTCTTCAACTCGTACGAATGGCACTCCGAGCCATTCGTGGAGTTGAAGAATTCAGAAAATCGATCATTATTATTTTTCTTTTTATTGAAGGTGTAACGACCACCGTGAGCAACTCAATGAACTATAAGCAGTCGCCGTCACTTATTTAAGCCCACTGGTTCCAGGGAAAGGGAAAAACCAGTGCCGTAAGACAAACACAACTTCCACGCCTCTCGGGTTTCGAACCCAGACCCTCCTCGGACGAATGGTCATAAGCCGACGCTTAAACCACTGAGCCACCATTATTTTCCGAAAGAGCTGATATTTGTGCACGTAAGTGAGGATGGCACGTGTGTGACTGGTATTGTGCTTTCCTAGTAATTTGCATTTTCAGTGTATAAGACGCATTTTGTACATCCTTGTTTAGAAATATTACCTCCATATCTACTACACTACTCTTTGCGAAAATTGCAACACCAAGAAAGAATTGCGCTATTCAAATGAAATTTATATCACAGATTCCTCGTGTTAAAGAAGGTAAATGTTTACATTAGTAGAGCTATACAAGACTTTTTCACTTCAAAACTCAGTATCGTGTGAAGCCACCTGGACCAGGAATAACAGCGTCTAGACGGCGTGGCATAGAATAGAAGAGGTTTTTGATACCAATGAATGAAATACGGGATTACACAATTGTACAATACAAATTTGGAAGATGTGAATCCTTTTTTACGCTTTCCAACCGTAGGTTGAAGAAGCGTATATGCTCCAGCTTTGTCCGTCCGTCCGTCCGTCCGTCCGCACCATAACTCGCGTAAATATGGTTCGATTTCGATGAAATTTTAGTATGTAGTAGGGCTCCACCTGGGGACGAACCCTATTGAAAATGGACGAAGGGGTCAAAGGTCACGACATAGGAGCGGGATTCATTCCATTGCCCTTATGCGTCATACCTTGCGTAAATATGGTTCGATTTCAATAAAATTTTAGTATGTGGTAGGGGATCATCTGAGGACGAACCCTATTGAAAATGAACGAAGCGGGGTCAAAGGTCACGACATAGGAGCGGGATCCACTCCATTGCCCTTATGCGTCACACCTTGCGTAAATATGATTCGATTTCAATGAACGTTTAGTATGTGGTACGGGATCATCTGGGAACGAACCCTATTGAAAATGGGCAAAGTGAGGTTAAAGGTCACCACATAGGAGTGGGATGTATTCCATTGCCCTTATGCATCATAACTTGCGTAAATATGGTTCGATTTCGATAAAAGTTTAGTATGTGGTAGGGGACCACCTGGGGACAAACCCTATTGAAAATGGGACAAATGGGGTGAAATGTCAGGACATAGGATAGGGACCCATTCCATCGCACTTATGCGTTATAACTTACGTAAAAATGTTTTGATTGCGACAAAAGTTTATCATGTTGTTCCGGGAATATACTTCACCGGTTCCGTTGAATATAATCGAAATGGGGTCTAAGGTCAGGACACAGGAGCGAGATTTATTCCACAGCCATTTTCCTCATAACTTGACTAAAAATGCTTCTATTGCGACACAACTTTAGTATGTTCTTCGGGAAATATACTGAACCAATTCTGTTTAATATCACCGACATGGGGTCACAGGTCAGCACACAGGAGTGAGATTTCTTACACAGCCATTATCCTCATAACTTGAGTAATAACTTGAGTAATGATTTCTGGTATGTTGGAAAGCGTATCACAATCAATGCATTCCATGATTTTACTAACTTGTTTTTTTTTTTGGTGTAAATATGGCATGGATGTTAAGTCAGATAATATCCGAAAACTTAAAAATTTCATTGTCCTGGAGCAGGAATCGAATCCGCGTCCTCCGGATAACGCCCGAGTATGCTAACCACTACCCCACCCAGAACGACCAAGTCTCAAGTTTCCAATTAATTTGAATATAACCATCATAGAATTCGCTAGTCGAAGCAATGGGCGTGAATCTAGAGGTTTTGAATTCATTCCTGTGATTGCCCGGAGGCGCAGAATATCAATGAAATAAATACGGGATTACACCATTGTACAATACAAATTTGGAAGATGTGAATCCGTTCATTGGAGTAAATATGGCATGGATGTTAAGATCCATTTCCAAAATGGGCGCTAATGCGAAAATAAATTTTTGTCTGTGACGGGCACCGAACCAGCAACCTTCTGCTCAGGAGCTAAATGCTTTCCCAATTCAGCTACTCCAACGGAGTTTGTCGCAGAGGCTTTGCCATCTTGACATGTGCTTCATCTCTGTAGTAAGACGCCACAATATTTAGGGGGTCGTTAATGGTTTTTTTCCCTAGAAAAAACAAACAAACATTTTCTTCAAAAGATGTTCCCATTTTGCTCTAGAGTCTTCGATGGCATTACCCCTGTTAACAAATTCCAAGTTTCGAACGTCGTTGTGAAATTGCCGAGGTAAGTTACTTCTGATTTTTGTTTTACTTGTGAGCAGGCTGCAACGCTATCTCTCTAAAGTGATGGACAGCTTTGCTATCTTGTCCGCGGGAACTTCGTGTTGCTTACTTCTGTTAATATAATAATGGATGGGTGATTTGGGAGATAAAGTACTTGCTGCTGACGTTTAGAAAGGAATACGTAATACGTCGGTGCCGAAGTGAGGCATTGATTTTTCGAAAGGTCAATGACACACTCGGATCTCAAAATTGGAGGCCCATGTCGCTCTTTAATGGAAATCTGAGGCGAAAATACTACAGAACAGAAAAATGAGACACGAAAAATAGCACCGGGGCAAAATACGGGCATTTTTTCCATGTAATGGGGTTAAATTCTGAAAAGCTCCCAGGCAAAGAAGTTCTTCCATGCTCTCCCTCCTGAAACTGTTCGACAGATAACGAAATGGGAACACCTAGAAAAGATGGATGATACCTGGAGGGTACTCTCGTTCAAGATATGGCGATTATTGATATCGAACGAAAAAGTAATGCTTTACCAGTTCATGTCAAAACTTTTATATCCCTAAAGCCCGACGATGGACTTTGTGTAGAACACGGTTTTAAGGATTACAAACCTCCAGGATATAAGGTGAAATATCATTTACGCCTATCTTTTCCGGAAAACGATTTATCGGATGATGATAAAAACTCGATAAGCAAACAGGGACACAGCATTAAGTTCTTTTTTTATTTTAATCCTCTGGAGAACGTATTCATTGGAGCAATGTTTTACCTCTTATGTACAAGAGACGAAAAGAACGAAAGAAAAACAGAGATAGTCATACAATGTGCTCCCGAGTTTATGTTGCAGAAATATCTGTCAGAAAATGGCCTCTACTTAACCGTTATATTCCCAACGGAGAAATTTCGTCTTGCCATGGGGGAAATGCGAATAGTACATGTCAAGCGATATTCCGCGAATCCATAAATCGGGGCATTTCTCTATATAAACTATTAATACAAAAAAAAAATTTAAAAAACAGAATGAAGTGAAACATGAAGCTTTGAATAATCAGTTTTCATTATTTTACCTTTCAAGATTTGATTGAGCTGGAAGACGTGTTAATGCCGCTTATGATTTTTTTTAAACAGATTTCCTAAAATTACAATTACAATTTTAATGAAAATTTCGTATAATTTATTGTGCTGATATGTAACGCACTCGCTCTGACTGATAAAGGAAATGAATAACATCCCTGTTTGTTTAATTTTTCTCTCCAAATGATGATACATTTTTTTCTTCAGGTGAACTGTAGTTGTTAAAACCAAGCGGTAATGCAGTCCTAAAAAAATGGCCTATATATATCATCATCATCATCATCATCAGTCAACTATTATCAATCCACTGCTGGATGAAGGTCTCCCAAAGTTTCTTCAACAACGGTCTATCTTGCGCCAGTCTCCTCCATGTCACTTCCGCATGCTTTCGAGTTTCATCCACCCATCTCCCATGTAGTATTCTTCTGGATATTTTCCTGTCCTTTGGAATCCAGTCTAAAATTTCGGTTGTTCATCGGTGGCCTGTTCTCCTGTCAATATGTCCAGCACAATGCCATTTCAGGGATTTTACTCTGATCATGATGTCTTCCACTCTTATCATTTTCCTTATCCATGAGTTCCTCTTCTCGTGGATAAGGAAAATGATAAGAGTGGAAGACATTACACCAAGCATGCATCTCTCCATGCTTCTTTCAGTTGTCTGCAGTCTTTGTATGGCGTTTTTAGTTAAGGTCCACGTCTCTGCTCCGTAGATAAGTACTGGAAGGATGTATTGATTAAACACTTTTCTTTTAAGACATAATGGCATATTGCTTTTAAAAATTATTTCACTGTTGCTTTCAAAAGCTCTCCAACCAAGTTTTATGCGTTGATTAATTTCTTCACGAATGTGATATTTGCTTGATATCTGCTGTCCAAGGTAAATGTAGGTATTGATTATCTCCAGCTTTTCCCCATTAATCGATAAATCTTCATTTCTTGTAAAAACATTGTACATCAGTTTTGTCTTCTGAAAGTTCATTTTAATCCCACTTCTTTACTCTTGTCAGCAAGTTCTGGATCATACTCTGCAGCTCTGAAGGGGCAGTTGCAAGAATGACTACGTCATCAGCAAAATGAAGGTGAGTTAAATAATGTCTATTAATATTTATCCCTTTGTTTTCCCAGTTCAATGATTGAAAGACATTTTGTAATGTGGCATCAAAGGGTTTATACACTATCTACCAACAAGTAATTCGACACCCCTGCAATCGACGATATCTACGGTCCTGATACACGTCACGGCCGCCGCCGTTAAATATCGTGTGGGAAACAACAACGCAACCAGTCGTATGCAAAATGCCACGCAGTTCGGAGCTCTCTGATTTCGAGAAAGGTGTAATCGTCGGGTATCACAGAAATGGCCGATCCATACGTGACATATCCAGCGAGTTGAAGTACCCAAAATCGACAGTGGCCTACGTGATTGGCAAGTGGAAGATGAGAGGTGACTGTCGGAATGTGCCCCGACCCGGCACACCCACAAAACTGGGAGTTAGAGACCGACGGGTGCTGGCCAGAGAAATTCGGAAGAACCGCACCAAATCAATAGGCCACATCCGCGAGGAATTTCAACAGGCATCCGGGAGTGTTCTTTCGATGAATACCATCCGTAAGGAAGCACATCTGCTCGGTTATCATGGACGTGCTGTCGCCCACAAACCTTTAATCACCAAGTTCAATAGCGCTGCTCGGCTAACGTGGTGCAAAGAACGTCAACAGTGGACCGTTGAACAGTGGAAACAGGTTCTCTGGAGCGACGAATCAAGGTTCACCCTCTATCGTTCGGATGGGAGGGTCTGGGTTTGGCGTCTGCCTGGAGAACGCCTCCTGCCGGAATGCCCGGCACGGGGATAACCGGTTTTCCGGTTATTTGGGGAGCAGCGCCCCCACGGCCCGAGCTGACCTTGTGACGGATCACTTTGTTATGTCGTCTTCAAACGATGTTACTACCGAAGGGACAGCTGTTCATCCAGCTGCTGGGGGATGGCGTCCCCACGGCCCGAGCCAACATGTAGTATATGTGATGATTTTCACATTTTTTATGTTTTTCGTTTTTTCACTTGACACGCTCCCACCTCAGTTGTAGGTTGCTGAGGTTGTGATTATGCGCCAGCTCAGGATTTTAGTTTCTCTTTTTCTTTCCTGTCATCTCCATTTTATGTTCCCTTCTTTGGTTTTCCGAGCTGGTTAGCTAGACCTGCCTGCACGTTTGCCGTGTGCGGTGACCCGTAAGGTGGAAAAAGGGATGCTGGAGGCTGAGGTTTCTGGAGGTCTGGGTGTTGTTGTCGCCAGTTGCCAACACTCCTCTTTGACCCCTGCTTCACCATAAACGGGCGGCTAGGAACTAACCCACTCTTAGTCAATGAGGTCTGTGGCCGAGTGGAGCCCAGACCTCTAACGGCTTGTCTTTTCGCACGACAGGGTGAGTCTGGGGATAGGGTGGGCATGCCAAAGGGGTGTTCCCAAGGCATGGGAAAGTCTGGGTGCACGCCTAGCGCATGTCTGCCCTATCAACTTGCTATATCCGCTTGCTATCCCTAGAGCCGTGTCCTGCGTCCACTTGGGCTTGCGGACTTCCGGCTCTCCCTCGTTGGGCTCGATTGTGGGTGGGGAAGTCGGCGGACGAATTATTAATTTATTCCATGGAAGAAAATAAAGTTTCCCACGAACCGAAAAGCAAAAGAGGTAATGAGGAAGGCTCATCCCCTTCCGCCAAAAAGCATGTGCCTGATTCTTGTAACGCTCGTTTCTTTGTTATTCATTCATTAGACCCTTCAAAGCCTTTGAGTGGCAAAAGTCCATTTTGGATAAATAAAGCTCTTCAATCCATCGCAAGCTCTCCTAAGAGCGTAAAGAAGCTCCAATCTGGAGATCTTCTTGTCGAGATGTCCACTGTGGCCTACAGTACCACACTTATAAACACTACCACGCTGCTTGAGACTCCGGTTAAAATAACACCTCATGGGTACCTAAATTCATCTCGAGGTGTTGTCTCCTCTCAGGACCTCGTTGAGTGTACTGAGGAAGAACTACTTGAGGAACTGAGGAGTCAACACGTTACGGGTGTGCGGGGTATCCTCTTCAGGCGGAATGGGCAGTCCGTCCCATCCCGCAACATCATTTTAACTTTCGACAGTCCTTCCCTGCCTACGTCCATCAAGGCAGGGTATCTTCACCTAGAGGTACGCCCGTACATCCCTAACCCTTTGAGATGTTTTAGGTGCCAGTCTTATGGCCATTCTCAGCAGTCGTGCAGGAGCAATCCCCGGTGTGCACGCTGTGGTGCCACAGAACATCTTTTACAGGAATGTGTGGCCGATGCCGAGTTTTGTGTGAACTGCAAGGGTTCACACGCAGCATCAGCCAAAGATTGTCCCAAGTGGAAGGAAGAAAAAGAAATTCAAAGGCTAAAGACGGTGGAGAATATTTCCTATCCTGAGGCCAGAAGGAGAGTAGTTCCTGCTTCTTCTGATCGGCGCTCATATGCATCAGTGGTGGTGGCCAAATCTACAATCGGCATTCAAACTGACATTCAGATCCCTACTAAATGTCCCTACAAGCTGAACGATATCATCGCAGCCGGACTGGAGGCACTCCAGTCTCGAGCTAGGGTCTGAAAGCGCCACCCACCACTTCGCCGATGCAGACTCATTCCACCACCAGCAAGGGAACTCAGGCCACTTCTTCTTCAAAGAAAACCAAAGCCCAGGATAACAAGAACGTTTCTTCCCCTCAAAAATCTCAGCAAACAACTCAAAGCCAAGCGCCTTCCGTTAAAACACTTGGGACAAAGCATGCTCCCATCTTGGCCCCTGGTCACACGCCTCCAGATCTGGGGGAACCCCCATCAGGGGTGATGGAGCCTGACTTCGTTTGATCATTTTCATTTTCATTTCACTTATAACCATGGCTTCAATCATTCAGTGGAACTGTCGAGGTTTTCGGACGAGTTTTGATGAAGTAAAACATCTGCTTTCATTTTACTCTCCTGTGTGCCTTTGTCTACAGGAGACGATCCTTAAACCATCAGACCTGCTTTCAGTTCGAGGCTACAGTGCGTATCGGACAGATAATGCATCGGGAGACATCGCCTGTAGGGGAGTCGCTATCCTTGTCCCTCACAGTGTTCCGGTGTCTTTCGTTGCGATATCTACAACTTTGCAGGCCGTGGCGGTGCGTATATCTGTCCCTGGGCCTCTTACTGTCTGCAGTGTCTATCTGCCGCCGGACGAGAACGTGAGCATCTCTTTTCTGGAGAGATTGGTTGATCAGCTGCCTTCACCATTTCTTCTTTTGGGTGACTTCAATGCCCATCATCATTTGTGGGGTAGTGTCAGCCTTAGCACGAGAGGTCGTCGCATAGAGTCTCTTCTGTCCTCGGCCTCTCTGTGCCTTTTTAACACCGGTGCTGACACGTACTTCCATGAGCCGACAAGATCCTTCAGTGCGATCGATTTGACCTTGGGATCACCATCGATTATTGCTGATTGGTCGTGGACGGTGTGTAATGACCTCCACGGGAGCGACCATTTTCCGATTTTGCTCTCGCATCATACGAACATGCCATCTTCTGCCTCCCGCCCTCCTCGGTGGAGGATGGAGCGAGCGAGATGGGAGGTCTTCACACCGTCAGCATTGATATCTTCTACAATGGTGACCCAAGAGTCAATCGACGCAGCGGTTCTTGAAGTCACAAATTGTATTCTTCAGGCAGCTGATCTTTCTATACCAAAAACATCTACGACACTCTCCAGAAGTCCGAAGCCTTGGTGGACCCCTGAATGCGCAGCGGCAAGGAGAGCTCAACATAAGGCCTGGTCTACGTTTCGGCGTTATCCAACCGATGCTAATCTCGTTACATTCAAACGAGCAAAATCCTATGCTCGGTTGGTGCGTCGACGTAGCAAGAGGGAGTCTTGGATCCAGTATGTGCCATCTCTCACTTCATGTGCCAGTTCGAAAAGTGTGTGGGACAAGATTCGTAAGATCCGGGGTAACTACAGCTCTCACCAGATCTCCATTCTCGAGAGTAACGGCTGCACATATGCTGGAGTCGGGGAGATTGCTGATTGTTTGGGGGAGGCGTTTGCCTCCGTGTCGAGTGACCTGGCGTATCCTACTTCTTTTCAAAGAATAAAATCCACTGCGGAACGCCAGAGAATCTCCTTTGCGCCTTTTCTCGACACGGGATATAACTCCCCTTCAGCATGGTTGAACTCAGGGTGGCTCTGCATCGGTCCGGCGCTACATCTGTCGGTCCCGATGGAATCCACTATGACATGCTCCGTCATCTATCGCAGTCGTCTCTCGAGAATCTCTTAATCTTGTATAATCGTATTTGGTCGGAGCACAGTTTCCCGGAATCTTGGCGAAAAGCTTTTGTTCTGCCTTTTCCCAAACCTGGCAAGGATCCCAAGTCTCCCTCTAGTTATCGTCCAATTGCTCTCACTAGCTGTCTGTGTAAAGTTATTGAACGTATGGTTTATTCCCGGTTAATTCATTTTTTAGAATATCATCAAGTACTTTCACCATCACAAAGCGGCTTTCGCCGTCATCATTCAACTCACGATCATCTCCTGCACCTTGATACATCTGTGCGCGAGGCGTTCGTGCGTAGGCAGCACCTGGTTTCTGTATTTTTTGATATTGAAAAAGCTTATGATCGAGCGTGGCGGCATGGTATTATCCGTGACCTCCATGCATGCGGATTGCGAGGAAATCTTCCGACTTTCATCGTTAATTTTCTTCGCAATCGGGTGTTCCAGGTGCGCCTGGGTACGACGCTTTCGGCACCGTTCCATCAAGAACAAGGTGTTCCTCAAGGTTGAATTTTATCTGTCACATTGTTCATCCTTCGCATTAATTGCCTCTTCACAAATCTTCCTCCTGTGGTTTCGGCTACTGTTTATGTTGAAGATTTACCCATTTTCTGCTCGTCATCAAGTATGAATTTTATTGAAAGGCAGTTGCAGTCTGCGATTAACCAGATTTTTAAAGCGGCGAATAGCAATGGTTTCGTTCTTTCTCCCGACAAGACAGCGTGTGTCCATTTCTGCCGGAGGCGTGGCCTCCATCCTGACCCAGAGCTGTTTTTAGACCGTGCAGCCATACCAGTTTTGCCGGAGACCAAGTTCCTTGGACTGACCGTCGACCGTGCGCTTACGTTCCGTGCGCACGTTCGGAGGCTCAAGATCTCCTGTCTGCGGGCTCTATCTATTCTTAAGATCCTTTCCAGAGTCTCGTGGGGCGCAGACAGGATGTCTTTAATTCGTATTTACCATTCCTTAATACGGTCGAAACTGGATTATGGTTGTATCGTGTATGGCTCTGCTCGTCGTTCCGTTCTCCGGCCTTTGGACACTATTCACCATCAAGCACTGCGTCTTTGTTCGGGAGCATTTTGAACATCTCCAATTCCCAGCCTTTACGCTGACGCGAATGAACCATCGCTTGAATTACGCTGTCTGCAGCTGTCTATTCAATTCCATCTGAAACTTAGATCTCTTCCAGACCATCCTTTATACGATGCAGTTTTTCATCCCCAGCATGCTCGTTTATTCGGGAACCGGCCCTCGTGCATTTCAACTTTCGGTCTTCGTATGGCGGCCGTAGCCCGTGATGTAGGGCTCGACTTGTCACTTGTTGGAGAGACCAGGGGCTTTGGGGATCCTCCATGGCACCCACTTGGTGTCATGGTTGATACCACCTTTACATCTTTCGATAAATCCTCAACCCCTGCGTCAGTGTACCAGCAGCTCTTCACTGAGCACCGTGACCTCAATTCTGACTACACTCCCATTTTCACTGATGCCTCCAAGATGCATGGAGTTGTTGGATCCGCGGCTGTCTGTGTAGATGACGTGTCAGTAGCGCGGATCCCAGCTGAAGCCACGGTGTTTTCGGCGGAGATGCATGCTGTGTATCTTGCACTGCTTCATGTTCAGTCAGGCTCTCATCAACGGGCGGCGGCGTACACTGATTCTTTGAGTGTTGTACAGTCATTGTCATCGTTGGACTGCTGTGACCATCCTTTTCTTTTTACCGTACGAAGGCTTCTTTGTTCTTTGCTCGAGGCCGGTGTCCAGATACAATTTTGTTGGATTCCCGGGCATGTTGGAATCTCAGGTAACGAGTGTGCTGATGCGGCTGCTAGATCTGCTTCCTCTTTGGTCGTCACACCCTTGCCACTGTTTCACCGGGATTTCCGCTTTCTGGTTCGCGACCATATCAAGCGAACGTGGCAAGGTCTGTGGGACCAAGAGGTGGAAAATAAACTGCATCGTATTAAACCTAATCTTGAAATTTGGAAATCCACATATCGTCGGAACCGTAGGGAGGAAGTGGTGCTTGCGCGTCTCCGCATTGGGCATTGTCGTTTTACTCACCACTTTTTGCTGTGTGGCGACACTGCGCCGATGTGTGAGACGTGCAATTGCCGAATCACCATTACTCATCTTCTGTGTACCTGTGTTCGTTTTCGTGATGTACGTTTTCATTTCTTTCATTCTCATTTGTTGACCGAGGACGCCGCTACACTGCAGCGGCTCCTCAATGACCACTGCAATACTGTTGCTGTTTTTTCATTTTTTAAACAAATTGACTATTTTAAACGTATCTAGATTTTAGCCTTATCATCATCCTCATTTCTCAGTTTTACTGAATCAGCTAGATTTTAATCATTGTATCATGTTTTTAATACTGTTTGTTTCATTATCTTTTTTAGCCCTTCCATCATTCTCATTTTTCAGTTTTACATGATCAGTCAGATTTTAAGCTTTTTACCACGTTTTTAATACTGTTTATTTGTCTGTCTTGTCTCTGGCGCTCTTTGGCCAATCATGGCCCTTGCGCCATAAAAATCAAACAACCAACCAACCAACCAACCAACCAACCAACCTGCCGGAATGTATTGTGTCAACTGTGAAGTTCGGCGGCGGTGGAATTATGCTATGGGGGTGTTTCTCCTGGTATGGCACGGGACCCTTGGTCGCAATTCCTGGTAGACTCAACGCCGAGACCTACTGCACCATTTTGGATGACCATGCGCTTCCTACGTTGTGGCAGTTTTACGGGGTGGATCCATGTTACTTTCAGGATGACAATGCCACCTGTCATGTTGAGAGGTCCACCATGGCTTGGTATGGTGACAATGGGCTTAATCGAATGGACTGGCCTGCGCAGAGCCCGGACCCTAACCCTATGGAGCACCTCTGGGACGAGTTGGAGCGTCGACTTAAGAGGTGCCCCCACCGTCCGAAATCGGTGAAGGAACTGACCTGTCTTCTCCAAGCCGAGTGGAAGAAAATACCGCTAGCCGTCGTACAACGCCTGGTTGAGAGTATGTCCCGGAGTGTCGCAACTGTAATCGCCGCTCGTGGAGGCTCCACCAACTATTGAAGGTGAATAAACTTCGTTTTCCTTTGCTATCACAGGTGTCCAATTACTTGTTGGTAGATAGTGTATATACTTTATTGGCTATTTTTGAGGTGGTTTCGGTTAACAAAAGATCTACGGATCTTGAAAAAGCTGTCCTGACGGCGCAAGGTCCCGCCAGGCCTCGACTGCACCGCTGATACCAAGGAATTTTTTGACGTCCAAGATGAATAGTAACACAAAATAATAATGATACATTAACCAGCTAAGCGGCATTTTCGGAGAGCTTGTGATCGATTCCTACTGGGTCATGGCTAGCTTTTTATTCTTTTAGTTCTGATTGTCTCCTTTCCTTGCATTCAGCAACCTTAAATTAGATAATAGTGATTCCACAAACTAGTCACAGGGGAACACTAGCAGAAACACATTATTCATAATTTCACGCATCACATATTCTCTCTACCCACAAAATTTAATATGAAATAGATATACCACAGTTATATTCCGGGATCAAGCACGAAGCCTTCTGAGCATTTTGGCAAAGTTCTATTTGTACAACTTTATGAATTAGTAGATTCCTCTCAGCTTTTAATACCTATAGAAACGCTTGTGAATACTTAAAGCGGTTATCCCCATTTAAAGTTTAAAAAAATTGCAAAGTTGAGATTTTTCTGCTGATTTTATATGCAATGCCACCTGCATTCGACAGTATACTTTGCGCAGTTAGTTAAATCTGAGTGCTTATACCATTCTAAACATTTAGAGGTTTTCAAATCCCTTAAGTATTTACAAAAATAACATGGAATTTCATAAGTTAAATCCTATTCGGTAAGCATTTGAATTAAATATGATGAAGAAAGTGACAGAATTGCTGTTTGCTAGTAATATTGTGGCAATTAGGGTCATCCATAAAATAAGTACCGTTTGAAGATAAAACAAAAAAATATTCATAACTAATTTTTAACGTGCGATGAATTCTACATACACTACTTTATTTTTCAACATATTCCCCGTGGATTTTTTTTTTTTTTGATTGGAGGTTTAACGACCACCGTGAGCAACTCAATGGGCTATAAGCAGTCACCCGTCCCTAATTTAGGGTCACTGGTTCCAGGGAAGGGAGAGAGCCAGTGCCGTAAGACAAACACAACATCCATGCCTCACCGGGATTCGAACCCGGACCCCTTACGGACGAACAATCAGAGGCCAGCGCCTTAGACCACTGCGCCACCGGAGCGGCCCCGTGGATTTCAAGGCATTTATTACATCGTGGCACAAGCTTTTCGATACCCTCCTTGTAGAAGTCTGCCGTCCGGGTCTTGAGTCACCACTAAACCGTCGCGTCGTCTTCAGATCATTGTCGTCATCGAAACGTTGGCCGGCAAGAAATCGTTTAAAGTCGACAAAACAAATGCTAGTCACTGTGCGCCAAGTCTGGGTTGTACACTGTTAAAAAATTTATGTTAGGCTGCACCAAAATGTGGTGCTACACCAGCTGCACCACTTTCTGAGAAAAGATACACCATTCAACAAATCCAACAACATAATGCAACCTTGTACCATAACAAAAGTTGAACTACGTTGTTGAGTTTTGTTTGCAAAAATACGATGGTGTACCTTTTCTCAGAAAGTGGTGCAGCTGGTGAAGCACCACTTCTTGGTGCAACCTACCACAAAAATTTTAACAGTAATAGGGAGGGTGGACCAGCTGCTTCCATCCAAATTTGTTGACGAGGTCTTGCGTCACATTTGCGGCATGAGGCCTTATGTTTTGAAGGAGAACAACAGCTCCCTTGCTCAGCATGCTGCGCCGTTTGTTTTGAATTGCACGACGCGACATTTTTTTTTTTTTGATTGAAGATTTAACGACCACCGTGAGCAACTCAATGGGCTATAAGCAGTCGCCCGTCCCTAATTTAGGGTCACTGGTTCCAGGGAAGGGAGAGAGCCAGTGCCGTAAGACAAACACAAAATCCATGCCTCACCGGGATTCGTACCCGGACCCCTTTCGGACGAATGATAAGAGGCCATCGCTTAGAGCACTGCGCCACCGGGGCGGCACGACGCGACTTTCTCCGCGTCTCGCAACAAAAAACCACGTTTACTATTGTGAACAAGATACACCATTTTGTGGTGAAAATAAAATCAACAATCAGGTATAGTTTTGCACGGCATTATGGTAAAATATCACCCCACACTATGGTGCAAGGTTGCATCATGTTTTGGATTTTGTTTGCACCACAAAATGGTGTATCATTTCTTAGAAAGTGGTGCAGCTGGTGTAGTACCACTTATTAGTGCAACCTACCACAAAATTTTTAACAGTGTACTATTGGCTAAAATCAATTCAAAAATTCGAAACTTCCAATTGTTGAGTTTTATAGGACGCTGACTTTCTGAAGTATTTGTATGCATTTCAAGAAACGTTAATTACTTTAGGAGTGACAGAAAATTTTCGAAAACATTTGGTTCGGTTGCCTACTTAAAATTTTTTAGCTCAAAGAAGATGATTACAAAAAGAAGTTACATGTGTGTCCAAAATTAAAGTCAGGAAGGCATTTGCAGGGATAAAAAGGAAAACACGTAACAGCAGGTGGAGACGTTTGGCATCTCAAGAGACACAATCATAAGGGTGATGAACATTTTATAACAACAGAAAAATATGCACACATTTTGCACACACCGGTCACTTGAATAAATGTCACCAAGGTGAGATGTGAGAATGCAACCTAAAATGTCTTAATAAGGAATGTGATCATCTCGTACGGACAGACAACTCTCACAACGACAATGCATACCAGGTTGTTGATGAACTCCGGAACCAAGGTACTCCATTGCTCGATGACAGCGGCTGCCTAGCTTAGGAAGGGTTCTGGGAAGGGGTTGACTAACTGCTACGCGTCGTCCCAGAGCATCCCAAACAGGATCTATAGGGTTCAGGTCCGGAGACCTGGCTGGCCATGTCCGTACGCCGAATATCTTCGCTCTGCACGAAATCATCGACAAGCTGATCCCTGTGCTGGCAAACGTTCATTCCATAAAAGGAATTGAGGGCCAACAACTCCCCTAAAAAGTCTGACATAGGGTTCTAGAATCTCGTCCCTGTAGCAATTAGCATTCACATTGCTTCCTGCGAACACGTGGAGTAGTGTTATGCGGCCGCCGCGCCGCCTCCCATAGACTCTCCTTCGCGGACGTTTGCAGGACCATAACGGGTTCTATGTTCCGTCCAAATGAAATGTCAACGAGAATCCGTTTGTAGACTGATTCTGGACTCGCGTGTAAAAAGGACATCGGTCCACTGTCCAGGTTTCAGGAACGATGTTGCCTGCACCGCTTCAAGGGGGCTCTCCTGTGAGATGCGGTTAGCGGTACATAAATCATGGGTCTCCTGGAATAAAGGCTAATTGCATTAAGCCTTCAATGTATCGTTTGTCGTGATGCCGTAGTTCCAGTGGCAGAAGAGAGCTCCGAAGACAATTACCGGGCTGTATAAGACCTATCATTCCGAGGTGTCGTATGCCTTGGACGACCTTGACGAGGCTTTTATGACACCCTAACTGTTAAATAAATAAATACATCGCTCTTAACCACGTTCTAGAAACACACAGCAACCGAAAAATTGTTTTTCAGCCGCCGCTGTGGAATGAACCAACGGCTAGATATCGAGAGTTCTGTTGGAGTTCTGTTTCTAGAACGTGGTTAAGAGCGATGTATTATTTATTTACTGTCGCCACGTATTTGGAGTATTTTCAACTTGGATCTCGCCCTTTGGATTTAACTGCTATAATATATATATAGCCTGTGCCGTTAATACCCACCAGATGGAGACGTCTCCGTAGCTGAGCCCATCTTACGGATTTATGATGTCAGAAGCTGACTTAAAAATACACATAGCACCGTGTATTGTTGGTCACCGTGAGTATATGTAACGCGCTCGGCTAGATATCGAGAGTTCTGTTGGTTCATTTCCACAGCGGCAGCTGAAAAACAATTTTTCGGTTGCTGTGTGTTTCTAGAACGTGGTTAAGAGCGATGTATTTATTTATTTATTGTCGCCACGTATTTGGAGTATTTTCAACCCTAACTGGTGTTTATGAATTGCTACTCTAACTGTGAAACCATTCTGGGGTGGATATTTAAGTCTCTTGCTATCTGGGACTGAGACTGGTCTGCTTCAAGTTGTCCTATCGCTCTCCACCTTAAAGTGTTGAATACAAGTGTATGGGACATAGGGGAAAACATTTGCAGTGAGCAATGTCACTGCCGTTCCCCGTTGACATGATACTCAATGTGCATATTGGACATTATTTTTCTCACTGATATGCACATTTCACAGCGGAAATTCGCGTCTCGAGTCAATTTGCATATCCCTTGTAAACACTGTAACATTTCATTGAGCACTTTGAAGTATTTGCCCGCTACTTCCTTCAGAACTTTAATTTTACACAACTACTGTATAAAACTTGACTAATGCTAGGATTCAGTCATGTAATTAATTTTGCGAGGGTATAAATATAAATCTTCTATTCCAAAAATTACATGCTGATATACATGGAAGTTTTAGAGCACAAGGCTAGAAAAATTCGAAATCTTCGATTATTTCTTTTACTTCGAGGAGGAGTGAAAACAAGTAATGATGAATATCAGAGAATGCATCGGATGAAGTTTTGTTCTCAGGAAATTTTAAATCACAAACAAGCAGGAGAAAACAGAATTTTTATTCAGTTTTTAATTCTAAGAGAAGGGGATACCGAAATAGAGGATTTTTTTGTTATTAATTTTTAACGGACACCTCCGAACAACGGTAAACTCCGAGCAACGGCAAGTTTTGATTGGCACAGAACAGCTGCCATAGGATTAACATTAACAATAGCTGTTTCTCAGATACCACAACAAAAGCCTGTAATACCTGCTACTGAAACATCAACAACACAAAATTCACATAGCTAAATATTAACAGAGACATTTCAAAACCTCAAGAATTAAAACATTTAAGCATTGCGAAGTTTCTGGCATTTAAACATTAGTAAGAGAAACATGATATAACGCATTCGAATACTACACAGTCGAATCACATTATTGTGACCACCTCCTACTTTTGACGTCAACAGCGCGTAGCCAATGAAAAAAGGCAGGTGTCGTAAGCTGGCTTGGAGTGTATATAAGGTGTGCTGTAGGCAATCTGAAAACATATCCCTCGTTGCTGTCATAGATAAAAGGAGCGATTTATCAGATTTGCAAAAAGGGATGATTATCGGCTTTCGGGCCAAGGGTGGCGGTATTTCTGAAACAGCGCAGTTTGTGAACTGTTCGCGTGCTGCTTTGGTTAAAGTGCATCGTGATTGGAGAAATGGCACCATTGAGAATAAGCGACGTGGAAACTGCAGAGCACCACGTGCCATTGATGTGAGAGGTGAACATCGGCTTCGAAGGTGCATGAGGGCCGATCGACACGCTACAGTGGAGCAACTCACTTGCCGAATGAATCAGGGGGCTGTGAATAAATGCAATGTGTTGTACGTAAGTAAATGCATACTCTCGAAACACTCGTTTTATTTCCCACCCACCTAGATTTTGGCATGTGAAAGATCCATAGCATAAATTATCTACAAAGAGTACAGGGTACTCTCCGGATTTTGTGCCCAAGTGGTCGTTAACAATACACCGAAGAACGTCTTTATGCAAATCGAAGCAACAGCAGGCAAACGACGGCGCGTGTAAAGGTCACGAAACGGTAAAAATAACACCTGATACTGAGCTCTGTTAATCAGCGTTATTCTTCTTCAGATGGGAAAGGCAGCTGACTTAAGCGAGTTTGACAAAGGACAAATTGTAATGGCCAGACGACTGGGTCACAACATTTCCGAGACAGCAAGGCTTATGGTGTGCTCACGGTCAACCGTGGTTAGTATCTTCAAAAAGTGGTCCGAGGAGAGAAAAAACCCACGAAACTCCGTGAAGGTGTGGGCCGACAACGGCTATTCGATGCTAAAGTTGACGAAGGCTATCCCGTATGATACGAGCCAACAGAAGGGACACTGTAGCGCAGCTTGTCGGTTATTTGAATGCTGGTGACGGGAGTAATGTGTCACAACACAAAGTACATCGAAATCTTCTAAAAATGGAGCCACGCATCCGCAAGCCACTATGTGTGCCCAAGCTAACCTCGCTTTACCATCTAAAGCACCTACAATGGGACACAAACATCAAAAGTCGACTTTGAATGATTGGAAAAAGGTCGTCTGGTCCGATGAATCTCGTTCCTTGTTGCACCGTGTGGACAGACGGGTACGTGCGTACCGATTTCCTACGGCAGTATTGACACCAGAATGCACTGTGGGACGAGAACAAACCGGTGGAGGAAGTGTAACGCTTTGGGCAATGTTTTGCTGCAAAAGCCTGTGCCTAGTCATCCATGCGCAGGAAACTATGACGTCCACCACCTACCTAAACATCATTGTAGACCAGGTACATCCTTTCATGGCAACGGCGTTTCCCTATGGTAGTGAGTAGACCCTTTGTGCTGATGCGTGTTTTGTTTTGCATGAAGTGTATCTTCATTGATAGTTTTCAATATCCATACTTGAGCAAGATGCCCCGGTGGCGCAGTGGTCTATTCGCTGATTTCTGCCCATTCGTCCGAGAAGAGTCCGGGTTCGAATCCTGGTGAACCATGGTTGTTGTGTTCGCCTTACGGCACTGGCTCTCTTCCCTCCTGGGAACCAGTGGCCGTAAATTACGGACGGCGGACTGCTTATAGACCATCGAGTTGCTCACGGTGGTTGCTAAACACCCAAACAAAACACAAAAAAATACGATTATCTGAGAAATAATTCTTAAACTAAATGGGAATTCAAAGGATGAACAAAGGTGAAAGTTTTTACATCGTCAGCAATTCGTTCTTTACCAAAGTTATCACTCTTAAATTTTGTGGCAATGAAATCTTTAAAAAATATTTTAAAAGTTTGCGATTTCTTTACAGGCTCAGTAAAGATCGTCAGAATCCGTAAGCTGTCAATTACTGGTCCAGAGTTAATGATAACATCAATAACGACGTCTAAAGAACAGACAGAATAAAATGTGGTAGCTTCAAAAATTAAAACTAACATATCCTTTTGGCTGTTTTAATAAAACTACCTCGAAACTCAGTACCAGTAATAGTAAAATAAAAACCACAGTCACAGACATTGCATTTGTTTCTGCTCCCACGAAGATCGTTCTCAAGATACCAAATGAGAAATAAGACAGGAAGCTTAAATCAGGCTGAAATTACGTTTTCAACATCTATGCTGGTAAAGATCGATCAATGAATAAACTACAAGCTTTCAGTTAGTTCATTTCCCGAGATCACGCATGAACAACGATTCCCTGAACACAGACTTTAGTTGGCTTGTCGCCGAATCTTGTCATCCGATCAAGAGACAGACAAAAAATCAAAGACATCATTCGGGTAGATATTCCTCAAGATATTTTTAAAATACATACATTGAAATGCTAGTTTATTAGGTACACCTACCTAATAGCACGGTGCAAGGCCCTTGCCCTTCAGAGCAGCCCGAATTCGTCAGGGCATGGAAGATACCAGATGAAGGAAATGTTGTTCAGGATTTTTGTACCATAAGGAAATGACTGAGTCGCACTGTTGCTGTAGAAGGGACAGAGCCACAGTCTAGAAGCGAACAGCACGTTTAACCTCACCCTGAAGATGATCGATGGTGTTTAAATCCGGGGTTTGCGAAGGACTCTGAAACAAGAAACCTCGTTCGAATGTTCCTGGAACCATTGGTGACGATTCGACCCTTGTGACCGGGTGCGTTACTCTTCTGGATATATCCATCTGCTTAAGGATAATCTGTAGCTATGAACGGATACATTTGGTCAGTAACGATGTTAGATACTGCGAGGCGTTCACATGTCCTGCAGTGGGTATCAAAGGGCCAAATGAATGTTAGGAAAACATTCTCCAGAGCCGGACACCGTCGTCACCAACCTACACCGTTAACACCTTACACGCTGGCTCCACAGCCTCATATTGCTTTCAGATCCAACCATCCGCATGATGCAGAAGTAACCTTGATTAGTCCGTCCAGGCGAATTTCTCCCAGCCCTCAATGGTCCAGTTTCGATATTTCGGAGGTAACTAGAGGCGCGCCTTCGAGTCTTGCGCTGATAACATCGGCACGTGGCATGGTCTTCGGCTGCTGTAGCTCATTTGGAAGCCTCTCCCAGCGTCGTTCGAATGTTCCTGGAACCCTTGGTGACGATTCGACCCTTGTGACCGGGTGCGTTATCCCTCTGGATATATCCATCTGCTTAAGGATAATCTGTAGCTATGAACGAATACATTTGGTCAGTAACGATGTTAGATACTGCGAGGCGTTCACATGTCCTGCAGTGGGTATCAAAAGGCCAAATGAATGTTAGGAAACCATTATCCAGAGTTGTACACCGACGTCACCAACCTATACCGTTAACACCTTACACGCTGGCTCCATAGCCTCATATTGCTTTCAGATCCAACCATCCGCATGATGCAGAAGTAGCCTTGATTAGTCCGTCCAGGCGATTTTCTCCCAGCCCTCAATGGTTCAGTTTCAATATTTCGGAGCCAACTAGAGGCGCGCCGTCCAGTCTTGCGCTGATAACATCAGCACGTGGCATGGTCTTCGGCTGCTGTAGCCCATTCCGGACATGGTCTTTTGCTGATATAGTCCATTCGGAGCATGGTCTTCGGCTGCTGTACCCAATTCAGGGCATGGTCTTCTCCTGCTATAGTCCATTCGCGACATGGTGTTCGGCTTCTGTATCTCATTCGCGACATTGTCTGATTAGTGGTGCGTTCGGAGACCACCTTCGACAGACCAGTGTTTTTTTTTTTTTTTTTTTTTTTGATTGGAGGTTTAACGACCACCGTGAGCAACTCACTGGGCTATACAGACCAGTGTTTAATAATACAGTGATTTTTCGTGGTGTGGCCCGTCTGTTCACTTGCACGATTCTCGCAATTCTCCTTTGACCCCTTAGATCTATCACCTGTTTTTGTCCACAGAATCACCAATTGCTGGAAGTTTTTCAGAGTCGCTACCTTCAGAGTTGTGGGTGAAAGTCCCAGGAGGTGGATGTTTGGGAGTTAATCACACCCGCACTCCTGGTGCCAACTATGACGCCACGTTCAAAGCCGCTGAGATCATTCGTTTTGTCTATTGCGACTCTCAATCGAACAGCAACTAAGGCCAAACAAACTGGCTGGCCTGAATTATACCGCACACCTAAACTTATAATAATGGTGGTGTTTGCGTCATTTGGTAAACAAGCAGCATTAGAGGTAAGCTTCGTTACGGTCTGGGAATTCCAACAAGGACGTATCATTTCTGTATAGAAGATATATTCACGATCATTTTGAAGAGGTTCAGGAAAGCTTTTGTTCATGCTCAAGAGACAGATATTTGTGCATTAAAATATTGGATAGCTGAACATGGCCTCCCATGATTTTTGCAGCTCTTCTGGACGATCTGATTCTCAATGAATTTCAGTAACCCTCGTGAGGTTGCTAAACTCCATGATAAGTGAAATTGTTCTTGAAGGAGAAATCGCCTGTCTTAATTTACAGTACTGTTTTTAAGGTATAAAAAAACCCGTAGTTTAAGAGTGAATGAAGCACCCATGGCGGCATTTTAACCTAAATAAAACCTATATAACAGCATACGTCTGTCCCTAACGCTCTGATGTCATTCAGTACTTGCAGCGCCATCTGCTTTTATCCGGTGGCCGAAATCGGAACTAATCTCACCGCTATCGCACGACACGTACGTAAAATTAAGGAGAAATACCGGAAAATAAAATATAGTTAGTAATTCAAACACTCGACGTGGATCAGGAACACCAAACAAAAATCATCGCTCTTCCACGTTAATAAGTGAGTCACAGAAAAATTCTCATCGGCCGCCACCGGGAATTGAACCCACGATCTTACAGTTACGCGCCGGACATGCTAGCACTGCACCACAGTGGCCTCGAATTCTCCAGACTCACATGTGATTAATTGCCAAACTACATGGCAGGTTGCTTTTTGGAGCCCCGCACAATGCTGGGGATTCGCCGACGATAGAAAGCAGCAACTGAACAAATAACTAGGAGGCGAATGAATAATTAATACACACAATTGACGTGGATTAGGAAGATCAAACAGATGTCACCGCTCTTTCCACGTTAATAAGTGAGTCACGAAAAATTATCATCTGTCGCCACCGGGAATTCGCCTCCTAGTTATTTGTTCAGTTCCTGCTTACCATCTTTGGTGAATCCCCAGAATAGTGTGGGCCTCCAAGAAGCAACCTTCCATGTGGTTTGGCTGTTAGTTGTTTGTGAGTCTGGAGAATTCAAGGCTGCTGTGGCGCATTGGGAGCATATCCGGCGCGTAACTGGAAGACCCGGGGTTCGATACCCGGTGGCGGCAGAGGATAATTTTTCCGTGACTCACTTATAAACGTCGAAAGAGCGATGACTTCTGTTTGATGTTCCTAATCCACGTCAATTGTGTGTATTAATTATGGATGTTGTGTTTGTCTTACGGCACTGGCTATTTCCCTTCCCTGGAACCAGTGACCCTAAATTAGTGACGGGCGACTGCTTATAGCCCATCAGTTACTCACGGTGGTCGTTAAACCTTCAATGAAAAAATCTCACGAATGGCTCACTTGAAAGCGTAAGACGTCACGTGCGATATAAACCAAACAGACTCATTTGTCGAGCAGCAGTTAGCGTTCGATTGAGAGTCGCACTCCTAGGCTTTTCAATGAAATTGCAGCAACAGTTTACCGTGATTGATACGATATGCAAAAAAATTTCAGAAAAAGGCCATCCTATGCACGAAAACGCCTAGTGAATCAGGAGAGCTAACGAAGACTGCTGAGAGGCGTGGAAAGCAAACAGCCAGGCTACAATACGGCAAATCACAGCAGAATTCAACATTGTGTGCTCAAGGTTAGTCTCCAAACGTAACCACAGGGCGAACTGAACCCCTCGGTTGCTCCGGGCGCCGCAGTTTAAGAAACAAATAATTTTCCGTAGAATTTTTTATAATTATTAGTTTTTGTGTGTAAGATTTGGTGTGCGAAGCCCTTAAAAAGATGCATTTTTGAAGTTTTTTTTCGTTTTCAATTTCCCCATTTTTGAATAGCTTATCGCCCTTCGCCACACAAATACTGAGATTTGCAGATTTCAAGTGATTATTGTAACTTCAAAAGCAAATAAAATGGATCCGATGCGTTGTTAAGATGCGCGGTACAGCTGCAAACGGTATAAAAACAAGCCTGCAGCTGACCGCGATCATATCGCACTGTGAAGTTGAGCGAAAATGTCGCGGCGGGAGAGAACTGACTTTGAGAAAGGAAAGATTGTTGGGTGTGATATTAGTGGGTTGTCCATAAGAGAAACCGAGAGGCGTTTAAACATACCCAAGTCAACTGTTTTAGATGTACGGAATAAGCGGAAGACACATGGCGTGCCTGAAGCAGCAAAACGTACCGGCAGACCAAAGAAAATCAGTGATAGAGGACGTCGGAGCCTCAAGAGAATCGTTACAGCTAATCGACGGAGTACTGCACAAGACCTCAGTGTACAGGTGAGTAAAAATGCTGGAACATCGGCATGTACACGTACCATTCGCAGAGAACATCATTCCATGGGTTACCGTGGTCGTGCGGCTGCTCATGAGTCTTTCATCTCCACTCGGAATGCTACTCGTAGTTTAGCATGGTGTAAAGAACATTTATCGTGGACCGTAGATCAATGGAAACGGGTCCAATGGACTGATGAATCCAGATACACGATTTATCAGTCTTATGGCCTTGTGTAGGTAGGGCGGCAGCTGGGGGAACGTTATTTACCACAGTGTACTGTTCCTACGGTCAAGTTTGGAGCTGGCAGTGCACTCGTGTGGGAGTGTTTTTCGTGGTATGGTCCCGGCCCATTATTTAATGTGGACAAACATGTTAACCAGCACGTCTACCTCGATATTCTGGACAATTGTGCCTTACCAACTCTGTGGTGACAATTCTATGGAACCGAGCCTTGTTGGTACCAGCAGGTTAATGCACCGAGCAATAAAAAAAGGACTGTTACCGCGTGGTTTGACGATAATTCCGTATCGTGTGTGGACTGGCCAGCACAGAGACCTGATCTTAATCCCATAGAAAACCTATGGGATGAATTAGAGCGCCGCATAAGAAGTTTGGCACTAAGGCCTACTACTAGGCCACAGTTAGCAGCAGCATTGTGTACTGAATGGAAGCGCATACCTACTACCGCTGTGTTCCTAAACCTTGTCGAAAGCATGTCTCGAAGGGTCAGTGCATGCATTAAGGCCGAAGGTGGACCGACACCGTACTAATGTATGTCAATAAATGCTATGTTGTGTTTCTCCTGTAGGTGTCCGGTGACGTTTGTCAATATAGTGTATATGTAATACGCAATAAAAACGTGTAACGCACTACGTGACATGACGCAGATGACTTATTACTGTGGTGACGCACAAATCAAATGGACAATGTTGCAGCCCTAAGCCTCCTGGGGTAGCTCAGTTGAAAGAACAGCCACTCCTGGGTAGAATAACGTGGATTCGAATCTCACCACCGGCAAAATGTTGTATGTTAAAAACGTGAATGATGCGAAAATATTGAGTCAGAGCATGTTGTAAGTGCAAAACAGCATATTTGTTTTCATTGATGGGTATTTTTTGTTTGTTTTTATAATTGAGAAACCTGACCTTCTGTTGGCTATCGTGCATACTCATGTCGATTGTTTACAGAAAAATCTGATTACATTCACTTCGTCTGAAGTACGACAACCTTTTCAACTGCTCTTAGTAGTGTACATAGAGACAGTTTTGCAAAGGCTGTCAAAAAATACAATTCCCTAATAAGTAAAGATATTTATTTACAGTTACCTACATTAACTAATGTAGGTAACTGAAGACTTACTACACATAAGAAAAAGTACATTGTGTTTCCATATGATCAATAAGAAAGCTAACATATTTGGCATTTTTTATCAGGAGCTATAACATGATAAAGTTCACTGAATGGACAAATTACTACACCGATCATCCAAAACATTAACACCACTTACCTCGTATGATGCAGGTCCTCCACTCGTCGCCAAAGGAGATTTGACTCGATGAGGTATAGATTCAATGAGATGTTAATACGTGCCTCTTGATATTTGATACCATAACTGCAAACGGAAAGGTCCCGCAGTTCGCGTAAATTACGTGGTTGGGGTGAAGCTGCTTGTACCCATTTCTTCAATTCATACCACAAATGCTCGATAGGATTCATGAATTTAAGGGCCATGGCGATGAGCGGAATTTCTCTCTTTATGTCCTTGGAACCATTCCTGAACATTCTTCGCAGTGTGGCATGGAGCATTGTCTTGTTAGAAAGACGCCATCTTTGCCAGAGAATACAGTCGGAATTACGGGTTATACTTGATCAGCCACGATGTTAGGATACGTGACAGCTGCCAGGGTTCGCTCTACAGGGATAATATTAGGTGCTTGAATTAATTCCCGCTGTTGCCCAATAGAGCGCAGGAGTGGTGCGCTGTGATCTTCATTTCGCACGCACGTACCGTCCGTAGTCTGGGCGAAGCAGTGTGTGACACGCGATCGGAGGGCACAGCACACGAGTTTGTATCGCATTCACGATGTCGAGCTTCGTACCAAAAAAGGCGCATTTGCGGGAAGCATTACTCTTCTGCTTTCATCTCAAGAAATCTTCAGCGGAAAGTCATCGTTGCAAGCTCAGGCCTATGGGGAACATTCCCTATCGGAAACAACATGCAGAGAGTGGTTCAGACGCTTCAAAGCTAACGAATAGGACGTGAAGGACAAAGAGCGCCCTCGGCAGCCGAAAAAGTTCGAAGATGGCGCATTGGAGGCCTTATAGGACGATTATTCATGTCAGACGCTCCACGAGTTGTCTGAAACACTACGGGTCGATTAATCAACGGTTAGCAAACGTTTAAAGGCAATGGGAATGATCCAGAAGTTCGGAAACTGGATCCCACATGCATTGCGGGAAAGCGACATCACCAAACGTGAAACCATGTGTGAATTGCTGCTGCAACGACACAAACGGAAGTCGTTTTTGCATCGAATAGTGACTGACGATGAAAAATGGATTCGTTACGACTATCCTAAGCGCAAGAAATAATCGGTTCGTCCCGGCAAACCATCAACCTCCACGCCTGAACCGGACATCCATTGCAGGAAGGTGATGCTGTGCATTTGGTGGGATCAAGTAGGTGTTGTGTATTCTGAGCTGCTGCAACCCAGTGAAACCATCAATGCTGAACAGTACCGACGTCAATTACTCGATGTGAAATGTGCACTCACAGAGAAACGGCCGCGATACGCCAAAAGACATGACAAGGTTATTCTTCTCCACGCCAACGCTAGACCTCATGTCGCCAAATCCGTAAAGGAACTCTTGGAGGCACTTGGCTGGGACGTCTTTCCCGTCCCGCCTTATTCCCCGGACATTACTCCTTCGGACTTCTATTTGTTCCGGTCGCTACAACATGGCCTGTCAGAGCAGCACTTTCTTTCTGTCGCGGATATCCAAAAATGGCTCGATGAATGTTTCGCCTCGAAAGAACCTGCATTTTTCTACCGCGGAATCCATTTGTTACCCCAACGGTGGGAAAGGACCGTAGCTGCTAGCGGACACTACTTTGAATAGACTATCTTGTACCGTTCTGTGGCAACACACAGATGTTTGTGTGGCAAAAAACAGAGGGAATTAATTCAAGCATCTAATAGGTCTACGTGATTCCCAAGAAAATATTGCCCAGACCACCACATTCTTTCCAGCAACCTGGATCCGCCCCACAGTGCATCCAGGTGAGAAGGCTTCCTTTGGTAAACGTCGCACACGAGCTCGTCCGTCAACACGGTGTAACAGAAAATGGAATTCGTCTACTTAACCATGAGACCCTGTTCCAATCTTCTATGGTCCAATGTCGAAGATTGAGTGCCCACTGCAAGCGTTGACAACAGTGAACGCTGTGAGCATAGGCACACAAATGAGTTTGCGTCTGCGCAGACCCATATCCAAGAGCGTACGATGAACTGTGTGTTCGGACAAATTGGGCCCTTCACCACAATTGAAATTATGGGTATTGTCAGCCACAGTAGCCCTATTGACCCGTGGCATCAATGAGGCGTGACCTGCCCACGTCTTGTGGACGGTTCGAAGTGTCACTTATTTCGGATCATCTTTTATAACTACTACCGACTGCATAGCGTGAGCAGCCTACCGGCGTAGCTGTTTCGGAAATGCTCTTACCAAGGCGTCTTGCCATAACGCGATCTGGCCTTTGTCGAAATCAAATAAATCCTTTGCTTTTCCCATGTTGAGACGAAACGAAAAACTGACTGAGAGATCAGATCATATGTAGATAGTTTTAGGAAGGGAGTATCTGAACCCAGGTCTTAACCCTTTAAGCGGCCGTTGTATCTGAACCAAATGGTGTCCCAAATTTTCTGCCCTCCTCAAACAGGCCTGTTGATATAGCGGCCGGGATATACGGAAGCTATGGGAAAACTATTCCTTTCTCTCTCTCATCTCATCAGAATGGACTGTATATCTATCGCTGGTAGTAAGTGCTCCCTTATGGTCTTAGTCTTATAGTTGGTGGTCTGATTCCCTTAGAGTTTTTTACTCTCTGCTCCATGACCCAAGGAGTGATTGGGAAGGGCTAGTCCCCCTTACACAGACATCATGTCCCTGAGTAGAAACAAGTTGCTCAAATATCTTTTCTCTTTTTTCTTAGGTTCTTCGCCATTTCTGTAGTATTTTCGGGGAAAAGGTAATATGATTGGAAGGATTAAGGAAAATAATTCTCCTTAAATGCCCACTTCGAATGGCAAACCTAAGGGAAAAGCAACGTTTTCTGATGTGCAGGTTCACGTTCTAACTGATTTCAAACCATTTTGCTAACCCCGAGTTAATTCGTTGCAGCCGGTTAAAGAGTTAAACAACCCTTAGAAACAGAAAGCTAAAAGATTTGGGCTAGAGTGTCCGATAGGAAAGTCACACGGAAGCGAGGTAGAAAGGCGGAGGAAGACGCCCTTATTTATTATCGAGGGGCCAGTACCCGCGGTCCGACGGCTTAAGGGGCCCATCCGACACACGGAGGATATTTAGTGGTTCGAGCGTTCGTACCTGCCTGGGATCAAACCTGAGGCTTTCCCGTGGCTTTCACGAGCGTTGACCACTAGGCCATCCGCAGCCCCTGACTGAGAGAGTTCCGACCCAGGTATTATATACACTGCTGGCCACCCAAAATGCAACACCAAGAAGGAAGTATCCGATTGGCATGAAATTCGCAGATGCGTCGCCCGCGAGAGGACATGCAAACGATTAACATTGCAGGGAATATGCAAATCATGTGCGCCCGGCACGCCACCGAGAAGCACTATAAGAAGGGTGCACAGAAGGCGGGGTGAAAGTAGTGGAAATGTGTTGTGCTGCCGGACCTGTGCGTGGGAAGCTTCCTGATGCCTCATCGCAGAATACGGGAATCATTCCAGCACGTTTCGGAGTTCGACAGAGGACGAATAGTGGCTTATTGCGACAGCGGTTTATCGTACCGAGACATCGGCGCCCGTATGGGACGACATCCAGCCACAGTGAGGCGAGTATGGATTCGGTGGGTGCAGGAGGGGCGGACGGACCGACGCGAGCGTTTGCCGCAGCCGCGGCACACCGCCGAACGAGAGGACCGGCATGTTGTGCGGCGGGCATTGACGGCTCGCACAGCCACATCACGAACGTTAGCGCAGGAATTAGGGTGTGTTGCGCAACAACCTGTGTCAGCACGTACTGTTCGACGTCGTCTGCAGGAGCGAGGACTTGTCGCACGGCGCCCATTGCTCCAATTATCATTGACGTTACACCATCGGCGAATGCTGCGGCAGTGGGCCGTTGAACGCCGCACCTGGACTATGGAATGGCACGACATTGTCTTCTCCGACGAATCTCGCTTCTGCCTGCAACACCACGATTGTCGGATCTGCGTGTGGCGGCACCGCGGCGAGAGACTGTATGACGCCTGCATTATTCATCGCCATACCGGTCCGTCGCCTGGCGTTATGGTTTGGGGCGCAATTGGATATGACACCCGCACCCTTCTGGTACGCATCGCCGGTACACTCAACAGCCACCGCTACATCTCCGACGTTTTGGAGCCTGTAGTCCTCCCTTACCTGCAGGACCAGCCAGCGACCACGTTTCAACAGGACAATGCGCGCCCGCACGTGGCACGCATCGTGCAACAATTCTTCACGGCCCACAAGGTGTCACTGCTGCCGTGGCCCGCCTGTTCTCCCGTTATGTCGCCCATCGAACACGTCTGGTTTCTGATCGGCAACCGAGTGTCCCGGCAAGCACCACCTGCGGCTACGCCTGATGAACTGTGGCAACGTGTGGATGCAGCCTGGACCGACATACCCCAAGCCCACATCCAAAGCCTCTTTCGTTTGATGCCGCGGCGTGTAGCGGCCGTTATTGCCAGCCATGGGGGTCACACGAACTATTGATGTCTGCGTGTTCCGCAAGTCGCACGGGTCTGTAAGCTCAATCGTTTCACCTTTGTATCTGTTGTTATGTGTCCAGTAAATCTGGCTTTGCTATGTCTTGTCCTTCTTGGTGTTGCATTTTGGGTGGCCAGTAGTGTATATCATTCGTGAACTTGGCACGTGACGTACGTTGATTGTCTGCACGCGCGCTTATTTGCATAACGCAGACGTGGTTTTAATGTGTTGGCTGATCGGTGTGTATTCACCCCGATAACGATATGCAAAGCAGAACTGTTGCGTCCACTCAACTGGAACGCTGAAACTGGCAATACCTTTAATTAGAGCAGGTCTCTGCGCATTGGAAACGAGTCACGGAAAAGTAATCATAAGTAAATGCGGCGACGTAAGTGAGCTTAACCGTGGTCGGAGATTAGTTGCGTGAAATGCCGGAAGTTTAAGCACCGCAACTACTAAACTGTTGTGATTTCCACATCAGGTCGTCTCACGTACATACCAAGACTACTTGAAATATGGAAAAACTTTCAACCAACAGGAGAAATGTGGCCGTAAAAGTACAATTGACTCCCGAGGTGAACGCAGACTGTCACAAAGAATCGCACGTCTACCGCTGAGCAGCTAATGTCAGAATTTAATGTTCACAAACTTATGCACAATGACTATCCGTCCAACCATGGACAAAATAGATTGTGGAAGTCGACTTCCACATCGTGTCCCCTTGTTGACTGCAAGGCACCGAAAGATTAGGCTGCAGTTTAAAAGACTAATCGTAACTGGAGTGCGGAGGGCTGAAAACACGTCATCTACTCTGACGAATCACAGTTTCACCTCCATCACGGCGATGGAAGGGTGCGTGTGTGACGTAAACCACACGAAACAATGGAGCCAGCTTGTCGAGTTGGGTCACACAGGAAGGTAGAGGCGGTGTGGCAGCTTTAGTGTGTTTACATGGGCATCCTTTGGGCCCATCGTACCAATCAAGACCTCCGTCACCGGCACAAGGTATATACAAATATCCTCGCCAATCATCTATATACGTTCGCAACGACTATCTTTTCGCAGCATAACGCCATCTTTCAAAAGGACAACGCCACTCCACGTTCTTCCTAAGTATCGACAAACTGGTCCAAGAAGTATTCAATCGAGTTTACCACAAGTGAATGGAACCCTCGATCGCCGGACCTTAAGCTCATTGAGAATTTGCGAGAAGAATGGGAAATATCTGTTGAATTCCACCGATCCCCAAAGGTAACTGTGGATGCTCTACGACTGTGATCCTCGTTTCATGGGCGGCAATACCACCTCCGTGTTTTCAACATCTCATTGAGTTCATACTAAGACGCCTATGAGGACAAAAGGTGGAGCAACAAGTTATTCGTTAGGCGCATACGACAATTTGCCCATTCAGTTTACATGCACTCAACCGTGAAATCACCCACGGACCGTAGTCTGATGGTTCTCATTCTGCAACTGCTTCTTAAGCACCCCACACATTTCAGAGACGGATTGGTCAAAATTAGAACTCTAGTCAGTGTTGCAAAATTTTTCAACCAGACGGCTCTAACAGTTTCTAATCTTGACATGCGCTGTGTGGCGTCGGGTTGTTGTACTGCGTCATCCTGCCGGGAGTAAATCCAAGTTTCTTTCCCCAAAATGAAATGGTTCTTTCATGTTCTGCAACATGTTGCAATATGCGTTAAGGTTTGTTGGTATTCATCGTGCCGTAATTCGGAATGAATAAGACGTCACTCATCTCAAAATGCAAACGCTAATTCTTCTTGTTGACCGGATAACTTTGAGTTCTTTTGTCTCAATAAACTTAAATTTTTTTATTCCATAATTGTCTGGATCGTTTAAAAGTTAAGTGATGAGCTCACCTCTCGAAATCGGTGAGCATGGATTGAAATAAGCTGTTTCCCTCCTCATATAAGAAGTTAAATATATAAACAGAAAAACGAAATAATAATAAAAAAAACTGCCTTTGTTCTGTCAGTCGAACTTCTTGGATTCTAACGGGTGCTGCATCCCAGTACTTAATAAAAATGTAATGAAATGTTCTAAATGCAATGCATAACCCAAACTTCGCAGCCCCGGTGACGCAGTGGTCTAATCGCTGGCTTCTGATCATTCGTTCAAGATGGGCCTGGTTTTTTTCTAGGGGTAGGGTTGAAAACCACCACAAACAACTCGATGGGCAGCTGCCCGTACCTAATTTAGGGACACTTGTTCTAGGAAGGGAGAGAACTAGTGCCGTAAGACAAGCACAACATCCATATGCTAGAATAAATTACCAACGTTTATTCACAATTGAATGTTTTATTAATATCGATTAGAGTTTCGCAGACGCACACAGCACAGAATATTTCGTATATGTAACAAGTACGTAGCACTGAAACATTAAGACTTTTCAGATATGTTGCGCAATGTAACAGTAATGTTTCAGAAACCTTACGGTTACGTCAAAATGCCCTCAAACGTTACATAACGTTGAAACATAACCAATACGTTACAGTCTTTGTAACTTCAACATATCAATTTCATGTTACTGTTACGCATTTGACAGATATTTGTAACTTCTTTACATTACTGTTACGTATTTACTACGTTGAACAGTATAGTTTTAATAAACTTTGTAAAATCACAATAAAAAATATTACACTCGACAGCTGTTTCAAAAGCAAAAACAGTCGTATTACGAGTTGTTACGTTTTCACAGGTTTAACGCAGTCCTCTATCCATTGGAAACAGTGGCGGCGTTTATATATTGATAACAAAAGAAATAAAAATCGGTCCCAAATGAGGGTGTCGAATTTCTATTATACATGTAGAATAGACTATATTTCAGCGAAAAAAAGAAAGAAAATCAAATCCGTCATTTCTCTAAATACCTACGAGCTTCAAGTAAAAAAAGCATGCTGGTATAGTATACTAATACAACACATACATCTACTAAGATTTTATAAAATGCTTTTTAGAATTTAAAAATTATAATAATCAAAACAATTATTTACTTTCAGATGATTTGGAATCACATACAAAAAAAAAGGATAAAATATTAAATCAACTAACTAGCTAACTCGAGTACAACAGTATCACCAAAGAATATCCCAGTAGCACATGGAATCGTCGGAATGTAACATCAAGGTAGCAATTATGTACAATGGAAACTGTAAAACAGTACTATCGGTGAATGCTATTTTTAACGTAACCGTAATGCACAAAGAGTTATGTTCCAAAATAGATGTTGCTGAAACGAAATTGTAAGATATCTCTGAAAGTGTAACGAAAATGAGAGATTGTAACATATTAATACATATCTGAAACGTTTTGTGCTGTATGGAGAGCGTTTGGCTCGGCGTCATCAGGACAAATGATGCCGAGCCAAACGCTCTGCGAAATCATAATCGATGTTAATAAAACATTTAATTGTGAATAAACGTTGATAATTTATTCTAGTTTGGATGTTGTGCTTGTCTTACGACACTAGTACTTTCCCTTCCTAGAACAAGTATCACTAAATTAGGTAGGTGTTGATAATTTATCATCCTAACGTCACAAGTGTGTAGTCTTAAATATATACAACATCCATGCTTCCCTGGGATTCGGATCCGGACGCATCACGGGCGAATCTCTTAGACAACTGCACTACTGGGTCTGGGATCGAATCCCGGTCAGACACGGAGGTTGTGTTTGTCCTATGGCACTGTTTCGCTCTCTTCCCTGGAACTAGTGGCCCTAAATTAGAGACGGGCGACTGCTTATAGCTCATCGAGTTGCTCACGGTGGTTGTTAAACCGCCAAACACAAATTTCTAGCAGATGTTCAAATATCAGTCCATCAAATCATATTGTGTTCAGTGCTGTAGATGTGGTCAACCTTCCGCGTTGCTTCTTTTCATTTTTCGGGAGAGGGAGTTCTCAATGGGTTACAAGCAGTCTTTCGTCCCTAAGTTAGAGCTATTGATTCCAGGAAATTGAGGGAGCCAGTGCCGAAGAGCTAAAGCACTATCCTTGCCTCACCGGGATTCTAACCTGGACCCATTTGGGACGTATGGGCAGAAGCCAGCGCGTAGTTAGACCACAGTGCAACTAGGTCGGCCTGCTTCTTGTTATGAATATTTTACTTATTGAACTCCCTGAAACATTTTCTTACATTTTTGGCTCACAAAAATCGAATAACTCCATTGGATTTGTTACTAGACTAAGTCTTCATTGTTATAAACAACCGCATCTTACAACACCTAATGCACTGGATGTGACGCGGCTCTGCTTGTTAGCAACAGCGCTGCCTCACCACAGAAAATTTATCATGCTAAAATCGAAGCCCATGAAATCTCACGTTTTGAGCATCTCTTGAATATTTGCATAGAGATGATAGCGCCATATTCCTGATGAACTTGTTTGAAGGTCATCAGTGCTATGCAGTATTGATCATATTATTGTACTTCAATGCGTACGAGGAAATTGCATTTCGTAGCTTATCGCCCACTGACAGGGAAATATTTGCATTCCATTGCATCGCACGACGCCGTGTTTCAAGGTTCTTCAGTTTTCGTTAGAAACTAAGATCTTGTATCTTCATTATTTCAACGCGGATGCTTGCTTTCTATGCTTTCGTATTTACATCAGTTTTCATTATAAGCCCACAACGTGACTTAAGAGCGGTTTCACGAAGGCACTACCTCAGAGATCTATCGATAATGTATTCCAGGGTGAGACAATATGAATTATAGTATGATTTATATCAAAGATGTCACAGCTGACGTAAACGTATGCGGTAAATTCTATTGATCAAGTTCGTTAGTTAACAAAGCATTGAAGGAGTCGGTTAGATCTCTCATTCATTTTTATAGAGATCTACTTCAAAGGCACTTAGTTTATCAACAATAGAACGTGTACGATTAGGAATTATTTAGCGAACATCAGGGCGTGTTCCATCGTTTATGAATCTCACGATTCCATTTCTTACTGCTTTGTGCCAAACATGATACAAAACTGGTTGGAATGGGTGTTTTCGCCGACGCTTCTTGGTATCGGTGTTCAGATATGTACCGACTAACGGATCCAAATCAAAAGGTTGTTTGACGAGGAACGAAGAGCATAATGACGTCATTCTATGAGACTAAATCTAAGTCATAAATTATCGAACGGCTTCTTTGGAAGATGACTGTGGTTCAATATCTAACTTTTCAAAACAACGAATAAGAATTTTCCTATAGCAGGCGCGGACTACGCCGCCGAGATACCGTGAAAATTCCCGGCGGGCCACCATATTCAGGGCCGGTAGACCGTATGCTGACTCAAAAGAAAACAAGTTAGTAAAATCATGCAGTGCATTGATTATGATACGCTTTCCAACATACCAGAAATCATTACTCAAGTTATTACTCAAGTTATGAGGATGATGGCTGTGGAATAAATATCGCTCCGGTGTCTCGACCTTTGACCCTATTTCAATGATATTCAACGGAACCGGTTCAGTATACCTCCAGAACAAATTACTAAAGTTTTGTCGCAATAGAAGCATTTTTAGTTAAGTTATGAGGATAATGGCTGTGGAATAAATCTCGCTCCTTCCTGTGCCCTGACATTTGACCCCATTGCGATGAAATTCAACAGAACCGGTTCAGTATTACTCTGGAACAAATTACTAAAGTTTTGTCGCAATAGAAGCATTTTTAGTTAAGTTATGAGGATAATGGCTAGGGAATAAATCTCGCTCCTGTGCCCTGACCTTCGACCCCCATTTCCACGATATTCAACAGAACCGGTTCAGTATACTTTCGGAACAACATGATAAAGTTTTATCGCAATCGAAGCGTTTGTACGTAAGTTATGACGCATAAGGTCGATGGAATGAATCCAGCTCCTATGTCCTGACCTTTGACCCCATTTTGCCCATTTTCAATGGGGTTTGTCTCCAGGTTGTGCCCTAACACATACTAAAATTTCATCGAAATCAAACCATTTTTACGCGAGCTATAGTGCGGACGAACAGACAGACAAACAGACAGACGGACAAAGCTGGAGCACATACGCTTCTTCAACTTACGGTTGGAAAGGGTAAGAAAAGTAAATATATACTTGGACTTCAATATTCTTGTAAAAGAAAAGAAAATAATGCTAAACGGACAAAGTTCGTCTTCCACTTTGATGTCTTCGAAAAAAAGAAAAAAAAAAAAAAAACCTTGCGTAGCAAATGTTCTGTTGAACCAAATCCTGCTTTGGTATACCTCCCTTTTCTAACTCCTAATTCAAGTCCCGTCTCTTTGGGCTGATACCCTCTATTTCAGTCCGCTTTTCCAAATTGCAGCTAAATAATCACTGCGATCTAAACAAATATGCTACCAGTAGTCTTTGATACAAACTGGAAATTCATTGTGTACCGCAGTGGCGTATATTCGAGGCTAGCTAGGTTAGCTGCGAAGCCCAGAGAATGCACAAATAAAAGTCAATTAAATATACACAAATAAAAGTCAATTATCAACGGCATTAAGATATGGCGATGCTTTCGGTACGAAAAAAACACGAGCAGATTCGCTTCTTTCGATTATGAGAATCAGTCTGGCGAGCGATGATCAACGGCACAATGCAAGTAGGTCTTCGAGAGCCTTCGCTGTTCTGATGCGAAGAGCTTCAATACTATCCATGCTAGCGTTTCCGAGACAACATGAATGAGATACGGAGGTGAGTGGCCATTGCTTTGGCCAAGGGTTCGCTCCGAAAAAACGAAGACTTCGGACTACCTCAGTCCGGACCTCCATGCTTCCAGCGCGTGTTTATCGAGAGTTGTTTCAGTTTGTATGAAGTGTCAATGAATTAAAATCAGTAATATTATATCTTAAATTCGTGCCTTTGTTGGATTCGAACTGTTTTGATAAATTTTGTGAAAGCTTCCCTGAACATCTACTATCAGAGCTTAAAGAACTCTATGCTTCGAATTTTGATACAGCTCGATTAAAAAATGAACTGAAGGTGTTTTATTCCCTTGATGAATACACAACAAATCAGTAAGAGACATTACTTGTTACATAAAGTTGAATAATTGGACATAGTGTTTATTAAGGTGTACGAATTAGCAGATCAAATATCAAACTGTTCATCAACAACTACAACTGCCGAAAGAAGTTTTTCCGTATTAAAAAGAATCAAGATATATCTTAGAGCCACACAAGGACATGCACATTTGAGCAACTTGGCTGGTTTGTTAATAGAGAAAAACATTATTTTTAAATATGGAAAAGTACTCGGAAGAAAAATTCTTGTGAAAACGTAACACTCAAGTTCACACAAAACGAAAGAAGAATGGAGTTCATAAACAAATAAGTGTTCAAATCCTAATCCTCATATCCTCATAATTATTTGGTATCATGTTAGCAATAGCATGCACCTGAAATTTAGAAAAAAGTGTTACTTCTATTAATTAACAATTAAAAAATAAACTTTGCAATTAAAAAAAACAGTACTGTGGGGGGGTAGATAGCCCATTGCTCGGACCCAAGATACGCCACTGGTGCACGGTAATGATTTGAGGTTCACCTACTGTTAAATGTTTGGGTTGCTGATTCTTATATCTGTATCTGATTTACTACTTTTTACGTCTTCCAGTTACACGAACTCTTAAACTGCAGTTCCGGGAAGTCTGTTTCAGCTACTGAGAAAAGAATTTTTCCACTTGAAAGTAACTAAGTAAAAATTAATTTTTGCATCCTTTACACTTTATAAATTTGCACTGAAATTCTGGACATTTTAAATTTTCTCAATACATTTTTTAGTAATTATTTTATAAATAGTTAAGTACGAAAATAAAATTTATTTTTGCAAATTTGGATTTCCGTTTTCGCTAAAACCTAAGGAACTATTACAAATTCTGAATTCAGTTATCGCAATACAATTCACATAAGAATGGAATAAAGTCTTCTACAGTCTCTCTCGGAGAACGTCTGTCGCTTCTCAGCAACTGAAGTAATTCTTTCCTTACACTAAATTTCACAAGAAAGCTGCGTGTGACCAGAAAAATGGGTTAAATGTTGTTAAATGTTATTGTCTCAATACAAAATGTTGTTGAATGGGTTAAATGTTGTTAAATGTTATTGTCTCAATACAAAATGTTGTTAAATGGATTAAACGTCTGTCGCTTCTCAGCAACTTAAGTAATTCTTTCCTTACACTAAATTTCACTAGAAAGCTGCGTGTGACCAGGAAAATGGGTTAAATGTTGTTAAATGTTATTGTCTCAATACAAAAAATCCTCAGTGATTCGTAGGCTTTTGCTAAAAAGATGTTTAAACAATAAACGGTAATGCTGACATAACCTTTTGTTTTAGGAGAGGGGGTACCTTTATCATTTCCCTCAAAAGTGGGCCGCCAAAATCAAATTCCAGGGCCGTTTATGGAACGCCAGTCCGCCACTGGCCAGGTTATGTTTCTGGCGAACTGATTGGTTATTATTTCTTTTAAATGTCAGTACAGAGGGAGAAAGTTAGGTTCTCTATTGCACATGCTGTTTTTCTGTTTTTCTCTGTGGTTACACGGTGAACCTAAAGAATACCTTATGTCTGCTTAAATATTCAGTTGTAGCCCAGTTTTGCCCATGTTACATATGGCGCTGAGTTACAACGGATGCATTTGATAAATGTCAGGCAGAAAACGGAAGTAATCTCGAGCCTCGTTCAATCGATATTTCTTGGGCGTTCCTCATACTGGGTCGTCGATGAGTTCTCATGAATCAATCGTAACCCCCTCCCTTTCTTTCTTTTTTTCTTGTCAAGCTGGAGCTGCGTGTAGTTTTATATTTTTTCGAGGTTGTGTAGACAACGTATGAAATGTCAATAGCACTAGCAGTTATGGAGGTACTTTGGGAAATATTAGCTGAACTGTGAAAACGCTGGGAAGCTGAGATTCCACGATGTTTCTGTAAGATTCTAAGATATGTGAAAACACAAACTTGTCCGTGACAGGGTTCGAAACCGCGACCTCTCACTCCGGAGTTAGTTGCTTTCCCAACTAAGCTACACGGACGGAATATATTGCTGCAGATTTGTCGTCTTGACACGTGCTTTACCTATGTAGTACGTCACAGATACCTGTCTTCCTTCTGTGACGTACTAACCTCAGAAGTGTCGCACATATCAAAACGGCCAGTTGCGGCTATAATCCTTCGTCGGGGTTGTTCAAGTGGTAGAATATCCAACTCCGGAGAAGGAAGATGTGGTTTCGAATTCTATCACCGGTTAATTTGGGCTTTTACGCTACATTAGCGCCCGAACGTAAAATGAATGGCCGTGAGGTTCGAGGTAAATGTATGATGCTTATTCCACACATCGTGCGAAATTAATGAGAATTCCTTCTTCAGCGCTTCGAAAAATGTGTAATGCTCCTTCCACACATCGTGCGAAATTAATGAGAATTCCTTCTTCAGCGCTTCGAAAAATGTGTAATGCTCCTTCCACACGTTGTCTGGAATTATTCGGAATTCCTCCTTCCACAGAGAATTCCTTCAGGCATGATTAGTCGGCTGACCCGAGATAACCTGCAATTTCGTGCATCCGTCATTCTCAAGAGGAGGACTACAGGAGTTGGATAGAATAATGTAAACACCCAGGAAAAGAAAGTTTTACGTACCTAGTCGGGTGTGGGACCACCTTTGGCATTCAAAACCGCCTGAATCCTCCTTGGAATTGACGCATACAAACCTTGGATGGTGGTTAGTGGGATTCTCGATGCAGAAAGAAGGATTTACGTACCTAGTAGGGTGTGGAACCACCTTTAGCATTCAAAGCCGCCTGATTCATCCTTGGAATTGACGCATACATATCCTGGATGGTGGTTAGTGGGATGTTACACCATTCTTCATGCAGAAAGAAGGTTTAACGTACCTAGTAGGGTGTGGGACCACCTTTGGCATTCAAAACCGCCTGAATCCTCCTTGGAATGGACGCATACAAATTCTGGATGGTGGTTAGTGGGATCTTACACCATTCTTCATGCAGAAAGAAGGTTTTACGTACCTAGTAGGGTGTGGGACCACCTTTGGCATTCAAAACCGCCTGAATCCTCCTTGGAATTGACGCATACAAATTCTGGATGGTGGTTAGTGGGATCTTACACCATTCTTCATGCAGAAAGAAGGTTTTACGTACCTAGTAGGGTGTGGGACCACCTTTGGCATTCAAAACCGCCTGAATCCTCTTTGGAATGGACGCATACAAATCCCGGATGGTGGTTAGTGGAATGTTACACCATTCTTCATGAAGAAACTGCTTCAGGTCTTTGAGAGATGCAGTGGCTCGATGATGTTTAAGTCTGGTGATTGGGGAGGCCAAGGAAGGTGCGAAAGTTCGTCCTCATGTTTCTCAAGCCATGATTGGACATTCCGAGCTCTGTGAATTGGGGCGTTATCATCTTGATAGATGGCAGCCCCTGTAGGAAACAATGCCTGAGCCATTGAATGGACTTGGTCGGCCAAAATGGTTTCATACAATCTGCCAGTCATCCAACAGTTCAAGGTGATCAAGGGACCTGATGTAAACCACAATATGACCGCCCAGAGCATGACAAATCTATTACCATGCTGCACTGTTGGGAGAAGACAGTCTGGGTTGTACGCTTCTAACGGTGTTCTTCGCACGTAAACACCTCCTGCGATGGGGAATAGTGTGAACGTTGTAACGTACCAGGAGATGTGACGTACCTGCCCGATAGACGCACACGACATAAAGGCAGATGGGAATCAGAATAAAACGTCCGCGTAGCTCAATTGGTAGAGCAACTTATTCCGGAATGAGGGGACCCGGGTTCGAATCCTGGCGTGGATAGAAATGACGGAGAAATTTACTTCGTTATAATGGCGCCCGAACTATCCGGATGACCCGACCGTTCAAAATCTCGCAATGGTGTGATGTTATTTCCACACCGCGAGATAGGAAAAACAAGAGAATCCTTTCTCCAGCACTTCGAAAAAAAAAATAAAAAAAAAAAATAAGGGGGAGATGATGTAACGTACCAGGAGATGTGACGTACTTGCCCGAAGGACGCACACGACATAAAGGCAGATGGGAATCAGAATAAAACGTCCGCGTAGCTCAATTGGTAGAGCAACTTATTCCAGAATGAGGGGACCCGGGTTCGAATCCTGGCGTGGATAGAAATGACGGAGAAATTTACTTCGTTATAACGTGGATTCATCCGACCACATTACACGCTTCCATGCATCGGCAGCCCACGTTGTATGCTCCTGGCACCTCTACCATCGCCGTTGCACATTCAATTGGGTCACCTGAGGTTTTGCAATAGCAGCTCTGCCATGAATATCTCGTTTATGCAGTTCCCTGCTCACTGTTTTCGTTGATACTGGGGTCTGAGATGCAGATTGAGCACCGCACTAATTTTCAGGGCCGTGGTCTTTTTATTACGGGTAACAATCCTCTTTAATGCTGTCCTGTCTGTATCTGTCAAGGTCGTTTTCCGGCCGCTCTTGTGTTTCTCAGACGAGGTTTTGCCACGAAGACACACGATATGCTACCAACTGCTGTTGTCACGGAGGCACCAACTAGCCGGCCACCAACAAATTTCGAAGTCCGTTAGGTCGCTCATTTCGTCGTCACCCTGAAAGAAATTTTGCAAGAAGACACTTTAAATGCACTTAAACAGGACCTTGAGGTTCTAAACAAAGCAATTACAACCAAAAAGTGGTGGATACCTTTGCGTATTGCGACGTATGCAGCTGCATTAAAAGTCACGTCTCTGAGCGTGGTGTTCACTTTATTCTGTCCAACCCCTGTATGTGACGTACCTACCACAGAGGTGACGCACATGTCAAAACGGCAAGTTGCAGCGATAAGCCTTCGTTGACGTAGCTCAAGAGGTAGAATGTCCAACTCCGGAGATGGAAGATGCGTATTCGAATCATATCACCGGCAAATTTGGGCCCGTTCGCTATACTTTTTCACAGTTTTTGTCATCACTACGGGACTTAACTTACTGTAGAGGACAGAGAACTCCATCCAGGTTTTCTTTACACACGCTTCAGCTGATCTTGTTTCTAGGATCTGAAATTTTGACTAATATTTGACTTCCACACAATGGGCAGAATTCGCATTTTTTTCTGAAGGTAAACCTATTATCAAACAGAAGTCATCGCTCTTTCTACGTTTATAAGTGAGTCACGGAAAAATTATCATCGGCCGCCACCGGGAATCGAACCCAGGGTATTCCAGTTACGCGCCGGACATGCTACCACTGCACAACAGCCACCTGGAATTCTCCAGACTCACATGCGACAAACTGCCAAACCACATGGCATTTTGCTTCTTGGATCCCCGCACAATGCTGGGGGATTCACCATAGATGGTAAGCAGCAACTGAACAAATAACTAGGAGGCGAATGAATAATTAATACACACAATTGACGTTGATTAGAAACATCAAACAGATGTCATCGCTCTTTCCACGTTTATAAGTGAGTCACGGAAAGATTCTGAGAATTTTTCCGTGACTCACTTATAAACGTGGAAAGAGCGATGACTTCTGTTTGATGTTTCTAATCCATGTCAATTGTGCGTATTAAGTAAACCTATTAGAATAATAAGAACGGGGAAAGCTATCGAATAGGTTATATATCCCGCAGAAAGGACACAAACGTGAAAGTCCTATCATTGCAGTATTAGTAATGAACACACCCGTGAGGATATCAAAGCAGAACTAGGAAAATTCTAAGTTCCTTTCTCATACAAGCGTCCAGACTCTCATACATACTGTAACGCCGTTATTCAGGGATTTTCCTGGGAGTAGAGACGAAAGACGCTTGGATTACACTTCCTGTTGTCTTTTTCAAGAGTTTGGAATAAGACGATATTCATGTATCTTAACAGAAACACCTAACACCTATCTTCATGAATACATTCTATTGCCCCAAAACTTTTTAAGCATTATCCCTTTCGCACCCGACATTATTGTTATGTACTTATTATTGATGTATCAGACGTGGACCATCATCATTTTACATAACCTACAGGAATTTTCAACCAAATATACGCACAGCCCCAGTAGTTAAGTTGTTAAAGACTCGGGCTTCTGGTTAAGAGTTTGAGCGTGGCTTGAGTTCAGGTCCGAATTGCGCATGGCTAGTGTATTTGCCTCATGGTTCTGGCTCTGTCCATTTCCTAGAGCCAGTAGTCCTAAGGTAGGAACGGGAATCTCTTTATAGCCTTATATGTTCATGGGAATTGTTAAACACCGAAAAAGACAATCTATAGTCCATAGCGTTCTCTGCGTGCTGATAATTTTAATAACGCCTTTCTGGCGTCTTGTAATGGCTGGCATACTTCTTAAAGTTTTCTGCAAATAAATTATGATCCTGATTCCATCCAGAAGATGTATCTTAAAGTAACATAGAAAAACAAGTATTTCTAAAATTTAAGTTTCAGTAGAAATTTACAATTTACGCAACAGACCACGTCTTCAGGTACAGCCCACACTACACACTGGTGATACAGGCAATCATGACTCTGCAACCAAAGATGTTCAGGGTGTATGTGGCCAGCTTCTGTCAATGAATAACTACAAGACAAAGTCAGTAGTACCAAATCTGTTAGACGAATGTCAACAATATAACCAGCTCGATGACTTTGAGGTTAGAAAAAAACGTTGGAATGATGTGCCCGTCAAAATGTCCACTACACTGGGAAAAAGGATTAGGGGAGGTTGGTTGTTTAATTTTTATGGCGCAAGGGCCATGGTTGACAAAAGAGCGCCGATTAGGGGAGCAAGAGATATTGTAAGGAAAATCATGTGGAACAACCGTTGTTGAACGCAAGATATTATTTTATGTAAGATACAGTAGAATATTCAGTAATATTATCATTTAATGTACATGATGCGATATGCTATACAACAATATGCATATCTGTACAACAAGAAAAAATTACTTTTTGAAGGTGGTAACTGACCTTTAGTAGGGTGTGGGGTTTCCTCGAACGACTAAGACAAATGCAAACTCGTGTAGCATGGAATTGATGAGGTTGTCAAGGAGGTTTTGGGGATATCTTCGCCACTTCACAATGAAGGCAACCTCCAATTCAAGAAAAGCAAACAGAGCTGTCGGCCGAGCTGCAGTACGTCTTTTAAGTAGATTTAAGTCAGGGAAGCATGCTGGCCACTCCATACGTTCGATTCCCTCCCTTTTGAAACATGTTGTTGTTCACTAGCCGAGCTGTATGAGGTCGAGCGTTTTCGTCCATGAAAAGGAACGAATCACCGACGACTGCAGCATACAGCATGACAATAGGTCTCAAAATATCGTCTCTATATCTCTGGGCCGTCAGGATGCCGTTTCGGATGACCTGCAGGTCCATGCGTCTACTGATACTTATGCCTGCCCAGACCATCAATCTATGACCGACGTAATGTGATGTTTCCTGCACAAAGGTTTGGTTATTTCGTGTGGCAGGTCCCCTCTAGATAACAACTCGTCCATTGTCCGACTCCAGACTGAATTTCGACTCGTAAGAGAATAGAACTTAACTCCATTCGTCGTTTCCCCTACCACGATGTTCCTCGGCCCAGTTTCTGCCGATGGTACGGTGTCGTGCTATTAAAGGTAGACACATCATTGGTCTACGTGCATAAAGCCACCTAGGTGAAGACGATTGCGAATTGCTTGAGTTGACAACCTGAGTCCTGTTGACACGAGACGCTATCGCTTGAGCTGAGCAGCATTTTGCCGCCTGTTCCGACGGGCTGCTAACAATAGATAACGGGTGTTCCTTGCTGTAGTTGCTTGTGGACGGCCTTGACCTTGCCTTCGTCTAACACTTCCCGTAACACAGTTGGGGAATGACACTTCGTGACACTCCAATGGCTTCTGCTACCACCCGCTGTGTTTTCCCTTCTTCCAGCCAGCCAATATCGCTCCACGCCATTGATTCCTGTAAGTCATGCTGCTGAATCTGGGCATGAACCGAAGACTTCAAGAAACAAAATCTCACGATAAACATGGCAGAATAAGAGAGCTCCCGCAAAACCTTCGTTTTTATCCCAATCTGTGATTCATGCATTTTGACGACACAGGCACTAATTTGCATAAGAACATGCATGATTCGGCGGTCTACGTCACAATTGACTTGCTTTTTCCACGTTTCGGTAAGATATCACACGATTGGTTTGCATTATGTCCCCAGTCACATGGAAATCGCATAGGCTGCCCCGGTGGCTCAGTGGTCTAAGCGCTGGCTTCAGATCATTCGCCCGAGATGGGTCCGGGTTCGAATCCCGTCAGGCATGGATGTCGTGTTTGTCTTACGACACTGGCTCTCCCCTGGAACCAGTGACCCTAAACTAGGGAAGGGCGACTGCTTATAGCCCATTAAGTTAGTCACTGTTGTTCTTAAACCTCCATAAAAAAACTGCATAACAAAAACAGTGAAACTGTATGAGTGAGGTAAATTAGTCGAACTTCTCTGGTCAAAGAAAAATATTTTTGCTGTACTATTCTATACAAGAAAATATCACGTCACTGGTCAAATGAATGCAATGGCTATTTTATAAATACTCCTAAAGAAATAAAGAATAAAATTAAAACTAGTATTAAAAGAAATCCGTCTTGTTGCGCGATGACATTTATTCAGCTAAAAAACGAAATCTATGTACAGGTTAAAAACATGAGCACTTTCGGTGTCACAGTGACACCTTCATGAGATGGGATTTCCATCATGTGGTTAACATGCTGGTCTTAAATACGTGGAGCAGATGCATCATGGGAAAGGTAAGGTCAGTGTCACATGATATACCAGATAACAAGACAGTCGAAAAAGCATAATTAACCAACGGAAATTACTCAATAGAAACAATAGTTATTGTGATGTCCTTCCTAATCAGATTGCTCCAGGGTTCAGGTAAAACACAAGGATAATAGTCATTGCAGCAACCTGTATTATAAGCCGAAATATAGAGGCTTTCTGTAAATAACAAGGAATGAAAAGAATTAGGTGTGTTTATGATCTTAGCGTTGTCCCAATCTGGGATGAAATTTCCAGCACCTACAGTTCTTGCAAAAGAGGTGCTTTGGTGATTCATTTTTAAATTATATCTATGTTCATTTAATCTCAAATCCAAATATCCTTTGGTTGAACCCACATAATGATTATTTAATTCACCAGAAGTAGTGTCGAGCATAGGAATAACATACACACCCTATTTTTTCCCTTTGTTAATTTTGTCACGATCCTTGAGGATAATGTATTCTTTGCTAAAAACCATGGTTATCCGGGCGACGTTGTTAAGGGAGTGCACAATAAAGTACGGTTTGCTATGTCAACTGCTTTAATTAGTGAACAAGTGCCTAAAACGTATTTTGGATCTGTTGATTTTAATTCACATATTGTAAACCTTCTTACCAATATATGCTCCCGTCATAAAATACAATTTGGAATACGATCATGCAATTTATATTCCATTATCCGCAACGATGTGCTTTCTGTATATAACAAGGAATAAACAGAGTTAAGTGTGTTTATGATCTGTCCCAGTGTGTTTATGATCTTAGCGTTGTCCCAGTCTTGGACAACGTTAAGATCATAAACACACCTAACTCTAAAACTACTACACCTAACTCTAAAATTGGAAACTACTTACCAACAAAAAATATTAAAAAATTCGTGTTGTTTTGATTATTTCACAACAGCAGAAATTGAGGCATGCATAAGAAATATTAAATCAACGTCTGTGGGACCAGATGACATACATCCAAGGGCTATTAAAAGGGTTTCCAAAATAACTTCTAAACCACTCAGTCATATATTTAATGTGTTTATTGAATTTGAAAAAATACCTGAAGAATTAAAAAAAAAAATAATTCCAAAACATAAGACTGGGTCCACGTATATTATAAATAATTATAGACCAATTTCTAACTTACCTTTTTTTCTAAGGTTTTGGAAAAACTATTATATTAGGCAATTTTTTTGAGAAATATCATGTTATTATTAAAATCAGTATGTGCTTCAAAAGAAAAAATCAACAGAAATAGCCATTTTAATATTTCAGAATATCATATTAAATAGTAGAAAAAAAGGGATTAGTAACCACTGCAATATTCTTAGACCTTAGAAAGGCATTTGATACGGTTGATCATGGGATACATTTGGATACGCTCTATGATAATGAAATAAGAAATCAATATTACAATTTATTAGAGGACTACTTACATAATAGGAAACAGTATGTACAGAATAATGAAACAAAATCGCACAAGTTAATTAATGAAATAGGAATACCGCACGGTTCAGTTCTGGGACCATTACTTTTTTTAATTTATATAATAACATTTTTAACATTGAACCTAAGAAGGATTTTATTTTATTTGCGAATGATGCCACAGATATGATTACGGGTGCAAATATGTATAAATGAGGCAAAAATAAAATGTATTGAAAAATTGATGGAATGGCTAGATACAAATTTTCTGTGTTTAAATATTGAAAAAACTAAAATTATTATTTTTAAAATGGGAGATAGACAGACTGTTTAGTCACTCACTCTGACCTCAGTTGCGTTGCCAACCTCATTCTTTTGAGAGAGAAGATATCACGTTAAGTTTGGAAATTGTAAAGGAGAACAAACTCAAATTTACATAGGAAACGGAACTAAAAATGAAAGTTATTTTAGAATATACGTCACATGCTGTTTGTGTGTTCCTGCGACATTATTGAAAAACAGGGTTAAACGCAGCAACGAGCAATTTGGGCAGTTGATGGCGAGGAAACAGTGGACAGCAGCATTGCACAACAATGGTTCCGTTGTTTCAATATTGGGGACACGTCTCGAAAACAAACCGAAGCCAGGACGTCCGACGACAAATGACACTGACACCCATGTCGAAACTGCGACAACGAATCCCGGTACCAGTACACGACAGTCGGCAGATTCCGTGGTGGGTCTTCCCAATCCACCATTGTTCGTCACCTGCACTAGCTTGGTTTCTCCTCCAAGGACCATCGAATGGTTTCCCACAAACTGAAACTCCAGCAGGAGGAACAGCGATTAGCTCTCTGTCGCACATTGCTGTCAAACCCACAAGATGGTAGGTTTAGGCGTCATATCGTCACAGGTGATGAAATGTATATATTCCTATGTTATCTTACCACAGGGTGAGGTCATGCCGGGCAACACAGCCAGTGGTGCAAAGAGGTAGGTTTGAAAGGAAAGTCATGCTCTGCACACCTACAGTCACACCTACAGAATGGTCGGCCGCAAATTACAGGAATTGGAAGGGGTTGAGATCCTACCCATCCCCCATACAGTCCGCATCTTGCTCCATCCAGCTACCATCTGTTTCGTTTCATGGCCTATTTCCTACAAGGACAGAAATTTGCCTCAGTGGTAGATGTGGCATCAGGGAATTTCTGTCTTCAAAATCTGCAGAGTGGAACCGCTGTGGGATCGGGGCTCTGGTGGAACTTCAGCAAAGGACTACAAAAAAGCGCCCTGCACTTTGCAGAATAAGGTGAGTATGTGTGGCTTTCTTGCACCATTAGACCGTGTAATTATTTTTTTATTTGAGGTTTAACGACCACCGTGAGCAATTCAGTGGGCTATAAGCAGTCACCCGTTCCTAATTTAGGGCCACTGGTTCCAGGGAAGAGAGAGCCAGTGCCGTAAGACAAACACAGCATCCATACCTTATCGGGATTCAAACTCAGACCTCTTTCGGACGAATGATCAGAGGCCATCACTTAGACCACTGCGCCACCGCGGTGACACTGTTTAGTTGCAAGCAGGGCAAACTGCCCACACAGCACAGAATATTTCGTATATGTTACAAGTACGTAGCACTGAAACATTGAGACTTTACAGATACGTTGCGCAATGTAACAGTAATGTTTCAGAAACCTTACGTTTCGTCAAAATTTCCTCAAACGTAACATAACTTTGAAACATAACCGATACGCTATAGTGAAAGGTCTTTGTAACTTCAAAATACCAACTTCATGTTACTGTTACGTATTTGAAAGATATTTGTGACATCATCATATCACTGTTACGTATTTACCTACGTTGAACACTATAGTTTTAATAAACTTTGTAAAATCACAATAAAAAATACTAAACTCGATAGCTGTTTCAAAAGCAACAACAATGGTATTGAACAATCGTATTACGAGTACTTTTGAACAATCGTAATACGAGTACTTTTGAACAATCGTATTACGAGTTGTTTACCTTTTCACAGGTTCAACGCAATCCGCTGTCCATTGGAAACAGTGGCGGCGTTTATATATTGATAACAAAAGAAATAAAAATCGGTCCCAAATGAGGGTGTCGAATTTCTATTATACATGTGGAATAGACTATATATTTCAGCGAAAAAAAGAAAGAAAATCAAATTTGTCATTTCTTTAAATACCTACCAATATGAAATTTCTCAGCTTCAAATGCAAAAAACATGCTGGTATAGTATACTAATACAACAACACAACCATCTACTTAGATTTTATAAAATGCTTTTTACAATTTCAAAATTATAATAATCAAAACAATTACTTACTTTCAGGTAATCTTGAATCACACAAACACACACAGAAATAAATAAATATTAAATCAACTGACTAGCTAACTCGAGTACGACAGTATCACCAAAGAATATCCCAGTAGCACGTGGAAATACGACTACGAGAGTGCTTCGATGAAATGGCATAAATGCGCATGCGCATCCACGCCATTGCAAAACCAAAAATCTTAAATATCGCCGGAATGTAACATCAAGGTAGCAATTATGTACAATGGAAACTATAGAACAGTAATATCGGTGAATGCTTATTTTAACGTAACCGTAATGCACAAAGAGTTATGTTCCAAAATAGATGTTGCTGAAACGAAATTGTAAGATATCTCTGAAAGTGTAACGAAAATGAGAGGTTATAACATTATTGATACATATTTGAAACGTTTTGTGCTGTATGGGTGTTCATTCATCGTGGTGATCCGTTTGGAAGGACGTAAGCTTCACACCATTAGTTGCACCAGTAGTACTTGTCGACCAACAGAAAGTACGAAGTAATTTAAGAATTGATTATTAAAAAATATCAAACCTGAAATATCTTACAAAGCTAACACAAATGTTCAAGCTGAAACAAAAGCCTAACACTTGGATAGCTCGTTAATAGTTTGACTAGACGATAATTCAATGACAACAATTCATTCGACAGCACCCTTTAACAAGAGTAAGGTCGTATATGCATTTCCTTTCGAGGCTTGACTGACTGCCAATGAAGTCCTAAAGAATCAAACGCTTTGAAGTTCCGACACGTTCAGTCAATATGTGCAACCACAGAATACCAACAACTTACACAAGAGACAGTAAACAGAAACGGAAAGTTAAATAGGTATACACGTCCCATCTCCCTCAAGAAACAGAGAAATCTGAGCAATAGAGAATTCTGTACGAAGCGAGTTGTCCTGTTCTTGCAAGAGGAAACGTGGAAGATATTTACGAAATTTTACTCAGATTTACTCAGATCAAAATTATATGTTTTCCAATACTTTTGCTAAAAGCAATAGTGTTGTACCAAATGCATTTTCACAACTTAGTGGGAAATCGTGTATCATGTAAAGAAGTCAGAGGGTGTGTGACGTACTACAGAGGTGAAAACATGTGTCAAGACGACAAATCTGCCGCGAGACATTCTGTCCGCGTAGCTCAGTTGGGAGAGCGACTTACTCCGGAGTGAGGGGACACCGTTTCGATGCAGGTCGCGAACAAACTTGTGTTTTCACATTGGCGCCCGATTGTGGAAAATGGATCCACTGGCCGTTGAAAAATGAGTTATATTTGTTCCACACATTGTTTGGAATTAATGAAAAATTCCTACTTCACTTCAAAGAAAAAACAAAATTAAGAGGGAGGTGATGTGACGTATTACAGAGGTGAAAACATGTGTCAAGACGACAATTCTGCAGCGAGACATTCTGTCCCCGTAGCTCAGTCGGGAGAGAGACTTACTCCGGAGTGAGGGAACACGGACAAACTTGTGTTTTCACAAGTGAGAGAGCGTATAGAAGTCATGATTACAGTAATTAGACGTAAAAAGAATTTTTGCCGTACCTATGGGGAAGGAGTCTGTGTGCTGGCTTATTTTGCGAGATGGGTCTGGGTTGGATGATGCGCCTGGGTTCCACTCCCAGATGAAGCATGGCTAGTGTGTCTTACGACACTGGTTCTCACCCTTCCCTGGAACCAGTGGCCCCAAATTAGTAACAAGTGGCTCCTTATAGCTTGTAGAGTTGCTTATGGTAGTCGTAAAATTCCGAATTAAAAAGAAAGGGAAAAAGAATTTTCCAACGTGACTTCTAAAGGTGAAGATGTTCTACAAAATAACGACACAGTGTTACTTCATTAAGCACAAAAACCCTGCATCAATAATTTCAGAGAACATATGAAGAATCCTAGTTATGGTCGTAGCTATTCTGAACAAAAAAAAAAAGAAGAAGAGCGTTACGGTATACCGAAGGAATGGTATCGTATCAGCACGGACGAACACCAGGACTCCTGTAGCCTTTGAGCCGATGAATTCCAGACAGCCCGCAACCATTCTCAATCCACTGATGGATGGTCTTCAAAAGTCTTTTCTACAACTCTTAAGCAATTCTCTTCCATTTCACTCCGAATACTTTCGAATTTCATTTAGCCATTGCCCACCAGGACTTCTCCTGGATCTTTTCCTGCCACTTGGTATCCAGTCTAGTATTTCTGTTGTCCAACGGCGGTCAGTCCTTCTAGCAATACGTGCACCACATTGCCACTTTAGAATCTTTATTTTGATCGTGATGTCGTCCTCTATTGTCCTTTTCCTGATTCATGAATTCCTTTTCCACCTTTTTTGGCTTCACTAAGCATCGTAAGTTGTCCGCAGCCTTTGTATGTCTGCTTTAGTTAAGGTCCATTGCTCTGATCAATAAGTAAGAACTTGAAAAGTGCATTGATTAAACACTCTTCTATTGAGGCATAGTGGTAAATCTGTATTATAATTGCACTGGCTCTTCCAAATCCAGCCAAGTTTTGTAGTCTTATTAACTTCTTCTTAGATGTGACCCTCGCTTGATATCTGTTGTCCTAGGTAAATGTAGGCATCAGTTACTTCTAAATTTCTCAACAACCTCTAAATCTTCAGTTCTTGCATAAGCATTGTACATCAGTTTTGTTTTCTGTAAGTTCATCTTTAATCCCACTTCTTTACTCTTGTCAGCAAGTTCCTGGGTCATACTCTGCAGCTATCAAAGGATGCTTGCAATAATGACTATGTCGTCAGAAAAACGAAGGGGTGGAATTCAATTTCTGTTATTATCTCCTTGACTTCCCAGTTCAATGGCTGAACTGGAAATTTTCTTCAGGTATATAGTGTGAAAAAATATTCTTCTCACAATACGTGGAAAATACGTCATGATAATTAACACAGCAATCAGACATTTCTAAATTGACTGTAATTACTGTTTCTCACGTAATATCAGTCACATCAGAAAACATGAAAATTTTATCACCCTGGAGCGGAAATCGAACCCGCATCTCCCGATTACCGTTCAAGCATGCTAGCCGTTACACCACCCAGGACGGTTCTGTCAAAAGGAAATTTTCTTTTTGACAGAACCGTAGTAAGAGCTTGACCAAACTACCAACTGTTTTCATCACACAATTTGTCCACTCGACGGCAATAACGTATCGTGCACATTGTAAATAGGGGAATAGGGGTGCTATTTTGATTACAATGGCATGATGACAGATCTAAATTAAGAAGGTGCTTACCTTTTTACCGTCTAACTCGTGAGGTCCATTTGCCAACACTTTATCTACACTGTCTGGATCAGCAAAAGTCACGAAACCGAATCCCCTGGAAAAGCAATTAATATACAAATCATTAGACTATATTATAAATGAAATCAAGGTACAAGTAAATTGAACTGCATATTGAAAGGAATAGTGATTACGTTGAACATTCGGTGGCACTATTCATATTTTTAGTACGTCTTTTAATAAACATTTAAGGAAATCACACGCCTGTTTCAACGTCTTGTATCTCGTCATTGTGTGTTAACCATACTTTTGTGCTTCAAGAAAAAAGATTTAAAAACTGACTTTTACTTCGGATTGCAACGATCCAAGATCATTCATAAGTTTCCCCGTTTTTTTGAGACACAGATATCTAGCAAGATAATGCTAAAATATACTTGTATTGGTCTGCATGTCTCTGATTCTAAAAATCGCACTGGATATCTTCTTTTCAGAATCCGTTGGGCATACACATGATTAAAGCTGTCCATATAATTTCCAAGATCGAAATAAATATTTTGGCATCGGAAGTATGCATCAGTGACCGAGATACACACTATATGTATCACGATATTACATATAACCCATTGTATTATATAATACTAGATGAAAGCCCGTCAATAATGACGGGGGAAAATAAAATTTATGATACAGAAATTATTGACATTTATTTATTGGGTTTTTGAGTTCCACGTCAATAGATGGCGACGTTGGCTCACAGTTTTCTGAAAATTTCCCGAGCAGTCGGTTATGGAATTTGATACGACGGGCTGTCTGCTTGTTATGTGTTTTTTTAAAACCTTTAGTCCCTATTTCGTCAACACTTCCTTGTACACAACATTTTTCGTATACACTGACTGTGAACCCTGTATCAATTTCCCCTGTTCTTTTCCGTAAACTATTTTATCTTGACGCCGTCAGATCGTCGTACTCTTAATGTTGCCACATACAGATGGCTAAACACCGGTTCAGGTAGTGAACCAAAATTCCCGAAGTAAAGTTTTTCGTAGCGGTGGTGCAGTGGTCTAAGCGCTAGCTTATGTTCATTCGTCCAAGATGGGTCAGGGTTCGAATTCCGGTGTGGCATGGATGTTGTGTTTGTCTTACGGCACTAGCTCTCTCCTTTCCCTGGAACCAGTGGCCCCAAATTAGAGACGGGCGACTGCTTATAGCCCACTGAGTTGCTCATGGTTGTTTTTAAACCTCCAACCAAAAAAAAAAAAAAAGGTTTCGTATCTCTAGAGTTGACCGTGTGACGTAACGCATCTCTGACGTCATGTGAGAATGATTTGGATTAGATGACGTCACACTAGCAGCTGTGTTCTTTGTTGCTGTGACAACAAAACAAAGTGGTATACGCGTGGACTGTGCGCGTGTAGGTGATGACGTCACCTACACGAAAATACGAAAAGCTAAGCGTGACGTTACAAACATTTGTTTCTCGGTTGTTGCCATGACGACTTAAAAAGTGGCACGGAGGAGGAGGAGGGCTCTAGCAGATTATATATTAGAATTATCCATATTATATAATTCAGATATCGAGATTGAAGGATCTGCTGGTAACGTGTTTGTACTAGTTACTTCAAGACACTTTTAGGAATCTTGTAGCATCGATGCTTCGCCGGGCAAGAGCTGTTTTGGCAGCACGTGGGGGACCAACATCGTGTTAGGTCGGTGGTCATAATGTTTTGCCTCTTTGGTATATACAGAGGGCGAGTCGAAAGTTTTGCAATATTTGGATCCCTTTATGTCTTCACACGTACCTTTACGACGAAAGCTGAATATCATTCAAAGTATAGGCCATCGTGTTGCACCATCTTTAGCCATCTGTTTGCCAGTTCTTCGATTCCGCGGCGTTACCAGTTCTTGTCCTTCGAGGCGAAGAACTCTTTCACCCCAGCTGCCATCTCCTCCTGGTTGTTGAAGTGCCGCCCTCGAAGGAAGTGGGCCATGGAAAGGAACAGGTAATAATCTGACAGGGCAAGTTCCAGACCACAAGCTGGGTGTGGCATAAGTTCGATGCCCTCTAGTTCCTGGAGTTTTGCCCGTGTGGTTCACGCTGTATGATGCCGAAAGTTATCGTGCTGTAGGAGAGCGCGCTTTCTGTTCACCAGTGCCGGGTTCTTCTCCTCCAAAACGGCAGACACCCGCTCCAGCTGTTCAGAAAAGAGGTTGGCGTTGATGCTCCGATCATTTGGAGCACATTCGTAATGGATTATCCCTTGGAAATTCCACCAGACGCAGAGCATCACCTTGTGCTCGAAGCGCTCACATTTGGTAACAGGTTCTGGAGGCTGGCCCGAGCTCAACCACTGCCGTCGTGTATTAGGATTACGGAAATAGACCCAGTTTTCATCGCACGTAACAATTCTCTTGATGAAACGTACATCGCGCAGGTTTTCTAGGGCTTTCACGCACACTCCCACTCCACGGTTTGCTTCAGCTAGCGTCAGTTCGTATGGGACAATGCTGCAGCTCCTGTAGATCTCGTCCAGGTCCTGAAGGTGACGAACCTCGGTGGTCTGTGATATGCCCAGCTCACCTGATAACCTCCGAGTACTTATTGTTGGATTTGCCTCTACGGCCTGGCGCACGGCCTCCGAATCCACGGTTCGCGTCCAACCTGACCTTGGCTGATCGTCGAGATTGCTGTCACCTGAGCGAAATTTCTTGAACCACCTGGTTGTGGTGCTGTGGTTCACGGAACCTTCCCCTTTCGAATGATAACCGTTTAGTGCTGCTTGAGCAGCGTTATGGCCGAGTTCAAACTCGTAAAGCAAAAGTTCCCTAATTAGCCGGTTGTGTGTGTTCACCTTTCAGGCGTCCCAACCACAGACAGAACGACAACATGCAATGCTGTTCACAGCAACGACTACCACTTTATATCTCTTTCGACTGACTGCAGTGTGCGACTTGAACTAGTTTAAACACGTGACATACCCGCCGCAGCACATACTTTTATTCAAATATTGTAAAACTTTCGTCTCACCCTCTGTACAAAATGCTGCACGCATCATTGCAGCGAATCGACGTAATTTACGCCCAATGAAACACGAAAGACTATTATTGGAAGATAAAAATTTATTTCTGCACCATTATTTCCGTTATGCACTAAAAAATTAACATTACCGCAAATAATAACTTTAATCGGGGGATTTAGATCATTGCAATTTCTTTTTTACAAAAACACTAATTTCATTGTTATGAGTACTTGAGAGGTAACGCAGCTTAAAGGTGCTACATTATCGAAAAGAAGGTTGAGAAAATCAGTTTGCACTCAAGTAACGAAACGAAGATCGTGAATGTTAGTAAAGAAAGAGCAGCGTTTGAACCATTCTGTTTGTTACGATGTCCCGACATTAATTAAACAATTAAGAAAACGAAGGAGCAAAGCAATTACGTACGTAGTTAGTGTGATTAATTTTTTCCCCTCGTCCAATAAACCGTCAGGGAATTCCACGATTTATGTTGTGAGCATTTTGCGCATTGCAGATTTCGTTTGAAGTGATTTTTACAGTTTTTATTTTTATTTTTGCTCTAATCTTTATTTTCTCCAAAAATGAATAAGAATCTTTAAGCTCTGCTTTCTGAGGCGCATCAAAAACTTTAGCACTAAGCCACAAACTGTAAACAAGAAAGATGATCCCGAATTTTCGGGTGTAAAGAGCACGTCTTTTGAATACGTGCTGACGCGAATTAAATTTGTCAAGGCTATTTAAAGTCAATTGAACCGGTATGGAAAAAAGTAGTATCTCTGCGAAAAAAGAAGTTTTTCAATCGGGTTTTTAATCCCACAGATATTGCTGTAAATGGAATCATGAATTTACGCCCTCTGGTTGCAGACTTGAGCGTTGAGAAAGATTTGAAATTATATGAGAAACATTTGGCAGTGGAAACGCTCTTCCAAAAAAGAAAGAATTTTTTTTAAATCGGACTCTTAGAAGCAGAGATATAGCCAAATATAAGATATGCATCTACGTCCCCTGGCGGAAAAAACATACATTATTTTCAGGAGAAATTATTCTCAAAAGGTTTTTCGATGTGAGAAGTATCGGTCCAAGAAAAAACATTTTTCAGTCGAGTTTTCAGGAGCTCAGATTTTGCTGCAAATACATCAAAAGCAGAAATTAATATTTATGCACTCTGGTGGCAAAACCATTCTTTACCAAATATTAGAAATTATATGGAGAAATATTTCCCATTAGGAGCTGTATGCGAATCAGGAAGAATTTTTCAAATCGGAGTTTTAGAAGCAGATATATCGGGGAAAACGCAATTTACCTCAACACCCCCTAACGGAAAATCTGTGATTTACTTGAAAATTTTGAAATTATATGAAACATATGTAGCACCGAAAACTCTATTCAATAAAGAAGGAATTTTTCAAATCGGACCATTAAAAGCAGAGATATTGAAAAATATGATATATATATATATATATATATATATATATATATCGGGATGTAAGGTCAGGTGATGCGTAACATCACAGCCTCTCCTTAACAAATGTCAACCCCGCCTTCTCGTGGTACATCCTGTTCCCACTAAAGGGGCTCTGACGACCGCCAATAGCGGTATAACTATACCATCGGGATTAGAGGAAATTCTATCCCACACTCACCAACCCGCTTGGCCAGCGTGGTGAGTTATGGCCAAACCCCTCCAAAATGATTCCACAACTTAAATCTTGGCCCTCAGTCTCCGGCAGCTGGAATATACCTGGCCAAGGCAGCGGCCAGTGCGACATGAAGGCAGAGGGTGCTAAGAATCCCCGGAGGACCGGACTAGGCTGCCATCTGATGCTGACCTTGGCTACGTACAAAGGACTTTCCCTATCTTCTGATTCAAGGCTTCTTGAATTGGAAGAGGAACTACAAAGGATCAAGTGGGACATCGTGGGGCTAAGTGAGGTAAGGAGAAAAGGAGAAGATCTCATCGAACTGAAAAGTGGACATCTCTTCTACTATCGTGGGACAGATACTGGCAGAACTAGTGGTGTTGGATTTATAATAAACAAGAAACTGAAGGATAAAGTTGTAGAAGTTGAAAGTTCCTCTGACAGAGCTGCACGACTTGTTATCCAACTCTCGAAAAGATACCAGGCTCAGATTATTCAAACTTATGCACCCACCACAAGTCATCCTGAAGAAGAAATTGAAGAATTTTATGAGGAAATTTGTCATCTAAATAATAAAGGTAAGCAGCACTTGAAAATAAGTATGGGAGATTTCAATGCAAAAATAGGGCAACGGCAACAGAATGAAACTTCAGTAGGTAAATTCGGTCACGGCAACAGAAACCAGCGTGGAAATACTCTCGTTGAGTTTGCAGAGGCAGAAGGGTTTTTCATCTTGAACTCCTTCTTCAAGAAAAAGCCAAACAGGAAATGGACATGGAGACATCCAAATGGGACGACAAGTGAAATTGATTTTATTATGTGTAACAAAAAATTCGTCATAGAAGACTGCAGTGTGCTAAACAAGTTCAACACAGGTAGCGACCATAGATTGGTGAGATGTAAGATGCACCTCAACACCAAACTTGAACGTGGCAAGCTCATAAGACAAACAAAATCTATTGACATAACCAACCTTAAAAAACACCATAATACCTTCAAGTTGGAACTGAAGAACAGGTTCTCTGCTTTAGAATTCCTAACATCGGAAGAAGTGGACATCTCTGAAGTTAACAGAAAAGTAACCAAAGCTCTTATGGAAACAGCAACAAAATTAGCTGGGTCTAAGAACAAGTTGCATGTAAACAAATTATCAGGAAAAACGAAAATGTTGATGCAAAAAAGAAGAGAGATGAGGACAACTAAAGAAGATGTGACTTCCAAAGTGGAATATATAGAGCTATGCAAGACAGTAAGAAAAAGTATCACTGAAGACGTAAGAAAATTCAACTGTGAACTAGTGAGGAAAGCAATTGAAAACAACCAAAGCCTAAAGATAGCAAAGGGACATCTCAGTAAGGGAAGAAAACAGATTATGGCACTGAGAAAAGAAGATGGTTCTGTAACAAGAAATAGAGGCGAAATTTTGACAAGAGTGAAAGATTTCTACTCCAAATTACATGAAAGGGATGATACATGCACTCCAGACATCATGAAAGATACCAGTACCAGAGTTCCTCCAGTCCTTCCAGCAGAAGTTGCACATGCAATCAAGAACATGAAGCGGGGAAAAGCTCCAGGAGAAGATGGAATTACTGTAGACATCATACAAGAAGCAAGTGGAGAAATTGAAACAGTACTCGCCCAAATTTTCACTCGATGCCTTAATGAAGGAAAGATTCCTGAGGATTGGAACACCGCTACAATGATCCTGCTACATAAGAAAGGTGACATTGAGGATCTCGGAAACTACAGACCTATCAGCCTCCTATCAGTAGTTTATAAAATCTTCACTAAAGTTCTTTCACATCGCTTGAAGGTAACACTGGACATGGCTCAACCGAGAGAACAAGCTGGATTCAGGAGTGGCTACAGCACAATAGATCATATCCACATACTACGAGAACTAATTGAAAGAGCGAGGGAATATGAACTTCCATTGTGCATGGCTTTTATCGATTATGAAAAAGCCTTTGATTCGGTGAAACCATCAGCAGTTACAATGGCTCTGAAAACCTGCGGTATTGAAGATGCATACATTAATATTATTAATAACATCTATGAAAATGCAAGTGCAAAGATTCGGCTGTTTGAAAATACAACACACATAAAAATTGGAAAGGGAGTGAGACAAGGTGACACCATATCTCCGAAGCTCTTTAATGCCACATTGGAGGGTGTTTTTCAGTCGCTGAGCTGGGAAAACAAAGGGATAAAGATTAATGGAGATTATCTAACCCACCTTCGTTTTGCTGATGCCGTAGTCATTTTTGCAACTACCCCATCAGAGCTGCAGAGTATGATCCAGGAACTTGCTGACAAGAGTAAAGAAGTGGGATTAAAAATGAACTTTCAGAAGACAAAAGTGATGTTCAATGCGTTTAGAAGAAATGAAGATTTATTGATTGATGGAGAAAAGCTGGAGATAACAGACACGTACGTTTATCTTGGACAGCAGATATCAAGTGAGGGTCACATTGATGAAGAAATTAATCGGCGTACAAAACTTGCCTGGAGAGCTTTTGGAAGAAACAGCATAATTTTCAAGAGCAATATGCCATTATGTCTTAAAAGAAAAGTGTTTGATCAATGCATCCTTCCAGTGCTTACGTATGGTGCAGAGACGTGGACCTTAACTAAAAAGAGATATACAAAGACTGCAGACAACTCAAAGTAGCATGGAGAGGTGCATGCTTCGTGTAACCAGGAGAGATAAGAAGAGGAACTCGTGGATCCGAAAAATGACAAGAGTGGAAGACATCATGATCAGAGTTAAATCCCTGAAATGGCAATGGGCTGGACATACTGCCAGAAGGACAGATCATCGATGGACAGCCGAAATTTTAGATTGGAATCCAAGGGACAGGAAAAGACCCAGAAGAAGACCACATGGGAGATGGGTGGATGAAATTCGAAAGTATGCAGGGGTGACATGGAGGAGACTGGCACAAGACAGACCGTTGTGGAGGAAACTTGGGGAGACCTTCGTCCAGCAGTGGATTGATAATGGTTGACAATGATGATGATGATGATATATATATCTACGCCTCCTGGCGGAGAAACCATGTAGTATTTTAAGAAGAAAATATTCCGAAAACGTTTATCGACGAATTTTTTCAATCGAGATTTGAGAAGCTCAGATTTTGCTGCAAATACATCAGAAGCAGAAATTAACACTTACGCTAGCTAAGTGTTAATTTCGCTGGTTGCTAAACCATTCTTTGCCAAAAATTAGAAATTATATGGAAAAGGTTTCTCATCAAGAGCTGAATCCGCTAAAGAAAACAATTTTCAAATCGAAGTTTTAGAAGTAGAAATATCGGGGAAAACACAATTTAGTTTTAGGCCCCTAGCGGGAAATCTGTGCGTAACTTGAAAAAGTGACTATACCTAAAATACTCGTTGACATACACCGGATCGAAAGGTTAAATTATTTTTTTTTAATCGGATGTTTAGAAGCAAATATATGGAATAAAATGTATTTTGAATTCAATATCTGCATTTACGCTCTCTAGCGGCGAAATTGTACATCGTAAAAAAAAACGAAATAAAGGATCATCATTCGCGTATTTAAAGCTTCCCAATGCAAAAGCAAAAATAATTTTTTAAATTGGACAAATAGTTGCAGAAATATGGCGTCCGCAGACGGACGGACAAACCGATGACATAAGCACGATCATTTTTACAATAGACGTGCTAAAAATGTACATATATACACTGAAGAGCAATTGAATTAGAGACAGCTAGCGTTATGCAAATGTGGCGCTGTGGGCGGCCCTGTAAACGGAAACGACATGACGTATGCAGCGATCCGACAATATAAGGAGTGATGCGACGGGAATCAGTAAAAGTCGGACGCAGTATGGGTAAGACGAAAGATCTAAGCGCATTTGACCGTGGGCAAATTGTCGGGGCCAGACGAATGGGTCACTCCATCTCGGAAGTACCGCAGGCACTGGAATTTTCACGAGCCACTATGTCATGGGTGCACCGTGAGTACATTGAATCCGGTAAAACCATCCCTGCAAGGGCCAACTGCCGTGGACAACAAACAGCATGTGGATAAGCGGGGTCATCGTCGGCTAGCTCGCATTGTAACAGCGGATAGACGGGCCACAGAGCTAGAACTGGTGCACAAAAACGTGTAAGTAGCCACACCATTCTGAACCATCTCCTCGCTATGGGGTACAGAAGCCATCGTCCCACGAGGGTACCGCTGCTGACCGCACATCACAGGGTGCAAAGATTAGCATGGGCGCGGGAACATGGCCACTGGACCCTAGACATGTGCACTAATGTTGCCTGGACTGATGAGTCGAGATTCACGTTGGTGCATGCGGATGGCAGGATACGAGTACGGCGCAAACCACATGAAGCGATGGATCCTTCTTGCCAGCAGGGTACTCTTCAAGGTGGTGGGGGTGGCATTCTCGTCTGGGGACTGTTTACGTGGACTGAAATGGGACCCCTGGTACGTCTGACATCGTCCTTCGCAGGTCAACGTTACCGGCATATCCTGGACGTCCATTTGCTCCCGTTTGTGCGTCTTCAACATCCCACTGGGGACCTCATTCTGCAACAACACAATGCACCGTGCCATCGCTCCCGAATTGTATCCGAATGGTTGGATGAACACTCCACCGACGTGACCTCGCTTCCGTGGCCAGCCAGGTCACCTGACCTCAATACAATCGAGCACATCTGGGATGCCATCGAGAGAGATGTTCGAGGCTCTGACCCCCGTCCATCAAATCTTCGTGAACTGTGGGAGCTTGTTCAGGGGTCGTGGATCCGTATGGCTTCCCAACGCTTCCGGTGTCTTGTCGAGTTCATGCCGAGACGAATCGCCGCCGTCCTCAGGACGAAAGGTGATACTACACGTTACTAGACAGGTATCTCTAATTCAATTGCTCTTCAGTGTACATATATGCAGTGTTTTTTTCTGGAGAGAGATGTCGGAACATTTAAACATAAGTTACTGTAAAAGGCGAACGGTTGATCAAATAAAAAGCAAATCAATATCTAGAATATTGCTGATTAAAACTTATTAATGTTGCGTGATACAGAATGTAAAAAACATAATTTACATGCTTATATGTTATTAGTTATCATGTACAAATCCAGCTTTCCGTAACAGTTCCACACAGTGGAGCCACATTATTGTGACCACCTCCTACTTTTGACGTCAATAGCCAATAAAGGAAGGCACGTGTCATGAGCTGGCTTGGAGGGTACATAAGGTGTGCTGTGGGCAATCTGAAAACACATCACTCGTTGCTGTCATGGATAAAAGGAGCGATTTATCAGATTTGCAAAAAGGGATGATTATCAGCTTTTGGGCCACGGGTGGTAGTATTTCTGAAAGAGCGCAGTTTGTGAACTGTTCGCGTGCTGCTGTGGTTAAAGTGTATCAAGTGTATCGCTAATGGAGAAGTGGCACCATTGCAAATAAGCGATTGGAAACTGCGGAGCACCATGTGCCATTGATGTGAGAGGTGAACGTCAGCTTCGAAGGTACGTGAGGTCGATCAACACGCAGCAGTGGAGCAACTCACTGGCCAAGTGAACCAGGGGCTACCGGAAGTGTGGCTACAACGACAGTTCAGCGAAACCTGCTGTGTATAGCGTTCCGATGCAGATGAATGGTCACTGCACATATGCTAAGGAAGGTGCATCAGCAGAAAAGGTTTACATTTGCACAGCAGTATCGGAATTGGACCTCCGCTGATTGGCAAAGGACTGCATTCTCCGATGAGTCATGTTTTCTGCTTCGTCGAACGGAAGGACGTTTGCGTATATAGTAAGAAACATCGGAGAACAAACACTCTTCAATCATTGCTGGCACAACACAAGCTGAGGGGGGGGGCAGCGTTATGGTCTGGGGAATGTTTTCGTGGCTTTCTCTGGTTCCACTCATATCTGTGAAAGGCACTATGGACCGAATTCGTTATGTATCCATCTTTGCAGACCACGTACACCGATGCATGCTGATTGTCTTCCCTGGGGAGGATGGGATCTTCCAGCATGAGAATGTGACGGTTCACACAGTTAGAAATGTCCGTTAGTGGTTGGACGAGAAGGATGATGACTTCAAAGTACTTCCCTGGCCCCCGAATTCCCCAGACTTAAACCCAAATGAGCATCTGAGATCATGATCACCTCGATCATGTTGTTTGCTCTACAGATTCTCCACCAAGCACCCTCCAGAAGCTGTCAAATGCACTGCAGTCAGCATGGCTCCACATACCTGTGAACACCTTCCAACACCTTATTGCGTCACTCCCATCCCGTCTAGCTGCTGTCCGTGCTGCACAAGGCGGTTACTCTGGATATTAGCTGGTGGTCACAATAATGTGACTCGACCGTGTATAAACGTACCAAATGCTGACATTAAAATATCAGTCACTCTTACCCACAAATGAGAGTTAAACTTTTGCTAAGGATTACATTACATTGAGGAACAGAAGGCAAACTGCAGTGTGATCCTAAAACACGGAGAATGTTCACACATTTTTAGAACGTATTTGATAAAAAAGTATTGAGAATAAAAGAAGTTCATAGGATTGACATTGGCAACAGAGTGTTAGATGAACACGAAAGAAACATCTGCTACAGTTAAATATCGTCTGTAAAGAAAATTCACACGTAAACAAATTGTGCGAGTTTTCCATTGCAATGCGGGAGAGAATTACACTGATGAACCATTACATTATGGCCACCTACCAAATAAACTGTAGGATCACCTTTAGCCGGCAAAACAGCGGCCACTCGGCAAGGCATCGATTCGATGAGGTGTCGATGGGTATCCTGGGGTATTTGGTACCATAATGTCAACAGCAGGTCCTTTAGTGCCCGTACATTTTGGAATGGGGGATTTAGCGGAACCCGCTTTTCGAAGTCGGACCACAAATGTTCCATTGGGTTCATGTCAGGTGAATTTGGACACCAGAGCATTAACAGAAAGTCACCAGCATGTTCCTCGAACCACTCCTTGACGATACTGGCAGTGTCGCATGGTGCATTATCCTGTTGGTAATGGCCATCACCAGCAGGGAACACAGTTGCCATGAATGGTTGAACTTGGTCCGCAACGATGTTCAGATACCTGACAGCTGTCAGGGATTGTGCCTTTGGATTAATGGGGCCTAAAGTACCCCAAGAAAACATCGCTCACAGCGTAACATCCCCTGTGTAGGACTGTTTTCGCCCAACAGTGCATCCAGGTGCCATAGCCTCCGTTGGTAATCGGTGTACCCGCGCTCGGCCGTTTACGTGATGCAGCAGGAATCTTGATTCGTCAGACCAAACCACTTTTTCCAATAAAACACGGTCAAATCTCGATGATTTCGGTTCCATTTCATGTGTAGTTGGTGATGACGTGTAGTGAGCATCAGGACCCGGCTGGGTCTTCGTCTATGCAGGCCCATGTGCAGAAAGCTGCGATGAACTGTGTGCTGTGACACATTGCCTGATCACCATTGTTGTTGCTGCGGATGATTTGTCGCACAGTGGCCTGGCGGTCGCTCTGAACAATGCGCGACACACTCCGCTTCCCTCTGGCGTCAATGAGCTGCGGACGACACACGACTAGACGACGGTTCGTCGTGTGGCCATCTTTGCACTACTTTTGATACGTACTCACTAGAGCATTACGTGAACAACACACAAACCGCGACATTTCCAAGATCGTAGTTCCGAGGTGCCATGCGATCACAATCTATCCTTTATCAAACTCCGATAAATCGAGAGCTTTTCCCATTCTGACACCGAACGCTACTAACCGAAAGCCGGTCCTCGATTTGTACAAATAAGTTGTAAAGCGTTTTAAGACAACGCAACATGTAATATGAGAGAAAACAACAATACCTTTACGAATCAAAGTATGCGCCGTCATTATCTATCACCTTCCGCTATCGGTCGGGCAGCTAACGGATTCCAGCCATGAAGAATACTTTGTGTTGTGACACGATGAATTCGTCAACCCATTTTTTCACTTCATCACATGCCCGAAGCCGTACAGCAGACAAACCATGTTGCATCGATCGAAACAAATGATAGTCTGAAGGAACTATGTCGGAACTTTACGCCGGGTGCTCCAAAACGTCAAAGCCAAGCATCAGTAACGTTTCCTCGACCGATTTTGCGTCATGTGGCCTAGCGTTGTTTTGCAGTAATTTGACGGGACGCAATCCTTTGCCTCTGAATGGAAGTTTCCGACAGATTTTCTGGTTCAATCGCAGCAATTGTTGCTTGTAGCGATCAGCAGTACCAATTTGACCTTGTTCCAATAGTTCATAATAGAGCACACCCTTCACATCCCACCTGATGCACAGCAAAACCTTCTCGGAGTGAATGTACCGTTTCGGTGCCGAAGTCCTTGCGTCACCGCGGTCTACCCAGTGTTTTTTTGTGTTTGGGATTGTCGTACAATATCCACTTTTCATCCCCCGTAACGATTTTCCACAGGAAAGACTTTCTGTGTTGTTCATTCAACAGATTCAAACACTTCATGACACGTTCATCCTTGTTCCTCTGGCTCAGGTCATGTAGCACCCATTTTCCTTCATTCTGAATCTTTCCCATTGCGCGTAAACGATTTAAAATGGTTTGTTGAGTTACTCCAAGTTGTTCAACTAGTTCGTTTTGCGTTTGAGACGAATCTTCATCCAGCAATGCTTGCAGTTCCTCATGAGCAACCTTCTGCGGGGCGCCGCTACGTTCTGAATCGCTAACATCAAAATCACCTGCTTTAAACCGTCTAAACCAAAACTCGCACGTGCTTTTCGATACAATATTCTCCCTCAGAACATAACAGATCGACGCACTTGCTTTTGCAGCACTTTTTCCTTGATGAAATTCGTAACGAATGCAGTGTCGAATAAATGCAGTATCGCTTGCCATCTTTCACCTACCGATGTGCAAGTGCGTTTGACTGTTGGGCAAACTTCTGTGTCACATTTTATACTCTGAACAAGTTACGGTCACATGACAACAGCGCGGGGGAATGTAGGATATGTAAATTAGCGGTATATGTCACTCAAAAAACGCTTTAAAACATATTTGTACATTTAATATATATATACTGCTCTGTTAACTTCATCTGTGGCACCGTTCGGTTTCCAGGCGCGCTCAGTTATCTAGGCTGGGGGTGTTCATAATGCTCATCGATTTACAGGGTGCATAGGAAAGTCCCTTTAGCCTGGAATAACTTGCGAACGGAGAGAGCTACAGTTATGCAAGTGAGATAACGGTATAGTAAAGCAACTACGCCCAATCGAATGCAACCAATAGCAGCGCCCTTGGTGACGAAAAGTTAGCCATTGCAAATCTAAAACGAAAAATGATAGAGCAAAATTTTCACTTACAAAGTTGTAGAGCATCAATTAATTATAGAACAAAACGACATTTGTTTTACACGGATAAGATAAATTGTCGCCTGAATACCCTAAAATGTCCGAAATCGAAGCGCGACATTTTGTGTGAACGTTTGAAGGGAACAGGCATAGGTATGTGCAAATACACACGATTTATTGCATAAATGCGTACTTATGTCAATACAGTTTGATGACGTCAGACAAAACAAAAACAAAAAAGCCAAACTGGCGCACAGTGATAAATAGTTTATGTCGAGTATGTTCGAAGAGTTCGCCATTGCGCACGATACACATTTGTATTCGTGAAAGTACCTCTACATGCACATTCCTCAGCATGGAAGGTGTCACACTATTGCAAGCATCTGTAACACGACGACGTAGATCCAGCAGACTTGTAGGCGCAGTTGCATACATCTGATTTTTTACGTAACCCCAGAAATCCAAGCTCGCCATTCTCACACAGCGTACATAGACCTAAACTTCTGATCAGGGTACATCCTGCTACTGAATTTTATATCGTAGGTACGGTACAACGTCACAATCTGCATTTGCATACGGCTACATTTGAGAAATGTGAATATGCCGATTCGAATCGTCGCGCATCGATTTCGGACATCGTAGAGTATTCAGGCGACAATTTATCTTATCTGTGTAAAACAAATGTCGTTTTGTACTAATTAATTGATGCTCTACAACTTTGTAATTGGAAATTTTGCTCTATCTCTTTTCGTTTTCGATTTGCAATGGCTAACTTCCGCAAATACGCCACTAGGGGCGCTGCTATTGGTTGCATTCAATCGGGCGTAGTCGCTTTACTATACCGTTATCTCACTTGTATAACTGTACCTCTCTCCGTTCGCAATTTATTCCATTTATTGCAGGCTAAACGGACTTTCCTATGCACCCTGTATTCTTCATGGCTGCGGTTTAAGTTATCACGAAATTGGTAAGAAGTTAAAGTTGAATTTTTCTAGTGTTCAGTACAAAAAAGGAAAAAGAGAGTTGTAGCGCAGAGAATAAAGTGCGATCTGGGCGTCTGAAGAAGATAAATGCAAGGCAGCGGAGGTACATCGTTAGGAAAGTATCGAAAACAAATCCCGTAAGCGCTCGAAAATTGTCTACTGATGTCACTTCAACATCGGAGACGATAGTAAGTTCTCAAACTATTCGTAATATTCTTCACAATGCACATATACGAGGCAGGTCACCCAGAAAAAACCTTATATCAGTGAAACAAATAGGCAGAAAAGCATTGAATTTGCCAAAGCTTATGTCAACAAACCAGCAGAGTTTTGGGCAAAATGTGATATTTTCCGACGAAAGCAAGTTTAATAATTTCGGTTTCGAAGGGAAAGAAATATGTGTGGCGAAAGCAAAACACTTTCCTTGAAACAAAAAATTTAAGACCAACTGTAAAACATGGCAGTTGTCATGCAATTATTTGGGGATGTATGGCTTTTAATGGAGTTTGCAATACGGCCTTTATTGAAGGTAACATGAATGCTATATAATATATTGATATATTGCAAGGTAATTTATTGGCCAGTTCATCGAAATTGGGAATTGCAGATTCATTCTGTTTTCAACAAGACAACGATTCTAAACACGCAGCCAACGTAACAAAGTAGTGGTTGCTTTAAAAAGCAAAAAACAACTAAAAATACCCCCACAATCGCCAGACATCAATCCTATTGATAACAATTTGTGGCATTTGTTGGATTTGCGAGTGAGGAAAAGGACGATTTCCAACAAAATCGAACTCAGGCAAGTACTCAGCAAAGAATGGCTAAAAATCAGTGTAGAAACAACTAGAAAACTAGGACAAGCCGCCAACGATAACCGATAACTCGGGTACAGTTGGCAAATTTTGAGTGAAGCTATTGCGAAATCTAAGCTCATTAAGGCGTCTATTATAACAAATTCCAAAATACGAATGCGTAAAATTTATGACTTCCAGAACGAAAGTACGAAACATTCTAAAAAAGAAATGTCTAAAATTTATCATGAACTACTTTTCTTCACGCCTTCACCTTGGTTGTGATCAGGTTGCATGTAAACAAAGCTGAAAGACACACTCAGATCGGGAACCACGTGTTTTTCATTTTGTATCGCGAAAGACAGACACACATACACGGATTTCCTTTTATTATTATAGATTAAGCAAGTGCTGAGCTAACAGACGCAGTCTTTCCATTTCTTCGTTTTTCAATTCAAACAATTTTTTTAAATTAATGTTAGTGAGCTGACTTTCGTGAAACGGTTCAAGTAAAAGACCATCTAGTTTTAATTGAAATTCCTCAATGACACGGAGTTTCGGGAATCGGAAAGCGTCAAAACCTGACCATGGACGATGTCCAATGGCATGCCAAAAATCACGGTGATCGGATGTGTCATGCCGTAGCTATGCCCGAACAACTAATTGTCCCGAGTCTCGTGTAGAGAGCGGATGTTTTCAATTATTATTAAAATTGGTCAGTATTTTAATGGTCATTATTTTTATACGACAAAACCAATCACCATGATACCAACCCCATGTCACTCATCATCTCCTTCCCTTTCTCTGAGGCAAGTGTCACCGCGATCGGCTGAAGATCTTTGGAGGAGATAGGTAACAAACGACCCCTTCTCAAAACACGGAAACCCCTAAAAATGCAAGTTTTTGGATGATTATTCCTCAATGACATGGAATTCCGTGAATCGGAAGGCGTAAAAATCTGACTATGGACGATGTTCAATCGCATGCAAAAAATCACGGTGATCGGATGTGTCATTTCGTACCTATGCCCGAACAACTAATTGTCTGGAGTCTCTAAAGAGAGCTTCGCTCAATTAGTAGGATCGATGCCGAGACGATTAAAAGCTATAATCGAAGCAAAAGGCATGCGTACTAAGTATAATAGTATTTTTTTTTAATTTTGAAAGCTTCTTGTTTTTGTTTATCTTTATTAAGGTGCGGACAATGTTTTGGCATACAAAAATAAGATTTTCATTTCTTATATATATATTTCTTCTGATTAATAGAAAGAAGAAACACGTGCGTCTGTGTGTGTTTATTGTAAAAGTAATCCAATGGTTAAAAAAATTCGTCACAGTTGCTTTCCATTTATTTATGCAAAGAAATGTATGTGTGCAAATATTTTTTTCCTCACTGTATGCAAAATCACAAAGTCAATGATTTATTTCTATTTTGCCATTATGATGAACTTGTTTTTGACCTTGGTTATGATGTGCGCAGCGAACCACTGAAAAAATAAATTAAGAAATTTATATTTTCAAATATCCATAATACAACACCCATGTTTTCAAATATTCAGAATGCATGAAATATTTGCATTTTCAACATAAAGAATTTATACAGGTATGTAAATTAGTCAGCTCTTTCTAATTAATGCAAAAACATTCATTGGATACACAAATCTATGCACGCATAAAATACAAAACTGAAAAACCTTAATTATGAGTAAAAGATCGCAAGCTGACGCAAAACTTGCCTAACATAATGCATACATGTAAATTCGGGTATATATTTTCATTTTCTGCACGACAGATCAAAAAGCTCTTTGCCCTCTTATAATTATGGCTGTGATTTCCGTTACAGAGTTTTAATGTGTGTAAACAGATCGTTTTGAAATGTTACATAGTCTATTCCTTCTGTTGCAGAATTTACTAGTACGATCCTGAACATATAATTATTTATTAATTTTTTATTGAAATCAGCATCACATAATATTTTTCTTAAAAACAAACAAACCAACAAAATAAGGTAATACAAACAGGACAGCGCCCAGATATTCTCCTGGAATCTAGAAAGCACAGAGCTGAGTCAAAAGTTTTGCAATATTTGCATAAACGCATGTGCTCTGGCGGGTATGTCACGTGTTTAAACTAGTCCAACTCGCGCACTGTAGTCAGTCGAATGGGATATAAAGTGGTAGTTGTTGCTGTGACCAGCATTGTATGTCGTCGTTCTGTCTGTGGTTGGGACCAGAGATGAGTTCGGGCTCAATTGTAGGAGTCCGGGCCCGGCCCGCTTTCTTAGATTACATGTGTTTGCTGAGCCCGGGCACTCCCGGGCCCGGATTCTTGGAAACTTTTGCTTATCAAGGCTTGCATTTATGCATTATACACTGACCAAAGATATGGCCCAAGCAAGGATTAGTCTAAATATCATCAGTTTAAAAAGTTTAGTTCAGTTAATCCACTTCACAATATTAATATGTTTTTAGAAATACTACGCATAAAGCCAAATGTTCTAAAATGTGGATTTGAAAATAAATAAATAATCAACGCGCCCTTCAACCGTATCAGGGGAATCAGTACTTTTGGTAAAAGCTGAAGAAAAGAAAATCGTTTAGAAACAAAAAAATTCCATTCCTTATTTCTTTTTTATTTCTAAATTTACTTTTATTTTCAATAAATTGCATTATAAAACGTACAATGCCGTACAGACAGTTGCAAGTGTTTGAAATTTTGACTCTTAGAAAATTAATCTTTGCAATACAACAAATATATATACGATCGATGAAGAAACGGGTTTCTGTACGCCCAATTAATGTGAAAGACAATAAAAATAAAAAGTGAACTCCGTTTATTAGGCGTAGAAAATAAGGGAATCAAAAGATGCTAGCTTTCACTACCTCCGGGTAGCTTCATCAGGCATTTAGTAGTTAAAGATCGCAGAAGCAACTGGAACAAATGTATTTCTGAGAATATAATTAAATTCAAAATAAGTAAAACACTTGCACGATGTCACGGGTTGTTTGATCCCAGGGCCGGGTGGTCACGTGTAACTTCTAGGATCCGGTGCCATATGAAAGGAAGGCTCGTGGTTACATCTTTGTTACACACATTCCGTCGCGTGATGATCTCGATGGTTTCGCGAAGCGCAGTAGCTCTTGCGCTGACGTACGGTGCTAGTTTCTTAAAATCTCCCCATCTGGGAACTGCCCTTTCAGATGCAACATCACGGGCTAGTGCCGTCGTAAGCTTTCCGGCCTTAACGTCCCTTTGGTGTTCAGAAAAACGGATCTGGAAGGATCTTTTTGTCATCCCGATGTAGGACCTAACGGATGCGTCAGGATAATCCAAAGGAATAGCATAGACTCCGGCTTCAGTGAGCGTAGAAGGTGATGCGCGTTGGTCTGCTGAGAGGATATCTGACAAAGGTCTAGGAGCTGTCACGCCGATATCATAACCTAGCCTTCGGAGAGCATTCTTCAGGAAGTACGTTAGCCTAGGAACGTAGGGAACCGAACCCACGAACCGGGCTGGCTGTGCCGTGGGGTTGGCACGAGGCTGTTGGAGAGCAGTTTTTGCAGCCTTTCTGACTATTTGGTCGATTGCGATCATGTCGTATCCCGCTGCAGCCGCTAGGTTTCTAATGCTACGGATCTCCTCCTCGCATTTGGCTTTGTTCGATGATTATTATAGGTTATGATATCGGCGTGACAGCTCCTAGACCTTTGTCAGATATCCTCTCAGCAGACCAACACGCATCACCTTCTACGCTCACTGAAGCCGGAGTCTATGCTATTCCTTTGGATTATCCTGACGCATCCGTTAAGTCCTACATCGGGATGACAAAAAGATCCTTCCAGATCCGTTTTTCTGAACACCAAAGGGACGTTAAGGCCGGAAAGCTTACGACGGCACTAGCCCGTGATGTTGCATCTGAAAGGACAGTTCCCAGATGGGGATATTTTAAGAAACTAGCACCGTACGTCAGCGCAAGAGCTACTGCGCTTCGCGAAACCATCGAGATCATCACGCGACGGAATGTGTGTAACAAAGATGTAACCACGAGCCTTCCTTTCATATGGCACCGGATCCTAGAAGTTACACGTGACCACCCGGCCCTGGGATCAAACAACCCGTGACATCGTGCAAGTGTTTTACTTATTTTGAATTTAATTATATTCTCAGAAATACATTTGTTCCAGTTGCTTCTGCGATCTTTAACTACTAAATGCCTGATGAAGCTACCCGGAGGTAGTGAAAGCTAGCATCTTTTGATTCCCTTATTTTCTACGCCTAATAAACGGAGTTCACTTTTTATTTTTATTGTCTTTCACTTTGCAATATAATTTACATATATGCTAACTGGTAAAGGTAGTTTAGAGTGATGTAGGAGAATATAAAAATAAGCATGTAGGGAAATTTCCAAAATTAAAACAAAAAAGAACGTAAAAGCATTCCAGACCAGATTATTCTGCATTTTGTATAACATAACAAAGCTTTGCGCTTAATAGTATAATAATCACAATATTATCATATGTGTGTGCAGTTTCCAGATCAAGTTCTTCATGAAAATAGAGAGAGAGAGAGAGAATTGCATCTAATGCCTCAGCGCTTCAACTTGATCTTCTTTTCTTTAAAACTCGACCTGATGCACTACAAAACAAACGTCACCTCGAAAATGGCGGGATTGAGGGAATTTTAAAAAATAAATAACAATACTTCTAACTGCACAATTTTGGTAATTAATACATCATTTTAAAGATAAGATTCTTGATTTTTAAAAAAATACAAAAAATGGGAATGTGATTTTTTCCCAGTTTTTTGATACCAGACCTCCTTAAACTAATCCTTGCTTGGTCCATAGCTTCGGACAATGCATAATGCAAGTCTTGCTAAGCAAAAGAACGTAAAAGCATTCCAGACCAGATTATTCTGCATTTTGTATAACATTAACAAAGCTTTGCGCTTAATAGTATAATAATCACAATATTATCATATGTGTGTGCAGTTTCCAGATCAAGTTCATCATGAAAATAGAGAGAGAGAGAGAGAGAGAATTGTCTTGCAATGGCAGCTAGCTTAGGAAATTGAAAATCCTTCCACCATGGTAACAAATCCACAATGAAATTCAACACGTGTAGTTCAACCGGGCTTGGAATTACACGTGTTGAATTAATTACAGTAATGAAATTCAAGACGTGTAATTCCGAGCCCGGGCCCGGGTTTTTCGGTAGTTAGTGAATTCTGAGCCAGTCCGAGCCCGGGCCTGAGCTCATCTCTACCACAGAGTGCACGTGACAAAGTCAACCACACGGAGAAATAAGTGGCCGGCCACGACAGATGAGCCATAGTGCGTTACGTGATCACACTGCGCAGAGGTAGTGATTTACGGACGTTCAAACAGAAATGATCATCGTCTACCGCGCCAAGGGTAGAAGCATCTCAGAAACAACAGATTTCGCGGGCTATCCGCGAGGTGCTGTAGTAAGGGTGCACCACGAATGGACCGCTGGTACATCGAGTGCCTCCCGACGTCATAACTGTGGAACCCCCAAAATCCATCGACCCCAGAGGAGAAAGTCGCCTCCGTCGACTGGCAAAGGGCAATCGATGAGCAACAGTGCAGCAGTTGACCACATAAATAAACCTGGGGCACCCAGGTACGTGTCCCCGATAACAGTAGAGCGAACTCTGTTACGTATGGGTCTCCGGAGTCGACGCTGCGTCAAGGCGCCCATGTTAACCCAGGTCCGTGGGCAACGATGCCTGCAGTTTGCATGGGACTACCATCATTGGACAGTGGAGGAGTGGAAGAAGGTAGCCTTCTCCAACGAAACAAAGTTTTACTCCACAGAAGTGACGGACGGCGTCAGACACACAAGGACCAACACCCGGACACGTTTGTCGGTCAAGCACGAGCCGGTGGTGGCAGAGTGCATGCCTGGAGTATGTTTTCCTGGTATGACCTGGGACCACTGGTACTACTGGATGGGTCCCTGAACGCCAATGGCCACCTGTCCATCCTCTCTGACCACATGCATCCCTTTATGTTGGACGTTTACCCTACTGGTGATGGTGTCTACCAACAGGACAATGCGCAGCGCCATGTCGCGCTAAAGGCGTGCGTGAATGGTTCCAGGAACACGATAGCGGTGTCTCCGTTCTCCCTTGGCAGGCGAAATTGCCCGACCTCAATCCTATAGAGCACTTGTGGGACTATTTGGATCAACAGGTTCGACGTGCCGACTCACAACCACGTCCTCCCCGGGACATCCGCGCGGTGCTGCTGTCCGAATGGGCACGTGTGCCACGGGTAACCTTCCAGGGCCTCATTGAGTCCATGCCACGCCGTTTCGCCGCTGTCTTCCGGGACAAGGATGGTTATTCCCATTATTAGGTAGGTGGTCATATTATTCTGATACGACTGTGTATACGCATAAATGCTTTTCCATATTTTGTCGTGCATTACATTTTTCAAAACAAACAAACAAAAACAGGACAGACGATGATAACTTCTGTAACGTACCAGGAGATGTGACGTACCTGCCAGAAAGACGCACACGACATAAAGGCAGATAGGAATCAGAATAAAACGTCCGTGTAGCTCAATTGGTAGAGCAACTTATTCCGGAATGAGTGGACCCGGGTTCGAATCCTGGCGCGGATAAAAATGACGGAGAAATTCACTTCGTTATACTTCAGAGAAATTACTTTTTAAAGGTGAATCAATAGGTTCAGTTGTGGCCAATGATTCTCTGTCATATGGTGACAGTGCTTGCTAGAGTTTTGGACCAGGGAAGAGAGAAATGGCGTTTTTGTTTCGTAGTTGGGCAGAAGGCTAATAATTCCCTGTTCGTCAGCTGGTTAACTCTATCCAGTGGCCACGCCAGCAGTTCAGAACTGAGTGGACTATTGGGGGGCTAAATGTGGTACGGGAAGAGAGGGCACAAATTTTGAACAACATGCTAGTAATTTTGCCAAAAAATTCCGTACGTGTAGATTTAACGCCACGCTGATGATGTTACCCCCAGTGGAAAAAAGTTTTCAGGTACACTGGTGTGCAGAAGTATTGCATGACCTGCAAAAACCTTGAATTTTAAAGTTTAACTCTTTTTTTAACTAATTAATTTGCATAGTTATTATAAAATTTATATATCATTAGATGCGAAATTTAACGGAGATTTCAAAAATGTCTTAAGTTTTCTTGTAGCTACTTCTGTTCTTAAGATATTAGGCGTGAGTCTTAATTCTCGGCCACAGGCACGACACGTTGGCAGCAAATTATAGCAAATCGAATACGTACCTAATCAGGAAAATAATCCCCGTCGTGTCGGATACATTTGAGCCATCGGTCAGGGAGCTGCCGAATGCCACTGCGGAAAAAAAGAGGGCTGTTTCGAGTTGATAAAGTCATCAATACTTGTGTGGACCTCCTCGACAGAAGTGAAGTGCGTATCACTCAGGTGATGGTGCAGAGAGCGAAAGAGGTGATAATCCGACGGGGCAAGTCTGGAGAATACGCCAGGTGGAACAAAATCTCCCATCCCAGGTCGGTGATCGTGTTTAAAGTCGTTTTCCCGGTGTGAGGACGCGCGTTATCCTGAAGCAACAGGACCGACCTACTGCTCTTGCCAGTGTATGGCAGTTTTGCCTCCATTGAGTCACTCACACGAATGAGTTGCTGACAATAACGCTCAGCATTGACCGTTTCACCAGCTTTGAGCAACTTCATAGTGCACGACACCGCGCTGATCCCACCATATGCTCAACAACAACTTCCTGGCATGGATATTCGGTTTGGCGGTACTGTTGGTAGGCTGACCTGGATAAGCCCACGATTTGCGCCGCTTAGGATTATCGTAGAGGATCCACTTCTCGTCACAAGTCAAAATTTTGTGGAGAAAATCCTTTTACTTGAATCTGGAGAGCAAGAACACGGGTGGTGGGGCACCCAACGGCCCTCATTGTGAATCCGCTCAAGCGTGTGCAGGCGCTTTGCAATGGCTTGCCGTGTTATTCCGAGTTCCTGTGCGACAGGGATCCGCGTCCAACAATTGTTCCAGTTCCTCATCGTCAACTTTTTGTGGCTGTCCCGGAAGTTCAGCATCACGGAGATCGAAATTTCCCTGCTAAAACCGCTGGAACCACTTTTTACACGTGCTGTAGGACACAGCAGCCTCACCCAAAGCAGCACAGATCATTTGCTGGGCTTCCTCCGCACTTATCTTCAGCTGAAACGCCAACAGGAGGCATTAGCTCAAATGTTGCTTCTCGAACAACATTGCTTTCACCATCAACTTTCGTCCCTTCTGTAATTACAGCTGTGAGTGGTTACGGTTACCTGAAAAGCTGTTGGATGGCGTTGCAATAAACCATTATCGCACACAGCTATTTGCATTTACCGACGTTCTATGATCGCTTGCGGTTAGGGGCCGAGAATTAAGTTGCACACCTAATACATAACAAAAATAATGACCAAGTCGAAATTATGAAAACGATCATTTATCTAATACTTAGGTGTACACAATAAATCGTTTTCGTAGTTCATAAGGAATGAAATAATATTTAAATTCAGAAATGCAATGAAGCAAAATTATAAAACGTACCTAATATTTTGTTGCCCAGCCTTTACCTTTAATCACAGCTTTGCATCTTGCTGGCATACTGTGAACAAGGTTTTGTAAAAGACTGAGTTGAACAATACGATTCCAAATTTGAGTTACATCTTCAATGAGTTGAATTTTGGTTGTTGGGTCCTTTTATGATAATTCATTCGACACTTTGAACCACAAATTTTTGATCGGATTTTAAGTGCAGTGATTGTAGTGGCCAAGCAAGATGCTGAATTTTTTTTTCCAGAAACCGTTTTTCCACAGGGAGAATTGTCATCTTGAAGAATAAAATTGCTGTCATAAAATCTTCTAGATGATTGTAGCATCTTGTTTTCTAATATGCAGATGTATTTCTGAGCATTCAGCGTACCACTGACCATTTGGAGGTTCCCAACGCCATGTGCACACATGCAGCTCCAAACCATGACCTTCACCGGATGCTTAACAGTGATCACTAAGCAACTTGGATGAAATTCTTCATGCGTAAATCTCCTTACATAGGCACTGCTTTGATTCCCATTAAGACAAAATTCTGATTCATCACTGAAAAAAGCATTTTCCCATCGCATGGTTCTCCATGAGACATGCTGTTTTGCCCACTATAACGTAGTAATTTCCTCCGTCATTTTTATCGACGCCGGGCATCGAACCTGGGTCCCCTCATTCCGGAATAAGTCGCTCTCCCAACTGAGCTACGCGGACGTATGCTCTCGCTGCTATCTGCCATTATCTCATGTGTGTTCTGCGGTGCAGGCACGTCACACCGCTGAAGTCTACGCTGTCTTTGATTTGCAGTTAACAGTGGTTTACGCCTGCTTTTGCTGCCACGCAAGTCATAGTGAAGCAGCCTTCTCCTAATAGTAGATGTACTAACAGTATCATCAGTCACTTTAGACCAAGCACTTCAGGTGAATTGAGCCTCCTGTCTGCCGAGCTTAGCTTTCTGAGCACTCTGCCCTGCCTGGTTGTCGTGGATCTGGGCCTACCAGTGCGACGCATATTTTTAATATCCCGGCAGTATCTTTTACTTTCTTCAGTAGCCTAATAACTGTAGATTGATGACAGCCCACACTTTCAGCGATTTGCCTTGAAGAATATCCCTCTTCATGCAGAACAACTATTTTTATTCCGTCCGCTGAGGACAATTCCGCAGTTTCAATCGTTATTGAGAATGTACACAAATTATACCCTAATAACAACAGGAAACGACCACTACAATGCTCTCGTAGCAAGTATGAGCCATTTTTTTGTAGGACTTCCGTCCACAGTGAGTAGATTTTAGGTCCCAGCCACCTACAGCGAGTTCGCCTTTTGGGCAGGACACATAAACGGATGGAATAAGAGCAAGTCTAGCGACTTTGACAGAACAGTTTGTAGTGAGATTAGAGTACAGTAGATGGCACCACCGTACAAATACGATGTTGCACATAGAGGGGTGAGAGAATTTCAGGGGAGGGGGAGACCATACTGGGGCTGCGTCCGTAATTGATTGTCAAACGCAAACTGTGCGTTCCTATGTGCCTGCACAGCGTTGAACCAAAGTGTATTGCTATTTCAACGTGTCTTGCTCTTGTCTACTTTGTTTGTGTCTGTGTTTGTGAATGAATAAAGGCTTGTCTACTTTGTTTGTGTCTGTGTTTGTGAATGAATAAAGGCTTCAAGCCCAAAAACAAAAAAGAATGGTTCGCTTGGCGAACAGATCTCCCAGGGACGTCTCGGTGGCTACACGGTCCACTCGAGTACGGCTTCCCCAGTTCGCATCACCTGTCGGTGTGCCTGAATCTGCGGTCCCTGGTCGGGATCGCGATTGATACGGTAACGTTTACGGCAGTAAACGCAAATAGTGCGTTCCACTAAACCCCGCAGAGTCCGGATTTGAACGAGCAAGCTAATGGATTCAGCTAACTTACGGATGCTCCTGTCAAACGAGCATCAAGAATTTGCGCTCCCTTCCCGCTTTGTGTAATTTGCTAAACGTCTAAAACATTCACTCCGTTGCATATGCTGAAATATCCGATAGCAAACTGTAACAAATGTAAATCTATTCAGTTACATACATACTGTCGTTAAAAAATGATTTCTCCAAAGCATAGTAAACTGCACGGTGTTTCGGTTAATTTGTGCATTTCTTGTTACGTTTTTAACATCTTTCTCACTAAAATGTTACGCTGCAGTCACGGGCTTCCCCGATCTCAGTTTTCACTCAAATTTGCTTTCGTCACTTCTTCATCTTAGTGTACCGATCATCTCGCAGTACTCACGTCAACACAATGATCTTTATAAACTGCTTTCAGTCTTCGATGACTCACACTGAGCAAGGACCATGATAAGCTGAGGAGCCATTTTCCAGCATGGTGGAGATTGAAACTCATGTGACCCTAAAACCAGGTTTATCTGGGTTTATCCACTCTTACCCGGGTGTGGCAATATAAATACAGTAAACTCCCGTTAATCCTGCCCTCTATATTCCAGCCTCCTTCCCCTTGCGTGGTCTTTGGTTGAAGAAATCGTGTTTATATCAGACCGGAATGAATTATATTTCATACACGAGTGAAGTTTTCAATTTTAACGTTCTTGTTTTGTTTTGAAATGGCACTAACGTTCATGTAATTCAATTTAAAATAAGGTAGGAAGGATCCTCAAAATAATTCAGATTATTACAAAAAGCATCTTCATTAAAGCGGACGAAAATCTGTGACATGTTTCGAAGTTACCATACTGAGTAGAAAATGCAAGATTTCATCTGTGCTGTATTGCAATTGTACGTTTCTTTTACTATGTATAGTACGTACACATACATATTGTGCTTTACTGTACTGAAAATATGAAAAGATCATTTCATTGTTGTAAATGAGACAATATAGTACGTATTGATCGTGTTTTTTACGATTATGATATGCTCGTCTATTTATGTTTTTTTTAATACTTATGAACTACACATAGTAAACTTGTAATTGCAACATTACATTTAATGAAGAATTAAGCTGAATTTTTATGGACTCTCAGTAATCCGGCACACTCGCTAATCCGGCACCCTTCTGTGCAAGAAATGGCCAGATTAGCGAGAGACTACTGTATTGTTAACGTTGATGATCTAAGAAGTTTTAATTCGAGTTTCGCGTGATGTTCTCTCCATTCTTTACAAACGATCGCTGTTTCACTTTTAGTACGTCTTTTGTAAAAGAAGTACGTGCTCGTAATATCACTTTGTCCGTATGCCTGTGGATACCATTTCTTTGCAGCTGTAAGTCCGATTTGAAAAATTCTTTTTGAATTTAAAATCTTGAAACATGAGAACGATGATCTTTACTCTCAGGTTTTTTCCCGATGCATAACATAGCCGCTAGATGTCGTAAATGCAAATGCTGTCGAATTCAAAATACATTTTCTTCCATATCATCATAATCATCATTGCCAACCATTATCAATCCACTGCTGGACGAAGGTCTCTCCAAGCCTCTTCCACAACGGTCTGTCTTGTGCCAGTCTACTCCATCTTACTCTCACATACTTTCAAATTTCATCCATTCATTTCCCATGTGGTCTTCTTCTGGGTCTTTTCCTGTCCCTTGGAATCCAATCTAAAATTTCGGCTGTCCATCGATGGTCTGTCCTTCTGGTACTATGTCCAACCCATTGCCATTTCAGGGATTTTACTCTGGTCCTGAGATCTTCCACTCTTGTCATTTTTCTGATCCACGAGTTTCTCTTCTTATCTCTCCTGGTTACCCCAAGCATGCACCTCTCCATTCTGCTTTGAGCTGTCTGCAGCCTTTGTATGTCTCTTTTAGTTAAGGTCCACGTCTCTGCACCATACGTAAGCACTGGAAGGATGCATTGATCAAACACTTTTCTTTTAAGACATAATGGCATATCGCTCTTCAAAATTGTACTGTTTCTTCCAAAAGTTCTCCAGGCAAGTTTTATACGCCGATTAATTTCTTCATCAATGTGACATTCACTTGATATCTGCTGTCCAAGATAAACGTACGAGTCTGTTATCTCCAGCTTTTCTCCATCAATCGATAAATCTTCATTTCTTGTAAAAGCATTGTACATCACTTTTGTCTTCTGAAAGTTCATTTTTAATCCCACTTCTTTACTTTTGTCAGCTAGTTCCTGGATCATACTCTGCAGTTCTGATAGGGTAGTTGCAAAAATGACTACGTCATCAGCAAAACGAAGGTGGGTTAAATAATCTCCATTAATCTTTATCCCTTTGTTTTCCCAGTTCAGTGATTGAAAGATATTTTCCAATGTAGCATTAAAGAGCTTGGGAGATATGGTGTCACTTTGTCTCACTCCCTTTCCAATTTTTATGTGTGCTGTGTTCTCAAACAGCCGAATCTTTGCACTTGCATTTTCATAGATGTTATTAATAATATTAATGTATGCATCTTCAATACCGCAGGATTTCAAAGCCATTGTAACTGCTGATGGTTTCACTGAATCAAAGCCTTTTCATAATCGATAAAAGCTATGCACAATGGAAGTTCATTTCCTCCCTCTTTCAATTAGTTCTCTAAGTACGTGGATATGATCTATAGTGCTGTAGCCTCTCCTGAATCCAGCTTGTTCTCTCGGTTGAGCCATGTCCAGTGTCAACTTCATGCGGTGTGAAAGAACTTTAGTGAAGATTTAATTTTTTTAACGAACAAGTGTTATTTAATTTGTTTTTAACGAACAAGTGTTATTTAATTTGTTTTTAACGAACAAGTGTGCCACAAGAGAGGGTAAGTTCACGTTTCCGTTTACAGAACGTTTGCAGCAATATCTGCGGGACAAAAAACACGATTGAAAAAAAAAATTTCGGTCAGATACTACTTACTATGAAAACATTTTATACGAGTACGCATTTCCTTCGCTATAAGGGGCGCAAATACTTTAACAATTTTTCTCTATATCTCTGCTTCTAAGTCCGATTCAGAAAATTCTTTAAGCACCGGATACCAATTACCTTGTGAATCGCTTCAGGCTTATAGAGTTTTTTTGTAGTTCACAGTTCCATCGCTAGGTGGTGTTTGTGTATTTCTGTTTGCAGCATCATCTCAGTTTCTAAAAGCCCAACTGGAGAATTTTTTCTTTTGATGTATGCCATTCGTTGCAATAAAGATGAACATTATCCTCTTTAAATAATGCACCGATTTCCCGTGTTAGGGGGTCGTAAATGTCAAAATATTTTTCTCGCTATTTCTGCTACCGGGAGACGTATTTGAAAATTTCTCTTTCCTAACCATAGCCTTTGCTATGAAGAACATTTTTCTCGTATTTTCAACTTTTCCATTATGCAAAATTCTTCCGCTACCGGTCCTAGAATTATGTGATGTTCCCTTCTATATTATATAGCGTACAAGTTCGTTCGCGCCGGGTATAGAAACCGGGTTCCCTCACTCCGGAATAAGTCGCTCTTCCAACTGAGCTACGCGGACATGTGCCCTCACTGCCATCTGCCTTTATCTTAGGTGGGTCCTCCGGAGCAGGCACGTCACAATTCCTTCTTTAAACTGTTAGACTTGCCACCCCGGTGGCGCAGTGGATTAAGCAGTGGTTTCTTATCATTGGTCCAAGACGGGTCCGGATTCGAATCCCGGTGAGGCATGGACGTTGTGTTTGTCGTATGGTGCTGGCTCTTTCCCTTCCGTGGAACCAGTGACCCCATATTAGGGACGGGCAACTGCTTATAACCCATTGACACCGTGGTTGTTAAACCACTACTCTAAATAAATAAAAACTGCTCGATTTGGAAATATATGTCTTTGATAATTTTGGTAACATTCTTTTTAGCAGCTGGAAGGGATAGGTAGCGGTTTCTAAACCTGGATGTTTTATCGATCATAGAAATCCGGCTAATTTTTTTCTAACCCGTTCCATTGACAATGAATAACTTTGTAAATTTTTTTTTGCATCGGAAAGGATTCAAAAGACGTGCTTATTAGAACCAAAAATTCGGTGTCATTTTTTACGCTTTCCAACCCTACCCAGCAAAAACACAAATGTTGGGGAACTGGTGGCCACCAGCCGGCAGTGATGGGTCACTGCTGGCTGAAATCTGCCGCTCACGGCCCGGTAGCGGTCCGTTGGTGGCAGCACCATCAGTTGGCAGTCATTGATGCCCTGTAGCATCACCGTGAAATGCGGGCCACCTAACAAGTGGCACTAGTGGCCCGTAGCTGGCAACCGATGAAACCCCAACACCAGGTGGAAAAAACGGAACTGCGCATGCGCAGAAGCAACACGTGCTGTGTCTATCGTGGAACCAGTTAGTTGAAGACGACGCTATCGCCATTGTGTTATTTTAGTGGATGTTAAGAAAAAAAGCATATGTAGAGAGGCGAATTAATTTCCTAATAAAATGCCACGTCGACGAAGATATCAGATTAAGCCATGAAATACTAGATTACAGCCATAAATTACTAGGTTACAGCCATAAAATACGTTCACTCCATTCTGATGAATAACAAGAAATAATTTCTGTGTAATCTTTCGTTTTATCATTCACTAAACTGCTTGAAATAAAAGTTTTGGAAAAACATTAAAAAAGCGTTATGCTGGAAAAAAAAAGAAGAATCATACGCGTACAAAATTTATCAATTATTTGAAGAAAAAAAATAAAAAGCAACACTATGTGGATATAATGTACTCATTCATGGGTTGAATACACAAGACTGGAGGAATTCACTTCTAAAAATAACGAGAAGTATAATAAAATATCTTTCCTCTTTAAAACAAATGTAGCTTGGGACAGCGAAAAGGAAAGATACAACGTTAAAAATGTAACGGAATGTGACATGAAAGGGTAAATATATTAATTAAACAATCGCCTTTCAAGACAAGGACAGCTCGAACCTTTGGAAAGCGTCTTTAAGTTGATACACTCGTTGAAAAAGTGAAGTTCCATTAAGGTAAAAAAACAATCGTACGTTGAAAAAATAAATTTATGAATTATATGAAACTGACATTTATGAAAAATACCTCGCAATATTGTAAAATTAGATAGAGAACCACCATTCGTTACACATTCCGCATAAAAGAGCGTCAGCTTCAAGCTACTTTCGGGAGTGCCAAAATCAGTCCAGTTGGTAGAGCGCGCGCTTCTGGACGCAAACAGTCCTTGGTTCGTTTCCAAACAGGCATTTTTCGGACCTGTTGAGAAAATTTTCCCAGCACAGTGCTATGATTCAGAAGTTTCGTAAGGAGAAAAAAACATGTAGTTGTAGTGCTATGATTCAGAAGTTTCGTAAGGAGAAACAAAAAAGGAGTTGAATTTTTTTTATGGCTACTACTGGGAAATTGACGGACAAGATTCGGCAAGCTATCAGTTACGTCACGTGATTGCCTGCTGCCAATGCCGGGAAACTAGCGGACCACATTAGGCTAGCCATCATTTATGGCACGTGCTTTCAGGGCCGCTGAAGGGCCACTTGTGGCAGCTACTGCCTGTGATGGATAACTGATGGCCCTGTTGTGGCATGTGACAACTGATTAGGGTGCCAACTGTAGGCCAGCTGTTGGCCTAAACTGCTGGCCCTTCTGTTGGCCGCCCGGATATTTTATTGACGTTTCGGAAGCGGCAACATAGTGCTGGGCCAGCAAGACTGTTTTTGCTGGGTAGGTTGAAGAAGCGTATTTGCTCCAACTTTGTCCGTCTGGCTGTCTGTCTGTCCGCCTGATAACTCACGTAAAAATGGTTCGATTTTGATGAAATTTTAATATGTGGTAGAGGTCAACCTGGGAACGAACCCAAAAATGGATGAAATGGGGTCAAAGGTCAGGACATAGGAGCGGAATCCATTCTATCGCCCTCATGCGTCATAACTTGCGTAAAAGTGCTTCGATTGCGACAAAAGTTTATCATGTTGTTCCGTAGGTATACTGAACCGGTTCTGTTGAATATTATCGAAATGGGATTGAAGGTGAGAGCACAGGAGCGAGATTTATTCCACAGCCATTATCCTCATAACTTGGCTGAAACTGCTTCTATTGCGACAAAACTTTAGTATGATTTTCGGAAGGTATACTGAAGCGGTTCTGTTGAATATCATCAAAATGGAGTCAAAGGTCAGGGCACAGGAGCGAGACTTATTCCACAGTTATTATGCTCATAACTTGACTGAAAATGCTTCTATTGCGACAAAACTTTAGTATGTTGTTCCGGAGGTATACTGATCCCATTCTGTTTAACATCATCAAAATGGAGTCAAAGGTCAGGGCACAGAAGCGAGATTTTTCCACAGCCATTATCCTCATAACTTGAGTAATGATTTCTGGTATGTTGGAAAGCGTATCATAATAATCAATGTATTGCATGATTTTACTAACTTGTTCTTGCCTACTATAATAAACAAATCTACAGAACTCATGTTCCGGGACAAGATGCAAAACTTAATACGTGTTCCGAATATATTATAAAGGCTTCTTTAACACCCAGTCTGTGCGGGAAGTTATGGGTTAACAATGTATACAAAGCGTGAAGATGCGAAAGCAGCGTTTGTTTTCGTTCATATTTATACATTCACCTTTTTTTAAAGCAGGTCAGCTTTTTTCTGTTACGGCTTTTATCCACTCTCCTAATGTTGCAAAATGTTTGAAATTACATCTAAAAGGAGAGTTTAGCAATCTGTGAACCAATGTGCTTTCTCCATGCAAGGAAGGAAAACTGAAGCGAAAATTTCGCATTAATTTCTCATAGATCCTTTTACTCTTTTCTAGAAAGCGATGTGTGAGGCATGCTTAAATTTAGCTAATAGCTTTATAAGACATCAGGGGGTAAAAGTTCCTACGTATCTGGTTGTAGCATCTTCGTTCAGTTTCCTGAACACGCGAATGAGCAAATCTTAGAAAACAAAAATCCTTCTTGCTAAATAAACACTTCTGAAATAGCGCTGGATATCATGCTTGGCCTTGACTTAAAAGGAACATTAATTTCAATATCGCAAAATACATTTCTTGAATAACTACTTCCAGACGTGAAAGCGGTGATTCCGTAAAAGATGAAAAACCACCTATAAAAACTGCGATGCGGAAGCGAAAAGTGCTGTAATGGCGTTTACAATCCTTTTTCGCTTTCTTTTCTTTACATTTTTTGCAAAACAAAGAGGAAATTAAATAACAAATAGCACAGATTTGTGATTAAATATTCCTGTACGCAATAAAAAAAGAAAACGTCGCAACATTTTGGAGAATAAATTCCATAACAGCGTATTTTATATTGGCTGGAAGCTAGATGAAATCTTTGTAAACATGCATGTTATCTAACTTATTTGATATTTTATGATAAATAAGAAAGCTTTTGAAAAGGTACCTACAGTGCTTAGATACCACTTACGATTTTAGGGATTTTGCCGAAGACAACGAATTTAAAATTCACGTTTTTTTTCTTTTCTTCAATTCAATTACGGCGTAAAAGCCATTTGTCTGTGCCAAAAATCGAGCCAGCATCCTTCTGCTCCGGAGCCGACTGCTTTACCAGCTAAGCTACACCGACGACGTTTGTAGCTTCAGCTTTGCCATCTTGACATGGGCGTCCCTTCTGAGGTAGGCAGGTCACATATACCCCCCCCCTTGAGAAAGGGCTGGGACGGAATCGAAGGTTTCCGGGTCAGCCGGCAGGCGACGCATGAAGGAGAGCTCACTGTAGAAGAAAGAATTCTGACTGATTCCAGACGATTTGTGGAACAAACATAGCACATGTCACGTGTGGCTGCGACGGAATCGTAATTTTCCGAGTCAGCCGGCAAACCACACTTGAAGGAGAGCTCACTGTAGAAGAAGAAATTCTGATTAATTCCACACGTTGTGTGAAACGAACATAGCACATGTCACGTATATTCCCCTTTGAGAAGGGGTTGAGACGGAATCGTAGGTTTCCGGGTCAGCCGGCAAACCACGCTTGAAGGAGAGCTCACTGTAGAAGAAAGAATTCTAACTAATTCCAGACGATGTGCGGAACAAACCTATCACATGTCACGTATATCCCCCTTTGAGAAAGGGTTGAGACGGAATCGTAGGTTTCCGGGTCAGCCGGCAAACCACGCTTGAAGGAGAGCTCACTGTAGAAGAAGGAATTCTGACTAATTCCAGACGATGTATGGAACGAACATAGCACATGTCACGTATATCCACCCTTGAGAAAGGGCTGGGACGGAATCGTAGGTTCCGGGTCAGTGGGCAAACCACGCTTGAAGGAGAGCTCACTGTAGAAGAAGGAATTCTGACTAATTCCAGACGATGTGTGGAACAAACATATATGTCACGTATATCCCCCTTGAGAAAGGGCTGGGATGGAATCGTAGGTTTCCGGGTCAGCCGGCAAACCACGCTTGAAGGAGAGCTCTCTGTAGAAGAAGGAATTCTGACTAATTCCAGACGATGTGTGGAACAAACATATATGTCACGTATATCCCCCCTTGAGAAAGGGCTGGGATGGAATCGTAGGTTTCCGGGTCAGCCGGCAAACCACGTTTGAAGGAGAGCTCTCTGTAGAAGAAGGAATTCTGACTAATTCCAGAAGATGTGTGGAACAAACATATATGTCACGTATATCGCCCCTTGAGAAAGGGCTGGGATGGAATCGTAGGTTTCTGGGTCAGCCGGCAAACCACGCTTGAAGGAGAGCTCTCTGTAGAAGAAGGAATTCTGACTAATTCCAGACGATGTATGGAACGAACATAGCACATGTCACGTATATCCACCCTTGAGAAAGGGCTGGAACGGAATCGTAGGTTTCCGGGTCAGTGGGCAAACCACGCTTGAAGGAAAGCTCTCTGTAGAAGAAGGAATTCTGACTAATTCCAGAAGATGTGTGGAACAAACATATATGTCACGTATATCGCCCCTTGAGAAAGGGCTGGGATGAAATCGTAGGTTTCCGGGTCAGCCGGCAAACCACGCTTGAAGGAGAGCTCTCTGTAGAAGAAGGAATTCTGACTAATTCCAGAAGATGTGTATAACAAACATATATGTCACGTATATCCAGAAGAAGGAATTCTGACTAATTCCAGAAGATGTGTGGAAGAAACATATATTGCACGTATATCCCCCCTTGAGAAAGGGCTGGGATGGAATCGTAGGTTTCCGGGTCAGCCGGCAAACCACGCTTGAAGGAGAGCTCTCTGTAGAAGAAGGAATTCTGACTAATTCCAGACGATGTATGGAACGAACATAGCACATGTCACGTATATCCACCCTTGAGAAAGGGCTGGGACGGAATCATAGGTTCCGGGTCAGTGGGCAAACCACGCTTGAAGGAGAGCTCACTGTAGAAGAAGGAATTCTGACTAATTCCAGAAGATGTGTGGAACAAACATATATGTCACGTATATCCCCCCTTGAGAAAGGGCTGGGATGGAATCGTAGGTTTCCGGGTCAGCCGGCAAACCATGCTTGAAGGAGAGCTCTCTGTAGAAGGAATTCTGACTAATTCCAGACGATGTGTGGAACAAACATATATGTCATGTATATCCCCCCTTGAGAAAGGGCTGGGATGGAATCGTAGGTTTCCGGGTCAGCCGGCAAACCACGCTTGAAGGAGAGCTCTCTGTAGAAGAAGGAATTCTGACTAATTCCAGAAGATGTGTGGAACAAACATATATGTCACGTATATCCAGAAGAAGGAATTCTGACTAATTCCAGAAGATGTGTGGAACAAACATATATGTCACGTATATCGCCCCTTGAGAAAGGGCTGGGATGGAATCGTAGGTTTCCGGATCAGCCGGCAAACCACGCTTGAAGGAGAGGTCTCTGTAGAAGAAGGAATTCTGACTAATTCCAGACGATGTATGGAACGAATATAGCACATGTCACGTATATCCAGAAGAAGGAATTCTGACTAATTCCAGAAGATGTGTATAACAAACATATATGTCACGTATATCCAGAAGAAGGAATTCGGACTAATTGCAGAAGATGTGTGGAACAAACATATATTGCACGTATATCCCCCCTTGAGAAAGGGCTGGGATGGAATCGTGGGTTTCCGGGTCAGCCGGCAAACCACGCTTGAAGGAGAGCTCTCTGTAGAAGAAGGAATTCTGACTAATTTCAGACGATGTATGGAACGAACATAGCACATGTCACGTATATCCACCCTTGAGAAAGGGCTGGGACGGAATCGTAGGTTCCGGGTCAGTGGGCAAACCACGCTTGAAGGAGAGCTCAAAGTAGAAGAAGGAATTCTGACTAATTCCAGAAGATGTGTGGAACAAACATATATGTCACGTATATCCAGAAGAAGGAATTCTGATTAATTCCAGAAGATGTGTGGAACAAACATATATGTCACGTATATCCCCCCTTGAGAAAGGGCTGGGATGGAATCGCAGGTTTCCGGATCAGCCGGCGAACCACGCTTGAAGGAGAGCTCTCTGTAGAAGAAGGAATTCTGACTAATTCCAGACGATGTATGGAACGAACATAGCACATGTCACGTGTATCCACCCTTGAGAAAGGGCTGGGACGGAATCGTAGGTTCCGGGTCAGTGGGCAAACCACGCTTGAAGGAGAGCTCACTGTAGAAGAAGGAATTCTGACTAATTCCAGAAGATGTGTGGAACAAACATATATGTCACGTATACCGCCCCTTGAGAAAGGGCTGGGATGAAATCGTAGGTTTCCGGGTCAGCCGGCAAACCACGCTTGAAGGAGAGCTCTCTGTAGAAGAAGGAATTCTGACTAATTCCAGAAGATGTGTATAACAATTATATATGTCACGTATATCCAGAAGAAGGAATTCTGACTAATTCCAGAAGATGTGTGGAACAAACATATATGTCACGTATATCGCCCCTTGAGAAAGGGCTGGGATGGAATCGTAGGTTTCCGGGTCAGCCGGCAAACCACGCTTGAAGGAGAGCTCTCTGTAGAAGAAGGAATTCTGACTAATTCCAGACGATGTATGGAACGAACATAGCACATGTCACGTATATCCACCCTTGAGAAAGGGCTGGGACGGAATCGTAGGTTCCGGGTCAGTGGGCAAACCACGCTTGAAGGAGAGCTCACTGTAGAAGAAGGAATTCTGACTAATTCCAGAAGATGTGTGGAACAAACATATATGTCACGTATATCGCCCCTTGAGAAAGGGCTGGGATGAAATCGTAGGTTTCCGGGTCAACCGGCAAACCACGCTTGAAGGAGAGCTCTCTGTAGAAGAAGGAATTCTGACTAATTCCAGACGATGTATGGAACGAACATAGCACATGTCACGTATATCCACCCTTGAGAAAGGGCTGGGACGAAATAGTAAGTTCCGGGTCAGTCGGCAAACCACGCTTGAAGGAGAGCTCACTGTAGAAGAAGGAATTCTCATTAATTCCAGATGATGTGTGGAAAGAACAGCACACATTCTTCAAAGAACCTACCGTCCAGTAGATCCACTTTTACGTTCGGGCACCAATGTGAAAACACGAATTTGCAGGTGGCGCAGCTCGAATCCGTGTGCTTCTATTCCGGAACCGATGCTTTCCCAATGAAGCTACATCGAGGAAGTTTGACACTACAACTTCGCCGTCTTAACATGCGCGTCCCCTCTGAGGTAGGTACGTTACACAATTCCCATGCATTGTTCTTCTTGCAGTACAAACAATTCTTCTTGAACAAATGAGAAAACAAAAAATGAATAACCATAATTCTACTGAAGCAAGAATCAATAACATACGCCGAGTGGACACCGTATTGGATGGCCTCTCGTATTCTGCTTGCGGAAAGGAACAAACCGCATATCACGCATAGTTATAAAAAAATATACTAAAATAGAAGCAAGAAAACAATCATTCACGCACAGAAGTAGCAAATTGCACTGGTCTGTATAGATTTTGATGTTCATTATTGTTTTCGATGTTTATAATTGAAAACTTTATTAAACAACATTTTATGCAATTATCAAAAATCATCTTTTCGATAAATAACAAAAGTATTGAACAGGTTAGTTCTATACTTGGGGATTGCTATTGATAACGACCTTAAATGGAACAAACATTTGAATAATCTGCTTTACAAACTATCTAAAAACAGGGGAGTTAATAGTTCAGTACTAACAAATATTTCCCCAAAAGCTCTAACTCTTTTATATTATACTATGTTCCAGACACACATTAACTATGCTATAATAACATGGGGACAGACAACAAAATATAATTTTAAAAACCTTCAATCTTTGCAAAATAAATATATTTGATTAACTGATCTTAAATTCAATACAAGTTTTTCAGTAATCAACATACTCCAACACAAAAGTTTACCCGAATAAATATAATATTCTTACAGTCAACCAATTTTATTGTTTTAACATTGGAAAAATCATGTTCAAGAGAATAAAAAATTAACCTACACACTGATATACACTGGTGTGCAAAAATTAAGGACAAAGAGGAGAAATTAGCATAACAGCGGAACGAGCAGGAAGAACGGACCGAAAGACAACTCAGGAGATAGACTAGGGTCCGGTACGGTAGGGATTCACCCAAAAACGGAAACTATGAAACAAAGTCTAAACTACACTGGCCCTCGTTATTGGAAATCACTACCAAGGGAATCAACAATACTAAATAAGTTCAACCTTTTCAAAAAGAAATTAAAAAGTAACACAATTAATTCACAGTTACTAATCCATTAATAGAAAAAAAGAACTTACTAATTTCAAAATAAACTACACTTTAACCTACTAATCCTGTTTTGCTTGCATTTCCATACACACCACTGATCATCCTCGACGCCTTGGCTTGTCTGTATTTTCTTAATGTACTTTTTTTCCTTTTTTATTTAACATTGTTGTATAAGGAACTTGGGGCTTTGTCGGGCTTTTTTGGCCTTTTCCCTTTGCTTTCTTGCTGAGCTCTGTTTTTTAAACTATATTTCATGTACTATATGGCAATGCTCAGAAAAACAATAAATGAAATGAAATGGAAAAACCTGCTTGGTGGGGCAAAAGTCTCAATCTGGTATGAAGTATTTTTCACAGTTTTCAAGAAAGTAAAGTGGTAAAAAAATTGCGCCATTTTGTATGCTTTATGTATTCTGTTGAGGGAATATAGAGAATGTGTAAATACACTGCTCGATAAAGAAACTGCCCCATCCAGGATAGAGGGATGAAAGTTAGCATGCAAATAGGAATACCTTGATGTTATTTTTAGGCATGTACAGTGTTCATCAGATGAGATAATGCAGCACAATGGGTACGCCTCAGTAAGTGGTTGCACTGCCGCGAACGGCAATACAGGAGGCAATACGGCGTGGCAATGAGTCATACAGTCGACAGATATCGTCCTGAGGATTGGAACACCAAGCACGGTTGACTTCTTTCTATAATTCATCGAGATCGTGTGCAGGCCGATGCGATTGCAGAGGACGCCCAACGTTGTTTCACAGGTTTTGGATTGGAGAAAAATCGGGCGATCTTGTTGGACGGGCGATCTAGTTTGAACATGTTGCAAATATTGTTTGGAGACCGGAGCGGTGTGTACACGGTCGTTATCTTTCTGGAAAATGGGGTGCTGTAGGCCATTCAGGAAAGGTATCATAATGGGCTGCAGCTGTCAGTGTGTCAATGATGCGGACAAGACGTGACCTGCTGTCATGTGCAATAGCACCGCATACCATGATGTTTGCCTGAAGGACGGTGTGGCGGTCGCAAACGAAACCGGGATCCGTTCGCTCACCAGGGTGTTGCCAGACACGGATCCGTCGATTAGCAGCACCCAGACAGAAACGGGATTCATCACTGAAGACCACAGCGGTCCATTTGTGGCCCCAGTTCGGATGACTTCGGCACCAAGCTCGGGAGAGCTGCGATGGCTGGCCGTCAATGGCAGTCAACGTAACGGTTGCCTACTGCGCAGGTTTTCCACATGTAACCTTTGGTTTACAGTTCGGGTCGTCATCGGCTCCAGTTTAACATCATTTACATATCTCGAGTGGGTACACCGGTCCTGTGATTTGCATGTTTGTAGCACACCTCCTTCTGTGTGGGGCAATTTCTATGTCGAGCAGTGTATATTATTAAAAAAAAAAACGCTGGTCCAGGTTGTGTCCTGCTACTTCATGTTCAATCGCCTCAGCTGCAGTCTTGAATGCTTAAGCTATGGATTGTTAACCATAATATCCGCCAAGGCTATCAACATCGATCGCTTTAATTCTTTATTTTCATTACGACCAATACGTATATCAGTAGCTGCCAAGCAATGTAAAAAGTAGAATTTTCACCAGTAAGTGGTAATAAATCCGAGATGTATCGGTGAATCTGTCCCTGAATTTTATTGCAGTACGGACCATTGCTTGGAATCTCCTTTTTTGTGGCCGAGAGGGAAGCGAATGACATTGCACTATTGTATTTCCGGATGTGTTGAACAAAATTAGGACTGTTCAGAAATATGTCTTTCAGCCCCGTGTTTATCTGTAGATCTGAAACGGAAATAAAGCCGTTATAACAACTGGATTAAATAAAGGTCTTCAGAAAGATGGGTTGCCGCGTGTATTACTGTGATCATTACCTGTGCTTTCAAAATTCCTTCGCTCACGTCACGTACGTTACGAAAGACACGCCCTCGTTTGGCTGGTCTCTCTCGAACGCTACTCATAACGGAAACCTGTTTCCGTCCTCACTGTAACACAGTCTACAGTTCAATAGTAGTGGAAGCACGTGCATCGGATTTGTCCTTGATAATAGCCAATCAGCTCGGTGGCTCTGACTGGTGCCATCTCTCAAGGTTGTACGACTACCCGTCTGCCCCGCTTTGACATGACGAAGTCAGACTGAGTGTTGTGGCATGTACAGCAATCAGTTGATTAAATTGAGAAGAATTTTTTTATTTTTCTCCGATTCTTGGGATCAAGGTCTCTAAAATGAACCATTTCCCAAGTTCGTACGACGTACCTATGTCCCGCAGTTTTGTGCGTCACTAGGGAATTATATATAAGATAGTGCTTCTGGGCCAGTTTTTTCTGCTGATTTCAGAATGATATATTCCATTTTTTTTTATCACGTCAGGATTGTATAATATGAGTGGTACTTACTACAACAAAGTTAGTAAATACGCATTTATGAGAGAGACAATGTTTTTTGGCAATAATTTCCAAATGTGCATGCAATACATGACACCATGTTTAGTCACATGACCAACTAACCTTGACTTTTGCTTCCAGTTACTACACAGCTCAGTTACTTTGTTAAAACCATTACGTAAACCTTTCAGTTTCCTTGTGAATGCCATTGTGGTAACAACTGAAATGATGAGCATTTAGTGACTGATGGTCCTCAGAAATGGCTTCTTATAGATGTTTAAATAATCCTGGCGTATTTTGTTACATAAGTGGAAGCCATGCGTAGTTACAAAAACGCGGAGTATTACATATTTTGTGAAAATAGCATATTTTGCTTGTTTTAAAGTTACATAACGAGATCAAGACACACCATGGGCGCCTCACAAAGTACACTCACGCACAATGAAGTTTGCGCACCTAGAAGAAAACATGCTACAACAGCAAAACTTTGCAAATAGCTCGATTGCGTATGACCGCATGACGTGTAGTCGATGCCCCATGAAAGTGAAAAGCACCTGCCGACGCAAGTAAGAGTACAGAGTGACAAGAATGCCGGGTAGACACCAGAGACGTTGATTTACACATCTTACGGACTTTGAGAGAGGCCTGATCATCGGGCTGAAAACCGCATGGTGGTCTGCGCGCCGTATAGCCCGCCACGTGGATCGTTCTGACCATACCGTCCGACTGTGTTTGGAGCAGTGGATACGTGACGGCACTGCCACATGGCGGAGCGGCTCCGGACGGACCAAGAGAACTACCGGTAGAGAGGATCGACGGACAGTGCGCCAGGTACGAACGGATCCCACGGGGACCCGGTCCACTATACAGGCAGATGTAGCGGCACTTGTGTGCCCACAAACCATTTCCCGACGCCTCGTGGAAGCGAATCTGCGATCCCAGTGCCCCTTACGTGTGCTGCCATTAACACCGGAACATCGCCGGCTCCGTGTGCAGTGGTGCCAGGCCGGAGCGACGTGGAACGACATAGACTGGTGACGTGTAGTGTTTAGCGATGAGTGCCGCTTCGTTTTGGGGAGAGATGATCGTCGTGTCCAAGTGTGGAGGTCTCCGGGTCAACGGCACAATCCCAACCTCGCTATCGAGCGCCACACCGCCCCCACTGCACGCATTATGGTGTGGGGTGCCATTGCCTACGATAGCCGATCAGCTCTACTAGTGATACGTGGATCATTGACGGGCCAGCAGTATGAGTGTGAGATCCTACGGCCCCATATGCTCCCATTTCTGGCCGGGATTCCAGGTGCGCTATACCAGCAGGATAATGCCCGCCCGCACACGGCTCGTGTTGCCCAGGACTGCCTACGTCATGTCCAGACACTTCCATGGCCTGCCCGCTCCCGCCGTGACGCACTATCCGGGATTTGGAGCACACCGTCCAACACGTGTGAGCCAGTCTGCTGCAGGACAACATCAGGCGTCTGTTCTCCTCCATGCCGGACCGTATTGCAGCATTATCGCCACACGAGGCAGTGCGACGCGCTATTGAAGATGACCGGACTGCTTGCCACAGATCCCTCTGTAATTGTCCTGCAGCTCTGTTTTTGCCATCATGTGTATCATTCATCTGTATCATTACGTCCATAAAATTTCAGTTCAATCCAATGCTTCCTTCTTGGTGCGCAAATTTCATTGTCCGTGAGTGTATGTCGCACTAGTGTTGAATGTTCAAGACTTAAGAAAAATTGTAAGCAAACAGCTATGTCACTTATAATTCTTATGGTATGGAGAGAGCTTAACAATTATAAATGTAGATGGCCGTTATTTTTCTTGAGAAAAACTGCCAGCTACAGTGCAAAAAAGAGATACTGTGTTTACCTCGGCAATTAGAACAGTGCCTAATGGAGATGATCTTGTCCACCAACTGGATTGGAAAATGTAACAGCAGAGAACAGTAAACAGAAGATTTGGAAGCCTATTGCCTGAGGTTAGTAATATTACTCCACAATTGTTTACAAAGCCCAAACTCAATGATCTTGTGCAAGATCTTAACTTATCGAAAGAAACTGCTGAGCTGCTTCGTTCTCAACTCAGATTAAAAATATTTTATCACCAGGAACAGTTTTCATGATACAGGCATCATGAACGAAAGTTAGTAAAATGTTTTTCTGACACCTACAATATGTGTTTAGTGCCTGGTTCTAAAATCATATTACATGAACCATTGGTTGATCGCACAAAAGTGTTAATCCCTTCTCTACACCTAAAGATGAGTTCGATGAAGCAGTTTGTTAAAAATGCGGATGGAGAGAGTGACTGTTTTAAATTCATTTTCAAAAAATTTCCATTTAGTATACACTGCTCGACATAGAATTTGCCCCACCCAGAAAGATGTGTGCAATAAACACGCAAATCACAGGGCGGGTGTACCCACTCGAGATATGCAAATGATGCTAAACCGGAGCCGTTGACGTCACAGGTTCGTAAGATAAAAGTGCCAGCAGGAACAGGGATGGTAATGTGTCATCGCTGGTGGAAGTGTCACAGACATTTCAGATTTGTTGGTATGTGCTGGGAAACTGTTCAGCGAAGGCCGAAAATGCAGGGCACACGCCGTTGGTAAGTTTATCGCCGTTTGGATGCGTTTCAGAGGGGAAGAATTGCAGGCCTGTGTGAAACAGGTTGGTCTGCACGTCGTATCGCTGCGCATGTGAAAAGTGATGCACGAACGGTTGGCACCAGTGGCTACAAGAAGGCTCGTACGTGCGTCGGAGGGGCAGTGGTTCAGTCCGGCAGACGTTAGCATGCCTGGACCGGCGTATTGTTCGACATGCCCATACGTCCCCAAAAAGCACTGCAGCCGGTACTCGAAGTGCTGTGTCATCGGCCATGGACGTCGCCATAACGACCCGTACTGTAAATCGAAGGTTACATGTGGCAAACCTGCACAGTAGAAAACTTTTATGTCGACTGCCATTGACGGCTTACCATTGAAGCGTTCGGCTGGTTTGGTGCCGACGTCATGCTAACTGGGGTCACGAACGGACCACTGCGGTCGTCAGTGATGAATTCCATTTCTGTCTGGGTGCTGACGATCGACGGATCCGTGTCTGGCGACACCATGGTGAGCGGACGGATCTCGGTTTTGTTCGCGACAGCCACACTGCCCGTCAGGCAAGCATCATGGTATGGAGTGCTATTGCGCATGATAGAAGGCCACGTGACTCTTGTCCGCCTCACGGGTACACTGACAGCTTTACGATACGTGAGCGAGATGCTACAGCCCATTTTGATACCGTTCCTGAATGGCCTACGACAGTCCGATTTTCAGAAAGACAATGCCCGTGTACACACTGCTCGGGTATCCAGACAGTGTTTTCAACATGCACAAACACTGCCATGGCCAGCAAGATCGCCTGATTTATCCCCTATCGAAAACATGTGGGACCATATTGAAAGTCGTGTGCAATCGAATCGGGCTGCGCACGATCTTGATGAATTATGAGAGCAAGTCAACCGAGCTTGGCGTTCCATTCCTCAAGACGATACCAATCGACTGTATGACTCACTGCCATACCGTATTGCTACCTGCATTGCCGTTCGCGACGGTGCAACCACTTACTGAGGCGTACCCACTGTGCTGCATTATCTCATCCGATAAACAGTGTACGTTGCTGAAAATAACATCAAGGTAAACCTCTATGTACTCCTATTTACATGCTCAGTTTCTCAATTTCATCCCTCTATCATCTCTCCTTTTGTGTGGGACAATTTCAATGTCGAGCAGTGCATATGAAAAGCTTAAAGAGAGAGCACTTTTGTTGGGTTGAGAAACATAAAATGCACGTGAGAAATAAACGTTGATAAGCTTTCTTTTTTTTATTGGAGGATTAATGACTACCGTGAGCAACTCAATGGGCTATAAGCCGTCTTCCGTCACTTATTTAGGACCACTGCTCCAGGGAAGGGAGAGAGCCAGTGCCGTAAGACAAACACAACATCCATGCTTCACCGGGATTTGAACCCGGACCTATCTCGAACGAATGATCAGAAGCCAACGCTTAGAGCACTGAGCCACCGGGGCGGCGTGGATAAGCTTAAAAAACGTAATTGAAAACTATTTGGCCGCCCCGATGGCGCAGTGGTCTAAATGGTCTAAACGAGGGCCTCTGATCATTCGTCCGAAAGAGGCCCGGGTTCGAATCCCGGTGAGGCATGGATGTTGTGTTTGTCTTACGGCACAGACTCTCTCCCTTCCCTGCAACAAGTGGCCCTAAATTAGGGACGGACAACTGCTTATAGCTCATTGAGTTGCTCACGGTGGTCGTTAAACCTCCAATAAAAAAAAGTCTATTTGGGAAACAAAACAGATCCAAATTACAAAACCATTGTTGAAGGCAGGTGGAGAAGCTTGGAAAATTTGGTTGCAATATGAATTTGAACATTGGTTTTTTTGAATTTGCACACTGGTTTTTTGAATTTGCACATTGAATACTTCCCAGAAAATTTAGAATATGTAAGAAAAGAGCAAGAAGGAAGATTCCATCAAGACACTAAGGAAATGGAAAAGAGATATAATAAATAATGTTATGTAAATATGATAGGATCAACTGCATAGCGCAATTGGTTACGTTGCTGTGCACTGTATGGGAGGCGGCTGTTTCTGACGGGTGTTCGAATCCCTGTCCTGCCGGCCATTTAGTCTGCGGCTTTTCAGGGGTTTCCCGCAGACTCCCCGTGTTATCCCCGGCCCCGGATGCGCTTTATCCTTGGATCCCCTTTCTCTAGGCTGCCCGGGTTTACCAGATGATGCGCTGGTAGTAAAACAATGAAAGAGGAATGAAATCTGATGCGCCATGGTGTCAGACACCTTCGTAATTTTTACCCATCATTGTTGATGATGATGATGAAACATGACAGCGGATTACTGTTGGATAGTGAAGAGAAAGGTCCCCTCTGACGAAAATAGCTGTGCAAGGTAATGAAAGAAATGGAAATTTCATCTATCACAATGAATATACACATACAGTACGTGGGAATTCATATTATTTAACAAATATTTAGTAAAAGGCATTTTTATATATATAAGTTTTTGTATGGTATCCACACTATATCATATTTTAAATTTGATTTTAAACTTATTTGTTTGCAATATTGATTAAAATTACTGGAAAATGTGTTAAAATGCAAAAATTTTCTATATCGGATTGTGAAAAATTCTGACGTGATACGAAACAATTATTTACATTTTTGAAATCAGTGCGAGAAATTGATTAAGAATCAACTATTACTTTGAGAACATCAGACAAGGGATTTCAAAATGCAGACCAGTGCTACTAGAAACATCCAATAACAATGACACGTGCCATCTTCACTTGAGTACGCAACTATGACGTTAGCATGGGTTTATAAACAGCTTACTGCAAAGGATTCAGACATGAAGGAAGCGCAGGTAGACGTAATGTGGGAAAAACTCGTGACTTTAGAAGAAGCGTGATAGCGGGAGCTAGATGAGAAGGTGCAGGCCTATTAGAAACAGCAAACCTTCTCGGCTATGCTAGAACAACTACATCAAGGGTGTACAGGATGTGATGAATCTACCTCAGAGGTGACGCACGTGTCAAGACGGCAAAGTTGCAGCGACAAATTTCGTTGGTGTTGTTTAATTGGGAAAGCAACGGCTTCGGAGCAGAAGGATGCGGTTTCGATATCGCCACTGGCAGAAAGGTTTTTATGCTATATTGGCTCCTGAATGTAAAATGAATGTCCTGGTTGTTGGGTTCTTAGAAAAATGTGTGATGTTTGTTCCACACATCGTCTGGAATTAGTCAGAATTCCTTCTTCTACAGTGAGCCCTTCAAGCGTGGTTTGCCGGCTGACACGGAAACCCATGATTCCGTCCCAGCCTCTTCTCAAGGAGGGGGATATATGGGACGTACGTACCTCGGAGGTAACACAGATGTCAAGACTGAAAAGTTGCAGCGACACAATTCGTTGGTGTAGCTTAATTGGGAAAGCATTCGGCTCTGGAGCAGAAAGATGCTGGTTCGATTTATGCCACCGGCAAATGGCTTTTACGCTATAAGGAGGGGTAAACAAGCAGTTAGCGGTATTCCTGCTGGATGAAAGGACTCGCTGTTTGATGTCAATTCCCAGGTAGCACAGCCTTACAATTTATCGTAGGCCCAACACTCAGCCACCGTCTTCTATTCCTAAAAGACGGTGGCTCAGTGTTGGGCCAACTTTAAACTGCAAGGCTGTGCTACCTGAGAACAGCGGCTTGAGAGGATTGTATCTAGTAAGAAACGGCTCCATTGCTTTAAGTAACAGTGCAGTTCAACAGCTATATCGACAGCAGATTTCCAACATACACAACCGGCCGCACGTTGGCGCGAATGGTTAACATCAGACATCAGACATCAAGTATTGGGTTGGTACGAATAAAATGCCCGGCGCGAACGAGCAGTGGAGACAGGCCCCCACCACAGCAAAATGGAACCACTCACAGGTGGTGCTGGTATTACGTCACAGAATTACTATAAATACACGTGGCTTGCAAAGGAAACTGCAGACGCCGGATTTGAGAGTCATCTTCCTGTATGAATTTAAACTGCACCATTCTGCAGGAATTACCACTCGAAACGTTAACAAAGCATTTGGGGAGAATACAGCAAACGAACGAACCATTCGGCGATGCTTTGTAAAGTTTCGAAGCGGAGATACGGACACCTGCAAAACGGAGCACGTGGTCAATGGCCTGTTGTTGTTTCTGACGATGTTCTGTTACGTGTGACTGAAGCGGACCACCGAAGAACGTATCGTGAGATAGCGGCAGAAGCAGGTGTGCACCACAAGACAGTTGTTCGGCGTCTGGCTGCGCTGGGTAAGGTCAAAAAGCTGAACATATGGCTGCAGCATAAGTTGACAACTGCCAACAAGACTATGCGTTTGGAAATATGCACGTCACTACTTGCCAGGAATAAACAGGAACCTCTACTGCATCGAATTGTCACCTGCGACGAGAAGTGGGTCCTTTATGATAATCGGAAGCGATCTGCACAATGGTTAAGCAGGGCACAGCCTGCTGGACGGCATCCTAAGCCACCCCTACACACCAAGAAAATCATGCTCCTTGTCTGGTGGTCCACAGCCGGGATAATTCATCGGAGTTTCTTGGCAAAGAGCCAAACCATCACATGGTGCCAACAGACATGGTGTTCCTCTGCTCGAGCACAACACCCGCCCTCAATGTCACACAACGACCGATGCTGACACTAAGTGCCTTGGGCTATAAAGCACTGCCTCATCCTGTCTATTCACCGGACTTGTCTCCGACAGACAATCATCTGTTTCGTCGCCTGGATCACTTCCTCATCCTGCCTATTCACCGGACTTGTCTCCGACAGACAATCATCTGTTTCGTCGCCTGGATCACTTCCTCATCCTGCCTATTCTCCGGACTTGTCTCCGACAGACAATCATCTGTTTCGTCGCCTGGATCACTTCCTCATCTTGCCTAATCACCGAACTTGTCTCCGACAGACTATCATCTGTTTCGTCGCCTGGATCACTTCCTCATCCTGCCTATTCACCGGACTTGTCTCCGACAGACAATCATCTGTTTCGTCGCCTGGATCACTTCCTCATCCTGCCTATTCTCCGGACTTGTCTCCGATAGGCAATCATCTGTTTCGTCGCTTGGATAACTTCCTCATCCTGCCTATGCACTAGACTTGTCTCCGACAGACAATCATCTGTTTCGTCGCCTGGATCACTTCCTGTCCGGGAAACAGTTCACGACAGACAACGAGGTTCAACGTGCAGTTGATGACTTCTTCGGGTCCCAGCCAGAAGATTTTCTTCGTTCTGGGATCATGGCCTTGCCGGACAGATGGCAACTATGTGTCGATGCCGAGGGCAATAATTTTGCCTAGGTAAGTTGTCCAACTTTTCCTTTCTTGCCGTCCACGTGTGTTGGTCCTTTGCCGGACATTTCATTCGCACCAACCCAATACCACTCCTCCCCGCTAAAAACTAGAATCCGTCACAATGAGAACAGGAGCACTGAAACTGGACCATTGGAGACTGGAAAAAGGTCGCCTGGACCGATGAATAACGTTTCCAGTTAGTACACGCCGACTGCTGCTGCTGAATATGGTGTCAACACCACGAATCAATGAATGCCCGCTGCCTAGCGTTAACAGCACAAGCTGGTGGAGGAGAGTCGAAACGTTATATCTCCGAAACTGACAGAATGTTACATGAGAGCTCTGTAAAGACTCCCAGCTCAAAATGCAAATCAACATTATCTCAAATCAAGCACACCCTACGTGAAACAATTAGCACCAGGACAGTGCGAAGGACACGGTACAACATGGGTTAACACGGTCGAGCAGCCACCCACAAGCCGCTAATCACGTCCACTAACTGTAAGAAACGTCGATCTTGGTCACGGTACACAATCTACCTGTCTGATGGCCGTTTCTGGGGGTGGTAGATTCTGGGAGAAAGTTACTTTTCGGACTATAACGTCTCGTCAATGAAGTTCGCTGGAGACAGCGGGGCGCTATGCAGTTGTGTTCTGGTTCGGCTTTGGCCCATTAGTCGATTTGGGCAAAACCATGAATACTGTGCTCCACCTTGAAGTCCTGGAGAATTATGTATTACTGATGTTGCGGGAGTGCTTTAAAAAAGGCCCATACCTCTATCAGCAGGACAAAGGACTATACCAATATGTTGTTACAAATTGGTCGCGCTGTTACAAACTCATTTGGCTGCCCCGGTGGCAGAGCAGTCTATGTTTTGGTTTTGGACCATTCATTCCAGATGGGTCTGAGTTTGAATCCCGGTGAGGAATGGATGTTGCATTTATCTTACTGCACTGGCCCTTTCCCTTCCATATAAGCCAGTAGCCCTAAATTACGAACGGGGGACTGCTTGTACCTCATCCAGTTACTCAAACTGGTCGTTAAACCCCCAAACAATAAAAAAAAGAAATTAAATTTCACGTAAGAAGCATCCAAAAATCGAATAGAGTGAGCCTTCCCAACAGGACCCAAGTAATTCTGTTCTATTATTACGTGTTATATATCATACGCAGTAAATACTAATATACCGAAAGTAGTGAATAACATACATGTGTAGTAAATACTTTTTACATCTGGGATCTTGAAAAGTTTCTGGCCAAAATGCCATTAGCTACCAGGGTGAGTCATAAGTTCATAGCATTTTGGGGTACAATGTTCAGTCCAGTACCACATGTTGACCACATATGGCTATTCAGCAAAATACAGTCCCTCCAGAGTCTATGGTCCTTCGTTCAGCCAAAGACGCAATGCCGTTGCGATACCAGACGTCTGGCTTGGATGCAAAAAAAACTCAGTGATGCCATCTCCCTCAGGGCATGGAACTGTTCGCCGGCCAAGAAGTGCGCCATGGAGCGAAACAGGTGAAAATCCGAAGGTACAAGATCCGGGCTATAGGCTGGGTGTGGTAGGATTTCGACGCCATCAAAATCCTCAATTTTCTGGCGGACAATCCATGACATATGACATGGGGCATTTTCGAATTGCAGGAGGACCTTCTTTCAGTTCACCATTGCGGGAGTAGCGCTGGCATAGAACGTCGTATATGTATTGCAGCTGGTCAGCATACAGGTTCCCATCAACAGCCCGATCATGTGGCATGAACTCCCAGTAGACAGGACCCTCAAAATTCCACCATACACACAACATTGTCTTCACTTCAAAACGCCCTCTTTGAACCACTGCATGAGCCTCATCCCCTCGCCGCAACCATTGGTTTCTTGTATCACGATAACGTAGGAAGACCCACTTCTCATTATTCGTTACGATTCTCCGCCAAACGTGAACAGAAACATCCTAGTCACGTGACGATCGGTGCATGTTTCTAGTCGTCTGTGAAAGCATGAGGAACACAACGAGCATAAACTTCCCCCTTTCCGCCAATCTTGCTCTAAAATATGACGAATCGTCTCATTATTAACACCGAGCTTACATTCCGGCATCCTCAAGGTTTCAGAACGATCACTTTTTATCCTTTTACAAACTTTTTCAATAAGTGAAAATCCTCCAAATACGTGGCGTCAGTGAATAAACAAAGACATCGCTCTTTCTACGTTTAGCAAAGCACAGCAACCGAAAAATTGTTATACTTTGGATCTCGCCTTTTGGATTTAACTGCTATAATTAATATATAGCCAGTGCCGTTAATGCCCGCCAGATGGAGACGTCTCAGTAGCTGAACCCATCTTACGGATTTATGATGTCAGATGCTGACAGAAAAACGCACATAGCGCCGTGGATTGTTGGCCACCGTGGTGTAGGGCTAACACGCTCGGCTAGATATCGAGAGCTCCGGGATTCAATTCCCCGGAAGCGCCCGTATAACAATTTTTCGGTTGCTGTGCGTCGCTAAACGTGGAAAGAGCGATGTCTTTGTTTTTTCAATAAGTTCAGACGTGCACACCGAAATCGGGAGTCTGGGCTTTTCGTCATTTTCCAAATCTTCCCGCCCATCTTTTAAACGCGCATGTCCATAGGTATATTTGGGCACGAGATAGACAATTTTCCTCATGGACATCTCGCAACAATTCAGCTGTCTCAGATGCAGTTTTACCGATTTTCAAACAAAACCGGATATTTGCTCTCTGCTCCACAACAGACCTGTGACAATACTCTTTCACCGAATAACGTCATGCACAACGCAAATAATCATCTGCGCAATGGACATTACTCATGTGACGTCAGAAGTGGATTTCTGCGGACCAACATGGCTGCTGATTCAGTGCAGATGCTATTAGATTACCGTTTACTGTTGGCCAATTTTTAACGTCTTGGAGTATGCCAACGATTTAATAGAGCTACAGGGCAATGAAGGAAAAATTAATTTCTTAAAAGTATACATCAATGCTGCGAAAATATACCAAGACAATTTTGTGTTTGATGTTTATTTTAAAGAGATGAAGAACAACACCGCCGCTAGTCATGGTGGAATTTTAATGAAACATATCTCGTACACGGTATATTAAATTTTCTCATTCTTATTTTCAGACATTGGCAAAACCACTGAAACATAAACATGGGAATCCATTTATTTGAAAAAACGAAATATTAAGAAGCCCAGACATTACGTAATATGGAAACAAAGGAGGGTTAAAAAAAACAACTAAAAACTTCCCACTATCGCACACTGGGCTGTCTACGAAAAAGGGAAATAAATGCGTAACATTATACATGTATAAAAGAAAACCTATAGATATGTTTGGATCTTTGGGAAAAGAACGTAGAACTTAATTTCCAACTTACCGATCCAAATATGCAGTCAGCTTTCTCCTTTTCCCATTTTTTTGAAATTAGAACTTTAATGAACACTACCAGGTTTTACTGCCTTCGATTCATAGTGTCATAGTATTCAAAATATTCCTCGTTAAAGTGGGCAGAATATATTCGGTACTGCACATTGGGATGGAAATCATAACGTTTTACAAAGGCAGTTCCATAAAAACTAAAAGTATTTTTTTTGAGTTGGCAACAATGCGAAGGGGAAAAATAATCACGCAGACGACTGACTGAATTAAGAAAGTATCTATGACAACAGTTATTATTAGCCGTGGAAGACGATTCTGGGTTTGTTATTGCACAGTTACGTCTGCATTTCGCCATACAGCTATGGAGGTGAGTGATCCAGAGTTAAGAAGTGAAATGTGTTGTGCGATAAAATTTTGCTATCGTTTGGGTAAAACGGCTCCAGAAACAGTTGATTTAATGAGAAAAGCTAACAAAGATAAATGTTTGGGTGAGTCATAGATTTTTAGATGGCACCATGATTTCAAAAACGAGTGTTTGTCGGCAGAACTCGCCCCTAGGCCTGCTCGACCTGAAAGTCTTGTTACGGAGGGTATTGTTAACAATGTTTGGGCAATCCTGCAAGAAGATCGACTTATGACATATGAAGACATAGCGGTGTCAATTAATATTTCAAAAACGTCAGCATTCCTCATTCTACGCGTCAAATTATTGCTGCAACGTGTGTGTGTTCCAGATGGGTACCTCATCCCCTGACAAGAGAACAATTGTTAGCCAGAGTTCAGGTGTGTCACGAGTGAAAACAAGTGATTGCAAAGGATCCAAACTTTCTAAACACAGTAATAACTGCTGATGAAGTATGGGTCCACTATTTCGACCCCCTCACGAAGCGCGGAACGAGTGTCTGGAAGCACACACTCCGAAAAAGTCCGTCAAACTAAATCAGCTGGGAAGGTGATGATGATAATTTTCTTTGATCATAAAGGTGTATTCTATCAGCATGCCGTTCCTCCACAAATTACTGAGTATTGCATTTGAGTCTTGAAGCGTCTGCGACGACACATAGCGATTAAGCGACCGGAACTGTTGGGCATATGGACCTTACACCATGATAATGCCCGCCTACATATGGCTGCTTGTGCTCAACAGTTTCTTACGAAATGCAGTATTGAAATCCTGCCGCAGCCTGCCTACACTCCTGATCTCGCCCTGTGCGATTTCCGGTTGTTTCCAACAATGAAGGAAAAGTTCCGTGGCGCAACATTCAACACAGATGCTGACGTTATTCAAGCTGTACAGGGGTCGCTAAAGCAGCTTTCACTAAATTCCTTGAAAAGTGGACTGAACGATGGGACATCCGAGGGAAGATACTTTGAGAAAGAATAACATATATTTTGTTGTACCTATATTTCTTCATTGTGTGTGATTTTACTCTCAGTTTTTATGGAACGGCCGTTGTACATTACTCAGCTGTTCCGTTAACAGTTCCGGTACTTTCAGAGGAAACTGATGAAAAGTCATCTATTCCTCTATACACTTTAGGTGACAGGACTTGCTTAGCAAAACCATACAATGAGCAAAAGTTAGGCAGTCGCGAATTTCCTGAACCCCTGCGACGTATTTCCATGTTAAGCAATGGGAAAACGGATGTAAACAAGCCATTACTAGCCCATAGCCACCGAACGTATTTCCCATGATGCAATGTCTGGTGAATAAGGTCAATTCCCACACAAACGCTGTGGCCACCGCATCGCTGATAAGCGACTTATCGAATAAGTTAGTAAAATCATGCAATGCATTGATTATGATACGCTTTCCAACATACCAGAAATCATTACTCAAGTTATGAGGATAATGGCTGTGGAATAAATCTCGCTCCTGTTCCCTGACCTTTGACCCCATTTCGATTATATTCAACAGAACGGGTTCAGTATACCTCCGGAACAACATACTAAAGTTTTGTCGCAATAGAAGCATTTTTAGTCAAGTCATGAGGATAATGACTGTGGAATAAATCTCGCTCCTGTGACCTGACCTTTGACCCGATTTCGATTATATTCAACATGACCGGTACAGTGTACCTCTGAAACAACATGATACAGTTTTGTCGCAATAGAAGCATTTTTACGTACGTTATGACGCATAAGGGTGATGGAATGGATCCCGCTCCTATATCCTGACCTTACACCCCATTCCATCAATTTTCAATAGGGTTCATCCCCATGTTGTCCCCTACCACATACTAAAATCTCATCGAAATCGAACCATTTTGTTACGCAAGTTATCGTACAGACAGACAGACGGACAAAGGTGGAGCATATACGCTTCTTCAACCTACGGTTGGGAAGCGCAAAAAACCATACCTTCTTGTGCAGGGGTTTAAAAAATCAGTCTTGTTACTTAATTGCCATACTGTGTACGACAGCGCAGTAAAACGGTTTTGATTTTTCATGTAAACAAACAAGCATCTGCTGGTTGAACCTCTTGACCTAACTGCAATTAAAATGTATGACACATTCTGTAACAAATCAAATACGGAATTTTTACGTCCAGCAAAATCCACAACAAATACTACAAATAGTTATAACGAATTTTATAAGTGTGTATCTGAAAACCAAAGAAGCATAAGAAAGGGGCTCATTATATACTATAACACCTGAGATATAGTTTTAATTTCACTGATATATTTTATACTTGCTAAATTACCTCAGATTTAGACATTATTCTTCGTTGAAATAAATAAAAGTAGAAATAAAGCCTTAAAGTGAAGCACCTTTAAGGCAAACAGATATAATTAAACGCCGATGAAGCCTTAAAAATTCGTCCAGACGAAGCTAAACAATCTCGTGAGACTTCAGAGTCTGTGTCATACGTTGGAGGAAACGATTACAGTTACAGAAGGCTGAAACCTAAGGTTTTTCTTTTTTTGTTTTACTATAATATTAGATTCAACCATATACAGAACCAAAAAGTTTAAAAAGAAATAGAAATACGTCAGTCATGGACAGCACATTTTATTATTCAATATTTTTAGTTTACGAAATTTCATGTGTGGGCTTCAGTGTCTCAAAAACGTATTTATTCGTTTTTAGAAAGCCTTTTGAAAATTTTTATTTGTAGGAGGAAAATTGCATATCAGAATGACGATCCGTGCATTTTGGACTTTTTTCGATGCATTACTTTGCCGCAAATACAGAATTCAAAATACATTTTAATCTATACAGTTGCTTAAAAAACGATACAAGAAATTATTTTTAACTTTCGGTACCTTTTATCACGAAGACCATTTTTCGTGCATCTTATATTTGAAATCATGGTGTCCTTGTTAGCCTACAACCTGCTTCTATACATCAAGTCGCCTAAGTTTCGTGCAAATGTAAATACTGAAGAAGATTTAAAAGAAGCCCGTCGGTGCACGATATTAAAGTCGTAAAACACTAAAAGCTAAGATCAATTAAAACTTTTAATTACAAACTTAGCATTTCCTTCTTCTTGGTTACTCAGCCCAAGGACTGGTTGTTCAGTAGATGTACTCTGTCTCTCCACTCCTCTCTATTCTATGCCGTTCTTTTCAAGTCATAGTATGTTCTAGTATTGGGGTCTTGGAGGAACTGTGCTACAAAACTATACCTTGGCCGCCCTCTTCCTCTCTTGCCTTGAATTTTCCCTTCCAAAACTTTCAGAATCGGGCCTCCATGGCACAATGTGTGTCCTATCCATAACATTGTTCTTCTCTTTAACATGTTGATCAGATTACGGGGTTCTCCCACTCTCTCCAGGATCTCCTCATTAGTCTTTCTATCGAACCAACTTATTCTCTCTATTCTTCTATAGCACCACATCTCAAATGCCTCCAGCCTTTTCACTTCCCTCTTGGTCAATGTCGATGTCTCAGAACCGTAGAGAGCTACTGGCCAAGCATATGCCTTCACTCTTAACGTGATATATTTCTCTCAAACGAATACGTTTGGCAACACAACTAAAGTTGAATGAACGTGACGTATGCCTGAGTTTTGATAAGAACAAGAGATAAAAACGACGACTAATCTATTGCTTGAGCGCGTTGGGTTGTAAAATTGATTATTGAAAGGAGCGTTGTGTGGTGTGTGGAGAGTTTTTTTTTTTTTTTTTTTTTTTGATTGGAATTTTAACGACCACCGTGAGCAACTCAATGGGCTATAAGCAGTCGCCCGTCCCTAAGTTAGGGTCACTGGTTCCAGGGAAGGGAAAGAGCCAGTGCCGTAAGACAAACACAACATCCATGCCTGACCGGGATTCGAACCCGGACCCCTTACGGACTAATGATCAGAGGCCAACGCCTTAGACCACTGCGCCACCGGGGCGGCGTGGAGAGTTTAGTGCAATATGCTATGATACGATGTGTTTGCTACATCCTGAATAAAGCATCTTTTTCTGTAAGTGGGACTTCTGTTGTTTACATATTTTGTCTGGCCGTTAAGGTTTTCTTTCATTTAGGAACTATTTCGTAGTATGTTGATGTTTTAAATTAACGTAGAAGTAAGACAAGACTTCCGCGTCATACATCCCATCTCATTCTAATTTCCTTTTCACATCTCGCATCTTCAGTAATAATTTGACCCAAATAGCGAAATGATTTAACTTGTTCGATGTATTGTCCTTTAATTTTAAGGAAAGCCTGTTTTGGAACCTTCCCTATTACCATTAGTTTTGTCTTGTTTTTATTTATCTTCATTACATAGATATCAAACTTGGCATAGTTAAAAATATAGTTTACACTAAATACACGCGAGATCTTTCGAGTCGACTAGGCTCATCCTCAGACACGATTGCAATAGAAAAAAGCTCCGGGTTACATTGTCGTATATACATATATTGCGATAATAAATGACGTCATAATAGCGAGCTGCATGAGTTCATGTTGTTACCTAAATTACAGGTACCAAAGGTATAGCACATTATTTCATTACAAAGTACAACGACAAAAATAACCTTTTTTCACATAAATAACTGACGGGCACAACAATTACACCTCATTATGAACAGTGCTTTAATAGTTATTCATGTTCATCAGGTTCAGTTCTTTTCAGTACTTGTTTCCATTGCTGTGGAATAATAACCGGTACTTCATTATTACAGCAGGAGTTCGCAAAGCTATAGATAAAGAAACTTTCCATAAATACACTGCTGGCCACCCAAAATGCAACACCAAGAAAGATTTTTTTTATATAAATAACTGAGGGGCACAACAATTACACCTCATTTAAATACCTCATTATGAACAGTACTTGAATAATTATTCATGTTCATCAGGTTCAGTTCTTTTTAGTACTTGTTTCCAAAGCTGTGGAATAGTAACCTGTACTTCATCATTGCAGCAGGAGTTCGCAAAACCACTTTAGTGTACCAGAAACCAAACCCCTTAACCACTCGAGTGTACAGGAAACCTATAACCACTTCGGTGTACCCGAAACCTTCACCACCCCCGCCATGATACCTATAACGTCGGCACATCCTCTTCATTATAAACTAGCCTCCACACGCTTCATAGTTCGAAGAGCATTTACACATTCGTCCATTTTTAACATGCGCCATAAGGAGATCAAAGTGATTTATGATATTGCTAAAACTTTTGGATATCATACTTCCATTGTTCAAAGAGTGCTAAGGCACGATGAAAGGTTGACACTCTCAACTTTGCAACGAGAGAGCCGGATAACTAAATTTGTGGGATCAATAGAATTTGTACCGAAACTCATTAATACCTTAAAAAATGCATGCCATAAAAATAAATTGGACTTTGGGATGCGAACTTTTAATATATTGTCTCTGGTTAAGATTGATCATGAACAAGTAGAAGTTAAGAGTAAATGTAGGGTATACGCGATCCCCTTGAAATCAGTGGACAGCGATTTAGTATACATTGGCTCTACTACACGCACATTAAGTACGAGATTAGAGGAACACCGCTATAATCTGAAACTGCATTCACAAACTACTGCTTTATCACGTCTTTCCAAACTGGGGTCTTACCACCCTATCTGGAATGATTCCTACATATTAGCCTCTCCCCGTACAAAATTTGAGATACTACACTGCTGGCCACCCAAAATGCAACACCAAGAAGGCAGCATCCGATTGGCCTGAAATTCGCAGCATGCGTCGCTCGCGAGAGGACATGCAAACGATTAGCATTGCAGGGCATATGCAAATCATGTGCGCCCGGCACGCCACCAAGAAGCACTATAAGAAGGGTGCACAGAGGGCGGGATGTAATTAAGTAGTGGAAGTGTGTTGTGCTGCCGGACCTGTGCGTGGGAAGCTTCCTGATGTCTCGTCGCAGAATACGGCAGTCATTCCAGCACGTTTCGGAGTTCGACAGAGGACGAATAGTGACTTATCGCGACAGCGGTTTATCGTACTGAGACATCGGTGCCCGGGTGGGACGACATGCAGCCACAGTGAGGCGAGTATGGATTCGGTGGGTGCATGAGGGGCGGACGGACCGACGTGAGTGATTGCCACAGCCGCGGCACAACACTGAACGAGAGGACCGGCATGTCATGCGGCGGGCATTGACGCCTCACACAGCCACATCACGAACGTTAGCGCAGGAATTAGGATGTGTTGCGCAACAACCTGTGTCAGCACGTACCGTTCGACGTCGTCTGCAGGAGCGGGGCCTTTTCCCATGGCGCCCATTGCTCCGATTACCATTGACGTTACACTACCGGCGAGTACGACGGCAGCGGGCCGTTGAACGCCGTACCTGGACTACGGAATGGCACGACCTTTTCTTCTCCGTCGAATCCCGATTCTGCCTGCAACACCACGATGGTCGGATCCGCGTGTGGCGGCACAACGGCAAGAGACTGTATAACGCCTGCATTATGCATCGCCATACCGGTCCGTCGCCTGGCGTTATGGTTTGGGGCGCAATTGGATATGACACCCGCACTCCTCTGGTACGCATCGCTGGTACACTCAACAGCCACCGCTACATCTCCGACGTTTTGGAGCCTGTAGTCCTCCCTTACCTGCAGGACCTGCCAGCGGCCACGTTTCAACAGGACAATGCGCGCCCGCACGTAGCACGCATCGTGCAACAATTCTTCACGGCCCACCAAGTGTCACTGCTGCCGTGGCCCAACGGTTGTCCCGATATTTCGCTCATCGAACACGGCTGGTCGCTGATCGGCAATCGAGTGGCCCGGCAAGCACCACCTGCGGCTACGCCTGATGAACTGTGGCAACGTGTGGAAGCAGCCTAGACCGACATACCCCAACCCCACATCCAAAGCCTCTTTCGTTCGATGCCGCGGCGTGTAGCGGCCGTTATTGACAGCCATGGGGGCCACACGACCTATTGATGTCTGCGTGTTCCGCAAGTCGCACGGGCCTGTAAGCTCAATCGTTTCATCTTTGTATCTCTCGTTATGCGTGCGGTAAATGTGGCTTGCTTTGTTATCTCGTGTCTTTCTTGGTGTTGCATTTTGGGTGGCCAGCAGTGTATTTATGGAAAGTTTCTTTATCTATAGCTTTGCGAACTCCTGCTGTAATAATGAAGTACCGGTTATTATTCCACAGCCATGGAAACAAGTACTAAAAAGAACTGAACCTAATGAACATGAATAACTATTAAAGCACTGTTCAGAATGAGGTGTAATAGTTGTGCCCGTCAGTTATTTATGTGGAAAAAGGTTATTTTTGCCGTTGTACTTTGTAATGAAATAATGTGCTATACCTTTGGTACCTGTAATTTATGTAACAACATGAACTCATGCAGCTCGACAACATGAACTCATGTAACTATTATGACGTCACTTATTATTGCTATATATATATATATACGACAATGTACCCCGGAGATTTTTTCCATTGTAATCGCGTCTGAGGACGAGGCCAGTCCGCTCGAAAGATCTCATGTGTTTTTAGTGTAAACTATATTTTTAACTATGCTAAGTTTGTAATTAAAGGTTTTAATAGATTTTAACTTTTAGTGTTTTTACGACTCTATTATCGTGCATCAACAGGCTTCTTTTGAATCTTCTTCACTGCTTCTATATTAGGTGTACAAATACGTTTTAAAGCGTTTTTTGTGTGACGTATACCGCTAATTTACATATCCTACATTCCCCAGCATTGTTGTCATGTGACCGTAACTGGTCCAGAGTGTAAAATGTAACACAGAAGTTTCCCCAACAGTCAAACGCACTTGCACATCGGTAGGTGAAAGATGGCCAGCCATACTGCATTTATTCGACACTGCATTCGTTAGGAATTTCATCTAGGAAAAAGTGCTGCAAAAGCATGTGCATCGATCTGTTCTGTACTGGGGGAGAATATTGTATCGAAAAGAACGTGTGAGTTTTGGTTTAGACGGTTTAAAGCAGGTGATTTTGATGTTAGCGATCGAGAACGTAGCGGCGCACCGCAGAAGGTTGCACATGAGGAACTGCAAGCATTGCTGGATGAAGATTCGACTCAAACACAAAAAAGAACTAGTTGCACAACTGTGGGTAACTCAACAAACCATTTCAAATCGTTTACCCTCAATGGGAAAGATTTATAAGGAAGGAAAATGGGTGCCACATGACCTGAGCCAGAGGAACAAGGATGAACGTGTCATGAAGTGTTTGAATCTGTTGAATAAACAACACAGACATTTTTCTCCCGTAGAAAATTGTTACGGGCGATGAAACGTGGATATAATACGACAATCCCAAACGCAAAAAACATTGGGTACACCCCAGTGAAGCAACTACTTCGGCACCGAAACGCAATATACACTCTAAGAAAGTTCTGCTGTGCATATGGCTGGATATGAAGGGTGTGCTGTAATATTAACTATTGGAACAGGGTCAAACTGTTACTGCTGATCGCTACAAGCAACAATTGCTGCGATTGAACCAGGAAATCTGTCAGAAACGTCCATTCGCAGGCAAAGGATTGCGTCTAGTGAAATTACTGCATGACAACGCTAGGCCGCATGTCGCGAAATCGGTCAAGGAAACGTTATTGACGCTCGGCTGGGAAGTTTTGGAGCACCCGGCGTATAGTCCCCACATAGCCTCTTCAGACTATCATTTGTTCAGATCAATGCAGCATGGTTTGTCTGCTGTACGGTTCCGGACATGTGACGAAGTGCAAAAAATGGGTTGACGACTTCACCGCGTCACACAACGAAGTATTCTTCATGTCTGGAATCCGTCAGCTGCCCGACCGATGGCGGAAGGTGATAGATAATGACGGCGCATATTTTGATTCGTAGAGATATTGTTGTTTTCTCACAAATTACATGTTGCGTTGTCTTAAAACGCTTTACAACTTATTTGTACACCTAATACTTGTCTTTTGTATTTACATTGCTGAAAAATCTATACCGAAACAGTATGTGATAAAAAATACAGCGGCATATACATTGTTTCATAAGCAAGCTCAGAATACGCAGGGTAAAATAAGGCAATTTTGGACGGTGTTGCTACTAATGGCAGTACAAGGAATGTTTTTTTTTTTGATTAAAGGTTTAACGACCACCGTGAGCAACTCAATGGGCTATAAGCAGTCGCCCGTCCCTAATTTAAGGTCACTGGTTCCAGGGAAGGAAGAGAGCCAGTGCCGTAAGACAAACACAACACCCATGCCTCATCGGGATTCGAACCCGGACCCCTTTCGGACGAATGATCAGAGGCCATCGCTTAGACCACTGCGCCACTGGGGCGGCTCACACAAGGAATGTTTGCTATATGGGTTGATAAAGACATATTTTCCCGAAATCACCTTTATATTGACTCAGGCTTAACAGTTTCTTTAGTCGTATATGAATTTTCCAGTGCCGCCCCGGTGGCGCAGTGGTCTAAGGCGCTGGCCTCTGATCATTCGTCCGTAAGGGGTCCGGGTTCGAATCCCGGTCAGGCATGGATGTTGTGTTTGTCTTACGGTGCTGGTTCTCTCCCTTCCCTCGAGCCAGTGACCCTAAATTAGGGACGGGCGACTGCTTATAGCCCATTGAGTTGCTCACGGTGGTCGTTAAACCTCCAATCAAAAAAGAATTTTCCAGTTTCATTAACCCTAATGGCAGGCTGTAAGAAGGTAAAAAGCTTTAGTGTAGTGTTGCGTCATCATACAGAGAATGCCTGACAATATCTCTTACACAGGAAAGTTAATATTACTGAAGATTAATTATTACAGTAGCTGTGAAAACAGAAATCTGTCGACGACGGGGATCGAAACCGCGTCTCCTCACTTCGGAGTGAGTTTCTCTAACCAACTGAGCTACACTGACGGAATGTATCGCTGCATATTTGTCGTCATGACACGTGCTTCATCTCTGTAGTATGTTACTTCATCTCCCTAACCGACTGAGCTACACCGACGGAATGTATCGCTGCAGATTTGTCATCTTGACACGTGCTTCATTTCTGTAGTACGTTACATCATCTCCCTAATCGACTAAGCTGCACTGACGGAATGTATCGCTGCAGACTTGTCATCTTGACACGTGCTTCATCTCTGTAGTACGTCACATACCAATGAACGGAAGACATTAAATAAATAATAGCGCACCTCGAAATAAATATTGCAGCACCCTTTATCTACCATCGTCATACTGATTTGATACTCTAGGTTCTGTGTCTTATCACAGGAACCTTGTGGAACAATCCTATGATTGGGGAAGTTGACTGGTAGAGGTCACCACCACCTGTCTATTGTGCTGGAAATTCGGCACCGATTCCTGTAGAGCCATTGCTAGCGATCCACCGTGGACTCTGTTGCAGAAAAGCAGAACATATCAAACTAACACGTTGGAAAGGAAACATGCCACAAACAACAATATTAACATTCCACCAGGCTGACATTGTAGCGCTGCGCCAACAAGGGCTACCACTGAGGGAGTTTGGAAAACGGCTATGTGTGAGTTTTAGCGAATCTTCTTGGATTTAAAGTCGCTACTAGAAAACTGGCAGTGGAAATGAGAGACCATGCCATGGACACCTCTGTGTGTGTGTGTGTGTGCAATCAACAACAGCAGCTGTGAACCTTTATCTCCTAATTCTGTCCTAGGACATCCTTTCAATAACACCACAAAAGCCTGGAGCGTTTTCTTGACACATGCTATATCCAAAGTGTAGCCGAAATCCATCCGGAACCTATTGAAAGACGACAACTACCAGTTTTGGTGCCCATAGCGGGCACATCTCATTTGCTTTGTGCCCTGTTAAGGTGGGATGTTAGGCAACTTGTGCCGTGTCCTCTTCAGACAAATGGCGAATCATCCCGGTATAGGCAGAGGTTGTGGAAGTAGCCAGGACTCGTCGCAAGAATTCAATACCTCGCCAAGCGGATTCTGGGGATGCTTAGGTGATGTTTTGGGCCAGGAACATGTATGGACGTCCCACGCTGCTTATGTAGTCCATCCCATATTGGTTGATATACAGAATCGGGACAGTATTCTCGTAGAAATTCCCTACACTTAGAACACCGTCGATGGTTTCAATCTTCAGGACGACAGCCCTCAAGCCCAGTGTGCGAGGCTGATAAATGCATACTTCCATCGTGTGGATGGAGCGGCCAGCATATTCTTCCAATCGGAATCCCACAGAGTAAACTTGGAAATAACTCAAACAGGCTGTGTGGAGGGCACCATAGAAAATTTCCACGACCGCGTTCAAGGACTTGGTTAAGAGCATGTTACAAAAGGAACCTGCTTTTGAAGCTGCAGGGATTAGCGTAATCCTCTTCTCGTGCGTGCTATGTACAGTTCGGAAAATCCCAGAACCCCATGTGTGGAAATCACCGCCTGATGTTTCTCTGGCAAAGCATTTTTTCTGTTTAATAAAACTTTGTGGTACGTCAGTATCATTGCTTTCATGCCAGTTCTTGATTGATGCCTTATTACAAAGTCTGTCAGAGATGTAGGCGTAGGTGCACTTCTTTTGAGCTGTGTACATCGTGTTTACCTTAAAGGTCCTCGGCGCATCCCCCATATACATCGGTCTCCACTACTGAGTACGACACACAGGTTGAAAAACGCGCCACTACGTCGGCTTGCCTTTAGAAATTGTTTCAAGAACGAAATCAAATTGCTACACTGGTGCTCAAAATTAATTAATCCACAAAACTCAGTTAAATAACTGACAAAGTACTGAACATAAAGAAAGGAACTTTGTGTATGTATACAGTGTTACACACTTTAACACAAAAAAATAATAAGATGAATACAAATGTGTCAAATTATGGGCCTGCGAAAAGAATTCGGTGAAATAAGGCATGAAACGATGTCACGTAAATGAGCAAAAAAATAGTACCACAATCTTCAGTGCGAAATGGGATTATCACGGACAGCAACACCAGCTTCACAACGCCAAACCACGCTTTGAATGGTTGTGTTCAGAAGAGACTGGGGGACTGAAAGTGCCTAACACAAAAGGAATCAGTGTATTGGCATATAAATTGGCAGGCGTGTACAGGCATTCCGGGTATGCAAATAACTGGGTTATGCAACCAATCGCATGAGCTGTCCAAGAAGTAAAAGGGTAAGAACTGGCCGCAGCAGCCATGTGGTGTCCCATGCTCCAGTTCTTACGGAAAAAAGGCAACGGAGTGCTGAAAACTGCTACAGCATATATATGGCGCTCTTTGTGGCCCATCGAGGATCTTGCGGCAATAAATTCCAACCAACCAACTGCAGCATACCTAAGGTCAGAAAATGTCGCATTACCTCATTCCTAATCCTATCAACAACCGGACGCGTTTAAGAGAGGAGGAAGCGTAGGCCTCCACGAAGATGGGTGGTAGATGCGCAGAATAGCGACTCATGTGCTTCGCGATGCGAGAAAAGGTTGCGGAGAATGGTTGCAGGAAGGCCCCGCTAGTCACCTTAGCGAGACAGGTGTGGTCGGGCGTAGTCAGCACTCATTGATCAACAAACTTTTTGCCAAAGCACAGCCTACCTCAGAGAGCATTCTACGGGCTGTAGCAGCGACTATGTACCTGTCACGATGTACCTCGGACGGTGAACTGAAAATTAAGAGAGACAAGTTTTCGCTCCAGAAGCCATTGCGTTTACTGCCATTGATCGTAGGGGATGCGTGGTGTCTTCGTAAATCTGCGTGGCGACAAGAATGGCACCTCGCCGTTTCAGCGATGAGTCCTGATTCTGTCTCATTGCCGACGATCGATGATGCCACTGGGAGGTTCCAGCTGTTTCCCGAGAGTTGCACGCTGTTCCAACCGGGCTTCTTCGCATGGTGTGCCGTAGGTGCGACAGCTGTAACCTCTGCTACGAATAACAGGCACGGATGCATCCTGGCATTAACTACTATTGTTCTCCAACCGTTGCCTTTGAAGTCAAATAGGCCGCCCCGGTGGCGCAGTGGTCTAAGGCGTTGGCCTCTGATCATCCGTCCGAAGGGGTCCGGGTTCGAATCCCGGTGAGGCATGGATGTTGTGTTTGTCTTACGGCACTGGCTCTCTCCCTTCCCTGGAACCAGTGACCCTAAATTAGGGACGGGCGACTGCTTATAGCCCATTGAGTTGCTCACGGTGGTCGTTAAACCTCCAATAAAAAAAAACAAAAAAAAAAAAAAAAAAAAAAGAAGTCAAATAGGATGTAAAATATGGATGACGATTTGCAGTCCGTGTTGTAGAACATTCTGGGAGGTACCACGCAGGCCATTTTGCAGCAAAATAACGCTCTGCCTTCAGCCGCTAGCATTTCCCTAGCGTGTCTACAATAGGCTCACATGCTTGGATGGTCAACAAGATTTCCGGATGTATCACTAATCGAGCCTCTATGGAATCTCATTGGACGACGCTTGCATGACTCTCCCCGGCCGCCCCGTAATGCCACTGAATCATGGGACGAAGTAAACGTCACATGGTCCAAGGTACTCTAGAACACGTCTCGTCCGTTGTCACGATAGACGCCAAAAACCTTCACCTTTCCGCTCGTACCGCGACAAGAATGCTTGCGCCACTTGCAGACGTGTACTCTTGTGTTCTTCCGTCAAAAAACGCAGGATCCATCGGTCGCATACTTTCGAGTATTGAGGGTGTTACTTGATGACTGTTTTCACACTACTGTTACTGATGCTCAGTACTCCAGACAACTCGCGGACCGTAATTCGCCTGTTTTCCCGAATGAGTGCATCGACACGGTCACTGTTCATGTCTGTTATGGAAATCCTAGGCCGGCGCTCGTGAGGTTTATCCCCACTAGTTCCCTTCCATTTTTGAAAGCACTGCTCCACTTATAGACACTCACATTGGACAGTGTATTCTCACCATACTGTAAACTTCATCGTGAACAGATTTCCCACGGTTTACAACCTTCTTTCGTCAGGAAGTTAATTATAATGCGCTGTTCCACGCTAACGTGTACCTTTGCTTCGCTCATCTTCCTCCCAACTGAACAACGGGGGCTGTAGCACGCACGAAGTGGGTGAAAGACCATGAGACAGTGTTGCCACCTGCCACGTAGTTCCGCTTTCAACGCACCGCGCTGCATTGTTCAACTACGAACAAATTATAATTCATATTTGCCCGCACCTTGTTTTTTTTATTGGAGGTTTAACGATCACCGTGAGCAACTCAATGAGCTATAAGCAGTCGCCCGTTCCTAATTTAGGGTCACTGGTTCCAGGGAAAGGAGAGAGCCAGTACCGTAAGACAAACAAAACATCCATACCTCACCGGGATTCAAACCCGGACCCCTTTCGGACGAATGATCAGAGGCCATCGCTTAGACCACTGCGCCACCGGGGGAGCCCGGCACCTTGTAATAAAGATTCACTATTTTCATTTCGGATGAAAATCGCGTGTTATCCAGTATGTTCAGCAACATCTTCACATAATCCCAAAAAAATCACTTCGACGGCGTTCACAACAGGTTCAACTTTCTCATTAATTTTTTTTTTTTTGGTTGGAGGTTTAACGACCACCGTGAGCAACTCAATGGGCTATAAGCAGTCGCCCGTCCCTAATTTAGGGTCACTGGTTCCAGGGAAGGGAGAGAGCCAGTGCCGTAAGACAAACACAACATCCATGCCTCACCGGGATTCGAACCCGGACCCCTTTCGGACGAATGATCAGAGGCCATCGCTTAGACCACTGCGCCACCGGGGGCGGCTCTCATTATTTTGCTTGCACAGCTGCGAAAATTTGGTCTCCATGCATATCTAGTAAAAGTGATTAATTTGCTGAAACCACTTGATAAAAATAAGAGGGTGCCTTACAGTCGCGAGTTCCGGAATTTTACACGACAACTGAGCATTTTGGACAGCGTTTTTTTTCACAGATAAAAAAACCTGGTTTCATTTGAGTGAATATGCGGACTCACAAAACATGAGATACTGGTCGGCGGCAAATAACAAATCAGAAACGAAGTTCCATTGTATTCCGGAAGATCGGTTTGTGTTGTGCATTATAAAAACGGACGATAGCGTGGCTGCACTTTTTCCGACACCACAGCCACCTCTAATGTTTACCAGGACATGATCTTTCAACGTTTGGGGGCATTCTGGAAGAACAGGAACGTTATTCAGGGTTTCAGCAACACGTGTGGAAATAAAGCCCATTTTCCGGTAATAGGAGTTATAACGCAGTAAATTTCTCCGCCATTTTTGCTTACGCCGGGCATCGAACCCGGGTCCCCTCATTCCGGAATAAGTCGCTCTCCCAACTGAGCTACGCCGACGTATGCTCTCGCTGCTATCTGCCTTTATCTCATGTGCGTGCTGCGGTGCAGGCACGTCACATCTTCCCCCCTTCCGAAATAGGGTCGGGGCATGGCCCACGGGTCAGCCGGGACCATGTATCGCTGTAGGCAGTCATCAGCTGAAGAACGTACATTGGAAAAATCCCAGTCAGTTTGGTGTGTGGAACGTAACATCACACACATTTATGTTTCGAAGTGCTGAAGAAGGGATTCTCTTATATTTTCTGTCTCGTGGTGTGGAAAGAACATCACACCATTGCGAGATCTTTAACGGCCAGATCATTCTTGAAGTTCGGGCGCCAATATAACGTAGTAAATTTCTTCGCCATTTTTGTCCACGCCGTCATCGAACCCGGGTCCCTTCATTCCGGAATAAGTCGCTCTCCCAACTGAGCTACGCGGATGTATGCTCTCGCTGCTATCTGCTTTTACCTCATGTGCGCGCTGCGGTGCAGGCACGTTACAGAGTCGAACTAAAATCTGACTTCTCGGGAGACAGCTGTTCTACCTATTGAATTATACCGACGAAGGCTTATCGCTGCACCTTGCCGTTTCGACATGAGCGTCACCTCTATGGTAGTTTCGTCACAAATATTCCCCCTTTGAGAAAGGGATGGGGCGAAACCGTAGGGTTCCGGGTTAGCCGCCAAACCATGCTTGAAGTAGCTTGCTGTAGAAGAAATAATTCTTATTAATTCCAGATGATGTGTGTAAAAACAATCGCATAATTGTCTCGAACCTTACCGCCAGGATAATCACTTTTCGTTCAGGCGCCAATGTGAAAATAAAGCCCAATTTGCCGGTGATGGGATTGAACCCATATCTTCCTTCTGGGGAGACGATTGTTCTACCGATTGACAAACACTGACGAAGGCTTATCCCTGCAATTTGTCCTTTTGACATGTACAAGAGGCGTCCTGAAAGTAATGCCTCCTCCTTAATAACTTTTGAAATTTTGAAGTGCTTTTAATAAAACTGCACTGACATGTACTATGATATGTTGCCAATGTGGGAACAATTTTTTTTTCAGAATCGGAAATAAAGATCATGAATGATAGAGAAAAGCAGCGAGCCGTAATTGAATTCCTGGAAAAAGAGGGATGTGAGGCTCCAAAAATCCACAGAAGACTCCTACCGCTGCCACAATCGATATCAGTAATGTCCGAAGATGGATGAAGTGGTTTTGAGAGGAAGATAGTTCAGTGTCGGACAAACAACGGAGTGGAAGACCCGCAACTGCAGTGACAGATGCCTATAGGCAACGAGTGAAAGACCTCGTCACAGCTGATCGCCGTTTCAATATCAAGAGTTGTGTAGCATTATTAACAATATGTCATAGTGCTATGAAGACATTAATTAGGGCTCTGGGCTACAGAAAAATTCGTTCAAAGTGGATCCCAAGAAACCTAACCAGTGAACAATGTGAGCAAAGGGTGGACATGTGCCGGAACCTCTTGGACTGTTGTGAGAGGGAGTATGAGGCGTTTTTCTCTAATATTGTGACGGGGGATGAAACCTGGATATTCTTTCATGACCCAGAAACAAAACGGGTGTCAATGGAATGGCCTCCGCACATCTTCACCCTGACAGAAAAAGTTGAAAACAACTCGTTCCGCAAGGAAAGTTATGGCGACAATTTTCTGGGACAAGCGTGGTGCCATTTTGACTAATTTCTTTGAACAGGGTGCAACAATAAACAGTGCACACTGTGTGAAGACATTGAAGAAGCTATCAGAAGGAACAGACGTGACATTCCACTTCGTAGTGTTGTTTTACGCCATGATAACGCACGTCCCCACACCTCAATGGAGACTTCACATGCTATTTTATTGCCAAAATGGGTGGACGGTGATGCCCCAAAACACCTACAGTCCTGATTTGGCTCCCTCAGACCGAACGTTTTCCTGTTTTCCCCTTTGTAAAGTACCTTTCGTGGGGAACGTTTCAACGACGTGACAGACGTTAAACTGGCTGTGAACTCATGGGTGAAACGACAGCTTCAGGAATTTTTCTCAAATGGATTTTACCAATGGGTTCAAAGATGGCGGAAATGTATAGAAAGTGACTGACAATACTTCAATAGGCTAGCATTATTAACAATATGTCCAAGTATTTTGCCACCAAATTTCACATTTTTGCTGCTACAAATAAATACCTTATGAGAGACAAGGCATTACTTTCAGGATGCCCTTTGTACGTTACGCACGGAATGATATGCCATACTGCAAACGCTTCAGTGAAGAAATTGCGAAGAAAAGGATTTTCTCTGAGGCGGCGTTCTTCAATATGTCAGAGAATGCCATCTGACTTTGAAGAAAAGCTATGCAGTTTTTTCAAGTACGTCATATCAGTAAGAATGCAAGGGCACCGTGTTTTAAGCCAGATTGGGAATGCTGACCAAACACCATTGTATTTTGATATGCCACCAAATTATACTGTAGAAAGTATTGGTGCAAAACAAGTTAAAGCGCTAACAACAGGAAACAGGAAGCTCCGAATGACGATCATGCTTTCCATTACCGCCGATGGGAACAAGCTACGCACCACCGCATGTTATTTTCAAGAGAAAAACATTTCCGAATAAAGAGACTTTTCCTCAGAAAATTCATATCAGAGTTCAATAAATTGGCTGGATCACCAAAGAACTGGTAAAGGACTGGCTTCAAAAATTGTGGTTTTGACGACCAGGTGCGGACTGCGGTCCATGCTTGTATTGGATTCATTCAAGGCGCATGTAGCCAACTCGGAGAAAACCAGTATTGTTTAAATCAGAGCTAATCTAGTTGTTGTGCTTGGAGGAATGACTTCCCAACTTCAGCCCCTTGATGTCTGCATAAATAGGCCTTTTAAAGCAGCAATTCGATCACGCTATAATGCGTGGCTTACATCGGGAGACACAGAACTGACAGAAACTGGATGTGTTAAAAAACTATCACTATCTGTAGTAGCACAGTGGATTGTAGATGCCTGAGAGTTCATTCCTAATGACTTAGTTAAGCGGTCTTTCCTGAAGTGCGGCCTTTCCAATGCGATGGATACCACTGAAGACGACGATATCTTCGAACAATCCAGCAGTGAAAATACAGACGACAGCAGCAATGAACATTCGTGCAGTGAAATATCTCAGGATGTAGACGGAAAGATGTGGGCGAGCAACGCATAATTTGGAATAATGCGGAATTTAAATAAATTCAAGAATTGCCATGTTTCGTAAGTTTGCATTTTTTCAAGTTTTCTTGCGTCTTCGTATAAGAGTATTAAGAAAAAATATGCATTTTCGTAGCTGAGAAGTAAGGGGCGAGTTAGATTCGAGTAAATACGGTTAGTATTTCGACTGGTTAATTTTTCAAAAACATTATTTATTTTTATTATTATATTTTATTCAGATTTAGACGAAAGTAAGAAACGACCCTGACACCAACGAAATGTGATGTAGCTGCGAAAGTCTGTCCTCAAGATAGAAAGAAAAGCTGAGTCGCAAGTGTGTTAGTGAGATGGACTAATAAATTTTGGTCTATCATATCTACAGGTTACACCCTATCGTGTTATATACCATTTTAAAGGTACCCTCAATAGCAGGCAACTTCCCCTTTTGAAGAGAAAGGGGTCGAGAGGAATACAACTTTTTATAGCATCAAAAATGCATTTTTGTAATGGATTCTATCACATTTAGCATGAGGTTGTTGTAATTTACGCAGATTGCAATGAGATATTGTTACGTTTATGTAAAATGTAGTGAAATACTTTTCGGCAATAGTTCAGTAAAATACACTATATGGACAAAAGTCACCGGAAACCTAGAAAAGAAACAACATAGCATTTATTGACCTACATTAGTACGGTGTTGGTCCACCTTTGGCCTTAATGCATGCACTGACCCTTCAACGCTCAGTGGTTGGGTTTTAAGCTCCGTGATTTTCGTTGCTATAAGGTGTTTATTGAGTGCTTTAGTTTCTGTATTTGCGTGTATCTTCAATTTGAAAGTCTACGCTTTACGTTCGTGTATCTCCCAGGTTAATGAGTGCCATATTTTTTCATTTTTCACTGTTTTATTTTTCAACCGAGCTGGTCTTTTTTCGTTAAAGTCTCGCCATTGCTTCGATGGCGGAGGCAGACAAGGGTGACGCCCACATCCTTATCTTGGCAGATCAGCCAGCTCCCTCTTCTTCTTCTACAACGGCAGCTCCTGCTCAGCTAAATGAGGTGGCTCCCGAGCGTCATTGCGACGTCATGGATACCTCTTCTTCTGCAGCAATAACTTCCTCTCTTCCTACCAAGTGCGGTGGTGCCAAGTCTCCTATCTACATCTCAGCAGATGATGACGTCTCCGTGATCAGAGATACTGAGCTCATAGCTTCCACTACTCATAAACTTCCTGATCCGCCTCTACTGCTAGGGGCCGCTCCATCGACTTCTCGACTCATGTCTGCCCAAGCGTCCTATGCTTCTGCAACGTCTGGGGTCCTCACACCCCCAGTTTCATCTGCTATGCCTTTTCCTGAATCCTATGTCACTGTCGTCGGTTCCACTGCTACAATTGACATACCAGAGGATTACCGAGCTGGTCACCTTTTTTCCTCCACTATGGAACGGGGCGTCTATTTTGATGCGCTTCCCGACACTAAGCTGTGGCAATATAGCAGAGCCCTCAACACTATCTTACCAAAGGATGCTATAGACTTTGTAGCTCGAAAACCCAGATCTGTCTTGGTCTATTTTAAGGATAAAGCGCATGCTGACCAGGTCCTTAAGGAAGGTCTCACCATCAATGACGTGCATCTGTTAGCACAACCGGTTGCGCACCGCCCGGCGCAGGTGACCTTCTACCTCGTGCCACCAGAAGTTTCCGACGCTGCACTCTGCACTTTGCTCAGCAGGTACGGCAGAGTTGTTGGCTCCATAACAACTCTCTCTGCGACTCCCAGGGACCCTGAAGACAAATCAATTCGGGGCTCCTGCCGCATTGCTCGAGTCCTCTTTTCATCTGATGCTCAGCTGAAAGCGGTTCCGAATGTTTTGCACATCCGCTGTGGACAGCAACGCCGAAGAGTTGAAATAATCACTTCACAGTATCTACTATCTGCCAGAGAAAAAGTCACATGAGGGCTCAGTGCCCACGTGCCTCCCTGCAAACAGCTCCACACACTACATCTTCTTCTACTTTATCCACCAACGCTTCACAGACTTCTTCCTTTTCGAGGAAAGTCGCGGAATCAAGTTTTTCCAAAAGTCAGCTTACTGCCATTGGTCAACAAACGACTTTGATGCCTCCACCTCCTGCTGATCCTAAGAATTTTCCCAGGCTTCCAAAATCGACTCCCCCTAGTATTTTTACAACTACTGCTGATGTACATGTTGACTACTCCTCAGCTTTTACCGTTGGCTCCATGACACGAGTCACAGGTGATGCTTCAGGTTCAGACTCTCCAGACGATCATGGAGATATAGTGGTTACCGGAAAACGCAGTGGTGCTTCTCGCCCCAAGACGAAGAAGTCAAAGACTCTGGCGTCCAGAAGATCATCCCGCTCATTTACCCGCTCATCCACTCGTTCCGTCAGCTCTCGACGGCCGTTCTCCAGGTCGCCTCTACACACTTCCTCTGATACAGCATGTGAGGGTGCTTTTCCCTCACTAGATGAATTCACAACTTTTCTTGCTGAAAATGCTTTTCCTGCTGAGCCTCTGCCATACGAGGACGTGCAGGATTGCCTTTTAGGGTCCTCTAGCCCTTCCTCAGCACGCACTTCCATTCAGCAGTATGAAGCAGCTCTACCACAAGTGCTGGTTCAATTAAACTCACTTGAAAACACTCTTCGGCGCACTGCGGACGAGGTCCCGTGGAGTGCTTGTTTTCTCCGTCGACTCCACTCCATCACTACAGCCAGTCAATTCCTACTGCATCCCACAACTAACCTAGACATTCAGGGTGGTGTCACTTAATTGTCGCGGTTTTGCGACACCTCTTGCGAATGCGCTGGTACGAGAGGATCTTGCTCCGCCGAATGCTGATATATTACTTCTGCAGGAAACAAACTGTACTTCCACCACTCAATTTCATCAATGGCGTCAGTGGGATCATACTTTCCATCACGCCTACAGCCAACTGTCGCGTGGTGGCATGGCAGTTGGTGTTCACTCACGTTTTCGTTCAACTCTTTCCTCCTTCTCAGTGAAAAACTTATGTCGAGACTTATTGCAACGGGCCTCTTTCACCGTCGCAGCTGAAAAATTTCATATATTCAACATTTATGTTCCTTGCACTCCTACTCACGTGCCAGAGCTGTTTGCAAAACCTCGACGGGCTCTGTCCCGTAGTCCCATCACCGATCGGGTACTTATCGGAGGTGACTACAATTGCACTCTACATCCCCTAACTGATCGCTCTTCTGCTTCCAGAGAACACCGTACAGAAGTAGTACATCTCGATCATGACACAACGGAGGATGCGACTTGATCATACTAGGCAAATGCTTTCTTTGCTCAATCTTGCTGATCCCCTATTTCAAGTCTACCAGGCGGAATTGCATTCACTTTTGGTGCCGCTTGCAAAACAAGCCCTTCAACGCCTTAAACTACAACACCTGAAACCTGATGCTTGTTCGTACGAATTCCTTACGTCACTTGAGTCAACTCTCCGAGCCTCTTCTGTTCTACAGCACCTTCGTCTTCCAACTGGAGTAGTATCATCCGAACCAGTTCCAATTTGTTCTATGGCACGGAACTACTACATTTCAAAATTTTGTGAAACTCCTCCTCCCTCCCCTACGGCTTCTGCTCTTCTGTTCTCTTCTTTGCCTCAGGTCCCTTCTCATCTTACAGCCAGCCTCCTCCTTCCTCCCACTTTAACTGAACTCTCTGACACTTTCTCGTGCCTCAACCCCAGAGCTTCACCTGGTCCGGACGGTCTCCCTGTTTCTTTCTATAAGGCTTTTCTTCCTGCCCTCCTTCCGTTTCTCCTCTGTACTTTTTCTACGGCCATGCATTTTACATCTCTTCCGAAGAGTTTCACGCTCGCACATGTTTTACTTTTCCCCAAGAAGGGTGATCCGCTTGACTTGGGGAACTGGCGTCCCATCTCACTCTTAAATACTGATTATAAACTCTATACTAAATTTCTGTCCCGCCGGCTTAACCACATACTCCCTTATATTCTCTCCACTAATCAAACCTATACTGTACCCGGCCGCTCCATCTCCTATAATATTCAGCTTCTTAATGATCTAATTCACCTCGCCCGCTCTCGCTCAGAACCCCTTGCTCTTCTTTCCCTCGATCAACGCTCAGCATTCGATAATATTTCTCATGATTACCTTCTTGCTACATTACTAAATTTCGGCTTTCCTCCTTCCTTTGCTTCTCTTCTCATCTCCCTCTACCGGGACGCAGTTTTCCACGTCAAGCTGCTCAACCTTCTCACAGCTCCCATACCCTTCCGTCGCGGCGTGCGTCAGTGTTGCCCCTTATCCGGGCAGCTCTTTGCCCTCGCAATAGAACCTTTTTTACGCGCAGTCCATCGATCCTTCTTTGCTTCACTACCACCGGTGGTAGCCAGCACACGTCATCATGTTGCTACCTATGTTGCCTACGCCGACGATGTTACATTCTGCATTCGGCAAGACTCACAATTTCACGATCTCCACAATCTCTACAATACCTACGCCTCATGTTCCGGAGCAGCGCTAAACACAACGAAAAGCACAGGCTTATGGACCGGTTCGTGGTCTAACCGCACTGACTCTCCTTGGGGAGCAGAGTGGTCCAACACCTCTCAACGATTCCTAGGAGTCCACCTTGGAAAACCAGCAACTGCTTCACTCGTCACCTGGACGACTCTCCGGCCACGCCTACATCGCTCGGTCGCACTCTGGCAGCGCGCACAATTCTGCACCTCCGTCTTTCAAAGAGCACGTCTAACGAACACTTACCTGCTTTCAATGTGCACGTATTCCTGGCTCGCTTCGAAGCAACCAGCACTACGTCTTCTTGAACTCACCCGCTGTCAAACTCAGGTTATCTGGCCCGGCCATCACTGGGTCGGAGCACCTCAACTCAGCTTGTCTCCTTCCAACGGAGGCATTAGTCTACCCGACGTCAGATCCTATTACAAGGCTTATCGTGTGTCTACGTTTTTACGATCACTTGCGGCACCTGCTCCCTCTGCAGTTGCTGCTCGTGATGTCATAGTCTCTCCGCATAACCCACGCTTTACTCTCCTTTCGTTCTTACTCATGGACCACTGTCCTCTTCTCACACTTTTCCCTCCTGTCTACAAAGAGGCTATCTCCTTTCTTCGTTCCCTCTCTCTTTCTCGCTCTCTCCCTGCCTCCACAAATGACCTACTTTCCGAACCTCTTTTTTTCTTTTCTGCTACACCCTCCCCATCTCCCATGTTTTGCTTTTCCTTCATGGCTCCGAGCTGGAGTCGTTACAGTCAGCGATCTTGTTAACACCGATCTTTCCTGGCTCCCCTTCTCTTCTCTACCCTCTACTCTCCGATTCAATGCCAACGCTCACTTTGTTCACAACTCTCTTATTTCTACTATAATCTCCCTGTCCCCTGAGCTTGCTACTCACTCAGGTCTCATTTCTGTCCACTCTGCTCTCTCCCTCTCCCATTTTTTCTGTCGTCCAATGGCCCACCTCTTTCTCTTGTCTCTTTCTCAACAGCTGATCTCTACCGTTTTCTCTCTCGCTCTTCTGCACCTCTTCCCATTTCTGGCATTCCACTTTCTTCTACCTCCGCAGTGTGGTCCGCTGCTCTTTCCCCACTTTCAGCACCTCTTGAAGTCAATTCACATTGGCTTTTCTTACACAACCGCCTCCCTGTGCCGTCGATTTTACATCGCATGACCATTTTATCTTCACCCTCCTGTCCGTATTGTGGCGAGGAGGCTGACGTCCAGCATGTCTTCATGTATTGCACAGTATTATTGCCAATACTCCATCTCGCTTTCACGCTAGCGCAACGATCCTGTGAGACCGTCCTCACCTTCAACGTCTACCGAACACTACTTCTGAACTCTTCTCGCCCTATTCACCTTCCGGCAGTCTGCTCCTACATCTTCGTGCTTGTAAAACATATAATTCACGTGTATCATCTTCAGCGTCCCCCGAAGCTTCTACTGACATAAATAAAGTCAGTACTGCGTTATTTTGTCATTTTCGTAATCGCCTGCTCTCCCGCCTTCGACTAGAACTTACCACTGCAGTAGCATGCTGCAGTGAACCACAGTTCCTATCAACTTGGTCACCAGCAACCTCTTGGTTTGCAGGGTCGCCCACAACGCTTCACCTTACAGTCGGAACTTTTGTTTCACCTACCTCCTGATAGATACAATTTTTGCCATGCTGATTTGTTTTCAATCTCTGCTTCACCAGAGACTATTTTTTGTCTTTCTCGACAAATTATCATACATAAATTGTATTCTCTCATCACTGTATTGAGCTTTGTGAATTGGTCGTTGCGTCAGCTACAAGCACCTGTAGATCTTCTTTTCATATGTCATTTTGAGATGATTTTCCTATACGCATTTCCTGTTTTTTTCTTGCTTCGCAACTGAGTGTAATCTTATTCCTCAACATTCACTGTACTATTTTATTTGTACTCTCTATTTTATCAGAATTTTTTTTGTTTGTCTCACTACTGTACATCACTTTTAGTAGATCAATTATTGTACAGAATCCTATGAATTGTTCGAAGCATGAGCTACTTATAATTGTCAATTTCTTTTCACGCTTTCTTTAAGACTCAGTTCTCATCCTCTTCACATGTTTTATTTCGTGTATAACTCATGTGTAAATTTTTTGTTTGTTTTTCATTGCTCACCTTGTTGAATTGTGTATTCTCTCTGCGATGTCAGAGACTATTTCTTTTTATCACCTCTGACAAACCAATTTATATAAATGTAACTTCTCATTGTAAAGAATTATGTAAATAGGTCGTATCACGAACCATAGACATCTGTAAACTTTCTCTTCTTTGTCGTTTTTACAGTATATTCTTATCTTCAATTCCTGTATCAACTGTGTAATTTCGCTTATCAACTGTGTAAATTTGTGTTCTCCAATACTCACTGTGATGAGTTGTGTCTTCTCTCTGTATTTTCAGAGATTATTTTTTCTCTTGTATTCTCAGGAAAATTATTGTACATAACTATTTCTCATATCACCGTTGTATGTAACATGTAGTACCGCGAGCCACATTCATCTGTAAATTTTTCATCATCTGTCTTTCGAACTTTTGATTTCATGTTTGTCTCCTAGATCACCTGCAACCCCCTGGTTTTCCAGGTCACCCACAACGTATCACCTTTCGGTCAGAACTTTTCTTTTTCATCAATATTGTGTAAAATTTTTACTCTATAGTGCTCATCTTGCTGGATTGATTCTACTCTCTGTATTACCAGAGATTCATATTGCCTCGCCAGATTTCTACTGTACTTAACTGTCGTCATGTCGTGTCAATGTTGCACAGAATCCTGTAATTAACGTAGCGCAAGCTGCATACATCTGTTAATTTCTCATCACCTGTCTTTTGAATCTTTGTCTGCAAGCTCGAATTCTGTATTATTCCTTGCATCAACACTGTGCAAAATTAATATTGTATAACGCTCTTCAAGCTGAATTGTTCCTATTCTCTACCTTGTCAGAGACTTTTGTCGCCTCACCAGACACTCGAGTGTAACTAACTGTTTTTACTATCATCAATGTACAGAACCGTGTAAATAAGCAGTAGCGTAAGCTACAAGCATCTGTAAATATTTTTTTTTTGTCATACATCATTTGAGATGATATATTCCAGCACATCTCCTGTATCTTTCTTCAAATAAATACTGTGTGAAAACTGACCCTTCGAGACATGCTTTCGACAAGGTTTTGGAACACAGCGATAGGTATGCGCTTCCATTCAGTACATAATGCTGCCGCTAACTGTTGCTTAGCACAAGGCCTTGGTTCCAAACTTCTTATGCGGCGTTCTAGTTCAACCCATGGGTGCTCTATGGGATTAATATCAGGGCTCTGTGCTGGCAAGTCCACACACGATATGAATTATCATCAAACCAAGCCGTAACAGTCCTTGCTTTATAGCTCGGTGCGTTATCCTGCTGGTACCATAAAGGCTCGGTTCCATAGTATTGCCACAGAGTTGGTAGGGCATAATTGTCCAAAATATCGAGGTAGACGTGCTGGTTAACAGGTATGTCCACAATAACCAATGCGCCGGGACCATCCCACGAAAAACGCCCCCACAGGAATTCACTGCCAGCTCCAAACTCGACCGTAGGAACAGTATACTGTGATAAATAGCGTTCCTCCTGCTGCCGCCATATCCACACACGGCCATCAGACTGATGGATCGTGTATCTGGATTCATCAGTCCATTGGACCCGTTTCCATTGATCTACGGTCCACGATAAATGTTCTTTACACCATGCTAAACGACGGGTAGCATTCCGAGTGGAGATGGAAGGCTTATGAGCAGCCGCACGACCACGGTAACCCATGGAATGAAGTTCTCTGCGAATGGTACGTGTACATACTCAGGTTGCCGAATTTTTACTCACGTGCACATTGAGGTCTTGTGCAGTACTCCGTCGATTAGCTGTAACGACTCTCCTGAAGCTTCGACGTCCTCTATCACTGATTTTTTTTGGTCTGCCGGTACGTTTTGCTGCTTCAGGCACGCCATGTGTCTTCCACTTATTCAGTACATCCAAGACTGTTGACTAGAGTATGTTTAAACGCCTCTGGGTTTCTCTTATGGACAGCGCACTAATATAACACCCAACAATCTTTCCTTTCTGAAAGTCAGTTCTCTCCCGCCGCGATATTTTCACTCAACCTCACAGTGCGATATGATCGCAGCCAGCTTCAGGGTTGTTTTTATACCGTTTGTAGCTGTACCGCGCGTCTGAACAACGCAGCGGATCCGTTCATTTGCTTTTGAAGTGGGGTGTCCGGTGACTTTTGCCAATATAGTGTATATTGTTGAGAAACAATGAAATTAAACCATTGTTGCGTCACTTCATGAGACAACATTCAAAAATTAGAATTCAACAATGGTTTTGTCTACTTCCGTTAACCAAAAAAAAAAAATGGATGAATAAATAGTTCGGGAGCCTTTTGCTTACTCTCTACAGTAATTATTACAGTTTTCATATCATTCAATGTAAGGCAAATAAAATATTAAAGCCTCATGTATATCAATTAAGAGAATCAGAAGGCATGAAAGTAATAAACAAGAACAGCTGTTGTTTGAAACGTAATCACAGAGAATTCCACAATTTGTTAAACAATTAACTTAAAATGTTTACAGTTTGATTTTATCAGACGTTTAATTCCGTTGCCGTCATTTTAGTTTCATTTGAAGAACAGCAAAAGGTCGCCATTAAGGCGACTGAATTTCTAATTTAGTTTCAAAGAAATTTCGGATGCAGTGTTTTAGGGTTTTTATATTTTCCCTAGGAAATAAGTGAAGCATTATTGTTTTGAAATTAAGTGACACAACTCTTTTTATGTCTTTCATGTCAGCAAAATCTTTAATTAGGAATTCTATAAAACTTGTTCCTTCTCTTCAACACAGATTTGGGGTGCTGCATAACTCCAGCAGTTCTTTTGTATTTATTTTGTAAATCATTTTCACAGCTGTTGTGAAATTAACGTAATAAGAACCGTCAAATGCACGACATTGTTAATCATAAATATGAATAGTCTCATATGCAGATAAAGACCAACACAGCCCTCTGTTGCTGCATCGAGCGTCATCTGACTTAAATTACGTGCTGCACAATATGCTAATATTGCACTAAGCGTGTTCTGATTTGTTATTGTATTCTCTGCAGTCGCTGACGAATGAAATATATCTCGCAGACTAATGCTCTGAAATCAACCATTTTAATAAAGCACTTCACTTCCTGTATAATCGTGTACGTTAATGTGATCTGTTTTTCATACATCCGCAAACAACACCGTTGAAAAAGCAGAAATGCGGAGCAATTGAAACAAGCGCTTTTACGTCAGGTTGTCGGAAAGGTCATAACGTATTTTGGCACCCGATTGCAGTTGGGCGGTTTTGGAAGTATTAGAGGCATGCGCAGCTCTGTTATCGTTATCGCTATGGCATTCGACAGGGGTCAGTTCTAGCTGCAGTCTAAAAGGAATAGTGAGCGATTTGGTTGATTTGCGGAGATTTAACATCAAATTGAAGATGGAAGACCAAACTGTGCATTTTCGCCATATTTTACTGTTTTACTTCCGTAAAGGGAAGAACGCGCGTCAAGCTTGTGAAAAGTTGCGTAGAATGCTGTACAAGAACGTCAGTGCCAGCGGTGGTTCGCAAAATTCCGTGCTGGTGATTTTGACTTCAACGATGCTCCTCAGTCGGGGAGGCCCACCGAGGTTGATGACGACCAAATCAAGGCATTGATTGAGTCAAACCCACGTTACACGACACGAGAGATTGCAGACACATTGCACATCCATCATTAAATCGTTCACGACCACCTGAAGAAGCTGGAATACGTAAGCAAGTTCAATGTGTGGGTTCCTCATGAACTCAAAGAAGCTCAATTGACGGCGCGTATAAACATCTGCGATATGCTCATTAAACGTGAGGAAAACGATCCTTTTTTGAAGCGACTGATAACTGGTGACGAAAATTGGATTGTGCAAAACAATGTGCTAAGCAAACGGTCTTGGTCCCGACGTTCTGCTTCGCCTCAAACGACATCCAAAGCAGACATTCATCAGCGAAAGATTCTGGTCTCAGTGTGGTGGGATTTTAAAGGTGTCGTGTGTTTCGAGCTCCTACCACGGAACCAAACAATCAATTCGAATGTGTACTGTCGGCAATTAGACAGTTTGAACAATTCGTCATCCAGAAACGTCCAGAGCTCGTTCATCGTAAAGGTGTAGTGTTCCATCACGACAACGCGAGAACACATACAAGTTTGATTACCTGCCAAAAATTATTGGAGCTTGGGTGGGATGTGTTGCCACACCCAGCATACTCGCCTGACCTTGCGCCGTCAGACTTCCACTTTGCGTGGTATAACGTTCAATTCAGATGAGGCTGTAAATCAGCACCTCGTACAGTTTTTCGCCTCAAAGACAGGTCCTTCTATGAACGAAGCATTCTGCAGCTCACTGAAAGATGGCAAATTGTTATCGAACAAAACGGGCATTATATCATTGATTGATATTTGTTTTTTTGTTTTTTTATCAATAAATGACCTTTGCAAAACATGGCTAAAATACGTCATGACTTTTCCGACAACCCAATATTATTGAGAGTTTTTAATTACGTGTTGAACTTGATGCCAGTATTGCACATGTGGCTCATTTTTTTCGCAAGTGTTCCAACTCTGTTATCATCATGGACAACCATGTGTGATAATCCCGTAGGTACGTGAAGCCATGTGGCATTAGATGTCATTCGTCTTAAAGTGTTTTACTGGCAACGCATTGACACTCATCTAGTAAACACAGGCATTCTGTGGAAGGGGGGTCCAGGGACAAAGCGCGTCCGGGGTCGACATCACAGGGAACCATCAACGCATTGGCGTCCCCAAGTGATTGTCTGACACAGCTTCTTCCGTCCCTTCCCTGGAGCAAGTGGCTCTAAATTAGGGACGGGAGACTGCTTATAGCCCTAAAAGAAGCTCACGGTAATCGTTGTATCTCCACAACGAATTAAATACTCAGAGCGTGAAAATCATTACAAAAATCAAGACCTGAACTTTATAAGTTGTTGTGGAAGAGAATTGTTTAAGGGAGTAGAAATTAAAGAAAACTCATGGAAAACTCACCAAACAATGAGCGTTGAAGTTCTTCCCTTCTGAAGTTCATAAGTTGTCGTAGAAGAGAATTTTTAAAGGAATAGAAACTGAAGAAACCTCACAGAAAGCTTATCAAAATATTATGAGCAATGTGGCATTAGATGCCATTTCTGAAACCAACGGCGACATGTTCTATCATCAACAGCATCCTCCCCATACACTTGCAGTACTGCCTTAACTTTATAAGCTGTCGTGAAAGAGAAGTTTTTGAAGAATAGAAATTTAAGGACGCTCATGGAAAATTCATCAAACTATGTGCGATGCTATGACTTTTGAACTTTGCATTGGATGTGTGCAAAAGTTCTACCCGTTTTTCTAATAGATGCAAATTACGATCGGAGTAGTTACGTCACAGATGACGCTGCGATGCCGAATTTTCGACCAATCAAGCGTGGAGCAGTAAAGCATGTAGAGGCACCAGGTTTGTTCCAGTAAGTCATTCGTAACGGAAATCACGTACGGTGTAACATGGCATGCTACAAGGAGCACTTTAGACATTGTTTACTGTACGAGTTTGATAAAGGCAGTATCGCAAGTGTATGGCCGCAACATCTGTCAAGTGTATGGGGAGGATGCAGTTGATGATAGAACATGTCGCCGTTGGTTTCAGAAATTCCGGGACGGAGACAGAAGCTGTAAAGACCAACCTCGTCCTGGACGTCCATCCGTGGTTTCTGACGAGGATGTGGACCAAGCCATAAAAATTGACCTACATCCAACCTTTCAGGAATTAGCGGAAACGTTGTCTGTACACAGAACAACAGTCAAAAGACGGATGCATGCTCTTGGTTTCACCACAAATTCGATAACTGTATTCCGCACCAGCTTTCTGCAAAACAACGAGAGTAGGGAATCCGTATCTGTGCTTCTTTGCTTTCTCGTCACAGAAATGAACCGTTTTGGGGACGAATTGTAACGGGTGATGAGAAATGGGTACTGTACCGTAATGTAAAGCGTCGACGGACTGTGTGCCAAGGTGCGGAGCAGGCTCTATCGACCTCAAAAGGAGGACTGCATCCCAAAAAGGTTTTGTTGAGTGTTTAGTGAGATATCGAGGGAATAATCCACTGGGAGGTGTTGGTACCTATCCGAACGATAAATGCTGGCCTCTACTGCCAAACAGTTGGACAGATTGCGAGAACAACTGATATCGAAGCGGTCAGCACTTGTCAATCACAAAGGCGTGATCCTTCATCATGATAACGCCAGACCTCATGCTGCTTTAATCACTCCGCAAAAATTACTGGACTTTAGTTGGGAAGCGTTATCGCACCGGCGTATTCCCCTGACCTGGCACCTACGGACTGCCACCTTTCTCGATCGTTACAGAACGTCTTCGCGCTCCAAACCTTCGATGATGTGGACGATGTGAAAACGGCATTACATGACCTTTTTGACTCTAAAACACAGGAGTTTTTTCCGGCGTGGGATTCACCTACTCATAGACAGATGGCAAGAGGTTATACAGAATGATGGCAATTATGTGAAATCCTAGGTACATTATTTGTTGTGTTCTCCTCCTTTCTTTGTAGCCTACAAAAACGGGTAGAACTTATGCACACATCCAAAGAGTTGTCGTGGAAGTGATTTTTTTAAAGGAATAGAAATTCAAAAAACCTCATGGAAAACTCACCACTCTAAGCGATGAAAATTTTCCGTTCTGAATAATATAAGTTATCGTGGAAGAGAATTTTTAAGGAAATAGAAATTGAGGACAACCCGTGGAAAACTCATCAAACTATTATGAGCAATGCAATCACTTTTGAACTTCATAAGTTGTCATAGAAGAGAATTTATAAAAGAACAGAAATTGAAAAAAAAAAAAACTGATGAAAATCTCATCAAACTTTGAGCAATATTATCACTTCTGTACTTTATAAGTTGTCGTGGAAGAGAAATTTTAAAGGAATACAAATTGAAAAACCTCATCAACCTATGAGCGATGCTATAGTTCTGAACTTCGTAAGTTTACGTGAAAGAGAATTTTTAAAAGAATAGAAACCGAAGGAACTCATGGAAAACTCGTCACACTATGAGCGATGCTATCACTTCTGTATGCGTTAAGTTTTGAGAATTAAAATGTAAAACAGATATTATACATGGGTTTCATTTATTCGGAATACCGAAGTTTGAATTTGCCATCCCAGTAGTACAGTGGTCTAAGCACTGGATTTTCAACATTCGACGGAGTGAGCTTGAGCCGAAGTTACGCATGAGGGATGGGTGGAGCGTCTGTCCCACGGCATTTCCACTCCTCCTAGGAACCAGTGACCCGAAATTAGGGACATCACATGCCTATAGCCCTTTGAGTTTCTTACTGTGGTCTCTTAACCCCCCCTCCCCCCAAATCGATCAAAAAGTTCCGAAACTAGGTCGATACACAATAAAGTACTTACGTTACTTACTCCTGGCTATGATCTCCCTCAAAGTAGTCTCCTTGGGTAGCGATACACCGCTGCCAGCGTCGTTTTTGCCACTGTTGGAATGCTCCCTGGAAGTCCTGCTCGCGAATCTTGTCAAGCACCGTCTGTGATTCGCGCTGGATCTCATCCACGGTTTCACAACGGCGTCCCTTGAGCTTCAGCTTCATCTTCGGGAACAGAAAGAATTCGCAGGAGGCCAAATTCGGCGAGTAAGGTGGGTGAGGAAGGGTAGTCATGCTGTTACGGCTGCAAAACTGGCGTGTTGCTAACGCTGTGAGCTTCTGTATTGTCGTGATGGAGCAAGAAATCGCCACTGCTCCACACTTCAGGTCGTTCGCGGCAAATGTCCTCCCTACGATGCCGCAGAACATCGCAGTAAAAAGGGCGGTGACGGTCTGGCCCTGGGGGACGAATTCACGATGCACCACCCCACGAATGTCGAAGAATACAACGAGCATGCTTTTGGTTGAGCTTCGGACCTGTCGGGCCTTCTTCTGTCGAGGAGATGCCGAATTCTTCCACTGCGACAACTGTTGTTTGGTCTCCGGGTCGTAACCGTAGACCAAAGTCTCGTCTCCAGTGATGACTCGCGTCAGGAACGTTGGTTCATTCACCACCTGCTGACGGAGATCTTGAAAGAGTTTGACTCGGAGCGCCTTTTGTTCGGGGTTCAGAATCTTTGGCACAAACTTTGCAGAAATGAGGTGCATGTTCAAAACTGACGTCAGAATTTCTTACACTGTTCCGCATGACACGTTGACGATGGTAGCAATGTCTTGAATGGTTCTCCGACGATCCTCATGCACCAGTTCCTTAATTTTGTCCATATTTTAGGGGGTTTGCTTGTGGACGGTCGCCCTGACCTCTCGTCATCTTCTAGTGCCGTTCTGCCGCTCTTGAAGCGTAAGTGCCACTCAAAACACCTCGCACGATTCATTGCTTCATTGCCATAAGCCTGCCGCAACATTGCATGCGTCTCCGTTCTCGATTTGCCGAATTTGACGTTCTCTCGCTGCTCTAGTTTGCAGTTCATACCGAAATCGCAGCCTTGTTCTTAACGTGGTCATCAAATATCGTGTAGCACAGCTCCCGATGTTCACAGAACGACGCCACTTGGCACAATGACTCATGAAGGTCACTGCCCTCGACCGCTGCTCGCGCATCCGTGTACGCTACGTACTTAGTCTGTTGGCGCGCTACGTACCTAGTCTCGGAATTTTTTGATCGCAGTACGTAATTAATCAACTACATTAATGACGGCGATTACTTCCAAAATATACTAATACATTTTAGAAAATTTTGAAAATCGATAAACAAGCTAAAACAGTAGAACAGTTTTTGTTTTGCCTACTAGTTTTAACTTTCATTTGTAACTGAGTACTTACTTGAAAATAATGTGCTTACGTATTCCAATATCGCAAAATGTATTTGTACTTACCTCATATGTAACAGTGAATTTGTGCATTTAATGCAGTCTGACTTTTGGTAAACGTTTGATTTACGTATAAATTTCAACCAAGCCAAACGAATCAACTGAGCCACTTATGTGCGAGAGATATAGAAATTGTGTTCCCATATTTATTTAGAACAACATATTTGTACGGGGAAGAGCAATGCTTGATAAATTATACGCTACATTAGTATATTAAGACGTTGTAAATGTATAGTAAAAACCACATAAACCGTTTCATCTCATCTATATTGACACCAATGATGAAACTGATAAAATTTTGATTATGTGAGTCGAATTCTCCTATTCTCTAAACACGCTAAAAAGCGATTACTGTAATTGAAACGGCGTTTGTTTTCAGTCTTTTTTCGATTTCACATCCGCAATGTATCCTTTGCACAATGTGGAATGATAAAGCGCTGAGAGTTATTTAAGTTCACTACGTTAAAAGATTAGATTGAAGATTGATCAATTATTCAAAGGTATTAATTTGCTGAAACACATAATATAATTAATTAATGTGTCAATTACGAGTACACTTTAGAGACACCTACCTTTCCATTTTTGATAAGTATTCTCCACTTCAGTAAATCTTACCGGAAAATAATTAACACAATTGTTCAGACTGATTAACAAGAAACACTACATATATTTTCAAGTTCCATATGTATCTGAAAGCAATGCACAAAAATTACGTTGTAAATTCGCTTTTTGAAGATCTTCAAAAGGATTTACTGTACGTTTGATGGTGACGAGAATTCCACCGTATTGTGAATAACTGGTTTAATTTTTATAATGGCTGGAGGGAATCGTCATGCAATCAGTAGAAGACAATAAGTTCTTCATCTTAGGTACCTGTTAAATCTATCAGAAGCGCGAATGAATAAATTCGTTCACCAATGCATCACTGACTACATTAAATGTATTCATTTTTCCAATTCTAAATCACTCAGACAACCACAGTTTTTGTGTTTCGACAATTGTTCGTAGCTGCCACAAAAAATGAAACTTAAGCGTTGTAGGAAGGTACTTACCTTGACCTTCGCGTCGTAGGGTCTTTCATGACCATCACTTCAGTAATATCTCCGAATTTGCTGAAATATTCTCTAAGGCCCTCTGGAAATGACAAAAAGCTACGTTCAAGCTGGTGTAGTATATATAATATAAAAATCATTTACGTATTTTAAAATGGCGATATAAATTAACAAAATGCTATGTCTGGCACATATTGAGAAACCAGATATTTCCACTACGAGTTACATTAGAAATCTGGTAGATGTACATATAATGGCAGCACGAGATTAATAAATTTGACCAAAAGAACCAAAGGACTGAAACCTCTTCTAGAAAGTGTTAATTGTTTTGCTGCAGATGCAAGAAATTTTAGGCTATTCTAATTTGTTTGGAGGGGTGAAAGATATTTTGAAGCGCATAATGCTAACCCTAAAAGATTGATATGTCAGAATGTTGTGAAATTAAAACTTGGATATCTAGATTAGCACATTTACTTGACTCATTTTTTTACGAATTGATCACACTATGCTCTACTTAGACTTCAGGGAATTTTAGTTCTTCGCTCTAGACCAGAGCTGTCCAACTTGTATAGAAGCGGGGGCCAAGGTTTATAAAAGAATCAGATAATGGGCCGAATTTTTTAAATATATATATAGATATATATTGGATGATGTAAATATAAAGATCTCTTCCTTAACTTTTTAAATTTTTGAGCTCTTCTAATTAACATTAGAAAAGCTGAAATTAAAAAATTGAAAAATAAAGAAAAAATGTTCATTTAAAGAGAGCAGACTGGACCATTAAATTACACTAAAAGTTGTTGCACGTCTACTTCGATGCTCTTCTTTGAAAATCGAAGCAAGTATTCGAGTGGAGTCATTCACACTGTTCCTGTGTTTTGACTGTATGTATTACATGTAGAAAATGGCCTCTTGCATAAGTACGTCCAAAGACTGAAATTAGTTTCAATCCCAAATCTTTTATGTTTGGGTATTTCTCAGTGAAAAGAAGTTTAAACAAACCAGCTCCAGTTTCTGATCGATCTCTCATAAATTCATCTGCTTGAAGTTAAGTTCACATATTTTTTTGATAAATGGGATTTGTGCCAACATTCAATGGACTGCCGAACAGAGTTATGCCTGGTTTGAGTCATCAAATTGTTTCTACCTATCATCACAATTCTTAATAAGAGTGCCTAGCTGAGGAACAGATATTTTAAATTTTATAGCTTCACCGAGTATTGATGTTTCATCAAAAGCTCCTTGCACAATTCGAAGTATGCGAAACTGTTTCCTTCTATATTTGATTTTAACAATGGCGGCTTGCTAACAAAACCAGCTATATGACTACAAATTACAGATATTTTGGTCTTCCTCTTGCAGAGCAACATTTTGAGCTGCGTGATATCAGTCAGAAAAGCTACTGAGCTAAGGAAAGAGACATCACTTAGATATTTAGTTATATCAGTATGATATTCCATTTCTTCCAATAAAAGGGGATAATATTCTTTCGCAGTTGAAAAAATCTCACTGAACATTCCCCAGCACTCAATCTACAGATTCAATTGTGCAGAAGCAAATCTCCATAATAGGCATAAAGTTTATTTTAAAATGTTTTGAATTTTCTATGCTTAAAAGCACGGTTTCCACTACTGATTAAATTCGTTATTTTAACTACCTTGTCCAATGAATTTGACATTCTGAGCGAAGACCCACATAACGATTGATGGCGTACAATGCAATGTAACATATCAGATTTGATAACATCTTTTTTCAGTCACAAAGGAAATTTTGTTTATTCTTCAATTGCTGGCCGCACAATTTAGTTTTGTTGCCGCCAGTTGAACAGCACTACTCCAGATGAAGATACTGGAAAGTTTTATGGGTTAGAGAATTACCAATGTATGAATACTATCGTGGCTTCATAAGCTCTCAACATAAGTAAATGTCCGTTTGTAATATGTATGTTTTGAATGCCCTCATAAGGGTAGTTACTCTCAGCAAACTATCTACTTACTTTATTCTTTATAGAAAGAAAGTGATTTTTATGAAATAAGTAAAAATGCGACTTGATCAAACTTTTCCAAGTAGAAAGAGTGCAGCAGGATTAGCTCTAACTATATACGTCAACTTCACATGTCAAAACAAACCAATCGACCCAAAATAGATTTTCAAATATCATAGGACCCTCAGAAACAGTAAGATCGTTCACATGCTTGCAAACATATCTAAACGGCATTGTCCAAAATCAAAACTTTCTTTAGCGCAGCTATCTTATGATAAATAAAATAACTTTCACGTTTCACCGAATATTTCACTGCAAGTTATTTTTAATATTTCCAGCCAGTCAGTTACAAGTTATACGTTTAGCGTGCTTTAAAATTTGCTTTTTAAAGTTTATGTGATGCAAAGCAGAAATTTGAGAACAATGATTTCACATTTAAATGCACTGTATACCTTCAGGTTCAACTAACATGATACGATTAATTTTCAGGAAGGGTTCTAGTGGAAATTTTAAAAAATGCATAAAATTCAGTTTACTAAAATATCTTTCCTAACAGCCTTCTGAAAATAAATGAGTTTCATGCCATGGGGTATAGAAATTTAAAAATACTATAATCATTAGTAGAAGGCGTAACGATTCTGTTTAAATCAAAGCGTCAGAAATACAGAAAAAAGAAAAATTGGTCTTCGGAATTCTTACGCAAGTCTTAATACCGAACCATCGTTGCTACTACCAAGCAGTTTGCAAACACACTTCAAAGGCCGATAATTATTGACCAAAGATGTGTTAATTATTCATCATCCCGATAAAAAAATACCCTGGTATGCAAAACATAACACTTTGTGTCACAGGTCATACAAATCATAAGGATATTCGTAAAGTCATTGTTTCTCTAAACAAATAACGATCAGTTTTTTAAATCAAACCAGTTGTTCCTCATTTCAAATCTCCCTTACCTCGTAATTTCGGCATTCCGTTACAGGATGAGGGTATGCGCAACTTACCTTTGCGGTAAATGAAACTCCAAAAGAGAAGGGGACAAATTCAAGCAGCTTGATAGTAATGAAAATTTAAGTTTATCTTTAGAATTGGGCAGTACACTAAAATACCAACAGCAGGGATAAGTATAAGTAATGACCAGTGTGCTGGGTAAAACAGGGAATCCTGAAGCCTGTGGTTTCCTATTTCTTTTTCAGGAATAATGTTTTATTTTCATATGCCGAAATATTTGGCAAAACATTCGAAGGAGTTTTATTTTGTAAATTCTGATGTTTATTTTTTTTACTTCGTGGTTTAACCACCGACGTGAGCAACTCTATGGGATATAAGCAGTCGCTTGTCTCTAATTTGGGGCCACTAGTCCCAGGGAATGGAGAGAATTTGAGCCACAGGACAAGCCTACCAGTCATGCTTAACCCCGAACTCGAGCCAGTGCCCATTCCGGACGAACGGTCAAAGGTCAGGGCTTACACCACTAGGCCACCAGAGTGGTTTAATTATTCGAGAAACTACGGTGCAAAGTATATACGAAGTGTATGGCTTTATATAGGGTTGTGGGATTACATACTTCTCGGAAATACATTACTTTTTGTGAAAACTGCAGCTCCAAAAAAGAACCGCGCTATTCAAATGAAATTTATATCACATATTCCTCATGTTACAGGAGATAATTCATTACATTTTGTAGAGCTATGCGAGATTTTTTCATTTCTAAACTCCGTATCGTTTAAAGCCACCTTGAGTAACAATAACAGCATCTACACGGCGTGACATTGAATGGAAGAGGTTTTTTACGCTTTCCAACCGTAGGTTGAAGAAGCGTATATGCTTCAGCTTTGTCCGTCTGTCTGTCTGTCCGCACGATAACTCGCGTACAAATGGTTCGATTTCAATTAAATTTTAGTATGTGGTAGGAGACCACCTGGAGACGAACCCTATTGAAAATGGACGAAATGGGGTCAAAGGTCAGGACATAAGACTGGGATCCATTCCATTGCCCTTATGCGTCATAACTTGCGTAACATGATTCGATTTCGATGAAATTTTAGTAGGTGGTAGGGGATCAGCTGGCGACGAACCCTACTGAAAATCGGAGAAGTGAGGTCAAAGGTCACGACATAAGAGCGGGATCCATTCCACTGCCCTTATGCGTCATAACTTACGTAAAAATGCTTCTATTGTGACAAAAATTTAGTATGTTGTTTCGGAGGTATACTGAACTGGTTCTGTTGAATATAATCGAAATGGAGTTAAAGGTCAGGACACAGGAGCCAGATTTATTCCACAGCCTTTATTCTCATAACTTGACTAAAAATGTTTCTATTGCGACAAAACTTTAGTATGTTGTTCTGGAGGTATACTAAACTGGTTCTGTTTGATATAATCGAAATGGGGTCAAAGACCAGGACACAGGAGCGCGATTTATTCCACAGCCGTTATCCTCATAACTTGAGTAATGATTTCTGGTATGTTGGAAAGCGTATCATAATCAATGCATTGCATGATTTTGCTAACTTGTTGATATCATGCTGGGGAATAGCATGCCAGGTTGCTTCTATTGGAGACCAGAGTTCATTTGTGGTGACTGACGGTCACGCTTGACGGGCCAGTCGCTTAGCTATCATGCCCCAGACATGTTCGATCGGAGACATATCAGGAGAACGTGCAGGCAAGGAATGAAGCGGTATCTGCTGTGCATGGAAGAGGTTTGGAGCATTCTGGGCCACATGTGACTGAGCATTGTCCTGCTGGAATATAGTGCCAGGACAACTCTGAAGGAAGGGAATCACCTCTGACCCTCAAACATCCCTGACGCATTGCTGGCTGTTAAAGGTTCCCTTGATTTGTATAATCGCGAATTGAACCCAATGGCGTCTCAAACCATGACGCTTGGCGTTGGGTCGTAATGACGCAGCAAGGTGCCGTTCATCACGATATCTTCGAACACGTATGCAACCATCATGGAACATAAAGCTAAATCATGACTCCTCGGAAAACACGACCTGCTGCTAGTTAGCGCGCCAATCTCTGTGTTCAAGACCCCATTGCAGTCTGAGGCATCTGTAATTGAGGGTCAAAATAATGCGCAGCTAATGGGCTTCTAGTGACAAGTCCTCTGTTAAACAAACGACGTCGAACTGTGTTGGAGGATAAGGCTTGACCCGTGACAGTGCTCCACTGCTGCGCTAACACCGTGGATGTCGCTGTGATCGATCAGTCAGTGCCATGCGACAGAGGTGTCTGTCATCTCGTGCAGTCGTGCGATTTTGGGGTACATTTCCCGAATTTCTGTGAGTCCGAGCCTCATTTCTCCACTGCCACCACGTTCGCATGTTTCCACTGGCGTTTCGGCCCACACGAGTGACTATTTCGCGGTAGGAAAATAGTGAGACACAAAAAACACCCTTTTGACTCTATGTCGGCTTTTTCATTGATTGCAACATCTTGTTTGAGCTAGCTCTTTATACTCAAGACCAGACAGTTCAGAGAATGCTGCTGCGAAACCGCATGCGCATTTTTACGGACATTTTAATCATCAGCATGTTCCAACCTGTACATATGCAATAAGTTTCAAGCTAATACCAGCAGTTCTTCATGGTGTCGCAATTTTCACAAAGAGTAGTGTAGGTTAGACACGTGAGTAAAATCATGCAATGCATTGATTATGATACGCTTTCCAACATACCAGAAATCATTACTCAAGTTATGAGGATAATGGCTGTAGAATAAATCGCGCTCCTATGACCTGACCTTTGACCCCATTTCGATGATATTCAACAAAACCGGTAAAGTATACTTCCGGAACAACATGATAAAGTTTTGTCTCAATTGAAGCATTTTTACGTAAGTTATAATTCATAAATACGATGGAATGGATCCCGATCCTATGTCCTGACCTTTGACCCCATTTCAACCATTTTCAATAGGATTTGTGCCCAGGTGGTCCCCTATCACATACTAAAATTTCATTAAAATCGAACCACATTTACGCAAGTTATGACGCATAAAGGCAATGGAATGAATACCGCTCCTATGTCGTGACCTTTGACCACCTTTGGTCCATTTCCAATAGGGTTCGTCCCCAGGTGGTCGCCTATCACATACTAAAATTTCATCGAAATCGAACCATTTTTTTTTGCGAGTTATCGTGCGGGCAGACGGACAAAGCTGGAGCATATACGCTTCTTCAACATACGGTTGGAAAGCGTAAAAAAAGATAAAGGCTCTTTGTTTTCAGACACATCCAGATATAGAAGACAGACATCTTTTTCGAAAATGTCTGAAGAGCACAAATCTGATAACAAATAGGAAACAAAGACTTGCGAAAAGGTAACTGCAATTTATGTCATAAGAATGGAATTCCAACATACCAGAAATCATTACTGAAGAAATTCGAAAATGAATGTTTGACAGCGAAACTGCAGAATTTTGCTTATTTAATGCACGATTTGCTCATTTTATACGAAAAGAGCAATTTTTATTCTCAGTGGCATTTTCTCGAATGCAAAAATAGAATTATGTAGGGAAACTGAACGGATCTAACAAATCTTTAATAGTATTAACAGTTCTAACATTGCCTACGGTAAACTTCGTGAGTGCAACAAAATATTTGTTTTAAGTTAAACCTCTAATATTTTTTGTCTTAAGAAACTGCATCAGTGTACAGCTATTAAAAGCTGATTTCCGACTGCACATAAGCAGGAGGCATCCCCTTCTGCTCCTGTACGTTCTTTATTTTCGTAGTTTAAGGATTTTAGTAGTGAGCCAGCTCTTTATACTCCTCTTTATTTAGGTTACCGGTTTCATCGAAAACATTGAGTTTAAACAAAAGAGAAAACAAAAATCCTATGTCTCACCTGAGACCCTGACTCAGACAGTGGGTGTAGTAGCTCTAATTCAGACACGGAATGTCTGAATTAGAGCGTGAATCCACACGCCACGCATTACACCTCCGATGGATACCACAATTATGTACCTGCTGCTTGGCCAATGCCATTAAGATGGCTGCGATTGCTATGATGGAATACGCTGAGTACTTCCCGAACAGACGGTATCATGGTGCCAATAACATCCCAGCGTTTAGATTCAAGCCTCCGTGAAAAAGGAGGCATCATCCTACAGCGACCACGGCGTATTAATCATTAAGGCACAACACGCACAACATGATTGGTCGACGGCGTGACAGACATGAGAGGGTCACATACTACAAATAGTACTAGTGAGACATTGGGAATGGATTGCGTTTCTTCAGTATCACATGTAAGAGGGACTCTTGGTTCTATTAACGAAACATTACAGAGTAATACATTTCCTATTTTAGATTTGATATCCCGAGTCAACAGCCTGTACAGTGATGTATGGGTTGCAGACAAAGTGCTGACAATACTTTCCTTTTACAATTCTAGACTAATATAAATTACTCATGTTTTTACATTTTTTTCTTTTTTTAATCTCTTTTCGAAAACAAAATGCTCGTTACATTACCCAAAGGACCCAAATAACTGCTCACGCTCTGTTAAATCCATTAACTAACTGGAAACCCGTTTTCTTCGTCGAAACATTGTTTAGTTTTGCTCATAAACTTCTACGTGTAAACTACCGGTTCTCCTTAAAACAACAGCACTTTACACAAATTCCTCTCGCAGAAATCTACTAGATAGTTCGACTGATATAAAACATTTTAAAAGACTCGTGTGATATTCAGGCATTAACCCTTTAATCCACTGGAATGAATTTACTCAGGGTTTGCAAAATGATCAGCTCGAACGAATATATGCCCTGTCTAAGAAGTTGGCTGAATGCGGCTGTAACGAGTGAATTTGTGCATCAGAAAGCGCCGCTTTCCCTTAGCTTTGTTATCCAAAGTGATCATTTAGGGAGATGATTGACACTAATCCTTTATAACTGATTACCTGCTAAAAGGGCTGCAACAAATTGTTTTTTCCAGTGGTTAGATGTCTTATCAGTAGGATTAGCATTTTCCTGTCATACCTTGGGTTATGGAGCAAATCATGAAGGATAAAAGTTGAGCTAATAACCTACGACAGGCTCATGGTCGGTACTGCAAAGATGAGAGGGGAAAAGAAATTGTTTTGTCGTAATTTTGGTGAAGCCCTGCCGTTATATGAACATTTCTCTGAGGTGAGCGCAAAAAACTGTGGGAGCCAATTAGTTCAAGTACGTCGGCCGCTTAACCCTTTAATGACCATAACACCCGAAACGCCCTCACTTCCATACTCCCACGACCGCCCGAAAACGTCCATCTAGAGTGAGTACGATTTCTTACTCCACCTATTCTTTGATTTTACATTGTCTTTACTGGATTAACAGAAGTCACTCTCTGTCACCATCATTATCGCTACACATCATAAATAAAGTAGGTGTTGCTATCTCCCGGTAGGATATTTTATTTACTCTCATGACATCGAATGCCTTCTCCATCGAAGAATGCGGTGATTGCCCCCGTGATACTTCTGAAGGTCAATGAACATCGAGACTACGGATTTGAAATTCCGTGTGGTACCGAGCACAAATCCTTCTTAAATAAGCAACAGACAGTTTCAGACGTTATGATATTCTGAGCAACACAAAATTTAAGGGTCCTGATCGTTAAAGAGTTTAACTTAATTCTGTGCCCTTAGGTCAATACCTCTTAGGTAAATTGCGTTCCCGAATATACTTTTCTTAGTTTCATGATTTAACGACAACTATAAGCAACTCCGAGGGCTATAGGCAATCATGCGTCCCTAATTTGGGCAACTGTTTCCAAGGAAGAAAGTAATCAGACGCTATAAAGCAAGCGCACCGCCCTTTCCTCATTCAGGACTCGAGTCCAGGCCCAGTTCGGACGATTACTCAGAAACCCACGTTTCTGATCCCTCGCCCACCGGGGTGGCCCCGAAATTATTGCTTTAGACTTAAGCTGTACACTGAAATCTGTCATTTTGATTTTGAAACTTGATAGGGTAGCCAAAATATCAAATTTTTGTCAAAATGACTTATCAGCACACAATGGCTCCAGGAGCACGACAGTGACCTCAAAGTGCTAAAATGGTCCCCCACAGTCAGCAGATCTTAACCTAATTGAACCCCAGTGGGATGTAATTGACCGAGCCATTTGTAACAGAGATCAATCCTCAGCGAACATTTGGCAGTTGGCCGACGCCATCATGCCCCCGTATCTGAACATACCTGTAGAACGATATCAGTACATCGTTGAATCCATACCTCATAAAATCAAAGATGTTTTGAAATCGAAGTGAGACCCATCACGTTATTAGGTAGGTGTTCCTAAACATTCGCCACTTCAGTGTATATTTACGACCCACAGTATGTGAGCTGCACACCAGGAAAAGAGCAAAACATAGACTTGCGTTGATTAGATGCACAAAGAATGTTTTGCAATTCCTCAATTCCTCTTCTAGAAACAAAGATACCGTGAAAAGTATAAAAATATTTTAAGTTACCTTGGGGCATATACACTGGCGGAAAGTGAAAATAGAACACCAAGAAGGAGACGTCTGATACCAACGAAATTTATACAGCATAATAACGGAATACAGAGGATAACGTGATCAAAACATTATGGCAAAATACAGCTGTATTTGCTGGTAAACTGAAAAATAACATTTCCATGTAACATGGTTAATACGAGGTTGAACCACCATGAACTGCGTCACACTGTGCAATTCTGGCATGGAGTCTGTCGTACAGATGTTGGATGTAAGTTTGGGGTATTGAGTTCCAAGCATCCTCAACCTCGACGCGTAAATCAGGGATGGTCGTGACTGGCCGTGGAGACCGGATAAGTCGTTGTCCCATAAAATCCCACACGTGCTCAATGGGGGACAAATCCGGTGAACGTGCAGGTCATGGAAGTTGTCTCATACCCTGAAGTGCATGTTGCGTTGCACGTGTCGTGTGTGGGCGTGCGTTATCTTGCTGTAAAACACCACGATGGACCGACCTTACAAATGGCACAACAACGGACTGAATGATGTTGTTGATGTAGGAGGTGCTGTTTAACGTACCCGGTACAAACACTAGTTGTGTACGGGAGTGATAACTGATCGCTCCCCACACCAGGAGACCAGGTGTAGGCCCTGTGTGTTGCTGGCGGATGCAAGAAATGTAGAGACGCTCCCCTGTGCGTCTGCGAACACGCATACGGCCATCGTAGGCTCCCAAGCAGAATCTGCTTTCATCGCTGAACACGACAGATCGCCATTGCGTTCTCCAGTGCAGACGTTGGCGTCACCACTGCAGCCGTTCCTGACGGTGGGCTGGAGTCAGAGGTACACGTGCACGTAGTCCTGCATCCAGTAGACGGTTGCGGATTGTTCGCACAGTCACCTCAGGTGCAACGGCAGCTCGAATTTGCGTCGCAGTGGATGTTCTGCTTGACAACGCCGCTCTTCTTATGCGTCGATCGTTCCGCTTATCAGTCCGTCTGTGACTCCCGGTTCCACGTCTTCTCGTGAGGGAATGTTCCTCGGACCATCTACGCCACCATCGTACCACCACCGATACTTCCCGTCCAATTCGCTCTGGAATACGACGATACGACCACCCGGCCTCGCGGAGTCCGACTAGACGACCTCGCTTAAAATCCGATAACTGCTGAAATCGTACACGTCTTCCATGTCCAGGCATTGCAGCTTCTTCAGGGTCTTCGCACGTGTCCGTACGCCGACGACTGATTACCTTCACTTCGCCGTACTCCTTAAATACCACCGACGGTAATTTGCATATGATGCCGTGCTGTGGCGTAAGCGCTCACCGGTTGGTCCCGAAATTAACATCACACCTACGTAAATTCGACCCCATTAGCATATGTAAATTTCATGATCGTCCGCCAAATCCTTCTTGGTGTTCTTTTTTCACTTTCCGCCAGTGTATATACTAGGAAAACAAGGGGATAAAGATTAATGGAGATTATTTAACTGATCTTCACTTTTCTGATGACGTAGCCATTTTTGCAACTACCCCTTCAGAGCTGCAGATTATAATCCAAGAACTTGCTAACAAGAATAAAGAAGTGGGATTAAAAATGAATAATAATAATATATATCAAATACGTGGAGATAATGTAAATGGACTATGTCATCAAACCACGCATGGCGCTGAGAATTGTTGGCGCTGTAGCGTAAATTCGAACGCACTCGACTAGTTATCGAGAGTTCTGGGGTTCGATCCCAGCAGTGCCGGAATACAATTTTTCAGTCGCTATGCGTTGTTTAAAAAATAACGAGTGATGACATAGTCCATTTACATTAAAAATGAACTTTCAGAAAACAAAATTGATGTACAATGCTTTTACAAGAAATGAAGATTCATCGATTAATGGGGTAAAGCTGGAGATAACCGGCATCTACATTTACCTTGAGCAGTAGATATCTAGCGAGGGCCACACTGAAGAAGAAGAAGAAGAAGTTTATCCGCATATAAAACTTGGTTGGAGAGCTTTTGAAAGAAACAGTACAGTTTTTAGAGCAGTATGCCATTATGCCTTAAAAGCAAAGTGTTTAATCAATGCATCCTTGCAGTGCTTATGTACTAAGCAGAGACATGGACCTTAACTAAAAGCGACATACGAAGACTGCAGACAAATCAAAGAAGCGTGGAGAGATGCATGCTTGGTGTAACCAGGAAAGGAAAGAGCAATTCGCAGATCAGGAAAACGAAAAGAATGGAAAACATCATAATTAAAGTAAAATCCCAGAAATTGCAATGAGATGGACATACCAATTTCCAGAAGAACATATCATCGGTGGACAGGAGAAATTTTAGAATGGATACCAAGGGACAGGAAAAGACCCAGAAGAAGACCACATGGTAGATGGATTGATGAAATTCGAAAGCATGCCAGAGTAACATGGAGTCCACTGGCTCAAGACAGACAGTTGTGGGAGAAACTTGGGGAAACCTTCATCCAGCAATAGATTGATAATAGTTGGCAATGATTATATCATCATCATCATCATCATCATTGTCAACCATTATCAATCCACTCCTGGACGAAGGTCTCCCCAAGTTTCCTCCACAACAGTCTGTCTTGTGCCAGTCTCCTCCATGTCACCCCTGCATACTTTCGAATTTCATCCACCCATCTCCCATGTGGTCTTCTTCTGGGTCTTTTCCTGTCCCTTGGAATCCAATCTAAAATTTCGGCTGTCCATCGATGATCTGTCCTTCTGGCAGTATGTCCAGCCCATTGCCATTTCAGGGATTTAACTCTGATCATGATGTCTTCCACTCTTGTCATTTTTCGGATCCACGAGTTCCTCTTCTTATCTCTCCTGGTTATACCAAGTATGCACCTCTCCATGCTGCTTTGAGTTGTCTGCAGTCTTTGTATATCTCTTTTAGTTAAGGTCCACGTCTCTGCACCATACGTAAGCACTGGAAGGATGCATTGATCAAACACTTTTCTTTTAAGACATAATGGCATATTGCTCTTGAAAATTATGCTGTTTCTTCCAAAAGCTCTCCAGGCAAGTTTTGTACGCCGATTAATTTCTTCATCAATGTGACCCTCACTTGATATCTGCTGTCCAAGATAAACGTATGTGTCTGTTATCTCCAGCTTTTCTCCATCAATCAATAAATCTTCATTTCTTGTAAAAGCATTGAACATCACTTTTGTCTTCTGAAAGTTCATTTTTAATCCCACTTCTTTACTCTTGTCAGCAAGTTCCTGGATCATACTCTGCAGCTCTGATGGGGTAGTTGCAAAAATGACTACGTCATCAGCAAAACGAAGGTGGGTTAGATAATCTCCATTAATCTTTATCCCTTTGTTTTCCCAGCTCAGCGACTGAAAAACACCCTCCAATGTGGCATTAAAGAGCTTCGGAGATATGGTGTCACCTTGTCTCACTCCCTTTCCAATTTTTATGTGTGTTGTATTTTCAAACAGCCGAATCTTTGCACTTGCATTTTCATAGATGTTATTAATAATATTAATGTATGCATCTTCAATACCGCAGGTTTTCAGAGCCATTGTAACTGCTGATGGTTTCACCGAATCAAAGGCTTTTTCATAATCGATAAAAGCCATGCACAATGGAAGTTCATATTCCCTCGCTCTTTCAATTAGTTCTCTCAGTACGTGGATATGATCTATTGTGCTGTAGCCACTCCTGAATCCAGCTTGTTCTCTCGGTTGAGCCATGTCCAGTGTTACCTTCAAGCGGTGTGAAAGAACTTTAGTGAAGATTTTATAAACTACTGATAGGAGGCTGATAGGTCTGTAGTTTCCGAGATCCTCAATGTCACCTTTCTTATGTAGCAGGATCATTGTAGCGGTGTTCCAATCCTCAGGAATCTTTCCTTCATTAAGGCATCGAGTGAAAATTTGGGCGAGTACTGTTTCAATTTCTCCACTTGCTTCTTGTATGATGTCTACAGTAATTCCATCTTCTCCTGGAGCTTTTCCCCGCTTCATGTTCTTGATTGCATGTGCAACTTCTGCTGGAAGGACTGGAGGAACTCTGGTACTGGTATCTTTCATGATGTCTGGAGTGCATGTATCATCCCTTTCATATAATTTGGAGTAGAAATCTTTCACTCTTGTCAAAATTTCGCCTCTATTTCTTGTTACAGAACCATCTTCTTTTCTCAGTGCCATAATCTGTTTTCTTCCCTTACTGAGATGTCCCTTTGCTATCTTTAGGCTTTGGTTGTTTTCAATTGCTTTCCTCACTAGTTCACAGTTGAATTTTCTTACGTCTTCAGTGATACTTTTTCTTACTGTCTTGCATAGCTCTATATATTCCACTTTGAAAGTCACATCTTCTTTAGTTGTCCTCATCTCTCTTCTTTTTTGCATCAACATTTTCGTTTTTCCTGATAATTTGTTTACATGCAACTTGTTCTTAGACCCAGCAAATTTTGTTGCTGTTTCCATAAGAGCTTTGGTTACTTTTCTGTTAATTATATATATATATATATATATATAAATATAAGCACACCGGATAAAAACTTAAGCATCCGTATCAGAAATGACAGTAGAAAGTTACTGGTTGCACAGAGGGCGCCGTGATAGCATTGTTGGGAAATAAATAGCTGTGACGTGGTCTACATGATCAATTCTGTCTCGTGCTGTGGTGAAGAACAACGTATGTGTTGAATTTAGTCTGCAATATAGGTCGTAAGACTGACGTTACTGAGTGGCAAAATGGAGCCATCGTGTTTGGCCGTGCCCACGGACACAAAGTGAATGAAGTCGCCCACTCTGTTGGTGTTTTCGAAGCGTACTGTCCAGCGGGTCTACAAACAGTTGTGTAGTTTGCAGTCAACTTAAAATCGGCGACGTAACTGTGGCCAGAAAACGATTCTCACCAACAGGGACCGCCGCCATTTTTCCCGCCTAGTAGTTGCAAATAAGTTTCAAACCAGTTGCAATTGCTCCTATCAGTCAATGAAAGTCCACTCTAACCAATTTCCGAAAGGACATTGCGAAGAGAACTACATGCGATGGATATTTGGAGCAGAGTACCACGGAAGAGGCCGCTTTTAATAGCAAGTCACAAAGTCGCACGTTATCAATGGGCTCAGAGGAACCAAAACGTTACTGTGGAGGATTGGAAACGAGAAATTTGGTCTGATGAGTCTCGTTTTTATTTGTACTCCAATGCTGGTAGGCGAAGAGTACATCGTAGGCCCAATGAAGCTTTTAATCCTGATTGTGTCGAAGGTGTTGTTCAAGCTGGAGGGGGTTCTGTGGTGTTTTGGGGATGTTTTTTGTACCGCGAAATTGGCTCTGTCATTGCAGTTACGATGAATTAGAACCAGCATGCGTACCTCCCCGTTCTGAATGACGAAGTGTGTCACTACATCTCCAGGAGCAGCATCCCATTGCCACTCCTGTCTTCCACGATGACAACTGCCGTGTGCGCAGGGATAAAACTGTGTCTGAGTGGCACGACGAACTATCAGCAACACTCTCTTACCTCGACTGGCCCGCCAAATCCCCAGATTTAAATCCTATGGAAAATCTATGGGATCATTTGGAACACAAGGTGAAACGCCGGAATAGACACCCAAGTACTCTGGCGGAACTTCGGGCCAATTGACGCGTGAGTGGCTACAAATCGGTGTTCAATACATCCACAACTTGTTGGAGTCTGTACCACACCGGATTCATGCTGTTATCAAGGCAAGATGCGCCGTCACCATTTATTAGGTAAGCTCTGCCAGGGATGACTAATTTTTTGTCCTGTGTGCTTATTTTGAAATGCTTGAAGTCCAGTGACTGAAAATTATTCTCTGCTCAGTAGAATGTACCACCAAGCCTGTTTACACTGAACTTGCTCATTATTTGAATAGAATGACGGCAAAGTCACGAAGTCAAACTACGTGCGATATTGCTAAAACATTGTGACCATAGGCCGCGTTTTCTTTAAAAAGCCGCGTCCAATAGCAACATTTGCGTCATTCATTGACTATAATGATCTTTCAGTATCAATGCCATAGTTTTCACAAACCTATATGACTTGGAGCAAAGCTAAAAATAATAAAACGAAATTTCTTTGATTCAAAAATTTAATAAAACGTACTTCCTACTTTATAGTAATTGAAATCCCCTGCTGCGTATTTAGTTAACTTTAGATCGGTTTTTTTAATACAATTGTGGGTTTAAACTCGAAAAATGGAATTTAAGGGGAAGTAATATAAATTTCGTATTTTGGAATGACTCAGAAAAGCAATCATTTCAAAATATAGTAGTTCCACTTATAACGAGGAGATCTGGACCGACAAAAACCCAACCTGGCGCTCGCTAAATCTGTCATTTGGTGAAAATTCCCACCAGTAAAAATATGCATACGTGATAATATGAATATACATTTACATTATATATCCTTAACAAGTGGTATGTACTTGAAAGATTTAGTTAATTACATTACCACTATGGTTAATTAATTAAAATTTTCAAGTATATTCGACTTTACGTCCACATGAGACTGACCACTGTTTAAGTACACAACACACATGAAGCAAAAGTAGCATCAAAACTTCCAAGTGCAACGCTCACTTGGAGAATGAAAGTCACAATGAACACAGTACCAGGAATTATTATCTCTTGTTTCTCTTCGGGCGACTTCCCCATTCAGTTACTACCCTATAGCACTCTGCAATTGTCGCCCGGAAATCCGCTTACATGTGTGTGAGGCCCACACATTCTCTTTTTGCCTAGCAGTAGGAGACCTGTTTGATGCACACAATGAATAGACCCTAGAAATGGGTAGTGGAGAGAGTCTCTCGCACAACTCTCCCGTTAAGCATTTGATGTACTTCCTCCTCACCGCCGCTTTTTTGTTAATATTCTTCCACTACCACACTAGAATTCCCGGTACTCTTGCAATTTTGTCTTGTATGCTACGATTTCTATACCTTCATTCCAGGACAGTGCGAGCAGATTTTTCCTTTCTCGTTAAATATGGAATTTCATTAAATATTGTTACTTTGTTTATTAAAAGTTATCATCTTAGCTTTTCTCTCCCTCTTTAAATTCCGCGCCTTTATTAAATTTTGTTCGTTAAAAGCGATCAAATTAGCTTTGAATTAACATTATGGTAAGCAAAAGTTCCTGTTTTGCTCATTAAATCCGAGATCTCGCTAAATACTGGCTGGTTATATGCAGGTTTTACTCTACGAAATTGCAAAAACAATTTAATATTGAAACATATTCGAATAAATTGCTTTCAGGAATACTTTGAAAGGAAATATGCTTTACTCAGTGAAACTAAAAGCATAATTGTGTGTGTGTGTGTGTGTGTGTGTGTGTGTGTGTGTGTGTGTGTGTGTGTGTGTGTGTGAGTGTGTTCATGCCATTTTTATATTTTGTTTACTGTTAAAAAATTAAGGTAACACTTATATACATGAAGTGCTGTACGTAATAATACTCATTTCTGTGCACTAGTATTGCTTTGTTTTGACTTTATTTTTAAAGATAACATACACTCTATTGACAAAAGTCACCGGACACCCCTTCACAAGCAAATGAACGGATCCGCTGTGTTGTTAAGATGCGTGGTACAACTGCAAACGGTATATAAACAAACCCACAGCTGACCGCGATCATATCTCACTGTGAGGTTGAGTGAAAATGTCGCGGCGGGAGAGAACTGACTTTGAGAAAGGAAACATTGTTGGGTGTTATATCAGTCGGAGAAGCGTTTGAACATACCGAAGTCAACTGTTTTGGATGTACTGAATAAGTGGAAGACACATGGCGTGCCAGAAGCAGCAAAATATACCGGCAGACCAAAGAACATCAGTGATAGGGGACGTCGAACCCTCAGGAGAGTCGTGACAGCTAATCGACGGAGTACTGCACAAGACCTCAGTGTACAGATGAGTAAAAATGCTGGAACCTCGGTATGTACACGTACCATTTGCAGATAACTTCATTCCGTGGGTTACCGTCGTGCGGCTGTTCATAAGTCTTTCATCTTCACTCGGAATGCTACTCCTCGTTTAGCATGGCGTAAAGAACATTTATCGTGGACCCTAGATCAACGGAAACGGGTCCTATGGACTGATGAATCGAGATACACGATCCAGCAGTCTGATGGCCGTGTGTGGGTATGGCTGCAGCCCTGCTAACCAGCACGTCTTCCTCGATGTTCTGAACAATTATGCCCTAAAAAATCTCTGGCAATACTAGGGAACCGAGCCTTGTTGGAACCAACAGGAAAATGCATCGAGCAATAAAGCAAGGACTGTTACGGCGTGGTTTGACGATAATTCCGTATCGTGTGCGGACTGGCCAGCACAGAACCCTGATCTTACGTATGGGATGAATTAGAAGTCCGCATAATAAGTTTGGAACCAATGCCTACTACGAAGCAACAGTTAGCGGCAGCATTATGTACTGAATGGAAGCGCATACCTATCCCTGTGTTCATAAACCTTGTCGAAAGCATGTCTCGAAGGGTCAGTGTATGCATTAAGGCCAAAGGTGGACCGACACCGTACTAATGCATGTCAATAAATGCTATGTTGTGTTTCTCTTCTAGGTGTCCGGTGACTTTTGTCAATATAGTTTATATTCAGTATTATAGATACAGTGCCTATGGAAGTCTTAAATCATTCCATCTCATCCTACAGATCAAGAGGTCCATACGCTTTCCATGTATCATTCAATGTAGACGCTTTCAATGTATCCTGCTTTACATAAAACCTATGATACAATCTCATACCAAATCCCTGATTTGAAATGTTCCTCAAAGACGCATAAACGACATTTTATTTCTATGGTAACAGGATTTATACACCAGGCTCAGTTTCTTCAATCTCCATTGTCCTCGTTTCCCCAACGACAACCTTCCCTACAACCTAAGGAATCTGTGCTGTCCGCCCGCGCGCGTCTTAAATGCAACCAGACCTACAATTTTCCTTTCATTTGCATATATTCAGCTTCACATAAATTTGCATAAATACAGCTCTATTCCTTCAGGTGGGAGCCATTTCACGACAAGCGTATATCTTCATACGCTTGTCATGATACGTCTCCCACCTGAAGGAATAGAGCAGTATTTATGAAGAGCTGTTTTTATTTATTCTTCCATATAAATTTGCATAAATGCAGCTCCATTCCTTCGGGTGAAAGTCATTCTTCATGACAAGCGTATATGAAGCATCTTAAGTCCTTTGTGGGAGCTCCTCTCTGCAGCAGGAAACTGAAAGGAGAGTTTGAATTACACTGGTGTCAAAAATTAAGGACGAAGAGGAGAAATTAGCATAACAGCGCAACGAGCAGGCAGAACGGACCGAAAGACCACTCAGGAGGTAGACTAGGGTCAGGTACGGTAGGGCATGCGCATATATGCAGCATGACGTGGGGGGGGTGTCGGAAGGGTATAAAGCACACGGGCGGTGTACGCTCAGCAATTCGGTGAAAGCTATTGCACGGTGTACATCGGTTTGAACGACGTCGAGTTGCTGCCACCGTGTGATATGGCCAACAGGCAATCCAGCAGACGACATCTGGATGACTTTACCCGAGGTCGCGTCATTGGGAAGTTGGAAGAAGGTCGAAGTGTTACAATTGTGGCCGAGGAGTTCGGGATCGCTCAGAGCATCGTTTCACGAGCTTGGAGAGCATTTCAAACGACAGGAACAGCTGTCCGAGAGTTTAGCAGTGGTCGTCCACGAGCAACCACGGCGGCGGATGACCGGTATATTGTCCTACAGGCGAGAAAAGACAGACGGCAGACAGCGGGAGAAATCGCAAAGCACATGCAACAGACAACTGGACGTCCGTTATCGCGTTTTACCGTGGCCAGGACGCTGCACAAAGGTGGTTTATTCGCACGACGACCAGCACGGTGTGTGTCATTAACGCCTGCTCATCGGAGACGGCGGTTTCTGTGGTGCCAGGAACACAAGAACTGGACACATCAGCAATGGGGTCGAGTTCTCTTTACGGATAAGAGACGATTTAGTCTGACGAGTGATTCTGGACGTATACACATCTGGAGAGAGCAGGGAACACGCAATCACACCTCCAACATCATCGAAAGGGACCGGTTCGGAGGTGGCGGAGTTCTCGTTTGGGGCGGTATCATGCTTGGTAGCCGTACTGACCTCCACATCTTCCAAGGAGGTTCAGTCACTGGTGTCCGCTATTGTACCGAGGTTCTCCTGCCTCACGTGCGTCTGTTTAGAGGTGCTGTTGGTCCTGAGTTCCTCTTCATGGGCGACAACGCTACACGTCATTGTACAGTGGCTGTCGCAGAGCTTTTGGATAGTGAAGATATTCAACGCATGGATTGTCCCACAAGATCCCCGGACCTAACTCCAATCGAACACGTGTGGGACCTTCTCGGGAGACGCTTGGCAGCACGTCACAGCCGCCAGCAACGATTGGTGCTACACGAAAAATGGGCCGCGATACCTCAACAGCTCCTTGACAACCTCGTCCTCAGCATGGACAGACGTTGTAAATCCTACAACGCAGTCAGGGGTGATCATATCACTTACTAAATACTGGATTTTTTTGGCAGCCGCCTGTCACATGGACGTTTCTGTTTTCTGTGCATATACTTTTCCTCCAACATCATCGTGTTCTTTTCAATAAAGTGCCTTTGTATCCTTTGGATTCCCTGTTTGGACCGTTTTGCTCCCTTGACCCATATTCTTACATCTTGGGGATCTTATAGTATGATTTGCGTCTATGTGGAGCACTTCTGCAAGACGTAACATTCGAAAAACCGTCTCGTCCTTAATTTTTGCACGCCAGTGTAGTTTTGAAATGTGGAGATAACTGCGCTTAATTTTCGTTAACTCTACGATTTTATGATTTATGAATCCAAAGATTCAGGACAAGCAGTGAATAGCTTAATGCATGGATGCAAATAAACGGTCGCCCGGTCACCAATGGCGACTAAGTTTTTCCAACTGGCGACCAGTTTTTCTGGTTCTTGTAGAAAGCTAATGAAACAGTTCCGTCACTTTTACTGGTTTTTTTTTTAATTATTTTTGTAGAACACGATCATCTATATTTTAGTGTCGACTCGAAGAGCAATAGCCTTAACTGGAGAGATCGAATACCGATTTACGGCTACCGTCTCGTGGACTTCATACATCTTTGGCGTCAGAGCTGAGCCACCAAGAGGCTAAGAGATAAACCCTTGAACTTCCACCTGTGACCGCAGGCAAACATCGTACATCGTAGGCATGACGTCACCAATAGTAGAGGTGGATAGATGGCTCATCAGCGCCCTGCGGCCTAACGGATTACTGATTCACAGAAGAGAGGCTATTTTTAGTATTCCAGTTTCCGTGGAAGTAGTAAAACAGCGTGTCCGAGAATCATGTCTCAAAGAAACTTGTTCGCGTTTTTTTTCGAAGAAAAACAATTCTGTGATTGACGATTCTGCCGTGAGTGAAGTGCAAAGTTCAGACAGTTCAAACTTTGTTCCACGTGACCCATCTGAGACTATGGGTTTACATTCTGAACATAAACATGATATATGGGAAATCAGTGTTGACGGCAGCGGTGAAAATTTCTGTCATGTAGTTACTAGTTCCAGTACGAACCAGGTCAGGAAGAAAGTAACTCGAAAGCCAGAAAACTGGTAAAGGACCGATCCAAAATTATTGGTTTGAAAAATGTGCATGGCTGTAACTCAACCCAAACACCTTACTATCTTGTTCCCTTTGTAAAATAATCAAACACATTAGTGATCAAAATTCTATACTAGTTTTGCGCTATGAATAACATTAAAACAGTACAACGTTCTATACTCGGCGCAAGGATACCCTGATTAAGAAGTTAAAGTTACGGAGTGTGTACTTCCACTGCATTATATAGTTACAGTTGAAAAGCCCGTGTTCGAGGTTGAACTGAGACTAAAAAAGGACATGGATATATCGATGTTCTAAATGTTGTACGTCCGTACATTATAAAAATAAAGATCCCACTTTCGGTCGCGTTTCTTAAAAAAAATATTCGCATTTTGGCGACGTCATTGTCACTTCTGTTTTGCTTCAGATAGGCTATGCAGTATACACAGAAGACATTTAATGCGAGCGGAAGGGAAAAATTGTGTTAGCCTGAGTGTAAGTTGGGAGATAATGGTTTGGCGAATAAGCTTGCTCCTTTCTTCGTGATTACTGTTTTAAAATACTTATTCAGAGATCGTTTGTCTGGTGGTCAGCAAGGTTGGAAAGTGTGGGGGTTGAGAGGTGACATCGTGATGGAACGCGGGAAGTTTCTTTTTGTCGTGCCTTGAATCACACTTAAGGAGAAGGATCCTCGCCACATGGCACTCCATTAGTGCGCGCAGAAATACTCATACGCAAGAGATATCTTGTCGGTGAATCGGTTTCACATCATTAAAAGTGTAATCATGTTAGCTTTGCCCCGAGCACAGACTGTCCGCAGGGACAACAAACAGTTTAATAGACATTAGCATACATGGTGTGCGTTTTCAAGAATTCGATCCAACTCCTGCAGTGAATTCCTGGTTTTCAACTGCATAAAGAAGGCCACGATTTTAAGCCATTCTCATCAGTAACACAATTATTGAAAATCAAAAAAGTCCTACGGTAAGAAATAAAACCCTATTTTAATTCGAGCCTCCAGTTTTTTAAATGGGCCACTAAAAAATTCTCACTTATTTGCATGGCTGGCTTAATGTCTTAAACATGAAAACTGTTGCTTCCAACCGACACTTAGTTATTTACGATTTAAAGTATGTGATGACGTCAAAACAACCACAGGCTGATTATTCAATCCTTTTCTTGTCGAGGAAAGCATATACAATTGACTTCTAAGTTTAAAACCTATGTAAGGTTTGTCCTACAAAAAGAAAGTGAAAGATACATTTTTTGTATATCTTCTACCGAAATTTGATGTAACCACAAAGAGTAAGTACAGCCCCAGAAATCGAATCCGGCTTCTCACTTTCCAAGGACAACTATTTCTTTGTTGTGAACTGTGTTCTCCAGTTATTCTGTTTTCATGAACAAAAAAGTATATGTCAAAACATACTGGAAAAGTGACATAGGGAACAAAACTGTCACCTCCGGCGACACGGAGGAAACATTTCAGCAATTCTGAAATGCGATCTCAGATTTGGGATATTGAGTTTATAGAAAACGAGAGAACAAAAGAAAAAAGAATGTTCACATTTAAGGAACAGTCCTGAGTAAAAGAACGATATCGATATTTTTTGTACGAATCTTGAAAGTAATAATCATATATATTCGTGTTATTGATATCTTGTTTCTTTTTTGAATTAATATTCCTGTTACACAGATTTTCTCGAAAGCGCGTCTAAACTTCATAACAGTGAAAAATACACTGCTCGACACAGAAATTGCCCCACCCAGGAGTGAGGATAGAGTGGTGAATTTGAGCATGCAAATACATAGCAGGAATACGTAAACAGGAATACGTAAGGGTTTACGTTGATGTTATTTTCAGCCACGTACAGTGTTTATCAGATGATATAATACAGCACAATGGGTACGTCTTAGTAAGTGGTTGTACCACCGCGAACGGCAGTACACACAGCAATACGGCGTGGCAATGAGTCAAACAGTCGACAGATATCGTTCTGAGGAACGGAACACCAAGCACGGTTGACTTGCTCCATAATTCATCGAGATCATGCTCAGGACGATTCGGTTGCACACGATGTCCAATGTGGTCCCACAGGTTTTCGATTGGGGATAAATCGGGCGAATTTGCTGGCCATGGCAGCGTTTGAACATATTGCGAACACTGTCTGGAGAGCCAAGCGGTGTGTATATGGGCGTTATCTTGCAGAAAATGGGGTGCTGTAGTGTAAGCCATTCAGGAACCGTATCGAAATGGGCTGCAGAATCTCACTCACGTATCGTGCAGCTATCAGTGTACCCTTGATGCGGACAAGAGGTGACCTGCTGTCATGCGCACTAGCACCCATACTGTGATGCCTTCCTGACGGGCGGTGTGGCGGTTGCGAACGAAAGCGGGATCCGTCCGCTCACCAGGGTGTTGCCAGACACGGATCCATCGATCGTCAGCACTCAGACAGAAACGGGATTCATCACTGAAGACCACAGTGGTCCATTCGGGTCCCCAGTTCACATGACTTCGGCACCAAGTCAGACGAGCGCTGCAATGGCTGGCCCGCTAACGTCTGCCGGACTGAACCACTGCAACTCTGACGCACGTAAGAACCTTCCTGTAGCCACTGGTGCCAACAGCGTCCAACAGTTCGTGCAGCCCGTTGCACATGCGCAGCGATAAGACATGGCTTCACACAGGCCTACATTTCTTCCTCTCTAAAAACGCATCGAAATGGCGACAAATCTACCAACGGCGTGCACTCTGAATTTTCGGCCTTTGCTGAACAGTTTCTCAGCACAAACAACAAATGTAAAACGTCAGCAACACTTCCACCAGCGACCACACGTTACCGTCCTTGCTGCTGCTGGTACTTTTATCTCACGAACGTGTGACTTCATTGGCTCTATTTTAACATCATTTGCATATATCGAGTGGGTACACCCGACATGTGATTTGTATTTTTGTAGCACACCTCCTTCTGGGTGGGACAATTTCTATGTTGAGCAGTGTATTTAACAAAATCACATGTGGTGTCGCCGTGTATTTAATGAAATTACATGTGGTGTCAGACGTATGAGGGGTCCCATGGCGTGCCAGCTGAAAGCACTCCACACCATAACAGAGCCACCACCGGCTTGCATTGTCCCTTGTAGGCATTGTCTTCCATGCTAATAATCGAGCAAAAGAAATTAGCGCACTTGAAAAATTCCCTAAGAGAAACCTACAATCAGAAACCTTAAAGAAGAATAGACTGGCAAAGGGCACAAATTTCGATATACATTGAAATCCGCCATTGTGGAAAATAGTAGCTGTTGTGTTGTCATGTTTGCGCACGGGTGTTTGAGTTCTAAGTCGTTAAGATTTTGGTATTTAAAGTAGTTTATTTCAAGATGAAATGGTAGATTATATATAAGTAGCTTACTTTCTTCTTCCTTCATTTCTCTTCTCTGTGTATATGGCGGCCCCGACAGGGTCAGGTATTTTCCTGTTTACTAGCTTTGTGTTGTTTTTATCAGATATGAGAACCTGCAAATTACAATTTGATCGAGAAACTGCTCCCATTCACAGATGGCGCTGCATGTTCAACTATTTCCCGTCGTTTCGGAAGCGTCAGAATTACGTTTCCCAGTCTTTCATCTTCAATGCTTTCCCCTACAACACAGAGTAAAGTCTATTGTGCTATACACACTCTCTGCCCTAAACAACCGACGCACCCCGAGAAAGTCGTTCGATCCTGATGAAACTCTGCATGCAAGTACCTCCCGGCTGAATATGCAAATGATTAAAAATAACGACCAATGACTAAACAGTGGCCCGCCACATCACATGGGATCCGCGTGGCATGAAACGTATAATTGGGGTGAGAGAGGTCGGTTGGTCAAGTCGCCGTATCGCTAGGCATTTGGGTTGGAGTGACGCAGTAATAAAACGATGTTGGCATCATTGGGTCGAGGAGGGCACAACCCATCGGTACGCGGGTAGTAAGTACTTGGCTGAGGACAACGACAGAACGCGAGGATCGAGGGATTGCTAGAGCCGCACGAGCAGATCCAAATTCGTCCCTCTCAACCATCTGTTGCGTCGTCTCATCCGGATCGTTACCAGACGACTTACGGCACGAGGATTACATTCAAGGAGGCCATACGGCCGCTTACCACTGACCAGCGAGCATCTGCGGCACCAATTGCAGTGGTGTCGGGCCCGATCAGCATGGGATACTGTCCAGTGGCGTCGTGTTGTCTTTAATGATGAGTCACGCTTTGTACTTGTCGCCGAGGACCAGCGCATACGTGTCTGGAGACGTGATGACCAGCGCATACGTGTCTGGAGACGTGATGACCAGCGCATACGTGTCTGGAGACGTGATGACTAGCGCATACATGTCTGGAGACTTGATGACCAGCGCATACGTGTCTGGAGACGTGATGACCAGCGCATACGTGTCTGGAGACGTGATGACCAGCGCATACGTGTCTGGATACGTGATGACCAGCGCATACGTGTCTGGAGACGTGATGACCAGCACACAGCTCCTGCCTTTACAGTGGAACGGCACACAGCTCGCACACCGGGAGAGACTGCCCGGCGAGTCATTTTCTACGATAGCTGGACACCCCTGGTATTACTCCGTACACCCTCATGCTTCAACGGTACGTCGACGACATTCTATGACCTGTTGTGTTGCCATTTCTGTCGCAGCATCACCGAGCAATTTTCAAAGAGGGTAATGCCCGGCCACACACGGCCCGGCTCTACCAGGCCTGCCTCCGTAATGTCGACACCCTTCCAAGGCCAGCCCGATCAACCGACCTGTCACCGATCGAACATGTTCGAGACACGATGCGACGCCACCTACCCCCATCGTGGAATGTTGGCGAACTGGCCCGCAGTTTGGACACCATTTGGCATGCTATACCTCAGAACAGTATCCGTGAGCTTTATGCGTCTATGCCACGCCGTATAACTGCTTGTTATCCAAGCCAGAAGTGGCGCTACAACTTACTGACTTGTTCCACTCGTATAGCTGTTTTTTTCCCGAATAAATGGTCCAACTGCTCTGGAACTGCAATCATTTTATTTTCCATACATGTACATTGGACATACCAATTTTCATGTGGATTGGATAATTCCTTCTGGGTGCTTCGTTCCTTTTTCTTTCTTTCTCTTTTTTTTATTTTTTTTTTTTTGGTAAAGAATGTACCCTGCTGGCCACCCAAAATGCAACACCAAGAAGGACACGATATAGCAAAGCCAGATTTACTGGACACATAACAACAGATACAAAGATGAAACGATTGAGCTTACAGGCCCGTGCGACTTGCGGAACACGCAGACATCAATTGTTCGTGTGGCCCCCATGGCTGGCAATAACGGCCGCTACACGCCGAGGCATCGAACGAAAGAGGCTTTGGATGTGGGCTTGGGGTATGTCAGTCCAGGCTGCTTCCACGGCGTAGCAGCAGGTGGTGCTTGCCGGGCCACTCGGTTGCCGATCAGCGACCAGACGTGTTCGATGGGCGTCATATCGGGAAAACAGGCGTGCCACGGCAGCAGTGACACCTGGTGGGCCATGAAGAATTGTTGCACGATGCGTGCCACGTGCGGGCGCGCATTGTCCTGGTGAAACGTGGCCGCTGTCAGGTCCTGCAGGTAAGGGAGGAATACAGGCTCCAAAACGTTGGAGATGGTGCGGTGGCTGTTTAGTGTACCGGCGATGCGTACCAGAGGGGTGCGAGTGTCATATTCAATTGCGCCTCAAACCATAACGCAAGACGACGGACTGGTATGGCAATGCATAATGCAGGCGTCATACAGTCTCACGCCGCGGTGCCGCCACACGCGGATCCGACCATCGTGGTGTTGCAGGCAGAAGCGGGATTCGTCGAAGAAGACAATGTCGTGTCATTCCGGAGTCCAGGTGCGGCGTTCAACGGCCCACTGCCGCCGCATTCGCCGGTGGTGTAACGTCAATGGTAATCGGAGCAATGGGCGCCGTGCTACAAGTCCCCGCTCCTGCAGACGACGTCGATCGGTACGTGCTAACACAGGTTGTTGGGCAACACACCCTAATTCCTGCGCTAACGTTCATGATGTGGTGGTGCGAGCCGTCAATGCCCGCCGCACAACATGCCGGTCCTCTCGTTCGGTGGTATGCCGCGGCTACGGCAATCACTCACGTCGGTCCGTTCGTCCCTCCTGCACCCACCGAATCCATACACGTCTCACTGTGTCTGGATGTCGTCCCACACGGGCGTCGATGTCTCGGTACGATAAACCACTGTCGCGATAAGCAACTATTCGTCCTCTGTCGAACTCCGAAACGTGCTGGAATGACTGCCGTATTCTGCGACGAAGCATCAGGAAGTTTCCCACGCACAGGTCTGGCAGCACATTACACTTCCACTACTTACACCCCGCCTTCTGTGCACCCTTCTTATAGTGCTTCTCGGTGGCGTGCCGGGCGCACATGATTTGCATATGCCCTGCAATGCTAATCGTTTGCATTTCCTCTCGTGGGCGACGCATGCTGCGAATTTCAGGCCAATCAGATGCTTCCTTCTTGGTGTTGCATTTTGGGTGGCCAGCAGTCTATGTTGGACGTTGTCTTGGATTCAATGAACACAAGCCTTTATAATGTGGGGTGCTTCCGAGGATTTAAAAATGATTTGGGGCAGTAAAATTCCCAACATATCGGATTTTGAAAAATGTGGATATAAATGTCATTTTGTTTTTAAATTGGATTATTCATCCCATCCTGAATGAAGAAAAATATGTGACACCTCAGTAAACTTTAGAGGTCAAGGAGAAACGGATGAATTGATAACTTCAAAAAACAGGCTAGATTAAACGTAGTGGAAATTATTTCCACCCTTGGCCTTAGAAGCTTAAAGTGCATATTTACCAACTGCCAGAAACCCTATACGATACGACACGTGAAGAAGTTTCAATCCATCATGAAATACTTTAACGTCACATGCATAACCGTTTTCGAATCAGTTTGAAACGAAAATTAAACGCAGTGTTTCTAACGTTGTCAATATAATTCTTAACCAATAAATAATAACAGCAATTTAAATCCTGCATTTTTAATATAGTAATTGCTAATCTACAACTAAGAAAGCAATATCCTCACCTTTATTTTGATAACAGTCCAGCCGAGAGCTCCATAAAAAGAAACCAACCGTACCTACCTTGTAATACTTACACCATAAATATACCATGCATATGTGAAAACACTAACAAAACAATATTCCATCAATTAGAATTTCAATTGCTGACGCTAACAGACATTAAAGGGTACATTAAAACATCTGTTTCTCTGTAGTTAGAATGCTCCTAACATGCACAAAATAAAACATAAAAGCAGAGAATGGTGTGAAAATACAAACGAACTGAATTTTCTTCTAATGATATCAATGCATTCAACAAACCGCAAACTGGGATTTAAATTGTGTACCATAGTTTTGCACTGCTTTCATTATTTGCTGTGTTGCATCAAATGGTTCGGTTTAAAGTCAAACTCATAAACTGGAAAGATTAAACGCCCTTTAAAGGATATAGGATAAGTTCCTAAGACACACTTGTTAACCATATAATTAACAAAGTGTAAACTCTACAGAACGTGTGGTGGAAACTAATTAGATTAAGAAGTATATGAACAACCAAAAACGACTGCATTTAAATAAACATGCCGTATACAATTTGAAGGGCGGCCTTTGTCTGCTCAGCTGCTTGGCAATCACTTTCCATTGTGTCAATCAGCGCATTAGGCGTAAATTTAAATTTCTGCTTAAGAGAAAGCATTCTTTAGGGGAGGCACAGCGTAAATTGCATCAGAATTTTGTTTTATTTCAATGTCTTAGATGTGCTTTATACCACTGCGATAAAGAGATCTTATCGCCTGTCCCTACGGAATTAATTTACACTAAAGCACTTTATTTAAAATCTATATGGGCAGGTGTTTATGAACATTTGAATTTTACTCTGAAGCACTTTATTTAAAATCTACATGGGCAGATGTTTACGAACATTTAACTGAAGTATGAGCCAACTGCTTGAAAACAAAGGTGAATAGAAAAATAGAAAATCGAAGCCTGAAATTTTGCAATTCTAAAGGTGTCTCTTGAGAACACATGCATCTCGGTGAAATCAACACTTCAGTAAATTTCGATGTTAACAGTGTAAATTATAACTCGATATTTCTGGAGATATTGCTTTGAGAGAAACCTGTATGAGGTTTCAAATGCGTTTTATCTTCTAAGAGCTCATCATTCTTTTGATTTAGATCGCATCTGGATGTCTGTGAACCAACTACTTCAGCTGCATAAAGGCAAAACAGCCGGAAGATTGTCACCCGTCGAAATCTTTGACGTAAATCCAGTTATGCGTGATATATTTCGATCCAGTGCTACAATGATGCTTGATACACATAAAGGATTATATCAAGGCATATTATACATAGCCAGATTTGTATAAAACGATACACAAAAAGCTAGCTAGCTACACACAAATCATTGGCGTGACGTCAAAACTACTTTGAACAGATACAATCTAAATACGTTGCTATAACATTTATTTCGCAGTCCTGTCGGACCACTCTAACCTTCACCCAATCACCACAGATTACTTCTGGATTTGATAATGTTTCCTTTTGCTACTGTCCTTAAAGAACTGCCCCAGAACTTTCTTTTTTCTATGATTTTCGGAACAATGATAGTCTTGCTTTCGTTGTCTACAGCGCTGACAAAAACAATGCTCTCCAAATGGGTTGTTTCGATCTGGCCAACAAGAAAGGAACTGATTAATATGCAGTTGTTCTGAACAGTAGAAAACACACGTCACTAAGAATTATATACTTTTTTTCGCCCTATAGGGGAATTTGAACGCTATTGTTACAATTCCTAGGATAGTCTATTAAATATTAGACATGCAGTAAACCTATACTGGCATATACACTCAGTAGACAAGGCATTAGACATATGGGTTATGGGCTGTTTTCATGGGGATCCATACTCACACCTTATATATGCTGCGTCTGGCTACTGATCGCGCCCTCTCGAAAATCACGTGGTCAACGGGCCGGATCCGCTTTTGATAGGGGTGATCATAATTCAGGGATCACTTGGATTAGTATCTATATGTCAATACAGAAGTTCCCTTTGCTTATTTTGACATACAGTAGCTTAAAAAGGGGAATGATCTTAAAACCTTACACAAATAAAGACTCAAAAGTATTTACTAACGAAGGAATACGTATTTTACCACCAGATGGACCAAACGTCGGACTTCGCTGAATATTTTAAAATGCAAATCCCAAGACGACCAAACTAAAGTTTTCTTGAATCGTCCCAAGAAACGTGCGTAACAGGAACCAAAATATTTTAAGATAGCATGTCCCAAAGACAGACTCTAAAAGCAATTTAAACCATAAAAAGTTTCAGATAGAAAACTTTTTAACACTATTATCATTTGAATGCTATTGCCGGCCTCGCACAAAGGATTTGGGAATCCTCATAATGTCGCACAAAAAATTCGTCTCAGATCTCGAGATTAGCATCCCGGTTTTATTCTCCTCTAGAAACTGAGCATTTTCAAAAGTTTCTAACACATTTTTCCACAGAAAAGTGCAGTTTCTCAAAAAAAAAAAAATACAAATCGAATAAGAACTGCCCTGCATCTAAGCAAGTGAAATTCAGTCGAATAATACACTCGTTACAAAAAGTTAGGGATATTGCGGTTTCGAAGAGAAAACATGGTTATATGCAAATTAAGCCACTACTGGAGATCAGTTTCCAGGGTGGGTAGCTACGTCGTATGTAAATTGCCATCATGATATTACAACACGTGGCGGGCGAGCTCGAATAAAAGTATCCTGCGAGAAGTGATAAACGGGTCGTTTTACCGTATGGTCTAGAAGTTTGCTGAATGTATTACCTTCAGTGTGGGATTAACCTGAAGTGATGACCAGACGACGTTTTTAGTCAGATTTTAAGCTTTTTACCACATTTTTAATACTATTTGTTTGTCTTGTTTCTGGCGCTCTTTGGCCAACCATGGCCCTTGCGCCATAAAAATCAAACAACCAACCAACCAACCAACCAGACGACGTTTAAGCATTGACAACAGAAATAGGACTGTTGGCATGTTACAGGCAGGTGTACTGGAGTTTCACAAAGTGTAGTAAGACGGTTACACACAAGATTTCTATGGCATGGAAATTTTGCAGATCGACACAGGAGTGGTCGTCCGAGGATAACCACCAGGATGCAAGTATCCCCAGTACCCAACTCCAGGAATCACTTTGGGACGCTTCTGGTGTAACAGTGTATACTTAAACAGTGCGAAACCATCTTCTTCAGTACGGATTCAGAGCAAGGAGGCAGCTAAAATGTACAGCATTGGCATCAGCTCACCGTCGTCAAATTGTATCTATGTCCAGCAATACACACCACTCTGGCATAAGATAACCCTAATAACAGGTTATCCTAGTGAATGGAACCTCAGATATGGTGAAGCAATTGTTATATATAAGCACCTGAATACCTGTTGTAACGACGAACAGCCCATTGCGCTACCTCACCCTTGGAGGTTTCTTATAAAGGCAGAAAATAACTTTCATCAACCACCTTCGACAATTCTCTCGAAGTCACTTACCAGAGCATCTTTACCTTTTTGTAACTGCATCCAGTTACTTACTCTTTGTAATTTGTTCTGTGGCAACAGCTGATCTGTGTCATCTACGATGTAGCATATCTGAATTCAAGACTTCATTTAGTATCTACGTCAAGCGTGCGTCTCGCTGGTTACCCAGCCACCATGTCGTTATGTGGAATGAAGTGCCATTTTCTCTCTTTAAGTATTACACCTGATGATGAAAACTCGTGATGATTTCGAAAGCGATTGTGTATTTATATGAATAAATTTTTAACGTGCCCAGACGGTATTTTAATCCCACTATTTGTACATGTCCTGGAATACAGACTGGCATCATGTGCTTTTCACAGACGAATCCTGTGTTGCTCTTTATCCTGATACTCTACGAGGACACGTGTGGATGAAATCCGGCACATGAATGAATCCACACTATTTGCAGCCCGTCACCCCTTACTAGCGGCAGTCAGTTCTGGTCTGGACAGTAATGTATTTTAATCGCCGTACTTCCTTGTATGCTTGTCAAGGCAACATGAATGTCCCATTGTACCGGGACGAGATCATTGTGCCCATTGTGATACTGTTTCACCCTCCTATTGGGCATGCATTCCGCTTTCTAGGTGACAATGCAATCAGTCACCATGCCTGGAGCGTCCTTCAGCAGCTGGAAAATCATGGGATTGAATCGTTACAGCTGCCTCCGAGGTCTCCTGGCCTTAATCCTATTGAGAACATCTGGGACGCGGTACAGCGAAGTCTGTGTAACCACGTTCCATACCCCAGCACACTGGCAGATCTCCGTAACGTGTTGCCTCTAATATGGAACGAGCTGCCCCAGACACCCATCAATCATATCAGTGCAATTATGCCTCGTAGGTGTCATGACATTTTTCGACACAGAGGTGGTTACCGCGTACTGAAATCCAAAAGTATGGGCATTCTCCGAATTTACCCTTTTGTCGGTATTGTAGTGCTACTTTGTTGTGTGTAGGAATTGAACAATAAATTGTTTTTGTAAAAGCACCCTTTATCGCTTGTTTTACGTAGCCTCACTGATGTTATTGTATTTCAATGCGTGTTACTTGAGTCAGATACATACATTTTTCATTATATGCAATGTTCCTAGCTTTTTGTGGCCAGTGTATTTTTTAACTACCAGCCATTTTAGCATTCGTCGCAAAGAGAGAGAGAGAGAGAGAGAGAGAGAGAGAGAGAGAGAGAACCCCCTTCCCCCCAAATGATAATAATACAGAAATAGTAGTGAGTTAATTTGTTACATGATCGCTTATCACAAAAAACATTTTACAGAGAAAGGAGAAATCATTTTCTGTTTCTGAAATTAATTGTTCACGCAAACGCAATAAAATCATCCATAGATCAGTAAGCACAAGTCTTGAATGCAACAGCTTGAATTTCTTAAAGACCGCATGCTTATTTCTTCTGAAGATTTTTTCAAATCAGAGAGATACCACAATTGCCGAGATTGGCACTGAATAAGATGGGTAAATAAAAGGGGATCAAAACACTGTAGAAAATTCATCAATGTTATGCTGAATAGACCTGCCAGAGACATGTGTATGAAAGCGTCAGCAGCCTTCTCTTAGCAGGCTTTCGAAAGAGCAAAAACATAAAAGAAAAACCTTATGGAGGAACAAAGAAGAGAAAACGCAATCGGTGTATAAGAACTGCTTCACGGAGATTGCTTACATTTCCAACGATATGAGAGGCATTTTGTTTTATACAAGAATCGTATGGGAGAATTTATTAATTTTAATACAAGAACCTCTTTACTCTAATGGAAAACTGGTCTTTACTTCTTACATATTTAACTGATGTGAAAAATTTGATCGTGAAATGAAAAACGTTTAATGCGAAACGTCTTGACCATCTTCCTTTGTAAGGTGATCAGTTTATGTGTTCCTATTCCTTTTGAAGAAGGGAAATTGGATTGCACGCATGCTTCTTGTGTAGATAATTAATTCCCACGATAATGGCAGAGAAAGCATTTGTCTAAGGTAGAAAAATATATGCTATTATTGTCTGGTAAACTATCGAGTACGATTGATTAACGGATCCCTCTGAGAAGAGCTTCTGCGTATATATCTACGATATATCCCGAAATATCAGAAGTTTTGTGCTAATATCATTTTTCATTTGGATAGCATAATGTTATTTATTAGTGCGATATATTCCTTGCGTTATAATAACAATGAGAGATGAGCCAAAACTAAATCTTCTGATCTCAGGCGTGCTCAAGACAACGAGGTGTTTGTATTATACACTATGTTGACAAAAGTCACCGGACACCTAGATGAGAAACACAACATAACATTTATTGACATACGGTGTCGGTCCACCTTTGGCCTTAATGCATGCACCGACACTTCGAGACATGCTTCCGACAAGGTTTTGGAACACTATACACTTCCATTCAATACATAATGCTGCCGCTAACTGCTGCTTAGTAGTAGGCCTTGGTTCCGAACTTCTTATGCGGCGCTCTAATTCATCCTATATGGGATTAAGATCAGGGCTCTGTGCTAGCCAGTCCACACACGATACGGAATTACACGCCGTAACAGTCCTTGCTTTACGGCTCGGTGCATTATCCTGCAGGTACCAACAAGGCTCGGTTCTATAGTATTGCCACAGAGTTGGTAGGGCATAATTGTCTGTACAGAATATCGAGGTAGACGTGCTGGCTGACAGGCTTTTCCACGACAACCAATGGGCCGGGACCATACCACGAAAAACGCCCCCACACGAGTACATTGCCTACTCCAAACTTGACCGTAGGAACAGTACACTGTGGCAAATAGCGTTCCGCCGGCTGCCGTCATACCCACACACGGCCATCAGGCTGATGTATCGTATATCTAGATTCATCAGTCCATTGGACCCGTTTCCATTGATATACGGTCCACGATAAATGTTCTTTACACCATGCTAAACGACGAGTAGCATTCCGAGTGGAGATGAAAGGCTTATCAGCAGCCGAACGACCACGGTAACCCATATAATAAAGTTCTCTGCAAATGGTACGTGTACATACCGAGGTTCCAGCATTTTTACTCACCTGTACACTGAGGAGTTTTGCAGTACTCCGTCGATTAGCTGTAACGACTCTCGTGAGGCTTTGACGTCCTCTGTCACTGATTTTCTTTGGTCTGCTGGTACGTGTTGCTGCTTCAGGCACGCCATGTGTCTTCCACTTATGTAGTACATGCAAAATAGGGGTATGTTTAAACGCTTCTCGGTTTTTCTTATGGACAACTCACTAATATAACACCCAACAATATTTCCTTTCTCAAAGTCAGTTCTCTCCCGCCGCAACATTTTTACTCAACCTCACAGTGCGATATGATCGCGGTCAGCTGCAGGCTTGTTTTTCTACCGTTTGCAGCTGTACCGCGCATCTTAACAACGCAACGGATCCGTTCATTTGCTTTTGAAGGGATGTCTGGTGACGTTTGTCAGTACAGTGTATGTATATTACGAATTTCTCACAAAGAATTTTAGAAAAAGTTGGTATTCACGATACAGCACAGTAAGACGGCAGGTGAGGCTGGTGTCTGATGTACGCAGTAGTACGTTACTCAAACATACCAGACATTATGTTTCACAGGAGGAAGTTCAGCTTCCCTAGTGTTCTGTGGGGCTGAGTTCTGATCACTCGCATGGGATTAACCCGAGCTCGTACCCTGGATGAGTCATAGATGGTATGTTTGTCAGATGCATATGGCTCTTTATTTTACCTGGAAACAGTGCTACTAAATTAGGGACGGTCGACTGCTTATAGCCCTAAGTGTTACTCACGGTAAGCGTTAAATCCCCCCTCCCAAAATCATTATGGAAACTAAAATGGGCATAAAGACAATATCAATATTTCCCCTGGTACCGTGTCAAATAACTTTTCAACAAAACGAAGGGATCCATCAGTTTTGATTCTGAATAATTCTTCCAGCTCCTCTTGGCATAAACACACTTTCAAAATTTGTTTCAAAAAAGTTATCCTGATGGCTCAGTGATATAAGCACTGGTTTTTGACGGTTCGTCCAATTGTGTACAGATTCAACTCCCGTGAGGGATGGAACTTGTGTTTGTTTTTATGGCACTGGCTCTTTCTACCTTTCCTGGAGCTCACTGTCCCAAATTTGGGACGGGGGACTGCTTAGAGCCCACTGAGATGCTCACGGTGATCGCCAAACTCCCCCAATAGTATAAACGGTACGATTTGGCTTTTTGATGTAAAACAGCACTCTTCGTCCGAACATTTTTCGTTCGAGGTTTAGTGAACACCTTGAGCAGTTCTTTGGGAAGGGCTGTCGAGCAAGAGCATCCCCCATGCTTATTTATCTTGGGCTCTGACTAAGATCTATTTATTAGCTCATTTATTCACGTCTTATGAAACTAGAGATATGACTAAATTCCTTTTAGGACGTGATAGCTCTTCGGATGCGTTATTCTATAGCTTAAAATGTGATTGATTGGCCTGTAGCTTGTACCGTTTTGTACTTTAGCGTAAATCCGTTTCACCTAACACTTTGGTAATTATTTTTTACGTATCGGAACATTTTGGTGTTCTTGTTGTGTAATTATGTACACCCCTCATTTTTTGTTTATTTGAATAGTTTGGATGACAGTATTTGAAGATGATAAGCTCTCGAGCTTACGGTGGAGCACATTGCATGTGATGGAAAACATTTTGCTGCAGCTAATGAAGAATGTCCCCTGGAGTCCCACGTTCTAATTTGCTCATTTATTCGTTTTTGTCTTGTGTAACCAGACATGTAACCGAACCATCTTTAGGATGTGATAATTCAGATGTATTTTTCCACAATTTGCGATATAATTAGCACGAAATGCAGCTTGCTTCCAAGCATTTCGACGACAAAAATAGATAAAAAAATTATTTCAACTGAGGTGAGAATATAACAGCATAAAATTCATTTATGAGTATATATATTGTGTTAATTACTACGTATTTAAATCTATAGCTATAGTGAAAAAATTAATTACTTCAACTTTATTACGTAACTAATAAGTTGAAATAGGCTATAATAAGCAACAGCCAGCACAAGCTTAAATTATCAAGATTATTTTTGGCAATCACATTTTGGTACTGCAGATGTTCCATGTAGAACAATAAACCAAAGCCGATTCGGTACCACAATCTGATTGAAGAAAATATGAATTATTTTTCCCATGCACCCGAAACTAATTTCTGTGACCACAAAAAGTAGGCTAAATGTGAATTAGCATATGGGCTGCTATTAGCAATGTCCTCCATCATTAGCTAAATTAATCACTTTGATATATTGAATAACCACACATTGTTTGATTAGATTTCCCAGTAATGAGTAGGTCTTTTTGCAAATTTCCTATTCTTGAACATATGCTTTGTTAGCAACCAACTGCATAATTTGTCCTTGATGAATATTTTGTCTAGTAATAAATAAATTAATCCTATAACATAAATTTCCCTGTAAATTGTATACATATATGTGTATTTGGCTGCAATGTATATTCCCAGTCGAGTCACAATATTGTGACCACCTCCTACTTTTGACGTCAACAGCACGTAGCCAATGAAAGAAGGCACGTGTCGTGAGCTGGCATGGAGGGTATTTAAGGTGTGCTGTAGGCATTCTGAAAACTATCACTCGTTGCTGTCATGAATAGAAGGAGGGATTTATCAGATTTGCAAAAAGGGATGATTATCGGCTTTCGGGACAAGGGCGGCAGTATTTCTGAAACAGTGCAGTGCAGTGCAAAAGATATTAAATGTTCGCATGCTGCTGTGTTTAATGTATCGTGATTGAACAAATGGCACCATTGCGAATAAAGGACGGGAAACTGCGGAGCACCACGTGCCACTGATGTGAGAGGTAAACGTCGGCTGCGAAGGTTCGTGAGGGTCGATCGACTTGCTACAGTGGAGCAACTCACTGGTCAAATGAAGTACGGGGCTACCGGAAGTCTGCCTAAAACGACAGTTCAGCGAACCCTGCAGCGTACAGGGCTCCGATGCAGATAGATGGTTACTGCACCTATGCTAACGCAGGTGCATCGGTAGAAAGGGCTTACGTTTGAACGGCAGTATCGGAATTGGACCTCCGCTGATTGGCAAAGGATTGCTTTCTCCGATGAGTCACGTTTTGTGCTTCATCGAACGGATTGACGTTGGCGTATAAGGCAAGAAACATGGAGAACAAACACTCTTCAATCATTTCCGAAAGAACACAAGCTGGTGGGGACAGCGTTATGGTCTGGGGAATGTTTTCGGGGCATTCCCTGGGTCCACTCATACCTGTGGAGGGCACCCTGGACAGAATTCGTTATGAATTCATCCTTGCAGACCACGTACACCCATATATGCTAACTGTCTTCGCTGGGATGGATGGGATCATCCAGCACGACAATGCTACGTGTCATATAGCTAGAAATGTGCGAGAGTGGTTGGAAGGGTACGGTGAAGACCCATCGCACTTCCCTGGCCCTCTAATTCCTCAGACACTTCCCTGGCCCCCTAATTTCCCAGACTTAAAGCTAATTGAGCATTTATGGGACCATCTCGATCGTGTTGTTCGCTCTATGTGTCCTCCGCCAAGCACCTTCCAGCAGCTTTTAAATGCACTGCAGTCAGCATGTCTCCACATACCTGTGAACACCTTCCAGCACCTTATAGGGTCACTCCCAGCTCGTCTAGCTGCTGTCCACGCTCCACACGGCGGTTACTCCGGATATTAGATGGTGGTCACAATTATGTGACTCGACCGTGTATTTCAGAAACCCAGTTACCATACATGCATACTTGTTTCATTTACTACTTAAAACCCAATAACTTATTATATTATGCATGTGTTTTTGTGACAGTGATATGTACTAGAAGCATGTAATATTTGTAGTGCAGTTGAATTGCTTTTTAGCCGCCCTGGTGGCGCAGTGGTCTAAGCGATGGCCTCTGATCATTCGTCCGAAAGGGGTCCGGGTTCGAATCCCGGTGAGGCATGGATGTTGTGTTTATCTTACGACACTGGCTCTCTCCCTTCTCTGGAACCAGTGACCCTAAATTAGGGACGGGCGACTGCTTATAGCCCATTGAGTTGCTCACGGTGGTCGTTAAACCTCCAATCAAAAAAAAAAAATTGCTTTTTAAAAAGATATTTAAGTAGAGATATTTTCTCTCTTCTCGTAAATCTGGTTTAACCAGGGCATTTTATCAACTCGGATTTTCGGCTCTATCTCCCAAAACTTGTAAATCCAATCTCCCCAACCTAATAAAGTGTATATCTATTTTCTATCCGATATTTGTTTTTCCTTCGGTTAACTCTGAGTTTCGCAAAAGCTGCAGCCAAGATCATCTACCGATTATTTTGTCAACAAAATGTAATGTAAACAAATGCTTTGATCCTCGCGTTGTGTTTGTCGCATCAAATTAAATAACTGTCCAATTAGAGTTTACTAGCGAATATTGTAGAAACAACATAAATAAAATGCAACATCTTTCGCGAAATTCAGATGACATTAACCACGAAAGCGCAGCATGAAACTTCTCTTCCGTAGAGAAGCAACGGCTCTGATAAGGCTGGACTGAAAGGATCCTTTTCGTGACGTCACAAAACCTATGCTTGGGCTCGGCGAGGAAAGAAGATACTTAGGTGATCTGCCAGTGACCAAGCATTTAAGCGAAAAATGAATAAAAGAAAAAGTAAATGAGACAGAATGAAAATAATGATCCATTCGTTACATAAAAACATAACTTCGAAATATTCTTGAGGTTTTAAAATTGTTCTTCTGCATTGAACTTCATTAACACCTCATAAGCATAGCGTCGGGGAGACACGGGGGCACGTGACGCCCCCCCCCCATCCAACTTAAAAACTGGAAAAAATACTAACTAGACGTTCGTCTTTTAAATGTTTTAAAGTGTGACACACAGCCAAGGGACGCAATAGTGAGCGTTGCTATTTCTATGACTGCTTTCCAACAGTCATTCCATACGCAATAGCACGCAGTCATCCGATGATGGTTTTCATCATCAGATGACTGATTGAGGTACTTTGAAAGGCATATTTTTTTTCCTTCTTCCTCATTAGAGTTAAACAACGCAGGCCTGGCACACCACGTAGGTTTGGATATATTACGTATGTAAAAAAACTTAAAAATGCCACTAATGGCGATTGAAGAGGTGAAATTTCGGAAAAATCACCCCCTTCCCCCGCCAAAAAAATGTTGGGCACGCTAGGCTTATGCTCATAAGGCTGAAGAAAATAGCGCAGTCTCTGACAATTACACTGCAGTGTTATTCGAATAAGAATGATATCTTTACATGCGAATGATTCGTCATTTGTACGGAAACATGCTACGATTAAATTTTGCGTTTACTATAGTGCTTCTTCTTATCTTTCGCTGTTCCGTAAATCTATAATCGGACACCACAAGATGTATTTTACATCGCTGTGGTAATTCATTCGATTTCAGAGTTACTAAATTTAGGAACCTATGGAGGAAAAGTTAACATTGGCTCACAAACATTTCTAGAACATACACTGAAGAGCAATTGAATTAGAGATACCTGTCTAGTAACGTGTAGCACCACCTTTTGCCCTGATGACGGCGGCGATTCGTCTGGGCATGGACCTCTACAAGACACCGGAAGCGTTGGGAAGCCATAGGGATCCACGACCCCTGAACAAGCTCCCACAGTTCACGAAGATTTGATGGAAGGGGGTCAAAGCCTCGTACATCTCTCTCGATGGCATCCCAGATGCGCTCGATGGGATTGAGGTCAGGTGACCTAGCTGGCCAAGGAAGCGAGGTAACGTCGGTGGAGTGTTCATCCAACCATTCGCATACAAGCTGGGAGCGGCATTGTCTTGTTGCAGGATGAGGTCCCCAGTGGGATGTTGAAGACTCACAAACGGGAGCAAATGGTCGTCCAGGATATCCCGGTAACGTTTACCTGTGAGAGACGATGTCACACGTACCAGAGGTCCCATTTCAGTCCACGTAAACAGTCCCCAGACAAGAATGCCACCCCCACCAGCTTGAAAAGTACCCTGCTGGCAAGAAGGATCCATCGCTTCATGTGCTTTGCGCCGTACTCGTATCCTGCCATCCGCATGTACCAACGTGAATCTCGACTCATCAGTCTAGGCAACATTTTTCCACATGTCTAGGGTCCAGTGGCGATGTTCCCGCGCCCATGCTAATCTTTGCACCCTGTAATGTGCGATCAGCAGCGGTACCCTCGTGGGACGATGGCTTCTGTACCCCATATCGAGGAGATGGTTCTGAATGGTGTGGCTGCTTACACGTTTTTGTGCCCCAGCGTTAAATTGCCGAGTGATTTATTGCACTGTGGCCCGTCTATCCGCTGTTACAATGCGAGCTACCCTCATCCACACGCTGTTGTCCACGGCAGTTGGCCCTTGCAGGAATGGTTTTACTGGATTCGATGTACTCACGGTGCACCAGTGACACAGTGGCTCGTGAAAATCCCAGTGCCTGCACGACTTCCGAGATGGAGTGACCCATTCGTCGGGCCCCGACAATTTACCCACGATCAAATGCGCTTAGATCCTTCGTCTTACCCATACTCCGTCCGACTCTTACTGATTCCCGTCGCATCACTCCTTATATTGTCGGATCGCTGCATACGTCATGTCGTTTTCGTTTACAGGGTCGCCCACAGCGCCACATTTGCATAACGCCAGCTGTCTCTAATTCAATTGCTCTTCAGTGTACATCGATGAACCATTACATTATGACCATTTACCTAATAAGCTGTAGGACCCCCTTTAGCCCGCAGAACAGCGGCCACTCGGCGAGGCATCGATTTGATGAGGTGGCGATAGGTATCCTGGGGTATCTGGTACCATAATGCCAACAACAGGTCCTTGTCCGCAACGTGGTTGAGTTTGCTCCGTGTTTGACTGGCTACTGTATTTATTAAGTGTGTGTTGTGCTTCTTATTTCGAGCGTGCCTTCAAGGTGAAGGTTGCGCCTTTATTTTTTGACGTCTCCCGAGTTGGTGAGTACATTTTTGAGTTCGTTATTAGCATTTCATTTTCGACAAGATAGTCGTTTTTTTGCTCAGTTAAGCCTCGCCATCGGCGATGGCTACCAATGATAAGAGTGCCGATCTCATCATGCTTCCTCCTGATTCGTCGCTTCAGCCCTCTCTCGAAGTCGACCAATCAGCGTCCGTTGATGCAGATGTGGAGTATTGACCTCCTCCTGATGCCAGTGCGTCTTCTTCTTCAACTCTTCAGCTATCTGACTCCACTCTTCCTGGTGGAGCTACGTCACGAGTACCTGAGGTAGATGATGACGTCATGGATGTCTCTGATGGCTCTGCCTCTCTGCCCTCAGGCACGCCGTCTAAGATTGCTCCAGACCTTTTGAACAGCGCCAAGCCTCTACCTTCTCATAGTGCTTCACCTTCCCGTTCTTATTCTGGCGTTGCTTCCAGGCCTTCTCCAACGCCGCAAGTACCAAGTACTTCTCTAGCAGATGCCTGTGTTCGGATCATTCATGATTCTCTTGAATTGGTCGTACCAGAAGCTTCATCTGCTGCACAAGACCTCTATTCTACCCTAGCGTTAGGTGTATGCCTAGATGCTTTGCCCAATACCCCATTGAAGGTGTATTGTGACACTATCCTCGAATTTCTACCTCCTGGTTCTGTCACATATCTCACTCGCAAGCCACACACAGTGATCGTATATCTTTCGCGTAAAGATTATGCTGATTCTCTCCTAACCCAAGGACTTGACATTGGGGACTTTCATCTAATCGCTGAACCGATTGCTAGGCGCCCGGTGCAAGTTTCTCTGCACCCGGTCCCTCCTGAGATTTCTAATGACATGATTTGCACAGCCTTAAGTAAGTGTGGACGGGTGGTCAGTCCTGTGACCACGCATTGCGCAGCACCAAAGGATCCAGCCAATAAAAATGTTCGGAGCTTCCGTAGAAGCGTCAGGCTTATTTTCCCAACTGAGGAACACCTCCACAAGTTTCCTAAATATCTTACGGTCCGCTGCGGCCAACTCCACTACAAGATTGATTTACTTACTTCAGAACATTGCGCTCTGTGCAGAGAGTTAGGTCATCAGCGCGCTCGTTGCCCGCTTGCACCATCTTCATCGCAGGGTGCTTCCAGACTGCCTCCAGATTCCAAGAGACCAGTGCCTGCTACATCCTCTTCCGCGTCGACAACTCCTCAGGCCAGTGTACCGAAAAGTCGCACTACAGACGTTGGTCAACAGATGTCTTCGACGATTGATACGTCCTCACTTGATGCTTTTCCCTTACTTCCTACATCTCGACAAGCACTGTCAGTTCCTATTTCTCATGACCTTCGCGTGGATCGCTCGCCATCCTTTACAGTTGGGGTTTCTGGTGATAGTGACCAAGAGGACCCTTCCTCTGACTCTACTACCACATCTCGTGTGTCGACGATTACTGCTAAAAGGTCTTCGAAACTTCGCACGGGAGCTCGACGAAAGAAGCAAAAATCCCGGTCCGCTTCTGGACGTTTTGTTCCCCCTGATGGTACCACTGATGCACCGTCTCTCTCTTCCTCAGCTGCTGAATTTGGTGAGGCCTCCACTCATGGCCTTATTTCGTTTGAGGCCTTTACTCACGGCCTTGCCTACTGTTTCGAAATGTGGGAGCCTCTCTCCCTTGAAGACTGGTACCAGTTTTGTTGCAATACGACTAGTTTCTCTGCTACCACCATCTTCTTACGACAGTATGAAGCAGTTCTCCCTGCAGTTCTATCTCAAGCGGGCATCATTGATGCGTTCCTTCGACACCATCAGAAGCAATCCGCTTACAAGTCGTGGGCCCCGGCCCTCATCAAACGCTTTAGATTGATTTTCTCAGCCGCTCGTGCAGAGTTCCAAATAAGTGTGGATCTGCCACTTTCAGGGTCACCACCTTGAATTGTCGGGGCTTTGCGATCCCCCCAGCTAATGCTCTCGTCATGGAGGATCTTTCACCCCTGCGGTCGGACGTCTTACTGCTCCAAGAAACGAACTGTCACACCTCCACGTATTTTAATCGTTGGCGTGCGAGCGATTACGCCTTTCATCACGCATTTCGTCTTACTTCAAGCAGTGGGCTAGCGATCGGCCTACATCAACAGTTCCGTTCCACTCTCACGGGCTTCTCAGTTCGGAACCTTTGTCGAGACTTACTTCAACGTGCATCATTTCCTGTCAACGATACCCGCTTTCACATATTTAATATCTATGTTCCGTCGCATTCTCTTCATCATAGAATATTGTTTACCCGCCTGCGTCGAGCTGTGTCTGCGGTCTCGCCTTCCGACCGAATAATCCTGGGCGGATATTTTAATTGTACATTGAATCCGTCTCTCGACCGCTCTCCAGCTACACGAGAACGTCGCACTGCTCTAGTTGCCTTACTGCAAGAGCTCGTCGCTGACTTCTCCTTGACAGATGCACATCGCCGTCTCAACCCCCATGATACTACTCATACCTGGAGATCATCCGGGAACCAACCTCTAGCGACTGCTCGCCTTGATCGCCTTTATGTTTCGCCTTCGCTCCTTGCGTCCATTTCTGAGTCGCAAATACAACCCACTGCCTCCTCCGATCATAGTTCAGTTTCTCTCACAGTATTTGCTTCGGCATCGCTCCCTAGGACAGTTCGTCCGTGGACACTTGACACTTCTTTACTCAGTGATCCTGCTTTTTGTGCCTCCATTCGTTCTTTCCTCAGTGCTCATCGTGCTGGAATACAATCAGCTCCCTGTGCATTGACTTATTGGCTGCAAGTTAAACATCAGCTAATATTGCACATCAAACAGCTTGCTTTTACAGCGTCAACATCTCGCCTGATGCAAATTGATCACGCCCGACGGAAGATTGCTCTCATCGGGTTGTCAGATCCACTTTTCCCTGCAGTTCAAGCAGATCTTAAAGCTTTGCTTGAACCTCTTGCGCAGCAGGCTCTATTACGCCTTCGCTTAAAGCACCTACACCCAGAAGATTGCAACTATGATTTCCTTGCGTCAATGGAGTCTTCACGGAAGTCTACCAACGCACTCCGGCAGCTTCGTCTACCAACTGGTGTTGTGACTTCTGATCCGTCGACTCTATGTTCTCACACTCGTAGTTTTTTTGCCACCAAGTTCTGTGAGGCTCCTCCCCCGTCCTCCTCTACTCTCTCTCACCTTCTTTCCAATCTCCCTCAGGTTCCCCCACATCTAGCTACCTCTTTAATTCTTCCACCCACATCTTCTGAGCTCTCTGATGTCTTTTCTTCTCTCAACACTCAAGCCGCTCCGAGTCCGGACGGCCTCTCTTTTCCTTTCTATCGTACTTTCTTCCCTCTCCTCCTACCCTTTCTTCTTCCTGCTATTTCTGCTGCTCTCCTCTCCCCCACCCTCCCGAGGAGCTTCACAGACGCTCATGTAGTCTTATTTCCCAAGAAGGGTGACCCTCTTGACTTGGGAAATTGGCGCCCCATTTCTCTTCTTAACCAGGATTACAAACTCTTCACTAAGCTTCTTTCCCACCGTCTCAACTCTGTCTTTCCTCACATTCTCTCTGATTCTCAAACCTACACTGTTTCTGGACGCTCTCTTTCTACTAATATCCAACTCCTGCGTGACTTAATTCATCTCGCTCAAACCCACTCCGAACCCTTAGCCCTTCTCTCTTTGGATCTCCGCTCCGCCTTCGATAACGTTTCACATAACTACCTAACAAAAACTCTTTTGCACTTTGGTTTTCCTTCAGCCTTTGTTTCCACTCTTCTCTCTCTTTACAGGGACGCCGTTTTCCATGTCAAGACGGCATCCTTCCTTACAGCTCCAATCCCCTTTAAGCGTGGAGTCCGGCAGGGCTGCCCGCTTTCAGGGCAACTCTTTGCGATCGCCGTGGAACCCTTTCTTCGTTCTCTTCAACATTCCTTCTTAGCTACACTTCCAGCGCCAGTTGCTAGTACACGACACCACTCAGCGATTTACTCCGCGTATGCGGATGACATTACAGTCTGCATTCGTAGATAATCACAATTCCACCTTCTTCGTTGTTTGTTCTCCGACTACGCCTCCTGTTTTGCTGCTGAGCTAAACACGTCTAAGAGCACCGGTCTATGGTGCGGGTCGTGGCGGAACCGCACAGATACACCATGGGGTGCCGCATGGTCTTCAACCACCCAACGCTTCCTAGGAGTTCACCTAGGACAGCCACGTGCAGCCTCAGAAGCTACTCGCACCGGTTTACATCCTCGTCTGACCAACTCTGCGGTGTACTGGAGACGAGTGCAGTTCTGCACATCCTATCACCAGCGCGCGAGACTCACTCGTACATATCTCCTGTCCATGTGTCAGCATTCTTGGATTGCTGCTCCAACCCCTCTCTTTTGTCTTCAAGAGATCACCCGCCGTCTTACAGTGGTCATGTGGGTGCGACATCAATGGCTTTCCGTCACGAATCTCTGTGCACCCCCTCGTTTGGTGGAGCCGGTCTTCCTGATGTTTCTCTGAGCTATAAGATACACCGTATCATTCACTTCGTCCGTCTCTTCACAGCTCCAGTTGCATCTACAATTCAGGTAAGAAACGTTCTCGCCTCCAGGCGTAACCCCCACTTCTCTTTTTCTTCTCTAGTTCTTATGGACCGTTGTCCTGTTCCCCCCTCTAAACTTCCCTCTGCTTATTCTGAAGCTCTTAAATTCCTTCGCTCTCTTCCCCTTCTGCGCTCCCCTCCTTCTTCAACTCTTGAGCTTCTTGCTGAACCCCTCTTTTTCAACTCTCTTCTCCACCCGCCCCACCTCCCTTGCTTTGCTTTTTCTTCCTGGCTTCGTGCCGGTGTCGTAACCATTCAAGACCTGATTAATCCTGACCTCTTCTGGCGCCCTTTCGCCGATCTCCCAGCTGCTATTCTATCATCCCGTTCTGCTCGTTTCGTCTTTGACTCTCTGCACTCTGCTATCCTATCTCTTTTCCCTGATTTGGCGTCCCCTTCTGGTCTGATTTCCGTGCTCTCTGCTCCTCTTCCGCTACCATTCTTCCTCAGGCACGCTCACACGGTTCAATCTCTTGTTTCTATCTCATCTAAATCTTTGTATCGTCTCCTAGTGCACATTTCCACTCCCTCTGCTCTTCCTATACTTGATGTTCCTACTACCTCTCTTTCTGCCGTTTGGGCCGCTGCCCGCTCCCCCTCTCCACACCTCATGAACAAAACACCCACTGGCTCTTCCTCCATAATCGTCATCCTGTTCCATTTTTTCTCTATCGTATGTCTCTACTCTCTTCCCCTCTTTGCTCCTTCTGCGCTCAGGAGGCAGACGTTTCTCACGTCTACCTATATTGTCCTGTTCTACTGCCTCTACTCAATCAAGCCTTCAAGATTGCCAGTTCCTCTTGCTCCCAAGAGTTATCGTTTACAGCCTATAGACACCTATTACGTGATAATCCACCAGTTCCTCTTCCCTCTCTTTGTGCATATCTCTTTGTACTGGCCAAACACGTAGTTTACGTATTCCATCAGCAACTCTGGAGCATTTCCTCACCTGTTTCTCCTCAACAAGCGAGTGCGGCACTTGTGTGCCACTTAAGAGATCGTCTAACATCACGTCTCCGCTTTGAGCACCGCCTGGTTCCATCAGCCATCGAGAAGCAGCTTTCCATTCCACGTGGGTACCTCTGACCCCGTGGTTCGCGGTGGACACAGGTCTCCTCAATCTAACCATCCGTTAGAACTTTTTCTCTTTTTAGCACTAGAATGTGGCGCTGAGTGTTGCATTTTCACGGCGTTGGTCGTGTTTTATTACATTTAGTGAAATATTTTTGTACTTCTACTACATTTGTGTGCACAGTGTGTTCACTTGTAACTTCTGCTGTATTTTACGTGCTATCTATGTTGCACGAGTTGTACTATGTTTTTCTCTTACCTCGGTTTGCTATTAAGTATGTCAGCACTGCTTACTATTGTCTATGTATATAATTGTCATTCTATTACATCACCGTTTTGCTCAACTGTGCCTGTTTATTGTGCCCTCTAAGTTTGTATTATTGCTTACCTGCAAATATGTTCCTTCAGCGTCATGTTACGCGCTAGCCACCCAATGATGTGTTTCCTTCACTTGTTGTGTATTTAGCTCAACTGCAGTTTCTTCCTAGTATCAACATTTTTCATTGCATATTATTTTATCCATTGCACGAGTTGTTCCATGTGTTTCTATTATTTCGTTTAGCTATTGAGTATGTATGCGCTGTATAATGTTGCCTCTGCATATAATTGTCATCCTATTTCATCATTGTGTTGCTCAACCTATGCCTGTGTAATCATGCGTTTTAAGTTTTCAATACTGTTTGTCTGCATTATAATGTATTAGCTTTATAATCTTTCCGCTAAGCTAATTCATATGAATGATTCTTTTCCTACCAGCTAGCTAATGATATACTTGTACTAAGCTTCAAAATAGTGAATTCAAAAGAGTGTTGTTACTAGTTAATTATGAACGTAAACAAAGTCTCAACACTGGTTATTTATAGGAATCAAATAAATGTTATAAACCTAACAGCCAGACAGAGGTCTGACAAAAACTATGAATTGAGAAAGACTGAACTTACTGAAAACTTCTTTATTTCTAAGACTCTTGGTCAACTAAGGCACACACAACACTTGTAGTACAATACTGAATAATCTCCACAAGCTCTCCTCATAACAACACACAAGCTCACCTAAGTCTCGATGAACGCGCCTATATACTAGCTACCACCACGTCATGACTTACACTCATTGCCAGATCTCATTCAGCGGGTGAAATAATATTTCGTTCAGTAGGAAGATAATTTACATAGTAAAATAAAATAACCAGAGATAGTAAAATCAAAAGGAAAGTGAATATAGAGTATACGTTACAGCATATATGTTCCTTTAGTGTCATGTGACATGCTGGCCACCACTTTACGGTGTTTCGTCTACACCTGTAGTGTTTTTAGATCAACTGCAGCATCTCCTTATCATTAACATTTCTCATTGTAGTACATATTTCTTCGTTGCATAAGTCACACTATGTTTTTATATCACCGTCGTTTCGCTTCTACGTATGCCTGCGCTATGGAATGTTACCTATGTATATAATTATCATTCTATTTCATTTTTGTTTTTGCTCAACCTGTGCCTACTTTATCATGCGTTTTAAGTTTTCAATACAGTGTACCTGGAAATATGTTCCTTCAGTGTCATGTGACACGTTGACCAACTTATGGTGTTTTCCCCTACACCTGCTGTGTATTTAGCTCAATTGCAGCATATCAGTATCATCAACATTTCTCATTGCAGTGTAAATATCATTGATTTTATCAGTTTGAATTTTGTTTGTAAGACGCTTCATGCTGAACGTCTATTTTATTTCGTTATACCAATAAAGCGATTTTGAAAAGCAGGTCCTCCAGTTCCCGTACATTTCGGGGTGGTGGTGATTTAGAGCAAACCCACTTTTCCAAGTCTAACCACAAATGTTCGATTAGGTTCATGTCACGTGACTTTGGAATTAACAGAAAGTCACCAGCATGTTCCTCCAACCACTCCTTGACGATTCTGGCAGTGTGGCATGGCGCATTATCCGGCAGGTAATGGCCATCACCAGCAGGGAACACAATGGGTGAACTTCGTCCGCAACGATGTTCAGATACCTGGAAGCTGTGAGGGATTGTGCTCTTGGGATAATGGGGACTAAAGTGTCCCAAGAAAATATCGCCCACAGCATAACACCGCCGCCGCCGGCCTGTTTCCGCCCAACAGTGCATCCAGGTGCCATAGCCTCCGTTGGTAATCGGCGTATCCGCGCTCGGCCGTCTACGTGATCCATAAGGAATCTTGATCCGTCGGACCGGGCCACTTTTTTCCAATCACCCACGGTCCAATATCGAAGATCTGTGGCCCATTTCATGCATTGCTAGCGATGACGTGCAGTGATCATGGGGACCCGGCTGGTTCTTCTTCTACGCAGGCCCATGCCCAAAAGGCTGCGATGAACTGTGCGCTGTGACACATTGCCCTGATCACCACTGTTGTAACTGCCGGTGATTTGTCGCACTGTGGCTCTGCGGTCGCTGTAAAAGACTCCGCTCCCCTCTGGCATCAATGAGCTGCGGACAACACACGGCTGAAAAACGGTTCGTCGTTTGGCCATCTGTGCACCACTTTTGATACGTACTCACTACAGCGGCACTTACACCACCCACAAGCCGCGCCGCTTCCGAGATCGTAATTCCCAACTGCCGTGCCATCAAATCGGCAGCTTTTCCCATTCTGACTCCTAACTCTCTACTAACTGAAAGCCAGTCCTCGGGTTGTATATATACTGCTATGTGAACTTCACCTGCGCCACCGTTCGGTCTCCAGGCGCGCTCATTTTTCTAGGCTGGGGGTGGTCATAATGTAATTCTCATCGGTGTATATCACGAGACTCGGTGATTAATTTAATTCAAATTACCTCTTCAATGGTACATTAGTAGAAGATATCAAACACTTCTTAAAACAGTTTTCACCAAAAGGAAGAATATTTACAGACAGATTCAATTAAACTCTCAAGAATAATGTATCCGGCAATAAAGAAAATAAAAAAAGGAACTTAAATTTTGTAATATAAATACGCCATGCTTAAAATTAAACCTATCCGATGCCGAAGAGATTTTTGATGCCATGCAAATTTAACGCAAATGGGTAACGGACCTAGTCAAAACCATTCCTGAAATCTGATTTTTGAATGCTGCCCAGTGAAGTGGCGCAACATCAATTAATTTCATTGATACTGAACAACATGGTTTACTAAACTATCGCCGAACATTATTTCTTCATGGGTTACATAAACATGAAAATATCTCATTGCAATCTGCCTAAATTACGAGAACCTGATGCGAAATGTCATAAAAGCCAATACAAAAATTCACTTCCGATACTATGAAACCTGTGCTTTGTAGTGAAATTTGGCTTCCTCTCGACGCCCAGAAGGAGGGGGAGGTTACCCGCTATTGACGAGATGTATAACACGATGGGGTGTAAGCTGCAGACATTGTAGACCAAAAGCTACCAGTCACCCTTACTAAAACACTTGTGATTTAGCTGTTCTTTCTATCTTGAGATCAGATTTTAGCTTGCGCATGCGCAGATAGACTTTCGTAGCCACATCGCATTTCACCTGTGTCAGGGTTGTTTGTTACGCTCGTCCAAATCTGAAGAATGTATAATAATAAAAATTAATATTGTTTTTGAAATACTAAACAGTCAAAATACTTACTATTCCCGCCGCCGTAGTCTAGTAAATATTCACTTATATGACTCACATATCTTCTTTCATTGATTTACGACAATAACATTCATTAATCCACCTACCTAAGTACCGCTCAAAGTCAGGAATTAGTAAACCTTATTGTTTGTTGCTATGATTTAATTCCACTTCGTATCTATGGGACTGTGGTTCGGTGTGATCATGTGAGACGCGAATAAATGCAATGTATTGTACGTAAATAAATGTATATCCTAGAATCACTCGTTGTATATATTTCACACCCACAAAGATCTTGAGGCCGCCGCCCCGGTGGCGCAGTGGTCTAAGCGCTAGCTTATGACCATTCGTCCGTATAAGGTTCAGATTCGAATCCCGGTGAGACATGGATGTTATGTTTGTCTAATGGTATTGGCTCTCTCCCTTCCCTGGAACCAGTGGCCCTAAATTTGGGTCAAGCGACTGCTTATAGACCATCGAGTTGCTCATGGTGGTCGTTAAACCTCCAATCAAAGAAAAAAAAATACCTTGTAAAACATTCAATCTGAACTTTGGGATACGTACCACCAATATTTTTACTTTGATCAAGAAAGATCGTGACCTAGTTCCAGAAGCTAACAAATTTGGTGTATAAACCATCCCACTTGATAAATTGAACCAAGTCCCCCCTTGCAGCCAATACATCGGATCAACCAAACGATCATTGGGAATTAGGCTCAATGAACATAAATATGCCGTTAAGAATGGCCTATCAAATATTGCTCCTGCAAGACTAGTGAACGATGGACAACAGTATCCTAATTGGAAAGAGGCTAAAATCATTATAACACCACGTACTATCTCCTCCTTCATTCACCAGAAATTTGATTATTGCTGAACATGGAACATCATGTTGTAATGACAATACTCCTTTCTACATACCGATACCTTGGACACAACTATTAAAACTTTCCTCCAGTTGTGGAGAATGAAAATATTTAGTATTTATAAAAAAAATTTGTCATATTCTAGTTGGACGTAAGTATGTATATCACCCGCTTATTACAGGTAAGTTACGTATGGTTGCCTCTTTATTGTATGTATTTGCCTTACTCATTTTTATTCACATCTTACTTGTCTTGTTTGTTATTTATTCGATAATTTGATCACTTGATTGTCTGTATCATATATCGATTTAAAACTATCAATTTGGATTTGACGACTTGATCACCTGTTTAATACGTCACGTTCTGCCTGTAGGTTACTTATATGTCTCCCCACCCAAAAATTCCTGTAGTACTTCCATCTGATGATGGTCTTTAGGAAGACCGAAAGTTCTTATGGGTTTATTTTTAACCTTTTAACTTATGCATTAAATAAGTTTTTGACTTCGTCGGAAGCTGGTGTACTGTTTCAATTATCGTGCTGCTACCTTAAACTTTTATCACTGACTCATTCCGCACGAGAGCCTGATGCCTTAAAAAACATCTTGGCCCTGCAAACGACGCACAACATAATTTATCTACAAAGAGTACCAGCGTACTCTCGCGATTTTTTTTTGTCAGTCTACTTTACAGAAACTGAAACACATCTGTATATAAACCGAGTGATCATTAAATTATGGCCACCCCTATAAAAAGTGGAAGCGGCCCGTTTACTACGTGATTGCTGACAGGGCGTGACTAGTCGACCGACGTAGCATATACAAGATGTGAGTGGAGCATTAGGTAGTAAAATTCGGGGCGTGAAGGGCAAACGGAAGGACTTATCAAACTTTGAGAAAGGACAGATTGTGGGAGCACGGAGAGCTAGTGCCTCGATTTCCCAAACAGCTGAACTGGTCAGTTGTTCGCGAGCTTCCATAGTTTAAGTACTGTGACGTGCCTGCCCGGCAGGACGCACAGTACATAAAGGCAGATAGCAGCGATAACGAACGTCCGCGTAGCTCAATTGGTAGAGCGACTTATTCCGGAATGAGGGGACCCTCGAGCCCCGGCGTGGACAAAAATGACGAAGAAATTTACTTCGTTATAATGGAGCCCGAACTTTCCGGATGACCCGGCCGTTCAAAATCTCGCAATGGTGTGATGTTCTTTCCACACCGCGAGAGAGGGAAAATAAGAGAATCTCTTCTTCAGCGCTTCTACAGAGGATGGCTGCCTGGAACGATTCATTGTCCCGGCTGACCCGTGGGCCATGCCCCCGCCCTCTTTCGGGGGGGGAGATGTGACGTGCCTGCCCAGCAGGACGCACAGGATATAAAGGCAGATAGCAGCGATAACGAACGTCCGCGTAGCTCAATTGGTAGAGCGACTTATTCCGGAATGAGGGGACCCGGGTTCGAGCCCGGCGTGAACAAAAATTACGGAGAAATTTACTTCGTTATAGTACTGGATATCAGGATTGACGTGAAAATAGTCAAACAAGGACCAGACGGCAAAATTGCACAGGGCAACGAAAGGACAATATGACAGGTGAGCGCCGGGTATGACGACCAGTACAGGCGAACAGACGTATCACTGTTTAACAGTTGACTATCCAGTACAACAGAGGTCAACCCAGAATAGTATCTGTCATGAACATGCGTCTCACGCTCGCACGTATGGCCAGTAACAGCAGACGACCCTGAAAACATCCTCTCCTAACCACGGTTCATCGGCGCAAGAAAAGCCTCGCCTGGTGTGAAGATCAAGCAAGTTGGACGTCAGATGACTGAAAATTAGTGTGCTGGTCTGACGAGTCGCGTTTTTTACTCCAGTCCGTGGCGGTAGCGTACTCATTTGGTGCAAACAATGCGAAGCACTCGATCCATTTTGCATGGTCTCCAAAGTGGTAGTCGGTGAACGCGGCTGTGTGGTGAGGGACATGTTTATCTGGCAGGAACTTAGACCCCTGGTACAAGTGGAACGATGTATCCCACTGTCGTGAATTGCTTGCTCACTCTGTACACCTAGCAATGTTGTACTTTTTCCCGAATGGTGACAGTGTCTTCCAAGATGATAATGCGCCGAACCACAGGTTCAGCGTTGTGCAGGAATGGCTTGAGGGACACAGTTCAGATTTTCAACATATCGATTGGCCACTGAATTCTCTCTTATATCAATCCCATAGGGCACTTGTGGGACACTATGGAACGGTATATGAGGCGTCTGGATCCACCAATCATCTCCATATCTGCATTTAAGGCCTCATTACACGCAGCTTGTTTGGCCATACCTCCCAACTGCTTCCGCATCTTATTGAATCGATGCCACGTCAGATAGCCGTGTAATGAGGATGAAAAGAAGAGCTACCAAGTATAAGGTAGGTGATCATAATTTAGTGATCACTCAGTGTATGTTGAATCGATGCCACGTCGTATAGCCGCTGTACTGAGGGCGAAAGGAGGACCTACGAAGTATTAGGTAGGTGGTCATAATTCAGTGATCACTCAGTGTATTTTGAATCGATGCCACGTCGAATAGCTGCTATACTGAGGGCGAAAGGAGGACCTACGAAGTATTAGGTAGGTGGTCATAATTCAGTGATCACTCAGTGTATGTTGAATCGTTGCCATGTTAGATAGCTGTTGTACTGAGGGCGAATGGAGAACCTACGAAGTATTAGGTAGGTTGTCATAATTCAGTGGTCACTCATTGTATGTTGAATCGATGCCACGTCGAATAGCTGCTGTACTGAGGGCGAAAGGAGGACCTACGAAGTGTTAGGTAGGTGGTCATAATTTAGTGATCACTCAGCGTACATGTCTATACACTTAAGTAGCAAATTATTAGTAACACCTACCTGACCAGAAAACAGCCTTGCTTCGATGTGGCATCGGTTCAACGAGGTATTGATATCGCATGTTTTACCATGCAGATGTGATGGCTTCCGTCCATTACCGAATGGTAGCTGGAGGGGACCTTTGTTACTAATGGCTTTCTCAATCTCATTGCAGAGGTTTTTAATTGGGTTAAGATCTGGGTATTGTGGGAGCCGTTTCAGTAATTTAAAGGTACTATCCCACTCCTGGAGCCACTGTGTGACGATCCGCGCATTGTGGCATGGTGCCTTTACCTGCTGGAAGTAGCCCTCTCCATCAAGAAACACCATGCACTTATACTGTGCTGCCTGGTCGGCAAGGATATTAAGATGCATCGTGGCACTCAAATGCTGTTCTAGAAATATTACGGAACTTAATGCCCGCCATGAAAACAGACCCCAGACTATTACACCACTTTCTCCAACTTATAGAGTTAAAGCTAGGCAGCTGGGTTCTATCGATTCGCGCTGTTGACGTCATATTCCGACCTTTCCATCGGCGTGTATTAGCAGAAAACGTGATTCATCGCACCAGGTGACCTTTTTTCGACGCTCAAGTGTCCAGTTTTGGTGCTGCTCTACCTCTGCAGATAAATTTGTTGGTTTTTAGCCGAGACCGGTGGTACACTAAGGGGAAGTCGGCTGTTGCAAGTCATTTCGAGCCAATGTGTGACGGGCTTTTTATGTGCGCCGTTAGTTGACGCAATGGAAGTTATCTGTTAACTCGTACAATCCTCTCAAGCCGCGGTTGTTCTCGAAATGGGCCAGTCGTTACCGTCCACAGAAAGACCGCTGACAGCTAGTTTTGTTATTTCTTCACTTTCATTGTTCTCCTTCGATACACTGACTGCTACTTTTGTTATTTCTTCACCATTAATTGTTCCCCTTCGATACAGTTGTTCTTGCATAGGTTTGACGTTTCTGAGATGCTTGACCCAGCCCACTTAGAGCCCACTATTATGTTTCCTTCAAAGCAGCTTAAATCACGATTCTTTCCCATATTACCGCTATCTAACGCTTTGTACACCTCTGAATCATTTGCAGTGACTGAAGTTTACCTTTCTTCAGTTAATTATAATATAAAAACGTATTTTCGTTAAAACGTTATAGCGAAATTTTCGTTAAAAAGTTAAAACGTTATAACGAAATTTTCGTTAAAAAGTTAGTACGTACTACAGAAATTTTCGTTACGCATAAGATTGCGACGCTGTAATTGCGAAACAGTGCCCATAGAAACAAGCAAGGTAATTTATTTGTAATCGAAAGGTTTTGCTAAAGTAGTAATGAAATATATAAGATTTAATTAATTTATAGTATGAAATTACGTACTGTAATTTTTAGATAATATGAGTCCGATCTGAAAAATTCCTTCTTTGTCGGGAGTGTTTCCGCTGTAAAATGTATCTCATATAGTTTCAAATTTTCTTAATGCGCAAGTTTGCCACTAGTTGGCGTAAGTTCACGTTACCGTTTACAACAATACCTGCGGGAATAAAACTCCGATATATAAAATTATTTTTTGGTCAGATACTACTAATTATGAAAAATCTTTGTGTGTGTTTTGTTTTTAAAAATAATTCAAAATTTCGCTGCTAGGGGCGCCTATGTTTAATCTGTTTCTCTTAATATCTCTGTTTCTAAATGTGCGATTTAAAACATTCTTTCAACGCTGGATACCATTAACCTTGTGGAACAATTTAGGTTAGTATTTGAGGAGTTTTGTAGTTCACAGTTCTGTCGCTAGATGGTGTTTGTGTACTTCTGTTTGCAGCGGTATCTCCGCTCCCTAAAACCCTATTGAGAAATTTCTTTTTCTCAGTAGGCCATTCGCTGCAATAGAGATGTGGAGCATTATCCTTTTTAAGTAATGCACAGATTTTCCGCTAGGAAGCGTAAAGACCAATACCTTATACTCTAGCTCTGCTTTCAGGAGACGTATTTGAAAAGTTCTTTTTCATTAGCATAGCCTTTTCCATGAAGAGTACTTTTCGCCTATCTTCACCTTTCCAATTATGCAAAATTCTTCCGCTAGAAGTCGTAAGTTGTCTTATGAGGAGCGCGCAGGAAAAACCAAACATTTACATCAGATCTAGATTTGCAGTAGGCAGAAAAAACGTTCATTGAATTATGCGCACTGAATTTCGTACTGTTCAACTATCAGCCACTTTCCTTTTGATGCTCTAAACGCGTCTATGGATGTGATTCAGATCAAAAATGTTTTAAAATCAAAATATTAAACTTTTTGTTGTTGACATGTTTGTTTTTGTTCTGGCTTCAAGGACATGTTTGTTTTCCATCAGATGTCCTAATGATTTGTTGGATTTTGCTTGAACATATTCTGAATTTAATCTACCATCTGTTCAATAATCAACCTGCCTTTAATAGAATACCTATTCTCTAACAAAAATCTCAAGGTTTTAAAGAAAAAGCTGATGGAGAAAGAGAAGCATTTTCACTTTTCAGTTAATGTTTTTTATTTTGTTTTTAATAATTTTTGTTCATTATTTACCAAAGTTGCTGTCACATGTTGGTATGTCTTTATTTTGCTCAATTTATTACAAATTAACAAAAATAGCAATAGGTGGTATAAAAAAATGCTTGACTGAGAAGAACGGATATTTATGAAAATTAGAAAACAAGTACATTATTAAAATTCAAATATGTAGACCACAGTCGTCTTCCAGGCAGTCACATTGTTCCTGATGTTCACATGGACGAATTTTATAGCACAAGAACCGAGTGTTCTGATGTTTGCAACCCATGAAAACTTTGGAACCACCTGGTGCACGATAGCGTTCTTTCTTAGCTTTTTCTTTCACACTTTCTCTTTTGGTTCTTTTCCTTTGTCTTTTTGAACCTTCCTTCACCATTACTAAACCATCTCCGACCTCTTCCGTATCTCTAAAACTATGACAAACGCACGAAAATAATCACCACGTTTGAACAGAACACGTCGACTGTCTGAAAACGTGAATGCCACTGCGTCACTCTTATTGGCTTCGTCACGTGAAGGAATTTTGGAGCTCTGATTAGTTCACTCGACATGCTTGATTTTGCTTGAGCCTGCAACTGGGACATGTTCGTTTTTGTTTGAATCGCGAATTTTTCGCCTATAAAATAAGTAGGAGCTGTTTGGTTTGGGTCGGCTTATGATACAGAAACGGAATCAGACCATCATCCTTTATCATATCCAATGCTTACTTCATAATTCACATTTTTGTGACATGTTTGGTTTTGCTTGCGCATTCCTCATATTTCCTTCTACATTTATTCTTCTAACTGTTCGATTTGAAAATCCAATACCTTCCTTCTGCCATGAGAAACTTTTTGTGCGCCATTTGTTAATTCTCGTAACATACCTTTTAGCTGTTGGTGGAAGTGAGTAGCTGCTTCTATTTTTGGATGTTTTATCGATTGTAGAAATCCGGTTAGATGTTTTTCTAACCGGTTACATTGACTTTGAATACCTTTGATAAATTTTAATTGCATCAGAAAGGATTCAAAAGACGTGCTCATTACAACCGAAAATTCGGTGTCATCTTTCTTTTTAATTTTCGTAACATTTTTTTTTTTTATACTCGTAGAAGTAAGTAGCTGTTTCTATTTCTAGATGTTTTATCGAATGTAGAAATCCGGTTGATTTTCTTTCTAACCGGTTCCATTGACTATGAATAATATTGATAAATTTTATTCGAATCAGAAAGGATTCAAAAGACGTTCTCATTGCTGCCGAAAATTCGGTATCATTTTTCTTGTTTTATAATGTACTGACGAATTCGTTTGCATGCAACATTTTTAAGAATATCTTTTTTTCTTGTTTTATCTGATAATTTTACAATTTGCGTCGAAATGTATCAAGGCATTTTATTTTTCAAAGTAGTTAATCGTATTTATCTTTTGTAATTAAGAAATTAAAAACATTTTGAAGAATTAATCTCCGAAGCATATGGCAGTCAGATAAGCACATTATTTTCTGGGAGCATCTCAAGGCCGTGATTAGGGGTCATACTTGCTACAAAACCTTCAGAAAACTTGAAAAGTTTTGAAATATTCTCGCATGAGATATATATTTTCAAGTTTTCTGAAGAGTTTCGTGGATGGGTAATAAATTATTGATCATTTTTATACAACAATGCAATTTAGCACCAATTTTAAAATAATATTTTGCTTTAAGGAAGGTAACGATACACGTGGGAAAACGTAACTTTAATAGGGTATATTTTTTGTAATACCCAAAACTTTTGACATATAACAAACAAACTCCCTAATGCACGCACTTTCAACTTAGATATATTATGTATGCATGCTCTGCTTTCCTGAAAATATAATTCCCTAATGAACGAGTATTTCCCGCATTTGCCTTTCTTCGTAGAAAACTAGATAAAGTTATGATTTTAAGTGGCTAGAAGACAGAGAAAATCAATACTACGTAGCGTGTAACTGTTACCATTCTCAACGGTGAAGGGGGTTTAGGCAATCGTGGGCATTGCGTCTGAAAAGTTCTGAAGAAAGGCAGAAAAAAAACAAAAACTAACATTTTTAGTATCTCTAAAATCAAACTACCTTTGCTGCTCTATTTGAACCTTTCTTCCCCGCGGGAAAACACAAACCGAAGGCGTTCAAGGCCATTAATAATTTTACTTCATAATATCGAATGATCTCATGTAAGACGAACTGAATCTCTTGCGCGTTAAAAATTTGCAATTTCCGGTAAAGCTATTTATAGTCTCTGTTATTAAAACACGTTGGATATTTTTATCGCGAAAGGAAGACGAATTTCTTTTTTAGCTCATTAGTCTCGAAGTAGTTAGTAGGTACGTAAACAGTAATGTTATCGCCCGAGGCAGCGAGGATATTAGTATGCTTGGATCCTTCAATATGCTTCCATGTAGGTGTACTGATAGAAAAAGGTTAATATTTAATTAGGCTCCTCTCCCCTCTAGTCTTTCCTGGTCTGCTCATTTCTGGCATTGGAGTACCTGTCCTTGCATAATAAAAAGACAGGAAATATATTATTATATTTCAGGGTTTAAATAAGATAATTTTCACGCAAAGAATAGCTCGGTTACTACGTTTTATTTAAACTACACTGCTGGACATAGAAAATGCCACACCAGGAAGTACTCGTTTGAGGGACATGCAAATTGGTGGGTGGGTGTTGACAGTTAAGTTATGTAAATTATTGAAGTTGCGAGGCAATTACGTGAAAGGTGAGGCAGATAAAAGGGTAAAACGGTTCAACGTACCTAAGTTAGGTCGTCCTCACCTGGGCGTGTGAGCCACTACATCGGAGTGATCTCGGCAGCGAAAGTACGTGTAACGAGAAAGACTGCATAGGCAACGTCCACTTGAATTCTGTCATCACCAGAGATGGAAACGGGTCACGGGTCAGCGGGTCAACCGGTCGACAATTTCTTGAGGGTCAAACCAGTCGGGTCAAAGTGTTCCTTCCCCGATTTCGACCCGGTTTTATTTCCATTTTATTTTTGAAAAGAAAAAAATATTTCAAAGAAAAATACGTACTGTGGAGTTTTGTACTTCATACTGGTGCCAGCGGACTAAAAAATGATTTGTCATACAAAAATATTGCCGGCTTTTTTCTTAAAGCAACGAACATTTCCACAGACCAACGATACGGCGCAGACGCTAACTCATCGATACCACATGTTATAAAATGATACTTCCTTTGCGTTTGTTTCCAGAGCGATTGTTTGGAGCAAAGAACAGGCAAACACGTATCACGGGCTTCTCTGGTGATTCACTCTCTCATGCCCCGAGTGTCACATTGTAACACTGAGAGAGCTACTTTTTTTGTAATTGTAGCTTTAAACGACCACTGTGAGCTATAAGATAAGCTATAAGCAGTCACCTGTCCTTACTTTAGAGCCACTGGTTCCGGGGAAGGGGAGACGTGCCAGTGCCGTGCCGTAAGACAAACACAACATCCATGCATCACCGGGATTCGAACCCGGATTCATCTCGGACGAATGGTCTCAAGCCAGCGCTTAAACCACTGTGCCACCGGGCGGCGTTACTTTAAACAACGGATCTTTTGCATTGCGCAATCAAAGGTTTTCGTTTGACGTGCTAACATCTCATTCCCATTGCATGTCGTGTCGGAATTGAAGCCCTATTTGTTTATATGGATGAATTAATACACAGTCGAATCAGATTATTGTGACCACCTCCTACTTTTGACGTCAACATTGCGTAGCCAATGAAAGAAAGCACGTGTCGTGAGCTAGCTTGGAGAGTATATAAGGTGTGCTTGTAGGCATTCTGAAAACATATCACTCGTTGCTGTCATGGATAAAAGGAGCGATTTATCAGATTTCCAAAAAGGTATGATTGTCGACTTTCGGGACAAGGGTGGAAGTATTTCTGAAACAGCGCAGTTTGTGAACTGTTCGCGTGCTGCAGTGGTGAAAGTGTATCGTGATTGGAGAAATGGCACCATTGCGAATAAGCGAGGTGGAAACTGGGGAGCACCACGTGCCATTGACGTAAAAGGTGAACGTCGGCCTCGAAGGTGGGTGAGGGCCGATCGACACGCTACAGTGGAGCAATTCACTGGCCCAATGAACCAGGAGGCAACCGGAAGTGTGTCTAAAACGACAGTTCTACGAACCCTGCTGCGTATGGGGTTCCGATGCAGACGGATGGTCACTGCACTTATGCTAACGAAGGTGCATCGGCAGAGAAACTTACATTTGCACGGCAGTATCGGAATTGGATCTCCGCTGATTGGCAAATGATTGCCTTCTCCGATGAGTCACGTTTTCTGCTTCATCGAACGGACAGACGTTGGCGTATAAGGCGAGAAACATCGGAGAACAAACACTCTTCAAACATTGCTGGCAGAACACAAGCTGGTGGGAGCAGCATTATGGTCTGCGGATTGTTTTCGTCGCATTCACTGGCCACTCATACCTGTGGAAGGCATTATGGACCGAATTCGTTATGAATCCATCCTTGCAGACCACGTACATCCCCCCATACATGCTGATTGTCTTTCCTGGGCAGGATAGGATCTTCCAGCACGACAATGGTGGGATTTTCTGTGGTGGGTTTACGTGAAACACTTTGGGAACGGTTGTGTTGATTGCGACCATCATCTATAACCTTTCTTTTGCCGGCAGTGGGATTCAAACCACATCTTCCGGCACTGGAGCTGCTGCTTTCCCAATTGAACTACACTGCCAGGCTTTTCGTTGCTTCGTTGTCCTTTTAACTCCGACGTCACATCATTCGACCCTGAGAAATATCGGGGCACGAAATCTCTCAGAAGGTTTAGGTTCAACCCACAGCAACACTCAACGACCATTTCGCTGCAGAAGTGTTTATTTATTATTTATGTATGATGTCCATCCCACAATTAGTTTTCAATCTTCACGGCCAGGAAACCCATTTTGGATCGGGCACCAGTATCACCTTTCTTTGCGACAACGAAATTCGAATCCACATCTCCCTGCTCTGGAGAGGCTGTTCTTCCAAATGAACTACGCTTGAAGGCTTTTCACTGTCCATTTGACTCATACGTCACACAACGCACCACAAGGATAAGCTGACGTACTCGCCGGGGGCCTACGCCCCTTCGTGGCTATCCATTTCCCCGAGCAGAATGCCTTCTTCCGAGACAACGCCTCGTCTTATATCTCCCATTTGGTGAAGCACTGCTTGGAGTAGCACTCCATATTGAGTTCGCAACTCTGGAATGGCCCACTGACTCCCTTGATTTGAACCCAATTGAGCATCTACAGGACGAAGTGGTACGAGCTCGTTAATTGATGCACGACGAGATGGTCTGCATGATATGTACAGCGCACATCACTCATATGCCACCTAACGCGCTGGAGTGAGCCATTTACAGCGAAGAGCCAAATTATTATGACCAAGGTTTCTTCGTGCAAATCGAAGTAACTGCAGGTAAACGACGACGCACGTGAAGGTCATAAAACGGTATAATAGAACCTGATATTGAGCTTCAGTAATCAGAGTTACTCTTGTTCTCCAGATGGGAAAGGCAGCGGAATTACCGAGTTTGACGAAAGCTAAATTGAAATGGCCAGACGGCTGGGCCACAGCCTATTCCAGGCGGCAAGGCTTGTGGGGTACTCATGGTCAGCTGTGGTTAGTACCTGCAAAAAGTGGCCCGCGAAGGGAAGAACCACGAACGGCCGGCAAGGTGCGGGCCGACCGCGGCTCATCGATGCTAGAGGTGAGCGAAGGCTATCCCGTAAGGTACAAGCCAACAGAAGGGATAATGTGAAGCAACTTGCCGCTAATTTGAATGCTGGTAACGGGAGTAATGTGTCACAACACACAGTACATCGAAACCTGATGAAAATGGGGCTGCATCGCCTCAGGCCGCTCCGAGTGCCCATGCTAACCTCGGTTCATTGTCGAAAGCACCAACAATGGGCCCACGAGCATCAAAACTGGACCTTGAATGATTGGGCGAAGGTAGTCTGGTCCGATGATATAGTTTCCTGTTGCACCATGCAGACGGTCGAGTACATGTGCATCGTTTACCCTGAAATTTGTAGGCACCACGATGCACTGTAGGACCGAAGCAAGCCGGTGGACGAAATCTAATGCTTTGGGCAATATTCTGCTGAGAAACCCTAGGTCCAGTCATTCATGTGCAAGAAACTATGACGTCTACCACGTACCTAAGCATCATTGGAGACCAAGTCGTACCTCCTTGAATGGCAACGGTATTTCCCTCTAGTAGTACCTTCTTTCAGGGGTATAATGCGCCATGTCACACTGCCCGGATTGTTCATCAATCCAATCGAGCATCTGTGTAGTTTGTGTTGGAACAGAAAATCCGATCTGCAGCAGCTTAACCACGTAACTTAAAAGAGTTAAAGCATCTGCTAGAAAACTGTTTGTACCAGATAATACAAGACAGCTCTTCGGTTTAAGTAACGAGGGCAGGTGTACCAAATAAAACAAGTTAGTAAAATCATGCAATGCATTGATTATGATACGCTTTCCAACATACCAGAAATCATTACTCAAGTTATGATGGTAATGGATGTGGAATAGATTTCGCTCCTGTGCCCTGACTTTTGACCCCATTTCGATGATATTCAACAAAACCGGTTCAGCATACCTCCGGAACAACATACTAAAGTTTTGTCGCAAAACAAGCATGTTTAGTCAAGTTATGAGGATAATGGCTGTGGAAGAAATCTCGCTAATGTGCCCTGACCTTTAACTCCATTTCGATGATATTAAACAGAATCAGTTCAGTTCATCTCCGGAACAACATGATAAAGTTTTTTCGCAATCGATGTATTTTTACGTATGTTATGACGCATAAAGCCGATGGAATGGATCCCGCTCCTTTGTCCTGATCTTTGAACCCATTTCGCCTATTTTCAATAGGGTTCCTTCCCACGTTGTACTAAAATTTCATCGAAATCGAACCACTTTTACGCGAGTTATCGTGCGGACGGACGGACGGACGGACGGACAGACAGACGGGCAAAGCTGGAGCATATACGCTTCTTCTACGGTTGGAAAGCGTAAATGACATCTCATTGAAGTGTATTGAAAAGATCCTCTTTCTGATATTAATTTGTGGCGTTTATTCTTTTCAATCAAAAAGAGATCTCCCCTTTTCTCCCCCGACACGTGAGTATCCCTTGATTCAACAACTTTTCGCAAGGAGAAAGAAACTAGAAAAGTATCTTGAACAGGATAAGAACTTATATTATTTTTCATGTTATTACCTCTTGGTCGTTAGGAAATTAAGAAATAATCAGCTAGGCATATAGTCTTAGTTCATTTTCTGCAACAAAATTTTTAAAAGATGAAAATGTAGCTGCTTTGCTATATTCCAATTCTTTCACTATCGTACGACATCACAGATGCACCGTTTCAAAATGCTATGGGGTCAGCTGACCAGATAAAACAGAATCCAGCAAACACAATATAATTTTTAACCCTCGGTCGTATACAAGTTTTATTTTTTCGCATTGCATGACTTGCGAACACTGCAGATTATGAAATCAAATATTTTATGTGAAAAACGCAATCTGGTAAACGGTTTATTGTATTATGTAAATCTAAACCTTTAAACATGAAACCTTTTTTGTCTTCTCGGACCACATTTCGCATATAAATTATTTTCTAAAATGCAAAAAAAAATGTTGTGTTGTTAAGAGCTGGCTCAAAAAATGAAGTAAAAAAATCTGCGATTCCTGAATCACGCTACATCGCGTTCCATATATTTTCTACAAGAAAACCTTTATGGTTTGAAGATGGTTACGTCTCGTCTGAGAAAATTCTTTATGACGAACGGTCGTTGAATACATACGCCATCACGAATTTCACTTTTGGAAAATTTTTAAGGAGGGCTTCGCTTCCACGCGCGCATTTGGCATTTTCACAGCTGAAGAGCTCAAGTTCAACACAATAAATCTGTGTTTTCGATAAATTTCGGTAATAAACGTTTATTGTCAAGTTATGCCAGTAATAATTTTTAAAAATTTTGTGCAAGCTATCAAATCTCAGTTTTCAAGGCACTGTTTTATCGTAATTAAAATGCAGGATATAACTTGTATTCAACAGGTAGCTACACGTAAAATTGCTATGACTTGAAGCAAATCATGGCTTTTTCCTGTGTTACGCGAAACAATGAATAAAATCTTTTTTCAAACTAAAGGTCTAACATTATCCTTGCATTTTGCAATGATTTTTAGGACTCAGTTCCCTAAAGAGTGTCAATAAAAGTGACACTGACTAAAACGCTATTCGAAGAAACTGTTAATTTAACTTAGTTTCACGCTATGCAATTAGTAAGCTTGCATCTTTTAAAATTATTACTCCGCCATAAACAGAAGTATTGATATTTTCGTTTCACTTTTAAAGAATTTCCCTTTTAATCAAATTAAAGTGTTAACTGCAAAAATGGTTGCTTAAGTAATAATATATTTCGTCAAAATGTGTAGCAATTCTAAACCAAACACCTACACAGTCGCATCCGTGTAAATATCAAATTGGAATTACTGGATACTTTACATGGAGCTCATAAATCAAAATTAAATCTTGTTGTTGATCAATATCGTTGATATCCGTTTTTACGCTTTTCAACCGTAGGTTGAAGAAGCGTATATGCTCCAGCTTTGTCCGTCTGTCGGTCCGTCCGCACGATAACTCGCGTAAAATTGGTTCAATTTCGATGAAATTTTAGTATGCGGTAGGGAACAAACTGGGGACGAACCCTATTGAAAATAGGCGAAATCGGGTCTAAGGTCAGGACATAGGAGTGGAATCCATTCCGTTGCCCTTATGCGTCATAACTTGACTAAAAATAATTCTATTGCAACAAAACTTTAGCACGTTGTTCCGGAGGTATACTGAACCAAATATGTTTAATATCATCGAAATGGGGTCAAAGGTCAGGACACAGGAGCGATAATTACTCCACAGTCATCCTCATAACTTGAGTGATGATTTCTGGTATGTTGGAAAACGTATCATAATCAATGCATTGCATGATTTTACTAACTTGTGTTACCATAGTTATAGTTTCGTTTTAACAAATAAGAAGTTTTACAAGCATTACAAATTTTGAAGATGACAATCCGATTTTTGGCGTAAATGTGACAAGGATGGTAAGTCAGATAATTTTTGAAAACTTGAAAATTTTCATCGTCCTGGAGCGGGACACGAACCCGCGTCTCCCAGAAAACGCCTAGGTATGCTAACCACTACACCACCCAGAACGACCAAGTTTCAAGTTTCCGATCAATTTGAATTTAACCATCACAGGATTCTGGGTGGTGTAGTGGTTAGCATACCTAGGCGTTTTCTGGGAGACGCGGGTTCGCGTCCCGCTCCAGGACGATGAAAATTTTCAAGTTTTCAAAAATTATCTGACTTACCATCCTTGTCACATTTACGCCAAAAATCGGATTGTCATCTTCAAAATTTGTATTATATGGCGTAATCCCGTATTTCTTTCATGATTTACAAGCATTGTTGAAGCAACAGATTTCTTTGACCAAAGCATTCGTGTTTCCTTAAATAACACTGTAAAGCCGTTTTCTACACTTCCCCTTTTCTCTATTGTAGTGTATGGGAATTAACGTACTTTGTATCAAATAATATTGCGGACACAACTTTTGCTAACGAAATAATTATTTCTGATGCTCAGTATTGAATATAGCTCGTTTTAAACAACTAAACGGCCTATCACTTCCTTTTGGCTACATGTGAACTAGACTGGTTTCCATAAGTTAAGGAAAAAACAGAAAAATTGTAATAAGTTAAATAATACATGATCAAATATTACGAAGTTTGGCGAAAACCTGTATCATATCGTATGTTAGAGAGAGATCGCAAAACATTTCGTAATAAACACTTCATTCCGACAAAATTCACCACATACAGAACCACGAGGAAAATGAAATAAATCTAAAAGTATCTCAATAGGGAATGCGGTCACCGACCATAACAATGCAGGCCTGACAGCGATATTTCGTGCTGTTGATGAGGACAACTAGGAGCTGTGAAAACACAAGTTTCTCAGTGACAGAGATCGGAGTTAGTTGTTCATGTACAGCTGCATATTTGTCGTTTTGACACGTGCTTTACCTCTGTAGTACTCACATCATCTCCGTCTTAATTTTTTTTATAAGCGAAGAACGAACTTTCATTAATTGTAGAGGATGTGTTGAACAAACATAACATTTTTGGAAGAACCCAATGGCCCGTGCAACTGTTTTTACGTTCAGGCCCCAATGTGAAAACACAAATTTGTCTGTGCCCCTTCATTCCAGAGTAAGTTGCTCTCCCAACTAAGCTACACGGACGGAATGTATAGCTGCAGATTTATCGTCTTGACACGTGCTTTACATCTGTAGTGCGTCATAGAGATCAGTAGGTGGCAACGATCATTGTTCGTGCAAAGCTTGTCAAAATCTCTCCAGGTTTTGCGGTGGGGAGTTTAGGGCAGCAACACTTCTCCCTAGAACATCCCAAACATGCTCAATTGGATTAAGATCGAGAGACTTTGCAGGCCAATCCATACGGCAATAGTGTATTTCTTGAGGATACTGTTCTAACAGCTTCGCTCGGTGGGAATTAGAATTATCGTCTTGTATGAGCAATGTATCTCCTATGGCACCTGCATAATGGCGAACTTAGGGGTCCAGGACATCATTCCTATAGCGTGGAGTCTTCATGGTTTCACTTGGAAGCACATAGAGGTCTGTGCGCCCTCATTCCGACAAAAATGACCACATACAGAACCAGGAGGAAAACAAATAAATATAGCATGCTGCCACCACCATAAGTGTACCTTTCACTGGCTATGGGGAAATGATAGCGTGTCCCTCGTTCTCTCCAGGTCAGAGAACGCCTGGAATCGCGTCAACTAACATGTTTCAGTCAAAGCCGCTCAGAGCACTTATTTTGCCCAACCTGATCCCTAATCGAAAACTAGGTGATGTCTGACGAGTCAGTAGGCCTGATTTATGTAGCACACTGCGATCACGTGACGTTTTACATCTTCAAGTGAGCCATTTATGTGACGAAGGAAAATGCACAGAAAAAAATGGCATCTCGTGTATATTTGTATGCATCACGATCTTCTTCTTTACTTCCAACAAACGCAAAGAAAGGAACACAAATTAAAACTGAGAATTAGATACTTACGATCAAAACGAATTAAATTAGTGCGAGATACTTTAAAACAATGTAAAATGAGCGGAACACAAATTTTACATTGTTTTGGAATTTTTAAGGTTTTGCATTTTAAAGTTTTGTTTTGGAATTTTTTGAAGTTTTTTTGGTACGTTAAAATAAATTATATTATAAAAAGAAATATAAAACTAACAAATAGGCTGAATTTCAAAATTTCTTTGAACCTGAAAATATGAAATTTTTAGTACATAAATAACTAAGCTCAATTTGTGTCATGAATATAAATGAAAGATGAGAACTCCTGTGTCTAAATAATTTTGAAAAAAATTTAAAGTCAACGTCAAACTAAATATTCGGGTGAAACCAACAAACCGTTATATAATAGTTCAAACTATTGGAATAAAATTAAGAAAACTTATGTAACGTATACTATAGTATAACTTTTCTTCTTTGTCCCTGTATCTATGCAAATTCAGTTTATTCCCCTTAAGCATTTTCCACACTTAACGTTTACATTTTCTCTCTCACCCGAATGTCTTTTGGCAACAGCAAATGAGGTCGGAGGCTGTATGATGTATGTAAAAGAATGAGATAAGAATATTGTTTTTTAATACACTGACAACCACAACATTAAAATTACCTCTGCGTTATGAAATAATCGTTCGTGTAGCCGATCAGCGTCACGTACCATGGTCGCAAATGATATATATAATACCTGGGTCAAAGCTATCTCAGTCAGTGGCCTAGTGGTCAACGTTCGTGACTGTCGCGGAGAAAACATCGGGTTCGATCCCAGCCGGTACGAACGCTCGAACCACTGAATATCCGCCTTGCGTCGGATTGGCACGTTAAGCCGTCGAGTACTGCTCCCCTCGGAAGTAAATAAGGGCGTCTTCTGCCTCGCTTCCGTGTGACTTTCCTATCGGGCACTCTAGCCCAAATCTCCTAGCTTCCTATTTCTAAGGGTTGTTTAAAACCTGGGGTCAGACACTCCCTTCCTAAAATCCTGTACATCTGATCTGATCTCTCTCAGTCAGTATTTCGTTTCATCTCAATATAGGAAAAGAAAAGGATTTTTCTGATTTCGACAAAGGTCAGATCGTTATGGCAAGACACCTGGGTAAGAGCATCTATGAAACAGCGATGCTGTTCGGCTGCTCACGCTATTCTGTAGGTAATACCTATTAAAGATGGTCCGGAACAGGTGACACTCCGAGCCGTCGACGAGGCGTGAGCAGACCACACCCTATTGATGCCAGATGTCAGCACAGGCTATCTCGTCTTGTCTTCAGCAACGGGGGCTACTTTGTATGGCATTACCCATAATTTCAGTTGTGGTGAAGGCCCAATGTATCCGAACACACAGTTCATCAAACGCACTTGGATATGTGTCTCCGCAGCCGCAGACCTATTCGTGTGTCTATGCTCACAGCCGTTCACCGTCATCAACATTTGCAGTGGGCACGTAATCATCGACATTGGACCATAGAAGACTGGAAGAGGGTCTCATAGTCAGACGAATCCCGTTTTCTGTTATACCATGTTGACGGACGAGCTCGTGTGCAACGTTTACCCAAGGAAGTCTTCTCACCTGAAGTCTTCTCACCTGGATGCAATCCACGCGGCTGGAGGGAGTGTGATGATCTGGGCAATATCTTCTTGGGGAACACTTGGGACTCTTTTTTCCAGTACAGCGAACTCTGACAGCTGTCACGTACCTGAACATCGTGGCTGTCCAAGTACACCATTTTATGGCAACAGTATTCCTTGGCAGAGATGGCTCCTTTCAACAAGACAATGCTCCATGCCCCACTGCGAAGGAGGTTAAGGAATGGTTCCAAGAACTTGAAGAGAGAAATTCCGTTTGCTGCCATGACCCCCAAATTCGCCGGAAATGAATCCGAGCATTTGTGGTTTGAGTTGGAGAATTGTAGAAACGGGCATGCGCGAGCAGCGTCACCCCAACCACGTAATTTACGGGAACTGCGTGATCTTATGTTGCAGTCATGGTATCAGATATCAAAAGACACCTACCAACATCTCGTGGAATCTCTGCCTCATCGGGTGATATCGGCGAGAGGAGGAACTACATCATATTAGGTAGGTGGGTTTAATGCTTTGGCTGATCGATCTATACGTTCGCTGGCTGACTTTCTTACGAGCTATGAGCGCGAGCTGTGAAGCTGATTTTCACCAAGCTATCCCTTTGATAGATATACTTGTTAATTTATGTTCGCGTTAGATATTACTATGCGATAGTCGATGTTTGTTCAAAGTCTGTTATTCGAGCTTGAGTGAAATGCATGTAGAAAGGTGTTTTCATTACAGTTGAAGTGACTTCTGATGTGCTGACGTAAATAAAATGTTAACTGTAAGTAGTTCTCTTGTAAATGTTTTAAAGTGACATTGCTGTGTTTAATTAAGGGCATTAATTTTTAGACTATCCAGGATGTCAATTGAAACGAACCAGCTACGATTGTGCGGCAAACTTCGCGTAATGTGGTGTTCTAGATTAGCTTAATTTTTTTACGTTTATTTAAGATATTAAAACGAAAGAACATTACACTTATCTCTAACTACAATCGAACCTCGTTTATACGTTTCTCAGTTATTGCCATGGTCCCCAAAATCGCTATTTTTCACTTTTGTATGTAATTCTGCGTTTGTCGCGCTATTTTACTGTACTTTGTATCGCTTTTTAAACTCGGTTATACGTAAATCATTACACTCATGCGATTATACGTTAAAATTTGAATTTCAGATTATCAGAAATACGCGGTTCTTTGATTATTTTATACGCAACCAGGTACGTTAAAACTTCAAGAGAACTGAGACAGCATTGTTGTGTTCCTTCTAGGTGCAGCCAAAGTTGAACCTTCATTGCATCAGAGAAGCGTATGCTGTTGTCTTTTTCAATTTGGATGAAAACACATACAGCACCCATAAAAATTAGAAAGGGAGTGAGACATGGTGACACTATATCTCCCAAACTCTTTAATGCTACATTGGAAAATGTCTTTCAATCACTGAACTGGGAAAACAAAGGGGCAAATTAATGGATATTATCTAACTCACGTTCGTTTTGCTAATGACGTAGTCATTTTTGCAACTACCCCATCATTCAGGAAAATGATGATAAGAGTAAAAAAGTGGAATTAAAAATAAACTTTCAGAAGACAAACGTGATGTACAATGCTTTTGCAAGAAATGAAGATTTATCGATTGATGGGGAAAAGCTGGAGATAACTGATACCTACATATATCTTGGGCAGCAGATATCAAGCAAAGGTAACATTAATGAAGAAATTAATAGGAGTATAAAACTTGGTTGGAGAGCTTTTGGAAGAAACAGTGTAATTTTTTAGAGCAATATGCCATTATGTCTTAAAAGAAAAGTATCTGATCAATGCATCCTGCCAGTGCTTACGTATGGAGCAGAGACGTGGATTTTAACTAAAAAAGACATACAAAGGCTGCAGACAACTCAACGTAGCGTGGAGAGGTGCGGTGCATGCTTGGTGTAACCAGGAGAGATAAGAAGAGGAACTCGTGGATCAGAAAAATGACAAGAGTGGAAAACATCATGATCAGAGTAAAATCCTTGAAATGGCAATGGGCTGAACATATTGCCAGAAGAACGGACCACCAATGGACAACCGAAAATTTGAACTGGATTCAGAGGGACAGGAAAAGACCCAGAAGAAGACCACATGGGAGATGGGTGGATGAAATTCGAAAGTATGCGGGAGTAACATGGAGGAGACTGGCACAAGACAGACCTTTCTGGAAGAAACTTGGGGAGACCTTCGGCCAGCACTGGATTGATAATGGTTGACATTGATGTTGATGATAAAATCTCTGGAACGTAACTTTGTGACTCCACCATTTCGTGGCATAGTAGAATAGAAAACTAACAATATTCAACATTCTGCTTTCAAATGGATGCACTTGGAATCCCCGAAAAAAAAATCTGTTAATTCATGAACTTTATACTGAAGAATTGCTATTAGTTGTGAGGATTTCACTTAATCTAGTAGAATCAGGGTTTTTATAGACATATAGATTCGTCAAAAGAGAAATTTAATTTCCATAAGCATCATGATTTTTACAATGTGATAAAACATATTGAAAGTGGATTGTAAGACGCCCATCTGCATAAGGGACTTGGTACCCACCTCGACTCCACAATATATTACAGTCATTCGTATCGAATTTTATCGCACGTTTTGAACCCTACGAAATGAACGTTTTTAGGACTTTGTTCAACAGGGCACTAACTGTATGCTCAACCACGGAAGCGGGAGCTGCAGAAATACATAATATCCTTAGCAAGGGGATCACCGCAGGCTACAAAGAACAAATCTTGCGCTCCAGTTTACGCAAAACCCAGTCCAATAGACACCAAGCGTCCAACGTTCCTAACGGAAAAGAGCCTTTACGCTACGTGGGACCTACATCATACGTCCCTAGATTTTCGTTTGCTTTCATGAACATTATAATGTTGGAGTTGAAATAAAATCACCTGAACCAATTTCAACTGTTGTAATGAACGTATTAGGTGTACGAATAAGTTTTAAAGCGGTTTTTGTGTGACGTATACCGCTAATATACATATCCGACATTCCCCCGCGTTGTTATCATGTGAATGTAACTGGTCCAGAGTATAAAATGTGATACAGAAGTTTGCCCAAGAGTCAAACGCGCTTGAACGTCGGTAGGTGAAAGATGGCAAGCGATACTGCATATATCAGACACTGCATTCGTTATGAATTTCATCAAGGAAAACGTGCTGCAAAAGCATGTGAATCGATCTGTTCTGTTCTGTGGGAGAATATTGTATCGAAAAGCTCGTGTGGGTTTTGGTTTAGACGGTTTAAAGCAGGTGATTTTGGTGTTAGCGATCGAGAACATGGCGGCGCTCCGCAGGAGGTTGCACATGAGGAATTACTAGCATTGCTGGATGACGATTCCTCTCAAACGCAAAAACAACAACCTAAACAACTGGGGGTAACTTAACAAACCATTTCCAATCGTTTGCGCGCAATGGGAAAGATTCAGAAGGAAGGAAAGGGGGTGCCACATGACCTGAACTAGAGGAACAACGATAAGCGTGTCATGAAGTGTTTGAATCTGTTGAATAAATAACACAGAAAGTCTTTCCTGTGGAAAATCGTTAAGGGTGATGAAAAGTGGATATAATGCGACAATCCCAAACGCAAAAACACTGGGTAGACCCCGGTGAAACAACGATTTCAACACCGAAACGCAATATTCACTCCAAGAAAGCTATGCTGTGCATCTGGTGGGATATGAAGGGTGTGCTCTATTATGAACTTTTGGAACAGTTTGAACCAGGAAATCTGTCGGAAACGTCCATTCGCAGGCAAAGTATTGCGTCTAGTGAAATTACTGCATGACAACGCTAGGCCACATGTCGCGAAATCGGTCAAGGAAACGTTACTGGCGCTTGGGTAGGAAGTTTTGGAGCACCCGGCGTATAGTCCCGACATAGCCTCTTCAGACTATCATTTGTTCTGATCGATGCAACATAGTTTGTCTGCTGTACGGTTCCGGACATGTGCAAAAATAGGTTGACGACTTCATCGCGTCACACGACGAAGTATTCTTCACGGCTGGAATCCGTCAGCTGCCCGACCGATGGCAGAAGGTGATAGCCTGATAGATGATGACGGAGCATATTTTGATTCGTAAAGGTATTTTTGTTTTCTCTCAAATTACATGTTGCGTTGTCATAAAACGCTTTAAAACTTATTTGTACACCTTATATAATCTATACTAATATATAAAGAGAGAAAGTTTGTTTGTGTGTTTGAGGTAATCTCGAAAACTACAGAACCGATTCGGATAATTCTTTCACCGTTGGGAAGCTTATTTCTTTCCGGTGGACATAGGCTATTTTGTTTATTTTTTATTATTTTTCATTATGTTTTTATTATTTTTTTATTATTTTTAGCTGTACTGCCGAATCAGATGGCTTTCAAGTAGTTCCCGATTTCTCGTGTATTGTTCTGTTTTGTTTACATACAACCTGATCACACCCAACGTGAAAGAAAGTAGTTCCCTACAATATACGGATTTTTTTTTACTAATCTAGAAAAACCCTGAACCGATTCGGATAATAAGAACTAAGTAGTTGATAGCGGAGGGCTTAGTTAAAAGTTCGATCACCGCAGAAATGCAGATGGCGTTGTAAGTACTGAAGCGAGAACAAACGCCAGAATAACGAACGGCGGATTGTACAAAGAAAATGCCATGGTAACATAAAAAAATTATTTAAGACATTAAAAATTAGCGATAACATATCTGCGGGTCAATAGCTTTCATTTAAAAAAAAAACCCTGAAAATCTCTCTAGTGGGTTGCGCTGAGGTATTGTAGAAAGAAACAGCTTTGTGTTTTAAATATATAGATGACGTTTCCCACGAGCGCTCGCACATCTATGAGAGTCCACGATATCTTTGAATATTTTACCTATTTTCATACTGTTCTTGTTTTTCTTGTATTCTAACGTATTCAGTTTTGCCTTAAGAAAGTCTCCCGTTCGGAGAGCGAAAGCTTGGCGTTTATAAAGTTATTACACCATTAAAATGGAGTGTGTGTACATTAGTGGTTTATTTGAAGCATATTGTAAAGTGTTTCGTCGCTTTTTTTATTTCGCCGCCAGTTCGACTTTAAATAAATCATTACTAAGATAGCTTGTAATCCTCCAAGTATATATTTTACAATAGTACTTAACATTTTGAAATTTTGTTTATACGTTTTTTTAAGGCTAACCCCTAGAAAATCGTATAACGAAGGCTCCACTGTATATTGTGTAATGTGTTTTTATTGATTATTTTTCCTTTATCAAAGATAAAAAGCACAGTTTTATACATTACCGACGAATCATCGCTAGTAATGGAAAAAAACTCAATCAAAAAACGTCAGTGATGTAATGATAAAATAACACTGTAACATCGACGTAAATTTATTTCCTTTCAACTTTACTGAAATTGCAGTAATATTCCACTCGGCCTTGCCTGAACGGAATTCTGCAAATCTTTGTTTCTTTGAACATCTTGTTAAATTTCAAGCGACACACAACCCGCGCTATCACGAATTCGAAGGAATCGATTCTGAAGGAACTAAGATAAAGTTAATGCATCGAACTCTGAAAATAAGAGTCGTAACAGAAGTTTCACGCGTCGCCATGACATCGTATTTACGATCATTTCTAAGATCAACACAATACAGGATTTAGATGAACTCAATCTATAGTGGCATGCATTACACACAAAGGTATTATTTACTGTAATTACAGTGGATTTGCGGGTATTTTACTTACCGAAGCGGGAGGTTATTTAGAGATATCTACTGTGTCGTGCGAGACGAGTCAACTACACTGATATGCAACATTTAAGTCACCAACACAAATACCAGCATTGTGAGAAAACGGTTAGAGATACTACCCCGAAACTTGGAAGAGCAATAACATCGACAACAACACGTAATATACTCCAAAATATAGAAAAAGCAATGAATGCGTTTCAAGTAAACCGTGTTATTCGATAAAAACACAAATGTACAAATTAACAAACATACCAGAAGGACATACTTTGGCCTTAATATGGTGTGTACAACGTACAAGTTTGTCCGCCCTGGGCATCGAAACCGGGTCCCCTCACTCCGGAGTAAGTCGCTCTCCAAACTGAGCTACACAGGCATGTGCTCTCATTGCTATCTGCCTTTATCTCATGTGCATCCTGCGGTGCAGGTATGTCACATGTGTCATCGCCTTTTATGGTGGTACATGACTGACAGCCTCACGGCATGCTGCCCAAAAGAGAGTCAATAAGTTCTGAGGGCAGTCTGTTATACTGCTGTACAAGAGCACTTCACAGATCCTGTACGTTTCTTGGAGGGGAGCGGGGTCTCAGAGCAACCACCCATTTCCCTAAAGACTTTATTGGCCACTCCATGATGTTCCAGCACCAGTAGAGTGGTTCTGCGCTAAATTAAATTCTGGGCCGACAGCAGTGCGAACATCAGATGCTACGATCTGATCTCAAAAGCGGAAAGCAATATAAGGTGCTACGATGGAACACCAGGAAAACAGGTACAGGTCGGTTCGCCCGTTATGTATCATCCCTGCCCACAGCATACAACTGCCGCCTCCATATGTATGCCTGTCTTGGATTTTTGATGGATGGTAACGCATGCCACGTTTTCTCTAGATGAATACACGTCGGGAATCTGTTTGCAATGAGAAACGCGACTCACCCGTGAAGAGAACATTGGACCACACGTGTCCAGTGCAGATGCTCTCGAGCTCAAGGTAATCGTTCTCTCCTGTGGGAAGATGTTAGCGGCACGCGCACGACAGGTCTAAACCAACTCAAATTCCTACGTGAATTTGAGTTGGTTCTCTTAGACACTTTCAAACCTTAACGTTAATGTCTTTTCCCTCAAACGAGAATGACGTTGGCAACAATCTGAGGTCAGAACGAGAGTGACGTATGTGTGTGCTGATAAGAGCGTTAGATAAAAAGGATAAACAGTTGCTCATGTGTATGTGTGTGTGTGTGTGTGTGTGTGTGTGTGTAGATGTTCGATCGCTGTTAAGATAGATGTGAAATTTACAACTTGTAGTGGCTATATTGTGGATGTCTTCAATTAGCTGGACCAATAAAAGGTTATCCGAAGTTGACTTCTGTTTATGTTTCGTCTGGCCGTAAACTAGTGCATCGTATGCTCATTTAGTATAACATTTCCTTAGCCATGGTTTTAGACATAACGGAACACCAAACTTGCTCACGAAAAAGGCTTACGTTATAATGTATAATTACACCAATTGTATTGATGTACTTCTGAAACACTCGTTGTAAAGTCGCCGACTCACGACCATCCATAAATTCCTTATGCCATCTGTACTTTTTTTATTTTTCTAGACATTCATCTTTCTAAGCCTCTTGCATAAGACGGAAAGTCTCTCCGACAGACTTCTTAAGTCGACAGCAAAATTTAATGGCGCATCTTTGCTCCTGTTTCTTATCTATTTTTTCGAAAAGTCACAGCGCGAAAATACTTGTTAGGGGTTCACCGAACAACGCTTATTAAACTTCGCACTACCGACGAGGCATGCGTGATAAGCAGATGTGGCCGGTTGCTATGGTTACTACCACGACTACCGTATTTTCGACACTCGTGCCAAGGTTGCACGCAGTATTGCACATTTTTTATAAAAACATTCTCAGTTGTTTTGGGACAAGCTATGTATATAAAGTTATTTAATTTAAATATCTTCTACAGATTTTGCGAAATTTCCGAATTTTTCACAGAGAACGTTTTCGAAAAACATTGATTTAGAAGATACTATTGAATTTTCCATGCCGTCTTGCTAATAATCAACACCCTTTGGTTTCCAGCGAACCAATTATTGATGCGTTGAATAATGTATGTATATCTCTGAACGTTCGGTATAAGAAAAGTAGCCAGTACTCTTCAACCGAAAGAGTTCTGACCGATCTGTAACTCGTCAAGATGGACATTCTTTCCTACAAGTCAACCAGGCGTATCTAATCACATGGAATCAATATTTCCATTTCCAGCTCATGAATCGTTTGGCAGTTTCCCACTCTGAGTTCGCTACTTAGCATTCGAAGCCACACAGGAAGGAAATGAAACCAGCCTTTCACTTTGAACAGCCATCTGAAACTGAGTAATTTCTGCATTAACAGCAAGTGATCAATTGACGCAGCAGAAACAAAAAATCGCCCTCTCGCAGAAACCATAATGGAACTCGAATCATCTACTAAAGTGCTTATTTGACATTTCTCTAAATTTACCTTCCCACGTATTTTGAGCACAAATTCTCCAGGGTTACGATTCAAGTACCTGTCCTTTGCAGATGCACTTAACTGTGAAATTCAGTCACCATTTATAATGAGATTAGTGCATCGTGACTGTAAAACTGTGAAATGAAATTCTGCAAGGATAGTCAAAAATAAAATAAACATTCACAAACTAACTCCGTTTCAAAAAGTATTGAACCATGCATGTTGATCTATTGCGTAACATTTGTCATTGGAAAAATTTAATTCAGGTCTTTAAACTACTATATTTCATCTAACTCGTTCTCGCAGGGAACATGCAAGAATCAGATCTTTCTCAATCTGGTAAAGTTCCCTGATAAGTGAAATACGCAAATTTAGGATAATTTAGAAAGATCGCATAGCACTTCTCTTCGAAGAGTCTGTAGCTCATATATTGCTGCCCCAGAAACTAAGAACTTTCAATAGAACGCTCCACGTCTACTCCCTTAAACACAAGTTTGTACATATTCCACATTCCATACAGAGGAATCCCCCGAACTTTGCATATATTCCGGATTAAAATAGGGATATAAGGATTAACACTTTAGACGGCCGATGAACCTGAACTAAGTTGTGCCTAAAATTTTCTGCGCTCTCCAGGTAGAAAAATTTACGTAGCCGACAGGGTTGACGAGAGCTACAGGAAAACAGTTACTCCGCCCCCTCATCTCAGCAGTACCGACCATAAACCTCTCAAAGGGGAAGCGCGCTCACTTCTAGTCCTTTATTCCCTTCTTCATGTCACAAAGCATGAAGAGGAAGAGCTAATCCCTTTGATGTATCATGCTACTGGGTAAAAACAAGTGATTGAAACATCTCTCTACCTTCTCAGATTCATCGTCATTGTCGGCATTTTTAGAAGGTAAACTAACCAGTACCCTTGACACGTATTTGTGAGAATTACTTATGGTAAACTAACCAGTACACTTCACACGGTAAAACTAACCAGTATAATCATCCCCCTTAAATGATCACGTTGAATAACAAAGATAAGGGGAGAGCAACCCTTTCTAATGCGCAGGTTTACTCGTTCCAGCAGGGCCCACTTCGACAGCGAATGTACACAGTACAGTAAAACAAATATAACCACCTGTTAGTATGAAGTATGACCTCCTCGTGCCGCCAGTACCTCAGCTATACGGCGTGGCAATGATTCAATGAGGCTTCTGAATGTTTCTGTAGGGATGCTATACCATACAGACAGACACCAGAGCTCTTCGCAGATCACCAAGAGTCATCGGTGGTGGATACATACGTCGAACCTGTTGGTCAAGATATACTGCGTGACATTGATTCAATAAGGCCTCTGAATGTTTCTGTAGGGATGATATACCATGCAGACCAGACACCAGAGCTTCTCGCAGATCATCCAGAATCATCGGTGGTGGGTCCATACGTCGAACCTGTTAGTCAAGATATATGGCGTGGCATTGATTCAATAAGGCTTCTGAATGTTTCTGTAGGGATGCTATACCATGCAGACACCAGAGCTACTCGTAGATCACCAAGAGTCATCGGTGGTGGATTCATACGTCGAACCTGTTGGTTAAGATATACGGCGTGACATTGATTCAATGAGGCCTCTGAATGTTTCTGTAGGGATGCTATACCATGCAGATCAGACACCAGAGCTTCTCACAGATCATCCGGAGTCATCGGTGGTGGATCCATACGTCGAACCTGTTCGTCAAGATATACGGCGTGGCATTGATTCAATGAGGCTTCTGAATGTTTCTGTAGGGATGCTATACCATGCAGAGACCAGAGCTTCTCGCAGGTCATCAAGAGTAATCGGTGGTGGATCCATACGTCGAATCTGTTGGTCAAGATATACGGCATGGCATTGATTCAACGAGGCTTCTGAATGTTTCTGTAGGGATGCTATACCATGCAGACACCAGAGCTTCTCTCATATCATAAAGAGTCATCGGTTGTGGATCCATACGTCGAACCTGTTGGTCAAGATATACGGTGTGACATTGATTTAATGAGGCCTCTGAATGTTTCTGTAGGAATGATATACCATGCATACACCAGAGCTTCTTGCGGGTCATCAGTGGTGGATCTATACGTCGAACCTGTTGGTCAAGATATACGGCGTGGCACTGACTCAATGATGCCTCTGAATGTTGCAGACACCAGAGCTTCTCGCGGGTCATCAGTGGTGGATCTATACGTCGAACCTGTTGGTCAAGATATACGGCGTGGCACTGACTCAATGAGGCCTCTGAATGTTTCTGTAGGGATGCTATACTATGCAGACACCAGAGCTTCTCGCAGATCAAGAGCCATCGGTGGTGGATCCATACGTCGAACCTGTTGGTCAAGATAGTCACACAGATGTTCAATGGAATTGATGTCCGGCGAGCACGGCGGTCAGGAGGGTAAGCTAAAGTTACTAGAATGCTCCTCAATCAATCCAATTTCGCACACGCATAGCAACACGGTAAGGGACATTATCTCGCTGGAAGCAACCCATGCCTTCAGGGTAGACAGTGATCATGAATGGCAGCACCTCATCCGCCATAATCGATAGGTAACATGAGGCGTTCATCGTACGATCAAGGGGGATGATTGATCCCAATGATTCCCACGAAAGCATGCCCCACACGAGCCACTGCCACCTCCTGCCTATTTCTTCTCGACCCTCGTGTAAGGATGATTTCTGTCAGCAGTACTTCGCCGTACTCTTCATCGACCATCCACACGATAAAGCAAAAAATGTTATTCGTCTGAAAAGGCGACATTCTTCCACTGTTCGATGGTCTAATGCCTCCTCTCAGATGCAAATTCACGCCGTAATCGTCGATGTCTGGCCGTCACCTTGGATACCCTGAGTGGATGGTGGCTCCGGACACCCATGAAGAGCAGAGATCGTTGGACTATGGTCTCCGATACGCTCCTCAATGTGCCTGCATTAAATGCTCTGGCCATTGGTTCCACTGTTTGGCCGTCTGTTGGATCTCACTAGTCGGCATGGCTGTCGCTGCCCAAGGTTGTCAATGTTCCGTGGGTGTCCACTATTACGCTGATTACTGCAGGTCTTGTTGGTTTCCATCCATTCCTGGAACATATTAACAACTGCACCACGTAAACAGCGCATAATATCGGCCCTTTCTGTAGTGCTGCCACCTTTCAATCGGTAGCTAACAATTATTTGTTTCTCAAGCTCTGTTAGGTCACGTTCATTTCCCGTTCTCACGCGAAACTGCATGCCGTTCTTTTAAATGCCCTAAATGATTTGCATATGTTGCCAAGCACGCCATCTGGCAGCTGGTTACGGTTCCTTCTTACATCAGAAGAGGTCATAATTCTTTTACTGGACTGTGTATTCGTTCGAGCTAATTTCAGCCCATTTTTTAACTCCGCGTTAATTCGCTCCAGACGGTTAGAGGGTTAAGTAGCTGTTTCCAAAATAGCCAAATAAAGTTCCAAGTATTAAGAAGCTGTTGCCCAACCCTTTAACTTAAAAGGAAACCCGGACCAGGTTATCCATCAACCGCTTCCATCTCTGGTAATCAGTGAAACTGTCAATTAGGGCGACTCAAATGTTCCTTCCGTTTTGAGGGGCGCATAGTTTTGGGACTTAAATCCTGGACGAAACGCGTATCATCGTCGACTGGACATAGTGCTGACGTGAACAGTCGAGGCTGATGATGTTCATTTTGCATGGAGTCACATTGCATTATCAGGTCAGCAGGGGATGGAGGTCGATAGACATACTGTTCAGGTGCTCCCGTGCCATTATTAAAAAAATGGGTTAAACGAGGTAGCAGCAGCGGGAAACATTTGTGCAGTTGCAGGCGAGGAAACAGTGGACAGCAGCACTGCATGAAAAATGGTGGTGGCGTTTCACTGCTGAGGACACCAGTCTCACAGGCCGAGGTCAGGGCTTCCAACGTCTACAAACCCTGAAACCTTGGTCGAAGCAGGGACAGTGAACCTTGATACCAGTACACGACATTAGCAGCTGAGATGGGGTCTGCCCAATACACCATCTTATGTCACCTGCACCAGCTCTGTTTCTCTTCCATGCGCCAATGAATGGTTCCCCATAAACTGACACCCCATCACACGGAAAAGGGTGTCGCTCACTGTAGCAAATTGCGGCCAAATCCACTGAATGATAGGTTTCAGTGTCGTCTCCTTACAGGTGATGAAAATTGGATATTTCTACGTTATCTTATCTAGGGTTCCCACTCTTAACGTAATTTTAACCCTTTAACGACCATAATGCCCAAAACGCCCGGACATAGAAACGGCCATAGCCTCCCGAAACGCCTGTCTAGAGTGAGTCAGATTTCCTACCTTACGTGTTCTTCAAATTTTCTCAACCTATGAGGGATCAACAGAAGTCACCCTCAGTCACTATTGTTGATATTAAACAAAGAAGTGAACCAAAAGACAGTTTTGGGCGTTATGGCATTCGGAGTGATAAAAGATTTTTGGGTCATGGTCGTTAAAATGTTAAATACACCAGATTGAGAATACTCAAGAAACGCATACAGCGTATTAAATCCATTTATTTTTGTGGTGTAATAAGCACAAAGATTCGCCAAGTTTTCGCACTCCACTGGGAGTGCGAAAACTGAAAATGCCTACCATTGAAAGCTTCGCGAATCTTGGTGCTTATTACACCACAAATATAAACGGATTTAATACGCTATATACGTTTCTTGAGTGTTCTTACTCTTTATCTCCCACAAAAAATAAGCACTTTTAAGCACCCCTAAAATTTTCTTGACCTTAGTAACTGCACATGCAACAATAACATATGCAGTAATATACTTTTACACATGATTTAACTATGCAAATTAAAGTATGCTGATGAGGTTTACAATATTTTTCCATATAATTTGAGTTTGATAAATTATATAATATTTGATGCATTTTAAAAGGAAGTTCTGCTGGTAAAATCAGTTTTCTTATCTGAGAGAAATATCACATATGCAATAAAGTGTATGCTAATTGTAAAACTGTACTTAAAGTTACTCATTCAGTATTAAGAAATTGCATGAATAATCTCATGGTTCAAATTGCAAAAGTGAAGTCAAAATTATGTGTTCAAGATTTCAAATTTTGTTCTTAATTTTCTCATAGTACAATTGAATAATTGTTATTTGAATAGGTAAAAAAAAGGGGGAAATACAAGAGTTAAAATATTAGTACCAAGGAGATAGTGTTTCGTAGAATCTGCTAGATGTGTTTAATTTAGGGAACGGTCCTTCCATTTTTTTTCGGTAAATTACTTATGCCACACTACAACATGCTTTTCCACGGGGTTTCAGCTGACGTGATAGATCATCCTTAACATAGCGAACCAGCAGCACAAGCTCCAGCCACTACATTATAACTTCTGGATTTTGCACAGCCGGTTAGGAAAAGAAAGTACTTTTTAAGCACTTTTCACCATTTTTGTCAAAAATTAAGGACTTCAAAGCACCCTAAAAAAATGATCACTTTTTAAAGCCTTTTAAGGATTTATAAGGACCGTGGGAACCGTGTTATTACTCGGAACCCGTGGTTGCGGACGCTTCAGGAAGCACAGCAAGTGGTGCAAATAGGGCGGTTTGAGAGGAAAGGACCGTGGGAACCCTGTTATTACTAGGAACCAGTAGTTGAGGCCGCTCCAGGAAGCACAGCCAGTGGTGTAAATAGGGCGGTTCGAGAGGAAAGGACCGTGGGAACCCTGTTATTACTAGGAAGCAGTAGTTGAGGCCGCTCCAAGAAACACAGCCAGTGGTGTAAATAGGGCGGTTCGAGAGGAAAGAACCGTGGGAACCCTGTTATTACTAGGAAACAGTGGATGAAATCTAAGCCTCAAGATAGAAAGAAAAGCTGAATGACAAGAGTGTTAGGCAGGGGGATTGGTAAATTTTGTTCTAAAATATCTACAGCTTACACCCCATTGTGTTATACATCATTTTAAAGCTCTCGTCGCCGTCCCGGTGGCGCAGTGGTCTAAGCGCTGGCTTATGATCTTTCGTCCATGAAGGACTCCGGGTTGGAATCCAGGTGAGGCATGGATGTTGTGTTTGTCTTACGGCACTGGCTCTCTCCCTTCCCTGGAACCAGTGACCTTAAATTAGGGACGGTTGGCTGCTTATAGCCCATTGATTTGCTCACGGTGGTCGTTGAACCTTCAATAAAAAAATAAAAAAAAGCTCTCGTCAATAGCAAGTAACCTCCCCTCCTTTGTGGGGGTTGAAAGGAAACCAAATTTTGCTAAGACTCACGGTTTTCATAGCCCCAAAAACGCATTTTTGTAATGGCTTTATCACATTTAGCGTCAGGTTCTCCTAATTTCCGTAGATTGTAATGAGATATTACACGGTCGAATCACATTCTTGTGACCACCAGCTAATATCCAGAGTAACCGCTGTGTGCAGCGCGGACAGCAGCTAGACGGGCTGGGAGTGACTCAATAAAGTGCTGGAAGGTGTTCACAGGTATGTGAAGCTATGTTGACTGCACTGCCTCTGACAGCTACTGGACGCTACGTGATGGAGGATCCATAGAGCGAACAACACGATCGAGGTGGTCCCACAGATGCTCAACTGGGTTTAGGTCTGGGGAATTAGGGGCCCAGGGAAGTACTTTGAAGTCTTCATCGTACTCTTCCAACCACTCTCGGACATTTCTAGCTGTGTGGCACGTCGCATTGTCGTGCTGAAAGATCCCATCGCCCTACGGAAGACAATCAGCATGCATGGGGGTATGTGGTCTGCAAGGATGGATTATAGCTAATTCAGTTCGTAGTGCCATCCACAGGTATGAGTGGACACAGAAATTGCCACGAAAACATTCCTCAGACCATAACTCTGCCCCCACCAACTTGTGTACTTCCACCAATGGCTGAAGAGTGTTTGGCCGCCCCGGTGACGCAGTGGTCTAAGCGATGGCTTCTGATCATTCGTCCGTGATGGGTCCGGGTTTGAATTCCGGTGAGGCATGGATGTTGTGTATGTATTACGGCACTGGCTCTCTCTCTCTCTCTCTTCCCTGGAACCATTGACCCTAAATTAGGGACGGACGACTGCTCATAGCCCATTGAGTTGCTCACGGTGGTCACTAAACCTCCAATCAGAAAAAAAAAAGAAAAGAAAAAGAAGAGTGTTTGTTCTCCGATGTTTCTGTCTTATACGCCAACGTCCATCCATTCCCATTCCTTCCCATTCAGCGCTATCCTTTCCCATTCAGCGGATTTCCAATTCGATACTACCGTGCAAATTTAATTCTTTTCTTCCGATGCACGTTCCTTAGCATAGGTGCAGTGACCATCCGTCTGCATCGGAGCCCCATACGCAGCAGGGTTCGCTGAACTGTCGTTTTAGACACACTTCCGGTAGCCCCCTGGTTTATTCGGCCAGTGAGTTGTATCACTGTGGCGTGTCGATCGGCACTCACACACCTTCGCAGCCGACGTTCATCTCTCAGATTAATGGCACGTGGTGCTCCGCAATTTCCACTTCGCTTATTCGCAATCGTGCCATTTCTGCAATCACGATACACTTTAACCACAGCAGCACGCGAACAGTTTACAAACTGCGCTGTTTGATATTCAAAAGAACCCTTGGCCCAAAAGCCGACAATCATCCCCTTTTGCAAATCTGAAAAATCGCTCCTGTTATCAATGACAGCAACGAGTGATATGTTTTCAGAATGCCTACAGCACACCTTATATACCCTTTAAGCCAGCTCATGACACGTGCCTTCTTTCATTGGCTACGCGTTATTGACGTCAAAAGTAGGAGGTGGTCACAATAATGTGACTCGACTGTGTATTACGTTCATATAAAATATGAAGAACCAACGTTCCGCGATAATTTAGTAAAATATACTGTTGAGTAACAATGAAATTGGCGGTTGTTCCGTCACTTCATGGGACAACATTCAAAAATCAGATTTCAGCAATGGTTTTGACTACTTCCTTTATATCAAAATGTCTTACTTGGGATTTACTTAACTACTATCTGGGAAGATGCATAGTATCAAAAGAACAAACCGTAAAATTGCCAATCAAATGGGACGTAAACCTCTATTCAACCTTCATTTTGAGTTTATGTCTCCTTATATAAATTTCGTTGCTTCTCGGTTAAGCGTTTCCTAACTGAACGGCACGTTGATTCCCCTGTCACCTTGTGCATTTTGTCAACGCTGATGGTTAGTCCGAGTAAAACAAGTTAGTAAAATCATGCAATGCATTGACTGTGATACGCTTTCCAACAAACCAGAAATCATTACTCAAGTTATGAGGATAATGGCTGTGGAATAAATCTCGCTCATGTGCCCTGACCTTTGACCCCATTTCGATGATATTAAACAGAACCGTTTCAGTATACCGCCTGAACAACATGATAAAGTTTTGTCGCAATCGAATTATTTACGTAAGTTATGATGCATCAGGGCAATGGAATGGATCCCGTTATTATGTCCTGACTTTTCTTTTTTTTTTTTTTGATTGGAGGTTTAACGACCACCGTGAGCAACTCAATGGGCTAAAAGCAGTCGCCCGTCCCTAATTTAGGGTCACCGGTTCCAGGGAAGGGAGAGAGCCAGTGCCGTAAGACAAACCCATCATCCATGTTTCACCGGGATTCGAACCCGGACCCCTTTCGGACGAATGATCAGAAGCCATCACTTAAACCACTACGCCACCGGGGCGGCCCTGAACTTTGACCCCATTTCCAATACGTTTCGCCCCCCAAAATTGTCCCCTACCACAAACTAAAACTTTATCGAAATTGAACCATTTTTACGCGAGTTATCGTGCGGACAGACAGACAGGCAGACAAAACTGGAGCATATACGCTTCTTCAACCTAAGTTTGGAAAGCGTAAAAATGACGAGACTGAATGTGAAGAGGGAATGCCAGGTAGCGCAACCTTGCAATTTATCGTAGGCCCAACACTGAGCCACCGTCTTCTATTCCCAAAAGACGGTGGCTCAGTGAAGGGCCTACGTTAAATTGCAAGGCTGTGCTACCTGGTATAGTACTTTTCTGGGGTGACATTAGTATGTATTATAATTTGCCATGATATCTGTACTTCTAGAAAATGCGCTGAAATAACTTAAGTCGAGTTGAAGCAAGCATACCCAAGGTTTTCTGCATGATTTTCAGTTTTAAGGTGCAAATACATAATTTTACATATGTGTGCTTAAAAGCGGATTAGAAAAATTTTTCAGTGTCAAAATTCCTAAATATGACCAAAGTTTTGCCAGCACGGAATTTAACAATTTTTCAGCTAGACGATGGTAAGATACAGTGAAAGAACATGTGACGGGTTGCGCTTGTAGGCATAATAGCTCAATTTGACTTTTGAAACGTTACACGAAAACGTGAAATCTTTACAGGAAGATCCTAAATGTGGGTTTTGGATTTAAGGAAATATGCTTATCAAACTCAAATTGTCGGCGATTTTTCCTATATTTTATTTGCATGAATTTGGCGACTGTATAACGTAAGCCCTTTTCGTGTGCGTGATTTATGTTACTCTATGTCTAAAACCATGACTAAGGAAATGTTAAACTAAATGAGAATACAATGCAATAGTTCCTAATTAAGCTTTTACGGCCAGAAGAAACATATACAGAAGTCAGACTTACGGTAACATTTTATTAGTCCAGCACGAATGATGACATCCACAATACAGCACTGCTATTATTACAATTCACGTATCTCTTAACAGGCATCGAACATCTCTACACGCACACATACACTAAGCAACTGCTGTATCGTCCTTTTTATCTAACGTTCTTATCACATTCATAAGTCACTCAATCTGACCTCAGTTCTGTTGTTAAGCTCATTCTTGTGAGAGAGAAGATATCACGTTAAGTTTGGAAAGTATAAAGGAGAACAAACTCAAATTTACATAGGAAAAGGAACTAAAAATGAAAGTTATTTTAGAAAATACGTCACAACTGACATAAGAGTCTTACGTTAGGAGTAGTCATCTGCGTCTAATTTATCGCTATTATTCCAGAAAAAAAGAAAGCTAATGCAGTAAGAAGAAATATGATATCCAGTTTTCATCCGAACTCGCACCAAACAGCACAAGAAGCTAAAAACTCAAGCCTACCTTATACTACAGATCAACTTTATTGGTGTTACTTTCCTTTTTTCCCAAGATGCTATTGAATTAAAATTCATCGACTCTGTCAAAATACGCATGCAATTTCAGCAATAATGAATATTTTGTGCATATGGTAACTCCGTTGTTCTTATTATCTGGTAGGTTACAACTAGATACTTCAAATTAACATGGCAACATAATACATAAGTGAAAATAGAGAGTAGATACGGGTGCAGACTTACGCACACGCTCGTACACAAGATGAGCACCATAAAATTCATTGCACGTATTAAAACGAAATCAGGTTTGCTTGTATTTTGATGTTTATAAACGGCAGAGAAACCGAATGCAAATATCCAACAAATATTAAAAATGTAAGCTCTAAATGCCATGTATGAAATTTCACGTCTCGAGTACAGTGAGAGCGATTTGGAAGATGCAATATAAGTTTTGTTACCCACAAAGGTACTAGTTGTAGTGCAATAACCTTTCTTCAAGAATTGTTCCTGGAGGATTTATGATTCCAAAATCGCCTTTGTATAATGCTGCGAAACAACTGCGTATCAGAACGAATGGGTAAAGCAGACTCTGGTCCTCTCGGCCACCCGAAAAGAAGCCGACCTGAAGAGAGAGAGAGAGAAAGGAGAGGGACAGACAGAACAAAAAGATTGAGAAAGGGACGAGGAGAGAGGGAAGACAGGGAGGGATAGAGGGGAAGACTGAAGGAGAGAAAGAGAGATGGAAGGCGGGAGGACGTCACTCATCCAGGAAAAGCAGCAGAGAAGGAGAAGAAGAAGACAGAAACGTAGAGAAATGGCCGAGTCGGCTGTAAATGTCGGTAGCTAGGAGTGGAGTGTAGGTGTGTTCCTGTCGGACGCTTGGTACAGATCGATTGACTCCTTGGAAAGTGTATTTCGGTCCCCGTGTGCGTAGAAAAACGCTAAAGCGAAAAGCGCACGTTTCTTTTCAGCATCAAAAGAACGAGAAACTGTTTTAAAGCCACTATTCCTCTCAAGAGAGCAAACCCAAGACGAACCTAATTCGTGTGTTTTATGGACTTAAATTTTTTTCAAGAATTGATGGAAACACAGATGTATGTTTCGTTGCTCGTACAGCACGAAGCAAAAATGTTAATTTGCTGTTCAACAATTATTCTGACAATAGATGCACTATCATCTAACTACTTAAATTTTGCATAGCACACATCCCAACGCAGTAATGCCATTTCGAAGTACTTAAATAAGCATCCATATTCGAATATGGAATTCGAGAAAAATATTCGCATTTTGTTTTACTTGATACATAATAACGATGAAACCTTCGTTATAAACGCATAAATCTAAAAAAACGTATAAACCAAATTTCAAAATGTTATATAGTGTTGTAATTGTATGTTTTAAAGGAGTATGAGACGTTCCTTAACCATGATTTATTTAAAGTAGAACTGGAGGCGAAAGAAAAAGAAATATCAAATTTGAATATATTTTATCACATTACAGAAATCATAAATGTCTAAAAAACTATTCGTGCCATTCAATTAATACTACTCAAATGACTACCGTCTGCGCCGATTAAAATAAAGATAAAAACCTATAAAACCTTTAATAGATCTAAATAAAACCTATAATAGATCTAAATAAAACCTATAATAGATCTAAATAAAACCTATAATAGATCTAAATAAAACCTTACATACGTACGACCTTTCGGATTTGTAAAGTATTTTGACATTTTGACAGAAACTATTCTTTGACGCTAACAACAACAGTATCCAATCAAAATGCGGATTCACGATGACTCCGCCCAGCGATCACGCCAATTATGTCGAGGGCGGTTCCTGTTGTGTATATACATATTTTTTGAAAGACATTTCTTTCAATCATTGAACTGGGAAAACAAAGGGATAAAGATTAATGGAAATTACTTAACTCACCTCTGTTTTGCTAATGACGTAGTTATCTTTGCAACTACCTCTTCAGAGCTGCAGAGTATGAACCAAGAACTTGCTGACAAGATGTCGAGGGCGGTTCCTGTTGTGTATATACATATTTTTTGAAAGACATTTCTTTCAATCATTGAACTGGGAAAACAAAGGGATAAAGATTAATGTAAATTACTTAACTCACCTCTGTTTTGCTGATGACGTAGTTCTCTTTGCAACTACCTCTTCAGAGCTGCAGAGTATGAACCAAGAACTTGCTGACAAGAGTAGAGAAGTGGGATTAAAAATTAACTTTCAGAAGACAAAAGTGATGTACAATGCTTTTACAAGAAACGAAGATTTATCGATTGATGGAGAAAAGCTTGAGACAACCGATACCAACATTTATCTTGGGAAGCAGATATCAAGTTAGGGTCACATTGATGAAGAAATTAATCGGCGAATAAAACTTGGATGGAGAGCTTTTGGAAGAAACAGTACAATTATTAAAAGCAGTATGCCATTATGTTTTAAAAGGAAAGTGTTTAATGAATGCATCCTTCCAGTGCTTACGTATGGAACAGAGACATGGACCTTAACTAAAAAAGACGTACAAAGACTGCAGATAACTCAAAGCAGCCTGAGGAGATGCATGCTTGTAGTAACCAGGAAAGATAAGAAGAGGAACTTGTGGAAAAGGAAAATGAGAGGAGTGGACGACATCATGACCAGAGTGAAATCTCTGAAATGTCAATGGGCTGGTCATGTTGCCAAAAAAACGGACCACGATGGACAACCGAAATTTTAGACTGGATTCCGAGGGACAGGGAAAGACTCAGAAGAAGGCCCCATGGGAGATGGATGGATTAAATTGAAAGTATGGTGGAGTGACATGGAGGAGACAGACTCAAGACAGACAATTGTGGAAGAAACTTGGGGAGACCTTCGTCCAGCAGTAGATTGATAATGGTTGATCATATATATATAGAGAGAGGGAGAGTTATGAAACAACGACAAAAAAATGTCGAACGAAAAAGTTTTTTGAAGACAGGAACGTAGAAAAATAAAAATAAAATAAAACTGAAAAAAACAGGTTGCCTTCATCAAAAATGCAACAACCCGGGCGAGTGGCTTTTCTGGTATCAGTGAACGACTAGGAAAAACCAATAGTCGACTGATCCTGCTCCCGAAGCCATTAAATCCAGACCAGTTAGAATGAGAAACATCCGAATGCTAAAAATCTGTATAAAACAAAGAAACGGTAACTCACCCAAAGATGGTGCGAACCCTGCGGCCGGAGTAAACAGCTGAGCAACCACTACCACTGAAATACGAAGGGAAGGAACAAGAAATAAATAATTAACCTTTTATTACAACATTTCCGTGTTAATTATTTATTTATTTCTTGTTCCTTCCCTTCGTATTTCAGTGGTATTGGTTGCTCAGCTGTTTACTCCGGCCGCAGGGTTCGCACCATCTTTGGGTGAGTTACCGTTTCTTTGTTTTCTACAGTTTTTTAGCATTCGGATGTTTGTCATTCTAACTGGTCTGGATTTGGTCTAAGCAGGATCAGTCAACTATTGTTTTTTCCTAGTCGTTCACTGATACCAGAAAAGCCACTCCCCCGGGTTGTTGCTCTCCTGATGAGGGCAACCTGGTTTTTTCAGTTTTATTTTATTTTTATTTTTCTACGTTCATGTCTTCAAAAATATGTTTTGTTCGATATTCCTTTGTCGTTGTTTCATAACTCTATAATTCGCTAATTCCTTCAGTCTGCTGCATATTGCGCAACCGAGATACACTGCCAGACAATTCCTAAGGACGGATGACAATAGCAACGATAGCAACCATAAAATGTAAGGCAGAAAAATGTGGAAATTAGCATAAGTGCGGGATACAGTAAGACGTGTTGTGCGTATGCAAATTCTGTATTGCCGAACTTGTTCGTGACGTCATAGCGCTGATAAGAGATATAAAGGATTTGACGCGTATTGACCGTTGTTGTTCAAACGCAAAGTTGAAAGGGAAAGAATCAATTGACGAACTTGCAATTTTCTGTATGTCTTCCCGACATCACCTAGATGATTTTACGCGTAGCCGTATTATTGGCAAGATTGAAGAAGGGCGAAAAATAACAGATGTTGCCAGGGAGTTCGACGTCAGCCACAGTGTTGTTTCAAGGCTTTGAAAATCATTTCAAACAAATGGAGAGTGTAGCAAACGTCACTTGCAGAAGATCGGTACATAGTGCTATAAAAAAAAGACACCGGCGCAGCACAGCTAGTGAGGTAGCAAATCAGTTTATGGCTGCTACTGGCAAGCGGATCTCCCGAAAAACTGTCGCCAGACGTTTGCATGAAGGAGAACTATACGCCAGCCGTCCTGTTGTGTGCATCCCATTGTCCAGACGTCACCGTACCGCCCGTTTGCAATGGTGCCATCAACATCGCAATTGGACTGATAACGACTGGTCTGCTGTCGTATTCTCAGATGAGAGTAGATACAGTCTATCGTCTGATTGTCGACGACAACTGATCTGGCGTGATAGTGGTACTGCATATTGTCCAGCAAACATACAGGAAAGGGACCGATGTCCGACATGTAGTGTCATGGTATGGGCTGGCATCATGATCAATGGCCGTACGTCCCTCTATGTGCTTCCAACTGGGACTATGACTGGCCAACGATACATTAATGATGTTCTGCTACCTCATGTTCGCATGTTCCGTGGTGCTGTCGGTGATAGATTCATTTTCATGGACGACAACGCAACATGTCATCGAACAGTCGCTGTCCAGGAGTGTCTTGAGAGCGAGGATATTCAACGCCTCGTATGGCCAGCACGTTCTCCAGATCTGAATCCCATTGAAAATGTGTGGGATGCTTTGGGGAGGAGTCTTGCTGGTCGCCAATGCCCTCCAATAAACAAGGACACCCTCATCCGTGCACTGACAGAGGAATGGGATGAATTACCCCAACAGCTGCTTGATAATGTTGTGCAAAGCATGACACGACGACTGGAATCTTGCATCGCCCTCCATGGTGGCCATATCCCGTATTGATATCTTACGCCGGAACGCCTGCGAACGGTCATTGCATTTTTTTCACGTTTACGTATTCTGCACAAAATGGCCTGTTTGTCCCTCGAACACGATCCAAAGCCTTCTGGATTTCAGAGCACAATAAATTGTCTTTCTTGTAATGTCCTGGCATTCTGACATTATTTTATTTCACTTGGCATCCAACCACACTTACTTTTTTATGCGCTATATAGCCGTTTATGATCCGTCCTTAGCAATTGTCCAGCAGTGTATTAGCTTCACAATTTTGTATTTTCGTTTCATTGTATTTCAGTTATAATTCTTTGGACTTCAGTTACATTCTTAAAATTTTCTCGTGTTATTAAATATTTATTATATATAACCAACACTTGCGTCGTTGGGAGATACGTAGATTACAAGTATTAAAAAATGTAAACGTTTGCACTTGGCATAAACTGAAAGTTGTATTGTGGTGCCATATGTTGACATAAATGTATAATAAATACCCTAAAATGCTCAGATTACCACCGCAGTTATTTTTCGTATGCAACTCATTCTTTTACAAAATTCTTGGTTACCATGGTTTACGCCCGAACCTTTCATATATATTGTGTAATACCAGCACTTGTAACATCTCATGATCGATCGTATTTTACGATCCGAAAGGTCTTATGTAAGGTTTATAGGTTTTTACTCTTATTTTGATCGTACACAGACGGTAGTCATTTGAGTTGCATTGAAAAATCATAAAGCCTATGAAACTCCAACTTCCCTTTTGACGACTTTATCTGTCCATACAAATCCTGATTATAAAGTGAAATCCTCACAACTAAGAATCTGAGACCAGTGCTTCAGCGTGGAATATATGAACTAACAGCTTTGTTTTCTGCGGATCTTGAGTGCATTCATTCGAAACCAGAATCTTGATGATACGTTTAAGATTCTGTTCTACTAAGCCACGAAATAGTGGAGACCCAAAGTTACGTCCCAGAGATTTATCTACCTTTAAATAGCCCATATGTGTGTGTGAATCATGAAATCCGAAACCAATTTTTCATCTAAGCCGAAAGTAAACACCTTCACTCAGCAGCGATTGTGAAGAGACAATAAATCTCGTGCAGCCATAGAATTAATCTTGCTATAGCTGTCTCATCATGATTTAGAACACTGTCATCTAATACACGCAAGCCTCAGAAGTATAAGATATTTATTCGCATCTAAAACCAGTATGTACATATAAAAGCAACTTTAAAAACAGGCAAGATCTTTCAAGTCTTCACAAGACTCATTATCAAGTCAAAGTGCAGCCCAATGTGCAGTGAACGAGACCATATATGTACAAGTAAGCGACCGTCATGCATCTGTAACTATAGCAACATCTAGGTGTACATGTACTGTAAACATAGAAATGAACTTTCTCGACACTTTATTTAGATATCTGGTGGTTTTAATGTCCTAATGTATTGACGCCAAGGTAATGGTAAGTTACTGGGTAGGTCTTCATTGCAACATAGATCGTCAAACCATTTGATAAACAATGATTCCGTGAAAAAAGTATCTCGTTTATTTTTGGTAAAAGACAGATGATTCACGATTTCCCAACGTGGGGTATGTTTGTCTTCGGCTACCAAGCGTGCAATGGTTGTAGTCGTTGCCCCCGTTTTGATATCATACTTGTGTTCCAAAAACTTGCTGGATTGCGCTCAAGTATCAAAAGAGCTTTCACGCACTCTTCGTCGATACGTGTAAGACGTATTGAACTCGATTACATAGTCAAAACTGCGAAGCAATTTGATTACCCTGCGAACTATGTTAATAAAATAATTCAACAGACTCAACGTCTGTCGTTGACACGATTACAACGTGAGCAAGTTACCAGACGCTTTGTTGGTTCAGTGGATCACCACTCAACCATTATTACCACTTTGAACCCATTCTGTAAGAAACATTCTATAAGGTTTGGAATACGGACATCAAACATCTTTAAAATGATAAAACAAGGCCGTTATCGGGTTTGCACGGAACATAAATATGGTATATACTGTATACCATTGCAACCTGAGCTTCCCCGTGACCAAACTGCGACATATATTGGCTCCACACTTCGAACGATAGGTGTCCGGGTTTTTGAACACAAATATGATATCAAAACGGAGACAACGACTACAGCCATTGCACATTTAGTAGCCCAAGGCCACGTTGGGAAAATGCGAATCATCTGGCTTTTACCAAAAATAAACGAGATACTTTTTTCACGGAATCATTATTTATCACATGGTTTGACGATCTATTTTGCAATGAAGACCTGCCCAGTAACTTACCACTACCTTGGCGTCAATACATTAGGACATTAAAACCACCGGCTATTTAAATAAAGTGTCGGGAAAGTTCATTTCTATGTTTACAGTACATGTACACCTAGATGTTGCTATAGTTACAGATGCATGACGGTCGCTTACTTGTACATATATGGTCTCGTTCACTGCACATTGGGCTGCACTTTGGCTTGATAATGAGACTTGTGAAGACTTGAAAGATCTTACCTGTTTTTAAAGTTGCTTTTATCTGTACATACTGGTTTTAGATGTAAATAAATATCTTATACTTCTGAGGCTTGCGTGTATTAGATGGAAGTGTTCCAAATCGTACTGAGACAGCTATATGTAAGATTAAACACCTTCATTGATGGGCTCAAGATTTAATTTTGACTGCACCAAGAAGGAATGCAACAACGCTATATCAATTCTCTCAAAGTTGCAACACATCGTGTTAAGTATAAAAGAATCAAAGAAGGCGTGTTTTTGATAATCTGAAATTCAAATTTTAGCGAATATTCGCAGAAATAAATGCATAAATGAATTATGTATAACTGAGTTGAAAACGCTATAGAAACTACAGTAATGTATTGGAACTAACACAGAATTACGTATAAAGGTGAAAAATGTACAACTGAGAAATGTATAACCAAGGTAGTTGGATAATGTGCGAATGTTTCTGACTTCCAAATTCTAGGGGACACTTAAACCACACTCCAATACAGATGTACCCCCAAAAGATTATAGTTCGTAATTCTCTAAACAATTGTAACGATAACGAAATACGATGCAGTTCTTTGAACTGAACTATCAATACAATGAAATTTCCTGAAGAACGAATCAGTGGGAAAATATCTTTCGATGCTCGTGTCTGAAAATTCCACCTCCTCTAGGGAGAGGAGGACCAGATCTTATGGCCTTTTCCCTCCTCTTCCCGGTTGCTACAGCATTTGTACATTGTTATAATAAAATTATGTGTAATATAATGTGGCAACTGAACAAATAAATAAATAAATGAAATGAGATGAAATGAAAAGAAAAACACGAAATAAATCTGTGATTGCAGAAAACATCCTACTCTTCAACACAATCGAAACGATAAATTACAAAAAGCAAAACATTTTAAAGTACAGTCTTCTTTTTACCGAGCATTAATTAACCTGACGTGTCTGTTATATTTGTTTCAGTAACGATAACGCAAGTACTGAGATGTAAAAATGTACTTGGAATTGACGTGGAAGTATGAGGAAAATTGTCAGGTAAGACTAGTGATCTCACATGAATGGTTCCTAAAACAATGATATACATATCAATCCCTTTGGTGACTCAATCCTCGAAAAAGATACATCAATAGTCCAATTTCCTAATTCCATCAGATGGATTTTGCTTCCCATTAGTCATCTGCATAAGGAATAAAGCTGCTATTACTTACTAAGATATTTTCCTTACAAAATGGGTTTGATAAAGCTCCGCAGAATTTGTTTATTTAAATATAACGCATTATTCTTATAGAGAGGGAGATCAATTATACAGTATTTTATTGTATAAAATTCCACTCACGACTTTTCACAATACAATGTAATACTAAATTTCGAAGGGAGAAGTGCCTTAGAACTCGCAATTGTGCCTCTGATGATATATTATCGACATCTATAAGCCTCATAATCACTACTAACAACTACAGTGGAACCTTGTTTATACATTTCTGTTAGGCGTTTTTCACTTTTATATGTAATTCTGCGTTTCTCTGGATGTTTTACTGTAGTTTTCATCTTTCTTTTAATCGGTAATACGTAATTCATTACACTCATGTGATTATACGTTAAAAGTTGAATTTTAGATTATCAAAAATACACAGTTCTTTGGTTCTTTTATACGTAACTCAGAATGTTACAACTTTGAGGGAACTGAGACAGGGTTGAGGTGTTCCTTCTTGGTGCAGCCAAAGTTAAACCTTGATCGCATCAGAGAAGTGTATGGTTGTTTTCGTTCAATTTGGATGAAAAACTGGTTTTGCATTTCATGACTCACACATATATGCGCTATTTAAAAACTGATAAATTTCTGCGACGTAACTTTGTGGCACCACTATTATGTGGCGTAGTAAATAAGAATCCTAAATGTATCCTCAATATTCAACATTCTGCTTTCAAATGGATGCACTTGGAATCCGTCGAAAAAAAAGCTGTTAATTCATGAGTTCCATAGAGAAAAACTGATCTCAGATTATTATTTTTGAGGATTTCATAATCTAGAATTAGGATTTTTATAGACAGACAGATTAGTCCAAAGAGAAGTTTGTTTTCATAGGCTTTATGATTTTTTTATTGGAGGTTTAAGGACCACCGCGAGCAACTCAGTGGGCTTTTATGATTTTAGCAATGCGATAAAACATATTGTAAGTGCTTCATCGCATTTCTTTTATTTCGCCGCCAGTTCGACTTTAAATAAATCATTATTAAGATTTCTTGTACTCCTCAAAACATACATTCTGCAACAGTATTTAAATTTTTGAAATTCCGTTTATACGTTTTTAAGACCATCACCTAGAGAACTAACTGTATAACCGAGGTTTCATCGTAATTAGGGTAGTTATATAACACGTGAATGTTTCTGACTTCCGAGTTCTGACAGACACTTATACCACACTCCCAATACTGATACAAACCAAAAAGATGATAGTTCGCAATTCGCTACAGAATTGCAACGATAATGAAATACGATGGAGTTTTTTTTAGCTGAACTCTCAATACAATAAAATTTCCTCAAGAACAAATTAGTTCAAAAATATCTTTCGATATTCGAGTCTGAAAATTCCGGGCACCAGCAAAATATCAAGACCCTGTATCGAATAGGAGACATGGTTTGATTAGCGTGTTTCAAAATATAATAAATAACCCTGAAACACATTTTCACAGTGACGGTGAAGAAAGAAGAAAAGTACTTTTCTTCCTGATGAAGAGAAATGACTTTTTTTTTTTTTTTTTGATTGGAGAATTAACGACGACCGTGAGCAACTCAGAGGGCTATAACCAATACCCCGTTCCAAATTTAGGGCCACTGGCTCCAGGGAAGGGAGAGAGCCAGCGCCGTGTGGCAAACACAACATCCATGCCTCACCGGGATTCGAACCCGGACCCATCTCGGACGAATGATCAGTAGCCATCGTTTAGACCACTGCGCCAATGGGGCGGCAGAAAGTACTTCACTTGAAGAGAAAAACACTTAAATAAATCTGTGATTTCAGAAAACATCCTACTGTTCAGCAGAATCGAAACGATAAATTACAAAATACTTCTACGAAGCCCCGGTGGCGCAGTCGTCAAAGCGATGGCTTCTGATCATTCGTCCGAGATGCGTACGGGTTCGAATCCCGTGAGGCATGGATGTTGTGTTTGTCTTACGGCACTGGCTCTCTCCCTTCCCTGCAACCAGTAGCCCTAAATTAGGGACGGGTGACTGCTTATAGCCCATTGAGTTGCTCACGGTGGTCGTTAAACCCTGAATAAAAAAATAGCATGTCCGATTCTGTTGGCATTTTCAGCTAAATTGCTGTTAGAATATTTAATTTAATTGGCTCAAATCATTTTACACATTCTAGACTATCGCATGGACAGATTCAAATTTAAATTTCTTCCTGAAAATTAACAAAATTGTTGAAAAAATCAGCAGTACTGCTAATTTCTAATAAAACCTATAAATAGGCTACGTCTGTCCCTAACGCTTTGACGTCATTCAGTACTTACAGCGGCACCTGCTTTTATTAGGTGGCCGAAATCGGAACTAAGCTCACCGCTATCGCACGATACGTAAAACCAAGGAGAAATACCGGAAAATAAAACAAAGTTAGTAAGACAAACGACTTCATCTGTGTTGTTTTGTTACGTAGGCGTTATGTCGTTTTTCATTTAATTTTCTTCGGATTGCACAGTAATTTCATAAGAAGGAATAAAATTGCAGAGTAATTTCATAAAACGGAAGCAGCGTTATTTCATTTCATAAAACGGAATTAATAAAAAGGAATCAGCTTTATTTTATTTCACAAAAAGGAACAAGTAAAATTGTAAGAAAGTAACTGCACTCGTAGTTTTGATTCACTCTGATGGAAATTAAAAAAAATATTGGTTCTGTGGATTTTTTCTTTGTAGTACAAGATGGAAGTAGATAAATCTGAAAGAAAACGTCGCTTAAATAGAGAACGACAACGGCGATTGCGTGCAAACCAATCTTCTAATACACTGACGGAAAAAAATCCCAACACCAAGAAGGGGTTGTGTTAAATAAACGACAGTTGGTAGGCGGTGAGAGTACATCTGTAAGATGACGTCTATGCAAATTTCGCGCTCGGCGCATAAGTGTGGCGCTAGTAGCGCCCCTCGGAACATGCAGAGCAGGTTTGCTGTAAATACGCTCTGTAACGTTCGTGAGCGTTAGTTATCGTTGAGATTCGACGTAGTGTGTTGATGTTAGTCAAGAATGCCTTTAAGAAGACGAAGAAGCCATTATCAACAGCTCACGGAGTTTGAACGAGGTCGTGTAATAGGGCTACGAGAAGGTGGATTTTCTTTCCGCAATATTGCAGAACGACTTGGCAGGAATGTAGCCACCGTGAATGATTGTTGGCAGCGGTGGTCAAGGGAAGGTACTGCCTCAAGAAGACCGGGTTCCGGCCGGCCACGTGGCACTACTGAGAGGGAAGACCGCCGTGTAGGGCGTATGGCCGTGGCGCATCGTACTGCGTCTGCGGCAGCAATTCGTGCTGCAGTTGCCACCACAGTGACACAACGAACTGTTACAAATCGGTTACTTGAAGGACAGCTCCGAGCCAGACGCCCTGTAGCGTGCATTCCACTTACTCCAAACCACTGCCGTTTGCGACGTCAGTGGTGTCAAGCTAGAGCTCATTGGAGGACGGAGTGAAGATCTGTTGTGTTTTCTGATGAAAGCCAGTTTTGCCCGGGTGCCAGTGATGGTCGAGTGTTAGTTAGAAGGAGGCCAGGTGAGCGCCTGCAACCAACCTGTCTGTGGCCGAGACACACTGGACCTACACCTGGAGTTACGGTCTGGGCAGCAATTTTATATGACAGCAGGAGCACTCTCGTGGTTATCCCACGCACCCTGACGGCACAGTTGTACGTCGGTCTGGTGATTCAACCTGTTGTGCTGCCATGCATGAACAGCATTCCGGGGGTGTTTTCCAACAGGATAACGCTCGCCCGCATACCGCTGTTGTAACCCAACATGCTCTACAGAGTGTCGACATGTTGCCGTGGCCTGCTAGATCACCAGATCTTTCACCAATCGAGCACGTATGGGACATCATTGGACGACAACTCCAGCGTCACCCCTAACCAGCATTAACCGTCCCTGTATTGACCGACCAAGTGCAACAGGCATGGAACTCCATCATACAAACTGACATCCAGCACCTGTACGATACAATGCATGAAAGTTTGCGTGCTTGCATTCAACATTCTGGCGGTTACACCGGTTATTAATGTACTAGCATTTCACATTTAAAATGGCTCTTCTCGCGCTTACATTAAGCTGTGATCTTGAAACCTTAATCGATTAAATATGTTACCTATACAAATGTATTGCCGCCATTTCATTCCTCTACAACTATTGTTTCGTGGTGTTGGGATTTTTTTTCCGTCAGTGTACTATGCATAACTTTAACGAAGGTAGAGCTAATCTTATAGACTGCCCATTAATAATTCAACCGTTTATTATAGTTATGTATACGTATTTTACGATTCGTGTTAAAAAAAACTCAGTCGCAGCTTTTTAACCCGTGCGCATGGGCTATGAGCTAGTTCCGAAATAAGCCAACAAACATTTGTTTGTCCACTGACGTCGTCAAAGTACAGGTTATGCCATCTAGTAGCAGGACTCAACATTACCCAAGGAAAAATTATTGACTTTTAATATAATTATGGATTAGTTTTAGCAAATATTAAGCATGCCATGCTATAGTCAAGCCTGACGAGAGGAGAGGGGAGGCGGTGCTGCAGTACCGGGGCCCAGAGCCCGTTTATAAAGTAATTTTTTTCTAATTATTTTTTTACGGTGTTCGAATATTTTTCAAGCTATACCGTCACCAGGGTTGGGAAGTTACGCTTAAAAAATATTTTTTACGTCACGCGTAAAAATGCGTAATTTATGCCATAAGTGTAAAAAATGTTATAAACTACAAAACTTGCTTTAAATACAATAAAAAAAAACAAAGTGTTACAGTGTTGCTCGAGTTCCCAGGCTAACTGCAACACGTGCGTGGGTTACCTGCGGCAAATCAAACGAGCTCTCCATATTACATTTTTCATTTCTTCTTTCCTTTCCATCGACACGCCGACCCCACACATTTGGCTCACCATGTTGCTTTGCTACTCACCGACACAGACTATTGTGTATATGATATACAACGTTATTGCTAGTCAACAAAGGCTGCAGACAATTTTCATCATGTGGATTTTGTCACTTTCTGTTTTCCACCAGAAGCCGGCAACTTTTGTCTTTTTATTTTATGCTCAACTCATTATTTTCGCATTGCGGCAATTTTTATAAATGAATATAGTGTCTTTGTGCGCAATTCCCACTTCGCTTATTTTCCTTTATTCCGATGACCGATGAAGTCGTCCTGTTCACAGCGGCAACTTAAAAGAGAAAACACAAAATTTTATGTTTACTTAAGAGAACTCTTTGTGGATACTTTCCCAGAGGCTGCATCTTTAGACGTATATTACACTGAAAAAATGAAGGTGAAAAATTTGATGCTTATGAAAAAGAACTAAGAAAAATAAGAATGTCTGTCGATAGATGGCGTTCAAGAATTTTCTGAGAAAACTCTTTCGTCGAAAGGGAGGGTTCGAGGGTTTGTTTACGGAGGGAAGAATATGAAAAATTATCCACCGCAAAAAAAATATTGAAGAGTTGCAACCGGTCGGGTTGTCGGGAAGTAGGGGAATGGTTAGTAGGTTAGGAAGCGGAAATATGGATTATGTGGTTGGTGGAGGAGCCGAGGTGGGGGGGGGGGGGCGGAGATTTTATTGCACTGGGGCCCGAGCTCGCTCTCCACAGCCCTGGCTATAGTTTCAAGTTACTTTTATCGATGTGTAAATTTTCATCCTTGAGAATACAATAATTGCGAAGGAAATATCTACAGAAGTTCTTACCTTTCGAAACATAGGGCAAAGTTTTTAGGTGAAACCACCTTAAATATTGCTTTAAGGACTAGAGCTGAAAGTTTTGGTCATCTGCAGGATTCGTGTTGTTTCTCTTGCAGGATTTCTTTTCTTTTGGCGCTTTTAAGCACGAATTTGCATATTTTTACTTTCAAAAGCTTCAGTTTCCTCTCGAAAAACACAAAATACAGCTACAAAAGCACTTTAATTCCCGATATTAATATTCGAAGTTTATATGAAGCACTACCGTTAATTCTGGATGTTCCCAACATAACTTAAGAATAGAAAGAAATAAGAATAACTTGTTAATCAATGATAAAAAAATGGTTGTCCATATGCAGGTTAGCTCCTAAAACAAACATGAGGAAAGTACTGAAATCAAAGGGAGAGAAATGATTCGCAACCTAAAACACACCTTGTAACCAAATCATGTAATGGTGACAGGATACGTATGCTCAGTGGGTTAGAGACTATCTGAGAGCTCAAGCTTGACTTGGATTTCGCGCGCAAGCGCAGTCGACATAACTGGCAATATTTTGCAACCATTTTCAGAAGTGGAAACACGCACTGCTAACGGAGCTCCAATATCTGCTTCTTCAGAAGGAAGGCCGGCACCCGATATCCATCGACGGCCAATGTGAAATGAGCTATTTCAGAGGTAATTTGCATCTCTATACTATTTCATATTTGAATACATTTTTTATTCGTTTAAAACTATTTCCAGTGGTAACATTGGATACTGGCACGCTTTGCCCTAGCTGCATTTAACTGTCACGACTGAATTCAGACGACATCTTGCTGATCAGATATCACAGCTGGCTGAACTGTTGGAAACAATTTTACTGAAAACACTCTTACTGCCATCCGTCATAAATCACCAATTAAACAGCATTGTGAAGATAAGACAATCACATTTAGTAGTCCCGAATGGTCAGACGGCATCATAAAAACAAAATGCTAACAGTTAAATGCATCGGACTACTGGTACATATTTCCGATTTTCCTAAACAAAGAATATTGGTGTAGCTTAGATTTACAGGAGGGAAACGTAAGACCAAAAGGCAATACTTAGCAGTTACGAATGGTCAGACCACATCATAAAGACAAAATATTAACAGTTAAGTACATTGGTGGAAAAGTTAGACTACTGGTACATATTTCCGATTTTCAAAGAATATTGGTGTAGCTTAGATTTAGAGGAGGAAAGTATAAGTCACAAATCAAAGTTCCACCACTTCTGTGGCTTCAGAGAACACAGAAGTGGTGGAACATTGATTTGTGAATATTAATTTACATTAAATGCGCTTAAATGTCCCTATTTAAATTTTATTTCAGGTACATGCACTGTTTTCGAAGCAGCCTTCAGTCTTTTAAAGAGAACAAAAGCATTTTCGGTATGAATGAGTTATAATGCGGCACTATTATAGGAGCATTTTCATTGACATAAAATTTCACCAACATTTTTACCCTCTATGAACATAATTCAAATCAGTGTTGAAAACATTGAATTATGTTCACAGAGGGTAAAACCCGTCTTTTCAGGTTTTGTAAACACCAATGACAACCGTACAGGCCGAATCTTGTGCCCTAATATCTTCCCAGAAAAGGTGAATAAAAAATCGCTTTCACGCTCATTTTACTCACGCAATGATGCGTCACTCAACCAGACTCGAAGTTAGATCAAGACAAGATAAATAAAATAATCCGACTTAGGTCTACAGAAACAGGAAAAAATTAACACTGTCGTCGGATTTAAATAACATCGGCGACCAGAATTGGAAACCATGCACGGCGAGAGCGAAGCTGAGAATTTGATTCTGATCCAATGCCAGTCGTTGAAGAAAAGAATATGATGACGTTGCACAATTTCTTAGAAGGCACATTCACCGTTACCTTTTTATTTTGTTTTTGTTTTGTAGCTCAGAACAGCTTCAAAGAACACGGCGAGAGGTCTCGGGCTGCATATTTAGGAATATAAGACGGATGACCTCAGGACGCCAAATGTCATGAGTGCTACGTGAAATAGTGCAGAAAAAATGGGTTGTATCTTTACACGATACTCTGACTCATCCAGTTATATTTTGCTTCTCCATATACGCTTGTATGCACGTTATACATCAGTTAGTAAAATTCAGTATCTCTAGAATCCGTCAAGAAGAAATCTTACACAGAAAAGAACTGTCTGTTTTTGTTGTTAGACACTTTAATGCGAAAGGGATCGAAGATTGTAATTACATACTGGGCACAAAAAGTTAGTGATATTGCATGAAATGTAGGATGTATGTATCTGATTCAAGTAACACGCCTTGAAATAACATCAGTGAGGCTACGTAACACAAACGATAAAGAGTGTATTTACAGAAGCAATTTATTGAACAATTTCTGCGCACAACAAAGTAGCACAGCAATATCGACACAATGGTAAAGTCAGAGAATGTTCATACCTCTGGATTCAGTACCCGGTAACATCAACTCTGTGTCAAAGAACGTCTTGACACCTACGAGGCATAATTGCAATAATATTGATGAGTGTCTGGGCAGATGGCCCATATTACAAGCAACACGTTACGCAGGTCTACTGGTGTATGGAACGTGGTTATACAGACACTGCTGTACAGCGTCCCAAATGTTTTCAATGGGATTAAGGTCAGGACACCTCGGAAACGATTCATTCCCATGATTTTCCAGCTCCTGAAGGACGCCCCAGGCACGGTGACTGGTTGCATTGTCACCGAGAAAGCGGAATGCATGCCCAATAGGAGCGTGAAACAGTGTCACAATGGGTACAATAATCTCGTTTCTGTACACTGAGGCATTTATGCTGCCTTGACGAATACACAAGGAAGTGCCTGTCAGAACCCAGTATAATTAAAACTGGCAGTATGTGTAACAATCACTAAAGTATAAGACGCTTCTAGAGTTCTACCCCAGGTTACTTTTCGCAATCTCTACCTGCGAAAATACACCGCAAGCTAATGTATACGTCTCAACAAAGTATTCACTGAACTGTTAGCTTCTAATGGTCTTGACTTCAAGAGCAGTCAGTAACCAAATAAAAGAAAGTTATTAACCTAGCATTATGTTTTAACAGATCGAATATTTTCCTCAAGCAATCCCAGCCTAGCTATGATGAAGTACAATGTATTTATTGATCCCAAGTTGTATTTATATCCCAAGTTGTATTTATATCCCAAGTTGTATTTATTGATTCTAAAGTGTTAGTAGTCAACACATTCTTGGACAGACCTTTCTTGAGTTTATGACAACAGTGTTAGGTCTAGGAAATACAATAATTCACCGTAGATATTCTTACCATGGAGGAAGATACTAAGAATTGTGAGCACCTTCACCAGAAATGCAAGACCAAAATAGATGTCCTAAACTGCAAAACAGAAACGAATTGCGGATATACATCTACCAAAAATGGCAAAAACAGTACAAGAGAATAGCCCCAATGTATCTCTGCACTAGGAAGAAATCTAATTTAGTTTATTTAAGGACCATTCTTTAGAATGGAGTTCCCTTAGAAAGTGTACTGAAGTTAAAATTATGAAATTAAAGGGCATATCGCATAAACCTCAATTTCCGAAACTCTCTGTACTTCTCGTTGGCCGAGTGGTTAGAGACGTGGTTTTGTGCTAATCAACCTAATTGATCTCAAACTCGTATTCGATATGAGGCATGGTCAGTAGTGACGGAGCAGATGGCCAGTTGTGTATCATACATTAGCCAGTAATATCGTGCATGTAAATCATATTGCGTTGTGTGATTGTGACTAATGGCTTTTTTGGTTTTGAGGTCCGGAAGTATGGAGTATCAAGTAGAGAGGAATGAACATTTCCGACATCTGCTCCTCTAGGAGTTTAACAAAGGATCCACAGCCGCCGAGGCTACTCGACAAATTTGTGCTGTGTATGGGGAGGATGATTTTGCTCCGAGGAGAGCCCGCAAATGGTTTGAGCGGATTCGGGGTGGCAAGTATGACCTCAACGACTCTCCACGCTAAGGTCGTCCATCTAACTTTGACGAGGATCGTTTGAACCATCTCATCTACTTGGATCCGCGTCAAACCACTGGCGAATTGGCCACTGAGTTGGACTGTGATCAGGCCACAGTGGTGCGACACCTGGAACGTATGGGAAAGGTCCAGAAATCAGGGTCTTGGGTGCCTCACACTCTCACCGATGACAACAAAAATCAGTGTGTTGTCATACGTGGTTCCTTGCTAGCCCATTATCGCGAATGTTCTCAGCAACACAAACCTTCTGTCACGTATTGTTACTGGAGATGAAAAGTGGTGCTTGTACGTGAATTTTAGGCATCGGAGGGAATGGTTAAGCCCAAACAAGACACCCACACCACGTCCAAACCATGACCTTCATCCTGCGAAGATCATGTTGTGTGTCTGGTGGGACATGGAAGGCATTATTCATTGGGAAATGCTGCCGAGGAATCCAACCATCAACACTGCACTCTATTGTGAGCAACTCCGTCGTATGGAGAGAGCAATTCAGCAGAAACCGCCCCATCGGCGCCATGGTGACCTTTTCCAACATAATAACGCTCGCCCTCACAGTGCAGACATGACCAAAATGGCCATTCAGGACATGAAATAGGAGATCCTTCCACATCCGGCGTGTTCTCCAGATTTCGCCCCTTCAGACTATCACCTGTTTCGACCTCTTTCGAATGCACTTCTTGGCAGAACGTTCAACAATGATGTTGATCTCCAGAATTCCCTTGATGATTACTTCGCAGCAACACCAGCACGTTTTTTCAAGAATGGCATTGCAGACCTATCCAGACGTTGGGACACCATCGTGAACAATGAAAGGGAATACATAGTTGACTGATTCCGTTTTCCATTCTGATATAATACATTCCTGTAGTGCGGTGAAAAAAACGGCATGAACTTATGCATGAATCCAATACTTACACTGCCGGATAATTGCTAAGGACGGATGACAATAGCAACGATAGCAACCATAAAATGGAAGGCAGGAAAATGTGGAAATTAGAATAAGTGCGGGATACAGTAAGACGTGTTGCGCGTATGCAAATTTTGGATTGCCGAACTTGTTCGTGACGTCATAGCGCTGATAAGAGATATAAAGGATTTGACGCGTATTGACCGTTGTTGTTCAAACGCAAAGTTGAAAGGGAAAGAATCAATTGACGAACTTGCAATTTTCTGTATGTCTTCCCGACATCACCTAGATGATTTTACGCGTGGCCGTATTATTGGCAAGATTGAAGAAGGACGAAAAATAACAGATGTTGCCAGGGAGTTCGACGCCAGCCACAGTGTTGTTTCAAGGCTTTGGAAATCATTTCAAACAAATGGAGAGTTTAGCAAACGTCACGGGGAGGTCGTGTTCGCAGTACGACACCTGCAGAAGATCGGTACATAGTGCTATAAAAAAGACACCGGCGCAGCACAGCTAGTGAGGTAGCAAATCAGTTTATGGCTGCTACTGGCAAGCGGATCTCCCGAAAAACTGTCGCCAGACGTTTGCATGAAGGACGACTATACGCCCGCCGTTCTGTTGTGTGCATCCCATTGTCTAGACGTCACCGTACCGCCCGTTTGCAGTGGTGCCATCAACATCGCAGTTGGACTGATAACGACTGGTCTGCTGTCCTCTTCTCAGATGAGAGTAGATACAGTCTATCGTCTGATTGTCGACGACAACTGATCTGGCGTGATAGTGGTACTGCATATTGTCCAGCAAACATACAGGAAAGGGACCGATATCCGACATGTAGTGTCATGGTATGGGCTGGCATCATGATCAATGGCCGTACGTCCCTCTATGTGCTTCCAACTGGGACTATGACTGGCCAACGATACATTAATGATGTTCTGCTACCTCATGTTCGCATGTTCCGTGGTGCTGTCGGTGATAGATTCATTTTCATGGACGACAACGCAACATGTCATCGAACAGTCGCTGTCCAGGAGTGTCTTGAGAGCGAGGATAATCAACGCCTCGTATGGCCAGCACGTTCTCCAGATCTGAATCCCATTGAAAATGTGTGGGATGCTTTGGGGAGGAGTCTTGCTGGTCGCCAATGCCCTCCAATAAACAAGGACACCCTCATCCGTGCACTGACAGAGGAACGGGATGAATTACCCCAACAGCTGCTTGATAATGTGCAAAGCATGACACGACGTGTGGAATCTTGCATCGCCCTCCATGGTGGCCATATCCCGTATTGATATCTTACGCCGGAACGCCTGCGAACGGTAATTGCATTTTTCACTTATTCTGCACAAAATGGCCTGTTTGTCCCTTGAACACGTTCCAAAGCCATCTGGATTTCAGAGCAGAATAAATTGTCTTTCTTGTAATGTCCTGGCATTCTGACATTATTTTATTTCACTTGGCATCCAACCACACTTACTTTTTTATGCGCTATACAGCCGTTTATGATCCGTCCTTAGCAATTGTCCAGCAGTGTATAACCACAGCTTTAGACCCAGAAATCTGTAAATTTGATGGAGTGCAAGCTTTAGGGATGTGCCGCCGCACCGGGCGCTAAGCTCAAGGGGGTCGCCGAGACGAGCTTTGTGTATATGCGTGCGTGCGTGCGTGTGTGTGTGTGTGAAATGGTAGAGTGTATTTGGATTTGGATTTATTTGTTTATTCATGCTGTTACACAACATAACAATATTACAGTACGTTACGCATACAAAGGCTGTTCAACAGCAAGGGAAACAAGAGAAAAGACCTTTTAGGAGTCCTGTCATAGTCCTTAGTTCCCACAAAAGTATGAGGCAAGTGAGTTTGGCCTTATCATAAATTACTTTTAGTAAGTAGTTAGTATTATTATTTAGATTTCATTAAAGAAGATAGCTTTTATTTTTTAACTCAGTAAGTAGTTTTAAGTGCTTTTAAAGAGATTTTGGTTATTAATATTTGTTAAATCCAAATGCAATGAATTCCAATAATCTGGGCCAGCACAGTTTAAACTTTATTTTAACATCTGAGTTTTAGGCTGTATTGGGCGAAGCGGTAATCAATTTCTTGTTTGGTAGTTGTGTCTATTGCAATTAATTTCAATGAAATTTATATGCAAATTGTTCTTAAGTCTCTGAAACATGATTTTGCCAAGCTTATAATATAAAAGTTGATGTATTGTTAGCATTCGGAAATCATTCGGGTGAATTGGAAGATGTAATTGTGCATGTATGTGTGTAGTCATAATAGTATTTCGTTTTGAATGTAGGTCTATTAATCTAACATATTTATTTTGTAATGTCTGTAATTTATTTAAATTTGTTTAACCCTAAGATAAAAAGTAGTAGTTAATGTGAATCTGAATTAATGAGTAATACAAGAGAATTAGTGTTTTAACTGAAAGAGTTGTTAATATTGTACTAATGAGGCCAAAATGTCTAGATAATTTATTCGAAAGTATTTCTAAATGTTTAAGTCCATCGTAAGTCAGTGGTAAGATTCTTTTTTTTTTATTGGAGATTTAATGACCTCCGTGAGCAACTTAATGGGCTACAGGCAGTCGCTCGTCCCTAATTTAGCGCCACTGGTTCCAGGAAAGGGAGAGAGACAGCTCCGTAAGACAAACACAGCATTCATGCCTCACCGGGATTCGAACCCGGACCCATCTCCATCGAATGATCAGAAGCCATCAGGGTACGATTCACTCCCAAATAATTAAAATGTAGTACTATATCAATTATTTTATTATCGAATAATAAATTTTAGCATGGCCCCATTCAGATCTCTGTCTGGAGAAGACTATAGCTTAAGTTTTAGAAGTGTTAATTATCAATTCATTAATAGTTAGCCAATTTGAACATAGCTGTGAGTGAGTGTTAGCTTTAGTGATAATATCATTTATATTGTGTCCCCTAAAAAGCAATGTTGTATCATCTGCGTATAGTATGGCATCGTTTTCTGATGTTATGCTAAATATATCATTAATATAAGGCAAAATGCTTCATGAAAAATACACCGTTAGCACCGTGAGACATCCTCCTAGTCAGATGATATGGGGTGCTATGTCAGCATCCGGTACTGCTTCATTATCCTTTTTGCCGACAGGCACTACCATGACTGGTCCTTTTTATGAGGAAATATTACGTGAGAAGCTGTTAACTCATATGCAAGTGCACAGATGCACAATCCGTATGCATGATGGTGCTCCATGCCACAGATTAAAGACAGTAAAGGACTAAACCCAGAGGAAAACCATAACTGTGCTTGACTGGCCCGGTAATAGTCCCGACCTTAACTCCATCGAAAATTTGTGGACCATTTTAAAAGACAAGGTAGCAGAAAAACAGCCATCAAATTCCCAGGCTTTGATTGACACTATAAAGTACGCATGGTACAAAGACATTTAAAGTGTCGTCGAACATGTGCTTCACATGATAAAGAAATCCACTTTAAACTGCCGAATTTACCAGGTACAAATCTTATTAAAACGTGGTTTCCTAAAAATACAGGTATCGTCTTCTGAAAGTGATTCGTGTCATGCTAACTGAGCATTTCATGATGATAGAAAATATTTTTGTCTTGAAAACCTATTAAGCAAATATAATCTGGCATATCAAAATGATAAAGCGAGGCGATATAAAAATTACTTAATTAAAGCTAATTCAAAGAGAAGCTCAATTAACCACTCCACTCTACTTTTTTTGAGTAAATTCTTTTTTGAGTAGTTTAAAATTAGATTTGAACTCACATTCTTCCCTTGTAATGAGTTTAGTACTGCTAAATAAAAATTGCTATCTGAATGTTCCTTATTTAAAGAAATTACGGAAAAGTGTATTCACCTTTAGTTTAAGACAGTATTATGTAATTAACTCCTGTGTAATTAACTCCTTTTGCTTTCTAATTTCATTATGCATCAATAACCTTTTTACAATACTTTAGATTTAACCTCATTATAGTTTGCTCCCTTACTATGTTGAGAATGCAAAAATGAGTCATAATGACTCAGATCTAATTAATGCTACACTGCGTTTCATTATGATATGACCACTTACAATTTCAAGCATAAGGAAGTGAGAAACAATGAAAACCACACAAAAGTCATCTTATTGAAAAGAACGAACCATTTGTTCAATAATTACAAATACAAACGTAAAATAAGCCTTTCGAAGGAAAAAAAGACCTTGTTTTTCAACATTTGCCAACACAAAAGTGTTTCAAAATGATATAATCACATGACTTAGTAGCCAGGGTATCCACCAGAGTTCTTAATGCAAAATGTAATACTTTCTGGTTCATTCCCGCCCATTAAGAAACTATTGCTGCATTAGTTTGATAAGATTCGTATACTGCCTTGCTTTCCCGTACACCGCTCTTGCTAGAGTACTTCGCACATTTTCCATGGAATTAAGATCAGGCGACATAGAAGACCATTCATTCCATCACATGCACGCCGTTGTTCCAAAACCACTCCCATGTGCAATTTGCTGTATGAATTGGTGCATTATCTTGTTGCAGAATCCATATAAACCCAGCAATTTCGTCAGCACACGGCAGCAGAATGTCCTCAAGAAGCTCTTGGCAATCCATAGCCTTCATTCTACCTGATACAGAAGCTACGGCAGTTTAACTCTTAACGGCAGCAGATTGTCCTCAAGAAGCTCTTGGCAATCCATAGCCTTCATTCTACCTGATACAGAAGCTACGGCAGTTTAACTCACTTTAACTCCGAAACCAGCCCACATCATAACGGACCCAGCATCTTAGTTTTCTTTTGAAAAAATCTCAGGCTTTTTGCGAAGGTCGTGCCAATATTTGCTCTATCCATCTGGGCCGTCTAAATTGAAATTTTTCTCATCAACAAAGATGACTGGAAAGAACGAACCATTTGTTTGGTAGTCTGCCTTTTCTTTGTGGAGCTAACCTCTGAATCCCAGAGAACACTTAGTGATATGCATGTATGTATGTAATAAAGATGACTCTTTAAAATGTTTGTTTTCAAGACATGTGATATCTTGAACACTTCATTCGATTTTCACGGTGCAGATCAGTCATTTGTGGTTGTGACTATCGTTTCACATAGGCCAAGTTATCGCAGTTCCTGGCAACCCTGGACAAAGTCGATTTGGAAACTGATACCATTGGGTCCTTCGACAATGGACCCTTTGATAAATTTTCATTTTGTAGTTTCCTCATACCCATTCTTTTTTGCCTTTTTGACAGTTTTCTGGACTTCTTCTGACCGTAAGCTTCGTGTAACTTCAGATAATTTAATATTGATGCATGCGACTGACCTAATGTTTTTGCTAATGATCTGGAGGATTCACTGCACTCGTTTCAAACCATAATCCACCATTTCTCAAACTCATTCAACACTTTTGCTCGACCCAGGCTGCTGACCTTCAGCATGTGAGATGCTAATGCTACCAAATCCACTAGAAACGGTGTCTTCATACAGTATGCACAGAAGTCTCGAAATACTCCAATTAAATTTTTATTGGTTGCTTTTCCAGAAAACCCAAGATGTATATTTTTCTTTATGAAAAGGAGGATACTTTGGGGGCATAGAACCGGGGGAGGGGGTCTGCTGACCATGTAGGAGGCCGGGCTGGGGGTTACTCGAAAATTTCAATGGAAACAGGGGTCGTGTGAAATATCGCTGGAAAGATCTCCGAAAATGTAATAAGCTGGTTTTTACATTTTTGTTTTACCTTTATTAGGTGCAAAGTTATTGCCCACAATAGCGACACTAAAGTGCACTAGGAGTGGTATGAAAAATTGCGTTACTTCTGACACATTTGTGTTCTTTCTTTGGTTTGTATGGTACCGTGCTTATTGTGTTTTATGACAAGGAGCCACGTTTCCAGCCACGAATCGAGGGGTCCGGTGACCCCCATTGAAGGCGGGGAACAGGGTCATTCAGTAATTGCAGATGAAAATAGGGGAAGGGTAGTATAATACATCATTGTTACGATGACATATTTCGCAAATTTAATTTATTGCGCTTTGTAGTTCAAAAAACATACAAAAGTCGTTATGTTTTATGTCAAATGGACACACCGTATCGGATAGGAACCGAGGGGGTTTACAATCTTATGAGGATCCGGGCTGGGAGTTTCACAAATGTTGCTTGGTAAAGTCGGGTCACGCCATGTCACCGGAAAGATGTCAGAAATGGGAGCAACTTCCGCTTTTTACATTTCTCATATCTTTATTTTATCAAATGTTTTATGGCAAACTGATGAGGCTAACGTGTAATCGGGGAACATAAAATACTGCAAAAGATACGTGTAATTTTACATCTTTGGAGTGTACTGTAAAATGACACGTTTTCAAGTCAAATCAATGAAGCGACCCCCTTTCCATCTGCAATTATAGAATGGCCCTGATCCCCGCCCCTAACGGGATCACCGGATCCCTCAATTTGTGGCCGGAAACGTGGTTCCTTGCCATAAAACATATTAAGTACGGTACATTCACACAAACCAAAAGAAAGAACACAAATGTGTCAGAAGCAACGAAATTTTTCCTACCACTTTAGTTTCGCTATTGTGGGCAATAACTTTGTATCTAATAAAGGTAAAACAAAAATTTAAAAACCAACTTATTACATTTTCAGAGCACTTTCCAACAATATGTCACACGTCCCCTGTTTCCATTTGAAAAGTTCGAGTAACTCTCAGCTTCGCCTCTTACGGGGTCAGCAGACCCCACCCCCCGGTTCTATGCCCCAAAAGTGTCCCCTTTGCCATAAAGAGAAATGGCTATCTTGTTTTTTCTGGAAAAGAAACCAATAAAAATTTAAATGGAGTTTTTCGGGACTTCTGTGCCATACTGCATATACACGGTCGAGTCACATTATTGTGACCACCAGCTAATATCCATAGTAACCGCCGTGTGCAGCTAGACGGGCTGGGGGGCGACTTAATAAGGTGCTGGAAGGTGTTCACAGGAATGTGGAGCCATGCTGACTGCAGTGCATCTGACAGCTGCTGGAGGGTGCGTGGTGAAGGATCCATACAGCGAACAACACGATTCAGGTGGTCCCACAGATGCTCAACTGGGTTTACGTCTGGGGAATTAGGGGGCCAGGGAAGTACTTTGAAGTCTTCAGTGTGCTCTTCCAACCACTCTCAGATGTTTCTAGCTGTATAACACGTCGCATTGTCGTGCTGGGAGATCCCACCAGCACGAGGGAAGACAATCAACTTGTATGGGTGCAGGTGGTCGGCAAGGATGGATTCATAACGCATTCGGTCCATACTTCCTTCCACAGGTATCAGTGGACCCAGAGAATGCCTCGAAAACATTCCCCAGACCATAACGCTGCCCCCACCAGCGTTTGTTCTTCTAACAGTGGTTGAAGAGCGCTTGTTCTCCGATGTTTCTCCTCTTATACGCCAACGTCCATCCGTTCGATGAAGTAGAAAACGTGACTCATCGGAGAAGGCAATCCTTTGTCAATCAGCGGAGGTCGAATTCCGATACTGCCGTGCAAATGTAAGCCTTTTCTACCGATGCACCTTCGTTAGCATACGTGCAGTGACCATCCACCTCAACTTTGTTTGTTGGGCGACCTCTTCTCCCGCGATTCAGTTCGTCCTAGAGATTATCTATAGGGTTCATGCCAAAGTAACACTGAGGAGACTGGCTTACGACAGAAAGTTCTAAAAGAAACTTTGTTTGAAGAAGTTTTCTGAAATTCACGAGACATTTTCCGTTTTCCTTTCGTAGATTAACGAAGCATATTGTTGCTACAACTTTTTTCGTGAAATGACGGGGAAAAACCTGAATTTCTCGGATTTTTCGTACGCCAGGAAAATTCTGCATTTTCAGAAACCATTCCGCAATACCTTCCTATATTGACAGTAAACTGCCGTTTTAAATATGTGTTAACAGAAAATTCTGAATTTTTAGAGACCTTTCGTCAATTCCTGTCATATTTTAATGAAAAGACACTGTTCTTACTCTTTCCATAAATATATAACGGAAAATTTCCGGTAATACAGCGGTTCACAGGAATACCTGAGGTTTGATTAACCATTGAATTTCAGTCGTCTGTCGGAGAACCTGATTTTGAAGTTTTGTAGCGTATAACGTAAAGTTCCTTTCGTAGTGAATCTTGTCGTTCTTACGTTATGTCTATATCATTAGGTATGAATACGATGGAACACTTCCTTAATTAAACCATAACGGCCAGACAAAACATAAAACAAAGTCAACTTACGTTAATTGATTTATTCCACCACTATTTCATCAGCACAACATGGCACTTCACATTTTATTTAACATATCAGCATCCACCACACATCAAATACCCCACACGAGCAACTGTTGTATCGTAGTTTTTATCTATCGTTCTTATCTCATACAGTCATACGTTACGTTCACTCTGACCTCAATTGTGTTGCCAACAGAATTCGTTTGAGAGAGAAGATGTCACGTTAAGTTGTGAAGTATAACTGAGAACAAACTCAAAATTTATATAGGGAAAGAAACTAAATAGGAAAATTAATTTAGAATATACGTCACAAGCGAGATCGGATATTGTGAATAGCATATCGTATGGAATTTTGGTTATTGTGGCACACGATATTACTTCCCTTATCCCCCATCTTGTGCCCCAGCTATAAAGCATTGCATTATTATAAGACACCGGGTACTTAAATTATCGTTCAGGTGATTGTATGATGTATACGTATCCATTTGTGGACCCCTTAAGACAAAAGCTATTATAGCTATCAAGAGTAAATTTTATATTTAGGAGTTTCGTGAAACAATACCACAAAGCAGTACATTTCCCCTTTTCTTAAAGGTAATTGAAATTCATTGTCAGTTTATAAAGATCTCGAATTTCAAGGCTTTCTGTTGCTTCGAAAAATCATGTTGAAAAAATTACGTAATTTGCAATAAGTCCCCCTACAAAAAAAAAATTATTACAAACTTATTCAGAAAAAGAATAAGCTCTAACAGAAAATAAAACGGGTTAGTAAAATCGTGCAATACATTGATTATGATACGCTTTCCAACATACCAGAAATCATTACTCAAGTTATGAGTATAATGGCTGTGGAATAGATCTCGCTCCTGCGCCATGACCTTTGAACCTGTTTCGATGATATTCAACAGAACCGGTTCAGTATACTTCCGGAACAACATACTAAAATTTTGTCGCAATAGAAGCATTTTTAGTCAAGTTATGAGGAGAATAGCTGTGGAATAAATCTCGCTCCTGTGCCCTGACCTTTGACCCCATTTCGATGATTTTCAACAGAACCGATTCAGTATACCTCCGAAACAACATGATAAAATTTCATCTAAATCGAAGCATGTCTACGTAAGTTATCATAAGTTATGACGCATAAGGGCAATGGAATGGACCCCGCTCCTATGTCCTTACCTTTGACCCCATTTCTGCCATTTTCAATAGGGTTCGTGCTGAGGTGATCCCTTACTACAAACTAAGAGTTAATCGAAACATTTTTACGCAAGTTATGACGCATAACGGCAAAGGAATCCATCCCACTCATATGTCCTGACCTTTGACCCCATTTCGCCGATTTTCAATAGGGTTCATTCCCAGGTGGTCCCCTAACACATACTACAATTTCATCGAAATGGAACCATTTTTACGTAAGTTATCGTGCGGACAGACGGACAGACAGACAGACGGACAAAGCTGGAGACGCTTCTTCAACCTACGGTTGGAAAATCGTAAATGACTAATTCATCCACAATAATAACAAAAAACATTTTATCATCGTTGACTTAAAATTCTACTTTAAACGTGGCCACATATCACGCGTCTTTCTATTGTAGCTCGGTGGTAGCACACGCGGTTCACGCATTAAAGGTCGGTGGTTCGAAACCCGTAAGGAGAGGGAATTCTTAAATCAGCTGAAAAAGTCGAGACCGGTGTATTTTCGAAATTTCTGTATAATTATACAAAAACGCGAGCTTTTCTGAAACAAACAGGACTACTGACTAAAGAAAATATGTAAAGATAGAAAAAAACGGGAATTTCATCAAAAGACGGGCACTTTGCTACATGTAATTTTCATAATTTTTCTGGGTATTCACACCACTGATTTTTTACCGTGTTGGGGAGATCTTCATCCAGCAATGGATTGATAATGGTTGATGATGATGATTGACTGGGAATGTTTCCGCTAACTAGATTACGTAGCTGTAGTGACATAATGACAATGTATGACGTATCAGGCTATTTGCATATGTTTTTTTTTTGTTTCGGGATTCTGTCCCTAATTTAGGGACATAGGTTTCACGGAAGGGACATGTGTCACAGCACACAGTTCATCCCAGTCTTCTGCGCATGGGCCTGCGTAGCCGAAGACTTAGCCGGGTCCCCATGCTCACTGCACGTCAAAGCCAACAACGCATGAAATGGACCCATGATCATCAAGATTGAACCGTGGGTGATTGGAAGAAAGTGGCCTGGTCTGACGAATCAAGATTCCTGGTGCGTCACGTGGACGTCCGAGCGCGGACACGCAGATTACCAACGGAAGCTATGGCACCTGGGTGCACTGTTGGGTGGAAACAGGCCGGCGGCGGCGGTGTTATGCTGTGGGCGATGTTTTTTTAAGGGGTGGGAGCACTTTAGTCTCCATTATCCCAAAAGCACAATCCATGACAGCTGACAGGTATCTGAACATCGTTGCAGACTAAGTTCACCCATTCGTGGCAACTGTGTTCCCTGTTGGTGAATGCCATTACGATCCGTATAATGCGCCATGCTAAAATAGCAGAATTTTTAAGGAGTGGTTGGAGGAACATGATTGTGACTTTCTGTTAATGCCCGGGTCTCTGGCCTCCAAATTCACCTGGCATGAACCCAGTCGAACATTTGTAGTTCGAATTGGAAAAGCGGATTCGCGCTGAATCACCACCTTCCGGAAATATACGGGACTGGTGGACCTGCTGTTGATATTATGGTACCAGATAGCCCAGGATACGTATCGCAACCTCATCGAATCGATGCTTCGCCGAGGCATCGCTGCTAAAGGATGTCCTACATCTTATTAGGTAGTGGTCATAATGTAATGGCTCATTGGTGTACTTTCTAATAATAATTAAAGTATTCTCCTTTTGATAGAGGTAGAAGAGAAACTTCTGACAGAGCAATTGTTTAGAGTTCTGTAATTTTAACCAGAAAACGTAAAGCTGGATAATCTGAAGATAAAGCAACCATAAAGCTATCTAATGAATGCTATGGGACGGGAGACGAATGCTTGAGCAAGGGGAACGACGAGAGAAAGAGGGAAATTTTACATTAACAATCAGCAAAGAGTAAAAAAGAGATTTTACGTTAAAAGAATCCGCAACGTGGTCAGAAGTGTTCGTTCTAATGAACAGCTTGAGCCCCAATTAAGGGGTCCCAGATGACTTCGTTAGCATAAGCCTCCACATTTCTGAGCAGTAAAATAATCTCCTGTGGAACAGGGATTCAGAAATATCGCAGTGCAAAAGGACATCGAATTTCCGAAAAATATGCTACGGTTCATAAATGACAGCTTTTGAATTTTTAGTTTTATTTGAAGGTGAAATAAAAGTCATATCCAAGTTTGGATATCTACCAGTTTGATGGCAACTGGCTTTAAAATTAAGGTACGAAAAAACTTGGTGGACTTTTTGTTGGGCTCTAAAAATCAGAAAATACTATACGGCAATGTTTAGTTCAAACCAACTATGCTTAAACCACGCGAAAAGGGAATTAATAAGGGGATTACCTTTTCTAATTAATGCAGGAAGGTTCTTATCCGAATAGAAAAGGGTATTATCATCAGAATGCAAATATGTGCTGCAGAATTTCATACTAATTGGGAAAAGTAGAGTCCAAGCCAAGGAATACGCTTGTGACACCACAGAGACTAAGAGTTTCATTTCTAAACGAAGCAAATAGCTTTCTGTTAATCAGAGTACTTTTCTCGAACAAAATAATAGAAACTAAGAACCCCATGTTAAGAGATTTTGCATTATAAATGATTTCAAGTTTCGGATAAAGGCATATGCGAAAGCAGGCGGCCGCCCCGGTGGCGCAGTGGTCTAAGCGATGGCCTCTGATCATTCGTCCGTAAGGGGTACGGGTTCGAATCCCGGTGAGGCATGGATGTTGTGTTTGTCTTACGGCACTGGCTCTCTCCCTTCCCTGGAACCAGTGACCCTAAATTAGGGACGGGCGACTGCTTATAGCCCATTGAGTTGCTCACGGTGGTCGTTAAACCTCCAATCAAAAAAAAAAAAAAGCAGGCGTTTTATAGGTGAATCTGATGGAGAAAGATTTAGTTAACTGCATAAAATTGGCATCCACAAACTGCATACTGGATCTGTATTCACTTACTGAAGAAATAAAGTGCTAGCAATCTCAATCATAACCTTAGCGATTCAGCTTTCAAATTTATTATATTTTTACGCTTGTCTCGAGACAATATTTCGTTTTAAAGTAGCTCATACAGCAAAAACGTTTGTCTGTTAAAATATAATAATTTGTCTCTGCGAAAATATGGAGGTTTAAGGAGCTTTTTGAAACTTAAATGTTTAGTCTAACTCTTGCTCGTGGAAATTGCAAACTTTATTTTTCCAAGTTTAACTAGACACTAGTAATTGCAATTAACTCAACACTCTTAGGAATAGAATTTCAGCGTAAGGTCCAGATTCAACGAATCAGTAAACTGCTTAAAATTTGAATGTCCCAGTTTCATTCTATAACGAAGTAAATTTCTCCGTCATTTCTGTCCACGCCAGGATTCGAACCCGGATCCCCTCATTCCGGAATAAGTCACTCTACCAATTGAGCTACGCGGACGTTTTATTCTGATTCCTATCTGCCTCTATGTCGTGTGCGTCCTTCTGGCAGGTACGTCACATCTCCTGGTACGTTACAATTCCTCTTTATAGGCGCATCATTGCAGTACGCTGATTTTTAACCACTTCAAAGTAACAAATGTTCCTATAAACATGCACTTCAAACTACTAAATCTTTAATTTGCGAAACCACACCATATCAAGAGGTTATCTCGATTCCTTTCAACAAATATTTACCTCAACCCTGCTCATAGCAAGTTTCAAACATCTCCAGCTACTCATTTACAAATCATTAGCATCGCAACTCTTATTATTATTATTATTATTATTTGGAGGCTTAACGAGCACCGTGAGAAATTGAATGGGCTATAAGCAGTCGTGCGTCCCTAATTTCAGGCATTTAAGGCCACTGGGTCTAGGGTAGGGAGAGAGCCAGGGCCGTAAGACTAACACAACATCCACGCTTCACCGCGACTCGAATCCGGTCCCATCTCAGGCGAATGACCAGATGTGAGAACTTAGACCACTGCGCCACCGGAACAGCCATCGGAAGTCTGCTCATAGCAATGCACAACTCTTATCGTTGCAAGAAAACCTGCCCTAAAAAACTACACAGTGCTTACATTTCGTCTTTACTGTTTAGTGACCTTTTATACCAGTGATTTGATGCCAACTTAAAAAGCTCGTCCGGGAACATAATGTGTCGCTAACTCAGAAAATGTTTAACGAGAAGGAACCAAATTAATATAAGAACATAGAAACTCAAAAAGAAGGTTCAATTAGATGTATATGTCACATATTCTTTGACCTAGGAGAAAAAGAAACATCCTCATTTCTTATATATACACTATATTAACAAACGTCACCTGACACCTAGAAGAGAAACACAACATAGCATTCATTGACATACATTAGTACGGTGTCGGTCCATCTTTGGCCTTAATACATGCACTGACCTTTCGAGACATGCTTTCGACAAGGTTTTGGAACACGGCGATAGGTAAGCGCTTCCATTCAGTACATAATGCTGCCGATAACTGTTGCTTAGTAGTAGGCCTTGGTTCCAAACTTCTTATGCGGCGCTCTAATTCATTCCATAGGTGTTGTATGGGATTAAGATCAGGGCTCTGTACTGGACAGTCCACACACGATACTGAATTATCATCAAACCACGCCGTAACACTCCTTGCTTTATGACTCGCTACAAACTCCTGCTGGTACCAACAACTCTCGTGATAGGGCATAATTAATTGTCCAGAATATCGAGGAGGACGTGCTGGTTAACAGGTTTGTGCACGACAACCAATGGACCGTGACCATACCACGAAAAACACCCCCACACGAGTACACTGACAGCTCCAAACTTGACCGTAGGAACAGTACACTGTGGTAAATAGCGTTCCCTCGGCTGCCGCCATACCCATAGACGGCCAACAGACTGATGGATCGTGTATCTGGATTCACCAGTCCATAGAACTAGTTTCCATTGATCCCACGATAAATGTTCTTTACACCATGCTAAACGACGAGTAGCATTCCGAGTGGAGATGAAAGGCTTATGAGCAGCCGCCCGATCACGGTAACTCATGGAATGAAGTTCTCTGCGAATGGTACGTGTACATACCGAAGTTCCAGCATTTTTACTCGCCTGTGCACTGAGGTCTTGTGCAGTACTCCGACGATTAGCTATAACGACTCTCCTGAGGCTTCGACGTCCTCCATCACTGATTTTCTTTGGTCTGCCGGTACATTTTGCTGTTTCAGGCACGCCATGTGTCTTGCACTTATGTAGTACATCCAAAACAGCTGACTTGGGTATGTTTAAACGCCTCTCGGTTTCTCTTATGGACAACCCACTAATATAACACCCAGCAATCTTTCCTTTCTCAAAGTCAGTTCTCTCCCGCGGCGACATTTTCACTCAACCTCAGAGTGCGATATGATCGCGGTCAGCTGCAGGCTTGTTTTATACCATTTGCAGCTGTAGCGCGCATCTTAACAACGCAGCGGATCCGTTCATTTGCTTGTGAAGGGGTGCCCGATGCTTTTTTCAATATAGTGTATATAGTGAAAATCCTCCAAATACGTGGCGTCAGTGAATAAACAAAGACATCGCTCTTTCCATGTTTTAGCAACACTTAGCAACCGAAAAATATAGTGTATATATACATAACGAAGAAATATGAGCTCCCCTTATGTATAGCTTTTATTGATTATGAAAAGGCTTTGGATTCCGTGAAACCATCAGCATTTACAATGGCTTTGATATCCTGCGGTATTGAAGATGCATACATTAGCATTATTAATAGCATCTATGAAAATGCAAGTGCAAAGTTTCTGTTATTTGAGGATATAGCACCAATAAAAATTGAAAGGGAGTGAGACAAGGTGATACCATATAAACTACTGTTTGTGAAGTGATGGTAATCACGTGAAACCTACAGGATATGCAGAGCAGGGTAGGACATGCAAATGATTAGAAGTGCAGAGTCGTTGCGCATGTCTGGGGCCGGCAGCTTCTTCTGAACAGTCGAGTGAGGGATATAAAGAGAGAGAGCTGTTTAGGATACACACCAGTACCGCATCGCCGACAGCGAGTTGTAAAAGGGTCTACAATATTCAATAATGCCTCGGCGACGACGAAATGCGGAATGTCACCATACGACAGAGTTTGAACGGGGATGAATGATTGGTCTGCGTGAAGGTGCATCTTCGCACCGCGACATTGTGGCTCGGACGTGACATAACGCCACGACAGTGATGCACGTGTGGATCAAGGAGAACCAGGGGCATCGACAATCCGGCAGTGGACCGAGAAATGTGACGACACCGCTGGATGAACGACACCTCGTCCGCATGGCACTGAAGACCCGTTCCGCATGGCACTGACGACCCGTTCCGCATGGCACTGACGACCCGTTCCGCATGGCACTGACGACCCGTTTCCGCATCTTTGCAAGCACATCAGTTGAGCACTGCAACAAGGGTGGCAATGTCTGCCTCCACAGTTCGACGCCGTCTGCTGCACAGAAGACGGATTGCACGCATCAGTTTGCTTCGGATTCCCTTAACCCTGACACGGACACGCTTGTCGGTCATGTATAAGCCGGCGGTGGCAGTGAGCATGTCTGCGGGACGTTTTCCTGGTATGACCTGACACCGCTGGCACTACTGGATGGGTACCTGAACGCCAATGGCTACCTGTCCATCCTCGCTGACAACATGCATCCCTTCATGTTGGACGTTTACCCTGGTGGTGATGGTGTGTACTAAAAGGACAATGCGCCCTGCTATGTCTCTAAGAGGGTACGTGACTAGTTCCAGGAACACGGGAGCGATGTCTCCGTTCTCCCTTGGCCGGCGAAATCGCACATCTCAGTCCCGTATTGCTCTTGTGGGACTATTTCAATCGGCAGGTTCGACGTGCTGACTCACAACCACGTCGTCTCTGGGACCACCGTGCTCCGCTGCAGTCCGAATGAGTACGTGTGCCCCGGGCAACATTCCAGGGCCTCATTGCGTCCATTCCACGCCGTCTCGTCGCTGTCATCTGGGCTAAGGGTGGTTATTCCCATTATTGGGCAGGTGATATTATTCTGATACGACTATATATATACACTGCCGTACAATTGCTAAGGACGGATGACAATAGCAACGATAGCAACCATAAAATGGAAGGCAGGAAAATGTGGAAATTAGCAAAGTGCGGGATACAGTAAGACGTGTTGTGCGTATGCAAATTCCGGATTGCCGAACTTGTTCGTGACGTCATAGCGCTGATAAGAGATATAAAGGATTTGACGCGTATTGACCGTTGTTGTTCAAACGCAAAGTTGAAAGGGAAAGAATCAATTTACGAACTTGCAATTTTCAGTATGTCTTCCCGACATCACCTAGATGCTTTTACGCGTGGCCGTATAATTGGCAAGATTGAAGAAGGACGAAAAATAACAGATGTTGCCAGGGAGTTCGACGTCAGCCACAGTGTTGTTTCAAGGCTTTGGAAATCATTTCAAACAAATGGAGAGTTTAGCAAACGTCACGGGGGAGGTCGTGTTCACAGTACGACACCTGCAGAAGATCGGTACATAGTGCCATCAACAAAAAGACACCGGCGCAGCACAGCTAGTGACGTAGCAAATCAGTTTATGGCTGCTACTGGCAAGCGGATCTCCCGAAAAACTGTCGCCAGACGTTTGCATGAAGGAGGACTATACGCCCGCAGTGCTGTTGTGTGCATCCCATTGTCCAGACGTCACCGTACCGCCCGTTTGCAATGGCGCCATCAACATCGCAATTGGACTGATAACGACTGGTCTGCTGTCCTCTTCTCAGATGAGAGTAGATACAGTCTATCGTCTGATTGTCGACGACAACTGATCTGGCGTGATAGTGGTACTGCATATTGTCCAGCAAACATACAGGAAAGGGACCGATATCCGACATGTAGTGTCATGGTATGGGCTGGCATCATGATCAATGGCCGTACGTCCCTCTATGTGCTTCCAACTGGGACTATGACTGGCCAACGATACATTAATGATGCTCTGCTACCTCATGTTCGCATGTTTCGTGGTGCTGTCGGTGATAGATTCATTTTCATGGACGACAACGTAACATGTCATCGAACAGTCGCTGTCCAGGAGTGTCTTGAGAGCGAGGATATTCAACGCCTCGTATGGCCAGCACGTTCTCCAGATCTGAATCCCATTGAAAATGTGTGGGATGCTTTGGGGAAGAGTCTGGCTGGTCGCCAATGCCCTCCAATAAACAAGGACACCCTCATCCGTGCACTGACAGAGGAATGGGATAAATTACCCCAACAGCTGCTTGATAATGTTGTGCAAAGCATGACACGACGTGTGGAATTTTGCATCGCCCTCCATGGTGGCCATATCCCGTATTAACATCTTACGTCGGAACGACTGCGGACGGTAATTGCATTTTTTTCACGTTTAAGTATTCTGCACAAAATGGCCTGTTTGTCCCTTGAACACGTTCCAAAGCCTTCTGGATTTCAGAGCACAATAAATTGTCTTTCTTGTAATGTCCTGGCATTCTGACATTATTTGATTTCACTTGGCATCCAACCACACTTACTTTTTTATGCGCTATATAGCCGTTTATGATCCGTCCTTAGCAATTGTCCAGCAGTGTATAATATAGTGTATAGTGTAGTTGTCCTTCCTCACTGTAAAATATACCATGTATGCTAGGAAAGAATGGTTAAATGCTCCGGGGCAACTCGGAAGAAAATACAGTTTTTTATGTAGCCCTGAAAGTTAGTAAGGATGGGCTTCTGGTTTATTGATCTTACAAAATCTTAATCGTAATGAAGTAATAGTTGGTAGGTCCCCCACGAGAGCGCAGGACTGCAGAAATACGACTAGGCATGGACTCCACTAGCTTCTGGAAGCAATGCACACCATACTTCCTGCAGAGCGTTACACAATTCGGGTGTATTCCGAGGTCTCGTATTCTTGTGTACGATAGCGCGTTGCATTGCATCCCAAATGTGTTCTATCACGTTCAGGTCTGGAGACTTGGGTGGAAATGGCAACACCCCAAACTCAGATGAATGCTTCTCTAACCATAATGTGGCGTCCCGACCCTTGTGTGGAGGTGCATTGCCCTGTTGGAACAGGCCCATCCCATCAGCATGAATGCAGGACATGAACGGGTGTACCTCGTCAGAAAGGATGCGCACATAGCGTTGGCCGGTCACAGACGTTTGTAGACGTACCAGGAGTCCCAGTGAAGTCCAACTAAACATACCCCATACCATTACGGACCCCCCACCAGCCGGGACAGTTCCCTGTTGACAGGCGGGATCCATGGCTTCATGGGGTTTGCGCCACACACGAATCCTTCCATCTGCCCGATACAGTTGGAAACGCGACTCGTCAGACCAGGCTACTTTTTTCCAGTCATCAAGGGTCCAGTGGCGGTGTTGCCGTGCCCAAGCGAGGCGCATAGCTCTCTGTCGTGCACCCATCAAGGGTATTCAAGTTGGGTGTTGGCTCCCAAAGCCCATATCGTGCAGGGTGCGTTGCACAGTCCGGACGCTGATGATCGTTGAAGCTCCAGCATTGACTTCCGATGATACCTGCGACAGTGTTGCATGCCTGTTGCGTGAAACGATTCTTGAGAGCCGACGATGGTCACGTTCACCCAATGTCTTTTTACGGCCACATTGGTATCGTAGGTTGGAAGTTTTGCCGGAATTCTTGTAGTCACGGTACACCTTTGCAATTGTCGTCCGTGAAAATCCGAACTTCGTATCTACCTCCGAAATACTATGGCGCATCTCACGAGCGCCAACTATGATACCGCGTTGAAAATCGCTTAAATCGTTATTACTTGTCATTTTCATGCCGAAAACAGCTCTGACAGCAGGCAAGGATATATGTCGCTTTATATACGCACTGGCGATCGCAACCGAGTACGCGCATAGGTGACGTTGCTATATATTTTGCATAAGCTCGTCTGTACCAGTTTCTCTGGCACTTCAGTGTATATATATATATATATCTCAAGAGATGGATTAAAAAATGAACCTTTACGTACCAGCTATCACTTTTTATCTAAGTTTTGTATCAATACAAGATAAATGAACAGTGAAGTCGATGTCTTAATCCAAGACAGAGAATTGCATTTATCATCATCAACTGAAGTGAAAATGGCTTGTGATCTGAAAGAAAAAAATGGGGGCGGGAAATCTCTTAGCCTAGTGTATACAGAAGATTTTCTTTCTACGGTTTCGGAATATGAGGGGCTATTTTTGGCACGTATCCAGGAAACTCGTTTTTTTTTTTTACCCTTGCAGTGGAAAGCAGAAAAAGAATTTGAAGTACGCTGGCGAAGTAGTCACTCGGAGAATTCTTATCTTTTTTATCTTTATTTCTTTGTAACTGCTTCTTTTATTTCCCCCGTGGCAGTATATAATTTCTTTTGTTGATATTAACAATTGCGCGTTATACTGAACAAAAAAAATGAATTTGAAACGTCATTGAAAATAGGCAAGGATTTAAAATCGATCTTTCGGAATTCAGAAATCTAGCACATCTCATTCCATGGAATAATAAGTTGTGAATATTTCGGAAGTCATTAAATGCAAAAGGGATTTCATTGAATGCTTAGGTGAAGTGAGCACCTTTTCTGACAACAGTCTAAATATTTTTAAGTTTTTTCAGTATCACACGAAATGAAGAAGGGATATCGAAATGAAGAAGGGATATCAATCCAAAGCAGAAGGAATATCAAATTTACAGGTCACCACAACGACGGGCTTCATTTCAGTTGAGGCATAAATTACTAAAAACTATTCTTGTTTTAGTGTTTAGGTTTGACGTGCGAGTATACTGTAATATAACTTCCGTTTTTAGTTCCTGTACCTATATAAATTTTGGTTCGTTCTCCTTAAACGGTTCCTAAACTTAACGCTACATTTCTCTCCCGAATGATTGTCCTGTGGCAACCTGAACTGAGATCAGAAGTAGAATGACGTATGAGAAAAACAGATGTAAGATGACGTTTACATTGTACGTAGGTGAATCAAGAAGTAAGTCACACTTAGCGCCATCTGGAGTGGGATATGCAATCAGTCCGTGTGTCCTTGGGAGCGAAGTAGACAAAACGTCAGAGCTACAGACGGGAGGTGTTTTAGTTCAACTGGATTCTTACACCAAATTGGAAGCGTGAGGAACCATTCGATTTTTCTGGGCTAATCGCCTAAATTGCACGGACATCCATCGTAAAACCTGTATACGGTAAAATGCCATGTGTCGCCCGAACATTGTAAAGTGGTGCCATCAATTTGAAAAGGGTGGCACAAATTTGACGGACGAATACCGCGAAGGCAGACCATCACTATCCAGCACTCAGGAGCATTTGACGATATGATACGAGATAATAGGCGTATCACAATCAAGGAAATTGCCGGTACGTTAGACGTTTCGTACGAGATTGTGCATTCCATCATTCACGAGCAGCTGGGATTTCGGAAACTGTATGCAAGATGGGTGCCACGATTTACTCACCGACCAGCACAAAAACCAACGTTTCTTGTCGTCTTTGTCTCTTCTGCAACGGTATTCTGCTGAGGGTCACAATTGTGTACAGGATAGGTGCCACGTTTACTCACCGACCAGCACAGAAACCAACGTTTCCTGTCGTCTTTGGCTCTTCTGCAACGGTATTCTGCCGAGGGTCCCAATTGTGTGCGAGATGGGTGCCACGTTTACTCACCGACCAGCACAGAAACCAACGTTTCCTGTCGTCTTTGGCTCTTCTGCAACGGTATTCTGCTGAGGGTCACAATAGTGTGCGAGATGGGTGCCACGTTTACTCACCGGCCAGCACAAAAACCAATGTTTCTTGTCATCTTTGTCTCTTCTGCAACGGTATTTTGCTGAGGGTCACATTTTTTTGCGTCGAATCATCACAGGTGACGAAACGTGGTTTCACCATTTCACCCGTGAAACCAAACGATCGTCCATGAAATGGAAGCATGTCACCTCTCCAATGAGTGCAAAGCTCAACTGTCAGCGGGAAATTTCATGGCGACTGTTTTCTTTGACTGTGAAGGTGTTGTTTTCACAAGATTTCTGCCAAAAGGAACGACTATCAATGCTTACTCATATTGCCAAACGCTACGAAATTTGCGAAAGACAATTAAGCGCAGACGCCTGGGTAAGTTGAGCGAAGGTGTCATTCTGCTGAACGACATCGCCACACCCCACACAGCACAAAAAACAGGAATTGCTGCAATTATTCAAGTGGGAAGTGTGGCAACATCCACCGTACAGCCCCTACTTATCCCCTTGTAACTACACTGAGAAAAAAGTTTGTTTGAAACAAAAAAATTGTTTTGTTGAGCTGTTTTGTAGATTTATTTTGTTGCTTAAGCAAAACTCCATCGGAATTGTTTTGTTGGCAACACAAAATTATTTCGTTGGCTATATTTTGTTAATTCAACGATATGGAGGTGACATCGATCTTGCGCCAAAGCGCACTTGATTACAAGCTACTCCATACGGGCACTACCAGACTACCACTGACCAGAAGAATTTCGTTTTGAAGTATGGCTGACTGCGAATTTTTATTTGCGATCGGTTCCTGATCGAGGTAATGATAAGATTTTTAATTTATGTATAGAGCTTGATTTCATGTATAGGCTATATATACAGGGTGTTTCAAAATTCGTGCGGTAACCAAAGATTGCATGGTGACAGTACCCTGGAACATATAGAACGTTAAGAAAAATATTACGATTTTTTTTGTCTAACGAAAAATGTCAATAATTTGTTTCATCAAGAAGCTAAGGAAAACATTTAAAAAGAAATCGGATTTAGAATCATCTTACACACGCACCAAAACAGTGTCAATACATCGTTATGTCAAGTATGAATTGTCCGTGAACCTTCCAATGGGAAATAAACCAACCTGCTGAATTCGCTTATAAGAGATTACGCGTCCGAACAGGTATAGCCGAGTGGTTAGCACGCCTAGTTTCTAAACTGCATGTCTTAGTTTCGAAGCCGCTCGGTGAGCGCTTTTTCGCTGGCTCTGAAAAAATTTCCTCGTGACGTAACATCGTCCAAGTTCATTTAAACCAGTGGAATACAATACGGCGGGGAAAACAAATTGGCGCAGGGAAATGGCGGACACACCCGAAGTAATTACAGTTTAGGGACAAAGTGGCCCAGCTACATAACTCTAAATTTTGTTGGAGCAAGAAATTACTGTGTCACGATAACAATATCTTTGGTTGCAGCAAGAAAAACGTTTTATCACGATAACAATACATATTGTTGAATCAAACAAATTTCCAAAAATCGACCTAGGCGTTTTGTTAAATGAACAAAACGTTTTGTCATGATAACAATAAATTTTGTAGAATAAGCAATAATTTTCAGCAAAATACTTTTGTAGATTCAACAAACATTTTTGTTGACTGCTGCATATCGACAAACTTTTTGGACACCCCTGCAATCGACGATATCTGCGGTCCTGATATACGCCACGGCCGCCGCCGTTAAATATCGTGTAGGAAACAACAACGCAACCAGTCGCATGCAAGATGCTACGCAGTTCGGAGCTCTCTGATTTCGAGAAAAGTGTAATCGTCGGGTATCACAGAAATGCCCAATCCATACGTGACATATCTAGCGAGTTGAAGTACCCAAAGTCGACAGTGGCCTACGTGATTGGCAAGTGGAAGATGAGAGGTGACTGTCGGAATGTGCCCCGACCCGGCAGACCCACAAAACTGGGAATTAGAGACCGACGGTTGCTGGCCAGAGAAATTCGGAAGAACCGCACCAAATCGATGGGCCACATCCGCGAGGAGTTTCAACAGGCATCCGGGAGTGTTCTTTCGACGAATACCATCCGTAAGGAAGCCCATCTGCTCAGTTATCATGGACGTGCTGCCGCCCACAAGCCTTTGATAACCAAGTCCAATAGCGCTGCTCGGCCAATGTGGTGCAAAGAACGTCGACAGTGGACCGTTAAACAGTGGAAACAGGTTCTCTGGAGCGACGAATCAAGGTTCGCCCTCTACTGTTCGGATGGCAGGGTCTGGGTTTGGGGTCTGCCTGGAGAACGCCTCCTGTCGGAATGTACTGTGCCAACTGTGAAGTTCGTCGGCGGTGGAATTATGCTATGGGAGTGTTTCTCCTGGTATAGCACGGGAGCCTTGCTTGCAATTCCTGGTAGACACAACGCCGAGACCTACTGCACCATTTTGAATGACCATGCACTTCCTACGTTGTGGCAGTTTTACGCGGTGGACCCATGTTACTTTCAGAATGACAATGCCACCTGTCATGTTGCGAGGTCCACCATGGCTTGGTATGGTGACAATGGGGTTATTCGAATGGACTGGCCTGCGGACCTTAACCCTATCGAGAACTTCTGGGACGAGTTGGAGCGTCGACTTAAGAGGTGCCCCCACCGTCCGAAATCGGTGAAGGAACTGACCTGTCTTCTCCAAGCCGAGTGGAAGAAAATACCGCTAGCCATCGTACAACGCCTGGTTGAGAATATGTCCCGGAGGGTCGCAGCTAAAAACTAAACAAATAAATAAACTTCGTTTTCCTTTGCTATCACAGGTGTCCAATTACTTGTTGGTAGATAGTGTATATTAAGATTATACAACGCAGTTTGTTACAATTTTTTATGTTTTCAAGCCGACCATGGTTTCGCTGGGTAATGATCTAGCTTCATCAGAACGAATAGCACGTAAATATTCAAATTGTATATGATATCATAAATGGTGTTTACAGTCACGTGTTTTGGTTAGATGCTTCCACGCGCTTGATAGAAATTAGGTGGATGCCATGTCATTAACAAGCTGCGAAGAATTCTCATATTCACTGACGGAAAAAAAATCGCAACACCACGAAAAAATAGTTGTAGAGGAATGGAATGGCGGCAATACATTTGTATAGGTAACATATTTAATCGATTAAGGTTTCAAGATAACAGCTTAATGTAAGCGCAAGAAGAGCCATTTTAAATGTGAAATGCTGGTACATTAATAACCGGTGTAACCGCCAGAATGTTGAATGCAAGCACGCAAACGTTCATGCATTGTGTCGTACAGGTGCTGGATGTCAGTTTGTGGGATGGAGTTCCATGCCTGTTGCATTTGGTCGGTCAATACAGGGACGGTTAATGCTGGTTAGGGGTGACGCTGGAGTTGTCGTCCAATGATGTCCCATACGTGCTCGATTGGAGAAAGATCTGGTGATCTAGCAGGCCACGGCAACATGTCGACACTCTGTAGAGCATGTTGGGTTATAACAACGGTATGCGGGCGAGCGTTATCCTGTTGGAAAACACCCCCTGGAATGCTGTTCATGAATGGCAGCACAACAGGTTGAATCACCAGACCGACGTACAACTGCGCCGTCAGGGTGCGTGGGATAACGACGAGAGTGCTCCTGCTGTCTTAGGAAATTGCTCCCCAGACCATAACTCCAGGTGTAGGTCCAGTGTGTCTCGGCCGCAGACAGGTTGGTTGCAGGCGCTCACTTGGCCTCCTTCTAACCAACACACGGCCATCACTGGCACCCAGGCAGAACCGGCTTTCATCAGAAAACACAACAGATCTCCACTCCGTCCTCCAATGAGCTCTAGCTTGACACCACTGACGTCGCAAACGGCAGTGGTTTGGAGTAAGTGGAATGCACGCTACAGGGCGTCTGGCTCGGAGCTGTCCTTCAAGTAACCGATTTGTAACAGTTCGCTGTGTCACTGTGGTGGCAACTGCGGCTCGAATTGCTGCCGCAGACGCAGTACGATGCGCCACGACCATACGCCGTTCACAGCGGTCTTCCCTCTCAGTAGTACCACGTGGCAGGCCGGAACCCTGTCTTCTTGAGGCAGTACCTTCCCTTGACCACCGCTGCCAACAATCATTCACGGTGGCTACATTCCTGCCAAGTCGTTCTGCAATATTACGGAAAGAAGATCCACCTTCTCGTAGCCCTATTACACGACTTCGTTCAAACTCCGTGAGCTGTTGACAATGGCTTCTTCGTCTTCTTAAAGGCATTCTTGACTAACATCAACACACTACGTTGAATCTCAACGATAACTAACGCTCACGAACGTTACAGCGCGTATTTACAGCAAACCTGCTTTGCATGTTCCGAGGGGCGCTACTAGCGCCACACGTATGCGCCGAGCGTGAAATTTGCATAGACGTCATCTTACAGATGTACTCTCACCGCCTACCAACTGTCGTTTATCTAACACAACCGCTTCTTGGTGTTGGGATTTTTTTCCGTTAGTGTATATGAGAATTCTTCATAACTTGTTAATGACATGGCATCCACCCCATTTCTATCAAGCGCGTCGAAGCATCTAACCAAAATACGTGAGTGTAAGCACCATTCATGATAGCATATAGAATTTGAATATTTACGTGCCATTCGTCCTGATGAAGCTAGGTCAATACCCAGCGAAACCATGTTCGCTTTGAAAAATAAATATTTGTGGCAAACTACGTTGTATTATCTTAATATATATATAATCTTCACAAGACTGTAGTTATTGAGATCAAGAATCGGCCTTATTTGTTGGACGATGTCTATCAGCTCTATATCATTACATTTAGAGCAGTAAGATAACATAGGTGTTTTCTAATTTTTCGTATTAGAAGTCGAGCTGAAAAATCAATTTTTTTCACCTGCTTTGTGCAAGAATGACTAATATTATCCACGTAATCAAAACATATTAGTCACGTTAATATTCATTTGTTAGGACATTTCTGCTCTAAAAACAACGGCTTTGAGATTTTTACCTCTCAGATTGAACGGTGCCACATCCAAGAGGTAAACGTGTGTTATCCAGCTTTTACTAGTAAACAATTTTCCCCGAAAACTGTTTACTAGTACCAGCCGGAAAACACGTTTAAGGAGGTATCTCTGTAACTCACAATATTTCTTCATATCAAAAATGGAGTGGGAAAAAATTGAGAGTGTACCCTGGCACTCTTTGTAGATAATTTAAGCATTGCATATTTCGCATGGCAGATATTTGTGGGTTGGAAAAAAAACGAGTGATTCCAGAGTGTACATTTAGTTACATACAACACATGGCACTTATTTGCGGTACACTCACGACCACACGGAGCCACAGTCCTGTACATACTAAGTGGAATTAAATCATAGCAACAAACAATAAGGTTTACTAATTCATGACATTGAGCGTAGGTGGATTAACGAATCTTATTTTCGTAAAGCCAATGAACGAAGATATGTGAGTCATAAAAATACATAATTACAAACCTATGGCGGCCACAAAAATACGTATTTCGACTGTCTATTTTTTCAAAAAGACTCTCCATCGGTAGGTCGTCCAAAGACAAACCACGGAGTCAAGACTAATCTGATTCGTTGCGTTACTTCATAGGACAGCATACTACACTATATTGACAAACGTCACCGGACACCTAGAAGAGAAGCACAACATATCATTTATTGACATACATTAGTACGGTGTTGGTCCACCTATGGCCTTAATGCATGCACTGACCATTTGATACATGCTTTCGACAAGGTTTTGGAACACAGCGATAGGTATGCGCTTCCATTCAGTACCTAATGCTGCGGCCAACTGTTGCTTAGTAATAGGCCTTCGTTCCAAACTTCTTATGCGGCGCTCTAATTCATCCCATAAGTGCTTTATGGGATTAAGATCAGGGCTCTGTGCTGGCCAGTCCACACATGATACGGAATTATTGTCAAACCACGCCGGAACAGTCCTTGCTTAATGGCTCGGTGCAATATCCTGCTGGTACCAACACGGCTCGGTTCCATAGTATTGCCACAGAGCTGGTAGGACATAATTGTCCAGAATATCGAGGTAGACGCGTTGGTTAACAGGTTTGTCCACGATAACCAATGGACCGGGACTATACCACGAAACGTACCCCACACGAGTACACTGCCAGCTCCAAATGTGACCGTAGGAACAGTACACTGTGGTAAATAGCGTTCCCCCGGCATCCGCCATACCCACACACGGCCATCAGACTCATAGATCGTGTATCTGGATTTATCAGTCCATAGGACCCGTTTCCATTGAGATACAGTCCACGATAAATGTTCTTTACACCACGCTAAATGACAAGTAGCATTTCGAGTGGAAATAAAAGGATTATGAGCAGCTGCGCGACCACGGTAGCCCATGGAATAAAGTTATCTGCGAATGGTATGCATACATACCGATGTTTCAGAATTCGTACTCACCTGTACACTGAGGTCTTGTGCAGTACTCTGTCGATTAGCTATAACGACTCTCCTGAAGCTTTCACGACCATTATCACTGATTTTCTTTGGTCTGCCGGTACGTTTTGCTACTTCAGACACGCCATGTGCCTTTCACTTATTCGGTACATCCAAAAACAGTTGACGTGGGTATGTTTAAACGCTTCTCGGTTTCTCTTATGGACAACCCTTTAATATAACACCCAACAATCTTTCCTTTCTCAAAGTCAGTTCTCTCCCGCGGCGACATTTTCACTCAACCTCACAGTGCGATATGATCGCAGTCAGCTGCAGGCTTGTTTTCATACTGTTTGCAGCTGTACCGGGCATCTTAATAATGCAGTGGATCTGTTCGTTTGCTTTTGAAAGGGTATCCGGTGACTTTTTTCAATATGGTGTATGTCACGTGGTTTTGACTTCTTCCGTTACCCATTTTCATTACATCGAATTTTTTTACTTGGATTCACTTCACTATTATCTGGAAAGGTACATATCATCAAAAAACTGGAAAGAGGGTCTAATATAAGTGAGCCGGATCCTCATACCTTTCAGCATTTAATTAAGCACAATTTTCCCACTACAACTGTACATTTTTCAAAACACGTCTATTTCTAGATAACAGACGTAAATTCTCTTTGGATGGCATAAATGAAAACATTACTAATGTTTTCCACAAATTATTCAGCATATTCTACTAGATCGAGTAAATGCAGTGTACTTATAATTGACAAAATATCTGTTAATAGAAAACGGCTTGTAAATGCTTTCTCTGGAGTTCATAAAAGTGATGATGATCAAGATTATTTTTTTATGTTTTCCATATTTTCCAGGTTTCAGCGATGGTACATTTCTCCGCTACTCATTACCGTTGAGGCTTAGGCTACTTCTCCCTTGCTTTTTATCGAAAATGAACTTTTAAAACAGAAATTACATATTTCAAAACCGACTGGTTCATATGATATGCCAATGACAGACTTTACATATGAGTGGAAAGTACGATCTCTGTCCTAGACAAGAACTTTTTACGAAAAACCTGAATTGTCAATAACTGCCGTTTGCTTCGTGAGATTACTTCCAACAGCCAATAAGCACACCCGGTAAATTTCCTAAGGCAATAATGCAAATTACGTCATCTCAGAACAAATTTGCAATAAATAACTTCTTCCCTGTAAAAACGTTTCACTTGTTCTTTTTCTTGATCTTGTGGCATAACGTGGAAGACAATGAACGAAGAACCGGAATCTCATACGTATATTAGCAGAACATTTTACACTCATTTGCAAAAGTTTAAGACCACCAGTAAATTTATTGAAAATTAAGATTTTCAAAGAAACAACTAATAACTAGTCAGAGATATTTTAAAAAATGACACCACAGATGAATACTTACATTCTTTAGCACACAAGAAGATCGAATCAGTACTTTGTGTGGCCACCTTTGTTTTTTATAACGGACAGAATACGATGGGGCATACCCGCAATGAGGGAAGGATCTGCACTAGTCACTTGGAATGTCTTTGCACCACACGTACTTTATCACGTCAATCAAAGCTTGGCTGTTTTTCTGCTACCTTGTCTTTTAAAATGGTCCACAAATTTTCTATGGGATTAAGGTCGGGATTATTACCGGGCCAGTCAAGCACAGTTATGGTTTTCCTCTGCAGGTAGTCCTTTACTGTCTTTGATCTGTGGCATGGAGCACCATCATGCATAAAGATTGTGCACTTGCATATAAGTTAACAGCTTCTCATGTAACATTTCCACATAAAAAGGACCAGTCATGGTAGTGCCTGTCGGCAAGCAAAAAGGATAATGAAGCAGTACCAGATGCTGCCATAGCACCCCATATCATCTGACTAGGCAGATGTCTCACGGTGTGTTTTTCATCAGATCTTTTGCCTTTTAGTCATCGAACATGTGCTTCACGTGATTTAAATTGATGCACAGTTTATTCGTCGGAAAGAAGACTTGGCTCCAATTTTCAGCAGTGCACGATTGATGACGCTCCACAAACTGGAGTCTTTTCTTTTTCATGACAGGTTAGTCTAGGTTTATGTGCAGGTTTATAAGACTTTAATCCAAAATCTATGCTAAGACGCCGGGAAACAGTGCTAATACTAATATCAGACCTTTTTGAATGCAGAAAGGCCTTGATTTTCTTGCACGAACTCTTTGTAGATCGCATAACTATTCGCCTTATGGTATTGTCAGTACGTGTGGTTGTTTTCCTTGGACGTCTCTTTCGGTCGCTAAATTCACCTGTATCTCGATATTTCATGATCGTATTATGAATAGCAGTTTTGCTCACATTCACCTTTCTGCTTATGTCACGTTCGGAATATCCTTCATGATATAAAGTCACTATTTGTGCCCTCTAAGTAACACGTAAAGACGCATTTTTGCCCATTTTGCACTATATAGAAAATACGCACAAAACCTCTCAGCATGAAAACCAGAAGAAAACTGACTATCGCACACTTCCTCTCAACTCTATCAACAGCTGCCACTGTAGGATGATGCAACACCGACAGGAAGTTGAGTAATACAGACAGTAGCTGACGCAATATGCAGAAATCTCCTAATACCAACATGTAGTATTAAACTTTTGCAAATGATTGTAAATAAAGAAAAACATAAAATTGGCTTTCTTTAACCGGAGCTTTTCCAGGCAAGCAAGATGCTTCTGGTAAGTTATTTCTTCATGAAACTGCGGTTTTGAAAGCTATTTCAGTTTAGACATATCTTCTCGTGAGTACAATATTTCTTTTTCGTTAATTTGGACACAATTGCACTTGGAACAAAATCCAGTTAAATTTTAAATTTCCAAAACTTTATTCCATTGCTTTGCGTCACGAACTATGTCTTTCCAAAAAATTCCCAATAAAACAGAGAGTAAAATAAGATTGCTGGCAGTACGATTTTCTGAAATGTCCTGTCTTTGTAATGTTCGTGTAAGTAAAGCTGACTGAACACTACATAAATCAATTCTCAAAAACTTCATCTACAGTGAAACAGGATTTATTCAAGAAAATGTCGAGAAAAAGTTACTTACAATTTGTCTTTATTCAGCCACTAATACTTCGGCACTTTAACAAGACGTAACTACAACTCCTTTTTAATATTACTATCTTAATCAAACGAACTTGAGTTAATAATAATAACACTTGGTAAAGAAAACAACAACAAGTTAGTAAAATCATGCAATGCATTGATTATGATACGCTTTCCAACATACCAGAAATCATTACTCAAGTTATGAGGATAATGGCTGTGAAATAAATTTCTCTCCTTTGTCCTGACTTTTGACACCATTTCGATTATATTACACAGAATTGGTTCAGTATATCTCTGGAACAACATACTAAAGTTTTGTCGCAAAAGAAGCATTTTTAGTCATGTTATGAGGATAATGGCTGTGGAATAAATCTCGCTCTTGTACATTGACCTTTGACCCCATTTCGATGATATTAAACAGAACCGGTTCAGTACATCTCCGGAAGATGAAGTTTTATCGCAATCGAAGCATTTTTACGTAAGTTATGACGTATAAGGGCGATGGAATGGATCCCCTCCTATGTCCTGACCTTTAACCCCATTTCGCCCATTTTCAACACGGTTCCTTCCCTGGTTGTCCCCTACCACATGCTAACATTTCATCGAAATCGAACCATTTTTACGCGAGTTATCGTGCGGACAGGCAGACAGACGGGAAAAGCTGGAGCATATACGCTTCTTCAACCTACTGTTGGAAAGCGTAAACAACACTAGAATATAATACGCAGCCTTCAAATAACTTCAATTAGACAATGTCTCTTTCACAAGTAGCATTATAACTTCTACCATCTCCACTCACTACTGCTCCTCAAACCTTTTATAACGTTCAGTTCTCATCGGACTCATACACACGGCACACGTTTCGATCTCAAACTGTTGCTAACCGTACTCTTGCGAGAGAGAAGATATCATGTTAAGTTTGAAAAACGCTAAGGAGAATGAACGCAAATTTACATAGAGAAAGTAACTAAAAAGGAAAGCTAAATTACAGTATAAGGTCACAACTTAAGAGCAACTGAATGAGCTCTCCATTAAACTAAAGTGAAAAGACATTAAATGAAACTCCTCTTCTGCAGAAAATAATGTTCAACAGCTGTCTATAAAATGAAAACGTAAAAATTCGGAGTTCACTACATTTTCCTACCACAAATATTTCAGGAGAAAGAGCTACACTTTTTTATATTATTTCTAAGCCACTAAATTACGCAAATAACACAATGAAATAATTTTACTCTTGGTATTCGGGAACGTTTTATGGCGTAATGACCATAAAGATGACGTCTTCAGCATATCTGAAAAGTCTGTTACCTCAGTGTGGGATTTGACGGCACACCTATCGATATTCGTCTGAATATCGATAGAGGCGCCGTCAAATCCCTGTACTGTAGTAGCAAATTATTAGGAGAAACTAGATAATAACATGTTGGGTCGCTGTTGGCTTTCAGCGTGGATTCGATGTGGCATGATTTCAACAAGGTGCTGATATCATTCTGTACGCATGTCGCGTATATGGTGGATTCCGTCAACGGTCGAAAGTTCGCTGGAGGAGGATCTCCGTTACGAAAGGTTCTCTCAAACTCATCCCACGGGTGCTCATTTCTGTTAAGATCTTCTGACTGAAGGGAACATTTGGTCACTTTAAAATACTGTCTTGGTTCATTGAACCACTGTATGACGAGCAAGCCTTGTGGCATTGCGAAGTCTTCTGCTAGAAGTAGCCCTCTCCACAGGGAAACACCTTGCACATGTACAGAACTGACTAGTCAGCAATGATGTTACTATACTTCGTAGCATCTAAATGTTGTGTTCCACAGGTATTTAGGAACCCAATGCTTACCACGAAAACAGATTCCACGCCGTTACAATTCCGCCACCAGCTTGGAGAGTTAACGCTGGGCAACTAGGATCCATCGATTCGTGCTGCTAACTCCATATTCTGTCTTGCTGCTTATTGGCAAGTATGAACAGGAAACGCGATTCATCGCACAGGCTACTTTTTTTTCAGTCCTCAAGGATTCCAAACATGCAGTACACGAAGAAAACGTCTGCTGTTATAACCGACTCATGCCAGTGTGCGGTGGGATGTGTATGCTGAAATTCTCCCATTGATGCTGCTGTTGTGCAATGCGGATTCTTGACGCAAGGGAGCTTGTCTGTTACCCCGTACAATCCTCTCTAGCCGCCGTCCCCCTCGAGCTATGACCAGTCGTTTCTGTCCGCAGGGAAACCTCTAACTGCTTGTTTTGTTGTTTGTGCATCACTCATTGTACTCCCTCGATACAGTTGTTTTTGCATAACTGAGAAGGTTTACCATTCCTAAGATGGTTGTATCTTCCCGCCTAAATGTCTCTTTAAAGGCAAAGACATTGCAGTTGCATAGACTGGCAAACGTAATGCTAGCGGTTCTGAAACGACGAAGACCAATTGAGCCTCCCCGGTGACGCAGTGGTCTAAGCGATGGCTTCTGATCATTCGTCCGAAAGGGGTCTTTCGAATCCCGGTGAGGCATGGATGTTGTGTTTGTCTTACGGCACTGGCTCTCTCCCTACCCTGGAGTCGGTAGCCCTAAATTAGGGACGGGCGACTGCTTATAGCCCATTGACTTTCTCACGGTGGTTGTTAAACCCCCAATCAAAAAAAACAACAAGTTAGTAAAATCATGCAATGCATTGATTATGATACGCTTTCCAACATGCCGGAAATCATTACTCAAGTTATGAGGATAATGGCTGTGAAATAAATATCGCTCCTGTGTCCTGACCTTTGACCCCATTTCGATTATATTATACAGAACCGATTCAGTATACCTTCGGAACAACATGATAAAGTTTTGTCACAATCGAAGCATTTTTAGTCAAGTTATGAGGATAATGGCTGTGGAATAAATCTCGCTCCTGTGTCCTGACCTTCGACCCCATTTCGATGATATTCAACAGAATCTGTTCAGTGTACTTCTGGAACAACATGATAAAGTTTTGTCACAATCGAATCATTTTTACGTAAGTTATGACGCATAATGGCAAAGGAATGGATCCCGCTCCTATGTCCTGATCTTTGACCTCATTTCATCCATTTTCAATAAAATGTGACCCCAGGTGGTCCCCTACCACATACTAAAATTTCATCGAAATCGAACAATTTTTACGCGAGTTATCGTGCGAACAGACAGACGGACAAAGCTGGAGCATATACGCTTTTTCAACCTACGGTTGGAAAGCGTAAAAAATACCAATGGAACGTGCAGTGCTATCTATAAATGGGGGAGTTAGCAGTGAACACAATCTATAAATGGGGAGCGCCATCTATAAATGGCGGTAGTTGGCAGTGGAAAACAAGAATGCTTGATTCAATTTATAATGTACTGCAGAAATTGCATAGGAAGAATGTTCGGGTACGACCCGATAACTTTCTAGATCAAATTGTAATTAGCAAGTGCTCATATTCGAGATAAAACTAACAAGACTAGTAAGCAGGAAAATATGAGGCTATATTGCTGCCGGCCATATACACAGACCAGAGAAATAAAAAAAAAGAAAGAAAGTAAAATTTTGCGACACGTACATTTAAATCTTAAAGATATATCAAAATCTTAAAGATTTAGAACTGAAATACTCGCACAAACACGTCAGCATACTAGTTACTCCCTACAACGGCGGCTTTCTATGTACCCTATGAGGATAAAAACTCTCCGGACATCCCCTTCCGCAACAAAAATGGAACATTCCAATACACGTGTGTCAGATTTCCTTTTAAACTGCGGGTAAGCTCCTCAGACGTCGTATACCGTCTACTCGAAAGACATGGTCTCCCGTGTTGAGCTTGCTGCCATCCAACGAGGTGTTATTATAGGGTGCCATATCAGCAACCTGTCCGTGCGTGCGATTGCAAAATAATTGCAACACCCACGGCCAACTGTTCAAGACGTTATTAGTAAACGGATACGTGAGGGACTTACGACTGCCAAGAAAAGTTTGTGATGCATTGAATTTAGCGAGTCATATGTACTTGTGGCGCCATCTATTTGCATATCTCAACACCATCAAAGAGAAAGTTATTGATATTTAATATACGTAATTATGGTTGAGGTTTATAAAATATTAAGTATACTAGGATATAATATGAAGTTATTTTTATTGATGTACAAATTTTCATCCATGGGAATGCATTTTTGCGGATAAAATGTCTATAGAAGTTTTTACCACTGGAAACATAGGGAGGTGTTTTCACGTGGATCCATCTTAAGGAACCCAATGCCCGCCATTAAAACAGGCGTCTTCTCCATCAGCAAGTATAGTTAACGCTTGGCAGCCCGGATCCATTGATTCGCGCTGCTGATGCCATTTATCGGACCTTCCATCGGCGTGCATTAACAGAAAGAGTGATTCATCGGACCAGATGACGCTTTTCCAGTTCTTAATGGTTCCATTTTTTGGTATTCCTGTGCCCAATGCAAATGAATTTGTCATGAGGGGTACACGAAGGGGACATCTGCTGTTATAGCCCATTCTCGTCAGTGTGCTGGCTGTGCATACTCAAATTCTCTCCATACCTTCGTTGTACTGCGCTGATACTTTTTGTTTGCTTCTTTGGGGGTTTCGCGACCGCCATGAGCAACTCATCCACAGTTATTTCAAACAATGGAGCTCGTCTGTTATTTCGTACAACCCACTCCAGCCTCCTCTGCCCTCGAATATCGACCAGTGGTTTCCGCCCATAGAAACACCGCTGACTGCTTGTTTTGTTGTTTGTGCCCCAATCATAACCCACTACTGTTTGTGAAAATTGCAGCGCCGTGATAGACTGCTGGCATTAGCTTGAAACTTACAAGCTATTTACAACAGGATGGAACATGCAAATGGTAAAAATGTCAGCTAAAAGGCAAATCTGGTTTCGGAGCAGCGACTTCTTAACTTTACAGTCTTGGGTACAAAGTGTTGGCTAAAACGAGATGTTGCAATCAGAAAAGAGCCGACATTGAGTCGAAAGGGTGTTTCTTGTGTCTCACTATGTCTTGGGTATAAAGAGCTGGCTCAAACGAGATGTTGCAATGAGTGAAGAGCCGACACTGAGTCGAAAGGGTGTTTCTTGTGTCTCACTATGTCTTGGGTATAAAGAGCTGGCTCAAACGAGATGTTGCAATGAATGAAGAGCCGACATTGAGTCGAAAGGGTGTTTCTTGTGTCTCACTATGTCTTGGGTATAAAGAGCTGGCTCAAACGAGATGTTGCAATGAGTGAAGAGCCAACTCTTGAGTCGAAAGGGTGTTTCTTGTGTCTCACTATGTATTGGGTATGCCAGCTCAAAGGAAATGTTGCAATGAGTGAAGAGCCGACATTGAGTCAAAAGGGTGTTTCTTGTGTCTCACTATGCCTTGGGTATAAAGAGATGGCTCAACCGAGATGTTGCAATGAGGAAAGAGCCAACACTGAGTCGAAAGGGTGTTACTTGTGTCTCACTATGTCTTGGGTATAAATAGATGTCTCAAACGAGATGTTGCAATGAGTGAAGAGCCGACATTGAGTCGAAAGGGTGTTTCTTGTGTCTCACTATGTCTTGGGTATAAAGAGCTGGCTCAAACGAGATGTTGCAATGAGTGAAGAGCCGACATTGAGTCGAAAGGGTGTTTCTTGTGTCTCACTATGTTTTGGGTATAAAGTGCTGGCTCAAGCGAGATGTTGCAATGAGTGAAGAGCCAACACTGAGTCGAAAGGGTGTTTCTTGTGTCTCACTATGTCTTGGGTATATAGAGCTGGCTCAAACGAGATGTTGCAATGAATGAAGAGCCGACATTGAGTCGAAAGGGTGTTTCTTGTGTCTCACTATGTCTTGGGTATAAAGAGCTGGCTCAAACGAGATGTTGCAATGAGTGAAGAGCCGACATTGAGTCGAAAGGGTGTTTCTTGTGTCTCACTATGTCTTGGGTATAAAGTGCTGGCTCAAGCGAGATGTTGCAATGAGTGAAGAGCCAACACTGAGTCGAAAGGGTGTTTCTTGTGTCTCACTATGTCTTGGGTATATAGAGCTGGCTCAAACGAGATGTTGCAATGAATGAAGAGCCGATATTGAGTCGAAAGGGTGTTTCTTGTGTCTCACTATGTCTTGGGTATAAAGAGCTGGCTCAAACGAGATGTTGCAATGAGTGAAGAGCCGACACTGAGTCAAAAGGGTGTTTCTTGTGTCTCACTATGTCTTGGGTATAAATAGCTGGCTCAATCGAGATGTTGCAATCAGTAAAAAGCCAACATTAAGTCGAAAGGGTGTTTCTTGTGTCTCACTATGTATTGGGTATGCCGGCTCAACCGAGATGTTGCAATGAGGAAAGAGCCAACACTGAGTCGAAAGGGTGTTTCTTGTGTCTCACTATGTCTTGGGTATAAATAGATGGCTCAAACGAGATGTTGCAATGAGTGAAGAGCCGACATTGAGTCGAAAGAGTGTTTCTTGTGTCTCACTATTTCTTGGGTATAAAGAGCTGACTCAAACGAGATGTTGCAATGAGTGAAGAGCCGACATTGAGTCGAAAGGGTGTTTCTTGTGTCTCACTATGTCTTGGGTATAAAGAGCTGGCTCAAACAAGATGTTGCAATGAGTGAAGAGCCAACTCTGAGTCGAAAGAGTGTTTCTTGTGTCTCACTATGTATTGGGTATGCCAGCTCAAAGAAATGTTGCAATGAGTGAAGAGCCGACATTGAGTCAAAAGGGTGTTTCTTGTGTCTCACTATGTCTTGGGTATAAAAAGCTGGCTCAAACGAGATGTTGCAATGAGTGAAGAGCTGACATTGAGTCGAAAGGGTGTTTCTTGTGTCTCACTATGTCTTGGGTATAAAGAGCTGGCTCAAACGAGATGTTGCAATGAGTGAAGAGCCGACATTGAATCGAAAGGGTGTTTCTTTTGTCTCACTATGTCTTGGGTATAAAGAGATGGATCAAACGAGATGTTGCAATGAGTGAAGAGCCGACACTGAGTCGAAAGGGTGTTTCTTGTGTCTGACTATGTCTTGGGTATAAAGAGCTGGCTCAAACGAGATGTTGCAATGAATGAAGACCCGACATTGAGTCGAAAGGGTGTTTCTTGTGTCTCACTATGGCTTGGGTATAAAGAGCTGGCTCAAACGAGATGTTGCAATGAGTGAAGAGCCAACACTGAGTCGAAAGGGTGTTTCTTGTGTCCCACTATGTATTGGGTATGCCGGCTCAAAGGAAATGTTGCAATGAGTGAAGAGCCGACATTGAGTCAAAAGGGTGTTTCTTGTGTCTCACTATGTCTTGGGTATAAATAGATGGCTCAAACGAGATGTTGCAATGAGTGAAGAGCTGACATTGAGTCGAAAGGGTGTTTCTTGTGTCTCACTATGTTTTGGGTATAAAGAGCTGGCTCAAGCGAGAATTTGCAGTGAGGGCAGAGCCAACACTGAGTCGAAAGGGTGTTTTTTGTGTCTCACTATGTCTTGGGTATAAATAGATGGCTCAAACGAGATGTTGAAATGAGTGAAGAGCTGACATTGAGTCGTCAGGGTGTTTCTTGTGTCTCACTATGTCTTGGGTATAAATATCTGGCTCAATCGAGATGTTGCAATCAGTAAAAAGCCAACATTAAGTCGAAAGGGTGTTTCTTGTGTCTCACTATGTCTTGGGTATAAAGAGCTGGCTCAAACGAGATGTTGTAGTAAAGGAAGAGCCAACACTGAGTCGAAAGGGAGTTTCTTGTGTCTCACTATATCTTGGGTATAAGTAGATGGCTCAAACGAGATGTTGCAATGAGTGAAGAGCCGACATTGAGTCGAAAGGGTGTTTCTTGTGTCTCACTATGTCTTAGGTATAAAGAGCTGGCTCAAACGAGATGTTGCAATGAGTGAAGAGCCGACGTTGAGTCGTCAGGGTGTTTCGTATGTCTCACTATGTCTTGGGTATAAATAGCTGACTCAATCGAGATGTTGCAATCAGTAAAGAGCCAACATTTATTCGAAAGGGTGTTTCTTGTATCTCGCAATGCTCCGCCGCCGAAGAAAGTCGCATTATGAACACCTGACGGACTTTGAGGGAAGAAGAGTTGTTGAAATGAGAGAAGATGGATTTTCCTACCGCGATATTGCCACTCGCATGGAACGAAACACCAGTACAGTGTTGCGACCGTGACGTCAGTGGACAGATAAGGCTCGGATGCATTGAAATCCGGTAAATGGACTGCAAAATCGCACGACACCTCTACTGCATGGCAGTGACCGATCGCACAGCAACATCCTTGCTGTTAGCGCTGCACTGGAATACTATCACAGGTCAGACTTTGCCATTCAGCGCGGTTCGACGTCGTCTGTTTAATAGTAGACTGGTCGCCAGCAGCCCATTGCTGCACATTCCTTTGACCTCAACCATCAGGCACCTAAAGCTGTAATGGAGTCTCGAACACAGACATTGGCGCGCTGATTGGGAAGCAGGTCGAGTTTTCTGACGAGTGACGATTCAACTTGATGCACCATGATGGCCGCATATTTCGAGGACACCGTGGTGAAAGGCACCTTGCAGCGATATACCGACCCAACTCCAAGTGTCATGATAGTCAAATAGATGTTACATGCAGACGGATACCAAATTAATCAAGCAAGTAGACATGCCTCAGAAAACTTTAAAATTGCATCGTCCTGAAACGGGATTCGAACCCGCAGCTCCCGATTTGCGTTCCAGTATGTTACCGTCACACCACCCAGAAATAAATGGTAGTCAAACAGATGTTTCAGGCAGATGGATACCAAATTTCATCTGAGTCCCAAAATACGTCCTCAGCTGCTTGGAAGTTCCTTGTTCTGGGTGGTGTAATGGTAACAAACTCGAAAGTAAATCGGGAGCTAAGGATTTGTTTTCCGTTCCAGGACGATGTTATTTTCAAGTATTCTGGGGCATGTCTACTTCCAAGCGTCATGGTGTGCGGCGTCATAGGGTTCAATTCGCGATCTCGACTGATACGAATTGAGGAAACCCCCAAAAGCCAGCAACACATTAGGGATGTTTTAGAGGCAGAGGTGATACTCTTCCTTCAGAGTTGTCCCGGCGCTATATTCCAGCAGGACATTGCTCGGTTACATGTGTCCCGGAATGTCCAAGACCTCTTCCATACACGGCAGATACCGTTTCTTTCCTGGCCTCATGTTCGTTGGATACATCCCCGATCGAACATGTCTAGGACATGGTAGCTAAGCAACTGGCCTGTTCAAGCTCCTCTCACCAGTCACCGCAAATGAACTGGGATCTCGCATAGAAGTATCCTGACCGGATATTCCCCAGGAAGATATCAAAAACCTCTTCTATTCAATGCCACGCCGTGTAAAGGCTGTTATTGTTGCTCGAGGTGCCTTCACGCTATACTGAGATTTGAAGCGAAAACATCTTGTATATCTCTACAAATGTAATCAGTTATTTCCTGTAACATGAGTAATCTGTGATATAAATTACATTTGAAAACCGCGATTCTTTCTTAGTGTTGAAATTTTCAAAAGCAGTAGTGTACATTCTCGATACAGTTATTCTTGCGTAGTCTAGAACAGTGATCTCAAACTCGCGGGTCGCATGAATGATTACAAATAAAAATAAATCACCCTTTTTTCAAGTATTATTACAATATATTAAATATAATATAAACACAGTAATGCTTAGCAAAGCCATTCTCTTTATAAGTAATAAGTGTATTTTCGAAGAATATAACTACGAGTATATTAAGAAAAATATTTTCAATATATTCAAGTCCCCATTTTCTTATAATGCTGACAACGCAGCTGAAGAACTTCAGCTTGAATTAATGGACTTTCAGTGTTTGTTTTCTAAGAAAAAAAAATTCAACAGGAGCAATATAACAGAGTTTTACCAGTTAGTTTTAAAGGACAAGCACGTAAACTTTCATAGCCTAGCTGCAAATGTTCTGTCTGTGTTCGGAACAACATACTCATGTGAACAGTTGTTTTCAAGAATGAACCAGGTAAAATGTTTTGAAAGGAATAGGTTAAGTAACAGTCATTATGCTCACTTTTAAAAGTAACATGTTCAAAGGATATTATTCCAAATATCGATAAGTTAGTGACAGAAAAGCGAGCCGAAGTTTCTGGTCAGAACATGTAATATGTTCTGTACCGTGTACTGTGTTCAGTTGGTAAAATATGATTGTTTTAAGATTTAAGTGAAAAATAATTGTTACGTAAAAATGATTGTTTTCAGTGATTGACGAAGCATTTGTTTTTACTATTTACCGTTGCACCAGGTGCACCACTCTCTCAGAAAAGATACACCATCCTATGGTGCAAAATAAACCCAACAACATGGTGGAACCTTGCGTGCAACCTTGTACCATAACGTGATGAAACATTAAACCACGTTGTTGGGTTTTGTTTATACCACCCAATGGTGTATCTTTTCTCAAAAAGTGGTGCAGCTGGTGCAATACCACTTTTTGGTGCAACCAACCACAAAATTTTTAACAGTGTGCTAAGCCATTGGTGTAGTTTTGCAAAGTTAATATTTATTTATTAGAAATTCATTAATATTCATGCGGGCCCCCTACATTCCTTCAAAACTGTAAAGTTGACCTTCCAAAGGTCTGAGTTTGAGACCACTGGTCTGGAAGGTTTGCCGTTTTTGAGATGCTTGCACGTATCAGCCTAGTACCCACTATCTGCTTCTTCCAAAGTCGCTTACATCACTGTTCGTTCCCATATTACCGCTATCTACACTTGGTACACTTTGCAGTGAGCTGTTCATAAAGCCGCGTACGTAAGTGAGAACGGCACGTGGCTGATTGTTATTGGTTGTTCCTAATAATCTGGTACTTAAGCGTACATCCTTTATGCTGTTTTCAATGAAAGGCAGGAAATTACCGATGTGAGGCAGTTAAACCCTCTAGGATTGTTTACGGAAGACAAAACGGAACTAAATCAACTGCGTTCAATATTTTGACTGTTCAAAAAGCCTTCCATATTTCTGCAATTGTATGAATAGCTGAATTTCAGAGCTAAATTTAGCTTTGAACAACTCAGTAGCTTCTACTCAGAACCAGAGTTTTTCAAAGGTCTGAAATATCTTTCTGCAGATTTAAGGTTGACGTCAAGTAATTTTGCTTCCTATACTTCCAATGGAAAAACTTCTGTACACATTTTTTCACAACTATTGCGTTCCCAAGGATGAAAATTTAAACATCGATTAAAATAGCTTCCTTTTAAAACTTAGAATACTTAATATTTTCTAAAACATAATCATAATTATGCAATCCAACATTTGTTTGTCTACTGACGTCATCAAAGTACAGGTCGCGCCATCTTTTTTCTGGTTTCAACACCACCAAAGGAAAAGGTATTGATTTTTAATATAATTATGGTTATGTTTTAGAAAATATTAAGTATTCCAAGTTACAATATGAAGTTATTTTAATCAATGTTCAAATTTTCATCCTTGGGAGCACACTAATTGTGAAGGAAATGTGTACAAAAGTTTTTCCATTGGAAGTATAGGAAGCGAAATTACTTGACTACCACCTTAAGAGGAAAAATCATGCTCTAGTTATTATGAATGGTATAAATATTTCTAATTCTCAGCTTATAAACGAGATGCCACATAATTTTAATTCAGTGCTAGAATGCTGACCGTAAGCTCTTAGAGAAGTTTTCATTTACGTAATGCAATCCACCTTGCATTTCATAATAGAATACTTAATTCTTCTTTGTTACAGAGAATAAAAACTACAACATACTTCTGTTTAGGTTTTAAATTTTCTTCTACTTTCTTGGTCTCTGCCAGTTAATTAGAATTTTCCTTTATTGTGTATTTTTCTTTGTTGCTGAGTTTCTTCCTGATTCATTCGTGTTCCTTTGTCATTCACAGTAGCAATTGGAAAACAGTCTTTGAAACTGAGCCTTTGTTTAGCATCGTTGCCAAAGATGGAAATGTAGTCCCTTACCAACCGCGAAATTTACTTTACACGAAATATTTACAGTATAACTCTATACCTAACGACACCTCAACCCGTATACGCGGATCAAAAGCCACTTAATTACTTTGGAGTAATCTTAAAACGCCAGATATAATTTACACATAAACTACACTCTGCTGGATTTAATTGTTTTGAAGTTTTATCGTGCTTTCCAACATAAAATAACCTGTTTGCGGAACTTTCTATGATCTAACCTTCCAATTAAAATAATTTTATAAATATATTGTTACAACTGTGGGGTACGGTAATGAATTCAATTAGCAGGTTTTGCAAGAGGCGGGAACAGCATTAATTATTGGTTGAAAATTAACAGCTAGTGGTTTCCCCCATTGTGAAAGAAGAAAGAGATAAGAGTTCCTTTTCTAGGATGGGAGAAATCTTAGCCTGGTGTGGGGAACGCAATGCGTCGCTCCCTAAGTGCGTGTCGGTCAGTTTGGGTGGCCATGTACGTGTGAGATGGTCGGATGTTTGGGAAGAGTGTCAATAGATCGGAAAACTTATGGCGTTTGCTAATCCGAACTTTGGCAGGACAAAGGAGTGTTAGTTATGTGTTTTCCGTACTTTCGGGAAGTGGACCCACCACATATTCCGAATGCAGAGGCAGGCATTTTCCGACTTCTTTTTCGCACCGAATGCTTTCAAAGGCTGACAAAAGAGTTAAAACAGACCCCTAAAGAAAGATCAATGAATTTGTTGACAAAATGTGAACAAGAGAAAAAGAGAGTAGTCTGGTTGAAAGCCGTGAAGGGAAAAGGGCTGGACTCGGATACAGCAGGACCAGAGGAGATCCTGCGGCGCGGTACTTTTGCGGGGATAGAAAAGCTTCTGCCCGAAGATGCCGGCCAGTTACACAAAGAGCGGCCGAGCTGTTGATATTACCGCGAGGAAATAGGAGGGAGGACGATACCTCTTTTCCTGGTGCTAGATTGCACGTAAGAGAAAGCCAGCAGCATCCCGGAGGTTACACGATGTGATGAAATTGCGGCCCCGAATGACTGAGATGCACGACCGGTGATGTATGCGAATCACCTTTGGACAGACAGACGGATCAGCTGGGACGAGCAGACGAACGGATCCTTCTATCACGTCAGCGGCTTCGTTCCACCACGACATTGGTGTGCATAAATGCGTCCCTGATTTCATGCAGGTGAATGCCGTGCACGAGAGAAAGTGGGAGATGGGGTTCGACTCCCTCTCCATTGGTTATAGTGCGCGCTCTAAAATGAGCGTGTCATCACACAAGTACGCTTCGAAAACACATAAAATGTTAGTGAGTGTATAACAAAGTGAGTGCACAAAACATGGATACCCGAGGAAACTGCATATCTGTAAGTACGGAATTTATGTATGCATGCCAGTTGTGAAAAAATTGGCTCCGGTCAGCCAATAGGATTTCGTCGGCTGAAAACTATTTTTAAAGCCGGACTGTATAGGCCAACAAATAATCATTGACTTTAATGATAAATTCAGCCTCAGAGCTATCCCGAAAAGGGCGAGTCTATTTGACGCCCCTTCTTCACAATCCTCTGCATATAGACGCCTTCATCATTACCTTCATGTTTTATTGTAAATTGATTAAATGTCTGTTGTCTCGTGCCAGTCCTGAAGTTGCATGAATAATTAATGATGTCAGAATTTCTTAGTTTTGATTGGCTAAATTCTTTTCACCAGTACATAGATTTCGGGGATAAAAAAAAGAGCTCACAAGTAATTATTCGTAATTCTAATGTCTACCTCCGGGTCGTCAGCCATTGCCTGACATCCTTACATCTAAATTATTAAAGCTTTCTTTTATTCGATAATCTGCCGTCCCGGGGTGTAGCAACAATATTATATACGAGGATTGTACCGAAAGTAATGCAAATGTGGGTATGACTTTTTATTAGCTGACAGAGGTCGTTCAAATTGCACATGTTGGTGAGCAACTCTTCCTCTTTAGTAACCTTTCTTCTTCATTGCAGGTAAATAATGGATTCCAAGCAGAAGCAACGCGCCGTCATTGAGTTCTTGACGAAGGAAAGGTGCAGGCTGTGCGACATCCACAGAAGGCTACGGAATGCTTGCGGGGATGATACCATTGACAAGAGTAATGTGCACACATGGATCAAGAAGTTTAAAGAAGAGAAAACTAGCTTTGAAGACAAACCACGCAGTGGGAGACCATCATCTGCGACCACTGACACGAATCGTCAGCGAGTGGATGAACTGATTCTCGCGGAGAGACGAGTCACAATCCGCGAGTTTGCTGCACACTGGACTGTGGTCACAATGCCATACAGAAGACGGTGGAAGACTTAAGGTATCGGAAAGTTTGGGCAAAGTGGGTACCTCAACACCCTATTCAAAGGAGAGAAGGGTGGAAGTCTGCTCTGATCTGCTGGAAGTGTTTGATGCCAATGAAGACACTTTTTTTCGATCTGGTGACAGGGGATGAAACGTGGGCGTATCTTTACGATCCGGAAACGAAGAATCAATCCATGGAATGGCGTCACACCTCTTCCCCAAGGCCCATGAAGTTTAAGAGCCAGCGATCAGCACAGAAAGTCAGGGTGACTGCTTTTTGGGATGACAGAGGCGGTCATTCTCCTTGTGGAACGTGGCTGTACCGTGACCAGCGAGCGGTACACTGAGAAACTCAAGAAGCTTAGAGAAGCCATCAGGAGGAAGAGACCGAACAAGAATCTGAAAAGGATCCACATTCATCATGACAATGCGAGACCACACCCATATCTTTGGCACAAAATTAGACGATCAGCAAATTAGGCTGGTCGGTGGTCCCCCATTCACCGTACAGCCCAAATCTGGCGCCCACTGATTTCCAACTGTTCGGTCCAATGAAGGACAATCTCCGGGGACAACGATTTCAGACACAGACGAGGAGAAAGTGGCTGTGAAGAAGTGGGTACAACAGTCTACACCTGAATTTTTTCAAAGAGGATTGGAGAGTTGGTTTCAACGATGGCGCAAATGCATTGCTTGTGATGGAGACTATGTTAAGTAGTAACTTTGTATAGAAAAAGAGTTACTCTACCAACATATGCAGTTTAAACGACCTCTGTCCTCTAATAAAACAGTTATGCCCAATTTTGCATTACTTTCGGTACAACCCCAGTATATATATATATATCATCATCATCAGCATCGTCAACCATTATCAATCCACTGCTGGACGAAGGTCTCCCCAAGTTTCCTCCACAACGGTCTGTCTTGTGCCAGTCTCCTCCATGTCACTCCCACATACTTTCGAATTTCATCCATCCATCTCCCATGTCGTCTTCTTTTGGGTCTTTTCCTGTCCCTTGGAATCCAATCTAAAATTTCGGCGGTCCATCGATGGTCTGTCCTTCTGGCAGTATGCCCAGCCCATTGCCATTTCAGGGATTTAACTCTGATCATGATGTCTTCCACTCTTGTCATTTTTCGGATCCACGAGTTCCTCTTCTTATCTCTCCTGCTTACACCAAGCATGCACCTCTCCATGCTACTTTGAGTTGCCTGCAGACTTTGTATGTCTCTTTTAGTTAAGGTCCACGTCTCTGCACCATACGTAAGCACTGGAAGGATGCATTGATCAAACACTTTTCTTTTAAGACATAATGGCATATTGCTCTTGAAAATTATGCTGTTTCTTCCAAAAGCTCTCCAGGCAAGTTTTGTACGCCGATTAATTTCTTCGTCAATGTGACCCTCACTTGATATCTGCTGTCCAAGATAAAGGTACGTGTCTGTTATCTCCAGCTTTTCTCCATCAATCGATAAATCTTCATTTCTTGTAAAAGCATTGAACATCACTTTTGTCTTCTGAAAGTTCATTTTTAATCCCACTTCTTTACTCTTGTCAGCATGGTCCTGGATCATACTCTGCAGCTCTGATGGGGTAGTTGCAAAAATGACTATGTCATCAGCAAAACGAAGCTGGGTTAGATAATCTCCATTAATCTTTATCCCTTTGTTTTCCCAGTTCAGTGATTGAAAGACATTTTCCAATGTGGCATTAAAGAGCTTCGGAGATATGGTGTCACCTTGTCTCACTTCCTTTCCAATTTTTATGTGTGTTGTATTTTCAAACAGCCGAATCTTTGCACTTGCATTTTCATAGATGTTATTAATAATATTAATGTATGCATCTTCAATACCGCAGGATTTCAGAGCCATTGTAACTGCTGATGGTTTCACCGAATCAAAGGCTTTTTCATAATCGATAAAAGCCATGCACAATGGAAGTTCATATTCCCTCGCTCTTTCAATTAGTTCTCTCAGTACGTGGATACGATCTATTGTGCTGTAGCCACTCCTGAATCTAGCTTGTTCTCTCGGTTGAGCCATGTCCAGTGTTACCTTCAAACGGTGTGAAAGAACTTTAGTGAAGATTTTATAAACCACTGATAAAAGGCTGATAGGTCTGTAGTTCCTGAGATCCTCAATGTCACCTTTTTTATGTAGCAGGATCATTGTAGCGTTGTTCCAATCTTCAGGAATCTTCCCTTCATTAAGGCATCGAGTGAAAATTTGGGCGAGTACTGTTTCGATTTATCCACTTGCTTCTTGTATGATGTCTACAGTAATTCCATCTTCTCCTGGAGCTTTTCCCCGCTTCATGTTTTTGATTGCATGTGCAACTTCTGCTGGGAGGACTGGAAGAACTTTGGTACTGGTACCTTTCATGATGTCTGGAGTACATGCATCATCCCTTTCATGTAATTTGGAGTAGAAATCTTTCAATCTTGTCAAAATTTCGCCTCTATTTCTTGTTACAGAACCATCTTTTTTCTCAGAGCCATAATCTGTTTTCTTCCCTTAGTGTGATGTCCCTTTGCTATCTTTAGGCTTTGGTTGTTTTCCATTGCTTTCCTCACTAGTTCACAGTTGAATTTCCTTACGTCTTAAGTGATACTTTTTCGTACTGTCTTGCATAGCTCTATATATTCCACTTTGGAAGTCACATCTTCTTTAGTTGTCCTCATCTCTCTTCTTTTATGCATCAACATTTTGGTTTTTCCTGATAATTTGTTCACATGCAACTTGTTCTTAGACCCAGCTAATTTTGTTGTTGTTTCCATAAGAGCTTTGGTTACTTTTCTGTTAACTTCAGAAATATCCACTTCTTCCGATGTTAGGCCTTCTAAAGCAGAGAATCTGTTCTTCAGTTCCAACTTGAATTTATTATGGTGTTTTTTAAGGTTGGTTATATAAATATATTTTGTTTGTCTTATGAGCTTGCCACGTTCGAGTTTAGTGTTGAGGTGCATCTTACATCACACCAATTTATGGTCACTACCTGTGTTGAATTCGTTCAGCACACTGCAGTCTTCTATGACGAATTTTTTATTACACATAATAAAATCAATTTCACTTGTCGTCCCATTTGGATTTCTCCATGTCCATTTCCTGTGTGGCTTTTTCTTGAAAAAGGAGTTCAAGATGAAAAACCCTTCTGCCTCTGCAAACTCAACGAGAGTATTTCCACGCTGGTTTCTGTTGCCATGACCGAATTTACCTACTGAAGTTTCATTCTGCTGCTGTTGCCCTATATTTGCATTGAAATCTCCCATAATTATCTTCAAGTGCTGCTTACCTTTATTATTTAGATGACGAATTTCCTCATAAAATTTTTCAATTTCTTTTTCAGGATGACTTGTGGTGGGTGCATAGGTTTGAATAATCTGAGCCTGGTATCTTCTCGAGTGTTGGATAACGAGTCATGCATATATATATATATATATAGGCTGCCATCTGATGCTGACCTTGGCTACGTATAATGGACGCTCCTTATTTCTAATTCAAGGCTTCTTGAATTGGAAGAGGAACTACAAAGGATCAAGTGGGACATCGTCGGGCTAAGTGAGGTAAGGAGAAAAGGAGAAGATTTCATTGAACTGAAAAGTGGACATCGCTTCTACTATCGTGGGACTGATACTGGCAGAACTAGTGGTGTTGGATTTATAATAAACAAGAAACTGAAGGATAAAGTTGTAGAAGTTGAAAGTTGCTCTGACAGAGCTGCACGACTCGTTATCCAACTCTCGAGAAGATACCAGGCTCAGATTATTCAAACTTATGCACCGACCACAAATCATCCTGAAGAAGAGATTGAAGAATTTTATGAGGAAATTCGTCATCTAAATAATAAAGGTAAGCAGCACTTGAAGATAATTATGGGAGATTTCAACGCAAAAATAGGGCAACGGCAACAGAATGAAACTTCAGTAGGTAAATTCGGTCACGGCAACAGAAACCAGCGTGGAAATACTCTCGTAGAGTTTGCAGAGGCAGAAGGGTTTTTCATCTTGAACTCCTTTTTCAAGAAAAAGCCACACAGGAAATGGACATGGAGACATCCAAATGGGAAGACAAGTGAAATTGATTTTATTATGTGTAACAAAAAATTGGTCATAGAAGACTGCAGTGTGCTAAACAAGTTTAACACAGGTAGTGACCATAGATTGGTGAGATGTAAGATGCACCTTAACACTAAACTCGAACGTAGCTAGCTCATAAGACAAACAAAATGTATTGACATAACCAACCTTAAAAAACACCATAATACCTTCAAGTTGGAACTGAAGAACAGATTCTCTGCTTTAGAAGGCCTAACATCGGAAGAAGTGGATATTTCTGAAGTTAACAGAAAAGTAACCAAAGCTCTTATGGAAGCAGCAACAAAATTAGCTGGGTCTAAAAACAAGTTGCATGTGAACAAATTATCAGGAAAAACCAAAATGTTGATGCATAAAAGAAGAGAGATGAGGACAATTAAAGAAGATGTGACTTCCAAAGTGGAATATATAGAGCTATGCAAGACGGTACGAAAAAGTATCACTTAAGACGTAAGGAAATTCAACTGTGAACTAGTGAGGAAAGCAATTGAAAACAACCAAAGCCTAAAGATAGCAAAGGGACATCTCAGTAAGGGAAGAAAACAGATTATGGCTCTGAGAAAAGAAGATGGTTCTGTAACAAGAAATAGAGGCAAAATTTTGACAAGATTGAAAGATTTCTACTCCAAATTATATGAAAGGGATGATGCATGTACTCCAGACATCATGAAAGGTACCAGTACCAGAGTTCTTCCAGTCCTCCCAGCAGAAGTTGCGCATGCAATCAAAAACATGAAGCAAGGAAAAGCTCCAGGAGAAGATGGAATTACTGTAGACATCATACAAGAAGCAAGTGGACAAATCGAAACAGTACTCGCCCAAATTTTCACTCGATGCCTTAATGAAGAGAAGATTCCTGAGGATTGGAACAACGCTACAATGATCCTGCTACATAAAAAAGGTGACATTGAGGATCTCAGGAACTACAGACCTATCAGCCTTTTATCAGTGATTTATAAAATCTTCACTAAAGTTCTTTCACACCGTTTGAAGGTAACACTGGACATGGCTCAACCGAGAGAACAAGCTGGATTCAGGAGTGGCTACAGTACAATAGATCATATCCACGTACTGAGAGAACTAATTGAAAGAGCGAGGGAATATGAACTTCCATTGTGCATGGCTTTTATCGAATATGAAAAAGCCTTTGATTCGGTGAAACCATCAGCAGTTACAATGGCTCTGAAATCCTGCGGTATTGAAGATGCATACATTAATATTATTAATAACATCTATGAAAATGCAAGTGCAAAGATTCGGCTGTTTGAAAATACAACACACATAAAAATTGGAAAGGAAGTGAGACAAGGTGACACCATATCTCCGAAGCTCTTTAATGCCACATTGGAAAATGTCTTTCAATCACTGAACTGGGAAAACAAAGGGATAAAGATTAATGGAGATTATCTAACCCAGCTTCGTTTTGCTGATGACATAGTCATTTTTGCAACTACCCCATCAGAGCTGCAGAGTATGATCCAGGACCTTGCTGACAAGAGTAAAGAAGTGGGATTAAAAATGAACTTTTAGAAGACAAAAGTGATGTTCAATGCTTTTACAAGAAATGAAGATTTATCGATTGATGGAGAAAAGCTGGAGATCGCAGACACATATGTTTATCTTGGACAGCAGATATCAAGTGAGGGTCACATTGACGAAGAAATTAATCGGCGTACAAAACTTGCCTGGATAGCTTTTGGAAGAAACAGCATAATTTTCAAGAGCAATATGCCATTGTGTCTTAAAAGAAAAGTGTTTGATCAATGCATCCTTCCAGTGCTTACGTATGGTGCAGAGACGTGGACCTTAACTAAAAGAGACATACAAAGTCTGCAGACAACTCAAAGTAGCATGGAGAGATGCATGCATGGTGTAACCAGGAGAGATAAGAAGAGGAACTCGTGGATCCGAAAAATGACAAGAGTGGAAGACATCATGATCAGAGTTAAATCCCTGAAATGGCAATGGGCTGGACATACTGAGGACAGACCATCCAGAAGGACAGACCATCGATGGACAGCCGAAATTTTAGATTGGATTCCAAGGGACAGGAAAAGACCTAGAAGAAGACCACATGGGAGATGGGTGGATGAAATTCGAAAGTATGCGGGAGTGACATGGAGGAGACTGGCACAAGACAGGATGTTGTGGAGGAAACTTGGGGAGTCCTTCGTCCAGCAGTGGATTGATAATGGTTGATGATGATGATGATGATGATATATATATATATATATATATAATTTATTATATATAATTTATTAACCAAACCGATTCAAAGAATCAAAAGGAAGCCAGAATTTGCAAAAATACATGAAACGTACTAGAGTGTTCCTCATAATGCGCCAAGCAGCAAAACATAATGGAAACGCAATGTATTTCACTTGTAACTCAACCAACACCAAAGAACAGAACATGAATAAACAAACATAAAACACTGAAACATATGTAGCACATCAATGCGGTGAAAATTCCCTATTCAGAGCTGAATAGAGCATGAAATCCAAAAAAATGGAACGTGTATGATAAAACTCACCCCGGTAAAGCTAGCACTCTTCATAGTAACATAATGCATACCTCAATCCCGAAAAACAAATGTTCTGAAGCGATAGAATCTGAACAGTTCTCTTCAGGGAAGCACCTGTTCACCAAGTGACCTTTCGAACAGGACAAGAGTCTGGCCGTGGTCAAAAGACCGTCCCAGTGCTCCCTAGGTCACCAAACAGAACCACCAAATGGAAGAATATCACTGAGCGATATGAATAGAAACATACATCCATACTGTTAAACTGAGTACACTTCAGTGCCATCTATACAACTACTATGCAAAACTTATTACTTAGTAAGTTTGAGAATACTGCAAAGCAGAGGGAATAACGAAGTTAATACATAAAGCTTCAGCCACCATCGACCCTTCAAGTGGCACTTAGAAAAAATGTTTAATTAATATTATTGGGTCATGTGTTAATAATAATTCTGATGTCAAAATGCTTTTGATTGATAAAAAAAATCCTGTGTTCGTGTAGACTTCATCATTTGTTTAAAATACCTGAACAAATGCCTGAAAGGATAACCAACAGAACGCAAATGTTTAAACAGTGTTCTAAGATTATGAGGTAATACTGTAGAATTGTTGCAGATATTAACGCACCTGAAAAACTATGAAAACAGAAGATTACGAATTACGGAGTTCGACACATTGGTGTCCCAATTTATGTAGTATTTCCCTTCAAAGTTGTAGTATCTTCTTTTGTCAAAAATCGAGACCGTAACTTTATTTTGTCTGAAGTTTATATCCAAATCCAAATAACGGAACCTTTGAGTTATATGTTCTTTCGTTTCAAGTAGTAAGATATTAGGATAGATATTCAAAACCGTTTCATCAAAATTATAATTATGAGAACACTGGGACGGTCCTTTGACCACGGTCAAACTCTTGTCCTGTTCGAAAGGTCACTTAGTGGACAGGTGCTTCCCTGAAGAGAACTGTTCAGATTCTATCGCTTCAGTATAATTGTTTTTCGGGATTGAGGTATGCATTGTGTTACTATGAAGAGCGCTAGCTTCACCGGGGTGAGTTTTTATCACATACTTTGCATTTTTAGCACGTCTTTTGTAAAAAAAGATCGTGCTTATGTTACCGGTTTGCCCGTCCTTCCGTCTGTACCCACGATATCTCTGCAACTATTACTCCGATTTGAAAAATTCTTTTTGCATTGGGAAGCTTGAAATATACGAATGATGATCCTTTATTCGTTTTTTTCTTTTACGATTTATAATTTTGCCGCTAGAGGGCGTAAATGCAGATGATGTCGAATTCAAAAATACGTTTTATTCCACATATTTGCTTCTACACATCCGATTGAAAAAATTATTTTATATTTCGATTCCATTTATGTCGAAGAGTATTTTAGATATAGTTACTTTTTCAAATTACGCATAGATTTCCCGCTAGGGGGCGTAAAGGTAAATTACATTTTCCCGATAACTCTTCTTCTAAAACCCCGATTTGAAAAAAAATTTCTTCAGCGGATACACCTCCTGATGGAAAATATTTTGCATATAATTTCAAATTTTTGGTAAAGAATACTTTGGCCACCAGGGGGCGTAAGTGTTAATTTTTGCTTCTGATGTATTTGCCATAAAATCTGAGCTTCTAAAATATCGATTGAAAAAATTCTTTCGTGGGCTGATGCCACTCACATCTATAAACCTTTTCGGAATATTTTCTTCTTATAATATTCCACAGTTTCTCCGCCAGGGGGCGTACATGTATATCTCAGTTTTGTCAATATCTCTACTTCTAGGAGTCCGATTTGAACTCTTGGGAACTCCATCATGCCGACAGTTACGGCCGTGCGGCAATCCATAAACCTCTGATTGTCATCATCAATGCAATAAAACGTGTGAGACAGTACACAGTCGAGTCACATTGTTGTGATCACCTCCTACTTTTGACGTCAACAGCGCGTAGCCAATGAAAGAAGGTACGTGTCGTTAGTTGGCTTGGAGGGTATATAACGTGTGCTGCAGGCATTCTGAAAACATATCACTCGTTGCTGTCATGGATGAAAGGAGCGATTTATCAGATTTGCAAAACGGGATGATTATCGGCTTTCGGGCCAAGGGTGGCAGCATTTCTGAAACAGCGCAGTTTGTGAACTGTCCGCGTGCTGCTGTGATTAAACAGTATCGTGATTGGAGAAATGGCACCATTGCGAATAAGCGACGTGAAGCTGCGGAGCACCACGTGCCATTGATGTGAGAGATGAACGTCGGCTGCAAAATTGCGTAAGGGCCGATCGACACGCTACAGTAGAGCAACTCATTGGCCGCATGAACCAGGGGGCTACCGGAAGTGTGTCTAAAACGACAGTTCGGCGAACCCTGCTGCGTATGGGGCTCCGATGCAGACGGATGGTCACTGCACCTATGCTGACGAAGGTGCAGCGGCAGAAAAAACTTACATTTGCACGGCAGTATCGGAATTGGACCTCCGCTGATTGGCAAAGAATTATATTCTCCGATGAGTCACGTTTTCTGCTTCATCGAACGGATGGACGTTGGCATATAAGGCAAGAAACATCGAAAAACAAACTCTCTTCAACCATTGCTGGAAGAACACAAGCTGGTGTGGCAGAGTTATGGTCTGGGGAATGTTTACGTGGCATTCTCTGTGTCCACTCATACCTGTGGAAGGCACTATGGGCCGAAATCGTTATTAATCCAACCTTGCAGACCACGTACACCCATTCATGCTGATTGTCTTCCCTGGGGCGGATGGGATCTTCCAGCACGACAATACGATGTGTCACACAGCTAGAAATGTCCGAGAGTGGTTGGAAGAGAACGATGAAGACTTCAAAATACTCCCCTGGCACCCTAATTACCCCGACTTAAACCCAACTGAGCATCTGTGGGATCACCTCGTTCGTATTGTTCGCTCTATGGATCCTCCACCGCGCACCCTCCAGCAGCTGTCAGTTGCATTGCAGTCAGCATGGCTCCACATACCTGTGAACACCTTCCAGCACCTTATTGAGTCACTCCCAGCCCGTCTAGCTGCTGTCCACGCTACAAACGGTGGATACTCTGGATATTTGCTGGTGGTCACAATAATGTGACTCGACCGTGTATAAAGCACATAAAAACTGGGGTGCTAAAGACTGACAACCTCTGGCAAGAACCTGCAGAAGCGTACCACCCTGACGGTTTGATACCGACTGTGAAGCGTAGAGGTGCATCCCTGATGCAATGGTTTGCTATATTAAAAAAAACTTGGTTTGAATTCATGGAAAATTTCTGAAAATAACGTGCAGCAAAGTTGCCAGTAGGTATCTGTCTTTTTCAGAAATTTCCAGTTTTAAAAGTGCCCGTTTTTTTTAACTTCCATATTTTCACAGGTTTTCCATAGTCAGAGATTCCGTTTATTTCCGAAAACTCCCTTTCAGGTTTCTCGGCATTTAGACTGAAATATCGAACAAATCACAGAACCTGCACTTTTCAGCTCTTATACCACATTATCCTTTCACAGCAGTCAGGATCGAACCCCCGTCATTAGGGATGGTTCAACGGATAAGGCACGCCTTTAACCACTCTGCCAGAAACACTCAAGAATTTAACTCACGTTCATCGTAAAACAAAATGCGTAACGATGACAAAATGTTTTTGTTATTAATGAGAGTGATTTAGTCATTTTATTTTCTGTTGGAGCTTATTATTTTTCTGAATACGTTCGTACACTCACGGACAATGAAATTTTGCGTACCTAGAAGAAAACATGCTACAACCGCGAAACTTTGCAAGTAGCTAGAGTGCATGCTTGTATGCAAATTATCCACGTTTTGTGTGAGTGCGCATGACCGCACACCCTTTGGTGGCGCTGCAAGCACGAACCGGCAGCCTTATAAACCGGCGTGTAGTCAATGCCCCATGAAAGCGAAAAGCCCCGGCAGACGCAAGCAAGATTACAGAGTGACAAGAATGCCGGGTAGACGCCAAAGACGTCGATTTACGCAACTTACGAACTTTGAGAGAAGCCTCATCATCGGTCTGAAAACCGCAGGGTGGTCGGCCCGCCGTATAGCCCGCCACATGGATCGTTTTGACCATACCGTCCGACTGTGTTGGCAGCAGTGGACACGTGACGGCACTGCCACACGGCGGAGCGGCTCCGGACGGACTAGGAGGACCACCGGTAGAGGGGATCGACGGATGGTGCGACAGGCGCCAACGGATCCCACGGGGACCAGGTCACCTATACAGGCAGATGTAGCCGCTCAGGTGTGCACACGAACCATTTCCCGACGCCTCGCGGAAGCGAATCTGAGATCCCAGCGTCCCTTACGTGTGCTGCCATTAGCATCGGAACATCGCCGGCTCCGTGTGTGGTGGTGCCAGGCCAGAGCGACGTGTGGTGTTTATCTATGAGTGCCGCTTCGTTTTGGGGACAGATGATCATCGTGTCCTAGTGTGGAGGTCCCTGGGTCAACGGCACAATCCCAACCTAGCTATCGAGCGCCACACCTCCCCCACTGCAGGCATTATGATCTGGAGAGCCATTGCCTACGATAGCCGATCAGCTGTAGTAGTGGTACTTGGATCATTAACGGGACAGCGGTATGTGGATGAGATCCTACGGCCCCGTGTGCTCCCATTCCTGGCCGGGATTCCAGGTGCGCTGTACCATTAGGATAATGCCCGCCCGCACTCGGCTCGGGTTGCCCAGGACTGACTACGTCATGTCCAGACACTTCCATGGCCTACCAGCTCCCCGAACATGTCCCCTAGACGAGCATGTGTGGGACAAGTTGAAACGCCGGCTGACGCCGTGCCGCACAATCCGGGATTTGGAGCACACCGTCCAACACGTGTGGGCCAGTCTGCCGCAGGACAACATCAGGCGTCTGTTCGCCTCACTCGCATGCCGAACCGTACTGCAGCATGTATCGCCGCACGAGGCGGTGCGACGCGCTATTGAAGATAACCGGAATGCGTGCCACAGATCCCCCTAATTTTCTTGCAGCTCTGTTTTTGCCATCATGTGCATCATTCACCTGTATCGTTATGTCCATAAAATTTCAGTTTAATCCGATGCTTCCTTCTTGGTGCGCAAATTTCATTGCCCGTGAGTGTAATAATTTTTTCCTGTAGGAGGACTTTTCACAAACTAAGCATTTTTATAGTGATTTTTCGAAGCAACAAAATGTTTTGCAACTTGATCTTTTTAAACTGAAAATGATATTCAGTTACGTTTAAGAGAAGGTGAAATGTACTGTTTTATAATATTATTTCACAAAACTTCTAAATATAAAATTTAATGTTGATAGCAATATAGCTTTTGTCTTAAGGACTCAACAGAGTGATACACAGAAATCGTACAATCACCTGTACAATAATAAAATACCGTAAGTACGCGGTTTCTTTCAGTAACATAATACATACCAGCTGCTGCACCAATGGGGGAGAGGAGAAGGAATATTCTGTGCCACAATAAACAAATTTCATGCGATATGCTATCCACAATATCCGATCTCGCTACAGAACTTCAAAATCAAATAGTTCGACAGACTATTGAAATTTAACGGTTAATCAAACTTCCAAGTATTCCCGGGAATCTCTCCTATTACCAAAAATTTTCGTCATACCGATACGGAAAAAGTGAGAACGGAATTTTTCCCTTAATATAAGAGAGGAACTTTGGAATGGTTACTGAAAGTTCAGAATTGTCCGTTAACACATCATGAAAACGGTAATTTACCGTCAATATAAGAAAGGTATTACGGGAATGTTTCTGAATAGTCAGAGTTTTCCCGTGGTACGAAGAATCCGTGACATTCAGGTTTCTTTCCATCATTTCATGGAAACGGATGTATTATATCAGAAATATGCTTCGTTAATTCTCGAAAGGAATGGCGCAAAATGGTTCGTGATTATCATAAAATTTTTACGCGGTATACACTCCATTGACAAGTCACCGGACACCTAGAAGAGAAACACAATATAGCATTCATTGACACCTTTGGCCTTAATGCATGCACTGACCTTTCGAGACATGCTTTCGACAAGATTTTGGAACACAGCGATAGGTATGCGCTTCCATTCAGTACATAATGCTGCCGCTAACTATTGCTTAGTAGTAGGCCTTGGTTCCAAACTTCTTATGTGGCACTCTAATTCATCCCATATGGGATTAAGATCAGGGCTCTGTGCTGGCCAGTCCACACATGATACGGAATTATCGTCAAACCATGCCGTAACAGTCCTTGCTTTATGGCTCGGTGCAATATCCTGCTGGTACCAACAAGGCTCGGTTCGATAGTATTGCCACAGAGTTGGCAGGGCATAATTGTCCAGAATATCGAGGTAGATGTGCTGGTTAACAGGTTTATCCACGATAACCAATGGGTTGAGACCATACCACGAAAATCACCCTCATACGAGTGCACTTCCAGCTCCAAACTTGACCGTAGGAACAGTACACTGTGATAAACAGCGTTCCCCTGTCTACCGCCGTACCCACACCCGGCCATCAGACTGATGGATCGTGTATTTGGATTCATCAGTGCATAGGACCCGTTTTCATTGATCTACGGTCCACGATAAATGGTCTTTTCGCCATGCTAAACGACGAGTAGCATTCCGAGTGGAGATGAAAGGCTTATGAGCAGCCGCACGACCACGGTAACTCATGGAATGAAGTTCTCTGCGAATGTTACTTGAACATACCGAAGTTCCAGCATTTTTACTTACCTGAAAACTGACGTCTTGTGCAGTACTCCATCGATTAGATGTAACTACTCTCCTGAGGCTTCGATGTCCTCTATCACTGATTTTCTTTGGTCTGCCAGTACGTTTTGCCGCTTCAAGCACGCCATGTGTCTTCCACTTATTCAGTACATCCAAAACAGTTGACTTGGGTATGTTTAAATGCCTCTCGGTTTCTCTTATGGACAACCCACTAATACAACACCCAACAATCTTTCCTTTCTCATACTCAGTTCCCTCCCTCCGCGACATTTTCATTCAACCTCACAGTGCGATATGATCGCGGTCAGCTACATGCTTGTTTTCATACCGTTTGCATCTGTACCGCGCATCTTAACAACGTAGCGAATCCGTTCATTTGCTTTTGAAATCGTGTCTGGTGACTTTTGTCAATATAGTGAATCATGGCATTCCTTAGGGCCATTGGTTATTCTGCAAGGACGTCTCATATCTGCAACATACAAATCCATTCTTGGGGACCATCTGCACCCAGTGTTGCAGGTACTATTCAATGTTGCAGAAACAACTTTGCATGTTTCAGACTAATGATCCATTTTTCGTCATAACAAAGTCCCTGTTTTTCTGGAGACTACCTGGTTACGTAAAAAACAATAAAACCTGTTTTCGACGATCTAAGACAGAGGAGGGGAACCTTTTCATGTTGGAAGGCCGCATTAAGTTATCTAACTAGGCCGTATCCAAGAAACTTTAACTATATATATTTCGAAATGTACATTATTTTGTAAAAGTCTAACTTCTATGTACGAACTAACTTCAAAAAATGGAAAACAAAGTTATTCTAAAGTTAATTAACCTTTTAATGACTTCGTTGTGACAGCCTTTTGTTGGAAAGCATTTGAATATTTGGTTGCAACATGGAGATTCTCACTTTTGGCTGATCTTCTAGATGGGTATCCGTCATTTTTGACCTTAAGGGCGTCTTGATTTGGGTTAGGTAGGAGAATGTAGATTCGTAACAGTAAGTGGTTGAAAAGCAAGAAAGCATTTTTCGTGCATGTTGCCGAGGGCGTGAGTATTCTATTGCATTTTTCCATATTTCAACCGAATCTTTCTTAACGTCAAATAAGGACTTAAAATGTCATCTTCTAAGAGCTCTATAAATTACATTTGTAGTTCTTTAGGACCCATAGGACGAAATCGTGAGAGTAGCAGGAGTCAAAATAGCCCTTATGACTTACTAATGTTTTAATTGTGGCCATCATCCGGGGAGCATTATTTCGTTGAATCTCTTTTTACTCTTTGGTGTTTTAGATACGATCATTTTAAGATTAAAATAAAAATAATAAAAGACGAACAAAGACATATAATAAAAAAAAGGGATTTGAATAAATAAATCCATCGCTCTTTCCACGTTAAGCAACGCACAGCAACCGAAAAAATGTTATTCGGCCGCCGTCGGGGAACCGAACCCTGAATCTCTCGATATCTAGCCGAGTTCGTTAGCCTTACACCACAGCGGCCAACAATTCATGGTGCTGTGTGTGTTTTTATTTTTCAGTCAGCATATGACATCATAAATCCGTAAGATGTGCTCAGCTGCTGAGACGTCTCCATCTGGTGGGCATTAACGGCACTGGGTATATATAATTATAGCAATAATTCAAAGGGCGGGATTCAAGGTGAAAATCATCTAAATACGTGGCGTCAGTTGAATAAATAAATCCATCGCTCTTTCCACGTCAACAATTTTTCGGTTGCTGTGCGTTGCTTAACGTGGAAAGAGCGATGGATTGATTTATTCAACTGACGCCACGTATTTAGATGACTTTCATAAAGGGATTTGTTCTGTAAAATTTGGATTCACTCAGAAGGCCGCCGCACTTAACGGCCTAGAAGGCCCAAGGTTCCCCACCCCTGATCTAAGATATTTTCGCGGAATTTTGGACTCTATGCCCGAGTCTTAAAATTTTTTAATTCCCCTTTTGGCTATGGAAGAACAGCAACATTTATCCATACAATTCATTTCAACAAGCCTAGCTCATTTGTAAGGTCTTCTTAGTCAGAACATAGGCTCCATTGGAGTAACTGCAGAATACAGGGAAAAGATTTGATGTTAGTCGCTTTATCATCTGTTTTCCATTTAGATTAAATATTCTGACAGTAATTTAGCTGCAAATGTCGCAGAGAGAGCTTGCCGATTTATTTCAGAATTAAAAATCAGCAGTACCTACAGTTCCGTTAACATTTTTAGGTAAATTATTGTCAGATCTAACTGTCTCAAATCATTCCAAACATTCCAGACTATCGCATGGACAGACCTAAGTGTTGATTCCATTCCGATAATTAATAAAATTATTGAAAAAAAATGCGACGTGATTGCATTTAGCAAGTCACATGTACATGTGGCGCCATCTATTTGCAGGTCTCAAAACCACCAAAAGAAAAGTTATTGATATTTAGTACTATTATGGTTGAGATTTAGGAAATATTAAGTATACTAGGATATAATATAAAGTTATTTTTATCGATGTGCAATTTTTTATCCTAGGGAATACATTAATTACGACGAAAATATCAACACAAGTTTTTACCATTGGAAACATAGGGCTAAGTTTCTAGGTGGATCCACCTTGAAAAATCCAAAAGAAGCCTAAAGGATGTAACGTATACTCTAGATTCACTTTCCTTTTGATTTTTACTATCTCTGGTTATTTTATTTTACTATGTAAATTATCTTCTTACTGAACGAGATTTTATTTCTCCCGCTGAATGAGATCTGGCAATGAGTGTAAGTCATGACGTGGTGGTAGCCAGTATAAATAGGCGCGTTCAAGGATACCGAAGAGAGTTGTTGTTGTATGGTGAGAGCTTTGTTTCGTGTGTAAAGAGATCTTCGTTTATGTGAGAGGAACTTCGTTATATGTGAGAGCCAGATATCGAGTAGTTGTGTGACCGATGAAGTGAGTGTGGATAAATAACAGAAGTTTACCTAATAAAAGATTGTCTTAGTAAGTACGTCTTTCTCAGTTCATAGTTTTGTCAGACCTCTGTCTGGCTGTTAGGTTTATTTCATTAGTTGATTATTATTAACAACCAGCATAAGACTTTATTCATCTTAATTACTACTACAACATTACTAGCAGTTAAAAGCTTGTTCATTATTATTACTACACTACTAGCAGGCAAGTTTATTCATGATATAATTAACAAACAACAAGCATTAGAAGAAGCTCAGAAGAAGTTGTATTCATTATAATTTAGTAGAAGAAGCATTAGTAGAAGAAGCAGAATTCATTACAAGGATTTTTTCTAAGCATGGCACTAAAACCAACAGCTGAATATTACTAAAACAGTGTTTTTCAAAATATCGTAAAATTTTTGTAGTTGACGAAAAAATTCTGCTTTTATGCCGTTAAAGTTTAACACTCTTTTAACTCTCTTATATTGGAATAAAAAAACTGAAAAAGGGACATAAAAAGGACAATGAAAGTTGGAGCTTCCTTTAGTTTTTGATGTCTAACAACATCGCTATTCTCTCTTTTTTTATGCTTTGAAACTGGTCGAGTCAGGATTATTTTCCTTAGGGTTCGATAACCTTTTTGCCTGATTTTTCCCTGAATTTGAAACATCCCATCACAATATATTTAGTTCTACAATTCTTGACAGGTATATCTGCTTTTTAAGTTTTGTGAGATCAAATATTTGCTTGCGTAGAGATATAATTTTATGGTAACGGTTTTAAATTTGTAATAAGTTTTGGGACTCTCTAAATGATTATTCTGATTGCCCGACTGTTTCGCCATTCTTCGCTTGAATATACATAAGCTTCCTAGAAAATCAGCTAAGAAAAGCAAGGGAACATTGCTCGGACTTCCTTCTTCAGAGTGAAGGGGGAAATAATTGCAAAGCCTCAAACAAAGCGTAAACGCGTCAACGAAGACAACTCCAGGATGTAGTCGTTTCACAGTAGGAGATGGCGCTAATGTTATTACATATTGATCGCAGGTGGGTAGAGGTTTAAAACTGTCACTGGTAACAAATTTCTCTTTATTGTTTTACATTTTTTCCCCGTCGTTTCACGTCTACTGCGACTTGAAAGTTTTCATCGTAATAGAAAGTGTTGCCAGTTTCAGCGAGAAAGGGCGCCTCTGAAAACGAAGAGCGTCAAATTTCGGAGCAGCGAAACTCTAGAACCACGATAATCGAATGGCTTCGAGACACTGTGTTCCAAATAAAAAATGGAAAACATCTAGAAAAAAAAAGTGCAAAAGATATGAGCAGTTTCTACAAAAATAAGAAACTTTTGTTAACTCTGATGCTGCTTTTCCTCTCACCAAAAGACAAATGTAAAGATTTTTCTCAAAAATACGGGTAAAAATTTAATTCAGAGCATCTAATTTTAGATAAGACAAATACACAAGGAAATTTCGACTGGAAAATGTTATAAATGGATTTGCTGTGTTTTATTTTAAACGTTTATCACTAGTAGCTTCAATTTCATTTTAGATTTTAACATATCACGGCTATATTCATCTGGCTCTTTCGTTCATTGGAAAATAGCTGTCTAGTTATTTGGTTTGTATTTGGCGTTCTGTTTTCAAATCTAGCTCTTGCGTCACATTACCTAAACCATCCTCCAGCCAACCAACTAGGAATAAAAAAGCACTTATTTGTTAGATCTGCAACTGCATTTTCGCCAGAAGGTGTACATTAGATTCTTCAAATGCTGTTATTCTATAATTTTTTTACGCTTTCCAACCGTAGGTTGAAGAACCGTATATGCTCCAGCTTTGTCGGTCTGTCTGTCCGCACGATAACTCGCGTAAAAATGGTTCGATTTCGATGAAATTTTAGTATCTGGTAGGGGACAACTGGGGATGAACCCTATTGAAAATGGACGAAATGGAGTCAAAGGTCAGACCATAGGAGCGGGATCCATTCCATCGCCCTTATGCGTCATAACTTACGTAAAAATGCTTCGATTGCGACAAAACGTTATCATGTTGTTCCGGATGTATACTGAACCGTTTCTGTTGAATATCATCAAAATGGGGTTAAAGATCAGGGCACAGGAGGGAGATTTATTCCACAGCCATTATCCTCATAACTTGACTAAAAATGCTTCTATTGGGACAAAACTTTAGTATGTTGTTCCGGAGGTATACTGAACCAATTCTGTTTATTATCATCAAAATGGGATCAAAGATCAGGGCACAGGAACGAGATTTATTCCACAGTCATTATCCTCATAACTTGCGTAATAACTTGAGTGAAAATGCTTCTATTGCGACAAAACTTTAGTATGTTGTTCAAGGGGTATACTGAATTAATACTCAGAGTAGGGAGGAGGGTATGTCTGCGCGCGATTTCTTGTACGAGGGAAAGCGTATCATAATCAATGCATTGCATGATTTTATTAACTTGTTTTAAAAGGCCTTGAAAACAGCATAAGATAAACATTGTGAAGTATACGTCTGTTCTGTCAGAATCAGTGTGCATATTTTGAATCTTATTTTATAGACACAATTGAATTAATTAATTATCAACTAAAGTTTCGCTGATCAAAGGCCCATCATCGTCAGGATAATAGTACAGTTTGTATTCTTTGCGTCATGTAGATTTCATAGGTGATGACAGCTACGGCTTTGACAAAACCGTTGTCATAGCCGACAGCTGAGAAGGGAAACCTCAGGTGTTATTGGATAAGCTTTGAAGTTTTTTTATAACAAGTGTATGCAGCTAATTTTCGCAAATAGATAAAAATATCCTTAGTACTGAAACGTGAAAGGGATCAAAAGGAGAAGTGAAGGATTAATAAATGTTGGATTAGTATACGTTATTGTTGTAAAACCAATGAAAGAAGATATGTGTGTCATGAAAGTAAATATTTACTAAATTATGGCGGCAGCAATAGTAAGTATTTCGAATATTTAGTTTTTCAAAAACAATATTTACTTTTATTATTACTACATATTATTCATATTTAGACGAACATGAGAAACGACCCTGACACCGATGGAATGTGATGTATCTACGAAAGTCCATCTGCGCATGCGCAAGCTAAAATATGACCTCAAGGTAGAAAGAAAAACCCCATCAGCTTATACATCATTTTCAAGCTCTTATTAATATCATGAAACACCCCCTTTGGAGACGGGGTCGAGAGAAAGCCAAATTTCGGTACGACGTATACTTCATTACTGTCAGGAAAATGCTCAGCGTCAAAAAGCATTTTTATTATGGCTTTTTTCACATTCAGCATGAGATCCTGGTAATTTACGCAGATTGCAATGAGATATCATTACGTTAATGTAAAACGTGATGAAATAATGTTCGGTGATAGTTCAGTAAAATATATTGTTGAGTAACAATGAAATTAATTATTGTGGCGTCACTTCATGGGACAGCATGTGGCACGATCAGATTTCAACATGGTTTTGAATATGGCCCATCGTTAACCGTTTTCGTTACATTGAAAAGTTTCACTTGGGATTTACTTTACTACCGTCGGGAAAAATGGAAGATCAGAATGCAGTGGTGTGTTGATGAGAAAGGGGAGTACACTGAAGGCGATAGGAGTTACGAATGGAAGATCAGAATGCAGTGGTGTGTTGATGTGGAAGGTTAGTACATTGAATGCGATGAGAGTTAGAAATGGAAGATCAGAATGCAGTGATGTGTTGATGAGGAAGGGAAATACATTGAAAGGGATAACAGTTAAAAAAGGAAAATCATAATGCAGTGGTGTGTTGATGAGGAAGGGGAGTACATTGAAGGCGATAGGAGTTACAAATGGAAGATCAGAATGCAGGGGTGTGTTGATGTGGAAGGGGAGTACATTGAAGGCGATAAGAGTTAAAAATGGAAAATCAGAATTATTTATTGATTGGAGGTTTAACGACCACCGTGAGCAACTCAATGGGCTATAAGCAGTCGCCCGTCCCTAATTTAGGGTCAATGGTTCCAGGGAAGGGAGAGAGCCAGTGCCGTAAGACAAACACAACATCCATGTCTCACCAGGATTCGAACTCGGACCCCTTTCGGACGAATGATCAGAGGCCATCGCCTTAGACCACTGCTCCACCGGGGCGGCGAAAAATCAGAATGCAGTGGTGTGTTGATGAGGAAAGGGAGTACATTGAAAGTGATAACAGTTAAAAAAAGGAAGATCATAATGCAGCGGTGTGTTGATGAAGAAAGGGAGTACATTGAAAGTGATAACAGTTAAAAAAGGAAGATCATAATGCAGCGGTGTGTTGATGAGGAAGGGGAGTACATTGAAGGCGAGAAGAGTTACAAATGGAAGATTAGAATGCAGTGGTGTGTTGATGCGGAAGGGGAGCGATAAGAGTTAAAAATGGAAGATCGATAAGAGTTACAAATGGAAGATCGATAAGAGTTACAAATGGAAGATCAGAATGCAGTGGTTTGTTGATGAGGAAGGAGAGTACATTGAAAGTGATAACAGTTAAAAATGGAAGATCATAATGCAGTGGTGTGTTTATGGGGAAGGGGAGTGCATTGAAGATGATAAGAGTTAAAAATGGACGTTTCTTAATCACATAAAGTTATAGCATCAGTCTCGTTATTTAATAACCATATCTCGCATATTTCCACACTGATAAGAAAACTGAAAAGACAATTCTTTACCCACAGTTGTTCTTTACCGTTACTACTCCACTTGATATTTCTTTTCAACATACCACGATGCACATAGAGCAGAAATTAAGTAAGGAGACTGATTTTTAAAAAACCTCCCGGTAGAACACTGGGATCGAGTAGGCACCGATTTTTGATAAGTCATGTATCAGCTATGTAGTGGCGACAGCGTTTGCGTGAGAACTGCGCAGATGATTATTTACACTGTGCGTGACGTCAGTCGGTGGAAGAACATTGTCGCATCTCTGTCATGGAGCAAAGAGCAAATATCTTGTTGTGTTTGAAAATCGCTAAAACTGCATCTGAAACAGCTGAATTGTTGCATGATATGTATTTTTTGCCCACAGTTGTTCTGTACCGTTACTACTCCACTTGCTATTTCTTTTCAACATACCACGATGCACATAGAGCAGAAATTAAGTAAGGAGACTGATTTTTAAAAACCTCCCGGTAGAACACTGGGATCGAGTAGGCACCGATTTTTGATAAATCATGTATCAGCTATGTACTGGCGACAGCGTTTGCGTGAGAACTGCGCAGATGAGTATTTACACTGTGCGTGACGTCAGTCGGTGGAAGAACATTGTCGCATCTCTGTCATGGAGCAAAGAGCAAATATCTTGTTGTGTTTGAAAATCGCTAAAACTGCATCTGAAACAGCTGAATTGTTGCATGATATGTATGGGGCTAACTGCCTATATCGTGCACAAATATTCCGATGGTATGCACGATGCAAGGATGAGCGGGAAGATTTGGAAAATGACGAAAGGGCCGGACACCCGATTTCTGTGCGCACGTCTGAACTCATTCAGAAAGTTCGCAAAAGGATAAAAAGTAATCGTTGCGTAACATTCTGGATGCTGGAATGTGAGCTCAGTGTTAATCAGGATACGATTCGTCAAATTTTAGTGCAAGATTTTGGGCGGAAATGTCTGTGCTTGTTTTGCTCCACATGCTTTGTCAGACGACCAGAAACATGCACGAGTGGAGTATGCAAAAGACATCCTGGAGACTGTAGAAACAATGCAAAATATACTCCAAAGCATTGTGACAGGTAACAAGACATGGTGTCTTCGTTATGCTCCTGAAATGAAGCGTCAGAGTGCTCAGTGGAGAACGCTACAGTCACCCAAAGAAAAGAAGAAGATCAGGTTACAGAAGTCTAAAATCAAGACAATGCTTGTGTGTTTTTACGACAGTTAGGGAATTATGCATCACGAGCTCACTCCAGAAGTACAACCGTCACAGGCAGTGCTTACACATCCAGTGGAAAGATTATGGAAGAGAATTGTTCGTGTCAGGCCTGAGTATAAAAACGGCAAAATGGTTCCTTCCTCACGATAACGCACCCGCACACATAGCAGTCAGTGTACAGAAATTTCTGGCAGGAAAACAAGTGTGTATACTCAACCATCCCCTCTATTCCCCAGATTTGTCACCGTGTGACTACTTTCTATTCCCTAAATTAAAGCTATCTTTAAAAGGAAAAGTCTTTCAAGGCATACAAAGAACTAGGACATCAGCTCTCCACTCCATACCAAAAGATGACCTCTGCAACTCCTTCCTTTCGTTGGCTGATCGTGCCACTTTTTGTATTAACGCAGGAGGAATGTAATTCGAATAAATATGAAGACATACAAAAAACTGTGACATCAGCTCTTCACCCCATACCAAAAGGTGACCTCTGCAAGTTCTTACTTTCGTTGTCTGATCGTTTCTCTTCTTGTATTAACACAGTAGCAATGAACTTCGAATAAATATGAAGACATACAAAGAACTGTGACATCAGCTCTTCACTCCATACCAAAAGATGACCTCTGCAAGTTCTTCCTTTCGTTGGCTGATCGTTTTTCTTCTTGTATTAATACAGGAGGAATGTACTTCGAATAAATATGAAGACATATAAAGAACTGTGACATCAGCTCTTCACTCCATACCAAAAGGTGACCTCTGCAAGTCCTTCCTTTCGTTGGCTGATCGTCCCACTTTTTGTATTAACGCAGGATGAATGTAATTCGAATAAATATGAAGACATACAAAGAACTGTGACATCAGCTCTTCTCCATACCAAAAGGTAACCTCTGCAAGTCCTTCCTTTCGTTGGCTGATCGTCCCACTTTTTGTATTAACGCAGGAGGAATATAATTCGAATAAATATGAAGACATACAAAGAACTGTGACATCAGCTCTTCACTCCATACCAAAAGATGACCTCTGCAAGTCCTTCCTTTCGTTGGCTGATCGTCCCACTTTTTGTATTAACGCAGGAGGAATGTAATTCGAATAAATATGAAGACATACAAAGAATTGTGACATCAGCTCTTCTCTCCATACCAAAAGATGACCTCTGCAAGTCAAGTCCTTCCTTTCCTCGACTGATCGTGCCACTTCTTGTTTAACGGAGAATGAATTTTCTTTGATTAAAATGTGTTCATGCAAATTTTCCTGCTTTCCCAATTTTTTTTAATTCAGTCTTATTACTTAATTGCCCACACATTATTTTTTAAATTCGGTCTTATTACTTAATTGCTGCACCCTTATTGGATAAAAAGGAAGAGAAGGTAGAAGAAAGGCGCTAGGGATACTGTCGGAATCTAAAATGCTAAGAACGTAAGCTAAAAGTAGATTTCTTATTCGCACAAATAATATCAGTAATATAAAAACATGAAGCATTTTGCGAATCACCCCTTTAAAACAATCACTATTCACTGTGTGTTCTAGAAAAGATTTTAATTAATAATAATGCAGAAGTAATTTCCACTATACTCAAAGTAAGTCCCTTAGATATTAATAGTTATGATTTTGAGAACCTATATACTAATCTGCCTCTATCAGATATAATCACTACCTTTAAAGAGCTGTATGCAGAATTTAAACTTAACCAATTTGTTAATGTAGGAGCCTGGAACTCTTATCTCAATTGCTGCATAAAAAATAACCATATCTCATATAATAATACTCTCTATAAGCAAGTGAACGGTATACCCATGGGAACATCAACCTCAACGAGTATTGCTAATCTATTCCTGTTCTTTAAGGAATATAAATTCATTAAAAATCACTCCACCTGCTCAGATAACTACTTTTACACATTTAGATATATTGATGATCTGCTGTGTATCAACAATTCAGAAGTTATAGAGAGTGATTTCGATAATATCTATCCTAGCTCTCTTAACTTATGTAAAACTAACCACAGTAATCAGGAACTTGAGTTCCTAGACTAAAGCATTAAGCTCAACAGAGGTAACCCATCTATTAGCCTCTTTGATAAAAGAGTTAATTTTCCTTTCAAAGTAATTAAATATCTACATTGGAATAATAACATATCAACCAAAGTAATTGAGAATGTACTAATTTCTCAGGTCCTAAGAATTTCAAGAATTTGCAGCAACAATTTGGACTTCAATTACCACATTAATATACTATTAGACAGTTTTCTAGAGAACGAAATTCCTTCTTCTTTCATCAAAAGAACTTTAAGAAAAATTATTCTGAATAATAGAGTAAGGTTGGCAGATCTGCTTTAATTTTCTACACAGTTAATAATATGATTCTGACCAATCAAAGCCGTTTGGAAGTTGGCTAGAGGATGCCTATTAACTACTAAAAGGAACCTTAGTGCTATGGATATGAAGGTCCTATTAAAATAAAAAATTAAATAATATAGACAAAATCACAAAAAAGCTTAAAAATCTGTTTATAAAAGAAAATAAACACAAATAAAAAAGAAAACTAGTTATTCACTCACTAGAATAGCTATACTAAAAATAGTAAAACTAACATTAAAATTAATAAGATTCTGAATAATCTATAGAAGCTCACTAAGGTGATTTAATACATGCAAAGATTATTAAATACACCACTTGTGTATTTTATAATATTTCTCATGTATTCTGGAGAGTTAATTCTGCTCTTTCTGATCATACAGGTCCACAGTCTTAAGTATATATTTTTTTCTCTGGTTAAAATCTCCGCGAGTTGGTTTCTTTCAGTGTGAGGAGGCCATCAGCCCCACCCACACTGCCCCCCAGCGACTAGGGAGTGGCAGAGGTGTTTGGACGTTTGGGGAAAAGGTCAGCCATGTTTCCTCTTGTATGGAGAAAGTTTAGTTGCATAAGAGGTAAGCTCTCTTCATTGTCTTTGGGTTTTAGGTTTTATAAGTTCAATGTTTGTACTTCTTGTACTTTTTTTCTCTGTTGTTTTTTGCTTTTTAGCATTTAGGCACTGGCTAGTCTGTTAACTTTTTTGCGGGTTTTAACTCTTTCTTTTCTTGGTAACTTTGCGCGTTTTTTAGGAAACTTAGGCCCAGCAGCTGGCCAAGCATAGTTCCTTTACATTGCGCTGTATCTTCAAAGTAGTTAAGTTCTTAATAACTACTTAATTATGCACTTAAAGCACTGCTGAAATACTTTGTACATATTGCAACTAATTGTTTATGTCATATAACTTTCACAAAACATTTCTTTAGTTAATTATTGTCTTTAATTTATTCTCGTTTTTGTGTTGTCAGAAGTTGTGGAGTAGGGGGTTTTAGAATCAAGTTTTCTTTCAAAAATCTGAGTTTTAAATAATTAATATTTCCTTTTTTAATTGCAATGTAAGAATTTGGAATACTTTTGCATTGCTATTCAGGTTTAAATTCTCTCTTAGGCGAACTTGGCATTTCGTTATAGCTGAACATTATTTCTAATTATTATGTCACTCTCAAAACTTGAGTTCTCTTTAATCTTCTTCTTTCTGTTTAATAGTAACAGATGAAGAGCATGGGTCGGGCCATGAAAGTTATGGATGCAAGCTAAATTGTTAACTAAAGCTAGGTCATACAACTCTGCGGAGGTCATGACATATATATATTTTTTTAAACAATTTTTGGTGGGCTTATTACTTGCATCTATGGCTTTGCAGAAACCCATTTCCAACTAGGTCTTTGTGGAAGTGAGAAAATGCAGAGTTTTTGCTAGTCCTTGATAAAGCCAAGGCTCAGTATTCTCGACACTTTCTACATTCAGTTGTTTTATTTTATTTTTATCTTTTCTCCTTTTACTCACACCGGTAGATACATAATCTTTTCTATGTTGTACTTGGTATGAGTCAAAAATATATATATTTTTTTGCTTAGGTCTCTTCTTAATAGAATATATATAAATATATATATATATATACGTTGTGGAGGAAACTTGGGGAGACCTTCGTCCAGCAGTGGATTGATAATGGTTGACAATGATGATGATGATGATGATATAATGAGGAAACCAATTGAAAACAACCAAAGCCTAAAGATAGCAAAGGGACATCACACTAAGGGAAGAAAACAGATTATGGCTCTGAGAAAAGAAGATGGTTCTGTAACAAGAAATATAGGCGAAATCTTGACAACAGTGAAAGATTTCTATTCCAAATTATATGAAAGGGATGATACATGTACTCCAGACATCGTGAAAGGTACCAGTACCAGAGTTCTTCCAGTCCTCCCAGCAGAAGTTGCACATGCAATCAAGAACATGAAGCGGGGAAAAGCTCCAGAAGAAGATGGAACTACTGTAGACATCATACAAGAAGCAAGTGGAGAAATCGAAACAGTTCTCGCCCAAACTTTCACTTTATGTCTTAATGAAGGGAAGATTCCTGAGGATTGGAACAACGCTACAATGATTCTGCTACATAAAAAAGGTGATATTGAGGAGCTCAGGAACTACAGACCTATCAGCCTCCTATCAGTGGTTTATAAAATCTTCACTAAAGTTCTTTCACACAGCTTGAAGGTAACACTGGACATGGCTCAACCGAGAGAACAAGCTGGATTCAGGAGTGGCTACAGCACAATAGATCATATCCACGTACTGAGAGAACTAATTGAAAGAGCGAGGGAATGTGAACTTCCATTGTGCATGGGTTTTATCGATTATGAAAAAGCATTTGATTCGGTGAAACTATCAGCAGTTACAATGGCTCTGAAATCCTGCGGTATTGAAGATGCATACATTAATATTATTAATAACATCTATGAAAATGCAAGTGCGAAAATTCGGCTGTTTGAGAATACAACACACATAAAAATTGAAAAGGGAGTGAGACAAGGTGACACCATATCTCCGAAGCTCTTTAATGCCACATTGGAGGGTGTCTTTCAGTCGCTGAACTGGGAAAACAAGGGGATAAAGATTAATGGAGATTATCTAACCCACCTTCGTTTTGCTGATGACGTAGTCATTATTGCAACTACCCAATCAGAGCTGCAGAGTACGATTCAGGAATTTGCTGACAAGAGTAAAGAAGTGGGATTAAAAATGAACTTTCAGAAGACAAAAGTGATGTTCAATGCTTTTTCAAGAAATGAAGACTTATCGATTGATGGAGAAATCTTGGACAGCAGATATCAAGTGAGGGTCACATTGATGAAGAAATTAATCGGCGTACAAAACTTGCGTGGAGAGCTTTTGGAAGAAACAGCATAATTTTCAAAAGCAATATGCCATTGTGTCTTAAAAGAAAAGTGTTTGATCAATGCATCCTTCCAGTGTTTACGTATGGTGCAGAGACGTGACCTTAACTAAAAGAGACATACAAAGGCTGCAGACAACTCAAAGAAGCATGGAGAGGTGCATGCTTGGTGTAACCAGGAGAGATAAGAAGAGGAACTCGTGGATCCGAAAAATGACAAGAGTGGAAGACATCATGATCAGAGTTAAATGATCAGAGTTAAATCCCTGAAATGGCAATGGGCTGGACATACTGCCAGAAGGACAGACCATCGATGGACAGCCGAAATTTTATATTGGATTCCAAGGGACAGGAAAAGACCCAGAAGAAGACCACATGGGAGATGGGTAGATGAAATTCGAAAGTATGCAGGAGTGACATGGAAGAGACTGGCACAAGACAGACCGTTGTGGAGGAAACTTGGGGAAACCTTCGTCCAGCAGTGGATTGATAATGGTTGACGATGATGATGATGATGATGATATAATGTTCATGAACAATCGCTCCCATGGCTCTACGCCAGCGGAAACAGTCGCTATGGGTGCTATTAAAAAGTCTTCCCTGTGCAATGCTTCAGACTTGTGACATTTATTAGCCAGAAACACAATACTCTTACCGATCTTGGCTCTAACTATCGTTTTATCCTGTAATTCACTCTTAGTTTTTCGATTTATTTAAAGATCAATTCTATGTCAGAATTTCTCTTCTGGGAACGACAATGATTACCTTTGCGTACAGGTAGTGATATTCTTTTTTCTGTACTTGCAATTCACATGAAGAAATGCGTAACACTTTCCAGGTAAACAGCTAGTAGTAGCTGACTGTGAACAAGATCTGTAGCTAACAAACAACAATAGCGACAAAATCTTATGATTGTCATTTAAGAAGGGATACCAACACACCTTTGTGGTCTCACCATATCCCTGTCTGGAAATAGAAAAGGAGAGAGCGAGGGCTAAATTGTCCACAAGAAGATCAGAATGAGAAAAAAGAAGAAAAACACCATTTTCTGTCTAAACTTGTTGTCGAATACGCATAAGTTCCCCGTTTCAGTGGAAAGAATGGAAGAAGGTAGTAAGAAAATTGGCTCTTTGCGTTAGCGAAAGTTTGCTTTAAACCTTTTTAAGTATTTTTTTTTAAGCATCTTTTACTTTTTTTGGAAAAGTGTTATAATACCACCCCTACCGCCAACTTACATAAGGACCATTTAGCAGGCTTTGTTTTTAGTTTTCGTAGACCTTTTCCCCATTTAGCAGGCATTGTTTTTAGTTTTTTCTAGACTGTTTTGACCTCTGGAATACCTTAAAGCAGAGGTGAGAAACCTTTTCATATTGGAAGGCCGCATTAAGTTAGCTGTAATCTAATAAGGCCGCATTCAAGAAACTTCAATTAGATACAGTACTTCAAAACGTACATTATTTTGTAAAAATCTAACTTCTATGTACTAATTCACTTAAAAAAATAAAAAAAAATGTTAATTCTAAAGTTAACAAGCTTTTTAATGAATTTGGTGTGACTGCTTTTTGTTGGAAAGCATTTGAAGATTAAGGTTGCAACGTGGAGGTCCGCACAAGGGTATGGTAAATTTACCATAGCGTAGTCGTGGACAACGGTATGGTAAATTTACCATACCTGACACCACTCTTATGCTCGTTAATCCTGGTAGCTCCGCTCCGGCGGCGCAGTGTTCTAAGCGATGGCTTCTCATCATTCGTCCGAAAGGGGTCCGGGTTCGAATCCCGATGAGGCATGGATGTTGTGTTTGTCTTACGGCACAGGGTCTCTCCCTTCCCTGGAACCAGTGACTCTAAATCAGGGACGGGCGATTGCTTATAGCCAGCTGAGTTGCCCACGGTGGTCGTTAAACCTTCAATCAAAACAAAACAAAATCCTGGTAGCAAAAAAATCTTGATCATGCCAATACACAGTAGATCTTCCTGCACCCATCAATTAAAACAAGTTAGTAAAATCATGCAATGCATTGATTATTATACGCTTTCCAACATACCAGAGATCATTACTCAAGTTATGAGGATAATGGCTGTAGAATAAATCTCACTCCTATGACCTGACCTCTGACCCCATTTCGATGATATTAAACAGAACCGGTAAAGTATACTTCCCGAAAAACATCATAAAGTTTTGTCTCAATCGAAGCATTTTTACATAAGTTATAATGCATAAGGGCGATGGATTGGATCCCGCTCCTATGTCCTGACCTTTGACCCCATTTCGCCCATTTTCAACAGGGTTGGTCCCCAGGAGCTCTCCTACCACATACTAACATTTCATCGAAATCGAATCATATTTACGTAAGTTATGACGCATAAGGGCAATGGAATGAATCCCGCTCTTATGTCCTGACCTTTGACCCCATTTCGCTCATTTTCAATAGGGTTCGTTCCCAGATGATGCCCTACCACATATTAAAATTTCATCGAAATCGAACCATTTTTACGTACGTGAGTTATCGTGCAGACGGACAGACGGACAAAGCTGGAGCATATACGCTTCTTCAACCTACGGTTGGAAAGCGTAAAAAAGGATGGAGTGGACGCCGGTACATTCAGAAGTGGTTAGATTAGGATTATTGACAATGCTATGGTAAATTTGCACTACTTACCACCACTCTTATGCTCGTTAATTCTGATAGCAAAACTTTCTCGGTCATGCCAACATACATCTTCCTGCAACCATCAGTATAGAATAAAGGGAGGAAGTAGGCCATTCAAAAGGTGCTGGCTTAGGATTATGGACAATGATATGGTAAATCTGTCATACTTGAAGCTCCACTTATTCTTGTTAATGCTGGTAGCAAACAATCTCTTGGTCATGCCAGTCATAGATCTTCCGGCAGCCATCGATGTACAAAAAGGGATGCAGTTAACCTGAACAAGCCCTCCCGGTGGCGCACTGGTCTAAGCTCCTGATTCTTCGCCCAACGGAGGGGTCTGGGTTCGAATCCCGTTAAGGGATGGATGTCTGTGTTTGTCTTTCGGCTCTGGCTCTCTCTGTTATTTGAAAATCTGGTATACTGTATCACATGTTCGATCTGTACTTTCATGATTACAATGTACTGCATAATATTCTTACCCTGTGACGCAATATACTGTATTTGTTTGCATTCGAGATGTATGTGTTAACCACGAACAATGTATGAATTAAAGCTGTATGAGTTACCTGGAACCAACAAATAATTTAAATTTTTAAACCTCCAATAAAAAAAAACCTCAGCAAATTCAGAAGAGGTTGACTTAGGATTATGGTAGATGACAATTTTTTTTTTTTTTTATTGGAGGTTTAACGACCACCGTGAGCAACTCAATGGGCTATAAGCAGTCGCCCGTCCCTAATTTAGGGTCACTGGTTCCAGGGAAGGGAGAGAGCCAGTGCCGTAAGACAAACACAACATCCATGCCTCACCGGGATTCGAACCCGTACCCCTTACGGACGAATGATCAGAGGCCATCGCTTAGACCACTGCGCCACCGGGGCGGCAGATGACAAATTCACCAATGCCTCTTGGTGAACTTATCCCCATGTCATAGCCGAACTTACTTAGAAAACTAATAAATAAGCTTTGTGATTATTCATCAGTTGACTCTGGTGTTTCCACAGTTTTGTGTTGCCACATGGTTTTGAATAAAACAACAACAATCATTACGGAGCGAACATTTCCGTTTCAGCATGAATATAGAGTCGTTATGGAGCAAACATTCCCGTTCCAACATAACATAATAATCACTTCATTAGCTAGCAACACAAAATAATAAGATCATTAACTGAAAAAAGGCATTTCCGGAATTAAAATGTACTATACCTAGACTACCTACAGCTGTGTTAATTGTCAGAGCACCATTTAGTGACGAGCATTAACTGTCAAAAGGGTGTGATTAATAAGTAACAGAGAAATTATCTGGAAAAACTATCGGACGGAATTTCGCTTTAATGAAGTGACGATCATTCAGCGAGATCTTCAAAAGCATGAAATAGCAGGTCCCGTCTGAAACTCACGTTAACAGCAAGGCTAGCGTCAGATAACTGGAGCTGAGCCAAGGACAACTTTTCCAACCCACAATTTCAGATTCAACAGACAGTTTTAAAAAATGATGACCAATGCAAGAAATAAGATTTTTGATTTGATCCTCGCTCATCATGAGGGCTTTAGAAGATCATTCCGTTTTCTAACTCCTACAATTTTATAAATAAACAGGGAGACATACGTTTTTTCGTATATTTACTTAAGACATTTGCTGAAGCACAGGAAATTGATTCAGCATAATCATTTCCCCGTTATCATAAATTTATAATTCACACTTCGCGAGGAAAAAGAAATGTTTCTTTTAAAATTATTATTACTTCACTGAAGAATTCACCACATGTGTGCTATAACGTACAAATTTGCCAGCGTCGGGCATCAAACTCGGGTCCCCTCAATCAAATGGAATTTTACTAGCAAAGTGGCTAGAAAAACATCCAAAAATCAAAAAAGTCTTATACATTTTTAAAGATCAGTAAAATGCTCAATTATTTAAAGAACATGAGTTTTGGAAATATGATGATGTGTGATAATAAGCAGGTCATTACAAAATCTGCATTATAATATCTGCAGGTCATTACAAAATCGGCAAATTCATTATAACATCTGCAGGTCATTACAAAATCGGCAGTATACAACTAGTTAAAACTTTCCCAGATGAAGGGATAACCGCTTTATAAGAACGTGCAAGGCGTGTTTGTGACGTGCCTTCCCCGCAGAACACACATGAGATAAAGGCAGATAGCAGTGAGAGCACATGCCAGTGTAGTATAGTGGATAGCACTCGGAGCTCCGGAGCCAAGAGTTGTGGTTTAAATCCCACCTCTAGCATAAAAATGATGGAGAAAAAGTACTTCATCATATTGGCGCCAGAACTTCAAGGATAACCTGGCTAATAGGTTTCTCGCAATGGTGTGATGTTCTTTCCACACCGCGAGACAGGAAAAATGAGAATCCCTTCTTCAGTGCTTCGAAAAAGTAAATCAGTGTGATGTTACGTTCCACACATCAAATTGTCTGGGATATCTCAAATACACGTTCTTCATGGGATGACTTCCTACAGCGACACATGGGCCATGCCCCCGGCCCTCTTTTGGTGGGGATGTGACGTGCCTGCCCCGCAGGACGCGCATGAGATAAAGGCAGACAGGAGTGAGAGCACATGCCAGTGTTGTATAGTGGATAGCACTCGAATCTCCGGAGCCGAGAGTAGGGGGTTCGAATCCCTCCACTGGCATAAAAATGATGGAAAAATTTACTTCGTCGAAGGTTATAGAGTCGAGCAAAATTACCACATCTTTTTTATGTTCGCATTAAGTGGCTCATTCTTTATTCTTTCGAAGTGGAAGTTCTGTAATCGCAACTTGCGATTTGAACAGGTAAAATGTCGATGAGCTCATCAGCAAAAATCGAAGGATAACTCAGAGAACCATAGCTTGTAAGCTGAACATTAGTTTAGGTAGTATCAATGACATGGTTAACGTTTTAGGATACCACATAGTATGTGCTCGTTGGGTACCGCGTCGCCTAACGACTGAAATAAACAAATCAAGACTTGAAAAGTTAGCTTGCTCGCCATGAAAAATATGGAAGTGATTTTCTCCAAAGCGTTGTGACTGGTGATGAGAGCTGAGTTCACCATTATGACCCAGAAATGAAAAATCATTCGCTGGAATAACCGACACCCATATTCTTCTCGAGCAAAAAAAATCAAAACTCAAATTTCTGCCTGTAAGTGCATGCTCACTGTGTTCTGGGACTACAGAAGTATTATTAATCAGGAGTACATAGTTAAACGTACGACTATAAACTCCGAGAGCTACGTGCATACTTTAAAAAGTTCAAGCAAAGAATAAACCGCGTGCGTCGGGGTAAAAACGCCAATGATTCTGCAATGCCCAAACCCCACGCCAGTGCTTTCATTTCAGAAGCCACGCAGAAAATCGGGTTTTAAGTGCTTGAACACCCTACCTATAGCCCAGATTTGGCGTCGTCCGACTTCTGGTTGTTTTCTGCTCTAAAGAGACATCTGAGAGAAATTCAATTCACCTGTGACGAAGATGTTTAAGCCGCTACGAGGAAATGGTTCCGAGAACAACCTGAAGATTTTTACAGAGACGATTTTCATAAGACATCTGAAAGGAATTCAATTCACCTGTGACGAAGATGTTCAAGCCGCTACGAGGAAATGGTTCCGAGAACAACCTGAAGATTTTTAAAGAGACGGGTTTCACATCTGAAACTAATTCAGTTCACCTGTGACGAAGATGTTCAAGCCGCTACAAGGAAATGATTCCGAGAACAACTTGAAGATTTTTACAGAGACGGGTTTCAAGAGACATCTGAAAGGACTTCAATTCACCTGTGACGAAGATGCTCAAGCCGCTACGAGGAAATGGTTCCGAGAACAACCTGAAGATTTTTGCAGAGACGGGTTTCACATCTGAAAGGAATTAAATTCACCTGTGACGAAGATGTTCAAGCCGCTAGAAGGAAATGGTTCCGAGAACAACCTGAAGATTTTTAGAGAAAGGTTTCAAAAACTTGTTAAACGTAGGCGTATCTGTATTGAGCATGAGGAGGGCTGTGTAGAAAAATAAAATATGTAAATTAAAGTAGAAATTCTGAGCTTTGTTCTGGGTTTTGTTTTAATTTGATACCTTGCCACTGAGCTTGTATACAGGATGACTGTAAACTCCTTCAACAAAACAAGAGGGGTGATAGTACACATCAAGACGAACAATATTTTCAATTGAACCTAGGGCAGCATTTCACTCCTAGTGCCAGAAAAGAGTAAAGTTACATATCCTCGTTGAGCCTTCAACAGTGAAAACAAAGAGACATACCTAATTCATGAGTTGCACAATTCCAATCGCATCAAAGAAAGACTCAAAGAAGCTGCTCAAACTGGCGTCCTAGGCCATCGTTGCACACCCCACACTGCCGAATGAAGGACTGTCGCACCCTCTCGTACACTCCTGGTGTGGTGTTGATCTTGTCCGCAGCAACAGCGATTCGCGCGACGAGATCTTACAGGGAGTCCACAGGTGTCTCGTACACCAATGTTTTCATGTTCCTCGGAAGAAGACGTCCAGTGGATTTAGGCCCGGGGTACGTGGAGGCTAAGCCACAGGTCTACCGCGTCCAATCCACAGCCCGGGATATGTCGCATTTATGAAGTATCGGATCTCGGTGACAAAGTGTTCTGGGGCCTCATCATGCATAAACCAAATGTCCCTCCGTGTGGTGAACGAAACATCCTGCCACAGACCGGGAAGCACTTGCTCCAGGAACACGCGGTACGCTGCGCCGGTCAGACGTATACGTCAATTCTCGTGTGATGTTCGCACGGTAATATCGCTGAACGTGTTCGGCTGCATTTTTAAATGTTTGCTGCTCATTGCCTATGCACGTGTTCAGCGCACCTGATTTGCATCTTGTGCTTCTCATGCACTGGTCGGAACTCCGTGTGCCTGATGGACGTTTTTCGAATGTGCTCTTTTCTGGCACTAGGAGTGGAATGCGGCCCTAGGCTCCATTGCAAATAGTGTTCGTCTTGATGTGTACTATCACCTCTCTTGTTTTGTTGAAGGAGTTTACAATCACCCTGTATAAATATGGAGGCTAAACAACTTCTGTACATCTAAATTGGTTGATAAATATTGTGCTTAGAAGAAGGTTTAAATACCTAAGCGTTTATAGAAATTACAGGACTGCCATTAACGATATCTTTTCGGAATAGTTTCGATGATGCAGTTATTAATGACCTAGGAACTGCCACAGCTTATAAAGAAATTACAACTCTGTTCGCAACAGTTGATCTCCATTAGATTAGGGCTTTTACAAGAAAGTGCAGCATTTTCCCACCTTTCATCTATTAACTCCTATGAAATGAAATAAGAAAAAAAAATTACGTATTTTCTTAGCGAAGGCTTTTATGGAAAAATTGATTTCGGTTTCAGTAATTCGATTTTTTTCTCATTTTTGCAGCAATCTTGAAGCAACTCAAATTATTTCTCACTGAGATAATGCATTGCACTTTCAGTTGATTATGTTAATGCTGTCGTCCTGTCATTTCGCTTCAGTTTCCCTCTTGTAATATAATTTTCTCTCTATGGCACTTCAGCAAGTCCTTTGGCAAGCGTACGGAGGACGTTCGTAAGTTCTTCCGTAGTACGATGAAATAACGCGTGCATGTTAACAATGCTTGTCTGTGTTGCACCATCTTTTGGCTGCCAAAAAACCATCGAGACGGGCACTAGACGTATGTTAATTGTTAAAGTTCGGAAATTTAATTTTTAACGTCAATCAGCAATGGCGAGGAAAATGGTAAATGCAAAACACCTTTGGCAGTGATTATATTAACGAAAGAATGAGTTGCTCCTGCTAGTATTCACCGGTATGTATGAAGATTCTGCAAAATTTAAGCCTATCTGGAGTTCTTTATCGTTTTCTTTGACACCGGGGAACACGTTTCAACGTTGACGAAAATCTCCAGGGAGCAAAAGAAGTACACTTGGCATCCAGGATACAAAGATGAAGAGTTAAAACAATGAGGCTTCTCCGCACGAGTATCTGACTGGTCAGAGACAGGTATGAAATATTAATTACAGTACAGCCAGCTTATAACGAGCAGCTAGGCGTCGGCTGGAGCCCTCATTAAATCTGGGCATTCGCTAAATTCATTTCTGCGTGAAAATTTCCACCATGAAAAAATATGCATATGTGATAATATGCAAATACATTTATATTATACAGAATGATCACAATTAAAGGGAATGTGTTCAGTGCTCTCTGTAGAAAGAACTATTGGGCAAATGTCAACCAAATTTGGTATGCATACTTTTCTGAACATGCAGCTTCGATTTTCGAAAAATAAAATAGTGCAAAACTGAATCGTTAGGGTGAAATTTAACGCTGCTCTCCCATTTATTGAATATTACGTATGTTACACTGTAAAACAAAATTCCGAAATTCACGAAATACAGGGTGATTCATAAAGAAGTATACAGTTTCAACGCACTATAAAACAAGAAAAATATAGGATATTTTATGTTACTTGTAACAGAATTTTAGGGGAATATTTCAAGCTTTTTTTAGAGACAGTCACAGATGTTCTATATGTGTGCACCCTTAGTCGCACGACACACATCGAGCCGGTAATCCATTTTCGCCCAAATGCGAGGTAAGATATCTGAATCATTTACCTTAGGGAAATCTCGCACGTGTTGCACTGTAAATCTGGGATTCTCCGTTTCCCAAAAGCGAACATTATGCTTGTTTACCTGACCACTCACGTGAAATGTAGCTTCCTCTGTGAAAACTAAGCCATCGGCAAAATCGTCATTTTCAAAACGGTGCTGCATTTCGGCACAAAATTCAAAAGCGCTTTGTCTTGTCAAGGTCAGTGAGATTTTGCAACATCTGCACTTTGTATGGAATCATTTTCAGCTTCTTTCTCAAAATTCTCCAGACAGTGGGATGTGAAATCTGCACGACTCACCCTCCGCGTTGATTTTCCCGGGCTTCGTTGAATGGCAATGCAAACACTATTGACGACTTCTTCCGATACACGCGGTCGTCCAGGACTTTTAAGTTTGCACAAACATCTCGTAGTTTCAAATTCTTTATGCCAATCGTAGATAGTTTTTCTGGTTGGAGGTTCTTTTCCGAATCGTGAGAGAAAATACCGTTGCACAACAGTTACAGATTCCGTTTTGCTCAATTCAAGAACACAAAACGCCTTCTCCACTGCAGACGCCGCCATTTTGACTGACTAGTCACGTGACACGCGCGCTATCGCCTACGTCACTTCCCTCAGTAGCAGAACACAAACTTTATGAGCACATCTACCTAACGGTTTGCAGTTGTGATCCGTGTCTTCAACTGTTAGTGTTTTACAGCATCTGGAAACTGCATACTTCTTTATGAATCACCCTGTACTTTCCGTGATTTCTTTCGTGAATTAACGAAGAATATTTCTGATACAACTTTTTCCGTGAAATGATGGAAAGAACCCGGATTTTTCGTACTCCAGAAAAATTCTGAATTTTCAGAAACCTTTCCGCAATTCCTTTCTTATATTGACGGTGAATTGCCGTTTTCAAGATGTGTTAACAGAAAATTCTGCATTTTCAGAAACCTTTCTGCAATTCCTTTCTTATGTTAACGGTAAAATTCCGTTCTCACTTTCTCCGTATCCACATGACGAAACATTTTCGGTAATAGACGAAATTCAAGAGAATACTTGGGGGTTTAATTAGCAGTTAAATTTCAATACTCTAAGATAGTACATCACTTAAATTTTGGTTACTGTGGCGCAGGATATTTCTTCTCCTCTTCCCCATTTTGTGCACCACCTATTACATTTTGTATTACTGTAAAAAACCGGGTACTTAATTTATTGCACACATGATTGTACGATGTTCTATGTATCAGTATGCGGAGTCCTTAAAAGAAAAGCTATATTGATATTAAGAGTAAATTAAATATTTAGAAGTTTTGGGAAATAATACACAGTCGCATCCACATTACTGTGACCACCTCCTACTTTTGACGCCAACAGAGCGTCGTAGCCAATGAAAGAAGGCACGTGTTGTATATAAGGTGCGCTGTAGGCATTCTGAAGACATATCACTCGTTGCTGTCATGGATGAAAGGAGCGATTTATCAGATTTGCAAAAACAGTTAATTATCGGTTTTCGTGACAAGAGTGGCAGTATTTCTGAAACAGCGCAGTTTGTAAACTGTTAGCGTGCTGTTGCGGTTAAAGTGCATCGTGATTGGAGAAATGGCACCATTGCGAATAAGCGAGTGGAAACTGAGGGAGCACCACGTGCCATTGATGTGAGAGGTGAAAATCGGCTTCGATGGAGCGTGACGGCCGATCGACGCGCTACAGTGGAGTAACTTACTGGCCGAATGAACCAAGGGGCTACCGGAAGTGTGTCTAAAACGACAGTGCAGCGAATCCTGCTGCGTATGGGGCTCCGATGCAGACGGATGGACACTGCACCTATGCCAACGAAGGTGTGTCGGCAGAAAAGGCTTACAATTGCCCGGCAGTATCGGAATTGGACCTCTGCTTATTGGCAAAGGATTGCCTTCTCCGATGAGTCACGTTTTCCACTTCTTCAAACGGATGGACGTTGGCGTATAAGGCGAGAAGCATCGGAGAACAAACGGTCTTCAACCAATGCTGGAAGAACACAAGCTGGTGGGGGCAGCGTTATGGTCTCGGGAATGTTTTCCTGACATTCTGTGGGTCCACTCATACCTGTGGAAAACACTATGGACCGAATTCGTTATGAAACCATCCTTGCAGTCCACGTACACTCCATGCTGTTTGTCTTCCCCTGGGCGGATGGGTTCTTGCAGGACGACAATGCGACGTGTCACACAGCTAGAAATGTCCGAGAGTGGTTGGAAGAGCACGATGAAGACTTCAAAGTACTTCCCTGGCTCCCTAATTTCCCAGACGTAAACCCAATTGAGCATCTGTGGGGCCATCTCGATCGTGTTGTTCGCTCTGTGGATCCTCTAGCACGCACCCTCCAGCAGCTGTCAGATGCACTGCAGTCAGCATGGCTCCACATACCTGTGAACACCTTCAACACCTTATTGAGTCACTCCAGCCCGTTTAGCTGCTGTCCGCGCTGCACACGGCGGTTACTCTGGATATTAGCTGGTAGTCACGATAATGTGACTCGACCGTGTAGTATAAAACAGTACATTGCACCTTCTCTGAAAGATAATTGAAAGTTATTGTCAGTTGAAAAAAGATCTCAAACTCTAAATCAATCTGTTGCGTCGAAAAATCACGATGAAAATAATACGTAATTTGTAATAAGGCCTCCCACAGAAACAATAAGATTATTACAAACGTATTGAAAATAATAATAAGCTCCAATAAGAAATAAAATGACTAAATCACGCGCATTAATGAAAAAAAACCTTCTTCATCGCCCAGTTAGTTTCACCTTGAACGTGAGTCTGATTCCTGTGACATTCTGGCTCAGTGGTTAAGACGCGCGGCTTCAACCTAAATTGCCTGGGCTCTATTCCCAACACCGGCGCAAAATGAATCTCTCGCGTGAGGGGTGAAATATTCAACGTGTTGGATTTTGCGAAATTTCTGTCTGAATACGGAAAAACTTGATACGGACTTTTATGAAATAAACGGAATTAATGACTACGGAAAATCTGTGAAAACACGGAAGTTGAAAAAAACGGGCACTTTTAAAAATGGAAATTCCGTTAAAAGACGGACACTTACCGGCAACTATGCTGCACGTTGTTTTCAGAAATTTTCCGTGGGTTCACACCACATATTTTTCCCTTACGAATTTCGGGTGGAGCTAACTAGTCACTAGGTGACAAGCCAATGAAACTGTGTAGGCAATGAAGCTGTCAAAAAGAGTACGTCTAACACACTTAGGGATTTGCTGTCTAAGAATGTCTGCATCCTTTCAGTACTTTCAGTACTCGAACGACTCGCCTTAGAACTGGTCTAAAGAGAAAAGGCTGCCAAAGACAAAAATTATCCACCCGCTATTTTTTTTTTTTTTTTCAAAATTTATGCTGATTGTCATGAATTTTTTTTTCTTTCTAGGTAACTAATGTCTATAGTAAGATAATTCTGTTAAGTGCTACACTAAAAAATGTATCATTATTGCACGTGTTTTGAGAACATCTTTGACACTGTTTAGTAAGAAGTGTAAGTATGTAACTATTTGTTTTTAGGAAGACAACAAGTGGTACCGATACAACCGTGACCCCATAAAAAGGCCAGTGTCATCATTACTTACACCAACATTAGTTTTAATGATGAGCATTATTTTATATAGCTGATCATTAATAATAACTTGTAAAAAGTGACTGAGGTTATATAATTTGAATTTGCACTCCGATGTTTAATAGTAGTTTGTGGATCGCTGGTATCATTTGAAATACCAGCAGATTTAAGGGCTCATTTGTACTGAGATTACATCCAATACTACATTACATTTATCAGGTGGCGCATATTTCAAACAACAACAACAACAAAAATCTGTTCTACTGATTTTTGAGCTGCGGTCTACTGATTTCATATAAAAGTCTCTGGCAACATTGAACTGAGGTGACGCCAAAACGGCAAGTTGCAGCAATAAGCCGAGGTTTGTGTAGTCTAGTCGGGAGAATAACCGGCTCCGAAGCGGGAAGACGTTAAGCCACTGGCAAAAAAGGTTTTACGTTAGATTAGAGTAAGGGTACGTCGTATCACAGATATTATTCATTACGTCAAGAATTCAAAATGGAGATGGACAACCACCTTTCCGAATACAAGGATTTGAAATGGGTAATGATGGTACCATATGATGGCAAAAAAAGACCGAGATAAAGATGGTGTAATGAAGTAATGAAAACTGTGGAAGTACAGTGGATGGGAGGAGCAGAAGGAAAATCAAGATGGTAAAATTTTGAGAAAACCATCATCCAGTAGGGGAGAAATAATGGATGAGGAGGAAAAAGAATGTATAGTACAGTGTGAAAACATAGGTTTGTCCACGACGGGCATCGAATCTGGGTCCCCTCACTCCGGAGTAAGTCGCTCTCCCAACTGAGCTACGCGGACATGTGCTCTCACTGCTATCTGCCTTTATCTCATGTGCGGCCTGCGGTGCAGGCACGTCACAACAGTTCAAAAAAAAAATTAAATCAAATTGCCTATTTTTGGACACAATATCTTCATTGCCTTGAAATTTTTCTAGAAGGTTTTGCATGGTTTGGGAGTATTGAGGAAATTTTCAAAATCCGTATTTCGTACACCTAATTCATTGGTGTCATAACCAAATTTGAGTAAAGGTTCCAACTGAAGAAATTTTTTACCCGCACGCAATCCATCTGCAGTTCGCAGTCACCCAAAGATAAGTTTCTTTTTCTGGAACCCTTTATGACTATGAGAATCTCATTTCACTTGTAACCCCTTTGCGACATAGTTGCCGTACGCAGGAAAAGTGTTCCATAAATAGGCACATGAACGTTACTGTGAAAAAATAATGACAAAATGCGCATTGTGTGGCATGATCCTCCCGTGAGAAGCAGCATCATTAGCGTGTGGATGCTACAACAGCCATTCGTCAATTTAGTGTTCTTACTTTCCGAGCAATGAACTTATTTATAGAACCGGGGTGATTCCAGAGTAGTGACTACTAAAATTATTCCCCTTGTTATATCCCACTGATACGCATAAACCATGATATTAATTGCATAAAGGTAAGTACAAGTACTAAAGCCTGAAAAAAGCGAAAAAGTGAAGATTCATTAAATTCAATGGAGGAAACGGAAGTTGAAGATAAAAAAGGTTTGAAAAATAGTTACTATTTTCGGAAAATTGCCTTAACAAGAACAGGGCACACTGGAAAATATAAGTGGTGTGAATTCACGGACATTTTCTGAAAATAGCGTGCAGCAAAGTTGCCGGTAGGTGTCCGTGTTTTGACGAAATTTCCGTTTTTAAAACTGCCAGTTTATTTTAACCTCCTCAGACCTGCGATAAAGTTAAACACCTGAATTTTAAAAACAGGTGTGAAATATGATGTTTACTGCATTGTAAACTGAAAAAAAAAATCTTTAATTTCCCATGTAAAGGAGGGGGCTACGGGGATTGTATATCATGTGATACATCAGGACCGTGATGCTGTAATTGTAATATTTAAGAATTCGAAAGTTACTCGTTTAATTAATCGATTTTGTCATCTCAGGCATGTGTCTTACATGCTTATTTCGTGCTCAAGCATGTGGCATAGATGTAGGAATAATCCTACGTTTAGGAAGTGGTTTGTTATCACTTGAGTATTCGTCAAAAAAATGAATAATATTATTATAAGTGAAAATCTCAAGTAATGATGTTAACACAAGTAACGTGTGTTAACATCATTACTTGAAATTTGCTCTTAAATTGTATTCATTAAATATTACAAAGTTTTCACTCGATGCTTTAATGAAGGGAAGATTCCTGAGGATTGGAACAACGCTACAACGATCCTGCTACATGAAAAAAGTGACATTGAGGAGCTCAGGAACTACAGACCTATCAGCCTCCTATCAGTGGTTTATAAAATCTTCACTAAAGTTCTTTCACATCACTTGAAGGTAGCACTGGACATGGCTCAACCGAGAGAGCAAGCTGGATTCAGGAGCGGCTACAGCACTATAGATCATATCCACGCACTGAAAGAACTAATTGAAAGAGCGAGGGGATATGAACTTCCGTTGTGCATGGCTTTTAGTGATTATGAAAAGGCCTTTGATTCAGTGAAACCATCAGCAGTTACAATGGCTTTGAAATCCTGCGGTATTGAAGCAGCATACACTAGTATTAGTAACATCTATGAAAATGCAAGTGCAAAGATTCGGCTGTTTGGGAATACAGCAGACATAAAAATTGGAAAGGGAGTGAGACAAGGTGACACCATATCTCCCAAGGTCTTTAATGCCACATTGGAAAATGTCTTTCAATCACTGAACTGGGAAAAACAAAGGAATAAAGATTAATGGAGATTATTTAACTCACTTTCGTTTTGCTGATGATGTAGTCATTTTTGCAACTACTCCATCAAATCTGCAGAGTACAATCCAAGAACTTGCTGGCAAGAATAAAAAAGTGGGATTAAAAATGAACTTTCAGAAGACAAAAGTGATGTACAATGCTTTTACAAGAAACGAAGATTTATCGATTCATGGGGAAAAGCTGGAGACAACCAATACCTACATTTATCTTGGACAGCAGATATCAAGTGAAAGTCACATTGATAAAGAAACTAATCGGTGAATAAAACTTGACTGGAGAGCGTTTGAAAGAAACAGTATAATTTTCAAGAGCAATATGCCATTATGTCTTAAAAGAAAAGTGTTTGATCAATGCATCCTTCCAGTGCTTACATATGGTGCAGAGACGTGGACCTTAACTAAAAGAGACATACAAAGACTGCAGACAACTCAAAGTAGCGTGTAGAGATGCATGCTTGGTGTAACCAGGAAAGATAAGAAGAGAAACTCGTGGATCAGAAAAATGACAAGAGTGGAAGACATCATGATCAGAGTAAAATTCCTGAAATGGCAATGGGCTGGACATAATGCCAGAAGGACAGACCATCGATGGACAGTCGAAATTTTAGATTGGATTCCAAGGGACAGGAAAAGACCCAGAAGAAGACCACATGGGAGGTGGGTGGATGAAATTCGAAAGTATGCGGGAGTAACATGGAGGCGACTGGCACAAGACAGACTGTTGTGTAAGAGGCTTGGAGAGACCCACGTCCAGCAGTGGATTGATAATGGTTGACAATGATGATGATGATGATGATGATGCAGATTGTAGTAAATATTTAGTAAATACATGTGTAAACACCCGCTGAAAATAACCCATAATTTTTTTTCCGACAGGATTGGAAGCCATTGTAACACCAGTGATAGAAAAATGTTTAAGAAGTTATTACTATCTGATATGTTGACGAAATTAAACTTATTTACTCTAAATAATTAACTCATACTTACCAAAATGCGATGTATATACTTAAATAGGTATAACTTTTTTAATTAAGTAGTTATAAAACACTTACCAGGAACATGCAAAAACATCGTGTTTTTCTTACAAGACGCCACTACAAGTCACGAAAGTTGACTTGTGCTGCCATTTATTGACGATAAGAGAAAATTTAACAAAGTGTTTTACATAGTTTTACATGTGATACAACCGGCTCTGGAAGATTTTCTGCCATTGGGCATTTTTAAATAAAAAATTGTGAAACCATTGTATTACATGTGATATACGAGAACCGAGGATGTTAACTTACGTTTCCATAGTCAGAAATTCCGTTTATTTCAGAAAAACCCATTTCAGGTTTTTCCGCATTTAAACTGAAATTCCGCAAAATCGACGACCTTGCATTTCTCAGCCCTTACCCACATAATCCTTCCGCTGCGTCAGGATCAAACCCTCCGGCGTAGCTCGTCGTTGGTTTAACATGTAACCCATGCCTTTAGCCCCTGAGCCACACACGCATTGAATCCCGAATCACGTACTGCGTAAAACAAATTGGGCGACGAAGATTTTTCTTTTTTTCATTACTGCGAGTGATTTAGTCATTTTCTTTTCTGTTGGAGCTTATTATTTTTGTGAATAAATTTGTAATAATAGTTTTTTTTCGTAGGAAGACTTTTCACAAATTAAGCATTTTTCATCCTGATTTTTGAAAGCAACAAAATGCAACTTAATTTTTTTAAGCCAACAATAACTCAGTTATCTTTTAAAAAAGTGAAATGTACTTTTTATAGTATTATTTCACCTAAAAAAAAGCTCCTAAATATAAAATTTACTCTTGCTAGCTACAATAGTTTTTGTCTTAAGTTGTCCAAAGACTGATACACAGACATCGTATAACCATCTGTACAATAAGTTAAATACCCGGTTTCTTACAGTAACACAATATACACTATCTACCAACAAGTAATTGGACACCTGTGATAGGAAACGAAAACGAAGTTTATTCACCTTAAATAGTTGGTGGAGCCTCCACGAGCGGCGATTACAGCTACGACCCTTCGGGGCATACTCTCAACCGGGCGTTGTACGACGGCTAGCGGTATTTTCTTCCACTCGGCTTGGAGAAGACAGGTCAGTTCCTCCACCGATTTCGGACGGTGGGGGCACCCCTTAAGTCGACGCTCCAACTCGTCCCAGAGGTGCTCGATAGGGTTAAGGTCCGCAGGCCAGTCCATTCGATTAACCCCACTGGCACCTTACCAAGCCATGGTGGACCTCGCAACATGACAGGTGGCATTGTCATCCTGAAAGTAACATGGGTCCACCCCGTAAAACTGCCACGACGTAGGAAGCGCATGGTCATCCAAAATGGTGCAGTAGGTCTCGGCGTTGAGTATACCAGGAAATGCGATCAAGGGTCCCTTGCCATACCAGGAGAAACACCCCCATAGCATAATTCCACCGCCGCCGAACTTCACAGTTGGCACAATACATTCCGGCAGGAGGCGTTCTCCAGGCAGACGCCAAACCCAGACCCTGCCATCCGGACGGTAGAGGGTGAACCTTGATTCGTCGCTCCAGAGAACCTGTTTCCACTGTTCAACGGTCCACTGTCGACGTTCTTTGCACCACGTTAGCTGAGCAGCGCTATTGGACTTGGTGATCAAAGGCTTGTGGGCGGCAGCACGTCCATGATAACCTAGCAGATGGGCTTCCTTACTGACGGTATTCATCGAAAGAACACTCCCGGATGCCTGTTGAAACTCCTCGCGGATGTGGCCCATCGATTTGGTGCGGTTCTTCCGAATTTCTCTGGCCAGCACCCGTCGGTCTCTAACTCCTAGTTTTGTGAGTCTGCCGGGTCGGGGCACATTTCGACAGTCACCTCTCATCTTCCACTTGCCAATCACATAAGCCACTGTCGATTTTGGGTACTTCAACTCGCTGGATATGTCACGTATGGATCGGCCATTTCTGTGATACCCGACGAATACACCTTTCTCCAAATCAGAGAGCTCCGAACTGCGTGGCATCTTGCATGCGATTGGTTGCGTTGTTGTTTTCCACACGATATTTAACGGCGGCGGCCGTGACGTGTATCAGGACCGCCGATATCGTCGATTGCAGGGCTGTCCAATTACTTGTTGGTACATAGTGTATAATAAATAGCTGGTGCACAGAATAGGGGAGAAGAGAAGAAATATCCTGAGCCACAATAAACTAAATTCATGCGATATGGTATCCACAATATCCAATCTCGCTACGGAACTTCGAAATTCGACAGACGATTGAAATTTAAAAGTTATTCAAACCTCAAGTATTCTCACCAGTCGCTCTTATTGCAGGTATTTTCTCGTCATATGGATACGGCAAAAGTGAGAACGGAGTTTTTCCGTTAATATACGAAAAAAATTGCGGAAAGGTTTCTGAAAATTCAGAATTTTCCGTTAACACATCTCTAAAACGGTACTTTACCGTCAATATAAGAAAGAAAGAAATACGGGATTACACCATATAACACAAATTTTGAAGATGACAATCCCATTTTTGGTATAAATGTGACAAGGATGAAACTGCGGAAAGGTTTCTGAAAATTCAGAATTTTCCCGTGGTACGAAAAATCCGTGAAATTCAGGTTTCTTTCTGTCGTTTCGCGGAAAAGGTTGTTTCAGAAATATGCTTCGTTAATTCCCTAAAGAAATCACGGAAAGCGGCTCCTGAATTTCAGAATTTTTTTTACAGTGTAATTTAATGCTCCCATCAAATTCATGAGCACGTGTTTTCGCACGACTTTATCAAATGTAGAACATTTCATACTTCACTGATCTTACGAACCGAATTCGGTTCACTGCCTCAGCAACTATTTGTCTCCATCTCGTCAAATTTAACCAAAGCCATATATAGCCTCATCAAGATCTCGTTCTATATCATCTAGCAATCTCAGTTATGGTCTTCCACGTGGTCTTTTTCCTGTGACTCTGTTTTCCATAATGTCTTGAATTATCTTACCCTTCCTCCTCATCAAATGTGTAACGTACCAGGAGATGTGACGTACCTGCCCGAAGGTCGCACACGACATAAAGGCAGATAGGAATCTGAATAAAATGTCCGCGTAACTCAATTGGTAGAGTGACTTATTCCGGAATGAGGGGATTCGCGTTCGAATCCTGGAGCGGATAAAAATGACAGAGAAATTTACTTCGTTATAATGGCACCCGAACTATCCGGATGACCCGACCGTTCAAAATCTCGCATTAGTGTGATGTTATTTCCACACCGCGAGATAGGAAAAATAAGAGAATCCTTTCTCCAGCACTTCGAAAAAAAAATAATAATAATAAGGGGGAGATGATGTAACGTACCAGGAGATGTGACGTACCTGCCCGAAGGACGCACACGACATAAAGGCAGATAGGAATCAGAATAAAACGTCTGCGTAGCTCAGTTGGTAGAGCGACTTGTTCCGGAATAAGCGGACTCGGGTTCGAATCCCGGCGTAGACCAAAAATGACGGTGAAATTTACTTCGTTATACATGGCCATGCAAGAGCTATCTTCTTTCCTTCACCACGTCAGTTTCTATAAATAATTATCTCAGTTACTTACTTTTCCTTCCTCACAATTCACCATTTCCTTTCACAGGCTAATGGGCGCCCATATGGGATGGGATGGGGGGGGGCAAAAGTTGGGCATTTGCCCTCCTTTGGAAATCGAACACGTCCTTTCAGTTCTTGGAAGGCACCACAGAGATTTTCGCGAAAACACTAATTTTGATTCCTGATTTTTCTTTAGAACTTCTGGATTTTTTTCTTTCAGAATTTTATGATGTCTTATCATGAAATTCTGTAGTATAAAATAAGAAAAACGTTAAACATTCCCAGTAGAAAATGCGAAAATTTACAGTTGAAAGTAATAATTAAATTTCCTATTGCATGTTGGAATATTGTGTACACACGTACAGAATAATTATAGTACGAAAGGCCGCCCCGGTGGCGCAGTCGTCTAAGCGATGGCTTCTGATCATTCGTCCGAATGGGGTACGAGTTCGAATCCCGGTGAGGCATGGATGTAGTGTTTGTCTTATGGCACTGGCTCTCTCCCTTCCCTGGAACCAGTGACCCTAAATTAGGGACGGGCGACTGCTTATAGCCCATTGAGTTGCTCACGGTGGTCGTTAAACCTCCAATAAGAGAGAGAGAGAGAGAGAGAGAGACAAAAATCTCCCAAAATATTTCCCAGAAATTTATCGTGAGGGTAACTTTTCCTTCTTCATGACCAATTAAGTTATCGCTGGGGTTTCGTGACACATGTGACACAAGTGGGCAAAAGGATCAAAAGAGCTACAAAGAAATTTTCTCATTGTCTTAACGTGCAAGTAATTGCATTTATCCGCCTTTTTTATTTAGTTTTTGGGTCCTCTGATTTTCAATCAAATTTAGTCGTGTGTGTAGTAAAAAGGATAGATAACTAGAAAGCAGAGTCGAAATTTGCAAGCAGTGTTTGTTTATGTTTTTCGCAGTACAATTTCTTTTTTTTTTTTTTTTTGAAGGTTTAACGACTACCGTGAGCAACTCAATGGGCTATAAACAGTCGCCTGTCCCTAATTTAGGGCCACTGGTTCCAGGGAAGGGAGAGAGCTAGTGCCGTAAGATAACACAACATCCATGCCTCACTGGATTCGAACCCAGACCCACGTGAACGAAAGCCAGCGATTAGACAACTGCGCCACCGGGGCGGTAAATTTCTGGTTGTCCCATACTGAGAAATATGCTATAGGCGCCCATGCACAGGCCTAAAAAATTGTCTCAATATACAATTTTAGATAGCCATTAGTTAATTTTCCACCTTATTTGTCAGTGTCCATAACTCGGTACCGTACGGGACCACTAGGTGGATTAGCGTTTCATACATTATTTATAATGCATGGTATTTATTGATTATGAAAAGGCCTTCGATTCCGTGAAACCACCAGCAGTTACAATGTCTATGAAATTCTGCGGTATTAAAGATGCGTACATTAGCATTATCCATAACAACTATGAAAATGCAAGTGCAAAAGTTTGGATGTTTGAGGATACAGCACTAATAAAAATTGGAAAAATGTGAGACAAAGTGACATAATATCTCCAAAACACTTTAATGCCCCATTGCAAAATGTCTTTCAATCATTGAACTGGGAAAACAAAGTAATAAAGATTAATGGAGGTTCTTTAACTCACCTTCGTTTTGCTGATGACGTAGTCATTTTTGCAACTACCCCTTCGGAGCTTCAGAGTATGATATAAGAACTTGCTGACAAGAGTACAGAAGTGGGATTAAAAATGAACTTTCAGAAGACAAAAGTGATGTACAATGCTTTTACAAGAAATGAAGATTTTTTGATTGATGGAGAAAAGCTTGAAATAGCCGATACCTACATTTATCTTGGGCAGCAGATATCAAGTGAGAGTCACATTGATGAAGAAATTAATCGCCGAATAAAACTTGGAGGGAGAGGTTTTGGAAGAAACAGTACAATTTTTAAAAGCAGTATGTCATTATGTCTTAAAAAGAGAGTGTTTAATAAATGCATCCTGTCAGTGCTTACGTATGGAACAGAGACAAGGATCTTAACTTAAAAAGACGTACAAAGACTGCAGACAACTCAAAGAAGCCTGGAGAGATACATGCTTGGTGTAACCAGGAAAGATAAGAAGAGAAATTTGTGGATAACGAAAATGACAAGAGTGGATGACATGATGACCAGAGTGAAATTACTGAAATGGCAATGGGCTGGACATGTTGCCAGAAGAACAGACCACCCATGGACAACTGAAATTTTAGACTGGATTCCAAGGGACAGAAAAAAACCCAGAGGAAGACCCCATGGGAGATGGATGGAATGAAATTCGAAAGCAATCCGGAGTGACATGGAGGAGACAGGCTCAAGAGAGACAATTGTGGAAGAATCTTGAGGAGACTTTCATCCAGCAGTAGATTGATAATGGTTGACAATGGTGATGATGATATTCTTTGTATTGAAGCTTTAGACAACAGTTTTGACTTCAAGATTTTTCTCAAATTAAAAACCCCAGGTTTGGGAAGTTATGCGTAAAACATTATTTCCTACATGACGCGTAAACTACGCGTAAAAATGTGTAATTTATGTCATAAAGTAAAAAGTGTAATAAATTCAAAGCTTGCTTTAAATACAAGAAAAAAACGAGGTGCTACAATGTTACTCAAGTTCCAGGCTAACAGTGACACGTACGATGGTTACTTGCGCAAAAATCAAACGAGCTCTCCATAATACGCGCTTTTAATTTCTTCTATCCTTTCCAACGACACGCACACAACACACATTGGTATCTCCGTATTGCTTTGCTACTCACCGACACGCACACAACATGCATTGGGATCTCCGTGTTGCTTTGCTACTCACCGACACAGACCCTTGCGTATCATATCCAACGTTATTGCAAGTCATCAAAGCCTGCCGACAATTTTCGTCATGTGAATTTTGTCACTTTGTATGTCACTTGGATTTTGTCGTACATTCATAACGCTACAGGAAACCGACTCAGCTTTGAAAATTCTAAGAAACTGGTGCCATATATATTATACTCTAAAATTGAAAGATCAAAAATGTGATGATTATTAAAAGCCGTTAAGAAAACTAAGAATGAATGAAACTCTCAGGCAAGTGTTATACAATACAAATATTTAAAATTTCGTGCTAATAGCAATCAAATCAAACAGCTGTCGAAGCACGATAAAAATATACGATGCAGATCTCAAAGTATTTAATAAATCCTAAAATATATGCATGATAAAAACGCAAGATCTTTCACATATGTCGCACATGCATCAGCAGGCTGTGAACTGATTTGGGCCAGATGCTTGCGGGTGTACATATAGTCATCGTCGGGAGACATGTGCGCATTACTCTGCTCAAGATACAGTAAATAAGCATTGAAAAACATATATCTGTGGAGTATCTTATGTTAAATAATAAGTGAATCATTTGCCAAAAATCTCCAAGAAGGTACAATAACAGGAGTTTCGGCGTTACAAAATTGATCACCATATGCTATGATATACATACAAAGTGCGTCAAAGAATTTTTGAGACTGGCGCTAGATTTCAGCCTACGGTGGCGCCACCAGTGTAATCGCGAATGCGTTATAAACCGTGACCATCTGCTTGCTTTCTGCCAAAAGTACTGCGCAGTTGTTAAAGTAACTCAAACGAAACGGCCGTTCATTAGAGAAGTAAAATTTTTTTCATGTTGAATTATTAAGATGGAACAAAGGGCTGTTATTAAATTTAACGCAAAACTTGGTAAAAGTGCCTCGGAAACGTGCCAAATGATGAAACAAGTTTACGGTGAGTTTTGTTTAAGTAGATCAAATGTTTTCCTGTGGCACAAACGTTTTTTGGACGGAAGAGATACGCTAGAAGATGATAAGCATACCGGAAGATCAAGTTCATCTAGAACACTTGAGATTATTGAAAAAGTGCGTCACTAAGAATGATGAAAGAGTCTTTAAACATCAACAAAGAAACGATTCGAACCATCCTGCATGAAGATTTGGGCAAAACAAAAGTATGTGCTAAATTTGTTCCACACACGTTAACCAATGAACAAAAATCAAGGAGAAGTGCACATTGCAGAGACATGATTTCAGCCGCTGAAAATGATCCAAACTTCTTAAAATCGATTGTTACAGGTGATGAAACATGGTGTTTTCAATATGATCTAAAACAAAGCTACAAAGTGCGGAATGGAAGTCAAAAAACTCACCACAAGCCAAAAAAACAAGAAAAGTTCCATCGAAAATCAAAACAATGCTCATTACATTCTTTGATAGTAAGGGTATTATCCACAAAGAATTTGTTCCAAGTGGACAAACAATTACTGGTGAGTTTTATTTAAATGTTTTGAGGCGTTTGATGGGCAGAATTCGTCGCATTCGTCCAGAATATCGGGATGAAAACAGTTGGTGTTCGCCCAGGCACACCTCACTTCTTGTTCGTAGATTTTTGGCGAAAAATAACGTCTGTGTGTTGAATCTTCCACCGTATTTGCCTGATTTAGCACCTTGCGACTTTTCTTTATTCCCAAAACTTAAAATGACGTTAAAAGGGTGTTATTTTGATGATATTTCGACCATACAAACAGCTTCGACGCGTGCTTTGGAGATAATTCCGCAAAGTGAACTGAAACAGGCATTCGAATCATTATTAAATCGCTGTAACAAGTGTATTAAGCCGGAGGGACTTATTTCGAATAGCAAACCAAAACAAATTATAATTTCTTGTTTCTATTTCATTTTACAGACCCAGTCTTAAAAATTCTTTGCCACACTGTGTACTTTCTGAAAACAAAGTAAGTCTTTTAGTATGAGTTCGTAAAAGAGTCCTTCCATAGCGGTATAAATGAATCTTCTTTCACTAGACGGACTAGGGCTGTAGCAGATGATCCAGTTCTTACAGAGTATTTATGTTCCTGGATTCGAGTAGATAAACTGCGAAGGGTAGATTCGATATAAGTTTTAGTAATATGTACAGAATCATTACTCACAAAAGAGATGCCGTACACTCCACATTGTTTTAGGCTATCAGGTTTGTCTGTGTCACTACGAAATGCACTAAATAGACTACAAGTTTCAATCACCAAAATCAATTGTGTTTCTATGACACAAATTACGAAGGAGAGGTGTAATAAGCGGATGATAAGGGAGTGAACCAACAAATTTTTTGTTGTGTTATCTTCAGGCGTAAGAGTAGTAGAGGTTACACGACGGTATCTTGAAATAAGAGTGTAAACATGTGATGAAGCGTAACCAAAGTTATTAGCAATGCTAAAAATTCTAGAAAGCTCTAAATCACAGTGAACGATTGTAGACGAATGGGTATGGGCTCGTGCTACCAAACTGCGAAGAGCTGGAAGCTTGTGTTTGCGGAGGCGTCATGAGTCAAAAGGAATGAGAATTGGAATGAAAGAAGGTTTACGATAAACTGCGAACGGTAAGAAGTTAGTCAAAGTGTCACGGGTAACCAAAAAATCGAGAAACGGCAGAGAAAAATTAGTTTCAAGGTCGATAGTGAATTGAATGGAGTGAAAAGTCAGAGATAGGTAATCTTTAAATAAATTCGAAAGCTCAGTGGAATGTGGCTAAAGCATTAAAATATCATCTGCATAACTGATATATACACTGAACAGCAATTGAATTAGAGACAGCTGGCGTTATGCAAATATGGCGCTGTGGACGGCCCTGTAAACGGAAACGACATCACGTATGCCGCGATCCTACAATATAAGGAGTGATGCGACGGGAATCAGTAAGAGTCGGACGCAGTATGGGTAAGACGAAGGATCTAAGCGCATTTGATAGTGGGCAAATTGTCGGGGCCCGACGAATGGGTCACTCCATCTCGGAAGTCGTGCAGGCACTGGGATTTTCACGAGCCACTGTGTCACGGGTGCACCGTGAGTACATCGAATCCGGTAAAACCATCCCTGCAAGGGCCAACTGCCGTGGACAACAGCGTGTGGATGAGCGGGGTCATCGTCGGCTAGCTCGCATTGTAACATGGAGAGATGCATGCTTGCTGTAACCAGGAAAGATAAGAAGAGAAACTTGTGGATAACGAAAATGACAAGAGTGGATGACATCATGATCAGAGTAAAAACCCTGAAATGGCAATTGACACGGCATGTTGCCAGAAGAACGGACCACACATGGACAACCGAAATTTTAGACTGGATTCCAAGGAAGAGAATAAGACCCAGAAGAAGACCACACGGGAGATGGATGGATGAAATTCGAAAGCATGCCGCCGTAACCTGGAGGAGACAGGCTCAAGGCATACAGTTGTGGTGGAAACTTGGGGAGACCTTCTTTTAGCAGTGAATTGATAATGGTTGACAAAGATGATATATATATATATATATATATATACTTTCAACAGTAAAATCAAAAACTTTTGGTTTTACTTATAGTCGTAAGGTCAAAAACTTTTGAAAATCAAATGATTTTATCCAAACAACAATATACCCACTTTAAAATATATTAATAATCGTTAATACATGGAATACTGTTCGCTCGCATACCTACAGTATCTCAATTTTTTCAGATGACTGCTGCTAGGTTGCCAAGTTCGAGTAAATTTTAAAGGAACTTTAATGATTCCAAGAACTCCTTTTATCCTTTCTATGAATATTTCTCCGAAAATCTCAAATTAAGGGATTTTTTTCTTTGTAGATGTAAGACGTGCATGTTCGAAACAGATTGGCCAAAAAGTGTACATGCATACGTGTGTGTGTGTGTGTGTGTGTGTGTGTGTGTGTGTGTGTGTGTGTGTGTAGCCCGAACAGAATTTATTAGGAGTTATTAAAGCAAAAAAACACCCACCTCCGACCGGGTTTCTGGAGCGTGTCTGTTAAAATATTACGTTTTTCACAGCATGCGCCAATTTTTCTATCGAAAAATATTTGCAAAATCAATCTAGAACTGGTTTTGCTTCACAACTAGGGACAGCCGCAAATTTCCCCTTGAACTAGGGGAAATACTCTGGCGATATAGATCGACTATACCATTTTATGATCATATGCATTACTCTCAGCTATCCGACCCTTTGGCTTCCTAAAACGAAATTGTGGAGGCGTTGCTGCAGTTAGTGTACCTTCGAAACTACCTCCGATATGTTTATGACCGGAGCAGAGATAGGGGAAACGTTGCGCTTGGAATTCCAGTGCACACTCTAGAGTCACATGACCCAGATGAAGAAATTGTGCAAAGCAATCAATTCACGTATCGAAATGCCGGTCGGCCATGCCTCCGAAGGTAAGCCCAAATGCCCTAGCATCCGTCGATCGATATCCCCAACCACTGTTTCTGAATCAACGGCACGGTACCCCGCCCATGGCTAAGAGAACGCGAGCCACACATCATACACACGTACGCTGGGCTTACAGTAAATCAAACGCATACAAACAAGGCATAAAGTTTTCTATTTTAGAAATGGAAAGGAAAGCCAGAAATAATATTTGGACATACATTTGATATTATAAACCAAGGGAAAAAATAAGCTTCAAACACTGAGACTAAAGTTTTAGCACAATTCAAAAACAGCAGTTACGCTTTACAAAAGTAGATTTTTTTTTCCATTTTTCCCTCCAGTGACACTGCAATACATGGGCAGATTAAAAATATTTGAATAAAGCATTCGATGTGGCATTAGAAATCTCAGTTACAAATACGCATGACGGGTTCTGGAAAATTCCTTTGTAATGTGAATTCTTTTTCAACGGGGCAGAAATCGCTTCCAAGTCTTGTTCTTTTTTTAAGTATTTGCATTTTTTTGTCTTTTATTACGAACACATTTTGAACAACGCTTTTCAGTTTTGGCATTTTCCAAATATTTTCACTGCGATTATAATAGGTATATATTTATATGAGTATATTTATATTATCATTGTCAACCATTATCAATCCACTGCTGAACGAAGGTCTCTCCAATCCTCTTTCACAACGGTCTGTCTTGTGCCAGTCTCCTCCATGTTACTCCTGCATACTTTCGAATTTCATCCACTCATCTCCCATGTGGTCTTCTTCTGGGTCTTTTCCTGTCCCTTGGAATCCAATCTAAAATTTCGACTGTCCATCGATGGTCTGTTCTTCTAGCAGTATGTCCATCCCATTGCCATTTCAATGATTTTACTCTGATCATGATGTCTATTATATATCAAATATACGCAGGTATGAATTTACATACATAGAGTGGAGTCTCTATTTAACGAAGTCTCATCGTTCCACTTAAAAACTTAGTTATAAAGAAAATTCGTTAGATAGAAATGAACTTAAATTGTAAAACCTTAATCAAATAAAATGAAAATTTTGAGTAGGAACTTTTCTGAATGAGTTTAATTTTTTTATACATATATTCGTAGAAGAAGAATACATTGTCTGAATAAACAAATTAATAAAGACTAAAGCTTACCTCTTCTTTTTCATTTTTCTAATAATATATGTACTTATTTTAAACTGTAAAAAAAAATCCGTAATTCTGCTCTGTACAAATTTCCTGTAAAAAGTGTTTTGTTCATAAAACAATTCACATTTTTGTAAACATTGGAACATTTCGATGTTTACAAAAAATGTTTCATTTCGATGTTTATAGCATTTTCTTGAAACTGTAATCCCCGTCGAATCGTGTTGTATGCTTTTAGTATTTCTTCATGTGAAGATTTTTTGATAGCGTCTTCATAATCATCTTCATCATTTACTATAGTTTCTTCACTACATTTTATAACACTTACCAAGATGTCATTCTCGGTAGGATAATCAGCGATCACAACGTTTTCATCAACGTTAAAATCAGAGAGCTCTGCACCTTCTTCCCCGCTTCCTTTGTCGTTCAGCTGCTGCCGTTTTAATACTTTATATCCACGTGTGCAAACACAAATTTGTCTGTGACGAGCATCGAAACCGTGCCCCCGCACTCCGGAGTAAGTCGCTCTCCCAACTGAGCTACGCAGGCAAAATGTCTCACTGCAAATTTGTCGTCTTGACACATGTTTTCACCTCTGTAGTACGTCACACACGGCTTTCTTCTTTATCCTTTATCAAACACATCTAAAAGTTTCACTTTATCTGCAAGACATTTTCTTTTCGACTTTTTGAGCGAACAACACAAACGACTCAAGCGTGTACTCACTGAATGAGAACTAATACGTAACTTCTACAGGGTCAAGCCCACACCAGTTAAAACCGGTTTTAACCTGTGAAATGCAGTTTCATACAATGAACTTTCTATCCAGTTTTGGAAAAACAGCTGCTTCATAAATTTTCCATGGATACGACTACCCGCGCGGCATTCCTCTTGCAACAAGATTCCGTGCGCTTCACAGAACCAAAAGTTTCAAGATAAGAATTTAAGGACGCTTTGCTCCCATCTGCGTGCTAAAAAATTGTAAAGCAAAATTTTTGAAACACAAAATGGGAATTTTTAGTCGAAACAAACTTCGTAATATAGAGATTAATTTACATGTAAATGTCGTTCAAAGTCAAGGTTCTGTGGAAAATTTCGTTTAATAGAGGATTTCGTTAAATGGAGCTTTGGTGTCAACACACTTCTGACACCAAAGCTCCAACCTTTCAAATAAAAATCTGATGGTTTCGACTGAAACCACGGGTCAACAGCTGATGTGTCATCGAAAATCGACTTGAATTTTATTCCCTTCAAGCGTTTCTGCTGCTTGGATAACAAAATATAATCAGACGATGCCAAATCCGGTGAGTAAGTAGGATGTTTCAACAGTTCAAAGTGAATTTCATGAAAATTTGCATGCGTGATGTCAGCCATGATGGGCGAAATCATTCTAAACGTTTTAGAAACAAAACCATTTTTGACAATATCTTCCTACGTTTTGATTTCAGTTCCTGTTTCAGTTTGCCCAAAAGAAATGTATAATACGTGGCTATTGTAATGGCCCCCTTTTCCCGGTAGTCCACTAGCACGATCCCGTCCTTATCCCAGAAAACAGATGCCATCACCTTTGCTACAGATTTCTGTGCTCGAAACTTTTTGGAGCGAGTGAAACTACTGTGTCTCCATTCTTTGTATTGTTCCTTTAACTCCGGATCATACAGATATATTCACGTTTCATCCATGATTACCAATCGAGACAAGAAACTGTCAACATTCTGCTGGAAACGTATTGCCTTAAGTGTTACAACGCAATGACTTTTCAGATCTGCAGTTAGGCATTTCAGAAATCATTTGGTCTAGAGCTTCTCATACCCAGCGCCCATGGCGCCTGCAACAATGGTCAAGAAGGGTCAAATGACCCCCATGAAAATCCCCCCACACCCACCCAAATAAAATTGAATTTAAAATAAAATAAAAATAAAGGCAGAAGAGGTAAGGGATGTATTTCGATTTTTTTAAAGACCAAAGGTTGCGCCTCCAGCGTTGCTCGCTCCATACGGCAAACCACGCTTCTTATAGTCCTTGCTCGCTGCCGTCCCAGTGGACCTCTCAACCGTCGAAACCCATTTCTCTCCCTTCCCCCCTAACGCTACCAAACAAGTGCATATATCTAATATATACCATCACATTCGGAAGAATATTACCGTCCATCCATCTACACCGATGAGTCATTCCATTCAGACCACCCCCAGTCTAGAGAAATGAGCGCGCCTGAGGACCAAACAGCGGCGCAGGTGAAGTTCACAGAGCAGTATGTTTACAACCCGAGGACCGGCTTTCGGTTAGTAGAGTGTTCGGTGTCAGAATGGAAAAAGCTGCCGATTATCGGAGTTTCATAAAAGACAAATTGCGATGGCACGGCGCCTCGGAACTACGATCTACGAAACGGCGCGGCTTGTGGGTTGTTCACGTACCGTTATAGTGAGTACGTATCAAAAGAAGTGCACAGATGGCCAAACGACGAACCGTCGTCCAGCCGTGTGTCGTCCGCAGCTCATTGATGCCAGAGGGGAGCGGAAACTGTCGCATACTGTTCACAGCGATAGCAGGGCCACAGTGCGACAAATCACCCACAGCTACAACAGTGGTGATCAGGGCAATGTGTCACAGGACATAGTTCATCGCCGCCTTCTCTGCATGAGCCTGCGTAACCGAAGCCATGCTCACTGTACGTCATCGCCAACAATGCATGAAATGGGCATAAAATCATCGAGATTAGACCGCGGATGATTGGAAGAAATTGGCCTGGTCTGACAAATCAAGATACCTGGAGCAAAACGTGGACGGCCGAGCGCGGATACGCCGATTACCAATGGAGGCTATGGTACCTGGATGCACTGTTGGACGGAAACAGGCCGGCCGCGGAGGTGTTGTGCTGTGGGCAATGTTTTTTTGGGACACTTAAGGCCCCATTTTCCCAACAGCGCAGTCCTTTACAGCTGTCAGATACCTGAAAATCGTTGTGCATCAAGTTCACCCATTCATGGCAACTGTGTTCCCTGCCGGTAATGACCATTACCGACAGGATAATGTGTCATGCTACACTGCCAGAATCGTCAAGGAGTGGTTCGAGAAACATGCTGGTGACTTTCTGTCAATGCCCTGGCCTCCAAATTTACCTGACATGCGCCCAATCGAACATTTGTGTTTCAACTTGGAAAAGCGGGTTCGCGCTGAATCACCAGCAAATGTACGGGAACTGGAGGACATACTGTTGACATTATGGTACCAGATACCCCAGGATACCTATCGCTACCTCATCGAATCCATGCCTCGCCGTGTGGCTGCTGTTTTGCGGGCTAAAGGTGGTCCTACAGCTTTTTAGGTAGGTCGTCATAATGTAATGGCTGATCGGTGTACACTCCGTATTTGAATTCTTTAATAACATCTCTGGAAAGTAGATTCTCGAAAGAGGAGGAATAATTTTTTTTTAATTTACTCTCAAAAAATGTTAGTAAACTTGATGAAGCTAAATTTAATTTGTCGATCAAAGACACTTCATCAGCGTACGGCGTGTATCATGTTGATTTGGGCGCAGAATCAAGGAAGTGCTATCACTTTTGGAAAGACAAGTCAATAGGGGAAACAAAAAAGATTTCCCCCTCAGAAAGCATACAGGAAGCGGAGAAATTTTATCCGGCAGTTGCCGGAAGCGTGGAAATTTTACATGGCCCTACCAATCTCAGCCACACTCCTAGCAAGAACATGTACCATTGAAAGATCATGCGTAGGGTGAAGTATTGGATGATATCAACTATGACCCAGGAGAGACTAAGTGGTCTGTGTATAATGAGTGTCCATCCGAACAACAGGAACCATTGAAAAATCTTCCAGTACCCTGCGTAGGCTGAAGTACTAGATGAGATCAACTATGATCGATGAGAGAATAAACGGTCTGCGTATAATGAGTGTCCATCGAAGCTGGATGTACAGAAACGCAGATTTTATGAGAAAGGTTATCGACCGATTCGGGAAAACCAATAGAAGACTGCAATTTTCATCTTCTTTAAACCAGGAATGGCATAATCAAAATCCAGCTTAATTAGCTTAAGAAGTTGTTCTTTGCAAGCTAAATAGGTTTCGTAACATTTATTTTATATTTTTTTAATTAAGGTGCCATTAAATACTTTGTAACATTTTTTTCACTTTGTCTTAAGAAATAAATATATTTCTCTTTAAGCAGCAAGCCTGAGACGGTATTTCTGTCATTTATCTTGAAGAACTTGGACCTTAGAGAGGTCTTATATGGTGGAAATTTGCTCTGGCCGCACCTGCTGGCATTCATGCCAGCGCCTCGAGGATGATAAAATCAACACGTTCACGGGATATCGCCAGAAACTCCGCTATCTATTTTTACAGAGGTCCTTCTGTGTTTCAAAAGCATGTGATAGGCAGCATCCAGGTATATTAATTTTATAGTTACCCCATCCCAAAGGGTATCAGGGTATCTAATTTTCATAGTTCTCTCATCCCAAATTTAGGGCCACTGGTTCCAGGAAAGGTACAGAACTGACGCCGTAGGACAAACCTATAGCCCGTACCTCATCTGGGTCTCGAACACGAATCTAACCCCGTTAATTATCCTGAAGCCTGCGCCTCAGTATACTAAGCCGCCGGGGCGAATTGTTCGTATTCCGCCTTCATATATGGAAACTTTTCCATGGAAAAGACAATTTGAAGGGCACAACTGCAGCATTCACTTGTAAGATTTCTCATGACAGAGTAAAAATAAACATCAATCATAAACGTTTAAGGTAGCAGTCTTAAAAGCACGATAATTAAAACAGTACGCAAGCTTCCGGTGAAGTGAAGAACGTATTTAATGTATAAGTTAAATGATTAGAAGATTAAAAATAAAGCCATAAGAACTTTCGGTCTTCCTAAAGACCATCATCAGATGGAAGTACTAAAGGAGCTTTGTGGGTGGGGAGACATATACTGTAAGTAATTTACAGGCAGAACGTGACGTACTGAACAGGTGATCATGTCGTCAAATCCAAATATGATAGTTTTAAATCGATATATGAATACAATCAAGTGGTCAAATTATCAAATAAATAACATACAAGACAAGTAAGACGTAAAAAAAGAATAAATGAATAAAGTAAGGGAAATACATACAATAAGGAATCAATCTTACGTAACTTACCTACAATAACCAGAGGATATGCATACTTAGGTCCAACAACAATGTAAAAAAACGTTTTTAAATATATTAAATATTTTCATTCTCCACAACTGGTGGTGAAAGTTTTAATGTTGTGTCCAAGGTTTTAATAGTTGTGTCCAAGGTTATGCAGACAGGAGTATTGTCATTACAACATGAAGTTCCACGTTCAGTGTTCAGCAAACCTGTTTAACCTTAAACTTTTATGATTGATTCAATCCGCACGAGAACCTGGTGTCTTAAATATAAACATAACGAAAGAGAAAAATCACGACTCCTGGTACATTACATATATATTGAATATATTTTTAATACACGTGTCATTGAAATCAAAACGGTTCAGCTATTATCAATGTATCCTAAAAATAAAATACACTCGAAGAAAAACAGTATTATATAGAAAGACAATGAATTTCATAGAGTGAAAGATTAAAAATAGGACAAAAGAATACTTGGATTAAAGAAACCGCGCTTAAAAACGTTGAATAAAAGATCATGGAAAACAAAATCTAGCACGAGAAGGCTAACACAAAAAAAAAACAAATAAAAAAAAATGTTTTTAACTAAAGGTAAGGAGGATTACACCAACAAAGGCGAGGAACTCGAGAACCGCGAGAAAAAACAACAGCAAGAAAAGCGATGAGCAAATGAGAACGTTAAGTCAAATATTCAGCCCAAAACTTAATGTGATTAAAGACTGCATGATAAAAATGTCAACGTAAAAACACAAGATAAAAGGCAGCTTAAAAAAATACGGTGAAACCTATTTAAAAGACTTACGCCGATCCTCAAGGCGAAACAAATGAGAACCTCAATTCGCCCAATCAAAAAAAAAAAAAAAAACTGTAACAGGAAAGTGAAATGAAAAAGAACAAATCACTTGGTACTAAAAGACATTCTTCCACTCATGAAAATTAGTTGTATGTATGAATAAATCGTACCTCTAAAAATTTCTCCAGATATATAAGAAAACAGAAAGTTTCTCAGAATGCGGAATTCAAGAAATTAAACATTACTGTTCCAAAAAATTAGATGTGTGTGTGTGTGTGTGTGTGTGTGTGTGTGTGTGTGTATGATAGATTTTGCAAATGAAACTGAAAAACACATATTTAACAGAGTTTCCTTGCGAAAATTTGTTCAAATTAAAAAGAAAAAATGTCCAGGACACCTAAAAAAACGTAAAGCTTAAAATTCGCGTGCAGTCCCTTTCCCTGAACAGCTGCTTCATTCATATACACCGACCGCTTCAGCCAGTTGTGATTTATCCCTCATCTTGTCCATGACTAAGAAGATTTTCATGCGTGTTTGTGCGCAAAGCAAAATAGTATAGGAACTAGCTCATGTCCCCGTATACACTTCTATGTCCCCTAAGTTTTATTGCTGGATCTCGTAACACACCTATATGAGTGTAAAAAAAAATGGCTAGATGGTCCAGATCATGGTCGTTTGGCCGCCATATTGGAAAATGGCGCCATAACAATGAATTTTAGTTTATGCGTATCTCCGCTCCCAGTCGTCCGATTTTATTTCTACAAAGCTCATTTGACTCCTTTTTAGAAGACACACAAATTTCGTTATAACACATTTATTTGTAAAACCAGTATGTTAGATGAAGCGTATTTTAATAATAAGAGATGAAATTACGGTTTTCTGAGTAAAACTGCTATAAATATGAGGGAAACTGCAAAACTCTTGGTATACAGTAGAAGCGAAAACAAATGTTTATTTATTAATGAATTTTAAACTTGGCACAATAGAGTAAATAGTAAAGTATAATGTGGTACAAAGAAAAAGATCGTATGCATTTTTATTTCCGCATTTCAAATGGATTACATATAGGGATTTTTACAGTTGTCTAAAGAATTTTCTTTGCATTTGCAAAAGTCACAACACATTAATTTCAATCTTCCACAGGGACATACACATTCTCTGAAGCACTTCTCACAATTGCAGGGCTTAGGGAAATCTTCAACTTCCAATTGATCCTCTGTCATGTGAAATTTCCTCCATTTTCTTTGTAACCGTAATCCAATGGATTGGGCTCTACGGACATTCGCAAAGCATGAATCCATTTATAGCATTGCATGTAGCTTCTTTTTTATGTGAAGGCGGATAGATGTTGACGTAGGAGTCAAACCTTGAAGGTTTCGTACTCTTTGGGATGATACTGATGGAAACGAAATTCATCCATTATACACTGGTGTGCAAACATTAAGGACGAAGAGGAGAAATTAGCATAACAGCGGAACGAGCAGGCAGAACGGACCGAAAGACCACTCAGGAGATAGACTAGGGTCCGGTACGGTAGGGCATGCGCATATATGCAGCATGACGTAGGTGGTGGGAGTGTCGGAAGGGTAAAAAGCACACGGGCGGTTTGCGCTCAGCAATTCGGTGAAAGCTATTTCACGCTGTACACCGGTTTGAACTACGTCGAGTTGCTGCCACCGTGTGATATGGCCAACAGGCAATCCAGTAGACGACATATCTGGATGACTTTACCCGAGGTCGCGTCACTGGGAAGTTGGAAGAAGGTCGAAGTGTGACTAGTGTGGCCGAGGAGCTCGGGATCGCTCACAGCATCGTTTCACGAGCTTGGAGAGCATTTCAAACGACAGGAACAGCTGTCCGAGAGTTTAGCAGTGGTCGTCCACGAGCAACCACGGCGGCGGACGACCGGTATATTGTCCTACAGGCGAGAAAAGACAGACGGCAGACAGCGGGAGAAATCGCAAGGCACATGCAACAGACAACTGGACGTCCGTTATCGCGTTTTACCGTGGCCAGGAGGCTGCACAAAGGTGGTCTATTTGCACGACGACCAGTACGGTGTGTGCCATTAACGCCTGCTCATCGAAGACGGCGGTTTCTGTGGTACCAGGAACACAAGAACTGGACACGTCAGCAATGGGGTCGAGTTTTCTTTACCGATGAGAGCCGATTTAGTCTGACGAGCGATTCTGGACGTATACACATCTGGAGAGAACAGGGAACACGCAATCACACCTCCAACATCATCGAAAGGGACCGGTTTGGAGGTGGCAGAGTTCTCGCTTGAGGCGGTATCATGCTTGGTAGCCGTACTGACCTCCACATCTTCCAAGGAAGTTCAGTCACTGGTGTCAGCTGTTGTACCGAGGTTCTCCTGCCTCACGTGCGTCTGTTTAGAGATGATGTGGGTCCTGAGTTCCTCTTCATGGACGACAACGTTACATCTCATCGTACAATGACTGTCGCAGAGCTGTTGGAGAGTGAAGATATTCAACTCATGGATTGGCCCGCAAGGTCTCCGGACCTAAATCCAATCGAACACGTATGGGATCTTCTCGGGAGGCGCTTGGCAGCATGTCACCAGCCGCCAGCAACGATTCCGCAGCTGCGATTGGCGCTACAAGAGGAATGGGCCGCGATGCCTCAACAGCTCCTTGACAACCTCGTCCTCAGCATGGACAGACGTTATAAATCCTGCAACGCAGTCAGAGGGGATCATATCCCCTACTAAAGACTAGATTTTTCTTGGCAGCCGCCTGTCACATGGACGTTTCTGTCTTCTGTCCAGTTGTGCTCGAAGCTAGCTTTTCAATAAAGTGCCTTTGTATCTTTTGGATTCCTTGCTTGGGTGGTTTTGCTCACTTGTCCCATATTCTTACATTTTGGGGATCTTATGGTATGATTTGAGTCGATGTGGAGCACTTACTTCTGCACGACGTTACATTCGAAAAACTGTCTAGTCCTTAATTTTTGCACGCCAGTGTATGTAAGCTTGATGCACGTACTAAATACTCTTCTGCTCTCTTTTCCATGTTCTCATTCAGTGGCTCTTTTCCAAAATCGAATAACAGGTTTTCAGCACAAGCTTCTGCCGTTTTGAAAGCTAACAACTTTGTACTGACTATGCTGGTAGTGTTGCAGCCTGTTAGAGAATGAATAGCTGGTAAAGTTGCCAAAATATTGTGTGGTATTCTGTTTTCATTAGCAAGGGAATGAAGTGGAATGTACCGGAATGGGGTCCCCACCCCGAAGGCAACCCAAAGTTTTTCAAGCCCATAATTTTTCCACGTTTTTTGAAAGTGAACGCGTGCTTTAACAAAAACATCAGTATCAGTAGAACAAATAACCACCTCCCTGAATTTTGAAGTCATCGCGACGTGAGAAATATGGTACACGATCCGGTTATCAGCTTCTTCGTGATCGCATGCCAAGCCCGGGAGTTCTTCAATTATTCCATTCCTTAAATTAAAGCACCTTGAATGATTACCCTTCAGAACTCCACCCATACAAATGGTAAAGGAGCTTTTATCAGAATCTTCTTTCCGGGATATACAATCAATAAAGTATGACAGGAATAATTCTTTATTTTTAGTTGAATCACATCAGTATCCACAGGAAGCGGTGTGCTATCATTTGGTGCTCCATATTCTACCGGTTGTTTCTTTGAGCGCCTGGATCCTTCAAACCCTTTCACACTTTTCCCCTTATAAATGTCAAAAATAATATCTATACGTTCACTGTTGTGACAAGCTTGGCATAAAACTTTCCAAAGTTTCAATACGTACTCTCCATATGTCTTCAGTTCAATAGATTTAATTGTTACTTTCCTTGCAAATGCCATGAAGTCTACAACAGTTGCTTTGCCAAGGGATTTAGGAACTTCAGTAACTAGTGCAGTTTGTAACTTCGATTCCAGTTGATGAACTAGCTGCGACTTGTCAGGTTTCAACAAAAATCCATTTCTGGTCAGAAAGAGAGATGTAGATGTTAGTTCATAACTCAAAAGATACTTTACATCATATTCTCGGCCCCTAGCTATGTCAATTAACCGCAAAGCATTGGCAGTTTCTTTTTCCACATTCACTTCATTAGGTTGCAATGCGTTTGCAGTTTTTTAAAGTCTCTTTATAGGTTGCAGTAGACCTAGTGACTTTTCTTCAAATCTTTCACTTCTGAACGGAACGTGAACCTTTTATCCAATTTGTATGCAGTTTAAAAGATCAATCGTTGCTTATTTGGTGATTGATTTTCTATTTAGTAATTATACTTTGTAGCTGTTTTCAACAGTTAGAACTTGTAGTGACGAAAGGATTATCTTGTTTCTCCATGAAGGTTACAATTCTTCTAACTAACACACTGCTCATCAATAGTAGTGATGGTTTTTGAAAATTCATGCTGCAAAGAATATTCATCTCCATAAACAAGGCCACAGAAATCACGTAAAACCTGTGTTATCTGGATTTTTCTCGTGTTAGTTCAGATCATGGAGTAGTACTGCTTCCTTTTTTCTTGTTACTCCGATGATTCCTCCATGGTATTTTTGCTGGCTTGTTGTAATTTTAATCTAGTGCTTGATCCATAGCCACGCAACTGAATTTCCGCTGCGTGTTTTTCACAACAAAGAATCTACCTTGGAAATCTGCATAAATCTCAGGAAACTTCTGCAAAAGATGTAAACAGTCCTCCAAGAAAATATTTGCCCATCTACAGTAGTTTGTCTTATAGAATGCAAAGAAGAGAGGAGTTGCCCGCATTAGGGAACTGACATTCATATCCCACTTCCCTTCTCCCTGTGCTCGTGTGAGATCTTTCAGCAAAAGAAAATATGCTTTGTAGGAACTGGTACCAATAACGAAAAGTCTCATGTTCTTTACCTTGTTCTTCAGCAAATTTTTCTATCTCTCGTATAACTTTTGGCATGTATCGTTTAAGAGTTTCAACATGGGTTCGTGTTCTTGTAATGTATTTTGCCTTGATGCACTCTGTTAAAGTTTTAACCTCTTCCACTGTGTCTTCTCTCAGTACAAATAAACATTTGTTTATATTTATATACCAAGAGTTTTGCTATTTCCCTCATTTTTATAGCAGGTTTACTCAGAAAACCGTAATTTTGTCTCTTATTATTGAAATACGTTTCATCAATAAATGTGTAATAACCAAATTTGTGTGCCTTCTAAAAAGGAGTCAAATGAGCTTTGTATAAATAAAATCGGACGACTAGGAGCGGAGATACGCATAAACTAAAATTCATTGTTATGGCGCCATTTTCCAATATATTGCGGCCAAACGACCATGATCTGGACCATCTAGCCATTTTTTTTTACACTCCTATAGGTGTGTTACGAGATCCAGCAATAAAACTTAGGGGACACAGAAGTGCATACGGGACATGAGCTAGCTCCTAGACTAAAAGTGATGCACGTAATTTTATTTAAGTTTTGGATGTCTATTCTATGGAAGGGGAGGAGAAAACATTCTAGCAATATGTGCTTTGTGACGCATTGCTGAACAAGAAGGAAGACACTGAATTTTTAGTTGTAAGTCTTTTAAATCACTTCCGATGCGAATAAAATTTTTCAAAATCATTCATAGTCAACTGAACCGGTTAGAAAAAATCAACCGGCTTTCTGCCATCCATAAAACATCCAGAAATACATAGGGTGGGTCGAAAGTTTTGCAATATTTGCATAAACGCGTGTGCTGCGGCGGGTATGTCACGTGTTTAAACTAGTTCAAGTCGCGCACTGCAGTTAGGAGAAAGGGATATAAAGTGGTAGTCGCTGCTGTGAATAGCATTGCATGTCGTCTTTCTGTCTGTGGTTTCGACGCCTAAAAGATGAATAGCCACAACCAGCTAATCAGGGAACTTTTGCTTTACGAGTGTGAACTCGGCCATAACGCTACTCAAGCAACACGAAACATTTCTCATGAGAAGGGGGAAGGTTCAGCGGACCACGGCACTGCAAACCAGATGGTTCAAGAAACTTCGCTCAGGTGACAGAAACCTCGACGATCAGCTATGGTCAGGTAGGCCGCGAACCGTGGATTCAGAGGCCGTGAGCCAGGCCGTAGAGGCAAATCTGACAACCAGCACTCGGAGATTATCAAGCGAGCTGGACATGTCACAGACCACTATGCTTCGTCACCTTCAGGACCTCGGCAAGATCTACAGGAGCTTCCGAATTGTCCCTCACGAACTGACGCCAGCTGATGCAAACTGCCGAGTGGAAGTGTTCACGAAACTCCTAGAAAACGCGCGGGATGTACGTTTCATCAAGAGAATTGTTACGTGCGATGAAATGTGGGTCTATTTCGATAATCCTAACACATAACGGTAGTGGTTGAGCCCGGGCCAGCTTCCTAAACCTGTTGCCAAACGTGGGCGCTTCGAGCACAAGGTGATGCTCTGCGTCTGGTGGACTTTCGAGGGGATAATCCATTACGAATATGTTCCAGACGGTCGGACCATCAACGCCAACATCTACTGTGAACAGCTAGAGCGGATATATGCCGTATTGGAGAAGAAGTACCCGGCACTGGTGAACAGAAAGCGCGCTATCCTACAGCACGACAATGCTCGGTCTTATACCGCGTGAACCACCCGGGCAAAACTCTAGGAACTTGAGGGCATCGAACTGATGCCACACCCAGCATATAGTTCGGACCTTGCCCCGTTGGATTATTACTTTTTCCGGTCCATGGCTTACTTCTTTCGCAAGCGGCACTTCAACAACCAGGAGGTGGTGGCAGCTGGGGTGAAGGAGTTCTTCGCCTCGAAGGACAAGAACTGGTACCGCCGAGGAATCGAAGAACTGGCAGACAGATGGATAAAGATAGTGCAACACGATGGGCTATGCTTTGAATGCTAGTCAGCTTTTGTCGTAAAAGTATGTATGAAGATATAAAGTGATCCAAATATTGCAAAACGTTCGACTCACCCTCTGTAGAATCGAAAAACTGGCAGACAGATGGCTAAAGACGGTGCAACACGATGGCCTATACTTTGAATGCTAGTCAGCTTTCGTCGTAAAGATACATATGAAAGTGATCTAGTCAGCTTTCGTCGTAAAGATACGTATAAAGTGATCCAAATATTGCAAAACTTTCGACTCAACTCACCCTCTGTAGAAACAGCTACGTACTCCCAACAGCAGCTAAGAAGGATGTCCCCAAAATTAACAAGTGGTGTATAAAAAAGTTTCTCATAGCAGAAGAGGGATATCAGAAACAAACAAATTTTCAAATCGAACATTTAAAAGAAGAAATATAGAAGGAAACATGATATAACTCTACTCCCCCTAGCCGAAGAATTTTGCATAATAGAAAAGTTGAAAATATGCGAAAAGTATTCTTCACGGAAAAAGGAAAAATAACTTTTCAAATACGTCTCCCGGAAGCAGAGATAGTGAAAAACAAGGTATTAACCTTTATGCCCTCTAGCGGGAAAGCTGTGCATTATTTTAAGAGAATAATATTCCCCATCTTTATTGTAGTGAATGGCATACAGTTAAAACGGAAAAATTCAGTAGGTTTTTAGAAGTGGAGATACGCTGCAAAAAACAAAGTACAGTAACATCACATAGCGACAGAAATGCCAACTACGAAAAAAAAAAAAAAAAACTACGCAAATACAAGCCTAAAGTGTTCCACAAGGTAAATAGCATCCGGTGATAAAAGAATTCTTTAAATCGGACATTTAGAAGCATATCAGAGATATCAAGAAAAATAGTTTAAACATTTGCGTTCCCTATCGGGAGAATTGTGCATTATTTGGGCGAAAAAGAATTTATTCCAGCGAGTTTTTAGTCTTGCAGAAATTGCTGCAAAAGGAAACGTGAGCTTAAGCAGTCTAGCGACACACTTGTACGTTAAGAAAAATTGGAAATTACATGTGGAACATTTCTTTCCGGAAACCCTCTCTGATAAAGAAAAAAAAATTCACATCGGACTCTTAAAAGCAAAGATATCGACAAAAATTAGAAATACATCAACGTCACCTGGCGGAAAAACTATACACTATTTTAAGCAGGAGGTACGCTCGAAAGTTTTCGAGATGAGTGGATCGGTCGTAATTGTTTATTTCTGTTTCTGATGTATTATACAAATCAGGGCCGGCTGGACCATAGGGACAAACGGGGCGGTCGCCCCGGGCCCCGCGTCTTCACGGGGCCCCGCACTTTACAAAACAAAAACAAAATTGTTTTTGCTACAATTCTCTATATTTATTGTTATTTTTTTTAAGTTTTGTGGCGCGAGGCCCTCAAAAATATATTTTAACGTTTTCCAACCGTAGGTTGAAGAAGCGTATATGTTCCAGATTTGTCCGCTTGTCTGTCTGCCTATCCACCCGATAACTCGCGTAAAAATTATTCAATTGCAATTAAATTTTAGTATGTGGTAAGGGACAACTTGGGGACGAACCCTATTGAAAATAAGCGATGTGGTCAAAGGTCAGGACATAGGAACGGGATCCATTCCATCGCCCTTATGCGTCATAACTTACGTAAAAATGCTTCGATTGCGACAAAACATTATCATGTTGTTCCGGAGGTATACTGAACCGATTTTATTGAATATCATCAAAATAGGGTCAAAAGTCAGGGCACAGAAGCGAGATTTATTCTACAGCCATTATCCTCATAACTTGAGTAGTGATTTCTGGTATGTTGGAAAGCGTATCATAATCAGTGCATTGCATGGTTTTACTAACTTGTATTTTTTTATCATGACTGCTGACAGTGTAAATCCAAATTTCGGAAATTGCCGTGAAATTTTTATTTACACGGTCAACAATTTCAAAGGTGTACTTGGACTACACAAATTCAGGTAAAAAGTGCATAGTGCGAGACCAGTGTGGCCGTAGAAAAGCCCTGGAAGTAAACTGAACAGGTTATGCTGAATGTCATCGAAATGGGATCAAAGGTGAGGGCACAGGAGCGAGATTAATTCCACAGCCGTTATCCTCATGACTTGAGTAAAAATGCTTCTATCGCGACAAAACTTTAGTATGTAGGTCCAGAGGTATACTGAACCAATTATTTTTAATATCATCGAAATGGGATCAAAAGTCATGGCACATGAGAGAGATTTATTTCACATCCATTATCCTCATAACTTGAGTAATAACTCGAGTAAAAATGCTTATATTGCGACAAAACTTCAGTATGTTGTTCCGGGGGTATACTGAACGAATCAATAGTCAGGGTTGGGAGGAGAGTTTGTCTGCGCGCGATTTCTGATACGTTGGAAAGGGTATCATAATCAATGCATTGCATGATTTTACTAACTTGTTATAATATTTTTTTTTCAGTTTATAACCCCCCCCCCTTCAACTTATTGAAACCTTAAAGTTTTCCATATTCATGAAATAAGAAATTAAAGTTCATCACATTTTGTGACTCCCTATCATATACTCAACAATTTGTGTGTAAACCTGGTACTGAAATTTAAAAAAATAAAAAGAACAATATCAAAGTTGTATCTGGGCTATATAGGGAGGCCAATCGTTCAGTGACTTTAAAAACAGTGTTGGAAATAAAAAAAATAATAAATAAGGCAATTTTTATACATGAGCGCGTATAAGAGGTGAATCAAGTCATTAATTTACCAGTTATTCCACTTTCCATCAAAAATTAATCACTAAAACATGTACCAGGAAAAAATATATATATACGAATTTATTTAAGAGGGATTGTTATTATTCAATACGCAAAAATGTTTGCTATGGAAAAATATTCGCTAAGCAGATTAGTTGAAGCTATCTTTTTTATCATTTTGTAGGAAAGTTTTTATTAAGATAATAAAGCAACCTAAACTTCCTCCTCTCCAGAAAGAAAGTCGTAGATTTCAGCACTTTTTATTCTCTTCCTCTCTCCTTGTCTGTCTGCCTGTCTCTCTGCCTGTCTGTCTGTCCGCCCGTCTCTCTCACTCTCTGTCTGTCTATCTGTATGTCTCTCTCTTACTCTCTGTCTGTTTGTCTATCTGTGTCTCTCTCACTCAATGTCTGTCTGTCTCTCTCTCTCATTCAATGTCTGTCTGTCTGCCTGTCTATCTCTTGTCTCATTATGTCTGTCCCTATCTCACTCAATGTCTGTCCCTATCTCACTCAATGTCTCTCCCTATCTCACTCAATGTCTGTCTCTCTCTCACTCTCTGTCTACCTGTCTCTCCCACTCACTGTCTGTCTCTCTCTCTCTCTCTGTCAGTCTGTCTCTCTCTCTCTGTCAGTCTGTCTGTCTCAACCTCTCACTCTCTGTTTGTCAGTCTGTCTCAACCTCTCACTCTCTGTTCGTCAGTCTGTCTCTCACTCTCACACTCTACCGGCTGTCTGTCTGTCGGTCTCTGTCTCTGAAAAATGAAAATAAACGAAAATTATCATAAAGAAACTTTACTCTCTCTCTCTCTCTCTCTTTCGAATTTTCAATCCATATGATGGTCTTTTTCTTAAGCTCACAATAATTTGAGATAATCATTTTCCTTTATGATAATTTTTGTCTATTTTCATTTTTCATACAATGATTTCATTAAACTATGAGATTCATTTCCTAGGGCCCTCTATATGAAATTTCGCCCTGGGCCCTGCAAAAGTTCAATCCGGCCCCGATACAAATACATCAGAAACTGAAATAAACAATTATACCCCTTGGTGGGTTGCATAAGTATTTACTTGTGTTTTAAAAATCATATGTAGAACATTTCTCACCAGAAGTTGTATCCGATGCAGGAAGAATGTTGGAAGCCGTACTTTTAGAAGCAGAAACATCGGGGAAATTCTACTTAACCTTACGCCCTCTATTAAAAAATATACACATTATTTGAAAAGGAAAGTACCCAAACTAGTCTTCGTTGTAAATGGCATTGAAAGGAATAAAGAATTTTTTCAATCGCATATTTAGAAGCAAATATATTGAATAAAATGTATTTTGAATTCGATAGCATCTGCACTTACACCCTCTAACGGCGAAGTTATGTATCGGAAGAACACTGGGAAGTAAAGATCATTATTCTCACATTTCAAGCTTTCCAGTGCAAAGAAGGAATTTCCAAATCGGATTAATAGCTGCTGAGATATAGTGCCCACAGACAGACGGACAAACAAAGTGATACCAGACGCAGGTACTTCTTTTACAAAAGACGTGCTAAAAACGACGATTTGAAATGTTTTTACTCTCATTTTAACCTACGAACACGGAAAGCAGTGAAACAAATTCAGACACTTAAAAAACAGTGAATACAATAAATAGACAATAGAAACTGATATATTAGCTCAATGACAGTGGTTTTTAAAATTTTTTTGAGGTATTTGAATTAAAAGAATACAAGAAAGATGACGCCCAATTTTCGGGTGTAATGGGCACGTCTTTTGTTGAATCCGCTCTTGACGCGAATTAAATTTATCAAAGCTATCCAAAGTCATTACAACCGGAAAACAGTAGTATCTGATCGAAGAAAGAAGTTTTTCAATTGTGCTTTTAATCCCGTATATATTGCTGCAAACGGAATTGTGAACTTACGCCCTCTGGTTGCGTACTTGTGCGTTAAGAAAAATTTGAAATTATATGAGAAACATTTCGCAGCGGAAACGCTCTCCAATAAAGAAAGAATTTTTCAAATCGGATTCTTAGAAGTAGAGATATTGACAAAAATAAGATATATGTCTACGCCTCCCGGCGGAGAAATTATGCATTATTTTAAGAAGAAAATATTCCGAAAAAGTTTATAGACGTGAGTAGTGACGGTCCACAAAGGAAATTTTTTTAATCGAGATTTTAGAAGCTCAGATTTTGCTGAAAATACATCAGAAGCGGAAGTTAAGACTTACGCCCCCTGGTGGCCAAACCATATTTTACCAAAAATTAGAAATTATATGCAAATATTTTCCATCAGGAGCTGTTTCTTGTGCAGAAAGAATGTTCTAAATCGGAGTTTTAGAAGCAGAGATATCGGGGGAAACGCATTTTTCTCCTACGCCACCCAGCGGAAAGTCTATGAATTATTTAAAAATTTTGATATTGTATGAAAAACATGTCACACCGGAAACTCTATCTAATAAAGAAGGAATTTTTCAAATCGGACCATTAGAAGCAGAGATACTGACAAAAATAAGATATACGCCTACACCCCCTGGAGGAGGAACCATGCAGTATTTTAAGAAGAAAATATTCCGAAAAGTTTATCGACGTGAGTGGCATCGATCCACGAACGAATTTTTTCAATCGACATTTTAGAAGCTCAGATTTTGTGGCAAATACATCAGAAGCAGAAATTAACACTTACGCCCCCTGGTAGTAAACCCGTTCTTTACCAAAAATTAGAAATTATATGCAAAAGATTTCCCATCAGGAGATGTATGCGCTGAAAAAACAACTTTTGAAATCGGAGTATTAGAAGGAGAGATTTAGGGGAAAACGCAATTAAATTTTACGCCCCCTAGAAGAAAATTTATGCGTAAAGTGACTACACTTAAAATAGCCTTCGACATAAATGGAATCGAAAGGTAAAATAATTTTTTCAATCGGATGTTCAGAAGCAAATGTATGGAACAAAATGTACTTTGAATTCCAGATCATCTGCATTTACGCCCTCTAGAGGCGAAACTGTTCATCGTAAAAAAAAACGAAATGAAGGATCATCATTCGCATATTTCAAGCTTCAAAATGCAAAAAGAATTTTTCAAATCGGACTAATAGTTGCACAGATATGGTGTCCACAGACGGACGGACAAAGCGATAACATAAGCACGATCTTTTTTTACAAAAGACGTGCTAAAAATTATCGATTAAGAACTGTGTGGTTGTGGCATGTATCTTTGATTCCACAAAAGGTGGTTTATCCGTGATACTGAAACTTAAAAACCCTACATTCCTCAGTTTATCAGTTTTTGTGCAGATCCAGCACGTACACTGGTTGTTTCATTTCAAATTAACTGTGTCTGCTAAAGAAACCAGTCTTGTTGATGGCACATTGTTGCACAACCTAGCATTTGCACCATAAAAACCGGTGTTTTAACAACTCATTTATTAAACTAATAGGCTTTAATTAAAGATAAGGCCTGTCCCAAGCTGATGTGATTCTTAAAAACGACAGTGCCTATGGTTGTCGTTAAGAATCGCACATTTTCATCAGCTGTTTGAGCGCCAGGGCTTCAAGCTGTAAACATCATCTTCTTCCACACCGCTATATCTTGTACTTTCTTCTAATAGCCTAGGATTCGCAACTCTTCCAAGACCATTCTATACGTTATCCTCCCATGATCTTACTGGACTGTGTCCCAACTGTATCCGTTTACTTTTCCATTTAGTTAGTGTGTCATCTCTCATCCTGCTGGACTCATCTCAGTCTATATGATTTAATTTTCCCTATTAATAATAAAAATCCATATAAATGGTATACACTCAAAGCTCAATGAATTACGACTACCTACCTAATACTTCGTGGGCCCAGCTTGCTCCTAGATAACGGCTGCCACCCGGGACCCCAGGTGTCTGTACATAGTTTCGTGGGAATCTGCAACAAAGCCGTTTTTATTTCAGTCTAAAATTTTAGAATGGAGCGGGATGACGTGTGCAGTTGCCTCACCTGGAGTTCCACATCCCACAGATGCTCAATTGGGTTGAGATCAGGTGAATTTGGGTGCCATTCGATATGTCTCATATCAGCACTGTGCTCGTCGAACCATTCCCGCACCCTGATGATATGGGGCATTATCGTCCTAGAAATAACGCATCCCGCTCTGGGTGGAGGGACAACACTGTGCGGTGTACAAGGTCCGCAAGCAGTTCCTGATAATAGCCGATGTCCATACGTTGATCCACACGTACCAGGGGTCCCAGTTCATGACAACTAAACCTGTCTGTGACCACACACCGGTTTGGATAGTTGATGCCATGTGTGAGGGACCCATGGCCTCATGATGCCGAAGCCAAATACGGATTCGACCACTGACAGAATGGAGCATATATCGCGATTTATTGAACCAGTATACCTGCTTCCAATCTTCAGTCTGCCTGCAGTTGGTAACAGGATAGCGTTACATCGATGGACTGTTGTTAGAAGAGATAGCGTACATCGAAGAGCCAAACATCATGACTAGTGCGTCTTTATGCAAATTAGTGCAACTGGAGACAAACGATGGTGCATGCGAAGGTCATGAAACGGCGTAAATAACACCTGGCACTGAGCTCTGCCCAACAGTTTCATTCTTGTTCTTGAGATGGAAAAGGCAGCAGGAGTTTGACACAGGCCAAATTGTAATGGCTAGACGATTGGGTCAGAGTATTTCCCAGACCGCATGGCTTTTGTGGTGCTCACGGTTGGCCGTGGTTAGTACCTTCAAAATGTGGTCCGACGATGGATAAACCGCGAACCTGCGGTAAGGTGTGGGTCTACCACTGCTCGTTGATGCTAAAGGTGAGTGAAGGCTATCCCATATGGTACGAGCCGACAGAAGCGATAAGTGGCACAACTCGCCGGTAATTTTAATGCTGGTGACGGGAGTAATATGTCACAACACACAGTACATAGAATTCAGCTGAAAATGGGGCTACGTAACCGTAGGATGCTGCGAGCACCCAGGCTAAACTCGGTTCACCTTCTAACGCGCCTACAATAAGCACGCGCGCATCAAAACTGGACCTTGAATGATTGGGAGAAAGAAGTCTGGTCCGATGAATCTCGTTTCCTACTGCACCATGTGGAAGGCCGGATACGCGTGCGTCGTGTACCTGGGGAAGTGATGGCACCAGGATGCACCATGGGACGAAAACCAGCCGGTGGATGAAGGGTAACGTTTTAGACAATGGTCTCCTGAGAAACCCTGGGTCCATTCATTCGTGTGCAGGAAATTATGACGTCTACCACCTACCTAAACATCAGTGCAGACCAGGTACATCCTTTCATGGCAACAGTATTTCCCTCTAGTTGTGCATTCTTTCACAACATAATGGGCCATGCCACACTGCCCGATTGTTCGAGAATGGTTTGCGGAACATGAGGAAGACCTCCACGTATTGCCCTTGTCTCCAGATTTCCCAGATATCAATCCAATGGAGCATCTGTGGTTTCTGTTGAAACAGCAAATCCTATCTGCGACGGCTCAACCACGTAAACACACCATACAAAAAATTACGGAATGCTGATTTAAGCACGTACATAAGTATAAAGTTGATGATCGTAACGAGTTGTATAAATATGGAGAGCGAAACTGCTGGATTATGATTGTGGATGTCTGATGTGTGTGTTTAAAGCATCTACACAGTACTTGTCATTTTCTTGTAGGACTACCGTCCACAGTGAGTAGAGTTTAGGTCCCGGCCACCTACAGCGAGATCGCCTTTTGGGCAGGACACAGAAACGGAAGGAATGAGAGCAGGTCTAGCGACTTTGACAGAACAGTTTGTAGTGAGATTAGAGTACAGTAGATGGCGCCACCGTACAAGTACGATGTTGCACAAAGAGGGGTGAGAGAATTTCAGGGGGGGCATAGAAAAGAATACCCATTTAACCAGTGGGTCCAGCCTGGGGGCCGTCACTTAACGTGCTCGTCCGATGCACGGCGGATATTCAGCGATTGTTAGTAAATCACACCATCTCTTAAAGATCAGCCCAGGTTCGAATCTGAGGACCTTGCATTGATAGTCTGACTCGCTAACCACTAAGCAAACCGCGGCTCGTTTAAAGCATCTGCATTCTGTATTTACTTTTAAAGGTACAACTATGCGTCGTAAAGGTCACGTTACGGAGTGACAAAAGGAGGCCATTGTTTTTAGTCGAGAACATTGTCATTCCTTGGAAGAGGCGGCGAAGTTTGTTGGACTGTCCGAGTCAAGAGTCAGTAGTGTGCATTTCCAGTGGAAGAAGTATGGAACCTATCACTGTAGGCGGAGGAACTATGGTATAAGCTCTATGATGTCAAATCAGGATTGCAGGCATTTGGGACGACTAGCAAATGCTGCACGTTTCCAGACTAGCCATGAGATGCTTCCAGAATACGATGCTGGAAACAGTAAATCAGTCTCAGAACGAACGCTACGGAACGAACTGCATGGCTTTGTCATTTTCAGTCGTGTTGCCCGGATGCGTCTGAGTTAACAACTATCCAGAAAAAGAATCACCTTGCTTGGGCAAAACAGCATCGCCACTGAACCATTGAACAGTGACATTGAATGGTATGGTTCGACGAATCTAGATTCTGCTTGTTTACTAATGATGGTCCCTCCACGGTCATGCGGAAGCCTGGAAAAGCATTTAACCCAGAATGTGTCCAAAGAGCTGTGCAAAAAGGAGGTGGAAGTGTCATGTTTTGGGGCTGTATTTCAAGTACTGGAGTTGGATCATTGGTTAAGGTGTCCAATCGTGTGAATTCTATGGATTACGTGCCATTTTTCAATAATGCATTAATGCCATTTGTCCAGTTATTGGAACAAGAAGGACACATAGTGGATCGTGTGTTTCAAGATGATAACTCTCGTTCCCATCGAGCTGGAATTGTGCTAGATTGGTTTGTAGAACATGAGAGAGACGTTTCACATCTCAATTGGCCTGCAAAGTCACCCGATCTAAATGTTATCGAAAACATCTGGCACATGTTAGAAAGGGCCGTGAAGAAGAAGGAACAACACGATGCACATTTGGCGGAATTAAGGGATCTTTTGAGCGTGGAGCGGAATAGACTTGATACGCATGTGATACTGAGCAATACTGATAGCACGCCAAACAAAATTAACGCTGCAATTAAAGCAGATGGTAACGTAACTCCATATTAAGGAATAAAGTTTACGTTTGGTAATTTTCTTTCGGTGTGTTAAACTTACAAAAGTTAAAGGACCTGCTTGTAACGTGTTGATACCAGATACGACAAGGCACCTTAAGAAATCTTGCAGCGTCCATGCCTCACCGCGTAAGAGCTGCTTTGGCGACACGTGGAGGACCAACATCATATTAGGCAGGGGTCATAATGTTTTGGCTCTTTGGTGTATATGAATAAAGCGCTATACTTGCCCGTCAACACGAGCTTCCGTGAAAGTAGTTCAATGGAGTTTCGTTGGTTGAGACGGAAACAAGCATTCACATAGATACTGCAGAAAATAGACAAGGCCATCGCTCTTTCCACGTTTTTCTTTAATAGCTTGTGCCGTTAAGCCCCACCAGATGGAGACGTCTCAGTTGCTGAGCCATTCCCTACGAATTTGTGAAGGCAGATGCTGACAGATAAACACACAAAGCGCCGTGATTGTTGGCGCCGTAACGTAAAGCGAACGCACTCGGCTAGTTATCGAGAGATCGGGGATTCGATCCCAGTGGTGTCGAATAACAATTTTTCGGCTGCTGTGTGTTGGTTAAAGAAAAACGTGGAAACAGCGATGACCTTGTCTATTTACATTGTCTTCATGTATTTGGAAGATTTTCACAAGATACTTCAGATGAGATGGTACTCAAGCAATGGGTTCTGTTAGTGATCTCAGAAAAAAACTTAAAAAAAAAGCTTAATAGAGACAGAAATATCCTAAATATTTTTACTGGAACGGGAATTTTCAGAACCTTCTTTGCATCATTTACCAATATGCTCTTCCAGCTGACTGTAATCTTTAGTCGAGCTATGATAATAAGTTTCGATTCAGTTATAAATTAAAATCTTTGTCACCTTAAATGAGTCAACGGCTTCATTTCAAATCAGTTTGTGTTATTTAAACTCCCTGCATTAAGAGGCTTCAAACGAATACAGCCTGCCATTCTGGAGAAAGCTTTTTTGTCTTTTGTTTCGTTAGGGTAATAAAAGGACTGGAACAGCTCCAAAACTACATGCATCTACTGCTTCTTTTTGAGGGCTGAGCTAATGGATGACTGTCCATACACAAAAAATCATTATGCCTATCCAAAAAATTAAAATCCGTTCTATTCGTATCCCGCACCCACTTCCGCTGTTACTTCTCCTTTATGATCTGCAACCAAAGCAGTTTGTTAACCTAAGTCTTCATAACTCACAGTAGACACTTTTTTTATAATTTAAAAACGACGTACGAGAAAAAAAAGCAGTGAAGATTCTATGCTGCTATTTTATGTAGCTCAATAGTCATCCTTTAAAAAGAAACTTGGTACCTATTTTTAATCTGAACATACGTACTACCTTTTCTTGGCATAAATAGGAGAATAGCAAATACCTTAGCTGAAGCATTTGGGCTTCACTCTTCCTGTTTACGGGAGCAACAGTTATGATCTCTACAGGTTCATGCAATGGATTTTATCTAGAAGTTCCCATTTATTTCCCAGAAAACATTATTGCTGTGAGACACAGCTTTGTCCCCTTATTATTTCTATAAGGCAAAACAATATACTGTAAAAAAGGATTCAAGGCAGTCCAATCAACCGCAGGAGACTAGTAGATTAATCCAACTTGGGATACGTAACATTTAAAAATTCACTCTTCATATAATTTAGATACAGGATTTTTTGGAATTAAACATGGGAGCCGGACAGGTAATATTCATCTCCGTGCGCATTTGTTACAATATATGATGTTCAATTACATACATACAATTCCATGTCCTGCAAAAATATCCAATAAAAAGCAATAATATGAGATGTACAAATAAGTTTTAAAGCGTTTTAAGACAACGCAACATGTAATTTGAGAGAAAACAACAATACCTTTAGTAATCAAAATATGCGCCGTCATTATCACCTCCCGCCAACGGTCGGGCAACTGACGGATTCCATCCATGAAGAATACTTCGCCGTGTGACGCAATGAAGTCATCAACCCATTTTTGCACTTCGTCACATGTCCGGAACCGTACAGCAGACAAGCCATGTTGCATTGATTGAACAAATGATAATCTGAAGGGGCTATGTCGGGACTATACGCCGGGTGCTCCAAAACTTCCTAGCCAAACGTCAATAACGTTTCCTTGACCGATTTCACGACATGCGGCCTAGCGTTGTCATGCAGTAATTTCACGGACGCAATCCTTTGCCTGTGAATGGACGTTTCCGACAGATGTCATGGTTCAATCGCAGCAATTGCTGCTTGTAGCGATCAGCAGTAACAGATTGACCCTGTTCCAATAGCTCATAATAGAGCACACCCTTCATATCCCACCAGATGCACAGCAGAACTTTCTTGGATTAATATTGCGTTTCGGTGCCGAAGTCGTTGCTTCAACGGTGTCTACCCAGTGTTTTTTGCGTTTGGGATTGTCGTACCATATCCACTTTTCATCACCCGTAACGATTTTTCACAGGAAAGACATTCTGTGTTGTTTATGCAACAGATTCAAACACTTCATGACACGCTCATCCTTGTTCCTCTGGCTCAGGTCATCTGGCACCCATTTTCCTTACTTCTGAATTTTTCCCATTGAGCGTAAACTATTGGAAATAGTTTGTTGAGTTACCCCCAGTTATTAAGCTAGTTCTTTTTGCTTTGAGACGAATCTTCATCCAGCAATGCTAGCACTTCCTCGTGTGCAACCTTCTGCCAGGCGCCGCTATGTTCTCGATCGCTAACATCAAAATCACCTGCTTTAAACCGTCTAAACCAAAACTCACAGGTGCTTTTCGATACAATATTCTCCCCCAGAACAGTACAGATCGATGCACATGCTTTTGCAGCACTTTTTCCTTGATGAAATTCGTAACGAATGCAGTGTCGAATAAATGCAGTATCGCTTGACATCTTTCACTTACCGATGTGTAAGTACGTTTGACTTTTGGGTAAACTTCTGTGTCACATTTAACACTGTGGACCAGTTACGGTCACGTGACAACAACGCGGATGTCGGATATATAAATTAGCGGTATGCGTCACACAAGAAACGCTTTAAAACTTATTTGTACGCCTAATACAAGCTAATGCAGCTGTGTGAGTGATGACAGTTGGGCTTCTACCATTCATTCTTAAACAGATCCGATCGCTGACTGACTTGTTCAGTATTTTGTGGGGTCTTTTCAGGAATATTTGCCAAAGTATGTGCTGTGCAAAGTTTTTTCATTTGTGCGTTTTCTCATCATCCAATAGTGTGAACGTCCAGGCACTGTGTCCAAAATATACTGTGTCCAAAATATACATATCCACATGCGCATCCTTATAGACTAAGTGGCCAAATTATTATGACCACCTGGTTAGAACATTTTTTGGCCACCTTTTGCCCTTAATACTGCTTGAATTCGTCTTGGTATGGACTCTATTAAATGTCGGCAAGTGACTTCGGATATATTAACCCAAATGCGATTAACTGCATCCTCCAGTTCTTGAACATTTGATTGTAGTGGATCCAGCTGTTTGATACCCCTCTCGATTTCATCCCACAAATGCTCCATTGGAATGAGATCCGGTGATTGAGGAGGCCTATGAATCTGGGAAAAGTCTCGCTGGTACTCCTCAAACCATTCGCGCACAGTGTGAACAATATAGCATGGAGCATTATCGTGCTGGAAATATCCATCTCTATTAGGATAAAACATCAATATAACTGGGTAGACGTGGTCGGCAACGATATTTAAATACCTTTGGGCTGTCAGACATTGCTTCACACGAATCAAAGGGCCCAAGCACTCTCACTAAAACATGCCCCAGAGCAGAACATTGCCTCTGCCAGCTTGAAGAATAGTGACGATGCAAGATGGGTCCATGCTTTCTTGCTGCTGTCTCCATATACTCACCGTTCCATCTATGCATCATGCTGTAGTTAAAAACATGGTTCGTCGGACCACATTACCCTTTTCCACTCATTTACTGTCCAATTCTTGTGTTCGAACTATAGGCGTTTCTTCTTGTTCGCTGCAGATACCAATGGCTTACGGACAGGCCGTCTGCTTCTGTAGCCAGTACAATGTCACGTGGGGCGACCTGTACACTGTTAAAAAATGTGTGGTAGATTGTACCACTTTCTTAGAAAAGACACATCATTCTGTAGTGCAAGCAAAACCCATCAACGTGGTTCAACATTTCACCACGTTATGGCACAAGGTTGCCCGTAAGGTTGTACCATGTTGTTGGGTTTATTTTGTACCACAGAATGGTTTATCTTTACTACGAAAGTGCTGCAGCTGGTGTAACACCACTTTTCGGTGCAACCTACCACAAATTTTTAACAGTGTACGTTGAAGCCCATCGGACTTGGTCCCTGATTCAGATTATCTGTAACATGACGAAGTGTTGCCCGTCTGTTGAACTGAACAACCTACTCTTCGCTCAGCTGGAGCATCCATCAGCCCTTGGTGACCAGACGCCTTGCGCTCAGACCCGGTTTTTTTACTGTGGTCCACTCTCTGTAAACCTTAACAACTCGATCATTTCACAAGTGCAGCCGTTTTGCTGATGATTGCACTAGTACTTCGAGCACCCACGATCATTTCACGTTCAAAAGCCGTCAGATCGCGTCTTCTACCCATTGTTTCTTGCGTATCTGCATGCCTGCAGCGTTCCCTTTTTATACCTGTTCAGCCATCTTGCTTCAGCAGCATTTGCGGGATAGCTACCTTGCATAAAATGGACTGGTGGTAATAATAATTTGGCCACTCAGTGCATATATGAGAAAGCGTCTTTAAACAATCGCATACAGCTACGGTGCATGATTTCTGGAACAGAACTGAGCTAAATTTGATTTCATATTGTTAAACACTTTGTTCCCCTGTTTAAAACGATTTTTATGGTTTCACTAGCGGAGACACCCGGTGTTGCCCGGGATAGACATAAAGTTTGTTTTCAAGTAACAATGTAAATCGCACTATAAAAAAATCCTACCATGATGAACAACGCTCAAGTCGGGCCTCACGCTGTTCCAAGGTCTCTGCCGCCCTAGATATACTGGCTCTTTCCCGCTGGTCCATAAGTCTTCGATCATGTTGTTCGGTTGTCTCACCCTCTCGAAGTAATTTTACTTTCTTTGCTTTCGGCTGAACTTGTCCGATGGCTTTGCGTTGTTGTTTTTTTTTGTTTTTTTTTTTGTAGGCATTTCACCACACTTGATGAAAATTTTATTACAAAAACCACAATTTATAATGGCCGTTCTGAGCCCTAAAAACTCGAAATAGCAAACACGTACAATAATGCACTTCCTGCACGCCGCATTCAGCTTTCTAGAGTGTGGATATACAACCTAATCACACCCAACGTAAAAGAATGTAGTTCACGATAATATACGGATTTTTTTTTAATAATCTGGAAAACTAAACCGATTCGGATACATCTTTCACCGTTGGGAGGCTTTCCGGAGGACATAGGCTATTTCGTTTATTTATTACTATTTTTTATTATTTTTTTACTATTTTTTATTATTTTTGGCTGTACTACCGAATAACATCGCTTTCAAGTAGTTTCCAATTTCCCATGCATCGTTCCGCTTTGTTTACATACAACCTGATCACACCCAGTGTGAAAGAAAGTAGTTCACGATAATGTACGGAATTTGTTTTACTAATCTCGAAAACTCAACCCATTCGAATAATTCTTTCACCTTTGGGAAGCTTACTTCTTTCCAGTGGACATAGGCTATTTCTTTTATCTATACTAATACCAATACTGATCTTGTATTTAAATTTTATGTATGAAGAAGACCGTCTGTTTTAACTTCAACTTAACCTTGATGCTATTTGAGAGGACCACGACTATTGGTGGGAATCTGTAGCTCCACCCATTTTTTTTTTTTTTTTTTTTTTTGATTGGAGGTTTTACGACCACCGTGAGCAACTCAAATGGGCTATAAGCAGTCGCCCGTCCCTAATTTAGGGTCACTAGTTCCAGGGAAGGGAGAGAGTCAGTGCCGTAAGACAAACACAACATCCATGTCTGACCGGGATTCGAACCCGGACCCCTTTCGGACGAATGATCAGAGGCCATCGCCTTAGACCACTGCGCCACCGAGGCGGCAGCTCCACCCATATTTGAGACTCCTGCGCCAATTGTTCGGAGTCTAATGAAACCTAATCCTTACAAAAAAATGCCATGGTAACATAAACAAAAAAAAATGCTTATGACAATATGTTCCGCCGGTGCGTTGTGTTTTCAAAAATCGGACTCTTCCTCGTATGCCTGAACCGCGGCAGCTTGCGAGAAGTGAGGCGTCACCTCACGATCGTTGCTTTGACACGCGGAGTAATACCGCAGCAGCCGACTTGCACCCAGTCTATAGAGGGCCCCGTAAAAACACATTTGCCCCCAGTCTATAGAGGGCCCCGTAAAAACACATTTGCCCCCTTAGGGATGGAATTTCTAAAAATCGTCCCGCCTGTATTTTAATCTGAGCGATGAAAAGTATGTATGCCAATTTTTGTGCAAATCCATCAAACCGTTTAGGAACGTATGCGGAACAAACATACAAACTTTCACTTTTATATATACAAAGATGACCCTGTATGCTCGCTTGAACGACAAGTACGCTTGCTCACTAAGAAGTCAAACATACCGCTCCGGTAGCCGAATGCTCATAGGCGCGGGTCTCTGGTTAAACATCCGCTACAGGATCGAGTCCCGGATAATGGTGCTCTCCTCCACGGCGTTGGCCGTGTCGTCTCCCTGGAAGCAGTGACCCTAAATTAGGCTGGAGAACTCCTAATAGCATCAGATGCTGACTGTGGTAGTTAAATCTACAGAGGAACAAAAATGTTAAATATAAGCTCACAAGTGATGGTTGTGTTATGCAAACCGAAATCAGCAGTTGATTAGCGTATCACGGCACTCTTCGTCATTCGATTTCTTTAGTGTTCTTTTCATCACTTGCGAACTATCCAAGAAAAACATACAGACGAACAGGATCCGTCGTGATCAAACTTTAAGTGAAAGAGTGCTTTTATATTGGAAAATACAAAAAGCTTACTTCTGCCGTATGCACACATAATTTTAGGAGCAGGCGGACACATTTGAAAAAAACAACAACTTATTTTCAATTAATGCTTTTAAATTTCTGTCGGAAAAAAATGAAGCACAGATGAAATGCGTGGAAAACATCCATATATAACGTTTGTGTTTATCATTCCCTAAATACACTGCTCACAAAAGTTAGGGATTTGCATGAAATGAAGGATGTATGTATCTGACTCAAGTACCACGCACTGAAATAACATCAGTGAGGCTACTGTGACGTGCCTGCACCGCAGGACGGACATGAGATAAAGGCTGATAGCAGCGAGAGCATACGTCCGCGTAGCGCAGTTGGGAGAGCGACTTATTCCGGAATGAGGGGACCCGGATTCGATGCTCGGCGTGGACCAAAATGACGGAGAAATTTAATTCGCTATATTGGCGCCCGAACTTCAAGAATGACCTGGCCGTTAAAGTTCTCGTAATGGTGTGATGATCTTTCCACCCCGCGAGACAGGAAAAATAAGAGAATCCCTTCTTCAGCGCTTCCAAAATTAATGTGTGTGATGTTACGTTCCACACACCAAATTGACTGGGATTTCTCCAATGTACGTTCTTCAGCGGATGACTGCCTACAGCGATACATGGTCCCGGTTTTTTCGGAGCAGGCGAGCCTGTGTGTTTTCAGACACCCGTTGCGCGCTTCGTGAGGGGGTCGAACACATGTTTCATCGGCAGTTATTACTGTGTTTAGAAAGTCTGGATCCTTTGCAATCATTTGTTTCCACTCATGACACACCTAAACTCTGGCTAACAATTGCTCTCTCATCAGGTGATGAGGTACCCATCTGGAACACACACGATGCAGCTGTAATTTGTTGCGTAGAATGCGGAATGCCGACGTTTTTGAAATAGTAGGTGACGCCGCTATGTCTTCATACGTCATTCGTCGATCTTCTTGCGGGATTGCCCGAACAGTGTTAACAATCCTTTCAGGTGGACCAGGCCTAGAAGCGAGTTCTGCCGACAAACGCCCTTTTTTGAAATCATAGTGCCATCTAAAAATCGTTAACTACATTTATGTTTGTAAGCTTTTTTCATTAAATCAACTGTTTCTGGAGACGTTTTACACAGACGATAGCAAAATTTTATCGCACAACGCATTTCACTTCCTAACTCTGGATCACTCACCTCCATAGCTGTATGGCAAAATGCAGACAGCTGCGCAATAACAAAACCAGAATCGTCTGCCACGGCTAATACCTGTTGCCATAGGTACTTCCTTAATTCAGTTAGTTGTCTGCGTAGTTATTTCCGCCCTTGGCACTGTTACCAACTGAAAAAAGTTACTTTCAGTTTTTATGGAACGGCCTTTGTACAATGGATATTACATTGCCTTTGTCTTATAAACAAAATTGAATAAATCTTCTTTTTTTGAAATGGAAAACCAACTCTGCTTCTCATTCAGCGCTTTCTGTTTGAACTGTGAAACTACCGGAGCGCTACAAACTCATTGAGTTTGAATAAATATCCCAAACATGGAATAGTATGTCATTTTGTTAGGAGTGTGTTTGGATGAAACCCGGAACGATTTTCTGTCTCTTCTGCGCTTGCTATCTGTGTGCTAGAAACTTAAGTGGCCCATCCGTCAAAAGGGGTGATTCGGCTCTTTCTTTCGAAACATTATTCAACTTCCATTCGGTTCTGTAAGGGAGATGGTCCCCACTGATGCAATACCCGAAATCTTTGAATATATATCAAATACGTGGAGATAATTTAAATGGACAATGTCATCGCTCTGTCCACGTTATTTTATAAACAACGCATAGCAACTGAAAAATTGTGTTTCGACAGCGCTGGGATCGAACCCCAGATCTCTCGATAACTAGTCGAGTGCGTTCGCGTTTACGCTACGGTGCCAACAATTCTCAGCGCCATGTGTGGTTTATCAGTCAGCATCTGACTACAAAAGTCCGCATTGATGGTGTCAGGAACTGAGATGTCGTCATCTGATGGCATTTAACACAACAGCTGTTTAATTGTAGCTGATAAATCCAAAGGGCGATAGAAATGGTGAAGTCAGATGCTGCCTGATAAACCACACATGGCGCTGAGAATTGTTGGCACCGGAGCGTAAAAATGTGAACGCACTCGGCTAGCTATCGAGAGATCTGGGGTTCGATCCCAGCGCTGTCGAAACACAATTTTTCAGTTGCTATGCGTTGTTTATAAAATAACGTGGACAGAGCGATGAGATCGTCCATATACGTCACTCAAGTGGGTATAAAAAGAAGAGGTACAGAGAGCAGGTTTTCAAACTTGCTATCGCTAAACTCGATCGTACGCAGTTGTTAACATGTAAATATGCCGCGGTGGAGGACGAGACAACCATACGAACACCTGATGGAGTGTGAAAGAGGTGGATTCATTGGACTCAGACAAGGTGGTTTATCATACCGTGATATTGCTGCACGCGTTAGGCGTAACGCAACTACCGTTATGCGTACATGGCGCCAATGGACAGCAGAAGGTTTTACGCATCGTCGTGCAGAGTATGGAGCTCGAAATCGCACGACCGAGCGGGAAGACATGCATTTGCTCCGTATGACAGTGACGTCGTGCACAACACCATCCACGACACTTGCGCAGCAATGGAGGATGGTCACACATCGTCCGATGTCTGCAAGCACTGTTCGTCACCGATTGTTGCAGTGAGGCTTCGTTACTCGCCGTCCATTGCTGCGATTTCCCTCGACTCTGAACCATGGGCGCCAGCAATTGAAGTGGTGAAGCGAACGTTGAAACTGGAGTGATGAATGGGAGCATATTGTGTTTTCGGACGAGTCCAGATTTAATCTAATGCGTCAGGACGAGCGAATCCTTGTTCGCAGATACCATGGTGAACGACATCTGGAAGGTTGAATTATGCACCGCAATACCTGTCCCAAGCCGAACGTGTTGGTCTGCGGCGCTCTTGCGTTTCATTCACGGACTCGCCTACAGGCACACTGAACAGCCATCGCTACATAACGGAAGTGTTGGAAGCTGAAATTCTACCCTTTCTTCAGACAATCCCGGACAATCAATCTTCCAACAATACAATGCCCGACCCCATGTTGCTCGCACTGTCCAAGACGTACTCTGTGCGCATCAAGTCGCTCGTCTTTCCTGGCCTGCTCGCTGGCCAGATTTGTCGCCTATAGAGAACGTCTGGGGTGTCATCGCGCAACGGCTGGCTCGCATGGCCTCGCCGCCTGTCACAACCAACGAACTGTGGATGCTTGCAGAAGCAGAATGGAATGCAATACTACAGACGACCATTCAAACTCTGTTTTATTCGATCCCACGGCGTGTGGGGTCGGTTATCACCGCCATTGGTGGATTTACTTATTACTAATTTTTTGGCCTTCCTCATCACGAACCGGTATGCAATTGTCATCGTTTCCAGCTTCTACCATAACTAATCACTGCCATAAATTGGATTGCGATTGCTTGTTTCTTTCTTGGTGTTACAATCTCTATTAAAAGCAGTGTATATTGGTTACATTGAGGATCTCAGGAACTACAGACCTATCAGCCTCCTATCAGTGGTTTATAAAATCTTCACTAAAGTTCTTTCACACCGCTTGAAGGTGACACTGGACATGGCTCAACCGAGAGAACAAGCTGGATTCAGGAGTGGCTACAGCACAATAGATCATATCCACGTACTGAGAGAACTAATTGAAAAGAGCGAGGGAATATGAACTTCCATTATGCATGGCCTTTATCGATTATGAAACGGCCTTTGATTCGATGAAACCATCAGCAGCTACAAGGGCTTTGCAATCCTGCGGTATTGAAGATGCATACATTAATATTATTAATAACATCTATGATAATGCAAGTGCAAAGATTCGGCTGTCTGAAAATACAGCACACATAAAAATTGGAAAGAGAGTGAGACAAGGTGACACCATATCTCCAAAGCTCTTTAATGCCACATTGGAAAATGTCTTTCAATCACTGAACTGGGAAAACCAAGGGATAAAGATTAATGGAGATTATTTAACCCACCTTCGTTTTGCTGATGAAGTAGTCATGTTTGCAACTACCCCATCAGAGCTGCAGAGTATGATCCAGGAACTTGCTGACAAGAGTAAAGAAGTGGGATTAAAAATGAACTTTCAGAAGATAAAAGTGATGTACAGTGCTTTTACAAGAAATGAAGATTTATCAATTGATTCGGGAAAGCTGGAGATAACCAATGCCTACATTTATCTTGGACAGCACATATCAAGTGAGGGTCCCATTGATGAAGAAATTAATCAGCGTATAAAACTTACCTGGAGATCTTTTGGAAGAAACAGTATAATTTTCAAGAGCAATATGCCATTATGTCTTAAAAGGAAAGTGTTTGATCAGTGCATCCTTCCAGTGCTTACGTATGGTGCAGGGACGTGGACCTTAACTAAAAGAGACATACAAAGACTGCAGACAACTCAAAGTAGCCTGGAGAGATGCATGCTTGGTGTAACCAGGAGAGATAAGAAGAGGAACTCGTGGGTCAGAAAAATGACAAGAGTGGATGACATCATGATCAGAGTAAAATACCTGAAATGGCAATGGGCTGGACATATTGCCAGAAGGACAGACCATCGATGGGCAGCAGAAATTTTAGACTGGATTCCAAGGGACAGGGAAAGACCCAGAAGAAGACCGCATGGGAGATGGGTGGATGAAGTTTGAAAGTATGCGGGAGTAACATGCAAGAGACTGGCACAAGACAGACCGTTGTGGAAGAGGCCTTCGTCCAGCAGTGGATTGATAATGATATGATGAAGACACTACCGTGCTAATTCATACACAAATAAGGAAGATAGCTTTCTAAGCACGAACACTTTAGATCAAACCAATTGCAACACTCAGATGAAGATAAGACGATTGATAATGGTTGACGAGGATGATGAGGAGGATGATATTGGTTACGTGCTTCACATTTCTGAGTCTCCAGTTTTTTTATAACGTTTGGTAAGCTATGATGAGACATCTGCCTGCTCTGTTCAAATGCGAACTCTGTAGGGATAGACGGATCTTTGTATTCACGTTTATATCCGTAAACGTTACTATACTGTACTCCCGTTGAAGGAGCCGAAGATTCGGACCCGCGTACTGGTGGTATGAACCGAGTCGCACCGCGACGGGTCGTGAAAGCTAGTGAGGGCCTCCTGGGAGATTGGTTAGTCGCGAATAATCTTTTTAGGGTATTAAGGCCTTTAATTCATAATCATACAAAACAACACAGACGTTTCGAGAGAAAAGATCGCTGACACAGAGAACGCACAATCCGCGTTATTATTTCAGTTTGGGAGCGCAGTCCCACCGTCGTTCGTCAGTTGATCGTTGTTAGCCGTAGTCGACTCTGTTCCTTAGCAATTCGCTTTCTCGCCTGAGAGTCGGACAGGCAGAGTCCACGTTGGAGTGTCCAGCTTCAAGCGGTACGTCTCGTAACTCTAACAGTTAGACAGGTAAAAGATCACTATACGGAAGTGTGTGACATAGCACTGGCGTGATACCAGAATCAAAACGGCAAGTTGCAATGATAAGCCAAAGTCGGTATCGTTCATTCTGGAGAATAACTGGCTCCGGAGCGAAGAAACGTAGTTCGTATTACACCAACGGCAAAGAGGGCTAATTTCCACATTGGCGTCCAAACGTAAAAGTGAATCTCCAGGGAGTGAGATTCGAAAATAATGTGTGATGCCTTTTTTACACATCGTCTGGAATTTAATTTACCAGAATTCCTTCTACAGTGAGCTTCTTCAAGCATAGTGTGTCACCTGACCCGCTAAATTACGATTCCGTCCCAGCCCTTTCTCAAGGGATCAGATCAGATCATATGCAGAGGATTTTAGGAAGGGAGTATTTGACCCAAGGTCTTAAACAACCCTTAAAAATAGGAAGCTAGGAGATTTGGGCCAGAGTGCCAGATAGGAAAGTGACACGGAAGCGAAGTAGAAAGGGCGTTCGTACTTGCCTGGGATCGAACCTGAGACCTTTTCCATGGCAGTCACGAACGTTGCCCATTAGGCCACCCGCGGCCCCTTTCTCAAGGGAAGCGGAGGGAGGTGTATATGTGACCTACCACTGAGGTAACGCAAGAGTAAAACGGCAAGTTGCAGCATTGTGCCTAGGTCGGTGTAGTTCAGTCGGGAAAATAACTGGCTCCGGAGCTAGAAGACGTTGACTCGAAACCACTACCGGCGAAATGGTTACATTTTCACATGTGATAAAAGCGACTGTAAAAAAGTTCTGGGGATTCTTGCCTGCTGTACAATAGGCTACGTCAGTCAAGGTTGTGAGCTATAGTTCACGGTTGTGTTATCATTTATTATAAGTGTTCGTAATTAACGCGTGTTCCATTATTATGGAAGTTATGTTCGACGCAATGGCTTGCAAGTTCAAGAGTTGTCTTCTGAGCTGCACGTGGAAACGAAAAAACGGAAGTGTTGTTTTATTATTGTTTCATTCATTGCACCCTTATCATTAGAAGGTAGTTAGTTATACACGACCTTAAACCTTACATATTCACATAGTAGTACATTCTAAGGAAAACTTGTCATTAAGACTGCTTGCATTCGAATTTACAAAAGATCCAGGAAACAGCGAGTAACGGCGAATAATAATTGGGCTGGAATATCCGACTAAACTGAAATAATGAGGTAAAATAACGCCATTTCAGCTCGTGTGGCAATTTAGAAATAACCTCCCGAAAGGATCTGTCTTTTTCTGAACCTCATGGATAGTAATCTAATGAAGTTCATTAAATAACTGTATAGCTAACTTAAACTCAGCTGAGACTTCTGCTCAGATAAAGAAATCCCTAACCATTAAATAAGAAATATAAATCAAACACCATATTTAAAAATTGACAAAAATATAACATTTATTAATTAGGTTTTAAGTAAGATGTCTCTTTGTAATTTAGTTAATTTCAGACACCTACATTGTAAGTACCATCACCAAATACAGAAGCTTTCCAATTATTTTTCCTATTTTGCCGAAAGGGATACCTTTTTTTTTTTCACTTTTTTCCCAATTTGCGAACTAAAAATTTTTAATATTAAGTTTCTGACCCTAGAGAAAAATTATTTCCTCACATTTTTTTTTATTTAAGTGTAAATATTGTAACTTAATCATGTGAGCATTTGAGGATAATATTTGTTCTGTTTCACTAACTCGGATGATTAATTTTGTTTATCTTGGTTCTTAAAGAAATGCATTAAGAACCAAGATAAACAAAATTAATATATATATATATATATATATATATATATATATGTATGTATAAATAAAAGGCTTGAAATCGTGTATTGCTGCAAATTTCGGGTAAAAATTCATCAGTTTATATGAAGAAAAGGATTATTTTAGAATTAAAATCCTTAGCTAGTCGTTTAGAATATCAAAATATTTATTTAGCATAACTTTTCCTCGTGAAAGTATACGTTGTACTAAAAGTTCCCCAATACCCATTTAGTTGTATCTCACATTTTAGCATTTTGGATGGTGTTACTTGCTTTCTTTTTAATGAGGTTTTGCCATTTTTTGAGTAAGTTATCTTTGAAGACTGTTAAGCGAACTTTTATTTAACTTTTCCCTTTATTTGTCAATGATTCTTTTTATAAGGGGATTAATATTTTTCAGTTAAGTTTGTGCTAGTAATTTGGGAAAACTACAGCTCTTCAGTTCGAAGAAATAATCAACCGATAATTATGTACCCGCTGAAAAAATTCATTTTTTTTTTCGTAATTTATCAAAAATTGTTCACGAAAAGCTAACTGTGTGGGGCATACATAGCCTATTATGTTTTAAAATTTAAGATTACAAATTTGCATATTGATAAGTTTTGTTTAACTATTAAAGGCAGCACTGTTCAAATGCTTATTACGCGCCTCTGATACACTGGCGTGCAAAAATAAAGGACTAGACGGTTTTTCGAATGTAACGTCGTACAGAAATACTCAACATCGACTCAAATCATACCATAAGATCCCCAAGATGTAAGAATATGGGACAAGTGAGCAAAACCATCGTCCAAACAAGGAATCCAAGGGATACAAAGGCACTTTATTGAAAAGGTAGCTTCGAGCACAACTGGACAGAAGACAGAAACGACCTTGTGACAGGCGGCTGCCAAGAAAAATCCAGTCTTTAGTAGGGGATATGATCACCCCTGACTGCGTTGCAGGATTTACAACGTCTGTCCATGCTGAGGACGAGGTTGTCAAGGAGCTGTTGAGGCATCGCGGCCCATTCCTCTTGTATCGCCAATCGCAGCTGCGGAATCGTTGCTGGCGGCTGGTGACGTGCTGCCAAGCGTCTCCCGAGAAGGTCCCACACGTGTTCGATTGGATTTAGGTCCGGGAACCTTGCGGGCCAATCCATGCGTTAAATTACTTCACTCTCCAACAGGTCTGAGACAGCCACTGTACGATGAGGTGTAGCGTTGTCGTCGATGAAGAGGAACTCAGGACCCACTGCACCTCCAAACAGACGCACGTGAGGCAGGAGAACCTCGGTACAATAGCGAACACCAGTAACTGAACCTCCTTGGAAGATGTGGAGGTCAGTAAGGCTACCAAGCATGATACCGCCCCAAACGAGAGCTCCGCCATCTCCAAACCGGTCCCTTTCGATGATGTTGGAGGTGTGATTGCGTGTGCCCTGCTCTTTCCAGATGTGTATACGTCCAGAATCGCTCGTCAGTCTAAATCGGCTCTCATCTATAAAGAGAACTCGACCCCATTGCTGATGTGTCCAGTTCTTGTGTTCTTGGCACCACAGAAACCGCCGTCTCAGATGAGAAGGCGTTAATGGCACACACCGTACTGGTCGTCGTGCAAATAGAACACCTTTGCGCAGCCTCCTGGCCACGGTAAAACGCGATAACGGACGTCCAGTTGTCTATTGCATTAGCCTTGCAATTTCTCCCGCTGCCTGCCGTCTGTCTCTTCTCGCCTGTGGGGGCAATATACCGGTCGTCCGCCGCAGTGGTTGCTCGTGGACCACCTAAACTCTCGGACAGCTGTTCCTGTCGTTTGAAATGATCTCCGACCTCGTGAAACGATGCTGTGAGCGATCCCGAACTCCTCGGCCACACTTGTCACACTTCGACCTTCTTCCAACTTCCCAATGACGCGAGCTCGGGTAAAGTCATCCAGATGTCGTCTACTGGATTGCCTGTTGGCCATATCACACCGTGGCAACAACTCGACGTCGTTCAAACCGATGTTCACCGTGAAATAGCTTTCACCGAATTGCTGAGCGTACACCGCCCGTGTGCTTTATACCCTTCCGACACCCCCCCCCAAACCCTACGTCATGCTGCATATATGCGCATGCCCTACCGTACCGAACCCTATAGTGTATCTCCTGAGCGATCTTTCGGTCCTCTACCTGCTCCTTTAGCTGTTATGCTAATTTCTCCTCTTCGTCCTTAATTTTTGCACACCGGTGTATAAACAGCTGACCAGTATGCGCTAAGTGCTAAGTTTAATAGGACCATCTACACACATCGGCCACGGAATTAGCAACATTTATGAATATGCACACCAATGAGCCATTACATTATGACCACCTATCTAATAAGATGTAGGACACCCCTCCCCCGACACAAACACACACACTTAGCCGCAAAACAGCGGCCACTCGGCGAGGCATCGATTCGATGAGGGTGCGATAGGTACTATAACGAAGTAAATTTCTCCGTCATTTTTGTCCACGCCGGGTCTCGTACCCGGGTCCTCTCATTCCGGAATAAGTCGCTCTACCAATTGAGCTACGCGGACGTTCGTTATCGCTGTTAGCTGCCTTTATATCGTGTGCGTCCTGCTGGGCAGGCACGTCACATCCGCACCCCCCCGAAAGAGGGCCGGGGGCATGGCCCACGGGTCAGCCGTGACCATGAATCGTCGCAGGCAGCCATCCGCTGTAGAACGTACTTGAAAACTCCCAGCCAATCTAGTGTGTGGAATGCAACGTCACCCCCATATATTTTTCAAAGCGCTGGAGAAGGGATTCTCTGATTTTTCCTATCTCGCGGTGTGGAAAGAACATCACACCATTGCGAGATCTTGAGCGGCCGGGTCATCCGGAAGGTTCGGGCGCCATTATAACGAAGTAAATTTCTCCGTCATTTTTGTCCACGCCGGGCCTCGAACCCGGGTCCTCTCATTCCGGAATAAGTCGCTCTACCAATTGAGCTACGCGGACGTTCGTTATCGCTGCTATCTGCATTTATATCGTGTGCGTCCTGCTGAGCAGGCACGTCACAGTACCCTAGGGTACCTGGTACCAAAATATCAACAGCAGGTCCTCCAGTTCCCGTACATTTTCGGGTGGTGGTGATTTAGCGCGAACCCACTTTTCCGAACCACAAATGTTAGACTGCGTTCATGTCAGGTGAATTTGGAGGCCAGGGCATTAACATAAAGATACAAGTATGTTCCTCGAACCACTACTTGACGATTCTGTCATTATCCTGTTGGTAATGGCCATCACCAGCAGGGAACACAGTTGTCATGAATGGGTGAACTTGGTCCGCAACGATGTTCAGATATCTGTCAGCTGTTAGGAATTGTGCTATTGGGATAATGGGGACTAAAGTGTCCCAAGAAAACATCGCCCACAGCATAACAGCGACGCCGCCAGCCTATTTCCTCCCAACACTGCATCCAGGTGCTATAGCCTCCGTTGGTAATCGGCGTATCTGCGCTCGACCGTCTACGTGATGCACCAGGAATCTTGATTCGTCAGACCAGACCACTTTCTTCCAATCATCCACGGTGCAATCTCGATGATCTTGGGCCCATTTCATGCGTTGTTAGCGATGACGTGCAGTGAGCATGGAGACCCGGCTGGGTCTTCGGCTACGCAAGCCCATGCGCAGAAGGCTACGATGAACTGTATGCTGCGACAAATTGCCCTGTTCACCACTGTTGTAGCTGCGGGCGGTTTTTCGCACTGTGGCTCTGCGGTCGCTGTGAACAATGCGCGACAATCTCCGCTCCCCTCCGGCATCAATATGCTGCGGACGACACACGGCTTCATTTGGCCACCTGTGTACCACTTTTTATACGTACCCACTACATCGGCACGTGAACAACGCATAAGCCGCGCCGTTTCCGAAATCGTAGTTCCGAGGCTCAGTGCCATCACAATTTGTCCTTTATCAAACTCCGATAAATCGGCAGCTTTTCCCATCTGACTCCGAACACTCTTCTAACCGAAAGCTGGTCCTCGTGTTGTATATATACTGCTCAGTGAACTTCACCGGCGCAACCGTTTCGTCTCCAGGCGCGCTTATTTCTCTAGGCTGGGGGTGGTATTAATGTAAGGGCTCATCGGTGTACAAAAACGTCACTTACGCAGGGTATATGCAAAATATGTGATCACGTGCGTCACCACGTAATCTAAGCAACAATTTAAGACTGCTGCTCGTCAGTAGAGGTAATCACAATGGGAAAAACAAAGGATCTTTCGTAGTTCGGTAAAGGGCTAATAGTGGGTGCCAGTCTGGTTGGAGCGATGATTTTGAAAGCTGACTGGTTCCTCAAAAGATTGTCCAAGAGGCGCAGCTGTGGTGGTACGACAATCTGTCGGGAACGAGATCGCCGTCGTCTGAGAAGGTTTGTACGGAGAAACAGGACTTGACAATTGACCAAAACATTGAACGTAGGCTGTTCCCGATCCATATCTCAGAGAACTATGCGCAGGGAATTGAGGAGGGTCGGTATTGGCAGTCGTATGCCAACACGGAAACCATTGATTTTTGCGGACAACCAGAATGTTCGGCTACAGTGGTGTCAGGAACACCATGACTGGACGCTGGAAGACTGGAAAAAAATGATGTGGTTCGACAAGTCGCGGTATTCCTTGCTCTGTTCCAACCGAAAGGAAGAGAGTTTGGCGGAGGCCTCATGAATCAATGGGACCCAGCTAGCCTTGTAAACGCAACTCGAATTTCTGGAGGTGCGGTGTCATGGTGTGAGGCACGTTCTGTAGTACAGAACGGTCTCTTGATATTGCTGGAAGGTCGGGCGTCTTCCAAGGATTATCTGAACACTTTTGCTGCTCAAGTACATCCTGCAGTGTTGAATTTTATCCAGGCTGTTTCATGGACGACAATGCTATGGACTACATCGCGCAATATGTGTACAGCAGTGTTTCAGGAGAATGACAGCGACTTCCACCATCTTCCCACGATGTATGGGACATGTTAGAAAAACAGATCCGGGAGCAAAATCCTTTTCCGTCAAATGTGAGCCAGTTAAAGGACTGTCTGCTGAACGGCTAGCATGTTGTAGACCTAGATGCACTCCAATACCTTATGGAATCTGTACCAAAACAAATACGTGCTGTAACTCGGGCTAGAGGAAGACTAACCAGGTACTGAACAAAAGTTTCTGATTCAGTGGCCAATATGTGTACTCAACAATGCGTTGGACCATCTTAAGCATTAAGGACAACAACAGTTTACCTCATCTTTGATTCTTCTAAGTTTTGGTAATGTTCTCGTGAAACATTGGCCCGCGCATATCAAATAGCAGCTTCAAATTCACGCAGATTGAATGGCAGTGGCTTTGGGGCTTAGCGACCACCATAGGCAACTCTAAGGGCTGTGAGCAGACTCCCGTCCCTGGCTGGAGTCCGCTAGTTCCATCGGGAGGGGCTAGGTCAGTACGATATGCACTGCATTCAATTTCTGCCTCCATGAAGCTGACGGCCTGTTAGTAAGTCATTGCTATCAGCAGCGAACAAGCAGAAACGCCTCCAGCTGGCTCAAAAACACAAGAATTGGACAGTAAATGATAGGAAAAGGGTAATGTCGTCCGACGAATTGCGTTTTCAACTACACTACGAAGATCGAAAGGTGAGAACATGGACACAGCAACACGAAAGCATGAACCCATCTTGCATCGTCACTACTTTTCAATCTGGCGGAGGCAACGTTATGGTTCGAGGCACGTATTCGTGGGAGTGCTAGAGCCCTTTGATTCGTGCTGAGCAACTTTTGGCAGCCCAAAGTCATTTAAATATCGTTGCCAAGTCCACTCAGTTATGTTGATGATTTATCCCAGTGGAGATGGATACTTCCAACAGGAAAATGCTCCATGTCATAGAGCTCACGTTGTACGCGAATTGTTTGAAGACCATCACGGAGACTTCTCCCTGCTACATTGCCCTCCTCAATCACTGGATCGCAATCCAATGGAGCATTTGTGCGATGAAATCGAAAGAGGCATCAGACAGCTGGATACGGTACTATCAAATCTTCAAGAGCTGGAGGGTGCAATTCATCGCATTTGGGCTAATATGCCCCAACCCACTTATCGACATTTAATAGAGTCCACACCAAGACGAATGTAAGCAGTATTAAGGGTAAGAAGTGGCCCAACGACGTACTAATTAGGTGGTCATAATAATTTGACCGCTCAGTGTATATTGAACTATTCCGTATATTATCAACTAGGACAAGCCGCCAACGGTAACCGATAACTCGGGTACAGTTGGCGAATTTTGAGCGAAGCTATTGCGAAATCAAAGCTCATTAAGGCGTCTATTACAACAAATTCAGAAAAAGGAAAGCGTAAAATTTATGACTTCCAGAACAAAAGTATTATTCGAAACATTCTAAAAAACAAATGCCTAAAATTTATCATGAATTACTTTCCTTTACGCCTTCACGTTGGTTGTGATCAGGTTGCATGTAAACAAAGCGGAAAGACACACTCAGATCGGGAATCACGTGTTTTTCATTTTTTATCGCGAAAGACAGACACACATACACAAACTTCCTTTTATTATTATAGATTAAGCAAATGTTGAGCTAACAGACGGTGTCACTCCATTTCTTCGTTTTTCAATTCAAACATTTTTTTAAATTAATGTTAGTGAGCCGACTTTCGTGAAACGGTTCAAGTAAAAGACCATCTAGTTTTAATTGAAATTCCTCAATGACAGGGAATTTCGGGAATCGGAAGGCGTCAAACCCTGACCATGGACGATGTCCAACCGCATGCCAAAAATCACGGTGATCGGATGTGTCATCTCGTAGCTGTGCCCAAACAGCTGATTGTCCCGAGTCTCGTATAGAGAACGGATGTTTTCAATTATTATTAAAATTGGTCAGTTTTGTAATGGTCATTATTTTTATACGACACGACCAATCACCATGATACCAACCCCATGTCACTCACCATATCCTCCCCTTTCTCTGTGGCAAGTGTCAACACCATCGGCTGAAGATCTTTGGAGATAGGTAACAAACGACCCCTTCTCAAAACCCGGAAACACCTCCAGAAATGCAAATTTGTGGATGATTATTCCTCAATGACACGGAACTTCGGGAATCGGAAGGCGTCAAAACCGGACCATGGACAATGTCCAATCGCATGCAAAAAATCACGGTGATCGGATGTGTCATCTCGTCCCTATGCCCGAACAACTAATTGTCTCAAGCCACGTAAAGAGAGCTCCTCTCGGCTTTCGGCCTCGCTTCTCTCAATTACGTAGGTCCCCTTAAGTTCAAATCTGTATCTATCTCGGACTAATGATTGGAAGTCAACGCATCATACCACTCGGCCACCGAGGCGTCTTCCTGGATGTTCATTGACATTGGACCACATGCTAAGAAGCTCTTGGCAGATACTGAAATTCATCCACCATATGAAGGGAATAATGGTTCTCGCTATATTGTTTCGTTCAGTAATAACTCTCATCATTCACTCTTTGCCAAAAAAAATACGAAGAACCCACAAGGAATCATCCAATCGAGATAAAAATTGGTATGTGCAATGTACATGTATAGGAATGGAAATGGTTGCAATTCCAGAGCAGTTGGGCCATTTATTCGGATAGAGCAGCTACACGAGTGGAACAGGTCAGTAAGTTGTAGCGCCACCTCTGGCTCGAATACAAGCGGTTACCCAGCGTAGCAAAGACGCATATAGTTCACGGATACTGTCCTGAAGTATACCATGCCAGATGGTATCCAAATTGCGGGCCAGTTCGCCGACATTGCGAGAAGGACGTAGGTTGCGTCCCATAATGGTCTTTAGGAAGACCGAAAGTTCTTAAGGCTTTATTTTTAACCTTTTAACTTATGACGACATTATGGAGACAGGCCTGGGAGAACCGTGCCGTACGAAAAATTGCTTGGTGATGCTAGGACATGAATGGCAACCAACACGTCGTGGAATGTCGTCGAAGTACGGATGAACCGTCAGGGTGGTACCGAGGACTACGAAGGGTGCCCGGTTATCGTATGAAATGGCTTCCTAGACAGTCACTTCCGGTGTGCGACCCGTGTGCCATTCCATAGTAAACGCAGGATCGGCGCGGTGACCGGCTCGTCTTCAGACACGTATGTGCTGGTAATCGGCGCCAAGTGCAAACCGTGACTTATCGCTGAAAACAACAAGACGCCACTGGGCACTATTCCACGTTGATAGGGCTCGTAACCGAAGCCGGCGATGCTCGCTAGTCACTGGTAAGCGGTGGAATGGCCACCGTCGAACCCAATCCCCGTGTCGCAAGTTGTCTGGCAACGGTCTGGTCCGGATGGCAACTTTTGTACCTGTAGACGACACAACCTGGTCACGGATGGCTGAAAGGGACGAATTCGGTTCTGTTCGTGGGGCCCTCATAATCGCTTGATTTTCGCGTTCTGTCGTTGCCCTCGGCCGCTCACTGCCTGCGTGAAGCAGGGTTGTGCCCTCCTCGACCTATTGGTGCCAACACCGGCCGATTACCGCGCCGATCCGACCCAAATACCAGGCAATACGGAGACCTGAACAACCAACCTCTCTCAGCCCAATTATACTATCTCTTTCAAACTTGCTCAACTGTTCGTATTGCGCACGGATCCGACGTCGAGGCATCCTCACCTCACCGTCCGTGCATGCGAGTTTCGCTCTTGATATAAACTACTCGATGCGTGGTTCCCCTGCGCTGTGGCGAGCTACTATTTAGTCACTGGTCGTTTTTTTTAATTATTTGAATATTCAGCCTTGAGGTATACTTGCATGCGGAGTTTCATCAGGATCGAACGACTTTCTCGGGGGTGCTTCGGGTTTTTTTTTGGGGGGGGGGTTGTTTTGCAAAGAGGGTATTTTAAAAATTCTTTACATAAACATATTTAAAAAGATGTGTTTTTACTGTTCTTTAAGTTCTAAGAAGAAATATACCGTATTTTTGCGTGTATAAGACGCCCCCATGTATAAGACTACCCCTAGTTTTTCGAACCGAAAATTAAGAAAACAGTGTTTTTATTACAAAAAAGCACACATTTGATATTTTTTTAGAAATTAGGTAATATCGTTGAAGTACATTTAGAAATTATGTAATATCATATATAAAAAAAAATTTTTGGAAATTTATATTATTGTACATTATATTAAGTACATTTAGAAATTATGTAATATAATATATAAAAAAAAGAAGTTTGGAAATTTATATTATTCAGAAATTAGGTAATATTTTTAAGATACAAACTATGAAATTATGCATCACTTTCTTCAGCACTATTAGTTCCAGAGATATAACTTTTACAACCTCAACTGCATCACTGGTGTCGTCTGAGTCACTGTCTATATATATTGGATCATCCTCAGTTCCGTCCATGGCATTACTGATTCCACGTTTCTTGAAGGACTTCACAACCACGTCTTGCTTGACTCCATTCCATGAGTTTAGGACCCAGCGGCAGACCTCAGTAATGGTCGGTTTTTTCACTCTCCCTGTCAAGTTATTACCTGTTTTTTGCATCCATTTATTCCATTCTTCCTTCATCAGGGCTTTCAAGGGCTTGTTGATGGAAACATCTAGAGGCTGTAGCTGAACTGTAAGTCCACCAGGAATAACTGCTTGTAAGTCGTAGTGGGGTGAGTGAATAAGAGATACTGGTAGTTTCGCCGCGGTAACCTCAGCGTTCTTTCAACCGGTTACCCCCCGTGTATAAGGCGACCCCCAATTTTTGGTCTAAAAGTTTTGGAAAAAATATCGTATTATAGACGGAAAAATACGGTAATTGATTTTCCTTCACAAGTTTACTCTCCCATGTATATATATATGCATGTTTCTGTGAATTTTGAAATTTATTAATTACTTCTGTTATACGTTTTAGTAATTTGATTTTAGAGAGCTTGTTACTTTAGAATTCCAGTATTTTGCTGAAACACGAAAAGTAAATTTTAAAATAAAAAATACAGTGAAACCTCGATAGTACGTATTCCAGTTACATGCTTTTGACATTTACACGTAATTCTGCGTTAGTCCCGATATTTTACTGTAGTTTCTATCGCTTTTTTTCAATTCGGTTATACGTAATTCATTTATACGTTTTTTTTCGAATACACGTAAAATTTTGAATTTCAGATTATCAAAAATACACAGTTCTTTGATTCGTCCCAACATGTTTCAACTCTGAGAGAATCGAGACAGCGTTGTTGAGTTTTTTCTTGGTGTACCCATTCTCGAAATGGGCCGGTATACGCCGGTATGACATACCGGAACTTCTCTTTTCCCAGTATTTCATACTGGTACTTTTTTTTTTTACCCAGAATTTACATACTGGCACTAATTTTACTAATGGGAACTGCAGAAATGATTTTGTTTTGTCCCCGACTTAGGAGCGCGCATTCTTCGACATAGAAACCTTATGTACCTCGTGCCCTTGAGAAATAGCAGTGTGGGAACCGTAAAGGGTACGGGAGGGGTATACCATAGCAGGAAATCAAAAACATAGAATGAACATTACTTTGTAATTAATAGCATTTGAGAAAAATAAAAATGCCTGTTCTCATGCACATTTTTTTCATCACTTTAGGAAGGAACGATATCGTAGCTGCAGTCATAAAACCAAGAATGTGAGAATTTTTCGATTGTTGACTTGACATCATGTAAAATCTTATTCACTGATGCATAATACAGATGCAACTTGATGTAAATGTTATGTATAGTGCTTGAACAGTCTGATGTAATTGCAAAAGTAATTCTTTGATCAAATTTAATTTTTAAATAGCGATAACTCAAACTACAAATTTTTGCATTTGTGGTTTTGACATTGCGGCGACGATATGCACCCCAAAATTAATTTCTGGGTATGCCAATGCTTAACAGTAAAAAACATTTTTAACGGGACTTGAAAAATACCATGCGCGAGCATGCAAATAATTGGCCTGGGCATGTAAAAGAAACAATCTAGTTGCCCCGGTCCGGGCAATTAAATTTAAAACTAAAAAAATTAGGAACAGAATTTCCTACTACAGGACAGAAAACAGTCGTCGCATGTGATGTTTCGTTTCACTGCTAATCACCAGAAGTTGCATTATTGTTACGGAGTGCCAAGGACAGATGAATATCACTTCTTTAATTATATTATGCTGTAGGTCCAGAAATTGGAACCTTATGTAGTTTTGCTACAAATGTTGTTTATAATCAGCAACAGGATGCATGCCTCTGATGGGACTTGCCTCCGATGTTTAGCGAAACAGAGCGAAAACTTCAACGAAAGAAACATTGCAGAATGACCCAATTTATAAAATACCAATTTCATCGTATCATTTCGTACCAATTTCAGCATCATCATCTTAAAACTTGAGATACATGACTTTGTGCATTGAACATTTTGAATACAGACCCTTAAATGCAAAACATACACAAATATTTCATCATATTTTTTTAACTTAAAAAAAATGAGCGTTCTGTTTTGTATTTTAAAAGATGAATTTTCCTGGGCATCCAGCTCTTACTACCTGGAAAGGTAACTAATTTTTGCACATGAGCATGTAACTTTTCAGATATTTTTCAAGCCCTGGGGGGTATTAATATAAAACAAATATTATTCGGATTTACTCCCAAGTTTGTCAAAAATGTTTTTTTCTTTTCATATATACGCGGTCGAGTCACATTATTGTGACCACCAGCTAATATCCAGAGTAACCGCCGTGTGCAGCGCGGACAGCAGCTGGACGGGCTGGGAGTGACTCAATAAGGTGCTGGAAGGTATTCACAGGTATGTGGAACCATACTGACTGCAGTGCATCTGCCAGCTGCTGGAGGGTGCGTGGTGAATGATCCATAGAGCGAACAACACGGTCGAGGTGGTCCCACAGATGTTCAATTGGGTTTACGTCTAGGGAATTAGGGGGCCATGGAATTACTTTGAAGTCTTCATCGTGATCTTCCAACCACTCTCGGACATTTTTAGCTGTGTGACACGTCGTATTGTCGTTCTGCAAGATCCCATCTGCCCCAGGGAAGACAATCAACATGTATGGGTGTATGTGGTCTGCAAGGATGGGTTCATAACGAACTCGGTTCATAGTGCCTTCCACAGGTATGAGTGGATCCAGATAATGCCACGAAAACATTGCCCAGACCATAACGCTGCCTCCACCACCTGGTGTTTTTCCAGCAATGGTTGAAGAGTGTCTGTTCTCCGATGTTTCTTGCCTTATACGCCAACGTCCATCCGTTCGATGAAGAAGAAAACGTGACTCATAGGAGAAGGCAACCCTTTGCCAATCAGCGGAGGTCGAATTCCGATACTGCCGTGCAAATGTAAGCCTTTTCTGCCGATGCACCTTCGTAAGCATAGGTGCAGTGACCATCCGTCTGCATCGGAGCTCCATACGCAGCAGGGTTCGCTGAACTGTCGTTTTAGACACACTTCCGGTAGCCCGCTGGTTCATTCTGCCACAGAGTTGCTCCACTGTAGCTTGTCGATCGGCCCTCACGCACCTTTGAAGCCGACGTTCACCTCTCACATCAACGTGGTAGGTGGTACTGTGCTCTGCAGTTACCACGTCGCTTATTCACAATGCTGCCATTTCTCCAATCACGCTACACTTTAACCACAGAAGCACGCGAACAGACTGCGCTGTTTCAGAAATACGCCACCCTTGGCCCGAAAGCCGATAATAAATCCCTCTTTGCAAATCTGATAAATCGCTCCTTTTATCCATGACAGCAATGAGTGATATGTTTTCAGATCATATGTAGAGTATTTTAGGAAGGGAGTGTCTGACCCCAGGTCTTAAACAACCCTTAGAAATAGGAAGCTAGGAGATTTGGGCTAGAGTGCTCGATAGGAAAGTGACACGGAAGCGAAGTAGAAAGGGGTAGGAAGACGCCCTTATTTATTACCGGGGTGCCAGTACCCGGGATCCGACGGCTTAACGTGCCCATCCGACACACGGCGGATATTTAGTGGATCGAGCATTCGTACCTGCCTGGGATCGAACCTGAGGTCCTTTCTCTGGCAGTCACGAACGTTGCCTACTAGGCCACCCGCGGCCCCCGATGTTTTCAGAAAATGATCAAATGATCATCAAATGATCATATGCAGAGGATTTTAGAAAGGAAGTGTCTGACCCCAGGTCTTAAACAACCCTTAGAAATAGGAAGCTAGGAGATTTGGGCTAGAGTGCCCGATAGGAAAGTGACACGGAAGCGAAGTAGAAAGGGGGAGGAAGACGCCCTTATTTATTACCGGGGGGGGGGGCAGTACCCGGGGTCGGACGGAAAGTGCGTCGGTAGTGGATCGAGCGTTCGTACCTGCCGGGGATCGAACCTGAGGTCATTTCCGCGGCAGTCACGAACGTTGCCCACTAGGCCACCCGCGGCCTACAGTACACACGCTCGATCCACTAAATATTTTTCAGAATGCCTACAGTACACCTTATATACCCTCCAAGCCAGCTCAGGACACGTGCCTTCTTTCATTGGCTACGCGCTGTTGACGTCAAAAGCAGGAGGTGGCCACAATAATGTGACTGGACTGTGTATATGAAAATACAAAACCGTACAGAATTTCCTAACCTGATTTTTTTAATAAAATTAGAATAAAAAATGTATTACTAAATTCAAAGTAAAAATGCTTAATTTAGCAAACAAAGTATTTATGTATGTTTATTTTACATTATGAATCAGCGTACTTTAAGCCTAAGAAAATGTACAATTCAGATTCCAACTGTACGCTGATTCAAGGTATGCATAAGTAATACAATTTTGCCGTTGTGTCCTTTCTCGTATGTAAGTGAAATTCAGACAATTCATTCCTTCAAATTTGCGACAAACCAATTTATATTTACTACAGGAAACAAAGAACGCGCAAGAGCAAATGGTTTCAGATGTTAGAATACTTTCAGGCAATAGGTCTCGCTTCAAAAATGTTGAATATTTTACTGTCCGTGCATTTTTACTACAGTAAAAATTATTAGAAAATAGCTACCAGCAGGGTCGTATATAGAATTTTTTTTTAAATCTACCAGAACAAAATAAGTTAATGAAAAATAGAAAAAAAGAATTAAAGCATTTTTTTTTTTTTTTTTGGAATGTAACTTGATGCATTTTTATTAAATGAAAGCAATTTTTTTCTAATGTAAATCACATTTTAACCAAAAACATAAAACAAATGAAACACTTTCGGGAGGGGCCCTTGCTTCCCCCTCTAAATACGCCCCTGACTACTAGTTCAGAAAATAAAAATGTTTAATTTTTACTTTTCTTCGTGAACAAAAGTCGGTTTCTAAAATTTTTTGACACGTACGCTGTGCCAATTTTCAGTTTTCTCAAATTTCCCATTCAGGAATTTGGAGGGATGGATGCTTAACAACGATTCCATACTGTCGCATTATTTTTTGTTGCAGTTAAGAGAAGCTTCAATTAAATCACAATCATCTCCTTAAGTTACAAAGCAGGTTTCACGTATTGCTCAATAAATAAGCCTTAATTTCTTCCCATCGGATTCTTTCGGTCGCCAGTTTCCCAAACAGCAACCACCAGAGCTTTCCGAGTAGTTACGAACTTATAATGGAAAATCCCTAGTTAAACAATGTTTGTTGCTAGTTCTCACCCTTCAGTGAAATCTGTAATCATAAATCAATAATGATGACTATTTCTTGCATTCGATGCTAATGAAAGTTTTTAAAGAACAAAAAAAAACATAACAAGTATCAGAGAAAGATTGACGTTTGACGAATTGAAAGCATGCAGTTATTGTTTAGTAACGGTAAGCTCAACTGCTAGCATTTATAGTTGCAGTGCTGTTTGTTTCTATTTTTTGAGCTCGTTTATTTTTGCTCTTTTTAACAGTTGGGATGGTATCCCTTCCAGCACAACCCTTCTGTGAATACTACTCTAAATCTGAAATCAGTTACTACCATTGGTTAATTCGTTTAGGAAGGGAAATTTTCTTGCAGTGTGAAGTTTAATCAGCTACCACTCAAGTTCTGTTTTGAAGTCTTCCGGTTAACTTCAATGTGAAAAACTTGCGTATTACACTGTCTCCAAATAGAAGTTACTTTGAGAAACCACACGCACAGGATAATCGGATTTGGGAATCGATATCTAGGCCTCACAAGAAGCAAGCGATGTTCGCCAACCAACTCTGCCATTCAATAAGATTGTGGTAATTCGTGGATTACACATAAATGCATTACGACAGCATGCATCAGGAAATATTTATGCAATTATACATACTGCCAGAAGGACAGACCATCGATGGACAGCCGAAATTTTAGATTGGATTCCAAGGGACAGGAAAAGACCCAGAAGAAGACCACATGGGAGATGGGTGGATGAAATTCGAAAGTATGCGGGAGTGACATGGAGGAGACTGGCACAAGACAGACCGTTGTGGAGGAAACTTGGGGAGACCTTCGTCCAGCAGTGGATTGATAATGGTTGACAATGATGATGATGAATGATGACATCTACTTAACGCGCATCGTACAGCGCGAACCTACAGTTTAATGTACATTTTGATTGAAACGAATTTATCTGCAGTAAAAAAAAGTGTAAGGAATTCCGTCTAGCAGTTTTCAAGACCTATTAAGCATATTTTTGTTTAGGAAACTACACGCGAATTAAGAAAAAAATATATGTATTACACAAAGTACAAAGTTCATTTCAAAATGTTACATAATGTGTGTACAATGTAGTTGATTTAATGTTTCCAATGTTCGTGAAAATAATCAGAGAAAGAATTAGAGCCGGTTTTGTTAGAGCATCTTGTATGTAATTCAACAGTATTCACTGAAATTAATTATTTAATATTTACCGCAATGGGTTTGATCAATTTGATTTTTTTTTTCCTGCCGCGAAAATTAAAGCTAGATAATTCTTGCTGCACTAGAATGTACTAAATTCAATTATAATATCAGCATTAACACTCATCAAACATTTTTCAAATAAAAGCATTTGAGGTTTTGGTCATTTAATATGTTTGCGGTCAGCTGTTTCTTTCCTTTCGCTTTTTCTGTTCTGCATATTTATCAAGTAGAGGAGACGGATTAAGAAGTTGAACTGTACACTACTAATTTTCTGTATTTTGGAACAGATGTTACGGAAAGTAACTATATGAGAAGCTGCCTCAGAAAGGAGTTCATTTATTGGTCTTGTATTACAGGAAAAAGTTCTTTAGATTCTTTTACGCTTTCTTGAGAAATAAATTTTCGTACGCACTAAATGCGCGTAAACAACGTTTTCTTCTTCAAAAAGAAGGAAAACAAATGTAGTTATGAGAGTGTGGGGTGTTTAATTAATTGTGTAACCAAAGATTTGGTGTAAAATATCAAATCATTGTCTTCACCTCCTGAAAATACATGCACAATTCAGTTCTTTTGAATCTATAAAACCGTTGCTCCCCGATCTAAATTACATTCTGTCTCCATGAATGTTTAACAAAAAAAAAATAAATAAATAAATAAAAATTAACTTGAAACCAGGATGAAGGTCGTCGGCTCTAAAGAGGTTAAAAAATTAATAATACGACTAATTAATTTGTCTCCATCTGAGGGATAATTTAGCATTCATTTATAATTAAAAAAAATATATATATATATATATTAGACGAACTCGTTTCTTTGGAGAAGTAGCTTGGTTTATGAATATTTTTAATCAAATACCTTAGAATAAGAACTGTCAAAAAATCACTTCACAATAAGGTATTGTTAATAGGATAATATATATTCACTCACCTGGAGCTGTTTGCCAGCTAAGTCCACCTATAAACATTTTCCTGGAAGAGACAAGGAATAACACATTAGGACGAAGCGGGTGAGACACTAAAAACAACTACAACTCCACGCGGTCTGTTGATGTCATCACACAAACACACGCACTAACAGACCTAGGCCACACTCACTCGAGATGAGATGAGTAGATATATAGAGAGAACAGAGAGGGGCCTAGACTGAAACCTACCCAGGATCATGGGAGATGTCGCAGGGGCTTCCCGCACTGCTCTGTTGACCTTCGGGATCCATCGGACTCGAATACCTACCTAGCCTTCACTCACTACGAATACAACTCTCTACTCTACTACTAGCTGCGATCTGGTCCTCACGTGGGCTTGCCGGGCACTAACTCTATTGGACCCAGATGACGGACGGTCCCTGCATGGAACCAAATGGGATCCCACCCTGATTGATAGAGAGACACCCAGTTGCCATTGGGTCCGCATCTTACGCAAGCGCCGATGAACGCTTTTCCCTGACGTCACCGAAACAATCCCGCCTCTTCGGTTAGAACGTACTTCTCCGTTGTGTCGCCATCTATTGAGTTAGATCAAAACGAAAGATTGTCATTGATGCTTTTCATGGGAGTTTGCCAGTGTGATTTGTCTCCAAACACGAAAGGACGAATTAACATATTCTGTGTATACGAGCGCAGAGCTTTACCTGATCAAACAGATATTTAGAAATTTACCTATTTCCAAATTAATCCAGATTTAATTAAAACTCCATATTTAATTGATGAAGAGCGAAGCTCTCTTTGTGTTGCATTTTTATTATTTTAATTCTCTAACTATGAATTTAGGCTGGCCTAAAAATTCAGACTGCATCAACTTTCAGAAGAAAGTTTTAATTTAGGTTGGAAAGATAATTCGTAAATTTGTAACAGCAGATCCTAAGCATCCGCGTTGTAAGGCAAAACGAAAAATATTAAACACGGCCTCAAATTCTCTTCAGCACAAACTTACCACTCCTATCTCGAACTTTAATGCTGGCCTGTAGTAATTTCTTCATCCTAAAGAAACCTTTAGTGTTAACCTGTAGTCATTTTTGTTTCCTACAAAATACATGTGGGTAGCTTTTAAGCAGAGAAATATGTATTAATATCGAGAGAAAAAATGCACTGTATTATCAAAAGTATTCGGACACCACAATGGTTTGGGACAAATGAGTTTATTATCACAACTAGACCGTGCACCTTTAGCTTACATGACAGGAGCAACACATCGAGGCATACTATGAACCAATTTCCGGTAGGTCTTGACAGGAATGGCTAGCCATTCGTCTTGCAAAGCTGATGCCAGAATGGAGAGCGAAGATAGATGGCCGTTTTTGTATCCGTCGCTCCAGTTCATCCCAGAGGTGATCTATGGGATTACCTCCACACTCACAGCGCACTTTTCTGAGCCACCGTTCTTTGCACTTATGCAAATATTTGTAGTATCCGAATACTTTTGATAATATAGTATATATTTCCTTTAGTACTACAAAGAGGTTAGAACTGTTCGCACCTTGTTAAAGAAAAATGGCTTGTTGGCTATATGCATGTGAACAGAGCCTGATTACAGCATGGACCTTAAGGTCCCGGGGACCTATTTAAAAATATACTTCTTGAAATGACCTGGTCACTACTAAACTTCTTTTCATCACACTGGACAACACACAATTTGCCTCTGAAATGAAAATTGCGAAACTTTACTAATTTCAATGTGCTAAACACGAAAATGATGATAAAATCTGTCTATTGGCTCTTGTTTAAGAGAGACTCAGTCCGCAACATATTGCGTCATGTTGCATCAGCCCATCATACATACCATCCCCAGGAGCTATTGCATCATTTTATGATGCAATGCAGTTGAGTCATGACATCGCTGACGTAAGATGATCATGATCATATGTAGAGGATTTTAGGAAGGGAGTGTCTGACCCCAGGTCTTAAACAACCCTTAGAAATAGGAAGCGAGGAGATTTGGGCAAGGGAAAGTGATACGGAAGCGAGGTAGAAGACGTCCTTATTTACTACCGGGGGCCAGAACTCGGGGTCCGACGGCTTAACGTGCCCATCCGACGCACGGCGGATATTTAGTGGATCGAGCGTTCGTACCTGCTGGGATCGAATCTGAGGTCCTTTCCGCGACAGTCACGAACGTTGCCCACTAGGCCACCCGCGGCCTCCTGACGTAAGATAATGCCATCATTAGTGTAAACTGAAATCTCGTAGGGTGAGTAAGTGTTTGTACGACTTCCTGGGCTACACTCCCATTTACTCTACGTCATATACACAAGTGATCCCTGTAGTGTAAATCCAGCAGTAGTGATGCCTCGTAAATGTGTTGATAGTCCAAATAACTTTTGTTATATTTTCAGGGAAGTGACGTTTGCAAGACAGAATAAGGCCATCACTACGATAGTGAAAAATACGTATCACCCTCACTCCGGATGCAAGATTGGGGACCAGGAAAGGCATGGGCCACACACGTATGCTGCGGTACGTGTGCTAGAAATCTTCCGAAGTGGCTGAAAGGCGGTAAAGTTTCTATGGTTTGGAGAGAGCCAAGCAATCATGCAAATGACTGGTACTTGTACATGGTTCCACCTGTTTCGGTAGGCATTACGAGGAAAGAGAAGTGGGCAATAGCGTTCCCTAGTATACCATCTGCTATCGGACCAGTTCTGCGCGACGAAGGACTTCTCGTTCTCGAACCTCCGAAAGAATTTTCCATCAATCAGAGGACATAAGGACGGAGGCGAACTGATGTCGGGTTCTACTGAGCGTTCGGCGTCTAATGGTGATCCATATGTAGGCCACGGTGCGTCATCTGCGCTACACATTCTCACACAAGAAGAAGAACTGAACGATCTTATTCGCGATCCGGAGCTGTTCAAGGCCAAAGCGGTGTTGAAATCAAGACTTCTACAATACAATCTTCTCAAGGAAAATGTCCGAGTGACTTCGTTTTGACATCTCTGTGGTGACTTGAATACAGTGTCTGTGTTGGTGGGTCTGCAGCTGTGATATACAAAGTACTGCTGTTTGTGTGTGTGTGTGTGTGTGTGTGTGTGTGTGTGTGTGTAAATGGGACATCCCAGCAAGGTATTTGCACTATATGAAGAGATTGGCCTGCGAGGAAATTTCTGAAGGTCGGAGAGAAGACTGTGCAACCCCTAGCACTGGCAGAAACGCTCCTGAATATCAAACTCGGTCTGGTAATAAAACTTCGTACAAGCCATCGACCGGACTGGATCAGCCTTCAAGTACCTGACTGAAAAATTCCCTCAACTCAGCGAATTGTGAATATTAAAGAGGGAGTTTTTGTGGGTCCTTAGATCCGAAAGCTCTTCATTAAAGAGATGTTCAACCTGCTACAGGGTGATGAGAAAAAGGCTTGGGAAGCGTCTCGTCTGGTGTCAACTAACTTCCTCGGAAATGTCAGGGCAGAAAACTACAAGGGACTGGTTGAGGACGTGTTGTCTCCGTATCACAAACTTGGCTGCAATATGTCCGTAAAGATACCCTTGTTCCATTTCCACTTGGATTTCATCCCCGACAACTGTAGCATGGTTAGTGATAAGCACAGCAAACGTTTCCATCAGGAAATTGTAACGATGGAGAAAAGATACCAGGGAAAGCGGTCCACTTCTATGTTGGCTGACTGCTGTGAGACGCTCGCTATAAAGATGATCCTGAGCAGCTATACAAGCGACGTCGGACGTAGAAGCGGACATACACCATGTACCGGTGTATATGGTACATGTACATGTCGTAAGTACGTATAAGAAAATATTGCGGATCTCTCACAAACGGTAGCCAATTTTCCATTTTCATTGTCATATTCGTGTTCAGCACCTCAAAATCTATAGGAAATTATTAATTCAATCTTCGGGGCAACACTTTTGTAAAAAAATGTTGTCCAATGTTATAATTGATGTTACCATTATCATTATTATTGTTGTATTTATCAGAGGCGTAACTAAATATTTCTGCGCTCGAAGCAAACCACAAAATATTGCGCACCCTCATCTCTCTTCCTATCTTCTAAATATATATACAGTATATACCGATGAGCCATTACATTATGACTACCCCCACCCTCGAGAAATGAGCTTGCCTGGAAGCGGAACGGAGGCGCAGGTGGAGTTCACAGACCAGTATATATACAACTCAAAAACCGGCTTTCGGTTAGTAGTGTACGGAGTCACAATGGAAAAAGCTGCCGATTTATTGGAGTTTGATAAAGGACAAATTGTGATCGGAACTACGATCTACGAAACGGCGCGGCTTGTGGGTTTTTCACGTGCCACTGTAGTGAGTACGTATTAAAAGTGGTGCACAGATGGCCAAACGACGAACCGTCGTCTAGCTGTGTGTCGTCCGCAGCTCATTGATGCCAGAGGGGAGCGGAGAGTGTCGCGCGTTGTTCACAGTTAAAAAAACTAATACATACACGGTCGTATCAAAATAATATGACCACCCCTGGAATAACAGTGTACCCGCCCAGACGCATCACAAAGGGCACGTGACAAGGTCGATCACACAGAGATATTAGAGGCCGGCCAGGACAGATGAGCCGTAGGGTGTAACGTAAGCACACACACACACACAAAAAGGAATAATCACCGGCTACCGCGCCAAGGGTGGAAGCATATCCGAAACAGCATGAAGCTCAAGTGGTTAAACATAGTTGTGGCTCACTGAACATTTATCTTATAGACTGCCCTTTAATAATTCAACCGTTTATTATAGTTATGTATATGCATTTTACGATTCGTGTTATAAACATTTCAGTCACAGCTTTTTCATCCGTGCATGGCATGCACGGGCTATGAGCTAGTTAAGGAGAATAACCGTGTAACAGCTGTGTGCTGCTTGGAACTAAACACAGGAACTGTGAACACAATAGTCGCTAAACACTTAGCATACAGCAAGGTGAGCGCGGTGTGGGTTCAAATTGTTGTCAACAGAACACGAAGCTGAACAAATGGGCCTGTCCTTGGAGAACTTGCTGCGGTACGAGAAGGAGGGTGAAAAGTTCCTTGGCAGAATTGTTGCAGGTGATGAAACATGATGTCATCACTTTGAACCAACCACCCGTAGGAAGAGCTTGCAGTGGAAGCACCTATCATCGCCCTCTCATCGCAAATCACGCAGCACCATAAGCGCCGGTAAAGTGACGCTCACTGTATTTTTTTATCACCGTGGTCCAGTACTGCTGGACTGGCTATCCCACGGTGCAACAGTGAATAAGGAACGATACTGCGCAACGCTCGAAACCTGAGGCAGGCGATCAAGTCAAAACGGCCTGAAAAGTCAACACAAGGTGTGGTTCTCTTGCATGATAACGCAACGCCGCATACCTCCAGCGTTACACACGCTAAACTTGCCAAACTGCGATGGGATAATCCGCCGCATCCTCTCTAGAGTCCGGATATGTCGCCTTGCGACTACCACATTTTCTTTACAAACAACGGCGAGGTCAGACAGATAGTCATGCACTGTTAAGAATTTTGTGGTAGATTTGTGGTGCTGACCAGCTGCACAATTTTCTTAGAAAAATACACCATTCTGTAGCAGTGGCGGCTCGTGGTAGGAAAAATAGGTGAAGAGCTACAAGAGCAATATGAAATGATATCTACTGTCTTCAATGAAAATCAGTTAATGAGAACTTCCTTATTTTTTTATATATTAAATCAATTCTTCTTCCCTTTAAAGCTGGAAATTTGTCGATTATGTCGTCATAAAATGGCTGTTTCTTCGTGACATCAAGAAAATGTCTTTCTGAATAGAAATATTTGCCAAAGAAGCAAGTTTATCTGGAGAAATAGTGTTTCTTGAGTAAGTTTGTATTCTTTTAAGGCAAGAAAAACTTCTTTCCACTGAAACACTTGCAGATGCAATTGTTAAAATCCGGGAAACCAATTTATAAGCTTCTGTAAAAATGCCTTTATCTCCATGAAGCACTCGAAAAAAATCATGAGTCGATATATTCCTTAATTTTTCATCAGCATATACAAGACTTGGTTCATTTTTAAGGCTCTGGTGTTTAGTAAATATTTTTCCGTAAAAATGTTGTAGATTTTCAAAAGCGTGAGAGGGAAAGCACGGCCGCCCCTGTGGCGCAGTGGTCTAAGGCGCTGGCCTATGGTCATTCGTCCGTAAGGGGTCCGGGTTCGAATCCCGGTCAGGCATGGATGTTGTGTTTGTCTTACGGCACTGGCTCTCTCCCTTCCCTGGAACCAGTGACCCTAAATTAGGGACGGGCGACTGCTTATAGCCCATTGAGTTGCTCACGGTGGTCGTTAAACCTCCAATCAAAAAAAAAAAAAAAAAAAAGCACGAATTAAATTGGTCGAATTTGGTTGTGTCAGCAAGACAGGGAAATTGAAGTTTAAGTTTCTCACTGTCTTGAAATATTATATCCATTTCCATAAGAATGTGGTACAAAATTTCAAAATACAATTGTTTATAATTTTTTAAAACTGTTTCTTGTGTAAAAGCATGCCGTTTCCCGTTTAGATTTGCTTATTTCTGTGATTTTGTTAGCTTTTCCAAACAGTGTTTCAAATACCTCATCCTTCCTTTTATGGCTCAAAATTTCATAAGTTCTTTTTAATTTGAGTAACACAGTATATGTCTAGGGATTTTTTCTGCAAAATTTCGAATAATAGATTGGTGAACCAAATATTTCATTAAATACTGATCCCAAAAATGTAAATTCAAAAGTGTTCACATCATTTAAAACCCCTTCGGCAAGTTGAATTGATTTTTTGTCTGATTGGTCACTATTTGTGAGAAATTCGAATACTTCCTTCAATTTATCCCAATCTTCAACTATTACACTTACTAACTTCGAAGTGGAGGACCATCGAGTTTCTGTTATGGTTGGCATGCCTCTTGCGGTTGTTGATGTGAGTGTATTGTTTTTTCACCACTCAGGGAAGCGATCGCTTCGCTGAGTGGTGAAAAAAACAAAGGAATTACTCTGAGGCTTGCAAAAAATATTCGACACTTAGAAATTTTAGAAAAACTCTGCTGTAATACAAGGTTCAAACGATGTACTAAGCAATAACAAAAACAGATTGAGAAGCTTTATGCTTAATTTTTTCTGGAGTCCAGTCAAGTGTCCAGACATTACGCTTGCCCCATCGTAACATTGTCCTATTGACTTGTGTTGATAATAATCAAACTGTTCCAAAATTTTGTCCAGCATTTTGTATAAAGCTTCTGACGTTCTATCTTCACTCACACCATGGAGACCCAAAAATCGCTCAACCAGTACACCTTCCGAATCAACAGATCTTATTATTAAAGAGCACTCGGAAGTCTGGTTATGTCTTCCCATCTACTTGAATATAAAAGCATTGAACTTCATTTGTTTCATTTTTGACGTGATCGCTTATATATTCAGAAATACATTCAATTAATTCGTTTTGAATAGTTTTTGTGTCACCTGTGAAGACATTTTTTATCGTTTCGTATTGATTTTGAATTTTAAAGGACTTCTTGATATCAGCAGTGAAAGCAATTCCTTGAATTTCTACGATTTATCGAGTCAATGCCTTCGTCATGGTCACGGAATGCTAGTTCTTGTTTACTCAAATACAGTACTGCATCAATCATTGTCTGCAGGAAAAGTCTATTTAAACGAACGCTTTCGTTGAAATGCATTTTCAAAAGCCTAGCATTCACCCTCAGGGCATCGGCAATGGTGTTCTGATTCTTTTCAAAATTATTTAGCATTAATTCGCATTTCAGGTGTTCGCTAGAATCACCACGTTTGTAAAGTGGCCGTTTTATATTTAAGAAATCTGAAAATTGTCTTTATTCCACGCCGAATTTTATTACTAAAATATAAGCAGGGCCAACAAAATAATTTTTGTAACACAGAAGGGCTACAAAGCCATTTATATTCAGTAAACCAACAATTTTTAAAATTGATATTGTAAGATTTACTGCTCTTCTTGATTTCTTTCTTGGCGACAATTGTCAGTGAATCCGTCGGTCGTCCTTGAAGTAAAATGTCTCTTTTATTTTCAACTTTCCACCGATTGAACGGAGTTTGCAATAAATTACAGACAATGTTGTTTACAGGATACATACTGAAAACTAAAACTATCACTATCAGTTAAACTGTACACGAAACTAAAGTAACTAATGAAGTTTTTAACAAACAATCACAAAACACGAAAAAACATATCTCTTTCAGAAAGTATGTACCAAAACAAAACACCGCAAAGAAAAAATCCCTAGTGGATTGCAAAGAACCCTTGGCAATCCGTTCCGTTCCACTGCGATCTCTTCGTAAGGTCACGACTCCAGGTGCAGAGCCTTGAAGTCTCATGATAAAACATTTCACTTGCCCGGCAGATACGGGAGGGTGACGTCACAGTTACCATGGCAACTCGGACGAAAACTGCAGACTTCCAAGCATTCTCATTTCAGCTCTTCACTTGAACTGTTTTGCGTATAAGGACTTGTTTTCCGTATTGAACGCGCAGTGAAGTGATATCTAATCAAAATTTTGGGTATTTTGGCACTCAATAAAGGCAAAAAAATAATATATTATACGAAACTATTAAATAAAATCTTATTTCAAATAAAATAGGTGAAGAGGCACTTCACCTACTTCACCTGAAAAGCCTCCACTGTTCTGTAGTGTAAAATAAACCCAACAACATGATGCAACCTTGTGCCATAACGTTGTGAAAAGTTGAACCACGTTGTTCAGTTTTGTTCGCAAAACACTATGGTGTATCTTTTCTCAGAAAGTGGAGCAGCTGGTGTAGCACCACTTTTTGGTGCAACCTACCACAAAATTTTTAACACGATGGATTGGTTCACCCAGCAGCCGTCTTCATTCTCCGATCACGACATCCGTTCACTAGTGTCAAGATGGGATGCTTGCCTAAATGCTCATGGCGATAATATCCAGTTTTAGCTTATCCACGTAAGTTGCAATGTTCATTGCCACTTTCATTTGAACGAACCAAATACTGTATATTTGGTTTTGCCACATTGTGCTTACGTAGTACCGAATTCAGTATCAGTTGAGGGGTGTCCAGATATTAATGGTAGGCCAGAGTACATCCTCATAGTAGACCATGGTAAAAGCTGCATCATCCCACACGGAGCCTTTTTACATTTTCCTGCCACCAGGAATTTATTTTATTTACTTAATTGAATAAATATTTTATCTTAATGATAGGCCAGTGCAACATTAACATCTGGATACCCCTTAATAAGATAAAATATTTATTTTTTATATTTGCAAGCTATTTATATTAGTTATTTTAATATAACTAATATAAATGGGTTGCAAATTATACAGAATAAATTATTGGATTTAAAGATCTCTCCCTCTACTCCTAACAACTTACAATTATTCCACTATCATCATAACCATATTGACCCAAATAGGTATGGAATTCTATCGATTAAACAACTATTTCATTTTAACATTGGTAAATTAATGTTTAAAAGGATAAAAAATAATTTGTCTTCCGATGTAATAGATTTAAACTTCATTACTCATAATTATAAAACAAAGAAAATGACATTATTGCGACCTATTTTACCAAAGGCACACATGTCAAAGCAAGGTATTAACTACATTGGTCCTGAGTACTGGAATAGGTTGCATGTGGAGTCAACTGATATTAATAATTTAACACTATTTAAAAATATATATATATATATTTACTCAATAACTAAAAAAAAACCCCACATACATCTTTCCCTTACTGCGTTGACACGACAAGTGCTTGACTCATTAACTCTGATTCATGATGTTATAATGTAACAGCATAAATATTGAAATAAATAAATAAAAAAAAATAGTCGATGATATCCATGTTTCCAACGCAGGTTGTAGATATACTCTTCTTTCACGAAAAAAAGTGCACTGCTCATGCATTTTTTTTAGTTTAACGTTAAAGGGGGGGAATAAAGGATAGAATACATTAAAGTGAGCAGAGTTGTAGAAAATACAAAGGGTTTTTACATGGTGTGTTCCAAACAAACCAGCAGTAAAAATGAAAGTGATTATTCAAAATGTAATTTTCTCACAAAATGATTAAGAAAAGTAACAGTGTCGAGATTTTCTTATTATCTCGATGACAGTATGGAAATATTACTGGAAAGAAAATTACCATTTTCAGAATGTTAACCGAAACAAAAAGTTATCTTTAAAAGGGAGTTGAGAACTTCGAAAGTGACCAATACTTATTAAAATTTTTAACTGCCCCATCAACTTAGTTTTCAGATAAAATCAGTCATCTTGTCAAAATTTTGGTTCTCGATTTTGAAGAAATACCAATCTTCAAAGTCGAGAACAAAACGTTTTAAAATTGGGTTTTGACTCCTTTTTGAAATACAAGCCACCGAAAATGCACGCAGTGCAGTGCTCGCTTAACGCGAAATTTAATATCTTCTCAGATAGTTCGAAAAATACATTTCTCCTGTGGTGTTCTTTCCTGAAGAATAATTACATTAGTTGCAGGGCATATGTTTTCTCGTTGCGATTTTTTAATTCCTTTTTCGTTTATTTTTCAGACTTATATGTATGCGTTTCTCATATGTCCTTTTTTTTTTATTGGAGGTTTAACGCCCACCGTGAGCAACTCAATGAGCTATAAGCAGTCGCCCGTCCCTAGTTTGGTTCCAGGGAAGGGAAAGAGCTAGCGCGGTAAGACAAAAACAACATCCATGCCTCACCGATATTCGAAACCGGACCCATCTCGGACGAATGGTTACAAGCCAGAGCTAAGACCACTGCGCAACCGGGGCGGTTAAGTTCTTTAGCATTTCCTTTGTATTTCACGAAAAACAAAATCCTTTTCTCTTTATAATCATCTCTAAATAATTTGTAAACTTCAAATTATTTAGAGATGATTATTTAGAGATGTTGCACGCAAGTAAACTAATTTCTATATTGGCTTGTTATAATGGCCAGACTGTTTTAACCTCGTAACATTCACTGTACACTGAGAAAAACGTTTTGTTAATTCAACAAAAATTTTGTTGAATCAACAAAAATCTTTGTCGATATACAGTCAACAAATTTTTTTGTTGAATTTGCAAAATTATTTTGTTGAAAATTATTGTTGATTTAACAAAATTTATTGTTATCGCGACAAAATGTTTTGTTCATTTAACAAAATGATTAGGTCGACTTTGGGGAATTTGTTTGATCTAACAAAACATATTGTTATCATGACAAAATGTTTTGCTGCTACAACAAAACATACTGTTATCGTGACACAATAAGTTTGTTGCTATAACAATATGTTTTGTTGCAGCAACAAAACATTTTGTCAAGATAACAATATGTTTTGTTGGATCAAACAAATTCCCCAAAATCGACCTAATCATTTTGTTAAGTGAACAAAACGTTTTGTCGTGATAACAATAAATTTTGTTGAATTTGCAAAATTATTTTGTTGACTGTATATCGACAAAATTGTTTGTTGAATTAAAAAAACGTTTTTCTCATGTACATTTACATGAGAAAACGTCTTTTAAAGCATGGTATAAATAAATAGAGAATACAAAATTTTCCGGGAGCGCAAGAAGACATTTTTGGGGGAGGTGGGGGGATATCGATTAAAGCTGTATGAACAGTACGCAAAAATTTCCATGCAATATCGATACATTATTCATATCTTTGGGGAAAAGAAATTTTTGCACCAATTAATACGACTAAATATTTAATTGATATCATCAAAATACAACCTACATCCGATAAGTTCCAGGTCTGATCGCATAACAGACGTACCATTCGCCAATCAGCGAACAGCTGGAAACCAGTTTATATCGGTACTCACAGGCGGCAGACGGGCATTAAGGGAGCCGTAGCAAGCGTACTCCTTACATTTCATTTTAGCCATAGAAGACCAGAGAGTAAACATCCGTTTTTGTTAGAAACTTGGTAAAGAAGCTACAGAAACTTACAGAATGTTAAGAGAAGCGTATGGAGATACAGCATTATCCCGCAGCAGAGTTTTCGAATGATATGCTCGGTTTCGTGACGGGCGGGAATTCTTTGACGATGATCCGAGATCTGGGCGTCCCTTCAGTGTGCGGACAACTGAAAAAATCGAAGAAGTGCGGAATCAGTTAAAGATAGATCGCCGAATTACAGTGAGACTTTTGGGCATCAGTAAGTTTATCTGTATGAAATTCTACGCGAGGATCAGGGAAAAACGAAACTTAATGCCAGGTTGGTACCTCGAATTCTGAATGATCAAGTTTTTGCTGTTTTAGCTGGACAAACTTATGTTTTCCTCTTTAGGACCTATTATGTCATTGTCAGCTGTTTTTAGTCCTTTTACTGTGAAAATCTTTGCTGGTGAAATTTGGAGTGGGAAGAAGATATTATGTGATAGGGTCGATGGAGTGACAGCATTATGTCCAACTTTCGGATCATACTTTTAATCAATTAGTGATAGTGGGTCGATAGTTGCAAGTTCGAGGTTTTTTGTACTTTCGAAATGCGGTTTCTCTTGTATTAATAATTTAGTCAAGGAAAATAAAATAAAAAACGCTTTCGCTAACACCAATAACTCGGCTTTGAAACAAATAAAATATGTTGACAAGCCACAAGTTTGATAGCTGAATCACACATGCGACACCCATTGCTCAAACTTGATCTTAAATCTACGTCTTACTGACTTGACTGACTGCCAGAAGTTGCCGAAAACGTAAGCTCTTCGGCGATCTGGCGTTAACAAACCATAACCAGACGAAACATACTCGGAATTTAAATAACAGAGAACGAAATCGCTGGATTAGTTTCGCATTAGGTACACCTCTTTCGAAGCGAAAGCAAAACCCCACGTGATATCAACGTCACTTGCGGCAACTGTAAACTGTGCACATACACTATATTGACAAAAGTCACCGAACACCCCTTCAAAAGCAAATGAACGGATCCGCTGCACTGTTAAGATGCGCGGTACAGCTGCAAACGGTATAAAAACAAGCCTGCAGCTGACCGCAATCATATCGCACTGTGAGGTTGAGTGGATATGTCGCGACAGGAGAGAACTGACTTTGAGAAAGGAAAGATTATTGGGTGTCATATTAGTGGGTTCTCCATAAGAGAAACCGACAGGCGTTTAAACATACCCAAGTCAACTGTTTTGGGTATACTGAATAAGTGGAAGACACATGGCGTGCTTGAAGCAGCAAAACGTACCGTCAGACCAAAAAATAAATCAGTGATCAAGGACGTCGAAGCCTCAGGAGAGACGTTACAGCTAATTGACGTAGTACTGCAGAAAACCTTAGTGCACAAGTGAGCAAAAATGCTGGAACCTCGGTATGTACACGTACCATTTGCAGAGAACTTCATTCCATCGGTTACCGTGGTCGTGCGGCTGCTCATAAGCCTTTCACCTACGCTCGGAATGCTACTCGTCGTTTAGCATGGTGTAAAGAACATTTATCGTAGACCGTAGATCAGTGGAAACGGGTCCTATGGATTGATGAATCCAGATACACGATCTATGAGTCTGATGGCCGTGTGTGGGTATGGCGGATGCCAGGGGAACGCTATTTACCACAGTGTACCGTTCCTACGATCAAGTTTGGAGCTGGCAGTGTACTCGTGTGGGGGTGTTTTTCGTGGTATGGTCACGGCCCATTGGTTATCGTAGACAAACCTGTTAACCAGCACGTCTACCTCAATATTCTGGACAATTATGCCCTACCAACTATGTGGGAATATTATGGAACCGAGCCTTGTTGGTACCAGCAGGATAATGCACCGAGTCATAAAGCAAGGACTGTTACGGCGTGGTTTGGTGATGACTCCGTATCGTGTGTGGACTGGCCAGCACAGAGACCTGATCTTAATCCCATAGAGCACCTATGGGATTAATTAGAGCGCCGCATAAGAAGTTTGGAACCAAGGCCTACTACTAAGCAACAGTTAGCGGCAGCATTATGTACTGAATGGAAGCGCATACCTATCGCTGTGCGGTCCCGGACGATTCGTTCAACGACGATTGGTCCAATGCTGATTCATCCAATGCCGATTGGTCCAATGCCGATTCGTCCAATGCCGATTCGTCCAAAGGGACGATTGGTCCAAAGGGACGATTGGTCCAATGCCGATTGGTCCAATGTCCGATTCGTCCAATGCCGATTCGTCCAATGGTACGATTAGTCCAATGCCGATTCGTCCAATGGTACGATTTGTCCAACGCCGATTCGTCCAATGGTATCTATCATCTTACCAACGGTAAACTTTTTTATTTTCCAGAAAGGAATAATAATTTAAATTATTCTCATCTTTATATCCTTTTGAAAGATAATTTCCGTATATTTAGTAATTGTAAACATTTTACATAAACCTGGTAAAAGGCACTCAATGGAGCATTTCTCAGGTGTTTGCAAAGCACCTAGGCCGCGGGCATTTTTTGAAAATTTTAATTTACAACCTAGATATTTGGTATTTGTAAATATGTTATAAAACCTAATAAAAGACACTCATCCTATCATTTCTCAGGTCTTTACGAGGCACCTAGGCCCCGGGCCTTTTTAGAAGATTTTGAGTTACAACCTAGATATTTGGTATTTGTAAACATTCTATAAAACCATATAAAAGGCACTCATCTTTTCATTCCTTAGGTATTTACAAGGCACCTAGGCCTCGGGCCTTTTTAAAAGTTTTTAAGTCACAACCTAGATATTTGGTATTTGTAAACATTTTATAAAACCTTACAAAAGGCACTCAATGAATCGTTTCTCAGCTATCTACCAGGCACCTAGGTCGCGGGCCTTTTTTAGAAGATTTTAAGTTACAACCTAGATACTTGTAAAAATTTTATAAAACTTTATAAAAGGCATTCATCGTATCATTTCTGAGGTCTTTGCAAGGCACCTAGGCCGCGGGCCATTTTAGAAGATTTTAAGCTACAACCTAGATATTTGGTATTTGTAAGCATTTTATAAAACTTTATATAGAAGGCACTCATCGTATCATTTCTGAGGTATTTGCTAGGCACCTAGGCCGGGGGCCTATGAATTATTATTTCGTGCTTAAATGAAAGCGCAATATTATTAACTTGATTTAATATGTAAGCGTTATGAATATGACATCGGTAGAATAAAAAGTCCTAAAAAGGCCAAGGCCTAGAGCCTATGAATTAATATCTCGTGCCTAAGTAAAAGCTTGTATATTATTAACTTGATTTGATATGTAAACGTTATGAATCTGACATCGGTAGAATTAAAACTGTTAAAAAAGCCTAGGCCTAGGGCCGATGAATTAATATTTCGTGTTTAAGTAAAAGCGCAATAGTATTAACTTGATTTAATATGTAAACGTTATGAATATGACTTTGCTGGAATAAAAACTGTTGAAAAGGCCACTGTCCAAACCCCGACCAGTTGTTTCCATTGGGCAGTTGGCGGAAAACCCCACTGCATTCTACAAACAGAAACGGAACACTAGTATTTTATATTATTTCATGCAAAAGAGTAACATTGAAGTTGATAGAACGGCTCGTACATCAGTAAGTTCATACGGTAGCAAGGACAGTATAACAAGAAAACGCGATTCCAAAAAAAAAAAAAAAAAAAAAAAAAAAGTAATCTATAACCACAATTTTACGCATGAAATGTAACATTATTTTACATTCTTTGGACTACCAGTACTTTCGTATGACATCGGAGATAGAATCAGAACAGATGAGACTTTTATAGCACGAGTAGCACTTCGGACAGATAGGACGGAATTGGACCAATCGTCCATTGGACGAATCGGCATTGGACCAATCGTACTATTGGACGAATCGTACCTTTGGACCAATTGTCCATTGGACGAATCGGCATTGGACCAATCGGCATTGGACGAATCGGCATTGGACTAATCGTCGTTGGACCAATCGTACCAGACCCATCGCTGTGTTCCAAAATCTTGTCGAAAGCTTGTCTCGTATGGTCAATGCATGCATTAAGGCCAAAGGTGGACCGACACCGTACTAATGTATGTTAATAAATGCTATGTTGTGTTTTTCTTCTATGTGTCCGGTAACTTCTGTCAATATAGTGTATATTTCGGCATGGTTAAAAAATTACTTAAATTTAACAGAAGATTTAAATAATAATCAATTTCTATATCATGTACCATTAAAATATAAGAAGTAATTTAAAAAATAATACAATTCACTGTTTACTAGCCATAACAAAATATAATCTTTGGAAAAATAGAAACTTAATGTCTTACAACCAAAAATTTCGAAATTAAGAACAAATAGAACTAGCAATTAAATGTGATTTTCGACGTGTATTAAGTGGATATCATTAAAGGCTATAGCTTACAGAAAAGGAATTATGTTCTCAATAAAATATTGGAATAAGATAATACAGATAATAAAAAATAATATAAAACTTGAATTTTAAAACAGGATCTAAAAAAACAAACTTTTATGTGGTGAACCTTTAATTTTCCTGTGTCAATCTTGTCTTCAAATCTTTGCGATCTTTCTAAATCATTTTTTTATTTTATTTTTTCTCCCTTTTTTAAAGAATCACTTCACTATGGGATTCTCTTTAGTGTTCCCTACAGGAGTGATTCTAAATTAATTGTACAAAACCTGTTCCAGGTGGTTCTTCCTGGTCAAGCTTACCCCCAAAAAGTTGATGTGAAAGATCTGTAAGAATGAATAATCTAAAATAATTATAAACAAATTTATGTAAATTTTTATTGGATCCATAAGGACTTGGATTTTGTACAGGATGAAAGGTAGATTTCATTTTGTGTTCCTTTGTTTTCTTTTTACCTGGAACCTTTTATTTTTAAATACTTATGATAGTTTTATCTAAATAAATAAGTGGTTTCCATTAAATTTAAATTACTAAATCTTATGAAAGAGTGTAAAACTTGTGGATAAAAGTGAAATAGGAGAAACATCCATAAGACCTTACCAGTTCTTTATTAATCCCTCATGGTCGGCTTTCAATAATTCGGGCATGAGAAAAATAATAAAGAAACAGATGAACTTTCACCTTATTCATTCTCAAATTCAACACATACCAACTGCACCTCAAATTTGTAAATTTCCTTTTTTCCACGATCACTATTTGTTATATCCCAACAGCCACTGATCAGAAGTAGCACGCTATATTTGCAGTAGCACGCATGTAGCATCGCTACAAATGGGAAAATGCAGTTGTAGCAGAAGTACGCTTCAAAATAAAGTAACTTATAGCCTAAAATTGCGCCACGAATCGTGCAATTTTAAAAACAAAACAAAACAAAATCTTCAAATCAGGTAACATTTCGGAATTCCCTGGAAGATTATTGGCTGAAACAAGGGGGGACGGTTAAGTGTGCCCTGCCAACAACCAAGTAACTGCCTTGACTTGAATTGTGAAAGCTAGCCAAGCTATATTAAACATAAAGTATTATCTTCTTTACTTTATTTTATTTACAGAGAAGTCTTCTCAGTCAGCCTGAGAAGACAACGCGTGGAAGATGATCGAGATAGCAATTTTGTTCATGAGTCCTGTCTAGCCCGGAGTTCCATCGCCTTTATGTCTCATTGAGTCCTGTCTAGCCCGGAGTTCCATCGCCTTTATGCGTCATAACTTACGTAAAAATGCTTCGATTGCGACAAAACTTTATCATGTTGTTCCGGAGGTATACTGAACCGGTTCTGTTCAATACCATTGAAATGGGGTTAAGGTCAGGGCACAGGAGCGAAATTTTTCACCTGAGATTTATTCCACAGCCATTATCCTCATAACTTGGCTAAAAATGCTTTTATTGCGACAAAACTTTAGTATGTTGTTCCGGAGGTATACTGAACCAATTCCGTTTAATATCATTGAAATGGGGTCAACGGTCAGGCCACAGGAGCGAGACTTATTCCACATCCATTATCCTCATAACGTGAGTTAAATTGCTTCCATTGCGACAAAGCTTTAGTATGTTATTCCAGAGGTATACTGAACCAATTCTGTTTATTATAATCGAAATTGGGTCAAAGGTCAGGGCACAGGAGCGAGATTTATTCCACGGTCATTATCCTCATAACTTGAGTAATAACTGGAGTAAAATTGCTTTTATTGCGACAAGACTTTTGTATGTTGCTCCGGAGGTAAACTGAACGAATCAATACTCAGGGTAGGGAGGAGGGTTTGTCTGCGCGCGATTTCTGGTATGTTGGAAAGCGTATCATAATCAGTGCATTGCATGATTTTACTAACTTGTTTTCAAATGTTACAATCGATACGTGCGTTTCGATAAACATAATACGAATAATATTCGTAGCAAAATGGCCTCTCATTTTACAGCGTAGCTTGGAAAGAAGTAAGCTTGCCAGACAAGATCACATTGTTTAAACTGACGACGGAATATTACCGATAAGGAGCACCTTTTTTTTTTTTTTTTTTTTGTTACATGGGATCGTGATTATATTCCGCACAGCATGTATGTCGGTTGAAATTGCTCCACTCAGGGTCGCGACGTAGGGGGTGGATGTCTCCCTGCTATGTTCAACGTGCATAACTACAGCATTCTGATGACGCACGGGAATTAATTTAACTCTGCTCGCTATATTGGCATGTTACTTTTCCCTCTGTGGAGGCACAGGATGGTTTTCTAGTATAGGCAGATATACAGAAAGAACAGTTTTTTACCTACAAATTTCTCACCCGACTAAAAGAAAGAGGTAACACTTACCACAAATCAAAATGATTCATCCGATTTCAAGATCATAGCTGATTAAAAATCAAGGTAATAATAGCGTACCACACATTAAAATGAAAAGAAACTCACCGAGTTTACGAATTGTTACGTAAATAATAAAGTAAAAATAAAGTATAAGATAGCCCCCGCAAAACCCGCGTCGCGGGAGGTCCTCGCGGCTAAGAGGGCCTTCAACCTCTGGAAAAATGTTTTACAAATTTTTTTTCCGTAAACTGCATATGAAACTGGTTAAAGAAATAGCCAGGATTTTTTTTTTACAGGAGCTTTGTAGTATTAAAGAAAGCGAATTTTTGCATTTGTTTCATTAAATAAGTCTGTAAACATTTTAAAATCATTTTCGCGGATTTAGTTTATAAAAACAGGATAACGAAAAAGTATCTATTCTAGACAACTGGAGGCCCCTTTTCACAGCCAAACAATAGTTCTTATACATGTATGTGAAAGAAATATCAGTTCAATGAATGTAATTTTTATACCAATGAGAATAAGATGTCAAACATTACGGTGTTTGCACTTAACTACGCATCATTTAGAATATAATGAACTGAAAGGTGTTATTCGGGAAGTCAAGAAACGGAAACCTCTGCCATTTTTATAACAGAGCGAAGAGAAAACAATTTACTATGTGCAAAATAGTTTGACATTATGTGAAGCGTGTTATTTATACATATAAGAATTAAAATAATTTAATGTATTTTTTATACATGTATATTAAAGATTACATAATTCTTAATTGTCACTTTTTTTGCTTATGTTTCGTATAATTGGAAAAGGTCATTAGACAATGTCACGCCGCAGTTAGGTGTTTTGTGTGTAAGAAAGATCGTGAGAGATTTCAAGAGGATGGCCTTAATTCTCTAAAAGAATAAAATTTGCATGATATGATTAACTTAGGCCTAGTTTTATACTATTACAAGTCTTTTTGTAGTACTATGTAATGGTATAAAACTAAGACTATAATTTTAATTATAACTTGCACACTTGTGTTTTATGCGACAAAGTGCAATAATTTTGGTTTTACGAAAAATACCTATAGGTTCCACAGAATTTGAATTATTAAAAAATAAAAATCCGTAAAACCTAGTTAATAATATGGAATTTAAAATTTTCGATAGTTGAAAGCTAATAGATTTTCACAAAAGGGCCTCGAAAATATTTTTTGCTGGGGGGCCCCAAGTTTTCCCGGTACGTCACTGCACATTAGCATCTGGATGTTCGCCGTTACCTTAACGAACAGCTTCCTATCAGTTGAATTGCTCGCTGTGGACACGATGACAAGACGCTGTACAAATGGCCCGCCAGGTCTCCGGATCTGACCCTTGCGACTTTTTTTTAAGGGGGTATGTTAAGGATAATGTGTATGTACCACCATTGCCCGCAACGCTAGATGAACTTGAAGTTCGCATTCATAGTGCTCTGCAGTCGTTGACAATAGACATGCTTGATTATCGCCTCGACGTAGTTCGCGTGACCAACAGAAGTCCCATAGAATATTTATAAAGTATGAAAACAAAATTTGGACAGTTTTTTTCTTTATCCTATGCAGTGCTTTTTTCTGGAAAAAAGGTGCCGGTACTCACCATGAAGATGTTATTTCAGCAACTTCCGCACTTTTAGCATATCCAGAGGAGACTTTAGATCTTTTAGGGCCCTAGGCGCTGAAAGGTTCAAAGGCCCTCTCTCCCTTCTTATCCGTTCAGAAATTTTCATCCGTCATATTAAAAAAAAAGGGGGGTGGGGTCAAGAAAAAGGTTTTTACACTTTTTTTAAAATGTCATCGTTTCCTATTATTATAACGTTCTGTAAGAAGTAGCGCTAGTGTAATAATTTTGTCTGTCCGTGCACATCGAATTTTTTTATTTCAGAGTTATTTCAAAAATTATTTTTGTGGCTAATAGGAAATCAATGGAAATTAAGTTTGGCACTTTCAATATCCCATATACTTCATGCACTGCAGTTATCATAAACAGAATTTTGAGGCTAATAGGGAATCAATGGATGTTAGGTTTGGCACTTTAAATACCAGTATCCCATTTATACCTGCACTGCAGTTATCAGAAGCAGAAGCATACAAATTAAATGCAAAAGATCCGGTTTGAAAATGGAAAAGTAGGAACTACAGGTTTTAGAGTAAGAGTATCAGTGAAACTTTTTATTGCTTTTTCAAAAGCTAGTTTTAAGTCGATTTAAGGAATGGAAAAGGTGAGAATACTTGATAATTATCAGTATTAAACCAAAGGAGCAGAAAGTAATGAGAAAATGTTGTTGCAATACAATATAAGTTACTTTTAACACTGTTAAATAAGATAGTGTGATATTCTCAAATTTCTTTATATCAGCCTAAATATTAATAACTCTTTTCGTTTAAGATGGTTTACAGGGATTAGGGCCGAGAAAGAACTTGATTGTCCTAAGAAGAGTTATCCTGTGAAGAATATTTATTTCTTCATTGATTATCCTACCACGAAGGAAAAAAACTATTAACAGCAAACACGCCCGATCACCAGGAAAGTTTTTACAAGTACTCCTCATCGCAACTCGGGAAGAAGGTTAGAAGGTTCCACCACAAATGTGTTAGCTTGGTTGGAAGAAGCATGAAAGCAATTTATAGCACAGCAGGCCAGTTAAGAATTCGCCTTAAACAATGAAAAGTGTGGTAAGCGTGAATACCTTCTTTTCCAACCACTAAAAGGAACTCAAAATTATTTTAACCGTTCCTTTCAAAATAAGTACATCAATAAGAACGCGAAAATTCGGAATATCAGCAACAGCGTGAAAAATTATGTTATTATTAATATGAGAAAGTAAAATATCAATTGACAATACAAAGTAGTCGCTTTAAGGATTGATTTGCTTCGGTCCGTGAAAACCAAAACTGAAAATCCAATTATATGTTTTCGGGGTCCCTGGAACAGCGAGGCCCTAGGCACGCGCCTAGTGCGCCTAGTCGGAAATCCGCCCCTGAGCATATCCTCCGATGTACCCTCGTCGTCACTAGATCGCTTATTGCTGTTGGTATCAACTGCAGAATGACGACCTCGGAGCAGCCATGAGTCCAGATATTTGCTAGGGTTGAACTGAGTGAGAAAATGTCTTACTATCCTGATGAACATGGGTACAGAAGTTGTCCGTACAAGCAGAGATGACCTAGATGAAGTTACTATAATATTCATCTGAGAGAAACCTCTTTCACATTCACAGGACAATTATGCTCAAAGTGTGCTTTAGATGAAATAGTATGTCCGGGACTTTATTTACTTGAATCATCATCATCATCATTGTCAACCATTATCAATCCACTGCTGGACGAAGGTCTCCCCAAGTTTCCTCCACAACGGTCTGTCTTGTGCCAGTCTCCTCCATGTCACCCCTGCATACTTTCGAATTTCATCCACCCATCTCCCATGTGGTCTTCTTCTGGGTCTTTTCCTGTCCCTTGGAATCCAATCTAAAATTTCGGCTGTCCATCGATGATCTGTCCTTCTGGCAGTATGTCCAGCCCATTGCCATTTCAGGGATTTAACTCTGATCATGATGTCTTCCACTCTTGTCATTTTTCGGATCCACGAGTTCCTCTTCTTATCTCTCCTGGTTACACCAAGTATGCACCTCTCCATGCTTCTTTGAGTTGTCTGCAGCCTTTGTATGTCTCTTTTAGTTAAGGTCCACGTCTCTGCACCATATGTAAGCACTGGAAGGATGCATTGATCAAACACTTTTCTTTTAAGACATAATGGCATATTGCTCTTGAAAATTATGCTGTTTCTTCCAAAAGCTCTCCAGGCAAGTTTTGTACGCCGATTAATTTCTTCACCAATGTGACCCTCACTTGATATCTGCTGTCCAAGATAAACGTACGTGTCTGTTATCTCCAGCTTTTCTCCATCAATCGATAAATCTTCATTTCTTGTAAAAGCATTGAACATCACTTTTGTCTTCTGAAAGTTCATTTTTAATCCCACTTCTTTACTCTTGTCAGCAAGTTCCTGGATCATACTCTGCAGCTCTGATGGGGTAGTTGCAAAAATGACTACATCATCAGCAAAACGAAGGTGGGTTAGATAATCTCCATTAATCTTTATCCCCTTGTTTTCCCAGCTCAGCGACTGAAAAACACCCTCCAATGTGGCATTAAAGAGCATCGGAGATATGGTGTCACCTTGTCTCACTCCCTTTCCAATTTTTACGTGTGTTGTATTTTCAAACAGCCGAATCTTTGCACTTGCATTTTCATAGATGTTATTAATAATATTAATGTATGCATCTTCAATACCGCAGGTTTTCAGAGCCATTGTAACTGCTGATGGTTTCACCGAATCAAAGGCTTTTTCATAATCGATAAAAGCCATGCACAATGGAAGTTCATATTCCCTCGCTCTTTCAATTAGTTCTCTCAGCACGTGGATATGATCTATTGTGCTGTAGCCACTCCTGAATCCAGCTTGTTCTCTCGGTTGAGCCATGTCCAGTGTTACCTTCAAGCGGTGTGAAAGAACTTTAGTGAAGATTTTATAAACTACTGATAGGAGGCTGATAGGTCTGTAGTTTCCGAGATCCTCAATGTCACCTTTCTTATGTAGCAGGATCATTGTAGCGGTGTTCCAATCCTCAGGAATCTTTCCTTCATTAAGGCATCGAGTGAAAATTCGGGCGAGTACTGTTTCAATTTCTCCACTTGCTTCTTGTATGATGTCTACAGTAATTCCATCTTCTCCTGGAGCTTTTCCCCGCTTCATGTTCTTGATTGCATGTGCAACTTCTGCTGGAAGGACTGGAGGAACTCTGGTACTGGTATCTTTCATGATGTCTGGAGTGCATGTATCATCCCTTTCATATAATTTGGAGTAGAAATCTTTCACTCTTGTCAAAATTTCGCCTCTATTTCTTGTTACAGAACCATCTTCTTTTCTCAGTGCCAAAATCTGTTTTCTTCCCTTACTGAGATGTCCCTTTGCTATCTTTAGGCTTTGGTTGTTTTCAATTGCTTTCCTCACTAGTTCACAGTTGAATTTTCTTACGTCTTCAGTGATACTTTTTCGTACTGTCTTGCATAGCTCTATATATTCCACTTTGGAAGTCACATCTTCTTTAGTTGTCCTCATCTCTCTTCTTTTTTGCATCAACATTTTCGTTTTTCCTGATAATTTGTTTACATGCAACTTGTTCTTAGACCCAGCTAATTTTGTTGCTGTTTCCATAAGAGCTTTGGTTACTTTTCTGTTTACTTCAGAGATGTCCACTTCTTCTGATGTTAGGCCTTCTAAAGCAGAGAACCTGTTCTTCAGTTCCAACTTGAAGGTATTATGGTGTTTTTTAAGGTTGGTTATGTCAATAGATTTTGTTTGTCTTATGAGCTTGCCACGTTCAAGTTTAGTGTTGAGGTGCATCTTACATCTCACCAATCTATGGTCACTACCTGTGTTGAACTTGTTTAGCACACTGCAGTCTTCTATGACGAATTTTTTGTTACACATAATAAAATCAATTTCACTTGTCGTCCCGTTTGGATGTCTCCATGTCCATTTCCTGTGTGGCTTTTTCTTGAAGAAGGAGTTCAAGATGAAAAACCCTTCTGCCTCTGCAAACTCAACGAGAGTATTTCCACGCTGGTTTCTGTTGCCGTGACCGAATTTACCTACTGAAGTTTCATTCTGTTGCCGTTGCCCTATTTTTGCATTGAAATCTCCCATAATTATTTTCAAGTGCTGCTTACCTTTATTATTTAGATGACAAATTTCCTCATAAAATTCTTCGATTTCTTCTTCAGGATGACTTGTGGTGGGTGCATAAGTTTGAATAATCTGAGCCTGGTATCTTTTCGAGAGTTGGATAACAAGTCGTGCAGCTCTTTTACTTGAATATACTCACGGAAACCACGAACTGCTTCTCTTTCATTTAAGCGGAATTTGCATGCTAACTTTCTAATTTCAGCTTCACCAAATGTCAGATGCTTCCTAGAATTTTCTGGCCAATACTTGGAATCTAAAATCTTGGCACTTTCAGGCAAATCGGCATCATCTTTTTCAAGCAAACGCTTTCCAACACATCCTCTTTCAGACTTTTATAAAAAGCAGATGAACTTACTGCAGGACTGTGTTTTTCATTTGTGTGGAGCTCAATCCCTTTGAACTTCATGTTCTTCTGACTTTGAAAAGACCTACTGTAGTACGGACTAAGATTTTCAATTCTTTCCTCAAAAAGTTGAACTGTATTCTTTATCTTCCTGTCTGTTTTGTACAAGTCAATATTTCTCTCTTGTAAATCTAGACTTAGTTTCACACATAAGGCCCAAATCAAGAACAAACTCGCATGACGTTATGTTTGTTGAAATGCCCTCATTAAGACAGCGACCTGTTTAGCTTCTTCTGCTGTCTTTTTTTGCCTTCTGAAAGTGATGGACGAGGTCTTCAAACTCTTGCCACACTGCGGAAACAGTGCGAAATCTAGATGCAACCCAGCGAGTGCTTAAAATTCTGTCGAATTTAAGAAGTTCAAGTTCTAGAGCCGCTGCACATTCCTGTAGTTCTCTAGCATTCTCATGTGAAGTATTATAAGTCACATAAAGTTTGTCCATGAAACTCTAAGAGCGATACACTCCTGCCACATTGTTCACTGCTGTGTCACTAACAGACAATTCAAGGCGATGGCTAGCACAATGCCAGAAAATAACACTAGGAAACTTGTCTTGCATTAGCCTCAATTCGTGACCATTTGTCTTGCATTAGCCTCAATTCCTGACCACTTTGTCTTGCATTATCCTTAATTCGTGACCACTTTGTCTTGCATTAGTCTCAATTCGTGACCACTTTGTCTTGAATTAGCCTCAATTTGTGGCCACTTTGTCTTGCATTAGCCTCAATTCGTGACCACTTTGTCTTGCATTAGCCTCAATTCGTGACCACTTTGTCTTGCATTGGCCTCCATTCGTAAACACAGTACCATCCGCCGAAATATTTATAATACATTTTGCTGTCAATAAATTGCAATTTTTTAACACCTTAAGAAAAAAGGTACCGGTACTGCGTACCGCCAGAAAAAAGCACTGATCCTATGTACATTTAATCGCTGCATATTTTGAAACACATAAAATACATTCCTTTGAAAGCGGATGAATCATTTTTAATTTACTCTTTATAATTTCTTGGAAAAATATATTGTGGTCCTAATGTTCTCGAAACCTCGCCAAGATAAATTTAACCCGTAAAAAGCTTTACAAATTTACTACGTTTTTTTCCAGATATCAAAGTCAATTTTTTTATTGGAGGGTGGCGTAAGACCAACACAGCATCCATACCACAGCATCGGTCCGGGTTCGAATCAGGATTCGAACCCGGACCCTTCTCGGACGAATGCTCAAAAACCATCGCTTAGACCACTGCGCCACCGGGTCGGCATCAAGGTCAGTGGCATCTAAGTCAAAATAACGAATGAAATTTCCCAATAGTTTAGAGAGTGATTCATAGTTTAATGAAACTGGCCGTTGAGATGTGAGAGGTACACTGAGATGTCAGTTTACACAGTGCCGCAATTAAGTACGAAAAGCAGGGAAACTTACAGGAATATATTTTATTCGAAGTACATGCGTTAATACAAGATGTGGTATGGTCAGCCAACGAAAGGAAGGACGTGCAGACGTCATCTTTTGGTATGGAGTGAACAGCTGATGTCACTGTTCTTTGAATGTCTTCACCCATACAGCACAAAAAGTTTCAGATATGTATCAATAATGTTGCAATCTCTCATTTCCGTCACACTCTCAGAGATATCTTACAATTACCTTTCAGCAACATCTATTTTGGAACATAACTCTTTGTGCATTACGGTTACGTTAAAAATAGCATTCACCGATTCTACTGTTTTATAGTTTCCATTTGCTACCTCGATGTTACATTCCAGCGATATTTAAGATTTTTGGTTTCGCAACGGCGTGGATGCGCATGCGCATTTATGCCATTTCACCGAAGCACTTACGTAGTCGTTCCATGTGCTACTGGGATATTCTTTGGTGATACTGTCGTACTCGAGTAACTAGTTAGAGTACACTAGTGTCCGTCCTTAAGTTTTTGCACGCCAGTGTATAATATCTTAGTACGTTTGTTGGTTCTGAATCAGAAAAAAAGTCTCAATAAAAGTAGTTGTTAGTTTGTAAAAGTAGAAAAAAAATAATGTTGTTATATTGAGAAGTTTAACGACTACGCAAGTTTTGAAAAAAAAATAGAGTAAGATATGCATTAAAAAGTACATTTTGATGATTTATCATGAAGAAATTTAAGTCATCCTACAGAAAAATAAAATGATCTATGGAAAAAAAATGTATTTCTATTAAATAACGTATTTGTAAAGCATTTACAAAAAATAGATTAAGATACACATTAAAAGGCACATTTCGTTGATTAATCATGAAGAAATTTAAGTCATCCTACAGAAAAATAAAATGATCTATGGAAAAAAAAATAATGTATTTCTATTAAATAACGTATTTGTAAAGCATTTACAAAAAATAGATTAAGATACACATTAAAAGGCACATTTCGTTGATTAATCATGAAGAAATTTAAGTCATCCTACAGAAAATAAAATGATACGTGGAAAAAATAAAGCATTTCTATTACATAACGTATTCGCAAAGCATTGGCCTTCTCGTTAGTTCCTACAGAACACTGTAAGAGCGAGGCGACCCGTGGCCGAGTGGAATAATGCATCTGCCTAGAAAGGGGTTTGAGCCTACTGTGATCTTCGAGGATTTGTATTTCCTTCGAAAAAAAATTTCCGCATGGTCTCACCGTAAAATTTTCTGGAAAAAACAAAATGGCGTACTAAAGATATCGGTGAGACCATGTGGGGAGGTATAAAAAAATGGCGAAGAAAACATGCTCGGTAAGACCACGTGGCACACAAAATGATATGGTTGAACACAAAGAGAAAATGGCGGACAAAAGATGGTCGGAAAGAACAAGTGGAAAACAAATGGCAGCGGCTGACGTCATGATTGGCCAAGAATCGACCACACCCACATCCGTCCTTGAGGCAGCACGTGGACGGCTTCCTTCGTTACAGAAACCCCCTATTATCACGTGGTTAGATCGCTTGTGGTTAGGGGCCGAAAATTAAGTTGCACAACCAATATATTCACATATATTCACTCCCTTGAGAAAGGGCTGTGACGGAATCCTAAGTTTCCGGGTCAGCCGGCAGACCATTCTTGAAGGAGCGATCACTGTAGAAGAAAGAAATTAATTCCAGACGATGTGTGGAAGAAGCATCACACATTTTTCGAAGCGAAAAAAGAAATCTCATTAACTCCAGATGATGTGTGGAAGGAACACCACGCATTTTCGGAAGAACGTAACGACCAGAGATTCATTTTTACGTTCGGGCGCCGAAGTGAAACCCAAATTTGGTGGTGGCGAGACTCGAACTTATATCCTTCTGTTACGGAGCCGAATGCTTTCCCAATCAGGCTATGCTGGCGAAGGCTTATCACTGCTACTTGCCGTCTTGGCATGTGCGTCACCACTGTAGTACATCATATAAGGTATCTCCCTTTGAGAAAGGGCTGGGAAGGAATCATTAGTTTCCGGGTCAGCCGGCAAACCATGCTTGAAGCAGCTCACTGTAGAATCTGATTAATTCCACTCGATGTCTCCGATATGGGTCTGAGTTCGAATCCCGGTTAGGCATGGATGTCATGTTTGTCTTACGGCACTGGCTCTCTCCCTTCCCCAGAACCAGTGGCCTTAAATTAGGGATGGGCAACTGTTTATAGCCCATTAAGTTGTTTACGGTGGTCGTAAAACCTTAAACCAAAAAAAAAAAAAAAAAGAAAGAAAGAAAGAAGAAGTACCACACAATTTTCGAAGCACTGAAGAACGACGAATTTTCACTAATTCAAGACCGATGGGTGGGCCAAACAGCACTCATTTTTCGAACTTTCCGGCCAGGAGATTAATTTTGCGTCCTGTCGCGAATATAGCGAAACCGCCCATTTGCCGGTATAGAGTTTCGAAGTCATGACACCTCGCTTCGGAGCCAGTTGTCCTCCCTTCTAAACTACACCGACGAAGCTTATTTCGCCGCCCCGGTGGCGTAGTGGTCTAAGGCGTTGGCCTCTGATCATTCGTCCGAAGGGGTCCGGGTTCGAATCCCGGTGAGGCATGGATGTTGTGTTTGTCTTACGGCACTGGCTCTCTCCCTTCCCTGGAACCAGTGACCCTAAATTAGGGACGGGCGACTGCTTATAGCCCATTGAGTTGCTCACGGTGGTCGTTAAACCTCCAATCAAAAAAAAAAAAAAAAAAAAAAGAAGCTTATTTCCGCAACTTTGTCGTCTTGACATGTGCGTCACCTCTGTAGTATGTCACAATTCAAATCTGTTTCCATATTAACACCAGGATAGCGCGGCTTTTTGGGTGCCACATCGAGCTCGCATTACCGTTAATTTACTGGACATTCTTTTTTTCTTGAATTTTTTGTTGTTGTTGTTGTTGTTGGAGATTAAACGACCACCGTGGACTATAAGCAGTCGCCCGCCCCTAATTTAAGGCCGATAGTTCCAGGGAAGAGAGAGAGCCCGTGCCATAAGACAAACACAACATCCATGCCTAACCGGGATTCGAACTCAGACCCATCTTGGACGAACGATCAGAAGCCTGCGCTTAGACCACTTCGCCATTGGGGCGGCACTGAGCTTTCGATGCCAGCGATATATGCATATTTGGGGGGGGACAAGCGCTAAGCTGAAGAACAATGTCAGATATACATACCATACATGCCCCACCTGCAGCTCAAACCCCCACTCGGATTCGCGCCTCTGATTACTCGCCTACCAAGTCTGAAAAAAAAATTCAAATCGCGCTGGTGACGAAAATGAAGCGAAAAATCACAAATAATGTCCTCTCCTACAAAAACGTTTCTCTTGTTTTTAATTGTTTGCTCTTTTGTTTTTGGGTTTGTGAAAACACAAATTTGTTGGTGACGTAGATCGAATCAGCGTCCCCTCGCTCCGAAGCCAGTTGCTCTAACCGCCTAAACTACACCGACGGAATGTATCGCTGTAGAGCTGTCGTCTTGACACGTGCTTCACCTGTGTAGTACGTCACAGGTTTAACGAAATACTATCAGCATCTAACGCTATAAGCAGTTGTTGATCTCAAATTTAAGGCAGCTGTTTCCAGTGAGGGGGTCAAAACTAGCCCAGAATTGGCAAATAAACCACCCATACCTCATCCGGAACTCGAACCCTGGCCTATCACTGGCGAATGGTCAAGATCCCGCGCTACTGACCACTAGGCTGCTAGAGCTGCTAAAAATTGTTTCAGTCCATAACAGAAACACATCCCGGAAGTAATTACGTTCCTTTTGGATATTTTAAATACCACTCGTGGAAACAGTGCATATACATGGTGGAAAGGAAAGACCGCATAAACACCCAAGAGAGTTATTCCTTGGGTCAGTTCAAGCATAAAATGTTCTATGACATTTTTGGATTTAAGGCTTAGTTTTCCAGTAAGTCCCCAAAGGTGCGTGCGGTCACGTCCGGAATCGCCTGTTTTTGAGGCTTCAAGCACAACCCCAGTGTCACGCAGGAAAGAGCGTGGCGTATGCATGATGCTGCAATCGCAGTACTAACCTTGTCGCAGTACAACAACAGTCATCCAGCCTGTTTCCGTAGTCGTGTTACGGCCGCGATTGTCGAGATATACGTCCTCGGAGAGCACTGCGATATGTAAATCAGTCGTGATGACTGCCGAGGTACTGAGCTTGCAGAATCAGCTAAGAGCTTTCCTGCATGACACTCGGGCTGTGCTTGAAACCTCAAAAACAGGCGATTCCGGACGTGACGTCATGCACCTTTGGAGGCTTATATCTGGAAAACTAAGCCCTAAATCAGAAAATGTCGTAGAACATTTTATGCTTGAATTGACCCAAGGAATCACCCCCTGGGGTGTTTATGCGGACGTTTCTTTCCACCCTGTATAATGAAAACCGAATTGTAATTCTACGGGGATCTCAGTTTGAACAGACTTTTTAACCCTTTAAACATCCGATGTACCTGTAACAAACTGTTCCCCAAATTTTCTCCGCTCCCCAAATAGAAATGTTTACATAGCGGCCTGGTTTTGCGAAAGCTACTGCGCAAACACTTCTTTTCCATCTCAGCATTAAAAACCACAAACCTGCCACTGGTACGAAACTCTCCATCCCAGCACTTTATTCTCTGCTCTATGATCCAAGGCATGATGTGTGAGGGCTAGTCCCCCTGACAAGTACATCGTACCACTGGGCAGAAACAAGTGACTCAAACATCCTCTCTCTGGTTTCTTAGGCGCGTCGTTATTGTTATAGCGTTTTTAACAAATAATAAACTAAAGAGCAAAACATTATGACCAGCGCGATAGCAGGTAAACGACGCCTCGTGTGAGGTCATGAAACGGCATAAATAACGCCTAACACTAAGCTCTGTTAATCATTGTTATTCTTTATCTTCAAATTGGAAAGGCAGCGGACTTATGACAAAGGCCAAAGTTTAATGGCCAGACGACTAGGTCACAGCATTTCCGAGACAACAAGGCTTGTGGAATGTCCACGGTCAGTCGTGGTCAGTACCTTCAAAAAGTTGTCCCATCGGAAAGGTGTGGGCCAACCACGGCTCACTTATGCTAAACGTGAGTGAAGGCTACCCCGTAACCCATACAACACAAAACGTTTCAGATATGTATCAATAGTGTTACAATCTCTCATTTTCGTTACACTTTCAGATATATCTTACAATTACGCATCAGCAACATCTATTTTGGAACATAACTCTTTGTACATTACGGTTACGTTAAAAATAGCATTCACCAATACTACTGTTTTATAGTTTCCATTGTACTGCTTGCTACCTTGATGTTACATTCCAGCGATATTTAAGATTTTTGGTTTCGCAACGGCGTGGATGCGCATGCGCATTTATGCCATTTCACAGAAGCACTCTCGCAGTCGTATTTCCACGTGCTACTGGGATATTTTTGGTGATACTGTCGTACTCGAGTTAGCTAGTTAGTTGATTTAATATTTCATACTATGTTTGTTTGCTTTTTTTGTGATTCAAGATCATCTGAAAGTAAGTAATTGTTTTGATTATTATAATTTTTAAATTCTAAAAAGCATTTTATAAAATCTAAGTAGATGAATGTGTTGTTGTATTAGTACACTATACCAGCATGTGTTTTTTTACTTGAAGCTGAGAAATTTCATATTGGTAGTAGGTATTTAGAGAAATGACGAATTTGATTTTCTTTCTTTTTTTCGCTGACATATAGTCTATTCCACATGTATAATAAAAATTCGACACCTTCACTTGGGATCGATTTTTATTTTTTTTGTTAACAATATACACTGACGGAAAAAAATCCTAACACCAAGAAGGGGTTGTGTTAGATAAACGACAGTTGGTAGGCGGTGAGAGTACATCTGTAAGATGACGTCTATGTAAATTTTGCGCTCGGCGCATACGTGTGGCGCTAGTAGCGCCCCTTGGAACATGCAAAGCAGGTTTGCTGTAAATACGCGCTGTAACGTTCGTGAGCGTTAGTTATCGTTGAGATTCGACGTAGTGTGTTGATGTTAGTCAAGAATGCCTTTAAGAAGACGAAGAAGCCATTATCAACAGCTCACGGAGTTTGAACGAGGTCGTGTAATAGGGCTACGAGAAGGTGGATTTTCTTTCCGCAATATTGCAGAACGACTTGGCAGGAATGTAGCCACTGTGCATGACTCTTGGCAGCGGTGGTCAAGGGAAGGTACTGCCTCAAGAAGACCGGGTTCCGGCCGGCCACGTGGCACTACTGAGAGGGAAGACCGCCGTGTACGGCGTATGGCCGTGGCGCATCGTACCGCGCCTGCGGCAGCAATTCGAGCTGCAGTTGCCACCACAGTGACACAACGAACTGTTACAAATCGGTTACTTGAAGGACAGCTCCGAGCCAGACGCCCTGTAGCGTGCATTCCACTTACTCCAAACCACTGCCATTTGCGACGGCACTGGTGTCAAGCTAGAGCTCATTGGAGGACGGAGTGGAGATCTGTTGTGTTTTCTGATGAAAGCCGTTTCTGCCTGGGTGCCAGTGATGGCCGTGTGTTGGTTAGAAGGAGGCCAGGTGAGCGTCTGCAACCAACCTGTCTGCGGCCGAGACACACTGGACCTACACCTGAAGTTATGGTCTGGGGAGCAATTTCCTATGACAGCAGGAGCACTCTCGTGGTTATCCCACGCACCCTGACGGCACAGTTGTACGTCGGTCTGGTGATTCAACCTGTTGTGCTGCCATTCATGAACAGCATTCCAGGGGGTGTTTTCCAACAGGATAACGCCCGCCCGCATACCGCTGTTGTAACCCAACATGCTCTACAGAGTGTCGACAAGTTGCCGTGGCCTGCTAGATCACCAGATCTTCCACCAATCGATCACGTATGGGACATCATTGGACGACAACTCCAGCGTCACCCCCAACCAGCATTAACCGTCCCTGTATTGACCGACCAAGTGCAACAGGCATGGAACTCCATCCCACAAACTGACATCCAGCACCTGTACGACACAATGCATGAACGTTTACGTGCTTGCATTCAACATTCTGGCGGTTACACCGGTTATTAATGTACCAGCATTTCACATTTAAAATGGCTCTTCTCGCGCTTACATTAAGCTGTGATCTTGAAACCTTAATCGATTAAATATGTTACCTATACAAATGTATTGCCGCCATTTCATTCCTCTACAACTATTTTTTCGTGGTGTTGGGCTTTTTTCCGTCAGTGTATAAACGCCGCCACTGTTCCCAATAGACAGCGGACTGCGTTGAACCTGTGAACGCCGCCCCGGTGGCGCAGTGGTCTAAGCGATGGCCTCTGATCATTCGTCCGAACGGGGTCCGGGTTCGAATCCCGGTGAGGCAAGGATGTTGTATTTGTCTTACGGCACTGGCTCTCTCTCCCTCCCTGGAACCATTGACCCCAAATTAGGGACGGGCGACTGCTTATAGCCCATTGAGTTGCTCACGGTGGTCGTTAAACCTACAATCAAAAAAAAAAAAAAAAAGAACCTGTGAAAACGTAAACAACTCGTAATACGACTGTTGTTGCTGTTGAAACAGCTGTCTAGTGTAATACGTTTTATTGTGATATTACAAAGTTTATTAAACTATAATATTCAACGTAGTAAATACGTAACAGTAATAGGATGATGTCACAAATATCTTTCAAATACGTAACAGTAATGTAACAAAGTTACAAATATCTTTCAAATACATAACAGTAATGAAACGAAGTTACAAATATCTTTCAAATACGTAACAGTAATGTAACGAAGTTACAAATATCTTTCAAATACGTAACAGTAATGTAACGAAGTTACAAATATCTTTCAAATACGTAACAGTAACATGAAGTTTATATGTTGAAGTTACAAAGACCTTTCTCTGTAACGTATCGGTTATGTTTCAAAGTTATATAACGTTTGAAGGTCTTTTGACGTAACAGTAAGGTTTCTGAAACATTACTGTTACATTGCGCAACGTATCTGAAAATTCTCAATGTTTCAGTGCTACGTACTTGTAACATATACGAAATATTATGTGCTGTGTGGGAAGTTACGATCCAACAGAAGGGATACTACAGCCCAACTCGCCGGTAATTTGAATGCTGGTGACAGAAGTAATGTGCCAGAACATACGATACATCGAACCCTGCTGATAATAAGAGTGCGTAGCCGCTGGCCGTTCCCCATGCCCATGCTAACTTCGGTTTACCGTAAAGCACCTACAATAGGCAGACTGTATAATGAAACCTCTAGAAATCTTGTAGCATACATACTTCGCCCGGTAAGGGATGCTTTGGCTGCTCGTGGAGAACTAACATCATACACTGATGGCCACCCAAAATGCAACACTAAGAAGGAAGCATCCGATTGGCCTGAAATTCGCAGCATGCGTCGCCCGCGAGAGGACATGCAAACGATTAGCATTGCAGGGCATATGCAATTCATGTGCGCCCGGCACGCCACCGAGAAGCACTATAACAAGGGTGCACAGAAGGCGGGGTGTAAGTAGTGGAAGTATGTTGTGCTGCCGGACCAGTGCGTGGCAAGCTTCCTGATGCCTCGTCGCAGAATACGGCAGTCATTCCAGCACGTATGGGATTTGAAAGAGGACGAATAGTGGCTTATCGCGACAGCGGTTTATCGTACCCAGACATCGGCGCCCGTGTGGGATGACATCCATCCAAAGTGAGGCGAGTATGGATTTGGGATTTGGTGGGGGCAGGAGAGACGGACGGACCGACGTGACCGAACGAGAGGACCGGCATGTTGTGCGGCGGACATTGACGGCTCGTGCCGCCACATCACGAACGTTAGCGCAGGAATTAGGGTGTGTTGCGCAACAACCTGTGTCAGCACGTACCGTTTGACGTCGTCTGCAGGAGCGGGGGACTTGTCGCACGGCGCCCATTGCTCCGATTACAATTGACGTTACACCACCGGCGAGTGCGGCGGCAGTGGGCCGTTGAACGCCGCACCTGGACTACGGAATGGCACGACATTGTCTTCTCCGACGAATCCCGCTTCTGCCTGCAACACCACGATGGTCAGATCCGCGTGTGGCGGCACCGCGGCGAGAGACTGTATGACGCCTGCATTATGCATCGCCATACCGGTCCGTCGCCTGGCGTTATGGTTTGGGGCGCAATTGGATATGACACCCGCACCCCTCTGGTAAACATCGCCGGTACACTCAACAGCCACCGCTTGATCTCCGACGTTTTGGAGCCTGTAGTTCTCCTTTTCCTGCAGGACTTGCCAGCCGCCACGTTTCAACAGGACAATGCGCGCCCGCACGTGGCACGCATCGTGCAACAATTCTTCACGGCCCACCAGGTGTCACTGCTGCAGTGGCCCGCCTGTTCTCCCGATATGTCGCCCATCGAACACGTCTGGTCGCTGATCGGCAACCGAGTGGCCCGGCAAGCACCACCAGCTGCTACGCCTGATGAACTGTGTCAACGTGGGGAAACAGCCTGGACCGACGTACTCCAAGCCTACATCCAAAGCCTCTTTCGTTCGATGCCGCGGCGTGTAGCGGCCGTTATTGCCAGCCATGGGGGCCACACGAACTGTTGATGTCTGCGTGTTCCGCAAGTCGCACGGGCCTGTAAGCTCAATCGCTTCATCTTTGTATCTGTTGTTATGTGTCCAGTAAATCTGGCTTTGCTATCTCGTGTCCTTCTTGGTGTTGCATTTTGGGTGGCCAGCAGTGTATTAGGCAGGTGGTCATAATGTTTTGGTTCTTCGGTGTAAGTCAAAAACTTTTAGTTTGAGTCATCTTCCTAAATGAGCTCTTTGAATAACAAAGCTAAGGTGAAAGCAACGCTTTCGGATGAGCTGGTTCACTCTTTCCTCCCACGTTCCGCTTACTTCTTAGACTGCGAAAAAATTGGATCAAGCTGATTTCAGACTATTTTGCTTAACCCAAGTTAATTCTCAAGAAACGCATATAGTGTATTAAATCCGTGTGGTGTAATAAGCACAAAGATTCGCCAAGTCTTCTCACTTCACTACGAGGCATTTTCAAGGCAATAGTAGACGTAAAAATGCTATAGAAATAAAAAAGATTTATTTTTATGCGATACCAGAAGTGGAGAACCTTTTCATGTTGGAAGGCGGCATTAAGTCAGCTGTAATCTAACAAGGCCGCATTCAAGAAACTTCAATTAGATATACTTCGGAACGTACATTATTTTGTAAAACTCTTACTGTGTACTAACTAACTTCCAAAAATACTAACAAACTGACTTCAAAAAAAATTTTAATTCTGAAGTTAACTAACTTTTTAATGACTTTGTTGTGACTGAATTTTGTTGGAAAGCATTTGAATGTTTGGTTGCAACGTGGAAGTCCGCACTTTTAGTTGATCCTCTGGATGGGTATCCATCATTTCGGACCTAAAGGGCGTCTTGATTTGGGTTAGGTAGGAGAATGTAGATTCGTAACAGTAAGTGGTTGAAAAGCAAGAAAGCATTTTTCGTGCATGTTGCCGAGGTCGAGGGTATTCTATTGCATTTTTCAATATTTCAGCTGGATTTTTCTAAGTGTCAAATAAGGACTTTAAAATGTCATCTTCTGATAGCTCAATCAATTCCATCTGTAGCTCTTTAGGAGCTATAGAACAAAATCACGAGGGTAGCAAGTGTATAAGGTAATTTTCTTTCCGCTGTAACTTAGTCTTAACATCAGTAATTACGTTAAGTGTGCTAAGTTAATGCAGTATTAGAAGGTACCATACACCTTACAAGAATATCAAACAGAGGTCATCGCTCTTTCCACGTTTATAAGTGAGTCACAGAAAAATTCTCATTGGCTGCCACCGGGAATCGAACCCAGGATCTTCCAGTTACGCGCCAGATGTGCTACCACTGCACCACAGCGGCTTCCAATTCCTCCAGACTCACATACACTAACTGCAAAACCAATTTGGCAGGTTGCTTTCTGGAGCCCCGCACAATGCTGGGGATTCACCAAAGATGGTAAGCAGCAACTGAACAAATAATTAGAAGGCGAATAAATAATTAATACAGACATTTGACGTGGACTAGGAATATCAAACAGAGGTCATCGCTCTTTCCACGTTTATAAGTGAGTCACGGAAAAATAATTATTTTTCCGTGACTCACTTATAAACGTGGAAAGATATAAACGTTTATAAGTGAGTCACGGAGAAATAATGATTTTTCCGTGACTCACTTATAAACGTGGAAAGATATAAACGTTTATAAGTGAGTCACGGAGAAATAATGATTTTTCCGTGACTCACTTATAAACGTGGAAAGAGCGATGACCTCTGTTTGATATTCCTAGAGCACGTCAAATGCCTATATTAACCTTACAAGAAAGAATTCAAGTAGTACTTACAAATACTTTTACTATGCTTGCATGGGTTAACTTCACACTCACATATGATTTACTGGCTTACTCAATACAATATCAGTGATTTAACATCTAAACACAGTATGACAGCACGTCTATCATCAATAACATCAATCCTCTTAAACAGATCAGATCTCATGTAGAAGATTTTAGGAACGGAGTGTCTGACCCCAGGTCCTAAACAACCCTTAGAAATAAGAAGCTAAGAGATTTGGGCTAGAGTGCCCGATAGGAAAGTGACGTCCTCTTAAACAGAGTAGAGCAGATCACATGTAGAGGATTTTAGGAAGGGAGTGTCAGACCCCAGGTCTTAAACAACCCTTAGAAATAGAAAGCTGGAGTGCCTGATAGGAAAGTGACACGGAAGCGAAGTAGAAAGGGGAGGAAGACGCCCTTATTTATTACCGGGGGGGGGCAGTACCCGGGGACCGATGGCTTAACGTGCCCATCCGACCACACGCGGCCCATCCTCTTAAACAGCCGTTGCATTGCCTTTTTATCTACCGTTCGTATCCGGGCACACATACGTTGCACTTGTTCCGACCTCAGGGTGTTGCCAACAGTATTCTCGTTTGAGGGAAAAGACATAACGTTAAGGTTTGAAAATGCCTAAGAGAACAAACTCAAATTTACAGAGAAAAAGAAACTCAAAAGAAAAGTTGAAATAGAATATACATCAAACAAAGGTCTTCGCTCTTTCCACGTTTATAAGTGAGTCACGGAAAAATTCTCATTGGCCGCCACCGGGAATCGAACCCAGGGTCTTCCAGTTACGCGCCGGATATGCTTCCACTACACCACAGCGGCCTCGAATTCCTTCCAAACTCACACACGCTAACTGCCAAGCGAATTTGGCAGGTTGCTTCTTGGAGCCCCGCACAATGCTGGGGATTCACCAAAGATGGTAAGCAGCAACTGAACAAATAATTAGAAGGCGAATGAATAATTAAATCCCCAGCATTGTGCGGGGCTTCAAGAAGCAACCTGCCAAATTGGCTTGGCAGTTAGCGTGTGTGAGTCTGGAAGGAATTCGAGGCCGCTGTGGTGTAGTGGAAGCATATCCGGCTCGTAACTGGAAGACCCTGGGTTCGATTCCCGGCGGTGGCCAATGAGAATTTTCCGAGACTCACTTATAAACGTGAAAAGAGCGAAGACCTTTGTTTGATGTTCCTGGTCCACGTAAAATGTCTATATTAATTAAAATAGAATATACGTTACAGGTGTCAAAATAGCCTTTATGACTTACTAATGTTTTAAATGTGGTCGTCAGTCGGGAGCATTATTTTGTTGAATCGTCTTTTACTCTTTGGTATTTTAAATGCGGTTATTTTAAGATTAAGATAAAAATGGTAAAAGGTGAACAAAAATATATTAATAAAAGTAAAAGTACTTGTTCTGCAAAATTTAGATTCACTCAAAATCCCGCACTTAGTGGCCTAGAAGGCCGCAGGACCATTGCCTTTTCCAAGGCAATTATAGTATTTGCATGTCTACCATTTCCTTGAAAAAGCCTCCTAGCGGAGTGCGAAAGCTTGGCGAATCTTTGTGCTGACTACACCACAAAAATAAACGGATTTAATATGCTATATGCGCTTCTTGAGTATTCACAGTCTGGTGTATTTAAAATACCGTTACCGAGTTAATTCGTCCGATCCGGAAAAAGGGTTAAATAAGGCTCTCTAGGATAGGTGTCCTGTTCTAAAGATACTGGACGGGCCAGTGTAATCCAAAAAAAGTGTAAGTACTTCTCTTTCTAATTTTAATTTTTGATATCAGTAAAAATAATGCCTCTAAAATAAGTAATTCAAGGATTCAGATAACAACCACTTAAAGTAAGATTTCTTTAGGCGGTGTGGAGCTCTGATCTTTCCTATTAGTTTTATTTCTTAATTGATTTACTACAACCACAAAACAGAAATATTGTGAGGAATGCTCATAATATGTATAAAAAGGAAGTGTTCTTTTCTAAATACATAATTGTTTTATGAACAACGAATTTTTAATTGTTTTGATCAGTTATTTTCTGTATCAATAGCAGTAACTTGTTTTTTTTTTTTTTTAAATAAAGCTGGATAGAGTTTCTACTTTACATTTTCTTGATAAGTTCATCGTTCAGATATTCCATAGCTCTACATATTTCGAAACGAAATAGAAGGGTATACACAAACCAGAATAATGAGCAACGTATCTGGTGAAATAAACGTATTATTCATATCCTCTTGAGCAAGAACGACAAAGCTCTTCTAACAAATAGAAAACGCAACATTTCACCTAAAAGCATGATCCTAGAATTCTTCGAAGATGTGGAAGTACGTTTGACTCGTTCGGTTTCCAAATGTAATCTTCAGAGGTCTTCCGAAATGGTTCAAAGGATATATTTTGCAATAAGCAGTAACCAATATGCCCGGATTATCCCTCCCCTGAGAATTCTTTGTAAGTGTAAACAAGAAACTTTGATGTCAGTGGTTACTATAATCGTCACATTTCTTTATTTATTCTATGTACAATGTGAAACACTATTGATTGCCATGAACGAGAGCACTATGTTTCCCTAAAATATTACGAATTGCATTTTAATATCCTAGAATAAACTGAGAAATTTTACGATTAGATAATGTTTAATGGCGGAATTAAAAGCTGCAACACCGTTTGAAGCTACTGGAATTTACATTTTTTCAGTGACGGTAAAACGTACTAGATAAAGAAGTATTTTCAATTCGTATCAGATTAAACATTAGTATAATCGTAGTTTGCCCTCAAAACACGATTCACACTCAAAAGTATTACAAACACACTCGAGTTAAAAACATTTACTAAAAACTGCACTATACTGACGAAAATCACCGGACACCTCTTCGAAAGCAAATGAACGGAACCGCTGCGTTGTTCAGATGCGCGGTACAGCTGCAAACGGTATAAAAACAAGCCTGCAGCTGACCGCGATCATATCGCACTTTGAGGTTGAGGGAATATGTCGCGGCGGGAGAGAACTGACTTTGGGAAAGGAAAGATTGTTGGGTGTCATATTAGTGTGTTGTCCCTAAGAGAAACCGAGGGGCGTTTAAACATACCCAAGTCAACTGTTTCGGGGTACTGAATAAGTGGAAGACACATGGCATGCCTGATGTAGCAAAACGTACCGGCAGACCAAAGAAAATCAGTGATAGAGGACGTCGAAGATTCAGGAGAGACGTTACAGCTAATCGACGTAGTACTGCACAAGACCTCAGTGTACAAGTGAGTAAAAATGCTGGAACTTCGGTATGTGCACCTGCCATTCGCAAAAACTTCATTCCATCGATTACCGTGGTCGTGCGGCTGCTCATAAGCCTTTCATTTTAACTCGGAATGCTACTCGTTGTTTCGCATGGTGTAAAGAACATTTATTGTGGACCGTAGATACACGATTCATCAGTCTGATGACCGCGTGTGGGTATGGCGGCAGCCGGGAGAACGCTATTTATCACAGTGTACTGTTCCTACGGTCATGTTTAGAGCTGGCAGTGTACTCGTGGGGGGCGGTTCCTGGTATGGTCACGGCTCATTGGTTATTGTGGACAAGCCTGTTAAATAGCACGTCTACCTCAATATTTTGGACAATTATGCCCTACCAACTCTGTGGCAATACTATGGAACCGAGCGTTGTTGGTACCAGCAGGTTAATGCACCGAGCCATAAAGCAAGGTTTCAAAATCGCTTTAATATTATTCATCATAACAAAACATAAGAGGGAGACGTACAGTGCTGGGCGTCTCACTGGGAAATAATACAAACTGTTAAAACATGATGATATATACACTGCAATGACAATGGGGATGAATAACAAATGCTGCAAGCAAAGCTTATTGCATAAAAATTGCAGAAGTGACAGAGAGAAACACATCGTGTCACATGACATTGGCTGGGCATGATTTACAAGATAACACAGGCGAAACAATAATACACAATTAGAAAAAGAACAGCACAAACACCGCCGTGAAGGTAAAACATTACATACATGAGATAAAAACACAGCGTGCACAATTGTGCAAGTTATTTAACGAGGGCACCAAAGCAACATAATACAGGCGGGGTGAAAGTAAGTAATGTACACGAGTAAGCATGAAAATACACTGAGGCATTCACAATTCAACGGTAGCGTGGATTGCACGAGTCGTCGAGTGGAGGAGGGGCACCAGGGTGCCACGGAACTCAGCAATGTAGGTGTAGAATGTCCTAGGATACTGATAGGTGTAGCAGTTAAGAATCAACCGCAAACCATGGAGCGACCGGCGCCCACGTAGCATAGAAGGTGGCTTCTCGACGACTGGAAGAAGCCGACTGGTACTCCAGGCGGAGTCGAGAAAGCAATCGATCTTGAAAATGGCACAAAAGTGCTGCGCTGGCCTGGTGTAAAGAGACCGGCGAGGAAACGCTGCGGAGTTGTTGAAGGTATACGTAAATAACGTGTTTAACCAGCACGAAAAGATAGGCACATACTGACGGAAGAGGCGTAGGTGGATGAGCCCGCAGAAGAAGATGTCTGTAGGCAGTGAACGGAAGATCTTGAGAACAAGAGTGACTGGCAATCCGGAAAGCCTGGTGGAGGAGAGGCATCAGGATGGGACAGTAAAGGTAGACGTGAGAAACGTCTGCCTCCTGTGCGCAGAAGGAGCAGAGAGGGGAGGAGAGAAGAGACATGCGAAAGATAAGATACGGAACAGGGAGGCGATTATGCAAAAAGAGCCAGTGGGTATTAATTTCAAGAGGGGCGGATAAGGGTGAGCGGGCAGCGGCCCAGACAAGAGGAAGAGAAGCAGGGGGAACCTCCAGAATAGAAAGCGGTGAAGGGGTGGCAAGGTGCACTAGAAAACGATAAAGAGATTTAGAGGAGAGAGGAAGAACCGAGTTTGTCGGAGGAAAAACGGCAGCGGAAGAGGGGCAGAAAAGACAGAGACGAGACCGGTGGGGGAGACAAGATCAGGGAAAAGCGAAAGAAGTGCAGTTAGCAGAGAGTCATAGACCAAATGGGCGGATGGGGACGAGAGAATAGCAGGGGGAGGCCAGAGAAAGGGCGCCAGGATAGATCCGAGTTAGTGAGGTCTTGTACGGTTACTACACCTGCTCGGAGCCAAGAGGGGAATGAAAAACAGGGGAGATGGGGGGATGAACAAGGGAGTTGAAGAAGAGGGGTTCAGAAAGAAGCTCTAGAGTTGAAGAGGGAGGGGAGCAAATGAGGGGGAGAGAGCGAAGGTGAGTGAGGGCTTCAGAATATGCAGGTGGGAGTTTGGAGAGGGGGGAAGGACAGCAATCCATGAGAACTAAAGAAAGAAAGGAAAAATGTGGGTTACGCAAGGAGGCAAGAACGTCACGTACCTGAACTGCGGAAGCCATTGGAGCAGTGAAAAGGTGAATGAAGTTGATCACTCGGCTTGCTTTGTAGCACAGCGGGACATCAGGTAGGCCAGCACCACCATAGGAGGGAGGAGCACAGAGCTTCTGGACGTTAATCCAGTGATGACCCGCCCACATTACTCGAGTAAGGCAGCGTTTAACCTCCTGGAGACAGAAAAGCGGGGTCGTAGATGCAATCCAAGAATGCTTGCAGATGGACAGAAGGTATGTCCTGGTGAGATTTGCACGCTGGTAGTAGGACGTACAGAACTGCGCACGACACCAGAATGCAGCTGTGCGGAGGAGGCGAGGATGGAGTTCCGTGCGAGTTGCACTGGATGTAGCTTGTGGTGCGCCTAAGTGCACACCCAGGAAGCGTTGGGTAGTGGATTACCATGTGCCCCCCCCCACCCCACATGGAGCATCCAAGCGATTGGACCACGACCCGCACCACAATCCAGTTCTCTTAGATGTATTCAGTTCAGCTGCAGAACATGAAGCATATGCGGAGAACAATCGACGAAGCAGTTGGAACTGTGAGTCGCTACGAATGCAGACGGTGATGTCATCTGCATAAGCAGAGTAAATGACTGAGTGATGCCGTGAGCTGGCAACTGGTGGTGGAAGTTGTGCTAGGAGAGATGTTTGCAGAGAGCGTAGAAAAGGCTCGACGGCAATCCCAAACAGTTGATCAGAAAGCGGGCAGCCCTGACGAACTCCCCGCTTGAAGGGAACATGTGCTGTGAGAAAAGATGCCGTCTTGACATGGAAAACGGCATCCCGGTAGAGGGAGAGAAGAACGGAGACAAATTGTGGAGGAAAGCCAAAGTGTAGCAGGGTTTGTGTTAAATAGGCGTGTGAGATATTATCGAAAGCGGAACGGAGGTCTAAGGAAAGGAGAGCAAGAGGTTCAGAATGAGTCTTGGCAAGATGAATGAGATCGCGAAGAAGTTGAACATTGGAGGAAAGAGAACGGCCAGGAACAGTATAGGTTTGAAAGTCAGCAAGGATGTGAGGGAGGATAGAGTTTAGTCGACGGGAAAGAAGCTTAGTATAAAGTTTATAATCTTGATTAAGAAGAGAAATGGGGCGCCAATTTCCCAAGTCAAGAGGGTCACCCCTCTTGGGAAATAGGACCACATGTGCGTCCGTGAAACTCCTCGGGAGGGGGAGCAGTTAAATGCAGCAGAAAAAGCGGAGAGGAGAAAAGGCAACAAAAGAGGCAAGAACGCACGGTAAAAAGGAAAGAGAGGCCGTCCGGACCCGGAGCGGCATGGGGGTTAAGGAAAGAGAAGGTGTCGGACACCTCCGTGGATGTGGGTGAAAGAGACAGGGTGTGAGCAAGATGAGACGGAACTTGAGGCAGGTTATTGAGAAGATGGGGGAGAGCAGAGGGAGAAGAGGGGAAGAGTTTCACTGAACTTGGTGGTATAGAACTGACGAACGTGAGAGCAAATCGCTGCCGAATCGGATGTGATTTCGCCAGAGGGGAGGCGAAGATGACGAAGCGAGGTAGAAGACTTACGTGCAGATTCCATTGATGTTAGAAAATCATAGGTGCATTCCTCCGGATTGAGATGTTTAATGCGCAGACGTAAAAGGGCTTGCTGCGCAAGAGGTTTCAGCAAAGCCTGGAGCTCCGCCTGATATGCTGGAAAAAGCGGATCTGATAACCCAATCAGTGTGAGCATCTGCCTGGCGTGATCGAGGCGCATCTGAATAGAAGTCTTCATGGTGAAGGAAAGTTGCTTGATATGTAAGAGGAGCTGATGCTTGACACGAAGCCAATACGTCAAGGTACAGGGTGCGGAATGCAACCCTGCGCGACGAGCAGCGAGGAAAGAACGGACAGAGGCACAAAATTCAGGATCAGTGAGGAGATTGGAGTCAAATGTCCACGGACGTACAGTCCGAGGGAGTGACGCCGCAACAAACACTGTGAGGGTAACCGTGCAGTGGTCTCAGGAAGCAGTAGGTTGATGTTGCAACTCGGTAATAGACGCAAGAAGCGGTGTGGAAACGTAAACCCGATCCAAGCGTGCAGTTGATGGAAGCTGACTCCCAGACGAGCGCCACGTGTGTGAGGTCTCTTGTGGATGAAGGCGCCTATAAGCATCGGTGAAGGAGAAATCAGCAACAAGGTCATGGAGTAGTGCGACGAGATCCGTCCGACGCTCTCGTGACGAAGGAGAGCGATACAGAGCCGGGTCAAGGGTGCAATTGAAGTCTCCACCCAAGAGCACACGATCCGAAGGCGAGACTTTCGAGAGAGCTTGACGGAGTTTGGTGAACAAGATGGATAAATGAATAGAGGTGCACGGAATATACACATTAAAGATGTGAAATCGAGCTCAGCCAACTGTGAAGGAGACTTGCTGGAGTAAATCTCGGCATACGTTCTGCACTGAGAGTGCAGTGAGGGTGGATCGGAAATGTTGATGTATTCCGATAGCAAGTCCACCATGAGATGAGTAGCGGAAAGCATGATGGAACACATAATCGCTAGCACGCCAGCGAGTAAACAGAGTGGAGGAATGGCAGTTTGTTTCTTGTAGTAGTAACAGATCGGCCCCGAGGGGCGAGAGGTCTTCCATTACAAGAGCATTCGCTAGGGGCTAGCGAACCCTCTGCAATTAAGGGTCGTGACCTTGAATGGACTGGTCAGTCGTTGGTTCGAGGAGTCGCGGAGCAACTTTCAGGAGTTGTTGTAATCGGTTTACGCAGCCAAGGGTCCATAAGTGGTGCAGGGGGTCATGTACAAACCCACGAAGGTACTTAGCAATGCATCCGGCTTGCAGGAGCAGCGCGGGAAGAATGTCTTCGCGCTCTCGGAGGTAGTCATACGTCGACTCCAGGTTCGTGGTGTGGGTGCAAAACTGATAGTAATCTCCAAGATTGAGAGGTTCTGAAGGAGCACCACATTTGGAGAGTACACTTGAAAAGACCTCAAACGAAGGCGGAGACCCATCATCATCAGTGTCCCTTTCAATTTCTGTTGGCTCAAGAGAGGGAGAAAAATCTCCTGAAGATTTGGTAGCACGGAACGGTTGCCCATCCGCAGAGGAAGATTTCTTCTTCTTCTTCCTCTTACGTCGGGTACCTGTACGAGTGCCAGAAATTCGTTTTCCAGGAAGCGACGATGCTCGGGAAGCTGACGCAGAGTCAGAGGAGTTATCGGCACCGCCGTCACACTCGGAGACACCAACAGTGAAGACTGGTGGGAAACCAGCGGCGAAGTCTCCCGATGTTGCCACGGGATGAGGAGTAATAGGTGAGGCGAGCACTGGAAATTGAAGGTGGGAGGTGAGATCAGCATCAAAAGACGCTCGTGGACGAGAGGCTGTAGATATACTTTTTGTGTAACTCGGCCCTGGGGCAGTTGGCACATTTGAAAACGGTGCAGGTCGAGAGCGAGATGTAGCAGGAGGCTGCTTAGAGGCGGTAGGCACTGTAGAAGCCGTGGGAGCTGGATACTCGTTGTTGGGGCATCGCGCACGCTGATGCCCAAGTTCTTTGCAATTAGCACAGTGTTCTAATGTTAGCATGTCAATTCTGTAGGACAGCTGCCCACATCGGACGTTTAGCATCCGTGGGAACTTACGGAGATGCTCCTCTGATGGAAAGATGAGTCGAACACTCCGGCGAAAACTAAGAACATTCTTATTTGCAGGGTCCTTGGGCGCAGCTGAATGTGTGATAACAGGACCAACAATCTTACCACACTTACTAAGTGCAGTACATATCATCGCATCTGAGATTTCGGGGGCACCGGATGCAAGGAGACCTGAACAGGGCGCCTGGCAATCGGTTCAGCTTCCAGGTGGTGGTCTCCCAGGTCAAGACCAAAGTTTAGAAGCGTGTCTGCATGCTCTTTGGATGTGAAATAAACAATCACCGTCCGCGGCCGGCGGGTGAGGTGAGTAATGGCTCCGGCTGGAAGAAAAGCAAGGAGCGTATCACAATAGACCTTCAACGGTGTATTCGGAAGAGCATCCAGGCACACTCCCAACTCGCGGGTGGAGTGAAGTTCCTGCGCCGCGGATGAGAAGTGTGGAACGTCCAATTGAAGTGAGTCACCATGTATCTGGACATGGGCATCTGCAAGGGGAAGGCGAGTCGCTTGCGTCGGTAGGGACGCACCTGAGGTAACGCTAGAATAAGAGCGGGAAGGCAATCCTCCATTGGAAGGCAGAGGTGCAGCGCTGGATGAAGGAGCTGACACAACGCTGGGCAAGGCTACCGAGGGCAGAGAAGCAACGTCCTCAGAGATATCCATTACGTCATCGGCAGCATCAGGAACGAACGACATAGCCTCACCACCAGGAGGGGTGGTGGAGTCAGAGAGTCGAAGCGTAGAAGAAGAAGAGCAATAGGCATCAGGAGGAGGACGATATTCCCTATCATCAAGGACGGACGCTGATTGGTTTGCTCCGTCAGATATAAGGATCAACGTAGTAGGAGAAGCTGTGACGAGAGCGGGAATGCTGCTCTTATCAGCAGTCGCCATCGCCGATGGCGAGGCCTAATTTAGTAAAAACGACCAACTGGTCGAGAAAATAAAGTGCTGATAGCTAATTGAAAATAGTACTCACCGACTCGGGAGATGTCTTAAATGAAAGATACAACCTTCTTCTTGAAGGCACGCACAAAGGTTAAACGACAGAGCACACAAAACACACTCAGTAGACGACTAAACATAGAGCTCAAACAGACACGACTCACGTCCCATAAAGCAAGGACTGTTACGGCGTGGTTTGACGTTAATTCCGTACCACAGAGCACAGATCTTCATCCCATAGAGCAGCTATGAGATGAATTAGGGCACCGTATAAGAAGTTTGGAACAAAGGCCTACTGCTAAGCAACAGTTAGCGGCAGCATTATGTACTGAATGGAAGCGCATACCTATCGCTGTGTTCCAAAACCTTGTCGAAAGCATGTCTCGAAGGGTCAGTGCATGCATTGCAGTGGCGCATGCATTAAGGCACACCGTACTAATGTATGTCAATAAACGCTATGTTGTGTTTCTCTTCTAGGTGTCCGGTGACTTTTGTCAATATAGTGTATGTGCATGAACCCGTACAGGTTACTTTAGAAAATATTTAAATCAATTGTATTCTAAAAAAAGTACAAACTTAAATTTCTTCTTGAGAAACAACTACTCAATCTGACCAAATGCTAACGCAGTGCATACTAAATTTTGTAAATTCCATTTTGTTATTCATCATTTTAATGATTTACGCTTAACAGTCATATAAATAACGAAAATATGAAAAGGAAAATTTATTTTACAGTGAAATCTCAACAAATTTGTAAGGACTGCGATTTCGACAAAGTGAAAGATCAATATGGTGCTCTACACGGGCGCCCATATAGCGAGGTAAGAGGGGGCATTTTCCTCTGGAAATCGGACTTCTCCTTGGAAGGCAGTACAGAGATTTTCATGATAACACTAATTCTGATTGCTAACTTTTTTGTAGAACTTCTTAATGCGCGTTTCCACAGAAAAATTAGGAGAAACGTTGGAATTTTCCAGTAGATAGACGAACACGAAATTTGCAGTAGAAAGCAATAAGAAATTTCCAACTGCTTGTTGGAGAACAATGTATATTTGTACAGTATGGGAAAGTGTGAAAGGCCAAGAAGTGAAAAATATACAGCGATGAGCCATTACATTATGATTAGCCCCAACCCAGAGAAATGGGCGCGCATGGAGACCAAACGATGGCGCATTTTAACTTCACAGAGCAGTATACACTGAAGAGCAATTGGCCGCCCCGGTGGCGCAGTGGTCTAAGGCGCTGGCCTCTTCTCATTCGTCCGTAAGGGGTCCGGGTTCGAATCCCGGTCAGGCATGGATGTTGTGTTTGCCTTACGGCACTGGCTCTCTCCCTTCCCTGGAACCAGTGACCCTAAATTAGGTACGGGCGACTGCTTTATAGCCCATTGAGTTGCTCACGGTGGTCGTTAAACCTCAAATTAAAAAGAAAAAAAAAAGAAGAGCAATTGAATTAGAGACAGCTGGCGTTATGCAAATGTGGTGCTGTGGGCGGCCCTGTAAACGGAAACGACATGACGTATGCAGTGATGCGACGGGAATCAGTAATAGTCGGACGCACTATAGGTAAGACGAAGGATCTAAGCGCATTTGATCGTGGGCAAATTGCCGGGGCCCGACGAATGGGTCACCACATCTCGGAGGTCACTGGGATTTTCACGAGACACTGTGCACGGGTGCACCGTGAGTACATCGAATCCGGTAAAACCATCCCTGCAAGAGCCAACTGCCGTGGACAACAGCGTGTGGTTGAGCGGGGTCATCGTCGGCTAGCTCGCATTGTAACAGCGGATAGACGGGCCACAGTGCAAGAAATCACTCGGCAATTTAACGCTGCTGCACAAAAACGTGTAAGCAGCCACACCATCCAGAACCATCTCCCTGCTATGCGGTACAGAAGCCATCGTCCCACGAGGGTACCGCTGTTGACCGCACATCACAGGGTGCAAAGATTAGCATGGGCGCGGGAACATCGCCACTGGACCCTAGACATGTGGGAAAATGTTGCATGGACTAATGAGTCGAGATTCGCGTCCGTACATGCGGTTCGCAGCTTACGAGTACGGCGCAAACTACATAATGCGATGGATCCTTCTTGCCAGAAGGGTACTCTTCAAGCTGGTGGGAGTGGCATTCTCGTTTGGGGACTGTTTACGTGGACTGAAATGGGACCCCTGGTACGTGTGACATCGTTCCTCACAACTGAACGTTACCGGCATATCCTGGACGACCATTTGCTCCCGTTTGTGCGTCTTCAACATCCCACTGGGGACCTCATCCTGCAACAAGACAATGCACCGTGCCATCAGTCCCGAATTGTATCCCAACGGTTGAATGAACACTCCACCGAAGTGACCTCGTTTCCTAGGCCAGCTAGATTACCTGAGCTTAATCCCATTGAACATATCTGGGATGCCATAGAGAGAGAGATGTTCGAGGCTCTGACCCCCTCCATCAAATATTCGTGAACTGTGGGAGCATATTCAGGGGTCGTGGGTCCGTATGGCTTCCCAACGCTTCCGGTGTCTTGTCGAGTCCATGCCGAGACGAATCGCCGCCGTCATCAGGGCGAAAGGTGGTGCTTCACGTTACTAGACAGGTATCTCTAATTCAATTGCTCTTCAGTGTATATACAACCCGAGGACCGGCTTTCGGTTAGTAGAGTGTTCGGAGTCATAATGGGAAAAGCTACCGATTTATCGCAGTTTGATAAAGTGCAAATTCTGTTGGCACGGCTCCTCGGAGCTACAATTTCGAAAACGGCGCGGCTTGTAAGTTGTTCACGTGCCGCTGTAGTGGTTACGTATCACAAGTGGTGCAGAGATGGACACACAACAAACCGTTGTCCAGTCGTGTGTCGTCCGCAGCTCATTGACGCCAGAGGGCAGCGGAGACTGTCGCAGATTTTTCACGGCGACCGCAGAGCCACTGAGCGACAAATCACCTTCTGCTACAACAGTGGTGATCAGGGCAATGTGACACAGCACACAGTTCCACGCAACCTTCAGCGCATGGGCCTGCGTAGCCGAAGACTCAGCCGGGTCCCCACGCCAACAGCGCATGAAATGGTCCCAAGATCATCCAGATTGGGCAGTGGATGATTGGAAGAAAGTGGCCTAGTCTGACGAATCAAGATTTGTGCATCACATAAAATGCCGAGCGCGGATACGCCGATTACCAACAGAGGCTATGGTACCTAGATGCACTGTTGGGCGGAAACAGTCCGGCAGCGGTGGAGTTATGCTGTGGGCGATGTTTTATTGGGACACTTTGGGCCCCATTATCCCAATAGCACAATCCCTGACAGCTGTCAGGTATCTGAACATCGCTGCGGACCACTTTCACCCATTCATGGCAACTGTGTTCCCTGCTGGTGATGGCCATTAGCAACAGGATAATGCGCCATGCCGCACTGCCCGAATCGTCAAGGAATGGTTCGAGGAACATGCTGGTGACTTTCTGTTAATACCCTGGCCTCCAAATTCACCTGACATGAACCCAATCGAACATTTGTGGCTCGGCTTGTAAAAGTGGGTTCGTGCTAAAGCACCAACACACCGAAATGTACGGGAACTGGAGGATCTGCTGTTGACATTATGGTACCAGATACCCCATGATACCTATCGTCACCTCATCGAATTGATGTCTCGCAGAGTGGCCGCTGTTTTGTGGGCTAAAGGGGGTCCTACAGCTTATTAGGTAGATGGCCATAATGTAATGCCTCATTGGTGTATCATCCTTTGTAGCAGATTGTTCATACTGGACAACGATCTCAGAACATTTTCTACAGAAATTCGTCTTGAGGGTATTTTTTCATTTTTGATAACCAATTCAGTAGTCTCCGGGGTTTCGTGGGGCATGTAATACGAGTGGCCAAGAGGATCAAAAGAACAACGGAGAAATTTATTTATTGTCTTAACATGCTGTCTAATTTCATTTATCCACCAATTTTATGTAGCTTTTCGGTCTTCCGGCTTCCCGTTAAATCCATTTGTTGAGACTGCTGTAAAAACGGTTAGATATCAAGAAGGCACAGGGATATTTGCATATAATGTTTGTACATGTCATTCGTAGTTACAATTTCTGTTTGCCCCCTCCTGGAAACTAAGCTATGGGCGCACATGGAGGCCTACCTGTATTTAAGTCGTTTGAAATAATGAAGCTACTTGTTTTGGATAGATAAACTAACCTGATAGAAGAATGTAGAATTTAATAAGTACCTACTGCACTACTTTGTCTGTTACTGTACCAGTGAGGCAGTTGCGAAACGATTAAACTGAAAATACTTACTATACTACTGTGTCTGTAATTGTATCAGTGAGCCTGTTGAGAAAGGCAACGACTTAAATTACACTGCTGGCCACCCAAAATGCAATACCAAGAAAGAAGCATCCGATTGGCCTGAAATTCGCAGCATGCGTCGCCCGCGAGAGGACATGCAAACGATTAACATTGCAGGGCATATGAAAATCATGTGCGCCCAGCACGCCACCGAGAAGCACTATGAGAAGGGTGCACAGAAGGCGGAATGTAAGTAGTGGAAGTGTGTTGTGCTGCCGGACCTGTGCGTGGCAAGCTTCCTGATGCCTCGTCGAAGATTACGGCAGTCATTCCAGTACATTTCGGAGTTCGACAGAGGACGAATAGTGGCTTATCGCGACAGCGGTTTATCGTACCGAGACATCGGCGCCCGTGTGGGACGACATCCAGCCACAGTGAGGCGAGTATGGATTCGGTGGGTGCAGGAGGGAAGGAAGGACCGACGTGAGCTATTGCCGCAGCCGCGGCACACCACCGAACGAGAGGACCGGCATATTGTGCGGCGGGCATTGACGACTCACACCGCCACATCAAGAACGTTAGCGCAGGAATTAGGGTGTGTTGCGCAACAACCTGTGTCAACACGTACCGTTCGACGTCGTCTGCAGGAGCGGGGACTTGTCGCACGGCGCCATTGCTCCGTTTACCATTGACGTTACACCACCGGCGAGTGCGGCGGCAGTGGGCCGTTGAACGCCGCACCTGGACTACGGAAGGGCACGACATTGTCTTCTCCGACGAATCCCGCTTCTGCCTGCAACACCACGATGGTCGGATCCGCGTGTGGCGGCACCGCGGCGAGAGACTGTATGACGCCTGCATTATGCATCGCCATACCGGTCCGTCGCCTGGCGTTATGGTTTGCGGCGCAATTGGATATGACACCCGCACCCCTCTGGTACGCATCTCCATTACACTCAACAGCCACCGCACCATCTCCAACGTTCTGGAGCCGGTAGTCCTCCCTTACCTGCAGGACCTGCCAGCGGCCACGTTTCAACAGGACAATGCGCGCCCGCACGTGGCACGCATCGTGCAACAATTCTTCACGGCCCACCAGGTGTCACTGCAGCCGTGGCCCGACTGTTCTCCCGATATGTCGCTGATCGGACACGTCTGGTCGCTGATCGGCAACCGAGTGGCCCGGCAAGCAGCACCCGTGATGAACTGTGGCAACGTGTGGAAGCAGCTTAGACTGACATACCCCAAGCCCACATCCAAAGCCTCTTTCGTTCGATGCCGCGGCGTGTGGCGACCGTTATTGCCAGCCATGGGGGATACACGAACTCTTGATGTCTGCGTGTTCCGCAAGTCGCACGGGCCTGTAAGCTTAATCGTTTCATCTTTGTATGTGTTGTTATGTGTTCAGTAAATGTGGCTTTGCTATCTCGTGTCCTTCTTGGTGTTGCATTTTGGATGGCTGGCAGTGTGTTTATCACTGTTTTCGTCATTCTAATACCTAAATGAATATTTTAAATTACAATTTACAGTTTTTTCCTATTTTTTAGTTTTCATTCGTGTTTTAGGCTGTGTATTTATTTTTTAAAGTTAAATATTGTAGTCCCTAGGCACTGTGCCTGCTCGGTCTATTGACTACAGCGGCCCTGGACTGACTGGCAGGTAAGCAGCAGACAGACGACTTATGCAGCGTGTCACGACATAAACACGTCACAATCTGAGCAACCTAAGCAGTAGTGGGCAGACATTCACTGTGTATGCACTGTAAGAGTCTGAGTGATCTTTTGTCTAATAATTAGATTACTGTGCAGCTGTGTGGTGGTTGATACTGTGGTGTTATTATGCCAAGGAAGTGTTCAAATCATCTAGATACCTTCTGTTATGTTCATGGGGAACTGACGTTTAAAGCTCACGGCCGAAATTTCACTCGACTCGTTAAAAAAATTAAAGGGGCACAGTAGAAACTACCATCCCGGTGGCGCAGTGGTCTAAGCGATGGCTTCTTATCATTCTTCCGTGATGGGTCCGGGTTCGAATCCTGTTGAGGCACGGATGTTGTGTGTATCTTATGGCACTAGCTCTCTCCCTTCCCTATAGTCAGTTGCCCTAAATTAGGGACGGGCGACTGCTTATAGCCCACTTGAAAATCATCAACTGACCGTGGATTCGGACGGCTCTAAACGATACTACATCGGAATGACTAACCGTTCGTTTGGAATCAGAGTCAACGAGCATAAAAGGGACACAAAATATGATAAAGTAACCACGGTCCTATCCAGAGAAGTCAAATTCAACTCCGCTACTCCTATGTGCGATGATGCAAAGAAATTTGCTACCTACTCTACACCTAAATGTACAGCCATTCGGTAAACCTTGGAGATCATTACCAACAGTGAGACTTGCAAGGATAGCAACTCACTGGAATTGCCACGAATTTGGAGCCAGTTCTTCAAGTAAAGCCTTCTCCCTACCAGGATGCCACGTGCACAACCAACGTGATACCTCATATTTAAATGAATAAAACGTCGTATCTATTTATTGTCAAGAGCAGTCACCACGTACAAATTGTTAAATCGATCTATTATTCAGATTACAGTTTCTGTCTGACTTCCTTGAAAAACCATCTGCTTAATGTGCGAAGGCTTGGAAACTCCTATTTATGTATTCCTACGCCAATAAATCGGATTACTAGTATATGGTTTTACTATTCTCTATGTTTCTTACAATTCATTTCTTAGACTGCCATTTAGATTTCTTCCCGGAAAATATCAGTGCCTCAGCGACGAACACGGCGAACGATTTCACAAAGACATATCGATCATGGAAACGAGATGCCAGGGAAAGTGGGATTCTAGCATGCCTGCTGACTATTGCTGGACACTTTAAAGGGACAATCCATATGCTAAATACTGAAGAAAATCATCAACTGTCACGTTTTAGGTAATATGAGTAGTGTTATACGGAGTAGGATACAAAAGTTCCCCGACTGAGCCTGTACGGCAAAATACGTGTATCGCATACATACGGTGATTTTTGGATTACCTTACGACATTAACCCCCCGCAGGGAAATTGGTTTCGTCCACCTACGTCACGTGCTCGCTGCGGTACATTCGGGTATTAGCAACTTACGCAGTGTTCGGCGATTGATGAAAAATGGCGTATTTTGAGCAACGCTTAAACATTGTTTCGCGTACGTTTGGACGAAAGACGAGCAGAAACTTATGAGAAGTTGAAGCAAGTTTATAGCGGAAACACCCTGTCGCGGTTACAAACATTCGATTGGCATCGACGCTTCAGAAAAGGCAGACGGAAGGTCGAAGACGATGAACGAAGCGGGCGGCCAGTGACAACTCGCACAGGTGAAAACATTCCGAAGGTTGCGACCATCGTACGCCACAACGGACGATGGAGCAAATAGCAGAGTCCGCTGGGATATCGGAGACTACGTAGGATGCTAACAGATGATCTGAAGACGCACCGGGTGTGTCAACATATCGTCCAACGCATGCTACCTCAAGATCAGTTGGCCATATGGATGGAAATGGCGTGCGATCTCGTAACCGCCGCTGACCAAGACCCACAATTTCTTAGAAGAATCATAACGGAGGGTGAAAAATGGTGCTTTCTCTTCGACCCGCATATTAAGCGGGCATCAGCTACGTGGAAATCGCCATCGTCTCTAAGCAAGCAGAAATTACGCAGAGATCGCAGCAAAGATAAAATCATTCTACAGGTTTTTTCGACATCCAGAGTATTGTTTATCTTGGATTTATCACTGCAGAACGCACATTCAACAAGGAGCTCTAAGCTCTATTTGGGCTTAGAGCTCCTTGTTGAATGCTCAATCACTCTACTAACCGGTGGCGCAGTGGTCTAATCGCTGGCTTATGATCATTTGTCCGTGAAGGGTCCGAGTTCAAATCCCGGTGAGGCATAGATGTTGTGTTTGTCTTACGGCATTGGCTGTCTACCTTTCCTGGAACTAGTGACCCTAAATTAGGGACAGGCGACTGCATATAGCCCATTGAGTTGCTCACGGTGGTCGCTAAACTTTCAATAAAAAAAAAAAGAAAAAGTTCTATCTGGACATCATACGACGTCTACGTGAGTCGATCCGCAAAAAAAGGTCTCAACTGTGTGGCGATCAATCGTGGGTGCTATTCCACGACAATGCACCGCCATACAGGTCACTTCTGGTTCGTGAATCTTTCGCTAAAACAAGAATTGCTGTCTTCCCACACCCATCGTACTCATCTAACCTCCTGCGACTTCAGCCTCCTCCCTTAGCTGACTCGTCGATTTCAGGGCCGTCGGTTTTCGAGCGATGAAGACTTGAAAACCGCATCGCTGCTTGCACTGAAAGACATTGAAAAAATGGATTCCAGATGTGCACCGACAAATTCTACAGGCCGCTGGCAGAAGTGTGTTGTTGCAAGAGGTTCTTATTTTGAAAGACGATGCGCTTCAGCTTTGTAACTCTAACTATCTAGGGACTTACAGACCCAGTCCGAGAACGTTTGGATCCTATTTCGTAAATGTACGTAAATATGCACCGATGAACCATTACATTATGACAAATATTGCAACCTACGGAAAACAGGTTATGATAATAGGCTGTAGGATCCCCTTTAGCCCGCAAAACAGCGGCCACTCGGTGAGGCATTGATTTGATGAGGTGGCGATAGGTATCCTGGGGTATCTGGTACCATGATGTCAACAGCAGCTCCTCCAGTTCCCGTACATATCGAGGCGGTGGTGATTTAGCGCGAACCCGCTTTTCCAAGTCGACCCACCTATGTTCCATTGGGTTCATTTAAGGTGAATGTTGAGGCCAGGTCCTTAACAGAAAGTTACCAGCGTGTTCCTCGAACCACTCCTCGACGATTCTGGCAGTGTGGCACGGCGCATTATCCTGTTGGTAATTGGCCATCACCAGCAAGGAACATAGTTGCCATGAATGGCTGAACTTGGTCCGCAACGATGTTCAGATACCTGACAGCTGTCAGGGATTGTGCTATTGGGATAATGGGGACTAAAGTGTCCCATGAAAATATCGCCCACAGCATAACCCCGTCGCCGCTGGCCTGTTTCCGCCCAACAGTGTATCCAGGTGCCATAGCCTCCGTTGGTAATCGGCGTATAAGCGCCGGCCGTCTACGTGATGCACCAGGAATCTTGATTCGTCAGACCAGGCCACTTTCTTCCAATCATCCACGGTCCAATCTCGATGATCTTGGGATCATTTCATGCGTTGTTGGCGATGACGTGCATTGAGCATGAGGACCAGGATGGGTCTTCGGCTTCGCAGTCCCATGAGCAGAAGGCTGCGTTGAACTGTGTGCTGTGACACATTCTCCTGATCACCACTGTTGTAGCTGAGGGAGATTTGTCACACTGTGACCCTGCGGTCTCTGTAAACAATGCGCGACAGTCTCCGGTCCCCTCTGGCATCAATGAGCTGCGGAAGACGGTTCGTTGTTTGGCCATCTGTGCACCACTTTTGCTACGTACTCACCACAGAGGCCCGTGAACAAGCCATGCCGTTTCCGAGATCGTAGTTCCCAGGTGCCGTGACATCACAGTTTGTCATTTATCAAACTCCGATAAATCCTCAGCTTTTCCCATTCTGATTCCGAACACTCTACTAACCGAAAGCCGGTCCTCGGGTTGTATACATATACTGCTCTGTGAAGTTCACCTGCGCCACCGTTCTGTCTCGAGGCGCGCTCATTTCTAGAGGCTGGGAGTAGTCATAATGTAATGGCACATCGGTGTACAATTTTTTTCAGATTTAACTTGTGTGCCACTAAAGATCCCTGCGTGACTGAGAAAAAACTAGAAACATATTCGAATTCAGTATAAAAAGTACTATTAGGATCAGACGGTTTTTCTTGTGTGCCAAAAATTTAGTTTTATTTTATAAACCAGTGCTACTGAAAGGTCAAATAACTTTTCATTTCCAAGAAATTTTCCTGAAGATGAGCAAACATCTCTTAATTATTCTGTGAACAAACACTCCAAGAAAAAAAAACGAATTTTCAGATATTTTTGGCCAATAATTTCTGAGAGACTTAAGAGAGCGAAATGTGCTGTAGTGCAATAAAAACCGTGGCAAATAGCTTCACGGTTTGCTTTAATGGCGTTGCCGTTGCTCCATGCTCATTATTTTTCCTTTTGTTCTCGTAAAATGCATGTGACATTAGCAGTGGTTTCTCGGAGGCAAGAATGAGTACCAAACATCAAATGCATTTCTCGTGAATTGTCTGCGACAGCATCCTCGGCAAGCACAAGGACTTTATATCTGAACCCCTGAATAACGAATGATGTCACACACCGCACGTAGAAAAAAACAGTTACGTTCTCTGTATGTTTTCGCGTGAGTGGTAAAGATATCTCATGATTTCTGTTTGAAATTCGCAACATTGCACAGTAGTTCAGAACCTCTTAAAACCTGGCCAAAACCTACAACTTTGAAATGACTTTGTTACATGTAACCCGTTGTAATTAGAAATGTTAGATATACATAAAGATTCACTTATGACAAGGTGAAGCGTTTAATTTAGAATAAAATTTAATTTACAACCATTACTAACTTACACCGGTGAGCCATTACATTATGACCACCCCCAGCCTAAAGAAATGAGCGCACCTGGAGACCGAATGGTGGCCCAGGTTCACAGAGCAGCAGCATCATCATCATTGTCAACCATTATCGATCCACTGCTGGACGAAAGTCTCCCCAAGTTTCCTCCACAACGGTCTGTCTTGTGTCAGTCTCCTCCATGTCACTCCCGCATACTTTCGAATTTCATCCACCCATCGCCCATGTGGTCTTCTTCTGGGTCTTTTCCTGTCACTTGGAATCCAATCTAAAATTTCGGCTGTCCATCGATGGTCTGTCCTTCTGGCAGTATGTCCAGCCCATTGCCATTTCAGGGATTTAACTCTGACCATGATGTCTTCCACTCTTGTCATTTTTCGGATCCACGAGTTCCTCTACTATTGGGTGTATATATGCTGCTCAGAGATAGGACAGAGCAGCATATATACACCCAATAGTTCACAGAGCAGTATATATATTTTTTTTTGATTGGAGGTTTAACGACCACCGTGAGCAACTCAATGGGCTATAAGCAGTCGCCCGTCCCTAATTTAGGGTCACTGGTTCCAGGGAAGGGAGAGAGCCAGTGCCGTAAGACAAACACAACACACATGCCTGACCGGGATTCGAACCAGGACCCCTTACGGACGAATGATCAGAGGCCAACGCCTTAGACCACTGCGCCACCGGGGCGGCCAGAGCAGTATATATACACCCAATAGTTTATAGAGCAGTATATATACACCCAATAGTTCCCAGAGCAGTATATATACAACCCGAGGACCGGCTTTCAGTTAGTAGAGTGTTCGAAGTCAGAATGGGAAAAGCTGCCGATTTATCGGAGTTTTATAAAGGACAAATTTTGATGGCACGGCGCCTCGGATCTACGATCTCGGAAACGGCGTCGTACGATCTCGGAAACGGCGTATCAAAAGTGGTGCACAGATGAACGAACGTCCAGCCGTGTTTCGTCTGCAGCTCATTGCTGCCAGAGGGGAGCGGAGACTGTCGCGCACTGTTCACAGCGACAGCAGGGCCACAGTGCGACAAATCACCCTCAGGAACAACAGTGGTGATCAGGGTAATGTGTCACAGCACACAGTTCATCGCAGCTTTCTGCGCATGGGCTTGCGTAGCGGAAGACCCAGTCGAGTCCCGGTTCTCACTGCACGTCATCGCCAACAACGCATGAAATGATCCCAAGATCATCGAGATTGGACCGTGGATGATTGGAAGAAAGTGGCCGCCTGACCTGACGAATCAAGATTTGTGCATCACATAAAATGCCGAGCGCGGATACGCCGATTACCAACAGAGGCTATGGTACCTAGATGCACTGTTGGGCGGAAACAGTCCGGCAGTGGCAGTGCTGACGGACTAGTGCTGTGGGCGATGTTTTCTTGGAGCACTTTAGTCCCCATTATCCCAATAGCACAATCCCTCACAGCTGTCAGGTAACTTAACATCGTTTCAGACTAAATTCACCCATTCATGGCAAATGTGTTCCCTTCTAGTGATGGCCATTACCAACAGGATAATGCGCCATGCCACGCTGCCAGAATTGTCAAGGAGTGGTTGGAGGAACATGCTGGTGACTTTTTGTTAATGCCATGGCCTCGAAATTCACTTGACATGAACCCAATCGAACATTTGTAGTTCAACTTGGAAAAGCGGGTTCGCGCTAAATCACCACCACCCCGAAATGTACGGGAACTGGAGGATCTGCTGTTGACATTATGGTTCCAGATACCCCAGGATACCTATCACCACCTCATCAAATCAATGCCTCACCGAGTGGTTGCTGTTTTGCGAGCTAAAGGGGGTCCTGCAGCTTATTAGGTAGGTGGTCATAATGTAATGACTCATCGGTGTACACGAAATTAATAGACATAAGAAAATTACATTTCCTATTCTGTATGACTAGTTTCAAGTGACATGCTTGGTGTTGGATAAACTCTTAAGTAACTACTGAACCTTTTTTGGCATTGCTTTAATTTCCTTTGGAGAGATGGACGAAGGGATGAGACAAGAGAATCGGAGGTGGCCAACAGTATATATCTTCAACAAGATGTGTGGCTGTATGATCCAAGAGATCCTTTAATTTCACTTAGGCTAAGCTTTGTGTAACTTCAATATTTGCTGGATAGCATTTCGTTTTCGCCCTTAAGGTGGTTCCACCTAAAATCTCTACATTATGTTTCCAATGGTAAAACGCCGCCCCGGTGGCGCAGTGGTCTAAGGCGTTGGCCTCTGATCATTCGTCCGTAAGGGGTCCGGGTTCGAATCCCGGTCAGGCATGGATGTTGTGTTTGTCTTACGGCACTGGTTCTCTCCCTTCCCTGGAACCAGTGACCCTAAATTAGGGACGGGCGACTGCTTATAGCCCGTTGAGTTGCTCACGGTGGTCGTTAAACCTCCAATCAAAAAAAAAAATGGTAAAACTTCTTTACATATTTTCTTCGCCATTAATGTATTCCCAAGGATGAAAATTTGCACATCGATAAAACTAACTTTATGTTATAGCATGGGATACTTAATACTTGCTAAAACATAACCATAATTTTATTAAAAATCAATCACTTTTCTTTGACTATAATGCTCAGACCTGTTAATAGATGGCGCGACCTGTACATTAATGACGTCAGCAGACAAACAAATGTTGGATTGCTTAATTATGGTTATGTTTCAGCAAGTATTAAGTATCCCATGCTGTAACTTTAAGTTAGTTTTATCGATGTGCAAATTTTCATCCTTGGGAATACATTAATTGCGAAGAAAATATGTAAAGAAGTTTTATCATTGGAAACATAAGGCAGAGATTTTAGGTGGAACGGCCTTAAGACATCAATATGTGATGGGTATAGATCGACTCCATGCATTTGGGGTCGGCGTCTTGTAAGGTATTGATAGTTAGTCAAATCAGCTTCTAAGAGGAAAGCGAGTGCTTTGTCTTCAGTATACATTTTCACCATTTGCTTTTTTTTTTTTTTTTTTTTGGAATTGTTCCAAGCTTTACGAATTTTTCCAGCTGTCCTCGGTGATTGTGCCACCTCCTTAATCAACGAGTCTTTGTCGAAATTACCCTCTTCTCATTATTTCATTGAGGCGGCTAAAGTTAAAATTTCTGAGCTGCAAACTGGTGATACTCGCAGTTCTTCCGTTTTCCTTCTTTTCAACCTTTCACTGCACTCATTAAAGCTTGACATAGGTCTGCAACCTTTTGATACAGAAGGCTTTGCGCTTTTTTCTGTCATCCAGGTTACTACGAAGCTTTCGTTTAGCCACTTTGTGTTTTGTTCCAGAAATCGTCAAGACACACGGGTGTGCCTTGTCAAGCCTCTCGAAAACGTGTTTGCAAAATGTATCCACACATCAAGCCGAAGTTTTTCTTCTCTTCTTCTAATTCTATTCCTGTGCTTGCGAGGAGGCACTCAAATAAGTGCTGTCGTTTTTGTTTTCTTCTTATAGAGTTTTCTTGTAGAAGCTGAAATAGATTCCGATGTGTTTCTCTACACTTTTCCAGCATTTACCTTCATGGATGAAGAGAATAAAAAGCCATAATAAATATAATATGTTTTTCTCTCGCCAGATATTTATTGAGACAAGGTGACACCATATCTCTGAAGCTCTTTAATGCCACATTGGAAAATGTCTTTCAATCACTGAACTGGGAAAACAAAGGGATAAAAATTAATGCGGATTATCTAACCCACCTTCGTTTTGCTGATGACGTAGTCATTTTTGCAACTACCCCATCAGAGCTGCAGAGTGTGATCCAGGAACTTGCTGACAAGAGTAAAGAAGTGGGATTAAAAATGAACTTTCAGAAGACAAAAGTGATGTTCAATGCTTTTACAAGAAATGAAGATTTATCGATTGATGGAGAAAAGCTGGAGATAACAGACACGTACGTTTATCTTGAACAGCAGATATCAAGTGAGGGTCACATTGATGAAGAAATAAATCGGCGTACAAAACTTGCCTGGAGAGCTTTTGGAAGAAACAGCATAATTTTCAAGAGCAATATGCCATTATGTCTTTAAAGAAAAGTGTTTGATCAATGCATCCTTCCAGTGCTTACGTATGGTGCAGAGACGTGGACCTTAACTAAAAGAGACATACAAAGGCTGCAGACAACTCAAAGTAGCATGGAGAGGTGCATGCTTGGTGTAACCAGGAGAGATAAGAAGAGGAACTCGTGGATCAGAAAAATGACAAGAGTGGAAGACATCATGGTCAGAGTTAAATCCCTGAAATGGCAATGGGCTGGACATACCCAGCAAAAACAGTCTTGCTGGCAGCCAGCAATGGCCCAGCACTATGTTGCAGCTACCGAACCGTCAATAAAATGTCCGGGCGGCCAACAGAACGGCCAGCAGTTCAGGCCAACAGCTGGCCAACAGTTGGCACTCCATCAGTTATCATATGCCACAACAGGGCCATCAGTGGTCCATCACAGGCAGTAGCTGCCACAAGTGGCCCTGCAAGCACGTGCCAGAAATGATGGCTTGCCTAATGTGGTACGCTAGTGGGTCGTTAGTGGCAGCCAGCAACCACGTGACGTAACTGGTGGCTTGTCGAATCTTGTCCGCCAATTTCCCAGTAGCAGCCATAATAATAAAAAAAAAAAAAGCAACTATAACCGCAGGTTCCAAAAGCTACAAAAATTTTTTCTACCCTTACGTAGCTTGGGAATTAATGCACTGCGCTGGGGAAATTTTCTCGACAGACCGGAAAAACGCCCGTTTGCATCTGACTAGATTTGATCCTGGGCCGTTTGCGTGGAAGCCACGCTCGCTACCGACCGGACTAATTCACTACACCCGGACATGTGCTGGAAGCTATCTGTTTGGTATTCAATTTGTAATCGAATGCTTCCCTCTTTCATTTTATAATATTGCGAGGTATTTTTCATAAAAGTCAGTTTCATATAATTGATAAATTAATTTTTTCAACGTAACGATAGTTTTTTTTTTACCTTAAGGGAATTTCACTCATTTTCAAGGCGTGTACATACTTAGAGTCGCTTTCCAAAGTTTTGTACTGTCCTTTCCGTCTTGAAAAGAGATTGTTGAATAAATATATATTTACCCGGGTTCATGTCACATTCTGTTACATTTTTAACGTTGTGTCTTTCCTTTCCGTTGTCCGAAGCTACATTTGTTTTAAAGAGTAAAAGATATTTTATTTTACTTCTCGTTATTTTTAGAAGCGAATTCCTCCCAGTCTTGTGTATTCAACCCATGGATGAGTACACCACATAGGGTTGCTTTTTTTTCTTTCAAATAATTAATAAATTTTGTACGCGTATAATTCTTTTTTTTTTTTTTTTTCCAACAAACGCTGTTTTAATGGTTTTCCAGGATATGTGTTTCAAGCGGTTTCAAATTTTTTCTTGTTATTCATCCACTCCATTCCATGAATTGTTATTCATGGGAATGGAGTGGATGTATTTCATGGCTGTATTCTAGTATTTCACGGCTTAATCTGATATCTTCGTCGACGTAAAATTTCATTAGGAAATTAATTCGCCTCTCCACATATGGATTTTTTTCTTAACATCCACTAAAATAACACGATGGCGATAGGGTCGTCTTCAACTAACTGGTACCATGACAGACACAGCAAGTGTTGCTTCTGTGCATGCGCAGTCCCGATGCTTCCACCTGCTGTTCGGGGTTGCATTGGTTGCCAGCAACGGGCCACTAGTGGCACTTGCTTGGGGGCCCACAATTCACGGCGATGCTGCAGGGCCATCAATGGATCGCCAACTGATGGCGCTGTCACCAACGGACCACTACCGTGCCGTGAGCGGCAGATTTCAGCCAGCAGTGACCCATCACTGCCAGCTGGTGGCCAGCAATTTCCCAGCACTTGTGTTTTTGCTGGGTACTGCCAGAAGGACAGACCATCGATGGACAGCCGAAATTTTAGATTGGATTCCAAGGGACGGGAAAAAACCCAGATGGAGGAAATTCGAAAGTATGCAGGAGTGACATGGAGGAGACTAGCACAAGACAGACCGTTGTGGAGGAAACTTGGGGAGACCTTCGTCCAGCAGTGGATCGATAACGGTTGTCAATGATGATGATGATGATGATGATGATACACTATATTAACAGAAGTCACAGGACACCCTTTCAAAACCAATTGAATGGATCCGCTACTTTGTTAAGATGCGCGGTACAGCTGCAAACGATATAAAAACAAGCCTGCAGCTGACCGCGATCATATCGCACTGTGAGGTTGAGTGAAAATGTCGCGGCGGCAGAGAACTGACTTTGAGTTAAAAAAAAAAAAAGATTTTTCGGTGTTTTAATAGTTGGTTGTCCATAAGAGAAACCTCAGAGGTGATTAAACATACCCAAGTTAATTGTTTTGGATGTACTGAATAAGTGGAAGAAGCATGGCGTGCCTGAAGCAGCAAAACGTACCGGCAGACCAAGGAAAATCAGTGATAGAGGACATCGAAGCCTCAGGAGAGTCGTCACAGCTAATCGACGGAGTACTGCACAAGACCTCAGTGTACAAGTGAGGGAAAATGCTGGAAACTCGGTATGTACACGTACCATTCGCACAGAACTTCATTCCATCGGTCACCGTGGTCGTCATCTCCACTCGGAATGCTACTCGTCGTTTAGCATGGTGGAAAGAACATTTATTGTGGACCGTAGATCAATAGAAACGGGTCCTATGGACTGATGAATCGAGATACACGATCTATCAGAGTGATGGCCGTGTGTTGGTATGGCGGCAGCGGGGGTAGCACTATTTACCACAGTGTACTGTTCCTACGGTCAAGGTTGAAGCTGGCAGTGTAGTCGTGTGTGGGTGTTTTTCGTGGTATGGTCACGGCCCATTAGTTATCGTAGACATTGGACAAACCTGTTAACCAGCACGTCTACCTCGATATTCTGAACAGTTATGTCCTACCAACTCTGTGGCAATACTATGGAACCGAGTTTTTTGGTACCAGCAGGATAATGTATCGAGCCATAAACAATAACTCTTGGGGCTTGGTTTGACGATAATTCCGTATCGTGTGTGGACTGGCTAACACAGAGCCCTGATCTTAATCCCATAGAGCACCCATGGGATGAATTAGAGCGCCGCATAAGAAGTTTGGAACCAAGGCCAACTACTAAGCAACAGTTAGCGACAGCATTATGTACTGAATGGAAGCGCACACCTATCGCTGTGTTCCTAAACCTTGTCGAAAGCATGTTTCGAAGGGTCAGTGCATGCATTAAGGCCAAAGGTGGACCGACACCGTACTAATGTATGTCAATAAATTCTATGCTGTGTTTCTCTTCTAGGTGTCGTGTGACTTTTGTCAATATAGTGTATAACAAAATACAAAATGTCAAATAACATAATTAACTCCTTTTCCAACTCTGCTGTGCTCAAACAACACATGTTTTATAAATATACACTCCTTGCTTGAACCTAGTATTTTGTACAAACGGGCAAGTTTTTAGCAAACTCTGCTTTTTGGCCTTTCAAAAGTGACGTTAATTCTACTGCCATAACGTAGAATTAAGACAGCAATCGTTAGCAATAGTTTTGTAGGCCAATGAAAACATAAAATTATATTTCATGAAACAATAATATTACATACCTGACTGATTATACTGTTTTTCCAGTAACAAATTCATGAATCCACTTAAAATTCACTCAGTACAGTTCTAAATGTTTCACAATATTAAAACAAAAAACAATTGACAATGACTGTGTACCTATGAAAATTGAGGTTACAGTTCTGAACACGATATCAGCAAGCGAACGAATGTAAATGCTTCACCGCATGTGCCCAGATTTCACGGTCAACTACCTGCTTAATCACACCAACGAAGATGAAAACTGGGGTTGTTTAGATTTTAATGAACCTTCCTCATTACAACTGGGAGCTAACTAAACCTAATTTCAAAAATAGGGTTTTTACCAGGTTTTACGACGTTTTGAATCACTGCGCCCTGCTTTGAAATTCTCTTGCTCACCTGCTATTAGAGAAGACAGCACAGCACTTTCATGAAAATATCAATGTACAATCATTTAAAAAAAAACAGTGTACAATTATTTTGAATGCACGGAAATAACGCAACACTCCCTTTCAAGGATGTTTCTCATGTACGAATGGGAACAAAATAATTTTTTAATGAAAATCACTAACACGCATGAGTATACAGGGTGATCAGAATCGACCGCACAATAAACCAACCGGTGGATTCCTCTTGGAGAAAGAAGCCGAAAACCGTTGTTCGTTGTCCGATCGGACGTCGCATTCCGGAGAAATACGCGCCGAAAGTTCGTGACGTCACATCCGGTAAGAATAGAGACATTAGAAATAACTTACCTAATCATTTTGACAGAAAACATGTAATTTATTGGTCATTTTTTTATTGTGGATATAATAATCACCGTGAGCAACTCAATGGGCTATAAGCAATCGCCCGTCCCTAATTTAGCGTCACTGGTTACAAGGAAGGGAGAGAGCTAGCGCCGTAAGACAGACAGAACATCCATGCCTCACGGGATTCGAAATCGGACCCATCTCGGACGAATCATTAGAGGCCATCACTTAGACCACTGCGCCAATGGGGAGGCATTAATTGATTGATTGATTGATTGGAGGTTTAACGACCACCGTGAGCAACTCAATGGGCTATAAGCAGTCGTCCCTAATTTAAGGTCGCTGGTTCCAGGGAAGGCAGATGGCCAGTACCGTAATGCAAACACAACATCCGTTCCTCACCGGGTTTCGAACCCGTTGAGGCACGGATGTTGAGCGTAACATGTTACGCTCATTTCGACCGTTCCGCCGCTGTCCTCCAGGCCAAGGGTGGTTATTCCCATTATTAGGTAGGTGGTCATAGTATTCTGATACGACTGTGTATATTGACAGCAAACTAGCTAACGCTGTTCAAGTATGTGTGATCGAACTAGGAATTTCTTTTGTACCAAATCTACAGCTCTAATATGAAAGCATGCGATCTCCAGCCATCGCAACATTTTTCCGAAGACAGATGAAATGTATTTCATGTTTCTGAGTTTTTTACTGCAGACAGAAGTAACAAAATACATCTTCAAATTAAAAACCTGTGCCTGAACACGATAATCCGCAAACCACAAAAGAGAAAGAGAGAGACGCCACAAGATTCATTGTTTTCCTTCTCTGCTAACAGTGAGCTCTACTGCGCTCGGTGATATTCTACTTTCAGCTGAGATAGTTCGGTGCAGGAGCAAAATTACACTCACTACCTTTAGGACGGTCTCGTTGGCTTACAGCATTAGATTACGAGCGTCTGATTGATTTTCACCATTTTACGCTTAAGAAAACGCTCGATAAACTTGCTTTCTAAGGCTGTCGCATTTATGTGTATTTCAAGGAGGCGAAGTACTTAGTCTTCGAGATTATTCTTTGGTTTGCGTCATTACAGTTAAACTAAAGAAAAATATCACAATATCGACTTGATTCTGCATGTGACATAAGAGCACATTAGTTATAACAGTGATTTGATCTTTCCAGTTCTCAATATTTTTCAAACCCCAAAACATTTCGGAGGACAAAAATGCTCAAATATTCAGGCTTCAGCATTACAACCAACCAGTTTAATTATGATAATGAGATACTAAAAACTAATTTACAAACTTGATGTTACAATGAAAAGATGAGATGGCCAAACAGGGAAGACGCAACATAAATCTGACCTACATTGACAACGGTCACCGGACACCTATAAGAGAAACACAACATAGCATTTATTGGAATACATTAGTACGGTGTCGGTCCCCCTTTAGCCTTAATAATGCATGCACTGACCCTTCGAGACATGCCTTCGACAAGGTTTTGGAACACAGCTGCAAGTATGCGCTTCCATTCAGTATATAATGCTGCCGCTAACTGTTGCTTAGTGTTAGGCCTTGATTCCAAACTTCTTATGCGGCGCTCTAATTCATCCCATGGGTGCTCTATGTGATTAAGATCAGGGCTCTGTGCTGGCCAGTCCCCACACGATACGGAATTATCCTCAATCCACGCCGTAACAGTTCTTGCATTATGGCTCGGTGCATTATCCTGCTGGTACCAACAAAGCTCGGTTCTATAGTATTGCCACAGAGTTGGTAGGGCATAATTGTCCAGAATATCGAGGTAGACGTGCTGGGGAACAGGTTTGTCCACGTTAACCAATGGTCCGGGAGGGTACCACTAAAAACACCTCCACACGAGTATACTGCCAGCACAAAACTTGACCGTAGGAACAGTGCACTGTGGTAAAAGCGTTCCCCCAGCTGTCACAATATTCACACGTCCATCAGACTAATGGATCGTGTATCTGGATTTATCAGCCCATAGGACCCGTTTCCATTGATCTACGGTCCACGATAAATGTTCTTTACACCATGCTAAACGACGAGTAGCATTCCGAGTGGAGATGAAAGTCTTGTGAGCAGCCGCACGACCACGGTAACCCATGGAATGAAGATCTCTGCGAAAGGTACGTGTACATACCGATGTTCCAGCATTTGTACTCACCTGTACACTGAGGTCTTGTGTAGTACTCCTTCGATTAGCTGTGACGGCTCTTCTGAGGCTTCGACGTCCTGTATCACTGATTTTCTTTGGTCTGCCGGTACGTTTTGCCGTGTCAGGGACGCCATGTGTATTCCATTTATTCAGTACATCCAAAACAGTTGACTTAGGTATGTTTAAACGCCTCTCGGTTTCTCTTATGGACAACCCACTAATATAACACCCAACAATTTTTCCTTCCTCAAAGTCAGTTTTCTCCCACTGTGACATTTTCACTCAACCTCACAGGGCGATATGATCGCGGTCAGCTACAGGCTTGTTTTATACCGCTTGTAGCTGTACCGTGCATCTTAACAACGCAGCGGATCCGTTCATTTGCTTTTGAAGGTGTGTTCGGTAACTTTTGTCAATATAGTGTACTTCACTGGTGTGCAAAACTTAAGGGCAAAATGGAAAAAGTAAAATAACCCTGTAAATAGCAGGAGCACCAAAACACAAATTAATTCAGGACCGTGTCTGGAAACAGGAGCAACAGCACATGCGTAAGAAAGGAGCATGACATGTGGTTTGCGTGACATGAGGATAAAATATGCTTACTCAGTCCAATAGCATCAGTTGAACGGAAGTCACCGGACGGTATGCATAAGAGTTACAGTCGTTGGATTGCGTTTGTTGTGGGCTAAAGACGACGAAATGGCCCGTCGAAGATTTTGATGATTTCACTCGTGGTCAAATATTTGGGAGGCTCGACAAGGGGAGAACTGCGATGAGTGTGGCCCAAAAGTTTGGTATAGTCCATAGCATCGTATCGCGTGCGTGGTCGGCTTTCAGGGTTACAGGTACAGCTGTGTGAAATACCGGTCGTGGCCGTTCCCCCAAAACCACCCCCAGTGAGAACCTCTATCTGCTACTACAGGCCAAGAGGGATCGACACCAGACAGTATGTAGCCTTGCGAAACAACTGAATATGAGCACAGGACGCACAATATCGCAGTTTAGAGTGGCCAGGGGACTACAGAATGGTGGACTGTTTCCCCGACGAGCTGTACTCCATTAAAAACTGCTCACCGGAGACACCGTTTACCATGGTCCAGAGAACATAATCACTGGACAGCAGGACAGTGGGATATGATACTCTTTACTGATGAGAGTATATAGATTTAGTATCTCTAGTGATTATGGACGTCAGCTAATCTGGAATGAGGTAGGCACTCGGTATCGCCCAAAAATATCGATGAAAGGGACAGATATGGTTTGCCGCCATGTGTTCATATAGGAAGGCATTCTGATCGATGGATGTAAATTGCTTTTTCAATGGCATTACCTGAAATGTTTATTATCTGCTCATATATCATTACCTTTTTTTTTTTTTTGTTACTATGATACTTTTGTTTGTAATTGCAACTACTGACCTCAGTGTAAAACTAGGGAGCATGGGACCCTGTCAGGCCTGGCTGGCCTTTTCCCCCTGCTTCCAAAAATAAATGAATTGAATTGAATTGAATTCTTAAAGAGGAAATACAATTCCTTTATCCACAGAGGCTTCAAAGAGAAGAACTCCATCAGGATCTGATAAAAGAGACGGGTATCAAGTCTATACCTTTTGCTCATATTCCTTCAAAGTCCTCTGATGTGCCACCAATGTGCTATTGTGCCTTCGGATTGCTAAAAAGAGCGCATTCTAAATGCAGACCTAAATTAATGATTGGACTACAGAAACCATTGGCAGCGGAGTGGAATAAAACTACTACCAATTTTGAGAAATGCTTTGTTATCTTGGAAATGTAGATGATGGTTCATAGTCCAGAGAAAGGGTTATCACATAGAACATTTAAGAAAGAAATAATTTTATTTTAAACGTCAATTATGTTGCTGGAAAATCGTTCTAAAGAAAGTGTGTGAACGTCCTCTATAGATATCATGAATAAGAAATCAGTAAGTTATCTAAGAAGTTTCAACTCAGTGAAAGAGATTCCTGGTTTTTGAGAACGTCTACATCTCAAAGGAAAAGAAAAAACTAAGCAACTTTTTCACTTGATGTGAACTTTGTGAATCACTGCCGTATTTTCTAGCGAGTGAAAGGGGATTTTCTGAGACGAATTTGATCATTACCTCAGTCAGATCCTCTTTCAACCACAATAATAACCTTATCATTAGACATAAAAGTTGTTGGGCTTCCGCTAACCCAGATTGATCCTATAAAGTACATCCGACCGTGGCCCCATCGAGGACATCATTCGGCAGTGGATACGAAAAGCAACGAGCGAACAAGAATGGTACAAATATATTAAAACTTTAAACAAAATTTTGACTGTATTTTAGGATCAAAATGTAGTTCCCTTCTGTTCCTCAGCGAAGTATCATTCTTAAGCCAAATTGAAGCCTCATTTGGGGATAAGCTTGAGAGTTATTTTAATTACAGCATTTCCTATGTACACACACACAGGCCACTGAATTTGAAACGTTCATGCAGATGAATGTAAAAGTCACTTACGCAGGGTATATGCAAAATACGTGGTCACGTGCCTCACCATGTGATCTAAGCAACTATTTAAGACTGCTGCTCGTCCATGGTTCTATGTTAATTCGTCGTGCCCAATTCGTCGAGCGTCAATTCGTCGCTGACTCAGTTCGTCGAGTGCAATTCGTCGCAGGCAAATTCACTCCGAGAAATTTTGTCGACTACTCAATTTGTTGTGGACGAATTCGTCGTATTTCGACCCCCTCAGTGAAATACTTTGGAGTTTGTAAGAGGTTTTTGAGCTCTTGAACCTGGAAAAGTCCTTCGGGAGATGGTTGGGGGGGTGGGATGCCGTTACGATTTTAAATGTTGTATAACTTGTGGATCTTTCATGTTTCATGTGACATGTCTCCTCCTTCCCGGGGCACCGGTGAAGTCATTTTGAGGGATATAGTGGTTCGGGAGGCTGGAAGTCCCTGTCCCTCGGTTTCTCTTGCAATATTAAATTTAACTCTTGTACATTGCATTAATTTATTCTTACTGTACTTTACATTGTTCCGCAGGTCCATGGCACTTCGGTGTCATCGGGCCCGCCCGGGGATCGCAGGACGGGGATTTGTATTAACCTAACGAAATTGATTTGACCGCATTTTTCGTGTTTACTGTTGTATCGAGTAGCAGACTCTACTTGCGGGTATGCCCTTCCCCCCAGAAATTTGGTGAAGTCTGTAAAAGGTATCAGAGGTGCTTTAGTTAGGGGCAGGACTGCCCCCAACTTCCGTAATTTTATATTCTGGACCGCTAGAGCCATTCGTGTATCCGTGGTGTTCACCCTGAAGCGTCCGCAAGGTCCGCGAGCTTTGGAGGGGCTTCCCCCAAAATGTTAAAATGGACGTAGAGCTGCAAACATTAGCACCAAGCTTTATATGATGATTCTGTACTGTACACGACCATGGATTTTCAGGAGGGTGGGTTGAATTCACCCCCTCCCCCCAGGTTTTTATGACCGGAGACAAGGTGTTCAAGGTAAGTTATGGTCGCAATTATTATGATTCATGTTATGTTGAGTGGCAGACTATACCGATGGCGGTCATAATGTCAACGGTCAAAATGTTCACAGAGTCATAATGTCGACAGTCAAAATGCCGACACGGTCATAATGTCGACACGGTCATATTGTCAACAGGATCCAAAAAATGTCAGCATGGTACTCTAACTTAGACCGTGGACGGTTTTTGGAATGGGTCAGAGCCCGGGTTCAAGGGGCCCCCATACAAAATTTTCGTAAAATCTACAGTTTTCAATTTCGAACCACCAAAATTGGCACACTATCTCGTGGTACTCTAACTTAAGTTCAGCATTCTAGTACCAGATCTGCGGTCTAAGTTAGAGACTGTAGGTACACCATTAAACGGATATTTTTGCACTTTATTGTTATCAACGGTTTCTAACTTAAACCGTAGATCAGGTATTGGAGTGCTGAATTGTGTAGCAGTTTTGAAAAGTAAAACATGGAACTTTTTACGAAAATTCTGTATTTAGGCCTCTTGACCTCGGGTGCCGACATCTTCCAAAAACCGCCTAAGTTAGAGTACCAAATCAAATCTGGTTGTTCTAAATTAAAAACTGTAAATTTCACGAAAATTTTGTATTGGGGTCCATTTACCCCGGGCCCCGACCCCTTCCGTACATGCTCTAAGTTAGAGTACCATGAGATCTTATGGTGTGGTTTGAGTCAATGTGGAGCACTTCTGCACGACGTTACATTCGAAAAACCGTCTCGTCCTTAATTTTTGTACGCCAGTGTAGTTCCTTAATTAAACCTTAACGGCCAGACGAAACATTTAAAAAAGAAGTCAAACTTACGGAAATGGACTTTTATTTCTCCAGCACAGGTTATAGCACTTCAAGATGCTATAGAAATCACATAACACAAATCAACATTCCACTTTCCACCACTCACCACACAAGCAACTGTTCTATCGTAGTTTATATCTCTCGTTCTTATCTCATAACAGGCATACGTCACGTTCATTCAACCTCAATTGTCTTGCCAACAGTATTCGTTTGAGAGAAAAGATATCACGTTAAGTGTGAAGTATAACTGAGAACAAACTCAAGATTTAGATAGGGAAAGAAACTAAAAAGGAAAGTTAATTTAGAATATACGTCACACACCATATGACTACCACCTGTTCGTCTTATTAAAGGAATTTTTGGGAGGGCAGAAATTCAGATCAAATGAAGAGGTGAAAAGTGTCGTCCTGAGATGGTTTAAACAACAGAGTAAAGAATTCTATGAAACGGAGATCCGGAAGCTTCCACAACGCTGGAAAAAATGTATGGACCATGACTGAGATTACTTCGAAAGGTAAATGATGTGACATCAGCTGTATGGTAAATAATTATCTGATTAAAAAAAAATGCCTGGTCAAATTTGAATCCCCCTCGTATATAGCCCATTAAATTGCTCTCGGTGGTCGTTAAACCCAGCCCCCAAAAGAACGTCATAGTTGTGTACGTAAGTAAGGATGGAACGTGTCTCATTGCTATTGGTTGTTCCAAATAATATTCTACTTCAAAGTATTTGATTATTTTACCGCATTTGCTCATTTCCTTATATTTAGTAATGTACCTTAAAAAGTGACCACGCACTATTTTTTTCCTGTATTTTAATAGGTGCAAGAAAGTCACGCTGACAGGGGATATGTTTGCATTTCTCTAAAACCCGTTATTGATGTTTTGGTTGAGAAAAATTTTCCCCATTTGTTAGCAAGTGTAATTTCCTTCTCTCAGTAGGGAAAAAATACATTTCCAATCACGAACTCAAAGCTTATCTTAACCAGCGATGGAACGAAGAAAATTCTTTAAAATCAGAAAAAGGGAACGAATTCAAAACTTTGCCTATTGCTGCTCTCCTTTTCTTGCATTTCCCATGCTTTCTTATCAAGAGAGATTTCTCTCAATTTTTTCCGCGCCAACACGAATCACATTCTTCCATTAGAAATAAATTGCTTCAGTTGTAGGGAGCGGAATGTCTTGAACGCTGCATCGTCCTTTTGTAAATTTTTCCAAACTTTTTTCTTTTACATCTTAAAGGTATATTCCAAAAGTCTTTTGTTTACTACTAAATGATTTCCTTGCTGTTATTTTTTATCGTTTCTGATATTTTGAACACTTATTCTTCAACCTTTTGTGTGCAGTTTGCGTTGAGATCAATTTCTTTGAAAGCTACTACAAGTTCTCTTCTCAAAGCTCGTGTAAAAAAAAAAAAAAAAACATTTTATGCGTCACTTTAACTTTATAAAATGGGTTTTGTTGAACATTTTGCCGCTGCTCTTTCGGGCACGATAAAAGATATAATACATACAGAGTACAAACGTATCCCAAATATTTGCCATTTATTTCAGAAGTTATGACGGGTTTTTTTTTCGGTTTTTTTTTTTTTTTTTTTTTTTCAATTTTGCAAAAGGTCGTACAGCTAGATCTATAAGAGTTGTGACATGGTACCAAAAATTTACTCTGCATATTTGCTGTTTTATTCTGTGTGTTGTCAAATTGCTCGTACATTGGTCACAAAAAGATAGGCGTATTGCATAAAATTGCTACGGAGACTTAATACTAGAATTTTAGACAAAGATATTAAATCTCATTTCGCGACTTTTATTTCGCTTTAATGCTCCATTTCCTTTGTTTCCACAATGCGTGAGAAAATTTTGCTGCGTCATCCGATACAGAAACATGGGAAGCACGGTTTGTTCAGAGATGCCAGTTTGTCGCATCTTAAGGGTCTGCGCCTTTGTATTTCGTAGACGCATTGGTATTGTCAAGCTCATTTGATCTTTTGCCTTCTTAATTTCAAAGCAGCCGACTGAAAGCGCAAGCCCTCTTAACTTTTACCTTGATGCTTTGTATTAGCCGATGCCGGCGTATTTTTCCCATGAGGTTTTGTGGCGACAAACGGGTGAGTTCGCTTGGGAACAAAGGAAGGGGCTAAGGCAGTTACTTCTAGGATTTGACACCGAAAGGTCGCAAGAGGAGAGGAAGAAAAGGCCTCAGGTGTTAGGGCGGAGGTCTTAAGCTGACCGAAGGAATGGAGGTTTTTCTACACATGCGCAAAAGGGAGACGAAGGAATGACCGAAGAGGGATTGAGGGAAGGAAATCTTAGTTTCCGAAGAACAGGGAGGAAGAATTACCAAGCTGAGCACAACCTTCTGCATTAAGCAAAGAAAATAATAAAGTGTTTTAAGAGATCTAAGAGGATTGTATAAAAATTATTGTTTATAGCTATTATTATTCTTATTTCATTATCTTCAACCACGCAAGACTATGGAAGTTAACTAAAGCCAAATTAACAAAATGAAGGATCTATGTATCTGATTCAAGTAACTCGCATTGAAATAGCATCAGTAAGGTTACATAACCCAAACGATAAAAAGTGCGTTTACAAAAACAATTTATTGTGCAATTTCTGCATACCACAAAGTAGCATCGCAATATAGACAAAATGGTAAATTCGGAGATTGTCCATACCTCTGGATTTTAGCACCCGGTAAAACCACCACTGTGTCGAAGAACGTCTTGACACCTACGAGGCAAACTCGCAATGACATTATTGATGAGTATCTGGGCAGCTCGTACCATATTACAGGTAACACGTTATGGAGGGTCTGACTGGGATATAGAACGTGGTTATCCAGACGTCATTGTACAGCGTCCCAAGTGTTCTCAATAGGATTAAGGTCAGGAGACCTTGGAGTCCCATGATTTTCCAGCTCCTGATGCAAGCTCCAGGCAGGGTGATTGGTTGCATTGTTATGGAGAAAACGAAAGACGTGTTCAATAGCAGCGTGAAACAGTGTCACAATAGACACAATGGTCTCGTTTAGGTACACTGAGACATTCATGTTTGTTACGAACTACAGAGGTGAAAACATGCGTGAAGACGACAAATCTGCAGAGAAACATTCTATCCGCGTAGCTCAGTTGGGAGAGCGACTTACTCACGAGTGAGGGGACACGGTTCCGATGCTCGTCGCGGACAAACTGGTCTTTTCACATTGGTGCCCGATTGTGGAAAATGGATCCACTGGCCGTTGGGTTCTTCAAAAAATGTGATGTCTTTATTCCACACATTGTTTGGAATTAATGAAAAATTCCTACTTCACTTCAAACCAAAATTAAGAATAAGATGATATGACGGACTACAGAGGTGAAAACATGTGCCAAGACGAAAAATCTGCAGAGAGACATTCTATCCGCGTAGCTCAGTTGGGAGAGCGACTTACTCACGAGTGAGGGGACACGGTTCCGATGCTCGTCGCGGACAAACTGGTCTTTTCACATTGGTGCCCGATTGTGGAAAATGGATCCACTGGCCGTTGGGTTCTTCAAAAAATGTGATGTCTTTATTCCACACATTGTTTGGAATTAATGAAAAATTCCTACTTCACTTCAAACCAAAATTAAGAATAAGATGATATGACGGACTACAGAGGTGAAAACATGTGCCAAGACGAAAAATCTGCAGAGAGACATTCTATCCGCGTAGCTCAGTTGGGAGAGCGACTTACTCACGAGTGAGGGGACACGGTTCCGATGCTCGTCGCGGACAAACTGGTCTTTTCACATTGGTGCCCGATTGTGGAAAATGGATCCACTGGCCGTTGGGTTCTTCAAAAAATGTGATGTCTTTATTCCACACATTGTTTGGAATTAATGAAAAATTCCTACTTCACTTCAAACCAAAATTAAGAATAAGATGATATGACGGACTACAGAGGTGAAAACATGTGCCAAGACGAAAAATCTGCAGAGAGACATTCTATCCGCGTAGCTCAGTTGGGAGAGCGACTTACTCACGAGTGAGGGGACACGGTTCCGATGCTCGTCGCGGACAAACTGGTCTTTTCACATTGGTGCCCGATTGTGGAAAATGGATCCACTGGCCGTTGGGTTCTTCAAAAAATGTGATGTCTTTATTCCACACATTGTTTGGAATTAATGAAAAATTCCTACTTCACTTCAAACCAAAATTAAGAATAAGATGATATGACGGACTACAGAGGTGAAAACATGTGCCAAGACGAAAAATCTGCAGAGAGACATTCTGTCCGCGTAGCTCAGTTGGGAGAGCAACTTACTCAGGAGTAAAGGGACAGGGATTCGATGCCCGTTGCGGAAAAACTTGTGTCTTCATATGTTGCCTTGACAAATATACAAGGAAGTACGGCCATTAAAACACACTCCTACGCAGACCAGAACTGGTTGCCGCTGATAACGATGGACGGACTGCACATAGTTGGGTTGCATGCGTGTGACGGAGGTCCGCCACATGTGTCCTCGTCGAGTATCAAGATAAAGAGCAAAACGGAATGCGTCTCTGAAAAGGATATGATGTCACTCTGTTTCCATGAATTGTACTGTTGCACCCAGATACATATTTGACGACGGTGAACTGATGTCAGTGTTAAACATCTCAGCGACCTCCTTGCTCTGAGTCCGTACTCGTGAAGACGGTTTAATGCCGTTTGAGTACATACTGTGACACCAGAAGCAGATCGAAGTGATTCCCGGAGTTGGTTACTGGTGATACTAGGCCTCCGAGCATTTAATGTCAGATGGCGATCTTGCCCCCTTGGTGATTATTCTCGGGCGACTACTCCAGGATCGATCTGCAACATTCCCATGCCGTAGAAATGTCGACAATCCAACGGCATAAGCTAACCTTCTTCGGTCACATCATCCGGCGAGACGGTACAGAAGAAAAAATTTGTATTCAGGGGAAAATAGACGGCAAAAGAACGAGAGGACTTCCCCAGACAGGTTCATCGACCAAATAAAAACTCACAAATCTATCGGTTGCAGAAATCATGAGATCTGTGGAAAATAGACAGGAATTGCGAACCTTGACTACCGACAGGATGTGAATTGGGTCACGACGCTCGAACCGCGCAAAGAAGTGACAGAAGAGAGAAAGAAAGAGAGAAATATTGTGTGTAGCCGACTTACATACTACACACTTAAACATACATACATACGGTACTTACATACTACACACTTACATACTAACTTCTAAAGCAGCAGCCCTATCGATCTGCTGTACAGCCCTATCGATCTGCTGTACAGCCCTATTCCTCTTCCTAATGCTTAAATACCGTCTGGACATGATTTCAGGTTAATCTCACTCTGAAGGCATTCAGCAAACTTTTGGACAAAGCGGTGAAACGACCCATTTTCCACTTCGCACAGGGTACTTTAATCGGAGCTCGTACGCCACATGCCATGATGTCATGATGCTAATTTACATGTGACGTAGCTACATGCTGATAACCGATCTCCAGTTGTCGCTCAATTTGCATATCACCACATTTTCTCTTCGAAACCGCAATATCCCTAACTTTTTGTGACCAGTGTATATACAGCGGTTGGACAAAATAATGTGAGCACTACGGAAATAGGCGATATATCTTTATTAATAAGGTGTTGGGTCACCATTTGCCTTTAATACAGCTTCCAACCTTCTTAATAGATTCATACAGCTTTTGAACAGTCTCCAGCCAGCGGAGTGTTGTACTATGTCTTTATTAATAAGGTTTTGGACCATCATTTGCTTTTAATACAGCTTCCAACCTTTTTAATAGATTAATACAGCTTTTGAATAGTCTCTACAGGAATGTTGTACCATTCGTCGATCAGAACATCAGTCCAGTGCTTCAAAAATGTTGAATGAGGGAATCTGCTTCTCACTCTGCTCTCCAAAAATTCCCACAGTGGTTCGATGTTATTCAAGTTAGGCGATTGAGCTGGCCAGGACAGTTGCTGAAATTCATCTTTTTGCTCCTCAAACCAAGGATGAACTGATCTGGCTGTGTGTATGGGCGCATATCATCTTGAAAAAATAGAATCATTGTTGGGAAACAACATTTGGACCATAGGATGCATCTGATCACCTAGAATGTCCAAGTACTTTCTGGCAGTAACTCGACCATATAGGGTAATGATGGGGCTAGCCGAATATGAAGATATGGCAGCCCAAGTCATCACAGATCCAGCCCCTTGATTTACAGTTGGAAACAGACATTCCAAATTGTACGCTACCTTGGGGGTTCTCCATACATAAATCATTGTTGGGAAACAACATTTGGACCATAGGATGCATCTGATCACCTAGAATGTCCAAGTACTTTCTGGCAGTAACTCGACCATATAGGGTAATGATGGGGCTAGCCGAATATGAAGATATGGCAGCCCAAGTCATCACAGATCCAGCCTCTTGATTTACAGTTGGAAACAGACATTCCAAATTGTACGCTACCTTGGGGGTTCTCCATACATAAATCCGACCTACTGTTGGGAACGTAAATGATTACTCATCGGACCATATAACACGTTTCCAGTCATCAGCTATCCAGGTTTTATGCGCACGATACCATATTTTCCGTGTTGTAGAGTTGGTTTCTGTGATTAAACGTTTAGCGATTGCAGCTGTTCCATGGATGTTGGCATTGTGAAGTTCTCTGCGGACTGTTTTTGCAGAAATAGGGTTTTCCAAGTGGATATTGAGTTCTGCTGTCACTTTTGCTGCAGCAGCTCTGAGTTGCTTGAACACAATCCTTGTTAGTGTTCAACGGTCCCTCTCATTCGGTCTCGGTTTTCTCCCTCTATTCTCCTTCGCCAATGAAGCCTTGCCATACTTTATGTACGTAGTCATAATCGTGGAGACTGTTGCTCTTGAAACACAGAACAATTTGGCAGTTAGGGTTACAGACGTTCCTACTAAACGTGCTCACACTATTTGTCCTCTTTGGAAGTTTGCCAGGTCACCCATTTTACCGACCTTTCATACGAACCGTTGCTGAACATGACTTGTACTACTTACCATACAACCAAGAGAATATACAGGGTGATTGTAAACTCCTTCAACAAAACAAGAGGGGTGATAGTACACATCAAGACGAACAATATTTGCAATGAAACCTAGGGCCGCATTCCACTCCTACTGCCAGAAAAAGAGCACGTTCGAAAAACATCCAGCAAGCACACGGAGTTCCAACCAGTGCAGGAGAAGCACAAGATGCAAATCAAGTGCGCTGAACACGTGCGTAGACGATAAGCAGCAAACATTTAAAAACGCAGCCGAACCCGTTCAGCGATATCACCATGCGAACATTACATCAGAATTGACGTATACTTCTGACCGGCGCAGCGTACCATGTGTTCCTGGAGCAAGTGCTTTCCGGTCTGTTACAGAATGTTCCGCTCACCACACGGAGGGACATGTGGTTTACGCATGATGGGGCCCCAGCACACTTTGCCACCGAGGTCCGATACTTCCTAAATGCGACATATCCCGGGCGGTGCATTGGACGCGGTGGACCTGTGGTTTGGCCTCCACGCTCCCCGGACCTTAATCCACTGGACGTCTTCTTCTGGGGAACATGAAAACTTTGGTGTACGAGACACCTGTGGACTCCCTGTAAGATCTCGTCGCGCGAATCGCTGTTGCTGCGGACAAGATCAACACCACACCAGGAGTGTACGAGAGGGTGCGACAGTCCTTCATTCGGCAGTGTGTGGTGTGCAACGATGGCCTAAGACGACAGTTTGAGCAGCTTCTTTGAGTCTTTCTTTGATGCGATTGGAATTGTGCAACTCATGAATTAGGCATGTCTCTTTGTTTTCACTGTTGAAGGCTCAAGGTGGATATGTAACTTTACTCTTTTCTGGCACTAGGAGTGGAATGCGGCCCTAGGTTCTATTGCAAATATTGTTCGTCTTGATGTGTACTATCACCCTCTTGTTTTGTTGAAGGAGTTTAAATTCACCCTGTATACAAAGAAAAGAAGCACACACAAAAGATAAACCACAACATTTTTTTCAGTGTAGCCTACACGAGCCAACACGAATAATATTAACCCTTATAATCTTGTTCTCATTATTTTGTCCAACCCTTGTATATATACTTCATCTCAGCTGAGACTACTTTTAGGTTAGTAATCACTTAAAAGGACACCCGCGGTCACGGCACGCTCTCACTGGGCAGTCAGTAGCATTTTGACTTTCTTATCTACTGCCAGATGTAAACATTTTGAAATACTTTGCTATAGGAGTTCAATCGAATTTGGAAATCCTTTGTATTGTGAGGTTAAGAAGTTTAAAATACTTGTTCTGTTCCCTGCAGAATCAATATCATTTTGAAGTATCTGCTCTGAACTGTCGGTAGCATGCTGAAGTACTGTAAAGCTGTTGCTAACCAATGGCTCAGTTGAACTCTCAAAACGCCCTGAAGTAAACCACGGAAAAATACGTGCTCCATGAATATCGGCTCTTAAATTTTAAGGACGTTTTACTCTCTCTCTCTCTCTCTCTCTCTCTCTCTCTCTCAAGCTGTGTTCAAAAGAATATTTCGGAAGACATTATTGATCCAAGACCTGAGGCAATTGTCGAAGAGGATCTTTCTCTGCGAATCACGTCCTCAAGAAATAAAGCAAAGCATTTCCCCGAATAATATTATAACTCGCAGTCGTTAGCTTTTGTATAATATAATATAGACAGACACCGGACAAAAAATTAGTCACCTGCAGTAATATATGGAATAGTTTTAATATGATGTATTTCTGAGGTTATAATTCGAAATGTTCATGAATGGAATACGGGATTACACCACACAATACAAATTTTGAAGATATGAATCCGTTTTTTTTTTTTTGTTTTTTTTTTTTTTTGGTGTACACATAACATGAATGATAAGTCAGATAATATCCGAAAACTTGAAAATTTTCGTCGTCCTGGAGCGAGAATAGAACCCGCGTCTCCCAGATAGCACCCGAGTATGCTAACCACTACTTACCATCCGTGTCATGTTTACACCAATAAACGGATTCACATTTTCCAGATTTGTATTGTATAGTGTAATCCCGTATTCCGTTCATGATTTATCTGCTCCTCCGGGCAATCACGGGAGAGAATTCTTAACCTCCAAATTCGCTAAACATGAATGCCGGTTGCTTCGACTGGCGAATCCTGTGATGGTTATATTCATATTAATCGGAAACTTGAAACTTAGTCGTTCTGTGTGGTGTAGTGGTTAGTATACTCGGGCGCTATCCGGGAGACGCCGGTTCGATTCCCACACCAGGACGACGAATTTTTTCAAGTTTTTGGATATTATCTGACTTACCATCCATGTTTACACCAAAAAACGGATTCGCATCTTCCAAATTTGTAAAATGTGTGTTATTTCTTTCTCCAAGCAAAAGTTTACGCTGAAAGTTTTGAAAAATTAAAATCAGTGGTTCGAGAGCTGAAGTTAACGCTGGGTCGAAAGGCAGATTAATTAACTGGTAAAAAGGTGTCATAGCTTTTGGCGGGTCAAAAGGATCCAGTATCAAGGAAGTTGCTGAATTTGCAGGTGTTAGCAAGAAAAACGTTATATGTGTTTATAAAGATTGGTGTAAGTCAAACTTGACTGAAAATAAAAGGAAAATCTGTGGACGAAACACCATTTTGACAACTAGTGACTGGTGTAGAATTTTTCGCAAAGTCAACAAAATGGGATTTCAAATAAGGCAGGAACTCCTAGGATCTGGTAATAATGGGCCTCACACGTCTATATCTGAGCGAATACTGCCTAGAGAACTTCATCGAATGTACAGGGTGTGTCTAAAGTCTTTCCCTGATTACGATAAATCGTATAAAATGAACCAAGCCAGTTAGGCGTATGCGGCTTGTTGCATTGATTGGGTCAATGAAACCAAATCTCCAATTTCAGTGCAGCGGAAGTTTAGGCGTGAGTATGATAGAGCTCTGCCTGATGTGAAAAGCATTAGGAACTGGTATCAAAAATTTAAACAGAAGTGCAGTGTCGGTGACCGTGCAAGAAGTGGAAGACCTTCTATTAGTGAGGAAACTGTCGACGCCGTGCGTGATGCATTCGCACGTAGACCGAGGAAATCAATTCGTCATGCCCACTGGTAATACATATGAAGACAGTGCACCACATTTTAAGAAAGCCGTTTAGTTCTTTGCATACAAATTGCAAATTTTTCAAGCCTTGGAACCTAATGATGGGCCCAGATATCTGACATGCGCTATGGATATTCTTGAACGAATAGACGAATATCATGATTACCTGAAGCGGATTTGTTTTTCAGACGAATCAAGTTTTCATAACTCAGGTAAAGTGAACACGCATAATGCCCGTATCTGGGGTTCAGAGAACCCACATGTGGCTTTGGAGAAACAGTGGGAAAGCACTAAAATCAATGTTTGGTGCGGACTAATGCACAACAAAGTAATTGGACCGGGTTTTTTTATTGAGCCCACCATTACATCGGGTGTTATTTTGTAGCTGTATGTTGCACCTCAATTGGAAGAGCTGCAACCACGGGTATGCCCAGCAGGACTGTGCGCCCCCGCACTGGGGTGTACCTGTCCGTCAATTCTTAGATGACAAATTCCCTAACAGATGGATAGGCAGAGATGGTCCCATACCCTGGCTACCAAGATCCCCAGACATTATGCCCCTTGACTTCTTTTTGTGGAGCTACATTGAGGATCAAGTTTATGCAACAACAGTTGCAGATAGTATTAACACTTTGAAAGGAAGAATAACTGAAGCGTTTGCGACCATCACAGATGACATGTTTCAGCAGACATGGAAAGAGATAGAGTACCGACTGGATGTTCTCCGTGTAACAAAAGGAGGAGCCCACGTTGAGGTATACTGATGACCCGGAAAAAAACTCTGGATTTCATGTAAGCTATATTGGAAAACCGTATGTGTCTAACGAGCGTGGTTCATTTTATACGATTTAAATTAATCAGGGAAAGACTTTAGACACACCCTGTATATCTGGAGTAGAGTTGCAAAACTGAAACCAATGTTAACTTCAGCTCAAAAAAGCTCGATGAGCTTGGGCCAAAGCTCACAAGGCATGGAATGTTGATCAGTGGAGGGCTGTCATATGATCTGATGAATCCAAATTTTGTCTATACTCAAATGACGAAAGGCGTAGGGTCAACAGGATGTCTAAAGAAACATTCAATCCTGAGTGTGTTCAAAGAGTTCTTGCCTATACTCAAATGACGCAAGGCGTAGGGTCAACAAGAGGTCTAAAGAAACATTCAATCCTGTGTGTGTTCAAAGAGTTCTTGCCTATACTCAAATGACACAAAGCGTAGAGTCAACAGGAAGTCTAAAGAAACATTCAATCCTGAGTGTGTTCAAAGAGTTCTTGCCAAAGGAAGTGGGTGTGTAATGCTGTGGGATTCTTTTAATGGTTGTAAATTAGGCCTACTAGTTAATAGAGGTGAAGAATACGATGAATCAGCATGCTTACACAGAAATTTTACACAACTATGCGGTTTTTTTTTTTTTTTTTTTTTTTTTTTCAACTGTAGGATTCATGGAGCTAAAACCATTATGGATTGATGTCAAGGGATGTAGGTAAAAAATACCCCCGGGAAAAAATACCCCCGGAGAAAATACCCCCGAAAACTGAAAAGCGGAAAAAATGCCCCCGGAAAAAATACCACCGGAAGAAATACCCCCAGAACAAACGGTTCACTGTAACAGGAACACTGATGTGTGGCAGTGGTCCGATGTGGCAATTTACCGACAACCCTGCCCCACATCTTCAGCAACTTGGCTACAAAAGTTCAAGGGGAGGGGGGTTAAAGATAGCCGTTTCTGGGCCTATATTGAGAACTGAATTGGGAACTCCAAACGAATTTCGAGAAAACGTTCCATGTAAGCCAAGCGAGAATTGTACTTTAATTTGAAGAAATAAATTGCCGAGGATCCGAGGTACACTTGGTTGGGGAGGGGGGGGTTCTACCCTGAACTTCCGTAATATTATATTCTGGGCCGCTGGAGTCTGCCAGTGTATCCAGGAAGTTCCCCTTGAAGTATCTGTGAGGTCCATGAGCTTGAAGGGGGGTTCCCCCAAAATGTTAAAATGGACGTAGAGCTGTAAACATTAGTATCATGCTTTATATAATCATTCTGTACACTACCACGAATTTTCAGGAGGGTGGGGTAACCCTCCCTAGTTTCTAAGAGCTATTCAGGGGTAACATCGAAGATACACTGACCGACTCTAGAGGTCCAGAATATAAAATTACGGAAGTTGGGGGTAGAGCCCTCCAAACCAAGCACCTCGTATCCCTTTCACAGGCTTCACCAAATTTCTGGGGGAGGGGGAAGGGCATACATAGTTTGCCATTAAACACAATCCTGAAAATTCGTGGTCGTGCACAGAATCATTATGTAAAGCATGGTTCTAATGTTTACAGCTCTACGTCCATTTTAACATTTTGGGGGACCCCCCAAGCTCACGGACCAGGCGGGCGCTTCAAGGGGAACAGCCTGGATACACTGACAGGCTTCAGCGGCCCAGAATCTAATATTACGGAAGTTGGGGGTTGAGCCTCCCCCCCAAGTGTATCTCGGATCCTCGGCAATTTATTTCTTCAAATTGAAGTACAATTCTCGCTTGGCTTACATGGAACGTTTTCGCGAAATTCGTTTGGAGTTCCGAATTCAGTTCTCAATATAGGCCCAGAAACGGCAATCTTTATACAACCTCCCCTCTTTGAACTTTTGTGGCCAAGTTGCTGAAAGATATGTGGCAGGGTTGCCGGTAAATTGCCACACCGGAACACTGCCCCACATCAGTGTTCCTGTTACAGTGAACCGCTTGTTCTGGGGGTATTTCTTCCGGGGGTATTTTTTCCGGGGGCATTTTTTTCGCTTTTCAGTTTTCGGGGGTATTTTCTCCGGGGGTATTTTTACCGTTTACCGATGTCAAGAGCATGATACAACTTGGGGACACATGGACTAGTCAGCTAAGTCGCCAGATTTAAATCCCACCGAGAATTTATGTGACCACACTGAACGAAGTGTAAAAACCAAACTTCAGAATCCCAGTAATTCAAATGAATTGCAAGACAAACTGTTCTCAGAATGGTCGAAAATTGACTCAAGTAAGTTAATCATTTTGTTGAATCTCTTCCAGCAAGAATTAAAGCTGTGATTTCCGCACGTGGTGATGTAACTATTTGTGAGGATCTCTGCGAACGAGAGGTCTTTATAAATATTTAAATAAGGTTTAAATATTTAATTGATGCATTATTCGAATTTACCTTATAATGATGAATATGATTTTTGTTGTGTGTATGTGTTCAAGTAACGGCAGCGTAAGATATCTTGTATGAGAACAGAAAATTTATTCTTACAAACCCAATGCTGGACATTTTGTGACATTTCTCCTCAACGACGCCATTTTGCTCGAACTGGTAAGTGGTAAGATAGTCGTTGGTTTTTAAGTACATGGTGATATTCTGCACGCCTTCTTACATGCTTGGAGGCGGACCGAAGCGACATTCGTTACGAGGTGTCAACGATGCGACCCCCAAACCAAAGAATATAAACGCTTCGCGTGAAGAAGCTCAACTCTCGTAGAGATAATGTAAAACAGGCGACAGCAGCGCCACCATGTAATGCGGCCGTAGATGCTCTGCGGGAAAGTTAACATTCAGGCGCAAAAAGCGTAGGGGACACGGGACGGGAATCCTATTTCACGGAAAGGAAGCGAAGCTTTGATCTGCGACTGTTTCCTTCGGTCTCATTGGGTCTACTAAAGCATTTTTTTTTTTTTTTTTTTTTTTTTTTTTTTTGTTCTTTTCTGAGTATCCCTCCTGTCCCTTCTTTTGGTGAAACAAATATATACATTGGCAATTAATATTATTTTAAGGAAATTTTAGCAGTTTTATTCTCACTTTAAGCACCGTAGTAATACCAGGTTGCTTGGCATGAATTTCATATTTACAATATACCTTAAATGTCAAAAATGCTGAGGCTGGTTTTGAATTTCCATGGGATTCGTGGTACTTCGTATTAAAAATTGTTTGCATGGAATTTTCAGTAGCAAAACAAAGGAATGGGTTCCCACAAAACGTAAACATTAGGTACCCAGCAAAAACAGTCTTGCTGGGCCAGCACTGTCCGCCAATTTCCCAGTAGTAGCCATAATAATAAAAAAAAAAAAAAAAAAAGCAAAGACAACCGCAGTTTTCCAAAGCTACAATTTTTTTTCTACCCTTCCGAAGTTTGTAAATTAAACGCACTGCGCGGGGAAAATTTTCTCAACAGATCGGAAAAACATCCGTTCGTATCTGAGTAGGTTCAAACCTGGGCCGTTGGCGTGATAGCTGAGCTCTCTACCGACCGAACTAACTCGTCACGTTCGAGTGTATGCTTAAAGCTGTCTGTTAGGTATGCAATGTGTAATCGAATGCTTCCCTCTTTCATTTTACAATATTACGAGGTATTTTTCATAAAAGTCAGTTTCATATAATTGATAAATTAATTTTTTCAACGTAACGATAGTTGTTTTTTTTAACCTTAAGGGAACTTCACTCATTTTCAAGGCGTGTACATACTTAGAGTCGCTTTCCAAAGTTTTGTACTGTCTTGCCGTCTTGAAAAGAGATTGTTGAATAAATATATATTTACACGGGTTCATGTCACATTCTGTTGCATTTTTAACGTTGTGTCTTTCCTTTCCGTTGTCCGAAGCTGCATTTGTTTTAAAGAGTAAAAGATATTTTATTTTACTTCTCGTTATTTTTAGAAGCGAATTCCTCCCAGTCTTGTGTATTCAACCCATGGATGAGTACACCACATAGCGTTGCTTTTTTTTTCTTTCTAATAATTAATGAATTTTGTACGCGTATAATTCTTTTTTTTTCAGCAAACGTTGTTTTAATGGTTTTCCAGGATATTTGTTTCAAGCGGTTTCAAATGTGTTCTTGTTATTCATCCACTCCATTCCATGAATTGTTATTCATCGGAATGGAGTGGGTGTATTTCATGGCTGTAATATAAACGCAGATCTAGATGAGAACAACAAAACCTTTGAACAAAACGCCAACACAAACAAGCGTTTATATTCTTTGAACACAAACACGCATGCTCAGTCCAACTCAGTCTGCTCCGGCTTCCTGCGGCATCAGCCTGTAATGTTGGCTTCTGTGTAGTAATTCTTTGCCGCATAATATAGTGGCGCTAGTTACGTCTCGCTGAGCCTTACCTTCTTATCAGTTAGATATTTTGCCCAAACCGTCTGACGGGGCTCGCGAGAAGAAAGACGAGGAGGACCTTGGAGATTGGAAATGGCGATGAGAAGGAGATTTCACGGAGATACAGTGTAATGTTTTTTCGTTGTATGGGATATAACCCATAAGCTATGCAAATAATGTACATTCAGGATATATATATATATATATATCCTGAATAAATACTCGGACCTCCTAGCAAATGGATTCCGGGAGGTATTTTTCCTAAAGGTTTGCTTCATATAGTCTATTGTAAAGGACGTAACGAACCGAACCAAATGGATCAGGATATCTCACACTATTAAGTTGGACATCAAGTAATTTTGCTTCCTATACTTCCAATGGAAAAACTTCTGTACATATTTTCTTCACAATTAATGCGTTCCCAAGGATGAAAATTTGAACATCGATTAAAATAGCTTCATATTATAACTTGGAATACTTAATATTTTCTAAAACATAACCATAATTATATTAAAAATCAATAACTCTTCCTTTGGTGGTGTTGAAACCAGAAAAAAGATGGCGCGGCCTGTACTTTGATGACGTCAGTAGACAAACAACTGTTGGACTGCATAATTATGGTTATGTTTTAGAAAATATTAAGTATTCCAAGTTATAAAATGAAGCTATTTTAATCGATGTTCAAATTTTCATCCTTCGGAACGCATTAATTGTGAAAAAATTTTACAGAAGTTTTTCCGTTGGAAGTATAGGAAGTAAAATTACTTACTTCACGTCCACCTTAAAAGTAAATTTCTGGAGGTGACTAATTTTTTGTCTAATGTCCGAAAACATTATTTTATAAACTGTTTATAAAAGCGTGTAACACAGAACTGGGTGGAATTAATGAAGACGTAATGATGTGCCAAAGAATTACCTGTTGTAATAAATCACTGCAATGGATACATTCAAGGAAAAACCTATCGTTCATATGTAATGATTTAAAGAGTAGGTCACGCATAGCTCTTTTTAACCTTCCTTTCGTGTTTCTGCTTTCTTATATATATTTAGTTACTTCTTGCTTAAACGCTTTCTCACTGAAGGATGCGTCACTTCCACGAAGAACATTTTAGCACGTCTTTTGTAATAATAAAAAAAAAAAGATCGTGCTTATGGTATCAGTTTGTCCGTCCGCCGGTAGACACCATATCTCTGAAAATTTTAGTCCAATTTCAAAATTTCTTTCGCATTGGAAAGCTTCAAATGTGAGAACGCTGATTCTTGCCTTCCGTATTTTTTCCGATGAACAACTTCGCTGCTAGAGTGCGTAAATGCAGATGCCATCGTATACAAAATAAATTTTTGTCCATATATTTGCTTGTAATTATCAGACTGCAAAAATTATTTATTTCATTCGATGCCATTTATAACAAGACTCTTTTTAGGTACAGTGTCTTTTTCAAGTAATGCATAGATTTTCCGCTAGGAGGTGTAAAGGGAAATTACGATATTCCCGATATCTCTGCTTCTAAAAGTCCGATTTGAAAAATTCCCTTTGCATTGGATGCAGCTTCTGGTGGAAAATGTTCTATATATAATTATAATTTTTGGTAGAGAATAATTTGGCCACCGTAAGTGTTTATTTCTGTTTTTTACGCTTTCCAACCGTAGGTTGAAGAAGCGTGTATGCTCCAGCTTTGTCAGTCTGTCCGTCCGTCCGCACGATAACTCGCGTAAAAATGGCTCGGTTTCGATGAAATTTTAGTATGTGGTAGGGGATCACCTGGGGACGAACCCTATTGAAAATGGGCGAAATGGGGTCAAAGGTCACGACATAAGAATGGGATCCATTCCATTGTCCTTATGCGTCATAACTTGCGTAGCAATAGTTCTATTTCGATGAAATTTTAGTATCTGGTAGGGGACCACCTGGGGACAAACCCTATTGAAAATGGACGAAATGGGGTTAAAGATCACGACGTAGTAGCGGGATCGATTCCATTGCCCTTATGCGTCATAACTTGCGTAAAAATGGTTCGATTTCGATTAAATATAAGTACGTGGTAAGGGAGAATCTGGGGAAGAACCCTACTGAAATGGACGAAATGGAGTCAAAGGTCAGGACTTAGGAGCGGGATCCATTCCAACGCCCTTATGCGTCATAACTTACGTAAAAATGCTCCTATTGCGACAAAACTTTAGTATGTTGTTCCGGAGGTATACTGAACCGGTTCTGTTGAATGTAATTGAAAAGAGGTCAAAGGTCAGGACACACGAGCCATATTTATTCTACAGCCATTATCCTCATAACTTGACATAAAATGCTTCTATTGCGACAAAACTTTAGTATGTTGTTCCGGAGGTATACTGAACCAATTCTGTTTAATATAATCGAAATGGGGTCAAAGGTCAAGGCACAGGAGCGAGATTTGTTCCACAGTCATTATCCTCATAACTTGAGTAATGATTTCTGGTATGTTGGAAAGCGTATCCATAATCAATGCATTGCATGATTTTACTAACTTGTTGATGTATTTGCAGCAAAATGTGAGCTCCTGAAAACACGATTGAAAAATTCTTTCGCGCACCGATACCTCTGAACTCGTAAAATCTTTTGAAAATACCTTCTGCTTAAAATATTGCGCAGTTTTTCCATTAAATGGCGCAGATATATATCTTATTTTGTCGATATATCTGCTTCTAAGAGTCCCATTTGAAAATTTCTTTTTTTATCGGAAAGCAATTCTGCTGAGAAATATTTCTCATATAATTTCAGGTGTGCAAGTAGAAGGCCTAAGTTCAAGTTTCTGTTTACAGAATGTTTGAGGCAATATCTGCGGGACTAAACGCCCCATTGAAAAAATACTTTTTCGATCAGATACTGCTAACTATGAAAACATTTTTCGTGGACTTCCTTCCTAAAATAATGCACAATTCCGCGGCAAGATAGGGCAAATATTTTATGTTTTCCTCTATATCTCTGTTTCTAAATGTACGATTTAAATTTTTTTTAACACCGGATACCACTTACTTTGTGCGACACTTTAGAATTACACTTGAGAAGTTTTCATAATCCACAGTTCTGTCCAAAGGTTGTGTTTGTGTAATTCTGTTTGCAGCTGTATCTCTGTTTCTAAAAACCCTATTGATAAATTTCCTTTTTATACTGTATGTCATCCGCTACAATAAAGATGGGGAGTAGGGTGGTCCTTATTTTTGAAGTTTTGAAATGTTGTTGTCTGACCCTCCTATGTTGTTCAACCACATAAAAAAATATTTTTTGTAAAGTTTCAGGCATATCTGACTATACAGTATTCTCGTGAAATGAAGATTTTGAAGAAGACAATTCGTGAGAGTTGTAAGGCTGTTGTTAAGGAAACTGCTGTGCTTTGGGAAAAAGCCCATATTCCCATTCGCCATGAACAGGATTGTATCAAGAAATTGGAGAAACTTCATGAAAAGTGGCTCAAGGTGAAAAAAAATTGCAAAAGGAAAACAAGACGTGTCTACAAGTGTACAAAACGTGCCTACAAGTAAACTTCTTGGAGGTTTAACGACCACCGTGAGCAACTCATTGGGCTATAAGCAGTCGCCCGTCCCTAATTTAGGGCCACTGGTTCCAAGGAAGGGAGAGAGCGAATGCCGTAAGAAAAACACAGCATCCATGCCTCACCGGGATTCGAACCCGGAGCCATCTCGGACGAATGATCAGAAGCCATGGCTTAGACCATTGCGCCACCGGGCTGGCCATTTCAGTATCAAAATCTATAATAATCTCTAGGGATATTAAGGCAATTAAAGAAATTCATAGTGTTTTTTGTCACAAAATCTTCAATCTTCATATCATGAGAAATCTTGCCACTCAGCTTTGATGCGTTTAAGAGGTTCGTCGACCCGAACCTCTTAAACGAATCAAGCTGATTTTGTGACAAAAAACACTATGAATTTCTTTAATTGCCTTAATATCCCTAGAGATTACTTAGATTTTGATCCTGAGATGGCCAGCCCGGCGGCGCAATGGTCTAAGCCATGGCTTCTGATCATTTGTCCGAGATGGCTCCGGGTTCGAATCCCGGTGAGGCATGGATGCTGTGTTTTTCTTACGGCATTCGCTCTCTCCCTTTCGTGGAGCCAGTGGGCGTAAATTAGGGACGGGCGACTGCTTATAGCCCAATGAGTTGCTCACGGTGGTCGTTAAACCTCCAATAAAAAAAAATAAAAAAAAAAAAAGGAGAATGAAGACCAAAAACAATATTTATTACAAGTTATAGAACAACAGAGGTGTTATCCCGCCTGCAGGAGAAAAAAACTTAACTTATTCTCAGATAAGTCACGTTACAAGGAACTCTGATTTTCTCAGTGTTAACAACGAAAATTACTTCAAGTGGAAAGAATGTTCTGCTGCCTTTGATAGGCATAATTAATTTAGATAAGGATTTGTGTTTGGAATTTTTCAGAGTAATTAATAAATCAGTATTTCTCCACTAATTGATGTATAATTTTATGATGTACAATATATGCAACCACAAGTAAAACTTTGAGCATATTGAGCTACTACTAAATGTTAATTAAAATTATATAAATTTTACACACATTATTTGTTTTTACATAGAGGAACACTTTTGGGGGTCAGAACATATAAATTGTTGAAAAAAAAATCATAATATTTTAAGGACCACCCTAATGGAGAGCCTTACCTTTTTTAAATAATGCGCAGCTTCCGTCTAGGGGGCGTAATGGTCAAAACCTTTTTTCGATATCTGTGCTTCCGGGAAACGTATTTCGAAATTTATTTTTCCTTAGCATAACTTTTGCCACGAAGAATACTTTTCGCCTAATTTCAAGATTTTCATTATACAAAATTCTTCGACTAGGAGGCGTAGATTTATATCGGTTTTCTTTCTATATTTCTTCTGTTAACTGTTCGATTTGAAAAACATTTTGTCTCTGATCTTCATTCTGCTACAAGAAACATTTGTGCACCACTTGTTAATTTTCGTAGCATACCTTTTAGCCTCTGGTGGAAGTAAGTAGCTGTTTCTATTTCTGGATGTTTTATCGATTGTAGAAATCCGGTTGATTTTTTTTTCTAACTTGTTTCATTGACTATAAAGAACTTTGATATATTTTGTTCACGTCGGGAAGGTTTCAAAAGACGTGCTCATTACAAGCGAAAATTCGATGTCGTCTTTATTGTTTCTATTTGGCTAGGCTGACAGCGGGTCACAGCATGATAAAACGACAACATTGAATGTAGTAACGTACAAATAGAAAAGTGTATATAGTGAAGGCAATTTGTAAAGAGTGCGGATCGATTAGAGATAACACGCAGATTGATTAAAGAGTAGATTATAGAGATACACTATCTACCAACAAGTAATTGGACACCTGTGATTTTTTTTTTTTTTTGTTATTGGAGGTTTAACGACCACCGTGAGCAACTCGAATGGGCTATAAGCAGTCGCCCGTCCCTAATTTTGGGTCACTGGTTCCAGGGAAGGGAAAGAGCCAGTGCCGTAAGAAAAACACAACATCCATGCCTCACCGGGATTCGAACCCGGACCCCTTACGGACGAATGATCAGAGGCCAGCGCCTTAAACCACTGCGCCACCGGGGCGGCACACCTGTGATTGCAAAGGAAAATGAAGTTTATTCATCTTCAATAGTTGATGGAGCCTCCACGAGCGGCGATTACAGCTGCGACCCTCCGGGGCATACTCTCAACCAGGCGTTGTACGACGGCTAGCGGTATGTTCTTCCACTCGGCTTGGAGAAGACAGGTCAGTTCCTTCACCGATTTCGGACGGTGGGGGCACCCCTTAAGTCGAAGCTCCAACTCGTCCCAGAGGTGCTCGATAGGGTTAAGGTCCGGGCTCTGCGCAGGCCAGTCCATTCGATTAACTCCATTATCACCATACCAAGCCATGGTGGACCTCGCAACATGACAGGTGGCATTGTCATTCTGAAAGTAACATGGGTCCACCCCGTAAAACTGCCACAACGTAGGAAGCGCATGGTCATTCAAAATGGTGCAGTAGGTCTCGGCGTTGAGTCTACCAGGAAATGCGACCAAGGGTCCCGTGCAATAATAGGAGAAACACCCCCATAGCATAATTCCACCGCCGCCGAACTTCACAGTTGACACAATACATTCCGGTAGCAGGCGTTCTCCAGGCAGACGCCAAACCCAGACCCTGCCATTCGGACGGTAGAAGGTGAACCTTGATTCGTCGCTCCAGAGAACTTGTTTCCACTGTTCAACGGTCCACTGTCGACGTTCTTTGAACCACGTTAGCCGAGCAGCGCTATTGGACTTGGTGATCAAAGGCTTGTGGGCGGCAGCACGTCCATGATAACCGAGCAGATGGGCTTCCTTACGGATGGTATTCATCGAAAGAACACTCCCGGATGCCTGTTGAAACTCCTTGCGGATGTGGTCCATCGATTTGGTGCGGTTCTTCCGAATTTCTCTGGCCAGCACCCGTCGGTCTCTAACTCCCAGTTTTGTGGGTCTGCCGGGTCGGGGCACATTCCGACAGTCACCTCTCATCTTCCACTTGCCAATCACGTAGGCCACTGTCGATTTTGGGTACTTCAACTCGCTGGATATGTCACGTATGAATCGGCCATTTCTGTGATACCCGACAATTACACCTTTCTCGAAATCAGAGAGCTCCGAACTGCGTGGCATCTTGCATGCGACTGGTTGCATTGTTGTTTCCCACACGATATTTAACGGCGGCGGCCGTGACGTGTGTCAGGACCGCAGATATCGTCGATTGCAGGGGTGTCCAATTACTTGTTGGTAGATAGTGTAGTAGATCGTTAAATGTTGAGATTATAAAACGCTGATACGGGTATGAAGCTCGTTGAGTTATATCTTACCGACTATTACTATCATTGGATGATTTCTGTGTAAAGACTCGAGAGTCGCAATGTATAATTGGATCAAACCTTCCATTGAAGAAAGAAATAAAGTTTTTGGATCAATGTAAGCCTATTCACACATGCCGATTCATTATAACTGGCCTTTTGGATAAATTTGACAAAGTGTGATGTACGTGCAACGAAGATCACTATGAACATTAACCAGCAGATATATTGGGTCGTTTCATAATTATTGGCCAATTCGGACACAAAGAAACAAACAGCAGTAACAGACGACGAAATGCATTTTATTCCAAAAATTTTCTGCCCTCGGCAGCAATACACTGTGCCCAACGTGTTTTCAGTGCAAAAATGCCACGGTGGCAGAAACTGGTATCACAGTGGTCCGAGGAATTGCTAACGGCAGAAACCACAGCATCCTTGTTAGCGAACCGTTTGCTCCTCAAGAAGTGGCCCAAATGGTGAAACATGTGAAAGTCTGAGGGGGTCAAGTCAGGTGAATAACCAGGGTGAGAGAGGACCTCGTAATCCAAGGCGTTGATTTTTCGCATGCTTCCAATAGACACATGCGGTCGTGCGCCATCCTGAAGCAGTATGGGACCCAAACGATTCGAGAGCGATGGTTATTTGCTGCATAATTTCTGGTGACATTCGTTCGGCTGACGACAGCACACGTCCGTTGTAATTGTTTGACTTCGCGGCAAAAACTCTTAATGAACCACAGTCTTCGCAGTCCACCACACAGAGATCAGAACCTTCTGTGGGTGCAACTCGGGTTTGGACATGTTTTTAGATGGTTCCTCTTTATCGAGCCATGGCGCTGTTCGCTTCCTTTTGTCATAAAGCACCCATTTATCATCAACCGTAAGGATCCGATGCAAAAAGGGAGCACTAGCCTCACGTTTTTGGAGGGTAATGCATGTTTCCAGACGCCGTATCTGCTGCTGCTCGGTCAGTTCGTGTGGAAACCAGGTATCCAGTTTTTAACCTTGCCTATAGCTGCCAAATGTCTGGAAACTGTCGCTGATAATACGACACGTTCGGCACTGAGCTCATGTACTGTGGACGTTGGTTTTTCTTCCACTTTCGGCCTTAAATGTGCAGTGTCACGCAGAACCGGACGACCGGCTCCTGGCTTATGGTCGATGGCAACATCACCGGCATGGAACTTGGAAAACAGTCTACGGACAGTTCTGTCACTCGTCGTTCCGACAACCCACGCTCTATTGATATTTGCGACCGTTCCGGACACATTCCGGCCAAGTTTGAATTCGGGCAAAATCACTAATCTTACGTCGGGTTGCTCCATCACGTCCCCAACTGCTGAGATCTGTCTGAAATACAGTTTTATACACGTAGACTGAACCGATTCAATTTGCATGGGCGTTTGGTAGTTCCTCCTACGAGGCGTCCCTTGTAACCGGCTATACAAATTCGCATTGTCGGCATCGGCCAATAATTATGAAACGACCCAATACATAAGTAATCGCGTTAAATTACTACAGGTATCAAAAGTTTAATCTCTACGCCAGATTGTAGAGTTGTCGAGATCTATGTGTTTGGAGTTGCACTTGTGACGTATAACTGAGGTGATGCAAGAATCAAAACCGTAATTCCAGCGATAAGCCTTCGTCATTGTAGTTCAGTCTGGAGAATAACTGGCACCGGAGCGAGCAAACGGGGTTCACATGCCACCACCGGCAAATGAGTAAATGTTCACATTGGCGCCCGAATGTTAAAATAAATCTCCTGGCGGTGAGATTCGAGAATATTGTATTTCACGTTCTTCCACACATCATCTGGAATTAAAGAGAATCCTTCTTCTAATCTTCGAAAAATGTGTGATGCTTCTTCTTCACATCGTCCGGATTAAAGGGAATTCTTCTTCTACGCTTCCAGAAATGTGTGATGCTTCTTCCACACATCGTCTGTAATTAAAGAGAATTCTTCTCCTACGTTTCTAGTAATGTGTAATGCTTCTTCTACACATCGTCTGGAATTAAAGACATTTCTTCTTCTACGCTTCTAGTAATGTGTAATGCTTCTTCTACACATCGTCTGGAATTAAGGAGAATTTCTTCAAAGCTTCAAGAAATGTGTGATGCTCCTTCCACACATCGTCTGGAATTAAGAAGAATTCCTTCTTCAATGCTTCGAGAAAAGTATGATGCTTCTTCCACACATCGTCTAGAATAAAGGAGATTTCTTCTTCGCTTCGAGAAATGTGTGAGGCTTCTTCCACACATCGTCCGGAAATAAAGAGAGTTCTTCTTCTAGTCTTCGAGAAATTTGTGAGGCTTCTTCCACACATCGCTCAAAAATAAAGACAGTTCTTCTTCTACGCTTCGAGTAACGTGTGAGGCTTCTTCCACACATCGTTCGGAATGAATAAATAACTGTTTCTACAGCAAACTCTCCTTCAAGCATAGTTTGCGGTACACCCGAAACCTACGATTTCGTGTCCCGCCTTTCTCAACGGAAAGAGGAGGGACATATTGTGACGTATCCCTGAGGGGACGCAAAAGTCAAAACAGCAAGTTGCAGCGATAAGCCAAGGTCAGTGTAAATCAGTCGGGAGAATAACTCGTTCCGGAGAAAGGAGACCTGGATTCAAATTCCACAAGCTGCATAAATAGAGCTTAATTTTCACATTGACGCTCGAACGTAAAAATGAATTTGCTGACAGTGAGGTTTGAGAATAGTGTACGATGTTCTTCCACACATCATCTGGAATTATTAAAAAAATCCCTCTTCTGCCGAACTCTCCTTCAAACATGATTTGCGGCGGTCCCAACACTTGCGATTTTGTGTCCCCACCTATCTCATGGGGAGGGTATATGTACGTACAACTGAGGTACCGCAAGAGTCGAAACGGCAAGCTGAAGCGTTAAGCCAAGTTCGGTGATGTTCAGTCGAGAGAATAACTTGCTCCGGACCGAGGAGACGTGGGTTCGAATTCGTCCACCAGCAGAAAACGACAAATTTTCACTTAGTGACTAAGAGTAGATGAGATTATAAAACGCTGATACAAAGCTTATTGAGTTATACACAGTCGAGTCACATTTTTGTGACCACCTTCTACTTTTGACGTCAACAGCGCGTAGCGAATGAGAGAAGGCACTATCGTGAGCTGGCTTGGAGGGTACATAAGGTGTGTTGTATGCATTCTCAAAACATATCACTCGTTGCTGTCATGGTTAAAAGGAGCAATTTATCAGATTTGCAAAGACGAGTCACTATCGGCTTTCAGACCAATGGTGGCAGTATTTCTGAAACAGCGCAGTTTGAGAACTGTTCGTATGCTGCTGTGGTTAAAGTTTATCGTGATTGGAGAAATGGCACCACTAAGAATAAGCGACATGGAAACTGCGGAGCACCACGTGCCATTGATGTGAGTGGTGAACGTCGGCTTCCAAGGTGCGTGAGGGCCGATCGACACGCTACAGTGGAGCAACTCACTATCCGAGTGAACCAGGAGGCTACCGGAAGTGTGTCTAAAACGACAGTTCAGCGAACCCTGCTGCGTATGGGGCTCCGATGCAGACGGATGGTCACTGCACCTATGCTGACGAAGGTGCATCGACAGAAAAGCCTTACATTCACACGGCAGTATCGGAATTGGACCTCCGCTGATTAGCAAAGGATTGCCTTCTCCGACGAGTCCCGTTTTCTGCTTCATCGAACGGATGGACGTTGGCGTATAAGGCGAAAAGCATCGGAGAACAAACGCTCTGCAACCATTACTTGAATAACACAAGCTGGTGGGGGCAGCGTTATGGTCGAGGCAATGTTTTCGTTGCATTCTCTGGGTCCACTCATACCAGTGGAAGTCACTATGAACCGAATTAGTTATGAATCCATCCTTGCAGATCACGTACGTACATCCATACATGCTGATTGTCTTCCCTGGGGCGGGTGGGGTGTTCCAGCACGACAATGCGACGTGTCACACAGCTAGAAATGTCCGAGTGTGATTGGAAGAGCACGATGAAGGCTTCAAAGTACTTCCCTGGCCCCCTAATTCCCCAGACTACACCCAGTTGAGCATCTGTGGGACCACCTCGAATGTGTTGTTCGCTCTATGGATCCTCCACCACGCACTCTCCAGCAGCTGTCAGATGCACTGCAGTCAGAACGGCTCAACATACCTGTGAACACCTTCCAGCACCTTATTGAGTCACTCCCAGAACGTCTAGCTGCTGTCCACGCTGCACACGACGGTTACTCTGGATATTAGCTGGTGGTCACAATAATGTGACTCGACCGTGTATGTTACCGATTATTGCTGTCATTGAAACGAAATCCGTTGGAAGACCAGAGCGTCATGTCACTATTTATCAGTGGATTTGATTTTTCAATATATGAAGAAATAGCAGTGGACATGGAAAGCGTAAATCTATTCTCTGATGATGATTGGTATCCCTGGCTGTTTATTACAAAGTGTAATTTATGTGCAACGCAGCTATTCAATAACTTTAGCCAGTCAGTTAATCAATTACATCTAAAACCATAGCTATAAAAGAATTAAAACTTCATGAGTAGGTCTCCGATGATGTGGAATAAATCGAGAATATTGAGCAAAATTTTACTAATCTCACCAAGACTATAAGCGTTCTTCCTGTAGCAGAATTTTACTAATCCTTATAAGTACTTCGTTCAGTACCTTCTTTATTTTACCCAGAAGAATGCTGACAATCTCTTTAACGGTAGTTGGGTGGTTAGGGGCGCGGTGTTCTAACAATTCTTGCTGGTTGGGCCCTGGCTCAGGTCCCGCCGGATGAGGCATAAGTGGGGTGTTTGTCCTACCGTCCCCTATCTGGAACCAGTGGCTCTAAATTAGGGGGGGGGGGACTTTTATGACGTGCATACTTTCCACACATCGTCTGGAATTAGTGAGAATTACTTCTTCTATAGAGAGTTACTTCAAAGCATGGTTTACGGTAGACCCAAAACCTCAGGTTTCGTGCCCACACCATTCTACAGGGATATATGCGACATACACTGAAGTGCCAAAGGTCATGGGATACGTACCTAATACCGTGTAGGACCTGCTGTGTCCCAGCGATGTGCAGCAACTCGACGTGGCATCGATTCTATAAGTGGCAAGAAGACTTCTGGAGAGATGTCGAGCCATGCCGTCTGAATAGCCGCCCATAGTTCCCTAGTATTTGTAGGTGCAGGATCTTGGGTGCGAATGGACCTTTCCACCATGCCTCATAAGTGCTCTGCTGAGTTCATGTCGGGCGAACGTGGTGGCCACACCACCCGTAGGAACTGTCCAGAATGCTCCTCGAACCATTTTCGACAACTTTGGCCCAATGACATGCTGCATTGTCCGCCTGGAAAATCCCAACGTTGTTGGGGTACACGAAGTCCATGAAGGGCTGCAAATGGTCACCCAGCAGAGCAACAAAGTGATTACCGGTTGATGACGTGTTTACGAGGACCCAAACCGTGCCACGGAAAGACATCCCACACATGTATGGAACCACCACCAGCTTGCACAGTAGCTGGTTGATAGCTTAGGTCCATGGCCTCATGGGATCTGAGCCACACCCGTACACTACGATCAGCTCGTAACAACTAGTAGCGTAACAAATCGGACCACGCCACATGTACCCAGTCTTCCAGGGTCAAAATACCGTGTTCACGAGCCAAAGTGATTCGTTGTGTCTGATGTCGTGCTGTTAACAAAAGCACTGTGGTGGGTCTTCTGCTCTCATAGGGAAGCTAAATTACACTGCACTTACCTGATGGATATGCCTCTGGTACCTCCTGCATTGAATGTGGATGTTACATGAGCCAGTGTCGCTTGTCTGTTAGCAAGGGCAATCGTGGTCAGACGCTGACGGTCATTCACCACCCGTGGTCGACAAATGCTCTGTTCACGGTGGGTGGTAATGCCTTCTATGAGGTATTGTCAGTACACACGTGACACCGGGGATCGAGGAATGTTGAATGTTCGCACAACTTCGTAAATTGAATGTCCCATCCGTCTGGCTCCCACTACCATGCCTCCATCGAACTCCAATAATTCACGTCCGCTTGCCATAATCCTACTGGCGGTTGTTCAACCCGACTCACGAGATTACGACTCACAACTGGTAAAAATCGTGGCGCGTGTCAAAGCCTTTATACGACGGCAGCACTTGTTAAAAATTTGCATACTGCTATCCCATGACTTTTGGCACTTCAGTTTACTACAGAGCTGAAGCACATGTCAAGACAACAAAGTTGCAGCAACAAACTTCGTCGGTATAGCGTAATTGGAAAAGTATTCGTCTCCGGAGCAAAAGGATGAGGGGGGGCTCAATGCACGCCACCGGCAAATGGCCTTTACGCTATACTTCTTACAGCTTCAAATTACCATAAGGGTCATTAAGCCTTCCTCCCCCCCCCAAATAAAACAGTTTCATCTCATCAGTTAAAAGCCGGTAATTAGTGAAGTTCATGCACTCTCCTTTCACCTTGTACGTCAGATCCCTGATCCGGAATATTCCCCGAGTTTTAATGCTGCGCCACTGACAAAAGCTTCCACTTCAATGATCGCATCTGCTTTGAATTTTGTATTCTACAACTGGTTATTTTAATTATTTGAGTTATGCAGATAAGAAGAATTTTATTGGGAAATTCCAAGTATATCCATCACCATTTTGCAGAATTCTAACAAATCAGTACGTCCAGTTTATTGAACATCCAGGTAAACGGTGTACGGATTATCGCCGCAATGCTGTATCATGTAGAATGTATATATTTTTTACATCTGTCGTACTTTGTTAATTTGGTTGGATGTTAAAGGTTTGAAAGGGTTTCTCAACTTTTGTTTTGTACGTAGAAGTTACGCTCATATTTCCTTAAGCGTTGGGGTAAATCCTATACATTTTCTGAATCATTATTAGAAAAAGCAACTTTTTTGTGCTTTAGTATTCTTTCGAAAGTCGTATAAGTTTTTGAGTAAATCATGGTTCAACGTCATACATAACCGATGTGAACACTGATTTTATACGTTCAAACGAAATTATTTCAAAAACTGATGGAGTTAACAAAAACGTGTAATTACAAAAAGTATTTGTCATTAAAATTTGAAACATTTCAAAAAAATTCATCTCTGTAGCATAAAGGGGTGAGAAGTTTTGCATATTCAAATGTGGCAGCTACATAATAGCGCGGCAGCCATGTTGATGAATTCATCGCAAACCCACCAGCACCAGAAATTTTGCAAGACTCACTTCTCTGAGAAACTTATGTCCTCTACAGGGTGTATAGGAAAGTCCTTAAACAGGGAAATAACTTTTGAACGCAAAATACTAGAGTTGTGAAAGTAGTTAGTGTGTACATATAGTAAAGTGACTATGTTCTATCAGATGAGACCGATTGCAGCACCCCTAGAGGCGAATTTTGGAAGTTAGCTATCCTATCGCGAGAACCAAGAGAGATAGCGAAAAAAATTCAAAAGCAAAAGTGCAGAGCGTCACGGATTAAGTATGAAATGACGCCTTACATTTACCAAAAACTCCAATAGAAGTCCGGAAATGCAGATCTCTCGGTATCCGATCACCGGCATAAATACGTCATGAATGAAATCGCAAAGCATAAAATCTGTAAACGAATTCTGCTTGCAAAACGGCAAAGGATGGATGAAAGTATGCAAATGGAAACGCAACGTCATACATCATCGGGAAGCTTAAATTGGCGGTCAGGGAAGGTTTGTCAGACAGTGCGTGGACTGGATCTTCGAGTCTACACATGACTAGTTATTCCAACGAGGAGTACTGCGAGATGGTTATGTTGTACGGGGAATGCGGTAGTCGGGCAAGACAGGCAGCACGCCAATATGCATTACGCTTCCCTAATCGTTCACATCCTACTGCGGCTACTATCATCAATGTCGTTCGCTGGCTGAGAGAAACCGTGAGCATTACAAGTCGTTCCCGTTCAGGTATACCGACACTTGCAGGTGTGCACGTGCAGCCAGTGGACGTCCTGGCCTATGCGCTAGCCCACCCACACTGCAGTACGAGAGACATCAGTGCGACGTGGGGCCTTACATTTGGTCGTGTATGGCAAACTTTGCGGGAATTCCGAGCTTACCCGTACAGTGCAACACTAATGCAAGGGTTGCTGCCAGGAGATTATCAGAGACGTTACGACTGGTGCAACTTCTTGATGAACGTATTGGATGAACAGCCGGATTTTTTGACTAACATTTTGTGGACGGACGAGGCGAAGTTCGATCGCAGTGGATGGTAAGTTGAAAGTTTCCAAAATGTGGATGTTGTTTTCATTATTACGCTCAACAGGAAAGCAGGAAGAAACACTTTTCCTTTTGAGGATACTCTTCCTTCATTTCCCATGACAAATCATATTTCAGTCCACGGGCGCCAGTATCGAGCACAAAATTCCGTAGTACGCATTTTTCTTAAAACAATTTTTTTTTGTATTTCAACGCCCCCCCCCCCCCCCAAAAAAACAGAAATAAACCGGGTCATTGACCCAACCGCTGTTACCCGCTGGAAGTGGTCGACCCGCCGATCCGTTACCCGTTTTCATCTCTGAGCCCATCGGATCATGTGTGTTAGTCCGAGCCCGAATTTTATATTGCAAGATAGAGCCCGGGAACTACGGTTAACTTGTTTAGGCAGTAATAAAAAAAATCTCTTCTTACAGACTTCTGTTCTCTCCTACCCTTTTAATAAATCAATGTTTTTCTCAACTGGGGAGTGGAGAAGGGACATCTATCTGGTTCTATAGTACATACACAGGATTTTTTTGACCCTTCGTTTCCACCTAAAATGATTTCGGCGGCCGGGCGTCTGACAAAATCGGGTTGTGGCGCTATCTAAGTAAGTTGCTAAATAAAACTAGCAAGGGGCTGCTGCGTGGAGGAACGGGTGCAATTTTGAAGATGTGGTATCTACTATCTACGGTTCCTGAAGAAACTTTTTCTTCGTCGCACAAATCCACTAATGCGTGGCCTATGGCATTCGCTCTCCAAACCCAAAATATTAGGTGCACAAAAAAGCTTTAAAGCGTTTTAAGATAACGCAACATGTAATTTGAGAGAAAGCAACAATACCTTTACGAATCAAAATATGCCCCGTCATCATTATCGGTCGACATTATCAGGCGGGCAGCTGACGGATTTTAGCCATGAAGAATACTTCGTCGTGTGACGCGATGAAGTCGTCAACCCATTTTTGCACTTCGTCACATGTCCGGAACCGTACAGCAGGCAAACCATGTTGCATCGATCGGAACAAATGATAGTCTGAAGGGGCTATTTCGGGACTATACGCCGGGTGTTCCAAAACTTCCCAGCCAAGCGTCAATAACGTTTCCTTGACCGATTTTGCGACAAGCGTTGCCATGCAGTAATTTCACGGGACGCAATTCTTTTGCCTGTAAATGGACGTTTCCGACAGATTTCCTGGTTCAATCGCAGCAATTGTTGCTTGTAGCGATGAGCAGTAACAGTTTGACTCTGTTGCAATAGTTCAAAATAGAGCACACACTTCATATCCCACCAGATGTACAGCAGAGCTTTCTTGGAGTAAATATTCGTTTCAGTGTCGAAGTCGTTGCTTCACCTGGGTCTACCCAGTGCTTTTTACGTTTTGGATTGTCGTACCATTTCCACTTTTCATCACCCGTAACGATTTTACACAGGAAAGTCTTTCTGTGTTGTTTATTCAACAAATTCAAACACTTCATCACACGCTCATCATTGTTCCTCTGGCTCAGGTCATGTGGCACCCATTTTCCTTCCTTCTGAATCTTTCACATTGCGCGTAAACGATTGGAAATGGTTTGTTGAGTTACCTCCAGTTGTTTAGCTAGTTCGTTTTGCGTATGAGACGAATCTTCATCCAGCAATGCTTGCAGTTTCTCATGTGCAACGTGTTGTAGGGCGCCGCTACGTTCTCGATCGCTAACATCAAAATCACCTGCTTTAAACCGTCTAAACCAAAACTAGCACGTGCTTTTCGATACAATATTCTCCCCCAGAACAGAACAGATCGATGCACATGCTTTTGCAGCACTTCTTCCTTGATGAAATTCGTAACGAATGCAGTGTCAAATAAATGCAGTATCGCTTGCCATCTTTCACCTACCGATGTGCAAGTGCGTTTGACTGTTGGGAAAACTTCTGTGTCACATTTTATACTCGGGGCCAGTTACGGTCACATGACAACAACGCGGGGGAATGTCGGATTTGGCTAGGGGCGTTTGTCGGAAAGGATTCAGAAGACGTACATCCGAGAATTATGTGTTATTTTTCTTATTTAAGATAAATTTCCACTTTTGAATGTTGTGTAATAGTATAGAATCGCATAATACCTTATAGGAAAATTCGAAGCCGCACTATCGTGATTTGTTTAAAATTTCTAAAGATATCTGTTGAAATACGTGAACTTAATTACATATTTGCAAGTTATAAATGATTAAGCACTCAGCCATACCATAGCTGGAATCATGAACCTGGCCGCCCCCGGTGAGGCATGGATGTTTGTGTTTGTCTTTCGGCACTGGCTCTCCGTGTGTTCTTTGATCAACACTGGCTCTCTCTCTTTGTATATTGATCATTTGACATACTGTGCACCATGTTTGTTATGTACTAGTTCTCTATGTGTTAGTTGTTCAACACTGGTTCTCTATGTGTTACTTGTTCAACACTGGTTCTCTATGTGTTACTTGTTCAACACTGGTTCTCTATGTGTTACTTGTTCAACACTGGTTCTCTATGTGTTACTTGTTCAACACTGGTTCTCTCTGTGTATATTGATCATTTGACATACTGTGTACCATGTTTGATATGTACTAGTTCTCTATGTGTTACTTGTTCAACACTGGTTCTCTCTGTGTATATTGATCATTTGACATACTGTGTACCATGTTTGATATGTACCAGTTCTCTATGTGTTACTTGATCAACACTGTCTCTCTCTGTGTACATTGATCACTTGACATACTGTGTACCATGTTTGAAAATGTCTATACTGTATCTGCCTGCCTGTATATGTCAATGTATCTGTCAACCAAGTCCAAAAATAAACCTTCAATCAACAACAACAACAAGCATGAACCTCGGTAATTTCAGTTCTTTTTTTTTTTTTTTTTGGTGTCTAGAGGGCTCCTAAAAGTTGATGCATTCTGCCTTTAGAATTGTCTTCATCATCATCATCACCACCACCACCATTGTCAACCATTACAATCCAATGCTGGATGAAGGTATCCTGAAATTTCTTCCTCAACGGTCTGTCTTGAGCCAGTATCTTCCATGTCACTCCGGAATGCTTTTGGATTTCATCCACACATCTTCCATGTGGTCTTGTTCTGGGTCTTCTCCTGACCTTAGGTATCCAGTTGTGAAAACACAAGTTTGTCTGCGACGGGCATCGAATCCGTGTCCCCTCACACCAGAGTAAGTCGCCCTCCCAACTGAGCTACGCGGACAGAATGTCTCGCTGCAGATTTGTTATTTTGACACATGTTTTCCCCTCTGTAGTGCGTCACACAGTCTAAAATTTCGGTTGTCCATCGGTAGTCCGTCCTTCAGGCAATATGTTCAGCCCATTGCCATTTCAGGGGTTTAACTCTGATCATGGTGTCTTCCACTTTTTTCATTTTCCTGACCCACGAGTTCTTCTTGTCTTCCCTGGTTACACCAAGCATGCATCTCTCCATGCTGCTTTCGGTTGGCTGAAGCCTTTGTATGGCTTTTTTAGTTCATGCCCAAGTCTCTGCTCCGTACATATGAACTAGAAGGATGCACTGATTAAACATTTTTAAGACATAATGTATTTTACGCCGATTAATTTCTTCATCAATGTCACTCTCGCTTGATATCTGTTGCCCAAGGTAAATGTAGGTATTGGTTTCTTCCAAATTTTCCCCATCAATCGATAAATCTTCATTTCTTGTAAAGGCATTGTACACCAATTTTGTTTTCTGAAAGTTCATTTTCAATCCCACTTCTTCTCTCTGTCAGCAAGTTCCTGGATCGTACTTTGCAGCTCAGAAGAGGTAGTTGCAGAAATGACCATGTCATCAGTAAAACGAAGTGAGTTATTTTTTTTTATTACTGCAAAAATCGCTTTTCTTTTTTCTTTTGAATTCTTACCTGATTCCTTCAGACATGATATGTTAAGCCAGAAAAAATATTCAACTTTGTTAAATAAAAGTGTTCTGCGGAGAAATTCTTTATAATAATTTCTTCCGGAGAATTTTCTCAACCACGGGGTTTTCAATTGTTATTTAATGCCGTATGATAACTTTTCGTCTCTTTAATTCCGTAAAATATCGCCGACTAATGTTCTAAATTCATACAATTTTGGAATTATTTTATATAAATGAATGCATATGTTTTGTATATTCCATTTAGAGATGACGCTCCTTTTTCACGATAGATTTCCATATTTTTTTTTCTTGCACAGGGGCATTTTATTTTACAAATTCAATTATATTTCACATAGGACATTTTTTCTTTGCGTTTTCGTTCAAAATCTGAAGATATGCATTGTTTATTCTTGTATAAGTAAGATAAAATGGGTAGTACATAAAATATGAAAATGATTTCCCATAAGTAAGGTAAAACAAAAAAAGGTTTTCCGGACAGGAAGTTCTTAATTCCAAGTTTTGAATTGCCAACTTAAATCTGTTGGGAATCATCTACGTTTAGATACGGAGGATTATAACATTTTATTGCTTTTGAAATGCTTTATGAACAGTAAAGACCAAAACAATTCTACATATCATCTCATTTAATATTCACGCGAGTTGTGTTTAAGTCACAAAGCAACAGAAAGAAATGTTTACATTCACAAAGGAATTAAAATGCACAAGCTGCATTTTTAATGGAGATATCCTTTTTGGTAACGAAATCGTCTACGAAATTACATACAAAGGCTGCTGCTAAATTTAGGAAACCATGAAATTTGCGCCACCGTTATGTGAACTGGCAACAAGTAAAGTTAATAATTGTACTGATTCCTCATGCTAGCAAGGCTTTCCTAAAGATCATACAAAGAAGGTCAGAACCATATATGGAGAGAATTGCCTGCACAAGAAGCTGGCATTAGAAGAGGCAAGAGGAACACAGGATCAAACTGCCAACGTTAGGTGGATAATGGGGAGAGCAAGAGAATTCGAGAATGATGTTTACCTTCTGGAATTCTCTTGCTCTCTCTCTATTTATTCACTTATGATAACAAAACTTGCCCGCGACGGGGATCGAACACGTATTCTTCTGCACCGGAGCCGAATGTTTTCCCAATTAAGCTACACCGACGGAATGTATCGCTCTAATTTTGCCGCCTTGACATGTGCTTCATCTCTGTAGAACGTCACATATACACGATCGAGTCACATTATTGTGACCACCAGCTAATATCTAGAGTAACCGTCATGCGCAGCGTGGACAGCAGCTAGACGGGATGGGATTGACTCAATAAGGTGCTGGAAGGTGTGCACAGGTATGTGGAGCCATACTGACTGTAGTGCATCTGACAGCTGCTGGAGGGTGAGTGGTGGAGGATCCATAGTGCGAACAACACGATCGAGGTAGTCCCACAGATGCTCAGTTGGGTTTAAGTCTGGGGAATTAGGGAACCATGGAAGTACTTTGAAGTCTTCAACCACTCTCGGACATTTCTAGCTGTGTAACACATCGTATTGTCGTTTTGGAAGATCCCATCCACCCAAAAGAAGACAATCAGGATGTATGGGTGTACGTGGTCTGCAAAGATGGATTCATAATGAATTCGGTCCATTGTGCCTTCCACGGGTATGAGTAGACCCAGAGAATGCCACGGAAACATTCCCCAGACCATCACGCTGCGCCCACAAGCTTGTGTTTTTCCAGTAATGGTTGAAGAGTGTTTGTTCTCTGATGTTTCTCGCCTTATACGCCAACGTCCATCCATTCGATGCAGCAGAAAACGTGGCTCATCGGAGAAGGCAATCCTTTGCCAATCAGCGGAGGTCCAATTCCGATACTGCCGCGCAATGTAAGCCTTTTCTGCCGATGCGCCTTCGTTAGCATAGGTGCAGTGACCATCCGTCTGCGTCGGAGCCCCATATGCAGTGAGGTTCGCTGAACTATCATTTTAGACACACTTCCGGTAGCCCCCTGGTTCATTCGGACAGTGAATTGCTCCACTGTAGCGTGTCGATCGGCCCTCACGCACCTTCGAATTCGACGTTCATGTCTCACATCAATGGCACGTAGTGTTCTGCAGTTTCGACGTCGCTTTTTTGCAATTGTGTCCTTTCTCCAATCACAATACACGTTAACCGCAGCAGCACGCGAACAGTTTACAAACTGCGCTGTTTCAGAAATACTGCCACCGTTGGCCCGAAAGCCGATAATCATCCTTTTTTGCAAATCTGATAAATCGCTCCTGTTATCCATGACAGCAACGAGTGATATGTTTTCAGAATGCCCACAGCACACCTTATATACCGTCCAAGTCAGCTCACGACATGTGCGTTCTTTCTTTGGCTACGCGCTGTTGACGTCAAAAGTAGGAGGTAGTCACAATAATGTGACTTGACTGTGTATCTCTTCTTTGAGAAAGGCGGCTGCACGAAATAGCAGGATTCAGATCGGCCGCAAACCATACTTGAAGTAACTCTACAGAAGAAGGATTTCTCACTAATTCTAGACGATGTGTAAAAGAAATATCACACAGTTTTGAAGCGAATGAATTGTCGTTAATTCCAGATGATGTGTGGAAGGAACATCACACATTTTTCGAAGAACCTAACGTCCAGTAGATCCATTTCCACAATCGGGAGCCAATGTGAAAACACAAATTTGCTGGTGCCGAGTATCGAAACCGCATCTTTCGGCTCCGGAGCTGAATTCGTTTCTGACTAAGCTAAACCGGCGGAATTTATCTCTGCAACTTTGCCGTCTTGACATGTGCTTCACCTCTGTTGAACGTCACACACTGGTTATCGCAAAGCTTTTGACTATGTGGACCATACAGGATTGTGGAATGTTTTGAGATTCCTAGGAGTGCCAGAGCACCTAAGCAGTCCTTTGAGGAATTTTTATGATGAGCAAGAAGCTACTATGAGAAATGACTTTGGTGAGACTGAATGGTTTAAGAAAGGGAGTGAGACAACATAGAATTCTGTCTCCATATCTGTTTAACTTGTACAACGAGTATATTTTTGGAATGACTGGCTTAGATGAAATGAAGCTGATATTCATACTGGAAGTCAAACCATCAAGAATTTAAGATATGTAGATGACTCCACAATTTTGGCAGAAAGTAGAGAAGACTCAGAGGACCTCATCAAGAAAGCAAAAGTGGAAAGTGCAAAATCAGGTTTAATGTTTAATATTAAGAAGACAAAGGTCATGCCAACTTTCAACTTTATAGATTTTATAATTGATGAGGAAAAAGTCGAGGTCGTGGAAAATTTTATTCTCTTGGGCTCCAGAATAGATAATGAGGGGCAGTGTGCTGGAGAAATAGGGAGTAAATTATCCCTAGGGAGAAAAGCAATGACAAATTTACAGACGATTATGAAGGATAAAGACAGTTCAGTGACGACAAAGATCAGAAGTGTTAAAGCAATGGTATTTTCTGTAGTAATGTGTGGTTATGAAAGCTGAACATTGAGGAAGAGTGAGAGTAAGAACATAGATGTTTTTGAATGATAGACCGGAGAGGGTTACTTAGAATTCTATGGATTACAAGAAAAACTAATCAGTCAGTACTTGACCAAATCAAGCCCAGATGATCCATTGAGGCAATGATCTGTAAGCAAACACTCACATGTTTGGGACATGTAATGCGTTCCAATAATGGTTTTGAAAAATTTTCATGCTTGGTAAGGTTGCCAATGTCTTAAACACGGACTTCCACGTGAAACGGAACAACTGAAAATAATATCGAAATATTGAATTACAACAACATTGTGCGTTACTAACTTATTTTCTAAAAAGGCTTTGATAGCTAACCATGTTGATAAGCATGTATTTGCTTTGGTTCTAGACATTCTTAAGCATATTCTTAAAGATAAAATTTCTCTTAAAGAAATTTCCAGTAATTATGTGACCATCAGGTTTCTAAATAAAACCTATGATCATCTCAATGTTAGGAAGCTGTTCTACAATAATGCAATTTCTTTTCCCATCCACAGGCACCAGTCTATTGTAAGTTTTAAATATGTTAAGACCTCAGGGTTAATAGTTAAAAACTACAAACTTAATTCTTCGAGTTCCATATCTGTAGTTACTACATGATGTTCTTGTGATGAACATAAAGACACAGTTCACTATGATAAGAATTACAAGCATATTATCACTGGTAACTTGAGTTTTGTTGAAAATGACAAGCTTAGGAATTTATTAGAGTATGGTTCTAAATTTAGACCTTCCTTCCAAATCTCCAAAGAAAGGATTCTTGAGAGCTTCACTCAAGATGTTAATAGGTACATTATAAAAACCAGTTTAACATACAATCAGCCTATTGAGGCCTTCGCAGAATGGAAATATAATGTAATCAATGGCTTCACTAATGACTTGGCAGGTCTTGATTTTTGTTTTGATAGAAATCTCTTTTTCTCTGGAGATGCTAAAAGGTCACTCTCCAAACTACAAGACCTATTTATTTTTACCACTACGGATAAAGCTAGCAATAATTTTGCAATTATCTGTAAGAAATTCTATTTTGAATTGTTAACTATGGAACTCAATAATAGAGTAACCTACGAGCCCGTACGTTATTCTACCAAGCAGTTAGAAAATCGTTTTAAGGCATTCTTCAAGAAACTTAAAATTCCACAAATGAGAAGATATGAGCCTGAATTTCCCTTTCTTTTTGCAACTGTTAAATTTCATAAAGATCCAGTGAAGTTCAGATTCATAGCTAGTGGAGTCAGGAGTCATAAAAAGAAAATTGATCTAGCTTTTGAAGAAATCTTGAAGAAGGTCTTGAAACACATTAGTAACTGTACTAATTTGATGTACAGAGATTTTTGGATAATTAATAATAATGCAGAAGTAATTTCCACTATACTCAAAGTAAATCCCTTAGATATTAATAGTTATGATTTTGAGAACCTATATACTAATCTGCCTCTATCAGATATAATCACCACCTTTAAAGAGCTGTATGCAGAATTTAAACTTAACCAATTTGTTAATGCAGGAGCCTTTAACTCTTATCTCAATTGCTGCATAAAAAATAACCATATCTTATATAATAATACTCTCTATAAGCAAGTAAACGGTATTCCTATGGAAACGTCAACATCCACAAGTATTGCAAATCTATTCCTGTTCTTTAAGGAATATAAATTCATTAAAAATCACTCCACTTGCTCCGATAACTACCTTTACACATTTAGATATATTGACGATCTGCTGTGTATAAATAATTCAGAAGTTATAGAGAGTGATTTAGATAATATCTATCCTAGCTCTCTTAACTTATGTAAAACCAACCACAGTAATCAGGAACTTGAGTTCCTAGACTTAAGCATTAAACTTAACAGAGGTAACCCATCTATTAGCCTCTTTGATAAAAGAGTTAATTTTCCTTTCAAAGTAATTAAATATCTACACTGGAATAATAACATATCAACCAAAGTAATTGAGAATGTACAAATTTCTCAGGTGCTTAGAATTTCAAGAATTTGCAGCAACAATTTGGACTTCAATTGCCACATTAATATACTTTTAGACAGTTTTCTAGAGAATAAAATTCCTACTTCTTTCATCAAAAGAACTTTAAGAAAAATTATTCTGAATAATAGAGTAAGGTTGGCAGATCTGCTTTAATTTTCTACACAGTTAATAATATGAATCTGACGAATGAAAGTCTTTTGGAAGTTGGCTTGAGGATGCATATTAACTACAAAAAGGAACCTTAGTGCTATGGATAAGAAGGTCCTATTAAAAATAAAAAATTAAATAATATAGACAAAATCACAAAAAAACCTTAAAAATATGTTTATAAAAGAAAATAAAAATAAATATAACAGAAAACTAGTTATTCACTCACTAGAATAGCTATACTAAAAATAGTAAAACTAACATTAAAATTAATAGGATTCTGAATAGTCTACAGAAGCTCACTAAGGTGATTAAATACATGCAAAGATTATTAAATACACTACTCGTGTATTTCATAATATTTCTCATGTATTCTGGAGAGTTAATTCTGCTCTTTCTGATCAAACAGGTCCACAATCTTAATTATATTCTTCTCTAGTTAAAATCTCCGCGAGTAGGATTTTTTTCAGTGTGTGGAGGCCTTCAGCCCCACCCACACTGCCCCACAGCAACTAGGGAGTGGCAGGGGTGTTTGGAAGTTTGGGGTAAAAGGTCGGCCATGTTTCCTCAAGAGTGGAAGAAGTTAAGTTGCATAAGAGGTAAGCTCTCTTCATTGTCTTTGGGTTTTAGGTTTTCCCAGTTCAATGTTTGAACTTCTTGAACGTTTTTTCTATTTTTTGCTTTAAGCATTTAGGCACTAGCAAGTCTATTAACTTTTTTGCGGATTTTAACTCTTTCTTTTCTTGGTAACTTTGCGCGTTTTTCAGGGAACTAAGTCTAAGTAGCCGGCTGTTCCATTGTTCTTGTAGCCTGCGATGTGTTTTCAACGTAGTTAAAGTATTAATAACTGCTTAATTATGCACTTAAAGCACTTCTGAAATACTTTGTACATATTGCAACTAATTGTTTATGTCATATAACCTTCACAAAGCATTTCTTTAGTTTATTATTGTCTTTATTTTATTCTCGTTTTTGTGATGTCAGAAGTTGTGGAGTAGGGGTTTTTTATAATCCAGTTTTCTTTCAAGAATCTGTGCCTTAGAAAAAAATTAATATTTCCTTTTTTATTGCAATGTTTAAGAATTTGTAGTACTTTAGTATTGCTATTCAGGTTTAAATTCTCTCTCAGGCGACTAGGTAACTTGGCAATTTGTTATTGCTGAACATTATTTCTGATTCATTATGTCACTTTTACAACTTGAGTTTTCTATAATCATCTTCTTTCTGTTTATTAGTAACAGATGAAGAGCATGGGTCGGGCCAGGAAAGTTATGGATGCAAGCTAAATTGTTAACTAAAGCTTGGTCAAACAACTCTGTAGAGGTTATGACATATATATATTTTTAAATTTTTTTTTTTTTTGGTGGGCTTATTACTTGCATCTATGACTTTGCAGAAACCCATTTCCAAATAGGTCTTTGTGGAAGTGAGAAAATGCAGAGTTTTTGCTGGTCCTTGATAAAGCCAAGGCTCAGTATTCTCGACACTTTCTACATTCAGTTGTTCTATTTTTTTCTCTTTTTACTCACACCGGTCAATACATAACCTTTTCTATGTTGTACTTGGTATGAGTCAAAAATTTTTTTTTGCTTCAGTCTCTTCTTAATAGAATATATATATATATATATTGGAAAATATAGTTGCTCTTATTAAAAAATATGTTGTTTGTGTTAACATGTAAGGAGTTTATCATTGTTAGTTTTAAATAAATTAATATAAACACTTTTTAAATTTCTCAGTTTTAATTTCTAATATCAATAGATACAAACCACATAAGAAAAAGCTTTTTAGGGTATTAAATAATTTTTAAGAGTGTAAAGCAGCTTGAGATCAAATGCTCTTTTGTGAAAAACATATGCTGTTTGCACCCAAGGCATCAGTCGCGCCACTTCTGTTTTCATTTTACATAAGCGGCGACTCTTGTGTTTGTTTTTTCAATGCCTTTGTGCTAAATGTTTTACATTAAATAACTCATTATCCTTGCATCCCTTTATCGCAGTTGAAGTTTTACCGTAAGATAATGCGAACCCAGGGATCCAGATGTTTTTATCGGCCCTTGGCGTCGCCCTATTAAATGACGAATGAATCTCTTACGGTGCGTTATTCTATTTTGAGAACTCAAAAATGTGATTAGTTCATAATGTACGAAACATTATTTTAGCTCACCTTTAAGAGGCTCTAAATAAAGTATTCTTGTTCGCGAACTTTGTGTCTGGTGGGGAGTCCTAACTGCTGGATGTGACGTCGTCTTCTGTTGCCTCGGGGCTTGAAGCGGTATTTTCAGCCTGCCACTCACTTGCTTCCCAAGCGCTATTTTAGTCTCTCGCGCTGGCAAAGTGCATTATCCCTTTGATATATGAGATTGGTGTCTGGGACAAAACAGATGGAAGCTTATCACATATCCCTTCCACCGGTAGGTGCTACCTCACAATCAAAAACAAGCCTCTTATTTTCAGTCATTAACTTCAACTTCCTGCAGCAATTGTATTCACTATGAGGTACTCGAATAGTGGTCAACTGATAGTCCTTCATTGTTGGAAAGCATAAATATCAAATATTAAATAAAATATATTGTCAAAGTTCTATTTGCTTTGATGTGGGATTTATTGTGAAAGGGCTGAATGGGTCCAGAGTGCGCCATGCGTATTCCACACGCCGAAAACACCACAAAAAGTAAAGCACAAAAACTAAATAAAATTTTTAACAGATATGGGCAACTACAATCATAAACACAGTACTAAACAAATGTACGCTAGAAACAATTTTGACTTTGAAGACTCTGCGCCACCGAAGCGTTATGAAAAAACAGGAACCAATATAAAATAATACAGAGCAGGGCTCATAAAATGACGGACTCTGTATGGTGGCCATATTTCTCACACCAGTATCAATTATCAAAATTGATTGGCTATATAGTCTTCAGATGAGCTTATTGTTTAAAGATGCATGGAGACAAGCTGTTAATGCTCCAATTCAGCGTAAGGTTCTTAGATTTATTATGCGTAGTGCTGAAGTTATTCTATATTCTTCTCTCAATGGACACTGAAGTTGCTAGAGCAAAAGGATTTGTTAGTTAAGATTTAAATGACACAAAAGCTTCAAAAAGCACGAAGTTAAACGGAACGAAAAATATTACTCGAAAGCGCAACAACAGAACTGTTACAAAACGGAAGCACGATGCGCTGCACAAAGAAAAGATGCCCATACACAAAATGAAACAAAGTTATGCCGCGAAGAGCGAAAGCAAGGGCGACGCATCTCACTGATCATTTGAAAAGAGGTCAAGTGTTGCTGATTTGTCTGGCAAAATTGGTAAAAGTATAAGGGTTGTTCACTAAGAAGTGAGACTTTCCGCCTGAAAGAGTCAAAACATGGCATTCCCAGAAATAATCGCCTCCAGCATTTAGACACCGGTTCCATCGTTGCACAAGTCCTTGTATTCCTGCGGCATAGAAGGAGCTGCAGCTGTTATCTACAGCTGCACGCATCTGATCATCCGAAGTGAAACATTTGCCTTTGAGAAATTTTTTCGTGGGTCCAAAGATGTGAAAATCGTAGGGCGATAAGTCAGAACTATATGCCGGATGTTGGACTTTCCAGCAAAAGCCCTGCAATGCCCTTTGCGTGGTAACTGCCGTATGCGGCTGGGTGTTATCATGCAGAAGCACAATACCCTGAGTGAGGTCACCAGGTCTTTTGTTTTTGAAGGCTTGTCGAAGCTTCATTAAAGTTTGGCAATATCTTTCGACATTGATAGTTGATCCTTTTGGTAGCCGCTCAAGAAGCAATGGTCCTCGATGTGGTCAGAGAACAGGGTTAACATCATCTTGCCTGTGGAAATGGTGGACTGTGATTTCCTCGGCTGTGGCGATGATGCATGTTTCCATTGTACGTTTCGACTCTGGCTTGAAATGATGACACCAGCTTTCGTCCACAGCAATAATGCGTAGCAGGAAATCTTCACCTTCTTCATGGTAGCGGAACAGATGCTGCAACGATAGTCCCATTCGTTGACTCATTTGTTCATCGGACAGATGTTTCGGTACATACGTGACGCAGACCTGACGATATTCAAGGTGCGAATGCATGATCGTATTGGCAGTTCCTATGCTCACACCCTCACTGTTCGCTAGTTTTCGGATCGTGATTCTTCAGTTGGCCTTTACTGTAGCATCCACACGTGCAATTGTCGACACTGAAACAGCACGACGTGGTGCTCCTGATCTTGACTGGTCTGCAGTCCTTGTTCGTCCATCACTAAAAAGCTGGCACCACCACATTACAGTACTCATACACCTCCTTTATTCGTCTGTGAATTTCGCTTTGTGGAATTTTCTCAGCTTTCTAAAACTGAATTACAGCACGTTGAGCAACTTTGGACGTATGCATCTTTTATGAGAGAACAATAAAGTTAGTCCAGCACGTTACACTGGTTGCGTAACAAAAAATCTGCGATGCAGCTGCATAGCCTTTAAATCGCCTGTACACTAGCGCCACCCACGTACAAAATTAGGAAGCGCAAACGCACTCTAGCCAAAGAATATCACTACTTATTCAACACGCCTTATAGAATCCGCGCACGCTCGCGAGAAGAACTAATAAACACACGGGCATACCAACAGTAAGGTGGGATTGCACGTTCCGCAGACACTTACGCAGCATCGCTACACTGCAAATAGTGCTAAGTGAGATGAAAATGCCTATTGCGAAGACGAAGTATTACGAAGTACCACTTTCTCTCTACAGTTCTGGCGATGGCTTAAGAAACAAAGTTTAAGCCCTGCATTAATTGGACAATACGTTTTGATATTATACACCACTTCTTTCATCTTTTCTGCATTTAACGATCACCATAGGAAACACTTTAAACAGTCACTCGCGTCTAATTTGGAGCAAACAGTTTAAAGGTAGCGGGCAAAGCCAGTACCATCTAATAAACACATCGCGCAGTCCTCTGCTTGACTCGCGTCCGGGTCCAGCTGGGACAAATAGTCAGAAGCCAACACTTCAGTACCATAGATTTCGACAGATGCTTAACATGTATACTGACGTCAGATAGGAAGACCCAATGGTATAGGTGTAAGGCAGTGACGGCCAACAACGAAACGAACCCAGGTAGCACTGCCTTGCAATTTAACATAGGCCCAATACTGATCCCGTCTTCTATTCCTAAAAGCCGATGGCTCAGTGTTGGGCCTTCGTTAAATTTGCAAGGCTGTGCTATCTGGGAACAGAGTAGCAGCATCAGCAGAATTGCTTTCCTGAATCTCAGTATAGCTGGAAAACCAGTAGTAAAGGAATAGAAAACCAGCCTCGTGTAAAGAACGCAATAGGAAACGTCTTACAGAGCACAGGTTGGGACGATTTCCATCCTTCGCATAGAAGTTCTGCGAAACAATCAAGGAATCCAAATATATCACAGCACTAAGATGAGGTTTTGGTTGTACTTGACGAGGCTCAAGATACCTAACATCCATCTCCATTGTGAACACCGTAGCCTTGGGAAGCAGCCTCTCAGCACAGATATCATCGACAATACTAAGAGCATATCGCACGACTCCATCCCCCCCCTTTTTTTTTTTGATAGGAGGTTTGTTAAAATTATTTAGTGGTCCCAGGTAACACATACAACTTGAATTCATACATTGGTCGTGGTTAACACATACATCTCGAATTCATACAAATACAGTATTGTGCGTCACAGGGTGCGAATATTACACAATACATTGAAATCATCAAAGTACAGATCGAACATGTGATACAGTACGCCAGATTTGCAAATAACAGAGAGAGCCAGTGCCGAAAGACAAACACAGACATCCATGCCTTAACCGGGATTCGAACCCACCCCTCCGTTGGGCGAAGGGTCAGAAGCTATCGCTTAGACTTCTGCGTCACTAGGGCTCTCTTTTTAGCCACCAGTGGCGCAGTGGCTAGAAAGAAAGCCCCTTTCTCTTTCTAGCCACATGTAAAGATCGCTACGAAGTCGAGGTGAAAGGCCTGGTGCTGTGCATAGAATTACTGATACACTGAACCAGGAAAGATGAATATGTGACCAAGCACGATTAAAAAATTGGGGGGGGCACTATCGTCGGGAGCGTCGTGATCAAAATCTGAGTTCCGTAGCAGCAATAAGCACTTGCTGTTAGTAAACCCTGTACAAAGGTCGCTCTGTGGTCGAGGTGTCTGGTTCGCGGACTTCTGGTGTTGTGCTGCTGGATTTGAGCCTGAATATCGTCGGAGGCCCATTTTCTCCCTTGTGGCCGAGTTGTCTGAGGCACTGGCAATGACTACTCGCCAAGCTAGGACCGGGCTCGACTACTGGAAGAGGCATGGGTAGTATGTTTGTCTTACGGTGCTAAATTAGGGGCGGTGGACTGTTTACAACCTTTAGAGTTGCTAATGGTGGTCGTCAAATCCCGAAAAAAGCCTCGAGACAAGAGATGGGTGTTATGTCTGCCCTACCGGCTCTGGGTTTCCGTTTTCTGCTTAAAACCAGTATTTCTGAATAAGGAAGCAGTCACCACTTTATAGCCTTGGATGATCATGTGCGTTATTAAATCTGGAAACCGAAAGCAAATCTACAAATATTATATTTCGTAGTGTAATGAACCTGTACAGTTATTGTAGTCAAGCAAATGCATACGAATCCACTATTGAGATGAGTAAAATGAAAGTGAAATCTCCCGACAACGAATTTTGAAATAACGGAATGTTCGCTATAAAGAATTTTTTTCGTCTTGAACAGACTTCTTTTACAATTCAAGCTGCTTCGGTGTAGTGTAAGAGCCAGGAAGGATTTTTTTACCCCAGCGAGTGCAAAAACTTAGTGAATATTTTTTGCTTCTACAGGGTGTATAGGAAAATCCTTAAACAGGGAAATAACTTTTGAACGCAAAATGCTAGAGTTGTGAAAGTAGTGTGTACATATAGTAAAGTGACTATGTTCTATCAGATGAGACTGATTGCAGCATCCCTAGAGGTGAATTTTGAAAGCTAGCGATCCTATCGCGAGAACCAAGAGAGATAGCGAAAAAAGTCAATAGCAAACGTGTAGAGCGTCACCGATTTAGTATGAAATGACGCCCTACATTCACCAAAAACTCCAATAGAAGTCCGGAAATGCAGATTTCTTGGTATCCGATTGCCGGCATAAATACGTCACTCATCGCGTGCAGAAGTGTGACATTATAAGGTGATGCAAATTTACTAATAAAACTAACACATGTACGTGTTAGCAAGGTACAATTTATTATGTACTTTACAGTAAAGTAGTAGGGAATTCATACAGCAGTAGGACATTATGAAGAAGAAAAACACAAAATAATGTTCTAGAAATACAAAATGTCAGTACTAATACTTAAGCAATCGCGATGTGTCCACCATCGGCAGCAATACAGATTTGTATTCGAGCTAAAACTTCTTGTTGGACGTTTTGCAGCATTTCAGGTGTTACGTTACTGCATGCTTGGATAATATGGGTTTGTAGATCGTTAACATCGCGGGATGGCAAGCTGAACACCTGTCCTTCACGTAACCCCACAAGAAGTCCAATGGGGATAGATCAGGTGACCTCGGTGGCCACTCTACATTACCTCCATAACCGATGATCCTGTGCTCGAAAGTGTCCGACAAAAAGCTTCGCACTGACACCAGCTGTTGTGGTATGGCGCCGTCATGCTGAAACCACACAGAACGCAGATGAAATAACGGCAAGTCATCTAGGAAATCAGGTACTGTTGTTCGCAATAGCTCCAGGTATCTTCGTCCCGTTAAGGTTCCATCATAGAACACAGGTCCTATGAGGAGAGTGTTCCAAATCCCGCACCAGACATTGAGGGACCACCGCACCTGATGACGAACTTCTTTTTGCCATGATGGGTTTTCAAGTGCCCAGTAGTGCGTGTTGTGTCGGTTTGAGACCAAACCTGTGAAAACTGATCTTCCTGTGAAACGTACTCCGAAGTTTGATATGTTATCAATAAAACAGCAAAAGATGAAGTTAAACACACAACAAATTGCTTAATTTAAAAATTTTGACTGTAGCGCCATTAGACTTAGGTGGAATAGCTTCAACATTAGTGTGGAGGGACTTCTTGACTCTTGCAGATATATTTGAAAACATGTGCAAAACAGTTATGTTATGTCTTGCAGATGAAGGACGACAATTTCACTACTTCCTGTAAGTGAGTAAATTATTATCTTCCCCTGTAATACATTTGTTTGATTTCATATAACCTAAGATACCTACTGCGGAGAGATTTTTTTAACGCCCTATATGTATATATATTATAGTTCAAAGCAGATTTGTCCGGTTCGAGTCCGGGCCAGTTACAGATCCGGGTCGGGTCCAAAGTTTTTGACTCGTTTACAACTCTGGATGTCCTCGGGCTCTTAAAATTAAGCCCGAACTCAGCACACGTAGAGATCTGATGTCCGTAGACGGACGGACGGACAACAGGACATAGTGATACTATGAGTACGTTATTTATTTCAAAAGACCTATTTCCAGCCCCAGATGTGCTAAACCGTTTCTTATAGTTCTAAAATTGTAGATCACATCTATTTTGATTTCTTTTATTTTTCGTTTCTTCTTATTCTTTTCCTTCCCATTGTTTTATACAGAATTTGAAAGACTGGGGTAGCTAAATTTGAATATTGATATCCGACAGTTTGTGTTTACTCAGATGAAGCTGTTGCTAAACAAAGATGTAGTAAAAAGTGTGTGTGTTTTCCTACGGTGGAGGACACTGCGAAAGCATAATTTTGAAGGCTAGCGTTTTCAAGGCACTTCTCGAGTGAAACTATTTATAAGTCCTGCTGACACCTAAGAACCAAACTTTCTTTTTACTTGTTCATTCTTCTTTTCTTCGCTTCACAAATATATAGCAAGAATTGCGTTGCTTGTGTAGCCTGTAATAGGTCAAGGTGAAGGAAATAGAGTTTAGTAGATGAATATAACTTTGCCTCAAAACAAACAACTTCTCCACTTAAATAAAATCCAAGTTCAGTGTAAGTTTTATCGAAGATGCCAATAAATTTTCTCTGTAGTATGCGCAGTTTTTGCTTTGTATAAAAACTGTATTTTAATAAGAGTGTGTGAACTGGCCATAATGCTCTATGGTTTTCTCACACAGAAAATATGACATGATCATGCTCAAATCACTGGATTTTAATATCTTCATACGTACATCGGTAAATTTATATCAATGATCTATTATCTCATTTCACGATGTCTTACGAAATACCGTATTTATCGGAATACAAGACCCACTTTTTTTTTCAAAACTTTTAGTGTTAAAATCTTACTCCGTCCTATATACCGAATGCAGAGGGGGTGACAACGAAACTGAAACACATGGGTTTAGTACATAACAATTTATTAGTACGGTGTAGGGCCTCCTTTGGAGGCCAATACAGCTGGAATTCGTCGTAGGAAGGACCGATATAAGACCTGTACAGTGGCCAGAGGGATTTGAAGCCAATCCTCTTGCAGAAAAGTGGCTAGTTCACGACGTGATGCTGGTGGAGGAAAACGTTTCCTGTCTTGCACCTCCAGAACACCCCATAGTGACTCAATAATGTTCCGTTTAGTTGACTGTGCAGGCCATGACAGATGTTCAACCTCACTTCCATGCTCAGTAAACCACTCTCGCATCAGTTTGGCTCTGTGTTTCGGTGCATTATCATCCTGATACACAGCACCACCGTCAGGGTTAAATATTTGAACCATTAGGTGCACCTGGTCCTCCAGAATTGTTCGATAGTTCTTGGCAGTGATGTGCCCCTCAAGAACAATCAGCGGGCCGACAGACTGCCACGATATTGCAGCCCAAACCATGGCCGATTCACCTCCGCGCTTAACTGTGGGCAATAAATAGTCCGGATGGTAGGCCTGTGAGGGATGTCTCCACACGTAAACTCTCCCGGTTGTGGGAAAGACAGTGAAGGACGATTTACATGAGAACTATAGATATTTCACATTGTCCAACGTCCACGATTTGCGCTGCTGGCCCCATTGCAACCGATGTTTGGCATTCACACTGCTGATAATGAAAAAGGTCTACTAAACTAATGAAAAAGGTCAAGTATAATATGTGATAAGTACACTGGTGCGTAGCACAATATATGAGAATAGTCCGAAGGCTTACACCTCGAAGCTACATATGAAATATTTATCACATATGTATGAATAGGTGGGATCTGTAAACAGAAAGGAACTGAATATAACCCGCACTCCACTAACTGTGCCCCACAAACCATGCTGATATGAATGATATAACTAATATTAACAGCAAATCACCATACCGACAATACACCACATTAAATAAACACTAAACAATAAGTTACGATCAGAGTGGCGTGGCCAACATACAGTGAATCAACAATCAGGTTATAATACCTTATTATATATGCCTATAGTCATAGTACCATTATATATAACCATGATAACAATGCAGGCTATTGAGTCATGCATTAAAAAATCTGAGTTACTGATGAAATGTGAAAACAGAAAGTCAAAAGATGGTAAGCGGATGTAGGTCTAAGAGGCATGGAATCATAGTCCATGAGGCCCACAACATCGGTAGCACGAAATTTAAAAGGCAGTAGTGAATTAGAATCAAAATACCAGATTTAAAGGTGCAGACCGCAATATAATAAGTAATCAAGTAGCTATTAAAGTAGTAAATAATATTTTCCTGAATACCCTGTAGTTTACAACACCTCTAATGTCCAAAGGCAATTCGTTCCATTTTCGAGGACCAGCTGCACTAATACCGTAGTATGTATGCTATGTTCGAGAAAACCCTAGGAATTAAAAAGTTCAGACTGCCCCTAGTATCATGAAAATGTGAAAAATGCATCAACTCCAGGGCATCCAAATATCTATTTACAATGAATTCTATTATGCATGAAAAATAATAAAAGAAAAGTGTATAATTTAGTAAATGGCATAATGTGGTATAGACTATAAACCCGGCTAGCAGTAGGGTTATTACCCAATAAACGAATGTATTTTTTTTTTTTGTAATACAAATAATCGAGAGACATTGCCCAACGTGGTCTGATCCACGCCAATAAAACATTGGAGAGAAGAAAATAGATGAAAGAAAGTATAAAACAATTTTAATTCAAATCGTCAACATTACTGATATCCTGCGAATGTATGTAATTCAACTTAGATTGCTGTCCCCAGGGTGTCACGGTTTCAGTATTTCACCTAATGATGTAATGGACGCCATTACGAAAAATCTAGTGTAATTATATTTATGATGTGCGATTTTAACTTGAAGATATTTTAGAATCTTCACTCATAAAATTCTTCATCGTCTCTCCATCTGTGTGTTATTTACGTGCATAAGACAGCGTATTGGGTAAACGGTAAAAATACCCCTGGGAAAAAATACCCCCAGAGGAAATACCCCTGAAAACTGAAAAGCGGAAATAATGCCCCCGGGGAAAATACCCCCGGAAGAAATACCTCCAGAACAAACGGTTCACTGGAAACTGCCACACAAGAACACTGATGTGTGGCAGTGTTTCGGTGTGGCAATTTACCGGCAACCCTGCCACACATCTTTCAGCAACTTGGCCACAAAAGTTCAAGAGGGGGGGCTATAAAGATTGCCGTTTCTGGGCCTATATTGAGAACTGAATTAAGAACTCCAAACGAATTTCGAGAAAACGTTCCATGTAAGCCAAGCGAGAATTGTACTTTAATTTGAAGAAATAAAGTACCGAAGATCCGAGGTACTTTTGGTTGGGGGGGCTCAACCCCCAACTTCCGTAATATTAGATTTTGGGCCGCTGGCGTCTGTCAGTGTATCCAGGCTGTTCCCCTTGAAGCGTCCGTGAGGTCCGTGATCTTTGGGGGTGGGGTTCCCCAAAATGTTAAAATGGACGTAAAGCTGTAAACATTAGAACCATGCTTTACATAATGATTCTGTACACGACCACAAATTTTCAGGAGTGTATGGTGCAAGTTTCTAAGAGCGCAGACAAGTGTTCGAGGTAAGGGATTTGCTCGCAATTTCTATGCTTCATGTTGTGTTTAACGGTAAACTATGTATGCCTTCCCCCCCCCGAAATTTGGTGAAGCCAGTGAAAGGGATACGAGGTGCTTGGTTTGGAGGGTTCTACCCGAACTTCCGTAATTTTATATTCAGGACCTCTAGAGTCGGTCAGTGTATCCTCGATGTTACCCCTGAATAGCCCTTAGAAACGGGGGGGTTTACCCCACCCTCTAGAAAATTCGTGGTCTTGTACAGAATCATTATATAAAGCATGGTACTAATGTTTACAGTTCTACGTCTATTTTAACCTTTTGGGGGAACGCCTCCATCCCCAAGCTCATGGACCTCGCGGACACTTCAAGGGGAACTTCTTGAATACACTGACAGACTCCAGCGGCCCAGAATATAAAATTACGGAAGTTCGGGGTAGATCATCCCCCCCCCTCCCATCCAAGTGTACCTCGGATCTATGGTAATTTATTTCTTCAAATTAAAGTACAATTCTCGCTCGGCTTACATGGAACGTTTTCGCGAAATTCGTTTCCAAATTCAGTTATCAATGTAGGCCCAGAAACGACAATCTTTATAGACCCCCACTCATTTTGAACTTTTGTAGCTAAGTTGCTGAAAGATGTGTGGCAGGGTTGCCGGTAAATTGCCACACCGGAACACTGCCACACATCAGTGTTCCTGTGTGGCAGTTTACAGTGAACCGTTTGTTCTGGGGGTATTTCTTCCAGGGGCATTTTTTCCGCTTTTCAGTTTTCAGGGGTATTTTCTCCGGGGGTATTTTTACCTACATCCAGCGTATTGGCGCATCTACTTGGATTATTTTTCGTTCATAAGACAGCGTGTTGGCGCCTTTACTTGTATTATTTTTGCACGTATTCGAAACAAATTTTCCTGTTGAAAAAATCGGATTTTTAGAAGGCCGTAGCAAAAGCTCTTGTTCGCAGTTCGGTCTTTCGTGCTGTGCATCAGTTAACACCGCCACAACAGCGTGCCTCTCTTGTCGCCTATGACACACTTCCTTGGGTCTTCTCAAGTAGGTCACAAGGGTCATCCATGCAGCGTGCTGAACGTCTCCGAGCACGATATAGCCAAAAGCAAACGACGCCGGGGACGGTGAGATATCCCTCTCCTATCGGAGCTGGGAACAATGCAAAGGGCAACTACTTTACCCACAATTCCTACAGCGTGAGGTACCTGATCAAAAAAAAGGGAAAGCTTATGCGGTTGCCTCTCAAGAAATTTGCGCGATCAATTAGTTAAATTCTATTTGTGAGCTCCTATTTTTTGTTCTTTGTAGTAAAATATTCATAACCTTTTAATTTTTTGAATAGCGACTGGATTAATTCAGTAGATTTTTTGTTGAAACAACCATTTTCTTCAAGAACTTTAAAGAGAAAAACTGAAGTAAAGAACTTAGATGTCTAAGCAAAATCCTTAGGATTTATGACTTTCGGGGAGGGGATAAACTTGGATCCATGTGCATTTATTTGTACTTTTGTTGCCTCTCATAAACTGTTCATAATATAAAACGTAGAGTACTTTAGTTAAATCATATGTTATTAATTCATATTTAAGCTTTTCAAAAGTGTATTAAAAATCGCAAATAATAAAATTGCAAGGGTGATTTTTCATTGTACAATGAACAAAGACACCGCAAAAATATTTCCCATTAAAAATACGGAAATAAATAAAAATACATTTTCCAAACAACTTGAGTTGATAAATAATTTTTTTTATGATCCACAGCTGGATATGTTTTCTGTGCAATTGAAGTCGTTGCTGATTAATAAATCCCTAAATTCTACAAAATATAGCTCTTAATATTTTGTAGTATATATGGTTATGAATTTAACCACTAAGGCTAAAAAGGCGATAAATTTAATTACCGACACTAAAAAAATGAACGAAATAATTAATAATTTATATTAATTTGTATATAATTAAGGAAAGCATCTGGAGTTGCCTTTCTTTCTTTTCCTTTATTAATCTTTTTTAAGGCCGGTTGTGGAGGTTAAGTCCGTTGAGTTCCAAGGTCTTTACAAGAAAAAAAAGGGGGGGGGGAGAGACCGCGCGTAAGTTGTACGTTCTCAGCGCCAACAGCCACAACTGCGACACAGCCGTCACCCCCTTATAGCTACAGGCCCGCGCACTGAATACCGGAAGCTGGGTGACGTAGGGGCGGGTAGTCTGGTCATACGTGGTGGGTGGTCTACCTTGCTCGAAGATTAACAGCTAACGGACACATAATTAAATTCTGTTTGTGATACACAAAGAACTACATAACCATAATTATTTCTACATTGGCAGTTTTCCTGAATACTTCTTGAAAATCAAATTTCAGGAAATTTATACCAATAAGTACTCGTATTTTTCCAGATAAAACGAAATGTTTGTATTCTGGATCCAAATAGTTTTGTTTAATACTACTTATATACTTAATACAGATGCTTTAAACTTTGACAACGTAGCTTTTTTTAAATAGTGCTCTGGAAGACAAAAATCATAAACTTTATATTTGCTTACCAAAATGAAGTTCTTCAAACACGTGACTAGATGGTACTAAAATTAGGAAAACTTAAGTCACTAAAATGTCGTTATTGTGCATTTAATGATGTAACAATGGCGTAATTTTCTTAAAATCATAATTTATTCGATGCAATCAGTGGATAAAGCAACAATTCCCTGTATGTACAAGTGTGTTAACAAGTTAGTAAAATCATGCAATACATTGATTATGATACGCTTTCCAACATACCAGAAATCATTACTCAAGTTATTACTCAAGTTATGAGGATAATGGCTGTAGAATAAATCTCTCTCCTATGACCTGACCTTTGACCCCATTTCGATTATATTAAACAGAACCGGTAAAGTATACTTCCGGAAAAACATGATAAAGTTTTGTCTCAATCGAAGCATTTTTACATAAGTTATAACGCATAAGGGCGATGGAATGGATTCCGCTCCTATGTCCTGACCTTTGACCTCATTTCGTCCATTTTCAATAGGGTTCGTACCCAGGTGATCCCCTATCATATACTAAAACTTCATCGAAATCTAACCATTTTTACGCGAGTTATCGTGCGGACGGACAGACGGACAAAGCTGGAGCATATACGCTTCTTCAAACTACGGTTGGAAAGCGTAAAAAGTGTTTCATTGAGCCTTTGGTAATTATTTAAAAACGCACAAGAAAAAATTCAGTTTTTCTTCTTTGCTTTTTTTTAAGTATTAGTGAACATGGATTGCACATAAATTGCTAGTTACTGTCTGATATGAAAATACATTTTCACTAAAAGAATTATTTCATTATTCAATATTTCGTAATCGCAAGCTCACAATGAACGAAAAATCCGATTCCTTAAATTCATCAATTGCCATCTTTTGAAACGAAGGCGGTACTTCGTAATGCCCTCAAACTGATCTTTCAAGTACAAGAATGATTTTTTCACAAATACAAGAATGATTCGGTGAACTATGACGACACTATAACTTAAAGTGAAACTATGACTACAGGTTATAATTTCGATTACACGAGTGGTTTATCATTTCCAGTGAAATGACAGCGATGCTTTCATTAAGTTGACGAATCTGTCTTGCTTACACTTTTACGTCGAAATTATTGCTACGCTATATTTTACGCTGTATTTTCTTGTTCTTCTGTATTTTAAAAGATTATAAAACAAACGTGTAAACTCTGCAGTTATTTAGAAAAACTAACACAGAAGTCCTTATTTAAATGTAATGAAACTCAAAAGGACGCGTGACTCGTTAAGTTGGTGTACGTAAAGACGCGTTCACTTCGCACATCGCCGTACCGCTCCCTGCATCTCCCTCTCCCCGACTACGGACTACCCTAGTGACGTCACAATCCGGTGCTTGGGGCTGTAAGCTATAAGGGGGTGATGACACAGCCCCATTTTTAGCAAGGCTCGATGTACTGTGTGTTGTGGCACATTACTCCCGTTCCCAGCATTCAAATTACCGGCAAATTCCGCTACAGTATCTCTTCTGTTGGCTCGTACCAAACGGGGATAGCCTCTCCTCACCTCTAGGACCGATGAGGTGAAGTCGGCTAACACCTTGCCGGTGGTTCGTGGCTTTTCCCTCTGATGACCACTTTCTGAAGGTACTAAACCACGGCTGACCATGAGCACTCCCCGTCTCAGAAATATTCTGGCCCAGTCATCTGACCACTACAATTTGGCCTTTGTTAAACTCGCTTAAGTCCGCTGCTTTTGCAGTCTGAAAAACAAAAATAACTCTGATTCAGAGAGCTCACTATCAGATGTAATTTATTCAGTTTAATGACTTTCACACGCATCTAGTTAACCTCCTGTGGCTTTGATTTGCATAAAGACGCTCTGGTCACGATGTTTTGGCTTTTCAGTGTATGATGAGGACACGTTTACCTAATAAAAATACACAGCCGGGTCACACTATTGTGACCACCTCCTACTTTTGACGTCAACAGCGCGTAGCCAATAAAAGAAGGCACGTGTCGTGAGCTGACTTGGACGGTGCATAAGGTGTGCTGTAGGCATTCTGAAAACATATAACTCGTTGCTGTCATGGATAAAAGGAGCGATTTATCAGGCTTGCAAAATTGGATGAGTATCGGCTTTCGGGCTAAGGGTGACAGTATTTCAAACAGCGCAGTTTGTGAACTGTTCGCGTGCTTCTGCGGCTAAAATGTATGTGATTGGAGAAATGGCACCATTGCGAATAAGCGCCGTGAAAACTGCGGAGCACCACGTGCCATTGATGTGAGAGGTGAACGTCGGCTGCGAAGGTGCGAGAGGGCCGATCGACATGCTACAGTGGAGTAACTCACTGGCCGAATGAAACAGGAAGCTACCGGAAGTGTGTCTAAAACGACACTTCAGCGAACCCTGCTGCGTATGGGGCTCCGATGCATGAGGATTGTCACTGCAAGTATGCTAACGAAGGTGCATCGGCAGAAAAGACTTACATTTGCACAGCAGTATCGGAACTGGACCTCCGCTGATTGGCAAAAGATTGCCTTCTCCGATGAGTCACGTTTTCTGCTTTATCGAACGGATGGACGTTGGCGTATAAGGCGAGAAACATCGGAGAACAAACACTCTTCAACCATTGCTGGCAGAACAAAAACTGGTGGGGGCAGGCAGCGTTATGGTCTGGAGAATGTTTTCGTGGCATTCCCTGGGACTACTCATACCTGTGGAAGGCACTATGGAACGAATTCGTTATGAATCCATCCTTGCAGACCACGTACACCCATACATGCTGATTGTCTTCCAAGGGGCGGATGGGACCTTCTAGCATGACAATGCGACGTGTCACACAGCTAGCAACGTTCGAGAGTGGTTGGAAGAGCACAAATAGAAGACTTCAAAGTACTTCCCTGGTCCCCTAATTCCCCAGACGTAAACCTAAATGAGCATGTATAGGACCACCTCGATCGTGTTGTTCGCTCTATGGATACTCCACCACGCACCCTCCAGCAGCTGTCAGATGCACTGCAGTCAGCATGGCTCCACATACCTGTGAACACCTTCCAGCACCGAATTGTCTCACTCGCAGCCCGTCTAGCTGTTGTCCGCGCTGCACACGGCGGTTACTCTGGATATTAGCTGGTATTAACATCATCATCATCATTGTCAACCATTATCAATCCATTGCTGAATGAAGGTCTCCCCAAGTTTCCTCCACGACGTTCTGTCCTGTGCCAGTCGCCTCCATGTCACTCCTGCATACTTTCGAATTTCATCCACCCATCTCCCATGTGGTCTTATTCTGGGTCTTTTCCTGTCCCTTGGAATCCAATCTAAAATTTCGACTGTCCATCGATGGTCTGTCCTTCTGGCAGTATGTCCAGCCCATTGCCATTTCAGGGATTTAACTCTGATCATGATGTCTTCCACTCTTCTCATTTTTCGGATCCACGTGTTCCTCTTCTTATCTCTCCTGGTTACACCAAGCATGCACCTCTCCATGCTACTTTGAGTTGTCTGCAGCCTTTGTATGTCTCTTTTAGTTAAGGTCCACGTCTCTGCACCATACGTAAGCACTGGAAGGATGCATTGATCAAACACTTTTCTTTTAAGACATAATGGCATATTGCTCTTGAAAATTATGCTGTTTCTTCCAAAAGCTCTCCAGGCAAGTTTTGTACTCTGATTAATTTCTTCATCAATGTGACCCTCACTTGATATCTGCTGTCCAAGATAAACGTACGTGTCTGTTATCTCCAGCTTTTTTCCATTAATCGATAAATCTTCATTTCGTGTAAAAGCATTGTACATCACTTTTGTCTTCTGAAAGTTCATTTTTAATCCCACTTCTTTACTCTTGTCAGCAAGTTCCTGGATCATACTCTGTAGCTCTGATGGGGTAGTTGCAAAAATGACTATGTCATCAGCAAAACGAAGGTGGGTTAGATAATCTCCATTAATCTTTATGCCTTTGTTTTCCCAGTTCAGTGATTGAAAGACATTTTCCAATGTGGCATTAAAGAGCTTCGGAGATATGGTGTCACCTTGTCTCACTCCTTTTCCAATTTTTATGTGTGTTGTATTTTCAAACAGCCGACTCTTTGCACTTGCATTTTCATAGATGTTATTAATAATATTAATGTATGCATCTTCAATACCGCAGGATTTCAGAGCCATTGCAACTGCTGATGGTTTCACTGAATCAAAGGCTTTTTCATAATCACTAAAAGCCATGCACAGTGGAAGTTCATATTCCCTCGCTCTTTCAATTAGTTCTCTCAGTACGTGGATATCTATTGTGCTGTAGCCACTCCTGAATCCAGCTTGTTCTCTCGGTTGAGCCATGTCCAGTGTTACCTTCAAGCGGTGTGAAAGAACTTTAGTGAAGATTTTATAAACCACTGATAGGAGGCTGATAGGTCTGTAGTTCCTGAGATCCTCAATGTCACCTTTTTTATGTAGCAGGATCATTGTAGCGTTGTTCCAATCCTCGGGAATCTTCCCTTCATTAAGGCATCGAGTGAAAATTTGGGCGAGTACTGTTTCGATTTCTCCACTTGCTTCTTGTATGATGTCTACAGTAATTCCATCTTCTCCTGGAGCTTTTCCCCGCTTCATATTTTTGATTGCATGTGCAACTTCTGCTGGGAGGACTGGAAGAACTCTGGTACTGGTACCTTTCATGATGTCTGGAGTACATGTATCATCCCTTTCATATAATTTGGAGTAGAAATCTTTCACTCTTGTCAAGATTTTGCCTCTATTTCTTGTTACAGAACCATCTTTTTTTTTTTCAGAGCTATAATCTGTTTTCTTCCCTTACTGAGATGTCCCTTTGCTATCTTTAGGCTTTGGTTGTTTTCAATTGCTTTCCTCACTAGTTCACAGTTGAATTTCCTTACGTCTTAAGTGATACTTTTTCGTAGTGTCTTGCATAGCTCTATATATTCCACTTTGGAAGTCACATCTTCTTTAGTTGTCCTCATCTCTCTTCTGTTTTGCATCAACATTTTGGTTTTTCCTGATAATTTGTTCACATGCAACTTGTTCTTAGACCCAGCTAATTTTGTTGCTGTTACCATAAGAGCTTTGGTTACTTTTCTGTTAACTTCAAAAATATTCACTTCTTCCCAATGTTAGGCCTTCTAAAGCAGAGAATCTGTTCTTCAGTTCCAACTTGAAGGTATTATGATGTTTTTTAAGGTTGGTTATGTCAATACATTCTGTTTGTCTTATGAGCTTGCTACGTTCGAGTTTAGTGTTGAGGTGCATCTTACATCTCACCAATCTATGGTCACTACCTGTGTTGAACTTGTTTCGCACACTGCAGTCTTCTATGACGAATTTTTTGTTACACATAATAAAATCAATTTCACTTGTCATCCCATTTGGATGTCTCCATGTCCATTTCCTGTGTGGCTTTTTCTTGAAAAAGGAGTTCAAGATGAAAAACCCTTCTGCCTCTGCAAACTCTACGAGAGTATTTCCACGCTGGTTTCTGTTGCCGTGACCGAATTTACCTACTGAAGTTTCATTCTGTTGCCGTTGCCCTATTTTTGCATTGAAACCTCCCATAATTATCTGTAAGTGCTGCTTACCTTCATTATTTAGATGACGAATTTCCTCATAAAATTCTTCAATTTCTTCTTCAGGATGACTTGTGGTGGGTGCATAAGTTTGAATAATCTGAGCCTTGTATCTTCTCGAGAGTTGGATAACGAGTCGTGCAGCTCTGTCAGAGGAACTTTCAACTTCTACAACTTTATCCTTCAGTTTCTTGTTTATTATAAGTCCAACACCACTAGTTCTGCCAGTATCAGTCCCACGATAGTAGAAGAGATGTCCACTTTTCAGTTCAATGAGATCTTCTCCTTTTCTCCTTACCTCACTTAGCCCGACGATGTGCCACTTGATCCTTTGTAGTTCCTCTTCCAATTCAAGAAACCTTGAATCCGAAGATAGGGAGCGTCCATTATACGTAGCCAAGGTCAGCAGCAGATGGCAGCCTAGTCCGGTCCTCCGGGGATTCTTAGCACCCTCTGCCTTCATGTCGCACTGGCCGCTGCCTTGGCCAGGTACATTCCAGCTGCCGGAGACTGAGGGCCAAGATTTAAGTTGTGGAGTCATTTTGGAGGGGATTTGCCATAACTCACCACGCTGGCCAAGCGGGTTGGTTAGCTGGTATATAATTATATAGGACTGCAGAAATACGATATATATATATATTCTATTAAGAAGAGACTGAACCAAAAAACTTTTTTGACTCACACCAAGTACAACATAGAATTTTTTTGCTTCAGTCTCTTCTTAATAAAATGTGAATTCTGAATTTTCATAACTGCTGCGTTGCGCGTTTTGATCTTCGGGTTTTTTTGCAACTTTCGTTTTAAATTCTTGAGTGTTTTTCTTATGTTTTCGGCTCTGCTCTTAAGTATATATATTCTTGAGAGCTTCACTCAAGATGTTAATAGGTACATTGTAAAAACCAGTTTAACATACAATCAGCCTATTGAGGCCTTCGCAGAATGGAAATATAACGTAATCAATAGCTTCACTTGTGAGTTGGCAGGTCTGGACCTTTGTTTCGATAGAAATCTCTTTTTCTCTGGAGAGGCTAAAAGGTACTCTCCAAACTACAAGACCTATTTAGTTTTACCACTACGGATAAAGCTAGCAATAATTTTGCAATTATCTGTAAGAAGTTCTAGCAATAATTTTGCAATTATCTGTAAGAAGTTCTATTTTGAATTGTTAACTATGGAACTCAATAATAGAGTAACCTACGAGCCCGTAAGTTATTCTACCAAGCAGTTAGAAAATCGGTTTAAGGCATTCTTCAAGAAACTTAAAATTCCACAAACTAGAAGATATGAGCCTGAATTTCCCTTTCTTTTTGCAACGGTTAAGTTTCATAAAGATCCTGTGAAGTTCAGGTTCACAGCTAGTGGAGTAAGGAGTCATAAAAAGAAAATAGATCTTGCTTTTGAAGATATCTTAAAGAAGGTTTTGAAACACATTAGAAACTGTACTAATTTGATGTACAGAGATTTTTGGATAATTAATAATAATGCAGAAGTAATCTCCACTATACTCAAAGTAAGTCCCTTAGATATTAATAGTTACGATTTTGAGAACCTATATACTAATCTGCCTCTATCAGATATAATCACTACCTTTAAAGAGCTGTATGCAGAATTTAAACTTAACCAATTTGTTAATGTAGGAGCCTGGAACTCTTATCTCAATTGCTGCATAAAAAATAACCATATCTTATATAATAATACTCTCTATAAGCAAGTGAACGGTATACCCATGAGAACATCAACATCCACGAGTATAGCTAATCTATTCCTGTTCTTTAAGGAATATAAATTCATTAAAAATCACCCCACCTGCTCAGATAACTACCTTTACACATTTAGATATATTGATGTTCTGCTGTGTATCAATAATTCAGAAGTTATAGAGAGTGATTTTGATAATATCTATCCTAGCTCTCTTAACTTATGTAAAACCAACCACAGTAATCAGGAACTTGAGTTCCTAGACTTAAGCATTAAGCTCAACAGAGGTAACCCATCTATTAGCCTCTTTGATAAAAGAGTTAATTTTCCTTTCAAAGTAATTAAATATCTACACTGGAATAATAACATATCAACCAAAGTAATTGAGAATGTACTAATTTCTCAGGTCCTAAGAATTTCAAGAATTTGCAGCAACAATTTGGACTTCAATTACCACATTAATATACTATTAGACAGTTTTCTAGAGAACGAAATTCCTTCTTCTTTCATCAAAAGAACTTTAAGAAAAATTATTCTGAATAATAGAGTAAGGTTGGCAGATCTGCTTTAATTTTCTACACAGTTAATAATATGATTCTGACCAATCAAAGCCGTTTGGAAGTTGGCTAGAGGATGCCTATTAACTACTAAAAGGAACCTTAGTGCTATGGATATGAAGGTCCTATTAAAATAAAAAATTAAATAATATAGACAAAATCACAAAAAAGCTTAAAAATCTGTTTATAAAAGAAAATAAAAACAAATAAAAAAGAAAACTAGTTATTCACTCACTAGAATAGCTATACTAAAAATAGTAAAACTAACATTAAAATTAATAAGATTCTGAATAATCTATAGAAGCTCACTAAGGTGATTTAATACATGCAAAGATTATTGAATACACCACTTGTGTATTTTATAATATTTCTCATGTATTCTGGAGAGTTAATTCTGCTCTTTCTGATCATACAGGTCCACAGTCTTAAGTATATATTTTTTTCTCTGGTTAAAATCTCCGCGAGTTGGTTTCTTTCAGTATGAGGAGGCCATCAGCCCCACCTACACTGCCCCCCCCCCCCCCCCCCAGCGACTAGGGAGTGGCAGAGATGTTTGGACGTTTGGGGAAAAGGTCAGCCATGTTTCCTCTTGTGTGGAGAAAGTTTAGTTGCATAAGAGGTAAGCTCTCTTCATTGTCTTTAGGTTTTAGGTTTTATAAGTTCAATGTTTGTACTTCTTGTACTTTTTTTCTCTGTTGTTTTTTGCTTTTTAGCATTTAAGCACTGGCTAGTCTGTTAACTTTTTTGCGGGTTTTAACTCTTTCTCTTCTTGGTAACTTTGCGCGTTTTTTAGGAAACTTAGGCCCAGCAGCTGGCTAAGCATAGTTCCTTTACATTGCGCTGTATTTTCGAAGTAGTTAAGTTCTTAATAACTACTTAATTATGCACTTAAAGCATTGCTGAAATACTTTGTACATATTGCAACTAATTGTTTATGTCATATAACTTTCACAAAGCATTTCTTTAGTTAATTATTGTCTTTAATTTATTCTCGTTTTTGTGTTGTCAGAAGTTGTGGAGTAGGGGGTTTTAGAATCAAGTTTTCTTTCAAAAATCTGAGTTTTAAATAATTAATATTTCCTTTTTTAATTGCAATGTAAAAATTTGGAATACTTTTGCATTGCTATTCAGGTTTAAATTCTCTCTCAGGCGAACTTGGCATTTCGTTATAGCTGAACATTATTTCTAATTATTATGTCACTCTCACAACTTGAGTTCTCTTTAATCTTCTTCTTTCTGTTTAATAGTAACAGATGAAGAGCATGGGTCGGGCCATGAAAGTTATGGATGCAAGCTAAATTGTTAACTAAAGCTAGGTCATACAACTCTGCGGAGGTCATGACATATATATATTTTTTAAAAAAATTTTTGGTGGGCTTATTACTTGCATTTATGGCTTTGCAGAAACACATTTCCAACTAGGTCTTTGTGGAAGTGAGAAAATGCAGAGTTTTTGCTGGACCTTGATAAAGCCAAGGCTCAGTATTCTCGACACTTTCTACATTCAGTTGTTTTATTTTATTTTTTATATTTTCTCCTTTTACTCACACCGGTAGATACATTACCTTTTCTATGTTGTACTTGGTATGAGTCAAATATATATATATTTTTTTTTTTGCTTAGGTCTCTTCTTAATAGAATGTGAATTCTAAATTTTCATAACTGCTGCGTTGCGCGTTTTGATCTTCAGGTTATTTTGCAACTTTCGTTTTAAATTCAAAAGTTTTTCCTTAGTTTTCAGCTTTGCTCTTCAGTATATATATACATATATATCAACTTTCGTTTTAAATTGTAAAGTTTTTCTTATGTTTTCAGCTTTGCTCTTTAGTATATATATATATATATATATATAGGACTGCAGAAATACGATATATATATATACTGTATATATCTATATATGCGTAACATCACAGCCTCTCCTTGACAAATGTCAACCCCGTCTTCTCGTGGTACATCCTGTTCCCACTAAAGGGGCTCTGACGACCGCCAATAGCGGTATAACTATACCATCGGGATTAGAGGAAATGCTATCCCACACTCACCAACCCACTTGGCCAGCGCGGTGAGTTATGGCCAAACCCTCCAAAATGACTCCACAACTTAAATCTTGGCCCTCAGTCTCCGGCAGTTGGAATGTACCTGGCCAAGGCAGCGGCCAGTGCGGCATGAAGGCAGAGGGTGCTAAGAATCCCCGGAGGACCGGACTAGGCTGCCATCTGCTGCTGACCTTGGCTACGTATAATGGACGCTCCCTATCTTCTGATTCAAGGCTTCTTGAATTGGAAGAGGAACTACAAAGGATCAAGTGGGACATCGTCGGGCTAAGTGAGGTAAGGAGAAAAGGAGAAGATCTCATTGAACTGAAAAGTGGACATCTCTTCTACTATCGTGGGACTGATACTGGCAGAACTAGTGGTGTTGGATTTATAATAAACAAGAAACTGAAGGATAGAGTTGTAGAAGTTGAAAGTTCCTCTGACAGAGCTGCACGACTCGTTATCCAACTATCGAGAAGATACCAGGCTCAGATTATTCAAACTTATGCACCCACCACAAGTCATGCTGAAGAAGAAATTGAAGAATTTTATGAGGAAATTCGTCATCTAAATAATAAAGGTAAGCAGCACTTGAAGATAATTATGGGAGATTTCAATGCAAAAATAGGGCAACGGCAACAGAATGAAACTTCAGTAGGAAAATTTGGTCACGGCAACAGAAACCAGCGTGGAAATACTCTCGTAGAGTTTGCAGAGGCAGAAGGGTTTTTCATCTTGAGCTCCTTTTTCAAGAAAAAGCCACACAGGAAATGGACATGGAGACATCCAAATGGGACGACAAGTGAAATTGAATTTATTATGTGTAACAAAAAATTCGTCATAGAAGACTGCAGTGTGCTAAACAAGTTCAACACAGGCAGTGACCATAGATTGGTGAGATGTAAGATGCACCTCAACACTAAACTCGAACGTAGCAAGCTCATAAGACAAACAAAATGTATTGACATAACCAACCTTAAAAAACACCATAATACCTTCAAATTGGAACTGAAGAACAGATTCTCTGCTTTAGAAGGCCTAACATCGGAAGAAGTGGATATTTCTGAAGTTAACAGAAAAGTAACCAACGCTCTTATGGAAACAGCAACAAAATTAGCTGGGTCTAAGAACAAGTTGCATGTGAACAAATTATCAGGAAAAACCAAAATGTTGATGCTAAAAAGAAGAGAGATGAGGACAACTAAAGAAGATGTGACTTCCAAAGTGGAATATATAGAGCTATGCAAGACAGTACGAAAAAGTATCACTGAAGACGTAAGGAAATTCAACTGTGAACTAGTAAGGAAAGCAATTGAAAACAACCAAAGTCTAAAGATAGCAAAGGGACATCTCAGTAAGGGAAAAAAACAGATTATGGCGCTGAGAAAAGAAGATGGTTCTGTAACAAGAAATAGAGGCGAAATTTTGACAAGAGTGAAAGATTTCTACTCCAAATTATATGAAAGGGATGATACATGTACTCCAGGCATCATGAAAGGTACCAGAGTTCTTCCAGTCCTTCCAGCAGAAGTTGCACATGCAATCAAGAACATGAAGCGGGGAAAAGCTCCAGGAGAAGATGGAATTACTGTAGACATCATACAAGAAGCAAGTGGAGAAATCAAAACAGTACTCGCCCAAATTTTCACTCGATGCCTTAATGAAGGGAAAATTCCTGAGGATTGGAACAACGCTACAATAATCTTGCTACATAAAAAAGGTGACATTGAGGGTCTCAGGAACTACAGACCTATCAGCCTCCTATCAGTGGTTTATAAAATCTTCACTAAAGTTCTTTCACACCGCTTGAAGGTAACACTGGACATGGCTCAACCGAGAGAACAAGCTGGATTCAGGAGTGGCTACAGCACAATAGATCATATCCACGTACTGAGAGAACTAATTGAAAGAGCGAGGGAATATGAACTTCCACTGTGCATGGCTTTTAGTGATTATGAAAAAGCCTTTGATTCAGTGAAACCATCAGCAGTTGCAATGGCTCTGAAATCCTGCGGTATTGAAGATGCATACATTAATATTATTAATAACATCTATGAAAATGCAAGTGCAAAGATTCTGCTATTTGAAAATACAACACACATAAAAATTGGAAAAGGAGTGAGACAAGGTGACACCATATCTCCGAAGCTCTTTAATGCCACATTGGAAAATGCCTTTCAATCACTGAACTGGGAAAACAAAGGCATAAAGATTAATGGAGATTATCTAACCCACCTTCGTTTTGCTGATGACATAGTCATTTTTGCAACTACCCCATCAGAGCTACAGAGTATGATGCAGGAACTTGCTGACAAGAGTAAAGAAGTGGGATTAAAAATGAACTTTCAGAAGACAAAAGTGATGTTCAATGCTTTTACAAGAAATGAAGATTTATCGATTGATGGAGAAAAGCTGGAGATAACAGACACGTACGTTTATCTTGGACAGCAGATATCAAGTGAGGGTCACATTGGTGAAGAAATTAATCGGAGTACAAAACTTGCCTGGAGAGCTTTTGGAAGAAACAGTACAATTTTGAAGAGCGATATGCCATTATGTCTTAAAAGAAAAGTGTTTGATCAATGCATCCTTCCAGTGCTTACGTATGGTGCAGAGACGTGGACCTTAGCTAAAAGAGACATACAAAGGCTGCAGACAACTCAAAGCAGCATGGAGAGGTGCATGCGTGGTGTAACCAGGAGAGATAAGAAGAGGAACACGTGGATCCGAAAAATGACAAGAGTGGAAGACATCATGATCAGAGTTAAATCCCTGAAATGGCAATGGGCTGGACATACTGCCAGAAGAACAGACCATCGATGGACAGGTGAAATTTTAGATTGGATTCCAAGGGACAGGAAAAGACCCAGAAGAAGACCACATGGAAGATGGGTAAATGAAATTCGAAAGTATGCGGGAGTGACATGGAGGAGACTGGCACAAGACAGACCGTTGTGGAGGAAACTTGGGGAGACCTTCGTCCAGCAGTGGATTGATAATGGTTGACAATGATGGTGATGATGATGATGATATATACTGTATATATATATATGTACCTAGGTATAAAATAAATGAAAATAGAATAAACTGCTGAATATTATAAAAACCTTCCAGTACCGAGCAATACTGCTGGAACTAGGAACGGAAAATATCAAAAACATCATGTCCACTCCAAATCACAACGCCCAAGAACAGGCAAAATCAACAAGGGAAGAACTTCCAAAACAAACAAATATCAAGAAGAAATAGTACACGAAAGGAAAACCTCAAATTATGAGCCAATAAAAAATAAATAAAAATACAAGCACAAAAGGTAGTCAGCAGTCGGTGATCAATCATGAGGGAAAGACATCACCGAGCACTGACTACACCCAAATTCAGGTTTCATGAGGGAAAAATTAAAAGTTAGTAAATTTAGGAATTATATCAGTTCACCCAGTCTTTCCTACTTCAATAGGAACTAATAAAATCAAACAACCCTTACCAAAAGCATAAGCAAAGCAAAAATTCAAAAGTCTCACAAACCTATAACTACACAAACCGAATCGCACGACAAACTGAACACAGCAAACCTTAATTATTTATAGTGGCGACATCCAGTTTCTATGATACAATCAAACAACTATGAATTCAAGCAATGTATAGTTAATTTTCCAGGGTGATTCGGAAGAAATGAATTTTACACGTAGCCCGAAAATAATATTAATGGATAGAATTGATCGCTGGAGCATTGATTATATTACATAATTTCTCTTTCTCTCTCTATTCATCATCATCATCATTGTCAACCATTATCAATCCACTGCTGGACGAAGGTCTCCCCAAGTTTCCTCCACAACGGTCTGTCTTGTGCCAGTCTCCTCCATGTCACTCCCGCATATTTACGAATTTCATCCACCCATCTCCCATGTGGTCTTTTTCTGGGTCTTTTCCTGTCCCTTGGAATCCAATCTAAAATTTCGGCTGTCCATCTATGGTCTGTCCTTCTGGCAGTATGTCCAGCCCATTGCCATTTCAGGAATTTAACTCTGATCATGATGTCTTCCACTCTCGTCATTTTTCGGATCCACGAGTTCCTCTTCTTATCTCTCCTGGTTATACCAAGCATGCACCTCTCCATGCTGCTTTGAGTTGTCTGCAGCCTTTGTATGTCTCTTTTAGTTAAGGTCCACGTCTCTGCACCATACGTAAGCACTGGAAGGATGCATTGATCAAACACTTTTCTTTTAAGACATAATGGCATATTGCTCTTGAAAATTATGCTGTTTCTTCCAAAAGCTCTCCAGGCAAGTTTTGTACGCCGATTAATTTCTTCATCAATGTGACCCTCACTTGATATCTGCTGTCCAAGATAAACATACGTATCTGTTATCTCCAGTTTTTCTCCATCAATCGATAAATCTTCATTTCTTGTAAAAGCATTGAACATCACTTTTGTCTTCTGAAAGTTCATTTTTAATCCCACTTCTTTACTCTTGTCAGCAAGTTCCTGGATCATACTCTGCAGCTCTGATGGGGTAGTTGCAAAAATGACTACGTCATCAGCAAAACGAAGGTGGGTTAGATAATCTCCATTAATCTTTATCCCTTTGTTTTCCCAGTTCAGTGATTGAAAAACATTTTCCAATGTGGCATTAAAGAGCTTCGGAGATATGGTGTCACCTTGTCTCACTCCCTTTCCAATTTTTATGTGTGTTGTATTTTCAAACAGCCGAATCTTTGCACTTGCATTTTCATAGATGTTATTAATAATATTAATGTATGCATCTTCAATACCGCAGGATTTCAGAGCCGTGGTAACTGCTGATGGTTTCACCGAATCAAAGGCTTTTTCATAATCGATAAAAGCCATGCACAATGGAAGTTCATATTCCCTCGCTCTTTCAATTAGTTCTCTCAGCACATGGATATGATCTATTGTGCTGTAGCCACTCCTGAATCCAGCTTGTTCTCTCGGTTGAGCCATGTCCAGTGTTACCTTCAAGCGGTGTGAAAGAACTTTAGTGAAGATTTTATAAACCACTGATAGGAGGCTGATAGGTCTGTAGTTCCTGAGATCCTCAATGTCACCTTTTTTATGTAGCAGGATCATTGTAGCATTGTTCCAATCCTCAGGAATCTTCCCTTCATTAAGGCATCGAGTGAAAATTTGGGCGAGTACTGTTTCAATTTCTCCACTTGCTTCTTGTATGATGTCTATAGTAATTCCATCTTCTCCTGGAGCTTTCCCCCGCTTCATGTTCTTGATTGCATGTGCAACTTCTGCTGGGAGGACTGGAAGAACTCTGGTACCTTTCATGATGTCTGGAGTACATGTATCATCCCTTTCATATAATTTGGAGTAGAAATCTTTCACTCTTGTCAAAATTTCGCCTCTATTTCTTGTTATAGAACCATCTTCTTTTCTCAGAGCCATAATCTGTTTTCTTCCCTTACTGAGATGTCCCTTTGCTATCTTTAGGCTTTGGTTGTTTTCAATTGCTTTCCTCACTAGTTCACAGTTGAATTTTCTTACGTCTTCAGTGATACTTTTTCGTACTGTCTTGCATAGCTCTATATATTCCACTTTGGAAGTCACATCTTCTTTAGTTGTCCTCATCTCTCTTCTTTTTTGCATCAACATTTTGGTTTTTCCTGATAATTTGTTTACATGCAACTTGTTCTTAGACCCAGCTAATTTTGTTGCTGTTTCCATAAGAGCTTTGGTTACTTTTCTGTTAACTTCCGAAATATCCACTTCTTCCGATGTTAGGCCTTCTAAAGCAGAGAATCTGTTCTTCAGTTCCAACTTGAAAGTATTATGGTGTTTTTTAAGGTTGGTTATGTCAATACATTTTGTTTGTCTTATGAGCTTGCCACGTTCCAGTTTAGTGTTGAGGTGCATCTTACATCTCACCAATCTATGGTCACTACCTGTGTTGAACTTGTTTAGCACACTGCAGTCTTCGATGACGAATTTTTTGTTACACATAATAAAATCAATTTCACTTGTCGTCCCAATTGGATGTCTCCATGTCCATTTCCTGTGTGGCTTTTTCTTGAAAAAGGAATTCAAGATGAAAAATCCTTCTGCCTCTGCAAACTCAACGAGAGTATTTCCACGCTGGTTTCTGTTGCCGTGACCGAATTTACCTACTGAAGTTTCATTCTGTTGCCGGTGCCCTATTTTTGCATTGAAATCTCCCATAATTATCTTCAAGTGCTGCTTACCTTTATTATTTAGATGACGAATTTCCTCATAAAATTCTTCAATTTCTTCTTCAGGATGACTTGTGGTGGGTGCATACGTTTGAATAATCTGAGCCTGGTATCTTCTCGATAGTTGGATAACGAGTCGTGCAGCTCTGTCAGAGGAACTTTCAACTTCTACCACTTTATCCTTCAGTTTCTTGTTTATTATAAATCCAACACCGCTAGTTCTGCCAGTATCTGTCCCACGATAATAGAAGAGATGTCCACTTTTCAGTTCAATGAGATCTTCTCCTTTTCTCCTTACCTCACTTAGCCCCACGATGTCCCACTTGATCCTTTGTAGTTCCTCTTCCAATTCAAGAAGCCTTGAATCAGAGGATAGGGAGCGTCCGTTGTAGGTAGCCAAGGTCAGCATCAAATGGCAGCCTAGTCCGGTCCTCCGGGGATTCTTAGCACCCTCTGCCTTCATGTCGCACTGGCCGCTGCCTTGGCCAGGTACATTCCAGCTGCCGGAGACTGAGGGCCAAGATTTAAGTTGTAGAGTCATTTTGGAGGTGTTTGGCCATAACTCACCACGCTGGCCAAGCGGGTTGGTGAGTGTGGGATAGCATTTCCTCTGATCCCGATGGTATAGTTATACCGCTATTTGCGGTCGTCAGAGCCCCTTTAGTGGGAACAGGATGCACCACGAGAAGGCGGGGTTGACATTTGTCAAGGAGAGGCTGTGATGTTACGCATCACCTGACCTTACATCTCTCTATTATATATATATATATATATATATATATAAACTTAAGTGCCAGAAAAACTGGTACATGAGTTTAATACTTGGTAAGTCCCATACGGGAGCGCAGGACTGCAGAAATACGACAGCGCATGGACTCCACTAGCTTCTGGAAATATGCTGTAGGCAATGCACACCATACTTCCTGCAGAGCGTACCACAATTCGGGTGTATTCTGAGGTCTCGGATTCCTGTGTTCGATAGGGCGTTGCATGGCATCTCAAATGTGTTCTATCACGTTCAGATCTGGGGACTTGGAAGGGAATGGCAACACCCCAAACTCAGATGAATGCTCCTCTAACCATAATGTGGCGTTCCGACACTTGCGTGAAGGTGCACTGTCCTGTTGGAACAGGCCCAACCCATCTGCAGTTATGCAGGACATGAACGGGTGTACCTCGTCAGAAAGGATGCGCACATAGCGTTGGCCGGTCACAGACGTATGTAGACGTACCAGAGGTCCCAGTGAAGTCCAGCTAAACACACCCCATACCATTACGGACCCCCCACCAGCCGGTACAGTTCCCTGTTCGCAGGCGGGACCCATGACTTCATGGGGTTTGCGCCACACACGAATCCTTCCATCTGCCCGATAGAGTTGGAAACGCTACTCGTCAGACCAGGCTACTTGTTTCCAGTCATCAAGTGTCCAGTGGCGGTGTTGACGGGCCCAAGCGAGGCGCATAGCTCTGTGCCGTGCACCCATCAAGGAGACTCGAGTTGGGCGTCGGCTCCCAAAGCCCATATCGTGCAGGTTACGTCGCACAGTCCGGACGCGGATGCTTGTTGAGACTCCAGCATTGAATTCCGATGATACCTGCGAGAGTGTTGCACGCCTATCGCGTGAAACGATTCTTGACAGCCGACGATGGTCACGTTCACCCAATGTCTTTTTACGGCCACACTGGTATCGTAAGTTGGCGGTTTTACCGGAATTCTTGTAGTCACGGTACACCCTTGCAATGGTCGTCCGTGAAAATCCAAACTTCGTTTCTACGTCCGAAATTCCATGGCCCATCTCACGAGCGCCAACTATGACACCACGTTGAAAATCGCTTAAATCGTTATTACTTGTCATTCTCACGCTGAAAACAAATCTGACAGCTGGCAAGGATGGCTATCGCTTTATATATGCACTGGCGGACGTAACCGAGTACGCGCATAAGTGACGTTGCTATGTATTTTGCATAAACTCGTCTGTACCAGTTTTTCTGGCAATTCAGTGTATATACTGTATATACACTATATTAACAAAAATCACCGGACACCCCTTCAAAAGCTAATGAACGGATCCGCTGCGTTGTTAAGATGCGCGGTACAGCTGGAAACGCAATAAAAGCAAGACTGCAGCTGACCGCGACCATATCGCACTGTGAGGTTGAGTGAAAATGTCGTGGCGGGAGAAAACTGACATTGAGAAAGAAAAAATTGTTGGGTATTATATTAGTGGGTTGTCCATAAGAGAAACCGAGAGGCGTTTAAACATACCCAAGTCAATTGTTTTGGATGTACTGAACAAGTGGAAGACACATGCCGTGCCTGAAGAAGCAAAACGTACTTTCAGAGCAAAGAAAGTCAGTGATAGAAGACGTCGAAGTCTCAGGGGAGTCGTTACAGCTAATCGACGGAGTACTGCACAAGACCTCCGTATACAGGTGAGTAAAAATGCTGGAACGTCGGTATGAACACGTACCATTCTTAGAGAACTTCATTCCATGGGTTACTGTGATCGTGCGGCTGCTCATAAGCCATTCATCTCCACTCGGAATGCTACACGTCGTTCAGCATGGTGTAAAGAACATTTATCGTGGACCGTAGATCAATGGAAACGGGTCCTATGGACTGATGAATTCAGATACACGATCCATCCGTCTGATGCCTGTGTGTGGGTATGGCGGCAGCCGGGAAAATATTATTTACCGCAGTGTACTGTTCTTACGGTCACGTTTGGAGCTATCAGTGTACTCGTGTGGGAGTGGTTTTTCGTGGTATGGTTCCGGCCCATTGGTTATCGTGGACAAACCTGTTAACCAGCACGTCTACCTCGATATTCTGGACAATTATGCCCTACCAACTCTGTAGCAATACTATGGAACCGAGCCTTGTTGGTACCAGCAGGATAATGCACCGATCCATAAAGCAAGGACTGTTACGCATGGTTTGACGATAATTCCGTATCGTGTGTGGACTGGCCAGCACAAAGCCCTGATCTTAATACCATAGAGCACCTATGGTATGAATTAGAGAGCCGCATAAGAAGTTTGGAATTAAGGCCTACTACTAAGCAACAGTTAGCGGCAGCATTATGTACTGAATGGAAGCGCATACCTATCGCTGTGTTCCAAAACCTTGTCGAAAGCATGTCTCGAAGGGTCAGTGCTTGCTGCATTAAGGCCAAAGGTGGATAATGTATGTCAATAAATGCTATGTTGTGTTTCTCTTCTAGGTGTCCGGTGACTTTTGTCAACATAGTGTATACACACACACACATTATGACGAAGTAAATTTCTCCGTCATTTTTGGTCTACGCCGGGATTCGAACCCGAGGCCGCTTATTCCGGAACAAGTCGCTCTACCAACTGAGCTACGCAGACAATTATTCTGATTCCTATCTGCCTTTATGTCGTGTGCGTCCTGCTGGAAGGTACGTCACATCTCCCCCCCAAAGAGGGCCGGGGGCATGGCCCACGGGTCAGCCGTGACCATGAATCGTTGCAGGCAGCCATCCACTATAGAACGTGCACTTGAGAACTCCCAGTCAATCTGCTGTGTGGAATGCAACATCACACATTTTTATTTTTCGAAGCGCTGGAGAAGGGATTCTCTGATTTTTCCTGTCTCGCGGTGTGGAAATAATATCACACCAATGCGAGATTTTGAACGGCTGGGTCATCCGGATAGTTCGGGCGCCATTATAACGAAGTAAATTTCTCCGTCATTTTTGGTCTACGCCGGGATTCGAACCCGAGGCCGCTTATTCCGGAACAAGTCGCTCTACCAACTGAGCTACGCAGACGATTATTCTGATTCCTATCTGCCTTTATGTCGTGTGCGTCCTGCTGGCAGGTACGTCACAACATATATATATATATATATATTGCCAGAAGGACAGTCCATCGAAGGACAGCCGAAATTTTAGGCTGGATTCCAAGGGACAGGAAAAGACCCAGAAGAAGACCACATGGGAGATGGGTGGATGAAATTCGAAAGTATGCGGGAGTAACCTGGAGGAGACTGGCGCAAGACAGGCCGTTGTGGAAGAAACTTGGGGAGACCTTCGTCCAGCAGTGGAATGAAAATGGTTGATGATGATGATGATGATGATGATATAATATATATATATGACGATGAGTGGAAGTTTTTGTCGTGCTAATTAAGATTTACCAGTAGACCATATTGCTGTCTTAAGCACGAAGAACAAGACATAACCCATTTCAACACGAAATAAACCAGGTCAAATCATCGCAAGCTGTGAAAACATTTTTTACTTACGAGAATTAAAACTTGTTTAAAAGGTTAAAATGATTAAAACAATGTGCGAGATCTTTCGGGTCTGTCTTTACAGAGCCATCCTCAGGCACAACAAGAAAACTCTCACGGGGACGCTGGCTTATATACGCACCTCTGTGCATCAGATTCTGTAAAGGCACGTAAATCAGGAAGGGAGTATTTGATTTACGTGCCTTTACAGAATCTCTTTGCTCCGTTCTTACTTCGAGTACCTTCACTTTAGAAATTGAATCTTCTGATTACTTGCCTTACCTGGATATATTGTTGAAACGCATCCCAGGGGGACGCATTCGTACCTCAGTTTATCGCAAGCCAACCTTTGTTCCAGTGATGATCCCATATAGGCCTAACTCGTTTACTCCTAACAGTTATAAATCCGGTTCACTTCATTCTCTGATTCGCCGAGCCTACACACACTCCTCATCAAACTCTGGTCTCTCACTAGAACTTCAGCACATTTCCACCATGGCCGAGTCGTCCGGATATCCCCACCGATATTTCATTAACACTCTTCGCAAGTTTCAGCGCCATAGCTCCACCACACTCAGAACCCAACGTGAATTGCCTGTCATCAGGTTTGTTGGCTCTATTCCTTACCACCCCACCATCGTATCCACACTCTATAGGACGTGTCGTAAGTTCAACTACAGTTTCGGCATTTCTTCTGAACGCCTTTTCAACTTATTCAAGTCTGGTCGTGACCATGTCTCAATCATGGAAAAATATGGTGTATATTCCGTGCCACTACAATCTGTTGATGACTCTCTCCCTATGACAGCCTACATCGGATCAACTTGTCTGTCACTCGGGGTGAGAATCTCCGAACATAAATACAATGTTCGCACCCATTCATCCGCAACGGCTTTACCCAGAACAGTCAAAAAAGGCGATTATTTCCCACTATGGAATGATGCTGAATTACTGTGCTCGGCCAGAACTAAAACCGCAGTGCTCTTTTTGGAGAGTTTATATGTTTATGATTTTGCCGAACAATGTTTTAATGAAGAAACCCCGCAAATCATACCTGCTCCCTGGAGGTTCCTGTTGGAAGATCCCACTTCCACTGTAAATATGTTTTGATTACTTACTTACTGCCATTTGTATTTCTTTTCATGCATTTGTACATATTTTCATTTGTTACTTTCTGTGTAAAGCATACCCGACCTTGTAGTACAGCGCATGCGTTGTATCTTGCTGATGCACAGAGGTGCGTATATAAGTTCAGCGTCCCCATGAGAGTTTTCTTGTGAGCCGCGGATGGCTTGGTGGTTAGCATTTCCGACTATCGATGCAAGGTCCTCAGGTTCGAGCCTGGGCTGATCTTTCAGAGATGGTGTGATTTGCTAACAATCGCTGAATATCCGCCGTGCATCGGACCAGCACGTTAAGTGACGGCCCCCAGGCTGGACCCACTGGTTAAATGGGTATCCTTTCCTATGCCCCCCTGAAATTCTCCCGCCTCTCTATGTGCAATATCGTACTTGTACGGTGGCGCCATCTACTGTACTCTAACCTCACTACAAACTGTTCTGTCAAAGTCGCTAGACTTACTCTCATTCCTTCCGTTTCTGTGTCCTGCCCAAAAGGCGATCTCGCTGTAGGTGGCTGGGACCTAAACTCTACTCACTGTGGACGGAAGTCCTACAAGAAAATGGGAAATAGTAAAAGAGTTTTCTTGTTGTGCCTTAGGATGGGTCTGTAAAGACAGACCTCGCACATTGTTTTAGCCTTTTAAACAAGTTTTAATTCTCGTAAGTAAACAATGTTTTCACAGCTTGCGATGATTTGACCTGGTTTATTTCGTGTTGAAATGGGTTATGTCTTGTTCTTCGTGCTTAAGACAGCAATATGGTCTACTGGTAAATATATATATATGGTTGGAGGTTCAACGACCACCATGCCACCATGAGCTACTCAAGGGGCTACAAGCAGTCGCCTGTTCCAAATTTAGGGCCGCTAATTCCAGAAAAGGGAGAGAAGCAATGCCGCAAGACAATCACAACATCCATGCCTGACCGGTATTCGAACCCGGTCAGCCAGCGCCACTGGGACGTCCATCAGCAACATATCTGATCTTTTATTATTTGTGTATCACCACCTTTTAAATTGCAAAACTATTTCAACCGACAAAAATGGGCTTTCTTTGCTGTTTCTTAAATATTCCGCTTTTGGTCACCAAGTTTTGATTTTGTTTTTTGAAATTGCTTTGAAACTTCTGTTTTAGTGTGCAAATGAGCAAGGATCACACCCATAAATATGTTGCTTCGAAGTTCAGAGTAAACTTCAACGTTGATGGAGGTTATCACCGTTGCCACTAATCCTCCGGCTGACTACTCGGAAAATGGACCTTCAAATAATTTAGTCCTTGGACTCGAGTGACGCTCCCTCAAATCATGAAGATCATTGGAATTTTTCTGAAAATGCGAAGAGCACGGTCTTGAGTTCATTAGCTGAGATATAACGATAACGACCGTCTCTCTCCGTTTGTAATTCACCTTTCCCTGCTCATTCATTTTTGATGTAATCTTTTACTTGGAAAGTACTGAAAGTATTTTTCTGCTGATGCAGTCAGACAAGCTAGGGTGGGGGCTGTTAGAAGGGGAATGCTGACTCTCAAATCAATCGATGATTGGGGAACGGATGAAAAACGGTATGACTTCACAGTCAATCACTGCAGTTAATGAAGCGGTGTTTCCCGCTATGAAGACGTGATTCAAATACAGGCAAAAATGCAAGTTTAAAAGTCATGTCTCAACACTGATTCACATCGCAGAATGACTTACATCGTAGATTTTCTCCGGCTTTTATTCCATGACACAAAAGGCGAAATCAGTCAGGATATTTTCTAGTACGAATTTGGCAGTAGCACGTAACATGTCTCTCTGAGCTATTGAAAACCATTTCGAAAATATTCGGAAACAATTTTGCATTTCTTACCAAACAAAAAAATGAATAAATAAAAATAAAGAACGATTTTTTAACGACTTGTATTAAAAAATGTCACATTTCTTACAGTAGGAATCATTCTAGTAAATAATTAAAACTGTCAAACATCGTTGTTTGGAAAATTCCGTTGAGCCTAAATGAGGATCTTAATGCCCAGTGCGGCAATTACGCAATGAGGCTGAATTTAAAAAAAATGGAAAAGCAGGAAAACTTACGTGAATATATTTTATTCGAAGTACATTCCTGCTGCGTTAATACAAAAAGTGGCACGATCAGTCAACGAAAGGAAGGACTTGCAGAGGTCATCTTTTGGTATGGAGTGAAGAGCTGATGTCACAGTTCTTTGTATGTCTTCATATTTATTCGAAGTACATTCCTCCTGTGTTAATACAAAAAGTGGCACGATCAGTCAACGAAAGGAAGATGTTGCAGAGGTCATCTTTTGGTATGAAGTGAAGAGCTGATGTCACAGTTCTTTGTATGTCTTCATGCATTAGCGTGCTTCTTCATAATGTTTCTTATTGTGCAAAAAAAGCATTAAGCAAAATATTTTTGACAACATTTTTTTCACAATCAATTATTTTAAACATTATTTTCAATTCTTCAGATTTTGGTCGTCACCGCAAGCTGATGTGATGCTGAATTAGTAGACTAAAAACTGAGATTGAGGTGGTTAATGTGATCAAGACTCACTCCAGTAGTTCTACACTTGTAGGTATGTGTATTATGAATGCACAAAAAAATCAAAAAGGAAACTGATTGTGGTCATACAACATTTTTTCAAGAATGAAATCTTTAAGTTCATTTATCTCTATTCGCATTTTCCCGACAATTCACTCCATTAAAAGTACTAAAACTTGAACATAGATTTATCAAACTACTTGAAAATAATTTTTTGGTAGTTTCCCTTGCACCCATTTAATACATGTAGATTTAGGGATGGAATTCGCAATAAAATAAAAACAAAAAAATTTAAAAATTTAAAAGTAAAATATACTTATGTTTTTTTCGGAATTTGTACATATATATGTGGTTTTTATTTTTTTTCTGCTAAACTATTTTGTTTATTTAAAATCAAATCCCTAAAGTTATAGAATGTACAGGGTGCAGGAAAGTCCCTTTAGCCTGCAATAACTTGAGAACGTAGAGAGGTACAGTTATACAAGTGAGATAACGGAATAGTAAAGCTACTACGCCCGATCGAATACAACCAATAGGAGCGCCCCAAGTGGCGAAATGCGGAAGTTAGCCATTGCAAATCGAAAACGAAAAGAGATAGAGCAACATTTCCAATTACAAAGTTGTAGAGCATGAATTAATTAGTACAAAACGACATTTGTTTCACACGGATAAGATAAATTGTCGCCTGAATACCCTACAATGTCCGAAATCGATGCGCGACGATTCGAATCTGCATATTCACATTTCGCAAATGCAGTCGTATGCAAATGCAGATTGTGACGTTGTACCGTACCTACGATATAAAAACCAGTAGCAGAATGTACCCTGATCAGAAGTTTAGGTCAACGTACGCTGTGTGAGAATGGCGAGCTTGGATTTCTGGGGTTACGTAAAAAATCAGATGTATGTAACAGCGCCTACAAGTCTGCTGGATCTACGTCGTCCTGTTACAGATGCTTGCAATAGTGTGACACCTTCCATGCTGAGGAATGTGCACGCAGATTTACTTTCACGAATACAAATGTGTGTCGTGGGCAATGGCGAACTCTTCGAACATACTCGACATTAACTTTTTATCACTGTGCGCCAGTTTGCCTTTATTGTTTTTGTTTTGTCTGACGTCATCAAACTGTATTGACATAAGTACGCATTTATGCAATAAACTGTGTGTATTTGCTCATACCTATGCCTGTTCCTTTCAAACGTTCACACAAAAGGTCTCACATCAATTTCGAACATTTTAAGGTATTCAGGCTACAATTTATCTTAACCGTGTGAAAGAAATGTCGTTTTGTACTAATTAATTGATGCTCTACAACTTTGTATTTGGAAATGTTGCTCTATATATTTTCGTTTTCGATTTGCAATGGCTAACTTCCGCATTTCGCCACTAGGGGCGCTCCTATTCGTTGTATTTGATCGGGCGTAGTCACTTTACTATACCGTTATCTCACTTGCATAACTGTACCTCTATCCGGTCGCAAGTTATTCCAGGCTAAAGGGACTTTCCTGTGCCCACTGTATATTCGTAAGAAATAAAAAAAAATCGCTGCAAAATGATTAAAAATAAAGAAGGAGAAAGGTTTTTTAAATAACTTCAATTAAAAAAAATTAAATTTCAGAAATTGTAAACACAATACTTTTTTTTTTTTGTCAAAATAAGTTCATGGTATCGCCCTACTTATAAAAACATATGAAAAACCGAAGTTAACATCTTAAACGAAAAAAACGTTTTGAGGGTACCGAGTCCCCTTAAAACGATTTATAACACGATTGAGTGTAACCTGTAGATATCCTTGAACAACAGTTAATAGTCCCCCCTCACGATGCACCTTTTCTTTCCATCTTCAGGTCAGATTTGAGGTTGCGCATGCGCGCACGGACTTTCGTAGCTGCATCACATTTCATCGGTGTCAGGGTCGTTTCTTACGTTCATCCAAATCTGAATAATATGTATCAATAATAGTAAGTATAGTTTTTGAAAAACTGAACAATCGAAATACTTACTATTGCCACCGCCACAGTTTAGTATTTACTTTTATGACTCGCATATCTTCTTTCATTGGTTTTACGACAATGAAATTCATGAATCCACCTACCTAACTACCGCTCAAAGTCAGGAATTAGTAAACCTTATTGTTTGTTACTATGATTTAATTCCACTTCGTATCTATCGGACTGTGGTTCGGTGTGATCATGCGAAACGCGAATGTAGTGTACGTAATTAAATGTATACTCTCGAATCACTCGTTTTATTTCTCATTCACAAATGCCTTGGCATGCGAAAGATGCATAGCATGAATTTTCTACAAAGAATAACAAGGCACTCTCGATATTTTTAAAAGCAAATTACCATTATGTCTCAAAGGGAAAGCAATATCAATGCGTTTCACCATTTATCACTTACGGACCAAAATCAGGGATGTATGTAGAGACTGCGGACAACTAAAAGAAACGGCGAGATGTGAAGGGAAAGAGGAATGAAGTTAAAAATACAAATACGCACGTCATATATGGTAAAATGATTAAAAACCGTCTCTGTGCGTTCAAATAACGTTAGTCCTAATACACAAGACTTTAACTAAAATATAATATACACTGAGTGGCCACTTTATTATGACCACCTGACAGTTTTAAGCAAATGAGCTATGGCTGCACGCTGCTGCCGCCAGAGAGCGAGGCTAGTATAAAAAAAGCAAGCTTAGTGCTTGCGACAGTAGTAGAAGTGATTTTTGTGTGACGAGATGGGTAAAAAATGTGATTTGACGGACTTTCAACGTGGGATGATTGTAGGAGCTCGGAGCCATGGAGCGAGTATCGCCGAAACCGCCACAATCGTGAAATGTTCCAGAGCAGCTGTTGTTAAAGTGTTTAAAAACTGGACTGTCAGCCAAAAAACTGAGTCTCTACGTGAAACGTGTGGTCGTCATCGACTAGTGACTGCTCGGGTGGAACGGAGAGTGTCCAGACTGGTAACAGAAAACAGAAGGGCGACAGTGCAGCAAATTACAGACCATCTTAATCAAGGATCCCCTCAAATGATATCTGCACGCACTGTTCGCCGTACACTGCATCGGATGGGATATGGCAGCCGAAGGCCTGTTCGAACACCTTTGCTATCTGCAGTTAACAAGAGAAAACGTCTCCAGTTCGCACAGGAGCACAAGGATTGGATAGTCGATATTTGGTAACAAATTATGTGGTCCGATGAATCACATTTTCAGTTGCGCCATGCCAATGGCCGAGTAAGAATTTGGCGGGAACAGCACGAAAGCATGGACCCCAAGTGCATTGCTACAACCCTTCAAGCTGGTGGAGTCAACGTTATGGTTTGGGAAATGTTTTCCTGGGATGCTTTGGGCCCTTTAATTCGTGTTGATCAACGTTTGATTGGCACATCATATCTAAACATCGTTGCGGACCAAGTGCATCCTGTCATGTGGATGGTTTATCCCAATGGCGATGGCTACTTTCAACAAGATAATGCGTCCTGCCATAGTGCTCGTATTGTACCGGATTGGTTTCAGGAACGTGCCGATGAGTTTACTTTGCTTAGGTGGCCCCCACAATCAACAGATCTCAACCCCATTCAGAATTTATGGGATGAAGTTGAACGAGCCATCAGACAGCTGGATACACAACCCTGCAATCTCACACTCCTGGAAAATGCTACTCATCAAGCATGGTCTCAGATTCCGTAAACCACCTATCAACATCTCGTGGAGTCCATGCCACGAAAAATCGACGCAGTATTAAAGGCAAAAGGTGGCCCAACGGAGTACTGAGGGTGTGGTTATAATAAAGTGGCCACTCAGTGTATACACTTTAAAAGCATTGGTACTTTCGGCCTTCTACAGCCCATCTTCAGATGCAAGACAGATCTTTTGGCTAGTACAGCACATACACATATACACTGGTGTGCAAAAATTAAGGACGAAGAGGAGAAATTAGCATAACAGTGGAACGAGCAGGCAGAACGGACCGAAAGAGCACCCAGGAGATACACTAGGGTCCGGTACGGTTGGGCATGCGCATATATGCAGCATGACGTAAGGGGGGTTGTCGGAAGGGTATAAAGCACACGGGTGGTGTACGCTCAGCAATTCAGTGAAAGCTATTGCACGGTGTACATCGGTTTGAACGACGTCGAGTTGCTGCCACCGTGTGATATGGCCAACAGGCAATCCAGTAGACGACATCTGGATGACTTTACCCGAGGTCGCGTCATTGGGAAGCTGGAAGAAGGTCGAAGTGTGACTAGAGTGGCCGAGAAGTTCGGGATCGCTCACAGCATCGTTTCACGAGCTTGGAGAGCATTTTAAACGACAGGAACAGCTGTCCGAGAGTTTAGCAGTGGTCGTCCACGAGCAACCACGGCGGCGGACGACCGGTATATTGTCCTACAGGCGAGAAGAAACAGACGGCAGACAGCGAGAGAAATCGCAAGGCACATGCAACAGAAAACTGGACGTCCGTTAACGCGTTTTACCGTGGCCAGGAGGCTGCACAAAGGAGGTCTATTTGCACGACGACCAGTACGGTGTGTGCCATTAACGCCTGCTCATCGGAGACGGCGGTTTCTGAGGTGCCAGGAACACAAGAACTGGACACATCAGCAATGGGGTCGATTTCTCTTTAGGGATGAGAGCCGATTTAGTCTGACGAGCGATTCTGGGCGTATACACTGGAGAGAGCAGGGAACACGCAATCACACCTCCAACTTCATCGAAAGGGACCGGTTTGGAGGTGGCGGAGTTCTCGTTTGGGGCGGTATTATGCTTGGTAGCCGTACTGACCTCCACATCTTCCAAGGAGGTTCAGTCAATGGTGTCCGCTATTGTTCCGAGTTTCTCCTGCCTCACGTGCGTCTGTTTGGAGGTGCTGTGGGTCCTGAATTTCTCTTCATGGACGACAACGCTACACCTCATCGTACAGTGGCTGCCGCAGAGCTGTTGGAGAGTGAAGATATTCAGCGCATGGATTGGCCCGCAAGGTCCCCGGACCTAAATCCAATCGAACACGTGTGGGAGCTTCTCGGGAGACACTTGGCAGCACGTCACCAACTGCCAGCAACGATTCCGCAGCTGCGATTGGCGCTACAAAGGAATGGGCCACGATGCCTCAACAGCTCCTTGACAACCTTGTCCTCAGCATGGACAGACATTGTATATCCTGTAGCGCAGTCAGGGGTGATCATATCCCCTACTAAAGACTGGATTTTTCTTGGCAGCCGCCTGTCACATGGACGTTTCTGTCTTCTGTCCAGTTGTGCTGGAAGCTACCTTTTCAATAAAGTGCCTTTGTATCCTTTGGATTCCTTGTTTGGACGGTTTTGCTCACTTGTTCCATATTCTTACATCTTGGGGATCTTATGGTATGATTTGAGTCGATGTGGAGCACTTCTGCACGACGTTACATTAGAAAAACTGTCTCGTCCTTAATTTTTGCACGCCAGTGTACATACATAGGGTGGCAGCGCAAAGAATCATGGGGAAGGAGGCAGAGCCACCGTGGCATGGTCCCGTACAGAGGGCTGTTTCCATAGTAATGTATTCCTCAGACGGGGGATATATCGCAGGGGACATAGTCATTTACAGCATGTTCCGCGGTGTTGAATTATTGGCAAAATTTCAGTCATTAACAGCGTGTCCTTATTTCTTGGGGTTATGATGATTTTTGCATTATCCCAATCAGGCCTATATGTTCCGTTGTAGATGTTTCGGGCTAGGACAGTGTTTTGCTGCGCGTTCTGCACATTACATTTATGTTCACGCAGTCTGCATCTTAAGTTCCTGGTCGTGGATCCGATGTAACTGGAGGTGCATTGTCCATTGGCGTCTAGGAGGGGGATACGATATACGCCCCATTTTTGTTCCTAAGGCGGTTTTTCTTTGTCCTTCCTTAGTAATGCAAACAGTGTGATGGATCGCAGCCCGAAGCCCATTTGGAATCTGTTACAGATATCCCCCAGGGGTTCGATAATGGCGGGGTGGTAATCCAGAGAAGATACGTATTGTTTTCGACGTTGATCACTATTTAATGTTATCAAGAAGGATTGTCTAATCTGCGAATGTATTTTCTTGATGAGGTACTCCGGGTATCCGTTAATACTCGAGATGTTATAAATATATTCGATTTCCCGTTTACACTGATTTTGGTCCGAGGAATGTGTGTATGCCCTTCGCATTTGAAGACGAAGGGATGCCAGTTTATGATTGATGGGGTGGGCTGAAGAAAAAGGTATCATTAGTGGGGTGCAGGACGGTTTTCCATATACTGAAAGATAGTGGAAAGTCACTATTAGGTGAATGTGAAATAAAAATGTCCCGATATGGCAGCTTATTATTGTGCTCAATTTCATACGTGAAATTGATTAAAGGAGACGCATCAGAAAACTATTCTATGAGAGTCAAAAGTTCAGGGTTGCTATGTGGCCATACCATAAGTATATCTTTAACGTATCTGCAATAATAAAGCGGTCACTTTGGGGTAGTGTTCAAAACACTCTCTTCCAGTTGCTGTAAGAAGAACGCTATAACTACCGACAACGGCGAGCACATAGCTGCCCCAACAGTTTGATGGTAATACACGTCTTGAGACTGGAAGTATGTGGGTTTTCTGCCCAGCCGTAGTGTGTTCATCACGGCCATAATTTCATCCTGTGTGTGGTCAGTATTTGCGAGCTTTGATGCGATAATATTATGCGTTCGGTCGAGGGGAATGCTAGGGAATAAACTGACGATATCCAGTGAAACAAGAACAAAAGGGGCACGTACAAGGAAATCCAGAGTTTTTAATTGTTGTATGACTTGTATAGAGTTTTTAACTGCATAGGCTGACGTCTGCGTGAAGTAAGACAGAAATTTAGTAAGGTATGAAAAACGAAAAATGAGAAAAAATACGAGAGCTATTGGCCGGCATTATGGCTTGAACGGAGAACCTCATGCGACAGTTTGCTGAACCTGTTGTTCGAAGCCGGCGATCTTCCGGTGTAACAGCACATTGGCACTCGAAAAAAGTAGGTGATCACCAAAAAGGACTGGAAGTCGATTTGATGAGAAATGGAGATCTGATACTGAAAAGAACGCTGTATTTGCTTCAAAAACAAAGTGTCGCGGAAATTATTAGACTTTCAAGCAGCAGTCGAGATATGCTTCTGTAGTGTTCCTCAGTGTTCAAAACGAGTATATGTAGTTTTGGGAACATTAACCTAAAATTCGTTCTTCTTATTAACTCACTTTAAGTGAAACAGGAGTCACTAAAACTCAAGAAAAAGTTACTTACATTTCGTCTTTTATTCAACCACACTTCCCCAATGAAGAAACTGCTAAATAATTACTCTAGTAACAATAACAGTCACTTAGTCGAATTAACTTAAATTAGCAAACACAATAGTACTACACTATATATGTGTGTGTGTACACTCACGGACAATGAATTTGCGCACCAAGAAGGAAGCATCGGACTGCATTATTTGCAAAGGTTCGCGATCGTAGCATGTTTTCTTCTAGGTGCGCAAATTATATATATATATATATACACGTCATTCACTCTTGACCTCAAGACTGCTGCCAACATAACATTTAGCGAGAGAGAAAATATAACGTTAAGGTTGAGACGCTAAAAGAGAACGAACTGAAAATTTACACAGAGAAAGACAACTAAAGATGAAAGTTAACAGTACACGTCATGCTTCATACTGGGCTGTGATCTGAGTTTCGTAAGTATTATGTTACATATTCATCGTCTTTGATTTCATTGTTGATTTCTCCTGAGATGACATCCGATGGAGTAGTTCTCTATTTGCCAAATGAATAGTAGTACTGAAATAGGTATAGCTGTAATCAACGACTCATAAGCGCTTTAACCTCTTAGCATATCATAAATCGCGCAACATTTTGACTACAGAGAAGAGTTATCGTTTCATTTATTTTGCCAGAAAACCTCAGCCAACAGAAGAAATTAACTTAGAAACATCAACAGAAAGCTTCAGACCATCAACTGAGTAGTTCTTTGATGTGAGTGCTGCACCAGAAGAATAAACGCATAAATGACTTCAGTGCATGTATGAAACATGCATGGACGTTGGGGAATTGGAGTGAGACGTTTTAGGGAAGATTGCATTACTCTTTCGTTGCTGATTACAGTGTTCTAAAGGAAACCAAATGCGAAGAGCTTTGTGCAACTGTGCTGAAATCAACTGCGGCATTTTACCGTAACAGCGACCTTCTTTCGGAACTTTATCGGGCACATTTTTCTTGTCTCATCAGTTCTGTCAGAAAAATGACAATTCATGCTTTAGAGGAAAACAGTAATAAAATAATCACTCTTTTTACGTTGGTTTGCGATAAAACAAAATACTGCCTTATTTAATCCAATATTGATTAGGCACCTCTCTAAAAGACATAAAATGACACAACCCGTCGAACGGGTTTTGTTAGTTTACGGCAAATCGCTTTCTCAAGGTCCATATTTGGCCGAGTAGCGTAAAATATACCGTATTGTATATACAGTATACACCGATGGCTCATTACATTATGACCACCCCCAGCCTGGAGAAATGAGCGCGCCTGGAGACCGAACGGTGGTGCAGGTGCAGTTCACAGAGCAGTATATATACAACCCGAGGACCGGCTTTCGGTTAGTAGAGTGTTCGTAATCAGAATGGGAAAAGCTGCCGATTTATCGGAGTTTGATAAAAGACAAATTGTGATGGCACGACGTCTATAATCTCGGAAACGTCGCGGCTTGTGGGTTGTTCACATGCCGCTGTAGTGAGTACGTATCGAAAGTGGTGCACAGATGATCAAACGACGAACCGTCGTCCAGCCGTGTGTCGTCCGCAGCTCACGGATGACAGAAAGGAGCGGAGACTGTCGCGCATTTTTCACAGCGACCGCAGGGCCACAGTGCGACAAATCACCCACAGCTACACCAGTGGTGATCAGGGCAATGTATCACAGCACACAGTTCATCGTAGCCTTCTGCGCATGGGCCTGCGTAGCTGAAGACCCAGCCGGGCCCCACGCTCACTGCACTTCATCGCCAACAACGCATGAATTGGGCCCAAGATCATCGAGATTGGATAGTGGATTATTGGAAGAAAGTGGCCTGGTCTGACGAATCATGATTCCTGGTGCATCACGTAGACGGCCGAGCGTGGATACGCCGATTACCAACGGAGGCTATGGTACTTGGATGCACTTTTGGGAGAAAACAGGGCGGCGGTGTTATGCTGTGGGCAATGTTTTCTTGGGACACTTTAGGCCCTATTATTCCAATAGCACAATCCCTGACAGCTGTCAGGTATCTGAACATAGCTGAGGACTAAGTTCACCCATTCAGGGCAACTGTATTCCCCGCTGGTGACGGCCATTGCCGTTAACAGCATAATGCGCCATGCCACACTGCCAGAATCGTCAAGGAGTGGTTTGAGGAACATGCTGGTTACTTTCTGTTAATGCCCAGGCCTCCAAATTCACCTGACATGAATGCAAGTGAACATTTGTGGTTCGACTTGGAAAAGCGGGTTCGCGCTAAATCACCACCACCCTGAAATGTACGGGAACTGGAGGACCTGCTGTTGACATTATGGTACCAGATACCCCAGAATACCTATCGCCACCTGATTGAATCGATGCCTCGCCGAGTGGCCGCTGTTTTGCCACCTAAAGGGGGTCCTACAGCTTATTAGGTAGGTGGTCATAATGTAATGGCTCATTGGTGTATATACATACACCTGCCACTGAATTAGAAAACCTTATGCAATGTACGTGAACGTCACTTACGCAGCGTATATGCAAAATACGAGGTGACGTGCGTCACCACGTGACCTAGGCAACAATTTAGGACTGGTGCTCGTCAGCAATCGACAGTAGTGTTGATATCCATAGGAAAAACAAAGGATACCCTTTATCGGGTTTGCTGTGGGCACTCACAGTATAAACCCTTTATCGGGGTTTTATCGTCGCTCATGCTCGTGCCCATCTGGCTGGAGCGACGATTTTGAAAAGTGACTAGCTTCTTAAGAGGTAAGATATCCCCGGTCTCTAATGAGTGGACAAATAACTCACATTGCATGTCTACGAGGTGTAAACTGTGACGCAACGACAATCTGTCAGGAACAAGATGGCAGTCGTCTGAGAAGGCTTGTACGAAGAAATAGGACTTCCTGTATGCAGCAGTTGACTGAAGCATTCATCACTGTAGACAAAATGCCGACTCATATCTCAACGAACTATGCGCAGGGAGTCAGTGCCCGTACGGAAGCAACTGAATTCTGCGAAGAACCGTAAAGTTCGTCTACAGTGATGTCAGGAACACCGTGAATGAACACAAAAGGATTAGGAAAAGACTCATGCTTTCCGATGAGTCACGGTACACTTTGTTCTATGCCAACAGCAGGCAGACAGTTTTGTGGGAGTTCCATGAAGCAATGAACCCAGCTTGCTTTGTAAACACAACTCAAAGTTCTGTAGGTGGTGTCATGGTGTGGAACACGTAGTGTTGATACGAAACGAGATGCCTGATATTGCTAGAAGTTCGGGTGTCCCCCAAGGATTATCTGAGCATTGGTACCGATCAAGTTCATCTTCCAGTGTTGGCTTTTTATCGAGCAAGTGACGGCTGTCTCATTGACGACAATGTTACTGACCATCGCAAAAGGTGTGTTCAGAAGTGGTTCAGCAAGCATAAGAGCGGCTTCCGCTAGCTTCCTGACCATCACAAAGACCGGATATGAGCCCCATTGAGAATGTATTGTTGCAGCGCTCGTGAGCGAGCATGCACCTTTTCCCTGTATTAGAGGTTGCGTAAGTAAATCTGAGAAGGGAAAAAGAAATTGGGTTTCAAAATTAATCGAGTAGATGGAAGAGATTTTGGGGAACTGGTGTAAAAATTATTAATTTAAGGAATTTATAAACCTCACACTCCTCAAATACTATATATTTTGTGATTTAAATTTTGTCCTTAGATTTTGTTACTTGGATTCGCGCCGAGGCAGGGTTCGTGATAGTATCCCCCCCCCCTCTCTCCGAGTCAAAGGAACTTCCAGCCAGCCTGCGTGCCGTAACGTTAGACCGCAGGGTAGCTCTTCTCATCCCCATCGCGAGCACCAGCAGTATTGAATAAGGTGGAGTAATTTTACAACGGGGACGAATGGCGGGCAGACGTTTTGTTGGAGTCCGGGCGCCGTTCGTCTTGAGAATACCTACTTCAGGTCTGGAAAGAAGAATAGAGTGGCGCCAGACTCGGCGAAAAGCATAGCAGTTTTATGGTGGTAGATTTACAACCAGGAGAGATTTTGCGGGCAGGAATTTCTTAGAATTGAGGGGTAGACGCAATTTTGGACGGGGCCAAGAGTTGGCAAATTAGAGTATTTGCGAGAAGCCCAGAGCAAATCAGATCGGGAAATGATAATTACTTGACCAATCTGTAATTTGGTGGAAAAATCCGCGGTAGAAAAATTCGCGTAGGATTGGAAGAGGGGAAAAAATGAAGAAAATAGCATGGTGAAAAAGTTGAGGAAGGACCGGGGAGACAGGATCGAGAGCATTAACGAAAAACTAACTTTCACGAGGAGGTTCAATTCCGGCCTCACTCTTGCTTTTTTTTTATTTTATTTGGGGGGGGGATGGAAATTCTCCGGTGATTTGTTTGATGGGAAATAAGGGATAGCATGTTGTGGCGATAGAAAGCTGCCCAGAGGACCTGGTATGTGCCCAAAAAGGATGATTTTCTGCCAGCGTATAGATTTTGGAATCTTAGTGCCTATGACTTTGGAAAGATTCTCCATGAGGACTTGTTGTGCACCCCAGAAGTGAAACCTGCCTGAGTGAAACCTGGAAACATTGAGATGAAAATTCTCCTCCAGCCCTTAACGAAGGATAGAAGGTAGGACATTTCAGACCATAACGGTCTCCCTCTTATTTATTTGTTTTGTATGCTGAATCGAGAGCAGTTTTAAATAAGAGCATAGTAGAACATAAAAGCAGTGCTGGGAAATAAAGCCAGCTCTTAACTAATTGTGAGTAAGAAGGGCGGTAATAGCAATAATGGTTGTAGAAGGATAAAGTAATTATTTGATCAGAGCAGGAAATTGTGTAGGCTAATGAATAATTTGAAATAACTTATGTTCCAAAATTTTCAGCTATATTAACCAAAAATAAGTGATTAAAGTTAACTTTTTGAAGAATTTTGATTCAAAAGGGTCTTCAAAAGCATATATATATGAGTGTGTTTAAATATCACGCCTTTATCAGGTAAATAAACATATTTTATTGTCACGTTATACACTGCTGGACAATTGCTAAGGACGGATCATAAACGGCTGTATAGCGCATAAAAAAGTAAGTGTGGTTGGATGCCAAGTGAAATAAAATAATGTCAGAATGCCAGGACATTATAAGAAAGACAATTTATTGTGCTCTGAAATCCAGAAGTCTTTGGAACGTGTTCAAGGGACAAACAGGCCATTTTGTGCAGAATACGTAAACGTGAAAAAAAATGCAATTACCGTCCGCAGGCGTTCCGGCGTAAGATGTCAATACGAGATATGGCCACCATGGAGGGCGATGCAAGATTCCACACGTCGTGTCATGCTTTGCACAACATTATCAAGCAGCTGTTGGGGTAATTTATCCCATTCCTCTGTCAGTGCACGGATGAGGGTGTCCTTGTTTATTGGAGGGCATTGGCGACCAGCAAGCCTCATCCCCAAAGCATCCCACACATTTTCAATGGGATTCAGATCAGGAGAACGTGCTGGCCATACGAGGCGTTTAATATCCTCGCTCTCAAGGCACTCCTGGACAACGACTGTTTGATGACATGTTGCGTTGTCGTCCATGAAAAAGAATCTATCACCGACAGCACCACGGAACATGCGAACATGAGGTAGCAGAACATCATTAATGTATCGTTGGCCAGTCATAGTCCCAGTTGGAAGCACATAGAGGGACGTACGGCCATTTATCATGATGCCAGCCCATACCATGACACTACATGTCGGATATCGGTCCCTTTCCTGTATGTTTGCTGGACAATATGCAGTACCACTATCACGCCAGATCAGTTGTCGTCGACAATCAGACGATAGACTGTATCTACTCTCATCTGAGAAGAGGACAGCAGACCAGTCGTTATCAGTCCAATTGCGATGTTGATGGCACCATTGCAAACGGGCGGTACGGTGACGTCTGGACAATGGGATGCACACAACAGCACTGCGGGCGTATAGTCCTCCTTCATGCAAACGTCTGGCGAGTTTTTCGGGAGATCCGCTTGCCAGTAGCAGCCATAAACTGATTTTCTACGTCACTAGCTGTGATGCGCCGGTGTCTTTTTGTTGATAGCACTATGTACCGATCTTCTGCAGGTGTCGTACTGCGAACACGACATCCCCCGTGACGTTTGCTACACTCTCCATTTGTTTGAAATGATTTCCAAAGCCTTGAAACAACACTGTGGCTGACGTCGAACTCCCTAGCAACATCTGTTATTTTTCGCCCTTCTTCAATCTTGCCAATAATACGGCCACGCGTAAAATCATGTCGGGAAGACATACTGAAAATTGCAACTTCGTCAATTGATTATTTCCCTTTCAACTTTGCGTTTGAACAACAACGGTCAATACGCGTCAAATCCTTTATATCTCTTATCAGCTCTATGACGTCACGAACAAGTTCGGCAATCCAAAATTTGCATACGCACAACACGTCTTACTGTATCCCGCACTTATGCTAATTTCCACATTTTCCTGCCTTCCATTTTATGGTTGCTATTGTCATCCGTCCTTAGCAATTGTCCGGCAGTGTATATGAGTCGGCTAAATTTTATTTAGGTGTCCATTTTGTGAAGTAATGATGTTAACCATGATCGAGAGTTGAGTGCGTGAGTGAGTGCTTGGGAAGTGAATGATCAGGAAAAATATCCTCCAGTTCAATACCGAGTATTTTCAGATCAGTGCAGTTATAAAATCATACTTTCGAGTTAACCTAAGTAAATTTTAAAAGAAAAACTAGGCGATAACATTAAAAACATTGCGGCACTCAGCGGACCCCGCCCGGTACACGGATCGTCGGCTGGGTGAAACACAACGCCCGTTCTCGAATAGCGAGCCTGTGTCTTCTCTACTACTGGGAAAGCATAGTTTTTGAAATTCGAGTGACTACCCTTGATATATTCATGATTATTGCCAGTGCACACACCAGCAGGCACTGGATCACGATAATAGTATGGGACATATTAGAAAAACATATCCGGGAGCAAAATTATCTTCAGTCAAATCTGAGCCAGTTAAAGGACTCTCTGGTGAATGCCTGGTATGATGTAAATGCACTCCAACGCCTTGTGGAATCTATGCCAAACCGCATGCATGCTGCATGTAATTCGGGCAAAAGAAGGTCCAACCCGGTGTTGAATAAAAATTCTAATTCAGTGGCCAGTATGTACAGATCCTCACGTACCGATGGAACGCCATTCCCTACTCAACCGGAATAACAGCTGGTCCTGTACGTTTCACAGAGCGTTGAATTCATTTTTTTTTTGTTGTTGTTGGGGGTTTAACGACCTCCGTGAGCAACTCAGTAGGCTGTAAGCAGTCACCCGTCCTTAATTTAGGTCCATTGGTTCCAGGGAAGGAAGAGAGAGCCAGTGTCTTAAGACAAACACAACATCCATGCCTCATCGGGATTCGAACACAGACCCATCTCGGAAGTGTGATCAAAAACCATCGTTTATACGACTGCGCCACCGGGGCGTCGAACGGTGAATTCATCCCCTCAAAAACGTATGATATGACACTATTAATATAAATACGTAATGTAATCAACCTATTAATATTTATTATTCTATTATATTATTAATAAACAGAAATCGATTCGTGCATTTATTAACAATTTATGAACTTTAACTGTAGAAAATACAAGAAAATACACTTTTCTATTACTATTAAAGTAAATAATTCTACTCATATCTCCAATGTGATACTTGCGCCTGCTTAGCTGCACACAGGCGGCTGGTCCGTGGCGGGATCGTTGACAATGCAAGTCTCATTTCTTCTTCGACGGATTTGAGTCTCTCCCTCTTTGATGTTTTAATTTCAATTAACGTCGAGAAGCCCGGTTCACACAAATATGTAGTTGAAAATGGCAATAACACATTAACTGCCGTTTAGCCGAGTATTCACTCCTTTTTGCCAACCAAAATGTGTCCAAAGACACTTCGAGAAGTTTTAATTTCAATGCTCTGTCTGCTTTAAATCTGCGAGTTCCTCTTGTATATTAATCGGAAGAGATTTTGAATTCGCAACGAATGGATCACGAGCCCAGTCGAAATCTTGAACACTTTCTCCAAAATACTTCTTGAACTTCTGCTGCAAGATTCCTAAATGTTCTTTAATTAAGTCCATCACCATTTTATTACCGTCAGCAAGTGGCCATACAGTCGGGAACATCACAAACGACCCTTTTTCAATTTTCTGTATCCACAAATTCAGCTTATTCACAAATCCTTGAATCTTATCCATACTAGTCAGAATATTTTCGTTCCTACCTTGCATTTTTCTGTTCAGCGCATTCAAGTGTACGTAAATATCGGAATGATATGCCAACTTACATACCCATTCATCATCTGCAAATAAATCCGCATACTCATGCCCTTCAACAGTCAAAAATGCATGTACCTCCTCTTTAAGTTCAAATACATATCCGCGTTAACACTTTTCCTCGTGATAACCATCGTACTTCTGTATGTAGCAGGAGTGTAGTGTGTTCTGATCCCATTTCCTGACCAAAAACGAAAAAAAGCTGCAAATTTAGGGGCCGCGATTCGATGAGGTTCACGACTCTTACTATTTCGTTCAGCACAACTTTCAGAAAAGATGGCAAGCCGGTGGCGCAGTGGTTTAAGCGATGGCCTCTTATCATTCGACCGAAAGGGGTACGGGTTCGAATCCCGGTGAGGCATGGATGTTGTGTTTGTCTTACGGCACTGGCTCTCTCCCTTCCCTGGAACCAGTGACCCTAAATTAGGGACGGGCGACTGCTTATAGCCCATTGAGTTGTTCACGGTGGTCGTTAAACCTTCAATCTAAACAAAAACAAAAAAGATGGCAAAGGCTTAGCAACAATGGCTTCGCGGTGAATGAGACAATGATCGCATCGTATGCTAGGATTTACTTCGCGTAGTTTAGCTACAAATCCTTTCACTCGACCTGTCATGGAAGTGACTCAGTCTGTACAAACGCTAACTCAATCCTTCCATTTTAATTCATTATGGAGCACATATTCATTAGTCACACGAAATATTTCTTCACCGGCGGCTCGCTCGGGAAATTCTTTGCAAAAAAAAAAAAAAATAGTTGCAATTACATCTCTATCGATGTACTGAATGTAGGCAAGAAGTTGTGCATAACCGCTAATATCCGGTGGACTCGTCGATCTGAAGAGAGAACTTCTGACTGCTGTTGATTTTCTCCTTCGTAATGTCTTCAGTGTCACTGGACATGTCACTATTTCGGCGACTGATTGTGTCAGCAGAGAGAAGAATTTTTGAAATTTCACTAGCAGCTTCTGAACCCAGGACTATTTTCACCATCTCTTTACAAGTAGAATTAACAACGTTTCAGCTATTGTGTGTGGTTTTTTGGTCTTTACGATTAAGTTCGGCTACCTTATAGCTAGCTTTCTGTACTTTTTCTGAATCTTTTTTTTTTTTTTTGTGATTGGAGGTTTAACGACCACCGTGAGCAACTCAATGGGCTATAAGCAGTTGCCCGTCCCTAATTTAGGGTCACTGGTTCCAGGGAAGGGAGAGAGCCAGTGCCGTAAGACAAACACAACATCCATGCCTCACGGGATTCGAACCCGGACCCCTCACGGACGAATGATCAGAGGCCATCGCCTTAGACCACTGCGCCACCGGGGCGGCACTTTTTCTGAATCACGTACTGTCGCAGTCATGAACGTTGTTCGCTTTTTGTTTTGTTCCAACAACGGACGAAAATAATTTATATCTTTGCTTGACAGAGAAGAATGTTTTGTCGACAAATGTCGTTTCAATTTACTGGGAACCATAGCAGCATTACTGAGTTTTCACCACAAACGATACACTCGGGGATTTGGGCACGTTTTATCACCATACCAAACAAAACCGTAAGATAAATAATTATCACTATACTGCCGGTGCACTAGTTTTTGTTTCTTTTTATTCGGGCTCAATGCTTTCACTACTTGCATTCGTGGACGGAACACTCCGTACAAGGAACTTGTCAGTCTTGAAAAAATAAAATAGTTGAATAGTAATAGAAAATAGCAAGACTGACTAGCAATCACAATTTTCGGACTACTTCAGAGCACAGCTGTGATAGAACTAAAATAATTGTAAGACGCGGGACCTATACTCTTCAAAGGAAAGAAAGGACACATATACCGACTTATTTAAAATAAAGTCTAAAAATGGGTGCGTGCATCGGTACAGGAAAAAAGTATGTGACGTATATTCTAGATTAACTTTCCTTTTTTAGTTTCTTTCCCTATGTAATTCTTGAGTTTATTCTCAGTATTCTTCACGCTTAACAAAATATCTTTTCCTTCAAACGAATACGTTTGGCAACACAATTGAGGTTGAATGCACGTGACGTATGCATGTAATAAGATAAGAACAAGAGATAAAAAGCGACTACTGATCTGTTGTAAGAGAGGTGTTGATATTATTGAGAGCGATTATTGAGGTGTGTTGATAAGAGCGATTATTGAGAGCTATTATTGTGAGCGATTATGATGAGCGTTGTTAAGAAAGTGCTGTACGAGAGAATTGAACAGTGTTGAGATAAATGTGTGGAGAGTGTTGTGATTCCATTCCGAATAAAGGACTGTTTCCGTAAGTTGACTTCTGGTTATATGTTTTGTCTGGCCGTTAAGGTTTGTTTCATTTAGGAACAATTTATTAGTATGTTGATATTTTAAATTAGCGTAAAGGTCAAGACTTCCTTTACGCCACAAGTAATAAAGTTGAAGAAGCACTAACAAACAGGGACAAATACCAAAACAACGTACTAAAATAATAAAACACAGGGAAAGTTTTGCTAATCCCAGCACTTTTAGGGAAAAGCGTACACAGAATATGCGCAAGTGTAACAAAGAAACCGCATAGCGTGGTGGCGGTAAAGGCGAGAAAGTACACAGAACATGCGGCAAGTGTAACAAAGAAACCGCATAGCGTGGTGGCGGTAGAGGCGAGAAAGTACACAGAACATGCGGCAAGTGTAACAAAGAAACCGCATAGCGTGGTGGCGGTAGAGGCGAGAAAGTACACAGAACATGCGGCAAGTGTAACAAAGAAACCGCATAGCGTGGTGGCGGTAGAGGCGAGAAAGTACGCATAACATGCGGCAAGTGTAACAAAGAAGCCGCAAAGCGCAGCGGTAGAGCGAGAAATGCAGATAAGCAAAACTACGATATAACAACAACTGTGAGTAAATAATTTACCTTTAATTTCTTAGAATACATAAAAATTCGCGGCATGTAATAAAAAATAAACAAGCATCATCTTATTTAATCAGTGCAGCGGCAGAGAATGAAATACAAGCATATGAAACACAGTAACTGGGATACAATTAAAAAATAAAACTCGACAGTTAATTTCTTACGATTGGATAAAAGTTCGCGTCACACCTTTCACCTTGTGGAAGCAGACCAGTTGCGGAACACTGATCTAAGCGATGGCTTATGAACATTCGTCCGAGAGGGTCCGGGTTCGGATCCCGTGAGGCATGGATGCTTTGTTTGTCTTACGGTGCTGGCTCTCTTCCTTCCCTGGAACCAGTGGCCCTAAATTACTGACGGGCGACTAATTATATCACATAGAGTTGCTCATGGTGGTCGTTATACCTTTAACTAAAAAAAAAATAATACTTTTTGAAAAAGTAAATTAAACTTTGTGACGTACCTGCCAGCAGGACGCACACGACATACAGGCAGATAGGAATCAGAACAAATGTCTGCGTAGCTCAGTTGGTAGAGCGACTTGTTCCGGAATAAGCGGCCTCGGGTTCGAATCCCGGCGTAGACCAAAAATGACGGAGAAATTTACTTCGTTATAATGGTCTACGCCGGGATTCGAACCGAGGCCGCTTATTCCGGAACAAGTCGCTCTACCAACTGAGCTACGCAGACATTTGTTCTGATTCTATCTGCCTTTATGTCGTGTGCGTCCTGCTGGCAGGTATGTGACGTACCTGCCAGCAGGACGCACACGACATAAAGGCAGATAGGAATCAGAACAAATGTCTGCGTAGCTCAGCAGGACGCACACGACATAAAGGCAGATAGGAATCAGAACAAATGTCTGCGTAGCTCAGTTGGTAGAGCGACTTGTTCCGGAATAAGCGGCCTACCAGGTAGAGCGACTTGTTCCGGAATAAGCGGCCTCGGGTTCGAATCCCGGCGTTGACCAAAAATGACGGAGAAATTTACTTCGTTATAATAAATTTTTCTTTGATGATTAATAATGTTGTTAATATTAGTGTGATATAAAAAACGGTATGTTTATGTATCTATACTTCTTGCCTTCTGCAAGCTTATAGCGCTAACGTTCCAATACGGACTAAAAACTTTAATAATTATTGTATGCAGATAAGCGCGTATAAGGTTATCCAATATAAGGATGAAGATGAGAAGGCAATATATTTAATATAGGAGCACACACAATGAATAGAAAATAAATTGAGAATCTAACACTTAAGAAAGAAACTGGGAGTTTCAAATAGCATAACATTTGAAAAATACACATGAAGTATCAAAACACGACACACAGCTTGCGAGAAAATATCGCAGCTGAAAAGATCAACGCCATAACAGAAGGGTCGACACCAAGCGTGTGAAAGATTGTGAACAGAAGCGAGTTTCATTTTTCTCAGCCTGGTGTTTTCCACGAGGTAATCATGTGACACCTTTTAGTACTTAATGCAGGGAGAAATCATGAACAACTTTTTCTCCGCACGTGGAAACAATGTTTGGCGACTGCCGGGAGACGCACACAAATAAAGGATTTTTAAAATGTTTAAATTTTCCGAAAGAAAAATGTTAAGGAATAGTTTTTGATAAAACATAATTATCCGTTAATTTAAAGGATTAAAACCGAACCTATGCGCTCGCAACGTTTTTAACCATCGATGGGCAGTTTAATTTCTGGCAAAAATTATCGGACTCCCCCATGATTTCTCACTTCTTAGGCAGAAACTCGCCAATTAAAATTTTTTATGCTATTCATCTTTCCGGACAGTAGTAAAGTGAATCACAAGTAAAATATTTCGATGTAACGAAAGTGAGTAACGGTGCGTCATTGTCAAAACCATTTTTGAAATCTGCTCGCCTGCTATCCCCAAGAAGCGACACACAACAGTTAGTTTCATTGTTACTCAACAATATATTTTACTGAACTATCGCAGAACATTATCTTATCACGTTTTACATAAACGTAAAAATATCTCATTGCAATCTGTGTAAAATTACAGAGGGTGGGTGGAAAGTTTTGCAATATTTGGATCACTTTATATCTTCATACGTACCTTTACGACGAAAGCTGACTAGCATTCAAAGTATAGGCCACCGTGTTGCACCGTCTTTAACCATCTGTCTGCCAGTTCTTCGATTGCATGGCGGTACCCGTTGTTGTCCTTCGAGGCGAAGAACTCCTGTGCCCCAGCTGCCACCACCTCTTGGTTGTAGAAGTGCAGCTCGCAAAGGAAGTGAACCACGGACCATAAAAAGTGACAATCCGACGGGCCAAAGTTCGGCCTATATGCTGGGTGAGGCATCAGTTCGATGCACTCAAGTTCCTGGAGTTTTGTCCGGGTCGTTCGCGCGGTATGAGGCCGAGGGTTGTCCTGCTGTAGGAGAGCGCGCTTTCTGTTCACCAGTGCATGGTACTTCTCCTCCAAAATGGCATTAATCCGCTCCAGCTGTTCAGAGTAGAGGTTGGCGTTGATGGTCCGACCAGCTGGAACAAATTCGTAATGGATTATCTCCTCGAAATTCCACCAGACACAGAGAATCACCTTGTGCTCGAAGCGCCCACGTTTGGCAACAGCTTCAGGAAGTTGGCCCGGGCTCAACCGCTACCGTTGTGTGTTAGGATTACGGAAATAGACCCACTTTTCATCGCACGTAACAATTCTCATGATGAAACATACATCGTGCGGGTTTTCTTGGAGTTTTGAGCAGACTTCCATTCGGCGATTTGCTTCAGCTGGCGTCAGTTCGTGAGGGACAACGCGGCAGCTCTTGTAGACCTTGCAGAGATCCTAAAGGTGACGAACCACGGTGGTCCATGATATGCCCAGCTCGCCTGATAATCTCCGAGTGCTGGTTGTCGGATTTGCTTCTAGGTCCTGGTGCACGGCCTCAGAATCCACGGTTCACGGCCTACCTAACCTGGGCTGATCGTCGAGGTTTCTGTCACCTGAGCAAAATTTCTTGAACCATCTGGTTGCGGTGTTGTGGTCCACGGAATCTTCTTCTTTCGCATGACAAATGTTTCGTGTTGCTTGAGCAGCGTTATGGTAGAGTTCAAACTCGTGAAGTTCCCTAATTAGCCTGTTGTGGCTGTTCATCTTTTAGGCGCCCGAACCACAGACAGAACAAAGATATGCAATGCTGTTCACAGCAACGACTACCACTTTATATCCCTTTCGACTGACTGCAATGCGCGACTTAAACTAGTTTAAACACGTGACATACTCACCACAGCATATGCATTTATGCAAATATTAAAAAACTTTCGACTCACCCTCTGTACGAGAACCTGATGCTAAATGTGATAAAAGCTATTACAAAAATGCATTTTGATGCTGCAGTCGGTAAGACACCCAAGGTTGATTTTCTCAAATATCTTGAAAGCAGTACGTCGTAGCAAAATTCGTCTTCCTCTCGGCCCCATTGTGAAGCCATAACGTATACTCTAATTTAACTTTCATTTTTAGTTGCTTTCTCTGTGTAGATTTGAGTTCATTCTCTTTTAGCGTTTTCCACCTTAACATTACATTTTCTCACTCGGTGAATGGTATTCGCTACAGACTCAAGGGGTCAGAGTGCGTGACGTGTGCGTGTTGACACATAAGGTGATTCTAAACCAAAAGTTACCACGAGAGATATAATGTTGAAGCAAGCAGTGAAAAAGTGTGGCGGTGATGTGCATAGCTTCATATTGCGTAACGTTGTACTTTCACGACTTTCTATAAGTAAACAAGTTGTGGTTTTCATTGAAAAGTAGAGATGCTCGTTTTGTGCGGCTGATAATGATTCGTAGATGCCTATTTGACCTGAAGTATTTGGATAATAAAGGCCAGTGATTTTTGTAAGTTGATATCGACTCTTTTCTGGCCGTTGGGTCGTCTAATTTAATTCAGTGTATAATTAATGATTTTTTGTGTGCTAGCCATCGGGTGCTTAAGACTTCGAAATTACAGTGCTACTAGTTCAACTGACAGATAGTAGGATAGTAATATTTTAAGTAGTGACATTTTAAACGAAAAGCATTACAATGGTACTTGCAATTGACGAGAGCTTTAAAATTATAAATAACACGATGGGGTGTATGTAACCTGTAGACAGATACAGATCCTAGACCGAAAGTTACCAATCTCCTTCACTAACAGATTTACTAGTCAGATTTCAGCTTACGCATCCGCAAATGGACTTTCGTAGCTGCATCACGTTTCATCGGTGTCAGGGACGTTTCTTATACGTTCGACTTAGCCCGAATAATATATAGCAAGTTAGTAAAATCATGCAATGCATTGATTTTGATACGCTTTCAAACATGCCAGAAATTATTACTCAAGTTATGAGGATATGGGTTGTGGAATAAATCTTGCTCCTGTGCCCTGACCTTTGACCCTATTTCAATGATATTCAACAGGACCGGTTCAGTATACCTCCGGAACAACATACTAAAGTTTTGCTGCAATAGAAATCTTTTTAGTCAAATTATGAGGATAATGGCTGTGGAATAAATCTCGCTTCTGTGCCCTGAACTTTGACCTCATTTCGATAATATTAAACAGAACCGGTTCAGTACATCTACGGAACAACATGATGACGTTTTGTTACAATCAAAGCATTTTTACGTTAGTTATGGCGCATAAGGGCGATGGAATGGATCCCCTCCTATGTCCTGACCTTTGACCCCATTTCTTCCATTTTCAATAGGTTTCCTTCCCAGATTGTCCCCTACCACATACTAAATTTTCATCAAAATCGAAGCATTTTTACGCGAGTTACCGTGCGGACAGGAAGACAGTTAGATAGACAGACAAAGCTGGAGCATATACGCTTCTTCAACCTACGGCTGGAAAGTGTAAATAAAAACAATGTTTTTGAAAAGTAAACAGTCAAAATAATTACTATTGCCGCCGCCATAGTTTAGTAAATATTTACTTTTACGAATCTTCTGTCATTGGTTTTACGAAAATAACATTCATTTATCCACCTACCTTATTTCCGCTCAATGTCAGGAATTAGTTAGTCTTATTGTTTGTTGTTAGGATTTAATTCCACTTAGTATGTACCGGACTGTAGCTCGGTGTGGTCGTGAGTGAGGCGAATGTGTTGTTATTGTTTGTTGTTATGATTTAATTCCACTTAGTGTGTACCGGACTGTGACTCGGTGTGGTTGTGAGTGAGGTGAACGTGTTGTTATTGTTTGTTGTTATGATTTAATTGCACTTAGTATGTACCGGACTGTGACTCGGTGTGGTCGTGAGTGAGGTGAATGTGTTGTTATTGTTTGTTATGATTTAATTGCACTTAGTATGTACCGGACTGTGGCTCGGCGTGGTCGTGAGTAAGGCGAATGTGTTGTTATGATTTAATTCCACTTAGTATGTACCGGAATGTGGCTCGGTGTGGTCGTGAGTGATGCGAATGTGTTGTTATTGTTTGTTGATATGATTTAATTCCACTTAGTATGTACCGAACTGTGCGTTGGTGTTATCGTGAGTGATGCGAATAAATGCAATGTGTTGTACGTAAATAAATATATACTCTCTAATCACTTGTTTTATTTCACACCCACAAAGGTCTTGGAATGTGAACGATGCATAGCATAAATTATGTACAAATAGTACCTGCGTATTCTTTCTCTCTCTCTTTATTTGTTACTCATACCTCTATTTAAACTTCCCTTTGAGTTTTTGTTTCCTTATGTTAACTTAGTTACTTCCAATGAAACATTTTCTCACTTAACGACACATTAATGCTCCGCAGAGCATTTGCAATTTAGCAGCACTGACAATGAGTCAGAGATAGAGAGGTGTGTCAACATTGGAAAGCGAGAGAGCAGAGAGTTGACAAACAGTTGAAGCGATATAGTTGATATGGAGCTGTCGTTAGATTTATATACTATAGCGATATGGCTATTTACATGTGACTAAATTTATGTACGAGTGTATACTGTTAAGCTTTGTTATTGAAATCGATGTAATCTGCTAACGAATGTAAATATTGATGAATATAGTGTCTGAGTGACCTGACTTTCCAGTGGTGGACGAATAAAAGACATGGAACTGTTTTTGAGTTACAACAATGATTCTTTCTCTGGCCTTTAGGTAACAATTTTGACAAAGTATGATTTATGTGCAAGAAGTTCACTGCGAATTTACAGACACATATTTAAGCTCGTACGCATTTAAGACTTGCTAAGAGGATGTTCCCACATTTTTAGAACGTTTTTATAAGAAATTACAGGAAATAAAAGAAGTTCAAATAACTGATACTGGCAAAGCGTGTTATATGAAAACCAAAAAAACATCTGCTGCAGTTAAATATCGTCAGCTAAGAAAATGGCGCACGTAAACAAGCTGGGGATAGAAGGTTGTGTTTTTTCTCTTTACGAAAAGAAGTATTCGTTTTTTGTAATTAAATAACGCTGGAAAAATCATGAAATTACCCTTTCTAAATGTAAAATAAGCAATATTATTAATGATAGAATGAGATATCGCCAAGCATTGCTTTTGACAGGAAAAAGAACAAACGGATATTCAAAGAAGGTCCGTACTTTTACGACTATTTCAAAAGGTCTCTGGTCTTAAAAGAAAATCCACCGACCCAAAGAGCAATCGCTAAGTCGTTAAAAATCTCTGTATCAACTGTAAACAAGGTAATAAACAAAGATTTGAATACGAAAAAAGGCAAAAAACAGAATATTCACACACGTGCCTGAGCGCAGAACACAGTGCAGACTTCTGCATGAAAACTGCTTATCCGGAGACCCAAAAATTTATTATGCCTATTGATGAAGCATGGATCAACCTAAACGACTGTAACAAAAACAAAGGTCGATTTACTATCTCAAAAGAGCAGAAAAAGACTTACACACTTGGTTCGAAGAATCCAAAGAAAGTTTCAGTAAAGGATTCATGATTATTGCTGGTTTCTCGTACAATGGGAAACTAAAGTTAAGTTGAAAAGAATGTTAAAATCAATTCTACATATTACCAAAATAATGTTTTAACTCTTATATTTAAAGAGAAAATACCATTCCTTTATCCAGAGAGCCTTCAAAGAGTACAACTTCATCAGCATAAGGCTACCAGTCACACTTCCAAATCTATTTCTTGAAAAAATGAAAGAAGAGACGGGTATCAAATCCATACCTTTTGCTCATTATTCCTTCTAAGACCCCTGATGTGTCCCCAATGGACTATTGTGCCTCCGGACGCTAAAAAGAGCGCTTTCTAAACGCAGACCTGAAACAATTATTGGACTATGGAAAGCAGTCGAAGAGTGCAATAAAGTACCAATTTTAAGAAATGCCCTGTTGTCTTGGAAATCTAGATGTAGGTTCATAGTCCACAGAAAGGGCTATCAGGTAGAACATATTTTTAGAAAAAATAATAATTTTATTTTAAACATTAATTATTTTGCTGGAAAATCGTTCTAAAAATGTGGGAACATCTGCTGTATTTAAACTTGAGGTGGTTCGCCTAAAAACTCTGCCTTATTGTTTCGAATGGGAAAAACTTCTGTTGACATTTTCTTCGCAATTAATGTATTACCAAGGACGAAAATTATACCATGGCATACTTAACATTTCTTAAAACTTAACGATAATTATATTACAAATCAATAGTTTTCCCTTGGTAATGTTGAGAACTGCTAGTAGATGGCGCAACCTGCACATTGATGACGTCAGTGGACAAATGCTTGATGGCTTACTTCGCAATTGAAATTTGCAGTACCTATAGTACAGCTGATTTTTTCAATACTTTTTTATATTTTTTGGAAAGGAATCAAAATATATGAGTCTATCCATACGATAGTCTGGAATGTTTAGAATGAATTGAGCCACTTAGATAAAATTTCTGACAATTTAGCTGTAAACAGAATTGTAGGGACTGATTACTCCTAATTCCGAAATAAGCCATCAAGCATCTGTTTGTCCACTGACGTCATCAATGCACTGGTAGCGCCATCTATTAGCAGGTCTCAACATCACTCAAGGAAAAGTTATTGATTTTTAATATAATTATGGTTAAGTTTTTGTAAATATTTAGTATGATGTGTTATAATTTAAAGTTATTTTCTGTAGATGTGCAAATTTTCATCCTTGGAAATATTGATATTGCGAAGAAACTGCCTACCGAAGTTTTTACCATTGGAAACATAGGGCAAGAGTTTTTAGGTGGAACCACCTTAATCATCATAAGACCATCGAGAAATTTCTGATTTCATGCAAAAACTTGCCTCTCTCTATCTACAGCAAAGTTTAGAAATTTCTTAGGCACTGCCACGCTTGATATAAGGCAGAAATTCGTTAATTCACGCAATAAGTTTAAGAGACTCCGGGCAATTCTGTTGAGAGTTTTAAATTTCTTATTCAAAGAAACTCGTGCCCCATCAATGGCAATTTTTTTTTTAAATCATTCAGTGCTTCAATGATAGCTTTTAACTTCATGTGAAAACTTGTCATCTCACCGATAGTAATGCATTCCCATTCCAGAAAGTCGCCGCATCACAGATATAAATTTTTGGCTGATCACACTCTACAACACTGAAATTTTCCCCGACTCAAAACATTGTTAATATCACGTTTTAAGATGTGCTAAAAGCGAAAATGAATTCATTTTTTTCCTCGCAACTAAAGCTGTTGTGATAGGCTGGGTGTCACAACTTGCGAAACGGGAACATCTGGCGCGCACGTGCGGTTGAAACCCCTGGTATACGGCTAAAAGTCGAATGCACTTCTCCCGTTGTTATGACTCTTTTCAGGTGGGTCAGAACTTTCACTTGTTGTGTTTGTGTGAACTAAAAGCAGTTATTTCTCTTTCTTCGTGATGCTGTTCGGAGTGTTTTACGAACTACTTCTATGTAGTTATAGTGTCGCGGAAGCGCCAGTGTGTAAACGTTACGAGTCTCTTTTGTTACGTGTGCGGTGAGTTTACTACGAAAGCCCAAAGTAAACTAATTCTCCGGTTATTAAGAAGGCATATGAGTACTACTTAGCTTGAAGATTTGGTGATCAAGATCACATTTGGGTGGTTCATGTATGTTGTGGCAAACGTTCGCGATATTTAATAGGTTGGTTAAACGGCACGCACCCTTCAATGCCATTTGCTATCCCAATGATTTGGAGAGAACCAAACGACCATGTTTCCGGCTTCTACTTCTGTTTAACTAACGTATCTGGCCTTTCCTCGAAAAATAAACACACACACTATAGTTTTCCAGAATTTGCTTTCAGCCATGAGACCTGTTAAGCACGATGATTCCCTAATAATTCCCAAACCGCCGGAAAAATGGACCCTGAATGGCGAAACATCAAACTCCTCCTCTGAAGCTGTACCATCCTATTCTACTGATCGCGAATACCAGCCTGAATCGGAAGCGCATCATTTACGTTCACAGTACGAGCTGAACGGCCTAGCGATAGATCTGAACCTCGCGAAAAACCAAGCCGAACTGTTATGTTAAATTATTGGCTACAGGGATGGCATCTTTTTCAGTCTGGCACTAAAGTCACAACCTACAGAAAATGCAATGAGCTTCTGTCGCCTCTTTTCTCCAAGAGCGGTGATCTTGTTTATTACAATGATGTTAATGGCCTGTTTGTCGAGTTAAGAATGGACCATAACCCTGAAGAATGGAGTCTCTTGATTGATTCTTCCAAACCAAGTTTAAAGATGGTGCTCTTTCACAATGGAAACATTTACCCGTTAGTACCACTGGCTTATTCACTGAGTGGCCACTTTATTATGACCACCTGACAGGTTTAAGAAAATGAGCAATGGCTGCACGCTGTTGCCGCCAGAGGGCGAGGCTAGTATAAAAAGGGAAAGCTTAGTGCTTGCGACAGTAGTAGAAGTGATTTTTGGGTGACGAGATGGGTAAAAAATGTGATTTGACGGACTTTCAACGTGGGATGATTGTAGGAGCTCGGAGCCATGGAGCGAGTATCGCCAAAACCGCCACATTCGTGAAATGTTCCAGAGCAGCTGTTGTTAAAGTGTTTAAAAACTGGACTGTCAGCCAAAAAACTGAGTCTCTACGTGAAACGTGTGGTCGTCATCGACTAGTGACTGCTCGGGTGGAACGGAGAGTGTCCAGACTGGTAACAGACAACAGAAGGGCAACAGTGCAGCAAATTACAGACCATCTTAATCAAGGATCCCCTCAAATGATATCTGCACGCACTGTTCGCCGTACACTGCATCGGATGGGATATGGCAGCCGAAGGCCTGTTCGAACACCTTTGCTATCTGCAGTTAACAAGAGAAAACGTCTCCAGTTCGCACAGGAGCACAAGGATTGGATAGTCGATAATTGGAAACAAATTATGTGGTCCGATGAATCACGTTTTTAGTTGCACCATGCCGATGGCCGAGTGAGAATTTGGCGGAAACAGCACGAAAGCATGGACCCCAAATGCATTGCTACAACCCTTCAATCTGGTGGAGGCAACGTTATGGTTTGGGGAATGTTTTCCTGGCATGCTTTGGGCCCTTTGATTCGTGTTGATCAACGTCTGACTGGCACATCATATCTAAACATCGTTGCGGACCAAGTGCATCCTGTCATGTGGATGGTTTATCCCAATGTCTATGGCTACTTTCAACAAGATAATGCATCCTGTCATAGTGCTCGTATTGTACAGGATTGGTTCCAGGAACATGCCGGTGAGTTTACTTTGCTTAGGTGGCCCCCACAATCTCCAGATCTCAACCCCAATGAGAATTTGTGGGATGAAGTTGAACGAGCCATTAGACAGCTGGATCCACAACCCTGCAATCTTACACTCCTGGAAAGTGCTATTCATCAAGGATGGTCTCAAATCCCACAAACCACCTTTCAACATCTCGTGGAGTCCATGCCACGAAGAATCGACGCAGTATTAAAGGCAAAAGGTGGCTTAACGAAATACTGAGGGGGTAGTCATAATAAAGTGGCCACTCAGTGTATGCAGCGTACTTGAAAGAAACTCGCCATAATATGGATCTTCTTAAATCTATCGATATCAATTATTAAGAATGCGCGTGACAAATACGTGGGGACCTCAAAGTAAGTAGACTTCTAACAGGAATGCAACCAGGGCATACCAGATTTTGTTGTTTTTGTCCGAGTGGGATAGTCGGGATATGGAACATCATTATGAGGTTAAAGAGTGGCTTTTGAGAGAAAGTTCAGCACCTGGGAAAAGGAGAGGGAAATACAAATCGCTTGTTGATTCCTACAAAATTTGATTGCCCTCACTCCACATCAAGTTGGGCTTGATAAAACATTTTGTCAACGCTATGGTTAAAGGGAGCAGTGGATTTCAGCACGGGCGGCGGAACGTAATACTTTCAAAGGGGAGTTCAACTTCTTCGAGAGCTAAAACAAAACATAAAAGAAAAAGAAAGATGACTGAGAAAGGGAGAGAAAAAGCCCTGTAGGGTATATATATATATATACACTGAACAGCAATTAAATTAGAGATACCTGTCTAGTAACGTGTAGCACCGCCTTTCGCCCTGATGACGGCGGCGATTCGTCTCGGCATGGACTCGACAAGACACCGGAAGCGTTGGGAATCCATACGGATCCACGACCCCTGAACAAGCTCCCACAGTTCACGAAGATTTGATGGAGGGAGTCATCTCTCTCGATGGCATCACAGATGTGCTCGATGGGATTGAGGTCATATGACCTCGCTGGCCAAGGAAGCGAGGTCACGTCGGTGGAGTGTTCTTCCAACCATTCGGATACAATTCGGGAGCGATGGCACGGTGCATTGTCCTGTTGCAGGATGAGGTCCCCAGTGGGATGTTGAAGACGCACAAACGGGAGCAAATGGTCGTCCATGATATACCGGTAACGTTCACCTGTGAGGGACGATGTCACACGTACCAGGGGTCCCATTTCAGTCCACGTAAACAGTCCCCAGACGAGAATGCCACCCCCACCAGCTTGAAGAGTACCCTGCTGGCAAGAAGGATCCATCGCTTCATGTGGTTTGCGCCGTACTCGTGTCCTGCCATCCGCATGTACCAACGTGAATCTCGACTCATCAGTCCAGGCAATATTTTTCCACATGTCTAGGGTCCAGTGGCAATGTTCCCGCGTCCATGCTAATCGTTGCACCCTGTGATGTGCGGTCAGCAGCGGTACCCTCGTAAGGTCAGGTGATGCGTAACATCACAGCCTCTCCTTGACAAATGTCAACCCCGCCTTCTCGTGGTGCATCCTGTTCCCACTAAAGGGGCTCTGACGACCGCCCATAGCGGTATAACTATACCATCGGGATTAGAGGAAATTCTATCCCACACTCACCAACCCGCTTGTCCAGCGTGGTGAGTTATGGCCAAACCCCTCCAAAATGATTAAACAACTTAAATCTTGGCCGTCAGTCTCCGGCAGCTGGAATGTACCTGGCCAAGGCAGCGGCCAGTGCGACATGAAAGCAGAGGGTGCTAAGAATCCCCGGAGGACCGGACTAGGCTGCCATCTGATGCTGACCTTGGCTACGTATAATGGACGCTCCCTATCTTCTGATTCAAGGCTTCTTGAATTGGAAGAGGAACTACAAAGGATCAAGTGGGACATCGTGGGGCTAAGTGAGGTAAGGAGAAAAGGAGAAGATCTCATCGAACTGAAAAGTGGACATCTCTTCTACTATCGTGGGACAGATACTGGCAGAACTAGTGGTGTTGGATTTATAATAAACAAGAAACTGAAGGATAAAGTTGTAGAAGTTGAAAGTTCCTCTGACAGAGCTGCACGACTCGTTATCCAACTCTCGAAAAGATACCAGGCTCAGATTATTCAAACTTATGCACCCACCACAAGTCATCCTGAAGAAGAAATTGAAGAATTTTATGAGGAAATTTGTCATCTAAATAATAAAGGTAAGCAGCACTTGAAAATAATTATGGGAGATTTCAATGCAAAAATAGGGCAACGGCAACAGAATGAAACTTCAGTAGGTAAATTCGGTCATGGCAACAGAAACCAGCGTGGAAATACTCTCGTTGAGTTTGCAGAGGCAGAAGGGTTTTTCATCTTGAACTCCTTCTTCAAGAAAAAGCCACACAGGAAATGGACATGGAGACATCCAAATGGGACGACAAGTGAAATTGATTTTATTATGTGTAACAAAAAATTCGTCATAGAAGACTGCAGTGTGCTAAACAAGTTCAACACAGGTAGTGACTATAGATTGGTGAGATGTAAGATGCACCTCAACACTAAACTTGAACGTGGCAAGCTCATAAGACAAACAAAATCTATTGACATAACCAACCTTACAAAACACCATAATACCTTCAAGTTAGAACTGAAGAACAGGTTCTCTGCTTTAGAAGGCCTAACATCGGAAGAAGTGGACATCTCTGAAGTTAACAGAAAAGTAACCAAAGCTCTTATGGAAACAGCAACAAAATTAGCTGGGTCTAAGAACAAGTTGCATGTGAACAAATTATCAGGAAAAACCAAAATGTTGATGCAAAAAAGAAGAGAGATGAGGACAACTAAAGAAGATGTGACTTCCAAAGTGGAATATATAGAGCTATGCAAGACAGTAAGAAAAAGTATCACTGAAGACGTAAGGAAATTCAACTGTGAACTAGTGAGGAAAGCAATTGAAAACAACCAAAGCCTAAAGATAGCAAAGGGACATCTCAGTAAGGGAAGAAAACAGATTATGGCACTGAGGAAAGAAGATGGTTCTGTAACAAGAAATAGAGGCGAAATTTTGACAAGAGTGAAAGATTTCTACTCCAAATTATATGAAAGGGATGATATATGCACTCCAGACATCATGAAAGATACCAGTACCAGAGTTCCTCCAGTCCTTCCAGCAGAAGTTGCACATGCAATCAAGAACATGAAGCGAGGAAAAGCTCCAGGAGAAGATGGAATTACTGTAGACATCATACAAGAAGCAAGTGGAGAAATCGAAACAGTACTCGCCCAAATTTTCACTCGATGCCTTAATGAAGGAAAGATTCCTGAGGATTGGAACACCGCTACAATGATCCTGCTACATAAGAAAGGTGACATTGAGGATCTCGGAAACTACAGACCTATCAGCCTCCTATCAGTAGTTTATAAAATCTTCACTAAAGTTCTTTCACACCGCTTGAAGGTAACACTGGACATGGCTCAACCGAGAGAACAAGCTGGATTCAGGAGTGGCTACAGCACAATAGACCATATCCACGTGCTGAGAGAACTAATTGAAAGAGCGAGGGAATATGAACTTCCATTGTGCATGGCTTTTATCGATTATGAAAAAGCCTTTGATTCGGTGAAACCATCAGCAGTTACAATGGCTCTGAAAACCTGCAGTATTGAAGATGCATACATTAATATTATTAATAACATCTATGAAAATGCAAGTGCAAAGATTAGGCTGTTTGAAAATACAACACATGTAAAAATTGGAAAGGGAGTGAGACAAGGTGACACCATATCTCCGAAGCTCTTTAATGCCACATTGGAGGGTGTTTTTCAGTCGCTGAGTTGGGAAAACAAGGGGATAAAGATTAATGGAGATTATCTAACCCACCTTCGTTTTGCTGATGACGTAGTTATTTTTGCAACTACCCCATCAGAGCTGCAGAGTATGATCCAGGAACTTGCTGACAAGAGTAAAGAAGTGGGATTAAAAATGAACTCTCAGAAGACAAAAGTGATGTTCAATGCTTTTACAAGAAATGAAGATTTATCAATTGATGGAGAAAAGCTGGCGATAACAGACACGTACGTTTATCTTGGACAGCAGATATCAAGTGAGGGTCACATTGATGAAGAAATTAATCGGCGTACAAAACTTGCCTGGAGAGCTTTTGGAAGAAACAGCATAATTTTCAAGAGCAATATGCCATTATGTCTTAAAAGAAAAGTGTTTGATCAATGCATCCTTCCAGTGCTTACGTATGGTGCAGAGACGTGGACCTTGACTAAAAGAGACATACAAAGGCTGCAGACAACTCAAAGCAGCATGGAGAGGTGCATGCTTGGTGTAACCAGGAGAGATAAGAAGAGGAACTCGTGGATCCGAAAAATGACAAGAGTGGAAGACATCATGATCAGAGTTAAATCCCTGAAATGGCAATGGGCTGGACATACTGCCAGAAGGACAGATCATCGATGGACAGCCGAAATTTTAGATTGGATTCCAAGGGACAGGAAAAGACCCAGAAGAAGACCACATGGGAGATGGGTGGATGAAATTCGAAAGTATGCAGGGGTGACATGGAGGAGACTGGCACAAGACAGACCGTTGTGGAGGAAACTTGGGGAGACCTTCGTCCAGCAGTGGATTGATAATGGTTGACAATGATGATGATGATGATGATGATATATATATATATATATATATATATATATATATATATATATATATATATATATATATATATATATATATATACATACACGGTCGAATCACATTATTGTGATCACCAGCCAATACTCAGAGTAACCACTTTGTGCAGCGCGGACAGCAGCTAGATGGGCTGGTAGTGACTCAATAAGGTGTAAGGTGCTGGAAGGTGTTCACAGATATGTGGAGCCATGCTGACTGCAGTGCATCTGATAGCTGCTGTAGGATGCGTGGTGGCGGATCCATAGAGAGAACAACACGATCGAGGTGGTCCCACAGATGCTCAGTTGGGTTTACGTCTGGGGAATTAGGGGACCAGGGAACTACTTTGAAGTCTTCATCGTTCTCTTCCAACCACGCTCGGATATTTCTAGCTGTGTGACACATCGAATTGTCGTGCTGGAAGATCCCATCCGCCCCAGGGAAGACAATCAGCATGTATGGGTATACGTGGTCTGCAAGGACGGATTCATAACGAATTCGGTTTATAGTGCCTTCCACAGGTATGAGTCGACCCAGGGAATGCTGCGAAAACATTCCCCAGACCATAACGCTGCCCCCACCAGCTTGTGTTCTTCCAGTAATAGTTGAAGAGTGTTTGTTCTCCGATGTTTCTCGCCTTATACGTCAACGTCCTTCTGTTCGATAAAGCAGAAAACGTAACTCATCGAAGAAGGCAATCCTTTGCCAATCAGCAAAGGTCCAATTCCGATACTGCCGCTCAAATGTAAGCCTTTTCTGCCGATGCACCTTCGTTAGCATAGGTGAAGGGACCATCCGTCTGCATGGGAGTTCCATACGCAGCAAGGTTCGCTGAACTGTCTGTTCAGCCCCACTTCCGGTAGCCCACTGGTTCATTCGGCCAGTGAGTTGCTTCACTGTAGCGTGTCGATCGGTCCTCACGTACCTTCGAAGCCGACGTTTACCTCTCACATCAATGGCAGCAGTTTCCACGCCGTTTATTCGCAATGGTGCCATTTCTCCAATCACGATAAACTTTAACCACAGCAGCACGCGAACAGTTCACAAATTGCGCTGTTTCAGAAATACTGCAGCTCTTGGTCCGAAAGCCAGTAATCATCCCTTTTTGCAAATCTGATAAATCGCTCTTTTTATCCATGACAGCAACGAGTGATATGTTTTCAGAATGCCTACAACACACCTTACAAACCCTCCGAGCCAAGTCACGACACATGCCTTCTTTCATTGACTACGCGCTGTTGACGTCAAAAGTAGGAGGTGGTCACAATAATGTGACTCGACTGTGTATATATATATATACTCGTACATATCATCCAGGGTATTTAGGGGCAAGGGGCCGTGCTTCCCCTCAAGTGTTTTTTTTTTTGTCAAAATGCGTTTTCATTAGAAAAAATGCTTTAATTTAATAAAAATGCATCAAGTTATACTAGAAAATAATGCTTTAATTTTTTCTTCTATTTTTCATTAACTTTTTTTCCGATGGGTTTCAAAAACTTCCATTTTTCGTCGCCCCTCCCTCCGAAAAAACAAATTCTACATACGCCCCTAAATTGTCATCAATCATTGTCAATCCACTGCTGGATGGTCTCCTCAAGTGCCTTCCACAACTTTGTCATGAGCTTGTCACTCCAGCATTCATTTCATCCACCTATCTCCCACGTGGTCTTCTTCTGGATCTTTTCCTGCCCCTTGGTATCGAATCTAAAATTTCAGTTGTTGAACAGTGATCAGTTCTTCTAGCATTATATCCAACCCATTGCCATTTGAGGATCTCTCAGCAAAAGTACACATACAATCGTCCAGGCTCGTTCATCTTCTGTGTGACAAAACTCCAAGAAAGACCTGTGTACAAAAAGCAGCAGTATATTTACCGCTTAATTTGAGTTCGAATTATTTTTTTTTGTTCAGTTTCTTATTTAGCAGATGTGTTGGGTTTTCTAATTTCGAGTCAGACACATTCGCACTTGGAAAAAGAAAAGAAACGAAAACACAAAGAGGGAGAAAAAAACTCGCCTTGGTATTGATTTTAAATAATTTAAATAATTCTTGAATGATCTTTTTTAAGGAAAAAAACACAACACTGAGTTAACTGTTCACCTCATTTGTGCAAAATCAATTTTTTAATTGTACTTGAACCGTTTTCCAGAAAACTGCATTACGTGGTGGCGGTCTCCAGGAAATTATCATGAAAAAACTATAACTCATGATGTGTGAACCAGAAATATTTCGTATAAAAAGCCCCAGTGAGGGGGACCATGAAATTCCAAGGGTGGTCCGGACCCCCGTGTCCCCTGCCTTCCGCTGGCCGTGGATTTCAGTATTTGACGGAAAAGTTCCCTAGATTGAGCGAAGCAAAATTAAAAGAAGTTATTTTCATCGGACCAAAAATCCTGACTGTCCTGGAGTGCCCTGTGTTCGGTACAAAACTCGCTGAAACCGAATGAGCAGCGTGTTTTGCATTCAAAGCTGTTTGCGCGAGCTTTTTGGGAAATGTTATGGCGGAAAACTATTGTGAACTAGTGGAAGCTATCATAGGGCATGCAGGGTTATATGTCCCTTAAAATCCACTTTCTCCATTCACCCGGAGTTTTTTCCGCCAAAATTAGGTGCGGTGAGCGTCGAGCACGGAGAAAGGTTCCACCAGGGTCAATCTCAAATGGAAAGACGGTATACGAACACCACGCATGCGTGCTGACTATTGCTGGTTTCTCATTACAGACGTTTCGAAATCCACTTACAAGCGGAAATCTTCCAGGAAAACGTTTTAAAAATTTGATTATATGTTTGGCATGTTTTAGCAATGTCTTACATTCATAAACCTTTCCTGACCTCAGCATGTCATTCTGAGCTGGAATGACCAATTTTCAACCCTAAACCCTTTTTAAGTGGCTGATATACAGTCGTGGCCAAACGTCCTGCACCAGTAAACCGAAAGTCAATTTTTGATGCTTGAAGTCAACTTATACAGCGTAATGGTAAAGTCAGGAATGCATATGAAACATCATTTTAAAGGAACTTTTATGCTGAATTCAAATATGTTTACAGAATGTTGTTACCAGTAATAGAAGTGAAGTTACAAACAAAAGTACAGCATCTAGTCATAAAAAGCAACAAAAAAAATAGTAGAATTTGTGAAATTAGTGTACAATGCATTTAACGTAAAATTACTGTACAGTACATTATTGAAACTTGCAGCGTATTTTCCTTGTTGGTAAGTTATTTCAAGTGCAGGACACTTGAAATAACTTACCAACAAGGAAAATACGCTTTAACATTTAATTGGATAACCACGGTTTCTTAGTAACAAAGTGCACCTTCTTGGCATGGAACTAATGAGCTTCTCTAGTTGCCCATTGGTGATAAACACGGTGCCAAAATTGCTGTTAAATGTGGCTGTGATCATTCCACTGTCTTGCGCACCATTAAAAGATTTGTAGAAACTGGACGTGTGCGAAACAGAAAAAGAACAGATCGACCAAGGCTGTGTACTGAACGTGATGATCTCATGCTGATTCGTCGTTCCTTAAAATCAAGGTTTAAAACAGCCACTGATTTAAGAAATCAGTGGGAGAATGAAAGTAGGCATTACTGCATCTGCACATACAGTTCGTCGTAGCCTACAAGAAAATGGACTGACTGAACGAAAAACTGCACAAAAGCAATTCCTTACTGAACCACGGCTCAAAAGAATTGCTTGGGCCAAGGCACACAAGAATTGGACTGTTGATGAATGGAAAATTGTTATTTTCAGTGATGAAACAACTGTTAATATTTCCGCTAATAACGGAAATAATTAATTACATCGTCTGGCTGGTGAAAGATATAAGGCATGCTGCACCCAGCCAACAATCAAGCACCCACATTCTGTGATGTTATGGTCCTGTATTTAAGCCAGTGGTGTTGGCCGTCTGCAATTTGTTGATGACACATGGAATGGATCGAAATATGTGGATATTTTGGAGTCCAAACTGCTACCATCTGCACAAGACATTGGTTTGCGGAATTTTATCTTTCAGGGCGATAACGCGCCATGTCATCGGTCAAAGTTGGTTGAGCAGTGGTTTAATCGAAAAGTTATAAGAAAACTTCAGTGGCCGGCACAGTCACCCGATTTTAATCCCACAAAGAATCTGTGGGTGAGATTGAAGCAAAAGATCCATCAACAAGGACCCATATCTAAAACAGCATTAAGTGAGTCTGTAAGGGCGTTATGGCACTGTGTTATCACCAATAGACAACTAGAGAAGCTCATTAGTTCCATACCAAGAAAGCGCACTTTGATACTAAGAAACTGTGGTTATCCGATTAAATATTAAAGCGCATTTTGCTTGTTGGTAAGTTATTTCAAGTGTTCTGAAAGTTTCAATAATGTACTGTACAGTAATTTTACGTTAAATGCATTGTACACTAATTGCACAAATTCCACTATTTTTTTTTTTTTTTTGCTTTTTATAACTAGACGCTGTACTTTTGCTTGTAACTTCACTTCTATTACTGGTAATAGCATTCTGTAAAAACATTTGAACTTAGTATAAAATTTCCCTTAAAATGATGCATCGTATGTATTCCTGACTTTACCATTACGTTGACTTCAAACATCAAAAATAGACTTTCGTTCTACTGGTGCAGGACTTTTGGCCACGACTGTATATGAACCAAATGGTACCGAAAACTTCTGCGCCTCACAAACAGAAATGTTTATATAGCGCTCGGGTTTTATGAAATTTATGGCAAAACAATTCCTTTTCCTCCTTCATCACAGCAATACCGACCATAAACCTGTCTATTGTGATAAGGGCTCTATCCTAGTACTTTAAGAGGGTTTATTTAATATTTATATAATATTTATATTTTAATTACTCTAAGAAGTTTCAATTTTTGGAGTAATTAAGGCGTGAAGGGGAAGGGATACTCCTTCTGACATGAACATCATGCCACTGAGTAGAAACCAGTCTCTCGTTTCTTAGGTTCGTCGTTATTGTTGTAGATCTTTCAATACATAATCAGTCAGAAAGGATTAGTATCAATCATCCCCTAAATGACCACTTCGAATAACGAAGCTCAGGGGAAAGTAACACATTCTGATGCGAGGCTCACTTCTTCCAGCCGCGTTCGGCCCACATGTTAGGCAACTAATATATTCGTTCGAGCTGATTTCAGCCCATTTTTATAACCCCGAGTTAATTCGTTCCAGCCGGTTGAATGGTTAATATGGTAAAATATTTGTAAACAAAACTGCAATAAATTGTATTTTTTTTTTTTTTTTTTTTTTGATTTTCAATTTCGTCCTCAAAATTTCAACTTCAGTTCCCAAAGTTGGTAAATGATAGAGCGTTCTGGATATCAGATTCTAAATCAGGGCATGTTAATCAGTCAAAATCACCTACTTTTGTTTCGGGGCAAGAAAAAAAGTTCAAATTTGTTCTTTAATGTCATTAGTCACCTCGACGGTACTGCTTTTATTTCAGGCAGAAACTCCCCATTCCTGTAAACATAATCTTGGTAAGTAATCTAAGAGCACAAGAATGCATGCCTGATACAAAAAAAGTGCACAAACATAGCAACCTCGGAAAAAAATGTGTTCAAAACAGGCGAACTTTCCTTTAACTCGGACTGTTCGTTTTGGGACACAGAGAGTGTTCTTTATCGTGACGCAATCTTCATCCTTTGTCTGTTATGAAAATTTGGAGGGAAAGTTTCTCAAAATCGCATCTTTTCCTTAACTCATGCTTTGAAATTTCAGAACCGAGTTTTGAAATATCGATCAAGTAATTGTCAGTATCACTGGGCAAATTCTCAGAAGCAGAAATTCACTGTCATGTTTCGTCCAAGTGCGTTTTGAGCTTTCTTTTTCAACATCCATGTACTTCTGGATTCTAGAGCTATTTTTGTCATCACTAATGTAGTACTTTTTTAATTTTCATTGTCTCTCTTTTTTTACAATCCCCATCCTTCAGATGATCTTATTATTCTGGTTCCCAATGGCTTTTTAAGAATTCTCCCAGCATAATCCCATTTTCTTTCATTACTTCTTCCAGAAGGCTGCGATTCCTCGCAATATTGTACATTCATTTTCTTTACTGATTTTGTCTGCCCATTTTATTTTCATCGTTCTTTTGGCGCACAATATATCAAATGTGCCTGTTTCATTTTCAGAATTGAATTTATCCCTTCACAGATGAAAAGAGACCAGACTCATATATACGCTGCTAAGGCAATCATCCCCTAAATGACCACTTCGAATAACGAAGTCAATCATCCACATCCAGACAACCCTGTATTTAGAGTGAACCACGTCCTTGACGTCACAGACCTAAATTAAGCATGCTCGTACGGCTATGATGACACAATCCTACGATTGTGAATGCAAAATGCCTCGATCTATAGAGTTAACTGATTTCCAGCGCGGACTGATAATACGGTGCCACATAAGCAATCGCTCCGCACGTGACATGTAAGCGGCATTGAAGATCCCTAGATCAATGGTTGATGATGTGATGTGCAACAGAGCTGAGACGGGACGAGCCCGAGCCTGAAAGCCCGAAGTAGAGCCCGAAAGCCCGAACCGGGCTCGAGCTGCGTAATACTTACTGGAGTTTGGGCTCGGGCGGACTCGGGCTGCGTAATACTTACTGGAGTTCGGGCTCGGGCTCTGAGAGAGGGAGATAATTTCCTGCCTTTTTCTTTTAATGTGATTTTACATGATTTATCACACGAGACTTTTTTACACTTTCGAGTTGTTAAAGAGAATTCATCGGCAACTGGGTCTAGATGGGGAGTAGGAACAGGGCAGAGCTATCCATTCCGGGCTTGGGTAACAAAATTCCATAGGCCATGGATTACAGGATTTCTGCGAAGGAAACGTTTCTATGAGAACTATAGACAATAGATAGCAAGCTGACGAAATTTTGTTTCCTACCTCAAAGGGGCAGCTCCCTGTTAATTAGCAACGTACGACGTAGATTGTTATGCCTCCTGATTTTTCTGATTTCCTGATACCCCCTCCCCCGAAACATTTCAGGAAAAAATTAATGGTCAAAGAAACTATAGAAATAGATAGACATCTCCTTCCCACTCCGCAGTTGAGAAAGACATCGGGTAATTGCACGGGTAGGAAAGACTGGAAGTCTGGAAGAGAAGACTTTTTTTTAATGCCTAAACAGGTTAATCATAGTTTTCTGGCTCGTTCGGGCCCGGGCTCTATCTTGCAATATAAAATTCTGGCTCGGGCGGGCTCGGGCTGACATACTTCAGGCTCGGACGGGCTCGGGCTCTTAAAATTGAGTCCGAACTCAGCTCTGATGTGCAAATGGCAGTAGGCTGCGGCTGCCGAGAAACGACAGGGCTAAGTTCCAAAGCTAATACAACTTAGGTCCAATAAGTCCCAGGACTGACCGCATAACTAACGTACCAGAAGTGGGTTACGAATATCATATGTATGCCAGGAGGCAGCAGTCCTTCGCCAATAGGCAAACACCTGGAAACCGGTTTATTCCAGTATCGACAGGCGGCAGACTGGCATTAAGGGAGTCATAGCAAGCGTTCTCGATTTTAGCCATGGAAGAGAAGAGAGTAAACATCCGTTTTGCTTGGAAACTTGGTAAATCAGCTACTGAAACTTACAGAATGTTAAAAGAAGTGTACCGTGCATACCATTTTCGAATGGTATGCACGGTTTCGTGACGGGCGGCAATCCTTTAATGATGATCCGAGATCTGGGCGTCCCTTCAGTGTGCAGATAACTGAAAAAATCGAAGAGGTGCGGAATCAGTTAAAGAATGATCGCTGAATTACCGTGAGATTTTTCGCTGAGTCGATGGGCATTAGTAAGTCTATCTATCATGGGATTCTACGAGAGGATCTGGGAAAACGGAAACTTAATGCCAGATTGGTACCCCGCATTCTGAATGATGACCAACACTTTTGGCTGAGTCGGTGGGCATCAGTATGTGTCTGTCATGAGATTCTACGCGAGGATCTGGGAAAACCGAAACTTAATGCAAAATTGGTACCCCGCATTCTGAATAATGACCAAAAGGAGGTTCGTTCATCGATCTGTTCCGATCTGCTGAGCACTGCAGCTGAGGATCCTGATATTTTTTCCAGAATTATTGCAGGAGATGAAACATCCACAAACCAAGCAACAAAGCGCTGAATGGAGAAGTACCCACTCACCATCGACCAGGAAAGCCCGCATGCAACCATTTACGGCAAAGACGATGCGGATAGCCTTTTTCAATTCGGAAGGTGTAGTCTACAAGGAATTCGTACCAATGAGTCAAACGGCAAATCAAGAATTCTACAAGCAAAGTATTACGACGTTTAATATGAGTCGTCCCCAGTTATGAGAATCCAAAAATTGGTTCTTGCTCGACGATAACGCAAGACTTTATACCGCGTTGTCCGTCCAACAGTTCTTGGCTCATCATCAAATCTCTGTGTTGTCCTGTGGCTTCTTCCTGTTCCCCTGGATGAAACTGGCACTAAACGGACAGTATCATGCAGGCATTACATCTATCCAAGCAGCCGTGACTAAACAACTTGCGTAAATCCCAGAAAGTGCCTTCCAGAACTGTTTTCAGGATCTTCAGAAACGCTGGAAACCGTTTGTTGATTCAGAAAGGCGGTATTTTGAAGGTGACCAGCATTAATTGTGAGTATGATCCTTTTTTATATTATTTATTGCGTCAGTCCTGGAACTTTTCAGACGTAGGTTGTAGAGCGTGAAGGAACGCTCCACAAAGTACTGTCCGCTCAGAATGCAAACCAGCATTGCATCAAATCACGCAAACCCTATGTGATACTATTGGGACTGATACACTAGTACAGTGAGCAGGAAGCTGCACGACATGGGTTACCACGGTCGAAAGCCATCCACTAGCTGTAAATCATTTTAACTAATGTCACACTCACACGCTAATTAGCTTGGTGCAAGGAACGTCGATCTTGGACTGTAAATGAATGAAAAAGTGTGCTTGGACTGACGAGTCACGGTACATAGTTTACCAGTCTGATGGTTTTTCGTGGGTGTGGCTGATTCCGAGAGTAAGGCACCTTCCTGAGTGTATCATCCCGACGATGAAGTTTAGTAGAGGCGGCGTGATGGTATGCAGCTGTTTTTCGTGGTTCCACATGTGCCCTAAGTCGTTTTGGACAAAACAATGGATTCTGAGCTTTACCTAGACGTCGTAGACAATTCTGCACAACCAATCTTGTGGCAGTTCTTAGGGTGAGGTCCATGTCTTTATCAGCAGACAACGTGCCATACTGCTCGCGTTGTCACAAATTACTGAAAACATGGGCTTCGAAATTTTGGATTGACCATTCCAGAGTCCTAACCTGGACCATATACAGAAACTCTGAAACGAATTGGATCGTCGGATGCGTGGAAGAAGAGATCGCCCAGCAAACAAAGCTGAACTGTTCACTGCTTTGAATGCTAAATGATGAAACCTATAGACGGACATCTACAGAAAAATGGTGGATGATTAGAGACCATCATAAGAGCGAAATTTTTCAGTACATAATATTTTCTGAAAATAAAGATTACTGGTGAACCTGTGAGTGTGCGGATATTAATATTGAGGCAATGTACGAAGATTACCCGACACAGATCATTGGATTTTATTTTGAAGTTTAGATGTATCTCTTCTCATATGCTTTCTTTAAGTTTCTAAGACTGCTACTCTATTCAGGATGCGCAAAGAAACTCGTGGATCAGGAATATGACAAAAGTGAGTGATATCATGATCAAAGTAAAGATCCTCAAGTACCAATGGGCTGGACATATTGCTAGAAGAACTGCCCACTGCTGGACAACTGAAATTCTGAACTGGATGGCAAGACCCAGAGGAGCACCAAGAGGGAGAGAGTTGAATGAAATTTGGTATCGTAGTTAAATGGAAGAGGACTGCTCAAGATACAGCGTTGTAGAGGAAATTTGGGAAATTTATTTGGGCGCATGTTATTAACGACCACCGTGAACAGCTCAAGGATTAACGACCACCCTGAATAGCTCCATGGAAGGAAGAGTCTTTCTTTCATCAGGCAACCAATATTTCCCAGTTTTGTACCATGAATATTTTGATGCCATGCATCTTTCCCGACAGTCGTAAAAGTAAATCCCAAGTACAAAAATACAACGAAAATGGGTAGAGGAGGTAGTCAAAATCATTGCTGAAATCTGCTGTCCCATGAAGTGACGTAACAATAGTTAATTTGATTGTTACTCAACGATATACACGGTCGAGTCACGTTATTGTGACCACCTGCTAATATCCAGAGTAACCGCCGTGTGCAGCGTGGACAGCAGCTGGACGGGCAGGGAGTGACTCAATAAGGTGCTGGAAGGTGTTCCCAGGTATATGGAACCATGCTGATTGCAGTGCATGTGATAGCTGTTGGAGGGTGCGAGGTGGAGTATCCATAGAGCGAACAACACGGTCGAGGTGGTTCCACAGATGCTCGATTGGGGTTAAGTCTGGGGAATTAGGGGGCCAGGGAACTACTTTGAAGTCTTCATCGTGCTCTTCCAACCACTCTCGGACATTTGTACCTGTGTGACACGTCGCATTGTCGTGCTGGAAGATCCCATCCGCTCCAGGGAAAACAATCAATATGTATGGGTGTACGTGGTCTGCAAGGATGGATTCATAACGAATTCGGTTTATAGTGCCTTCCACAGGCATGAATGGACCCAGGGAATGCCACGAAAACATTCCCCAGACCATAACGCTGTCCCCACAACTTGTGTTCTTCCAGCAATGGTTGAAGAGTGTTTGTTCTCCGATGTTTCTCGCCTTATACGCCAACGTCCATCTGTTCGATGAAGCAGAAAACGTGACTATCCTTTGCCAATCAGCAGAGGTCCAATTCCGATACTGCCGTGCAAATGCAAGCCTTTTCTGCCGATGCACCTTCGTTAACATAAGTGCAGTGACCATCCGTCTGCATCGGTTCCCTATACGCAGCAGGGCTCGCTGAACTGTCGTTTTAGACACACTTCCGGTAGCCCCCTGGTTCATTCGGCCAGTGAGTTACTCCCCTGTAGTGTTCCGATCGGCTCTCACGCACCTTCTCAGCCGACGTTCACCTCTCACATCAATGGCCGCAGTTTCCACGCCGCTTATTCGCAATGGTGCCATTTCTCCAATCACGATACACTTTAACCACAGCAGCACGCGAACAGTTCACATACTGCGCTGTTTCAGAACTACTGCCACCCTTGTCCCGAAAGCCGATAATCATCCCTTTTTGCAAATCTGATAAATCGCCCACTTTTATCCATGACAGCAACGAGTGATATGTTTTCAGAATGCCTACAGCACACCTCATATACCCTCCAAGCCAACTCCCGACACGTGCCTTCTTTCACTGGCTACGCGCTGTTGACGTCAAAAGCAGGAGATGGTCACAATAATGTGACTCGACGGTGTATTTTACTAAACTATCGCCAATTACGTTTTACAAAAACGTAAGAATATCACATTGCAAACTACGAAAATTACGAGAACCTCATGCTAAATGTGATAAAAGCCATTACAAAAATGTCTGTCAATGCTATGTATCTTTCCCCATAGTGAAAAAGTATGCGTCATAGCGAAATTTGGCTTCCTCTCTCAAGCATCATTGAGGGTTACCTGCTATTGATGAGAGCTTTAAAATGATGTATAGTATGTTGAAGTGCAACCTGCAGATAACCTAGGCTAAAGGTTGCCAATCTTCCTCACGAACATGCTTGCGATTCAGCTTTTCTTTCCGTTTTGAGATCAAAGTTTAGCTTACACATGCGCGGATGGACTTTCGTAGCTGCATCACATTTCATCGTTGTCTGGGACGTTTCTTACGTTCGTCTAAGTCTGAATAAATATATAATAAAATTAATGTTTTTGAAAAACTAAACAGTCGAAATACTTACTATTGCTACCGCCAAAATTTAGTATATACTTTTATGACTCACATATCTTCTTTCATTGATTTTATGACAACAGCATTCATTGATCCATGTACCTAAGTACCACCATGGTGCACGATCGTACACCGTGAGTAAATCATAATATAAATAATTAGTAATTTATATTATGATTTAATTTCACTTAGTATGTACCGGACTGTGGCTCGGTGTAGTCGTGAGTGATGCGAATAAATGCGATGTGTTGTACGTAAAAAAATGCATACTATGGAATCACGCGTTTTATTTCACACCCAGAAGGATCTTGGCATGCGAAAGATGCATTGCATAAATTATCTACAAAGGGTACGAGGGTACAGTCTACATCTTTTTTACGCTTTCCTACCGTAGGTTGAAAAAGCGTATATGCTCCAGCTTTGTCCGTCTGTACGATAACTCGCGTAAAAATTGTTCGATTTCGATGAAATTTTAGTATGTGGTAGGGTACCACCTGGGGACGAACCCATTTGAAGACGGACGAAATGGGGTCAAAGGTCACGACATAGGAGCGGGATCCATCCTATTGTCCGTATGCGTCATAACTTGCGTAAAAATGGTTCGATTTCGATGAAATTTTAGTATGTGGTAGGGGTCCACCTGGGGACGAACCCTATTAAAAATGGACGAAATGGGGTCAAAGGTCAGGACATAGGAGCGGGATCCATTCGATTGAATTTATGCGTCATAATTTACGTAAAAATGCTTCGATTGCGACAAAACGTTATGTTGTTCCAGAGGTACCCTGAACAGCATCTGTTTAATATCATCGAAATGGGGTCGAAGGTCAGGACACAGGAGTGAGATTTATTCCACAGCCATTATCCTCATAACTTGACTAAAAATGCTTCGATTGTGACAAAACTTTATCATGTTGTTCCGGAGGTATACTGAATCGGTTCTGTATAATATCATCGAAATGGGGTCAAAGGTAAGGCCACAGGCGCGATATTTATTTCACAGCCATTATCCTCATAACTTGAGTAATGATTTCCGGCATGTTGGAAAGCGTATCATAATCAATGCACTGCATGATTTTACTAACTTGTTTAAGTAGTAACAGGAAGACAGAAGTTGGCGTTGGAATTAAATTAATTGAAGAATGGAAGGTGTAAAAGAAAATGAACGCATTGATAATAGCAAATAGTTGTCCAAAATCTTTACGATTTACTCAGGCTGCAAATTTTTCTCGAAAACATCTTTTTTTTCATTATGAGGGGTGTAAGCATAAATGCGTTGAAATTCTTGGTACCTTACTATCTGGAAAGTGTTCAGTTTTCTACTTGGGCTCCCACACACATTGATTTCTTTGTACGCGGGCAATGTGATTAGCTCGACTCCTCATCTTAAGCCGCAACGCTGCCGCAATCGGGAAACTTGCTGAATTGGGTCGGCAACATGGCAACATTTGTCACTCCGTGGTGTACAGCCTTTTGTGAGCTCTTAATTGAATCGCTGATGGTTGCTGGTGACTTCATTGATAAAACGAAAGTGCGAACGCTGAAGTGAGAGCGAGTGAGTGAAAGAGAGAGATAGGGGACTCAAAGGGAAGGGAAAAAATTGAAAAGGAGATGTCGCTGCGAACACCCAGTCGAAAGAGATTCGAGAGCAGAGGAAAGCAAGGATCGGTGCCCTGATAAAGGGAGGCTTCCATTGTTGGGCAATATCGGCATTTCCGGCGCTCATTAGCCGTCGCGGATTCATCGCGTGTCTGTATATTTATCAATCGACAGGCCCTGTCAAATGGCAAAGATCGATTGCCCTCCACGTCATTACTTACAATGAAGAGACACGTGTAAGTGAAGCACAGAAGAAATAAAAAAGAATTTCACGTGGTCTGGCTTCCGTTATTAGCACTGCTGGGGACTAATAAGCAGTGCAACTCCCTGCAAAGACACAGTTTGATTTTTGTGCGGATTTACAGTAACATGATCCCTCCGTTGAAAATTGAGGGGCAAAAGGTGAAAGTACTACTTCCTTTTGCACTTCTAACATTGTGAAGTTCGAAAATTAGGAGCTGCCTGCAGAGGCGTAACTAGGCGTTTCTACGCCCGGGGTAACCATAAAATATTGCGCTCCCATCTGCACTTCCCTCTTACGTAAATACATATGTTACCAATTTAACAGTTTCTCTCTCTCTCTCTCTCTTAAATCAAAATTGGCGTCATATTAAACTCTCTCACCAAAAATAAAAAAGGCGAACGCACTCTGCTAGATATCGAGAGATCTGGGTACGATCCCAGCGGTGGCCGGATAACAATTTTTTCGGTTGCTATGTGCTGATTGATAAACGTGGAAAGAGCGATGTCTTTGTTTATTCACTGCCGCCACGTATTTAGAGGATTTTCACCAAACTTTCTCTCAAATCAAAATTGACGTCATATCAAACTCTTTCTCTCAAATCAAAATTGACGTCATATCAAACTCTTTCTCTCAAATCAAAATTGACGTCATATCAAACTCTTTCTCTCAAATCAAAATTGACGTCATATCAAACTCTTTCTCTCAAATCAAAATTGACGTCATGTCAAACTTTCTCTCAAATCAAAATTGACGTCATATCAAACTCTTTCTCCCAAATCAAAATTGACGTCATATCAAACTCTCTCTCTCTCAAAAAAAAAAAAAAAATGCGAACGCACTTGGCTAGATATCGAGACATCTGGGTACGATCCCAGCAGTGGTCGGAAAAAAAAATTTCGGTTGTTATGTGTTGATAAATGTGGAAAGAGTGATGCCTTTGTTTATTCACTGACGCCACGTATTTAGAGGATTTTCACCAAACTCTCTCTCAAATCAAAATTGACGTCATATCAAACTCAAATCAAACTGACGCCAAGGTTAGTATGCTCATCCTGCAGTTCTTGTGATTGCTTTGTGACGTCACTGTCCAAATCGCCATCGTAAGACTACCTAATTGCCACGTTTCTTTGTAGCTGCACCATAGCAGCGTGTCGGAATTATTATTCGTAAACCAGCTGGAATAATCTTCATTAATTCTACCAGATTTTTTCAATGCTCATAATGTTTTCAATTTTTAATTTAAAAAAATTGAGGAATGTAGCCAAGATGCTTTTCGTATTCTTCATAAAGAAATTCTTTATTATATGACAATAATATGTCTTGCTGTGCGTTTGCCTTTTAAATTTATATAAAAACAGCAAAAATTCCCCTTGTAACTAAATTAACATCTAAAAGTATAACCGTTTTCCAGTCCTTTACATTACAAAATGTGCGGGAGGCATTTTTGAAATCTCCGTCATTAAAATCAAATGACTCTGAATTTCTTCTGTATGTAATGTAAATTTGCCTTAAGATAAGCTTTTGTCCTGTGTTCGAGTTTTAAAAATTGTTGACAAGTTATCTTCCTCCATAGCTACAGTTCAGATATACGATTCACATATTGGGACTGTGACGTCACGAATACTCGTCTGAGAGGAAGGCGGGATGGCCGCCCCGGTGGCGCAGTGGTCTAAGGCGTTGGCCTCTGATCATTCGTCCGTAAGGGGTCCGGGTTCGAATCCCGGTCAGGCATGGATGTTGTGTTTGTCTTACGGCACTGGTTCTCTCCCTTCCCTGGAACCAGTGACCCTAAATTAGGGACGGGCGACTGCTTATAGCCCATTGAGTTGCTCACGGTGGTCGTTAAACCTCCAATCCCAATCCCAGAAGGCGGGATGAGCAAACCTTACCGTTTATTAGCATTGAATGTAAGAAACTAACGTCGCCGTTGGGTCTCGGGTGGCCTAGTGGTCAACTTCGTGACTGCCACGGAGAAGACCTCGGGTTCGATCCCAACGATCGCTCGAACCACTTAATATCCGCCGTGCGTCGAATGGGCACGTTAAGACGTCGGGCCCCGGGTACTGGCCTCCCGGTAGTAAATAAGGGCCTCTTCTACCTCGCTTCCGTGTGACTTTCCTATCGGGCACTCTAGCCCAAATCTCCTAGCTTCCTATTTCTAAAGTCTGTTTAAGACCTGGGGTCGGACACTCCCTTCCTAAAATCCTCTACATCTGATCTGAACTAACGTCGCCTAAATATTTTGAAGAAATGCGGATTTTACGCTGTGAAGGTTGCCGAAACTAGTGAACCATACTAGGAGCAAATTTTGTAAACAGACAAATGACAAATTATGGTGCTAAAAGAATGTACCAGAAATTGGTGCAAAAGTTTCAATTACAGTTTTAATCAGGTTGCAAGCAGTGATTTTTGTGCGCTCTCTTGAACTGCGTCCAGGGCAGCCGCTTCGCCTGCCCCGCTCTAGTTACGGCTGTGGCTGTCTATCAGTGGCGATGCCAGCCGCTCAGAGTTGGGTGGGCTATTAGGAGGCTAACAGAATGGGGGCCACAAATTTTGAAGTGTTTGGCAAAAAATTTCGTTAGTGTGCATTTAACCCGTCGCGAATCTTGTTATCCCTAGTAGAAAATAGTTTTCAAGTGAATACTGTACGTAGTGATAAATACACAGTTGACGTGGACCAGGAACATCAAATAGAAGTCATCGCTCTTTCCACGTTTATAAGTGAGTCACGGAAAAATTTCTCATCGGCCGCCACCGGGAATCGAACCCAGTCTTCCAGTTACGCGCCGGATATGCTTTTACTGCACCACAGCGGCCTCGAAATTCTCCAGACTCACAAACGACAAACTGCCAAACCACATGGCAGGGTTGCTTCTTTGGAGCCCCGCACAATGCTGGGGATTCACCACAGATGAACAGCAGCAACTAAACAAATAACTAGACGCTTGAATGATAAATACGCAGTTGGGGGCTCCAAAGAAGCAACCCTACCATGTGGTTTGGCAGTTTGTCGTTTCTGAGTCTGGAGAATTTCGAGGGTGCAGTGGAAGCATATCCGGCGCGTAACTAAAAGACCCTGGGTTTGATTCCCGGTGGCAGCCGATGAGAAATTTTTCCGTGACTCACTTATAAACGTGGAAAGAGCGATGACTTCTGCTGCTTACCATCTTTGGTGAATCCCCAGCATTGTGCGGGGCTCCAAAGAAATAATCCTGCTATGTGGTTAGACAGTTTGTCAGTCTGGAGAATTTCGAAGCCGCTGTGGTGCAGTGGAAGCATATCCGGCGCGTAACTGGAAGACCTTGGGTTCGATTCCCGGTGGCGACCGATGAGGAATTTTTCCGTGACTCATTTATAAACGTGGAAAGAGCGATGACTTCTATTTGACTGTACGTAGTATTTATTCAATGCATGTAGTATGGGAACTTTGGATACGAATCTCTACGGCAAGTTACGATTTCTTCGTAATTTTAGCTTACTCAGGACTTAGGTTCCTTTTTTTTTTTTCTGTCATAAGGCTGTTTATAAATTTTAGTTTGTAACCTAACAAGGAATCTCTCTTTCTCTCTCTCTCTCTCTCTCTCTCTCTCTCATCTTTTTAAATTATACAATAATTACAAAAATGTTGTGTTTCTACTACTCTCTTAGTTATTCTTTCAGAGGACTACCTCCATTTCCCAAAAGTACAAACACTAAATTTAACAAAAAGCTTCGTTTTATACAACAAAATTTCAGTGAATTTGAGAAATTCACGTACGTTTACCCAAGTTCCCTAAAATCTTAGATGGTTGCATCCGCCATATGTTCTTACTACTTAAATATTTTGGGCGGCTAAAGGGTGGGCTCAAAGAAACGTTGGGTGGGCTGCGTCGCATCTGCTGCCTACAACGCATAAAACAAACATGCCTATAAGGAGACCTCGCAGATAGTAACAAAATATTAACTCCCAGTTTGAGTACACGAATATTTGCGTAAAAAGAAATTCATGTATACAACAAACACGTTTAGTGAATAACTAGCATCAGCCAAAATCTTCCTCTATCCAAAGAGCAAGAAAAAAAATTCGTTCAATGCCTTTAAAAAATGGGGCATTTTATTTGTCCGTGGTGATCATTTTAAATTTTTCTTGAAATTATTTCAGTCTTTAAAAGCATGCAATTTTTACTACTATCTTTAGTAAATTACATGACGTAACCAAGAGAATATTCTACCCTTCAAACCATATGATCATGTACAGGATTTTAGGAAGGGAGTGTCTGACCACAGGTCTTAAACAACCCTTAGAATAGGAAGCTAGGAGATTTGGGCTAGAGTGCCCGATAGGAAAGTGACACGGAAGCGTAGTAGAAAGGGGGAGGAAGACGCCCTTATTTATTGCCGAGGGGCCAGTACCCGGGGTCCGACGGCTTAACGTTCTCATCCGACGCACGGCGGATATTTAGTAGATCGAGCGTTCGTACCTGCCTGGGATCGAACCTGAGGTCCTTTCCGTGTCAGTCACGAACGTTGCCCAGTAGGCCACCCGCGGCGTACCCTTCAAACCTTTTACTATTTCACATTTTGTCTCACGATTTTCGAATATATTTCTGGTGATTTCTGGTTCACTACTTTGCTGTTTACCTAAAATATTGAGGATTAGGCGGCAAAATAATTTTCCTGACAAAATATAGCTTTTTATTAACGTTTCGAACTACTTCTACAAATGTAATCTATCATTGTGAGAATTTTTGTTGCACTGAAAAAAATTTTCTGAAATTCACGAGCCATTCTCCGTGATTTCTTTCCTGCATTAAAGAAGCATATTTCTTTCACAACCTTGTCTGTGAAATGACGTAAATAACCTTAAATTTCACGGATTTTTCGTACGCCAGGAAAATTCTGAATTTCCAGAAAACTTTCCGCAATTTCTTTCATACACTATATTGACAAATGTCACCGGACACCCCTTCAAAAGCAAATGACAGAATCCGCTGCGTTGTTAAGATGCGCGGTACAGCGGCAAACGGTATAAAAACAAGCAGTGATGTAGTTCTAAATAAAAAAAGTGCTTTAGCGGTTAACGGACTAGCAAAACAATACACTCAAAAATTTCAAACTTTGATTCGTTATTTTTATTATTATTATTTTTTAATTTTCATCACTAATTACCAATATCAATTTATATTAAAACTGCTTAATCTGATCAATTATAAATAACAGGAAAAATGTAACGTGAGAGACATATCCTAAGATTATAAAATGTTTGTTTAAATACGGCTCTGTGTCATTCTATACGATTTTAAATATGCATTGGGAATATTTGTGAACTAACAGAGTTACATGAATTCCATATGACTAATGCGTCGTTGTTACTAAGGTTATATGGTGCATGTGGATGATTTTTGCATTGCCCGTAAGGAGTCAGTGAATGAGCTCATTGGATTACTTTTATTGGAGTTGATACCAGTGGTGAGTTGTTTAATACAAATGTCCATCACTACCGTTTTCTCTTTGAGCACTGCAGTTTTAACCCTACGGAGTAGCCATCTTCTACAAATTTATTTTGACTGTCTAGACAAAGGAGTTCACATTCTCTTTGTAATAGAATCGTATGATTTGTGAGACACCCAATTGTTTTATCCAACTATGTAGATCAATCTACAATACATAGTATTTGTTTGTTTCTGTGTTTAACAACTACCATGGGCAACTCAAACGGCTATAAGCTGTCGCCGGTCCCTAATTTCGGGTCACTTGTTACAGGGAAGAGAAAATAGCAATTGAAAAAACTAAAAAACAACAACTGCAACATTAGCAGTGAAATGGAAATGCCGATTGCATGGAAGATACTAATGGAAGAAGAGACCAAAAAATGGGAAGGCAAACGGAACAGAAACAATACAAACAGACAGACCTACAGTGATAAGAAAAGATTACTGAGTCTTCAAATCACAAAGGTGGCAATGCAACACATTGGATGACGTATATCACGTAAAAACAAGGATTCCCGACTGAGTACGTGGCATAAACATCCAGCACTTTTGTGGCCATGCACACCACCCATGACTCATCGGGGGGTGGAACTCAGTCTTAGATCGGAACAATGGTCAAAAGCCTGCGCCTCAGACTACTCCACCACCGGCGGCCATTTCTGTATTATGAACATTCGGTTAAGATACGAATATGTTTGCATACAGAACACAGTTTTACCTACATATTTTTAAATGCATGATCACTTAAAAAAGCTCCTGTTCTCACATTCTATTACCACGTAACCACGAAAAGTAAGGCACGCTAAGCCCCTTCTACATCAGTGAAAACAAGCCTGCAGCTTACCGCTATCATCGCACTGTGAGGTTGAGTGAAAATGTCGCTGAACTGACTTTCAGAAAGGAAAGATTGTTGGGTGTTATATTAGTGGGTTGTCCATAAGCGAACCCGAAAGGCGTTTAAACATACCCAAGTCAACTATTCTGGATGTACTGAATAAGTGGAAGACACATGGCGTGCCTGAAGCAGCAAAACGTATCGACAGACCAAAGAAAATCAGTGATAGTCGTCGAAGCCTCAGGAGAGTCGTAACAGCTAATCGACGGAGTACGGCACAAGACCTTAGTATACAGGTGAGTAAAAATGCTGGAAACTCAGTATGTACACCTACCATTTGCAGAGAACTTCATTCCATGAGTTACCGTAGTCGTGCGGCTGCTCATAAGCCATTCATCTCGACTCGGAATGCTACTCGTCGTTTAGCATGGTGTAAAGAACATTTATCGTGGACTTTAGATCAGTGGAAATGGGCCCTTCGGACTGATGAATCCAGATACACGATCCATCAGTCTAATGGCCGTGTGTGAGTATGGCGGCAGCCGGGGGAACGCTATTTACCACAGTGTACTGTTTTTACGGTCAAGTTTGGAGCTGGCAGTGTACTCGTGTAGGGATGTTTTTCATGTTATCATCCCGGTCCATTGGTTATCGTAGACAAACCTGTTAACCAGCACGTCTACCTCTATATTATGGACAATTATGCCCTACCAACTCTGTGGCAATACTATGGAACCGAGCCTTGTTGGTACCAGCAGAATAATGCACCGAGCCATAAAGCAAGGACTGTTACGGCGTGGTTTGACGATAATTCCGTATCGTGTGTGGACTGGCCAACACAGAGCCCTGATCTTAATCCTATAGAGCACCTATGGGATAAATTAGGGCACCACATAAGAAGTTTGGAACCGAGGCCTACTACAAAGCAAAAGTTAGCGGCAGCATTATGTACTAAATGGAAGTGCATACCTATCGCTGTGTTCCAAAATCTCGTCGAAAGCATGTCTCGAAGAGTCAGTGCATGCATTAAGGCCAAAGGTAAACCGACACCGTATTAAGTTATGTCAATAAATGCTGTGTTGTGTTTTTCTTCTAGGTGCCCGGTGACTTTTGTCAGTGTAGTATATATTAACGGTAAATTACAGTTTTTAAGATGTGTTAGCAAAAAAATCTGAATTTTCAGAAACCTTTCCTCAACTGCTTTTGTATATTAAAGGCAAAACTCCGTTCTCACTTTTTCCATATCCATATGACGAAAACATTCCGGTGATAGGAGTGATTCGCTGGAATACTTGAGGTTTGATTAACTGTTAAATTTCAATCATCTGTCGAAGGATCTGATTTTACAGTTCTGTAGCGAGATCGGATACAGTGCATAGCATACCGCATGAAATTTTGGTTATGGTGGCACCAGATATTCTTTCCTCTCTCCCACATTTTGTGTGCCAGTTATTGCATATTGTGTTATAGTAAAGAAACCGTGCACTTAAATTATTGTACAATGATGATTATACGATGCCTGTGTATCAGTCTGTGACAAAATCTATTATAACTATCAAGAGTAAATTTTACATTTAGAAGTTTTGTTAAATAACACTATAATGCAGTACATTGCACCTTTTCTTAAAGGTAATCGAAAGTCATTGTCAGTTTAAAAAAGTTCGCAAGTTCCACACCATTCTTTTGCTTCTAAGAACCATGATGAAAAAAATCGTAACTTCTAATAAGTTCTCCTACAGAAAAAAAAATTAAATTATTACGAACCAATTCAGAAAAATAAATGAGCTCCAACAGAAACCAAAATTACTAAATTCACCGCATTAAAAGCAAAAGGCCTTTCATCATTTTGCTACTAGATTTCTATCTGATACGTGAGAACTCTTTCGGCGGCTTTCCGGCTCAAGAGCAGCTCGTGCCAGAGTTGAAAACGGGTCAAAATTTCGGACCTGACCCGATCCGACCCGATCCGCACCTGTAACTGACCCGGACAAATCTGCTTTGAACTGCAAATTCGAAACTCACTTTATATTTATGTACAAATAAACGTAATATATATATTCATCCCAATACCTGCTTGATATTTAGTAACTGAAATTCTTTTTTAATAATAAAATTTGGTTACTTGCTAAATTTTAGTGCCATTAAATTTTAGTGCCACTCTTTTGCGTAATCCAGAGGTAATAGCTGACTATGACCGTGACCATAGAGTATATTACAAATGGGAATCATTATTTACAATTACACAAATGCATTTTTTTAATGTATTTAGATTGTTCACTCTTTCATCCACGCTTTGATGGAGGTGCGCATACTTTCATATGGTCAGTCATATTTTTGGTTCCATAATCTTTTATTACACCGTCGACATCTTTCTTTGTAATTATACACTTTCCACATTTTGAACAACAAGCAAAACAAAACAACACAGAATTATTCATTGGTTTCTTAATGAGACGAAACAATTTCCAGCATTCACTTTTCCCCTTGTGGTTTTGAACAAGCGCGTATTTGTTGGCCTCGACGCCTTCCTTAACCTCCTTTAATATTAAATTCATCCATATTAACAAATAAGGAGTTAATTTCGACATGACATGTCATGGAAACGGGATGTTAGCACATCAATCGAAAACCTCTGAATGTTCAATGTAAAAGATGCGATGTGAAAAGTAACTGTTAGTCATTCAGTGAACTTCGCACGGAGAGAGTGAATCAGCTGAGAAGCAGGCGAATGGCGTTTGCCTGTACCTTGCCCTGAACAATCGCACTGTGAAATAACGCAAAGGAAGTATCTTTTTACGATATGGTGTCGGTATGTCTGACGTCGGTCGGTGGAAATCTTCGTTGCTTTAAGAAAGAGACAATATTTTTGCATGGCAAATCATTATTCACTAGGTGGGCACCAGTATCGACTACAGAACTGCAGAACGCGCATTATTTATTTTTTTCTTTTGGAATATGTTTTTCTCTTTTTCAAAAATAAAACGGGAACAAAACCGGGTCAAAATCGCGTCAGGAACACATTGACCCGACGACCCGTGACCCGTTTCCATCTCTGATGCATAGAGATATCGCGATTACAACTAATGCAGTACTTGATGAACTACAGAGGAGTAACTAGTCATTTCTGATCCCGGGGCAAACCACAAAAAATGCCGCCCCGGTGGCGCAGTGGTCTAAGCGATGGCCTTTGATATTTCGTCCGAACGGGGTCCGGGTTCGAATCCCGCTGAGGCATGGATGTTGTGTTTGTCTTACGGCACTGGCTCTCTCCCTTCCCTGGAACCAGTGACCCTAAATTAGGGACGGGCGACTGTTTATAGCCCATTGAGTTGCTCACGGTGGTCGTTAAACCTCCAATCAAAAAAAAAAAAAAAAAAACACAAAATGTTGCGCCCTTATCTGTCTTTCTATTATACACACAAACAATCGCGCGCGCGCGCGTTCAGCTTTTCGCATGTCTCGGAGAGTTTTGGCCTTCAGCATCACATCAAACGGGCCAAATCTAGCTGGCAGTCGTGACTCACAGCCACAGTACTGATCGAATAATTCCCAGAGAATCTTCAACAAAGTGAACGACATCCTTATCTTCTCTAATTAAAATAAGAGCGGCATCCTTATATACATCGAACTAAAGAAAAACAGAATCCTTATCTTACCCATCCAACTAAAGAATAGCATTCTTATCTTATCCAACTAAAGAAAAATACCATCCTTATCTTATGCACCCAACTAAAGAAAAATAGCATCCTTATCTTATCCATCCAACTAAAGGAAATCCATCCCACTAAAGAAAAGGGACATCCTTATCCATCCATCTAAAGAGAAGCGACATTTTTATCCATCCATCTAAAGAAAACTGACATCCTTATTCATCCAACTAAAGGAAAACTTGGAGCCCCATTGTTGTCGACGAAGACAGCGGTTCTGCTTTACTTGGACGTACTATACTATACAACTGCGCGCTCATTTCTGAATGTAAGCAAATGGCATCCCCTGAACATTTGGAGGAAGAAATCTGAACTTTACGTGTGCCGGAAACTGGTGTAGAAGTTTCAATTCCAATTTTAAGCAGACTGCAAGCCGTGATTTTTGAGCCCTGGGTATCCGCCCTGTCTGCCCCTTCCTAATTACATTTCTAATGAACTATCTAAAATTGCACGTCGAATTGAGTTACGTTTAAAATAAGTCAGAAAATAAATATTTCACACTGTAACGGGGGCATTGTTTACTTTTAACATTTAAGATTATACCATGCATTGTTGGGGTATGAATCCACTAAAAATGTTAACTGATTAATCAAAATTCTTTAGTCGATTAATCGGTTGATTGAATCGTCCCTTTAAAAAAATTGCCTGCAATACTATTTCTGGGAAGACTTTTTTTTTGTAAACCCTCCCAATACCAGCATCCTGTATACGCTACTGGCCAAGAGTCCATTAATATGAAACAAATGCTCAAGAAGATGGCTAGAATTCTATTAAAATGTTTTGACAGGAAAGGCAGCAAAAATAAAAACATTTTATTTCGTCTCAATTTACTTTGCCATTGTTTCCGACAATCAGACGAAAATGTTGTTAAATTTCTGTGAAGTTTTTTATCCTTTAATTATTAACTTACCTACTCCACTTTTATGAAAATGTGTCCCCATGCTTTCGAGAAGTTGCTATTAAAATACACAAGCATCGTTATTTGAAATGAGAGGCTGCATGAGCGTCTTCGTTCTCATTAGTTAAAGCCCACGATTAACCAAATCATTTGTTTCAGTGTTACCCTTTCCCTTACAACTGCTTTTAACAACTCAGGAATTATCTTCAAAACTCTTCCTGAGACATAATTTCCTTACTCAGGTGTTTAATTGCGCAGTAAATCCCAAAGGAATCTCACAAACTCGCGGAGAGGGGGCTTTTCATCTAATTCAAGCAACGAGGGCCATTAGAAAAGTAATCTACCTAGATATGAAGGAATTGAGGAGCACTCAAATTTGCTTTATTGCTTTTCAATATATTCCCCTTTAAGATCAATCTCTAATTCATGGTTAGAGAAGAAAGCCCAGAAAAATAGACGTGCTCTTCATTTGCCTCAAACCATTCGGAAACAGCATTCTTGATCTCTTTGTCACTCGAAAAACGGAGTCCTCGCATGTTTTTCTCAAGATGCCTGAAAACAAAATAATGACAAGGAGCGAAATCTGGGCTATAGAGTGGATGTTGTAATTCTTGGAAACCACAGTTCAAAATGGCAGACTGTATGTAATTTGGGACCTGTTCACTGGAGCATCGTCGTTCAATAAGAGTATTCCGTCGCTCGGCTTATCTCTGTGCTTTCCCTTAAGGATATCTTTGGAGCATATACTCATCAATGATGGAAACGAAAATTCATATTCTGCAGTATAAAAAATGAACCAAAAGCTTTGAAAAGTGGTGACACGATAAGAAATGCCCTAAAGCTGAAGGTGTGGTGTAGTAGCTGCAAAAAATTAAGGCATTTATATGTGCAATAATAATTGTAATTTAACGGTATGTGGCGGTATTTACATTCCCAAAAGTCGTTAGGAGGAAAACAATATAAAACTAAGCTTTCTGCAAATACTTATCACCATAAGTCATTGAACAACTGCTTATCTGCTTATGATCTGCTTATTGGTTCTATAGTGCTGCTAAAAATCTAGATTACTTTTGACAACACTAGATGGCACTACTTGTGTTTGTTTCAGTTATGGTAATATGTACGTATTTACTCAACGTTTATTTTTATATTTTATTTTTTCCTAACGAATATTTAGAATGTAGTGACGGCACATGCCGTTACATTAATATTTTCATTACGCATATAAATAACTTGATTTTTTCGCAGTTTCTACATCATACGTTCAACTTTAGTACATTTCGTATCGTGTCGCCAATTTCCAAAGCTCTTATTTCATTTGATATATTTCAGAATGTAAATTTCAATTTCCGCCATTGGTGAGTGTAGGCTCGAAAGACAGCCTTAATGGCATTCCGTAGACCTTTCAAGCAGGCAGCGCAGACAACTCCAGTGATTGTCGTTTTGTGAGGCATGTAATCCACTTGCAGAATTTCCTTGGAGTCCCAAACGATCGTCACCGGGATATTTCCCTTGAATACCTACACTAGAGACTTGCACGGGACTGAAATGTTTGACCCAACCCGACTGAGACAGGCACTGTCTCTCTCTCTCCCTCCCTGAAGCCATTGGCCCTAAACTAGGGACGGGCGACTGCTTATAGCCTTTAGAGTTGTTGACGGTAGTCGTTAAACCCCGACAGAAAATAGGGAATACTGTATTTTATATTCAAACATATTCACGTGGAATGTTCGTATTGGAGAGTCGTGAGGCTAAACAGTCGAATAAATGCAAAGGTTCTAGAGTACAGAGAATGAACTCCTTTGGCAGTCTTCAAAAATAATGTTACAGGAAGCGTAGCTTTTCTCTCTCTTTCTCTCTACTTAGGTTAAGTCTGCAATGCTAGGAGGGAAATCAACTCAGAAAAAAATTAAAGTAAACAGGCATATACGCAGAGTGAGAGGTGTTTTATTGTTTGTGACGTGCCTACCCCAAGGTGACGTACATGTCTAGGCGGGAAAGCTGCAGTGACAAATTTCGTTGGTGTAGCTTAATTGGCAAACCATTCAACTCCGGAGCAGGAGGATGCGTATTCAATACTCCACCACCGGCAAATGACGTTTACGCTATAGGTTGCGAAATGCATTTCTATAACACTTGCCACCAGGTTCAACAAACTGAGCCCATTATTTGATTCCTTATCGGTAACACAAAATGCTCCAGCGGCCAGAGGTGCTTCCTTCTGGTGTTGAACATGCCCCACGGCGCTGTTCTCCACCTTTCATTGAAGGAACTTGTGGCCCTAAATCAGGGAAGGGTAACTGCCTATGACGTGGTCGTTAAATCCCGAAAGGAACAAACGTAACACGAAAGATAGAGTAGTGTGCAAACTTACTGGGAGAAGCCCAGGTTGTCTTGTAATTTTGATTTGGTACACAGGTATGGATCTAACAATTTTTCCTTGCCATGGGCTGTTATGGGTGATTGACCTTGAACAGCATGAACCGGTTTGATTGGTTTTGTGTGCCAGAGTTTGTGGTAGGCGCATGTTGTTCTTGCTATCTAGGTGAGGCAATGTGTGTTGCTTGTTACGTGAAAATGACATTGCTCCAAAGAGGGTAAATATTCTTGCTTTTACACAGCACACGCCTAAAACTGTGGAAGAAATTGTCTCTGCTGTTGGCGTGGGGAGATCTAGCATTTCTAGAATTGAGGGCAGAAATTGAAACTGTTAACATAAATAGCATAAACATACATCAATCATAAAAGCTTAAGGTAGCAATCTTAAACGCACGATAATTAAAATACTACGCAGGCTTCCGATGAAGCGAAGAACTTATTTATTGTGTAAATTAAACGATTACAAATAAAGCCGTGAGAACTTTCGGTCTTCCTAAAGACCATCCTCAGATGGAAGTACTGAAGGAGCATTTTGGGTGGGGAGACATATAAGTAACCTACAGGCGTGACGTACAGAACAGGTGATCATGTTGTCAATCTAAATATGATGATTTTAAATCGATAGATGAATACATACACTCAAATGGTTAAATTATCAAATAATTAACATACAAGACAAGTAAGACGCAGAAAAAGAAAAAATGAATTTGTCACTCAAATAAGCGCTTAGACAATATTGATAAACATACATCTTGCGGAAACTTCCACTGTGCCGTCTGTATCCTCTAACTATTTTTACCACACACACATAGATAAATTTAAATGAAAACCATACGACCTAGAAACTACATAAAAAAGACTGATAGATGAAATTCGACAGCATGTTGGGACAATGAAATAAATTACTTTGTTGTTGTTCTGAGCCTTGCGCCTTTTGGCCATGTATGTCCCATGTATCACAAAACTCCGATGATCATTCAATTGATCATGAAGAAGGAAAAAAGCACCCCCAAGACAAAGTTCTGAATATTATTACTTTCTACTGCAAATTCCCAGTGTTTTTACTAAACGCACTCACGCCTCCAGAAGTTCAACATAAAAATTAGCAAACAGAATTAATGAGACGGCAAAAATCTTTGTAGTGCCTCCCAAGAACTCAAATGACAGTCAGATTTCCAGGGAAAGGTAAGCGCCCCTCTTGCCCCTCCCTATGGGTGCCGATGTACTGGATCATTGTCTCCAAAAAGGAAAGGGAAATGTGAAAGAAAATGTAGACCAGAACAGATAAAATTCTACCCAAAAATTGCCAAATTCACTCTCAAAATAAAAAATAAGGATCTTTAGAGCCATTTATTAGTTAGTGGTGTTAACGTTGGTGCGTCAACTGTACGGCGTAGTCATGTTGAAGCTGGCCGGAAGGCAAGAAAGCCAATAAAAAAAAGCAATTGTGGGCGTGTTGGCGTCTGCCATGAAGGAAAAACGTCGGGCATTTGCACTAAAGTCTAAAAATGTAGAAGCTGTGATAACTGGATAAAGATAGTTTTCTCTGATGAGACACGTTTTGTTGTTCACAGATACACAGCAAACGTTGTCAGACGAAGCACTGAAGAGCCCGTGAAAACTGTGCACCTTCAACAAACTGTAAAATACCCTCCGATAGCGATGTTTTGTGGGTATTTCACCAGTGGGCCTGTGAACCTAGTCCCAATCGATGGCGTGCTAAATTAATGCGTCAAAATACATTGAAATTCTAATATGTAGAGTTGTGCCCTTCCTGCAGACCTTTGCAAATGGAAAAGGCATATTTCAGCATGGCTTATCATCAAATAGAAGTCATCGCTCTTTCCACGTTTATAAGTGAGTCACGGAAAAATTCCCATCGGCCGCCACCGGGAATCGAACCCAGGGTCTTCCAATTATGCGCCGGATATGCTTCCACTGCACCCTCGAAATTCTCCAGACTCACAAACGACAAACTGCCAAACCACATGGCAGGGTTGCTTCTTTGGAGCCCCGCACAATGCTGGGGATTCACCACAGATGAACAGCAGCAACTGATCAAATAACTAAAAGGCGAATGAATGGTAAATACGCGTAACTAGAAGACCCTGGGTTTGATTCCCGGTGGCGGATGATGATAATTTTTCCGTGACTCACTTATAAACGTGGAAAGAGCGATGACTTCTATTTGATGTTCCTGGTCCACGTCAACTGTGTATTTATCAGCATGGCTTACTTTGCCACATGCCTCAAGTCGAAAGTAGTAAAGAAGTTCGGGCAGGGAAACAGGACCAATGTGTCGGATTGAACTGGAAATTCTCCAGACTTAAACTCAATTGGAAATTTAAGTATTCTGAAAAAACGCCTTAAGAAAACGGACTGTTCAACAAAGAAACATTTGATAAATAAAAGTGTGGTTCCACGATAATGAAGTGAAAAACATTTGCTCTAAGCTGGTGGAGTCAATGCCAAAACACGTTCAAGAGGTCACTGCAGCCAAAGGAGGATGTATTTTATACAACTGTAAAGCAAGGTTACAGTATGTTACTTTTTTCTTAAAATGCGTAAAAATTTGGAGATTTATCCTTTGTCCCAATCAGTTTGCGCACTGCTCCACTTTATGCTACCTCCTCAAGACCTTACCAAAAGCGACGTATAATTCACATTAGAGGTCTGCACTGGCCTTAATTTGAAAGCCCGGCCCGTTTCAGACTTTCATCTATCGTTCTCTGCCACTTATTGCAAATATAACGCAAGGCTTCTGCTTCCTCTAGAACAGGGGTCTTCAACCAGTGACAGCGGAACACTTTTTAATGGCCCGCGAGACGCCAGCAAAGGAAATTCTAAAATGGTAACAAATACATTTTGGAAATGGTGAAATGAATATTCAGATACCTTGAGTGCATAGGCTTTGAAATTCCCAAATCAGCTATGAGCTATGCTGCCATAAATTATATAACTAAAAATTTCAAAGTGTTCTGAAAAATATAGGCATATCAGGTACCTACTTCGGAATTTTTGGTAACATAGATATCACATTAACTGGATCGTTCCTGTTTCCGAAAGTTAGTTTTAGGATTCAAAATCGCTCTGAAATAATGGATATTCATCGTAAACACATGCATTTTTACTTTTCACGTGATGCGTGAGTGCTATTCCATTTTGTCATGTTGTCCGCGATTCTGAAAAGGCAGAAGACCTCCTGCTCTAAAGAATTAAAACTGCTCTACACTGTAAAAAAATTATGAAATTCCCTTTCCGTGATTAATTTCGTGAATTAACGAAGCATATTTCTGATACAGCCTTTTCCGTGAAATAACAGAAAGAAACCTGAATATTACGGAAGCCATGCAGGAAAATTCTCAGTTTACAGAAACCTTTTTTACGCTTTCCGACCGTAGGTTGAAGAAGCGTTTATGCTCCAGCTTTGTCCGTCTGTCGGCACGATAACTCGCGTAAAAACGGTTCGATTTCGATGAAATTTTAGTATGTAGTAGCTGGTAGGGGACACCCTGGGGACGAACCCTATTGAAAATGGACGAAATGGGGTTAAAGGTTACGACATAGGAGCGGGATCCATTGCCCTTATGCGTCATAACTTGCATAAACATGGTTCGATTTCGATGAAATTTTAGCATGTCGTAGGGGACCACCTGGGGACGAACCCTATTGAAAATGGGCGAAGTGGAGTCAAAGGTCAGGACATAGGAGCGGGATGCATTCTATTGCCCTTACGCGTCATAATTTGCGTAAATATGGTTTGATTTCGATTAAATTTTAGCATGTAGTAGAGGACCACCTGGGGACGAACCCTATTGAAAATGGGTCAAGTGGGATCAAAAGTCAAGACATAGGAGCGGGATCTATTCCATCGCCCTTATGCGTCATAACTTACGTAAAAATGCTTCGATTCAGACAATACTTTATCATGTTGTTCTGGAAGTATAACTTTACCGGTTCTGTTGTATAGCATCGAAATGGGGTCAAAGGTCAGGTCATAGGAGCGAGATTTATTCTACAGCCATTATCCTCATAACTTGAATAATGATTTCTGGTATGTTGGAAAGCGTATCATAAATCAATGCATTGCATGATTTTACTAACTTTTTTTTTATTATTATTGGGGTTTAACAACCACCGCGAGCATCTCGATGGGCTATAAGTCGTCGCCTGTCCCTAATTTAGGGTCACTGGTTACAGGAAAGTGAGAGAGCCAGTGCCGTAAGACAAACACAACATATCCATGCCTCACCGGGATTCGAAACTGGACCCATCTGGGACGAATGATCAGAAGCCATTGCTTAAACCACTATGCCAGCGGGACGTTCAGAAACCTTTCCGCAATTCCTTTCTTATATTGACAGTGAATTGCCGTTTTTTAGATCTGTTAACGGAAATTTCTGAATTTTCAGGATCCTTTCAGCAATTCCTTTCATATATTAACGGAAAACTCCGTTCTCACTTTTTCCGTATGCATATGACGAAAACATTACGGTAATAGGAGAGATTCGCGCGAATACTTGGTGTATTTAACTGTTAAATTTCAATTGTCTCTCCAAGAATCTCATTTTGAAGTTCTGTAGGGAGATCGGATATTGTGGATAGCATATCGCATGAATTTTAGTTATTGTGGCACAGGATATTTCTTTTGCCCCCCCCCCCCATTTTGTGGACAGCATATCGCATGAATTTTAGTTATTGTGGCACAGGATATTTCTTTTCCCCTCCCCCCCATTTTGTGGACAGCATATCGCATGAATTTTAGTTATTGTGGCACAGGATATTTCTTCCCCTCTCTCCCATTTCGTGCACCAGCTATTAATATTATGTTACCGTAAGAAACCGGGTATTTTACAGGTGATTGTACGATGTCTATGTAACAGTCTGTGGAGTGCTTCAGCTAAAAGCTGTTACAGCTATCAAGAGTAAATTTTATATTTAGAAGTTTTATAAAATAATACTATAAAACAGTACGTTTCACAATTTGTTGTTGTCAGTTTTAAAAAAATCTCAAGTTCCACTACATTCTGTGGCTTCGAAAGATCACGTGAAAAAAAAAACTTAATTTGTGATAAGTGTTGCTATAGAATAAATGAAATTATTAAAAACGTATTCAAAACCATAATAAGTTCCAACAGAAATGTAAATAACTAAATCACCCGAATTTCTCTGGAGTAAGGGCTGAAAATTTCAGCGTTTTCGATTTTGCGAAATTTCTGTCTAAATACGGAAAACTTCAAACGGACTTTTCTGAAATAAACGGAACTAGACGAAACCCGCCGGAATCGACGGTTAGTTGTTCTTTTTTTCTTTTTTTTTTTTTGAAAATAATAAACTCATATGAAACAACAAATGTAAACTTTGATTGACAAATTCATTCACCCACTTCAGTAAAGACAATAGTTCAGGTCCGTGATTTTTTTTTTTTTTTACTGAAGTTTTAATGATCACCGTGAGCAACTCAATGGGCTATAAGCAGTCGCCCGTCCCTAATTTAGGGTCACTGGTTCCAGGGAAGGGAGAGAGCGAGTGCCGTAAGACAAACACAACATCCATGCCTCACAAGGATTCGAACCCGGACCCTTCACGAACGAATGATCATAAGCCAGCGCTTAGACCACTGGGAGATGTGACGTGCCTGCACTGCCGGACGTACGTGAGATAAAGGCAGATAGCAGCGAGAGCATACGTCTGCGTAGCTCAGTTGGTAGAGCGACTTATTCCGGAATAAGGGGACTCTGGTTCGATGCACGGAGTGGGCAAAAAAAGGCGGAGAAATTTACTTCGTTATAAATACGAAAGTTAAAAATAAACGGGCCCTTTGAAACACTGGAAATTTCGTTAAAAGACAGACACTTACCGGCAATTTTGCTGCACGTTGTTTTCAGAATTTTCCGTGAACACACAACACTTATTTTTTTACAGTGTATTGAACTGACTTGTCTTGATAGTATAAGGAATACAATGCACCAGTCTACATATTTCTCTTACATATACACTGAAGTGCCAAAAACTCATGGGATAGCTGTATGCAAATTTTTAACTGGCGCTGCCGTCGTATTTCCAAGTGTGCCTTTCATCTTACAGCCCGACTTATCGGTCTCAGCTATAATTAATCAACGCATCCGGTGTCGGTGGGGTCTGACGTTTTATCTCGTGAACTTCGCCATTTGATTATGTTCCGTGAGATGAAAATATTATTTTAAATTCAGGAGCAAAATGTTAAACCTTACAAGTACATGCCTGGCCTGGCCCGGCCCGGCCCGAGCCCGAAAATTTTCAATTAACTGATGAAAATAAACGACCGGCCCGGCCCTTGCAGAGCTCTAATTCACAGGTATACTGATTCGTGTTGAAAATTTGGAATGGTATCGAATGGCAGATTAGTATTTATAGAAAAACGGTTATCATTGATTCTTTTACTTAAAATAGTCCGATTAAAGCAACTTTCATGGAAATTGATAAAATAATTCGAAACAGAAATTCAATAAAGCTGCTAAATGATAAAAACAATAGATCAAATTTTAAATTGCTTTTGAAAATTTTGAGAATCTTTTCCCGGGTTGTTTTCACCGAATCCGCTCACTGCTGAGACAACTTTTTTCTTAAAACTACCTCACTGCACGGCAGTAATTCAATATCGTCTTTAAGTACTTTAATAGCATGCAGTAAATGATTGTGTTTGACCTTACTTTTCTGCTCTATATTTCGTGCCCTAGAACTGCCAAAAATCTCAGTTCAACACTGTTTTATTCTTTTATTTTTGGCAGAGAGGCAATTCTACGTTGGGAAACAGTGACGTCGATAGATGTCAGTGTATGTCGCGGCTGTCAACGATGATCTGACGTCACTCAGATTTTTTAAGCCCTTCTCTCAACTGTAAATAGTCCAGTCGTCAGAGGTAGATGATCTTCGTCTGAGCTGCTTTGACGATGAGGGTATCTCCCATGTTAATTGCTTCCCTCCCCAAATTCCAGTTCTCCAGACCCTTTCTTGTTCTACGATCATGAGAAGCTATTTTAGCCCCGCAATATCTACACACCCCCTAGGGACCTTCCATACGGCTAAGAGGCACAGAACAAGGAGCCAATGCCAGGAAAGTGTCCTAACAGCCACCTGTGTCGGACGAAGAAAGAACAGCTTTACATTTCGTAAACATAATCTGAGATGTCTTGCAGTTTTGAACACTGTTCCCATACTTTTAAAGCTCTTGTAAATAGTGCGTCGCGATCCATGAATTTTGTTCAAGGAGAGCTCCTAAATTTTATTTAGGATTTCAAAAGTGTTATTTAACCAACATGAAATTGTAATTAAAATTCCAGACCGGAAATTACACTACAGCTCGCTTACAACTTCCTCTATTTAGAAGACACCTCTGTCGGGGCCTGAACAAGCTTTTCTTATCTAAAGGGAAGGAAGGGGGGGGCGAGAGCTGAAATTACCACCCTTTACAATTCAAAACTTTCTCACTTCCACTCAAATAATACGAAGCTTTTATTTTCTCACGCCTCCGTTACGTATAGGAAAGTATTATGATCGTTCACAAACCATACTTCCGGTTTTTGACATAATTTTACCAAAAATGCAAACACTAGATAAATACCCAAGAGCCAACGGTTGTACACTCAGTAGACAAAATATTAGCGATAAAGGTGATGGGTAGTGGATATAGGCATCCCCGCGCAGAGTGGAACAAACCAAAACCGAACGCAGGCATTAAATAGGCGGACAGCAGAGCTTCCCAACAGTGTATCGCAATTGACGAACATAGGTAAACATGGTGGTCTGAGTAACTTTGATCATGGACGCATTGTCGGCGCAGGACAGATGGGTCATTTTATCGCCCAAGTGCTGATAACCCTGAAGTTCCCGAGGGCAACAGTATCAACGGTGTACCAGGAGTATACCATCGACGGACGTACCAGCGCCCAGAGAGCGAGCGATGGCCGACCACACACCATTGATGACCAGGGTTGACTTTTACAGACTGACCAATGGGCAACGGCGGCGTAAATCCCATCCAGGTTAAATGTCGGAGGTCCAAGCAGCATCAGCGAGCGAACGGTATGACGCACGCTGCATACCATGGATTACCGGAGCCAACGCCCTACTCGTGTGCCACTCTTGAATGCTGGTCATCGGAAAGTATACCTCGCCTGGTGCCGGGAACTTTAAAACTGGACCACTGCAGAATGGCACCGAGTCGTGTGGTCAGATGAATCCCGTTTCCAGCAGTACCGAGGTGGCGAGAGGGTGCGGGTGTGGTGTCGACAGCATGAGGCCATGGCCCCATTGTGCCAGGTCAGCTCTGCTCAAGGCTGTGACTCTGTGATGATTTGGGGAGCCTTCTCATGGGACACATTAGGTCCCTTAGTGTGTCTGGAGAGGTCCTTAACCACTTCGCGCTGCCAGCATGTGTTGGCTGATCACCTACACGCTTTCATGGCCTACGCAGATATTATGGCCGATGGTCTGTTTCTGGAAGACAATGTACCGCCCCACCGGGCCGCAACCACCCAGGCATGGCTCAAGGAACACTCATCTAAGTTTGAAACCATTCAGTGGCAACCTAGATCTCAAGATTTGAACCCCATGGAAGCTGTCTGGGATGCCGTGGAGCGGAACATCTGATCCATGTATCTTGGACTGATGTCTCCGGCGGAGTTGTGTACAGTACTGCAACAGGCACGGTTGGCATTACCTGCGGCACCTGGTGGAGTCGATGCCTTGAAGTGTTACGGCTGTTATTCGCGCTAGAGGAGGACCAACACGCTATTAGGTTGGTATCTGTAATGTTTTGTCCGATGAGTGCAAATATCAAGTGAAATGTAAAACTTATGTGAAGGACAACACAACACACCGTAGAAATGCAGTATAAAACACGAACGACCGTAAAACGAATGACTATCAGATAGAGAACGTAACAATAGGAAGATGCCTTCGGGGCAGGGCTTGGAAAAATTCCGTTCAAGGTTAAACGCTCAGAGCACAAATGACCAAACAGCTTTCTTCCCTATAGCGAATTCGGAAAGTACACGAAGGTTGGTCATATACACATTGTTTTATATACCTCAGTACGCTGTTTCAAACAAATCTTTTCATGCATATGAGGAGTTCACACTTCATAGTGTAAGTTACTTTGTACCCTGGTTAGCTACGCTGAATACTGTACCCGGCTAACTCAAGTCCTTAAAAATACGGAAGTCTATAACTTTCCTTTGAGTTGCAGTTTTCAGTAAATTTATTCATACGTAGTGCATTCCTATTTTTTACACCCACAGAGTATGAGTTTTTACATCTGGTATGGCCATTCTGGGAGGTAAATGGCTCTCCCTGCCCTCCTGGTAGCTAGGCCTTGCCTCGGACACAACTTAAAAATCAATACGCATTTCTGTCACCCCAAAATTCTGTTCGATATTATTTTAACAACCCTGCTTTTAACACAATTGCTGATGTCAATCTCGGTTTTAACCTTGTTCATACACCGATGAAAATTACATTATGACCACCTACTCTAAGCTGTAGGACCCCCTTTAGCCCGCAAAACAGCTGCCACTCGGCGAGCCATCGATTCGATGAGGTGGCCATAGGTATCCTGGGGTACCTGGTACCATAATATCAACAGCATGCTCTCCAGTTCCCGTACATTTCGAGGTGGTGGTCATTCAGCACGAATCGACTTTTCCAAGTCGAACCACAAATGTTCGATTGGGATCATGTCAGGTTAATTTGGAGGCCAGGGCATTAACAGAAAGTCACCAGCATATTTATCAAACCACTCCTCGATGATTCTGGCAGTGGAGCATGGCGTATTTTTTTTTTTTTTTTTTTTTTTTTTTTGATTGGAGGTTTAACGACCACCGTGAGCAACTCAATGGGCTATAAGCAGTCGCCCGTCCCTAATTTAGGGTCACTGGTTCCAGGGAAGGGAGAGAGCCAGAGCCGTAAGACAAACACAACATCCATGCCTCACCGGGATTCGAACCCTGACCCCTTTCGGACGAATGATCAGAGACCATCGCTTAGACCACTGCGCCACCGGGGCGGCCATGGCGTATTATCCTGTTGGTAATGGCCATCACCAGCAGGAAAAACAGTTGCCATGAATGGGTGAACTTGGTCTGCAACGATGTTCAGATACCTGACAGCTGTCAGGGATTGTGCTATTGGGATAATGGGGCTTAAAGTGTTCCAAGAAAACATCGCCCGCAGCAAAACACCGCCGCCGCCGGCCTGTTTCCGCTCAACAGTGCATCCATATGCCATAGCCTTCGTTATTAATCGGCGTGTCCGCGCCCGGCCATCTACGTGATGCACCAGGAATCTTTTTTCGTCAGACCAGGTCACTTTCTTCCAATCATCCACGGTCCAATCTCGATGATCTTGGGCCCATTTCGTACGTTGTTGGCGATGACGTGGAGTGAGCATGGCGATCCGACTCGGTCTTCGGCTACGCAGGCCCATGCGCAGAAAACTACGATGAACTGCGTGCTGTGACACATTGCTCTGATCACCACTGTTGTAGCTGCGGGTTATTTGTCGCACTGTGGCTGCGGTCGCTGTGAACAATGCGCGACAGTCTCCGCTCCCCTCTGGCATCAATGAGCTGCAGACGACACACGGCTGGACGACGGTTCGTCGTTTGGCCATCTGTGCACCACTTTTGATACGTACTCACTATAGCGGCACGTCAACACCCTACAAGCCGCGCCGTTTCTGAAATCATAGACGTCGTGCCATCACAATTTGTCCTTTATCAAACTCCGATAAATCTGTAGCTTTTCCCATTCTGACTCCTAACACTCTACTGACCGATGGCGAGTCCTGGGGTTGTATGTATACTGCTCTGTGAACTTCACCTGCGCCACCGTTCGGTATCCAGTCACGCTCATTTGTTTAGGCTGGGTGTAGTCATTATGGAATGGCTCATCGGCGTGCTTTTATATTGCTTTCATGTAGTTGTTAGATTTTCAGTATATTTTTTATTTGATTATTAATGTTTTATAATTTCCGTATTACTAATTTTCATACGAATGAGCTATAATGTCTTCTATTTGTGTCATATCTACACTGCTGGCCACCCAAAATGCAACACCAAGAAGGACACGAGGTAGCAACGCCAGATTTATTGGGCACATAACAACAGATACAAAGATGAAACGATTGAGCTTACAGGCTTGTGCGACTTGCGGAACACGCAGACATCAACAGTTCGTGTGGCCCCCATGACTGGCAATAACGGCCGCTACACGCCGCGGCATAGAACGAAAGAGGCTTTGGAAGTGGGCTTGGGGTATGTCGGACCAGGCTGCTTCCACACGTTCCCACAGTTGATCAGGCGTAGCCGCGGGTGGTGCTTTGCCGGGCCACTCGGTTGCCGATCAGCGACCAAACGTGTTCGATGGGAGATATATCGGGAGAACAGGCGGGCCACGGCAGCAGTGACACCTGGTGGGCGGTGAAGAATTGTTGCACGATGCGTGCCCCGTGCGGGCGCGCATTGTCCTGTCGAAACGTGGCCGCTGGCAGGTAAGGGAGAACTACAGGCTCCAAAACGTCGGAGATGTAGCAGTGGCTGTTGAGTGTACCGGCGATGCGTACCAGAGGAGTGCGGGTGTCATATCAAATTGCGCCCCAAACCATAACGCCAGGCGACGGACCGGTATAGCGATGCATAATGCAGGCGTCATACAGTCTCTCGCCACGGTGATCGTGGTGTTGCAGGCAGAAGCGGGATTCTCCGGAGAAGACAATGTCGTGCCATTCCGTAGTCCAGGTGCGGCGTTCAACGCCCAGTGCCGCCGCACTCGACGGTGGTGTAACGTCAATGGTAATCGGAGCAATGGGCGCCGTGCGACAAGTCGCCGCCCCTGCAGACGACGTCGAACGGTACGTGCTGACACAGGTTGTTGCGCAACACACAGGTAATTCCTGCGCTAACGTTCGTGATGTGGCGGTGCGAGCCGTCGATGCCCGCAGCACAACATGCCGGTCCTTTCGTTCGGTGGTGTGCCGCAGCTGCGGCAATCCCTCACGTCGGTTAGTCCGTCCCTCCTTCACCCACCGAATCCATACTCGCCTCACTGTGGCTTAATGTCGTCCCACACGGGCGCCGATGTCTCGGTACAATAAACCGCTGTCGTGATAACCCACTATTCTTCCTCTGTCGAACTCCGAAACGTGCTGGAATGACTGCCGTATTCTGCGACGACGCATCAGGAAGCTTCCCACGCACAGCTCCGGCAGCACAACACACTTCCACTACTTACACCCCGCCTTCTGTGCACCCTTCTTATAGTGCTTCTCGGTGGCGTGCCGGGCGCACATGATTTGCATATGCCCTGCAATCCTAATCGTTTGTATGTCCTCTCATGGGCGACGCATGCTGCGAATTTCAGGCCAATCGGATGCTTCCTTCTTGGTGTTGCACTTTAGGGAACACAGCATTAGCACGCCTGACTCGAGATGGATTACATTATCCAGATTGGAGTCGTGTAAGTATACTGTCTTAACAACCTGACATTCAGTCATTATTGTTAGCTGAGAGTTTGAGCATTTATGCTAACAGGGACTCCTTGTGTAATGATAATTACCCTTGTGATATACCGGAGCCCTGGAAACAACTTGTTCCAGTACACAACACCAATATTAACTTTTGATTTTTTGTACGTATTAATTTTATAGTTTGAATTGTTTGAATTTGTAGTATGTGTATTCTGTAGCAGGTGTTTGATTGGCGGTTGTGTCTGTCTGTGTTGTAAACTGATGGCATTCAATTGAATGGATGATGTACGTGTGTTTACAATTATTAAGATTTTGTAATGTTTTAGGTCTCTACGTAATTTGAGAACATTGGGAGGGGAGTAAAACTGTGTGCGCATGCTTATTTGTGACATGCGACATTGCTGTAACTTCAGTGTGTATATATAGGGGACGCACCGCACTAAGACAATCTGTCTGAAGATGGGAACAGGGTGTCCCGAAAGATCTCGCGGATTGTGAAGTCGTATGACTTTTATTAAAAGTTCTTAAAAATCACTACGGAGTTTCTTCGAGTGAGTTACGTGTGTGAAGGTTTCTTGTACATAGTTTTTAATTTTATCAGCACGTAAACTTCAGTTCATTTATTCTTTCATATAGTTTTGAGTAGAAATCTGCAATGTCCGATTCAGTTAGGTAAAAAGTAGCCTGGCGCTTCCGGGCCTTGAAAAAAGGTGGCCTGGTGGCGCCAGGTCCCGGCAGGCCTCGATTGTACCTCTCAATACACCCAGATGCGACGAAGGTTATTATTGGCACTTTCCGTTGGTATGCTTCTTCCTCCACGTTTACTAATTTTTCCATTTTGAGCTTCTTATATTTTCCTTAACTGATGCCCATCTATTGATTTGGGTACACCGATAATTTGTGTAATTTCACCATTTGTCTTCCGACTTTCCTGAAATCCTTTATTTTAGTTGCCTTCCTAGGAGTAATGTTACTTTCCTGCCCATGTCCAAGAATTGTTAATAATCCAAAATACGTATTGCACGAATTCTAGGACCAAACTGAAAATCACACCTCTTTCCAATCACTTTCGGTACAAGTTACCTTAGGGCAATTACACGGCAGCAGGTGCAGAAATTTAAGTCATGGAATGTGGCTAATTCAAAAAGTAATAATGAAGGCTGTCGAAGCAAGATCAGATTCGTCTTAATATAGAGTACAAACACCACACGTAGGTTAAAAAACGTCTTTATTTACAATTAAAAGGGTGAGTTTAAAAGCTCTAGCGAGCACTTTCGCAAACCACTATGGTCGCATCATCAGGCAAAGGAGTGAAATCACTATGAGGCGGTATAGGTTTTAAATAGTAACAGAGATGAGCACAAGATTACAAATATGTAAATGAGATGAGTAAAAGATATTAAATGCCAATCACTACAAACTATTTACAAAATTACCTAAATTATTTTGAGGGTTTCTCGCTTGGATATTCCAACATGAGATCTCTCCAGGCACTAGGAACATAAGCAGGTACATCCTCATTGCAGCACTTAGGTCCTAGTTTTATAATGTGAAGACTCTCAGTAAACAACATAGAACTTTTTGTCGAGGCCGTTGATAGCAAGTTTGCATTGTCCCAATCCGGTTTTAGGTCTCCCTCAATGACAGTTCTTGACAATGTCGAAGTAACTACTTCTTTACGAATTGCATATTTATGTTCAGCCCATTTGATTCCCAGGTCTCTGTAGGTCGAGCCCACATAGCAGAGACTTGCAGTTTGTCCATTAATGTCCAACAGTGGGATACTGTAAACACCAAAATGGGATAGAGTTGGTATTGTCTCTATCATGCCTAATCATAGAAAAAAGGTTTTGGGTCTTGACACCATAACCCAAAGAATATTTTTTGCATGTGTTTTTTAGCAAAGTAACAACTGGTTTCAAATAGGTTGTACTTCCCACGTAGGTAGTTGTGGGTACATTTCTGGTGAGGGTTATAGAAGTCTTCCGTTTATATTGTTGTATAAGTTTTTTAACACAATCCGTGGGGTACCCATGTACTTTTGCAATCTCGTTCATCTTCATCAATTCCTGATTACAATAATAAAGATTTGAAGAATGGGTAAAGGCTCTATTAACTAGGAATCTAAGTGCTGAGTACTTATAGGGGGGTGGTGTACAAGAATTGAAGGGGATCAGAACCGGGATAGAGGTAGGCTTACAATATACAGAAAACTCAAAGTTTGCATGGTTAGGGAGTGTGAAACCAGGAAGTCAAGGAAGGGCAGTGACCCTTCTTTTTCTATTTCTATGGTAAACTTTATGCCAGGAACTATGGATTATAAATCAGAGGCCAAAGCATGTAATTCAGCAGTTGAGTGAGGCCAGACAAGGAAACCATCTCAACATATCTGATGTATAAAGATGGTTGAACACTGCAGGATTTGAGATAGTGATTTTCTAGCTGCTGTAGTAAAATTTCAGCAAAAACAGGTGACAGTGGGGAGCCAGTAGGTGCTCCCTCCTCCTGTTTGTAGACAGTATTTTCCTATGGCTAATCCACTACGTTCACCACTCCCTGGGGTGTACGAGTACAATAAGTTGTGTGGAAATCTCGGGTGGAGGATTTGCCAACAACAAATGCTAACCAGTTGCTATTATTTTGTCTATCAGTACCATATATCTGCTATTTTAACTTTCACTGTTAATTTTAAATCGAATGACATCCTGATAATATAAACTTCTGCTCGCACAGAGCTTTTGGTGAAGAAAAATAAATTTACTTGGAATTTCTGAACAAAAACCGATTAAAATAGCTGAAATACGACGAGTTATTATTATTTTATCCAGCATTGTACATTCATACATCACACCAGAAGAAAAAGACAATGAGAAGTTAGTTTTTTATCTCATTCGTAGGGAATCTAGGGAAAATCAAATTAAAATTTATTTCAAAAAGTTGATAAAGTACTGGATTTTATAATATACAATATAAAACCACTCACTCGTACATTCTTGATAAATAAGTACAGATGGCACCGAACAAATGAATAAGAAAATCAAGGAACCAGTGAAATTAAAAGCCGTAAAACTTTCAATTCATTAGTTTAATCTAAAATACACATTAGTACTTTCGGGCCACTGTGGTCCCATCTTCAGATGTGAGGTGAACATTTGAACAGTGCTACAATTTATAGAAAACTGGGCAGTATGGGTAAATATTGTACGTGTATGTGTGTGTGTTACGTCAGCGATGTTTAAGGTGGAGCTCCCCCGTTTTTTCCAGTATCCTTTGGGTGATTATGTAATATTTTCCATACAGGTAGTAAATCACATGGTATATAGTCATTACAACATTTGTTATGGGCTTTACAAATAAATAGACTTTCAGTGAATAACAGCATTGAACGGGATCTTGGCGTTACTAGGATTCTTGCATGGTCCCAATCCGGGAAGAAAGTTTCATCGTTGACAGTTCGCGCCAAGGCAGTATTTTGAAGCCCTGCCTTGCTGTTGTATTTGTGTTGCCTTGATGTTGATCTTCTTGTTATATCGGATCTACAGCTCGTAGTCTTGCCTGCAGAGTACGGGAACATAAATACAACATCAAAGCAGGGCTTCATAATACTGCCTTGGCGCGAACTGTCAACGATGGAACTTTCTTCCCGGATTGGGACCATGCAAGAATCCTAGTAACGCCAAGATCCCGTTCAATGCTGTTATTGACTGAAAGAGTGAAAGTCTATTTATTTGTAAAGCCCATAACAAATGTTGTAATGACTATATACCATGTGATTTACTACCTGTATGGAAAAACATTATATAATCACCCAGAGGAGACTGAACAAAACGGGGGAGTTCCACCTTAAACATTGCTGACGTAACACACACACACACATACTATGTTTACCCATACTGCCCGGGTTTCCATAAATTGTAGCACTGTTCAAATGTTCACCTCACATCTGAAGATGGGACCAAAGTGGCCCGAAAGTACTAATGTAGATTAAACTAATGAATTGAAAGTTTTGCGGCTTTTAATTTTATTGGTTCCTAGATTTTATTATTTTAAAAACTAATTTTGCAAATTATTCAAAGGAAGAATATAAATGAAAACTGACAGCATGCAAAGAACTTTGAGGATGTCATGGAATATAGTTCGATGTTACTCTTTTTTCTGTTCGTACTCCATAAATAACTCGAAAAAGAAGTTTCTCTTTGATGATCCGTAGAGAACAGGAGTTTTATATCAACCTGATTCAGTTCATTAGGAAAAAATAAAATCCAGTTCCTTTCTTAATGAGGAAATTTTCAATCATTTAGATATACTTTTGAAACAGCAGCAGTATCCATGCATGAGATTAAATATCATGCCACATAATCGACGATCTTCTTTTAGATAGGATAGCAAATTCGCATTCGTCATAATCCAGAAACATTCTGCAGGGACACAGATATTTGATTGAATAAACATCCGCTGGGAATTATCTGACGTAATAGCAGAAATGTAGCGAATCTTCTTAATTTTCATTCCACGAGATATTCAAAAATCGTGGCTATAAAATTACTGCTTATAAATTTATTCTTAGCTAACTGCCGTGGTTTAAAACTTCCGCACCATTTTTCAAACAAAATTAGAATATTCTTCGAAGCTTTATTCGCTCGAAACTTCCTCGCACAAAAGGAAATAAAAAAGACGTCTTTGACAGTGTTCCTTAGTTTACTACGTCGTCTTCTAATTAATGTGCTGAGACCCATAGTTCAGCCTGCCATCATTAACGTGTCTCTGGGAGCAACGCCTGAGGAAAAAAATACATTGAAGTATAAAAACGTCCGTCAGCCCATAGATCTCCTCTGTCTCTTGGGGAACAGGATTAGCTGAATACCTTCCCTTGAGAATGGTCACATACAGATTACCTCTTGCTTCTGGCTCGACACCAAACGTCATTTTTCTTTCACAAGCCAAGAACACTGCATGACAAATACCACATTCTTGGGACAGAGGTGTGTTTCGTGATGGAAGTGATATTACGATATTGGAATAGCAGATTGATCAAATTTCCAATCATATAATGGATGTTCAGTGCCTTTTCATCGGTTTCTTTCAGAGTTATTTATAAACGGTGTGAATTGCTTGAATAGCTCCGTTCTTGATGCAAAGGGACGCATTTGCCGACGCGTAAACTAGTGTTCACAAAAGAATTCAAGAAACAGGAATTATATTAAAAATGAACAGAAAACGAAGACTTTTTTTTGACATACCAATACTAGAGAGCAGCGTTAAAATAACGAGAAATGAAATTTAAGAACAATGTAGTTTTTCAGCATAATATTTCTTAATTATAACTCCAACGTATACCTTCACAAATCTCAAAATTAAATAACTTTAGTTAACGTTATTATTTAAGTCTCTGCTAGTCAGTGTTCTGAAATAAATTAGTTGACATATTATATTCAACTCTTTGGATACGTAATTAACTATGAATGGCCAGAGAACAGAATCAACATGAGAAAATACACTTCGATCCAATGATAGCAAACGTCGGTAGATATAACTCAGCATGCTTCAAATCAACGCTTGTCAATCTACATCCAACAACTTTCATACATAAATTTCGTCATATATAAATCGTTAGGGTCGTCCAGGAACTAATACCCGCTATTAAATAAAAACAAAAGAAACAGATGTCGGAGTTTTTGTATTTTCACTAATACTACATACACTATACTGACAAAAGTCACCGGACACCCCTTCAAATGCAAATCAACGGATCCGCTGCTTTGTTAAGATGCACGGTACAGCTGCAAACGGTATGAAAACAAGCCTGCACCTGACCGCGATCATATCGCATTGTGAAGTTAAGTCACAATGTCGCGGCGGGAGAGAACTGACTTTGAGAAAGGAAAGATTGTTGGGTGTTATATTAGTGGGTTGTCCATAAGAGAAAACGTGAGGCGTTTAAACATGCCCAAGTCAACTGTTTTGGACGTACTGAATAAGTGGAAGACACATGGCGTGCCTGAAGCAGCAAATCGTACCGGCAGAAAAAGGAAAATCAGTGATAGAGGACGTCGAAGCCTCAGGAGAGTCGTTACAGCTAATCGACGGAGTACTACTACACAAGACCTCAGTGTACAGGTGAGTAACAATGCTGGAACCTCGGTATGTACACGAACCATTCCATGGGTTACAGTGGTCGTGCGGCTGCTCATAAGCCTGTCATTTCCACTCGGAATGCTACTCGTCGTTTAGCATGGTGTAAAGAACATTTATCGTAGACCGTCGATCACTGGAAACGGGTCCTATGGACTGATGAATCCAGATACACGATCCATCAGTCTGATGGCCGTGTGTGGGTATGGCGGCAGCCGACAGAACGCTATTCACCACAATGTACAGTTCCTACGGTCAAGTTTGGAGCTGGCAGTGTACTCGTGTGGGGGTGTTTTTCATGGTATAGTCCCGGCCCATTGGTTATCGTGGACAAACCTGTCAACCAGCTAGTCTACCTCGATATTCTGGACAATTATGCCCTACCAACTCTGTGGCAATAGTATGGAACCGAGCCTTGTTGGTACCAACAGGATAATGCACCGAGCCATAAAGCAAGGACTGTTATGGCATGGTTTGACGATAATTCCGTATCGTGTGTGGACTGGCCAGCACAGAGCCCTGAACTTAATCCCATATGGGAAGAATTAGAGCGCCGCATAAGAAGTTTGGAACCAAGGCCTACTACTAAGCACAGTTAGCGGCAGCGTTATGCACTGAATGGAAGCGCATACCTATCGCTGTGTTCCAAAACCTTGTCGAAAGCGTGTCTCGTAGGGTCAGTGCCTGCATTAAGGCCAAAGGTGGACCGACACCGTACTAACGTATGTCAATAAATGATCTGTTGTGTTTCTCTTCTAGATGTCCGGTGACTTTTGTCAATATAGTGTATATTTTAGATCCTGTGAAAACGGTACGTCGTAGCGAAATTAGGGTTTCCTCACGGCCCCTTTCCCTAAGGAAGGTTACCTGCTATTGACGAGAGCTTTAAAATGATGTATAACACGATGGGATGTGTAACCTGTTTATATCATAGACAGGGATTCTTAACCTAATAAGTGTTGCAACTCAAACTAGGGTCGCCGTAGCTTCTCAGAAAAAAACTTAAGTGTTAATTTTTTTTATTTTGAATTTTAAACCTTCTTCGTGTTTAACACGTGTAAAAACCCCGGGATTTCTGGAGATGACATCACGTGAACCACCAGCGTTGCTTCTTCCGATCACTGGGATCGTGGGAATTTTTAGCACGTCACAGCATTGTAAAATCCGCCCCCGCCCCCTAAATTTAAAAGGGAAAACCCCCAACTTGGCAACACGGTCCTTCCCCCAGAATCATATGACAAATTATCAACAAACGCGACACGGAAGGGAGACGGCAAAGAGAGAGAAAGTATGGACTACGGAGTCTTTCAGCGAACATTCATTAATAATAATAAAAAGAAAATGCCTAACTTCTAAAGTTTTCATCGGATTTTAACGAAATTTCAAATGGAAGTTTATTTTGACGTGTTTTGGTTACTGTAAAAATTGCATTTGGTTATTTAAAAAATTGGAGAAATTGAAATCTATTTTAGAAAAGGTTTTAATTTCCAATTATTCATATTATTTTTCTCACAATACAATGTTATTATTCATACCTTCCCACTATATAGATAACAATAACCTCTCCCCCCCCCCCGCACTTGGTTGCGCCACTGGTTTGACTGTAATTTCAAAAACCAAAAATTTTGTATTTTGTTTCATTCTGTGTAATAACGAATAATTACTACATTTATTTATATTAGTACATTAGAATTTTTAATTTCAAAATCGACCCATGGTTCGTGAAGTTGATCGTCTTGTTGTTTTTGGGTCATGGCCAAAAAGGTTAAAAGGTTAAAAAACCCTGTCCTAGACCAAAAGTTACCAATCTCCCTCACTAACACACTTGCGATTCACCTTTCTTTACGCTTTCCAACCGTAGGCTGAAGTAGCGTATATGCTCCAGCTTTGTCTGTCTGTCTGTCTGCCCGTCCGCACGATAACTCGGGTACAAATCGTTCGATTTCGATTAAATTTTAGTATGTAATAGGGGACCGCCTGTAGACTAACCCTATTGAAAATGGGCGAAATGGGATCAAAGGTCAGTGCACATGAGCGGGATCCATTCCATTGCCCTTATGCGTCATAACTTACGTAAAAATTCTTCGATTGCGAAAAAACTTTATCATGTTGTTTCGGAGGTATGCTAAACCGGTTCTGTAGAATATCATCAAAACGGGGTCAAAGATCAGGGCACAGGAGCGAGATTTCTTCCACAGCCATTATCCTCATAACTTGAGTAATGATTTCTGGTATGTTGTAAAGCGTATCATGATCAATGCATTGCATGATTTTACTAACTTGTTACTCTTTCCAACCGTGGGTTGAAGAAGCGTATATGCTCCAGCTTTGTCCGTCTGCCTGTCAGCACGATAACTCGCGTAAAAATTGTTCGATTTCGATGAAATCTTAGTATGTGGTAAGGGACAACTTGGGGACGAACCCTATTGAAAATGGGTGAAATGGTGTTAGCCGCCCCGGTGGCGCAGTGGTCTAAGGCGCTGGCCTCTGATCATTCGTCCGTGAGGGGTCCGGGTTCGAATCCCGGTGAGGCATGGATGTTGTGTTTGTCTTACGGCACTGGCTCTCTCCCTTCCCTGGAACCAGTGACCCTAAATTAGGGACGGGCGACTGCTTATAGCCCATTGAGTTGCTCACGGTGGTCGTTAAACCTCCAATAAAAAAAAAAAAAAAAAAAAAGAAATGGTGTTAAAGGTCAGGGCACAGGAGCAGGATCCATTCCACTGCCCTTATGCGTCATAATTACGTAACAATGCTTCGATTGCGACCAAACTTTATCATGTTGTTCCGGAGGTATACTGAACCAGTTCTGTTGAATATCATCGAAATGGGGTCAAAGGTCAGGGCGCAGGACCGAGATTTATTCCACAGCCATTATCCTCATAACTTGAGTAATGATTTCTGGTATGTTGGAAAGCGTACCATAATCAATGCATTACATTATTTTACTAACTTGTTAATTTTTTATTTTTGTTTCTTTTTTTTTTTTTTTGATTGGAGGTTTAACGACCACCGTGAGCAACTCAAAGGGCTATAAGCAGTCGTCCGTCCCTAATTTAGGGTCACTGGTTCCAGGGAAGGGAGAGAGCCAGTGCCGTAAGACAAACACAACATCCATGCCTGACCGGGATTCGAACCCGGACCCCTTACGGACGAATGATCAGAGGCCAGCGCCTTAGACCACTGCGCCACCGGGGCGGCATTTATTTTTGTTTCACTGTCATGAAATGGCTCTTGTACCCAGAGCAAAAACCATAATCCAGCAGAGACAGCAGAAGAGAGACTGAATATGCTAAAATTGTACGAACCGATAGCGTATCTACACTGAAGTGCCAGAACAACTGGTACAGACGAGCTTATGCAAAATACACTGCTGGCCACCCAAAATGCAACACCAAGAAGGAAGCATCCGATTGGCCTGAAATTCGCAGCATGCGTCGCCCATGAGAGGACATACAAACGATTAGGATTGCAGGGCATATGCAAATCATGTGCGCCCTGCACGCCACCGAGAAGCACTATAAGAAGGGTGCACAGAAGGCGGGGTGTGAGTAGTGGAAGGGTGTTGTGCTGCTGGACCTGTGCGTGGGAAGCTTCCTGATGCCTCGTCGCAGAATACGGCAGTCATTCCAGCACGTTTCGGAGTTCGACAGAGGACGAATAGTGGCTTACCGCAACAACGGTTTATCGTACCGAGACATCGGCACCCGTGTGGGACGACATCCATCCACCGTGACGCGAGTATGGATTCGGTGGGTGCAGGAGGGACGGACGGACGGACCGACGCGAGCGATTGCCGCAGCCGCGGCACACCACCTATTCAGAGGACCGGCATGTTGTGCGGCGGGCATTGACGGCTCGCACCGCCACATCACGAACGTTAGCGCAGGAATTAGGGTGTGTTGCGCAACAACCTGTGTCAGCACGTACCGTTCGACGTCGTCTGCAGGAGCAGGGACTTGTCACACGGCGCCCAGCCTGGACGGACATACTCCAAGCCCACATCAAAAGCCTCTTTCGTTCGATGCCGCGTCGTGTAGCGGCCGTTATTGCCAGCCATGGGGGCCACACGAACTATTGATGTCTGCGTCTTCCGCAAGTCGCACGGGCCTATGAGCTCAATAATTTCATCTTTGTATCTGTTGTTATGTGTACAGTAAATCTGGCTTTGCTAACTCGCGTCCTTCTTGGTGTTGCATTTTGGGTGGCCAGCAGTGTAAATAGTAAGGTCACCTATGCGCGTACTCGGTTGCGTCCGCCAGTGCGTATATAAAGCGATAGATATCCTTGCCAGCTGTCAGATCTGTTTTCGGCATGAGAATGACAAGTAATAACGATTTAAGCAATTTTCAACGCGGTGTCATAGTTGGCGCTCGTGAGATGGGCCATAGTATTTCGGAGGTAGAAACGAAGTTAGGATTTTCACGGACGACCATTACAAGGGTTTACCGTGACTACAAGAATTCCGGCAAAACCTCCAACCTACGATACCAGTGTGGCCGTTAAATGACATTGGGTGAACGTGACCATCGTCGGCTGTGAAGAATCGTTTCACGCGATAGGCGTGCAACACTCTCGCAGGTATCATCAGAATTCAATGCTGGAACCTCAACAAGCATCCACGTCCGGACTGTGCAACGTACCCTGCACAATATGGGCTTTGGGAGCCGACGCCCTACTCGAGTCCCCTTGATGGGTGCACGACACGGAGCTATGCGCCTCGCTTGGGCCCGTCAACACCGCCACTGGACACTTGATGACTGGAAACAAGTAGCCTGGTCTGACGAGTCGCGTTTCCAACTGTATCTGGCAGATAGAAAGATTCGTGTGTGGCGCAAACCCTATTAAGCCATGGATCCCGCCTGTCAACAGGGAACTGTACCGGCTGGTGGGGTGTCCGTAATGGTACGAGGTGTGTTTAGCTGGATTTCACTGGGACCTCTGGTACGTCTACAAACGTCTGTGACCGGCCAACGCTATGTACGCATCCTTTCTGACGAGGTGCACCCGTTCATGCCCTGCATTCATGCTGATGGGTTGGGCCTGTTCCAACAGGACAATGGACCTCCACACAAGTGTCGGGACGCCACAATATGGTTAGAGGAGCATTCATCAGAGTTTGCGGTGTTTCCATTCCCACCCAAGTCCCCATATCTGATCGTGATAGAACACATTTGGGATGCCATGCAACGCGCTATCAAACACAGGAATCCGAGACCGCGGAATACATCCGAATTGTGGAACGCTCTGCAGGAAGTATGGTGTGCATTGCCTACAGCATATTTCCAGAAGCTAGTGGAGTCCATGCCCTGTCGTATTTCTGCAGTCCTGCGCTCCCGTGAGGGACCTACCAAGTATTAGACTGGTTTACCAGTTTTTCTGGTACTTCAATGTAAATGTAGTAACGTTGGGGTCCTGGTGCAGAACCATGTAGTGGGTCCTGCTGTTCTGTAGAAATACCTTATACTTATGTGAGGTATGTCTTAGCGTATTGCTACGAATTTCATTTTACGTACGTTCTTACATACTATACAGGTAGCTCATCATGAAATTTTTTTTTTTTTTTTGATTGGAGGTTTAACGACCACCGTGAGCAACTCAATGGGCTATAAGCAGTCGCCCGTCCCTAATTTAGGGTCACTGGTTCCAGGGAAGGGAGAGAGCCAGTGCCGTAAGACAAACACAACATCCATGCCTCACCGGGATTCGAACCCGGACCCCGTTCGGACGAATGATCAGAGGCCATCGCTTAGACCATTGCGCCACTGGGGCGGCATCATGAAATCGAAAGTATAGACTGCAGAACATAGGCTGGACTACTCACCAATATTTGGATCAACACTAAAGGAAGGATCTCCTTGTTTTCTCAACACTGAACGTCACACGGTTACACTGACATCTGTTATCAATACGGCTGCCCGTAGCCCACTGAACATACACGATCGTATCAAAATAACCTGACCACCGACCTAATAATGGGAATAACCACCCTTGGCCCGGATGACAGCGGCGAGACGGCGTGGCATCGAAGCAATGAGGCCCTGGAAGGTTGCCTGAGGCACACGTGCCCATTCGGACAGCAGCAAAGCACGAAGGTCCCGGAGATTTCGTGGTTGTGTTTGTGGTTGCACATCGAACCTGTCGATGCATATAGTCCCACAAATGCTCTATGGGATTGAGGTTGAACGATTTCGCTGGCTAAGAAAGCACGAAGACATTGCTATCTTGTTGCTGGAACCAGTCACGCACCCCTTTAGCGACAAGGCACGGCGCATTGTCCTGTTGGTAGACATCATTACCACTAGAGTAAACGTCCAACATGAAGAGATGCATGGCCGCCCCAGTGGCGCAGTGGTCTAAGGCGTTGGCCTCTGATCATTCGTCCGTAAGGGGTCCGGGTTCGAATCCCGTCAAGCATGGATGTTGTGTTTGTCTTACGGCACTGGCTCTCTCCCTTCCCTGGAACCAGTCACCCTAAATTAGGGACGGGCGACTGCTTATAGCCCATTGAGTTGCTCACGGTGGTCGTTAAATCTCAAAAAAAAAAAAAAAAAAAAGAAATGCATGTAATCAGCGAGGATGGACATGTAGCCATTGACGTTCAGGGAGCCATCAAGTGGTACCAGCGGTCTCAGGACATAGCAGGAAAAGATTCCGCAGACATGCACACTGCCACCGCCGGCCTGTACTTGAACAACAAGCGTGTCCGGGTGTTGGTTCTCGTGTGTCTGACACCGTAACCGCTACCACCCATCTCTTCTGTGGAGTGTAAACCTTGATTCGTCGGAGAAGGCAACCTTTTTCCATTCTTCCACTGTCCAATGTAGTCGCATGCGAACTGCAGGCGTCGTTGCCAATGTACCTGAGTTAACATGGGCGCCTTGACTAAGTGTCGACTTGCAACAGGGTTTGCTCTACTGTTATCAGAAACACGTACCTAGGTGCCCCAGAGTGCATTTGCGTGGTCAATTGCTGCACTGTTGCGCGTCTATTGCCCTTTACCAGTCGACAGAGGCGACATTCTCCTCTGGGGTCGATGGTCTTTGGGGCTCCACAGTTATGACGTCGGGAGGTATTTGGCGTGCCAGCGGTCCATTCTTGGTACACCCTTACTACAGTACCTCGCGAACAGCCCACGAAGTCTGCTATTTCTGAGATGCTTCCACCCTTGGCGCGGTTGCCGATGATCATTCCTTTTTGAACGTTCGTCAAATCACTACTACCTCTGCCCATTGTGCTCACGTGACGCACTATGGCTCATCTGTCCTGACCGACAGCTTATATCTACGTGTGGTCGACCTTGTCACATGCACTGTGACGATCCTGGTCAGGTACACTGTGATTCCGGGGGTGATGATATTATTCTGATACGACTGTGTACGTGGTCGCCTTGGACGTATGGCGAGCCGGGACAGAGGGTGAAAACGAAGCACCGTCACTTACAGTCGGCAAGATTCGAATCGCTGCATCATGCATAAGCAGCGTTATGGCTCAAACGAGGTAAAGACAAGTCCCGAAAAACATTCACCAAAGAGCCAAAACATTATGACCACCTACCTAATATGATATTGGTCTTCCACGTGCCGCCAAAACAGCTCTTGCCCAGTGAGGCATGGACGCCACAAGATTTCTTAAGGTGTCTTGGGGTATCTTGTACCAACACATTACCAGAAGATCCCTTAACTCGTGTAAGTTACGTGGTTGAGCCGCCGCTGATCAAATTTGCTGCTCCAACACAAACCATGCATGCTGGATTGGGTTGATGCTTCGGAATTTGGAGGCCAAGGTATACCTGGAATTCTTCCTCGTGTTCCTCGAACCATTCTTGAACAATCCGGGCAGTGTGGCATGGCGTATTGTCCTCCTGAAAGAAGACATTACCAGACGGGAAGATCGTGGTCATGAAAGGATTTACCTGATCTTCACTGATGTTTGGGCAAATTAACCCTCCGGATGGCAAGCACGTATCTATACGCTCGGCGGTTTCTGTACGCAAAGCGCCGAAGACGCAATAATTCGCTCATCGGAAACCTGTTCAAATCCCACGAGAACGCAATATTGCGTCGAAAAAATTTTCAGACTAATAGATGAGAACGCATAGTTCCGCATTTTAAGGACAACGAATACTACAGAAAGGGGAGTCTTCTGCTACACATGTAAAGAAATTTCGCATTGCCTCTTCCAAAGCTCCTGCCACCTGGAGGGTCAATAGACGTCGTAGCTTCCTTCACATGAATGACTGGATCCAGAGTTTCCCACAGAACATTGCCCAACACATTGCACTTCCTCCATCGGCTTGTTTTCGTTACAAGGTGCATCTTGGTGCCAATACATCCCAGGGTAAATGATGTACATGTACGTCCATATGGTGCTACAGGAAACGAGATTCATCTGACCAGACGACATGCTTCCAATCACTCAAAGTCCAGTGTTCGTGTGCAAACTGTAGGAGCTTTCGACGGTGAATCGAGGTTAGTATGGACACTCGGAACGGCATACGGCCACGCAGCCCCATTTTCAGCAGGGTTCGATGTACTATATATTTTGACACATTACTCCCGTTACCAGCATTCAAATTACCGGCTAGTTGCGCTACAGTATCCCTTCTATTAGCTCGTACCATACGGGAAAGCCTTCGTTTACCTCTACCATCGATGAGTCGTGGTCGGTTTATACCTTACCGGTGATTCGTAATTTCCACTCCTCGGACCATTTTTTGAAGGTCACGACTGACCGTAAGCACCCCACAGGCCTTACCGTCTCGAAAATGCTCTGACCCAGTAGTCTGGAAATTACAATTTGCCCTAACTCGCTAAAGTCAGCCCCGGTGGCTCAGTGGTCTAAGCGCTGGCTTCTGGCCATTCGTCCGAGATGGGTCCGGGTTCGAATCCCGGTGAGGCATGGATGTTGTTTTTGTCTTATGGCACTGGATCTCTCCCTTCACTGGAACCAGTGGCCCTATATTAGCGACGGGACTGCTTATAGCCCACTGAGTTGCTCACGGTGCTCGTTAAACCCCTAAACAAAAAGAAAAAAAATTCGCTTATGTCCGTTGCCATTAGCGAGTTTTTTTTTTCGTGTGAACAACACTGATCAACAGAACAAATGATCATATGTAGAGGATTTTAGGAAGGCAGTGTCTGACCTCAAGTCTTAAACAACCCTCAGAAATAGGAATCTAGGAGATTTCCGCTAGAGTGCCCGATAGGAAAGTCACACGGAAGCGAGGTAGAAGATGCCCTTAATTACTACCGGGGGGCCAGTACCTGGGGTCCGACGGCTTAACGTGCCCATCCGATGCACGGAGGATATTTAGTGGATCGAACGTTCGTGCCTGCTGGGATCAAACCTGAGGTCCTTTCCGTGGCAGTCACGAACGCTGCCCACTAGGCCACCCGCGGCCCTGATCTAAAGAACTCAGTATCAGGTGTTATTTATAATCATTCATGACCTTCACATGCGCTATCGTTTCACTGCAGTTGCTTCGAATTGCGTAAAGACGCGCGGGTCATAATTTTTTGGCTTTTCGTGTTACATTCATGGAGATATTTTCGTAATAAAAAAGTAACTGATTCAACTTGACGATCGTTGAATGTTAAAAGAAGCAAAATGCTCGATAATTATATTGCTATTGTCTTCGATTGGCTCATTGTGGGATCTTTTTTATTATTATTGGAGGTTTAATGACCACCGTGAGCAGCTCAGGGGCTATAAGCAGTCGTCCGTCCCTAATTTAGGGCCACTGGTTCCAGGGAGGGGAGAGATCCAGCGCCGTAAGACAAACACAACATCCATGCTTCACGGGATTCGAACCCGGAACCATCTAGGACGAACGATCAGAAGCCATCGCTTAGACCACTGGGCCACCGGGGTGGCTCACTGTGGGATGAATTTTGTGTTTTACCTTTCGGAATGTCATACAAAAGTCATTATGTAACTAAGCTGATTGTGAGATTATCTGGCCTTATCAATTTTTCATCGCTACCTTTCGTCCTTTCCGTAGCTCATCGTTAGTCGGCAATAGGCTCCTCAAACGGCTGGGCCGCAGTTCAACTGCACCACTTTGTCCTACGGTGGCTACGACACTGGTGAGAATTTTTGATGGGTGTCTGTTGTACCCAGTGCAGCAATTAGGTAAGGACACTGATTTTAAAAAAGAATCGCGGTAAAACTCACGGGTTGGAAAGGCATATTTTTTATGTCTTTTATCAGCTACGCGGTGACAACAGCGTTTACGTGAGAATAGCGCAGATATTTACGCTGTGCAAGACGTGCTTTGGTGGAACACCATTGCCACAGCTGTGTCGTGGAGCAAAGAGCAATTTTCCGGTTCTGTTTGAAAACCGGTAAAACTGCATCTGAAATAATTGAGTTGTTGCATGATGTGTATGGGGTTAATTGCCTATCTCGTGCACAAACATAGCGATTCCCCTTTCAAGGATAGGCTGGAAGATTTTGAAAATGACGAAAGACCCGGACGTCCGATTTTCAGTGTCGTGATAAAAACTGATCGTTTTGTATCCTTGGTGATGCTGCAATGTGAGCTCGATGTTAATAAGGATATGATTCGTCAAATTTTAGTGCAAGATTTGGGGAAATGAAAGTTTGTGCTCATTTTGTTACGCATGCTTTGTCAGACGACTAGAAAGAGCACGAGTGGAGTACGTAAAAGACATCTTGGAGACTGCAGAAACAACGCAAAAATTTCTCCAAAGTATTGTGGGAGGTGACGAGTCATTGTGTTTTCGTTATGATCCTGAAACGCTGCGTCACAGTGCTCAGTGGAAGTCATCACAGTCACCCAAAGGAAAGAAGATCAGGTTACAGAAGTCCAAATTCGAGACAATGCTTGTGTGCTTTTACGACAGCGAGGGAATTCTACATCACGAGTTCATTCTTGAAGGTACAACTGTCACTCGCACTGCTTACATATCCATTTTGGAACCAATGTGGAAGAGTATTGTTCGTGTCAGGCCTAAGTGCATAAACGGGCAATGGTTCCTTCTTCACGATAACGCACCCGCGCACAGAGCACTGAATGTACAAAAATTTCTGGCACGAAAACAAATATGTGCACTTAACCAAGAAGCGGATCCAGTATATACGTGAGCGGGGGCCGCAAGTGTCGGGAATAACCGGCGACCTTTCTGATATTTTTTCTCAAAATGAAAAAGTGTTCTTAGTATGTCTATAAATTCTTCCAATTAATTAAGGATAGTAATATACTTTTAAATAACACTTTCTTTCACGAAAAATTATTCAATTTGTTATTAAAACCAAACAAATCGAAGCTTTTCCTTGGTCCTGAGGGGAGGAAGCGCCCTCCCCCCTCTCTGGACCCGCTCCTGGTGGCGTAGCACAAAACGGCGGCGGTGCCCCACAGCGAAAAGTTTTTATTTAGAACCCCTTCTCCCGACAAAAATTAGTTTTGCATACTTTCGATGGTTTTGAAAAAGCCGCGACAACTGTTAATCCCATAGGAAATGCGTGTTGGTATATATTATATAAATTATATAAAAATAAATCTGGGAATAGGGAAGTTACGCTGTCAAAAATGACCAAACGAACAATGGCTTAACAGGACAAATCGATTGATGAAGGGGAGTTTTGCTATATTTAGCAGCTCAGCTTTGGTCTCGGAAACCGAAAGAAGATCCTTACTCCTACACAAATTAGTAATAATGAGCTGTGGAGTGACGTCTTAGTTCTCCAGGCGTCAGTGGGACAGTCAACTGGGAAAGCAGCAAAAATACTAAGAGACTAATATTTTGAAGTTATACTGATTTTTGGAAGTCCATTTAAGGAGTTTTCCAGGAGTCCAAAACCTATTTTACAGGAGTCGACGATTACATCACAACTGGATTTTTAAATGAAAAAGAAAAAGTGTTCTTATTATGACTATAAATTCTTCCAATTAATTAAGGAAAGTAATATACTTTTAAATAATACTTTCTTTCACGAAAAATTATTCAATTTGTTTTTAAAACCTTACAAATCGAAGCTTTTCCTTGGTCTGGAGGGGAGAGCGCGCGCCCCCTCTGAATCCTCCCCTGACTTAACCATCCTTCCTATTCTCCAGATTTGTCACTGTGTGACTACTTTCTATTGCCTAAATTAAAGCTACCTTTAAAAGGAAAAGTTTTTCAAGGCATACAAAGAACTGCGACATGAGTTCTTCACTCCATACCAGAAGTTGACTTTTGCAAGTAATTTCTTTCGTTGGCTCTTCGTGCCACTTCTCAGGGGCGGATTTCCGACTAGGCGCGCGCCTAGGACCCAAGGGCTTGAGAGGCCCCGATAACGTATAATCGGATTGCCAGTTTTGTTTTAGTCTTAAATGAAATAAATAAATAAATCCTTAAAACGACTACTTTGTATTGTCAATTGATATTTTACTTTCTCATATTAGTAACATGTATTTTTTCTTGCTGTTGCTGATACTCCGAATTTTCGAGTTTATCGATGTACTTATTTTAAAAGGAACGGTTAAAATAATTTTGCCTTCCTTTTAGTGGTAGGTAAAGGAAGTATTCACGCTTTCCACACTTTTCATTGTTTAAGGCGAATTCTTAGCTGGCCTGCTGCGCTATAAATTACTTTTGTGCTACTTCGTTACTTCCAGCCAAGGGAACCCATCTGTGTTGGAACCTTCCCCCTTTCCCCGAGTTTTGATCAGGAGTGCTTGTAAAAATGTTCCTGATGATCGGGGGTGTTTTCTGTCAATTGTGGTTTTGTTTTGTTTTTTCTTCGAGGTAAGATAATCAAGTTCTTTCTCAGCCCTAATCCATCTAAACCAGCCTAAACCAGAAGAGTTAATATTTAGGCTGAAAAAGTAAAGAAATTCGATAATATCACACAATCTTTTTCTTATTTAATAGTGTTAAACATAATTTATCTTGTATTGCAGCAACATTTTCTTATTACTTCCTCCTCCCTTGATTTAATACTGATAATTATCAAGTACTCTCACTTTTTCTTTTCCTTAAATCGACCTAAAACTTAACTTTTGAAAAAGCAGTAAAACGTTTCAATGATATTCTCACTTAAAAACCTGTGGTTTCTACTTTACCTTTTTCAAACCGGATCTTTTGCATTATATTCTCTTTCTGATAACTGTAGTGCAGGTATAAAAAAAGAACTCGCGCATCTTTTTGATACAATAAAAAAAAATCAGACCTTCTCAATTTTCAGATGAAAATAATAAGAAAAAATGCTTTCAAGAAACTCTTCACATTGTCTCTTTCTTGCACTGACTGATAAAATTCTTACTGTCCAGCACTTGGTCCACGGCATTCGTCTATACCATGGACGACTGAATCTCTTCGATTTAGGGAATTGTTCACCACAGGAAAACTCCACGAAAAGTCATCAACCCTTTTCAATTAAAGTTCTGTGCACAAATTGCATTTTACACGAATTTTCAAATGTAGAGGACTTCTCCGGTTGACCATGTTTTCAAGTATTTCACTTTTGCTTGATGCCATGTACGTTGCCTACTAATTTGCTCATAACGTAAAAGCAAGATGATTTTCCAAAGCTGAGGCAATAGAAAAAGCACGTTTTGTAAATGAAACGCATTCGAATTTTATGACAAATACGCAATGTACTGATGAATTTAGAGAAATTCCATTTTCAGCTGGCTTAGTGTTAAATTTGCCAAGTAACTTGCAAATGAAAAGCTGCTAAAGTAATCAATTTTGCCTAACGTATCAGATTCAAAAAGAACTTTTGCTGTAACTGAAATGGTTTCTTTAGCGCAATGCTAAAATTTATTAAATTTCCACTTTGAGAACTCCTAGCGGAAAATTTATGATCTAGTAGTGAAATTTTAAATGGACAAAATTTAATTAATGTTAATGTCCTACCATTTGCAAAAATAATGTTTCAAAAATATGTGAAAACCAAATTCTTTGGACTTAGCGCCTCTAGCAGGGACTTGACGAACTAATTGAAAATTTACATATTTGAGAAGGAATAGTTAAGCCTAATCTGAGAGGCACTGAAATATTTTTTTCTTTTAGTGAATAGTTTCTTCACAATAGAAGTTTAATTTTTTGAATTTTTGATTTTGACAGCCCTTAGCGGTAAATTCATGATGTATATGGATATTTAAAGTGCCAAACTTAATGTCCGTTGATTTCCTATTAGCCGCAAAAATAATTTTCGAAATATCTCTAAAAACAAAAATTTCGATGTGCACGGACAGACAAAATGATTACACTAGCACTGTTTCTTACAGAACGTTCTAATAATAGGAAGATAGAATGTCATTTTAAAAAGCGTAAAAACCTTTTTCTTTACTCCCCCCACTTTTTTTGGTTAATCTGACGGATGAAAATTTCTGAGGCGATAAAAAGGGAAAGGGGGCCCTTAACCTTTTAGCGCCTAGAGCCCCGAAAGATCCAAAGTCGCCTCTTAACGCATGTACTTCGAATAAAATATATTCACCTAAGTTTTCCTGCTTTTCCACTTTTTTAATTCAGTCTAATTACTTAATTACTGCATTGTGTATGGATACACATCTGTACAACCTCTGAGATAACGGGCACGAGAGCATGTACACACCAAATTTTGTAACTGAATATAACGTAATAGATATCAGAAAAACATTTAACTCTTGTGACGTGCCTGCCCCGCAGGACGCACACGACATAAAGGCAGATAGTAGCGAGAACGAACATCTGCGTAGCGCAGTTGGTAGAGCGACTTGTTGTGGAATAAGCGGACTCGGGTTTGATCCCCGGCGTGGACCAAAAATGACGAAGAAATTTACTTCGTTATAATGGCACCCGAACTTCCCGGATGACCCGGCCGTTCAAGTTCTCGCAATGGTGTGATGTTCTTTCCACACCGCGAGACAGGAAAAATAAGGGAATCCCTTCTTCAGCGCTTCGAAAAATAAATGTGTGTGATGTTGCATTCCACACACCAGATTGACTGGGAGTTCTCAAGTACTCGTTCTTCAGCGGATGACTGCCTACAGCGACACATGGTCCCCGGCTAACCCGTGGGCCCGGCCCTCTTTCGGGGGGGGGGTGACGTGCCTGCCCCGCAGGACGCACACGACATAAAGGCAGATAGCAGCGAGAACGAACGTCTGCGTAGCTCAGTTGGTAGAGCGACTTGTTCCGGAATAAGCGGACTCGGGTTCGATCCCCGGCGTGGACCAAAAATGACGGAGAAATTTACTTCGTTATACTCTTTTTTGTTGGAGGTGACTTTTTCCATTTGAATAGACAAAAGTTGTTTTGATACAAAACAAAAGCATCTATAAAAATAAGAGGGTGCCTCCCCATTCTGTATCCTCGCCTTAAAACAGAAGAATGTTTAAAATGTAGAAAATAATGGCGACATCATGTTATTTCCAAGCATCTACTTTCTCTCTTTGAATTAAAAATGCAGAGAGTGCGTCTTCGTGGGTTCATGAATTAATCAGTATGGGATAATGCTAAAGACTGAGAGAAGGATGCATAGAATACTATGCCCTCTCGCACCAGCAGTCTTTTACAGTTCAGATACTAGACCAGGATCCATTACGATCACCGATAACGGCATCCACCCCGAGCAATGTACGGCGAGCGTCTGAACAATCGCATTAATTAACTCGCTAATGTGTCTTTGTTACGCGCACCCTAGTGATTACGCAATAACTGTGAAGACCGGCTACAACAATGGCAAGTTCGGTACAGAGAGACTCTAGCGAGAGGATAGGATAGCACTGATGTAGGGAATATTTGTTTGTTGGGGAAATCTGATGTGCTCTTGTTATCCTCTCAGCATAGTAATGAACATGATGCAACGTAATTCTCCTGGATCTGGTGCGTGATTATATTCATTTACCCCAGATGGAAATAATTACCGAAATCTACCTCTAAAATTATCGGATTATTCAATGAAACACTTAAGCCAACTGTTTTAGAAATTTTCGGGCACGCTCTTGATTTCTTCGACATTTGAACATAAATTCTTGAGCAGCCAAACGTCACATCTGAAACTTTTAAAGAAACTCACAGCTATTGGAAATTGAATTAAGTGCATAAATGCAATTCAACAATCGCTGTTAACGCAAAACAAAATTTATACCGAATGTAAGCGGAGTGTATTTATTCTCTTCAATAAAAAGTATCGAAAATTTGAAAACTAATGCCAAATAAATAAATATAAACAGAACACGTGCGCCAAGTTGGTGGATTGTGAATATTTGAAACTATTTTTTGGCATATGAAATGAGGGTGTTTCGTTATTTCAAAGTACACAGACGTTGCACACTCAAGGAAGGCTCATAGAGCATATTAAATCCGTTTATTTAGTTCTGTAATACGCATAAAGATTCATCAACTTTCGCTCTCCACTGGGAAACTTTTCCAAGGCAAAGGTAAACATAAAAAGCCTCCCAGGGGAGAGCGAAAGCTTGGCGAATCTTTATGCGTATTACACAACTAAATAAACGAATTTAACATGCTATAAGCGCTTCTTGAGTATTCACGGTCTGGTGCACTTTGAAATAACGATACCGATGCTTTGTTTGGGCATGGAGGCCTCGACTTTACATTTTATGTCTACCTTTGCCTTGAAAAAGCTTCCTAGTGGAGAGCGAAAGCTACCGAAACTTCATCTTAACATAGATTCATGAATTTTTTCTTGGTATTTAATTAATTTGTAGCATTCGAAACAACCAGTTTCTCAACTAAAGATAAATCCGCTAATGTTCATATTGTGTTCTCTGAATTGTTTTACTAAAAAACTAGTAGTCATGCCCGTTCTCCGAACGGTGAATCCACAAAATCGTTTTTCAACATAAAATTAAAGAAAGGGAAAATTAATTAAGGGAAAGAAAAGTAATTTAAGATCCGAAACTGTTATACGATTTAAAACAGGTTCGTGACATCGATGCATATGGTTTGACGTAAAACGATAGCAGGCTTTGGTGACCCTTAATTTTAAATCAAAATTTCACGAAATATTTACAGCATTTCAACGTTTCTGGCATAATTATCTTTAAAACTACCAACATTTTGAACAGTAAAGCTAAGCCACCCTTTAAAATGTGTTTTTGTTTTCAGACTTTTCTAGGTGTAGAAGTGGTAGAAAAGTCCTATCAGACAATATTCCAAAGCCGCGATTTTGATTTTTTTTGTTTGTTTGTTTGTTTTCGGACTTCTTGGGTGTCCGGACTTTAAGACCTATCAATGCATGTTAATTTTTAGATCTCTAGGTCATTTAGAAGTGGTCGAACAATTCTCGAAAAATTCAAGCAGACAATGTTCCAAAAGCCGCCATTTTGACTTTTCTAGGCATACGGACGTTAAGATTTATCAGCATATGGATTTTCAGATCTCTAGGTCATTCAGAAGTGGTCGACCAATTCGCGGACGGAAACACTCACATTTTACCATTTTCCCACTTTGCTTTATGCGTATATCAATAGACAAGGTTTTGGCAAATCCAAAACCAACTGCTTTCCGAAATCAGAATTTATTTATTGGTTTATAACTGTAGAGCATTTCTTTGCCACGAGAAACCTCAGAGTGATATTGTCCAACTATACTCACAGATGACTTAAAGATTATAGGACAATACATACATTTGACTAAACAATTATACGGCAATATATGCGTAATACATATATACATTATATATATACACATATATGTATATACATTTGGCTATAAAATTAGAGGACAATACATACATTTGGCTATAAAATTAGAGGACAATACATACATTTGACTAAAAAATTAGAGGACAATACAAAATGGTAGTTGTGGCACATACAAACTTTTTAACCTTTCATTTTTTCTTACTTTCTGTTATATAAATTTTCCGTTATTTCTCGGTATGCTTCCTGCTCTGAACTTCAATAAAGAACTACCAATAGTTTATTCTTCTTGGAATGAAAACAGGACCGTACAGCCGAACAAGAGTCAGAGATCAGCGAGCTATCAGAGAGATCGATTGTCATTATGTCCCTAAGCTTTACGATTGTCTTTAGATGCAGTTAAAGAGGCGTCACCTTAATTCCGACTGCTGTAAAACACGGTGCAATTCCGACCGAATCTTATTTCCCCAATCCATCTATTGCTATCAAATTTCAATCTCCTTTTCCCAGCCTTCGCTTGCGCGTAAGTTGCTTTCGTAAGAACACAACTTACCCATCTTTTGTCTTAACTTATTGTTACCTTTTTGCCATAGCAGGAAATTTCCTTTCACTCTTTTTCCACGCTTGGGGTTGGCAGCGTTGTTAAGTTACTTTATTCTGAACGCTGGTATGGCATTCTTATTTTTTTCATTTTTTGCAAACGATGAATATTTGAAAAACGAGGTGCTTTTACGTCATTCCGTTAACGATATACATGTATATATGACATTCAGGGTGGTCGAAAAGTCCCCTAGGGGTTCCGATTGACAACAGTACAAAAACGAACAGATTCTACAGCAATGCGGTTTGCGGCATTTGAAAGAACAAATATTAGAGTTTAATAATCTTACCTTAATACACCTCTACATGTGCGCCTTTGGTGGAACGTAACACATCCAGTCGGTATTAAATTTCTCAACATGTGCGCTCCAACATGTCAGGATCGATTCTATCAAACACTGCTGTAATGCGCTGTTTGAGCTCCTGAAGGCTGCTTTAGAGGTCTGCACGTGCCCGGGCCTTTGCTCATTTTTAAGTTGGGAAGCCGGGCCGGGCCTTCAATATTTATTGGAAAATAGACACGAGTCGAGCAGGGTTTGGTTTTTTTTTTTTTTTGTATGAGCAAACCAATCGCTGTACGGAGCCTTTCTCGTTTGGAAAACTCACAACATACAGCAGCAGGATAAAATTTATTAATTTCCGCTGATGGAAAAAATAGAAGTTTTACGACATCCTCCTCCTACAAAACAATTGGAGTGGGTCAGCTCCCTTAGTTTCTCAATGTCAATGTGGTCCCCTTCTCTCTCTTTCCCTAACTTTCACCCTCCTCTCATGCTTCAGGGCAGGCTATTAACTGCAGCATTTCTAAACTGAACTACCCGCTCGCAGACGATCTCTTTTATTGTTCTGGTCGGCGAACTTTGGTCTCTAGATGTGTGAAAAGCTTTTAAGTTGTCTTAAATGGTACGGAAGAAATGGGCTGGGAAAAACTTACTTCTGTGTAGAAATCTGTTAAGTATTTTCCCCATTTGTACTCTCAGGCAGCCGTTTTCAGAACTTCTGTGACACTGATTAGCTGGGCAGTCTGTCGGTGTTTCCCCTTACCATGTGCACAGTTCAGTGTTGCTGATAAATACTCTTCCATACTTATTATGGAGTTTAAGAAAGCGAAAGATTTTCGCGAAAAAGTCGCTTCCGGAGAATATGCGCTTGTAGACAATGTAAAGGGGAAAAGCGATATTTGGAAATATTTTAAATTACTGTCCCGTTCTGAAACTAGTCGGCCGGAAAACGTTGTGCAGTGCACTAAATGCAAAAACGTTTTGAGTTACGATAGCACAAAATGTGGAACATCGCATCTTTAGCGGCACAAATGTGCCCCCCCCCACACACACACGAGAGAGACATATTGGGTTCCAGCGATATGATATGCCAGAAGAGATAGTTGCAGTTTATAAAGCCATAAAATCTTCTCCCAGTAGAACGATCGGACTCATAATTCTGGATATTTCGTACTTTTCGAATTAACCCACCTCCCCTCCTTATCCCCAAGGATATTTCCGGGTCCGGCGGTTGGGAATGATAATTTGAAAACCCAGAAAATTTGAAAGGCAAAGAAATTGTCCTTTTCATGCAATATTTTTGAGTATACAAGCTCCCTCCCCCTCCTCGGACGTCACGTGACTTATACAGAGTCTCAGAAATATTCTGAATTAACGTTTATTGTAATAGATTACGTGTAGCAATAAAGAAAACGAAAACTCTTTAGGAGTCGAATGACCGAGTGCACCAGGTGTCAATTCGTGTTTTGGTAATTGTTGAAATTTTACGGGCCGGCCCGGGCCTTGGAAACGGGAGAAGTATACGGGCCAGGCTTTAATTAAAAACTTGAAACCGGGCCGGGTACAGGCCGGGCCTTGGACGTGCGGGCTTTCCAAATTGAGGCCCGTGAAGACCTCTAGGCTGCTTAATCTTTCCCGGTAAACTATGTCCTTGATATAACCTCAGTTGAAGAAGTCTAAAGGAGTGATATCCGGGGACCGGGGTGACCAAGGAATGGGACCATCTCTGCCAATCCATCTGTCGGAAAACTCACGGTTCAGGTATTAACGAACGTCAAGTCCCAATGTGGGGGAGCACCATCTTGTTGCAGTATGACGTTTGGTTGCAAACCCTGTAGTTGATGAACCGCAAAGTTCTGAAGCATGTTCAGGTAATTATTCATTTGCACTGTGGGCTCGGAGAAGAATGGCCCAATTACACGATTATGCTTGAGCCCACACCAAACATTCACCTTTGGACTGTGCGTGACGGCTCCCTGACTGAATGTGGGTTTTCACTGCCCCATATACGAGCGTTCTGAATGTAGACTTTTCCGTGCACGTAAAAGATTGCCTCATCCGAGAACATTATACGGCGTATGAAACTTTAATCAACTGCCGCTCCAACATATCCCGAGCGAATGCTAAGCGCTCAGATCCATCGTTCGGTTTAATCTAGTGTAGGAATTGCACTTTGTATGCGGTTAGTTTCAGGCGTTTGTGAAGCACTCCCATTAATGTGGATCGTGGAACATTCAGTTGTAAAGAGGCCCTTCTCGTGGACTTGCTAGGACTGTGGGCGAAAATCTCCTGTAGGCTCTGCACAGTTTAATGGGGTCTCCCACTTTTTACCGGTCCAGGGCGCATCCAGTATCCAAGAATTTCTTCTGCCACGCTCTGATACTGAACTCACTCGGTGGATCTTGCCCATATGTCCGACGGCAATTTTTTTGTCCCGTATTCACAGACTTCGTGTCAAAGAAATAACACACGCACATTGCTTTCTCCTGCGGCGACGACATTTTCAGTTGTTTTGCAGTCGGCGTCGATATTTGCGAGCACGTGACGCCATCTGTTGGAAAGAGATGGCGTTAAAAACTCAAATACTTACTCTTTCAAATGCTGCAAACCGCATTGCTGTAGATCTGTTGGTTTTTGTACAGTTGTCGATCGAAACCCCTAAGGGACTTTTCGACCACCCTGTATACACACCTGGTGATCACTGAACTATGACCACCTCCATCGAAAATGGATGAGACACGTTTCCCACGTGATTTCCGAGAGGGCGCGATTAGTCGACCGACGTAACATAAATAAGGTGTGAGCGGAGCAGTAGGTAGTAAAATTCGGAGTGTGATAGGTAAACAGAAGGATTTATCAGACTTTGAAGGTCAGAATGTGAGAGCTCGGAGAGCTGGTGCCTCAATTTCTCAAACGGATGAACTGGTGGGTGTTCGCAAGCAGCTGTAGTTAAAGTGTATCCGAACTGGCATGGAAATGGTCAAACAACGACCAGAAGTCAAAACTGCGCAGGACCGCGAAAGACTGGTGTGAAAAGTGAGACTAATAATGCAGGCCAACAGACACAGACAGCACTGTTCAGATCAGATCAGATCATATGCAGAGGACTTTATGAAGGGAGTGTCTGACCCCAGGCCTTAAACAGATTTTGAAATAGGAAGCTAGGAGATTTAGGCTAGAGTGCCCGATAGGAAAGTGACACGGAAGCGAGGTAGAAGACGCCCTTATTTACTACCAGGGATGGGGGGGGGCATTACCTGGGATCCGACGGCGTAAGGTGCCCATCGGACGCACGGCGGATATTTAGTGGTTCGAGCGTTCGTACCTGCCCCGGATCGAACCTGAGATTCCTCCGTGGCAGTCACGAACGTTGACCACTAGGCCATCCGCGGCCCTACAGCACCGTTCAACAGTTCACTATCCAAAAAATACAACAGAAGTAAACTCAGAACAATATCTGTCATGATCATTCGTCGCACGCACGCAAGTATGGGCTATAACAGCTGACAACCCAGACGACAATCTCTCCTAAATACGGTTCATCGGCGCAAGACTCGCGTAGTGCAAAGATGACGTAAGTTAGACGTCTGACGAGTGGCGTTTTTTACACCACTCCGTGCATGATCGTGTATGTATTTGGCGCAAACAATATGAGGTACTCTATGCATCCTGCATGGTCTCCACAATGCAAGCCGGAGGAGGGTATGGTGTGGGGCATGTTTACCTGGGAACATGTTAAATGTGGAACAACGTATGACAGATGCCCACTATCGTGAATTGCTTGCTCACTCTGTGCATCCAGCAATCTTGTACTTTTTCCTGAATGGCGACGATGTCTTCCAAGATTACAATGTGCCAAGCCACAGGTCCAACGTTGTGCAGGAATGGTTTGAGGAACACAGTTCAGACTTCCAGCATATCGATTGGCCTCAGAACTCCCCAGATATCAATCCCACAGAGTACTTGTGGGACACTATGGAACGGCATATCAGGCGTCCGCATATATCAATCACCTCAATACCTCCACTGCAGGCCGCATTGCACAGCTTGGTTGGCCGCACCTCCCAACTGCTTCCGCCATCTTATTAAATCGATGTTACATTGGATAGCCGCTGTACTGAAGGCGAAAGGTGGTCATAATTCAGTGATCACTCAGCGTATATATGAAGTGTACAAATAAGTTTTAAACAGTTTTTTGTGTGACGTATACCGCTAATTTACATATCCGACATTCCCCTGCGTTTTTGTCATGTGACCGTAACTGGTCCAGAGTGTAAAATGTGACGCAGAAGTTTGTCCAAGAGTCAAACGCACTTGCACATCAGTAGGTGAAAAATGGCAAGCGATATTGCATTTTTTCAACACTGCATTCGTTATGAATTTCAAGGGAAAAGTGCTGCAGGAGCATGTGCATCCATCTGTTCGGTTCTGGGGGACAATATTGAATCGAAAAGCAAGTGTGAGGTTTGGTTTGGACTGTTTAAATCAGGTGATTTTGATATTAGAAATCGAGAATGTAACGACGCCCCGCACATGAGAAACTGCAAGCATTGCTGGATGAAGATTCGTCTGAAACGCAAAAAAAAAAAACTAGCTGAATAATTGGGGAACAAACGCAAAAAGAACTAGCTGAACAAACAATTTCCAATCGTTTACGCGCAACGGAAAAGATTCAGAAGGAAAGCAAATGGGTGCCACATGACCTGAGCCAGAGGAACAAGGATGAGAGTGCCATGAAGTGTTTGAATCTGTTTAATAAACAACACAGAAAGTCTGTCTTGTGAAAAACCGTTACGGGTGATGAAAAAGTAGATATGGTACAACAATCCCAATTGTAAAAAACACTGGGGAAGCAACGACCTCTACACCGAAACGCAATACTCACTACAAGAAAGTTTTGTTCTGTATCTAGTGGGTACGAAGGGTGTGCTCTATTATGCTATTATGTGCTATTGCAACAGAGTCAAACTGTTACTGCTGATCGCTACAAGCAACAATTGCTGCGATTGAACCCGGTAATTTGTCGGAAACGTCCATTCACAGGCAAAGGATTGCGTCCCGTGAAATTACTGCATGGCAACGCTTGTCGCGAAATCGGTCAAAGAAACGTTATTGACGCTTGGCTGGGAAGTTTTGGAGCACCCGGCGTATAGTCCCGACATAGCCCCTTCAGACTATCATTTGTTCCAATTGACGCAGCATGGTTTGTCTGCTGTACGGTTCCGAACATGTGACGAAGCGCAAAAATGGGTTGACGACTTCATCGCGTCACACGACGAAGTATTCTTCATGGCTGGAATACGTCAGCTGCCTGACCGATGGCGGAAGGTGATAGATAATGACGGCGCATATTTTGATTCGTAAAGGTATTGTTTTTTTCTCTCAAATTGCATGTTCCGTTGTTTTAAAACGATTTAAAACTTATTTGTACACCTAATACAATAGAAAAACAGAGGGGAGAGCAACATCAACATTCTGTAGTTTGCCATGGGCGCAAAAATGCCTAGTTACGCCTCCGATGGCTAGTACAAAACCCCAAACACGCACTGTACGTCGTACTTTATATTAAATGCAGGAAACTATTAATAAATTCATGAATCATATATACCAATCAAATCCGCAGTAATACTTTGTCACATGAACAATTACATTCAAGACAAACGCAAATTTTTAAGGAATCTCTTAAAGGTCGTAAAATTATTAACCTTTTTCATAATCTCTGGATATTTACTCGTTAGAGTGAGGTTCCAATACCACAATGTATTTTTATATTTTTCAGTTCTGGAAAAGGTATTGTCATCTTATTCTAAATCCTGTGTGTAGTCTATTAACATCAATAAGATATACCTTAATATGATCACATGAATACCGGGTGAGCCAAAAGTCAATATACCGTAGTATATACTGTATTATCATACCGGGTGAGCCAAAAGTCGCGCAAAACTTTAAAAATCAATAATTTGCTGAGTTTTGACAGTACTGCAATGCGGTTTGCACAGAAATACACATAGTATGGATTTTTTTTTTTTTTTTTTTTTTGTGAATTTAAAACATTTACTGGACATTTTAGTTTTATTCATGGTCGCCAGATGGCTCTACAGCCAAATGATTAATTGTGGGTTATAGAAAGTTAATATTGACGCAACGTGCACACAAGGTTACTTACGGTAATAAGTGCTCGATGTGGTGTCCAACATTCGCGAGCACTGCCTGCAGATGAGAGAAGACAACATGGACAGCATTAAACAGCATATCCGTTGGTATGCCTGGCACATGATGTCCGATAGTCTTTCAACATGACCACTGATGTGGGACGATCTCTGTACACCCACGACTTCAGGTAGTCCCCTAACCAAAACTAACATAGTGTGAGATCTGGAGACCTGGGTGACCATTCGTGTCGAAAATGACGGCTGATCACACGATGTTCTTCAAACGTTCACTTCAGGAGTTCTTTGACAAGAGACGCGATGTGCGGTGGCACTCCATCTCGCAATGAATGTTACAGCATTCAGTGCATGCCTCTCTTGCAAGCTCGGAATAATGTTGTCCCGCAAACGTTCTGCGTAACGCGTACCTGTGACAGAGACGGTTTCGAAAGCAGTATCACGGATTTCCTTGAAGAAAAAAGAGCCGATAATGAAGGACGACGTAAACCGACAGCACACTATGACTTTTGGCTGATGGAGTGGAGTTTCTGTAACAGCTCGGAGATTTTCCGTTGCTCAAATTCGGGAAGTTTTTTGTGTTTACTGCTCCGTTGAGAGCGTAGGGTGCTTCGTCTGTCTATAAAACATTTGGCAGCCAGTTCTCGTTTTCATCCATTTTCCGAAAAGCCAATGTTACAAAATCTCTCCGCTTCGCGAAATTGGGAGCTTTCAGTTCCTGAAGGCGTTGAATTTTGTAAGCATATCTGCGAAGAACTAGTCTTAGTGCTCTCCAAACAGTCCCATATGAAATGCGAGTTCGACGCGTAACTTAACGAGCACTTGATTCCCCATGTGAAGATGACATCGAAATGTTTCGATTTCCTGTGAAACTGTCGCCGCAGCTGAAACAGAAATTGATTATCTTCCACATCGTGGACTTGCTACTAAAGTTCCGGATTCCTCAAATCTCTTTCATCATTATCCGCTGCAGTGCCGAGCAAGATATTAGAACCTCAGTTATGCGTTTTTCTAGGGATGGCCTTAAAAACCGTATAAACGTAAAAAACGTATAAACGAAATTTCAAAATGTTAAATACTATTGTAAAATTTATGTTCTTGAGGAGTATAAGATGTTCCTCAAGAATGACTTATTTATTCGCGGCGAAAGAAAAACATGAGCGTTACATATACAATCGTGGCCAAATGTTTTGCACCAGTAAACCGAAAGTCAATTTTTGATGTTTGAAGTCACCTTATACAGCGTAATGATAAAGTCAGGAATACATATTATACATCATTTTAAAGGAACTTTTATACTGAATTCAAATAGTTTTACAGATTGTTATTACCAGTAACAGACGTGAAGTTACAAGCAAAAATGTGCAAGTGAGGAAACACAAATCCAGTTCTGAAAAAGCGTTCACGCCCCGCTAATCCACTAAAGCTTTCTCCGACGTCCGCTAGTGAGATGTGTAGAATCGTCTGCCGAATTAGAACGCAGCTTCTTGTAGTCAGTTGATGGACGTTTATGCAGAATTCCTGGTGATATTTGAATTTCGGAATGTCAAAGACCCGAAAATTGATCCTGCCTCTTCAAACGAGGACAAAAATTATTACTTTGCATGAACTTGGATTCAGTAGTCGTAAAATTGCTGTTAACATTCCACTGTCTTGCGCACCATTACAAGAGTTGCAGAAACTGGATGTGTGGGAAACAGAAAAAGTGCAGGTCGACCAAGGCTGTGTACTGAACGTGATGATCGCATGTTGATTCGTCGTTCCTTAAAATCAAAGTTTAAAACAGCCACTGATTTAAGAAATCAGTGGGAGAATGAAGTAGGCATTACTGCATCTGCACATACAGTTCGTCGTAGGCTACAAGAAAATGAACTGACTGCACGAAAAGCTGCACGAAAACCTTTCCTTATTGAACAATAACGGCTCAAAAGAATTGCTTGGGCCAAGGCACACAAGAATTGAACTGGTGATGAATATAGAAATGTTATTTTCAGTGATGAAACAACTGTTACTTTTTCTGCTAATAATGGAAATATCTATGTACGTCGTCGGGCTGGTGAAAGATACACTGCTGGACAATTGCTAAGGACGGATCATAAACGGCTATATAGCGCATAAAAAAGTAAGTGTGGTTGGATGCCAAGTGAAATAAAATAATGTCAGAATGCCAGGACATTACAAGAAAGACAATTTATTGTGCTCTGAAATCCAGAAGGCTTTGGAACGTGTTCAAGGGACAAACAGACCATTTTGGGCAGAATACGTAAACGTGAAAAATGCAATTACCGTTCGCAGGCGTTCCGGCGTAAGATGTCAATACGGGATATGGCCACCATGGAGGGCGATGCAAGATTCCACACGTCGTGTTATGCTTTGCACAACATTATCAAGCAGCTGTTGGGGTAATTTATCCCATTCCTCTGTCAGTGCACGGATGAGGGTGTCCTTGTTTATTGGAGGGCATTGGCGACCAGCAAGACTCCTCCCCAAAGCATCCCACACATTTTCAATAGGATTCAGATTTGGAGCACGTGCTGGCCCTACGAGGCGTTGAATATCCTCGCTCTCAGAACACTCCTGGACAGCGACTGTTCGATGACATGTTGCGTTGTCGTCCATGAAAATGAATCTATCACCGACAGCACCACGGAACATGCGAACATGAGGTAGCAGAACATCATTAATGTGTCGTTGGCCAGCCATAGTCCCAGTTGGAAGCACATAGAGGGACGTACGGCCATTGATCATGATGCCAGCCCATACCATGACTCTACATGTCGGATATCGGTCCCTTTCCTGTATGTTTGCTGGACAATATGCAGTATCACTATCACGCCAGATCAGTTGTCGTCGACAATCAGATGATAGACTGTATCTACTCTCATCTGAGAAGAGGACAGCAGACCAGTCGTTATCAGTCCAATTGCGATGTTGATGGCACCATTGCAAACGGGCGGTACGGTGACGTCTGGACAATGGGATGCACACAACAGGACGGCAGGCGTATAGTGCTCCTTCATTCAAACGTCTGGCGACTGTTTTTCGGGAGATCCGCTTGCCAGTAGCAGCCATAAACTGATTTGCTACCTCACTAGCTGTGCTGCGCCGGTGTCTTTTTGTTGATAGCACTATGTACCGATCTTCTGCAGGTGTCGTACTGCGAACACGACCTCCCCCGTGACGTTTGCTACACTCTCCATTTGTTTGAAATGATTTCCAAAGCCTTGAAACAACACTGTGGCTGGCGTCGAACTCCCTGGCAACATCTGTTATTTTTCGCCCTTCTTCAATCTTGCCAATAATACGGCCACGCGTAAAATCATCTAGGTGATGTCGGGAAGACATACTGAAAATTGCAAGTTCGTCAATTGATTCTTTCCCTTTCAACTTTGCGTTTGAACAACAACGGTCAATACGCGTCAAATCCTTTATATCTCTTATCAGCGCTATGACGTCACGAACAAGTTCGGCAATCCAAAATTTGCATACGCACAACACGTCTTACTGTATCCCGCACTTATGCTTATTTCCACATCTTCCTGCCTTCCATTTTATGGTTGCTATCGTTGCTATTGTCATCCGTCCTTAGCAATTGTCCGGCAGTGTATAAGGCATGCGGCACGCAGCCAACAATCAAGCACCCACATTCGGTGATGTTATGGTCTTGTATTTCAGCCAGTGGTGTTGGCCGTCTGTACATTGTTGATGGCACATGGAATGGATCGAAATATGCGGATATTTTGGAGTCCAAGCTGCTACCGGTAATCTGCATAAGACATGGGTTTGCAGAATTTTATCTTTTAAGACGATAACGCGCCATGTCATCGGTCAAAGTTGGTTGACGAGTAGTTTAATCGAAAAGTTATAAGAAAACTTCATTTGCCGGCACCGTCACCGGATCTTAATCCCATAGAGAATCTGTAAGTGAGATTGAAGCAAACGATCCGTCAACAAAATCTCAACAGCATTAATTGAGTCTGTAAGGGCCGTATGGCACCGTGTTATCACCAATGGACAACTAGAGAAGCTCATTAGTTCCATGCCAAGAAGGTGCACTTTGTTACTAAGAAACCGTGATTATCCAATTAAATATTAAAGCGTATTTTGCTTGTCCTGCAAGTTTCAATAATGTACTGTACAGTAATTTTACGTTAAATGCATTGTACACTAATTTCACAAATTCCACTATTTTTTTTTCCTTTTCATGACTACACGCTGTACTTTTGCTTATAACTTCACTTCTATTACTGGTAATAATATTCTGTAAAAATATTTGAATTCAGTATAAAAGTTCCTTTAAAATGATGTATCATATGTATTCCTGACTTTACCATCACGCTGTATAAGTTGACTTCAAACATCAAAAATTGACTTTCGGTCTACTGGTGCAGGACTTTTGGCCACGATTGTATTTTATCGCACTGCGAAAATCATAAAACCTATGAAAATCAAATCCCTCTTTTGAAGACTGTCTATAAAAATCCTGATTCCAGATTAAGTGAAATCATCACAACTAAGAATCTGAGATCAATACTTCGATATGGAACTCATGAATTAACAGATTTTTTTTTTTTCTGCGGATCCAAAGTGCATCCATTTGAAACCAGACAGGACTCTATTCTATTACGCCACGAAATTGTGGACCCACAAAGTTACATCCCAGAGAATTAACAATTTTTAAATGGCGCGTTCATTGTCGTATCAGAATAATATGCCTACCGACCTAATAATGGGAATAACCACCTTTGGCACGAATGACAGCGGCGAGACGGCGCGGCATGGACGCAATGAGGCCCTGGAAGGTCGCCCAAGGCACACGTGCCCATTCGGACTGAAGCAGAGCACGGAGGTCCCGGATATGACGTGGTTGTGTGTCGGCACGTCGAACTTGTCGATCCAAATAGTCCGACAAGTGCTCTATTGGGTTGAGGTCGGGCGATTTCGCCGGCCAAGGCAGAACGGAGACATCGCTGTCGTGTTGCTGGAACCAGTCACGCACTCCCTCAGCGACATGGCAAGGTGCTTTGTTCTGTTGATAGACACCATCACCACCAGCGTAAACGTCCAACATGAAGGGATGCTTGTGGTCAGCGAGGATGGACAGGTAGCCGTTGGCGTTCAGGGTCCCATCCAGTGGTACCAGCGGTCTCAGGTCATACCCGGAAAACCTCCCGCAAACATGCATACTGCCACTGCCCACCTGTTCTTGACCGACAAGGGTGTTCGGGTGTTGGTTATCTTGTTTCTGACGCCATATCCGCCAGCGTCCGTCACTTCTGTGGAGTAGAACCCTCGATTCTTCGGAGAAGGCAACCTTTTCCCCACTCTTCCACTGTCCAATGACGGTAGTCCCATGCTAACTAAAGGCGTCGTTGCCGATGGACCTGGGTTAACATGGGTGCCTTGACGTAGTGTCAACTCCGGAGTCCCATGCGTAACAGGGTTCGCTCTACTTTTATCGGGGACACGTACCTGGGTGCCCCAGCGTTCATTTGCGTGATCAATTGCACCACAGTTGCGCACTGATTGCCCTTTACCAGTCGACGGAGGCATCTCTGGGGTCGATGGCCTTTGGGGCTCCACAGTTATGACGTCAGGAAGTACTCGGTGTGCCAGCTGTCCATTCTTGGTACACCCTTACTACAGTACCTCGCGAACAGCCCACGAAGTCTGCTGTTTCTGAAATTCTCCCACCCTTGGCGCGGTAGCCGATTATCATTCCTTTTTGAACGTCTGTCAAATCACTACCTCTGCCCATTGTGCTCACGTCACGCACTATGGCTCATCTGTCCTGGCCGGCTGCTTATATCTCCGTGTGGTCGATCTCGTCACTTGCACTTTGTTACACGCCTGGGCGGGTACACAGTTATTCCAGGGCTGGTCATATTCTGATACCACCGTGTATGTGTGTCATGAAATGCGAAACCGATTTTTCAGTCAAACCGAAAGTAAACAACATGCCCTTCTCCGATAGAATCAAAGTTCAACTTTGACTGTACCAAGAAGGATCATAACGACGCTGTCTCCCGGGTGTCGTATGAAAGAATCAAAGAACTGTATATTTTTATTAATCTGAAATTCAAATTTTAACGTATAATGGCATGGAAGAGCAGAGAGTAAACATCCGTTTTTGTTGTAAACTTGGTAAATGAGATACTGAAACTTACAGAATGTTAAAAGAAGTGTATAGAGACACAGCATTATCCCGCAGCAGAGTTTTCGAATGGTGTGCATGGTTTCGTGACGGGCGGCAATCCTTTGATCATGATCCCAGATCTGGGCGGCCCTTCAGTGTGCAGACAACTGAAAAAATCGAAGAGGTGCGAAACAGTAAAAGAAAGATCGACGAATTACAGTGAGACTTTTGGGCATCAGTAAGTCTATCTGTAATGAAATTCTACGCGCGGATCAGGGGAAAACGAAACTTCATGCCAGGTTGTTACCCCGAAAAACTTGATCAACATCCTTCTGAATGATGATCAAGTTTTCGCTGTTTTAGCTGGACAAACTTATTGATTTCCTTTTTTTTTTTTTTTTTTTTTTTTTTTTTGGAACTGTGATAAATGCAAAGCGCACGTAAGGCTTCAGATTTTTTGTAATATTTTTAGGGGTAAATATGATATTTTTTTCCTCAACATTTTTTGGGATTGAACGGGATGTCCCGGGAATATTCTGACTATCCTAATAGTTTTCTTGCTTGGAATGTTGTTTCCTTTTTAGGACTTATTATGTCATTGTCAGCTGTTTTCAGTCATTTTACTGTGAAAATCTTTGGTGTTGAAATTTGGAGTGGGAAGAGGGTATTATGTGATAGGGTCGATGGAGTGACAGCATGATGTCCCACTTTTGGATCATACTTTTAATCAATTAGTGATAGTGGGTCGATAGTTGCAAGTTCGAGGTTTTTTTGTATTTTCGAAATGCGGCTTCTCTTGTAATAACAATTTAGTCAAGGAAAATAAAGTAAAAAACGCTTTCGCTAACACCAATAACTCGGCTTTGAAGGAATTAAAATATGTTGACAAGCCACAAGTTCGATAGCTGAATCACACATGCGACACCCATTGCTCAAATTTGATTTTAAATCTACGTCTTACTGACTTGACTGACTGCCAGAAGTTGCCGAAAACGTAAGCTCTTGGGCGATCTGGCGTTAACAAAACCAGAAGAAACATACTCGGAATTTAAATAACAGATAACTAAATCGCTGAGTTACTGTTGCATTAGGTACACCTCTTTCGAAGCGAAAGCGAAGTACCACGTGAAATCAACGTCACCTACGGCAACTGTAAATTGTGCACATATCAGAGATGGAAACGGACCACGGGTCAACGGGGTGACAACTTCTTGCGGGTCCAACGGGTCGGGTCATGATGCTCCTGTCCCGATTTTGCCACGGTTTCATTCCCGTTTTATTTTTGAAAAGAAAAAAATATTTTCCACAGAAAAATGCGCGTTGTGGAATTCTGTAGTCGATACTGGTGCCCACGGAGTGAATGATTTGCCATGCAAAAATATTGTTTCCTTAAAGCAACGAAGATTTCCACAGACCGACTTCAGACACACCATATCGTAAAAAGATGCTTCCTTTGCGTTCTTTTACAGTGCGATTGTCCATGGATAGGTACAGGCAAACGCCATTCGCCTGCTTCTCAGCTGATTCACTCTCTCCGTGCGAAGTTCACTGTATGACTAACAGTTACTTTTCACATCACATCTTTTACATTGAGCATTCAGAGGTTTTCGATTGATGTGCTAACATCTCGTTCCCATGGCATGTCATGTCGAAATTAACTCCTTATTTGTTAATATGGATGAATTTAATATTAAAGGAGGTTGAGAAAGGCGTAGAGGCCAACAAATACGTGCTTGTTCAAAACCACAAGGGGAAGAGTGAATGCTGGAAACTGTTTCGCCTCATTAAGGAACCGGTGAATAATTCTGTCTTGTTTGGTCTCGCTTGTTGTTCAAAATGTGGGAAGCGTATAATTACAAAGAAAGATGTCGACGGTGTAATAAAAGATTATGGAACCAAAAATCTAACGGACCATATGAAAGTATGCGCACCTCCATCAAAGCGTGGAAACAGTTAACAATCTAAATACATTAAACAAAATACATTTGTGTAATTGTAAATAATGATTCCCATTTGTAATATACTCTATGGTCACGGTGGATTACGCAAAATAGTGGCACTGAAATTTAGCAAGAAACCAAATTTTATTATCAAAAAAAGATTTCAGTTATTAAATATCAAGCAGTTATTGGGATATATATATATATATATTTATATATATATCATCATCATCATTGTCAACCATTATCAATCTACTGCTGGACGAAGGTCTCCCCAAGTTTCCTCCACAACGGTCTGTCTTGTGCCAGTCTCCTCCATGTCACTCCCGCATACTTTCGAATTTCATCCACCCATCTTCCATGTGGTCTTCTTCTGGGTCTTTTACTGTCCCTTGGAATCCAATCTAAAATTTCGGCTGTCCATCAATGGTCTGTCCTTCTGGCAGTATGTCCAGCCCATTGCCATTTCAGGGATTTAACTCTGATCATGATGTCTCCCACTCTTGTCATTTTTCGGATCCACGAGTTCCTCTTCTTATCTCTCCTGGTTACACCAAGCATGCACCTCTCCATGCTGCTTTGAGTTGTCTGCAGCCTTTGTATGTTTCTTTTAGTTAAGGTCCACGTCTCTGCACCATACGTAAGCACTGGAAGGATGCATTGATCAAACACTTTTCTTTTAAGACATAATGGCATATTGCTCTTGAAAATTATGCTGTTTCTTCCAAAAGCTCTCCAGGCAAGTTTTGTACGCCGATTAATTTCTTCATCAATGTGACCCTCACTTGATATCTGCTGTCCAAGATAAACGTACGTGTCTGTTATCTCCAGCTTTTCTCCATCAATCGATAAATCTTCATTTCTTGTAAAAGCATTGAACATCACTTTTGTCTTTTGAAAGTTCATTTTTAATCCCACTTCTTTACTCTTGTCAGCAAGTTCCTGGATCATACTCTGCAGCTCTGATGGGGTAGTTGCAAAAATGACTACGTCATCAGCAAAACGAAGGTGGGTTAGATAATCTCCATTAATCTTTATCCCTTTGTTCCCCCAGTTCAGTGATTGAAAGACATTTTCCAATGTGGCATTAAAGAGCTTCGGAGATATGGTGTCACCTTGTCTCACTCCTTTTCCAATTTTTATGTGTGTTGTATTTTCAAACAGCCGAATCTTTGCACTTGCATTTTCATAGATGTTATTAATAATATTAATGTACGCATCTTCAATACCGCAGGATTTCAGAGCCATTGTAACTGCTGATGGTTTCATATATATATATATATATATATATATATTACCTTACAGACTTCTGCATTAGCCATAATTATGCAGTCGTAGGAAACAAGCTCTACCAGCAGACTCACGAGATTCCAATGGGTAGCAGTTTCTCAAGCAGTCTGGCAAATCTTTACCTGCACCACTTCGAATCCACATTCCTTGCTACTCAAATCGATGAACCCGGGATCGTTATGAGGTTCATCGATGATATCATTGTCTTCAATAACCTCGTTTCTTACAAATGAGTGAAGCAATTTATCTCAATGACCTATCCCTGGAAAAAACTAATAGTACATCCAATCAGGTGAATTTTTTGGACCTTGATATTTTAATCAACAAAAAAATGAGTTTTCGGATCGACCTCTACGATAAAAGACAAGATTTTAATTTTGATATAAAATTCTTCTCCCACTGGTCTTCTAATGTCTCTAATGATGTACACCGTAACGTCATTATTTCTCAGTTTCACCGCATTGCCATAATATGTTCTAACACCGATAACATTACCAAAAACCTCAACAACTTAGTCATTAAATTTAAAAATAATAATGTTCCAGTACACTTTCTCAGAGGCTACATACATTAACTAATTCTTAATTTTAATTCTACCTCCCCCAGCTTTAAATTACACATGAACACTCTGTACTAACACAGGACCTTAAAAATTTAAATTCAGAAGGTAACACCAAATGCCACTTGACAGGTCCCTCGTGGCTGAAGAACATCTACATACACAGTCTTGCATCTATTGTTACGCTCACCTGGTTCGGACAATTGGGTTCCCCGTATTTGCTTAACCTTTTATTACAGCATTTCCGTGTTAATTATTTATTTCCTGTTCCTTCCCTTCGTATTTCAGTGTTAGTGGTTGCTCAGCTTGGTTACTCCGGCAGCAGGGTTCGCATCGTCTTCGGGTGAGTTACCGTTTCTTTACTTTCTACAGTTTTTTAGCATTCGGATGTTTCTGATTCTAACTGGTCTGGATTTAGTGGCTTCGGAACCAGGATCAGTCGACTATTTGTTTTTCCTAATCGTTCACTGATAGCAGAAAAGGCACTCCCCGGGCTGTTGCTCTCCTGATGAAGGCAACCTAGTTTTTTCATTTTCTACGTTCCTGCCTTCACAAAAATATTTATGTTCGATATTCCTTTGTCGTTGTTTCATAACTCTATATTTCGCTAATTCCTTCAGTCTGCTGCATATTGCGCAACCGAGATACAGTGTATTAGCTTCGCAACTTTGTATTTTCTTTTCGTATATATATAATATATATATATATACATTGAGTTTAGAATTTATAATTCAAAGTAGATTTGTCCGGATCGGGTCGGGTCCGGTCCAGTTATGGGACGTCCGGGTCCGAAATGTTTGACCCGTTTCCAACTCTGGCACATATATCCTCTGTACGTAATCAGTCAACGTTTATAAGTCATGGGAAAACATGGTGACTTAAGGCAATTTGACCACGACCAGATAGTTGGGTCCCGGAGGACAGGTGCCAGCATTTCAGAAGTAGCCGCATTTGTTAGCTGTACCTTTGCTACTGTATCAATGGTGTACCAGGATTGGATTAACGATGCACAGACGTCCAGCAGAAGGGCTCAGATTGGTCTGATAGGCGCGGTTGATCCGAGAGTTAAGCTTCGGGCGTCGCGACTGGTATCTCAGCAACCAAGTACAACAGGCACCCAGCTCACCCCTAGTACAACAGCGGTACAGTTCGACCTATTTCCACACGCACCATGCCCCGTACCTTGCTTCGCCTGGGGTTCCACAGCGGGAGATCAACGAGGGTACCCATGATGACGCCCAGTCATCGGAAACAATGCCACGCATGGGCCAAGGAACGTCGCCAATGGACCCTCGACAGATGGAAGAAGGTCGTCTATACTGATGAGTCCCCTTTCCTGCATGGCCGGGTTTGCATATGGCGTAAACAGCATGAAGCTCTATTACCTGGTTGCACAGTTGGGGTTTAGCAGACCGGGGAAGTGGTGTTCTGGTCTAGGCAGCTTTTTCCTGGCAAGCCCTAGGTCCCCTGGTTACCATCCCACAAGCACTGACTGGTGGACACTACAGGGATCTGTTAGCTGACGATCTCCATCCATATTTGCAGGAGGTTTACCCGGACCACAGTGCCATCTTTCAACAGAACAACGTGTAACGTATACTCTCGATTCACTTTCCTTTTGATTTTTACTATCTCTGGTTATTTTATTTTACTATGTAAATTATCTTCTTACTGAACGAGATGTTATTTCACCCGCTGAATGAGATCTGGCAATGAGTGTAAGTCATGACGTATTGGTAGCCAGTATAAATAGGCGCGTTCAACGATACCTAGGGAGAGCGTTTGTTGTTGTAGAGAGAGAGAGCGTTTGTTGTTGTATAGAGAGAGCGTTTGTTTATGTGAGAGAGCTTTTGTTGATGTGCGTAGAGTGAGCTGTGGTTTATGTGTCAGAAAGCTGTTGTTGTATAAAGAGATCTTCGTTTATGTGAGAGCCAGAAGTTTTACTAATAAAGAATTTGTTGTCAGTACGTTTTTCTCAGTTCATAGTTTTGTCAGATCTCTGTCTGGCTGTTAGGTTTATTTCATTAGGTGATTATTATTAACAACCAGCATAAGACTTTATTCATCTTAATTACTACTACAACATTACTAGCAGTTAAAAGCTTGTTCATTATTATTACTACACTACTAGCAGGAAAGTTTATTCATGATATAATTAACAAACAACAAGCATTAGAAGAAGCTTAGCAGAAGCATTGAATTCATTATAATTAGCTTAGTTAAAAGCTATATTCATTATAAACGCACCGTGTCATCGGGCTTGTATGACTACTGACTGGTTGGAGGAACACGACAACGAATTAGACACATTGCCTTGGCCCCAAAACTCCCCTGACTTTAACTCAGTTGAACATTTCTGGGATATACTAGAACGGGGTGTGAGAACTGCTCTAGAGATGAGTTTGGGCTCAATTTTATGAGCCCGGGCCCGCCCGCTTTCTTTGATTACATGTGTTTGCTGAGCCCGAGGCCCGGATTCTTGGAAAATTTTGCTTATCAAGGCTTACATTTATGCATTATACACTGTCCAAATATATGGCAAAGCAAGGATTAGTTTAAAAATTATTAGTTTAAAAAAGTTTAGTTCAGTTAATCCACTTCACAATATTAATATGTTTTTAGAAATTCTACGCATAAAGCCAAATGTTCTAAAATATGGATTTGAAAATAAATAAATAATCAACGTGCCCTTCGACCGTATCAGGGGAATCAGTCATTTTTGTAAAAGCTGAAGAAAAGAAAATCGTTTAGAAACAAAAAAATTCCATTCGTTATTTCTTTTTGATTTCTAAATTTACTTTTATTTTGAATAATTGCATTATAAAACGTACAACGCCGTACAGACAGTTGCAAGTGTTTGAAATTTTGACTCTAGAAAACTAATCTTTGCAATATAATTTACATATATGCTAACTGGTAAAGGTTATAGTTTAGAGTGATGTAGTAGAATATATAAAAAAGCATGTAGGGAAATTTTCAAAATTAAAAAAAAAAGAACGTAAAAGCATTTCAGACCAGATTATTCTGCATTTTGTAAGATTAACAAAGCTTTGCGCTTAATAGTATAATAATCGAAATATTATATGTGTCTGCAGTTTCCAGATCAAGTTTATCATGAAAAGAGAGAGAGAACTGCATCTAATCCTCAGCGCTTCAACTTGATCTTCTTTTCTCTAAAACTTGACCTGCTGCACTAAATACCAACGTCACCCCAAAAATCGGAGTGAGGAAATTTTGAAAAATAAATAACAATACTTCTAACTGCACAATTTTGAAAATTAATACATCATTCTAAAGATAAGATTCTTGATTTTTAATAAAATACAAAAAATGGGAATGTGATTTTTTCCCCAGTTTTTCGATACCAGACCTCCTTAAACTAATCCTTCCTTGGGTCATAGCTTCGGACAATGCATAATGCAAGTCTTGCTAAGCAAAATTTGTCTTGCAATGGCAGGTAGCTTAGTAAATTGAAAATCCTTCCACCATGGTAACAAATTCACAATGGAATTCAACACGTGTAATTCAACCGGGGTCGGAATTACACTTGTTGAATTAATTACAGTAATGAAATTCAAGACGTGTAATTCTGAGCCCGGGCCCGAGCTCATCTCTAAACTGCTCATGCTGCTGCACGGAATGAGCGGGAAGTGACGGAGCTGCTGCAGCGGACATTGGACAAGTTATGTATGATGCAGGGTGTACGTCACCTTGTAGATACTAAATTAGCTCTGCTAGGCGTCTGCGAGCCGTGGTTGCACAGAAAAGTGGACCAACGCGTTATGAGGTAGGAGTTCCTAATGTGAAGCTAACTCAGTGTACTGTACATACAGGGAAATGTAATATTTCGTGAACATGAAATCAGGAAGTTATTTAAAAAGTTTCAACATAATTTTACAACTGAAGTAAACTTGCAAGCCATTGCTGTGTCTTCTGGCGAATGTGAAAGAAGATTTTCTCAGACGAATTTCATAATCATCCCAGTTAGATCTTCTCTTTCAAACACTGCAATAACCTCATTGTTATTGATAAAGATCGATGCTAACCAAATCTGATCCAACAAACACCGTCCTAACGTGGTTCCTTCGAGGACACCATTCGACAGTGCTTACGAAAAGCAAAGAGCGGATAAGAACGGTACAAATTCACTCTTTGCGGAAAATAACGAAGTACCCAGAAGAAATCATCCAATGGAAATGAAAATTAGAACGCGCAATGCACATGTATGCCGCCCCGGTGGCGCAGTGGTCAAAGGCGCTGGCCTCTGATCATTCGTCCGAACGGGGTCCGGGTTCGAATACCGGTGAAGCATGGATGTTGTGTTTGTCTTACGGCACTGGCTCTCTCCCTTCCCTGGAACCAGTGACCCTAAATTAGGGACGGGCGACTGCTTATAGCCCATTGAGTTGCTCACGGTGGTCGTTAAACCTCCAAACAAACAAAAAAAATGCGCATGTATAGGAAAGGAAATTATTACAATTCCAGAGCAGTTGGGACATTTATTCGGATAAAACACCTACACGAGTGGAACAAGTCAGTACGTTGTAGCGCCACCTCTGGCTCGGATACAAGCGGTTACCCGGCGTGGCATAGACGCATACAGCTCACGGATACTGTCCTGAGGTATAGCATGCCAGATGGTGTCCAAATTGCGGGCCAGTTCGCGGACATTCCGGGATGGGCGTAGGTGGCGTCCCATCATGTCCCAAGCATGTTCGATGCGTGAGAGGTCGGGCGATAGGGCTGGCTGTGGAAGGGTGTCGACATTACGGAGGCAGGCCTGGGAGAGCCGTCCGTGTGTAACCTAGCATTATCCTGTTGAAAAATTGCTCCGTGATGCTGCGACAGCAATGCCAATACAACAGGTCGTAGAATGCCGTCGACGTTCCGTTGTGCCGTGAGTGTGGTACGGAGGACTACCTGCAATCGTAGGAAAATGGCTCCCCAGACAGTCACTCCCGGTGTGCGAGCCGTGTGCCGTTCCACGGTAAAGGCGGAATCCGAGCGCTGGCCTGCTCGTCTCCAGACACGTATGCACTGGTCATCGGCGCCAAGTACGTACCACCATCCGGACCGTCTGGCAATGGTGCCGATGGCGGCTTCTCTACCTGTAGATGACGCAACATGGCCACAGATGGTTAAAAGAGACTAATTCGGTTCTGTTCGTGCGGCTCTCACAATCGCTCGATTCTTGCTTTCAGTCGTTGCCATCGGCCGTCCACTGCCCGCATGCCGTTGGGTTCTGCCCTCCTCGACCCACTGGGGCCAACATCGTCCGATTACCACGTCGCTCCGACGCAAATGCCTGGCGACACGGCCTCACCCAGCCCAATTATATGCCTTCTCTCAAACTCGCTAAACTGCTCTTATTGTGCACGGATCCGACGTCGAGGCATCCTCGCAGTCTGTGGAGATTAATGTAACCAAAATCCGCTGTCACAATTGTCTCCCTGCGTGCGAGCTTTGCTCTTGATATACCCTCCTCGATGCGCGGTTCCCATGAGCTGTGGCGGGCCACAGTTTAGTCATTGGTCGTTATTTTTTTTTAATCATTTGCATATTCGGCCCTTGCATGCGGAGTTTTATCAGGATCCAACGAATTTCTCGGGTGATTTTTTTTTTTTTTTTGAAAAGTGTGTATATCAAATGTTGAATAAAATTTGGGCTGTATTTTGGGATCACAATGCCCCTTCCATTGTGTAATGCAATCCTCAGTGCAAACCTTTGCCATGTGTGGGTAAGGTTAACAGAGATTTTAATATCAGCATTTCTTCTGTATTATACAACTGTTACAGGATGTTGGTTTCTTACGCTTTCCAACCGTAGGTTGAAGAAGCGTATATGCTCCAGCTTTGTCCGTCTGTTCGCACGATAACTCGTGTAAAAATGGTTCGATTTCGATGAAATTTTAGTATGTGGTAGGGGACCACCTGAAGACGAACCCTATTGAAAATGGGTGAAGTGGGGTCAAAGGTCACGACATAGGAGCGGGATCCATTCCATTGTCCTTATGCGTTATAACTTGCGTAAATATGGTTCGATTTCAATGAAATTTTAGTATGTGACAGGGGACCACCTTGGGACAAACCCTATCAAAAATGGGCGAAATAGGGTCAAAGGTCAGGACATAGGAGCGGACTCACTTCCATCGCCATTATGCGTCATAACTTACGTAAAAATGCTTCGATTTGGATGAAATGTTAGTATGTTGTAGGGGCCTGCCTGGGGACGAATCCTATTGTAAATGGGCGAAATGGGATCAAAAGTTAGGACACAGGAGCGGGATCTACTCCATAACCCTTATGCATCATATCTTACGTAAAAATGCTTCGATTGCGACAAACCTTTAGCATGTTATTTTGAAGGTATACTGAACCGGTTCTGTTGAATATCATCGTAATGTGATCAAAGGTCAGGGCACAGGACCGAGATTTATTCCACAGCCATTATCCTCATAATTTGAGTGATAACTTGAGTAATGATTTCTGGTATGTTGGAAAGCGTATCATAATCAATGCATTGCATGATTTTACTAACTTGTTTTATATACAATTATGTAACATAATGTGAATTATTTTTTTGCATTTCGTACCACGCAACAGTAATAAAAATGTCATGCGTTCCGGCAGCTTCTTCTCCAGAAAAAAAAACCACTGCTTATACGAAAATTTTTACTAGCTAAAAATTTGGCTATTCGGCAATTCTTATTACCAGATAGTACAGCTTATACTGTCGTACGCTCAGTAATTTCCACTTCAACCATAAATTTAACAAATTTTCTTGGTATTCAATTAATTCTTAATAGTCCTCAGTCGTAACAAGGAATTACTCTGCTTAATGTAGGTCTTTTAATGTTCTAATTATTGCTTGAATTATATTATTAGCCGGTAAATATTTGTACCTCATGTAATTGCTTGTAATCAAAAGGAATTACTGCCGAAAGTTCCCTAATCTCTTCCTCCTCAACATGAATTCCGTAAATTGTCCTCGGTATTTAATTATCGGTTTATATCTTGTGCGTAAATTCTTTGTTACGACAGCTACGCGCTTCCCAGTGAATTCGTATTGATTGACTACATAGTGACCGCAAGCGCGGCAACAGCTGTTACGGAAAACGGATATCGTATTATTGCGAGCGGCTTGCACTAGTTGCCATCCGCGACTGAAGAATGGCATTCCGTCCGTTGTCCGTAACTCGCGGCTACATGGTTCATCATTTTGTGAAAAAGATATCTCTAATATACGAATGAAGAAATGAGTTCCTTAGCAGCTCTGCGCGCCATTTTCTTTTGTTGACAGACAGAAAGGGACGCCTTGCGCCCCTCACAAAAGCTCCTGGCAAGTTGGACTCAAAACGCCATCTGCTGCGTGAGACCTAAGCTGCTACACGTGCTGCTGATTTTTTATTTTATTTTTCCTCTTGTGTGAACGCACCTGCGGAAAAATGGTAAGGATAAAAAAAAAAATTAAAAAGAAACACGAAGGCTGTGCTCAGTACTATGCAAGATATTGATTGCTTTAACCAACTCAGCTACTATTGAAAACGTGCTGTTAAAACTTCGCGAGGTCTTTTAATCACAGTAAAAAAGCCCTCTATTGAATTCTAAAATGCATCGCAGACAGGACAGCAATCACATGCTTAGTGATAAAAGCAAAGTATTTCATCAGGTGGTACTTTAGCTGAGAAATGGCAACTCCTAAGTGTTATAAATCTTGGATTAAATGCTGTTAAAATCTAATAATTCAGTAAGTATAACTTACTTAATTAAAGATTTCAACTAACTTTTACTGGAAAAAAATCATTCAATCAAACTTTATGGGCATTCAACCCATTAGGTTGGCATATTTGAATCATGATAAATGTATTCTTTACAATTTTCATTTTTAATATCGTGTTCCAAAATATAGAACAGCGTGTAATTCATTCCAAACTCTGTTTTCTCTATCAGTAGTAAAAATCACATTTTGAGCTGCATGTCTTATGCAATGATGCCATATACTTCGGCAACATCAAAATTATCATTTTAATTATCATACAAATTAACTTACGCTTATAGCGTATACAAGGTCGTAGCTAGCCGGGGGCTGGAGGGGGTGGTCAGACTCCTGGAAGAGCAAGACCTCCTGGAAAATGAACGCTGTAAATTCTCTCAACTTTTATTTTCGTTGATTTATGAAAATTACTCTTATATTTCATTATAAGGATAAATGCCTTACTTATTCGTGTACCGAACTTTTTCAGAAAAGCAAAATTGAAATGATACAGTGATAATACTGGATAACGCTAAAGAAATTACTTCTCGGGGTGAATTAGTAAGAACAGCTCCGGCAACCTACACCGGCACAGACAGGGCTTGCTGGTGTTAAAGGGTTAAAGGTAAAGGAAGAGAGAAATTCCCCTTCTTCGGCGAAACGTAAAATGTGGAAGTACGTTTATATAAAAAAAAAAAAAAAAAACGAAGAAAGAACAGCGGCCGTGGTGGATGCGCAGTTGTACAGAAAGCCAAAACACTGGGGTTGGGGGGGGGGGAGGCGTTAGGTTAGGGTTTAACGGTCACCTTCAGCAACTCAATGGGCTATAAGTAGTTGCTCGTCCTTAATTTTGGGACACTGGTTCCAGGGAAGGGAGAGAGCCAGTGCCGTAAGACAAATACAATATCCATGCCCTACGGGATTCGATACCGGACCCACTTGGACGAACGGTCACAAGCCAGCGCTTAGGCTATTGAGCTACTGGGGCGGCGCCAAAACACTGTTCGTCACTTGGTGACTATGAGATGCTAAATACAGTTAAGAAACTTCGATGTTTGTTTCTTTCTTTGTTTTCTTTTTTTTTTTTTTTTTTTTTGATTGAAGGTTTAACGACCACCGTGAGCAACTCAATGGGCTATAAGCAGTCGCCCGTCCCTAATTTAGGGTCGCTGGTTCCAGGGAAGGGAGAGAGCCAGTGCCGTAAGACAAACACAACATCCATGCCTGACCGGGATTCGAACCCGGACCCCTTCGGACGAATGATCATAGGCCAACGCCTTAGACCACTGCGCCACCGGGGCGGCCTTTGTTTTCTTTGATTGGAGGTTTAACGACCACCGTGAGCAACTCAATGGGCTATCAGCAGTCGCCCGTCCCTAATTTAGAGTCACTGGTTCCAGGGAAGGGAGAGAACCAGTGCCGTAAGACAAACACAGCATCCATGCCTCACCGGGATTCGAACCCGGACCCCTTACGGACGAATGATCATAGGCCATCGCTTAGACCACTGCGCCACCGGGGCGGCAAACTTCGATGTTTTTTTGTTGTTGTTTTTTTGTTTTGATTGGAGGTTTAACGACCACCGTGAGCAACTCAATGGGCTATCAGCAGTCGCCAGTCCCTAATTTAGGGTCACTGGTTCCAGGGAAGGGAGAGAGCCAGTGCCGTAAGACAAACACAACATCCATGCCTCACCGGGATTTGAACCCGGACCCCGTTCGAACGAATGATCAGAGGCCATCGCTTAGACCACTGCGCCACCGGGGCGGCAAACTTCGATGTAGTTACTTGCCTACACAGAAGTATTGTTGAGGAAAGAGAATATGGAGGGTAGCTAAACATGTATCCCCTAAGCGTTGGAGAATAGTACTAAATTGAAATCTTTGTGTGTGAGAGAGAGAGCTCTCGACTTCTTCCGATTGATTGTTTTGGGTTTAGTAGGAGCGGATTTAACATGCACGTGTGTATGGGGGAAAAGGTTGTTTTCTTTTTCCCCCGGCGTGAATCTGTACATAAGTTCCTCGGTTTTGAATGGGGAAGGGCGGTGGTTTGCCCGTTGACCACGGTAAGAAGAGACCGTTCCACGTCAAGAAATGCGTGATAAAAGACGCAGAAAAAGTGGAACGGAAGAAGGAGTAGAAATAGTAAAATCACTACATCAATAATTCCTCGATGATATTGCACAGGTTCAAAGAAAAGGATCAGAATGGTAAACAAAAAAATTAAATAATTTATCCAACAATAAGGAACCTGCAAGTCAAACATAACCAAGTAAGTTTATAGGATGTCATTTATTTTTCATATTTCAATAGAGTTCGGTTTTCTTTCACCCTCTTGTTTTTCATATTTTGTATTTGGTTTTACTGTTTTTACGTTTGGCAGGAAGAAATTATTCGCTACTGAAGAAAATTAACAAAGAGAGCGATGGAACAAAGAAAAACTTTATCTGTATTCGTGGAAAACGTTAGTTTTTAGTTGAACACGGAATCAACCCCCCCGCCCCAGATGAAACTTCAGACTCCCTCCGGTCTGTAACGTAGCCACATGCTTGAGGGTATATAGTATATATTCTTTGTTATAAGTTAAAGTCACAAGCTTCGAAAGCTGGAAGATAATATCTTTCTACAACAGAGGGTTACTGGCGTGAGGAAGAGTTCGAATTACATTCGAGGTGCAAAACGAAACAGTCAGTGACTTTAATCACAACTCAGGGTTCTAGAAGCTAGCAAGCTAACCTCTCAGACATTAATCAACTTGTACCTATTCCTAAAAGTTTTATTGCCGCCCCGGTGGCGCAGTGGTCTAAGGCGCTGGCCTCTGATCATTCGTCCGTAAGGGGTCCGGGTTCGAATCCCGGTCAGGCATGGATGTTGTGTTTGTCTTACGGCACTGGCTCTCTCCCTTCCCTGGAACCAGTGACCCTAAATTAGGGACGGGCGACTGCTTATAGCCCATTGAGTTGCTCACGGTGGTCGTTAAACCTCGAATAAAAAAAAAAAAAAAAAAAAGTTTTATTCAAAATCATTTAGTGTAACCAATATTTACCCAGACAGTTTGTTGAAGTATGTTTTGTAGGCATTTTGTGAAAATGCTTTTCTGTACATTCTTGTGAAACGAGCTTCCTCAAAAGATAATATGAGGTAATTACGTTCTGAGGACTTACTATGCTTGTGCTGATGTCCGTACGGCCGGACGAAATGACAAGGAAACAATACATTATTACAAAATGGAAATAACTCAATAGTGTATGTACACTATATTGACAAACGTCACCCGACACCTAGAAGAGAAACACAACATACTGCAGCATTTATTGACATACATTAGTACGGTGTCGGTCCACCTTTGTCCTTAATGCATGCACTGACCCTTCGAGACATGCTTTCGACAAAGTTCTGGAACACAGCGATAGGTATGCGCTTCCATTCAGTACATAATGTTGCCGCTAACTGTTGCTTAGTAGTAGGCCTTGGTTCCAAACTTCTTATGCAGCACTCTAATTCATCCCATAAGTGCTCTATGGGATTAAGATCAGGGCTCTGTGCTGGCCAGCCCGCACACGGTACGGAATTATCATCAAACCACGCCGTAACAGTTCTTGCCTTATGGCTCGGTGCATTATTTTGCGGGTACGAACAAGGCTCGGTTCCATAGTACTGCCACAGAGTTGGTAGGGCATTATTGTGCAGAATATCGAGGTAGACTAGCTGGTTAACAGGTTTGTCCACGATAACCAATAGGTCGGGACCATACCACGAAAAACACCCCCACACGAGTACACTGCCAGCTCCAAACTTGACCGTAGGAACAGTACACTGTGGTAAATAGCGTTCCCCTGGCTGCTGCCATACCCATGCAAGGCCATCAGAGTGATTGATCGTGTATCTGGATTCATCAGTCCATAGGACCCGTTTCCATTGATCTACGATCCACGATAAATTTTCTTTACACCATGCTAAACGACGAGTAGCAATCCGAGTGGGAATGAAAGGCTTATGAGCAGCCGCACGACCACGGTAACCCATGGAATGAAGTTCTCTGCAAATGGTACGTGTACATACAGAGGTTCCAGCATTTCTACTCACTTGTACACTGAGGTCTTGTGTAGTACTCCATCGATTAGCTGTAACGACTCTCCTGAGGCTTCGACGTCCTCTATCACTGATTTTCTTTGGTCTGCCGGTACGTTTTGCTGCTTCAGACACGCCATGTGTCTTCCACTTATTCAGTACATCCAAAACAGTTGACGTGAGTATGTTTAAACGTCTCTCGGTTTCTGTTATAGACAACCCACTAATATAACACCCAGCAATCTTTCCTTTCTCAAAGTCAGTTTTCTCCCGCCGCGACATTTTCACTCAACTTCACAGTACGATATGACCGCGGACAGCTGCAGGCTTGTTTTTATACCGTTTGCAGCTGTACCGCTCATCTTAACAACGCAGCGGATACGTTCATTTGTTTTTAAAGTGGTGCCCGGTGACTTTTGTCAATATGGTGTAGTTTACATGCTGACGCCTAAAATATGCGTCTCAAGTAACTGGAAAATGTTTGGGGTTTTCATCATTTTAGGCTTGAATCGTCACGTAAATTAACAAAAAACTTAGCAGTAAAACATTGTATAACATGCATGAACAAAACGATACGCTAAGTATACAATACTTAATCGTTAAAATATCCAGCTTAGAATGTCTAGAAATATCAGGCTTTTAACTTATGTCTTCATGAGAACTTGGTATGAAAGCTATGTACGTAATTTATTAGTTTGAAAATATATACAACGTATTAATTAGCACAAATCTAATGCATATTCTAGAGTTTCGAGTTTTACTGGACTTCATAATGATTCCCCATCATCAGTCCTTTGGGGACCCACTCAGACATCTTTGCCTAGGTGACCACTAAGACTTTAATCCGGCCCTGCTTACGGCACTGGCTCTCTCCATTCCCTGAAACCAGTGACCCGAAATTAGGAACGGTCGAAAGCTTACAGTCTTGAAAGCTGCTAGAATATTTGGAAAAATATTTGGCGAAGCATATTAAAAATGCATTACTACGTTTATGTTCGCGGTACTGAAATTCGCTTTCCAAAATTTGTTTTATAAAGTCCACGAAACTGTCGCCTCTTTTTTTTCCCCTTTATCTCTCTCTCTCTCTCTCTCTCTCTCGTTTTTGAAAATGAAGTACATTTGCTAAGCCGAATTTCTTTCATTTTTAAAGAAGTGATCATCCAGTTTTCCGTAGGAATAGCTTCAAGGATGCAGCTTCGAAATAACGTCCGTCGCAGCATGAGCGGTATGATGTCGCCTGACTGCATCGGTAAACTAGACGATTATTGATCCCTTGCGGTTTCCTCACAGGATCCCATTCTTATCAACACTTAACGCCGAATTTACTTCCTGAAGTTTCCATTGTGTCGCTGTGGACCAAGTTTCCAGTTCCCCGCCATTTCACAAATTACAAATCCGATAGTTGAAGCAATGGGAAGCTGCCGCTGGCGTGAGAGGAGAAGATTAGGTCTCCGAATCCACAATCCTTAGTTGCTTCGAAGACCTCCGATCGTCCCCGGCATAATCACCGATCAGTCCAGCGTCGCATTGTGCTTTCATGCAGAACTTGTCTTCAAATCATCTTGACGATGGTTTTTCAATATTGTCTTGTCAAACAAAGCTAGGGGTCATAACCTCTTCCAGTTACATTACTCAATAGCAAACTTCAATCTTCTGCAAAGTTATTTGCGTAATTAAAAGGGAGTGTGTAGTCAGCTCTATCACCGAAACTGCCTTCTGTAATAACATGCGTTTATTATGCTGGTCTTAATTACAATACATGCCTTTTCAAAATTATGTTCTTTCATCTTTTTCAAACCATCTTAGCTTAATTTATTTATCTATATTTCAAACTACAGGATCTTCTTCGTGAATTTATGAAAAGGATTGCAGGGTGTGTCATTTGAAACGCAACCCAAACTGACTCAGCATTTGAAAGCTTACTGGTAACATTAGTTCAACAAGGAAAAGTAGTTGTTTTATTTTTACAAATAATGTACTATATGTTACTTAACAGTTTTACAGCTGACACACCAAATGGTCACCACATTCTCGAAGGAAAACATACTTCCTTTTTCTATGGTATTTCATGGGAATTTTTGAAACATTTCTAGATGTTGTTTGAAGGGCGCAGTTGCTTTTAGCAATAAAAGAATACATACTAAGTAAATTTTGACACAAGCTGTTAAACATGACGACGCATTAATGAGAACAAAAATTAGCTTTATCTAAAGCTTAAATGAATATAACATATATACAGTTGACCTAAGCTATACACTTCTGTTACTATGTTGTAAATATTAAAATAAGAATGACGTTCAGTTGAACTGACTGATAAAACATATTATACGGCACACTATTAGAAAGATTTCGAATTCAACTTTGTTGAAGATATACTTTAGGCTTACTGTTCTTAGAGATATCGGAAAGACAGCCACTTGTCACCTTGGTCGGGAAAAACTCCGCTAGACACTTGAGCTGGATCCGTCGTCATAATCCAAAAGGGGCAGTATGAGCTGTATCAACTGTTGAGACTTATCCATAGCAGATCCTCGTAGTTGCGTCATTAATTCCTTCAAACTCCGACGACATCTGACTCGGACTCTCCAGGTCGTACTCTACAGGTCAACCACCGAGATATACTCCTGGCTATACTCCGCCTCTATCCGAAGACGGCTCGGCTCGTCTTTATAGCGGCTTCATGACGGTTTGTGAAGTGATACATACGTCAACGTCACTCCTTTGCATGATTGTGAATGTGTTTTTTTTTTTTTGAGCGGGCTGTGAAGCACTGCGGAAATCTACTATTTCCAACACTAGATCTGTAATTTGTACAATGTTGTGTAATGTTCTTCGGTGTTACACACGCTGAGTGATCACTGAATTACAACCACCTACCTAATACTTCGTAGGCCCTCCTTTCGCCCTCAGTACAACAGCTATCCGACGTGGCATCGATTCAATCTACACTGAGTAATCACTGCCACCTACCCAATACTTCGTAGGTCCTCCTTTCGCCCTCGGTACAACAGCTATCCGGCGTGGCATCGATTCAACATACACTGAGTGATCGCTGAATTATGACCACCTACCTAATACTTCGTAGGTCCTCCTTTCACCATCAGTACAGCAGCTATCTGACATGGCATCGATTCAATCTACACTGAGTAATCACTGCCACCTACCTAATACTTCGTAGGTCCTCCTTTCACCCTCAGTACAGCTGCTATCCGACGCGGCATCGATTCAACATACACTGAGTGATCACTGAATTATGACCACCTACTTAATACTTCGTAGGTCCTCCTTTCGCCATCAGTACAGCAGCTATCCGACATAGGCATTGATTCAATAAGATGCCGGAAGCAGTTGGGAGGAATGGCCAACGAAATTGTGCGGAATGCGGCCTTCAATGCAGGTATGAAGATGATTGGTGTATCCATACGCCTGATGTGCCGTTCCATAATGTCCCTCACGTGTTCTATCGGATTCATATCAGGGGAGTTCGGAGGCCAATCGATATGCTAAAAGTCTGAACTGTGTTCCGCAAGCCATTCCTACACAACGTTGGACCTGTGGCTCGTTGCATTGTCAGCTTGGAAGACACCGTTGCCATTCTGGAAAAAGTGCAACATTTCTGGGTGAACAGAGTCGGCCAACAATTCACGATAGTGGACACCAGCCATACGTTGTCCCACATGCACCAGGGATCCACGTTCCTGCCAGGTAAACATGCTCCACTACATACAACCGCCTGCGCCAGCTTGCACTGTGGAGACCATGCAGGAAGAATCGAGTGCCTCATGTTGTTTGCACCAAATACGTACACAGCCGTTAACGAAGTGGAGTGAAAAACGCGACAGACCAGCACACTTTTTTTCAGTCATCCAACGTCCCACTTGCGTGATCTTTGTACCAGGCGAGTATTTTGTGCCAATGAACCGTGGTTAGGAAAGGATGCTGTCAGTGTCGTCTACTGTTATAGCACGAGCGTGCGAAGCATGGTCATGGCAGATACTGTTCTGGCTGACCTCTGTTGCATTGGGTAGTCAACTGGTGAACAGTGCTGCGTCTGTTGACCTGCACGAGTCGTTGGGCCCGGCGCTTACCTCTCACATCAACCTTTCTTTGTCATGGATAATTTTGCCTCTGGGTCGTTGTTTGACCATTTTCACGCCAGTCCAGATACACTTCAACTATGGAGGCTCGCGAACAACCCATCAATTCAGCCTTTTGGGAAATCGAAGCACCTGTCCTCCGAGCTCCCACAATATATACTTTCTCAAAGTCCGTATAATCCTTTCGTTTACACAACAAGCTCCAAAATTTACTACCTACTGCTACACCCACACCTTATATATGCTACGTCGGTTGATTAATCGCGCTTTCACGTAAATCACGTGGCCAAGGAGCCGCATCCATTTTTGATAGAGGTGGTCATAATTCAGTGATCACTCGGTATGTATATACACTCACGAAAACTGAAATTTGAGCACCAAGTAGGAAGCATCGGACTGAACTGAAATTTTATGGACGTAATGATACAGATAAACAATACATTTGATGGCCAAAACAGAGCTGCAGGACAATTACAGAGGTATCTGTGGCACGCAGTCCGGTCATCTTCAATAGCGGGTCGCACCGCCTCATGCGGCGATACATGCTGCAATACGGTCCGGCATGGAGGCGAACAGAAGCCTGGTGTTCTCCTGCTGCAAGCTGGCCCACACATGTTGGACGGTGTGCTCCAAATCCCCGATACTGCGGCACGGCGGCAGCTACCTTATTACAAAACTGGTCCCACACATGCTCGATAGGGGGCATGTCCGGGGAACGGGCAAGCCATGAAAGTATCTGGACATGATGTAGTCAGTACTGTGCAACCCGAGCCATGTGCGGGCGGCATTATCCTGCTGGTATAGCGCACCTGGAATCCCGGCCAGGAATGGGAGCACATGGGGACGTAGGATCTCATCCACATACCGCTCGCCCGTCAATGATCCACGTACCAATACTAGAGCTGATCGGCTATCGTAGGCAATGGCTCCCCAGACTATAATGCCTGCAGTGGGGGATATGTGGCGCTCGATAGCGAGCTTGGGATTGTGCCGTTGACCCGGGAACCTCACCTGCACACCCGGACACGATGATCATTTGTCCCCAAAACGAAGCGACACTCATCGCTAAACACCACACGTCGCCAATCTCTGGCGTCCCACGTCGTTCTGGCCTGACACCACTGCACACGAAGCCGGAGATGTTCCAGTGTTAATGGTAACACACGTAAGGGGCGCTGGGATCGCAGATTCGATTCCGCGAGGCGTTGGGAAATGGTTCGTGGGCACACAGGAACCGCTACATCTGCCTGTATAGTGGACCGGGTCTTCGTGCGAGTCGTTCGTGCCTGGGGCACGATCCGTTGATACTCTCTACCAGTGGTCCTCCTGGTCCGTCCGGAGCCGTTCCGCCGAGTGGTAGTGCCGCCACGTGTCCACTGCTGTCAACACAGTCGGACGGTATAGTAAGAACGATCCACGTGGCGGGCTATATGGCGCGCCAACCACCCTGCGGTTTTCAGCCCGATGATCAGGCCTCTCTCAAAGTCCGTACGTTGCGTTAGTCGACGTCTCTGGTGTCTACCCGGCATTTTTGTCGCTCTGTACCATTGCTTGCGTCGGCCAGTGCTTTTCGCTTTCATGGGGCATCGACTACACGCCGGTCTATTAGGCAGCCGGTTCGTGCTTGCAGTGCCAATACATGGTGTGCGGTCATGCGCACTCGCACCAAATGCAGACATTTGTATACCAGCACGCACTCCAGCTATTAGCCAAGTTTTGTGGTTGTAGCATGTTTCCTTCTAGGTGCAAAAATTTCACTGTTCGTGAGTGTGCACTGAAAAGCAATTGAATTAGAGATACCTGTCTAGTAACGTGTAGCACCACCTTTCGCTCTGATGACGGCGGCGATTCTTCTCGGCATGGACTCGACAAGACACCGGAAGCGTTGGGAAGCCATACGGATCCACGATCCCTCAACAAGCTCCCACAGAGGGGGGGGGGGTCAGAGCCTCGAACATCTCTCTCGATGGCATCCCAGATGTGCTCGTTGGGATTGAGGTCAGGTAACCTAGCTGGCCAAGGAAGCGAGGTTACGACGCTGGAGTGTTAATCCAACCCTTCGGATACAATTCGGGAGCGATGGCACGGTGCATTGTTCTGTTGCAGGATGAGGTCCCCAGTGGGATGTTGAAGACGCACAAACGGGAGCAAATAGTCGTCCAGGATATCCCGGTAACGTTGACCTGTGAGGGACGATGCCACACGTACCAGGGGTCCCATTTCAGTCCAGTAAACAGTCCCCAGACGAGAATGCCACCCCCATCAGCTTGAAGAGTACCCTGATGGCAAGAAGGATCCATGGCTTCATGTTGTTTGCGCCGTACTCGTATCCTGCCATCTGCATATACCAAGGTGAATCTCGACTCATCAGGCCAGGCCACATTTTTGCACATGTCTATAGGGTCCAGTGGCGATGTTCCCGCGCCCATGCTAATTGTCGCACCCTGTGATGTGTGGTCAGCAGCGGTACCCTCGTGGGACGATGGCTTCTGTACCCCATAGCGAGGAGATGGTTCTGGATGGTGTGGCTGCTTACACGTTTTTGTGCACCAGCGTTAAATTACCAAGTAATGTCTTGCACTGTGGCCCGTCTATCCGCTGTTACAATGCGGGCTAGCCGACGATGACCCCGCTCATTCACACGCTGTTGTCCACTGCAGCTGGCCCTTGCAGGGATGGTTTTACCGGATTTGATGTACTCACGGTGCACCCGTGACACAGTGGCTCGTGAAAATCCCAGTGCCTGCACGACTTCCGAGATGGAGTGACCCATTAGTTGGGCCCGGACAATTTGCTCACGATCAAATGCGCTTAGATCCTTCGTCTTACCCATACTGCGTCCCACTCTTACTGATTCCCGTCGCATCACTCCTTATATTGTCGGATCGCTGCATACGTCATGTCGTTTCCAGGGCCGCCCACAGCGCCACATTTGCATAACGCCAGCTGTCTCTAACTCAATTGCTCTTCAGTGTATATAGTGGTAAGCATACAGAACCGCCTTTATCAAGAGAGCTCGGATCTGTAATTGAAGTGGCGTTTCTAGTGACATAAATCAACAGAAGGAACTCCAGTGTTGACTGACTAACCTCCCGACGCCACAAGAATTCTTAAAAATTCAAGTCAGGAACCAATAAATACACAACTAAACATAAATGCGACATACCTTGAAACACATAACTCTTAATCCAGCAATAAGGTCATCAGCAGCACAAACCACAGGAGCGAAAAGAAACCCCAACAGAATGACCACAAATGAGAACAGTGGCGGCACAAACCTTTACAAGAGCAAAAAGACCAACAGTATAACCACTCCCTGTGCAAAAACAGCCGAGATCCTGAGAAAAATTACAGTTAACTGAAGAATTAGACCAAAGTGTAATGAGGTGATCAGGTTTATGCTGCGAGTAAATATGTAAAACCGCAAGAGACTCACCGAGTGGTATTTTGTGTCATAACTATTTTAACTTTGTAGGGTCCTAGGTTAATATAAAGTGTTAATGTCAATTGAACCAAGAGAATTTTCTGAACAAAATTCGCGAAGAAACTGTCTAAAGTATTTACCAAAAAAATTCGGAGGACAGTTAAAGCTTTTTGATGAAGAAGTTTAGATTACTTTTGATGCTATTTATCTTTGGTGTTACAAATGTAAAAAATTATATGCAACTTCGAAATGATAATCTTACGATGTACCCGAATCGATACATTAGAAGGCCAATAGGTATAATAGTTGATACGAAAATTAAATTGTTGTCTCTTATCATAAATATCCAAATTAATATTCAGACCTCCACGTAAAGTAATATCCAAGTCTAACAAATGCAAACACACAATCTGAACTAATATCAGTTTTTTTTTTTCAAATATGAGGTTAGAAGGGTATATAGCAGTAGAAACTTAAAGAAAATTTGAATTATTAAACACCAGTTAGTCATCATTGTAACGGATGATAGTGGCAATTTCGGAAGATTGATTTTGTGCAAAAAGTGATACAAAATGGTGCAGATATGAATTAGCAAGAGCGCTGGAAAATTTGCTACCCAAGGGTGTACCCTAATTTTACAAAAACAAAATCCTACTACCAACACTGGCATAGTTATTATTATTACAAAAATCGGCTAACAAGAACCAGAACTGAGAATCAACCTTCAAGTAGAAACCAAAATTAGAAAACAAATCCTAAACAACTTGAAGTAAACTGTGTAAATGAATGGAAGTGAAAAGATAGTCATATGTATCAGCTGTAAAAAAATTATTTTGCTTATGAGCTGCCAGTACAACCTCCAAATTATTGTCAATAATCCAAGTAAATCCTAAATTATGCAATATAGTTTTCAAATAACGCTTAAACGCTGTACTTACAACGCTGTTGAAACAATTGCGACGCTTGTAATGAACCTAAAAGTAACAAGACTTTTACGAAATTTAGGTTAACGCCATTTCATTTACAGAGCGGAGCTCCCTTGATAAAGGCGGTTCTGTATGCTTTTTACCGGTCTCGTTCATTTCGTCGACAATCAATTCGTCGACACTATACATTATATGCAAACAGTCGATTCCTAAAAAAACCGAAAAAAGTTCAGAACCACCAAATTTGGTATACTATCTCATGGTACTCTCTTAGACCGTACATAGTTTTTGGAAGGGGTCGGGGCCCGGGGTCAAGGGGGCCCCCATACAACATTTTCGTAAAATCTACAGTTTTCAATTTAGAACCACCAAATTTGGTATACTATCTCATAGTACTCTAATTTACACCGTACATGGTTTTTGGAAGGGGCCGGGTCCCGGGGTAAAGGGAGCCCCACACAAAATTTTCTCAAAATTTTATTTTTTACTTAAGAACTGCAACACAATTCTGCACTCCAATACCCTATCTGCGGTCTAAGTTAGAGTACCGTGAGATAGTATACTAAATTTGGTGATTCTGAACTTTTTTTCGGTTTTTTAGGAATCAACTGTTTGCATATATAGTGTCGACGAAATGAGCTGTCGACGAAGTGATTGTCAACCCCTTATTACATAGCTTGGTTGTTCTGTTTGCTGCTACATTAGCGCAACTCACATATATAGCTCTTCGGTTTATTCTTTGCACTATATTGATTTGTTTATATCATTTTATTTCTTAATATTACATGTACATAATTTACTCACTTACTTACAAGAAGTGTTGAAACTTTCGTCCTTCATTTGCAAGACACAACTTAACCGTTTCACTGTCAAACCCGTAATTACACGTGGTGCATTAATACGCCGATGTTGTCCAACCCGCAAATGTACGTTGCACTGTGTCAACACCTTACATATCGGTTTCCCTGTGAAACATGTAATTATGCGGTGTGCAGTGATATGCCGATTGCAACAACCCAGTAAATGTACGTTTCTCGGCAGGGTTCAGATCAGATCAGATCATACACTGACGGAAAAAAAATCCCAACACCAAGAAGGGGTTGTGTTACATAAACGACAGTTGGTAGGCGGTGAGAGTGCATCTGTAAGATGACGTCTATGCAAATTTCGCGCTCGGCGCATACGTGTGGCGCTAGTAGCGCCCCTCGGAACATGCAAAGCAGGTTTGCTGTAAATACGCGCTGTAACGTTCGTGAGCGTTAGTTATCGTTGAGATTCGACGTAGTGTGTTGATGTTAGTCAAGAATGCCTTTAAAAAGACGAAGAAGCCATTATCAACAGCTCACGGAGTTTGAACGAGGTCGTGTAATAGGGCTACGAGAAGGTGGATTTTCTTTCCGCAATATTGCAGAACGACTTGGCAGGAATGTAGCCACTGTGCATGATTGTTGGCAGCAGTGGTCAAGGGAAGGTACTGCCTCAAGAAGACCGGGTTCCGGCCGGCCACGTGGCACTACTGAGAGGGAAGACCGCCGTGTACGGCGTATGGCCGTGGCGCATCGTACCGCGTCTGCGGCAGCAATTCAAGCTGCAGTTGCCACCACAGTGATACAACGAACTGTTACAAATCGGTTACTTGAAGGACCGCTCCGAGCCAGACGCCCTGTAGCGTGCATTCCACTTACTCCAAACCACTGCCGTTTGCGACGTCAGTGGTGTCAAGCTAGAGCTCATTGGAGGACGGAGTGGAGATCTGTTGTGTTTTCTGATGAAAGCCGGTTCTGCCTGGGTGCCAGTGATGGCCGTGTGTTGGTTAGGAGGAGGCCACGTGAGCGCCTGCAACCAACCTGTCTGCGGCCGAAACACACTGGACCTACACCTGGAGTTATGGTCTGGGGAGCAATTTCCTATGACAGCAGGAGCACTCTCGTGGTTATCCCCCGCACCCTGACGGCACAGTTGAACGTCGGTCTGGTGATTCAGCCTGTTGTGCTGCCATTCATGAACAGCATTCCAGGGGGTGTTTTCAAACAGGATAACGCTCGCCTGCATACCGCTGTTGTAACCCAACATGCTCTACAGAGTGTCGACATATTGCCGTGGCCTGCCAGATCGCCAGATCTTTCACCAATCGAGCACATATGGGACATCATTGGACGACAACTCCAGCGTCACCCCCAACCAGCATTAACCGTCCCTGTATTGACCGACCAAGTGCAACAGGCATGGAACTCCATCCCACAAACTGACATCCAGCACCTGTACGACACAATGCATGAACGTTTGGGTGCTTGCATTCAACATTCTGGCGGTTACACCGGTTATTAATGTACCAGCATTTCACATTTAAAATGGCTCTTCTCGCGCTTACAATAAGCTGTGATCTTGAAACCTTAATCGATTAAATATGTTACCTATACAAATGTATTGCCGCCATTTCATTCCTCTACAACTATTTTTTCGTGGTGTTGTGATTTTTTTTTTACGTCAGTGTATGTAGAAGATTTTAGGAAGGGAGTGTCTGATCCTAGGTCTTAAACAGCCCTTAGAAATAGGAAGCTAGGAGATTTGGGTTAGAGAGCCCGATAGGAAAGTGACACGGAAGCGAGGTAGAAGACGCCCTTATTTACTACCGGGGTGCCAGTACCCGGGGTCCGACGGCTTAACGTACCCATTCAATGCTCTAGTAGATCAGATCAGATCATATGTAGAGGATTTTAGGAAGGGAGTGTCTGACCCTGTTATGTTGAAAAAATATTATTGGAATTGATGTTATTTATTAAAAGTTACTATATTTATGCTGGTATTGAAATTTATATAGAAATTTAAATTTGGGAGATGGGTAGATGCATTTCGAAACAAAAATCTTTTCTAAGTATTAGAAGGCCATGAACATCCTAAACAAAAATGCATCTAAACATTTACATTCCACAAGCAGTTATTGAAAAGTTTGCGTTGTTTGTGTTCACGCAGAGTTGAGTCACCTGAAAGTGCAAAAATAAGTGAATATTGTTGCATGTGTATGAAAATGTGTCACTATAAGTCATAGGATAAAATGTACTCGTTCAATAACAACTTGTGGAGGCGGTGAAAGGATAGGACAAAAATTGCAGTTATGAAATACCTTATAATACCAGGATTCGGATCGATAGCCTTAGTCAAGCTAAGGTGGGGTACATGGGACCAAGTCATGGAAGACAACAGCACACAAATTTTTTCACACTGCACTAATTTTGGACTTTTTTTGAAAGGCTACTGCCTGTATTTATTATTTTTCTTTAAAAAACTTAACAAGGTAATTTAGTGGACAATCAGATGGCATTTCCTTTTTTCTTGTTTGCTTAAACACAGCAGTATAAAAACAGAATCTCAATTTTCTTTCTATTTCTATTTGGCCACTGGCCTTATGAACAGCACAGCTTGACATATTTCAACACAGTTGGTTTGAACACTAGGCATTGACTTTATGCATCCAAAATCATACTATGATTCACATGGTTTACACACTTTATGCATCCAAAATTATACTACGATTTTCATAGCTTACACAAAAAAAATACTGAATTTTTTTTTTTTTTTTTTTTTTTAATTCCACAAGGTGGACAAGTTCTGTTCTTTTGAAACGTACTCTCTTCTCTCTCACCTAGTTAGCTCAATGACAAATTTACAACTTTACACTTATTGATTTAAATTTACAGCACCTAAACAATCTTAGCAAACTCCGCAATCTCCCAGACCAGCTTCAAAGACTTTAATTAAATTTACAGTTATAATAAGATCCCCAAATTATACTTTAACCAAATCTACTATCTGAAAGTAAACAAACCAAGTAAATTATCCTCAACACAGAATTTACACTGAGCACAAGCATTAATTAACATTACATAACCTATAGAACTATCCTGAATGAACCTACTTCACTTATAAAGAAACCTCACTAACTTAAACATTATCACTACTCATAACATCAACATAATTCAGAAATTCAAACAATCTTCTTGCACTAGCTTGCTCATACAAATCACCTCACTCTGCACTTCAAATAATAGCTCAAGATACTTAATAACTCTATACTGTAAACAAAAGCTCAGAATACCAATTAACTAAATATCATGTTCACTAACACTAACAACCAGAATTTAGAATTTACATCCCTAGCACTACAGTATATCATAAACAAATTAATTTAGATACTTTAAATCACCAAAACAAAACTTAAATTTTACCACCTGCAGTGAAATACTGAGGTAGCGGTGAGGCAAATACTCTCAGTTCAGACACTACCCTGGGTTTTTGAGAAACCAACACACGACGAAAATACCAGTCAGGCTGAAGGCGTGAAATTGGGTCGTGAATCCAATTTCAGCCTAGGCAAAGGGAAAGGAAAAAAATCCTCAAGTGCGACACATCATCATCAGGTACAGAATTTCCTCTAACATGATCTGGCCACATTTCTTGAAGCAACGCCCGACAGACCCTCGCTGGCAGTACATATCTCCGTGAGCAGCGAAACTACTGGGGGAAGGGGGTTGGAGACAAGTTTTCCCCCAAAAACCACGTCCTCAAGGCTCCCCCTTTTCGAACCAATGCATGATCCCACCTTGATCAACCACGCCTGCAAGAGCCTGTCGTACTTCAACCCTAAATACTCCAGGCACATCCGGCCCAGAACTAACACAACTATATCCCAGGAAAAAATCACTTATCTCTCTATATCCCAAGAAATCCAAAATCACCATATCCACATATATCCCAGGAAAAATCACTTATCTCTATCCACATATATCCCAGGAAAATTCACTTATCTCTATATCCACATATATCCCAGGAAAAATCACTTATCTATCCACATATATCTCAGGAAAAATCACTAGCAAGGAAATTCTTCTGCACCATGGCAATGCGCAGGTCCACTGCAGACAATAACACTGACCATTTACATAACCTACTAAATATTTTCACCTTATTGAAAATTAAAATTACATTTAGACTCTTAACTTTTTTTTAGTAAAAACAAGAAAATTTAGGCCAAAGAAAAAAAAAGAACAATTAATACTGGAACTGGTGAGCAAAAGTGTGTCTTCTCAACCCATGATGTTCATTCTTTTTGTGAAATACTAAACTTGAGAACCCAAATACCTGAACTTCTATTTTGCACATATCGCATCCTGGTGAAAATTCCCTACTCAGAGCCCTCTGCCCTAGGACAAGTTCCCGGCTTGCCCTAAGATCACCCCTTTCCAATGGGAGATTAACACTCATCTGGAGCATGTAAAATACTGGTCCTCAAATAACACACCTACCATCTTAATTTCGACACTCAACACTCCAAGAATGTAAACAGCACTTTAGGTTTCCAATTTCATCACACTATACATATGTTCCCAAAATCCCAATATAAATCATCCCATAATTTATCTTCACTCATAAAAAAAATTACTCAATGCTGTAAAAGACTAGAGAGAAATGTTTACTATTATTTTATCACCCACGGCATCACAATAACACTGCTTTTCAATTACCACATGCCCAACTAAACTACAATCGCTGCAACAAAATTCACTGTGCTCAAACATTAAACCAAATTTTACCGATACATCAAAATTTACTGGCCTGGGGAGTTGCTAAAATACCAGACATGACAACACAAAAAAAACCATAAATGAAAGCATTTTCAACTCCCCTCTCTTTCTTTCTGAACTCATACCTGAGGAACTAATAAATCTTAATTTTGAAAACTGAACGACAACACAGCCATAATCAGAGGCAAAAAAAAAACTTGCTCTTTTTCTTTTTGTTTCTTATGCTCAGCTCGAAGTTTAGGTACCCTGCGTGGGATGTTATGTATTAATACAGAAAGATATGGACTAGAACATTACCTTCGAGCTGCCGTTCTTTTTTTTTTTTCTTTTTTTCCTTTCTCTACCGCTCACGGTCCAGGCACAATCACAGTCTTTTTTTCTTTCCCTCTGAAGCAGGGCATCGCCGGAACCAGCAGGTACCTCCCATTGTGGTGGACTGGTGGTCAGCAAAATGCCGTCAAGAAAAACTCCTCCCCAAACTTTGGGATGAGATGGAACTGTTTTTGGCCTCTCTCCTCCGGCCTTTGAAGCAGGCCTCCTCCTCCTTGGGGCAGCAACAGAATGGAGAAGTTGCCGATGCTGTTGGCGGTATATCCATAAGGGAGAAGGCATGTCTTGTCTTCCTCGGCTAAGTTCTCTCCAGGGCGAAGTTTCCGGCCGGCGGGAGGCTTCTTTATCGGCGTTCTACATCGTCAACCCCTCGAATGCGAATACGAATACCAGAGCCAGAGTGTCCCATTGTGGTGGACTGGTGGTCAGCAAATGCCGTCAAGAAAAAACTGCTTTTTTTTTTCTTCTGTGGGTCCTCCCCACCAAAAGGCGAGGAGAGAGCTCGGCTGTCCTCTTTTTCTGCGGGCCAGCAAGAACGAAGCCAAAAGACCGAGTGACTGAGACAAGCGTCTCAAAGTGTAAAAAGAATTCTGGGCTGTTGGGAAAAAATGCTGACCCCCCGATTGGCTGAAATTTTCCCCTAGTAACAGCAGTTCCTCTCACAACGGAATTTCTCTCCCACGCCTCGAGTGACCTCTGACCTTCACTCAGGCATCGTTGCAGCGTCCAACACTCCCCACGAAAAAAAATGTTACCAGGCACGTGCATCCTCTGGTCGGCCAGGGGAAGATGAACTTGACCTTCAACACGTAGGGACCAAGTGACTTCCCATGTGCAGCTGCGACCTAGTTTCTAAAAATAGAACAGCGCCAACCCCCTAAGAGCATTTTCTGCAACATTTCCTGATCGACAACTAAGACCGAACCCTTAAAATGGCCGATCTGAAAGAAGATTCCCTTTTCTCACAACTCTCTTTTTTTTCTTTTCAGAAATGTTTTTTTCCCATTCCGTGATGTGAAAGTAAAATTAATTTGGATTCTCTGAGCAGCACACCTACTCGCCTTTTCCTATCGCGATAAAAGAACAGATAAAATAATTATTTCCAAAAGCCCAAAGTCAGTTAAATCAAATATTATTCTCTTTTTCTTTAACATGAAATTTTGTTTTCCTGGTTGTGATTAAGACAAGCGAATTTTGCGCACGAATTCCCCTGCCTTTCAACCAGGAATTTTCTTCTAACGTATGTCATGGGAGAAAAATTTTGCATTAATTAATCTCCGATAAACCAACAGAAAGATTGATCAGGTCTTTCCGAAATTCACCAGAGGTTAAAATTTTCGCCATGACAACCCCAGGTCTTAAACAACCCTTAGAAATAGGAAGCTAGGAGATTTGGGCTAGAGTGCCCGATAGGAAAGTGACACGGAAGCGAGGTAGAAGACGCCCTTATTTACTACCGTGGGGCCAGAACCCGGAGTCCGACGGCTTAACGTTCCCGTCCGAAGCACGGCGGATATTTAGTGGTTCGAGCGTTCGTACCTGCTGGGATCGAACCTGAGGTCCTTTCCGCGGCAGTCACGAACGTTGCTCACTAGGCCACCTGCGGCCCCTAACAGCCAAGAAAACCACCCGCCACATTTTGCAGGGGATGGGGAGTGAGATTTGTCAGACATAAGTTATGTCAGGTTTGTATTTCGCAGGGGGTGGGGAGGGAAATTAGTCAGACATAAGTTATTTCAGTAGAAAAATCCTCAACTACAAAACATCGCGCAGGGACAAAAAGGCAGGAATGGATAAAATAACAGAATTTCAGGACTTTTCCAGGACAACATAGAATTCGAGGACTTTTCCAGGATTTCCAGGACGCGTACGACCCATGTTGACATGTACGTCACCTTGTAGTACGTCACATATATTCCCCCCTTGAGAAAAGCGGGGGCACGAAATCGCAGGTTTTGAGACCACCGCAAACCCTGCTTGAAGTAACTCTCTGTACAAGAAGGAATTCTTACTAATTCCAGACTATGTGTGGAAGAAGCATCACACATTTTTCAAAGAGAAGAAGGAATTCTAATAAATTCCAGGAAATGTGTGGAAGGAACATTTCACATTTTTCGAAGAGCCTATTTGGCCAGTGATCCGTCCCAGTTCAGGCGACGAAGTGAAATTCAAATTTGCCGGCAGCGAGGCACGAACCCACATCTTTCTGCTACAGAGCCGAATTATTTCCCAATTAAGCTATGCTGGCAAGGGCTCAGCACTACTTCTTGTCCTCTTGACATGTGCGTCAGCTATGTAGTACGTCCCAATTTTTGAAATCAGCTCCGGATATACTGACGTGACAGAACAATATTAACGAAATAATAAGTGAATGATTTTCATGATTATCGTTAAAAGTGTCACAGAGCTTTGCATTTAATGTTATCTCTCGGCTAATTATCATAAAATTCTTACCGGTCAAGTTCGGCTGCTTCTTTTCTGCCTTTGATGCATTTTTTAAATTTTTTTTAAATCTTTTAATTGATGTAAAATAGAAGAATAAAAATTGGGTAGATAGCTTTTGGGAAGTCAAAGAAGATTCTATGTAGTAAAATAAAGCCGGAAAACAGAGCAAAACTTTTCTATCAATGTATAATACCCATTGTGACATATGGCGCCCCATATAACCAGGCCTGTCAAGAAAAACATCTCAGACAAATTGCAAGAAACACAACGTAAAACGGAAAGATCTCAACTAAATATAAGACCAATATAAAATAAGGAATACATATTGTGACGTGCCTTCCCCGTAGGACGCACATGACATAAAGGCAGATAGCAGTGAGAGCACATGCCAGTGTAGTATATTGGATAGCTCCGGAGCCGAGAGTTGTGGGTTCGAATTCCGCCCTTGGCATAAAAATGATGGAGAAATTTACCTCGTCATAATATACCAGAACAAAACTTTTAGACATAGGTGAAAAGATCATTTAAAATGGAAATGGGCTGGCCATATAGCAAGAATGGAAAATAATACAGAGTGAGCCAAAAGCCACTAACACCTGGCAAGACAATACACGTACAACATCTACATGCGTACCTGCTACAATAAATGCTGGAAATGGCCCTCTCCTGTGTGTAGACATGCATCCACGCACCTGAACATGATCTCAAAGACACGTGACAGGTAAAACGGAGAAATGTTGCTGATTACTGCAGTGATGTCTTCCTCCAGTTCCGGCAGAGAACGGGTATTGTTCTTGTAAACAGTAAACACCACAGATAATAATCTGGAGACGTGAGATCGAGCGAACGTGGCTGCCATATTCCTTTGGATATGATCCTGTTTCCGAATACATCAGTCAACAACGCCATGGAGACATGAGCTGTATGGGACGTACAGCGGAATCCTGCTGGAAGTAGTTACTAACAGTTTCGTCCTCGGTTAAGTGCCCGATGAATGGGTACTGGATATTGTCAAAATACCTTGCGGCGTTTATGGTCCCTTCGAAGAATATGGGCCTAATTATGCGTCTTCGAGATATCGCACACCACACAGTTCATCAGGTACACAGGGACTTTTGGTTCACCCTGTAGATGAACTGAAACAGTAACAGAATCGAGACCATACAAAGGAAAGAGAATAGTGGGAAGATGGATGGATGATATAAACAAAACTGCAGGAAAGCTGTGGAATAGATAAGCCCAAGATAGGAACATTTGGAAAGAGATGAAGGAAAACTATAGCCTCAATTGGCTGAAAAAAAAAAAATAGTTGGAAAAAGAAAAAAAGAAGAAGAATTGATGTAAGAAACATTTGAACGGTTTTTAGCAAAAAAATATTGTTTTTCAGAAAATTTGTTTCTCTTCTTTATTATTAAATTCGCAGCGAGCTTTGTTATTAATTTTTGTAGAGAATTTTAAGTAACGGAATCATGTATGCGTAAGTAATGTTTCCCACCAAGATTCTACAAAAGTAAACATAAAAAGTTCCACTTTCTAGAAAAGTTTTATCCAGAATAATCTTCGGAAGTAGTGTCAGTATCGACTTTTTATTGAAACGTACGAATGTGTTCTCTCGTTCGCATTTGTGAAAAGGATTAAGTTAATGGCAGACGACAGTCCGAGGTAGAGCGCATTTTCTTTTGTCTCCAGCTGGGAAGTAAGCAGTTCATTGGTATTATGTATTGAAGTAGCAAAAAAGAAAAGTATCCACGGAAGCATTTTGTGTGGAAACCCTGCAAGTTGCAAATTCTCTGACTCTCTTTTTATCGCTCCGAAGCCACGTATTTTAAACGAACGATGAAGCACTTGAGAGCCTATTACACTGAATTAAGCCTTCGCTTGCCTGTTCGCGACAGTCAGTAGCAGTTAGGGACCACATATCCATCGTCAAGAGATACCAAGAACTCCTCCACCTACTTTGCTGACGAAGCAAAATGTCGACAACAGACCCAACCCTCCAGGAGATCGTGACAAAGCATCTAGATCGAGCAGATTTTTATCATTTTTATACTTTCATCTTTTCAAGGAATTCATCTTTCGAACTTCTCAGCTGTTAGAGTATTTTAAAATGAATAGTGTTCGCTACTGATAAAAAATATGCTATAGAATTTATTTATTTATTTATAGCTCACGTGAAAAGATTTTTAACCTTCCTAGTCCCTTCAAGAATACCGAAAGTAAAGACATTGTTGACATTTTTCGGAAGCGATAAATGTTATGATCACAACGGGGAAAATGATACCTTCTAGAAAAAAATTGTCTGCTGGTAAAAATGTGCACTTCAGCTTTCGCAGCGTGTGCGGAAAGAGAATGGATGAGTGAGGCAGGGGGGCTCTTTGCGTTGAAGCTCGTACTGGCAACTGATTTATTACCAGAAAGTCAGTGGAATATACGGAAAACTCGAATTTAGGTCATTACCTACACTGGTGTGAGAATTAAACTCCGGAGGCAATAGCGGAAGAATAATCCGAAGCATTCAATGAAATGTTACAATGTTCACGGGACATATGCAAAAGTCACGAAAAACAACTGTCCGCAGTAAAATTTGCATATGAGTGAGCAAAATGCTGTGCAATATCTAAATTGAGTTACATATTTAAAGGCAACGGGAACGGCAGTGGTATTTCTCGTTGACAGTTCGTGTAAGAAGCGTTCTGGTGGCTGCAGATGCTTTCGTTATGTCTCATACACGTGTGTCCAATACTATATGGTGGCGAGCGATACGACGACTAGAAGCAGGCCAGTCTCAGGCCCAGGTTGAAAGAGAGTTGAATATCCAACCGAGAATGGTTTAACGATTATGGCAGCAATTCAACAACACCGTAGAGGTGTAACGAAGGCCTGGCCAAGGTCGTGCAAGGCGTACGACATCTCGTGACGACCGTAATATCACTTTAACCGCACGGCCTCATAACTCCTACACAGCCCGGAGCTCTCCGCTACCACTGGGACTACGGTATCAAGGCAAACGATACGTGGAAGGCTTAATGCAATCGGACTTTATGGCTGGAGACCCATGGTTTATGTCTCGCTGACGGCATCTCAGAGAAGAGCTCACTTGAACTAGCGCAGGCAACATCGTTCCTGGAGCCTAAACGTGTGGGCCGGTGTTATTATAACAGAAGAGTCGAGATTCAGTCTAAAAACGGATTCTCGTCGATATTTCATCTGGACGCAACGGGGAACCGTAATGATCCTCTAAACGTTTGCCTTTTTTATCCATGCGAATGCCTTCCAGACTTTAATTTTGTACACCAGTGTAGTTACAGGGACGTAGCGAAAGTGGCTGGTGCCTGGTGGTAAGATATGTATAATGGGTTGGAAAGAAAGTAATGTCCGATGACGAGGTACCCGAAGCCGAAGCCCCGGCCAGGCGCACATTGGCTAATAAGATTACGCAGTACACCGGCATGACATCAGCAGGTAGGTAGGTAGCTTAAGTCAGTGGCAGTTAGCCGTCAGAAGGCAAAGAGGGAAAGCGCCAGCCAACATGGAAGTGGACAAGGAGCACATCCGCCATCGCATACTGTTAGAGTTTCTTGGCTGTAGCACCCCCGCAAGTGTTGTAAGGAACTTTACCATTGCGTACCCCAATGCCATATCACATCGTCAGTGCTGTCGTTGGTTCGAACGATTTCGAGAAGGAAATTTTGACCTGTCAGACCGTCCCAAAGCCGGAAGACCCGCAACAGTGGATATACATTCTGAAGACCTTAGTGGAGACCGACCCACGCGTGACCACGCAGGAGTTGGCCTAACAGCTGGGCACTACCCACACGAGCATTATCACGCACCTGCGTCAAATTGGAAGGTGCACAAGAGGTGAGTTTCGGTACCCCATCAACTTACAGGTGAGCAGAAAGCAAATCGCACGAGTGCATGCGTTCACTGCTCGCACGTGACCAAGTTCAACCGTTCTTGGACTACATTGTGACAGGTAACGAGAAATGATTCCTGTGTGACAATGTCACCGCCCGGAAACAGTGGTTGGACCCAAAACAGGAGCCCATACCCATCCCAAAAGCCGGCTTACACCAACGTAAGGTCCTGCTATCTGTTTGGTGGGATACGCGGGGTGTCGTGTTTTTGAGCTGCTGCCGGACAACCCTATTATCACGGCCGATGTCATCTCGACGACCTGCGTGCATCGCTCATGTCGAAATGACCAGCACTGCTGAACATCAAAGGTGTCCTCTCACAGCAAGATGGAGCAAGACTTTAAACAGTACGGGTGATATGTCACATGATTACGGACCTGGCCTGGGAGTTGCTGCCGCACCAAGCCTATTCCCCGGACGTTACCCCAGGCGACCACCACCTTTTCCGGTCGTTGCAGAATTTTCCTGGACGGACAGCGGTTCACCAACCGGGACGATTTCGAACGCGCACTTACTCACTTCTTTGCGTTCAAGCCGCCACAATTCTACAAGGATGGTACCCAACAGCTTCTCAGACGATGAGGATAGATCCTAGCAAACGATGGAGACTATATTTTGGACGGATTTTTACTTGTATATAAGGTAATTAGCCCTTTTCTGTTGCCTTGCATTTTCAGATATAACTTTCTTTCCAACCCAATAATATGAGCCCTTTGGGAAACTAAAAAAGCACTTTCGGGATGTGACTTAGGGAAGGTGACTGAGCCCGAGGCAAAGGTACAGTATATAATATACTCTCCTAGGGAAACAACAACACAGACGATTGAGAAAGTAATTTCGGGAAGTGACGTAGGGAAGCTGATTAGCAAGACATATACGTATTTGTGGCCCTCGGGAAATAACAACACAGACGATTGAGAAAGTGATTTCGGGAAGTTGCCTAAGTATTACCTTAGTAAGCAGCTGCTCAATCGAATACGATACACAAGAACACGAACCGAATGTTCAAACATTGGGGCAACCCCAATTGTTTAGAACCTAGCAGAAGGTTGACGCGTTTTGCTCCTAACATAGATTAGTCGACTGCATGCAGGCTGGCAACAGCTCTTCAGTCAGGAAAAGACGTGACGTCGTAGGTCCATCAGTCTTTGAAAAATAGGAAGGAGCAGGAGCCCCACAGGAAAGATCAGAAAGAAAAGGAGGTGAAGAGAAGAATGAGAGTGTATGCATCGCTAAAGCTGAATGCTAAGTAATTAAGCAAACTAAGTCATTTCAAAGAGCAAACTATAGTGTTAATGAAGTTAATGAAGTCTGGTACCGTATTGATTAAGTTGCTTAGTTGGGGGAAGGTAACTTGTTATTTTCGACAGAGGAGGAGATAAATATAGTTTTGCATGTAATGCCAGTTTATAGTTGAGAACACAGGGAATAACTGTCGTCTGATATATGCGAGGTGTGTGCGTTATCGGTCTTTTGTTTTGTTTTCTCTGTAATTGAATTATTAATCACCCATGTGAAGAGGTTATACTTCATTGCATACAAGATTTGATTCAAGATTTGATTCACACGTGTGTAGAGGTTGCACATCGTTACATACATATCAGTGAGATCAGCGGAGCCTTTCTGTACTATCTATAGTTTATTTGAAAATTTTACATTCTTATGTTAATTGTAGGAATTTAATTTCTCAGTTATAACCAATTGCTGGTTAAAATGCAGGATTTCTCAAGTTATCACTTGCTATGTTGAATTTGCAATATCTAATGTCAGTGATTAGTGATGTTATGTAAGCTTAACAAGTGTAATGTTATTGTTTTATTGCATGTCCACGGAATGTCCATTGGTATCAACGCATAGATTCACACATGTGAGGAATACTCCTTTTACTTGACTTTTCAGTTATTACCAGTAGATGATGTTTTGTAAAGATAACAAGTGTAATGTCATTGTTTTACTGTAATGTTAACTAATATAGTTTATTGGCAGCTGCTTAAGAGACGTTCCTCTATTTATGTATTGAATATATTCTGAAAGTAGGTCATATGTAGAGGATTTTAGGAAGGGAGTGTCTGACCCCAGGTCTTGAACAACCCTTAGAAATAGAAAGCTAGGAGATTTGGGCTAGAGTGCCTGATAGGAAAGTGACACGGAAGCGAGGTAGAAAGGGGAGGAAGACGCCCTTATTTTTTACCGGGGGCAGTACCCGGGGTCCGACGGCTTAACGTGCACATCTGACGCTCGGCGGGTTTTTAGTGGTTCGAACGTTCATACCTGCCCAGGATCGAACCTGAGGTTATCTCCACAACAGTCACGAACGCTGACCACTAGGCCACCCGCGGCCCATATTCTGAAAGTTTACTGAAAGCAAATTCAAAAAGTTTCCTTCTTTGTTTAGCAATGTCAATAGTGACTGACGGTGATTATAGCTGATTCCTCATATGTTGTGCAAAAAAGGGGTAGGAAATCTGACTTACTCTGGGCAGGCGCTTCAGGCGGCTATGGTTGTTTCTATGTACGTGCGTTTTGAGCGTTATGGTCGTTAAAGGGTTAAAAGCATTAACTTGAACCTGGATTAGATAGCCAGAAAAGAGTACATGTGTGAATCAGTATCGGACCGAATCAAGAAGGGCCAAATACTCATAGTACCTAACAAAATGGCAAATTAAAAGCAAACAAATCAGAAAATTCATCGCCGCTAGTGTGGCTCAGATTTCTGATAAGAGGGCTTCTGACCATTCATCCGAAAAAAACGGGCACGGGTTCGATTTTCGGTTTAACGGTTGGTGGAGTGTTTGTCAGACAGCGCAAGCCCCATTCCTTCCCTTGAACCAGTGGCGTAAATTGAAGACAGGCGACTGTTTATAGCCCTTACCGTTGCTCATATGGTCGTTAAACACAAGCACACACACATATAGGTGATAAAAGGAACTTCAGTTGGCAGGAAAGTTTCCACGTATGAAAAGTGCATGTTTTGATGCTATAAAATTACTTGCCGTGTAGCATTTAACTTAAGCAGCAACATTTTTCTGAATTTTTCGGCGCCCCCACGGACATGGGCAAACTGCCCCTCTCTGTCCCGATCCGTCTCTACGCCTCTGTCTATGTGCCACGTTCCTTTGAAAGTTTCCTTGGGCTTTAGCACTCTCAGAAAAGAAGAGTGTCGCGTATTTGGGTTCACACTCAAGAAATATATAAAAAAATAAAAGCCACTTCACCCTTTAAGCGTTCAATGTACCTGAAACAAATGGTGACCAAAATTTTCTGCGCTCCTTAAAAGGCCGTTCAAAAATTAAGGCCGATTTGGGGGTTAAAAATGAAAGAGACATACCTCATAGCACACAACCTTGTTTTATTCGAAATTGGCATTTTCAGCAGCTACACACCTCTGCCAGCGAGTGGCAAGTTTTTCAATGACAGTCCGGAAGAAATCTGGCTTCCTGGGTTCAAGAAAGTGCCGGAATGCAATTTCGGCCTCCTCTCGGTTTCTGAAGGTCCTGTCTTTGGGGTAATTGCTAAAATGCATGAGCAGATGGAAATCGGTAGGTGCCAAATCGGGCGAATAGGCTGAATGCAGGAGGGTTTTGAACCTCAGTTCGTGCAGTTTCTGTTTAGTTATTTATGACACGTGTGGTCTCGCGTTATCATGGAGGAGGATAGGACCCTTCCTGTTCACCAAAGATGGCTGTTTGTAACACAACGTTTGGTGCATTCGGTCAATTTTTTCATAGTATGTGACTGAGGCAATGTTTTCATCAGCATTCAAGAACATGTAGTATATGACACCGTGAACAGTCCACCACACTGTCAGCAAAACTTTCTTTTGCGTCAACCTTGGTGTAGGATGTTGTTTTGATGATTCACAATGGTTCAGTCACTGTCCAGATCGCTTATGGTTGTCGTATAGCACCCACTTTTCATCAAATGTTACAAAAAGATCAAGTAGAGGTCCTTTTCGTTGCTAAGCAGAAGGTTACTGCACATCTCAAACTGTTGTTGTTTCTGATGCGCCGTCAGTTCGTGTGGGACCCATGTATCGAGCTTCTTGACCTTACCAATTTGGTGGAGATGTTCGGAAATGGTTGACATCGACGCACTATACCGTTTGGCGAGTTCTCTGACTGTGACGCGAGGATTTGCCTCCACATTTGCCTTCAGAGCGTCGTTATCAATAACCGAATGTCGTCCTCGGCCCTCCTTATCTTGTAGGCTCGTGTCACCGGAACGAAACTTTTCAAACCACCGACGAAACAGTACGTTCAGGTGTTGCCCCCTCGCCCCATGCTTCGACCACATTACGAACAATACTCCTCGACCATCGACGAACAGTACGTTCAGATGTTGCCTCCTCGTCCCATGCCTCGACCACATTACAAACAGTACTCCTCGACCATCGACGAACAGTGCGTTCAGATGTTGCCTCCTCGCCCCATGCCTCGGCCACATTACGAACAGTACTCATCGACCACCGACGAACAGTACGTTCAGATGTTGCCTCCTCGCCCCATGTCTCGACCACATTACGAACAGTACTCCCCGACCATCGACGAACAGTACGTTCAGATGTTGCCTCCTCGCCCCATGCCTCGGCCACATTACGAACAGTACTCATCGACCACCGACGAACAGTACGTTCAGATGTTGCCTCCTCGCCCCATGCCTTGACCACATTACTCCTCGACCACCGACGAAAAGTACGTTCAGATGTTGCCTCCTCGCCCCATGCCTCGACCACATTACGGTAGGTTTGTGACGCATTACGACCCAATTTGAACTCATGAAGCAGATCACCCGCAACCCACTCCTTCCTAACATGTCGTACAAACCACTCTCACACGAGTAGCAACGGCTGCAGCTCACCCGATTGTGGCGTTTATGTGGCGCCTGAGTCGCCCTTCAATTCGTACGAATGGCGTTGCGAGTGGGTCTGTCTGTAAGCATTGCAGGCGAGTTGAATGTGGCATCTTAGAAAATCCGCCATTATTTTCCGATCGACCAGATATCAAAAATAAAAGTCACTGAACCCTTTAAGCGGCCGTTGTTCCTGAACCAAATGGTGCCTAAAATTTTCTGCGCTCACCGAACAGAAATGTTCACATAGCGGCCGGGTTTAGCAAAAGCTACGCAAAGCAATTCCTTTCCTTGTCTCATCTATTCAGTACCGATAATAAACCTGTCACTGGTGATAACAGCTCGCATCTAGTCCTCTATTCTCTGCTCCATGATCCAAGGAATGATGGGGAAAGGCTAGTCACACTAACATGGGCATCATGCCACTGGATAGAAACTAGTGACTCAAACATCTCTCTCTCTCTCCTTTCTTAGGCTAACAAAGCTGAGGTGAAGGCAACGCTTTCTGATTAGCAAGTTCACCCGTTCCAGCAACGTTCAGCCTGCTTCTAAGATAGCGCATATATTCGTTTGAGCTGACTTCAGACCATTTTGCTAACCCCTAGTTAATTCGTTTTAGAGGGGTTATTAAGAGCAAATTCTTGAAGAAACGTTTTTCCCGTTGTTATCTAACCTAAATCTGGGCATCTTTATAAAGTTGTATGTCATAATCCGAGCACCAATACAGCTCGTGCAAGATGCAGAACAAACACCAACTCGACTGAAAAGTTTCCAATAAGTTTCGTACACTGATAACTCTAAGAACAGTTGATGAATTAACAGCACATACACTGTATTACCAATCTTCCCTCTAAACTAACCGCGCTGCGACTTAACTTCCTCCGCGCAGTAAGCATTTTACATTAAAATTCAAAAACCCCTAATTAATTTTCATAAATCGAGAATTAATTAACTGCAAAAATAATAATAAATCAATAAAATTCAGGCTCTCAAAAGTCAAAACAACAATTTTCTTAAATGCCGTACCCCTCTTTTTAAGTTCGTCTCATTGTCCTCTTCATTCTCAAAGGCTTCTTGCAAAGTAGCCTCGTGCGAGCAGATAGTGAACGCAAGAATGTGGATTAGTGATTTTCTCACGCCAAGAAAGAGGCAGATATTGAGTCTTTTCCCAAAACAACACATCAGCGCCAGCCAATCACAGCAAACCGTAACCAAGTTCATTGTACTAACTATTGCACCCATGCTAGTTGGCGGGGAAGGCATTCCGGACAGTTAAATTGTCAGCCGCTGGTAAAAGGGTTTGCTTAAAACTTTTCAGATAATAAGGTAGATTTCTTCCAACACCAAAGACGCTGAAAGACCTTGTGTAAGCCGCCCCGGTGGCGCAGTGGTCTAAGGCGCTGGCCTCTGATCATTCGTCCGTAAGGGGTCCGGGTTCGAATCCCGGTCAGGCATGGATGTTGTGTATGTCTTACGGTACTGGCTCTCTCCCTTCCCTGGAACCAGTGACCCTAAATTAGGGACGGGCGACTGCTTATAGCCCATTGAGTTGCTCACGGTGGTCGTTAAACCTCCAATAAAAAAAAAAAAAAAAGACCTTGTGTTTGCGTTTAAGTTCGTTTTTGTACGGTATTTTTTGTTAAATTTAATAATATCTAAACGAAAAAATCAGATCTGTTTAGAACCACTAAAAAAATCTGCTGTTGCTTTTAATTCTTCATGGTAGAACAAAAAGCGAAGCTGCGAAAATATTTTTTTTGCCCAAGTGGTTTTGATGCCAGACCAGCTCATTGGGTTAGGCACGCATTGCCCATTACCGCTTCGAGGGAATATTGCATATTGGCAACTTGTATAGACGAGAACCACAATGACGTAACACGAACTCTAATCAGTTTCTGTTTCAATCTTTATATCAGTCATTTCGGTTTGACAGACTGTCAGTAACAACCCAGGGGAGAAACTCTAGGGAATTCAGACGTGACGTTCAGTATGGAACATAACGTAAAGCAACCAAACTTTACATAAGTAAAACCCAACAAAAACGGAAGGATAAAAATGAAATTAAAACAAAACAAACAATAATGATGAAATTTAAGAGAAGGTAGAGTTTCGACAAAACCGGCTTTTCGCAATAGACATTACAACGAGTCTTACCGATCAGGTACTTTGCTTAATAGTTCAAGAAGTTCTTCGTCGTCCATAGCATTTCGGCCAAAATGAAAATCATTTCCAGGTTGCTTTTGACAATGCATCTGTTTCCATAGCGTTCGTATCATATATGTTTTCGAAGCCGTTTTACAAGGCTTGCAACTAAGACGGGGAAAGTAAAATACACTCATTGTCATAAAAATCCGCGCACCAAGAAAAAACCGTGCGATTAACGCGAAACTCGGCGAATAGCTACGGGAGGGGCAGACATGAAAATGATTAAAGTTTCGTGCTATTCCGCATGCTCGCGCTTCCAAGACCGGCGCGGCGATCGCAATCCTTGGGCCTTATAAGGCGCCACGCAGAGGACTCCACATTCGTGCCGAAGTGCACGGTAAGAGTCAGGTGAAATCCTTGAGCGATAGACATTCCTAAGAAAGGCCGTAGATGTGCGTACGGGCAACTGACGGAGTTTGAATGACCCCGTATCGTCGGGATGCGAGATGCAGGGTAGCCGGTGCGCCGAATAGGCAGCCATATGGGCCGGTCGGACAGTACGGTGCGATCGTGTTGGGAGCAATGGACACGGGAAGGCATCCAGACACGGCAGACTGACTCTGGACGACCCAGACACACCACCAGCAGAGAGGAGCGTGGGATCCTGAGAGCGGCACGCACAGATGCAACGACGTCCTTGTCCAATATCCAGAAGCATGCGGCGGCTGCACAAGGGACTCCTATGTCCGGCAGAACTATTTATAGACGCCTGGCAGAGGCGAATCTGCACTCTCGACGGACCTTACGTTTTCTGTCATTAACACCAGACCATCGTCGGCGTAGATTGCAGTGGTGTCAGCAGCAAGCAACGTGGAAGGCTACGGACTGGAGACATAGTGTTCAGCGACGAATCCCGCTTCTGTATGGGAACGGACGACCACCTTGTCAGAGTGTGGAGGACCGCAGGTTAGCGCTACAATCCCAACCTCACTGAACAGCGGCACACGTCCCGAACTGCAGACGTGATGGTCTGGGGAGACATCACGTATGACAGCCGGACTTTCCTCGCACTGATGCGAAGGACGTTGACAGCCCAGCGCTACGTACAGGAGATCCTGCAGCCCCATGTGCTGCCTTTCCTGTAGAGGCTGCCCGGAGCCATTTTCCAACAAGATAACACCCGTCCGCACACGGCTCGGGTTTCCCAGGACTGTCAACGTCATGCTTCGATGCTTCCGTGGCCTGCCAGACAGCCTGATCTCTCACCCATCGAGCACGTGTGGGAGCAGATGGAACGTCAGCTTTCTCCATGTCCCAGTGTTCGTGATTTAGAGCGTCAGTTGCAAGAAGTGCGAGCCAATCTGTCCCAGGATAGCATACGGCGTCTCTCTGACTCCATGCCGGACCGTATAACTGAATGTATCCGAGCATGAGGCGGTCCAACGCGGTACTAACGCGCACCGGAATGTGTACCGCATGTCCGCGGGAAATCGTCCTGCTGCTGTGATATTGTAATCACTTCTGTCCTTGGTATGTACCATCTCACTACTAAAATTTCATTTCAATCCAACACCTCCTTCTTGGTGCGCGGATTTTTATGACAGTGAGTGTATTTTCTACCGCTCGTGAAGCACAGCGAATCTATACTCCCCACACAAATGGCCTTAGTTGTTGATATCTTTCTCTCTCTCTCACTAGCACACAGCCAAGCATCAACTGACCTCATAGCAGCATAATTAGGGGACTTTTTATATTGATGTCATAGGTGACTGTGCTGTTATCGTGGTCCCATTAATTTTTTGTTTGTTTGTTTGTTTGGAGGTTTAACAACCGCCGTGAGCAACTCAATGGGCTATAAGCAGTCGCCCGTCCCTAATTTAGAACCACTAATTCCAGGGAAGGGAGAGAGCCAGTACCGTAAGACAAACACAACATCCATGCCTCACCGGGATTCGAACCGGGACCCATGTCGGACGAATGATCAGAGGCCATCGCTTAGACCACGGCGCGCCACCGAGGAGACCTATTAATTTCAGAAAAAGGCAGCATTAGTAAACTTCTTTGGTATAACCTCATAAAATAAAGTCATTTCTCTTTTCGTTCGTGTTTTTTGGGAGGCATTGATATCGTTGGTTTCTTCGCAAGTTTTCAACCAGCCATTAATATGGTAGAGAGATGACCGATCCTGTTTTCTGACAACAGGTTAGGTTGTTTATGAAGTTCTTTTTTTTTTTTTTTTTTTTTTTTTTTTTAGATTGGAGGTTTAACGACCACCGTGAGCAACTCAATGGGCTATAAGCAGTCGCCCGTCTCTAATTTAGGGTCACTGGTTCCAGGGAAGGGAGAGAGCCAGTGCCGTAAAACAACAACCACATCTATGCCTCACCGGGTTTCGAACCCGGACCCCTTCCGGACGAATGATCAGAGGCCATCGCTTAGACCACTGCGCCACCGGGGCGGCTTTATGAAGTTCAGTTTAGAAATGAATTTATTGCTCCGGAAATGGTTTTATGGCATTAGCGTTCGCGTAAGAAAAGATGCCAGCCCTTGGCCCGTTTAGAATTCTCAGGACTCAACCGCATTTTCACTGGGACATGGAAGAAACAATAGCTCACACGTACGAGGAAGGCGAAATGATAGTAATGCACACGGGCAAAATAAGTTGCCAATGAAGAATTGACAGGGGATACCGTATTGGCATAAGTGTTCAGCAACAGCCCAGATGGTCCACGAGAGGGATGAGGCAAATGGAAGAAGCCCGCATTTTTATTAACCCTCCGGGATTTGATGAAGTCGATACCTCGGCGTGAATAGGCTGCTATTCGTGCTAAAGCAGGACCAACACGCAATTACATAAGTATTTCTAATGTTTTGTCCACTGAGTGTATAAATATACACAGTCGAGTCACATTATTGTGACCACCTCCTACTTTTGACGTCAACAGCGCGTAGTCAATGAAAAAAGGCACGTGTCGTGAGCTGGCTTGGTGGGTATATAAAGTGTGCTGTAGCCATTCAGAAAACATATCACTCGTTGCTGTCATGAATGAAAGGAGCGATTCATCAGATTTGCAAAAAAGGGAAGACTATCTGCTTTGGGGCAAAGGTGGCAGTATTTCTGAAACAGCGCAGTTTGTGAACTGTTCGCGTGCTGTTGTGGTTAAAGAGTATCCTGACTGGAGAAATGACACCATTGCGAATAAGCGGCGTGGAAACTGCGGAGCACCACGTGCCATTGATGTGAGAGGTGAACGTTGGCTTTGAAGGTGCGTGAGGGAGCAACTTACTGGCCGAATGAACCAGAGGGCTACCAGAAGTGTGTCTAAAACGACAATTCAGCGAACCCTGCTGTGTATGGGGCTCCGATGGAGACGGATGGTCACTGCACCTATGCTAACGAAGGTTCATCGGCAGAAAAGGCTTAAATTTGCACGGCAGTATCGGAATAGAACCTCCGCTGGTTGGCAAATAATTGCCTTCTCCGATGCGTCATGTTTTCTACTTCATCGAACGGATGGACGTTGGCGTATAAGGCGAGAAACAGCGGAGAACAAATACTCTTCAACCACTGCTGGAAGAACACAAGCTGCTGGGGGCAGCGTTATGGTCTGGGGAATGTTTTCGGGGCTTTCCCTGGGTCCACTCATACCTGTGGAAGGCACTACGGACCCAATTCGTTATGAATCCATCCTTGCAGTCACGTACACCCATACATGCTGATTGTCTTCTCTAAGACGGATGGGCTCTTCCAGAATGGCAATGCGACGTGTCACACAGCTAGAAATCTCCGAGAGTAATTGGAAGAGCACGATGAAGACATCAAATTACTTCCCTGGCTCCCTAATTCCCCATACTTAAACCTAATTGAGCATCTGTGGGACCACCTCGATCGTGCTGTTCGCTTTATGGATCCTCCACCACACACCCTCCAGCATCTGTCAGATGCCTTGCAGTCAGCATGGCTCCACATACTTGTGAACACCTTCCAGTACCTTATTGAGTCACTCCCAGCCCGTCTAGCTGCTGTCCGCGCCGCACATGGCGATTAATCTGGATATTAGCTGGTGGTCACAATAATGTGACTCGACCGTGTATACATTTGACGAAGTTATATTGGTAGTTAGACATTTTGAGCCTCGCGTTACAGAGTTTCATGCTGTTAAAGTCATTTGAAGTGTAGTACTGTGGAATGTTCCAAAGTTATGCTGTTGGTTACTGATTATTAACATTGATTAGCTGTTCGGGTGATGTGTCTTATAGAGACCAATAAGGAATCTTTCGGTTTCTGTAAGTAAACCTTTTTCTTGTGGCAGTTAGAAAGCCTAGTGTTGCTCTTTGTGTAATTAAGGATATCGTATATACAGTACAAGAATAGTTATCCGAAGCATAACATTAATCAGCTCCAGTGTTACAAGGATCACAGATAAACGATAAGTAATGTTTTGAAGGTACAGACTTTCAAGCCCATAACATAAATACAAATCTCTTCATTAAAAATATCGGGTAAAAATAGCTAAAACCCCCGAATCGCCCAGTTTCCTTAAAAGCAAAGGCCCGAGGAGCTCAAACGAAAGAGTAGTGAAAGAAATCCAGTGCAGATCCCTGTAACAGCGCCACCTCTATTTCGGTGCCATGACGTCACAGAATACTGCTTGTGTCATTTACATAGGGACGCGTTATGAGGTCGCAAAGTTCACCCATAGAGGGTGTTGCAATTTTTTGTCCATTAATGTAATAATTCTCTGTTTCATCGTTTTGACAGCATTAACATGGCACGAAAACAGAAAATTTCTACTGCATCTCAGTGAAAGTACACTCTTGTATTATCGAAGGTGTCACACACATTGTGTCGCCAGACAGGTGCAGCAAAATGTTCCTCATAGAAGATAGATAGGTAGATTGCAAGACAATCTAAAAGAACCGTGATACTGCAGTGCACTTGTCAGCGAAGAGCCGGCAATTTGCATTTACTCAATTTTTGCTGTAAGTCTTCATTTGATAAACGTTTTCTACCCAGCGACTGGCTAAAAAGAACTAAAATTGAACACATATCTTCCGTGAATAGAAATGAATAGAGAATCATATCTACGATAAGTCGAAATGAATTGTGCTCATATCTCCGATAAACAGAAATGAATGTGGACTATATCTCGATGAAAAGGAGTGAATAAGGAAGGAGTCATATCTGCGATAAATAGAAACGTATTAAACTCATATCTTCCATAAATCTCTTGAGTCGGAGATAAACCCGTAAACGAATGGGAATTCATGCGTTCGATAAACACAAATGAATTGGACTCGTATCTCCCATAAATAAAAATGAATGAAGACTCATGGCTCCGATAAAGAGAAATGGGTTGGACTAGTCTTCCTTAAATCAAAATAAATGGAGACTTATGTAACCGATAAACAGAAAAACTGGGGTCATATCTCCGGAAAAATAGAATTGAATAAAGACTCGTATCTCCAAAATTACTATAATTAGTGCCTCGACGAAGAACAATAGGCTATATAGAACCTTTTGAGTGGCACCGTGGTTTCAGAAAAGATTAATACACTGCACGACATGGAAAATACAACACCAGGAAGTATTTATCGGAGCGCCTTGCGAATTGTGTATATGTGTCTACAAGTGGGTATGTACGTAGGGCGCTCAGTAAGTTCTAAGCCTAACATACAAAGACAATTTTTTTTTTTTCAAAACGCACCTTTATCGGTACAAGGGACTTGGATACACTTGTACCGATCATAGAGTTGGCTAAACCCAGCTGCGAAAAACGTTTTGTCTTTCTCCTCAAACCAACACTTCGTTGCCTCCTTCAGTTCAGAATCATCGGCAAAACGCCTAGTCCGCAGATCTCTTTTCAGATTGTTGAAGAGGAAGAAGTCACTAGGGGGCGAGATCAGGTGGGTGGGAAGCAATTGGAAACAACATTCTGTCACAGCTTGCATGGAAACACCATCGGTGTGGATTGGAGCGTTGCTCTGAAGAAGCAGAACACCCCGTCGCAATTTTCCTCGCCCTTTACTCTTCGTGGCTTTACGCAGTTATCACAATAGCGCGGCATAATAGGCAGCATTCATAGCTCTTTTATGAGGCAAGTAATCAATTAACAGCAACCTGTCTGAGTCCCAAAATGGTGGCCATAATCATCAATGCAGATGGTTATGTTTTGAACTTTTTTGGTGGTGGTGTTCCATGATGTTTCCTCTGCGTGCTCTCTTGTTTAATATCAGCGTCCCAATGATGAAGCCACGTCTCTGACCAGTCACAATGCAGGAACAGAAATCATGCGGTTAATGCGGTCAAGTTGAACACGACTTGCTTCAACACTGTCATTCTTCATCTGGGGTGTCAACATACGAGAAATCCATCTGGCAGAGACCCTTGACATCCTCAACCTCTCATGCAAAATGGTCCAAACACAACCGGTACTTAAGTTCGTCAGCAATTTGCAGGACAGAGATTCGCCGATTTGACATCGCCAGGTCCTCCACTTCCTGGCACATTTCACCTGTGGCATCCCTCGCAAGGGTCGTCTTCCAACGAGTTTCTTCCCCTTTTAAAGAGAGCACCCTATATTTTGACTATGGCATCAGGTCCCCCACTTGCTGGCACATTTCGTCTGCGGTCACCTCCACTGAGCCTCCCTCGCGAGGGTTGTCTTCCAACGAGTCTCTTCCCCGTTTAAAGAGAGCAGCCCATCTTTCGACTCTGGTATCAGGTCCTCCACTGAGCCTCCCTCGCGAGGGTCGTCTTCCAACGAGTCTCTTCCCCGTTTAAAGAGAGCAGCCCATCTTTCGACTATGGTATCAGGTCCTCCACTGAGCCTCCCTCGCGAGGGTAGTCTTCCAACGAGTTTCTTCCCCGTTTAAAGAGAGCAGCCCATCTTTTGACTATGGCATCAGGTCCTCCACTTCCTGGCACATTTCGTCTGCGGTCACCTCCACTGAGCCTCCCTCGCGAGGGTCGTCTTCCAAGGAGTCTCTTCCCCGTTTAAAGAGAGCAGTCCATTTTTTGACTATGGCATATGAAGGTGCACCATCGCCGAACACACTGATTATCCGTACATTAATACTAATGGCGTTTCACCTTCCTTCATCAAAAATTTAATCACCGCTCAGTTCCGCAATTTCATCTGTCGCTCATCCATTGTGACCTTATAGACTTCAATGCACTGTGGCGCCGTCTCAAATGCTGTCAGAGTGACGTGGCGGGCTGTTATATGACTAAAGGATTATGCAATACTTTCAAGGTAAGGCTTAGAAGGTAATAAACCTCCCTCGTAGGTTATGATACGCATTTACGCAATATATGGTGCTAAAATGTACAGGTTGCGATATCGCCCATTGATTTATGATGCCATAGGTCCTTCGCACAGAGTTAACCATAGAGAATTGAGTGAGAATTTCGAAGAAGGTGCAAAGAATTTCCGTCTCAATGCCTCATTGGAAGTTATTTCGTTTCGTTCAACTTAGTTTTGGGAATTAACAACCACCGTGAGCATCTCTAAGGGCTCCAAAAAGTCGTCCGTCTGTAATTTGGGCCATTCTTTCCAGGAAAGGAAGAGTTCCGGCGCCGTGAGACAAACACACCACTCATTCCTCATCAGGGACTCGAACCCAGGTCCAACTCGGATGAATGGCCAGAAACTAACCCTTCTGATAACTCGGCCATAGGGGCGGCTCACGTATGTTAAAACAGGCTCTGGAACATATGACAAAAATCAAATCAACCTTGAAGAAAATGGTTTATCACGAGCAGAACACTGTAGTTGATTTACAAGAGTTGTGGTAGCTAAGGTTTTGTCGAAGACAAAGAACTTTTGAATAACCTGTGAAGAAGTTCCGCATCTACAATTAACTGTAATATCCGAAGAAAAGGCTTCACTGAGAATTCCACGAGTAATTGAAACGGCAGCTTTTATACAATGGCTTTTCGTGATGTAAGGGAGCTTTTTCAAGATTTCAGTGAAACCTAATTTTCTGTCAAAGTTCTGTAGATTCAAGAAAAACATAAAAAATTGCGGTAGGTACTTGACATTGTTAAGAAAAAGAGGTTGTTAGCTTGCTTTTGACAATGGCAGAACAAGTACTCATCATGAGCTTGAACAAAAATAATGAAGATAAAAATTCTGATCACGGTACAAAATTATTGTCTTGTAAAAATGATGAGCTGACCTTGCAAAAGACCCCGATTAAAACTACTAAGCAAAAGACAATTTAATTTTAACACATATTAAAAAACAATTAAATTGTAAAAATAGCAAGCAGAAGATGTTTAAATTGTGGTCGTGACCAAAAACGATTAAAGGAAGATGATTAAAAAGGGATTAAATTGTGGTCGTGACCAAAAACGATGAAAAGAAGATGATTAAAAAGGGATTAAATTGTGAAAATAATGAGCGGATAATGATTAAATTGTGATTAAAGAAAAAAGGATCAAACTGCGAAAATGATGAACGGAGGGTGATTAAATTGTTATCAGGATTCAAATCATTAAAGATAAAGGGATCAAACTGCGAAAATGATGAAGGAAGGATGATTTAATTGTGATCAGGATTTAAAAGTTAATTATGATTAAAATGATCGGAGAAAAATGATTAAATTGTGAGTGTGATTAAAAATAATTAAAATGTGAGCGGGATTAAAATGATTAAGTCGTTAATGAGATTAAAACTAAACAAACTGAAAATGATGAGCGGAAATTGAATAAATTGTAAAAATGATAAGCGGAAGATGAATAAATTGTGATCACAATGAAAAATGATTTAAGTTGTGACATTTACGAACGAGAGATAATTAAATTGTGATCGTGATTAAAAATGATGAGAGGAAGATGATTAAAACGTGATGATGATTCAAAATTGGGATCTTGACTGAAAAGGATTAAATTCTGAAAATAATGAGCGGTAGATGACTGAGCCGCCCCCGGTGGCACAGTGGTCTACGCGTTGGCTTCTGATAATTCTTCCGAGATGGGTCCGGGTTCGAATCCCGGTGAGGCATGGATCTTGTGTTTGTCTTACGGCACTTGCTCTCTCCCTTCCCTGGAGTCAGTTGCCCAAAATTAGGGACGGGCCACTGCTTACAGTACACCGAGTTGCTCACGGTGCTCGTTAAACACTCAATAAGAAAAAAAAAGATGACTGAATTGTGATGATTGTAAATGATTAAAGCTGCAAAATTTACGAGCGGAAAATAATTAAATTTTAATCGTAATCAAAAAGATGATAGGAAGATGATTATATCCCGATCATGATTATACATGATTAAGTTGTGATCGTCATTAAAAATGATTAAGCTGTAAACAGGTAGAGGAGGAAATGAATAAATTGCGATGGCCAACCAATGATTAAAATGTAATAATGAAGAGCGGAATGTGATTAAGTTGTTTTCGATGACCGAACTTAGTACATTCTCATTACTTTTTTAATGCTGTATTTGAATCAGAGACGATCTGTCTCCCCAAATTCAGTGCGTTTAAAAAATTGTTCGTTATGTTATGCACTTCACGATCAGTCCTGTACAAAAATTTTCCCTAACAAGGATCTTTTTTTCTACGAATTTCCTTATGATTTTTTATCTGTATCAAAGCAATGTATTTGCAAACGAAGAAAGTGACTTTGCGAGTTTTCCTTCAAGAAAAATACTCACTCGACAGCAGCAGCTTGATATCAGAGACGGCGCATACCCGTTAGACAGCCGTGCAATAGGAAGAGGCACGTATTCGGACCTATCTCCATTGTCCATCAAATCTATGGCACGTTCGTAGGGAGCTCGAGGACCTGCACTTCCGTTACGCAGTATGCAACAGCATGGCTTAGAATAAAGGTGAAGGGGATTTCATGCTTTTGTTCATTTGACGTTGTAAAGCATTTATGCTGACAGGGACTGTCTTCAAGCTGACGGTGGAAATTTTCGAAGTACTTCAAAGTTACAAAAGATGGATTCAAGAGACTCTTGACTTGTGCTAGAACATCTGTGGTTTTGCTCATTTCGCTTCACAGTCTCCTTAAAGAAACTTAAAACGAAAAAGAAAATTGGGGAGAAAAACGGGAAATGAACTGCTTCTAAAATAAATTGGAACACAAGTGCCGTTATCACTCCTGGACGTTATCATCCGTGAATTGGAGACATGTTCAAGTTTTCAGTTTTCGTAAAACTTTAACTAGCTGTTTTAATGTACAGTTAGCTCACATTTCACACGCCTCAGGTGGATGCATACAGTCATTCAAAAAATATTTCATATTGCCTTATATCGCAAATTAAGGATATATATGTAATTTTACGGGGACACAACACATACACAGATTTTTTTATTGGGATTTAACTATCACCATGAGCAACCCTAAGGGCTGTAAGCAGGCTACCGTCCCTTATTTGGGCCCACTGATTCCAGGGAAAGGGGAGAGCGAGAGCCAAAGAAAAGCGCACTACCCACACTGTAAAAAATAAGTGTTAATTCACGGAAAATTTCTGAAAAAAACGTGCAGCAAAGTTACCGGTAAGTGTCCGTCTTTTAACGAAATTTCCGTTTTTAAAAGTGCCCGTTTATTTTAACTTACGTATTTTCACACATTTTCCGTAGTCAGAAATTCCGTTTTTTCTCAGAAAAATCCGTTTCAGGATTTTCCGTATTTAAACTGAAATTTCGCATAAGTCCAGGAACCCGCACTTTTCAGCCCTTACACCAGATAATCCGTTCGCAGCAGTCAGGATCGAACCCCCGTTGTTTGTGTTGATTTAACAGATAATGCGCGCCTTTAACCACTGACCCATAAACACAAGAGCCTGTAACTCACGTTCATTGTAAAACAAAATCCACGACGATGAAAAAAATGTTTTGTTATTAATACGAGTGATTTAGTCATTTTATATTCTGTTGGAGCTTATTATTCTTCCGAACAGTTTCGTAATATATATTTTTTTTTTCTGTAGGAGGACTTTTCACAAATTAAGCATTTTTATAATGATTTTCCGAAGCAACAAAATGCTTTGCAACTTGATCTTTTTAAACTGACAATGACTTTCAATTATCTTTAAAAAAAGGTGAAATGTACTTTTTTTATAGTGTTATTTCACAAAACTCCTACATATAAAATTTACTCTTGATAGCTATGAAAGCTTTTATTTTAAGGGGTCCAAAGACTGATACATAGACATCATATAATCATCTGTACGATAAGTTAAGTATCCGGTTTCTTACAGTAACGCATTGCATAATAAATAGCTGGTGCACGAAATAGGGGAGAGGAGAAAAAAATCCTGTGCCAGAACAACTAAAATTCATGCGATATGCTATTCACAATACCCTATCTCGCTACAGAACTTCAAAATCAGATCCTTCAGCAGATAATTGAAATTTAAAAGTTAATGAAACCTCAAGTATTCTCACCAATCTCTCCTATTACCGGAAATTTTTCGTCATACGGATACGGAAAAAGTGCCGTTCATATACAAAAGGAATTGCAGAAAGGTTTGTAAATCTTCAGAATTTTCCGTTAACACATCTTAAAAACGGCATTTTATCGTCAATATAAGAAAGGTATTGCTTGAAGGTTTCTGAAAATTCATAATTTTCCCTTGGTACGAAAAATCCGTTAAATTCAGGTTTCTTCCCGTCATTTCACGGAAAAGGTTGTATAAGAAACATGAGTCTTTAATTCACGACAGAAATGACGAAAAGTGGCTCGTGAATTTCAGAATTTTTTTACTGTGCATACCTCAATTGGTACTCGAACCCCCGGGAGCAGAAACAGCGCAACGCGGCGACCCCGTCCCAGATTCTCGGAAAGGCGTGCAGACTGTTTTTCTATTTTCTTAACATAAATTGTTTTTAAGATTTCTTTAAAATTTAAAACAAAGGAAGGGAAAATTTCACGTGTTTTTAACGTTGGCTCCCGCCAAGACGTACAGCTGTAATCGATAGATCACGCAGACAACTGTTCTCCCCCACCCATTTTATTTTAGCTTTCATTCTTCCATATTTTTCAAACAGATAACTTCAACTGCATGAGATATAATTGCTTTTCTTCAGCTTTGAATCCTGGAAGCGATATTTATATGCACTTTTAAAGCACCATGCACGTCTGATGTGGCATTTCGGAAGCTAATAGTCGCAAATGTTCCTTGTTTTTTTTTTTGTTTTTTTCAAGAGACATATTTTTAAAGCGTTTTTTGTGTTTCCGTGGCAGTCGGCATTCCGTAAGTTGACGTTGGAACTTTTTTTTCGTTTTGCTTCCAGGTAGCTTCACTTCAGTTAGATTGAAGTGTTTTTTTTTTTTGTTCTTTCTCTTCTTTATTTTTTTCAAAAACCATATTTTTACACATTTTTATCATCCGTCTTCCGTTTTTCACTGTCGCATTATGAAGCATTCCGGAAGCTGATGTTCGCAATTTTGCCTTTTTTGGCTTCCACATAGCTTCATTTCAGTTGGATTAATGCTGTTTTTTTTTGTTTTTTTGTTGTTGTTGCCGTTGTTTTTACAAAATCCATATTTGTTAAGCGTTTGCAACAGTCCCTTCTGTTTTCGGGGTCATGCGGCATTTTGGAAGTTGACGGTCACATTTTATTTTATTTTATTTATTTTTGTACTTCCAAATGTTCTAATCTAGGATATTTTTTACTAAAACCATATTTTTGCGCATTTCTAACGCCCCCTGCTTCGTTTCCAAGGCCGTATTACGCGGTATTCCGGAAGCTGACGGTCGCATTACATATATATATATTTTTTATTTTGTAGTTATTATTTTCTTCCAAATAGTTTCATTTCAGATTTATGAAGTGAAAAGTCTTTTTTTTTTTTTTTTTTGCTTTACAAGAACCCTTGCCGTTTTTCTCACTTTAATGTTATGGGGCTTAATTACATCAGTGAAAATGCTCCCGCCGCCCCGGTGGCGCAGTGGTCTACGCGATGGCCTCTGATCATTCGTCCGAAAGGTGTCTGGGTTCGAATCCCGGTTAGGTATGGATGTTGTGTTTGTCTTACGACACTAGCTCTCTCTCCTTACCTGGAACCAGTGACCCTAAATTAGGGACGGGCGACTGCTTATAGCCCATTGAGTTGCTCATGGTGGTCGTTAAACCTCCAAAAACAAAGCAAAAAACAAACAAAATGCTCCCATGACATTTTCACAAATTCACTAATTTTTTTTTTAAATATTGGTCAATCCACAAATTGGGTTTTAAACAAAAATCATATACGGACCCCTATTTTACAAATCAAGCTAAATGTGGCAAAATTACTGTTGTTTCCAAAGTTGACATGACTCCCCCCCCAACTCAGTCACCTTAATAATCACCTGGTGAAGCCCCTAGTATAACATGATTGCTGAAGGAAATAGTAAGAGCAGAATGTCTATCAAGGGAAACATCCTTCGAAGGAGGGAGTTAAAGTTTAATCAATTAACTAAACGCAAAACAAAAAAAAATTATAGATTTTAAGTTATTCCTTTTTCTGACTATTATTTTTGAAAATCCAAAAGCATTTAAAGTATGATGTTTAAGTTCTGAATGAAATAAAATAGTTCAGGTTTCTTCTGCATTTCCTGTCAGAGAAAGCTAGTTTGACTATTGCAACTAAACACTAAATTGCACTATTAGCAAAATCTCAAATTGACTCATTTTTTAAAACATCGCTTTGTCGCAATGCAGAACAATAACTTTTACGGCAAAATTAACATCTGGACATCATTTTACTTTGTAGACAGTTTTTACGTTTTTTTTTCTGCGTTGCAGACTTCTGAAAAAGATTCTGCATCTGGGTTCGAACCCATGTCGAACGACTAGCCATAAGACAAAGGTGCCTCTGACTACTCCCACACTGGAGCAGCCATATATTGTTGGCCCAAAAGTAATCTTCCTTATTTTTTAACAAGAAATTATAAGCATTCCAGATAGCCGAGTGGTCGTATTTTTTTGTTAGGGGGCTGGTTCGGTCTCCTCCCTGGAAGCAGTGGCCCCAAATTGATTGAGAGCGGAAGGCTGCTTATAGCTCAACAGGTTGTTCATGTATAGCGTAAGAGCCCAAATTTTGTAGATGATGGAATTCAAATTCACGTCTTCCCGCTCCAGAGCCGGTTGAGCCGCGGGTAGCTTAGTAGTTAGCGAGTCAGACTATCGATGCAAGGTTCTCAGGTTCAAACCTGGGCTGATCTTTCAGAGATGGTGTGATTTATTAACAATCGCTGAATATCCGCCGTGCATCGGACGAGCACGTTAAGTGACGGGCCCCCAGGCTGGACCCACTGGTTAAATGGGTATCCTTTCCTATGCCCCCCCTGAAATTCTCTCACCCCTCTATGTGCAATATCGTACTTGTACGGTGGCGCCATCTACTGTACTCTAATCTCACTACAACCTGTTCTGTCAAAGTCGCTAGACTTGCTCTCATTCCTTCTGTTTCTGAGTTCTGCCCAAAAGGCGATCTCGCTGTAGGTGGCTGGGACCTCTCTACTCACTGTGGACGGAAGTCCTACAAGAAAATGACAAATACTGGACTCGGTTCCAGAGCCGGTTATTTTCCTGACTCAACTACACCGACGCAGGCTTATCGCTGCAACGTGACGTCTTGACTCTTGCATCAGCTCAGTGGCACGTTACAGGCAATCTGAAAACATATCGCTCGTTGCTATCATGGATAAAAAAGCGATTTATCAGATTTGCAAAAAGGGATGATTATCAGCTTTTGGGCTAAGGGTGGCAGTATTTCTGAAACAGCGAATTTTGTGAACTGTTCGCGTGCTGCTGTGGTTAAAGTGTATCATGATTGTAGAAATGGCACAATGCGAATAAGCGACGTGAAAACTGCGAAGCACCCCGTGCCATTGATGTGAGAGGTGAACGTCTGCTGCGAAGGTGCGTGAGGGCCGATCGACACGCTACAGTGGAGCAACTCACTGGCCGAATGAACCAGGGGGCTACCGGAAGTGTGTCTAAAACGACATTTCAGGAAACCTTGCTTCGTATGGGCTCCGATGCAGATGTATGGTCACTGCACCTATGCTAAAGAAATTGTATCGGCAGAAAAGGCTTACATTTGCACGGCAGTATCGGAATTGGACCTCCGCTGATTGGCAAAGGATGGCCTTCTCCGATGAGTCGCGTTTTCTGCTTCATGGAACGGATGGAAGTTGGCGTATAAGGCGAGAAACATCGGAGAACAAACACCCTTCAACTATTGCTGGAAGTACAAAGCAGTACACTGCATCTTTTCTTAAAGATAATTGAAAGTCGTTGTCAGTTTAAACAGATCTCAAGTTCTAAAGCATTCTGTTGCTTCGAAAAATCACAATAAAAAAAAATACTTACTTTTCGATGAGTCCTCCTACAGAAAAAATAAAATTATTACAGACCTATTCAGAAAAATAATAAGCTCCAACAGAAAATAAAATGAGTAATTCACTCGCATTATCATCGCGCAATTAAATTTATACCTTGAACTTGTGTGCGACTCTCGAGTCTTCTTAGCTCAGTGGTTTATGTTGAGCCAACGCGAACGACTTCGGAAACCAATCTAGCGGATGCGAAATGATTCACTACGGTAAAAGCTGAGAAATTCGGATGCTTCGATTTTGTGAAATTTCTATATAAAATACGGGAAAACCCGAAATGGACCTTTCTGAAATAAACAGAATTACTGACTACAGAAAATCTGTGAAAATACGGAAGTTAGAAAAAAAAACCCGGAAATTTCGTTAAAAGACGGGCACACACCGGCAACTTTGCTGAACGTTATTTCCCAGAATTTTCCGTGAATTTACTAAGTAGATGACTCACACTTTTTATTTGGCCGTCCTAGAAGCATACAGGTCCACTTGTCAAACACAGCTTGAAATAAGTATCCTTATACAGAAGAAAACAGCTCATTTATAAAAACAGAAACTTTCTTTTTCAGCTACTATATCGCTGTCAATTCTCTTTACTCTGAAAGCATCACATTTTATTTTCAATCTGACTGGCTGCCAGTTGTTGCCAAAACATACGGAGAAACTTGGAAGATCTTATTTGGCGTTCAGAATGAAAATACAAATAAGAGAAAGAAACTAAAAAGAGGAAGGCTAAAATAAAGATATTCGTCACAGAGCTTTTCCAGTTTGAGAAGCCATTTCGAATTATCGGAAAGATAGATAATTGCAAACAGATAAATCAGTGCCATCTGTAGACTTGAATGATTACTGTGAATACCTTCAGAAAAACTCCTCCAGTTTTTTTTTTTTCTAAATATAGACAGAGTTATTTGGTACTTTTGTATGCCCGTGCGCTATCTGGAAGACGCAGGTTCGATTCCCGCTCCAGAACGACGAAATTTTCAAGTTTCGGATATTATCTGACTTACCATCCTGGTCATATTTACACCAAAAATCGGATTGTCATCTTCTAAAAGGAGTATAAGATGTTACTTAGCAATGATTTATTTCAAGTCAAATTGGCGGCGACAGATAAAAGAAGTTTTACAAATTATATTTTATCCCATTGCAAAAATCAAAATACGTATGAAAATCAACTTCTCTTTTGATGACTCTGCTTATACAAATCTAGAATAAGTGAAATCCTCACAACTAAGAATCTGAGACCAGAGCTTCGGTGTGGAACTCATGAATTAACAGCTTGTTTTTCGGCAGACTCTAAGTGAATCCATTTGAAACCAGAATGTTGAATATTGAGGATACATTAAAGATTCTAATCTACTACGCCACAAAATAGTGAAGCCACAAAATTACGTCTCAGAAATCTATCAATTTTTAAATAGCGCATGTGTGTATGTGAGTCATGAAATGCGAAACCCGTTTTATATCCAAACCGAAAGTAAACAAGTTAGTAAAATCATGCAATGAATTGATTATGATACGCTTTCCAACATACCACAAATCCTTACTCAAGTTATGAGAATAATGGTTGTGGAATAAATCTCGCTCCTGTAACCTGACCTTTGACCCCATTTCGACGATATTCAACAGAACCGGTTCAGTATACCTCCGGAATAACATGATAAAGTTTTGTCGCAATCGAAGCATGTTTACGTAAGATATGACCCACAAGGGCGATGGAATGGATCCCGCTCCTATGTCCTGACCTTTGACCCCATTTCAATAGGGTTCGTCCCTGGGTTGTCTCCTACCACATACTAAAATTTCATCGAAATGGAACCACTTTTACGCTAGTTATCATACGGAAAGGCAGACAGACAGACAGACAGACGGACAAAGATGGAACATATACGCTTCTTCACCTTACGGTTGGAAAGCGTAAACAACATACCCTTTTCGAAGGGTTCAAGGTTCAACTTGGGCTGCACCAAGAAGGAACATAACAACGCTGTCTGAATTCTCTCAAAATTGTTACACACACAGTTACGAATAAAAAATATCAGAGAACAATGTATTTTTGATAATCTGAATTTAAAAATGTGACGTATAACTGCAAAAAGCGTATAAATCAATTAGGTATAATCGAGTTCAAAAACCGATAGAGGCCACACTAAAATATCTGGAATAACGCAGAATCACGTATAAATGTGGAAAACGTATAATTGAGAAACGTATAACCGAGGTTCCATTGTACTTGCATGTATAGTAGGTGTCGTCTCACATAGCGTATACTCCTTCATGGTGTGGCATTTTCTATGTAGAGCAGTGTGCATTTTTTAAAATGGATAATAATTCCGATTCACCCTGTATAATAGACAATGCATTGGTGAATACAAACCCTGACTGTAACTAACCTGCATACATTACACATGGGCATTAGGTCAGTGTCTGCATGACAGGTCCCTAGGATAAGTAATATGTATCACCAAAGAGTTCGCCAGTTAAGTGCGGTTGTTTTAATACCGCGGTATTTGTATGTTCTGTTGACTCGGCTCGTCCTTGGCGCTGTATGGCCAGATGTGGGTCTTGCGTCATAAAACCAAAGCTGCCAACTAAGTCACCTCAAACTGAAGTACACATTTTAGCGTCCATAAAGTATCAGCCAATCAGCTCGCGCAGTAAGCAGTCGGATCAATAATGAGTGGGCAACTGATCGCTTCTCCTTCTCACTCGGCGCTTTTGCGTGGTTCTTTCACGTTGCATTGTGACAGCTGCCTTAAAAATAGTCTACTACTTCGCTAAAATTCGAAATTTCGTAACCACATTGGAAAACTAAGTAGAAAACGTAAGACTAAGTAGCTCTGGTGATAATCGCGAAACTCGTGGGAAAAAAAGAAAACTTTTTGATGCTATGCAACTTTCCCGACATTAGTCCCAAGTAAAAAATTTCAATGTAACGAAAATGGGTAACGGACTAGTCAAACCCATCGTTGAAATCTGGTTTTTGAATGCTGTCTTATGAAGTGGCGCAACAATAGTTAATTTGATTGTTACTCAACAATATATTTTACTAAACTATCGCGGAAAATTATTTCATCATGCTTTACGTGAAAGAAACAATATCTCATTGAAATCTGCGTAAATTACGAGAACCTGATGCTAAATGTGATAAAAGCCATTACAAAAATGCATTTTGATTATATGCATCTTTCCCGAAGGTAGTAAAGTAAATACCAAGTAAACCAGTTAGTAAAATCATGCAATGCATTGATTATGATACGCTTTCCAACATAACAGAAATCATTTCATCAAATTATGAGGATAATGGCTGTGGAATAAATATCGCTGCTGTACCATGACCTTTGGCCCCATTTCGATGATATTAAACAGAATTGGTTCAGTATACCTCCGGAACAACATACTAAAGTTTTGTCGCAATAGAAGCATTTTTAGTCAAGTTATGAGGATAATGGCTGTGGAATAAATCTTGCTCCTGTGCCCTGACCTTTGACCCCATTTCGACGATATTCAACAGAACCGGTTCAGTATATCTCCGGTACAACATACTAACATTCCATCGAAATCGAACCATTTTTACGCAAGTTATGACGAGTAAGGGCAATGGAATGGACCCTGTCCTATGTCTTGACCTTTGACCCCATTTCGCCAATTTCAATAGGGTTCGTCCCCAGTGGTCCCCCTACCACATACTAAATTTCATCGAAACCGAATCATTTCTATGCAAGTTATGACGCATAAGTGCAATGGAATGGATCCCGCTCTTATGCCTTGATCTTTGACCCCATTTCGTCCATTTTCAATAGGTTTGTCCCAAGGTGATCCCCTACCACATGCTAAAATTTAATCGAAATCAAACCATTTCTACGCAAGTTATGACGCATAACGGCAATGGAACCGATCCCGCTCCTTTTATCCCGTTTTCAATAGGGTTCGTCCCCAGGTGGTCCCCTACCACATACTAAAATTTCATCGAAATCGAAACATTTTGCGTTAGTTATCGTTCGGACAGACGGACGGACGGACAGGCAGACGGACAAAGCTGGAGCATATACACTTCTTCAACCTACGGTTGGAAAGCGTAATAATTTCCGATAAAATGAAAATGGGTAACGGAAGTAGTCAAAACCATTGTTGAAATCTGATTTTTCAATTAATGTTGTCCCATGAAGTGACGCAACGATAGTTAATAACACGAAAATGAATTTTGGACGCTATGAAAATCGTGCGTCGCAGCAAAATTTGGCTTCCTCTCGACCCCGGATTACCTGATATTGACAAGAGCTTTAAAATGATGTATAACTCTGTAGTTGTCCTTGACCAAAAGTTACCAATCCCCCTCACTAACGCACTTGCGAATCAGCTTTTCTTTCTATATCTTGAGGTCAAGTTTTTATGGCTTGCCCATGCGCAGATAGACTTCCGTAGCTACACCACATTTCATCAGTGTCAGGGTCGTTTCTTACATTCGTCTAAATCTGAATAATTTATAATAAAAATAAACACTCTTTTTGAAGAACTAAAAAGTCGAAAGACTTACTATTGCCGCCGCCATAGTTTAGTACATATTTACTTTTATGATTCACATATCTTCTTTCATTGGTTTTACGACAATAACATTCATTAAATCCACCTAAGTACCGCTTAATGTCATCAATTAGTAAACCTTATTCCTTGTTGTTATCATTTAATTCCACTTAGTATGTACCGGACTGTGGCTCGGTGTGGTCGTGAGTGAGGCGAATGTATTGTTATTGTTTATTGTTATGATTTAATTCCACTTAGTGTGTTCCGGACTGTCGCTCGGTGCGGTCGTGAGAGAGGCGAATGTGTTGTTATTGTTTGTTGTTATGATTTAATTCCACTTAGTATGTACCGGACTGTGGCTCGGTGTGGTCGTGAGTGAGGTGAATGTGCTGTTATTGTTTGTTGTTATGATTTAATTCCACTTAGTATGTACCGGACTGTGGCTTGGTGTGGTCGTGAGTGAGGCGAATGTGTTGTTATTGTTTGTTGTTATGATTTAATTAATCTTAGTATCTTAGTATGTACCGGACTGTGGCTCGGTGTGGTCGTGCGTGAGGCGAATCAGCGATTACTCGGGACTTCCTGAGACCTTTCCACTCGACATCACGCCGTGTTGCTGCATGTATGGCGGTAGGCATGGCGTATATAACCCACCCCCTCCCAAAGCAAAAAGATCCAACTACTGCGATCAGTAAGATACCTTCGCTTCTAACCATTCGACTTGAAATGAGGTAGATGGGGGTTTAACGACCACCATGGGCAACTCCATGGGCCATAAGCAATCGCCCGTCGTTAATTCAGGGCTACTGGCTCCAGGGAAGGGACACAGAAGGTGCACAAGCACACCACTCATGCTTTATTCAGAATGCGAATCACAGCCTGTTTCAGACGACTGGTCAAAAGCCAGACCCGCAAACACGTCGGCATACTTCGAAAATTGATGAGGTGTTTGAAGGTGAAATCATCAGGAAAGCAGAACGGAGGGAGGCCTAAGGAGGGGAACGGGTTTTTATTGGGGGGGTAACGACCGCCGTGAGCGGCTCATTGGGCTATAAGCGATTGGCCATACCTAATATTGGGGCCACTGGTTCCAGGGAAGTGAGAGAGCCAGCGCCATAAGACAAGTATATCATCCATCCCTCGCCGGAATTCGAACCCGCGTCCAACTTGGACGAAAGCGAACGAAAAGAAGCAAACGCTTTGACCACTGCAACACCGAACCCGCAGGACGCGTTTAAACGATAACATGAGACAAAGGAATTTTTAAAGTGAGATAACACAGGCCATAACTGGAGAAGGAAGATACTTAATTGCTGCTGCATCTTATCGTGGGACGAACAATGTTACAGAAGAAATTATGTGGGCGCCCTCAGTAAAAAAGTTATGCACCAAAAATGCCGAAAAATTTGGTCTGGGTTTTTTCTTGTTTTTGTTTTTGTTTTTTTAACGACCACCGTGAACAACTTAGTGGGATATAACGGTCACTCGTCTCTAATTTAGGGCCACTGACTCCACGGAAATGAAAGAGCCAGTGTCGCAAGACAAACACGATATCCATGCCTCACAGGATTCAAACTCGGACCCATCGCGCACAAATGATCAGAAGCCATCGCTTAGACTACTGCGCCACTGGGGCGGCCGGTCCATGTTTCCTTCGTCAAATATAGAAGTCGCAATCTAACCCTTCCAGAAACTTGTTAACTCAAAAGTATATCACATATAACCTTTATCCTAATGGTTTCGAACCCACGTCTCCTTACTCTGGAGTGGCTGTTAACCCAACTGGACTATGCCGGTAGGCATATTGCTGCTTCAGTGTCGATTTGACTCATGCGACACCTCAGTAGTACGCAGTAGCGTATATTCGAGGCCAGCTAGGCTAGCTGCGAAGCCCAGAGAACGCACAAATAAAATTCAATTATCAACGGTATTAAAAAATCTTGATGCTTTCGTTGCAAAAAAACACACCTGCGGATTCGCTTCTTTCATTCAGTCTGGCCAACGAAGACCAACGGCATAACGCAAGCAGCTCTTCCAGAGTCTTCGCTGTTCTGATTCGATGACCTTCCATACGATCGCCTGCTATCGTTTCATGACAACATGAATGAGCGAGCGAAGGCGAATGGGCCATTGCTTTGGGCAACGGTTTGCTCAGAAATGAGAAGACTTAGACTACCTCAATCACTCGCATGCTTCCGCCTGTAACAGCACGTGCTTCGCGATAGTTGTTTCAGTTTGTGTGAAGTGTGAGTGAATTAAAATCAGTGATATTATATCTTAAATTCGTGGTTTAGTTGGATTCGAACTGTTTTGATAAATTTTGTGAAAGCTTTCCTGAACATCTACTGTCAGAACTTAAAAAGCTCTATGCTTCAAATTTTGATACAGCTCGACTAAAAATTGAACTGAAAGTGTTTTATTCCCTTGATGAATACAAAAACAAATCAGTAAGAGACATTACTTGTTACATAAAGTTGAATAAATTGGACATAGTGTTTAGTGAGACTGAAATGTACAAATTAGCAGACCTAATGTTAAAATTTCCATTAACAACTGCCGAAAGAAGTTTATCTGCATTAAAAAGAATCAAGATATATCTTAGAGCCACACAGGACATATACATTCGAGCAACTTAGCTGGTTTTTAATAGAGAAAAACATTACTTTTAAATATGAAAAAGTACTCAAGAAACATTTTTGTGGAAACGTAACACTCAAGTTCACACAAAAAGAAAGAAGAATGGAGCTCATGTACAAATAAAGTATTAAGAAGAAGAAAATAATTCATGTACAAACAAGTGTTCAAATCCTAATCCTGATAATTATTTAGTATCATGTTACCAATAGCATGTACCTAAAATAAGTTACTTCTATTACTTAACAATTAACAATTAAACTTCACAATTAAAAAAAAACTACTCTGGGGGGGGGGGTTGAGATAGCTCAGGTCTCGGACCCATGATATGCCCCTGGTAGTACGACATCTACGTCATTTCACGTAGTTCGTTAAATCATTACCTTCGATCAGCCGAAACCGTGTTCGCAGGAACATCTCATCGTAAAAGAATTAATTTTATTAATTATCTGCGTTGTGTGGAAGACTTATTACTCAATATTTTCAAACTTAACGCCAGGAGATTCACTTTCCTTCGGGCGATAATATAACACAAACCTTTTTTCGGTGGTGCTTTTCGAAAGCCACGTCTTTCTACTCCGAAGACGCTGTTCACCCAACGGAACTATGCCAGCGGGCTTATCGCTGCAACATTACCGATTTGGCTCATGCGTCACCTCAGTAGCACGTCATCTACATCTTCCGGAAGCAGAGACAACCAGAAAAAGGTTTTAACCTTTACGTCCCCCAGCGGAAAATCTGTGTATTATTTAAAGATGGTAATGCTCCACATCTCTATTGTAGCGAATGGCATACAGTAAGAAAGAAACTTCACAATAGCATTTATAGAAGATGAGATACAGCTGCAAACAGAAGTACACAAACACTACCTATGTAGCAAACGAACTATAAAACTCTTCAAATACAAACCTAAAATGTTCCTCAAGGTAAATGGCATCCGGTGTCGAAAGAATATTTTTAATCGCACATGTACAAGCAGAGATATTGAGGAAAACAAATTAAACATAGCGCCCGTTGCAGCGAAATAGCGTATTATTTTGGGTAGAAAATACACACAGTCAAGTTATGAGGATACCGAAAAATAAATTTTTCAGTCGGTTTTTAGTCCAGCAGATATTGGTGAAAAAAGAAACGTGATCTCACTCCCTCTAGTGGCACACTTATTCGTTAATTTTGAAATTTTATGACAAAAATTTCGCACCGGAAATGTTCTCCAACAAAAAAAGAATTTTTCAAATCAGAATCTTAGAAGCAAAGATATCGACAAAAATATGATATACATCTACGCCCCCTGACGGAAAAACAACGCATTACTTTATGAATAAAGTATTCTGAAAAGGTTTTCTGAGGTGAGCGATATGGGTCCACGGAAGAATTTTTTTAATCGAGTTTTCATGTTAGATTTCGTTGCAAATACACCGGATGCAGAAATAAACACTTACGCCCCCTTGCGGCCAAACAATTCTTTATGAAAATTTAAAAATTATATGCAAAACATTTCCTATCAACGGCTGTATCCGATGCACAAAGAATTTTTCAAATCGGAGTTTTAGGAGCAGCAGAGATATCGGGGGGAACGCAAGTTACTTTTACACCCGCTATCGGATATCTAAAATTTTGAAATTACATGAGATACATTTTGCACCCAAACCGCTCTCCAACAAAGAATGAATTTTTCAAATTGGACTCTTAGAAGCAGAGATATCGACAAAAATAAGATATGCATCTCTACACCCTATGGCGAAAAAACTATGCATTATCTTAAAAAGAAAATATTCTGAAGAGGTTTTCTGAGGTGAGCGGTATCGGTTCACCAAAAAAAATTTTCAATAAAACTTCCAGAAGCTCAAATTTTACTATAAATGCATCAGAAGCATAAAAAAAAAAAAAAAATACGCCACCTGGTGGTAAAACCATTCTTTACCAAAAATTAGGAATTATATTCAAAAGATTTTCCATCAGAAGCTGCATCTTATTCAGGTAGAATTTTTCAAACTGGAGCTTTAGAAGCAGAGATATCGTGGAAAACGCAATCTACCTCTACGCCTCCTAGCGAAAAATTTATGCATTACTTGAAGAAACGACTGTACCTAAAATAGTCTTCGATATAAATGGCATCGAAAGGAAAAGAAATTTTTTTAATCGGATATTTAGAATCAAATATATGGAATAAAATGTATTTTGAATTCGAAATCATCTGCATTTACGCCCTCTCGTGGGGAAGTTGTGCATCGAAAAAAAATTAGTAAAATTATGCAATGCATTGATTATGATACGCTTTCCAACATACCAGAAATCATTACTCAAGTTATGAGGATAATGGCTGTAGAATAAATCTCGATCCTGTGCCCTGACCTTTGACCCCATTTCGATGATATTCAACAGAACCTGTTCAGTATACCTCCGGAACAGCATGATAAAGTTTTGTCGCAATCGAGGCATTTTTAAGTAAGTTATGACGCATAAGGGCGATGGAATAGATATATGTCCTGACCTTTGACCCCATTTCGTCCATTTTCAATAGGGTTCGTCCCCAGTTGTCCCCTACCACATACTAAAATTTCATCGAAATCGAACCATTTGTACGAAAGTTATAGTGCGGACAGACAGACAGCCAGACAGACGGACGGACAAAAATGGAGCATATGCGCTTCTTCAACCTAAGGTTGGAAAGCGTAAAAACAAACTGAATGCAAAGATCATCATTTCAAGCTTCCCAACACAAAAATAATTTTTCAAATCGGACTAATAGTTGCAGAGATATGGTGTCCACAGACGGACGGACAAAGTGATAACATAAGCACATTCTTTTTTCTCAAAAGACGTGCTAAAAACTGGATGACTGAAAAGCACCTACACCACAACAAGACTTCAGATTTCTTTTCACAGCCATAGCAATAGTTCCTATGCATGTACATATACAATGTATTTACAAGACAATGTGAACGAAATATCAATTCAATGAATGAAATTTTTATACCAATGAAGATAAGGTATTATTTATTATAGTTTTGTTGGCACATTCAAAATAATATAACATAATGTAATATAAACGCATCTTTCAGAATGTAACAAACTAAAAGGTGTTCTCTGCAATAAAAAAAGACACCTGCGCCATTTTTTAAAGCAGAGTCAAGAGAAAAATGTTTACTATGTGCAAAATATTGTGCCATTAAGAGTATTTTTTCTTTTTAGAGTAAATAATTTAAGTAGTTGTGCTTTTTTTCGTGCCACAAATATTAATTCTAACTTATCTTATTACTTGTTCTGTATATAGTTTCCTATAAATCAGAAAAGGTCATTAAACACAGTCACGTCGCAATTACGTGTTTTGTGTGTGATCGTGAGGCATTTTCATAGAGGCTGCCCTTAATTTTCTAAAAGAATAAAATTTGCATATAATTAACTTTGGCGCAGCGGCGACTACTGGTACGAAAATATTCTTAAGAAATTGATACTACATATCCTAAAGCTAAACGATAGAAACCAAACAATAAGAACAATAAAATTAAATAAATAACAGCATAACAATAAAAAAGAAAAAATCATTACCTTACTGACTGCCGATATTTGTACTCGAGATCAATTCTTCTGTCCGTGGAGGCAAAGATAATGGGCCAGCATCGCGAAAATGTAGCAATTTTTCTCCACCTTGAAGAATGCTCTCACAATTTTTTTTTCAAATTCTTTGAAAAATACCCTATTTAAGCATATTTACAGGGTAAAAAAACTCAGTGTTACTAATTATCACTCGTCTTTCAAAACTGGATCGAGTTAGATAGGAGATACGTAGGTAGCCCTTTTGATACAAGTTCTTTATCCTCGCTATGACTGAGTGTGCTAAATGGCTTTTGGAATAGTTGTCCAATAATAACTTGCTTCGAACTACTTCGCGCGGGATAACTCCATTCTTTCGGATCAGGTAACACAGCATAACAGTAGAGTAAATTAAACGTTTAAGCACAAATTTCAACTCACGTCAAAACGTCAAAAAACTCTTCTCTTGTTCTCACTTGAGCTGCGCGTTGGTCAGTAGGTGTCACATGACATCTTTTTGCCGTGTGCTTCAGGAGAGACCATCGAACATGGGAACAAGAGTACGCGACGTCCTTACTCTCGTTCCCAAGTTCTTTGTAAGATGACTGGAGACGTCTGCGTCCGTTCAGTTCTGCGATCATCTGCCTTGTATGCCCTTATCCCAGCCATCTGTGCACTCAATGGACAACGAGGACGGTTAATGGGAATCCTGAACTCTCGGTTCTTAGCTTCCACACACGACCATGATGCTCTGCTTTGTACGCACATAAACGCCTCCAGGATCATTCACGACTGCAGTTATACTTTAATTTTCGTTTCTTCTTCATCGCTAAGGGGATGCGAGGTTGGGCTGGAATTTTTCTTGCCCAACCTGTTCAGGATGTGCCATTTTTCAATTATCATTATTTTTTTTACTTTAAAATTCAATGGGTTTCCATAAATTAAGCAACAAACCGAAAAAAACGCGATAATTGGGCGAAACATAGTTCAAACTGCACGAAATTTGCATATGTTACGGGCGAAGGCATACAGCATCTATGTACGGAAGGCAAATGAGTGGCGCTGGCAGCGCTTTATGCAAATGCGTAAGAGCAACTGTTTCGGAGGGAGTCGCCAATTCATGTGCGGCCGTGAATGACAAGATTTCGAGATGAGATAGCGATTTTGTTAAGTTCTGTGGTCAGCATGATGTGGCAGCAGTTCCAAGCCACGGGTGCAACTTCCCGAAGGTACGGCGAAGGTAGGCCAAGGGCAACGACCTCCGCGGATGACAGGTATTTGCGACTTTCGATACGGCGGAACAGGACGGCTACACCGATTCATCTCACATCTGTGCTTGCGGCAGCCACCGGACGGACGGTATCAGCTTCGACGGTACGCAGAAGGTTACATGCAGGAGGACTGTATACTCGGCGACCGATGAACATTTCACTGCTGAATGTGTTGGATCAACTACATCGACCAATGAAGAAACCACTTCAGTTGTTGTTGATGCCTTAAATGCTACAAAGGATGTACTTAAAGAAAAAACAGATCAAAATGCATGTTCGATTTTAGATCACGATGGAAAGCAGCCTGCTGACAGTATTTGTGTAAGTGCTGATCCTGCAAAGTGGGAGATAAATTACCATACCATTGATTCTTTACTTGCTCAAGGAATAAAACAAAACTTAAAGGGAAGTATGGCTGCAAATTTGTCGAGGCCTTGGGGCCAGAGTTGGAAAAGGGTCCAAATTTTCGGACATGGACCCGACCCGGACAAATCTGATTTGAACTACAAATTCTAAACTCAATTTATATATATATATATATATATATAAGGGATGTAAGGTCAGGTGATGCGTAACATCACAGCCTCTCCTTGACAAATGTCAACCCCGCCTTCTCGTGGTACATCCTGTTCCCACTAAAGGGGCTCTGACGACCGCCAATAGCGGTATAACTATACCATCGGGATTAGAGGAAATGCTATCACACACTCACCAACCCGCTTGGCCAGCGTGGTGAGTTATGGCCAAACCCCTCCAAAATGACTCCACAACTTAAATCTTGGCCCTCAGTCTCCGGCAGCTGGAATGTACCTGGCCAAGGCAGCGGCCAGTGCGACATGAAGGCAGAAGGTGCTAAGAATCCCCGGAGGACCGGACTAGGCAGCCATCTGATGCTGACCTTGGCTACGTATAACAGACGCTCCCTATCTTCTGATTCAAGGCTTCTTGAATTGGAAGAGGAACTACAAAGGATCAAGTGGGACATCGTCGGGCTAAGTGAGGTAAGGAGAAAAGGAGAAGATCTCATTAAACTGAAAAGTGGACATCTCTTCTACTATCGTGGGACAGATACTGGCAGAACTAGTGGTGTTGGATTTATAATAAACAAGAAACTGAAGGATAAAGTTGTAGAAGTTGAAAGTTCCTCTGACAGAGCTGCACGACTTGTTATCCAACTCTCGAAAAGATACCAGGCTCAGATTATTCAAACTTATGCACCCACCACAAGTCATGCTGAAGAAGAAATTGAAGAATTTTATGAGGAAATTCGTGATCTAAATAACAAAGGTAAGCAGCACTTGAAGATAATTATGGGAGATTTCAATGCAAAAATAGGGCAACGGCAACAGAATGAAACTTCAGTAGGTAAATTCGGTCACGGCAACAGAAACCAGCGTGGAAATACTCTCGTAGAGTTTGCAGAGGCAGAAGGGTTTTTCATCTTGAACTCCTTTTTCAAGAAAAAGCCACACAGGAAATGGACATGGAGACATCCAAATGGGACGACAAGTGAAATTGATTTTATTATGTGTAACAAAAATTTCGTCATAGAAGACTGCAGTGTGCTAAACAAGTTCAACACAGGTAGTGACCATAGATTGGGGAGATGTAAGATGCACCTCAACACTAAACTCGAACGTAGCAAGCTCATAAGACAAACAAAATTTATTGACATAACCAACCTTAAAAAACACCATAATACCTTCAAATTGGAACTGAAGAACAGATTCTCTGCTTTAGAAGGCCTAACATCGGAAGAAGTGGATATTTCTGAAGTTAACAGAAGAGTAACCAAAGCTCTTATGGAAACAGCAACAAAATTAGCTGGGTCTAAGAACAAATTGCATGTGAACAAATTATCAGGAAAAACCAAAATGTTGATGCAAAAAAGAAGAGAGATGAGGACAACTAAAGAAGATGTGACTTCCAAAGTGGAATATATAGAGCTATGCAAGACAGTACGAAAAAGTATCACGGAAGACGTAAGGAAATTCAACTGTGAACTAGTAAGGAAAGCAATTGAAAATAACCAAAGCCTAAAGATAGCAAAGGGACATCACACTAAGGGAAGAAAACAGATTATGGCTCTGAGAAAAGAAGATGGTTCTGTAACAAGAAATATAGGCGAAATCTTGACAACAGTGAAAGATTTCTACTCCAATTATATGAAAGGGATGATACATGTACTCCAGGCATCATGAAAGGTACCAGAGTTCTTCCAGTCCTTCCAGCAGAAGTTGCACATGCAATCAAGAACATGAAGCGGGGAAAAGCTCCAGGAGAAGATGGAATTACTGTAGACATCATACAAGAAGCAAGTGGAGAAATCGAAACAGTACTCGCCCAAATTTTCACTCGATGCCTTAATGAAGGGAAAATTCCTGAGGATTGGAACAACGCTACAATGATATTGCTACATAAAAAAAGGTGACATTGAGGATCTCAGGAACTACAGACCTATCAGCCTCCTATCAGTGGTTTATAAAATCTTCACTAAAGTTCTTTCACACCGCTTGAAGGTAACACTGGACATGGCTCAACCGAGAGAACAAGCTGGATTCAGGAGTGGCTACAGCACAATAGATCATATCCACGTACTGAGAGAACTAATTGAAAGAGCGAGGGAATATGAACTTCCATTGTGCATGGCTTTTATCGATTATGAAAAAGCCTTTGATTCGGTGAAACCATCAGCAGTTGCAATGGCTCTGAAATCCTGCGGTATTGAAGATGCATACATTAATATTATTAATAACATCTATGAAAATGCAAGTGCAAAGATTCTGCTATTTGAAAATACAACACACATAAAAATTGGAAAAGGAGTGAGACAAGGTGACACCATATCTCCGAAGCTCTTTAATGCGACATTGGAAAATGTCTTTCAATCACTGAACTGGGAAAACAAAGGCATAAAGATTAATGGAGATTATCTAACCCACCTTCGTTTTGCTGATGACATAGTCATTTTTGCAACTACCCCATCAGAGCTACAGAGTATGATCCAGGAACTTGCTGACAAGAATAAAGAAGTGGGATTAAAAATGAACTTTCAGAAGACAAAAGTGATGTTCAATGCTTTTACAAGAAATGAAGATTTATCGATTGATGGAGAAAAGCTGGAGATAACAGACACGTACGTTTATCTTGGACAGCAGATATCAAGTGAGGGTCACATTGGTGAAGAAATTAATCGGCGTACAAAACTTGCCTGGAGAGCTTTTGGAAGAAACAGCATAATTTTCAAGAGCAATATGCCATTATGTCTTAAAAGAAAAGTGTTTGATCAATGCATCCTTCCAGTGCTTACGTATGGTGCAGAGACGTGGACCTTAGCTAAAAGAGACATACAAAGGCTGCAGACAACTCAAAGCAGCATGGAGAGGTGCATGCTTGGTGTAACCAGGAGAGATAAGAAGAGGAACACGTGGATCCGAAAAATGACAAGAGTGGAAGACATCATGATCCGAGTTAAATCCCTGAAATGGCAATGGGCTGGACATACTGCCAGAAGAACAGACCATCGATGGACAGCCGAAATTTTAGATTGGATTCCAAGGGACAGGAAAAGACCCAGAAGAAGACCACATGGAAGATGGGTAGATGAAATTCGAAAGTATGCAGGAGTGACATGGAGGAGACTGGCACAAGACAGACCGTTGTGGAGGAAACTTGGGGAGACCTTCGTCCAGCAGTGGATTGATAATGGTTGACAATGATGATGATGATATATATATAAACGTAATATATATATTCATCCCAATAACTGCTTGATGTTTAATAACTTAAATCCTGTTTTAATAATAAAATTTGGTTACTTGCTAAATTTTAGTGCCATTTTTAGTGCCACTATTTTGCGTAATCCAGAAGTAATGGCTGACTATGACCGTGACCATGGAGTATATTACAAATGGGAATCATTATTTACGATTACACAAATGTCATTTTTTTTAATGTATTTAGATTGTTCACTCTTTCCACGCTTTGATGGAGGTGCGCATACTTTCATATGGTCCGTTAGATTTTTGGTTCCATAATCTTTTATTACACCGTCGACGTCTTTCTTTGTAATTATACACTTTCCACATTTTGAACAACAAGCAAGACCAAACAACACAGAATTATTCACCGGTTCCTTAATGAGACGAAACAATTTCCAGCATTCACTCTTCCCCTTGTGGGTTTCAACCAGCACGTATTCTCAACCTCCTTAATATTAAATCCATCCATATTAACAAATAAGGAGTTAATTTCAACATGGCATGTCATTGGAACGCGATGTTAGCACATCAATCGAAAACTTCTGAATGTTCAAGGTAAAAGATGCGATGCGAAAGTAACTCTTAGTCATACAGTGAACTTCGCACGGAGAGAGTGAATCAGCTGAGAAGCAGGCGAATGACGTTTCCCTGTACCTTGCCCTGGACAATCGCACTGTAAAAGAACGCAAAGGAAGTATCTTTTTGCGATATGGTGTCGGTGTGTCTGACGTCGATCGGTGGAAATCTTCGTTGCTTTAAGAAAGAGGCGACAATATTTTTGCATGGCAAATCATTCACTCCATGGACACCAGTGTCGACTACAGAATTCCACAACGCGCATTTTTCTTTTTTTAAAAATAAAACGGGAATAAAACCAGGTCAAAATCGTGTCAGGAACACCATGTCCCGACCCGTTGGACCCGCAAGAAATAGTGGACCCGTTGACCCGTGACCCGTTTTCATCTCTGCTAGAGGCGGAAAACCCCTAAATCCGTCTCTGATAAACTCCATTCTTTTCCTGTGTGTTTGTTTGTCGAGCATGGCCTGAGATTTATAAAACTCTTAGCCTATGCCCTGCACAATTCGTGAATTAAGGTCATTCACACTATTCCGATTTAAGGGACACATTTCCTTTGCCGTCCGGAAGCGTATTGCATGGTAACTCATAAACTGCCGGCATACTTAAACGCGCATCGAAAAATATATTGCGATCGTTATTCCACATTGCCGAGTTCGATTAATGTGCTTCGAGAATACGTTAAATACAACAGTTTAAAACTAATTCCAATCTGCCAACCGCACAATTTCAAGCTGATCGCTCGAGCAGACCCTTTACTCGTCTGCAGCTAAACTGCACTTACAGTGTAATTTATTCGCAGCACTCGGGAAAGATTGTGAAAGAATACAAAATAAAAAGGGCACTTTCGATTGCATTTCTCCCTGTGTCGTTCTAATGAAAAGAATGCCAGAACACGGCAGATGATGCTGTGGTAATTAAGGTGACACGGTATTCGCGGGGATAGGGAGGGTGTAGCGATAACCACTTCCCTCGATGATCTGGCAACACACCCCGCCGTTTCCATGTCCGACTGCAACGCCCCTTGGAGACAAGCACAGGGAGGGCGGTCTGCTGTCGAAGCTCTGGAAATAATGGATCCCAATGGTTCATGTTCTTAACGGATACCTCATGCAAATAAAACCCCAGTCTACAGGGGGGAGAAAGAGAGAGAGAGTGAGTGAAAAAAGTTCACCAACTTGTGTCCCTGTTTTTGATTTATGTGATGGAACAGCGTAAGGGATATGGAGCTGTTCTAGCAAATAATGCGCATTTTCAATGAATGCTATTCTTCAACCGATGTTCCACTATACCGGACTGGAGTTGCGGAGATTCCTTATTTCTTTTTTAATCGTTTGCACCTTTGAAAGCTTATAAAAATTTTGACGCGCGTTTAAAATCAAATCACTGTTCCACCTTCACCGGAAGTCCTACATAAAGTGTTGTAAACACTGGAGAATTTTCGCATAACAAACATAAGAAAAAATCCTAGCAGCGCAGCCGCTTTCAAAGTACTTTCTAACGTCTTATGATGCGATCATAAGACGACAAGAAAATATGTTACCTATTTACCTTTCTTTTTATTAACTGTATTTTATGTTTTTATGTATATTTTTGGTTATTTCTCGTTATACTTTCCGAACTTGATGTCACGTCGGAAATCCCAAGAATTTGTTTCCTCGCGAGATCGCTGGCAGGCAGTCAAGTCAAGAAGACTAGGATACAAAAACAAAAAAATGAACGCCGATGTAAACGGGTGTGGTGTTGCGTTGTATTAAAAGTCAGACGTTAGAATCTGCAAAGTATTCATTGTGATTGCTTAGAAACGATATTTTGTATTCTGTCTTTAAGTTTCACAAGAATTAGTTAATTGTTAACGTTTTTCGTTGCCTACGTTTGTGAGCTGTGAAAGACTGACACGTCAGCTACTTATGTCGTCAAATCGAAGTCATCGCACTTTCCACGTTTATAAGTGAGTCACGGAAAATTTATCTCCGGCCGCCACCGGGAATCGAACCCAGTGTCTTCCAGCTACGCGCCGGACATGCTTCCACTGCACCAGAGCGGCCTCGAAATTCTCCAGACTCACATACGACAAACTGCCAAACCACCTGGCAGGTTGCTTTCTTTGGAGCCCCGCACAATGCAGGGGATTCACCAAAGATGAACAGCAGCAACTGAACAAATAACTAGAAGGCGAATGAATGATAAATACACAGTTGACGTGGATTTTGTCCGGTGCGTAACTGTAAGACCCTGGGTTCGATTCCCGTGGCTGCCGGAAAGAATTTTTCCGTGACTCACTTATAAACGTGGAAAGAGCGATGACTTCTACAGTAGTGGGCGAAATTGTGGAAACCTTTTGGAAAAAGTGTATTTTTGAGGTTTGATGGCTCATAACCGCTTTTTTTGTTTGGAGTAATACCATTAAATTATATATCAATGGAAAGATAATTTCGCCGCCCCTGTGACGCAGTGGTCTAAGCGATGGCCTCTGATCATTCGTCCAAAAGGGGTCCGGGTTCAAATCCCGGTGAGGCATGGATCTTGTGTTTGTCTTACGGCACTGGCTCTCTCCCTCTCCCTTCCCTGGCGACTACTTATAGCCCATTGAGTTGCAAAAAAGATAATTTTTCGTCAAGAATGTAATGCAATAAAGCTTATTCAATTACCTGTATTCTATGAAAAGTTATAGCCAAATAACCAGAAAAGGGAAGCAGAACTTGCTTATGTTGATATGAAATAGCTTTTCCTAAGCTTGTAAAACGTAATAAAATTAAAGAAAGGCGCAAAACGTTGACTGATCACCCAGAAAGCGATGTAAAATAGTACTATTAAGGTGGACGTCAAGTAATTTTGCTTCCTATACTTCCAATGGGAAAACTTTTGTACACATTTCCTTCACAATCAGTGTGTTCCCAAGGATGAAAATTTGAACATCGATTAAAATAACTTCATATTATAACTTGGAAAACTTAATATTTCTAAAACATAATCATAATTATGCAATCCAACATTTGTTTGTCTACTGACGTCATCAAAGTACAGGTCGCGCCATCTTTTTTCTGGTTTCAACACCACCAAAGGAAAAGTTATTGATTTTTAACATAATTATGATTATGTTTTAAATATTAAGTATTCCAAATTATAAAGTGAAGCTATTTTAATCGATGTTCAAATTTTCATCCTTGGGAACGCATTAATTGTGAAGAAAATATGTACAGAAGTTTTTCCATTGGAAGTATAGGAAGCAAAATTACTTGACGTCCACCTTAAGTGAACAAGGCTCCAGTTATGAAGAAATGAGAAGAAAAATTGGTGGAAACTTAACCAAAGGTGGCATTTCTAAATTTTTTGAAGAGGTATAAGGAGACTCGGTCACTACAAAACCAGACTGGTAAAGACAGGAAAAGCTGCACAACAGCAAGTGATAATAGAAGAATTAAGAGACTGTGCCTAGGTGACAGAAGAAAATCATCTGGGAGTATACAAGATGAAATGTCGCAATGCAATGTGAAGTTGAGTGCAAGGACTGTTCAGCGCAGACTGCAGGAATTTGGTCTAAAAGCTAAAATTCCACGAATAACTGCTGTTCTAATACAAAATCCTTCATAAAAGATATTGCATTACATTCTTGATGAAATTAGCTTTCCATTGATATATAATTTTATGGTATTACTCCAAAAAACAAAAAGTGGTGTTATGAGCCATCAAACCTCAAAATTACACTATTTCCAAAAGGTTTCCACAATTTTGGCCACTACTGTATTTGATGTTCCTAATCCATGTCCGGCGCGTAACTGGAAGACCCTGGGTTGGATTCCCAGTGGCTGCCGGAGATAATTTTTCCGTGACTCACTTATAAACGTGGAAAGAGCGATGACTTCTATTTGATGTCCTAATTCATTTCCGGCGCGTAACTGGAAGACCTTGGGTTCGATTCCCGTTGGCGGCCGATGAGAATTTTTCCGTGACTCACTTATAAACGTGGAAAGAGCGACGACTTCTATTTGATGTTCCTAATCCACGTCCACTGCGTATTTATTATTTACGCCGTAATAAATCTTCGACGATTACTAATTTCGTCTGCATTGACGAACAGTCAAAGCATTATGACCAGTGGGTCTTTATGCAAATCGAAGCAACTGCAGGCAAACGACGGCGCGTGTGAAGGCCATGAAACCAATGATATAGAAGGAGCTTAGCGCACTTTTGCGGCGCTAAGGCACTATTTTTCTAGGATTAGCGGCGCTAAGGCTCTTTTGGTGGTTAGCTGGAAAGGAAAAGCACTAATTGTTTTAATGATCATGAATGCAAAAATAGAGAAAACTGTGTTCTGCATGCACGCATACCAGTATCTTAACCAAATGTTCGTACAGCAGAGATGGCTGCCCCGGTGGTCAAGTGGTCTAAGGCCCTGTACTCTGATCTTTTGTCCTAGCTGGGCCCCAGCTTTAGGTGTGAATAGTATGTTTATCTGATAGTGAAGGATCTGTCATAGGCGTAACCGCCTTCTGATTAAGGGGTGGGGGGTACACAGATATATCTTCCCTTACCTTCCCAACTCTCTTGTTCTTCTCACTATAAAACAATGTATTATTTTTACTTCAGAGCTCCCCTTTCCCACACTGTGAATTTATCCACCTGCAGATACTTCATGATGCAATAACCAAAATTTATGTCAGCTGTATATTGTACGAGTAATTAGGGGTAAAATCGTTAAACTGAACTCTTTCACAGGTGAGTGTTAACAATGTATTTATTCAGTTAAAGTAATTTTTTTCACCTATACTTTAATGGCATTTCATATGTACGCCGAGTTTATAGAATAAAATCTTGTTCTACACAACCTTGATTTAGAAACAGGAACATAATAAGTCTATAGTTTCCATTTAATCACAAACTGATACAAAAACGCTCCTCCTCCCGTCCCTGTTTGATATGAAAATCTTTGCCACTTTGTCCAGATCAACAGTATCGACTATGCTCTGATGGACACAACACAACTCTACGTGGTTAAGCCGTATTTTTTTTTATTTTTGATTGGAGGTTTAACGACCACCGTGAGCAACTCAATGGGCTATAGTCGCCCGTCCCTAATTTAGGGCCACTGACTCCAGGGAAGGGTGAGAGCCAGCGCCGTAAGACAAACACAACATCCATACCTCACCGGGATTTGAACCTGGACCCTTCTCGCACGAATGGTCGTAAGGTCTTTATTGCTCATAAAATTATGTACAATAAAAAAAAACGTCGCCGGAAAAAGACACTTAAGGCGTCACAATCAACAACCATAAATAATAAAACATTAAAAGAACACTACCAATAGGCAGTATGTAACTTTCAGCATATAGTCACTTGCAGTATTAAAAGAATTGTGCTTGGGGGGGGGAACACATTGTAATAGAACAAAAAAAAGGCCAAGTCATAACACCTAAAGAAAAAAATACAAAAACCATTAAAGAAGAAAGGAAACACGGTCTTGATCAATATCGCACCACGTCCCATCAATTTTCCAGGTTTGAAAAAAGGACGACACACGATCAGCTGCTTTGGCAATATCAAACTCAGTTTGAACGATAGAGATGATTGATGAGCGAAATTGTCTGCAGAGAAAACGGCGAGCAATATGATAGCGACGCAATGCTGGATCATCAACAGAAGATTGATACAAGTGATAGATAGTAAGTTTAGCCCGAAAGGGAAAAAACGCACACAGTTGATTATGATGAATTGCAGATTGATGATGACGGCGAAGGTAGAGAAAGTGCATCATAGTGTGAAGTGAAGGGCAAACTTTTTCGGTAAGTGAAAACATCAAGGAAAATAAAGGCTGTAAAACCAAACAAAGAGAGTAGGAATGATGGGCATCACCAACAGTGGAACAAAAAAACACAACCCGGAGACAGAAGATGACGAAATCGATGAAGGGTGCGTGGAGTAAGAAGACGTTGATGAAGATGGAGCCAATGAATATCTTTCGCACGTGGTGCAGCAAGAGAAATATTGGTATCCATCCAGGTAGTATTTAATTCATCAGCAGGAATGGTACCAATCGGGATTGGAGCAGTGAAGTATGTCAAGAAATGATAGTAAAGTGGCTTCATGGATATTTTGTGCAAAAGATAGGGAATATCATTCAAATAAACAAGAAAGGGCAAACAGTAAGCAGCTGAAGGGGTGAAAATCAATCCATTTGGATCTGCAAGGGAAGGGTAAAGAGTTTGGATGCATTTTTGAATAAAACGGAGTTGAGAACGTGCAGCTGATGTGTCAGCTGCACGATGCACTTTGAATAAAACGGAGGAGATATAGACTGAAACGATTTCCAACGGAGTGCAGAATCAACGAGCTGAGAAACCTTCATCACTCCCCAAGCAAACCAAGTGGAGAAGTGAATTTAGGGGGTGGTAGAAGAATGGATAGCAGAGGAAAAGAAGAGAGGTTCTGCCAATAAATCATTAGTATTGGAGGGAGGGAGCGGACTGGACATAAGGAGCGCCAAAAGGAAAGCACAGAAATGTAAGTATCGGGGAAATGTCTGGGAACAAAAGGAAAAAGGTCCATCTGCAGAAAAGTCGAGACAGTAAGAAATGGGCTACGAGGGAAAAGCAGAGTATCGATAATGATGTGTGAAGAAGACAGAGGAAGGGAGAATTCACGAATAAAATTAAACAGATGAAAGGATTGGAATTTCAGAGACGCATCAGCAAGACCAAGGTCGCCAAACGACAGAGGAAGAGTTAAAGTAGATCGGTGAACCCAGTGAATGGTACTCCAGATGAAATCTGTAAACACGCGTTGAACATTCTTCAAAAAAATCTTCGGTGGAGAGTTGGCAATCCAGGTATGAAAAAACATCGGTAAAATAAAAGTATTGATTAAGTAAGCTCGATTGAAGAAGGAAAGTTTAGTTTTAAGGTAACGGAATGGAACAAGACTTCTATTAATTTTCTGAATAAGCGGTGTCCAGGTTGCTGCTGTAACCGCTACTGGAGAGCCCACATAGATACCAAGCACTTTGATTATAGAATAAGACCACTGAGCTCCCCATGCGCAGTCTCCTTGGGAGGTCCAAATACCGGCCCAGAGTCCTGAGCATTTTGAGACATTCAAAGCAGAGCCAGAAATGGCGGCATATTCTTGTTAGGTTGAACGTAGTACTTGAAAAGAATCAGTGGAACGGAGAAACATCGTGAGGTCATCGGCATAAGCTGTTAAAATCATATGATGGTGTCGCTTGGTGGATATATTTCGTGGAATGGTTGAAGAAATTCGGAAACGAAGAGAAATCAACAATGGTTCAAAAACAAGAGAAAAAAGTTGACCAGACAGGGGGCAACCCTGTCTGATCCCGTTAGTAAACGGAATGGTGGAAGCAGAAAAATTGGCTGTACGAACACGAAAGGAAGCGTCAATATAGAGATTAGAAATAGCAGTAATGAAAGTAGGAGGAAAGTGGCGTGGAACAGTGAATAGATAAGAATGATTGAGTCAAAAGCCTGTTTTTGGTCAAGGGAGAAAATTGCCAGGGGTTCCGAAAGCCTGGACGCCAGTGAGTAAAGGTTACGTATAGTGAGGATATTAGAGGAGATCGAGCGGGACGGAACCGTGTAAGTTTGGTCTGGGTGTATAATGTCAGAAAGAATATGATTAAGGCGAAGGGCAAGAATTTTAGCAAAGATTTTGTAATCAGTATTAAGAACCGAGATGGGCCGCCAATTAGTTACAAAGCTGAGATTACCGGATTTGGGGATAAGACGGGAGAGTTGCAAAAGAAAAATTGAAAGAATCAAAGTGTGGAGTAGAAAAAATAAAATTACAAGCAGCAACCAACAAAGGAAGAAAGATTGGAAGAAAGAATTTAAAAAAAGGATGGGGAGACCATCTTCTCCCGGGGCAGATCTGTCATTAAGGCTGTAAATGGAATTTCGAATCTCGGCTGGAGAAATCGGAGAGGAAAGTTGAGTAGTGAAATGATCAGGAACTTGCGGAAGATGTTGAATGAGTGGAGAACTGACTGCAGAAGTCAAATTAGGGCTGAAGCGTTGTCTGTAGAATTTTTTTTTTGATTGAAGGTTTAACGACCACCGTGAGCAACTCAATGGACTATAAGCAGTCGCCGTTCCTAATTTAGGGTCACTGGTTCCAGGGAAGGGAGAGAGCCAGTGCCGTAAGACAAACACAACATCCATGCCTCACCGGTATTCGAACACGGACCCCTTTCGGACGAATGATCAGATGCCATCGCTTAGACCACTGCGCCACCGGGGCGGCCTGTAGAAATCAAGGGTGGCTTCACAAATTTTGAATTGGTCATTTGATTCGGATCCATCGGGAAGAGTAAGAAAAGTAATGGTTTTATTTTTAACAACAGAGCGTTCCAACTGGCGAAGATTATCAGTGGGGTTATCATCAAAACGAAGGGTAGCATACTTGAGTCGGGTAAGGGCAGATGAAGCAGAAGAATTATGAAAAAGACGAAGTTTAGCCTTGAGTATCTCATGATTTGGCGATGTTAACGGGGTTTGAAGTAGTTCTTGATTCAAAGAAGCAAGTTCCATGGACTGAATCGTGCGACGCTGAAAAGAGTAATCTCGAGAAAATAAAACAATTTGATTTTTCGTGGCAAGCCACATAGCAGCTGGGTCATCGTTGGAGGACAGAACAGAAACTGCATTCGAAATAATAGTCTTAACTGCTGGAACAAAAATTGGGTCTTTAAGAAGGTAATTATCAAAAGTCCAAACATGAGGATGCGAAGTGACGGAATTATTGGGGAAAAAGACGAGAACAGCCTGCCGATGATCTGAAGAAACGCTGGGAAACAGAACTAATAGCAGAATGGAAAAAGTAAGAAACATAAAACCGATCTAATCTAGCAGGTACACAAAAAGAAGCAGCGGGAGGGGGGCAAGTAAATTATTTTGCTGTAGGATAAAGTAATCTGAAAGCATCCTGAAGGTTGAAATTAGAAACAACTTGAGTAAGCTGTGAAACGAGCAAATGACGAGATTCCGTGAAACCAACTCTGTCATATGTATAGGATTAAGAGTGCAGTTGAAATCACCGGCAAAAAGAATACTATCAGCAGGCGGAATAACCGTAAGAATAGAAGCAACATGAGTAATAAGAGATTCAGCTTCAGTAGAATTTTGGGGGACATGAATATTGAGCAGATGAAAATAAACTGATTGGAGACGAAAAGAAATATATGGAAAAATACCCAGCCTGCTCTGTGACTCATGAATATCAGAGATTAAAGAAAGGAAACTAGTATGAAAGCCACTAGATGTACCAGAACCAATATGAGAACGGAAATTATGAAAGAACTGATATAGCCAACGCGGCCAACAGGAGGTATTGGTGGTAGAAGAGACGTTTGTCTCTTGAAACATGATTATATTGGCCTTCAAGTGTCTGACATCCTCAAAAACCAGAGCATTCGCTACCGAAACAGCGAGACCCCGGCAATTGAAGGTAACAACAGTAATTTTGTTCGCCATTACGGTGGCTGTAAGTGACTATCAACATACCGGTTGAACACTTTTAAAACATATTTGGTGCGACGACCATACTGAACCGACAAATCTGGCAGTTCAATATTGTCAAACAATTCATCAACAAAGGATAATTGATGAATGACTTTTGGCAAATTACTTAGATGCTTTCTAATGCATGTGGATTTGATTAGAGAGCATTTTTTGGACAACTATATAAAGACATCAATTCAGCAAGATTTAATGGTGAGATAGGAATTGTGGAACTTTCCAAATATGTAGGAAGTTCGAGGATCTCGGGTGGGGGAATTCATTCCCCAGTGTCTTCCTCTGGCACACTCGTTGTAAGTTCAGTATCAGAAATAACAGAAGTAATGTCCATACAGTCATCAGCATCACTAAGTAGGGTAAATCTGTTTGAAGTGGTTAAGTTTGAAGAATCGCTGTCAGCTATGGAAGAAACAGAAGAACTGCCTGAAGAAGAATTAACTTTGTTGCGCCTTTTTTTACCTCTGGTTTGGGACCGGGTTTGTGGAGGTGAAACTGACTGGACAGAGCGTTTAGCTGGGATAACAAAAGTAGAGGTATCTCTTAGTGGAAGGAGTGGAAAGTCCGTGTCCATAGAAGCAATAGGCTGCACTTCAGACGTTGGAGATAAGGGTTTCGGACCCGGTTGAGGCTTTTCAAAGAAAACTTCAGTGGTGGTCGCGACCTCCGTGGGAAAAGCAGTTAAAACAGGACTGGCATCATGAGCTGGTGGGGTGAAATTCTGTCGATTAGAAACTGGCTGGTCAGGAAAAAACGTTTTAAGAGCAGGGGTGCTGGTTTAAGGATTTTCAAAACCATTAGTTGCTGGAGAGGAACGTCGTGGGCATTCTCGTACTACATGCCCTTCAGCTTTACAGCTGAAACATTGGATTCCTGCAAATAAATTGATTGTAAGTTTATGGGAGCCAAAATCCAACAAAAGTGACGAAGGTCTCCGTAAAAAATAGGTCTTCGCTGGGAAACACTACTCGGTATTGTCGTCTCCCCCCTGCACGTTCGCATTGGGGGAGTCTTTCCCAACTGCTGACAAAATCTTGGTATGGCCAACAATAGGGCCCAGTGACCCCAAAGCAGTGATAAGAATAGAGTCCGGGACGGCAGTAGGAGCTGGTGAAAGCGAGACCGTAATCGGTCGCTGTATGCAAGGAATAGCTGAAAGATGAATTGGTCCAATGTCCAAGAGTAAAATTTTTTCAACAGCAGGTCGAACCTTGAAGTGAGCAATTACTCCCCCTCCCATACGTATCACAGAAACAATACTTTCGGATGTAACATGTTGGCAAATAGCATCAAGGTATAATGGGAGGGGGTGTCACGCAATGTAGGAAAGTATACGCTCAAAAGTAAAGCATTAGAATATCTCTTACCTTCCTCAGACATCTCTGGAACTTTGACGTTAAGTACAGCAGCATCACGAGAAATAATCACAGTTGTAGAACCAGCCTTCATAGAATGCACATTAGAAGCACTATTATTACCGGCAGCTGCAGCATATGAAGAAACATGGGGTGGGAGGGGAGTGTTTACACTATCCCCAATCAACACCCAGAACTTGAGGCACAGCACTATACACAAGATTAGTAGAAGGACGAAGAGTAGACATATCCACAAGCCTGACGTTCGTGGGAGCAGTAGAAACAGAAGCACTTAATGATCCACATGCAGCAGAAACACTAGACGAAACTGGAAGCTGGACTAAAGCCATCTCAGCCTCTAGCCCTAACGAAGTTCAGTGTTGCAATTCGCAACAGCCACAAAAGCAAAAAAAGGAACCACGTAATTGTAGTGATCCACTAACACAACTAATGAACTATAAGGTAAGTAAAAAAACTCAAGAACATGAAGCAATTAGTATAAAACTGTCAAAAATCACGAAATCCCAAAATAATCTCGGGAGCTACGAAAGGAAACGTGCGACTGCTCAGTTGACAGAAGCCAGCGCTTAGACCAAAAAATTCCCACGTCAATGTAGCCTCGGTTCCCTATTTGGCAAAATACTGGGGGGGGGGAGACGCAGCCTCGGTTCCCTATTTGGCAAAATACTGGGGGGGAGACGCGTCCCCGAATCCCCATAGGCCGTGACGCCCGTGGATCTGTCCACTCGACCACCGGGGCGACCTGTCTCTAGTTTCGAACCAGTGTCCAGAAACTAGAGACGCCTGGCTGCTTATAATCTTGCAAGCTATTGATGGTGTGGTAGTTAAACTCAGAAACAAAATTTATACGAATGTATAGCGTACAGACAAGCTGATGCACTCGGATTACACACTAGAGCGTCTCACAAGTCAGAAGGGTTCTAGTGCAAAGACAGCATGTGAACTCTTTGTCTTGAAGTTAGTGAAAATAAAGTTAATGCGGTGAACACTCCGTAGAAATAAACGAATGCCGTCCCGGTGGCGCAGGCTTCTGATCATTCGTCCGAGATGGGTCTGGTTTCGAATACCGGTGAAACGTGGATGTTGTGTTTGGCTTACGGTACTAGCTCTCTCCCTTCATTGGAACCAGTGGCCCTAAATTAGGAACGAGCGACTGCTTATAGCCCATAGAGTTGCTCACGGTGTCGTTAAACCGCCAAACCAAAAAATAAGAAACACACACACACATAAGGGAAAAAAGCAGAGAAAAATGAACTATTCGTGACGGCCGAGTGATAAGGGTTTACAGAAGGGAAGGGAATTCCTACTAAACTGCTTGCCACCGGCTGTCGGCTGTAGTAAAAGTAATTCCCTGAGCTCACTCTCAGATTTCTTTTCGGTAAAACAAAAAAAATTCCCTAAATCTACTTCATAATTTTAGTTAAAACTGCGTACTAGTCACTGTATTGATGTGACTATGTTAGTTGCATCTGCTCAATGTAATTTATATACAGGGTGTCCGAGAATCATTGCACACATTACAAAATTATGTACACAAAAAACTATGATCATTGTCTGTTTTTCTATGTCACGTATTACTAACACGGTTTCTACATTTTTGTTTTGCAGAATTGTTATTCCCAGAATCCGATAGATGGCGCTAGGTGAGGCTTGATGAGGAAAGTATGAGAAATGCGCAATCAGTAGTCATGTCATCCGTACAGCAGAAGGCGATGTGTGTGTTATATGGCTTGCGAAATTAAAGTCTGTCATTAAAGTTAAAAGACGGTACCGTTTAGAGTATGGTTGTAATCCTCCGTCAACGAATTCATTAAGCGGTGGATGAACAGTTTAAAGAAACTGGCAATGTGGAACATCGTGGAGGAGCCGGTAGGCCAAGCGTCAGCGGTGAGACGGTTGACCAAGTTAATGAAAGTTTCCGACGAAGCCACAGGGAATCCGTTCGTAAAGCAATCAGAGAACTGTGCATAGCATGAAACTTTAATATCTTGCACAAGAAATTAAAGTTTCATGCTTATAAAATTCAAATAGTGCAAAAGATGCGTGTAAATGATCACACTCTGCGATACGATTTCGCTGTGGATATGCTGAATCGAGTGAAAAACGACGAAAACTTTCTCAGTACTGTAATTTTTAGTGATGAATGCACATTTCATGTATCAGGTATTGTGAATCGTCACAACTGTAGGATATGGAGCAGTGAACCGCCTCATGCTGCTATTGAACTGGAACGTGATTCTCCAAAAGTTAATATGTGGTGCGTCCTATCAAAAAGTGAAGTGATTGGCCCTTTCTTCTTCTGCGAAAAAACCATAAATGGTGACATTTACTTGGATATGCCAGAAAATTTCGCTATACCCCAGATCAAAAGATGTGACAACGTCGTTTTCCAACAAGACCCCGCATTGGTCAACGTGTGTACGTAAGTGCCTAAATAAGCATTTCCCCAACAGATGGATTGGGCGTGGTGGTCCCATTCCGTGGCCTCCTCGCACTCCAGATCTAACTCCATTGGATTATTTCATGTGGGGTTATGTGAAGGATCGTGTCTATCAGACGCCTTGTACTGATTTGCAGGAACTGAAGCAGCGTATCACAGCTGCTATTAATTCCATAACTCCTCAGATGCTTGCCAATACATGGCATGAAATCGAGTATCGCTTGAACTTACTACGAGCAACTAAGGGATCTCACATCGAAATTTATTAACTTGTGTAGTTACATTGTAAGTTAGTACAGTCAGTTTCTTTCTATCTGTTTAATGTTTTGTTTTATATAATTTTGTAATGTGTCCAATAATTCTCGGACACCCTGTATTATTCCTGGTAGAGGAATCGTGTAGAAGGAGAGAGCGGCATTAAAATAAAAATTTTATATTTCAGCGTATAACTTTCACGTACCATTCTTGCGCTAATTTAAAATTGATCAAATTCAGCAATTTTAATATAAATTGATAAAATTAGTAAATAATGCAAATTTAATAAAAATTCTAAATAAAAATAGCAAGTAAGGTTTAACAGGGCTTTTGTAAAAAATTAGGGAATTCTTTTCGGGTTGTGTTTTACCAATCCTTTCACCGCTAAGGCACTTTTTCGTTTAGAACTATATCACTGCATGAAACGGTATAAATAACACCTGATACAGAACTCTGTTAAACAGTGTTATTCTTATTCTTCAGAAGAGAAAGGCAGCGGACTTAAGCGTGTTTGACAAAGGCCAAATTGCAATAGCCAGACGATTGGGTCAGAGCATTTCCGAGACTGCAAGGCTTATGGGGTACTCACGATCAGCAGTGATTAGTAACCTTCAAAAAGTGGTCCGAGGAGGGATACCACGATGAGCGAATGCTATCCCGTATGGTACGAGCTAACAGAAAGGATACTGTCGCGCAACTAGCCGGTAATTTGGAATACATCGAACTCTGCTGGAAATGAGGCTGCGTAGCCACAGGCTGCTCCGGGTGCCCATGCTAAACTCGGTTCACGGTCAAAAAAGCCTACAATGGGCACGTGAGCATCCAAACTGGAACTTGAATTATTGCAAGAAAGACGTCAGGTCAGATAAATCTCGTTTCCTGTTGTACCATGTTGGCTGATGGTTACGTGTGCGTCTGTTACCTGGGGAAGTGTTGGCAACAGCATGCATCGTGCGACATAAACAGGCCGGTGGAGGAAGTGTAATGCTTTGGGTAATGTTCTGCTGGGAATTCCTGGGTCCAGTCATTCATGTGCAGGAAACTATGGCATCTATCATCTACCTAAACATCACTGCGTGGCCCCGGTGGCACAGTGGTCTAAAGCGCTGGCTTATGATCATTCGCTCTAGTGGCGTCCTAGTTCGAATCCCGATGAGGCATGGATGTTTGTGTTTGTCTTTCTTTTCTTTTTTTTTTTTTTTTTTTGATTGGACGTTTAACGACCACCGTGAGCAACTCAATGGGCTATAAGCAGTCGCCCGTCCCTAATTTAGGGTCACTGGTTCCAGGGAAGGGAGAGAGCCAGTGCCGTAAGACAAACACAACATCAATGCCTCACGGGATTAGAAACCGGACCCCTTCCGGGCGAATGATCAGAGGCCAACGCCTTAGGGCACTGGCTCTCAATGTGTTACTTGTTCAACACTGGTTATCTGTGTACATTGGTCCTTTAGCATACTGTAAACCCCATGTTTGATGTGTACTTGTTCACAATGTGTTACATGACCAACACTGGCTATATCTGTGTAAATTGATCATGTGGCATGCTGTAAACCATGTATGATATGTACCTGTTGCTGTGTAATTTCTGTCTCCTGTCTATGTCTGCCTGTATATCTTTGTACCACCAGGTCCAATAAACCAATAAAAAAAATATAAAAACCTCCAATCAAAAAAAAAAAAATTTTTGGTAACGATATTCTTTAGTAAGGCCACACTGCCCAGATTGTTCGACAATGGTTCGCGTAACACGTGGAAGACTTCCAGTTATTGCCCTCCAAATTCCCCAAACATACACTATATTGACGAAAGTCAATGGACACCTAAAAGAGAAACACACCGTAGCATTTATTGACGTACATTAGAACGGTGTTGGTCCACCTTTAGCATTAATGCACGCACTTTTTTTTTTTTTTTTTTTTTTTAGATTGGAGGTTTAACGACCACCGTGAGCAACTCAATGGGCTATAAGCAGTCGCCCGTCCCTAATTTAGGGTCACTGGTTCCAGGGAAGGGATAGAGCCAGTGCCGTAAGACAAACACAACATCCATGCCTGACCGGGATTCGAACCCGGACCCCTTACGACGAATGATCAGAGGCCAGCGCCTTAGACCACTGCGCCACCGGGGCGGCAATGCACGCACTTACCCTACGAGACATGCTTTCGACAAATTTTTGGAACACAGCGATAGGTATGCGCTTCCATTCAGTACATAATGCTGCCGCTAACTGTTGCTTAGTAGTAGACCTTGGCTCCAAACTTCTTATGCGGCGCTCTAATTCATCCAATATGGGATTAACATCAGGGCTCTGTGTTGGCCAGTCCACACACGATACGGAATTATCGTCAAACCACTCCGTAACAGTCCTTGCTTTATGGCTCGGTGCATTATTCTGCTGGTACCAACAAGGCTCGGTTCCATAGTATTGCCACAGAGTTGGTAGGGCATAATTGTCCAAAATATCGAGGTAGGCGTGCTGGTTAACAGGTTTGTTCACGATAACCAATGGGCCGGGACCATACCCCGAAAAACACCCCTACACGAATACACTGCCAGCTCCAAACTTGACCGTAGGAACAGTAGTACACTGTGGTAAATAGCGTTACCCCGGTTGCCGCCATACCCACAAACGTCCAGTAGACTGATGGATCGTGTATCTGGATTCTTCAGTCCATAGGACCCGTTTCTATTGATCTACGGTCCACGATAAATGTTCTTTTCACCATGCTAAACGACGAGTGGCATTCCGAGTGGACATGAAAGGCTTATGAGTAGCCGCACAACCACAGTAACCCATGGAATGAAGCGAATGGTACGTGTACATACTGAGGTTCCAGCATTTCTACTCACCTGTACAGTGAGGTGTTGTGCAGTAACTCCGTCGATTAGCTGTAACGACTCTCCTGAGGCTTCGACGTCTTCTACCACTGATTTTCTTCGGTCTGCCGGTAAGTTTTACTGCTTCAGTCACGCCATGTGTCTTCCACTTATTCAGTACATCCAAAACAGTTGACTTGGGTATGTTTAAATGCCTTTCGGGTTCTCTTATGGACAACCCACTAATATAACACCCAACAATCTTTCCTTTCTCAAAGTCAGTTCAGCGACATTTTCACTCAACCTCACAGTGCGATATGATCGTGGTCAGCTGCAGGCTAGTTTTTATACAGTTTGCAGCTGTACCGCGCATCTTAACAACGCAGCGGATCCGTAAATTTGCTTTTGAACGTGTGTCTCGTGATTTTTGTCAATATAGTGTACATTCAGTCGAGAATCTGTGGTTTGCGTTGGAACCAGGGGTTGATTAGCCCATCGGAAAGCCGGGACATTTCCCGATGGACCATTTGAAAGATGGCCTACTTTCTCGGGTTTGTTTGTTTTTTCTTGTTTTTTGAGGGGTAGGGTGATCTTTGTCTTGGTTTTGAGGAAAAAGCGAATACTTTTTTGATATTAGTAAATAACAATCATTAACTTCATTTGAGCTTTCTTTCTGTCTGAAGTTTTTTAATTAAAAAAAAAGTTTCAAACGTTTCCTTGTATCTATATGTTGGGCTTTGTCTCTGATATGACGTATCAAAATTCTTGTGTAAGTACAGAGCACCCGGAACAAGTACGCTGTTGTAAATTAATTACACTAATATCTAACTACAGTTAGATTCAGGTCGTTGCACTTGGAGCTCAGGGTCAGGTGTATGCCCTACCTTCCTTTTGTAATCCTGAAGGATACACTTGTATTCATTGCGATGGCCCATCATCCCAATCCCCTTATACACAGACTGACACAGAGTTCAAAGTGTTTCTCCCGCAGAGATGTTCTCAAATCCCTGTCCCACCCACGTGTATCTTAAACGAAAAACGATTTATCAATATTGGTTCATGGGTAACGAATGGTGGTCCATGTGTCAAAATAATGGGTAGACTTCAAAAAGACGTATACTCGAGGAGGGGATATCTACTGTATACCATTGCGCAGTAGGCGATCAGTGACCAAAGAAGTATAAAACAATTAATTCGTAAAGAAATTGCTATGTGGCACGTGCACATTTCAACTCTCATAGTGGTTTAGTTGGAAATGGATCTTCAAGAAACTCGTGATTTTTTTTCTTTCATCGCCGTTGTTATGTTCATTCAAAACCAATTTTTTTAAAGGAAAATAATAATCTGGTTCTATGCCATTAGGATGGTGCGAGTGAAATGTTCGGCGCAAACGAGCAGTGGAGACAGGCCCCCACTACAGCGGAATGAAACCACCCACAGGTGTTGCGGGTATTACGTCATAGAGTTACTATAAATAGCTAGCACGTGTGGGAAGAACAAGGTTCAGGCGTGGTTTGTTTCGACGTTACGTGGCTTGCAAAGTAAACATGAAGACGCCAGTTTTGAGAGATATCCTCCTGTATGAATTTAAACTAAGTTATTCTGCAGGAATTGCCGCTCGAAACGCTAACAAAGGGTTTGGGGAGAATTATAGCCAACGAACGAGCCATTCGTCGATGGTTTGTGAAGTTTCGAAGCGGAGATACGGACCTGAAAAAGGAAGCACGTGGTCAATGACCTGTTGCTGTTTCTGACGATGTTCTGTTACGTGTGGTTGAAGTGGACCACCAAATGACGTGTCGTGAGATAGCGGCAGAGGTAGGTGTCCACTACACGACAGTTGTTTGGCGTCTGGCTGCGCTGGATAAGGTCAAAAAGCTGGACATGTGGCTGTCGCATGAGTTGACAACTGCCAACAAGACTAGGCATTTGGAAGTCTGCACGTCGCTGCTTGCCAGAAATAAACAGGAACCTCTACCGCATCGAATCGTCACCTGCAACGAGAAGTGGGTCCTTTATGATAATCGGAAACGATCTGCACAATGGTTAAGCAAGACACAGCCTGCTGGATGGCATCCTAAGCCACCCCTACACACCAAGAAGATGATGCTCCTTGTCTGATGGTTCACATCCGGGATAATTCATCGGAATTTCTTTGGCAAGAGGCCAAACCATCACTTCAGAACGTTATTGTGTTGAATTACACCATATGCACCGGAAATTGCTGCAATGCAGAAACAACCGGTTTTGGTCAGCAGACTTTGTGTTCTTCTGCTCCCGGACAACGATCGCGCTCATGTCGCACAACGAACGATGCTGACACTAAGTGCCTTGGGCTATGAAGCACTGCCTCATCCTGCATATTACCCGGACTTGTCTCCGACAGACAATCATCTGTTTCGTCGCCTGGATCATTTCCTGTCAGGGAAACAGTTCACGACAGACAGCAAGGTTCAACGTGCGGTTGATGACTTCTTCGGGTCCCAGCCAAAAGACTTTTTTCGTTCCGGGATCATGGCCTTGCCGGACAGATGGCAACTATCTGCCGATGCCGAGGGGGATTATTTTGCCTAGGTAAGTTGTCCTACTTTTCCGTTCTCGCCGTCCACGTGTGCCGGAGATTTCATTCGCACCAACCCAATGCAATCAGTCATAAGCAGATTTTTAAAATCCTTTCACCATTAGAGTGTTGTTAATTCGCGACTGAATTCGTTTGGGGTAGCTGGTGGGAACTCTCGCTGAGACAGTCCCACTTCAGGGAAACAAACGTTCCTGCCCACGCGACTTCGGGTTCCTCCTGACCCGGGAGGTAGCTATCTGTATGGGTCCCTTGATCAGGGTTACGATAGATGGCATGGGACAGCAGCTATGACATTGAGGCCATTGAAGATTGACTTCCCTAAAGGCCCAACACCAGATAACCATAGGCGACAATCAAATGATGTTTCAACCGGTTGTGATACTGCGCACGGAAAGGAGCGGGACCCCTACCGTGAACACCTGCCCCAAGAAACCCCAACATGTATCGACTGTTTAAAATAGATAAGAATGGCGAACCTTGACTACTGACAGGATGTGAATTGGGTCACTACGCTCGAACCGCGCAACGAAGAGAGAATTCGTTTTACAATGTCTATTTCATCGGTTCTCTTTCGTCTAGTACCCAACAGAACTTTTTATGAAAGAATTTATAGGTGCACCGCTGTGGGTAAGTGTATTTTTTAGTGGACCACAACACTAAATTTCCCGGCCTGGTTTGATCGACCCAATCCGCCCCTGGGAGCAAATCTGATCTGCGGCGGCTCAACCACGTAATTTAAAAGAGTTAAAGGATCTGCTGGTAATGTGTTGGTACCAGATTCCACAAGACACTATAACGAAGTAAATTTCTCCGTCATTTTTGGTTCACGCCGGAAATCGAACCCGAGTCCACTTATTCCGGAACAAGTCGCTCTACCAACTGAGCTACACAGACGTTCGTTCTTGCTGCTATCTGCCTTTATGTCGTGTGCGTCCTGCGGGGTAGGCACGTCACATCTCCCCCCCGAAAGAGGGCCGGGGCATGGCCCACGGGTCAGCCGTGACCATGAATCGTTGCAGGCAGCCATCCGCTGTAGAACGTGCACTTGAGAACTCCCAGTCAATCTGGTGTGCGGAATGCAACGTCACACACATTTATTTTTCGAAGCGCTGAAGAAGGGATTCTTTAACTTTTCGTATCTCGCGGTGTGGAAAGAACATCACACCATTACGAGATCTTTAACGGCCGGGTCATCCGTGAAGGATCGGGTGCTATTATAACGAAGTAAATTTCTCCGTCATTTTTGGTCCACGCCGGGAATCGAACCCGAGTCCTCTTATTCCGGAACAAATCGCTCTACCAACTGAGCTACACAGACGTTCGTTCTTGCTGCTATCTGCCTTTATGTCGTGTGCGTCCTGCGGGGCAGGCACGTCACAACACCTTTAGAAATATTGTAGCGTTCAATCACGCCGGGTAAGAGTTGTTTTGGAGACACGTGGAAGACTAACATCTTATTAGCCAGGTGGTCATAACGTTGTTTTGGTTGCACATCTTCAGCAGGAAATAAATTCAAAGAGGGAGAGTTTAGCCTACACTTTTCTGGTGTCCTGTCACTTTGTCCGTGCTCATTTTGTTCCATGTTCGATTCGTCCTGTTCATTTGGGCTTTTCTTCTCTTCGTCGGCTGTTCACTTTTTCAACATATATTTCATCCTCAGATTGGATGGAATGTTTGCTTTTCGGCGAGATAACCCTGTTCTCCAAGTCCAGTCCACGTCATTTTATAAACAACGCATAGCAACTAAAAAATTGTGTTTCGACACCGCTGGGATCGAAACCCAGATCTCTCGACAACTATTCGAGTGTATCGCATTTACGCTACGATGCCAACAAATCTCAGCGCTATGCGTGGTTTATCAGTCAGCATTTGACTACACATATCCGTATTGATAGTCTCAGCAACTGAGATGTCGTCATCTGGTGGCATTTAACACAACAGCTATTTAATGTATTATAGCTGATAAATCCAAAGGGCGTTCAGTAGCTGTGCATTGTTTATAAAATAACGTGGACTGAGCGATGACATCGTCCATTTACATTATCTCCACGTATTTGATATATATTCGCCAGTGAACTTTGTCTACGTTCTAACTGTAGTTAACTTTAGCTTAATTAACTTATAACGGAGTGTTTGGTCTTGCGACACTTTTCTCACATAAATAAAAAGAATTTCGCTATGTCATTTCAGAGAAAATGCCCAACATATATATACGAGGAAACGTTTTATTTATTTATTTATTTATTTATTTATTTATTTATTTATTTATTTATTGTAAAGGAAATAACTTTTCAGACAGAAATAAAGCTCAAAGGAAGTTAACTATTATTATTCATAAGTACCAGAATAATTATTCATTCGATCCAAAAAATCCAGACAAAAGAATACGGCAAAATGGGCCATTTCTCGGGTGGTCCACTGGGAAATGTCTCGGTGGGCTAATCCGCACCTGCTCACATGTATATACTGTAAGAATGATGGCGAAACTGTTTTAAAAAGGCATTTCACTAGAAATTGTGCAATATTTATAAACTAACTGTACGGGCAGCTAGCTGCAACAGTAAATAGCAGCAACAACTCCTTAAGCTTGCACGTAATTTAAACCGAGTATAAAAAAACATCTCTCATCTGAAAGAACTAAAATAAATTTATTTATCTGGCCGGAACTACCTGAAAATTGATATGCAGTTGAATATTCAAAAAGTTATGACAAATTATATTTTATTTCAGTTAGCATTTTGCAGAAAAATTGTTAATCGATTATTTGTAAGGGAAAACAGGTCACTGGAACATGAATGGAAGAGACTAAGTAAGAAAAAAAAAGACAGATCGTGAGCTCCAGAAGAATGCAAGAAAATGTACACCTACATTTTTGGGACAGGGACGGGTCAACTATTCTCTTCGAGGGGGAATGTGTTTGACATTTCTGCACAGGTACAGCTAGCATGTCTCTCTTTTTGTTTTCTAGATTCCTAGTTTTTTACTTCGCCAGCGTGAATTAGACAGACAAAGGCTTATTTATTTTTTATTGTAGACTACTCTAATGAATTTCAATTTTGATTCACTCAAGATACTTCTGGTTGCTAGAAATAACGATTTTGGCTTGAAAACCAAACACGAACCATTAAAATTATTGAAAATGAAGGTTATTTTTTTAAATGCTTAAATGAGAGAGTGTTTGGCGGAAATTTAATTTTTCGTAGTTATATACACTATACTGACAAAAGTCACCGGACACCTAGAAGAGAAACACAAACATGCCATTTATTGACATACATTAGAACGGTGTTGGTCCATCTTTGGCCTTAATGCATGCACTGACCCTTCGAGACATGCTTTCGACAAGGTTTTGGAACACAGCGATAGGTATGCGCTTCCATTCAGTACATAATGCTGTCGGTAATTGTTGCTTAGTAGAAGGCCTTGGTTCCAAACTTCTTATGCAGCGCTCTAATTCATCCCATATGGGATTAAGATCAGGGTTCTGTGCTGGCCAGTTCACACACGATACGGAATTACACGCCGTAACAGTCCTTGCTTTATGGCCGCTAGTCATGCCCTTCAGGGCTTTGCATTTTGCGCCCTGTTTGCCTGTTTAAAGTGCCTGTTGCTCCTGAAATTTGTGCTTCGCTCGTGCAAAACAGTGTGCGATATCTTCTCAACCACTTTCCCGAGCTAGTAAGTGCATATTTTACTGTTTTACCATCATAATTTATCACGTTGGGCATGTTTACTTTTTACGCATCGTGACTGGCCTTGACTCTCTGCTCTGAACTGCTTGCTGCTCATAGAAGACTTTCTGCTGCCTGTGTCTGCCTTCCGTCTTTGTACTCCACCCATCGTTAGTGGTTCACTACGCTGCCTTCCCCAGCGTGCCGATTTCATTCCTAGTGCTTGTGGCCATACACTTTTTAGTACCTATACCTCATCGTGCCTTCGCCCGTTCAATGGCTTGGATCACTACTCTTGGACTACAGCATTCGTTTCGACATCCAGCTATTGCTCCACATGAATGCCTTCCCTCTGATTTTAAGCCAGCATCTCCCCCTACTGCTTCTGGGTCTTCGATTACTTCAGACAAGTGCTCTTCTTTACCAGCTGTACTCCCGTCATGCCTTGATCGTTTCATAGTTCGTCATGGCTTAACTCTCACTGCTACCGTGGCTGAATCTTCACAGCTGGGTAAGTTCATACCCAATTCTCTTCATCTGGCCTTCAAGTTTGCCGCACTTCCCAATGTCAAGTTACACAAATACATGCTTGCGTTGTCGTATCTCCCAGCTGGAGCGATTACGCCCTTTGCTAGAAAGCCCAAATCAGTACTTGTATATTTTTCTTCTATTGAATATGTTTATCAAGTTCTTTCTTCATGTATTACTGTTGGGGACTAGAGTTTGCTCTCCCCAACCGCTTGTCCAATGTCCTGTGCTTGTCACTTTGTATCCTGTGCCTCTGGAAGTCAGTGATGAATTACTACTTGCTTTTCTTTCGTTTTGTGGGCGCGTCGTTGGAAGTGTCCGGACGCTCCCCTCTGCTCCTACCAATCGAGGTGATCGGCCATTCTTAAGTTTTCGTCGACAAGTGCTCGTCCTCTTTTCTGACTCTTCTCATGCCCTACTGAATTCCAGATTCTTCTAGGTCCTCGCACGATAGCCATCAATGTTTACTCTGCTTTTCACTGCTTCACCTGCAAAGTCCCCGGACATCATAGCTCGTGACCTCCCTCAACGGAACTTCTGCCCCCCCCCTTCTGATTCTTCTTTCCAGCGACCATCCTCTTCAGCTAAAGCCTTCATACCGTCTCCTGTTTCTTCAGTTCCGACCACACCTTCTTCTATAACTACAGCATCCCCTTCCGGAGGTCTCTTTCGCCTCCGTGTGTGCCTTCTTCTACTTCTCAGCCTGCCTCTTTGCCCTTGAACTTCATCTCTGGCAAACTTAATCCTCCCAATTCGTGTTTTGCACCTCCACTCCAAGATGCTGTGTGTTCTTCGCCTACTGGCAGTAACCCCACGTGTTCTTCGCTTCACACGCTTGTTCATCGGTCTCCAGATGCCTCTTTTGATTCTGTAGATGTTCTGCCTCAGCTATCGCCATCTCAGTCTACTGCTCATCATGATTTTTTTCGAAGCCTCTTCCCTCACGGGTTCTGCGCTTGTGCCCAGCAGCCCACTTCCTGATCAACTGCCAGAAACATCATCTCTGCAATCAAATTCTCCATCTTCTTGTGCTGCCTCCGGTGATTCTTCCTCTTCATCATCTCTACAATCTCCTGCTTCTGCTCAGTTGCCTTGTTCTCCTGCTCAACCACCATGTGTTACTTCCGCCGGTGCTATCCGCAAGAAGCGTCGGCTTCGTTTATCTCATCGGAAAAACAAAAGTCCTCCATGTCTTCTGCACTATCAGCTTCTGCCCTTATGTCTACTATACAGCCTTTTGGTCAGCCTTCTCTCCCGGGCTTTCCAAGTCCGAAGGATTATGCTGATCCATTTGCCTTCCTCGGTGCTCTAGAAGACTGGTTCATTCCGTTCACTGCCTTTTTGATCCGATAAACTTCTCTTCCAAGGCCTAAATACCTTCTTCTCAATCCCTGTCATGGACGTCCACGTTCTCATTTGCACTTCCTACAACTGCACAGATATATGTCTTTGTTACACCCCTCTCCATGGTTATTTCCCTCACCTTTTCCACGACCGAAAGACTTTACCTCTCCGAATTCCTTTTCCAATGCCATTGGTGATTGGATGTTTTGTTGCTATCAATTCCAGGAACCGCCTATGACCTGCAATGGAGTGTAATACAACTTTTGAAACTTCGTCCCGTAAAAATGGTGCTCATTTTTTTCCTTATAAATGACCTATGTTAATTCGCCTCGTCTCAAGTGTGCTCATCTTTACCTTGCGAACTGCCTAGTTTACTCAATGTACAAATATTGACGTTTGCTCCGTTCAAATAATCTATGTTCCTGCTTTGTAATCATACTTGTTCTGTTAATGACACGTATTTGTCCTGCTTAATTTGTGTTATGCCCCTGTTTTTGCTCTTGTACTGTGCCCCGGTTCTTCCCTATTTTTCTCTGTAAAAGTCCCAGAGAACCATTAAAGCAATGTTGAGACCTTGCTTTATGGCTCGGTGCATTATCCTGCTGGTACACACCAGGCTCGGTTCCATAGTATTGCCACAGAGTTGGTAGGGCATAATTGTCCAAAATATCGAGGTAGATGTGCTGGTTAACAGGTTTGTCCACGATAACCAAAGGGCAGGGACCATGCCACGAAATACACTCCCACACGAGTACACTGCCAGCTCCAAACTTGACCGTAGGAACAGTACACTGTAGTAAATAGCGTTCCCCCGGCTGTCGCCATATACACTCACGGCCATCAGGCTGATGAATCGTTTATCTGGATTCATAAGCCCATAGGACCCGTTTCCATTCATCTACCATCCACGATAAATGTTCTTTACAGCATGCTAAACGACGAGTAGCACTCCGAGTGGAGATGAAAGGCTTATCAGCCGCACGACTACGGTAACCCATGGAATGAAGTTCTCTGCAAATGGTAGGTGTACATACTGAGGTTCCAGCATTTTTACTCACCTGTACACTAAGGTCTTGTGCGGTACTCCGTCGATTAGCTGTTACGACTCTCCTGAGGCTTCGACGACTCTATCACTGATTTTCTTTGGTCTGTCGATACGTTTTGCAGCTTCAGGCACGCCATGTGTCTTCCACTTATTCAGTACTTCCAAAACAGTTGACTTGGGTATGTTTAAACGCCTCTGGGTTTCTCTTATGGACAACCCACTAATATAACACCCAACAATCTTTTCTTTCTCAAAGTCAGTTCAGCGACATTTTCACTCAACCTCACAGTGCGATATGATCGCGGTCAGCTGCAGGCTTGTTTTTATATCGTTTGCAGTTGTACCGCGCATCTTAACAACGCAGTGGATACGTTCATTTGTTTTTGAAGGGGTGTCCGGTCACTTTTGTCAATATAGTGTATGTTTTCGATCTACAGCGGGACTCCGCTTGCAATTTCCAGTATTTATGTTTTTCTAAATAAAAAAAAATAAAAATTCCGAATTTCGCGTTTCGCAGAAGAGGAGACCTGTTTCTATAACCCCCATCAAAAAGCTCTGCATTCATGCGTATTGCAGGAACAACCGGCCTATTGATTATATATGGCTTTCTGGATCTTCTTCTTCTTCATCGTCTGTCTATGAAATCGGTTCAACGGTTTCAAAGACTACTACGAAGAATTGCAGGATGGTGGACAATCTCCGCTAACTGACCCGCGCAATTTTTTCTTTCTTTTGATATATAATCACACACACATATATATATATAAAAGACCCAGAAGAAGACCACATGGGAGATGGGTGGATGAAATTCGAAAGTATGCAGGGGTGACATGGAGGAGACTGGCACAAGACAGACCGTTGTGGAGGAAACTTGGGGAGACCTTCGTCCAGCAGTGGATTGATAATGGTTGACAATGATGATGATGATGATGATAATATATATATATATATATATATATATATATATATAAGGTCAGGTGATGCGTAACATCACAGCCTCTCCTTGACAAATGTCAACCCCGCCTTCTCGTGGTGCATCATGTTCCTACTAAAGGGGCTCTGACGACCGCCAATAGCGGTATAACTATACCATCGGGATTAGAGGAAATTCTATCCCACACTCACCAACCCGCTTGGCCAGCGTGGTGAGTTATGGCCAAACCCCTCCAAAATGACTCCACAACTTAAATCTTGGCCCTCAGTCTCCGGCAGCTGGAATGTACCTGGCCAAGGCAGCGGCCAGTGCGACATGAAGGCAGAGGGTGCTAAGAATCATCGGAGGACCGGACTAGGCTGCCATCTGATGCTGACCTTGGCAACGTACAATGGACGCTCCCTATCTTCTGATTCAAGGCTTCTTGAATTGGAAGAGGAACTACAAAGGATCAAGTGGGACATCGTGGGGCTAAGTGAGGTAAGGAGAAAAGGAGAAGATCTCATCGAACTGAAAAGTGGACATCTCTTCTACTATCGTGGGACAGATACTGGCAGAACTAGTGGTGTTGGATTTATAATAAACAAGAAACTGAAGGATAAAGTTGTAGAAGTTGAAAGTTCCTCTGACAGAGCTGCACGGCTTGTTATCCAACTCTCGAAAAGATACCAGGCTCAGATTATTCAAACTTATGCACCCACCACAAGTCATCCTGAAGAAGAAATTGAAGAATTTTATGAGGAAATTTGTCATCTAAATAATAAAGGTAAGCAGCACTTGAAAATAATTATGGGAGATTTCAATGCAAAAATAGGGCAACGGCAACAGAATGAAACTTCAGTAGGTAAATTCGGTCACGGCAACAGAAACCAGCGTGGAAATACTCTCGTTGAGTTTGCAGAGGCAGAAGGGTTTTTCATCTTGAACTCCTTCTTCAAGAAAAAGCCACACAGGAAATGGACATGGAGACATCCAAATGGGACGACAAGTGAAATTGATTTTATTATGTGTAACAAAAAATTCGTCATAGAAGACTGCAGTGTGCTAAACAAGTTCAACACAGGTAGTGACCATAGATTGGTGAGATGTAAGATGCACCTCAACACTAAACTCGAACGTAGCAAGCTCATAAGACAAACAAAATGTATTGACATAACCAACCTTAAAAAACACCATAATACCTTCAAGTTGGAACTGAAGAACAGGTTCTCTGCTTTAGAAGGCCTAACATCGGAAGAAGTGGACATCTCTGAAGTTAACAGAAAAGTAACCAAAGCTCTTATGGAAACAGCAACAAAATTAGCTGGGTCTAAGAACAAGTTGCATGTAAATAAATTATCAGGAAAAACGAAAATGTTGATGCAAAAAAGAAGAGAGATGAGGACAACTAAAGAAGATGTGACTTCCAAAGTGGAATATATAGAGCTATGCAAGACAGTACGAAAAAGTATCACTGAAGACGTAAGAAAATTCAACTGTGAACTAGTGAGGAAAGCAATTGAAAACAACCAAAGCCTAAAGATAGCAAAGGGACATCTCAGTAAGGGAAGAAAACAGATTATGGCACTGAGAAAAGAAGATGGTTCTGTAACAAGAAATAGAGGCGAAATTTTGACAAGAGTGAAAGATTTCTACTCCAAATTATATGAAAGGGATGATACATGCACTCCAGACATCATGAAAGATACCAGTACCAGAGTTCCTATAGTCCTTCCAGCAGAAGTTGCACATGCAATCAAGAACATGAAGCGGGGAAAAGCTCCAGGAGAAGATGGAATTACTGTAGACATCATACAAGAAGCAAGTGGAGAAATCGAAACAGTACTCGCCCAAATTTTCACTCGATGCCTTAATGAAGGAAAGATTCCTGAGGATTGGAACACCGCTACAATGATCCTGCTACATAAGAAAGGTGACATTGAGGATCTCGGAAACTACAGACCTATCAGCCTCCTATCAGTAGTTTATAAAATCTTCACTAAAGTTCTTTCACACCGCTTGAAGGTAACACTGGACATGGCTCAACCGAGAGAACAAGCTGGATTCAGGAGTGGCTACAGCACAATAGATCATATCCATGTGCTGAGAGAACTAATTGAAAGAGCGAGGGAATATGAACTTCCATTGTGCATGGCTTTTATCGATTATGAAAAAGCCTTTGATTCGGTGAAACCATCAGCAGTTACAATGGCTCTGAAAACCTGCGGTATTGAAGATGCATACATTAATATTATTAATAACATCTATGAAAATGCAAGTGCAAAGATTCGGCTGTTTGAAAATACAACACACATAAAAATTGGAAAGGGAGTGAGACAAGGTGACACCATATCTCCGAAGCTCTTTAATGCCACATTGGAGGGTGTTTTTCAGTCACTGAGCTGGGAAAACAAGGGGATAAAGATTAATGGAGATTATCTAACCCACCTTCGTTTTGCTGATGACGTAGTCATTTTTGCAACTAGCCCACCAGAGCTGCAGAGTATGATCCAGGAACTTGCTGACAAGAGTAAAGAAGTGGGATTAAAAATGAACTTTCGGAAGACAAAAGTGATGTTCAATGCTTTTACAAGAAATGAAGATTTATCGATTGATGGAGAAAAGCTGGAGATAACAGACACGTACGTTTATCTTGGACAGCAGATATCAAGTGAGGGTCACATTGGTGAAGAAATTAATCGGCGTACAAAACTTGCCTGGAGAGCTTTTGGAAGAAACAGCATAATTTTCAAGAGCAATATGCCATTATGTCTTAAAAGAAAAGTGTTTGATCAATGCATCCTTCCAGTGCTTACGTATGGTGCAGAGACGTGGACCTTAACTAAAAGAGACATACAAAGGCTGCAGACAACTCAAAGAGGCATGGAGAGGTGCATACTTGGTGTAACCAGGAGGGATAAGAAGAGGAACTCGTGGATCCGAAAAATGACAAGAGTGGAAGACATCATGATCAGAGTTAAATCCCTGAAATGGCAATGGGCTGGACATACTGCCAGAAGGACAGATCATCGATGGACAGCCGAAATTTTAGATTGGATTCCAAGGGACAGGAAAAGACCCAGAAGAAGACCACATGGGAGATGGGTGGATGAAATTCGAAAGTATGCAGGGGTGACATGGAGGAGACTGGCACAAGACAGACCGTTGTGGAGGAAACTTGGGGAGACCTTCGTCCAGCAGTGGATTGATAATGGTTGACAATGATGATGATGATGATGATGATACTGAAGAGCAAAGCTGAAAACTAAGGAAAAACTTTTGAATTTAAAACGAAAGTTGCAAAATAACCTGAAGATCAAAACGCGCAACGCAGCAGTTATGAAAATTCAGAATTCACATTCTATTAAGAAGAGACCTAAGCAAAAAAAAAAAGAAAAAAATATATATTTTTTTGACTCATACCAAGTACAACATAGAAAAGGTTATGTATCTACCGGTGTGAGTAAAAGGAGAAAAGATAAAAAATAGAATAAAACAACTGAATGTAGAAAGTGTCGAGAATACTGAGCCTTGGCTTTATCAAGGACCAGCAAAAACTCTGCATTTTCTCACTTCCACAAAGACCTAGTTGGAAATGGGTTTCTGCAAAGCCATAGATGCAATTTCAAAAATCTGAGTTTTAAATAATTAATATTTCCTTTTTTAATTGCAATGTAAGAATTTGAAATACTTTTGCATTGCTATTCAGGTTTAAATTCTCTCTCAGGCGAACTTGGCATTTCGTTACAGCTGAACATTATTTCTAATTATTATGTCACTATCAAAACTTGAGTTCTCTTTAATCTTCTTCTTTCTGTTTAATAGTAACAGATGAAGAGCATGGGTCGGGCCATGAAAGTTATGGATGCAAGCTAAATTGTTAACTAAAGCTAGGTCATACAACTCTGCGGAGGTCATGACATATATATATATTTTTAAAACAATTTTTGGTGGGCTTATTACTTGCATCTATGGCTTTGCAGAAACCCATTTCCAACTAGGTCTTTGTGGAAGTGAGAAAGTGCAGTGTTTTTGCTGGTCCTTGATAAAGCCAAGGCCCAGTATTCTCGACACTTTCTACATTCAGTTGTTTTATTTTATTTTTTATCTTTTCTCCTTTTACTCACACCGGTAGATACTTAACCTTTTCTATGTTGTACTTGGTATGAGTCAAAAATATATATTTTTTTTTCTTTTTTTTTTTTTTTTTGCTTAGGTCTCTTCTTAATAGAATATATATATATATATATATATATATATATATATATGTATTTCACGCTGTTACTGTCTTCTATGAGAAATCAACTTGCTATATTCGAGCAACTGATACACTTAGTGGCTATCTCGGCGTTGTTATAACCGCAAAACGATGTTGTAATACCCAGCAAACACATAAGGATTGGGAAACTGCTGGCTGAAATCTTCCGCTTACGGTACGGTAGCGGTCGGTTCGTGGCAGAGCCATCTAATGGTAGCCTTTAGTGTGCCGCTGCTGGTCCTGCAGCATCTTTGTGAATTACGGGTCTCCAAGCAAGAGCAACGAGGCCCGTAGCTGGCAACCAAACCAACTCCAACGCGATGAGGAAGCAGCGGGACTGTGCATGCGCAGAAGCAACTCGTGCGCGGACTCTCGTGGTATCAGTTAGTTGAAGACGACGCCATTGCCATCGTGTTATTTTAGTGATATTAAGGGGGGGGGAGGAAGCATATGTAGAGAGACGAATTAATTTCCTAATGAAATGCTGCGTCGACGAAGCGTCCGTCCGAAGAAAATTATTTAAATAATTAATGAATTGTAAGAAGCAGTCAATTACTCTCCTGTAAAAGTACCAGTACCAGAGTTCTTCCAGTCCTCCCAGCAGAAGTTGCACATGCAATCAAGAACATGAAGCGGGGAAAAGCTCCAGGAGAAGATGGAATTACTGTAGTCATCATACAAGAAGCAAGTGGAGAAATCGAAACAGTACTCGCCCAAATTTTCACTCGATGCCTTAAAGAAGGGAAGATTCCTGAGGATTAGAACAACGCTACAATGATCCTGGCAGCGCCGGTGGCGCAGTGGTCTAAGCGATAGCCTCTGATCATTCGTCCGAAAGGGGTCCGGGTTCGAATCCCGGTCAGGTATGGATGTTGTGTTTGTCCTACGGCACTGGCTCTCTCCCTTCCCTGGAACCAGTGACCCTAAATTAGGGACGGGCGACTGCTTATAGCCCATTGAGTTGCTCACGGTTGTCGTTAAACCTCCAATAAAAAAAAAACAAAAAAAAAACAATGATCCTGCTATATAAAAAAGGTGAAATTGAGGATCTCAGGAACTACGGAACTATCAGCCTCCTATCAGTGGTTTATAAAATCTTCACTAAAGTTCTTTCACACCGCATGAAGATAACACTAGACATGGCTCAACCGAGAGAACAAGCTGGATTCAGGAGTGGCTACAGCACAATAGATCATATCCACGTACTGAGAGAACTAATTGAAAGAGCGAGGGAATATGAACTTCCATTGTGCATGGCTTTTATCGATTATGAAAAAGCCTTTGATTCGGTGAAACCATCAGCAGTTACAATGGCTCTGAAATCCTGCGGTATTGAAGATGCATACATTAATATTATTAATAACATCTATGAAAATGCAAGTGCAAAGATTCGGCTGTTTGAAAATACAGCACACATAAAAATTGGAAAGGAAGTGAGACAAGGTGACACCATATCTCCGAAGCTCTTTAATGCCACACTGGAAAATGCCTTTCAATCACTGAACTGGGAAAACAAAGGGATAAAGATTAATGGAGATTATTTTTAGTCATTTTTGCAAATACCACATCAGAGCTGCAGAGTATGATCCAGGAACTTGCTGATAAGAGTAAAGAAGTGGGATTAAAAATGAATTTTCAGAAGACAAAAGTGATGTTCAATGCTTTTACAAGAAATGAAGATTTATCGATTGATGGAGAAAAGCTGGAGATAACAGACACGTACGTTTATCTTGGACACCAGATATCAAGTGAGGGTCACATTGATGAAGAAATTAATCGGCGTACAAAACTTGCTTGGAGAGCTTTTGGAAGAAACAGCATAATTTTCAAGAGCAATATGCCATTATGTCTTAAAAGAAAAGTATTTTATCAATGCATCCCTCCAGTGCTTACGTATGGTGCAGAGACGTGGACCTTAACTAAAAGAGACATACAAAGGCTGCAGACAACTCAAAGAGGCATGGAGAGGTGCATGCTTGGTGTAACCAGGAGAGATAAGAAGAGGAACTCGTGGATCAGAAAAATGACAAGAGTGGAAGACATCATGATCAGAATTAAATCCCGAAAATGGCAATGGGCTGGACATACTGCCAGAAGGACAGACCATCGATGGACAGCCGAAATTTTAAATTGGATTCCAAGGGACAGGAAAAGACCCAGAAGAAGACCACATGGGAGATGGGTGGATGAAATTCGAAAGAATGCGGGAATGACATGGAGGAGACTGGCACAAGACAGACCGTTGTGGAGGAAACTTGAGGAGACCTTCGTCCAGCAGTGGATTGATAAGGGTTGACAATGATGATGATTTATCGAAACTCATTTCGCAGCAACATTCCTTCACTAACACAAGAAGAATCGAGAATGCAAACAGTCATGAAACACACCCACTCCATTCCCATGAACAACAAGAAATAATTTCTGAAAACTAAGTAAATGTATCGTATAATCTTTCTTTAACATACATAAACCGCTTCAGACAAAAGTCCCGAAAAGATATTAAGAAATCATTATGTTGGAAAAAAATTATACGCGTACAAAATAGGTATTTTCATGACAAAATGATCAAGTATTTGAAAAGAAAAAAAAAAAAAAAAAAAAAAGGAGCGCTATGTGAATATAATGCCCGCATCCATGGTTTGATTACACAAGATTGGAAGAATTCGCGGCTAAAAATAACCAGAAGTAAAATAAAATATCTTTCCTATTTAGAACAAATGTAGCTTCGGACCGTGATAAAAAAAAGATACAATGTTGACAAGAAAGATGACACCGAATTTTCGGGTATAATAAGCTCGTCTTTTGAATCCGTTCTGACACAAATTAAATTTATCAAAGCTGTTCAAAGTCAATGGAACCGGTAAGGAAAACAATAGTATCTGAGGGAAGAAAGAAGTTTTCAATCGGGTTTTTAATCCCTCAGATATTGCTGTAAACGGAATCTTGAGCTTACGCACTCTGGTTTCAGACTTGTGCGTTAAGAAAAACATGAATTTATATGAGAAACATTTCGCACCGGAAACGCTCTCCAACACCGAAATAATTTTTCAAATCGGACTCTTAGAAACAGAGATATCGACAAAAATAAGATGTGTATTTACGTCCCCTGGTGGGAAAACCATGTATTATTTTAAAAAGAAAGCATTCTCAAAAGGTTTTTCAATATGAGCGGTATCGGTTCAAGAAAAAAAAATCTTTAGTAGAGTTTTCAGGAGCCCAGATTTTGCTACAAATACATCAGAAGCAGAAATTAACACTTATGCCCCCTGGTGGCCAAACCATTCTTCACCAAACATTAGAAATTATGTGAAAAATATTTTTCATCAGGTGATGTATGCGATACAGGAAGAATTTTTCAAATCGGAGTTTTAGAAGCAGAAATAACGCAGAAAACGCAATTTACCTTTGCGCCCACTAGCGGAAAGTCTATGATTTACTTCAAAATGTTGAATTTATATGAAAAACATTTTGCATCGGAAACACTATCCAAAAAAGAAGGAATTTTTCAAATCGGACTCCTAGAAGTAAATATTGACAAAAATAAGATATGCATCTACGCCCCCTGGCGGAGAAACCATGGAATATTTGAAGAAAACATTCCGAAAAAGTTTATCGACGTGAGTGGCATCAGTCCATGAAAGAATTTTTTCAATCGATGGTTTAGAAGCTGAGATTTTAGGGCAAATACATCAGAAGCAAAAATTAACCCTTACACCCCCTGGTGGTGGCCAAAGTATTCTTTACCAAAAATCAGAAATTATATGCAAAAGATTTTTCATCAGGAGCTGTATCCGCTGAAGAAATATTTGTTTCAAAACGGAGTTTTAGAACAAGAGGTATCGGGGAAGTTGTAATTTACTTTTACGCCCCCTAGCGGAAAATCTATGCGTAATTTGAAAAAGTAACTCTCTAAAATACTCTTCGACATAAATGGAATCGAAAGATAAAATAATTTTTTCAATCGGATATTTAGAAGCAACTATGTGGAATAAAACGTATTTTTGAATTCGACATCATCTGCATTTACGCCCTCTAGCGGCGAAATTGTACATCGTTTAAAAAAACGAAATGAAGGATCATCATTCGCATATTTCAAGCTTCCCAATGCAAAAATAATTTTTCAAATCGGATTAATAGTTGCAGAGATATCGTGTCTACAGACGGACGGACGGACAAACCGATAACATAAGCACGATCTTTTTTTTACAAAAGACGTGCTAAAAATGTAGCAGAATGCGAAATGAACGGGTAAATATATTAATTAAACAATCGCCTTTCAAGACCACAAGGTCAGCACAAAACTTTGGAAAAAACGTCTAAGTTGTTACACTTGTTGAAAATGAGTGAAGTTCCCTCAAGGTAAATAAAAAAAATCGTTACATTGAAAAAATAAATTTATGAATTGTATTAAACGGACATTCATGAGAAATAACTCGCAATGTTGTAAAATCAGAAAGAGAACCCTTCGTTTCACATCGCGTAAGAAAGAGATTCACCTTCAAGCCTCAGGTCGCACGTGGCAACTTAGTGCAGTGGTTAAAGTGTCCGCTTCGCAAACAAGCGGTCATGCTGATCCACCGGGCGTTTTTCCAGACCTGTTGAGGAAATTTTCTCTGCGCCGTGACGTCATGCAGATACGTTTCGTTATGAAAGAAAGAGGAGATGTCCCTTTGGGAAACTGTATTTTTTTTTTTTTTTTTTATGGCTACTACTGGGAAATTGGCGAACAAGATTCGACAAGCCATCAGTTACGTCACGTGATTGGCGGCTGCCACTGCCGGGAAACTGACGGACCGCATTAGGCTAGTCATCATTTATTCCACGTGCTCGCAGGACCGCTTAAGGGCCGCTTGTGTCTGCCACTGCCTGTGATGGATAACTGATGGCCCTGTTGTGGCATATAAAAACTGATAGGTTTCAAAATCGCTTTATTCTAATTTATCATAAGAAAACATAAGAGGGAGACGTACAGTATTGGGCGTCTCACTGGGAAAAAATACAAAACTGGTAAAAACATGATGGTATATACACTGCAATGACAATGGGGATGAATAACAAATGCTGCAAGCAAAGCTTATTGAATAAAAATTGCAGAAGTGACAAAGAGAAACACATCGTGTCACATGACATTGGCTGGGCATGATTTACAGGATAACACAGGCGAAACAATAGTACACAATTAGAAAAAGAACAGCACAAACATCGCCGTGAAGGTAAAACATTACATACATGAGATAAAAACACAGCGTGCACAATTGTGCAAGTTATTTAACGAGGGCACCAAAGCAACATAATACAGGCGGGGTGAAAGTAAGTAATGTACACGAGTAAGCATGAAAATACACTGAGATGGCATTAGCATTCACAATTCAACGGTAATGTGGATTGCACGAGTCGTAGAGTGGAGGAGGGCCACCAGGGTGCCACGGAACTCAGCAAAGGAGGTGTAGAATGTCCTAGGGTACTGATAGGTGTAGCAGTCCAGAATCAATCGCAAACCATGGAGCGGCCGGCGCCCAGGTAGCATAGAAGGTGGCTTCTCGACGACTGGAAGAAGCCGACTGGTACTCCAGGCGGAGTCGAGAAAGCAATCGATCTTGAAAATGGCACAAAAGTGCTGCGCTGGCCTGGTGTAAAGAGACCGGCGAGGAAATGCTGCGGAGTTGTTGAAGGTATACGTAAATAACGTGTTTAACCAGCACGAAAAGATAGGCACATACTGAAGGAAGAGTTGTAGGTGGATGAGCCCGCAGAAGAAGATGTCTGTAGGCAGTGAACGGAAGATCTTGAGAACAAGAGCGACTGGCAATCCGGAAAGCCTGGTGGAGGAGAGGCATCAGGATGGGACAGTAAAGGTACACGTGAGAAACGTCTGCCTCCTGTGCGCAGAAGGAGCAGAGAGGGGAGGAGAGAAGAGACATGCGAAAGAGAAAATACGGAACAGGGAGGCGATTATGCAAAAAGAGCCAGTGGGTATTAATTTCAAGAGGGGCAGATAAGGGTGAGCGGGCAGCGGCCCAGACAAGAGGAAGAGAAGCAGGGGAACCTCCAGAATAGAAAGCGGTGAAGGGGTGGCAAGGTGCACTAGAAAACGATAAAGAGATTTAGAGGAGAGAGGAAGAACCGAGTTTGTCGGAGGAAAAACGGCAGCGGAAGAGGGGCAGAAAAGACAGAGACGAGACCGGTGGGGGAGACAAGATCAGGGAAAAGCGAAAGAAGTGCAGTTAGCAGAGAGTCATAGACCAAATGGGCGGATGGGGACGAGAGAATAGCAGGGGGGAGGCCAGAGAGAGGGCGCCAGGATAGATCCGAGTTAGTGAGGTCTTGTACAGTTACTACACCTGCTCGGAGCCAAGAGGGGAATGAAAAACAGGGGAGATGGGGGGATGAACAAGGGAGTTGAAGAAGAGGGGTTCAGAAAGAAGCTCTAGAGTTGAAGAGGGAGTGGAGCGAATGAGGGGGAGAGAGCGAAGGTGAATGAGGGCTTCAGAATATGCAGGTGGGAGTTTGGAGGGGGAAAGGACAGCAATCCATGAGAACTAAAGAAAGAAAGGAAAAATGTGGGTTACGCAAGGAGGCAAGAACGTCACGTACCTGAACTGCGGAAGCCACTGGAGCCGTGAAGAGGTGAATGAAGTTGATCACTCGGCTTGCTTTGTAGCACAGCGGGACATCAGGTAGGCCAGCACCACCATAGGAGGGAGGAGCACAGAGCTTGTGGACGTTAATCCAGTGATGACCCGCCCACATTACTCGAGTAAGGCAGCGTGTAACCTCCTGGAGACAGAAAAGCGGGGTCGTAGATGCAATCCAAGAATGCTTGCAGATGAACAGAAGGTATGTCCTGGTGAGATTTGCACGCTGGTAGTAGGACGTACAGAACTGCGCACGACACCAGAATGCAGCTGTGCGGAGGAGGCGAGGATGGAGTTCCGAGCGAGTTGCACTGGATGTAGCTTGTGGTGCGCCTAAGTGCACACCCAGGAAGCGTTGGGTAGTGGATGACCATGTGGCCCCCCATGGAGCATCCAAGCGATTGGACCACGACCCGCACCACAATCCAGTGCTCTTAGACGTATTCAGTTCAGCTGCAGAACATGAAGCATATGCGGAGAACAAACGACGAAGCAGTTGGAACTGTGAGTCGCTACGAATGCAGACGGTGATGTCATCTGCATAAGCAGAGTAAATTACTGAGTGATGCCGTGAGCTGGCAACTGGTGGTGGAAGTTGTGCTAGAAGAGATGTTTGCAGAGAGCGTAGAAAAGGCTCGACGGCAATCGCAAACAGTTGACCAGAAAGCGGGCAGCCCTGACGAACTCCCCGCTTGAAGGGAACATGTGCTGTGAGAAAAGATGCCGTCTTGACATGGAAAACGGCGTCCCGGTAGAGGGAGAGAAGAACGGAGACAAATTGTGGAGGAAAGCCAAAGTGTAGCAGGGTTTGTGTTAAATAGGCGTGTGAGATATTATCGAAAGCGGAACGGAGGTCTAAGGAAAGGAGAGCAAGAGGTTCAGAATGAGTCTTGGCAAGATGAATGAGATCGCGAAGAAGTTGAACATTGGAGGAAAGAGAACGGCCAGGAACAGTATAGGTTTGAGAGTCAGCAAGGATGTGAGGGAGGATAGAGTTTAGTCGACGGGAAAGAAGCTTAGTATAGAGTTTATAATCTTGATTGAGAAGAGAAATGGGGCGCCAATTTCCCAAGTCAAGAGGGTCACCCTTCTTGGGAAATAGGACCACATGTGCGTCCGTGAAACTCCTCGGGAGGGGGAGCAGTTAAATGCAGCAGAAAAAGCGGAGAGGAGAAAAGGCAACAAAAGAGGCAAGAACGCACGGTAAAAAGGAAAAGAGAGGCCGTCCGGACCCGGAGCGGCATGGGGGTTAAGGGAAGAGAAGGTGTCGGACACCTCCGTGGATGTTAGTGCAAGAGACAGGGTGTGAGCAAGATGAGACGGAACTTGAGGTAGGTTATTGGGAAGATGGGGGAGAGCAGAGGGAGAAGGGGGAGGAGTTTCACTGAACTTGGTGGTATAGAACTGACGAACGTGAGAGCAAATCGCTGCCGAATCGGATGTGATTTCGCCAGAGGGGAGGCGAAGATGACGAAGCGAGGTAGAAGACTTACGTGCAGATTCCATTGATGTTAGAAAATCATAGGTGCATTCCTCCGGATTGAGATGTTTAATGCGCAGACGTAAAAGTGCTTGCTGCGCAAGAGGTTTCAGCAAAGCCTGGAGCTCCGCCTGATATGCTGGAAAAAGCGGATCTGATAACCCAATCAGTGTGAGCATCTGCCTGGCGTGATCGAGGCGCATCTGACTAGAAGTCTTCATGGTGAAGGAAAGTTGCTTGATATGTAAGAGGAGCTGATGCTTGACACGAAGCCAATACGTCAAGGTACAGGGTGCGGAATGCAACCCTGCGCGACGAGCAGCGAGAAAAGAACGGACAGAGGCACAAAATTCAGGATCAGTGAGGAGATTGGAGTCAAATGTCCACGGACGAACAGTCCGAGGGAGTGACGCCGCAACAAACACTGTGAGGGTGACCGTGCAGTGGTCTGAGGAAGCAGTAGGTTGATGTTGCAACTCGGTAATAGACGCAAGAAGCGGTGTGGAAACGTAAACCCGATCCAAGCGTGCAGTTGATGGAAGCTGACTCCCAGACGAGCGCCACGTGTGTGAGGTCTCTTGTGGATGAAGGCGCCTATAAGCATCGGTGAAGGAGAAATCAGCAACAAGGTCATGGAGTAGTGCGACGAGATCCGTCCGACGCTCTCGTGACGAAGGAGAGCGATCCAGAGCCGGGTCAAGGGTGCAATTGAAGTCTCCACCCAAGAGCACACGATCCGAAGGTGAGACTTTCGAGAGAGCTTTACGGAGTTTGGTGAACAAGATGGATAAATGAATAGAGGTGCAGGGAATATACACATTAAAGATGTGAAATCGAGCTCCGCCAACTGTGAAGGAGACTTGCTGGAGTAAATCTCGGCATAAGTTCTGCACTGAGAGTGCAGTGAGGGTGGATCGGAAATGTTGATGTATTCCGATAGCAAGTCCACCATGAGATGAGTAGCGGAAAGCATGATGGAACACATAATCGCTAGCACGCCAGCGAGTAAACAGAGTGGAGGAATGGCAGTTTGTTTCTTGTAGTAGTAACAAATCGGCCCCGAGGGGCGAGAGGTCTTCCATTACAAGAGCATTCGCTAGGGGGCTAGCGAACCCTCTGCAATTAAGGGTCGTGACCTTGAATGGACTGGTCAGTCGTTGGTTGGAGGAGTCGCGGAGCAACTTTCAGGAGTTGTTGTAATCGGTTTACGCAGCCAAGGGTCCATGAGTGGTGCAGGGGGTCATGAACAAACCCACGAAGGTACTTAGCAATGCATCCGGCTTGCAGGAGCAGCGCGGGAAGAATGTCTTCGCGCTCTCGGAGGTAGTCATACGTCGACTCCAGGTTCGTGGTGTGGGTGCAAAACTGATAGTAATCTCCAAGATTGAGAGGTTCTGAAGGAGCACCACATTTGGAGAGAACACTTGAAAAGACCTCAAACGAAGGCGGAGACCCATCATCATCAGTGTCCCTTTCAATTTCTGTTGGCGCAGGAGAGGGAGAGATATCTCCTGAAGATTTGGTAGTACGGAACGGTTGCCCATCCGCAGAGGAAGATTTCTTCTTCTTCCTCTTACGTCGGGTACCTGTACGAGTGCCAGAAATTCGTTTTCCAGGGAGCGACGATGCTCGGGAAGCTGACGCAGAGTCAGAGGAGTTATCGGCACCGCCGTCACACTCGGAGACACCAACAGTGAAGACTGGTGGGAAACCAGCGGCGAAGTCTCCCGATGTTGCCACGGGATGAGGAGTAATAGGTGAGGTGAGCACTGGAAATTGAAGGTGGGAGGTGAGATCAGCATCAAAAGACGCTCGTGGACGAGAGGCTGTAGATATACTTTTTGTGTAACTCGGCCCTGGGGCAGTTGGCACATTTGAAGACGGTGCAGGTCGAGAGCGAGATGTAGCAGGAGGCTGCTTAGAGGCGGTAGGCACTGTAGAAGCCGTGGGAGCTGGATACTGGTTGTTGGGGCATCGAGCACGCTGATGCCCAAGTTCTTTGCAATTAGCACAGTGTTCTGATGTTAGCATGTCAATTCTGTAGGAGAGCTGCCCACATCGGACGTTTAAGATCCGTGGGAACTTACGGAGATGCTCCTCTGATGGAAAGATGAGTCGAACACTCCGGCGAAAACTACGAACATTCTTATTTGCAGGATCCTTGGGCGCAGCTGAATGTGTGATAACAGGACCAACAATCTTACCACACTTACTAAGTGCAGTACATATCATCGCATCCGAGATTTCGGGGGCACCGGATGCAAGGAGACCTGAACAGGGCGCCTGGAAATCAGTTCAGCTTCCAGGTGGTGGTCTCCCAGGTCAAGACCAAAGTTTAGAAGCGTGTCTGCATGCTCTTTGGATGTGAAATAAACAATCACCGTCCGCGGCCGGCGGGTGAGGTGAGTAATGGCTCCGGCTGGAAGAAAAGCAAGGAGCGTATCACAATAGACTTTCAGCGGTGTATTCGGAAGAGCATCTAGGCACACTCCCAACTCGCGGGTGGAGTGAAGTTCCTGCGCAGCGGGTGAGAAGTGCGGAACGTCCAATTGAAGTGAGTCACCATGTATCTGGACATGGGCATCTGCAAGGGGAAGGCGAGTCGATTGCGTCGGAAGGGACGCACCTGAGGTAACGCTAGAATAAGAGCGGGAAGGCAATCCTCCATTGGAAGGCAGAGGTGCAGCGCTGGATGAAGGAGCTGACACAACGCTGGGCAGGGCTACCGAGGGCAGAGAAGCAACGCCCTCAGAGATATCCATTACGTCATCGGTAGCATCAGGAACGAACGTCATAGCCTCACCACCAGGAGGGGTGGTGGAGTCAGAGAGTTGAAGCGTAGAAGAAGAAGAGCAATAGGCATCAGGAGGAGGACGATATTCCCTATCATCAAGGACGGACGCTGATTGGTTTGCTCCGTCAGAGATAAGGATCGACGTAGTAGGAGAAGCTGTGACGAGAGCGGGAATTCTGCTCTTATCAGCAGTCGCCATCGCCGATGGCGAGGCCTAATTTAGTAAAAACGACCAACTGGTCGAGAAAATAAAGTGCTGATAGCTAATTGAAAATAGTACTCACCGACTCGGGAGATGTCTTAAATGAAAGATACAACCTTCGTCTTGAAGGCACGCACAAAAAGTTAAACGACAGAGCACACAAAACACAGGGGTGCTATTGTTGGCCCGCTGCTGGGCCGAACTCCTGGCCCATGTCGCCATGTCGTGGCCGCCGGGACCTTTTATTGACCTTTGGGCAGCGGCAACAGAGTGCTGGCCCAGCAAAACTGTTTTTGCTAGGTACTGATAAGAAGTGACAGCCTCCAAGAATGATGTAGCGATGTGGTCGGAATAACTTATTGAATATCTTTCTTAGCTAGTGTTCGTACGTCATGGTGGCTGTTAGTTTTGTTTGATCCTGTCCGATTAATTAGCTTTTTGCTGATTAATAATTCTGTTGCCAATTGGTTCTTTTCCCCTGTCTTTTGTATATGAATTTCCCACGCTGTTCTTTATTCAGGCAACTAAGTATTGCCGGTGTAAATATAATAAGTCAAGGGCCATAGTGGTGCATCATTTTACTTTATCCCGAAATAGTCTTATAGCCATTCGTGAAGACAGGTGCTTTTTGTGCGAACGACAACTAGGTTTATTTCCGTCAGTTTCCGAGCCGGGCCCGCAGCGTTTATATCGGGAACGTAAAACATAAAAACCCAAACGACTTCATGATCCTTTATAATGTCATATCTAAGTTTTGCTCTTTGTGAATACCACCATTTTTTTTTTTATTTAGTAAGGAATTATTTTTTCGTATCCCTCGGTAGGCATTTATCATTTGGCACTCCGATACTGAGAGAATGTAATGTAAGAATGCGTCAAGCGTTTTAATAAAGGATTTATATTTAGACGCCAACCACACGCGGGTGTGGATGCATTCATTTATGTTTGTCTGAGATAGTTTCTTAGTTTTTGCTACCATTTTTTATACATCCTGCGCATTTTTTCTTCCTTGGCAAAGCGAAGGTGGCGTAAGACTATATTTAAACTTGCTAAGGAAATAAAAAAAAATGCTACAATGTTTTGGAGTGTGTATTCAAAACACCGCAACTTTCTGAATTTGTTCATCTAAATAGCGAATTAACTACTTTCATTGTTAAAAGATCAAAAACAGTTTGTGTAATTGTATGCTACTGTTAAAGCTTTTTTCTTTTTACTGGGAGTTTAACGACCACCGTGAGCAACTCAATGGGCTATATAAGTAGTCGCCCGTCCCTAATTTAGGGTCACTGGCCGCGGATGGCCTAGTGGGCAACGTTCGTGACTGCCACGGAAAGGACCTCAGGTTCGATCCCAGACAGGTACGAGCGCTCGATCCACTAAATATCCGCCGTGCGTCAGATGGGCACGTTAAGCCGTCGGACCCCGGGAACTGGTCCCCCGGTAATAAATAAGGGCGTCTTCCTCCCCCTTTCTACTTCGCTTCCGTGTCACTTTCCTATCGGGCGCTCTAGCCCAAATCTCCTAGCTTCCTATTTCTAAGGGTTGTTTAAGACCTGGGGTCAGACACTCCCTTCCTAAAATCCTCTACTTATGATCATTTGATCATTTAGGGTCACTGGTTCCAGAGAAGGAAGAGAGCCAGCGCCGCAAGACAAGCACAACATCCATGCCTCACCGGGATTCGAACCCAGCCCCATCTCGGACGAATGGTCATAAGCCAGCGCATAGACCACTGCGCCTCCGGGACTGCCTGTTAAAGCTCATCTTTGTTTTTTCGTTTGTTTGTCTGCACATATTGTGTGGTATTTTATTTTTAAATAAATGTGTAAGAATATAACTGGATATGCATGGAGGTGATATAAACCTTAAGTCCGTATTATTATAATGGGGGGGGGAGCCATACAAGTTAAAGTTTTTCGTTTAATTAAAACTACAACAGAACCTTTGTTATACGATTTTCTAGGGAAAACGTATAAATGAAAAAAAAGTATAAACGAAATTTAAAAATCTTGATTACTATTGGAAAATTTATGTTTTAAGTACAAGGTATTCCTTAATATTGATTTATTTAATGAGATGAATTGAATTAAACCTATTCTTGCACGATGGGAAGAAGTGATATTAAAACACCGATACTTAAAAACACTTTAATCACCAGTATCCAATAAAACCCTTCCAATAAAAACCACATAAGACCTTTCGGGTTCCGCAGCGGATCCCATCCTCAGATGAATTAAAACCAGAAGTCCAAGCAAGTTACAACTATCTTATATTGTGACCGCAATGTTACATTGGTGCAATGCGCAATGTTACAGGCGCGTCTTTGTATTCGTATGCAGGTGTTATTTGAAACCAAACCCCGCGAACTCAAAGAATAACACATAAGGAAAGTTATTCGTAATTAGAGTCCTAAGATAATGAACATAATATGTTGTCTCATAATCACAATTTACAAGAGTGATGGATTTTTTTTTTATTCAAGGTTTAACGAGCACCGTGAGCACCTCAATGGGCTATAAGCAGTCGCCCGTCCCTAATTTAGAATCACTGGTTCCAGGGAAGGGAGAGAGATACGAACTGTAAGTATGGCTCACCATACTTAGTTTATTTAAAAATAACAAATGTGAGACCACACGGCCTCAATTAGTTAAAAATACATACAACAATAACTCTGCAAGCACACATGCCCACGCTGTGATAAATTACAAAATTTAAACGATGGAAATGTGACGATTATAGTCTCACCTGTGACTCATGCAGTGAACAATATATATTTTATACAAGTTACAAAATTAAACTATGATAAAGTTACAAATTGCATTTCACCAGTGTCATATGTTAAATGAATATGATTGACACTGAACCTTCCATATGGAATTTTGACAATAAGATCACTAAACAAGATATCTACATTTGTAGAAAAGTGTTGCGAAACGCAACTATTTATGACTCCTGTTATGAGTAGCAAACTCACATGTAAATAAAGACAGATATGTACAGAATTGTCGATTTTCCTAATTAGTTGAGTTGCATTATAACTAAACATGATCAATCACCATTAAAAAAATGCAAATATACGGATTCAAAATATTATTTTAAACAATTCAAGTTTAAGTTTTATGTGTAAAGATAAATACAGACAGTTCACAAAGCCTCACGCTAAAACATTTGTCGTGAGCCGTCTCCAGTCACATGTACACACCTACAGTTCATTTGCGTTCCCACTACTGAACTAATTAAGTGAGGAACAGTCATACATGATTGATCGCCATTCAATGATACAATGCAAATGTACGTATTCAAATATGATCTTCTACAATACAAATTTAAGTTTAATAAGTATAGATATATACAATCAGTTGACAAAGCATCTATTTGAACATTCGTTGTATGCTGACTCCTAGACATATGAAAAAAACCGCACATGATATGAAATCTAAGATGAAGTGAAGCAGCGAAAAAGACACAATTGATGTTTCTCTAGAAGTGCACTATTGCAAACTTCTTACTTTATGATTATCACATATCAGGGCTATGAAAGTGCCTCGGTGTTAGAACTGGAGGCAAAACCACCTCCTTTGTGGCTCTCCTTCAAAATGCAATGACAAGTAGTATTATTTGACTAATGATAATGGTTAATAATTAGTAAACTCATGCGTTTTTACGAGCTTAAACTTCTACGTAATTCCGACCAACTGCTGTAGTTAGATTGTTGCCTAACTGAAATTGCGTTTGTTAGGGGCAAACAATGAACTTCAATTTTAGGACGAAAGGCACATTACACACTTATGAACGAAACCCAGGTAAACTGACTATATGCAACAAATTGTAAGTGCTTAAAAAACAAATGGCATTCTTAAAGATGGAAAGCACACCCTATATACTATTGGAGGAAGACCAATTCAAGTCGCAAAGAACTCCATTTAATCCTCAGTATGAGGAAATATACCGTACACTTAATACACTATAAAGGAAAGATGAACTTGTGACATTACATACACACACACAAAAAAAATTAACAAAGAATCTTTAAACGGAGAAGCAGCTATGGGCAAGCAGATCTACGCTGAAGACCCACGGGCAGCTCACAAAGCCACGCGCATCACCTCTGTCTGCTCCGCTTTACACGGTTAGATGAACAATTCGGTTAGATACTTCATACCAAGTTGATCCCGGGGACCACTCAGAATGAAAGATCCCTTGACTAGAGTTACAAGAGTGGGTTGCATATTCCGATGACAGACGTGTAGTTAATGCATTTTGAAAACGAAGTTGCAAAAGGTTACCCACTTCAGCAATGGAAGAGGTAGGAGAAATGTGTCTTATTGATTGCCAAAATCCATGAATTGAAAATTTTGCTAACACAAAAAAATACGAGCAGATGTTCGGTCGATGCTGTGTAACCCTGTCACGAGGGACCAAATAATTGAATTCATGACGAGAGTGCATGTGAGGACACACTTTGCCTACAAGGATGTTTAGAAGTTGAAATAACGGATCTAATACACAGCATGCGTTATAAATGTGGAAAGTGTCCCCGAAAACACCGCAGAAGGGGCAGTCCGAGGAGGTTCTGAGACCCCATCTGGCCAGCCTTTCCGGTGTTGGGAGTCTGTCCATCAAAAATCTCCACTGTATGTCACGCTCCTCCGGGAGGCCAACGGTGCGGTGCGGAGCACTCCACACCGCCCGTTCTACCCCCGGGGAATTGACGGGATGGAAATTGGAGAAGTCGAACCCAACAACAAGTGTTTATAAATAAAACTAGACCGGAGGTTGTGAAGTAACACTGGCCCAGACGGGTGGGATAAAGCAAACGGGAGGGATAAAGGAACTGACGCTTGAGGAATGAGACCCGATGAAGAAACAAAAATTGGAAATAAACGTTTCAAAGCAGAGTGTAAACAGGCCAATTTGTCCACATTCGTTGAAGAAATTGGAAGTGGTGCGGAAACAAATGGAAGTGAGAGCCATTGGAGATCAGGTCCCACTAGCTGCGCAACTGTCAGTATTCCAGCCTTAATCCATTCTGGGTACACAAAGGGATCACCTGATTGTTGATAAACTGTCGTGGAGTAGAACAAAGGCTCTTCGAGTAGTTCTTGGAGACAGGTGGGTGGAAGCCTTTGTAAAGCCAACTCCCTCCAGAATTTGATGGCTTCTTTTGCGACTGCAGGTAGACGTCGAGGAAGAAGAGTGAGTCGATCCATCTTTAATAGCACTTTAAATGTTAGATATATATTGTGCGGAGCGAGAATTGCATCCAGAGTGAGCACAGCCGATGAGGGTGGATAAGAGTATTGTCGGAAAAGAAATGCTAGCCGAGTCGCCCTGTACCGCAGTGCCACATCTGGTAGATTAACTCCACTCCATGGCACCGGCAGCGACAGGACTCTCAGCGCTACCCAGTGTTTCCTGTGCCATATGAACGAAGAGATTTCTGAATAGATTGTGGAAAGAAACGTAGCTGAAAAAACCTGTGACGTCCAATTATATAGAAAGAGGGGAATAAGGTAAGTCGCGACGACTCGCACCCGTCCTCGTACCGACATGCAGTTTCGGACGCGTTTCCATCGCGCCAGTAAACGTTGAAAAGTGGAAAGAAGAGATATATTATTGTTGTTAGTGCGGAGTGAAGACCGGCCAACCGAGACCCCCAGAAAACGCTGAGTGATATTTGACCAATTTGCGCCCCAGGGCCGATCAGTACGGGAGCTCCACGCCCCGCACCACAACCCGGAGCACTTGGTTGCGTTCAGCGCTGCCCTGGACGCCTCCGCATAGTCGGCATAACAGGAAGATAGCTGTGAAAAGGAAGATTCAGAGCGGATAAAGACCGTGAGATCATCAGCATACGCCGTAAGCACGGCCACATGATGACGACTCACGGAGTTAATGAGAGTGGGGATGGTGTAAGTCCATTACGGAGTAGGACAAGAAAAGGTTCGAAGGCTAGCGAAAACAGCTGTCCTGAAAGGGGGCATCCTTGCCGAATACCAGCAGAAAACGGTATACCCCCAGACAGCAGTGCTGCAGTACGAACGTGGACAACGGAATCTGTGTAGAGATTTAGGATAATTGAACAAAAACTGTCTGGAAATCAAAAAAACTGTAAGGTTTGAAAGAGGTAAGGATGTGCAACTCGATCGAACGCCTGGCGCTGATCAAGTGAAAACACCGCCAGGGGCTCGACCCGCTGCTCAGCCAGAACGACCATATTCTGAATTAAATGAATTGAATCATGAATAGATCTTGATGGAATTGAATAAGCTTGGTCTTCATGTATTACGTGAGGTAAAACTGAGTTGAGTCTGAGGGCCAGAATTTTCGTGTACAGTTTATAATCGGAGTTTAGGATGCTAATGGGTCGCCAGTTGTTCAGGTCGAGCAAGTCTCCTTTCTTTGGCAGAAGGCGGATGTATGCAACGGTGAAAGTTGACGGAATAGGGTGACCATTAAGAAGAGCATTAAAACAAGATTGTAGAAGTGGCAGAAGTAACGGAGCAAAAGCACGATAGAAAGAGGTAGAGAGACCGTCAAGGCCAGGAGCTGAATGTTGATTGAGAGTGGATAAAGCATTTTTTATCTCAACGTCAGAAATTGGAGAAATGAGGGGAGAAAAGAGATGAGACGGAACCTTGGGCAGGTTGGCGAACAGTGGGGAGGATAAATTATAGGAAAGTAGGGGTGGGTTAAAACGTTCACGGAAATAATCGTGGATCACAGAGCCCAGGATAGTAGGATCGTTAGTAACGGTTCCGTCTTGGAGAGTAAGATGGGTGAGGGAGGCCCTCGAATGGAGACACTGCTCAACCCCAGCGAGTGCGCACACATTCTGGACCTCATTAGTGAATTCCTGGAACTTGAGCCTTCGCAGTGCCTGGCCCGCGTCCTGTTCCAAAAGTTTTCTTAACGCTGCTTTTGTTGAACTATAGGTGGCAGACCCCACTTCCAGACAATCAAGGGATGCTCGTAAATGTGCAATTTTCATGGAACGATTAAAATTATAACTCCCTGAAAAACGTCGAGCAAAAGCTATAATCTGATTTTTTGTTGTGGTCCAGTGGGTTATCGGGGCGTCAGCAGAATTCAAATTATTTTTTGCTGTTTGAAGAATCTGAGTGACTGTATTGTTGAACTCCACATCTTGTAATAGGTAATCCGGAAGAGACCAAACATGATATTTCGGGATATTTGTGGTTGGTAACATGAAGGAGATTGTACATATGGAGTGATCTGAGGAGATTGTGGGGAGATATTCCGCCTTTTGGACCGCGGTACAGAAATGTTCAGAAACGTAGAATCTGTCAAGGTGAGCCTCCGCCTGCTCTGTGGCTACCGGTGACCTCCAGAAAAACACCGGAGTGGATAGGTGGTATTCACGATACACATCGCTTAACGTAGCATAGTTGACTAATGTTGTTAGAGCTGAAACTAAGGCCATCCTATACTCAGTCGAGTGGTTTCGATCTAGATCTGGCTGCAGGGTACAGTTGAAATCGCCCCCAAAACAATGACATCGTTGGATGGGATCGTTTCGAAAAGCGTAATTAATGTTTCGATGAGTGAAAGTGCGTCTGCATTTGAATTTTGCATATGAATATTAAAAAGATGAAAAGTTAAACCTGCAACAATAATACTAAGCGCCAAGAAGATGCCTTCAAATCGTGCGATCTCCCTGATGCTAGCAAATGTATACGAGAGTTTATTATGCACTGCGATGGCAACCTCTGATCCGGGTCGACTCCCATAACAGTGAAAGAATTTGTATGGCCACACCCTCCAACGGTGCATCGGGGTCACAGGAGTACAATTGGTTTCCTGCAAATACAGGATTTCAGGCAGGGTTGGGGAGAGATCCTCATAAGCAAGAGAGTTCGCAAATTCTTTTGCGAACTCTCTTGCTTATGACCCTCTGCAATTGAAGGAAGAGAAGTTAACTTGTTTGGACATTCACCGAGTCACACAGCTGCTTCTCGGCGTTTGATAAATAATAAGAACTTTTAGCTTGGTAACGTGGCAAATACGAACGAAGGCGATGCTTCTGTGGAGTGACTTTAGTAAAAAACTCATAATATGCTTGTAATTGTTTATATCCGGCTTCAAAGTCCACCGGATGCTCTTGATGAAATTCTTTGGTGAAACACTTTTGCCCCTGTTTCTCTGTAAAAAAGTTTTTCAAAATGTCTTTTGAGTACGGTTCCGTCGGGCGTGGACACATGTCCACTAGATCATTCATATTACAATGCACTGGAATCGGCACTGATGCTGTACTTGCTTTACGTGTTAGTCCGGTGATAACTCGCTTTGAACCAGCTGTTGAAGTGGATGGTCCTCCACTCACTCCACCATCCACTGATTCAGTGGAATGAGCGGTTGTTAGTTTTCCTGATTTTGAACGCTTATGCTCAGTTATATCAGGCGATGAGCCACAACGCTTTGACATGCTGAGGCAATCTGTAGTGGTGTGCTCCATTGGCTCTGAATCAGCTGGAAGGTTAAGTTTCGCAGACGTGGTGATCTCTCCATCTGTCTCTGGCACTGAAACTAACGAAGTGTTCAGTGGTTGTTCCTCTAACTCTTCAATATGAGTCTGTGTTTCATCACGAGTGATTCCACCAGTACCAATGTCTGTAGACTCTTCTACGATAGGAATGCAGATGTCCATGGAAAGTCCACCTTCACTATCAGTAACAGGTGGCTGTTCATTGATGATATCGCTTGGAATTGCAGGTATTGTTGCAGGATGCAAGAATTGATCGTCCAGAACCTTAGTAGATTTGGAGTTCTCTACAGCCTCATTTCCACCGGCGTTATCCGCTGACTGATGTGGTGTCATAGATGTGGTCGTTGAAGCCATCGTTGGCTTGGTTGTCGTTCTCTGTGGAGCTGTTGAAAGAACGACCTCAGTTGTTGTTCGATAATTTGGGCATTGTTACCTTATGTGTCCAGCCGCACGGCAATAAATGCAGTATTTATCCGAGAAAATTTGGAACATGTAAGATCTCGTTCCCAGTATCACAGTTCCTTGAGTTGGGCACTCCGTCTTGGCATCCTCAGAGGCGAAGACCACTCTGACCTGTCTTTTGAGTCCTGTAACATGCTTGTATGGAGAGTCTCTTGGGGCGTCGGACACTCGTTGGACTGTGCCAAGGACTTTGCACCATTCATTGACTGTAAGTAGTAATGCCTCATCCGGTACCTCAAGCGGTACCGGGTAAAACGTAATCCACACTGGGTGATTTGTCAGGGTAGTGGGATAAAGTGTACGGGATTTGATTGTGATCTCACGCTGCATAACATTTTCAACTGACGATGCTTGTTTAAAGAGCACTGAGATACCTCGAGTGCATCGCGTTACTCCCTCCATCGCCTCTTTCGGAAGTAATTGCTCCAATGCTTCTAGGTACTTTGGGATGGGAGTTTGAGGTAATGCTTCAAAAAGCACAGTACGATTTAATAAGCTCGTATGTTGCCTTCCCACAGGCGAATCAGACATAATGACAATTGATACTCCCTTCTCATTTACATTTACCACTGACTCAGAATAAAGTGCTGAACGTGACGATGCAGCTGCCGGATTTACTGCTTGCGCAAAACTACGTATAGCTTTGGGCGGAGATTGAAATTGTAGCATTTCCTCTACATTTTGTTGACCTGAAGGTTTTCTCATGTCAGCTGCCTTTTTATTTGTAAGTGCAATAGGGGATTTTCTCGTGGCCAGCATATTAGGGGATTGGCAATCCATTGCTGGAAAGGCTTGATTGAAATTGCTTTCAAGAAAGTGATCTTCAGCTATTTTGTCATGCTTCGGTCGAAGTGGTGACGAACCATTGCACCTGCTGTTAATGACGTAGCTCGAAGAAGAGGTACTTCCTGATTTGAAGCAGCTGGGTTGCTGCAACCGGAAGCCGCCATTTGCATTCGTGCAAAAGGTAAACAAACGCCTTGCGAAGTGATTAAATGAGTATAATAACAAAATTAGTGCTTACCAACAGGAAAGGACGACACCGGAGGTTAGTTGAAACCTTCAAACACAAACCAGGTTAGCTGAAACACAAACACAACTCTATAAACTAGAAAATAACTTCAATTTTTCAGGAGCTCGAAATTACGTGACTGAGGGAGAGAGCCAGTGCCGTAAGACAAACACAACATACATGCCTCACAGGATTCGAACCCGGACCCTTCACGGGTGATCATAAGCCAGCGCTTAGACCACTGCGCCACCGGGGCGGCACAAGAGTGATGGTCTAACAAACAAAGTAATGTCTACTTACTCATTTTCATTGTTATCCTCGAGCAACCTCTTCCAGGGAAATGGAATTAATTTCGGTAGATCATCATTGCAGCATCTGGTGCCCAGGTTAAAGATGTGCGTACTCTCCATAAATTGTATACTGCAACCAGTTCTCGGTATCGCTAGCAATGTATAACCCGACCAATCTAGGTAATAAACTCCTGTATTCACTAATCGTGCCAAAGCTGTAGATTCTGCCCCCATTTTAACATTGTATTGATGCTCTCTGACACGAGTGCTCAATGTTCTCTTTGTAGATCCTACATATATCTTTTGATACTGCACAGGGTCCTCCTTTCTTAATGAAATCTGGTATACACCGTATTTATCGCCCACTAACGTAGGGTATTTTTCATTCTTGACCATAGATAATATATTAGATGTTTTGATTCCTATATTTAGTCAGTTTCTTCCACATGCACTCTTTATGATGTTTAAAATATTTGGGATATAATCCATGAAACCAATAAATTGACGTTGTTGGCCCTCCCGCTGCAGCGTAGATGCTAGTGATCTCATTATTCCACGCAGCAGTCTATCTACCGTCAACCTGGAGTATCCGTGTCCAAGCGCTATGTCGTAAACTCGTGACAACTCCTTACGTCGCAAACTATGTGATGACGAGTGTGCAAACGCCCGTTTCAGATAAAACCTAAGTGCTGAATAATTTCTGGCTAGTGGGATGCGCCGAATCCATGGGTATTATACTAGCTTTGTTAGATGGTTTCTTGAACACTGAGTATGTCACTGCTTCAGATGTAGGAGTGCGACGCAGCGTAAAATCCAAAAATAACAGGGACCACTCTTCCTCCTTTTCGCATGTTAACTTAATTGAAAGGAATCTAGTTGACAACGATTCTCTAAAGTCATTCAAGTCGTCTTGATTAGTTGGACAAAAGATCAGTACATCGTCTATGTATCTCAGATACAATAGTGGTTTCGTACGAAACACCTGGATAACAGATTCCTCTAAATATTGTAACACCACCTCCGCCAAGATCAGTGAGAGCGGCGAGCCCATGGGGGACCCCCTCTATCTGCTGGTAAAAACAATTATTGAATTTGAAATATGATCTCCGATGCACTAACCTTAGGGCTGTCACAATAGATTGGATCTCTTCAGCCGGTACCTGACCCAAGCTAGTTAATTTTTCTTCAATTATTCTGTGTGCTGTTATAATGGGAACATTAGGAAATAACGCCTCCGCGTCCAATGAAGCCATAATGAAGTCCTTACTCTTTAAATCAACTGCCTTGATTCTATCCAGCGCCTGTATAGACCTCTTGGTTGAATATCTTGAGCTCGTGGTCAGGGGTTTCAAATAGTTTGCCAACGCTTTCTCGAGTGGGCGCGTGGGGCTATGACCACTTGATACAAGTGTGCGAAAGGGATGCCCAACTTTGTGGGTTTTAACTTTACCGAAAATTTCGGAAGTTCTGGGACCCCATGGTGCGTTCATTCGGGTAATGATGGCTTCAGGTAATGCGCTTTATTTTTTTAATTTAGCCACGGCTAATATAGTTGCCGACGTGGGGTCATAAGAAATTTCCTTATGCTGAATTTTGTCTATTGCCTCTTTCATTTTATCCATATATATGTGCCTATCCATTATAATCAGTTGGGAAGCTTTGTCCGCTGTAGCGACTGACAAATTGTTTTTTTTTTCTCATTTCCCGCAATTGTTTAATCTCTTTCCGGTATAATTTGTAATTGTGCATATCATTTTTTTTTGTTGGAAGTTTAACGACCACCGTGAGCAACTCAATGGACTATAAGAAGTCGCCCGTCCCTAATTTAGGGTCACTGGTTCCAGGAAAGGGAAAGAGCCAGTGCCGTAAGACAAACACGACATCCATGCCTGACGGGATTCGAACCCGGACCCCTTTCGGACGAATGATCAGAGGCCATCGCTTAGACCACTGCGCCACCGGGGCGGCTGTGCATATCATGCAGCTTATCAACCGAAGTCTTAAAAGCCCTAACCACGTTATGCCTTGCGGGTTCCCTTTCTGGTGAAGGCAAGTTCTTAATAAGGCTTCTGCTTGGGTACTTACCCTAATCTTGTTCAACCCCAGAATAGGGTACGGAAATTTCGGACCTCTCCTCAATGCCTTTTTCTGAATTTGGGTTTTTAAAGGCACGGAACTTTGGTTCACAAATGGCAAAACTTATGTTCCGAGTCCCTAATGGCAAAACTTATGTTTCGAGTCTATATGTTGCGCCTTTAATTGTACATCTAGAAGGCGTCAGTGGTCGAAGAAAAGCAGTAGACATAGTACAAATCAGAAACTGTAAAGCAAAGCAGCACAATATCGAGAGCGTAAGACGATGGAGATGGCAAAAGGCACGTAAAGAAGGCGGACGATAGGAAGATGCGAGGTAATGATGTCACTGGAAGAACGGCGAGAAACAGATGGAGAACAGTAACGATGACCTCACCCAAGGACCACTATCAGAGGGTGACGTAAATGGGAAGGCGTGTAGATAACAGGAAGATAAGCACAGAAGGCAACTGAATAGAATGCTGGAGAAAAGACAGAAGGAAGTCAAGGCAAGTCACGATGGGCAGATGTAAACATACACACCGAGATTTTTTTTTTTTTTTTTTTTTTTTTTTTTTTTGAGGTTTAACGACCACCGTGAGCAACTCAATGGGCTATAAGCAGTCGCCCGTCCCTAATTTAGGGTCACTGGTTCCAGGGAAGGGAGAGAGCCAGTGCCGTAAGACAAACACAACATCCATGCCTGACCGGGATTCGAACCCGGACCCCTTACGGACGAATGATCAGAGGCCAGCGCCTTAGACCACTGCGCCACCGGGGCGGCCACACCGAGATGAAAAATGAAGAAATATCGGTATAAAATTCACTTACTGGTGCTGAAAAGTAGCTGGGAAGATTGCTGGCAGCTTATTACTTGAACAGGGTATACAGGAAAGGAACAGCAGGCACTGGAACATGTACTTCGGCGCACGCTTCAGAAACGCAGTAGGGCGTGGTCGGCAATTAATATTTTGATAAAATTAAAAGTAAATATGTACTTTCCGACTCGGAAAAGTAGCAAGAAAGGTAGCACATACCCTTATACACACACGGAACACAGAAGTCGGGAGCAATGGTCTCTTTGACCGAGCAAACTGGGAGAAAATTGAGGAGCTCAAGAGGGCACGTCCAACGACAGTTTTGTCTCAATGGAAGCATTTTTAGTCAAAGTTATGAGGATAATGGCTGTGGAATAAATTTCGTTACTGTGCCCTGACCATTGACTCCATTTCGATTATATTAAACAGAATTGGTTCAGTATCCCTCCGGAACAACATACTAAAGTTTTGTCGCAATAGAAGCATTTTTACTCAAGCTATGGGGGATAATGGCTGTAGAATAAATCTCACTCCTTTGCCCTGACCTTGGACCCTATTTCGATTATATTAAACAGAATTGGTTCAGTATACCTCCGGAACAACATACTAAAGTTTTATCACAATAGGAGCACTTTTAGCGAAGTTATGATGATAATGGTTGTGGAATAAATCCTGCGCCCTCGCCTTTTACCCTATTTCGATTGTATTAAACAGAATTGGTTCATATATATCAAATACGTGGAGATAATGTAAATGGACGATGTCATCGCTCTTTCCACGTTATTTTTTAAACAACGCATAGCGTTGTTTAAAAAATCACGTGCAATTGGTTAAGAATTGGTTCAGTATACCTCCGGAACAACATACTAAAGTTTTGTCGCAGTAGAAGCATTTTTAATCAAAGTATGAGGATAATGGCTGTGGAATAAATCTCGCTCCTGTGTCCTGACCTTTGACCTCATTTTGATTATATTCAACAGAATTGGTTCAGTGTACCTCCGCAACAACATAATAATGTTTTGTCGCAATCGAAGCATTTTTACGTAAGTTATGACGCATAAGGGCAATGGAATAGATCCCGCTCTTATGTCCTGACCTTTGACCCCAGTTCGCCCATTTTCAATAGGGTTCGTCCCCAGGTTATCCCCTACCACATATTAAAATTTCATCGAAATCGAACCATTTTTACGCGAGTTATCGTGCGGACAGTCAGACAGACGGACAAAGTTGGAGCATATACGCTTCTTCAACCTATGGTTGGAAAGCGTAAACAAGTTAGTAAAATGATCCAATGCGTTGATTATGATACGCCTTCCAACATACCAGAAATCATTACTCAAGTGATTTAAAAATGGCTGTGTAATAGATCCTGCTCGTGTGCCCTGGCGTTTGACCCTATTTCGATTATATTAAGCAGAATTGGTTCAGTATACCTCCGGAACAACATACTAAAGTTTTGTCGCAATAGAAGCATTTTTAATCAAAGTATAAGGATAATGGCTGTGGAATAAATCTCGCTCCTGTGTCCTGACCTTTGATCCCATTTCGATGATATTCAACAGAATCGGTTCAGTGTATCTCCGCAACAACATAATAAAGTTTTGTCACAATCGAAGCATTTTTACGTAAGTTATGACGCATAACGGCAATGGAGTGGATCTCGCTCCTATGTCCTGACCTTTGACCCCATTTCGCCCATTTTCAATAGGGTTCGTCCCCAGTGGTCCCCTACCACATACTAAAATTTCATCGAAATCGAACCATTTTTACGCGAGTTCTCGTGCGGACAGACAGACGGACAGGCGGACAGACGGACAAAGCTGGAGCATGTACGCTTCTTCAACCTACGGTTGCAAAGCGTAAGAAAATACCGGACGAGCAGGGTGAGATATGACTCACGGCACATGCGTAGTAGGTTACAAGGAAAACCTGTGCCAAACCGCTTCCTGTTGTGTCGCCCAATTCCGAACTCATGCAACCAGTGTCGGTACTTATTGATCACAACTCATAACTTTGAAATATTTTAAGCTTTGTACCTACATGCAAAACCGTGAATGAGGGAGTTAGTCGGATACACAGCCTCCTACTTTTGTAGAGACAGAATTTCATATCTGCTGGAAATGTTAGGTCAATTCTGCATCTTTTATTCTTTTTGCTTACGTAAAAAGTTCTGGGAATTTTTACTGAAGATCTATAGATAAAAAAAAAAAAAAAAAAAAAGGAATTTGGGCAATTCTAGAATCGATGGCAGAATTTCTTGCTTGAATGATACGGTTTCAGTTATCAGAGCGGACCAGAACCTTGATCCAAACTGTAGCCACGATAATGCAACTCAGATAAATCAGCAGGTCCGGATTAAGGAGGGGTCCAACGGGGCTATAGTCTAGGGGCCCACCATTAACCAAGGGCCCGGAAGGCATGCCGCTGCACCACAAATATACACAGCTTATATAATCATCAACAACAATAACAACCATTATCAATCAGCTGCTGGATGAAGGTCTCCCCAAGTTTCTTCCACAACGGTCTGTCTTGCGCCAGTCGCCTCCATGTCATTTCATCCACCCATCTCCCACGTGGTCTTCTTCTGGGTCTTTTCCTGTCCCTTGGAATCCAGTCTAGAATTTCGGTTGTCCGTCGGTGGTCCGTTCTTCTGGCAACATGCCCAACCCATTCCCATTTCAGGGATTTCACTCTGATCATGATGTCTTCCACTCTTGTCATTTTCCTTATCCACAAGTTCCTCTTCTTATCTCTCCTGGTTACACCAAGCATGCATCTCTCCATGTCTCTTTCAATTGACTGCAGTCTTTGTATGTATTTTTTAGTAAAGGTTCACGTCTTTGCTGCGTACCTAAGCACTGGAAGGATGCATTGATTAAACACTTTTTTTAAAGACATAATGGCACATTGCTCTTGAAAATTGTACTGCTTCTTCGAAAAGCTATCCAGCCAAGTTTTATAAGTCGATTAATTTCTTCATCAATGTGACCTTTGCTGGATATCTGCTGTCCAAGGTAAATATGTAGGTATTGGTTATCTCCAGCTCTCCCCAATCAATCGATAAATCTTCATTTCTTGCAAAAGCATTGTACATCAGTTTTGTCTACTGAAAGTTAATTTTCAATCCCACTATTTTGCTCTTGTGAGCAAGTTCCTGGACCACACTCTGCAGTTCTGAAGAGGCAGTTGCAAAAATGAGACGACGCCATCAGCAAAACAAAGGTGATTTAAATAATTTCCATTACGCTTTATCTCTTTGTTTTCCAAGTTCACTGATTGAAAGACATTTTGCAATGTGGCATTAAAGAGTTTGGGAGGTGTGGTGTCATTTTTTCACTCCCTTTCGAATTTTTATTGTTGCTGTATCCTCAAATAACCGAACCTTAGCACTTGCATTTTTATAGATGTTACTAATACTAGTGTATGCTGCTTCAATACCGCAAGGTTTTAACGCCACTGTACCTGCTGATGGTTTCACTGAATCAAAGGCCTTTTCATAATCGATAAAATCCGTACGTAATGGCTCATATTCCCTCGTTCTTCCAATTAGTTGTACACAGTGTGACGTATTACAAAGGTGAAAACATGTGTCAAGACGACAAATCTGCAGCGAGACATTTTGTCCGCGTAGCTCAGTTGGGAGAGCGACTTATTCCGGAGTGAGGAGACACGGATAAACTTGTGTTTTCACATTGGCACCCGATTGTGGAAAATGGATCCACTGGTCGTTGGATTCTTCGAAAAATGTGTGATGTTTGTTCCACACATTTTTTGGAAGTAATGAAAAATTCCTACTTCGCTTCAAAGAAAAGAATAAAAATAAGAGGGAGATGATGTGACGTACACTGAAGAGCAATTGAATTAGAGATACCTGTCTAGTAACGTGTGGCACCACCTTTCGACCTGATGACGGCGGCGATTCGTATCGACATGGACTCGACAATACACTGGAAGCTTTGAGAAGCCATACGGATCCACGACCCCTCAACAAGCTCCCACAGTTCACGAAGATTTGATGGAGAGGGGTCAGAGCCTCGAACACCTCTCTCGATGGCATCCCAGATGTGCTCGATGGTATTGAGGTCAGGTGACCTAGCTGGCCAAAGAAGCGAGGTCACGTCAGTGGAGTGTTCATCCAACCATTCGGATACAATTCGGGAACGATGGCACGGTGCATTGTCTTATTGCAGAATGAGGTTCCCAGTGGGATGTTGAAGACGCACAAACGGGAGCAAATGGTCGTCCAGGATATCCCGGTAACGTTAACCTGTGAGGGACGATGTCACACGTACCAGGGATCCCATTTCAGTCCACGTAAACAGTCTGCAGACGAGAATGCCACCCCCACCAGCTTGAAGAGTACCCTGCTGGCAAGAAGGATCCGTCGCTTCATGTGGTCCTGCCATCCGCATGTACCAACGTGAATCTCGACTCATCAGTCCAGGCAACATTTTCCCACATGTCTAGGGTCCAGTGGCGATGTTTCTGCGCTCATGCTAATCTTTGCACCCTGTGATGTGCAGTCAGCAGCGGTACCCTCGTGGGACGATGGCTTCTGTACCCAATAGTGAGGAGATGGTTCTGGATGGTGTGGCTGCTTACACGTTTTTGTGCACCAGCGTTAAATTGCCGAGTGATTTCTTGAACTGGGGCCCGTCTATCCGCTGTTACAATGCGAGCTAGCCGACGATGACCCCGCTCATCCACACGCTGTTGTCCACGACAGTTGGCCCTTGCAGGGATGGTTTTACCGAATTCGATGTGCTCACGGTGCACCCGTGCCACAGTGGCTCGTGAAAATCCCAGTGGGCCGCCCCGGTGGCGGAGTGGTCTAAGCGATGGCCTCTGATCATTCTCCCAAAAGGGGCGAAACCCGGTCGGGCATGGATGTTGTGTTTGTCTTACGGCACTGGCTCTCTCCCTTCCCTGGAACCAGTGACCCTAAATTAGGGACGGGCGACTGCTTATAGCCCATTGAGTTGCTCACGGTGGTCGTTAAACCTCCAATAAAAAAAAAAAAAATCCCGGTGCCTGCACGACTTTCGAGATGGAGTGACCCATTCGTTGGGCCCTGACAATTTGCCCACGATCAAATGCGCTTAGATCCTTCGTCTTACCCATACTGCGTCCGACTCTTACTGATTCCCGTCGCATCACTCCTTATATTGTCGGATTGCTGCATACGTCATGTCGTTTTCGTTTACAGGGCCGCCCACAGCGCCACATTTGCATAACGCCATCTGTCTCTAATTCAATTGCTCTTCAGTGTATATTTCCTCCAGCGATATCGACCCTGCAACTCAGCCACCGTTAGACAAATTCCGACAATGCGCTTTATTTTTTATATCTCAAGAGAGTTTAAGTTTCATCTTCCCTCCCCTCCGTTTTTCATATTTTGAATATTTTTCTTTTTCAGCATGGAGAAATTGTTCATCAGTGAAGTAAATTATCAAAAGGAATGGAAATAGATTGCGAAACTTGCATCTGTATTCGTGGATGAATATAGAGTGTAGTTGAACACAGAACCCTCCTCCCAGATGAGTCTTCAGCCTCCCACCCTGGTTCTGAGACCTCGAAACGGCCCTGTCTTCACGAATGATTTTCTCGTAAAACAAGAAAGCAAAACAAAATTTAATCAATTTTTTTAAACCCCGAATGAAAACAAAATGAAATAAGATAAATGTATAACGGCTCGTCATTACAACGATTTTTTTTTTCAGTCTTCTCGCAGGCTTTTAGATCCGGCAACAAACCTACGTTTTATACGGCCGTGAACCCCAGTGTAAAAAAAAAAAACATTAAAAATGTAAGGTTTTATTAAAATTTTACTAGATACAGCCATGAATTCGCTTAACCCTTTCGCTACCACAACGCCCGGCCATTCACACGACCACAAGCGCCCAGGTTGCCCGATAACTCGACTTAAGGGGGTACCTCAAAGGAAAATCTACCCCATTCGTGCGATGGAAATTCGTTCTATATGCATTTTATCAAAGATTATTGCGTTCTGGCATCCAAAATTTTAAGGGCAAATAAATAGTGGTCTTAGCTACTCGTAATATATAGCTGTGATTTCGAAAAATTTGCCAGAATTTTTTTTTTTTTTAAATTCAGTTTATCTCAGTCGGTGCCAAATAACTCTTCCCGATTGAGATGCATTGAATTTTTAAACCATTTCTGGCATTTCTTTTCAAAATCTCATATGGATCATGTTAGCTAAGGACTTGATTTATTTGCACTTAAAATTTCGTAGACCAGAACGCAATAGTCTTTGAGAAAATGCATGTAGAACGAATTTACATCGCAGGTATGGGGTAGATTTAAGTTTGAGGTCCCCCTTAAAACTAAACTTAATGGTAATTTCGAAGGTCATGCTAATGAAAGAATCGAGAGTTCAAGGTAAATCAGGCCTACCCGTTAGCCGAATGGTCATCAGCGCGAGATACTGGATGACCAACTGTGTAGGGTACGAGCTGAAGTCCCGGATGAGTTAGCGCTATCTCTGTCCTAGAACCAATGACCCGAAATCAGGGATGACGACTTCTTAAAGTGCTTGCAGGGATCGTTAACGACCCCCCCCCCCCAAAAAAAAAAGATACAGTTAAATTAGCAATATTTCGAAGACAGATGGGTCTTATTAGTTGCTTTTTAAAACATGCTACTGAAAATCTTCCGAATGAAAAAACTACAAGTTTAAAAAAAATCATATGATATTAGTCCGAGTTTTGAGAAGTTCCATATACTAATGAAATTTTTCAGAAATCTGATCCCAAGTGGCTGTAGCCTTTCTTTCCTTTCATTCATTTTTTTCCCAACCAAAGAAAAAGCACGGCAGTGAATTGGGCATTCTGCCAGACAGTTTACGTTCGCAGAAGTTAATGATCCTAGGTGTCGATGGTTTGTTAATTGCTAGAGAAAATTAAATACAGCTAAAAAAGTCGATTGCGATTTCATATTTTAAAGATTAAAATCACATTCGATACGCTTATAAACTTTTCTTCAACGTTTTGCTGGGCAGCCATTAGTTTAAATCGATGAGAACTCTATGTGGTACCTGCTGATCTGATATTCAATTCTTGTACGCCAAGAAAGAGGAATTTTACAACAATGATATAGCGCCAGCAAGAGTACCGCTTATTTGCCAGAAAAATCATTTTCCATAAGGTCTCTTCTCTGAAATTTACTTGACGGAAAGGCTCATTTCATCGAAGGGTAGTTTCACCGAAAAGTTCATTTCGCTGAAGGAACTTTTCATCGAAACAATTGCTTCACCGAAATATGATTTTACTAAAAGTTCGTATCATCCAATTGTTTTCTTCTGCAACAAGAATAAAAAAAACATGCACCACTTCACTTCGCGCATCTGATCCAACCGTAATTTATTAAATACTAACTCAGTAGACAGAACATTAGAGATAGCGATGATGGGCAGTTGACATGGGCATCCCCCTTGCAAAGTGGAACAAACCCAAACCGAACGCAGGCGATAAGTCGGCGGACAGCAGGGCTTCTCAACAGTGGGGCCAGGGGGTGGCATAGTGGTCAACTTCGTGACTGCGAAGGAGAAGACCTCGGGTTCGATCCCAGGCATGTATGAACGCTCGAACCACTAAATATCCGTCGAGCGTCGAATGGGCACGTTAAGCCGTCAGGCCCCGGGTACTAGCCCCCCGGTAGTAAATAAGGGCGTCTTCTACCTCGCTTCCGTGTGACTTTCCTATCAGGCTCTCTAACCCAAATCTCCTAGCTTCCTATTTCTAAGGATTGTTTAAGACCTGGGGTCAGACACTCACTTCCTAAAATCCTCTACATATGATCTGATCTGATCTTCCCAACACTGTATCGCAATCGACGAGCATGGGTAAACGTGGAGATCTGAGCGACTTTGATCATGGACGCATTGTCGGCGCAAGACAGATAGGTCATTCTGTTGCCCAAGTAGTAAGAACCTTTGGTTTCCCGAGGGCAACCGTATCAAATGTGTACCGATAGTATACCATCGACGGACCGCCCAGATAGCAAGCTGTGGCCAACCTTACGTCATTGATGATCGGAGTCGACGTAGACTATCCAGACTCGTATAGACCGACCGCTTGGCAACGGCGGAGCAAATCACATCCAGGTTAAATGTCGGAGGCCCAAGCAGCGTCAGAGAGCGAACGGTATGACGCACGCTGCATACTTTGGGCTATGGGAGCCGATGTTGTACTCGTGTGACACTGTTGATTGCTCGTCATCGGAAATTATACCTCGCCTGGTGCCGGGAACTTCAAAACTGGACTATTGCAGAGTGGCACCGCTTCATGTGGTCAGATGAATCCCGTTTCCAGCAGTGCCGAGCTGGCCAGTGGGTGCGGGTGTGACGTCGATAGCTCTAGGCCATGGCCCAGGTCGGCTCTGTTCAAGGCCATGTGGCTCTGTGATAGTTTGAGACCTCTTATGGGACACATTAGGTCCCTTAATGTGTCTAGAAAGGTCCTTAGCCGCTGCGCGCTTCCAGCTTGCACTGACTGATCACCTACATGTTTTCATGGCCTTCGCGCATCCAGAGGCCGATGGTTTATTCCAGAAGGACAATGCGTCGCCCCATCGGGCCGCAACCAGTCAGACATGGCTCCAGGAACACTCATCTGAGTTTGGAACCATCCAGTGGCCCCCATGGTACCCGGATTTAAACCCTGGGACTCCGTGGAGCGGAACATCATATCTATGAATCCGGGACAGACGTCTCGGGCAGAGTTGTGGTTAATGCTGCAACAGGCATGGCTGGCATTACCTCCGGAAACCCTCTGGCATCTGGTGTTATTCGCTCTAGAAGAGGACAAACACGCTATTAGGTAGATATCTACGTACAATGTTTTGTCCATTGAGTGTACACTGAAGTAGCAAATTAGTCGGAACACCTGCCTAACAATATGTTGAGCCGCCCTTGGCTTTCAAAATAGCCTCGATTAGATTTGGTATGGATAAATCGAAATGCTGGCATCGTTCTACAGACATGGTCAGCCAAGCGAATGTGATGGTGTCCGTCAATTGCCGAATGTTGGCTGAAGGAGAATCTCTGTTACGAATGGCTCTCTCAATTACATCACATAGATGTTCAATTGGGTTAAGATCTGGCAACTGTGGGGACCATTTCAGTCCTTTAAAGTAACTGTGGTGCTCCTGGAACCATTATGTCACGATTCATGTCTTGTGGTATGGCGCATTGTGGTGCTGGAAGGAGCCCTGCACATCAGGAAACACCATGTGCATGTATGTACGTGTGTGCCTAGTCCGCAATGATGTTAAGATAGCTCATGCTGTTTCAATTTCCATTTTCCTATCGGGGTCATTAGACTCTCACTTCTGCTTCTAGTGCGCCGCCCCTGAGGCCAAGGTAAACTGTTGTCCAAAATTAACGTGACAAATACAAATTCGAGAACATGTCCAAAATGAGACAAACTATTGTAGAGATTTTTCAGGGACACGTGTTAGATGAAATGCTAAGTCGACATTCACCAGCCGCATTGTGCTGGCTCCTATGGAAATATACGCAAATGACGACCATGCGTCATCTAGCTGGAACGCACGCGACCCTGATAAACGTGGTTCTGAGAGGGGTGCTGCAATTGAAGCTGAGGTAGGACTGTTGAAGAATGACTCTTTACAGTATAGAGCGATCGGTAGGTTGGAAGCAGGGCAATAGGAAGCTGAGCTAGCAAGATGGCTGAATGTATCGAAGCAAGTGGCCTCCAATCTCTGGGGACAGTTCCAGGGAACAGAACAATAAGGAGAAAGCCGGGACAAGGACACCCACGAATTACAAAAAGCCAAGATGACCTGTATTTGTCTCTAACAGGTCGCCGCCATATCCAGGAAACTGTCGCAAGAGCTCCCCTCTGCTACGGGAACCGCAATATCGAGGCAAACAGTTTAGAAGACTCCACAAGAAATGTTTATATGCGAGAAGGCCAATGGTCTGTATCCTACTCGCCGCGTCGCACAGAAGGATTCGTCTGAATTGAGCCCGACAACATCACCCCTGAACCTCTGATGAATGGGCCTGTGTTTTCTTCAGTAATGAGTCACGGTACAGCCTAACAGAGATTTTCGACGTGTGTACATTTAGAAAGAGGTGGGAAGCCGAAATCTTCCCCCAACATTAGGGAGATTGACCACTATGGTGGTCTCCTGGTTTGGGTTAGCATCATGTGTAACGTATATATTCTATTTTAACATTCCTTTTGAGTTTCTTTTTCTATGTAAATTTGAATTCGTTCTCTTAAACATTTTCAAACCTTAACGTTATGTTTTTTCCCTCAAACGAGAGTGATGTTGGCAACACACTGAGGTCGGAACAAGTGAAGTGTGTGTGGCCAGATAAGAACGATAGACAAAAAGGCAATGTGCAGTGGTTGTTTACGGGGGATTGATGTTATTGATGATAGACGTGCTGTTATACTGCGATTGAATGTTAAATCACTGATACTGTATTGAGTACGCCAATAAACCGGATGTGAGTGGGGAGTACGAACCATGCAAAGAAAATAAACGTATTTGTAAGTACTACAATTGACCTCTTTCTTGTAATGCGTATGGGTACCTACTAATATTGCATTGACTTTAGCACACATAACGTAATTACTGACGTAAGGACTAAGTTACAGCAGAAAGACAAATTACCGTATACATGTTGGATGGATACATGCCACTGAACGTGCTCCCAGGTGGCACCCTGACTGCGGTGCGCTACAGGGATGACATCATAGTATAGCTTTTCAGGGCAGCTGTTGGCGCCCAGTTTCTTTATGTAAGATAACGCCCGTCTCCATAGGGCTTGGCTAGTCGACGAATACCTGGAGAGTGAGGATATTCACAGGATAGAATGGCCCTCGAGATCTCAAGACCTGAACCAGATAGATTATGTCTGTGATGCCCTGGGAAGAGCAATTTCAAGCAAGCAGCTTCCTCCCAGAGCCTTCCAGGGACTCAGGCGCGCTTTGGTGTGGGAGTGGCACTTATTACCCCAAACTCTCACCCACAGCCTTGTAAACAGCGTGAGGGCTCCTTGGGCGAGCTGCATAGCTGTTTGGGGTAGCCTCTTTTAGAGGTCTGCACGGGCCTTAATTTGGGAAACCCGGCCCGGCCCAAGCCCGCACGTCCAAGACACGGCCCGTATATTTCTCCTGTTTCCAAAGCCCGGGCCTGCCCGTAAAATTTCAACAATTACCAAAACACGAATTTGACACCTGGTGCACTCGGTCATTCGACTCCTGAAGAGTTTTCGTTTTCTTTATTGCTACACGTATTCTATTACAATAAACGTTAATTCGGAATATTTCTGAGACTCTGTATAAGTCACGTGACGTCCGAGGAGGGGGGTGCTTGTATACTAAAAAAATATTGCATGAAAAGGACAATTTCCATGCCTTCCCTACCTACGGACCCGGAAATATCCTTGGGAATAAGGGGGTGGGGTTAATTCCAAAAGTACGAAATATCCAGAATTATGAGTCCGATCGTTCTACTGGGAGAAGATTTTATGGCTTTATAAACTGCAACTATCTCTACTGGCATATCATATCGCTGGAACCCAATATGTCTTCGTGTGTGGGGGGGGCACATTTTTAAGATGCGATGTTCCAGATTTTGTGCTATCGTAACTCAAAACGTTTTTGCATTTAATGCACTGCACAAGGTTTTCCGGCCGACTAGTTTCAGAACGGGACAGTAATTTCAAATATTTCCAAATATCGCTTTTCCCCTTTACATTGTCTACAAGCACATATTCTCCGGAAGCGATTTTTTCGCGAAAATCTTTCGCTTTCTTAAACTCCATAATAAGTAGGGAAGAGTATTTATCAGCATCACTGAACTGAGCATATGCTAAGGGAAAACGACACACTGTCCAGGTAACCAGTGTCACAGAAGTTTTGAAAGCGGCCGTCTGAGAGTACAAATGGGGAAAATACGGCACAGAAGTAAGTTTCTCCCAGCCCACTTTTCCCATGCCGTTTAAGACAACTTAAAAGCTTTTCATACCTCTAGAGAACAAAGTGCCGCCGACCAGAACAATAAAAAAGATCGTCTGCGAGCGGTGGCTCGGTTTAGAAATGCTGCAGTTAATAGCCTGCCCTGAAGCATGATAAGAGGGTGAAATTTAGAGAGAGAGGAGGGACCACATTCACATTGAAAAAAGAAGGGAGCGGACCTACTCCAATTGTTTTGTAGGAGGGGAGGATGTCGTAAAACTTCTATTTTTTCCATCAGCGGAAATTAATAAATTTTATCCTGCTGCTGTATGTTGCGAGTTTTCCAAGCGAGAAAGGCACCGTACTGCGATTGTTTTGTTCATAAAAGAAAAAAGAAAAACCCTGCTCGGCCCGTGTGTGTTTACATTAAATATTGAAGGTCAGGCCCGGCCCTGCCCGTTTTCTTAACTTAGAAATGAGCAAAGGCCCGACCCGGCCAGCCCCCTTCCCGATCATCCCCTCAAAATTCGCGCCACTTGCTCTATCACCTATAGACTGCCATGCGCATGCTTGCTCCTCATGCGATGATGGAGTCCCTTTTCTGTTGCTGCGTCATCGATATATGTATGTCCGTACCAACTGTCATTAAACTCCGTCCTGTGGATTCTCCGTGATTCCTGATTTTGTGTTTGTCACATTAATTTTGAACACCATTGTTGCCACGTCTAAACCTTCTTTGTGTGGAAACCCTACGAGAAATTGTTTCCTACTTGACTTTTTCTAACGGAAAAGGATTTTTTTTTCTAATAGAAGAGGAATTCTCTATGCATTTTCTACTTTTCGTAGATGAAATTACACTCTACGTCAAAAAAATAATTGCACCCAGAAGAAAGCAACAGACGGGAATGTAACTTGGTGGGCAGGTTTGACATCGTGAGACATGCAAATGATTCAAGTATCACGCTCGGCAGCGCACGTGGAAGAAATATTTTTCAAAAAACCTAAGGGCCAGTAGATCCATTTTTTCGTTCGGGTGACAATATGAAATTCCTAATTTTCCTGTGTCGCGACTCGAAACCACATCCTTCTGCTCCTGAGCTGAATGCTTTCCTAGTTAAGCTACGTCAGCTACTTGCCGTTTTGACAGTCTTTTTTTTTTTTTTTTTCGTTTTTTTTTTCCGTTTTTTTTTTTTCGTTTTTTTTTTATTATTTTTTTTCGAAGATGTGTTTTAACCTCATTGTCCGATAATATCTTTTTTGTTCCCTATTTCCATTTCTTTTTTCTCAAATAATTTGGGCTGACTCATGAGCGATTTTCGGATTTGCATCAATGTAAGTTTCTGAAAATTTGAAATAATAATATTGTTTACTTTCGTGTTATAGGAATGCATCGTGTGTCGGTTTGAAATGTAAGCCTAAGGTTTCAAAATGTAAAGTGTTGTTCCTGGATAAGTATGAACCTCTTTGTCAATAATAATTTTTTATAACCTTTAATTTAATAACAGGTTAAATCAAAATAATTTTTATTTAAACAATACTTATTTCAATAAAATTATACTACCAATTATTATATTCTTAACTTAAAGATAAGTTTACTAGAAAATCTTATAGGAGCTAATTCAAATATGGGTGGCCGGGTCGTGTGTGTGGAGGGGGGGCATAGAAAATTTGGCCTAGGGTATGTTTAGGTTTGACTTGTACCACATCTGTAAAACAAATGAAATATTCATAAGTTTTTCTTTTAAAACGGCATTTTTTTACTGCTACTCGATGAATATTTCAAAAAGCTATAACTTTGTCAGTGTGGATACAGTATTCCGGAATCTCTTTTCTGACTAGAAAAGACATTCGCGCATCGTGTCAACGTAAAAATGACAAAGATAGCCGAACGAATTTTCATTGCGAACAATTTTTCTGCTTTTTCCAGGCAGCTAAAATACGAGGTGTATTGAAAAAGTAACCAGATGAATATTTGCATAAGTTCGATCACGCAACACAGCAAGAAGTGGTTTGGCACAGGTTGACCTTGAAACCTACTACGCATGTGCCGTGAGCCATATCTCGCCTGCTCGTTAGTTTCTTTGTTGTTGTTGTTTTTATTCTTTACAGTAGTGCTTTCTTCGTTCGTCGCATTGTCATGTCGGAAAAAATGATTAACGAATTGCATCAAATTTTGTCAAAAACTTGGCGAAACTTGTAAAGACACATATAGTACTTAAAGTTACAGAAAGTCTATAGGGAGGTTTGTATGAATCGTGCACAAGTTTATGAGTGATATAAACGTTTTAAAGAAGGTCGTGAAAGTGTTGTGAATGATACCGCAACCAGCAAAAGTGAAAACAATGTTGAACTTGGGCGCATAGTTGTGCGAGAATATCGCCGAATCACTATTCGTGAGTTATATGAAGACTTCCGCAGTCCGGTATATACCGGACTGCGGAAGTGTAAGTGGAATTAAATCGTAACAACAAACAATAAGGTTTACTAATTCCTGACATTGAGCGTATGTGGATTAATGAATGTTATTGTGGTAAACGCAATGAAAAAAGATATGTGAATCATAAAAGTGAATATTTACTAGACTACGGCGGCGGCAATAGTAAGTATAATATTTCGAATGTTTAGTTTTTCAAAAACAATATTTTTATTATTATTATTCTAGCTGTGCCCACGGCTTCGCTCGAGTGGAAGATATCACTGTAAAACAGGGCTATGATAACACGTATTACCCGATCCATCCATAAAGAACTGTAGTTGAATTTCATTGCAACCGATGGAGGAAATTGGCCGAAAGATTAAGTGGTCGGCAGTTAGTTTTTCACGTGAAATAAAATTATAATTAATTTTTACATCAATTTCAGTACATATTTTTTTATTCTTTGAAAATAATTCGTAATGCCTCTGCATATACAACATTCTATGTCTCGTTTCAAGTCGTTATAAAAAAAAAATGATTGTCTGAACTGCCGGTTCTCGATAAGCTGACGTATAACTAACTGTCCGCGAGAGAAACATTCTTGACACAAATCCAATCCCACATGTTTGTAAGTTTGGCCCTGTGATTTATTAATCGTTATAGCGAAGGATAATTTAACAGGAAACTAATATTTTGAACGTGAACAGCAAGTGCGTCGGAATCATCGGGATCCTGCGTATATGTCCTATTTGTCCAGCTGCTGGCCCAGTTAGTATAATAGCTTCAATAATATTATTACGCAGCACTTTGACCTGTAATCTTGTGCCATTACACAGGTTTGGAGGATTCAGGTTCCGTAATGATATTACAGGAATGCCAATTTCAATTTGAGAAAATGCGGTGGAAGTCCTGAGGGATTTAAAGAATTTAAAAATTCATGTGGTTAATACACTGTATCTTCCAAGTTAACGACAGTATCGATCGAAGTATAAATTCTGTATTCGCCGGGCAGCTATTGCAAAATAGCATCGTTTATTTCATCAACAGATGCATTCCTTGGAGACACGATAGCTCGTTCACACATCCAGTTGTGACTTTTTGGGAGCAAATATTCTACAAAATAATAAAAAAATAAACGAAATAGCCTGTGCCCACCAGAAAGAAGTAAGCTTCCCAACGGTGAAAGAATTATCCAAATCGGTTCAGTAGTTTTCGAGATTAGTAAAACATTTCTGTATATTATCGTGAATTATTTTCTTTCACATTGGGTGTGCCAAGGTTGTATGTAAACAAAACAGAACGATACACGGGAAATCGGGGAATTACTTGAAAGCGATCTGATTCGGTAGTACAGACAAAAAAAAAAAAAAAAAAAAACATAATACAAATATTAAAAAATGAACGAAATTGCTTATGTCCACCGGAAAGATATAAGCTCCCCAAGGGTGAAAGAATTATCCAAATCGGTTCAGTAGTTTTCGAGATTACCTCAAACACACAAAGTTTCTCTCATTATACTGTATATTAGTATAGATTATTGAGATGAATGTAAGAAATGACCTTGACACCGATGAAACGTGACGTAGCGACGAAAGTCCATCCGCGCATGCTCAAGCTAAAATCTTAGCTCAAGATAGAAAGAAAAGCTGAATCGCAAGTGTGTTAGTGAGGGTCAAGAGGGATTTACAACATCAAAATTCATTTTTGTAATGGCTTTTATCACAGTTAGTATCAAGTTCTCGTAATTTACGTAGATTGCAATGAGATATTGTTACGTTTATGCAAAACGTGATAAAATAATGTTCGGCAATAGTTCAGTGAAATATATTGTTGAGTAACAATGAAATTAACTATTATTGCTTCACTTCACGGGACAGCATGTGGCAAGATCAGATTTCAACAATGGTTTTGACAAAGATACCCTGTTACCCATTTTCGTTACATCGAAGTTTTTTACAAGATGCATAGCTTCAAAGAGACGCGCTTGTTGTAGTCGGGAACACGACTACAACAAGTTTGTTTGAATTCTGATAGCGGCTTTTTCCCGTTCCCCTTGTTCAGACGTTTTTCTTTCTTAATTTTTTTAATATTACTCTTGAGTTCCTCGTAGATTTTTTTCTTTAAGTGTTGTCTTCATGCTTGTTGGCAGTGTCCGTTCTTTGGCTCAGTGACCTATAACGTGTATTCCGTAACCGCCCACGAAGCTCGGATTCCTTCGCTGTCAAAAAACACTAGGTCTAAATTTAAAAGGTTTCTCCTTTGGCAACACCTCAAGCAATGAGAGCCCGATAACTGAAATTAATTGTGTGCCTTAATAAAGATGAGCCAAGTTGTCTGAATCTGCATTCATTTCTGCGCTTGGAAAATGTCCAGTCTCTATTTTGGAAACTTATAAGATCACGCGGAACTCGAAGGAGTTATAGATGCAGCACAGCGGAAGTGGAATTTGGCGAGCACAGTGCGACAGTCTTCTTTCTTACAAATAGCTGGATGGTGGAAATGGAAATGACTACAACTAACTAAAAATCAATGCTGAGTCAACCACCGAGACAAAAATGCCATGAATGTTCATGCACTGTGTTGATGGAAATACATGGCAATGATGTTTACCGGAATAAATCATATCTACGGTGAATTATGATCTCATCCGCTTAGAAAACCTGCACGAATTTAAGCGTTTTATTATTGGTTTAACCAGTCGAAAATAATCAGAAAACAATGGAGAATGTACGAGATGTCAGAGGCTTGGCCTTAAGTTCGGACAGTGGCATACCGGACCCCCCCCGCTGCAAAAATTATCTTCGATGCCCTTTTGCGAAAATCTATTAGCTTTAAATTGCTGAAATTTTTAAATTATAAAAAATCGTCATAAATTATGTACTATTAACTAGGTTTTATGCGCGTTTCAAAAGATCACATTCTTTGGAACCTATAGGTATTTTTCGTTTAACCAGAATTATTGCACTTCATTGCGCGTAACATACACTGAAAAGCAATTGAATTAGATATACCTGTCTAGTAACGTGTAGCACCACCTTTCGCCCTGATGACGGCGGCGATTCGTCTCGGCATGTACTCGACAAGACACCGGAAGCGTTGGGAAGCCATACGGATCCACGACCTCTGTACAAGCTCCCACAGTTCACGAAGATTTGATGGAGGGGGTCAGAGCCTCGAACATCTCTCTCGATGGCATCCCAGATGTGATCGATGGGATTGAGGTCAGGTGACCTAGCTGGCCAAGGAAGCGAGGTCACGTCGGTGGAGTGTTCATCCAACCATTCGGATACAATTCGGGAGCGATGGCACGGTGCATTGTCTTGTTGCAGGATGAGGTCCCCAGTGGGATGTTGAAGACGCACGAACGGGAGCAAATGGTCGTCCAGGATATCCCGGTAACGTTGACCTGTGAGGGACGATGTCACACGTACCAGGGGTCCCATTTCAGTCCACGTAAACAGTCATCAGACGAGAATTCCACCCCCACCAGCTTGAAGAGTACCCTGCTGGCAAGAAGGATCCATGGCTTCATGTGGTTTGCGCCGTACTCGTATCCTGCCATCCGCATGTACCAACGTGAATCTCGACTCATCAGTCCAGGCAACATTTTTCCACATGTCTAGGGTCCAATGGCGATGTTCCCGCGCCCATGCTAATCTTTGCACCCTGTGATGTGCGGTCAGCAGCGGTACCCTCGTGAGACGATGGCTTCTGTACCCCATAGTGAGGAGATGATTCTGGATGGTGTGGCTGCTACACGTTTTTGTGCACCAACGTTAAATTGCCGAGTGATTTCTTGCACTGTGGCCCGTCTATCCGCTGTTACAATGCGAGCTAGCCGACGATGACCCCGCTCATCCACACGTTGTTGTCCACGGCAGTGGGCCCTTGCAGGGATGGTTTTACCGGATTCGATGTACTCACGGTGCACCCGTGCCTCGTGAAAATCCCAGTGCCTGCACGACTTCCGAAATGGAGTGACCCATTCGTCGGGCCCCGACAATTTGCCCACGATCAAATGCGTTTAGATCCTTCGCCTTACCCATACTGCGTCCGAATCTTACTGATTTCCGTCGCATCACTCCTTATATTGTCGGATCGCTACATACGTCATGTCGTTTCCGTTTACACGGCCGCCCCCAGCGTCACATTTGCATAACGCCAGCTGTCTCTAATTCAATTGCTCTGCAGTGTAAATGTGCACGTTGTAATTAAATTGGTGGCCCTAGTTTTTCCCAAAGGACTACAAAACGCGTACGCTTAAATTAATCATATGCAAGTTTTATTCTTTTAGGGAACAAAGGCCTTCCTGTTTTTTTGTTGTTGTTTTTTTTATTGGAGGTTTAACGACCACCGTGAGCAACTCAGTGGGCTATAAGCAGTCGACCGTCCCTAATTTAAGACAACTGGTTCCAGGGAAGGGAAAGAGCCAGCGCTGGAAGACAAACATAACATCTGTGCCTCGCCGGGATTCAAACCCGGACCCATCTCGGACGAATGGTCATAAGCCATCGCTTAGACCACTGTGCCGCCGGGGCGGCCCCTCCTGTTTGAAATGCCTCATTATCACACACAAGGTCGGACTGGGCCCTCCAAAAAGACGCAGACCTTGGATTTTCAGAGGGCATAAAATATTTTGACGAACTCAAAATAGTTTACCTATTTAATTTTTCTTACAACTATACACATATGTGAAGGGTCTGCATCCTCAAATTAAAAAATCTACAGCCTCCAATATCACTGCAAGGACTTCCAAAATAACATTCATAAATATTGATCTACCAATAAAGAAAAATTCATGGGATAAGTGAATTTCATTTCACCAACTTGGAAAAACATCTAGCATTTAAGGAACAAATTCTACAAGATATTGTACTATATTTTTATATAAACAATATTTTCCTGGACCTTGCCCTTGACCTCGCTTTCCCAGATTTTCCACTTTTGCTTATAAAATCTTTGGAGATGTATCAGCGCTCCCCAGTGGCGCAGCCAGAAATTTTTAAAGGAAGGAGAGGAGGGGGGGGCTTCTTTGAATAATTCTAGTCACAATAAGTTCGTTAGAGAAATTAGAAATGAAAAAGGTTGAGAGAGAGATCGTTGTGATCAAAACTTATTCGTGGGAGTTGTTTTATGAGCTCAGTAAGGTTATGTGAGTACGAACTTGAAGATCAACGAAAGGCTCTAATTTCGTCTCCGCCTAGCCATGATTATTCGAATATTATTTTGAATTTAAATATCTTATTTGCATCGTTGCAATTCTTTTTATATCCAAGAAGGAGGCGGAGATACCTGGATCAAGGCCGGCGGGCCAGACCGAGCCTGATCACAGAAATAAAGCACATAACTACCGTGTGGCGATGTCTAAGGACCTTTTCCGATATATACGAAAATACAGAACTAAGTAAGTAACCATAGGAATTGTGGCACAGAAAAAAAAAGCAAAACTTCTTACATTATTTACTCTTGAATATAAAAAATACCTTTAACATAATGCCACAATATTTTGCACGTAGTGAAATGCCCCAGCGAAGAACATCTTTTATTTTTATTTATTTATGAATATTAATGCTGTTGCATTTGAGCTTCATACATATGTCATTTCAGTGTTAAATTACATAACAGCCGCAGGGAAACAAGAAAAAGGCCTAACAAGCCCTGATTCCCCACTTGCAATTAAGCAGTTGATCACAAGGATGTTAACAATGGTAAGTGGTTAAATAAACACATTGTATTAGTTCCAGCATATCATTGCCTTGTATTTGGACATTGAAACCCCCACACCCACCCACGCACCCTTTTTTAATATATATATTCTGAAGGTGCATACCTATATGCAAACGAGTGTAATATACACTGAAGAGCAATTGAATTAGAGACAGCTAGCGTTATGCAAATGTGGCGCTGTGGGTGGCCCTGTAAACGGAAACGACATGACGTATGCAGCGATCCGACAATATAAGGAGTGATGCGACGGGAATCATTAAGAGTCGGCCGCGGGTAGCCTAGTGGGCAACGTTCGTGACTGCCGCGGAAAGGACCTCAGGTTCGATCCCAAGCAGGTACGAACGCTCGATCCACTAAATATCCGCCGTGCGTCGGATGGGCACGTTAAGCCGTCGGACCCGGTTACTGGCCCCCCGGTAATAAATAAGGGCATCTTCCTACCCCTTTCTACTTCGCTTCCGTGTCACTTTCCTATAGGGCACACTAGCCCAAATCTCCTAGCTAATTATTTCTAAGGGTTGTTTAAGACCTGGGGTCAGACACCCCCTTCCTAAAAAAAAATCCTCTACATATGATCAGTAAGAGTCGGACGCAGTATTGGTAAGACGAATAGGTCACTCCATCTCGGAAGTCGTGCAGGCACTGGGATTTTCACGAGCCACTGTGGCACGGGTGCACCGTGAGTATATCGAATCCGGTAAAACCATCCCTGCAAGGGCCCACTGCCGTGGACAACAGCGTGTGGATGAGCGGGGTTATCGTCGGCTAGCTCGCATTCTAACAGCGGATAGACGGGCCACAGTGCAAGAAATCACTCGGCAATTTAACGTTGGTGCACAAAAACGTGTAAGCAGCCACACCATCCAGAACCATCTCCTCGCTATGGGGTACAGAAGACATCGTCCCACGAGGGTACCGCTGCTGACTGCACATCACAGGGTGCAAAGATAAGCATGGGCGCGGGAACATCGCCACTGGACCCTAGACATGTGGGAAAATGTTGCCTGAACTGATGAGTCGAGATTCACGTTGTTACATGCGGATGGCAGGAACTCATGAAGCGATGGATCCTTCTTGCCAGCAGGGTGGCATTCTCGTCTGGGGACTGCTTACGTGGACTGAAATGGGACCCCTGGTACGTGTAACATCGTCCCTCACAGGTCAACGTTACCGGGATATCCTGGACGACCATTTGCTCCCGTTTGTGCGCCTTCAACATCCCACTGGGGACCTCATCCTGCAACAAGACAATGCAGCTCCCGAATTGTATCCGAATGGTTGGATGAACACTCCACCGACGTGAATTCGCTTCCTTGGCCAGCTAGGTTACATCTGTGATGCCATCGAGTGAGATGACCCCCCTCCATCAAATCTTCGTGAACTGTGGGAGCTTGTTCAGGGGTCGTGGATCCGTATGGCTTCCCAACGCTTCTGGTGTCTTGTCGAGTCCATGCCGAGAAGAATCGCCGCCGTCATCAGGGCGACAGGTGGTGCAACACGTTACTAGACAGGTATCTCTAATTCAATTGCTCTTCAGTGTATAACTCCTTATCCTCATTGGTATAAAGTTTTCATTCGTTGACCTCACGTTTCTTTCACATTATCTTGCTAATACAATATACGTATATGTATAGGAACTGTTGCTATGGCTGTGTAAAGAGGTTTCAAGTCATCTCGAGTATAGCTGCTTTACCGTCAACTAGATTTTATGAATTAAACCCGCGAAAATTATTTTTAAATATTTTATTTATTTAAAAAAAAAGTTGCTTTTCTTTTAATACTTTATTCAAAACTGCCGTCAACATTTCCGATCATTTCCTTAACCAGCTTTGTATGAAATTTCAGCTAAAAATTTTGTAAAATGGTTTTGTTGTGGCTAGAGGGCCTCTAAACCGTGAGCCCCCCCTCCCCGTCCCCGCGCTGTGCGGAGGTCGCGGGGGCAACCAGTACGCCCCTGGGCATGGGTGGTGTTCTTGTCCTACGTCGCTACCTTTGTTCCTTCCCTGGAGCCAGTGGCCCCAAATTCGGGACGATAGACTACTTATAGGCAGAGATGGAAGCGGGTCACGGGTCACCGGATCTATAATTTCTTACGAGTCGAACGGGTCGGGTTAAGGTGTTCCTAACCCGATTTCTATCCGGTTTTATTTCCGTTTTATTGTTCAAAAGAAACAAAATATTTCGAAAAACCCTTCAGAGGTCTTTGAAATAATACTTCAGAGCTACAGAGTATGATCCAGGAACTTGCTGAGAAGGGTAAGGAAATGAGTTTAAAAATTCACTTTCAGAAGACAAAACTGAGGTACAATGCTTTTACAAGGAAAGAAGATTTGTCAATTCATGGGGAAAAGCTAGAGATAACCGATACGTACATTTACCTTGGACAGCAGATATCAAGCGAAGGTCACATTGATGAAGAAATTAATCGACGTATGAAACTTGGTTGGAGAGCTTTTGGTACAAACAATCAGTACAATTTTTAAGAGCAATATGCCATTATGTTTTAAGAGAAAAGTGTTTAATCAATTCATCCTTCCAGTGCTTACGTACAGAGCAAAGACGTAGACCTTAACTAAAAAAGACAGTCAAAGACTGCAGACAGTTGAAAGAAGCATAGAGAGATGCATGCTTGGTGTAACCAAGGAAGGTAAAAAGAGGAACTCGTTGATAAGGAAAATGACAAGAGTGGAAGACATCGTGATCAGAGTAAAATCCCTGAAATGGCAATGGACTGGACATATTGCCAGCAGAACGGACCACCAATGAACAGCCGAAATTTTAGACTGGATTCCAAGGGAAAGGAAAAGACCCAGAAGAAGACCTCATGGGAGATGGGTGGATGGAGGAGACTGGCCCAAGATAGTCCGTTGTTAAAGAGTCTTGGGGAGACCTTCATCCAGCAATGGTTTTATAATGATCGACAACAGTGGCATATCTTGGGTCCGAGACCTGGGCTATCTCACCCCACCCCCTCCCCCACAGTACTGTTATTTTTAATTGCGAAGTTTATTTTTTAATTGTTAAGTAATAGAAGTAACATTTTTTTTATTTTAGGTACAATGCTACCATGATACCAAATAATTATGAGGATTAGGATTTGAACACTTATTTTTACATGAACTCCATTCTTCTTTCCTTTTGTGTGAACTTGAGTGTAACGTTTTCACAAAAATGTTTCTTCCGAGTACTTTTTCATATTTAAAAGTAATGTTTTCTCTATTAACAACCCAGCTAAGTTGCTCGAATGTGCATGTCCTTGTGTGGCTCTAAGATATATCTTGATTCTTTTTAATGCAGAAAAACTTCTTTCGGCAGTTGCAGTTGTTGATGAACAGTTTAATATTAGATCTGCTAATTTGTGCACCTCAATAAACACTATGTCCAATTATTCAACTTTATGTAACAAGTAATGTCTCTTACTGATTTGTTTTGTATTCATCAAAGGTATCAAACACCTTCAGTTCATTTTTTAATCAAGCTGTATCTAAATTAGAATCGTAGAGTTTCTTTAAGCTCTGATAGTAGATGTTCAGGAAAGCTTTCACAGAATTTATCAAAACAGTTCGAATCCAACAAAGCCACGAATTTAAGATTTAATATCACTAATTTTAATTCATTGACACTTCACACAAGTTGAAACCACTCTCGCAAAACACGCGCTGGAAGCATGGAGAGACTGAGGTAGTCCGAAGTCTTCTCCTTTCTGAACGAACCGTTGCGCAAAGCAATGGTCTATTCACCTCCATACGCTGATTCATGTTGCCATGGAAACGCTAGCAGGCGATCATATCAAAGTTCTTCGCATCAGAACAGCGACGACTCGAAGACCTGCTTGCGTTATGCCGTTGGTCATCGCTCGCCAGACTGATTCTCATAATCGAAAGAAGTGAATCCTCTCGTGTTTTTTTTTTCGCAGCGAAAGCATCGACATATCTTAATACCGTCGATAATTGACTTTTATTTGTGTATTCTCTGGGCTTCGCAGCTAGCCTAGCTAACCTCGAATACACGCCACTGATTGACAATGATGATGATAATGATATATTCGAATTTATAGTTCAAAGCAGATTTGTCCGGGTCTGGTCCAATTATGTGACTGCCGGGTCTAAAATTTTGACCCGTTTTAATGGATGCCCACTGAGCCCGTTAGACCCCCTTCAGAACAAAAAAAAAAAAAGAAAAAAAGAAAGAAAGAAAATTCTTAAGAAGGTAATACTGTATGATAATACAAAATACAAGTGAGCAATAAACACATTTTTGGGGATTTCTTCCGAAAATATTTTCTTTTGGTTCTGCAAAGTCGTCCGAGATGCCCCAGGGGTCGAGTTCCGACATGAGTGGTGTGCTTGTGTTATATAGCTTTTGTTCTCTCCCCTCGCTGGAACCACTGCCCCCCACAATTAGGGAGAGTTGGCTGTTTACAGACCATTTAGTTTGTCACGTACCAACCGCGGGTGGGAGGGGGGGGCGCACATGTTAAGACGCCAGAGTTGCAGCGATAAGCTTCGTCGGTGTAGCTTAATTCGGAAAGTATTCGGCTCCGGAGCAGTAGGATGATGATTCGAGATCCTCCACTGGTAAATTTGGGTTTCACATTGGCACCCGAACGTAAAAATGGATCTTCTGGCCATTACGTTCTTCGATAAATGTGTGATGTTCCTTCCACACATCGTGTGAGAGTAATGAAAATGCCTTCTGCGCTTCTAAAAATGGGTGATGATTCTTCCACACATCGTCTGGAATTACAGAGAATACCTTCTTCCACAGAGAGTTACTTCAAGCATGGTTCGTCGGCTGGCCCGGAAAAAGAAACGTTGCTAGACTTCGACGGGTGGGTGAGAATTATTTTTGCTGGAGCAAGTTTGACAGCAACTTAATTTACCAACCACTGAAAGAAAGAATTTTTAACGATATTTATACTACAGGTTGCAAAGGAATTAGTGCACACAATCCCCCACTCCCCGATTCATGCTCATTAACTTTGGAACTGTCTCGAAATGTGTGCACTTTTTAGAATATAAAGTTTGGGGTCTTTTTTCTTGTAAAAGTTCCGTTCATCCATTTTTAATAAAATGAGTAAATTCTGAAGATTTACATATTTATACAGTATAACATACATGACACCAACATGCGCACTGCTTAAAAGAAAATTTTATGCTTAGGAGAAGGTTCTGAAAGCAAATGTTTCCCTAGATTAGATTTGAGGGGAAATAAGAGCACGCAGACACAATACCTACCCCTTCCTTAACTCCCTTCCTCCAAGACAGCAACCTTGTCTTGCGCTCCTCTCTTCAAAAGCAGTCGTCATCCACTTCCTGTTCCCTCACTTCCTCCGAGCAAAGAGAGCTGGAATAGCCTTAGACTCTACTTTCAGAGTTGGAATCCCCTACATTGTAACACTTACAAACGGCAGAGCAACCTCTCTCAGTGAATTCCTCCATCCTCATTCGCCCCTGGCCATGATAACACGAGAAAAGGTTTAAAACAAGATTTGGAAGAGTGGATAACAATTTAAATTTGCATGGCCCTACTGGTGCAAGTTTGATAACTTTTCTACGAAGAAGTAAATAAAGCCCTTCCTGGGGGAAAATACGTAAAGCAACACAACGGGAAACGTGAGACTCATTATTACTTGGCAACGTTCAGATTATACACCCTGATTCATGAAGAAGTATACAGTTCCGTTCCCAGATTCTGTAAAACAGTAACAGTTGAAAACATGGACCACAACTGCAAACCGTTAGGTAGATGTACTCATAACGTTTGTGTCCCGCTACTGAGGGAAGTGACTTAGGAGATAGCGTGCGTGTCACGCGACTAGTCAGTCGATGAACATCTTCCTCACCGATGGATTGGACGAGCCGTGGACTACAACATGCCACTGACCCAATGGTCACCCAGAAGTCCTGACTTAACACCTTGTGACTTTTTCCTATGGCGGTACGTAAAGGACAAGGTATTCGCCCCTCCCCTTCCTGTTGATCTAGCGGAGCTGAAACAGCATATCACAGCCACTATCACTGCACTTGATTCAGATATCTCGCGTTTGGGCGGAAATGGATTACCGGCTCGATGTGTGTCGTGTGACTAAGGATGCACATATAGAATATCTGTGACTGTCTCTAAAAAAACTTGAAACGTTCCCCTACAATTCTGTTCCATGTAACATAAAATATCTTACATTGTTCTTGTTTTATAGTTCGTTGAAACTGCATACTTCTTTATGAATCACCCTGTATTTTAAAGTAAAAAAAAAAACTAATGGGAATGGCTCATCTTAAACTGGGTGGGCAAAAAAAGAATTTCAGGATAAGCTGTAGCCAGCCCTCGCATTACCTTGGGGACGTTCCAGCCCGGAAACTTACTATTCCGTTCCAGCCATTTCTTAAGGGGGAGGGAATGGGGGGTATATGTGATATACTACCTCAGCGGTGACGCACATGTTAAGACGGCAAATAGTAGTGAAAAGCCTTTCCCGGCGTAGCTTAATTGAGAAAGCATTCGGCTCCGGAGCAGAAGGATGTGGGGTCCGAAACTCACCACTGGCAAGATGGGCTTATTTCCCTACAAGTTCCGTATGGTGGTCATAAAACTCGGAAATCAAAAACAACTGAGATTACCTCAGTCTTCACAGCCTCAATGAATACCCATTTTGAGCATTCCACAACATTCTAGTGCTATGTGTATACCATATCCAAAGACAAAAAGTACCGAGTACTCCTTCAAAATACCACACGTAGGTGCCCCCATGCGAAAAGATACTGAAGCAAACTGAAAAATGTGCTCGTCACACTCATCCGATCCAAAAAGAATTTTTCTAATCCACTTAATCCATATTTTGTGATCATGACAAAAGGGGAGAATGTACTAATCTACACTGTAAAAAAATTTCTGGAATTCATGAGGCACGTTCCGCGATTCCTTTCGTAAATTAACGAAGCGTGTTTCTGATACAACCTTTCCCGTGAAATGACGGGAAGAAACCTTAATTTCACGGATTTTTTCGCACTCCAGGAAAATTCTGAATTTTCAGAAACCTTTCCGCAATTCTTTTCTTATATTGACGGTAAATTGCCGTCTTTAAGGTGTCTTAACGGAGAATTCTGAATTTTCAGAAACCTTTCCGCAATTCCTTCCTTTTATTGACGGTAAATTGCCGTTTTTAAGAGGTGTTAACGAAAAATTCTGAATTTTCAGAAACCTTTCCGCAGTTCCTTTTTTACATTGACGGTAAATTGCCGTTTTTAAGGTGTCTTAACGGAATATTCTTAATTTTCAGAAACCTTTCCTCAACTCCCTTCGTATATTAACGGAAAAACTCCGTTCTCACTTTTTCCGTATCCGTATGATGAAAACATTCCGGTAATAGCACGGATTCCCGGGAATACTTCAGGTTTATTTACCTGCTAAATTTCAATAGTCTCTCAAAAAATCTTATTTTTATGTTTTGTAGCGAGATCGGATATTGTGGATCGCATGAATTTTAGTTATTGTGGCACAGGTTATTTCTTCCCCCCCAATTTTGTGCACCAGCTATTATGTATTGTGTTACCGTAAGAAACCGAGTATTTAAATTATTGTACAGGTGATTGTACGATGTCTGTGTCACAGTCTGTGGAGTGCTTAAGACAAAAGCTATTACAGCTATCAAGAGTAAATTTTATATTTAGGAGTTTTGTGAAATATGCTATAAAACAGTACATTGTACCTTGTCTTAAAGATAATTGAAAGTTGTCAGTTAAACAAAGATTTCAAATTCCAAAGCATTTTGTTGCTTCGAAATATCACGTTGTAAAAAATGCTTAATTTGTGATACTTCCTCCTAAAATAATAAAATTACAGTATTACAAACGTATTAAAAAAATATTAAGCTTCAACAGAAAACAAGTTAGTAAAATCATGCAATGCATTGATTATGATACGCTTTCCAACATACCAGAAATCATTACTCAAGTTATGAGGATTATGGCAGTGGAATAAATCTCGCTCCTGTGCCTTGACCTTTGATCCCATTTCGATGATATTCAACAGAACTGATTCAGTATACCTCCGAAATAATATGATAAAGTTTTGTCGCAATCGAAGCATTTTTACGTAAGTTATGAGGTATAAGGACTATGGAATAGACTCCGCTCCTGTGTCCTAACCTTTGACCCCATTTCGCCCATTTTCAACAGGATTTGTCTCCAGGCAAGTCCCTACAACATACTAACATTTCATCCAAATCGAAACGTTTTTACGTAAGTTATGACGCAAAATGGCGATGGAAGTGATTCCGCTCCTATGTCCTGACCTTTGACCCCATTTCACCCATTTTCAATAGGGTTTGTCCCTATGTGGTCCCCTACCACATACTAAAATTTCATTGAAATCGAACTTTTTTTACGATAGTTATAACGCATAAGATCAATGGAATGGATCCCGCTCCTATGTCCTGACCTTTGACCATATTTCGTTCACTTTCAATAGGATTCCTTCCCAGGTATTCCCCTATCACATACTAAAATTTCATCGAAATCAAAGGATTTTTACGCGAGTTATCGTGCGGACGAACATACGCACACAACGCGTGACGTAATGAGGCAGATGGGAATCGCGACCATCTGCTCGCAAGAGTGTAACATCATAAAACTTTAATAGGATCCACACACAACGCGTGACGTAATGAGACAGATGGCGTGACCGCGCGCCAACATCTGAATTGCGAGAGCGTGACGTCATAAGATTTCTATGCATGGATAACATTAATGGGACGAGGCCATGACACTAAAAACTTGGTAATTCGGGGTGGTTATTTTACCCACTGAACGAATTTTCCAAAAGTCGAGATCAAGCTAAATCGATTTCTAGTACTAGAAAACGGTAGGTTAACGACTTTCATCAAAATCCTTAGAGCCGTTTTCAAAATAAAATTTACATACATACAAGAATTGCTCCTTTAAAGTGAACGTCAAGTAATTTTGCTTCCTGTACTTCGAATGGAAAAATTTCTGTACACAATTTTTTCCCAATTAATGCGTTCCCAAGGATGAAAATTTGAGCATCGATTAAAATATCATCATTTTATAACTTGGAATACTTAATATTTTCTAAAACATAACCATAATTATGCAATCCAACATTTGTTTGTCTACTGACATCATCAAAAAACAGGTCGCGCCATCTTTTTTCTGGACAATTAATGCGTTCCCAAGGATGAAAATTTGAACATCGATTAAAATTACTTCATTTTATAACTTGGAATACTTAATATTTTCTAAAACATAACCATAATTATGCAATCCAACATTTGTTTGTCTACTGACCTCATCAAAGTACAAGTCGCGCCATCCTTTTTCTGGTTTCAACACCACCAAAGGAAAAGTTATTGATTTTTAATATAATTATGGTTATGTTTTAGAAAATATTAAGTATTCCAAGTTATAATATGAAGTTATTTTAATCGATGTTCAAAATTTCATTCTTGGGAACACATTAATTGTGAAGGAAATGTGTACAAAAGTTTTTCCATTGGAAGTATAGGAAGCAAAATTACTTGACGTCCACCTTAATAATATGGGATAAATGCGATGGAATGGATCCCAATCCTATGTCCTGACCATTGACCCCATTTCGTCCATTTTCAATAGGGTTCGTCCCCAGGTGGTCCCCTACCACATACTAAAATTTCATCGAAATCGAACCATTTTTAAGCACGTTATGACGCATAAGAGCAATGGAATGCATCCCGCTCTTATGTCCTGACCTTTGACCCCACTTCACCCATTTTGAATTGAGTTTGTCCCCAGGTGGTCCCCTACCACATAGTGAAACTTCATTGAAATCGAACCATATTTACGCAAGTTATGACGCATAAGGGCAATGGAATGGATCCCGCTCCTACGTCGTGACCTTTGACCCCATTTATCCCATTTTCAATAGGGTTCGTCCGAAGGTGGTCCCCTACCACATATTAAAATTTCACCGAAATCGAATCATTTTTACGCCAGTTATCGTGCGGACACACGGACGGACGGAAAAAGTTGGAGAATATACGCTTCTTCAACCTACGGTTGGAAAGCGTAAATAAAAGGACTAAATCACTCACATTAGTGAAAAAAAAAAAGAAATTTATCATCGCCCAATTAGTTTTACCTTGAACGTGTGTGTGATTCTTGTGATTTTCTGGCTCAGTGGTTAAGACGCGCGGCTTCAACCCAAATGACTGGGCTCGATCACCGGTGCAAAAGGATTCTTTCGTATAAGGGCTGAAACATTCAGCCTGTTGGATTTTGCTAAATTTCTGTCTAAATACGGAAAAACTTTAAATGGATTTTTCTGAAATAAACGGAATTACTGACTACAGAAAATCTAAAAATACAGAAGTTAAAAAAAAACTGGCTCTTTTAAAAACGGAAATTTCGTTTAAAGGCGGACACTTACCGGCAACTTTACTGCACGTCATTTTCAGAAATTTTCTGTGAGTTCACACCACTTATTTTTTACAGTGATAGCGGAAAAATAGAAAATATTTGCAAATCTTGCAGACCGCGCGAGACGGTTGCAGAAGCTTATTTAGCAAGAGCCATTTGTTCCGATCTGAAAGAAGAAACATGACACCAAATTTTTGGTTGTGATGAGCACGTCTTTGAAATCAATCCCGACACCCAAAAAAATACTCACAAAGCAGATTTGTAGAAAATCTAAAAAGTCGGCAAAAACGAAAACACACTTTCACCACCTTGGGAAAAATTGCGCATAATTTAAAATACGCAATGCGAGCGGAGTTATTCATAGTCAATGACTCCGGTTACAAAAAAAAAAAAAAAAAAAAAAAGGAAAAAAAGTCAAATAGATTTCTGCAACTGGTAAAACATCCAGAAATAGAAATAACTACTTACTCCCTCACTAGCAGCTGAAAAGATTCTTACGAAAATTAACAAAGTGTTCAAAAACAGTTTCTCATAGAGAAAGTAAGATAGTAGAGAAAAAGGGATTTTCAAATCGAACAGTTCGAAGAAGAGATATGAAAGAAAACATGATGCAACTTTACGCCCCCCCCCTCTCCCTAGCAAAAGAGCTGTGTGTTACTTTAAGAAGAATACTGGTGCAAAATACTCTTCCTAATGAAAAGTATCTTACAGAAAAAAAAAAAAAAAATTCTGAGGAATTTTGAGAATCGAATAAACTCTTTCACAAATAGAAATATACGCTGACGCTCCCTAACAGAAGAATTTTGAATAATGAAAAAGTACAAAACATGCGAAAAGAACACTAAAGAGCCAAAAGTCATGGGGTAGCAGTATGCAAATTTTTAACTGGCGCTGCCGTCGTATAATGGCTTCGCCGCACGCCACGATTTTCATCAGTTGCGAGGTGTAATCTCGTGAATCAGGTAGAATAACCGCCAGTAGGATTATGGCAGGCCGACGTGAATTATTGGAGGTTGAACGAGGCATGGTAGTGGGAGCCAGACGGATGGGACATTCAATGTCCGAAGTTGTGCGAACATTCAACATTCCTCGACCCACGGTGTCACGTGTGTACAGTGAATACCCCATGGAATGCACGGATGGGACATTCAATGTCCGAAGTTCTGCGAACATTCAACATTCCTCGATCCACGGTGTCACGTGTGTACAGTGAATACCCCATGGAATGCACGGATGGGACATTCAATGTCCGAAGTTCTGCGAACATTCAACATTCCTCGATCCACGGTGTCACGTGTGTACAGTGAATACCCCATGGAATGCACGGATGGGACATTCAGTGTCCGAAGTTCTGCGAACATTCAACATTCCTCGATCCACGGTGTCACGTGTGTACAGTGAATACCCCATGGAAAGCATTACCACCCACCATGGACAGCGCATTGGCAGACCACGGGTGCTGAATGACCGTGACCAGTGGCGTCTGACCACGTTTGTCCATGCTAACAGTGTGAAAACATAAGTTTGTCCGTGTCCCCTCACTCCGGAGTAAGTCGCTCTCCCAACTGAGCTACGCGTACAGAAGGTCTCGCTGCAGATTTGCCGTCTTGACACATGTTTTCACCTCTGTAGTACGTCACAACAGACAAGTGACACTGGCTCAAATAACATCCACATTCAATGCAAGAGGTACCAGAGACATATCCGTCAGGTCAGTACAGCGTAATTTAGCGTCCATAGGGTATAGGAACAGAAGACCCACCAGATTGCCCTTGTTAACACCACGACATAGGATAGAGCGCCTCACCTGGGCTCGCGAACATGGTAATTGAACCCTGGAAGACTGGCAACATGTGGCGTAGTCCGATGAGTCACGCTACCAGTTGTTACGAGCTGATGGTAGGGTTCGGATGTGGCGCAGACCACATGAATCCATGGACCCAAGCTGTCAGCAAGGCACTGTGCAAGCTGGTGGTGGTTCCATACATTTGTGGTGTGTCTTTGTGTGGCACGGTTTGGGTCGTCTGGTCCTCGTAAATACGTCATTAAACAGTAATCGCTTTGTTACTTTGCTGGGTGACCGTTTGCAGCCCTTCATGGACTTCATGTACCTCAACAACGATGAGATTTTCCTGGCGCGCAATGCATCATGTCATCGGGCCCAAGTTGTCCAAAATTGTTTCGAGGAGCATTCTGGACAGTTTTGAATGATGGTGTTGCCACCACGTTCACCCCACATGAACCCAAAAGAGCACTAATGGGACGTGGTGGAAAGGTCCATTCGCACCCAAGATCCTGCACCTACAAATAATAGGGAACTGTGGGCGGCTGTTCACATAGCATGGCTCAATATCTCTTCAGAAGTCTTCCGGACACTTGTGGAATCGATGGCACGTCGAGTTGCTGCACTTCGCTGGGCTAAAGGAGATCCTGTACGATACTAAGTACGTATCTCGTGACTTTTGTATCCTTCATATCAAAAGTTATGGTAAGGAAAAGGAGTTTGTAAGGGAAAAGGAGTTTGTTTTCAAATACGTCTTCTGGCAGCAGAGATAGCGAGAAAAAAGTTTTGACATTTATGTCCCTTAGTGCGAAAATTGTGTATTATTTAAAGAGGTGTGACGTGCCTGCCCCGCAGGACGCACATGAGATAAAGGCACATAGCAGCGAGAGCATACGTCTGCGTAGCTCAGTTGGGAGAGTGACTTATTCCGGAATGAGGGGACCCCGGTTCAATGCCCGCGCGGACAAAAATGACGGAGAAATTTACTTCGTTATATTGGCGCCCGAACTTCAAGAATGACCTGGCCGTTAAAGTTCCCGCAATGGTGTGATGTTCTTTCCACACCGCGAGACAGGAAAAATAAGAGAATCCCTTCTTCAGCGCTTCGAAAAATAAATGTGTGTGATGTTACGTTCCACACACCGAATTGACTGGGATTTCTCAAATGTACGTTCTTCAGCGGATGACTGCCTACAGCGACACATGGTCCCGGCTGACCCGTGGACCATGCCCCCGGCCCTCTTTCTAGTGGGGAGGAGATGTGACGTGCCTGACCCCGCAGGACGCACATGAGATAAAGGCAGATAGCATACGTCCGCGTAGCTCAGTTGGGAGAGCGACTTATTCCGGAATGAAGAAGTCGGGTTCGATGCCCGGCGTGGACAAAAATGACAGAGAAATTTACTTCGCTATAGAGGATAATGTTCCCAATACTCACTTTAACGAACGGCATACAGTAAAAAAATAAATTTTTAATAGGATTTTTAGAAGCGGAGGTACAGTCGCAAACAGGAATACACCCAAACACAATCTACCGTCAAAACTGTGAACTATAGAAAACCCCCACGAGTAATGAAAAATGCTCCACACGTTGAATGGTATCCGGTGTTTTAAAAACAAACTAAGTCGCATTTGTATTTTTCCGCTATCACTGTAAAAGGGGTAATGAGGAAAACAGGTAAAATATTTGGCCCCCTAGCGGGAAAATTGCGCATTATTTTGGGTAGAAGATACGTGGCGTGAAGTATGGCCATTCAGCGTTATGCCATCCCAGAATAGCAAACCACAACCACCAAAGTTGTCTTTTCTTTTATGTTGAAAGGATAAGTACTGATTCCTGGTTTCCTCAAGATGAAATGAGGACCAGGATCAGTTTGTAAACCGAATCCCGATTCATCAATGAAAAGAACACTAACCCATTAGTCGTGGTTCCAGGAATAGTTGTTTCCAGCACCAGTTCATACGAGCTCACTTGTCAGATGAGGTGACAGAGACACAAACTATATGTCTTCTTGCAGCAACGTCACCTTCATTGAGCCTCCGGTGTATTGAAACTTTTGCCCCTATGGCAGCGGATAGCTCAGCTGAAAATTACCTGGCTGTATACGCCTCGTGACGGTCCATGTTAAAGCAAGATAATAGTCATCACCAGGAGTGGTAATCCTTCATTGATTATGGTCAGGTCTTTGTGAGACGTCATCCTTCATTGATTATGGTCAGGTCTTTGTGAGACGTCATCCTTCATTGATTATGGTCAGGTCTTTGTGAGACGTCATCTTGGAGGTATCTCTAGGGTGGATACTCAAGTCTCTATTTCCCCATGGACCTGCGACTGGTTTGCTTCCAGTGATCCCATGGCTCTCTATCTCAAAGTCAGGTATGCGATATTGAGAATGAAGTTTCTTGCGTCTGAAAGGCGCTTCTTACACGCAATACCGACGAGAACTGAAGGTTTCGCTACTTAGATGTGTCTAAGTAGGTCACTTCATTTACATATTGGGCAGCTTTATGCTCTGCAGTATGTAAATTTAGGTGTTGAAATCGACTGCTCGTGTTCCGTCTAATACGTTACACAAATATCATTGTATTTCATTCAGTGTTATTTATTTTTTTACCCAGACAACGTTTTTCGAGCTATAATTTTGGACAGAAGTGTAGTTTAGTTTGGCGGGACTGCCAAGATCATACACTTCTACGCTTCTGTAGTTGCTCTCCTCGCTCTCGAAATGACACTCGCGTTAGGTAGGTACATTTAAGAGCATCCAGTAGCAATCGGACACGGGCCATCCTCACTTACGGACGCAACCTTAACGTTAATATAGGAGGGGAAGACAGAAAGTAACTTTCCCTATTGAAGAACTTGAAAAACACTGCATGTATTGAAAATGGTTTTTGCTGACGTGTAACTTGGCATGTTCTGTTTTAAGTCTCTGCAGCTCCAGAGACATTACGTTCCTGAACTACACAGATTCAAAATGGCTGCTGTACTGGTTGAATGGACAAAGGAAGAAGTCCGAGGAATCAGTCGCTTCTTGCGGGAAAAAGCACGCCTGGGAAAAAGCACGCCTTCTATTGAAATTCACCGTGATCTTTAAGCTGTGTACAGGCCAAACGTGATGACAGTGCAACAGGTGCGAACGTGATGTCGTGATTTCGGTGGTGGTATAGAGCGAATGTCCATGATGAATCAAGGAATGGACGTCCTTCCACATCCGCAGATCATATCGATGCAATTGAAGAGCGCTTAGGTGTACACAGTGAATGTGTTGGAAAGCTGGGAATGAGAAATTCGGCAACATCCGGTCTACAGCCATGATCTGGCTCCGTCGGATTTTCACCTCTTTCCACGGTTGAATCAGCACCTCTGTGGAAAACGATTCCCGTCTGAAAACGTTGCGGAGCGTATAAAGTGAAACAATGGCGGTATGGACAACCGCCAACTTTTATAGACAAGTTTGCGACGCATGGATCTTCTGGCTTAACAAGTGTCTCAACAGAAAAAGTGAGTACGTTGTACGGATGGCCATATCTTAAAGACGTTCATACTTGTTTTCATCTATATATTTAAAACACAAGGCCGTTTCTTTCTACAATCCGCCAGCGCTACCCACTGGAGCGATTTTCATGATTTTTTTTTAAATGAAAGCTACTGACCCACAGATTTTTCATCGCAAATTTTTATTGTCATAAATAATTTTTTTAATGTTACCATGGCATTTTCTTTGTACAATTCGCCGTAAGCGGAACGGTACACGAGAAATCGGGAACTACTTGAAAGCTTTCTGATTCGGTAGTACAGCCAAAAATAATAAAAAACAAGTTAGTAAAATCATGCAATGCATTGATTATGATACGCTTTCCAACATACCAGAAATCATTACTCAAGTTATGAGGATAATGGCTGTACAATAAATATCGCTCCTATGACCTGACATTTGACCCCATTTTGATTATATTCAACAGAACCGGTAAAGTATACATCCGGAATAACATGATAAAGTTTTGTCTCAATCGAAGCATTTTTACGTAAGTTATAACGCATAAGGACGATGGAATAGATCACAATCCTATGTCCTGACCTTTGACCCCATTTCACCCATTTTCAATAGGGTTCGTCCCCAGGTGGTCCTCTACCACATACTAAAATTTCGTCGAAATCGAACAAGTTTTACGCGAGTTATCGTGCGGACGGACGGACTGACAGACGGACAAAGCTGGAGCATATACGCTTCTTCACCTACGGTTGGAAAGCGTAAATAAACGAAATAGCCTATGTCCACCGGAAAGAAATAAGATTCCGACCCGTGAAAGAGTTATCCTAATCGGTTCAGTAGTTTTCGAGGAGAGTAAAACAAATTCCGTATGTTATCATGAACTACTTTCTTTCACGTTGGGTGTGATCAGTTTGTATTTAAACAAAACAGAACGGGAAATCGGGAACTACTCCTGTGTCCACTGGAAAGAAATAAGCTTCCCAACAGTGAAAGAATTATCTAAATCGGTTCAGTAGTTTTCGGGATTACCTCTTACACACAAACAAAGTTTCTCTCTTTATATATTAGTATAGATTATATAATGATACCAAAAAAAAAAAAAAAAAGAAAAAGAAAAAAAAAAGATTGTTAAAACCAAAGTGGCAAAATGAAACACATTTTAACCACATTGTGTAGTTATCTAGACACGATATTATTTCGGGTCACTGAAAGAATATCTCAATACTCCAATGCAAGCCCGTCAACGACGGGTAAGCACATGTTTGTACAATAATCAGGAACGTCATCGTTAAATTCGTATACGAGTAGTTCGAAAAATTAAAAATGAATGAGAATATTACGAAAATTTTGTTGTTGGTGACCCATCTTATACACTGCCCATTAATAATTCAACTGTTTTTTTATACACTGTCGAGTCACATTATTGTGACCACCTCTTACTTTTGACGTCAACAGCGCGTAGACAACGAAAGAAGGTACGTGTCGTGAGCCGGCTTGGAGGGTATATAAGGTGTGCTGTAAGTATTCTGAAAACATATCACTCGTTGCTGTCATGGATAAAAGGAGCGATTTATCAGATTTGCAAAAATGGATGATTATCGGCTTTCGGGCCAAGGGTGGCAATATTTCTGAAATAGCGCAGTTTGTGAACTCTTTGCGTGCTGCTGTGGTTAAAGTGTATCGTGATTGGAGAAATGGCACCATTGCGAATAAGCGATGTGGAAACTGCGGAGCACCACGTTCCATTGATGTCAGAGATGAACGTCGGCTTCGAAGGTGCGTGAGGGCCGATCAACACGCTACAGTGGAGCAACTCAGAGGCCGAATGAACCAGGGGCTACCGGAAGTGTGTCTTAAACGAGAATTCAGCAAACCCTGCTGCGTATGGGGCTCCGATGCAGACGGATGGTCACTGCATCTATGCTAACGAAGGTGCATCGGCAGAAAAGGCTTACATTTGCACGGCAGTATCGGAATTGGACCTCTGCTGATTGGCAAAGGATTACCTTCTCCGATGAGTCACGTTTTCTGCTTCATCGAATGGATGGGCGTTGGCGTGTAAGGCGAGAAACATCGGAGAACAAACACTCTTCAACTATTGCTGGAAGACCACAAGCTTGTGGGGGCAGCATTTTGGTCTGGGGAATGTTTTCGTGGCATTCTCTGAGTCCACTCATACCTGTGGAAGGCACTATGGACCGAATTAGTGTTGAATCCATCCCTGCAGACCACGTACACCCATACATGCTGATTGTCTTCCCTGGGGCGGATGGGTTCTTCCAGCACGACAATGCGACATGTCACACAGCTAGAAATGTCCGAGAGTGGTTGGAAGAGCACGATGAAGACTTCAAAGTACTTTCCTGGTCCCCCTAATTCCCCAGACTTAAATCCAATTGAGCATCTGTGGGACCACCTCGATCGTGTTGTTCGCTCTATAGATCCTCCACCACGCACCCTCTAGCAGCTGTCAGATGCACTGCAGTCAGTATGGCTCCACATACCTGTGAACACCTTTCAGCACCTTATTGAGTTATTCCCAGCCCGTCTAGCTGCTGTCTGCGCTGCACACGGCGGTTACTCTGGATGGTGGTCACAATAATGTGACTCGACCGTGTAGTTATGCATTTCATTACTATTCGTGTTATATGACAATACAATATTTCAGTCACAGCTTCTTCAACCGTGCATGGCACATGTTACGGACTAGTACTAATAAATACAAAATATATGATGTTGGGAAAGTTATTTTTTGACTTCCCCTCGTAGCTTCATAAACAACTTACACTGCAAAGAATTCGGTTGTGTGCCAAGAGTAAGTGCCAGTGGTGCACAAACAACCAAACAAGCAGTCAGCGGTCTTCTTGTGTGTGGAAACGGCTGGTCGATGTTCGAGGACAACGAAGGATGTGGAGGATTGTACGAGGTAACAGACGAGCTCAATTGCTTCAAGTAACTGTGCAGTATAACAGTGGTGTCAAAAGGAGAATTTCAGTTTACACAGCCAGCCACATATTGACGCAAATGGGCTATAACACCTGACATCCCCTTCGTGTGCTACTCGTGATGAGAAATTTGTCTGCAATGGGCACAAGAGCACAACACTGGAACCTTGGTGACTGAGTCGCCTGGTACGATGAATCACGTTTCTAGTTAACATACACCGATGAATGGGCTAGAATAGGACGTCAACAAATTTATGAATCCCAGATGCGTAGTTTTAACTATGTTATCTAGTGGAGGAGGTGTAATGGTATGGGGTATATCTTCATGGCGGGAATTAGATTCTTGAATGCCTCTGGAACAGTATTTGGATGGTACGAGGTACTTGAACATCACTGCAGACCGAGCACATCCGTATGTGTGCATGGTGCTTTCTGACAGAGAGGGCTACTTCCAAGAGGATAATGCACCATGCCACAAGACTCGTATCGTCACACAGTTGTTCCAGGAGCACGTCTGTGACTCCAAAGTGCCAAAATGGCCTCCATAGTCAGCAGAGCTTAACCTAATCGAACACCTATGGGATGTGATTGAGAGAGTCATTCGTAAACAGATACTCCTTCAGCGAACATTCGGAAATTGACGGACGCATAACATCCGCTTATCTGAACATACCTGAAGAGCGATATCAGCACCTCGTTGAATCCATGCCAGCCACATCAAATCGAGGTTGTTTCGAAATCCAGGTGGGGACCCAGCTTATTTTTTGGTGGGTGTTCCTAATAATTTGCTACTTCATCGTACATATCATTTTTAGTATCATTACTTTTATGTCGCATTGTGTGTGTGAGAGGGTAATGATGTAGTATACTTTTGTGTTCCCATTATCTTGAATTATGATGAATGAATCATAAAAAGTGATTCTTGAGCTGATTTTGTCTGGTTCTGCATCCCTTAACCCTTCGTTGGTCCCGCTGTGAGCATTTCTTCCAAGCTTCGTATATAAAAAGCGCCATTTATTTGGAAGTGACCCTGGGGCACCACCCCCGCTCTAGCTGACTTTTAGAATCTTCTCTACAATCCCTTATCATTTTTATAAGGATTGGCGCGTCTCTGACCTTCAAACAGTCTGCTCTTTGCTCCTGTGTGCTTCTTTCTCTTATCAAGCTACCACTGGCGTTTGTATTTTATACTTTTGTAGATAACGCGATAACACGAGCACGTTTTTCGCCTAGTTTGGTTTGTTAGCAGCGCATTTTGAATACTTGTGTTTTTATTCACTCTTGAGCAAAAATATTGGGAAAAGGTAGTGTTAGGAAAACTCTCACGGACAGCCATTGGCGTTGTTCAACGTGTAGCGACCAAAGAGTTAAACACATTTCTATTGGGTTGTCGGAAAAGTCATGACGTATTTTATCGATGTTTTGCAAAGGTCATTTATTGATAGAAAGAACAAAGATCAATCAATGATATAATGCCCGTTTTGTTGGATAACCTTTTGCCAACTTTCAGTGAGCTGCAGAATGCCTCGTTCATAGAAGGACCTGTCTTTCGTGGCGAAAAACTCTACAAGGTGCTGATTTACAGCCTCATCTGAATTAAACGTTATACCACGCAAGGACTGTTGAAGAGAGCGAAACAAGTAGAAGTCTGACGGCGCAAGGTCAGACGAGTATGCTAGGTGTGGCAACACATCTCACCCAAGCTCCAATAATTTTTGGCGGGTGATTAAACTTGTGTGTGGTTTCGCGTTGTCGTGATGGAACACAACATCTTTACGATGAACGAGTTCTGGACGTTTCTGGATGATGTATTCGTTCAAACTGTCGAATTGCCGACAGTACACATTCGAATTGATTGTTTGGTTCCGTGGCAGGAGCTCGAAAAACCCGACACCTTTAAAATCCCACCACACTGAGACCAGAACCTTCCGCTGATGAATGTCTGATTTGGATGTCGTTTGAGGCGAAGCAGTACGTCGGGACCAAGACTGTTTGCGCAGCACATTGTTGTACACAATCCACTTTTCGTCACCAGGTATCAGTCGCTTCAAAGAAGGATCGTTTTCCTCGCGTTTAATGAGCATATCGCAGATGTTTATACGCGCCGTCAATTGAGCTTCTTTAAGTTCATGAAGAACCCACACATCGAGCTTTCTTACGTATCCCGGCTTCTTTAGGTGGTCGTGAACGCTTGAATGATGGATGTGCAATGTGTCTGCAATCTCTCGTGTCGTGTAACGTGGGTTTGACTCGATCAATGCCTTGAATTGGTCGTCATTAACCTCGGTGGACCTCCCCGACCGAGGAGCATCGTTATGGTCAAAATCACCAGCACGGAATTTTGCGAACCACCGCTGGCACTGACGTTCTTGTAGAGCATTATCACCGTACACTTTACGCAACTTTTCACAAGCTTGACGCGCGTTTTTCCCTTTACGGAAGTAAAAAAGTAAAATATGGCGAAAATGCACAGTTTGGTCTTCCATCTTCAACTTGATGTCAAATCTCCGCAAATCAACCAAATTGCTCACTATTCCTTTTAGACTGCAGCTAGAACTAGCACCTGTCGAATGTCATAGCGATAAACTGAGCTGCGCATGCCTCTAGTACTTCAAAAACCGCCCAATCGCCATCGGGTGCCAAAATACGTCATGACTTTTCCGACAACCCAATATAAACAAATGTTATCTCAATAACTGCATAGTCTGTGTCTGTTCCTTTCAAGAAACAGTGTGAAAGGGTAACTAAAAAGTGGCAGTGCGGTGTATGCTAAGTGGCTACATAGACCATGTCTATGTTTTTATTGTCAAGAGTGATATTGCACTTACGCCCACGGGAAATTATCACACAATCTACTCAACAGATATGATCAGAAATCACAAATACATGTCACATGTGCTCATCTGCAACATTTCAATCGTCAAGGACATGTGTGAAATATCCAACACTTGTTCCCACATAGAGCTAGGGCTGAACAGACAAGTCTTTCTGGTGTCAAGGGTCTGTTCCGAAAAGAAAGAAAGAAATTTAAACGTGTGTGAAAAGGATCGTTTTAATTTCTTCGCATGCATTTTGCGGAATTGGCTTCGTGTCAAACTCCAGTGCTCCTGCTTCCTCGAGAACGTTATGTCAGTTCCAGCGAATGCTTACGAAGAATGTCATTTCTTTTGAATTCTGAAATCTGGAGGCTTCTTTCCGTTCTTCTCATAATTAGGAGGTTTCAGCTGTGCGTCATGTGGTGCACGCTTTTTTGAACAAACGTTGCGAGAAAAAATAAATTAAAGAATGGATCTATTTTAGCTTCGTGAACTCTGCTGTTATTTACTTTGTTTCTTTTATGTTAAAGACAAACTGCGGTAGGAAAAGGCTTTGTTTGAGCTTTAAGATCATCCATATTTTCTGGTATTTTGATATTTTAAGACCATGCGGTTTTAATGATCTATAATAAATTATTAGACATAAATGCTGCCCTTCATGTTTTCGAAGACAGCTCCATCTGTGTTATAGAAGATGTTCACACATTTTCAGAACGATTTTCCAGCAATATAATTGTTTACAATAAAATTATTTCTTTCTATGATATCCTATCTGATAGCCATATCTCTGGATATGAACCTACATCTACGTACATATCCAAGATAACAAGGCATTTCTTAAAATTCGTAGTGGTATTTTATTCCACTCCTCTTCCACTGCTTTCCATAGTCCAATCATTGCTTTAGGTCTGCATTTAGAAAGCACTCTTTTTAGCACTCTTTTAGCAGTGCATTTAGAAAGCACTCATTTTAGCAGTCCATTGGTGGCACATCAGGAGACTCCGAAGGAATATGAGCAAAACGTATAGACATGATACCTGTTTGCCGTGTGTGGGTATGGTGGCAGAAGAGGGAACACTATTTACCACAATGTACTGTTCCTACGGTCAAGTTTGGAGCTGGCAGTGTATTCGTGTGGGTGTGTTTTTCATGGCGTGGTCCCGGCCCATTGTTTATTGTGGACAAACCTGTTAAACAGCACGTCTACCTCGATATTCTGGACAATTATGCCCTACCAACTCTGTGGCAATACTATGGAACCGAGTGTTGTTTGTACCAGCCGGATAATGCACATAGCCATAAAGCAAGGACTGTTATGGCGTGGTTTGACGATAAGTACGTATCGTGTGTGGACTGGCCAGCGCAGAGCCCTGATCTTAATCCCATATGGGATGAATTAGAGCGCCGCATAAGAAATTTGGAACCAAGGCCTACTACTAAGCAACAGTTAGCGGCAGCATTATGTACTGAATGGAAGCGCATACGTATCGCTGTGCTCTAAAACCTTGTCGAAAGCATGTCTCATAGGGTCAGTGCATGCATTAAGGTCAAAGATGGTTTCAGAATCGCTTTAATATAACAATACAGAAGAGACGAGCAACATGGAGTCGTCTCAAAGAAAAAAAAAGAACAGGAATGATACAAACTGATAAAAGCGATGATATGTACATTGAATGAGTAATGGCAAATTTACAACGTGATGCAAACAGGGCAATGCTTGAGGGAATACAAAATGATCACAGGCGGGGCACCGTAGTGCGAAAGAACAACAAAAAGTTAATGCAGAGTCTTAACTCACCGTGAGATGTAACGGACTTGGTGTAACAGCGGACCACAGGGTCACTGGCGACCACGTAGCATAGAAGGAGGTTTCACGGCATGCGGAGATGGCAGACTGATACTTCTGCTGTACCACCGTGTACAGAATAACAAAAAACATGGTGAAAGGTGAAGTCCCAAGTGCGCCATCTATGAAAAAGTGTCGAGGAGTGGCAGTTCGTCTCTTGCAGAAGGAGTAAGTCGGCCCCAATGGGCGAGAGATCTTCTAGAATGAGAGCGTTAACGTGGAGGTTAGCACACACCCTACAATTCAGAGTGGTGACCTTGAATGGGTAAGTCCGACGTCGGATGAAGAGCAGCTATGGCAGCTATCTGGAATGTGTCGAGGCGATTGATGATACCACGACACCACAAGACGTAGTCTGGTTGCTTGGCATTATGCCGGAGGAATTTGAGGATGGAGGTTGCTTGGTCGAAGACCTCGGGAAGAACTGCTTCAAACTGCTGTAAAAAAGATGAGAGAAGCTTCCCGATTTGTTATGAGTGAGAAACTCGTAAAGATCTTCAAAGGAGACAGGTTCTGAAGGAATAGAGGCATTGGTAAGCAGAGTCGAGAAATCTTCAAACGTCGGCAGAGGACCCTTGTACTTTGAAGAGGAAGAGCTAGAACGTGACAAGGGAGACTTGGAGCCTGCTAGACGGGTGGAACGATGTGGGCGGCCAGTCGGAGAAGGTGACTCCTTCTTTTCCTCCGGGCCTCGGTACTGGTAGTAGAGCGACGTTTGCCTTGGATCGATGACACACGAGATGTGGAATCAGAGAAAAGATCCACCTCATCGCCGGGAGCAAAACTGCCAACGGTGAATGAAGCTTGAAGATCAGCCGTGATGTTCTCTGATGTAGAGAGAATACGGGAAGACAAGGAGGAGTCAAGCGGAGGAAAATCCGACAGAGTGGAGAAAGCAACATCGAAAGACGCGTGTTGATCGAAGGCTTTAATCAGATTTTCGGCAGAACTGGGTCCAGGAGGTGCAGGCATGGCAGCAGAAACGGAGGAAGAGGTAGAATGCTGCCTTGGAGATGAGCCTGCTGATGACCGTAAGCTTTGCAGCGTGAACAATGAGCAGAGGTGAGGAGCTCAATCCGGCGGCGCTCGTTACCGCAACGAACATCGAGGAACCGTGGAAACTTTATGAGATGCTCTTCCTACGGGAACATGATGCGAGCAGTTCTACGGAAGCCACAGATATGTTTATCATCTGAGTCAGAGGCGGAAGAGGTGAGAGTCTTCACTGGGCCGACTACTCTGCCGCATCGACTAAGTGCAGCAGCACACAGCATATCATCAGAAATCTCCGAGGGTACCGGAACAGGACGCTGGGCGATGGATTCGGCTAAGAGGTGACGATCGCCAATTGATAGGCCCCGAGACAAGACAAGCTCGGCATATTCTTTCTTCGAAAAATAAACAATCACAGTTCCTGGCTTTCGGGTGAGGTGGGTGATGGCACCAGAAGGAAGCATCTTCTTGAGAGCGGAGCTGTACTGCTTCAAAGGAGTGTTGGGCAGCGCATCAAACCAAACCCCCAACTCGAGGGTCGAATGAAGACGCTGACCAGCAGGAGGGTTCTCGGGAATGTCTAATAAGATAGTGTCACCGTTGAGAGTAACGTAAGAATCCATAAGGGGCAGACGAGACGAGGAGGAAGTCGGTGGAATACAGAGGCAGCCGCAGAATACGTGCGTGCAGAAGTGCCTCTTCTGGAAGGCATTGACGCAGCATGAGACAATGTACTGGAAGCAGAGGCAGTAGAAACAGTAGAGGGCAGATTAGTGACGCCATCAGAGACGTCCATGAATTCATCATCGTCAGCAGAGGCCGCAGGGACTTCACATCTACGTTCGCAATGGCAGAGTCGGAGACCTGAGCAGGAGAAGACGTGCAAATGACAGGAGAAAAATTAAGGAGCTCTCCACTAGTTAGCGAAGATTATTTATCGGCAGCGTCTGTCGTTGAAGAGGCGACGCGGGCGGGAACAGCGCCCTCATCGGCAGATGCCATAATCAATGGCAAGGGTTAACGAAGAAAAACGGCCAGCTCGGTGTGTAAATTATAACAGTGATAATGAAAAAAATGAGCACTCACCACTCGTGCGGGATCTTAAACGAAAGCACAGACCTTTAACTTCGGCACACACACAGAAGAACAATGATAGGACACACAAGACACGTACGTGAAGCACTCAAACACGGAGCTCGTGAAGACACGTGTAGGCCAAAGGTGGACCGACACCGTTAATGTATGTCAATAAATGCTATATTGTGTTTCTCTTCGAGGTGTCTGGTGACTTTTGTCAATATAGTGTAGAATCGGTATCCTTTTCTGCATGTTTAGAGTTTGCCGTAGAATTGCTTTGAAATTAGAGATCCAGCGATTCTTTCCTCCGGTACAATTTGGTACCAGAAGTCGTGATGGTTCCCAAAATTTAAGTAGCCCGGTCATCATACAAATGCACGTTTCAGCCACCTAAAGAAAATGCTGTGCACAAGAAACAATAAAATCATTCGTTCTGACCTCCATTGTTTCGTGAAAATACATCGAGAAAGTGGAGGTAGGTGTTGGTTTTGCAGCACTTACCTCCACTTTCTCAGGTGAATATTTCTCTTGGCGGTGGTCTGCAGGATGCGAACTTTACAATGTATAATGAATATATCGCTTCTGCTACTGAATTATAATGAATTCAGCTTCTTCTAAGCTAATGCTTCTTGTAATGCTTGTTGTTTGTTAATTATATCATGAATAAACTTTCCTGCTAGTAGTGTAGTAATAATAATGAACAAGCTTTTAACTGCTAGTAATGTTGTAGTAGTAATTAAGATGAATAAAGTCTTATGCTGGTTGTTAATAATAATCAACTAATGAAATTAACCTAACAGCCAGACAGAGATCTGACAAAACTATGAACTGAGAAAGACGTACTTACTAAGACAATCTTTTATTTGGTAAACTTCTGGCTCTCACATAAACGAAGATCTCTTTACACACGAAACAAAGCTCTCACGCACATAAACAACCGCTCTCTCTATACAACAACAGCTCTCTGACACATAAACAACAGCTCACTTCGTACAACAACAGCTCTCTCCGTACAACAACAGCTCTCTGACACATAAACAAACGCTCTCCCTACTTCTCGTTGAACGCGCCTATTTATACTGGCTACCACCACGTCATGACTTACACTCATTGCCAGATCTCATTCAGCGGGAGAAATAACATCTCGTTCAGTAAGAAGATAATTTACATAGTAAAATAAAATAACCAGATATAGTAAAAATCAAAAGGAAAGTGAATCTAGAGTATACGTTACATCATCTCCCCGTTAATTTTTTTTTTGTTCGAAAAACCTATCAATTTTGGAGTGTAAGTCTTACATTTCGTTGACTGACGTTTATCGACCTCTTTTTTGTTTTGTTGTTTGGTGGCAGCAGTATGTACAATCTCAAACTTGGCATGACAAAAGCAAGAAATCTGTATTCGTCTGTGAAACACTTTGTATACTTAAACAAAACAAACCTGCATCGCCATACCTTCCTTTTATTCTGCCTAGCAGGAATCACTTTTTTAATTTCAAATTACGTTCTCATTATTCGTTGAATACACACCAACTGTATCAGCAGCGAAGATTGCCTGGAGCTGCCTAACAGTAACAATTTTTATTATTTTACCCCTAAGCACATATATATATATAAAAAATTTGGATTAGTAGATGGACATAGAAGAAATATAAAAAAAACACATATATACACAAAAAAGAATGCATAGGCCCACACGAAAAAACGAAATTCTGACACGCCAACTGGTCGTGCAGGAAAAACAACAAACGGAGAAAAGAACCTGTCCACAAGAACTTACTTATCTCGAGGACGCATAAAAAACTCTAGTACGATAACGTTTTCCAGGCCTAATCGGACTGGTAAATTCAGGTGGCGTAGATCTCTTTAAGAACGTGACTGGATCATCGGTAGTCTGTTGGTCAAGAAATCCCGGCGGCTGACAGGAACGGTCAGGAACGGCTGACGTCCGTCGGTCAGGAACGGCTGAAGTCTGTCGGTCCGGAAATCCCTGCGGCTGATAGGAACGGTCAGGAACGGCTGAAGTCCGTCGGTCCGGAAATCCCTGCGGCTGACAGGAACGGTCAGGAACGGCTGAAGTCCGTCGGTCCGGAAATCCCTGCGGCTGACAGGAACGGTCAGGAACGGCTGAAGTCCGTCGGTCCGGAAATCCCTGCGGCTGACAGGAACGGGCTCCCCCAGGCTTTTGATATGTAGTCCCTTTGTGCTGGGGCCCGTGTTGTCCTTCCAGCATTCTTTTGGACGGACGCGGCTCCGGTCACATCGTTTGTTTTCGCTTTCTCCCTCGTGGCATGAGAGTAGAAGCAGGCATCGGCCCTGTTTGCCCTGAGCGTAGCTTCCAGGGGCGAAACCCGGGCGGATGCAAGGATCTCTGCCTTCGTCGCTGTTGCGACGAAGCAGATTGGGGAGACAAGTTACGTTTTCGACCAGCTTTTGGTGTTACTGGACGGTTTGTAATTGGTGTTTGACGTTTAGGAATAGTCAAATTATTGTTCATAACTGAGAAATCAGAAATATCCGAAGACTCTGAGTCGCTGCTGTAATTTAGTGGTCGTGCAGGGCGATGTTTATTTCTGCCTATAGGAATACTCTCTGACGAGGTATTCAAGGAAGTAGGAGCTTGTGTTGGTGCAGAGTTATCAGGAAATGGTGCAGCAATAGTCTTGGCAATGGTTGGAGGGAAAGGAACGATACTAGTATTTGAAGAACTTGATTCGAGCCTTCGTCTCATGGGAGAATCAGGTTGCGTGTTTGGAAACCCGTCTTGAGGAGGGGAGGGTGAAGAAAAAATCACTGGAGATTCTTCAAAAATGTTTGTTGGTGCGTCCAAAATTTCTGGAGGTTGATCGTGAGATATAGACTCTTGAGTCTGTGGAACAGAAGGTTGAGTAGGGTTGATTATAAAATCGGTATTTCGTTCATGATACTTGCGACACTGAGCAACGTGTACGTATTGAAATTGATTGTCAGGTTTTTAAAGAATAATGTTATTTTCAAACACATTTGCCACCCGATATGGACCTTCGTAGCTGGGTGCAAATTTCTTCACTAAAGTATGAGAAACAGAAGACTGGAAATGCGTTTCCACGAGAGTGAGATCTCCAACGACAAGATCTGGTTCCCTACGCCTAGTATTATAGTATCTTGCTTGAGCCGCTTGTGCTCCTAGCATTGCAACACGAGCTTTTTCTGCCATGATTTGTACTGATTGCGGAGTTGGTCGCTGGTTTAGTTCGTCGATAATCCCCGTTAAATTTTCAAAAGGGGTTTTAGTTTTGCGACCCAGAAAAAGTTCTGCAGGAGTAATTTTAGTAGATTCGTGAACAAACGAGCGGAGGGCGAACGAAAAAAGCTCACGATGGTCATCCCATCGCTCGTGATGATCCATGACAAATGTAGCAATCATTTTCACTAGCGTGCGGTTTACTCGTTCCGCAGGATTACTCTGGGGATGATATGGGAAAATGAATTTATGCTTAATGTGTAGTCTCGTACACATTCTTTCAAAAATGTTAGAAATAAATTGTGGACCATTATCCGAAACTACTTTATTAGGTGCACCATATCTAGAGAATACTTCATTAATTAATACATTACAAATAACTTCTGCCGTAGCGGCTATAATGAATAAAGCTTTTAACTAAGCTAGTAATGTTTTATAATGCTTCTGCTACTGAATTATATGCTTGTACTAAGCTAATGCTTCTTCTAATGGTTGTTGTTTGTTAATTAAATCATGAATAAACTTTCCTGCTAGTAGTGTAGTAACAATAATGAACAAGCTTTTAACTGCTAGTAATGTTGTGGTAGTAATTAAGATGAATAAAGTCTTAACGCTGGTTGTTAATAATAATCAACTAATGACATAAACCTAACAGCCAGACAGAGGTCTGACAAAAACTATGAACTGAGAAAGACGTACTTACGAAAAAGCTCTTTTATTAGATAACTCTTAAATCATCCAACGCACACACACTACTCGTATCACAATAATGAAGAATCAACCTAATCACATAGAACGAAGCTCTCCCTATCCAACAACAAACGCTTTGGCTATACAACAACAAACGCTCTCCTTCACATAAACCAACGCTCTCCATAGGTATCGTTGAACGCGCCTATTTATACTGGCTACCACCACGTCATGACTTACACTCATTGCCAGATCTCATTCAGCGGGTGAAATAACATCTCGTTCAGTAAGAAGATAATTTACATAGTAAAATAAAATAACCAGAGATAGTAAAAATCAAAAGGAAAGTGAATCTAGAGTATACGTTACAAATGTAAGAAATAAGTGATCTGAATTCGCAGAAAATTGTTGAAAATAACGTGCAGCAAAGTTACCGGTAAGTGTCCTTCTTTTAACGAAAGTTCCGGTTTTCAGTATCTTGGCAGAATTTCCGTTTTCAGCAATTCACTTTACTTCAGAAAAATACGTATTTATGCAGAAATTTCGCAAAATCGTCGATTTTGAGAGTTCTATTACCCTTACACCGGAGATTTATTCCTGGCGTATTAAGTTGACGAGCCCTTTCTTTTCTGGTGGGATTCGAACTAGAACACTCTGCCACGAGAGACGCTCGTGCTACCGTTGGACCAAAAACACCCGTAACAGAGAGTCCGTATTAACTGTTCGATGATGGAATATTTTTCTGTTATTAATGTGGGTGAATTTGCCATTTTATTTTCTGTTATTTTTCTGAATAGGTCTGTAATAATTTTATTTTTTCTGTAGGAGAACTTAATACAAATTGCATATTTTTTTCATCTTGATTTTTCGAAGCGCTTGAGATTTTTTAAACTGACAATGACTTTCAATTATCTTTAAGACAATTGAAAGTCATTTAAAGATAAATTAAAGTCATTTTTAGAAAAGGGGAAATGTCCTGCTTTGTAGTGTTATAGAGGATGATAACACATTTTTAGAACGTTTTTGATAAGAAATTGCAGAAAATAAAAGAAGTTCAAAGATTTGAAACTGGCAACAGCGTGTTAGATGAACACGAAAGAAACATCTGCTGCAGTTAAATATTGTCTGCTAAAAAAATGGCGCACGTAAACAAGCTGGGGATAGAAGGTTATTTTTTTGCTGTTTACGAAGAGAAATATTCGCATTCTGTAATTAAAAAACGCTGTGAAAATCATGGAATTAGCATTTCTAATGTAAAATAAGCAATATTATTAATGATAGAGGGGGAAATCGTCAAGCACTGCTTTAACAGGAAAAATGACACTAAACGAATATCCAAAGAAGGTATGTACTTTTACGACTTATAACGAAGTAAATTTCTCCGTCATTTCTGTCCACGCCAGGATTCGAACCCGGATCCCCTCATTCCGGAATAAGTCACTCTACCAACTGAGCTACGCGGACGTTTTATTCTGATTCCTATCTGCCTTTATGTCGTGTGCGTCCTTCTGGCAGGTACGTCACATCTCCTGGTACGTTACATCATCTCCCCCTTATTTATTTTTTTTTTTTTTCGAAGTGCTGGAGAAGGGATTCTCTTATTTTTCCTATCTCGCGGTGTGGAAAGAACATCACACCAATGCGAGATTTTGAACGGTCGGGTCATCCGGATAGTTTGGGCGCCATTATAACGAATAAATTTTTCCGTCATTTCTGTCCACGCCAGGATTCGAACCCGGATCCCTTCATTCCGGAATAAGTCACTCTACCAATTGAGCTACGCGGACGTTTTATTCTGATTCCTATCTGCCTTTATGTCGTGTGCGTCCTTCTGGCAGGTACGTCACATCTCCTGGTACGTTACAGACTATTTCATAAGTAAGGTCTCAGGTCTTAAAAAAATCTCCTCCCCAAAGAGCAATCGCTAAGTCGTTCAAAACCTATGTATCAACTGTAAACAAGGTTGGTTGGTTGGTTGGTGTATTTTAATGGCACGAGGGCCAGGTCTGGCGAAAGAGCTCCAATCACAAGGCAATCAAAGAAAAGAAGTTAAAAGCTAGGCAGAATAATAAAAAAGCACAGCGGAGTGGGACAATTGAAAAACAAGAACGATAAAAGCTTGGTAATTTAGATTAGTTTAAGAAAGTCAATTTGTTTGAAAAATGAAAAGACTCCGAACGTATCACAAGAGTCGTCTAAGATCCCTTGAAGGGAAGCTGAATTGTCTTCCAATGAATAAGCTCGAAAATATTGAAAACGGTTATCACGAAAGCGGACACAAGTACACAAGACATGAAGGACAATGAGACGACTGTTACACGTTAATAACTAAAGATTTGAATCTGAAAAAAAAATGTTTACCGCCTTTCACCTAGGCACGTGGCTGAGCGCAGAACACGGTGTAGACTTCTTTATGAAAATCACTTAACCGGAGACAGATGGAAATTTATTGTGACTGTTGGTGAAACACGGATCTACCAAAACGACTTTAACAAGAAAAGGTCGATTTACTATCGCAAAAAAGCAGAAAAGGCGTGCAAACTTGGTTCCAAGACTCCAAAGAAAGTTTCAGTAAAAGATTCATAATTATTGCGGGTTTCTCGTACAATGGGAAATAAAAGTTTAAAAAAAAGTTAAAAAGATGTTAAAATCAATTCTACATATTACCAAACAATAATGTTTTAACTGCTATATTTAAAGAGGAAATAACATTCTTTTTTCCACAGAGCCCTCAAAGAGTAGAACTCCATCAAGATAAGGCCACCAGTCATACATCCAAATCTACCATTCTATTTCTTGAGAGAATGATAAAAGAGTCGGATATCAAGTCCATAGCTTTTGCTCATATTCCTTCGAAGTCCCCTGATGTGTCACTAAAGGACTATTGTGCCTTTGGACTGCTAAAAAGAACGCTTTCTAAACGCAGACCTAAAACAATGATTGGACTATGGAAAGCAGTGGAAGAGGACTGGAATAAAGCACCAATTTAAGAAATGCCCTGTTATTTTGGAAATCTAGATGTAAGTTCATAGTCCATAGAAAGGGCTATCAGATAGAACATTTATTTATTTATTTATATTGATTGGAGGTTTAACGACCACCGTGAGCAACTCATTCTGCTATAAGCAGTCGCTGTGTCCCTAATTTAGGACCACTGGTTCCAGGGAAGGGAGAGAGCCAGTGCCCTAAGACAAACACAACATCCATGCCTCACCGGGATTCGAACCCGGACCCCTTTCGGACGAATGACCAGAAGTCATCGCTTAGACCACTGCGCTATCGGCGCGGCCATAGAGCATTTAAAAAGAAATTATTTTATTTGAAACATTTATTGTACTGCTGGGAAATCGTTTTAGAAATGTGCAAACATCCTCTGTATTTCACAAAACTTCGAAATATAAAATTTACTCTTGATAGCTACACTATCTACCAACAAGTAACTGGACACCCCTGCAATCGACGATATCTGCCGTCCTGATACACGTCACGGCCACCGCCGTTAAATATCGTGTGGGAAACATCAACGCAACCAGTCGCCTACAAGATGCCACGCACTTCGGAGCTCTCTGATTTCGAGAATGGTGTAATCGTCGGGTATCACAGAAATGGCCGATCCATACGTGACATATCCAGCGAGTTGAAGTACCCAAAATCGACAGTGGCCTACATGATTGCCAAGTGAAAGATGAGAGGTGACTGTCGGAATGTGCCCCGACCCGTCAGACCCACAAAACTGGGAGTTAGAGACCGACGGGTGCTGGCCAGAGAAATTCGGAAGAACCGCACCAAATCGATGGGCCACATCCACGAGGAGTTTCAACAGGCATCCAGGATTGTTCTTTCGATGAATACCATCCGTAAGGAAGCCCATCTGCTCGGTTATCATGCACGTGCTGCCGCCCACAAGCCTTTGATCACCAAGTCCAATAGCGCTGCTCGGCTAACGTGGTGCAAAGAACGTCGACAGTGGACCGTTGAACAGTGGAAATGTAACGTATACTCTATATTCACTTTCCTTTTGATTTTACTATCTCTGGTTATTTTATTTTACTATGTAAATTATCTTCCTACTGAACGAAATATTATTTCACCCCGCTGAATGAGATCTGGCAATGAGTGTAAGTCATGACGTGGTGGTAGCTCGTATATAGGCGCGTTCATCGAGAAGTGTAGTTGTGTGTTGTTGCGTTGGAGTTGAGGGTTGTGTTGGTTGCGTTGTAGTTGTGTTGTTGCGGTGTTATTGCGTTGTAGTTGTGTTGTTGCGTTGGAGTTGAGGGTGGTTGGTGTTGCGTTGCAGTGTGTTGTTATGTAGTAGTGATATATGAGTGCCTTAGTTGACCAGGAGTCTTCATAATAAACAAGTTGTTCTGTAAGTTCAGTCTTTCTCAATTCTTAGTTTTGTCAGACCTCTGTCTGGCTGTTAGGTTTATGACTTTGATTACTTAATATAAATAACCAGCGTTGAGACTTTGTTTAAGTTCATAATTAACGAGTAACAACACCCTTTTGGGAATTCATCATTTTGAAGCTTAGAGCATTATTCATTCATAATAATTAGCTTAGCAAAAGATAAACAAAGCTAATTCATTATAGAAACAGGTTCTCTGGAGCGACGAATCAAGCAAGGTTCACCCTCTACCGTTCGGATGGCAGGGTCTGGGTTTGGCGTCTGCCTGGAGAACGCCTCCTGCCGAAATGTATTGTGCCAACTGTGAAGTTCGGCGGCTGTGGAATTATGCTATGGGGGTGTTTCTCCTGGTATGGCACGGGACCGTTGGTCGCAATTCCTGGTAGACTCAACGCCGAGACCTACTGCACCATTTTGGATGACCATGCGCTTCCTGCGTTGTGGCAGTTTTACGGGGTGGACCCATGTTACTTTCAGGATGACAATGCCACCTGTCATGTTGCGAGGTCCACCATGGCTTGGTATGGTGACAATGGGGTTAATCGAATAGACTGGCCTGCGCAGAGCCCTAACCTTAACCCTATCGAGCACCTCTGGGACGAGTTGGAGTGTCGACTTAAGGGGTGCCCCCACCGTCCGAAATCGGTGAAGGAACTGACCTGTCTTCTCCAAGCCGAGTGGAAGAAAATACCGCTAGCCGTCGTACAACGCCTGGTTGAGAGTATGCCCCGGAGGGTCGCAGCTGTAATCGCCGCTCGTGGAGGCTCCACCAACTATTGAAGGTGAATAAACTTTGTTTTCCTTTGCTATCACAGGTGTCAATTACTTGTTGGTAAATAGTGTATAATAGCTTTTGATTTATGGGGTCCACAGACTCCTACATGGACATCGTACAATCACCTGTACAGTAGTTTAAGTACTTAGTTTCTTACGGTAACACAATATGCAATAGCTGGTGTACAAAATGGGAAACAGAGGAAGGAATATCTGGTACCCCAATAACAAAAATTTCACGCAATATACTGCCGACAGTATCTGATCTTACTACAGAATTTCAAAATCAGTTTCTCCGATAGACGACTGAAATTTAAAGTGAATCAAACCTAAAGGATTACTGCGAATTGCTTCTATTACCGGAAATTTTTCGTCGTGTGGATACGGAAAAAGTGAGAACAGAATTTTCCCGTTAATATACAAAAGAAATTGCGTAAAGGTTTCTGAAATTCATAGAGTCCCCGTTAATATACGAAGGAAATTGCGGAAAGGTTTCTGAAATTCAGAATTGTCTGTTAACTCCTCTTAAAAACGGAAATTTACCGTCAATATAAGAAAGGAATTGCGGAAAAATTTCTGAATTTTCAGAATTTTCCTTTAACCCATCATAAAAACGGAAATTTACCGTCAATATAAGAAAGGAATTGCGGAAAGGTTTCTGAAAATTCAAAATTTTCCGTTAACTCCTCTTAAAAGCGGAAGTTTACCGTCAGTACACGGAAAGGATTCTGAAATTTCAGAACTTTTCTAGCGTACGAAAAACCAGTGAAATTTAGGTTTTTACCCGTCATTCCACGGAAAAGGTTGTATCAGAAATATGCTTCGTTAATTATCGAAAGAAATGACGTAAAATGGCTCGTGAATTTCAGGAAATGTTTTGGTGTATGAAAAGAAAAGCAATATATTTAAAGTTAAAGTAAGAATTCTGATAGTATGACAAAAAAAAAATTTTTTTTTTGGGGGGGGGGAGTGCTTTCGAGGTCTCATTCATTTTTATATTATAATATTCTGGGAAAAAGCGAATTTACCAGAAAAACACACCCCGAGTTAAGCGGAGGTGTCCGTTATTACGAAGTTTGGAATTAGGAAAGCACCGTGAAATGAAAATCTTCAGAAAGCAAGGAAAGTAAAAGTAGAACATTCCAAGATGAAGAAAAGCCACTGTTTGAAAGTAAACAAGATACGATTGAATTTGAAAAGAATGAACGAAGTGAAAAAATAATAATAATAAACTGCGCAATCGGAATAGTAATTTAATCTGACTCTTTTTTGGTATTTAAAGACGGAAATTTCATCGCAGAGTTTGCAGCGAAGTCGGTAGTTCAGTGACCTGGAAACGTTGCGCAGGCGCATTGTAATGCATGGTGTTTAGAAGGAATCAATAACTTTTTTCCGGCCTCTTTTCATCGTTCATCCCCCCCCCCCCTCTTCCTCAGCTGAGCAGCTTTGGGATGCAGAATCTTTTTCCTCGTGACAAAATGATAGAGCGAATCTTGGATTTTTGGAATGAGCAAGGACGGGCAGAGTTAAATTTCCTCTGTTTACAACTATCAAATTATAGTATTATTTTTGGCTTTCTTCGAAAACCGTGAAGCACCGAACACCTTTTCTAACAAACCCTTGTTGACAGCAGTGCATTAATGTTTCAAAAAATTAATAACTTAACGAAACCGTCAGAGCATGCAAAAAGACGAGTTTACAATGAAATGGGACACCGGGCGGAAATGAACGGGAACGCAAATTTAGTAACCTAGCGGAAATTGCACTGAATTTCTGCAAAATGGGTTTTCGCTCACATTTTTGTTTCATTATTAACCGTTTGTTATTTACGAAGGCGCAGTTTGCGTAATAGATATGATCAATTCTCATGTTATTCTGGAAGCGGAGTGTGAAGACGTTGGAATAACCATAAAAGTATTAATATGTACTAACGGTATAAGTCTGTACAAACTGCTTTTGTTTATCGGAGCAAATCACAGCTGCGGAGAATGGGAAAAACATAAGGAATTACGCTCTTATGGATTTCGCTCATCAGAAAATGAATAATGTAACCTGTCTCCAGGTTTTGAACCTGTTTTCACACGGAAATAAAATAAATTACATTTTTCGTATAATTAATAACAATAAAAGGAAAGAGAAATAAAAAATACAGGTAGCAAATACACTGGTTTCCATAAATTAAGGAAAAATCAAGATAATTAAAAAAACTACTAGGTAAAATTTCATGAAAATCAGTGAAAAGATGCATTAAGTTGTAAATAATAGGTTAGGCAAAAAACAAATCACGAAAACGTTATTTAACATCAGAAAAATGGACTATACAGGAACATATCAAAAAATAGGGTACCGGAACTCAATGAGGAAGTTGCTTCAATATGATGTGTGGTCGCCTCTAACAGCAATACAGGACCGACAGATGCTCATTATAATGTCAGTTAACTGAGTAGGCAGTAATGCCCATTGTTCCTGCAAAGCAGTAGCAAGCCCCTGTACGGTATCGGAAGGCTGACTGAGGGTAGCAACACGTCTCTCCAGAGGATCCCAAACATGTCCAATGGGATTTAGGTACGGAGATCGAGTTGGCCATTCCATACGGACATTGGTTTCCTCCTCAAGGTATTGCTCCACGAGGCGCGCTCTGTGTGATCTCGCATTATCTTCCTGTAGGAGAAACGTTTCGCCTATTGAACCCGCATAAGGTCGTACATATGGATGCGGGATATCATCTCTATATCTATATAATAAAGGCACTGCCGTTTTCTGAAAGTTGATGAAAACGTGTGTAAATGCATAAACGTAAAAGTTTAACCTTCGAAATAGAGTACTCCGTGTTGGATGGTCCCACACCATCATGATGCCATGTCTTGAATCCCTCTGCGAAAAAATTCTTTTGGTTTCGAGGCGAAAAAGTCTTGGACCCTAAGTTCAATATCTTGGATGTTTTGAAAGTGTTTCCCACGTAAAAAATGTGCCATGGACCGGAATAAGTGGTAGTCCGAAGGCGAAAGGTCCGGACTATAAGCAGGATGGGGTAACACCTCAAATCCTCCAGTTCCTGTACTTTTTCCTTAGTTGATCGGGCACGATGAGTAGGAATATTATCCTGTTGGAGGATAACTCGTTTACGGTTCACCAGAGCAGGGTACTTTCGGCTTAAAGCGGCATACATCCAATCCAACTGTCCACAGTACAGCTGCGCATTAATGCCTTGGCCATCTGGAACCAATTCCCAATCAATGAGAGCCATCAAAGTTTCACCATATGAATAGCATAACTTTGTGCTCCAATCGTCCCCTTTTTGAGACTGGTTCTGGTGGCTATTTTTGGGATCTAACCACCGTTTCCTCATGTCAGTATTTTGAAAAAATACCCACTCTTCATCACATGTCACAATTCACCTTAAAGAAACGACCGTTCTGGGGATTTTCCAGCAATTGGTGACAAAAATGCACACGTCGCTATGCTGGAGCAGCAGTCAGTTCATGGGGTAGTTGTCGACAGCTTCTGTGCGTCTTGCCGAGATTGTGCAGTTCGCGAACAATTGTGGGCTGAGGTATTCCCAGCTCATTTGACAGTAGTCTAGTGCATGTGCACGGATTTGACTTTACGGCTTGGCGTACAGCTTCAGAATTCACCGTCGAAGGTCTTCCAGCATGTGGTTTGTCTACAAGGTTGAAGTCCCTATTTTTAAATCGCTGAAACCAAGTTCTTGCAGTTCTTTCAGACACTGCTCCTTCCCTTTCCACAGCACAAATTTCCCTCCCTGCAGTGGTCAACTGTTTTGTTAATGGAACACAGCTTACTGGTCGTTGGGCAAACAGTCCATCTTTGTGTAGTCGTCTGGCCACTGTAAATCGCGATATCGTACGCCCTGTACTCATGTTCAGTTGTTTTGCAAGGTTACTTGCTACCTATGGTCGATATCTCTTGGCCTGTAGGAGCACATAGTGTTCCTCACTGGGGGTAGTTTTTGGTGGGAGACCACCACCTGTCTTTCTGACATCTGTACCTGTAAACCTGAAGGCCAACCATGCCCGTGATACGATGCTATGGGCGGTACCGAACTCTTGGATCACACTCATCACAGCTAGCTCGTCTCTCCTGAAGCCTCCCAGTTATTCTTCCACGAGTAAACTCAAGATGTTCTCGACAAGCCATTTCGTTGTCTCTAGCACACAACAAACACAATCGAACGTCCGTAACACTTATGCACACCATCCGGTGACTTCCTTCCAACTGATGCTATCGGACTGCATGAGCTCAATTTGTTTTCACGTTGCGCAAATTACGCGTCATGCTTCATGTTGCTCCTGTTCCCAGAAACGGTTCTGAGTTAATTTGTGTCTGGGTGCTGCTATTTACGGTGTTATTTCACTCTTTCCACTTCGTCCTTACGTTTTGCACACCAGAGTAGTAATAAAGCAGATTTTGGTAAAAAATTTATAACAATTAAACTTTGCTTTGAATATACATTTTAAATGTTCTGTTTACGCTTCAGACAGAGAGAGAGAACAGAAAAAAAAATTAGAGTTTCAGAAACAGAGGAAGCTGAGAGCGGAAGAGAAAACAGATTTTGAATGATCACGTAAAGCAATGGGTGTGCTTTGTTTAATGTAATATTTCCGCAAACTTCCGCGAGAAAGGTGCTAGTAAGACCATGAATGGCACCGGAATGACTTGATAAAGTGAATTGAATGAAAGTTCCTTTCAAAAGAGGTTGAAATCATGCTATAACGTAACCCTTTTTCGTGTGCGAGATTGGTGTTACGCTATGTCTAAAACCATGACTAAGGAAATGTTGAACTAAATGAGAATACGATGCAATAGTTGCTCTGGAAAGTTCAAATTAAGCTTTTACGGCCAGACAAAACATATACAGAAGTCAAACTTACGATCACCTTTTATTGGTCCAGCAACATTTGATGAAATCAAAAACATAGCACTGCGGGTTTTACATTAATACCTTAATTGACAGTCGTATAACCTAGCTTAACAACGATCGAAGATTTCCACACACGCACACACACACACCCTAAGCAACTCCTGTGTCGTCCTTTTTATCTAACGTTCTTATCACATTCATACGTCCCTCTCTCTGACCTCAAAAGTGTTGCCAACCTCATTCATGTGAGAGAGAATGTATCACGTTAAGTTTGGAAAGAGCAAAAGAGAACAAACTCAAATTGACATAGGAAAAGGAACTAAAAATGAAAGTTAAATTAGAATATGCGTCATAATGTATGAAAGAATAAAAAATATTATAAAGCGGAATTACCGGTCATAGTGCTCAGGAATGATTCGATGACTCAAGATGGAAATTATACTTGTCACAAAGAGTTAGGAATATTGCATGAAATGAAGGTTATATATATCTGACTCAAGTATTATAACACGCACTGAAATAACATCATTGAAGCTACGTAACACAAACGATAAACAGTGCATTTACAAAAACAATTTACTGTGCAATTTCTGCACACAACAAAGTAGCACTGCAATGTCGACAAAATGGAAACTTCGGAGAATGTCCACACCTCTGGATTTCAGTACCCGGTAACACTACCTCTATGTCGAAGAATGTCTTCACACCTACAAGCCATACTTGTAATGACATTATTGATGAGTGTCTACGGTAGCTCGTCCCATACTACAGGCAACACGTTACGGCAGTCTGCTAGTGTAGTGGGGTATGGAGTGTGGTTATCCAGACGTCTCTGTACAAGTCCCATAATACAGAATATGATATAAAAGTCGAATTACAATTCTGTCAATATCAGAAACCAAGGGTAAGTTTTTATTTAGACACTATCACACGTAAAAGCATTGACCCAAACGGAAACTTTTTTTTACACTGCTCAAAAGACTTAAGGGAGCAAAAGATATTGTAAGGAATATCATGCGCGACTGACGTTGATGAACGTAAAATGTTTTTTTTATATAAGATACAATAGAATATTCTGTAATATAGATAAGAAAATGCACATTAGCAAATTTTTATGCAATATTATAATTTAATGCACATGATGCGATATGCTACAACACAAAATGTATGCAACAAGAAAAAATGCGTTTTTGAAGGTGGTAACTGACCTCTAGTAGAGTGTGTGATCCCCTCGAATGACTGAGGCCGCTGCACATCTGTGTGGCATAATCTCGATGAGGTTTTCGATTAAGTTTTGGTTGGTATCTTTGCCATTCCTCAATGTGAGCAATCTCCAGTTCACGAAGAGTCAATGGAGGTGCCGGTCGAGTTGCAATGCGTCCGCCAAGTGCGTACCAAGCATGCTCAATTGGATTTAAGTCAGGGGAGCATGTTGGCTACTCCATAAGCTCGATTCCCTCCTCTTGAAATATGTGGTTCACTAGCCGAGCTCTATGAGCTCAAGCGTTATCGTCCATGAAAAGAAACGAATCCCCAACTGCTACAGCATGAGGCATGACAATAAGTCTGAGAATCTCGTCTCTAAATCTCTGGGCCGTCAGGATGCAGTTTCGGATGACGTCCAACTATACTTATTCCTGCTCAGACCATCAATCCATGCCCATTGTAATGTGATGTTTACTGCAAAAAAGCTGTGTTATTTCGTGTGCAGGGTTTCCAAGAACTCTTCATTTGTCAGACTCCAGACTGAATCTCGACTCGCCAAATAAGAGTACAACGTCCCAAATGTTCTCAATAGGATTAAGGTCGGGATACCGCGGAGCCAGCTGTAACGATTTAATCCCAAGGTTTTCCAACTCCAGAAGTACGCTTCAAGCACGGTGACTCGTTGCACTGTCATCGAGGAAACAAAATGCATGCCCAGTAGCAGCGTGGAACAGTATCACAATGATCTCGTTTCGGTTCACTGAGGCATTCATGTTGTTTTGACAAACAACAAGTAAGTACGGCCATTAAAACACAATCCTTCCCGGAACCAGAACTGGCTGCCGCTGGTAATGGTGGACGGACTGCACGTAGTGGACTTGCATTCGTGTGGTGGATCTCCTCCACATGTGTCCTGGTCGAGTATCAGGAAAAAGAGCAAAACGGGATGCGTCTGTAAAAAGTACATGGTGTCACTCTGTTTCCATGAAATGTACTGTTGCAACCAGATACATCTTTGACGACGGTGAACTGATGCCAATGTTAAACATCTCAGCGACCTCCTTGCTCTGAGTCAATACTCGTGAAGACGGTTTCATACTGTTTGAGTACATACTGTGACACTAGAAGCAGCTCGAAGTGATTCCCGGAGTTGGCAACTGGTGATACTAGGTCTTCTCCTAGCACTATGCACCGTCTGTTTTCAACAATGGAGAACGTACCGTGCCCGGAAACAGCATCCACGTAAGGGTGTGTCACTGCTACCATAGATAAACTGTACAATATTCTGTTGGGCAACGTTCGTGACTGCCACGGAAAGGACCTCAGGTTCGATCCCAGGCAGGTACGAACGCTCGATACACTAAATATCCGCCATGCGTCGGATGGGCACGTTAATCCGTCGGACCCCGGGTACTGGCCCCCGGTAGTAAATAAGGGCGTCTTCTACCTCGCTTCCGTGTGACTTTCCTATCGGGCACTCTAGCCCAAATCTCTTAGCTTCCTATTTCTAAGGGTTCTTTAAGACCTGGGGTCAGACACTCTCTTCCTGAAATCCTCTACATTTGATCTGATCTGATCTGTTGCTGTGCCAAGTTGGAAAGCCGAGCCAGTGCCCCTTCTGACCATTCGTCCGAGATGAGTCTGGGTTCGAATCCCGTGAGGAACGGGTTTTTTTTTCCTTACGGCACTGACTTCCTCCCTTCCCTGAAATCAGTGGTCCTAAATTATGGACGGGTGGCTGCATATAGCCCATCGACTGACTCACAATGGTTGAAAAAGTTCGAACCATCTGTATGGACTGCATCACGGTGTTGCAATTTTTTTGTTCATGAGTGTACAACGCGTTGTATATGGAAAGCCTCTGTCAGAAGATGCGTGAAACATATACTGAAAATCTCGCAGGCTGTAGCTCTTGCTTACCAGCCAATCAGCTTATTAAGTGAATACTTTCAGTATTCTCTTCCCTAAATACACTGGCGGAAAGTGAAAAAAGAACACCAAGAAGGAATTGGCGGACGATCATGAAATTTACATATGTTAATGGGGTCGAGTTTACGTAGGTGTGATGCTAATTTCGGGACCAACCGGTGAGCGCTTACGCCACAGCACGGCATAATATGCATATTATTGTCGGTGGTATTTAAGGAGTACGGCGAAGTTAATGTAATCAGCCGTCGGCGTACGGACACGTGCAAAGACCCTAAAGAAGCGGCAATGCCTGGACATGGAAGACGTGTACGATTTCAGCAGTTATCGGACTTTGAGCGAGGTTGTCTAGTCGGACTCCGCGAGGCCGGGTGGTCGTATCGTCGTATTGCGGAGCGAATTGGACGGGAAGTATCGGTGGTGGTACGATGGTGGCGTAGATGGTCCGAGGAACATTCCCACACGAGAAGACGTGAAACCGGGAGTCACAGACGGACTGATGAGCGGACCGATCGACGCATAAGACGAGCGGCGTTGTCAAGTAGAACATCCACTGCGACGCAAATCAGATCTGCCGTTGCGCCTGAGGTGACTGTGCAAACAATCCGAAACCGTCTACTGGATGCAGGACTACGTGCACGTGTGCCTTTGGCATGTGTACCTCTGACTCCAGCCCACCGTCAGGAACGACTGCAGTGGTGTCGCCAACGTCTGCACTGGAGAACGCAATGGCGATCTGTCGTGTTCAGCGATGAAAGCAGATTCTGCTTGGCAGCCTCCGATGGCCGTATGCGTGTTCGCAGACGCACGGGGGAGCGTCTCCACCCTTCTTGCATACGCCAGCGACACACAGAGCCTACACCTGGTCTCCTGGTGTGGGGAGCGATCAGCTATCGCTCCCGTACACAACTAGTGTTTGTACCGGGTGCGTTAAACAGCACCTCCTACATCAACAACATCATTCAGCCCGTTGTTGTGCCATTTGTAAGGTCGGTCCATCGTGGTGTTTTCCAGCAGGATAACGCACGCCCACACACGGCACGTGCAACGCAACATGCACTTCAGGGTGTGAGACAACTTCCGTGGCCTGCACGTTCACCGGATTTGTCCCCCATTGAGCACGTGTGGGATTTTATGGGACAACGACTTATCCGGTCACCACGGCCAGCCACAACCATCCCCGATTTACGCGTCCAGGTTGAGGATGCTTGGAACTCAATACCCCAAACTTACGTCCAACATCTGTACGACACACTCCATGCCAGAATTGCACAGTGTGATGCAGTTCATGGCCGTTCAACCTCGTACTAACCATGTTACATGGAAATGTTATTTTTCAGTTTACCAGCAAATACAGCTGTATTTTGCCATAATGTTTTGATCACGTTATCATCTGTATTCCGTTATTATGCTGTATAAATTTTGTTGGTATCAGACATCTCCTTCTTGGTGCTATTTTTTCACTTACCGCCAGTGTAATTCAGGGTACAGCGCAAAACGAAGTGCATTGTATGGGACAAAAGACAAAATGGCGAAGTTGATTTTTCTTTCGCGACGGACACTGTGCACTGAGTGAGCTTCTTTTATTTTACGGAAGTCAAATGTTTTTGGAGTTAGAATGCTTTTGAAAACACTACTTTGTGTCTCTATGCCTATTTGTGCTCGTAGCGGTCATCATTCGTGATTTACCTTGCAGGACAAAGACCGCACAAACTCATAATATCTTCATAGATACCTACTAGTAAAAGAAACAAGCGGTTTGTGGCATGATGCATGAAAACCAATAGAGTTTTGTCGTTGTAGGTGCATGCTGTGTAGTAATAACTAGGTGGCGCTGCCAGTGCAAGAAGTTAAAATGGCGTCTTTTCAGGAAAAAGCGAAAAGTGTTCTGTGGTACCCCAAGATCAAATCATCAATAACTGTTCAGTTTTAATTTCGGGAAAGAATACGGGCGTCCACCACCTGATCATAAAAGCGTAACTGCTTGGTATGCGAAGTTTAAGGAGACAGAAAGTGTTGATGACAGAAAACAAACGGGCCGACCGGGTGTTAGTGAAGAAACTGTTGATGCAGTGCGGACAGCTTTCATACGCAGTCCCTCGAAATCCACAGGCGCTTCGTCTGAACTTAGAATCCCCTACACAACACTGAAGAAAATTTTACACAAAAGGCTTTGTTTGTGTGCACACAAAGTGCAGATTGCTCAAGCCTTGCAGGTGGAAGACCGCCTACGTTGTGATGCTTTTGCAACTGAGATTTTACAACATGTCGATGACAACAACAACTACCTTCATAGTGTGTGTGTGTGTGTGTGTGTGTGTGTTTTCGGATGAGGCTACTTTTGACACCTCTGGTGACACAATGTGTGCATATGGAGGTCGGAAGATCCCTATGCTGTCTTTGATAAACAACGGGACAGCCCAAAAGGGAATGTTTGGTGTGGTCTCATGCACAGCAGTCATAGGACCTTTCTTTTTGTGAATGCACAATGACAGCAAATGTGTACCAGGACATGACACAGCTATTTGTTGCACCTCAGTTGTACGAATGTCAACCATGGGTAATTTTCCAGCAGGATGGTGCCCCACCACATTGAGGATTAATTGTTCGGAAATTTCTCAATTCCACATTTTCCAACAGATGGATTGGGAGGGACGGTCCAACATCATGGGCTCCACGGTCACCAGACATAACACCCTTAGACTTTTTCATGTGGGGTTATATCAAGGTTAAAGTGCCGCCTCGGTGGCGCAGTGGTCTAAGGCGCTGGCCTTTGATCATTCGTCCGTAAGGGGTCCGGGTTCGAATCCCGGTCTGGCATGGATGTTGTGTTTGTCTTACGGCACTGGCTCTCTCCCTTCCCTGGAACCAGTGACCCTAAATTAGGGACGGGCGACTGCTTATAGCCCATTGAGTTGCTCACGGTGGTCGTTAAACCTCCAATCAAAAAAAAAAAAAAAAAAGGTTAAAGTCTATTCAACACCATTGTCTAGTATTGAAACTCTGCAGTGGACGATAACAGATGCTATTGCCAGTCTCCAAAGAGATGTTAGGCAAAACATGGCGAGAAATTGAATACCGACTAGATGTGCTCCAGACCACGAACGGCGCTCATATGGAGGTGTACTAACAATCTAGGGGGAAATCTATTAGTTTACATGCATCATGCCACAAACCACTTGTTTTTACCCATTATATTTTTTAAATAAATTTTATCTTAATGAGGGGAAGATGCTGCATTATTTATGTGTAAGAGTTTGCTTATTTTTTGAAGGGAAGTCTCTTCTTTGGCTTGTTAATTTAATTAAAAACACTTTCAAAAAATGGTCATCGGAGGATAAAATGAAAGCGCTCTGGAACAAAAGTAATTAATTATTCGATGTCAAACAAGTCGTTCGTAGAAAATGACTTGTCTTCGCTAGGAGTTTATCAATAGAATACATAGAATTTAACAGCATTCAATTATTCGCAGTTCTAAAAGAACGTTTTTACTCGATGCATAGAAAGAGAGGGTAACAGACTGGCAGATGAAAGGATTACATAACCTCCTTTTTTTTTTTTTTTTGTCGTACAGTTGTATATTACTACACCTACTAATAAACTCCACTTGCCATAGAGTAACTTGAGTCAACTACTGAGCAGACTACATATGATTCTTGTATGAAGAATCATGATTAGGAGGTCGGAAGTCCATTTAATCTGTTCATAGATGAGTAGTTTAAATAATGACGTCATGCGTCAGTGAAGTAGCTTCCACTTATGTTTCTCTCAAGGAAATTAAGAATCTCTGTACCCGATTTGCAGTAACAGAAAGCACGTCGTAGAAATCTAATGGGGATAAGGAATGATTTGGAAAATTAAATGATGTGCGAGAAATCAGGTGAGATTGCAAAAGCATTATATATATATATATATATATATATTGGGATGTAAGGTCAGGTGATGCGTAACATCACAGCCTCTCCTTGACAAATGTCAACCCCGCCTTCTCGTGGTGCATCCTGTTCCCACTAAAGGGGCTCTGACGACCGCCAATAGCGGTATAACTATACCATCGGGATCAGAGGAAATGCTATCCCACACTCACCAACCCGCTTGGCCAGCGTGGTGAGTTATGGCCAAACACCTCCAAAATGACTCTACAACTTAAATCTTGGCCCTCAGTCTCCGGCAGCTGGAATGTACCTGGCCAAGGCAGCGGCCAGTGCGACATGAAGGCAGAGGGTGCTAAGAATCCCCGGAGGACCGGACTAGGCTGCCATTTGATGCTGACCTTGGCTACCTATAACGGACGCTCCCTATCTTCTGATTCAAGGCTTCTTGAATTGGAAGAGGAACTACAAAGGATCAAGTGGGACATCGTCGGGCTAAGTGAGGTAAGGAGAAAAGGAGAAGATCTCATTGAACTGAAAAGTGGACATCTCTTCTATTATCGTGGGACAGATACTGGCAGAACTAGTGGTGTTGGATTTATAATAAACAAGAAACTGAAGGATAAAGTGGTAGAAGTTGAAAGTTCCTCTGACAGAGCTGCACGACTCGTTATCCAACTATCGAGAAGATACCAGGCTCAGATTATTCAAACTTATGCACCCACCACAAGTCATGCTGAAGAAGAAATTGAAGAATTTTATGAGGAAATTCGTCATCTAAATAATAAAGGTAAGCAGCACTTGAAGATAATTATGGGAGATTTCAATGCAAAAATAGGGCAACGGCAACAGAATGAAACTTCAGTAGGTAAATTCGGTCACGGCAACAGAAACCAGCGTGGAAATACTCTCGTTGAGTTTGCAGAGGCAGAAGGATTTTTCATCTTGAACTCCTTTTTCAAGAAAAAGCCACACAGGAAATGGACATGGAGACATCCAATTGGGACGACAAGTGAAATTGATTTTATTATGTGTAACAAAAAATTCGTCATCGAAGACTGCAGTGTGCTGAACAAGTTCAACACAGGTAGTGACCATAGATTGGTGAGATGTAAGATGCACCTCAACACTAAACTGGAACGTGGCAAGCTGATAAGACAAACAAAATGTATTGACATAACCAACCTTAAAAAACACAATAATACTTTCAAGTTGGAACTGAAGAACAGATTCTCTGCTTCAGAAGGCCTAACATCGGAAGAAGTGGATATTTCGGAAGTTAACAGAAAAGTAACCAAAGCTCTAATGGAAACAGCAACAAAATTAGCTGGATCTAAGAACAAGTTGCATGTGAACAAATTATCAGGAAAAACCAAAATGTTGATGCAAAAAAGAAGAGAGATGAGGACAACTAAAGTAGATGTGACTTCCAAAGTGGAATATATAGAGCTATGCAAGACAACACGAAAAAGTATCACTGAAGACGTAAGGAAATTCAACTGTGAGCTAGTGAGGAAAGCAATTGAAAACAACCAAAGCCTTAAGATAGCAAAGGGACATCTCAGTAAGGGAAGAAAACAGATTATGGCTCTGAGAAAAGAAGATGGTTCTATAACAAGAAATAGAGACGAAATTTTGACAAGAGTGAAAGATTTCTACTCCAAACTATATGAAAGGGATGATACATGTACTCCAGACATCATGAAAGGTACCAGAGTTCTTCCAGTCCTCCCAGCAGAAGTTGCTCATGCAATCAAGAACATGAAGCGAGGGAAAGCTCCAGGAGAAGATGGAATTACTATAGACATCATACAAGAAGCAAGTGGAGAAATTGAAACAGTACTCGCCCAAATTTTCACTCGATGCCTTAATGAAGGGAAGATTCCTGAGGATTGGAACAATGCTACAATGATCCTGCTACATAAAAAAGGTGACATTGAGGATCTCAGGAACTACAGACCTATCAGCCTCCTATCAGTGGTTTATAAAATCTTCACTAAAGTTCTTTCACACCGCTTGAAGGTAACACTGGACATGGCTCAACCGAGAGAACAAGCTGGATTCAGGAGTGGCTACAGCACAATAGATCATATCCACGTACTGAGAGAACTGATTGAAAGAGCGAGGGAATATGAACTTCCATTGTGCATGGCTTTTATCGATTATGAAAAAGCCTTTGATTCGGTGAAACCATCAGCAGTTACAATGGCTCTGAAAACCTGCGGTATTGAAGATGCATACATTAATATTATTAATAACATCTATGAAAATGCAAGTGCAAAGATTCGGCTGTTTGAAAATACAACACACATAAAAATTGGAAAGGGAGTGAGACAAGGTGACACCATATCTCCGAAGCTCTTTAATGCCACATTGGAAAATGTCTTTCAATCACTGAACTGGGAAAACAAAGGGATAAAGATTAATGGAGATTATCTAACCCACCTTCGTTTTGCTGATGACGTAGTCATTTTTGCAACTACCCCATCAGAGCTGCAGAGTATGATCCAGGAACTTGCTGACAAGAGTAAAGAAGTGGGATTAAAAATGAACTTTCAGAAGACAAAAGTGATGTTCAATGCTTTTACAAGAAATGAAGATTTATCGATTGATGGAGAAAAACTGGAGATAACAGATACGTATGTTTATCTTGGACAGCAGATATCAAGTGAGGGTCACATTGATGAAGAAATTAATCGGCGTACAAAACTTGCCTGGAGAGCTTTTGGAAGAAACAGCATAATTTTCAAGAGCAATATGCCATTATGTCTTAAAAGAAAAGTGTTTGATCAATGCATCCTTCCAGTGCTTACGTATGGTGCAGAGACGTGGACCTTAACTAAAAGAGACATACAAAAGCTGCAGACAACTCAAAGAGGCATGGAGAGGTGCATGCTTGGTATAACCAGGAGAGATAAGAAGAGGAACTCGTGGATCCGAAAAATGACGAGAGTGGAAGACATCATGATCAGAGTTAAATCCCTGAAATGGCAATGGGCTGGACATACTGCCAGAAGGACAGACCATAGATGGACAGCCGAAATTTTAGATTGGATTCCAAGGGACAGGAAAAGACCCAGAAAAAGACCACATGGGAGATGGGTGGATGAAATTCGTAAATATGCGGGAGTGACATGGAGGAGACTGGCACAAGACAGACCGTTGTGGAGGAAACTTGGAGAGACCTTCGTCCAGCAGTGGATTGATAATGGTTGACAATGATGATGATGATGATGATATATATATTGTATTTCGTAATCCCCTAATATGCATTTATTTCTGGAAAATGTGTTTACAATAAAAAATGAAACCAATTTATACATAGGTGCATCCACGTGGTTTAACTTATAAATTTTTTTTTTGAAATTGGCAACCTAAGTACAGGTACACCGCGCAGGGGATCCAGGGTGCCCATGACCCCCCCCCCCCCATCCGTTGGATAGCCAAATTTTTGATAAATTTAAAACACTAAAATAGACGAACCCTTTTTCTAAAGCATTTTTAAAAATAATAAGACATTAATGATTGATTGTATCAATTATTTTTGTTGTATTTTAGTATTTTGTACATTTCCTAAAATGTTTGACAGCCTTGAAGGAGGTAAAGATTTTTCTTAGCCCCCCCCCCCTAGAAGTACTCATATGGGCGCCACTGCAGGGGATGCGCTCCTGAAAGTGGGACCCTTATTGAATCAGCGCTATACGGGCGGTCCTTTTATGATAATATAATCTTTACGGAGATGCGTTCTCAAAATAAAGTGGTGATCGGAAGTTAAGCATAATCAACAAAAAGTATTAAGTTGTAAAAACGAGAAGTCACGATGAAATAGGCTGTTTACTATACATATCTCAATGAGGAACCAAACCCGCAGTACAAATATTGGGTATGTGCAAAAGTTCTACCCGTTTTTGTAATAGATGCAAATTGCTATCGGAGTAGTTACGTCACAGATGACGCTGCGATGCCGAATTTTCGGCCAGTAAAGCGTGGAGCAGTAGACCACATAGAGGCACTAGATTTGTCCGAGTAAGTCATTCGTAACAGAAATTCGTAACGGAAATCACGGACAGTGTAACATGGCATGCGATAAGGAGCACATTAGACATTGTTTACTGTACGAATTCGATAAAGGCAGTACTGCAGCAGCTGCTTGCCGCAACATCTGTCAAGTGTACGGGGAGGTTGCAGTTCATGATAGCACATGTCGCCGTTGGTTTCGGAAATTCCGAGACGGAGACAGAAACTGTAAATGTCAACCACGTCCTGGATGTCCATCCGTGCATGGTTTCTGACAAGAATGTGGACCAAGCCGTAACAAATGGCCCACATCCAACCGTTCAGGAATTAGCGGAAACGTTGACGGTACACAGAACAACAGTCGAAAGACGGATGCATGTGATTGGGTTCATCACCAAGTTTGATAACTGGGTTCTGCACCAGCTTTCTGCAAAGCAACGAGAGGAGAGAATCTGTACCTGTGTTTCTTTGCTTTCTCGTCACAGAAATGAACCGTTTTTGGGACGAATTGTAACGGGTGATGAGAAATGGGTACTGTACCGTAATGTAAAGCGTAGACGAACTGTGTGCCAAGGTGCGGAGCCTGCTCCATCGACCTCAAAAGGAGGAGTGCATCCCAAAAAGGTTTTGTTGAGTGTTTGGTGGAATGTCCGGGGAATAATCCACTGGGAGGTGTTGGCACCTGACCGAACGATAAATGCTGACCTCTACTGCCAATAGTTGGATATATTGCAAGAACAACTGACATTGAAGCGACCAGCACTCGTCAATCGCAAAGGCATGATCGTTTGTCATGATAACGCAGGACTTCATGTTGCTTTAATCACTCGGAAAAAATTACTGGACTTTGGTTGGGAAGTGTTACCTCACCCGGAATATCCCCCTGATCTGGCACCTACGGACTACCACCTTTTTTAATCATTACAGAACGCCTTCGCTCTCCAAACCTTCGATGATGTGGACGTTGTGAAAACGGCATTACATTACTTTTTTTACTCTAAAGCACAGGTGTTTTTCCAACATGGGATTCACCTACTCATAGACAGATGGCAAGAGGTCATACAGAATGATGGCAGTTAGGTGAAATCCTAGGTACGTTATTTGTTGTGTTCTCCTCCTTTCTTTGTAGCCTAGAAAAACGGGTAGAACTTATGCACACATCCAATAATATAAAAAAATGAACCAGGAAAACGTACCAATAGTCCAAAATGGTGAAAACAGCAGGAATTTTCCGGAGGCGTTCCTGATTTTGTACAACGGTCTAGTAAGGCACATGGTGACCTCATACAGTGATACAAGTGTCACACCGATATCTCATGCTGGTGACAATGGTAACAAGACTCTGTGGCGGCAAATACTACTCCTGTACAAGAGCAGATTGGAGTTTCGCGAGAGTTTTGGAAGGATGATGACGACCTGCAATGCTCCTTCCCAATGCATCCCACACATATTCCATTAGGTTGAGGTCTAGGGAATGCTCTTGCCATGGCATATGGTGGATGTCTTCACTTTCCAGATAATCATCGACAATAGCAGCTTTATGAGGTATCGCGTTATCGTCCATGAACAGGAAATCTGGGCCAATAGCACCCCGAAAAAGCCTCACGTAGGGATCAAGGATTTCGCCTCTGTATCTCCGACATGTTAAAGTTCCACCAGAATAGACATGGAGCTGTGAGCGCCCGTTGGACTTAATGCCACGCCAGACAAGTACACTATCACCTGTAATGGTGCATTTCTCGGACGTTTGTGGGAGAATAATGGGTCCTAAGTAAGAACGCGACCGCTGTCACTTTCAAGACTGAATCTGGATTAGTCTGAGAAGAGGACATTGGCCCAATGATTTTCGTCCCAGTCTCGTTGTTGTCTGCACCAAAGCACCATGGAATTTCTTTCTGGCAGAGTGAGTGGGAAGCAAACTGCAGGTCTTCTCACGTCTAGTCCTTGTTCGTTGAGCCGTTTGTATACCGTTTGCCTTGAAACAGCTGGTCTGTCAGCCACAGACAGTTCTACAGCAAACGCTCTCGCTGACATCGACCTGTTGCGTCTCGCTATTAGTGTCACATACCTATCGTCCTGAGCAGTTGTAAATCGTGGACGACTTGCCATAGGTTGACGATTAACATCTGCGATGTTCTGGTACCTTCTCCAAAGTCTGGATACAATGGATTGATTCACGCCGTTGGATCTGGCAACACTACTATGCGTCTGGCAGGATTCCAACATTCCGATAATCAGCCGACGTATAAACACATCCACTTGACGTATATGTGACATACTGTTTTAATACAAAATACACTGCTGGTCACCCAAATTGCAACACCAAGAAGGACACGAGATAGAAAAGCCAGATTTATTGGACACATAACAACAGATACAAAGATGAAACGATTGAGCTTACAGGCCCGTGTGACTTGCGGAACCCGCAGACATCAATAGTTCGTGTGGCCCCCATGGCTGGCAATAACGGCCGCTACACGCCGCGGCATCGAACGAAAGAGGCTTTGGATGTGGGCTTGGAGTATATCGGTCCAAGCTGCTGCCACACGTTGCCACGGTTCATCAGGCGTAGCCGCGGGTGCTGCTTGCTGGGCCACTCGGTTGCCGATCAGCGACCACACGTTTTTGATGGGCGACATATCGGGAGAACAGGCGGGCCACGGCAGCAGTGTCACCTGGTGGGCCGTGAAGAATTGTCGCACGATGCGTGCCACGTGCGGGCACGTGTTGTCCTGTTGAAACGTGGCCGCCGGCAGGTCCTGCAGGTAAGAGAGTACTACAGGCTCCAAAATGTCGTAGATGTAGCGGTGGCTGTTGAGTGTACCGGCGATGGGTACCAGAGGGATGCGGGTGTCATATCCAATTGAGCCCCAAACCATAACGCCAGGCAACGGACCGGTATGGCGATGCATAATTCAGGCGTCATACAGTCTCTCGCCACGGTGCCGCCACACGCGGATCCGACCATCGTGGTGTTGCAGGCAGAAGCTGGATTCGTCGGAGAAGACAATATTTTGCCATTCCGTAGTCCAGATGCGGCGTTCAACGGCCCACTGGCGCCGCACTCGCCGGTGGTGTAACGTCAATGGTAATCGGAGCAATGGGCGCCGTGCGACAAGTCCCCGCTCCTGCAGACGACGTCAAACGGTACGTGCTAACACAGGTTGTTGCGCAACACACCCTAATTCCTGCGCTAACGTTCGTGATGTGGCAGTGCGAGCCGTCAATGCTCGCTGCACAGCATGTCGGTCCTCTCGTTCGGTGGTGTGCCGCGGCTGCGGCAATCGCTCACGTCGGTCCGTCCATCCCTCCTGCACCCACCGAATCCATACTCGCCTCACTATGGCTGGATGTCGTCCCACACGGGTGCCGATGTCTCGGTACGATAAACCGCTGTCGCGATAAGCCACTATTCGTCCTCTGTCGAACTCCGAAACGTACTGGAATGACTGCCGTATTCTGCGACGAGGCATCAGGAAGCTTCCCACGCACAGGTCCAGCAGCACAACACCCTTCCACTACTCACACCCCGCCTTCTGTGCACCCTTCTTATAGTGCTTCTCGGTGGCGTGCCGAGCGCACATGATTTGCATATGCCCTGCAATGCTAATCGTTTGCATGTCCTCTCGCGGGCGACGCATGCTGCGAATTTCAGGCCAATCAGATGCTTCCCTCTTGGTGTTGCATTTTGGGTGGCCAGCAGTGTAGTTTGAGTTGACAACCTGCGTCCTGTTGACAGAATAAGCTCTCGCTGGGGCTGAGCAGCATTTTGCCACCTGTTCCGACGGGCTGTTTACAATGCTCGTGGACTATCACTTCCCGTGTTGTGGAATCGTGTCCACAGTCGAGCAATAAACTTCGTGACACTCCAATGGTTTTTGCTACCACCCGCTGTGTTTGATCTACCGGGTGATCCAAAAGTCTTGCACATTTTGAAAACGTAATAACTCGCGGAGTTTTGAGAGTAGGGCAACGTGGTTTGCGTAGAAATAATCAGAATGGCATCGGGTTTTTTATGAAATCAGATACATTTTTACTCATTTCACTTAGATTTTTCATCGCCAGATGGCGCAGCAACAACAGGTTGAAAGTGTCGAAAAAAATAGACACCTGATTGTACCAGGTTAGACACCTCATTGTACCAAGTATTCAATGTGCTCGCCGTCCTGTTCCAGCACTGCCTGCAGACGAGAGAAATCACCATGGACGGCATTGAAGAGCATGTCCGGTGGTATAGCTGCCACATGGTGTCGAATGGCATCTTTCAGGATGGCCAATGAAGTGGGGCGACATCTGTACACTTGTGATTTAGGTAACCCCAGAGCCAGAAATCGCAGGGTGTCAGGTATGGTGACCGAGGATGCCAAGCCTTCGGAAAGTGTCTGCTCAACACACGATTTGCGCCAAACAGCTCTTGAAGCAGTTGCTTAACGGAACGTGCGACGTGGGGTGGTGCTCCAACCTGCATAAATGTGCACAGATTCACTGCATCCCGCTCTTGCAAGCTAGGGAAAACGTACGTTCGCAACATGTTCGCATTACGTGCACCTGTCACTGAAACGGTTTCGAAGGATGTGCCGCTGACCTCTTTAAAAAAAAGACTGATAATGAAGGAAGCCGTGAATCCACACCACACTGTCACTTTCGGCTCATGAAGTGGCGCTTCAGCGACTGCTCGGGGATGTTCCGTGGCCCAGATGCAGCAGTTGTGCGTGTTTACCACTCCGTTTAGGGGAAAAGTGTGCCTCATCAGTCCATAAAACGTTCATCAGCCAGTTCTCGTCGACATCCATTTGTCGGAAAAACCATGCTGAGAACTCCTGACGCTGCACGTAATCGCCAGCTTGCAGTTCGTGATGCCTTTGCAGTTTGTACGGGTATCAGTGCAGCATCCGTCGTAGTGTTCGCCATACAGTCCCGTATGGAATGCCTGTTTGCCGAGAAACATGGCAAGCACTGGAGTCGCCATGTGCGGATGACATTGCAATCACATCCATTTCCCACGTAATTGTCTCTGCTGCATCAGCACGTGTTCGTGGTCTACCGATTCGTAGGCGTGCTGCCAAAGATCCCGTTTCCTCGAATTTTTTCACCACTCGCCGCAGCGCAGCACTTTCCATCTGCCTTTTCCCACTGCGATAACCTTTCAGTGACCAGTAGGCTCTCAACGCAGCACTCGCATATTCAGCGTTGCAATAAAACATTTTCAGTAAGAGCCCTTTGTCCGGTAATGACAGCATACTGACACTGACCGCTGTGACTTGTGGTTGTTTCCCACATTCTGCTTTTATACCCACTATCCCAGACTTGTTCACCTATGGCGCCATCTGACGATGAAAAATGTAAGTAAAATGAGTAAAAATTTATGTGATTTCATAAAAACTCCGATGTCATTCTGATCATTTCTACGTAAACCTGGTTGCCCTACTTTCAAAACTCCGGGAGTTATTACGTTTTCAAAATGTGCAAAACTTTTGGATCACCCGGTACTTTCAGCCTGCCAATGGCTGTTGAGACATCGTTCGAACAAAGTTCGCTTACTGGTCTAATGCGTTGACATATGAGAAACGCAGTGACAGGCCTTCAACATCAACAACAGACAGCAGTGTGGCGTGTGTGGAGGCTGTGCTGCAAGAATACAGATGAATGACTTTGTGTCAGATAGCTGCAAATGCAAATATTTCTTTCTGTACCGCGCTTCACATCGTTAAACTTTATCACCGCTCGTACTTCAGAGTGATTCCAAGCTTCTTGCCGGGTTGGGCTTTTCACTCGAATATGTCCTCCATAACGTTACCTTTTTATTCAAACTCTTGTGCGAAACAACACCCTCTTGTTAGGAGAGTGCAATGACTTTGAGAGACCTCTATTTATCTACACATAAAGGTCGCTGAATTATAAATTTTTATTCAATACCGGGTCGGACCTCCTTTTGCCCGAATTACAACACATATGCGGTTTGGCATAGATTCTACAAGGTGTTGGAGTGCCTCTACGCCTACAGCATACCAGGTGTTCACCACACAGGCCTTTGACTGGCTCAGATTTGACGGAAGAGGATTTTGCTCCCGGATATGTTTTTCTAATATGTCCCATACATTCTCAATGGGGTTCATATCCGGTCTTTGTGATGGTCAGGGAAGATGGCGGAAGTCTCTGTCATGCCACTTCTGAACACATCTTTCGCGATGCATTATCGTCCATGAAACAGCCGTCATCTGCTGGAGAAAAGTCAACATTGCAGGATAGACTTGATCGACAACAATGTTCAGATAATCCTTGGAGGACAGCCGACTTGGGGACCTGTTCCGTACCAACAGATACGAAACAGGTCCCGAAATCGAAAGCAGGTCTATACGAAACAGGTCTATCAGGGGACCTGTTCCGTACCAACAGATACGAAACAGGTCCCCAAGTCGAAAGCAGGTCTATACGAAATATATAGGTCTATCAGGGGACCTGTTCCCTACCAACAGATACGAAACAGGTCCCCAAGTCGAAAGCAGGTCTATACTAAACAGGTCTATCAGGGGATCTGTTCCGTACCAACAGATCGTGCTCCACACCATGACATCAATTCCAGAACGTTGGGTTTACAAGGAAAGTTGGGTCCATTGCTTTATGTGGTTCTTTCCAAACTCTCGGTCTACCTTCGGTACAGAACAAGGTGGTGTACCGCTACTCGTCAGAACACATGACTTTTTTTCCATTCTTCCAGTCCAGTGACGGCGTTCCTGGCTCCACTGAAGACCAACTTTCGTGTTCTTCGCAGAAATCATTAGTTTCCGTATAGGCATGTGACTGCTAAAACCGATCTACTTCAATTCCTTGCGTATAGTTCGATGAGATATGGATCGGGAACAGCCTTCGTTGAATGCTTCGGTCAACTGCAGTACTCAGTAAGTCCTGTTTCTCCGCACAAGCCTTCTCAGACGACAGCAATCTCGTTCCTGGTGGCCGCGCGACTGTTACGCTTAGGCAAGCAATGTGGGTTATTTTACCACTGATTATAGACCCAAGATATCTCACCTTTTGAGAAATCAGAATCGTCGTTCCAGCCAGTCGGGCACCCACAATAAGCCCTTCATCGAACTCCTTTATTTTCCCATTGTGATCAACATCACTGGCGAGTAGCAGTCTTAAATAGTTGCCTAGATCACGTTGTGACGTACGTGATCTAAGTATTTTGCATATAAGCTGCGCAAGTAAGGTTTATGTACATTTACTAAAGGTTTCTAATCGAGTGGCAGGTGTTTATCTATCCCTTGTCCGCCGCCAAAGGTAATCGGAAGTTCCGTATTGATCAGCCTATATAATAAAACAAAAGGAACTGAAATATTTCCGAATAGCAAGGAGTTGCTCTTTCTCTTTAAGAATTTGTTAAAATTTGCCAAAATCAGATTAATAAGGTTGCAAGCAAAAATACACATATGAATTCATAAGTCTCCATTTTTCTGTCAGAAAGAACAAAGCCATTACTACAAACAACAGCAAAGGTTACGGATTTAGTGTTGTTTATTATCTCACTGAAGGTACGTCGGACTATTGTCAGATTTGCACGAGTGATATTTGATTTTGGATGATCTGTTTGTCATTAGGCAATTCATCATTTCCCTGCTTGAAGTCCCTGCAGGGAGTCGTCCATGTTGATCTCTTCATTGCACATTGTGGGGTCCGAATTCACGCACCGAGCTTCAGCGGTTCTTAGCTTGTTACCGTACTAAATCCCCTCTTTTCTGTTTGTCTGTCACAGTCATCCCCACTAGCTGTTGCGATTTTTCGGTGAAACGACAGCGAGAAACGGGAACAAAAACACTTGTATAGATCCTTTATTTTGTCTTTCGTTTTTAAATAAGTTTAAGCCTAAAAAACGAATTTGTTCTTACCGTAAGAAAGAAATTCGTTTGTCCCATTGCATGCCAAAAGTCAAAGAACAGCTCAGAAATAAAGCCATTAAAATACTGTCGCATGAATTTGAGCATTTTCATGTCATAGTAAGCAGAACAAATCGGATTAATCTTCAACTTTCAGATTCGGCTGCAAATACAACAGACAGTCAATTTAACAAGAGTCATGTTGAAAACTTCTCGGGTACTGCGAAAATATTTGTGGACAGAAAAGACTCGCAATTAGCATTTTTTTATTTATTTATCTTTTCACTTAGAATGTTCCCTTCTTTACTTGAAAAAAAATACATTTAGGCTCAGTTCTGATTCGGCCGTCAGTTTGGAAACTAGGACTACGACTTGCAGATCGGAGAGATGAAATGAGCTAGTCGAGTATGGTTTCAAAGCGTTTATTTAATTTGTTATAGCCAACACAGATCTATGATGTCAAAAGTAGCTTACATAATTTTTAGAAATAATGCTGCGAAAACAAAGCAAATTGATACACGAATTACACAACGTGGTGCTCTGTTTTCTCGGGTTTCTTACATTCCCCATCACTTGCTCTTGCGTCTCGTTCTGATTTTCTCCACTTTTGCTTGTCTTCATTCTGCGAATTGTCCAAAATGTTAACCCGTTCACACGAAAACAATTCTTTTTAATTTTAGTTTAAACCACTGCGAAAGGTTCTTTATAAATTTGAATAGACCTTAAAACGATACCACGCATAGTGGTTTTGCACTCACGATTGCCGAGATAGACTGAGTCAAAGGCGGCGGCACACCCTCAAATATTGCATCATTTCCCCCGCGCACGATCTATTATGCAGTACGTGAATTGAATGCTGTGTGCGAATATGCTAGCACGATTAGTGTGCGGTACATATTTTTAACGCTATAATGATTTCAATCGGGACCTATTTTTCTCACAGGCGATCGGCCGTAAGTCGCCCCATACTATCCGCAGAGTTAGACGCAGTCCTACGTCAAAAGGAAAATCGAAAAAAAAAACTTAAGAAAGATGACACCGAATATACGGTTGTAATGTAATGAGTACGCATTTTGAACCCGTTCAGCGGCGAATTAAATTTATCTAAGCTATTCGAAGTCAGTGGAAACTGTTACGAAAACATTCAACCGGTTTTTACAATCGATAAAACATCCAGAAATACACTGACGTGCAATATTAAGGACGAGACGGTTTTTTTCCACATCGACTCAAATCATACCATAAGATCCCCAAGATGTAAGAATATGGGGCAAAACCGTCCAAACAAGGAATCCAAAGGATACAAAGGCACTTTATTGAAAAGGTAGCTTCGAGAACAACTGGACAGAAGACAGAAACGGCCATGTGACAGGCGGCTGCCAAGAAAAATCCAGTCTTTAGCAGGGCATATGATCACCCCTGACTGCGTTGAAGGATTTACAACGTCTGTCCATGCTGAGGACGAGGTTGTCAAGGAGCTGTTGAGGCATCGCGGCCCATTCCTCTTGTAGCGCCAATCGCAGCTGCGGAATCGTTGCTGGCGGCTGGTGACATGCTACCAAGCGTCTCCCGAGAAGGTCCCACACGTCTTCGATTGGATTTAGGTCCGGGGACCTTCCATGCGTTGAATATCTTCACTCTCCAATAGCTCTGCGACAGCCACTGTACGATGAGGTGTAGCGTTGTCGTCCATGAAGAGGAACTCAGGACCCACAGCACCTCTAAACAGACGCACGTGAGGCAGGAGAACCACGGTACAATAGCGGACACCAGTGACTGAACCACCTTGGAAGATGTGGAGGTCAGAACGGCTACCAAGTATGATACCTCCCCAAACGAGAACTCCGCCACCTCCAAACCGGTCCCTTTCGATGATGTTGGAGGTGTGATTGCGTGTTCCCTGCTCTCTCCAGATGTGTATACGTCCAGAATCGCTCGTCAGACTAAATCGGCTCTCATCCGTAAAGAGAACTCGACCCCATTGCTGATGTGTCCAGTTCTTGTGTTCCTGGCACCACAGAAACCGCCGTCTCCGATGAGCAGGCGTTAATGGCACACACCGTACTGGTCGTCGTGCAAATAGACCGCCTTTGTGCAGCATCCTGGCCACGGTAAAACGCGATAACGGACGTCTAGTTGTCTGTTGCATGTGCCTTGCGATTTCTCCCGCTGTCTGCCTTCTGTCTCTTCTCGCCTGTAGGACAATATACCGGTCGTCCGCCGCCGTGGTTGCTCGTGGACGACCAATGCTAAACTCTCCGACAGCTGTTCCTGTTGTTTGAAATACTCTCCAAGCTCGTGAAACGATGCTGTGAGCGATCCCGAACTCCCCCAGCCACACTAGTCACACTTCGACCTTCTTCCAACTTCCCAATGACGCGACCTCGGGTAAAGTTATCCATATGTCGTCTACTGGATTGCCTGTTGGCCATATCACACGGTGGTAGCAACTCGACGTCGTTCAAACCGATGTACACCGTGCAATAGCTTTCACCAAATTGCTGAGCGTACACCGCCCGTGTGCTTTATACCCTTCCGGCACCTCCCTCCCCGATCATGCTGCATATATGCGCATGCCCTGCCGTACCGGACCCTAGTCTATCCCCTGAGTGGTGTTTCGGTCCGTTCTGCCTGCTCGTTCCGCTGTTATGCTAATTTCTCCTCTTCGTCCTTAATTTTTGCACACCATTGTAGAAACATGTACTTAGTTTTACCAGCGGCTAAAAAGTATGTTACGAAAGTTAATAAATGGTGCACAAAACTTTTCTCGAAGCACCAGGTATTAGAGACAAAGAGATTTTAGCGGAAGAATTTTGCATAATGGAAAAGTTGAAAATAGGCGAAATATATTCTTCATGGAAAAAACTATGTTAAGGAAAAAAAAACTTTTCAGAGACGTCTACCGGAAGCAGAGATAGCGAAAAAGTTTCGACCTTTACGCCCCTAGCGGGGAATCTTTGCATTATTTAAAGAGGATAATGCTCCACATCTCTATTGTAGCGAATGGCATACAGCAAAAAGGAAATTTATCAACAGGGTTTTCAGAAATGGTGATACAGCTGCATACTGAAGTACAAAAACACCACCTACCGTCAGAACCGTGAACTACAAAATTCCTCATATACTAACCTAAAGTGTTCTACAAGATAAATGGTATCCAGTGTTAAAATAACTTTTAAAATCGCACATGTAGAAGCATAGATTTACGCCCCCTAGCGGCGAAATTGTGTAATATTATGGGAAGGAAATACGCATACAGAGCTTGCGTAGTTAGTAGAATCGGACCGAAGAAAGAAGTTTTTCAATCGAATTTTTAGTCCAGCAGATATTGTTCTAAACGGAAACGCGAACTTACGCCCTTTAGTGGAAGACTTGTGCATTAAGAAAAATTTGAAATATATGATACACATTTCGCAAAGGAAACGCTCTCCAACAAAGGAAGAATTTTTCATATCGGACTCTTAGATGCAGAGATATCGACAAAAACACGATATGTATCTACGCCACCTGCGGAAAAAATATGCGTTATTTTAAGAAGAAAGCATTCTCAAAAGGTTTTTCGAGGAGAGTGGTATCAGTCCACGAAAGAATTATTTCAATCGAGTTTAAAGAAGCTTAAGTTTTGCTGCAAATATGTCAGACGGAGAAATAAACACGTACGCCCCTGTTGGCCAAACCATTGTTTACCAAAAATTAGAAATTATATGCAAAGCATTTTCTATCACGAGCTGTATCCGCTGCAGAAAGAATTTTTCAAATTGACGTTTTAGAAGCAGAGATATCGCATATCGGGGGAAATGCAATTTACCCTTTTACCCTCTAGCGGAGGGTCTATGAATTACTTGAAATTTTTGAAGTTATATGAAAAACATTTCCTACCGGAAACGCCATTCAACAAAAAAAGATATTTTTTAAATCAGACTCCTAAAAGCAGAGGTATTGACAAAAATAAGATGTACTTCTACACCTCCTGGCGGAGAAACCATGCATTATTTTAAGAAGAAAATATTCCGAAAATGTTTATCGGTGTAAGTGGTATCGGTTCACGAAAGAATTTTTTTAAATCGAGAGTTTAGAAGCTCAGATTTTGCTGCAAATACATTAGAAGCGGCAATTAACTCTTACGCCCTCTGGTGGCCAAACTGTTTTTAAATCGGAGTTTTAGAAGCAGAGATATCGGAGGAAACGCAATTTACTTTTACACCCCTAGCGGAAAATCGTTGCGTAACTTTAAAAAATGCCTATACCTCAAATAGTCATCGGCATAAACAGAATCGAAAGGTAAAAGAATTTTTTTCAATCGGATGTTCAGAAACAAATATATGGAATAAAATGTATTTTGAATTTGATATCATGTGCATTTACGCCCTCTGGCGGCGAAATTGTGTATCGTGAAAAACCGGAATGCAAGATTCATCATTCGAACATTTCAAGCTTCCCATGCAAAAATAATTTTTCAAATCAGACTAATAGTTGCAGAGATATGGTGTCCACACACGGACAAACCGGTAACATAAGCACGATCTTAAAAACATACTTTCTTAGCACGTCTTTTGTAAAAAAAAAATCGTGTTTATGTTATCGGAGTTTGTCCGTCCGTCTGTGGACACCATATCTGTGCAACTATTAGTAGGATTTGAAAAATTATTTTTGCATTGGAAAACTTGAAATGTGAGAATAATGATCCTTGCATCCGTTTTTTTTTTTTTTTTTTTTTTGCGCAACTTCGCCGCTAGAGGGCGTAAATGCAGACGATATCGAAATGAAAACACATTTTATTGCATATATTTGCTTCTAACTAAACGATTAAAAAAATGATTTCTTCCTTTCGATGTCATTTGTAATGAAGATTATTTTAGGCACAGTTTTTTTTTCCAAGTAATGCATTGATTTTCCGCTAGAGGGCGTGAAGTTATATTGCGTTTTCCCCGATATCTCTGCTTCAAAAACTCCGATTTGAAAAAATCTTTCTGCATCGGAAACAGCTCCTCATGGGAAATATTTTGATTATAATTTCTATTTTTTGATAATGAATGATTTGGCCACCAGGGGGTGTAAGTGTCTATTTCTACTTCTGATGTATTTGCAGCAAAATCTAAGCTCCCGGTAACTCAATTTTAAAAAATCGTTCGTAGACTGATACCGCTCACCCAAGAATTTTTTTGGAAATACCTCCTGCTTAAAATAGCGCATAGGTTTCCCACCAGAGGGCCTAGATGTATATCGTATTTTTGTCGATATCTCTGCTTCTAAGGGTCCGATTGGAAAAATTCTTTCTTTGTTGGAAAGCATTTCCGGGGCGAACTGTTTCTCAGACAGTTTTAAATTTTTCAAGTAACGCATAGATTTTTCCGCTAGGGGGCGTAAAGGTAAATTGCGTTTTCCCCGATATTTCTGCTTCTAAAATTCCGATTCGAAAACTTCTTCCTGCATCGGAAATGTTTTGATTACAATTCCTAATTTTTGATAAGGAAGGGTATGGCCACGAGGGGTGGGGCGTAAGTGTCTATTTCTGCTTCTCATGTATTTGCAGCAAAATCTAAGATTTCGAAAACTCGATTGAAAAAATTATTTCGTGGATCGATGCCGCTCACTTCGGAAAACCTTTTGAAAATGCTTCCTGCTTAAAATAGCGCATAGTTTTTTCGCCAGGAGGCGTAGATGTATATCTCATTTTGTGTCGATATCTCTGCTTGTAAAAGTCCGATTTAAAAATTCTTCCTATCTTGGACAGCGTTTCCGGTGCGAAATATTTCCCATATAATTTCGAACTTTTCTTAACGCACAAGTTTGCCACTAGAGGACGTAAGTTCATGTTTCCCTTTACAGCAATATTTGCAGGACTAAAAACCCGATATAAAAAATTCTTCTTCTGTCAGATACTACTAACTGTGAAAATACTTTGTTTGTATTTTATTCCCAAAATAATGCACGATTTCGCCGATAGGGGCCCCAATGTTTAATCTTTTTTTCTTAATACAGTATATCTGCTTCTGAATGTGCGATTTAAAAACTTCTTTCAACACCGGATGCCACTACTAACCTTGTGGGAAAATTTAAGTTAGTATTTGTGGAGTTTTATAGTTCACAGTTCAGTCGCTAGGTGCTGTTTATGTACTTCTGTTTGCAGCTGTATCTCCGCTTCTAAAAACCTTATTGAGAAATTTGTTTTCTTGTATGCCATTCCCTACAACAAAGATGTTGAGCGTTATCCTGTTTAATTAATGCACAGATTTTCCGCTGGGGGCGTAAAGGTCAAAACCTTTTTCTCGTTATCTCTACTTCCAGGAGACGTATTTGAAAGTTCTTTTTCCTTAGCATAGCTTTTTCCATGAAGAATATTTTTCGCCTATTTTCAGCTTTCCCATTATGCAAAATTCTTCCTCTAAAAGGCGTAGAGTTTTATTATGTTTCCTTCTGTATTTCGTCTTTTAACCATTCGATTTGAAAATCTTTGTCAACGATACTCCTTCTGCCATGAGAAATTTTGTGTCCCGTTGGTTACCTTTCGTGACATACTTTTTAGCCGCTGGTGGAAGTAAGTTACTGGTTCTATTTCTAGATGTTTTATCGATTGTAGAAAACCGGTTGATTCTTTCTAACCGGTTGCATTGACTTTGAATAACTTTGATAAATTTAATTAACGTCAGAAATTATTCAAAAGACGTGCTCTTTGCAACCGAAAATTCGATGTCGTCATTCTTGTTTTATCATTGAGTTATTATTCAAAAGTATCTACACTTCTGGCCACCCAAAATGCAACACCGAGAAGGAAACATCCGATTGGCCTGAAATTCGCAGCATGCGTCGCCCGCGAAGGCGGGGTGTAAATAGTGGAAGGGTGTTGTGCTGCCCGACCCGTGCGTGAGAAGTTTCCTGATACCTCGTCGCAGAATACGGCCGTCATTCCAGCACGTTTCGGAGTTCGACAGAGGACGAATAGTGGCTTATCGCGACAGCGGTTTATCGTACCGAGACATCGGCGCCAGTGTGGGACGACATTCAGCCATAGTGAGGCGAGTATGGATTCGGTGGGTGCAGGAGGGACGGACGGGGTGACGTGAGCGATTGCCGCAGACGCGACACACCACCGAACGAGAGGACCGGCATGTTGTGCGGCGGGCATTGACGGCTCGCACCGCCACATCACGAATGTTAGCGCAGGAATTAGGATGTGTTGCGCAACAACCTGTGTCAGCACGTACCGTTTGACGTCGTCTGCAGAAGCGGGGGACTTGTCGCACGGCGCCCATTGCTCCGATTACAATTGACGTTACACCACCGGCAAGTGCGGCGGCAGTAGGCCGTTGAACGCCGCACCTGGACTACGGAATGGCACGACATTGCTTTCTCCGACGAATCCCGCTTCTGCCTGCAACACCACGATGGTCGGATCCATGTGTGGCGGCACCGCGGCGGGAGACTGTATGACGCCTGCATTATGCATCGCCATACCGGTCCGTCGCCTGGCGTAATGGTTTGGGGCGCAATTTGATATGACACCCGCATCCCTCTGGTACCCATCGCCGGTACACTCAACAGCCACCGCTACATCTCCGACGTTTTGCAACCTGTAGTCCTCCCTTACCTGCAGGACCTGCCAGTGTCCACGTTTCAACAGGACAATGCGCTCCCGCACGTGGCACACATCGAGCAACAATTCTTCACGGCCTACCATGTGTCACTGCTGCCGTGGCACGCCTGTTCTCCCGATATGTCGCCCATCGAACACGTCTGGTCGTTGATCGGCAACCGAGTGGCCCGGCAAGCACCACCCGCGGCTACGCCTGATGAACTGTGGCAACGTGTGGAAGCAGCCTGGACCGACATACCCCAAGCCCACATCCAAAGCCTCTTTCGTTCGATGCCGCGGCGTGTAGCGGCCGTTATTGCCAGCAATGGGGGTCACACGAACTATTGATGTCTTCGTGTTCCGCAAGTCGCACGGGCCTGTAAGCTCAATCGTTTCATCTTTGTATCTGTTGTTATGTGTCCAGTAAATCTGGCTTTGCTATCTCGTGTCCTTCTTGGTGTTGCATTTTGGGTGGCCAGCAGTGTAGTTTGATTTTACTCAGTTACAGCTATTATAAACTTTTAAAGGATTCATTTAGTGCTGTGTTTCCCAACACAGAATTGGTTTTCCAGTATATTGCAGAATTTTATAGAATGAGATGTGCCCAAGTTACTTATTGCTAAATAGAGAAAACTGAAGTAAAAATCGCCTAAATGTGATCGTCTGCCTTCTTCCCTAAACTTCATCATTTATATCTCTCTTTTGCAGTCTTTTGTTCCGAATTGTTTCACGATATTCCATAGGATCGCAGTGTAATTTTTACGTCGTTCCCCTACTTTATAGATTTTTCCTTTTTTGTCTTGAATGCATTTTTTGTTACCTTAAAGAACATTTTTAAGCAGTTTTCTTGGCTTCAAGTAGTTTTTCCAGCTCCACAATTCCTTCTACCGCGTCACCTATTTTTTTTCCGTCCGATACTTTGCTCGCATGTGAGCGCATTTCTTTTAAATTTCTACTACGTTCTATTCTTTACAATCTCCCACCCTTTGGGACTAACCGTTCTGCTGAACAGATTTATTTATTTCAGACCCAAGTTTTGATGAACACAGTCTTACATCAAGCTTTTACCGGATTATATTTAGAAATAACCCATTTTTCTGGAAATGCGAAAGAGGAAAACGCAGTCGCGAAATTTTCAAATGCGTTGTGTGATTTCATTTCAAATGCACAACATACGAAGAAAAAGAAGATATGAGGGGGTCTTTCCTTGTTGGCATGTATTAGGTGAAAACTGAATGAGTATTTTTAAGCCCGTTGAAGATTACACACCACAATAACGGAGTTCTTAACTTATGAATGATGGATGAAAAGGAATACTTTAAAGTTAATAATGTACTGAAAAGTATTGAAAAAGAAACTAGAATTACTACGAAAGCGTAAAAAATTTTACTCCCAAGGTCGCAGAGAAAAGATAAATAAATATACACTGAAGTGCCAGAAAAACTGGTACAGACGAGCTTTTGCAAAATACAAAGCTACGTCACCTATGCGGGTACTCGCATAGGTGACGTTGCGGCATGAGAATGACAAGTAATTACGATTTAAGCGATTTTCAACGCGGTGTGATAGTTGGCGCTCGTGAGATGGGCCATAGTATTTTGGAAGTAGAAACGAAGTTCGGATTTTCTTTGACGTCCATTGCAAGGGTGTACCGCGACTACAACAATTCCGGCAAAACCTCCAACCTATGATACCAGTGTGGCCGTAAAAAGACATTGGGTGAACGTGACCATCGTCGGCTGTCAAGAGTCGTTTCACGCGACACTCTCGCAGGTACCATCGGGATTCAATGCTGAGCCTCAACAAGCATCGGCATCCGGACTGGGCAACGTACCCTGCACGATATGGGCTTTGGGAGCCGACGCCCGACTCGAGTCCGCTTGATGGGTGCCGACACAGAGCTATGCGCCTCACTTGGACACGGCAACACCGCCACTGGACACTTGATGACTGGAAACAAGTAGCCTGGTCTGATGAGTCGCGTTTCCAACTGTATCGGGCAGATCGAAGGATTCGTGTGTGGCCCAAACCCCATGAAGCCATGAATCCCGCCTGTCAACAGGGAACTGTATCGGCTGGTGGGGGTCTGTAATGGTATGGGATGTATTTATCTGTACTTCACTGGGACCCCTGGTACGTCTACAAAGGTCTGTGACCGGCCAACGCTATGTGCGAATCCTTTCTGACGAGGTACACCCGTTCATGCCCTGCATTCATGCTGATGGGTTGGGCCTGTTCCAACAGGACAATGCACCTCCACACAAGTGTCGGGACGCAACATTATGGTTAGAGGAGCATTCATCTGAGGTTGTGGTGTTGCCATTTCTATCCAAGTCCCCAGATCTGAACGTGATAGAACACATTTGAGATGCCATTGAACGCGCTATCAAACACAGGAATCCGAGGCCTCGGAATACACCCGAATTGTGTAACGCTCTGCAGGAAGTATGGTGTGCATTGCCTACAGCATGTTTCCAGAAGCTAGTGGAGTCCATGCCCCGTCGTATTTCTGCTGTCCTGCGCTCCCGTGGGGGACCTACTAAGTGTTAGACTGGTGTACCAGTTTTTCTGGCACTTCAGTGTAATTTGCCAAATTTTAACCAGGGGAACTTAATTATTCAAGTTAGAATTTGGTGGAAAATCCGTAAGAACTGAATCAAGTAAATTCACGAAGCAACCATTCTGTGTGTGTGTGTGTGTGTGTGTGTGTGTGTGTGTGCGCGCGCGCTCTCTCTCTCTCTCTGAGTTTAATCATCTGATGAAGTCAATATACGGTGTGCCGTATAATTGCGTGATAAAAATTCATGTAATATGCTCGTGGTGTCACCAACGTTATTTTCCAAAAATCATCTTTGTTTCTTAGGTGTCCTAATTCCCTGCAGTTTTATGTCTACCATTGCCTTGAAAAAGCCTCCCAGTGAACTGCGAAAGCGTGGCGAATCTCTGTGCTTATTACACCATAAAAATAAACGGATTTAATACGCTATATGCGTTTCTTGAATATTCATAGTCTGGTCTATTTATTATAACGTTCATTTTTAATGTTAAAAGAGGCTGCATGACGTATAATGTAAATTTCATTTTTTGTTGTCTTTCTTTGTGTAAATTTTGAATTCGTCCTCTTTTAGCGTTTCAGGCTTAACGTTATATTTTCTCACTCACTGAATGTTATGTTGGCAGCAGTCTTGAGGTCAAGAGTGAATGACGTGTACATGTTTGACAAGCTATGAACGAGATCTAATGTCTTGAGTTAGTAGACAAGTGTAGTATTCGTGGAAGATGTAAGTGGTATATTTCATGCAGATAGCATTTGTCGATCTGTGGTGGGCTGTATATACAAGGGAGAGTCAACTAAAAATGCAAAATATTTTTTCTTACAATTTATTGAACAAAAGTGGTACACGCCTGCATCATTTTTCAATGTAATCTCCATTTTGTGCGATACAAGTCCTCCAGCACTTACAAAGTGCATAGATTCCTGTACGGTCGCGTGTACAACCACTCATATACCACCTGCTGCATCTCTTAATAGGACCTGAGAGTCTTTCCTCCCATCGTATCATTCAGTGGTCCAAAGATGTGGTAATCACTTTTGGGCGAGGTCTGTTGAATACGGTGGATATGGAAGACACTCGAAATGCAGGTCTTGTATGGTTGCAACAGTTACACGGGCAGTATGAGGCCGAGCGTTGTCATGTTGCAACAAGACACCGGTATTCAGAAGCAGGACCGTAGCAAGATTTTCTTATCTGGGAGGGAGAAACTTTGAATTACGCGCCTTCGAGATGAAAATTGCGCCCCTTCGAGTTCCACTCAAATAATACGTGGTTTTTACTTTCTCACACACTGCCGTTATAGGAAGGTACTATAGTCATTCAAAAATCGCACTTCAGGTTTTTGACGTAACTTTATTAAAAATGTAAAAACTAAGTAAATACCCAAGAACCACGGTTTGTAAATGCTAAGCAAAGCGTAAACGTTATGTGAACGCCGACAATACAACACTCCACAGAAATGTAGAACGAATGAGTATCGGATAGTATACGTATAACAATAGGAAGAAGCTGTAGGGTGTAGGACTTGGAAAAATTCCGTTCAAGGTTAAACACTCAGAGAACTTTCTCACACAAACCACAAATGATTAATTAGCTCTTCATCTCAACGACATGTTCAGAAAGGTCACGGAGGTTAGGCACATCAGCATATTATTTTTACGCCTCCATTCACTGTTTTGGGAAATTCCCTTCATGGATATGAGATGTATATACATCATAGTGTATGTTACACTGTACTCTGGCTAATTGCACGGTATGCTGTATGAGACAAACTACAGTCCTTAAAGAGAAATTACTAAGGGGCGTAACCTTCCCTTTTTAGTTACAACTTGTATTTTTCTACATATCCAGAGCATGAATTTACGCCCCTGAAATGACCATTCTGGGAGGACAAGCGCCCTCCCTGCCCTCCAGGTAGCTACGGCCGTGCTCAGAAGTCCACGTCGTTTGGATTTTATGGCAGGACGAGAATTATTCCTGATAAGATCTGCATACGTGTCACCAGTTACAGTGTTCCCCTTGGGCATGTAGTGCTTCAAAATTACGCCTCGTTCATCCCAAAAGAGAGTCAGCATAACCTTTCCTACAGTTGGCTGTGTGCGGAACTTCTTCGGTTTTGGCCAGGAGGGATGGCGCCATTCCCTGCTCGCCCTCTTGGTTTCTGGCTGATGATAGTGAACCCAGGTTTTATCTCCAGTAACAATTCTCTGTAGAAAGCCATCACCTTCTGCTTCAAAGCGCCAAAAACGTTCTTGACAGGCATCAGCACTTCGTGGTTTCAATTCTGGAGTCAGCTAGCGTGGCACCCACCTTGTAAACACTTTGTTGGACTGGAGCACATCATGCATGATATGCAACCATGACTGATGTTCAAAAGTGCGGCTATTTCATCCACTGTCACTCAGCGATTTCCCATCACAGTGCCTTCAACTGCTGTAATGGATTCTGATGTCACTATGTGACGTACCTGCCAGCAGGACGCACATGACATAAAGGCAGATAGGAATCAGAATACATGTCTGCGTAGCTCAGTTGGTAGAGCTGCTTGTTCCGGAATAAGCGTACTCGGGTTCGAATCCCGGCGTAGACCAAAAATGACGGAGAAATTTACTTCGTTATAATGGCGCCCGAACTACCCGGATGACCCGACCGTTCAAAATCTCGCATTGGTGTGATGTTATTTCCCCACCGCGAGATAGGAAAAATCAGAGAATCCCTTCTCCAGTGCTTCGAAAAATAAATGTGTGTGACGTTGCATTCCACACACCAGATTGACTGGGAGTTCTCAAGTGCACGTTCTACAGTGGTTGTCTGCCTGCAGCGATTCATGGTCACGGCTGATCCGTGGGCCATGCCCCCGGCCCTCTTTCGGGGGGGAGATGTGACGTACCTGCCAGCAGGACGCACATGACATAAAGGCAGATAGGAATCAGAATACATGTCTGCGTAGCTTAGTTGGTAGAGCTGCTTGTTCCGGAATAAGCGTACTCGGGTTCGAATCCCGGCGTAGACCAAAAATGACGGAGAAATTTACTTCGTTATAACTACTCTGTGTGCCTGACCCGGTCGAGTAGAATATGTTACAGAACTCATGTCGTCTCGGAACTTCCTAGTCCATTCGTACACTTGCTGGAGTAACAGACATGCATCACCATACTGCCGTTTCATTCGACCATGAATTTCAATAGGTTTCACGCCTTTACTACTCAAACAAGTTAGTAAAATCATGCAATGCATTGATTATGATACGCTTTCCAACATACCAGATATCGTTACTCAAGTTATGAGGATAATGGCTGTAAAATAAATCTCGCTCCTATGACCTGACCTTTGACTCCATTTCGATGATATTCAATAGAACCGGTAAAGTATACTTCCGGAACAACATTATAAAGTTTTGTCGCAATAGAAGCATTTTTACGTAAGTTATAGCGCCGCATAAGGGCCATGGAATGAATCCAGATCCTATGTCCTGAGCTTTGACCTCACTTCACCCATTTTCAATAGGGTTCATCCCCAGGTGGTCCCCTACGACAAACTAAAACTTCATTGAAATCGAACCATATTTACGCAAGTTATGACGCATATTGGCAATGGAATGCATTCCGCTCCTATGTCTTGACCTTTGACCCCACTTCACCCATTTTCAACAGGGTTCGTCCCCAGTGGTCCCCTACCAAATACTAAAATTTCATCGAAATCGAACCATTTTTACGCGAGTTATCGTGCGGACAGACGGACAAAGCTGAAGCATGTACGCTTCTTCAACCTACGGTTGGAAAGCGTAAAAACGGCTGACAGAACGTTGCTCCTCTTTGGTGCATGTCTCAAGTGCGGCCGCCATTTTTACACTGCTACTGTGACGTACTAAGCTTATCTGCACCGTGCTGCTGCTACCTGTAAGAAAGTCTTTCAGTCATTGGTAACATTATTGCCATACAGGACAATGACACTGTATTTTGAAATTTTCATCGCATTTTTAAGGTTTTCATTTGACTTATGTGATATACACTCATCGTCAAAAGAAATAGTTGCACCCAGAATGACGTGTCTGATTGTAATGCTATTCGGGAGGAAGGTAAAGGTGGCCAAGAACAATAAATGATTGCACATTGAGATTGATATGGGAAATATTTATTGAGCTACAGTACACGCCAATAAGTAGTGTCTCTTAGTATGTCGTCGGGCCGCCATGATTGCTCACACAGCATGCCAGACGTCTCGGCATGGAGTTGTACAGGTTTCTAATGGTGTCCTGCGATAAGCCATCCCATGAAGCTTGAATCTTCTCGCGCAGTTCCTGCAGATTGTGCGGGAGCAATGCAGCGTGGATAGCGTGTACAATAGCATCCCACACATTTTTAATCGGCGATAGGTCTGGCGATGCGGCTGGCCATGGCAGAGTGTCAGTGCCTTGAAGGCATGCTCTCGAGACAGCAGCAATATGTGGACGAGCGTTGTCCTGTTGGAAATTCGCACCGGAGTGAGAGGTCAGAAAAGGTAGGGCCACTGGTTGCAGGAACTCATGAACATAAGGTTGGGCTGTCAAAGTGCCTGTAATGAACACCAAAAGTGATCGGGCATCGTAGGAAGTTGCATCCCACACCATGACACCAGGCCTTCTGGACGTGTGACGCTCGACAACAAATCGTTCATTATGACGCTGACCACGGTGCCTCCACACACGGATTCGTTGGTCGTCTCCTCCAAGACAAAAGCGGGACTCATCACTGAAGATCACCCGCTGTCATTCTGAGTGGCTCCATGACAATTTGGCACGACACCATTGCAGTCTTTGGCGACGATGCAATGGTGTTAAGCGTCCGTCGTAACGGTCTGCGTGCATGTAGTCCTACGTCGTGCAGCCGTTTGCCAATGGTGCTGGCACTCATCGGACGACGCATGGAGGGCACCACTGCTCGCTGAATATCCGCAGTCGTGGCAGTTGGGTAGCGCCGCGCATGTTGGACAACCCGTCGGTCCTCTCTCTCTCTCTCTCTCTCCGTGGCTCCTCTAGGTCACACGGACCTTTTCTGTCGCTGCTGCGTGTTTTGTTGTGTCCACTGCCGCCAACAGCGTGCTATGGTGATATCCGCACGACCGGTATGGCGCGCAATACGGCGATAAGACCATACCGCTTCCCGGAGCTCGACGATGCGGCCTCTCTCGAACTCCTCCAACCGCTCGAATTGCTTCCGAACTTTTCTCCGAGGCATACTTCACTTGCAAAGGATGCAACCAACACAACAGCACGAGTCAGAATGGCAAGCACGCGTAACGGGACGACCTAATATAGCTGGTCAGTCACAGCTCTACGACCCCTCCTTGCTGGCGTCACATGCGCGGCCGAGCGTGATACTTGAATCATTTGCATGTCTCACGATGTCAAACCTACCCACCAAGTTTAATTCCTGTCGATTGCTTCCTTCTGGGTGTAACTATTTTTTTGACGATGAGTGTATTCAGTGTTAGCCTCGTCAAACTACAATTATGGTTACTAACTTACGTCAATCGGAGTAAATTATTAGTGTTGTTACGAATTAGTTCTTGATGAGTATTGGAATATCCGAGTGAAGTACTTATGAGATATTAACGGAAAAAAAGAACTGTAAGTACATCTCTCTTGAATTTAATTTATGTGACTCCTGTTTTACTTATAGGGAACGAATAAGATGAATGACCTTTACTTAGTGTTTCTCAGAGCCATATATACACATTTTAAATAGTAAAGAAAGCTACAACTGTCGTTATACCAAAATTTTTATGGCATTCCATTTGTAGACACTCAATGAAAAACTCCAAAATTTGGAAAAAGATTATATGCGAATATAATGAAGTTCCTGAAGCGGTGCTTACAAGATATTCAAGACAACCTGTTTAATAATAAAAAAATATATCTCATGTTAGAAATTTTATCTGCGCGTCTCTTTCTTTGTCATGTTAATGAAGGCCTTGACTAATGTTCTAACGGATGAAATACGATTTTGGGATGTAAAAAAACGTTTCGAAAAATAAGGAAAAGCATTTTGACAGATGAAGTGTCAGTTTTTTTACTAACAGTTGTCGACACTACTTAAAGAAAACTCATCTTTGAATTGCACAAATGCCGCTGACTGCAAAGGATTTAATTTTCAAAAGAATGCTTTCCTTTCATTTCTCCGCATTTGCAAATTAATTTAGGAATCTTCATTCTCATTAGGAGTTCATTTTATCTAAGAAAAATTGTTTTATTTTCCACTTTAAATCAAATGAAAGCGAATTCCCACCGTGGAACTGAGGTTTCATTTGATTTTACGCATTCTTCCTTTATTAAATCGGATAAGGCGGATATTTAGAACAATTCAATGGTGCAAAAGATCCCGAAGGCAATTTCTTTTTTGCTGTTTATGTAAGTTTGCGTAACAACCATCCAGTGCGGAATGTTAAAAAATTAATGCAGTTATTTTTAGCATTGGATATATTTATTGTATTTATCAGCAATTACTCGTAGAATAAATAGATCCTATGCTATCTACTTAATCAAAACGAAAATTCACAGCGATTAATTGAAACATCTGTTAACACATTGTTACTAAAGAAATGTTTGTGTTGACATTATTCATTGCATTCATAAAATACTGAATATATCAAAAAAGTTTTGGGAGGAAAGAGGAGATTGCTGAGTTAGCCAAAACAGCACAAAATTTTAAAAATAAATGAAAAACATAATGCACGCGATATACCAGTAAGTAAGCAATGCCTCCGCGCAAGTGTCTCGCGTATGACTCGTTGCCTAGCAACCAGTCATACGCGAGACACTTGACGCCATCCGCATGTACCAACGCCATCTCGCATCCTGCCATCCGCATGTACCAACGCCATCTCGCATCCTGCCATCCGCATGTACCAACGTGAATCTCGACTCATCAGTCCAGGCAACAGTTTTCCCCATGTCTAGGGTCCAGTGGCGATGTTCCGCGCCCATGCTAATTGTTGCACCCTGTGATGTGCGGTCAGCAGCGGTACCCTCGTGGGGCGATGGCTTCTGTACCCCATAGCGAGGAGATGGTTCTGGATGGTGTGGCTGCTTACACGTATTTGCGCACCAGCGTTAAATTGCCGAGTGATTTCTTGCACTGTGGCCCGTCTATCCGCTGTTACAATGCGAGCTAGCCGACGATGATCCCGCTCATTCACACGCTGTTGTCCACGGCAGTTGGCCCTTGCAGGGATAGTTTTACAGGATTCGATGTACCCGTGACACGGTGGCTCGTGCAAATCCCAGTGCCTGCACGACTTCCGAGATGGAGTGACCCATTCGTCGGGCCCCGACAATTTGCCCACGATCAAATGCGCTTAGATCCTTCGTCTTACCCATACTGCGTCCGACTCTTACTGATTCCCGTCGCATCACTCCTTATATTGTCGGATCGCTGCATACGTCATGTCGTTTCCGTTTACAGAGCCGCCCACAGCGCCATATTTGCATAACGCCAGCTGTCTCTAATTCAATTGCTCTTCAGTGTAGAACTCCGTACATCGATTCGCTTGTATCCAATTGTGTTTAAAATGGATTATTCTTTTTCAACTGTGTCGACGGGTGTCAAACAACGATCAGTTATAGAGCTTTTAAGTCATGAAAATGAACCTCTCAAAGAAATGTACGCTAGATTAGTGTCAGTTTATGGTTCTCGAAATTTGGACATAAGGACTGTTTGTCGTGGGATATGAAATCAGAGGAGAGTGGAGGAATGTTGACCGTAAAGGATCAACCGCGGAGTGGGAGGCCCGTAATCGCAACTTGTGATTTGAACAGGCAAAACGTCGATGAGCTGATCAGAGAAAATCGAAGAATAACATAGAAAACCATAGCCTGTAAGCTGAACATTAGATTAGGTAGTGTCAATGACATTGTTAACGTTTTATGATACAATAAAGTGTGTGCTCGTTAAGTACCGCGTGACCTAACCACTGAAATGAAGAAATCAATACTTGAAACATGCCAAAGGTTGCTTGCTCGCTATGAAAAATATAGAAATGATCTTCCCCGAAGTATTGTGACTGGTGATGATAGTTGGGTTCACCATTATGACCCAGAAATGAAAAATCAATCGCTGGAATACCGACACCCATCTTCTCCTCGAGCGAAGAATTCAAAACTAACATTTCTGCCGGCAAATGCATGCTCACTATGTTCTGGAAGTACAGACTCATTATTCACAAGCAGTATATGGTCAAAGGTACGACTATCAACTTCGAGAGCTACGTGCATAAAGTTGAAGCAAAGAATGAACAGCGTGCATAGGAAAAAAACGCCAATGATTTTGCAACACGACAATGCCAAACCCCACACATTTCCAAGGCCATAGAGAAAATAGGGTTTGCATGAACGTCCACTTACAGCCCAGATTTGGCTTCATCCGACTTCTGGTTGTTTTCTGCTCTCAAGAGACATCTGAGAGGAAATCAGTTCACCTGCGACGAAGATGTTTAAGCCACTACGAAGAAATGGTTCCGAGAACAACCTTAAAATTTCTACAGAGACGGGTTTCAAGAGACATCTGAAAGGAATTCAGTTCACCTGTGACGAAGATGTTTAAGCCACTACGAAGAAATGGTTCCGAGAACAACCTTAAGATTTCTACAGAGACGGGCTTCAAGAGACATCTGAAAGGAATTCAGTTCACCTGTGACGAAGATGTTTAAGCCGCTACGAGGAAATGGTTCCGAGAACAACCTGAAGAGTTTTACAAAGACGGGTTTCACATCTGAAAGGAATTCAGTTCACCTGTGACGAAGATGTTTAAGCCACTACGAGGAAATGGTTCCGAGAACAACCTTAAGATTTCTACAGAGACGGGTTTCAAGAGACATCTGAAAGGAATTCAGTTCACCTGTGGCGAAGATGTTCAAGCCGCTAGGAGGAAATGGTTCCTAGAACAACCTGAAGATTTTTACAGAGACGGGTTTCAAGAGACATCTGAAAGGAATTCAGTTCACCTGTGACGAAGATGTTCAAGCCGCTATATATATATATGTAGAGGGGTTTAGGAAGGGAGCTACGAGAAATGGTTCCGCTACGAGGAAATGGTTCCGAGAACAACCTGAAGATTTTTACAGAGACGGGTTTCAAGAGACATCTGAAAGGAATTCAGTTCACCTGTGACGAAGATGTTCAAGCCGCTATATATATGTAGAGGGGTTTAGGAAGGGAGCAACGAGAAATGGTTCCGCTACGAGGAAATGGTTCCGAGAACAACCTGAAGATTTTTACAGAGACAGGTTTCAAAAACTTGTTAAACGTAGGCGTATCTGTATTGAGCGTGAGGGGGCTGTGTAATAAAGTAGAAATGCTGAGCGTTGTTCTTCTTTCAGTTTGATACCTTGACACTGGGCTTATACAGTATCTACCAACAAGTAATTGGACACCTGTGATAGCAAAGGAAAACGAAGTTTATTCACCTTCAATAGTTGGTGGAGCCTCCACGAGCGGCGATTACAGCTGCGACCCTCCGGGGCATACTCTCAACCAGGCGTTGTACGACGGTTAGCGGTATTTTCTTCCACTCGGCTTGGAGAAGACAGGTCAGTTCCTTCACCGATTTCGGAAGGTGGGGGCACCCCTGAAGTCGACGTTCCAACTCGTCCCAGAGGTGCTCGATAGGGTTAAGGTCCGGGCTCTGCGCAGGTCAGTCTATTCGATTAACCCCATTGTCACCATACCAAGCCATGGTGGACCTCGCAACATGACAGGTGGCATTGTCATCCTGAAAGTAACATGGGTCCACCCCGTAAAACTGCCACAACGTAGGAACCGCATGGTCATCCAAAATGGTGCAGTAGGTCTCGGCGTTGAGTCTACCAGGAATTGCGACCAACGGTCCTGTGCCATACCAGAAGAAACACTCCCATAGCATAATTCCACCGACGCCGAACTTCACAGTTGGCACAATACATTCCGCCAGGAGGCGTTCTCCAGGCAGACGCCAAACCCAGACCCTGCCATCCGAATGGTAGAGGGTGAACCTTGATTCGTCGCTCCAGAGAACCTGTTTCCACTGTTCAACGGTCCACTGTCGACGTTCTTTGCACTACGTTAGCCGAGCAGCGCTATTGGACTTGGTGATCAAAGGCTTGTGGGCGGCAGCACGTCCATGATAACCAAGTAGATGGGCTTCCTCACAGATGGTATTCATCCGAAGAACACTCCCAGATGTCTGTTGAAACTCCTCGTGGATGTGGCCCATCGATTTGGTGCGGTTCTTCCGAATTTCTCTGGCCAGCACCCGTCGGTCTCTAACTCCCAGTTTTGTGGGTCTGCCGGGTCGGGGCACATTCGAACAGTCACCTCTCATCTTCCACTTGCTAATCACGTAGGCCACTGTCGATTTTGGGTACTTCAACTCGCTGTATATGTCACGTATGGATCGGCCATTTCTGTGATACCCGACTATTACACCTTTCTCAAAATCAGAGAGTTTCGAACTGCGTGGCATCTTGCATTCGACTAGTTGCGTTGTTGTTTCCCACACGATATTTAACGGCGGCGGCCGTGACGTATATCAGGACCGCAGATATCGTCGATTGTATGGGTGTCCAATTACTTGTTGGTAGATAGTGTATATATATATATATATATATACACTGACGGAAAAAATCCCAACACAAAGAAGGGGTTGTGTTAGGTAAACGACACTTGGTAGGCGGTGAGAGTACATCTGTAAGATGACGTCTATGCAAATTTCGCGCTCGGCGCATACGTGTGGCGCTAGTAGCGCCCTCGGAACATGCAAAGCAGGTTTGCTGTAAATACGCGCTGTAACGTTCGTGAGCGTTAGTTATCGTTGAGATTCGACGTAGTGTGCTGATGTTAGTCAAGAATGCCTTTAAGAAGACGAAGAAGCCATTATCAACAGCTCACGGAGTTTGAACGAGGTCGTGTAATAGGGCTACGAGAAGGTGGATTTTCTTTCCGCAATATTGCAGAACGACTTGGCAGGAATGTAGCCACTGTGCATGATTGTTGGCAGCGGTGGTCAAGGGAAGATACTGCCTCAAGAAGACAGGGTTCCGGCCTGCCACGTGGCACTACTGAGAGGGAAGACCGCCGTGTACGGCGTATGGCCGTGGCGCATCGTACCGCGTCTGCGGCAGCAATTCGAGCTGCAGTTGCCACCACAGTGACACAACGAACTGTTACAAATCGGTTACTTGAAGGACAGCTCCGAGCCAGACGCCCTGTAGCGTGCATTCCACTTACTCCAAACCACTGCCGTTTACGACGTCAGTGGTGTCAAGCTAGAGCTCATTGGAGGACGGAGTGGAGATCTGTTGTGTTTTCTGATGAACGCCGGTTCTGCCTGGGTGCTAGTGATGGCCGTGTGTTGGTTAGAAGGAGGCCAGGTGAGCGCCTGCAACCAACCTGTCTGCGGCCGAGACACACTGGACCTACACCTGGAGTTATGGTCTGGGGAGAAATTTCCTATGACAGCAGGAGCACTCTCGTGGTTATCCCACGCACCCTGGCGGCACAGTTGTATGTTGGTCTGGTGATTCAACCTGTTGTGCTGCCATTCATGAACAGCATTCCAGGGGGTGTTTTCCAACAGGATAACACTCGCCGGCATACTGCTGTTGTAACCCAACATGCTCTACAGAGTGTCGACATGTTGCCGTGGCCTGCTAGATCACCAGATCTTGTACCAATCGAGCAGGTATGGAACATCCTTGGACGACAACTCCAGCGTCACCCCCAACCAGCATTAACCGTCCCTGTATTGACCGACCAAGTGCAACAGGCATGGAACTCCATCCCACAAACTGTCATCCAGCACCTGTACGACACAATGCATGAACGTTTGCGTGCTTGCATTCAACATTCTGGCGGTTACACCGGTTTTTAATGTACCAGCATTTCACATTTAAAATGGCTCTTCTCGCGCTTAGAATAAGCTGTGATCTTGAAACCTTAATCGATTAAATATGTTACCTATACAAATGTATTGCCGCCATTTCATTCCTCTACAACTAATTTTTCGTGGTGTTGGGATTTTTTTTCCGTCAGTGTATATTCTCTTTTCTAATAAGTGCCATGTTACTGGTTTCAGCTGCCGGTAATTTCCTATCTAAGTAAAATTTTTACAGGGACACTGATACTTGAAAAATTCTCTCACATGACTCTCTGAAGAGTTGTGTGTGAGCATGACGATACTCTTCCGTCGTCCGCGGTTTGGGTAAGCATTAATGAACATCCGCTTGTGCCATCAAAATGGGAATTGATGGAGCTCACTCTCTCCACGGGGATTGACGGAGCTCACTTGGCGCGTTTACGGCACGATAATACCCCCGGTCGGAGAAACTACAGGCTCGGACCCGTGTACGGGTGGCGCAAACTGGAAGTCGTACGTGACGGACCGAGCTATTGAGCGCTTCTGGAAGATTGGTTCGCGCGGACAATTTTTCTTTTTCTTTCTGGGCACAAGGCCTTTAATCCAGTCATCAGAAATTGGTGAAGGATAGAATAGCAACACTCAAACCACTCACAGACTCAATATCGACAGGACAAAGCACTGACAGACGCAATCCCGACAGAATAAAGCACCTAAAGACACAGTCCAGGCATAACAAAATTCAAACAGACACAGTCCAGGCATAACAAAATTCAAACAGACACAGTCCAGGCATAACAAAATTCAAACAGACACAGTCCAGGCATAACAAAATTCAAACAGACACAGTCCAGGCATAACAAAATTCAAACAGACACAGTCCAGGCATAACAAAATTCAAACAGACACAATCCCGATAGAACAAAACACAGGCACAATCACAAAAGAATGAAACACCAACAAACAATCCCGACGACCAGAACACGGGCAGACAATCCTGACAACTAAGGCCCCGACAACTCAAACACCGACAGGATAAAACGTCGACGAGACATAGTCCCGACAGAACAAAGCACCGAAAGACGCAGTCCAGGCATAACAAAATTCAAACAGACACAATCACAACAGAATGAGACATCGATAAACTATCTCGACGACCAGGACACCGACAGACAATCCCGACAGACATCTCAAATACCGACAAGACAAAGCGTCGACGAGACACAAAATCCCGATACAACAAAACACCGAAAGACCAAACGTCGACGAGACACAAAATCTTGATACAACCAAACACAGAAAAACCAACGTCGACGTGACACAAAATCCCGATACAACAAAACATCGACATACATCTCAATCACCGACAAGACAAAACGTCGACGAGACACAGTCCCGACGACAAAACACCGACAAGACAAAACGTCGACGAGACACAAAACACCAACATACATCTCAAACACAGACAGACACAATTCCGGTATAACAAAACAACAGCAGGCACAGTCTCTGTTGAGAATCAGGACCTACAGAAAATCCCGACAACTCCAACACCGACAGGACAAAACGTCACCGAGACACAATCCTGGTAGAACAAACCCCCGACTGACAATCCCGGCAGCCAAAACATCGACAACTGACACACCGAGAGGAGAAAACGTCGACGACACACTCTTTCGATAAAACAAAACACGAACAGACATAATCCGGATAACCAGGACACCGACAAAACAAAACACGAACAGACATAATCCGGATAACCAGGACACCGACAAAACAAAACATCGACGACGCAATCTCGATAGAACAAAATAGACACAATCTGACAACCAGCCCACAACAACCCAAACAAACACCGACAGAGAACACAAATGAGACAAAACACCGAAAAGATAAAACGCCAAATAAATGCTAATTACATTTGTCAACTGCATGGTGGCGCAGTGGTTGGTATATGCAATGGCTTGTGACAATTCGTCAGAAATGTGCCCGGGTTCAAATTCCGTGCGGCATGAATGTTGTGTTTGTCTTACGGCACGGGCTCTTTCCCTCTCCTCGAACCAGCGGCACTAAATTAGGGACGGGCGACTGCTTATAGTCCATCGAGTTGCTCACGGTTGTCGTTAAACCCTGAAGCAAAAAAAAAGTAATAATAATGATAAAACTGCATGGAAACGTACAAATTTCATGTCCAAAACTTTCCTAAAAACAAAAAAACTGGAGTTCAAGTATTTTAAGTGCAAATCCTTAAATTTCAGGTTTCTAAATGTATTAAGTAAACTGGGATTTTATACTTCGTGAACCTAGTAACTACAAGATTTTTAGAGTTTCTTACACCCAGAGAGGATGAAGTACGACGTATAACGTTTGAGATTACACTGATATACACAATTTTTGTATGATGCATGATTTCAATGCATTTTCTTTAGCTGATAACAAAGTTGAGCACCGAATCATCCTCAAATTCTAAAAATGTTTCAAAAAACTGTTTTCTTTTTAATGATGCCCATGTAGTATCGTTTATTATTTATTCTGTTATTTAACATAGCCTCGATCTGCAAGCGAAAAAAGGAAAACGCATTCGCAGTAGAGATCTCGTGACATAGCAGAGCGAAAGGACTTCGCATAGAAGCTCCCGTCAGCTTTGTTACCCAGGCAACCACACCGAGTTCCACGGTGTGTTCTTCCGCGGGACACATCGCACTTTTGGCCTGTATGTATTGGACGCAAACGCATATTCTATTTTTCTTTTTCTCAATACTTCTAAAAGTCTGATTTGAAAAATTCTTTTTCAGTCACCCAACTTTCACCATGAAAAATATTTTGCATATATTTTCTGCTGTTTCATAAGACATGGTTCTGAGTAAGGAGGTCTATATTTCTATTTACAACGATGTTTCCTTTTCTAAAAATTAATTGAAAAATTTCTTTTTTGTTGGGAAGACTTTGATTACGTAACGTACATATTTTTTTTTCAAGTAAAACACAGTTTTCCTGCTACGAGGCTTCAAGACACATTATGTTTTGCTCTACAGCCCTGTTTCTAAAAATCCATTTTGAAATATCCTTTTTTCATTTGATATCCTCTGCAATGAGAAATTTTACGTATCTTCTAATTTCTTTTTTTTTTGCCGTTGTTTTGTTTTGGGGGGACCAACACGAGTGGCTCAAGTCAATAAGCAATCGCCCGTCCTCAATGAGCGATTCTGAGGTCAATAAGCAATCGCCCGTCCTTAATGAGCAACTCTGAGGTATATAAGAGGTATATAAGCAATCGTCTGTCCTCAATGAGTGATTCTGAGGTCAATACGCAATCTTCCGTCTTTAATTTGGGCCACTGGTTCCAGAGAGAGTTGAGAGAGGCAGTGCCAGAGATGAAATCGGGTCAAGATTTTGTAGCCCAGACCCGTATGCACGTCATCCAAACTCGACCCGTAACTGACCCAAACATGACGGAGACCAGATTGTTTTGAGCTATTGATACGGGTACATAATATACTGAGAAGATGTATAAATCATGGAATACCTACCTAGTTCCGGGTAGATCACCTTTCGCCCAGATAAGGACAGTCACACGGCAAAGCATTGAGTCCACTAGGTCAAAAAAGTGCTCAACAGGTACTTTTACCCATGCTTGCTGCAATTCCGTCGTATTCCTGGGTGGAGGATCCAAAGCTCGAAAGGACCTTTCCACAATATCCAAAAATTTTCTATAGGGTTAATATCCGGTGAAAGGGAAGACCATTCCAGGGTGGAACTTCTGCGAAATGCTGTTTTTTTTTTTTTTTTTTTTTTATTGGAGGTTTAACGACCACCGTGAGCAACTCAATGGGCTATAAGCAGTCGCCCGTCCCTAATTTAGGGTCACTGGTTCCAGGGAAGGGAGAGAGCCAGTGCCGTAAGACAAACACAACATCCATGCCTCACTGGGATTCGAACCCGGACCCCTTACGGACGAATGATCAGAGGCAAGCGCCTTAGACCACTGCGCCACCGGGGCGGCGAAATGCTGTTCTAATCATGTTCTAGTCACCACGGGCTCTGTGGGAAAGCGCACTGCCCTACTGGAAGAGTCCATTGCCCTGTGTGTGTATGTTGACCATGTAGATGCATCTAGACGTACCAGTGGTCTCAACATGTGTCAGTTGAACACGAACCAGACCATAACCGAGCCTCCACCAGCCTGAGCAGTTCTTTGTTGACATGCCTGGTCCATCGCTTCGTGCGGTTTCCTTTAGATCCGCACTCTTCCGTCAGAGCGAAATAACTGGAAACGGGACTCGTCGGATTAGGTAACCCATCTTCAATCATCCAAGGTGCAGTACCGATGTTCTTTCTCCAAGTTGAGGCGCAAAGTCCAGTGATGTGGCGTTAACAATGGGAGTGTGGTCAGTCGACGGCTTCCATAACCTATAGAGGCTAATGATCGCGAGGTGGTCTTGGTAAAGATGTTTCTCTGATTAAATGTTTAACAATTGCAGCTCGATGGATGTTGGCTTTGTGAAGTTATTTTTGTGGAAACCAGGTTTTCTAGGTGGATGTTAAGTTCTGTGATGTTTGGAGACAATCCTTGTGAGTGTTCGACGGTTCCTCTTATTCAGTCTCTGTTTTAGCCCACTATTTTCTTCGCCAATGAAGACTTGCCATGCTTATAACTGCGAAGACTGTTGTTCTTGAAACATCAAACAATTCGGCTGTTATGGCTACCGACGCTCGGGCTAAACGGGCTCTCACGATTTGTCTTCTTTGGAAGTCTGATAGGTCACCCATTTCCCCAACGGCTCGTACGAACCGCTGCTACACACAACTTGTACTACACTAGAATACAACATAAAGAATACGTTCAAAGAAAAGATACACAAAAGACAGTGAGAACGTTTTTTGTTGTTGTTTTTCAGTGCAGTATACACGAACAGCATTAACCTATAATCATGGTATATTGCCGCCCCGGTGGCGCAGTGGTCTAAGGCGTTGGCCTCTGATCATTCGTCGGAAGGGGTCCGGGTTCGAATCCCGGTGAGGCATGGATGTTGTGTTTGTCTTACGGCACTGGCTCTTTCCCTTCCCTGGAACCAGTGACTCTAAATTAGGGACGGGCGACTGCTTATAGCCCATTGAGTTGCTCACGGTGGTCGTTAAACCTCAAAAAAAAAAAAAAAAAAAAAAAAAAAATCATGGTATATTTAAATTATTTTGTCCAACTCTTGTATATACTAAAACGGAGAATGGATGGAAATACTACTGGTCGTGTTTTATGCTTCTTTCGCAGGATTGGCGAAATAAATCTCTGCCGTCTGTACACATGGAATATCTACATGGAATGTACAGACGCCAGAGGTTTATTTCGAGATACAACGCTACACGATAGAACTTCATTAGTAGGATTAGCGCCTCTGAAACACGCAAGTTACCCAAGTACTTATTTTTTCAGAAACCGTCAATTCGAAGTTATAATACACTGAGGAGCCATTACATTATGATCACCCCCAGCCTACAGAAATGAGCGCGTCTGGAGACCAAACGGTGGCGCTAGTGAAGTTCACAAAGCAGTATATATACACGACCCGAGGACCGGCTTTCGGTTAGTAGAGTGTTCGGAGTCAAAATGGGAAATGCTGCCGATTTATCAAAGTTTGATTAAGGACGAATTGTGATGGCACGGCGCCTCGGAACTACGTTCTAGCAAACAGCGCGGCTTGTGAGTCGTTCATGTGCCGCTGTAGTTAGTACGTATCAAAAGTGGTGCACAGTAGCCAAACGACGAGCCGTCGTCCAGCCGTGTGCCGCCCGCAGCTTATTGATGCCCGAGAGGAGCGGAGACTGTCGCGCATTGTTCACAGCGACCACAGGCCACAACGCGACAAATCACCCGCAGCTACAACAGTGATGATCAGGGCAATGTGTCACAGCACACAGTTCACCGCAACCTTCTGCGCATGGACCTGCGTAACCGAAGACCCAACAGGGCCCTCATGCTCATTGCACGTCAATGCCAACAACGCATGAAACAGGCCCAAGATCATTGAGATTGGACCGTGGATGATTGGAAGAAAGTGGCCTGGTCTGACGAATCAAAATTCCTGGTGCATCAAGTAGACAGCCGAGCGTGGATACTCCGATTACCAATGGAGGCTATGGCACATGGATGCACTGTTGGGGAGAAACGGGCCGGCGGCGATGTTATTCTGTGGGTGATGTTTCCTTGGGACACTTTAGGCACCATTATTTCAGCCAGAATCGTCAAGGAGTGGTTCAAGGAACATGCTGATGACTTTCTGTTAGTACCCTGGCCTCTAAATTTACCTGACATGAATCCAATCGAACATTTGTTGTTCGACTTGGAAAAGCGGGTTCGCGCTAAATCACCACCACCCCGAAATGTACGGAAATTGGAGGACCTGCTGTTGACATTATGGTACTAGATACCTCAGGATACCTATCGCTACCTAATCGAATCGGTGCCTCGCCGAGTGGCCGCTGTTTCGCGGGCTAAAGGGGTCCTACAGCTTGTTAGGTAGGTGGTCATAATGTAATGGCTCATCGGTGTATACGAATGTTATGAAGCCAGTACATGATTAGGACCTCGTCGAAAGACAATGTGGCCCGCTGAGTTTCCGGGGTCCGGTGGCAAATGACTCCCCTGCCTCATACTACACTATGTGGACAAAAGTGATTGAACACAGTAAGTAAATAGAAAAGCAGTATTGTATTTACATCAGTAGCGGGTAGGTTTACCATTTGCAGAGATTACAGCAGCCAGCCGTCGAAGCGAGCTGTCCACAAACCCATAGAGTACGGAAAGTGGGAAGAAGGTCGTGTTGGTCTAGACCTCACCCGTCGTTCAAGTTCATCCCATAGGTGTTCAATGGTTTTGCATAAAATTTCTAGTATTTTGTAAAGAATGGTTTGGCCACCAAGGGGCATAAGTGTTCATTTGTTCTTCTGATGTATTTGCAGCAAAATTGAGCTCCTGAAACTCGACTGGAAAAGTTCTTTCCTGGACCAATACCACTCACATCGAAAAACCTTTTGAGAATACTTTCTTCCTAAAATAATGCATGTTTTTTCCGCCGTCTTATATTTCTCGATATCTCTGCTTCTAAGAGTCCGATTTGAAAAATTCTTTTTGTTGGAGAGCATTTCCGCTGCGAAGTGTTTCTCATATAATTTCAAATTTTTCTTAACGCATAAGTCTCCAACCAGAGGGCGTAAGTTCCTGTTTCCGTTTACAGGATTATCTGCGGGATTAAAAACCCGACTGCAAAACTTCTTTCTTCGGTCAGATACTACTGTTTTTTATACCGGTTCCATTGACTTTGAATAGCTTTGATAAATTTAATTCGCGTCAGAACGGATTCAAAAGATGTGCTCATTACACCCAAAAATTCGGTGTCATCTTTCTTGTTAATTTATTTTTTCAATCGTCACCTATTGAAATCAACTCTTTTTATCACAAATAATCTGAAACGAGTTTTTTTTTTCTCTCTTTCTTCTTCTTCGCGCCCTCTCTCCATTTATTTTTCTTTTCTTTCTTTCTTTTTTTTTTTCATGGTTGACATTCACAAATCGGTAGACCTTTTTTTTACGAAAGCAACTCAGAAACAGCCAGATAATTGGATACCAGACATTATAATATATATGACTTCAAATGTTTATTTGCCCCCCCCTCATCTACTGGAAGCGATAACGCCTGGGCTGGTCTTCCGAGCGCTAGGCCACCTCTTTTTCCAAGGCTGCACCATTGTCAACTACAGGGATGAAATTTTGGCAGGCACAAACTTTGGACAAATTTTCCTCTTGTGCAGATCTTTTTCTATGATTACCTGGCCGTTTCCTTACCGACACTATAGTGGCTAGAAGAGATAGTGTGCCGTGCGTTAATACCTCACCGTTTAAATTTTAGTTCCCTCTTTTCATGAAACCGCGAGATGGCGCTCCTGCGAGTTTTGATGCTCTTCTACGGCGTGTTCGGTGGATAGCGATTGAAAAGGCGATTTATTTGTTGGATCGGTCATGAAAAGTAATCCTAATAAATGTAACGTTGAGAACGTGTTTCGTACCTGGATGCAACAGTGGTTACAGGTCCTGTAAACAAAAGGTAACTATTTTCCGTGCCGAAAGATGAGGCAAGGCAGATCGAATGATTTTTTTTTTTTACTTGTCCTAAATCAAGTTGGCAGCCACTCAGTAATTATTTAGTTAAGTATGCCACTTTGTTTTAGTCTTTTATATATCATCGCATTTTATCTGAAATTATTGATTTTTTTTTTTTTTTCAAATTTCTGTTAACTTTATCATGGGAAGATTAAGCCTAAGTACATTATCATGTGACACCCAGTTAAACATTTTGTGTCCTTCAGGAATAGAGAAAAGAGTTGCATGAGGATCAGAACAGAATTCAATACAATGATTGGGCAAAAATCCCAGTAATTACGTAGAAAATTTGCGTCCAGCAATGTATTTGTACTAACCAGCCTTGTGACACGTAGATTCAATGCGAGATTGTGCATTTCCCGAATAAAGTTGACGAAGCTTCACAAAAACACACCATCTGGAAGAATATTCACTTATTCCGTACACGACATTAATCACATATCTATCCGTACACGACATTAATCACTTTTAGTATAACTTCAAAAAAAAAAAAAAAAGGAGTCTTTAGTAAAATTTTAGTGAAATTACTATACTGAACGGAAAGAGAAGCACGCATATCTATGAGCATAGTTTACAGCAATATCATCGAAGCTGTCTTCAGTGCCCTCTCTGTTTTCATGATTTCAAGAACCCGTCTGCAGAAGCGCACGGCACACTATCTCTTCTGGCCACTATGAGGATGTAGCACGTGACGTCATCGAGAAGTTTAAGTGAAGTGGCAACAGTCCCTGCAAGTTCCTGAAGGACAAGCATATTAGCATAGCTGGGCTATCCCGCAGTTAGTGTGTAAAGTGCAATCATTAGCGGTCGGTGTTTACAAAAATCTGAAGCCAAAATGCCTAGATTTTGTAGCATTATTAATTGCGGTAGTAGAAGAAATCGAGACCGTTATTTCTTTTTTAGGCTGCCAGCTGCTGTCTCTAAATGTAGTACCGAAAAGATTCGCATATCTGCCAAACGAAGAGAGATCGCTTCCCAGAGCTTAGAAAACCCTTTTTATTGAAGAGTCTACCTCTTCAAAGGCAGAGAACCTTTTAAAGGTTAATTTTATCTAGAAATCAGATATTTCTAGTAAGGCAGAGAATTTATCTTTTACTTGTTCAAATGCTGTTGGGGTGCAGTGCTTGCACTTACTGGACCAGGCGTTTCACTCGTTGATTCAAAGTTTTCAAGTTGAATTTAGCTGTTTTTTTGTTGTTGTTTTTTTGTGTGTGTGTGGTTTTTCGTAGGTTTTATTGCTACTGACTGTTTTCTTATAGAACACCTTTCAGAATTTGTCTTTCAGTCAAACTTTTTCTTAAATCAACGCTTCGGTACCCAAACGGCACTTTTTTTTTTTTTTTTTTGAGGTTTAACGACCACCGTGAGCAACTCAATGGGCTATAAGCAGTCGCCCGTCCCTAATTTAGGGTTACTGGTTCCAGGGAAGGGAGAGAGCCAGTGCCGTAAGACAAACACAACACCGATGCTTGACCGGGATTCGAACCCGGACCCCTTACGGACGAATGATCAGAGGCCAACGCCTTAGACCACTGCGCCACCGGGGCGGCCAATCGGCACTTCTGTGCAAGTGGGTTTTATACTTCCAGGGACTTCTATTCAGAAGGGTCCTGGTTGATCTAGGGAGTTGTTGAAACTATTTATAGAGCTAAAAGTTAATTTGTTAGCCAAATTGACTTTTAGTCAGAATCAAATCTCTTTGGTTCTTCTGTATTTTTTAGGAGAGCTCGAGCACACCATCCGTTTGACTCACCTTTTTTGCGCGTTTTCGGCTTTTCACTTTTAAGATTATTTGGCTGTCGGTGTTGGGGTTTTTTTACTTTACTAATTTGTTCTATATGATATTTTCTCCCAAACCACTGTTGATTTTATTTTTAGCACACCTGGATTTCTATCTGGAGCTGAAGCACACATTTGCGGAAAAATGCAAATAATGGCCAAAATTATAATCCAAATAAAATTCTTTTTAGTGTCTATGTCTGTTTACAGACCGGAATTATGCTGTTGAATTTATTTACGGAAAAATAAATTAGGGCGCAAATCCCAGCAAAATCACTGTTTTTTCATCACAATTTTGCATGAAAAACCACATTTGGCTCTAAATTTTTTTAAGTCTTGGAAATTGCTTCCCAGAGCTTAGAAAAACACTTTTTATTGAAGAGTTAAACTTTCCAAATAGCACAGAATCTTTCACGGGCCAGTTTTTATCAAGAAATCGGGGATTCCTGGGAAAGGCAGAAAACCTATCTTTTTTACCAAGGGCTCCGCATCTGGGAGGGAAGAGAACGAACCTTACTTATTAAGGCAGCATACCTATTTTCTCACTAAATTACTGATTACTTACGAATTAGAGATCTCACTAAATTACCATGTAGAAGAATATCGACAATGAGAAATTGTTATATGCTTCGAGACTTTTATGTGCCTCGAACTGTTCTGCGGTAAAGGCGCTTCGACCAAAGACGAAGTAATTGAAAATGTTTACTATTTGCACTTCCGGAAAACTTTTCGCGTCACCTTCGAAGATACTTACATGCAGCACATAGGAATCTTTCCCTTCAATGTCTCTAATTTTTTCCAAATACCGCATTTTGTACTCGGAAGTTAAACTTTCAAAGTAAGACGCCATCATTTCAATGGGGACTAGTTGTCCTTCACTTACGTTACTAAGGCTCCTTGCCATGCTAAAAGTCACGTGTCTGCTACATCCTCATACCATCACCAAGCTGTTCAGCAGTTATTCACCTGTCATGGGCAACCGTTTTTCTAGCCAGAGGCGTAACTAGGCATTTCTGCGCCCGGGACAAACCACAAAATATTGCGCTCCCCATTCCCCACTGAAATCGTCAAGAAAAAAAAGCTTTGCCCCCTGAAATATTATAATCATGCTTATTGCATGAGTTTTTAGGATAGTAAGACTGATCTTGTGTTGATTACGCACAGATTTCCATTACTTAGCATCCACACACATAGCAAATACCATTTTTCAAAAAAAAAAAAACACTAGCCACCGAGAGTTGCTTCTGACATTTCGCTTCACATTGAATTGTATACCTTCCCCTTTTTTTTTTTAACACATTCTCTTGTAGTTAATTGATAACTAACAATCACTAACGATTCTTCAATAGATTTTGGGTTGGAGCTAGTTTTTCGGCGGACCAGCGGAAGAACTTTTGCAAAGTTACCCCTCAAATCATTGTCATTTCTAATGTAGTTTAATAACCTATCTTTTAAATATTTTTATTGGGGTATGATGCTACATACAGGTACGGTATCAAGGAACTAGGGAGTACTCAGCAGAACGGCATTTCTCTTAATCTTACTTACACCAAGGATGTTCTGTGAAGTGAAGCGGAAAGTCACTACGACGGCTGCGATATACAAAATGTGAAGAGAGCTATGAGATTTTCAACTGCTCCGGAGCTACAACCTGAGGTAGCTATGAAATTTTCAACTGCTCCGGAGCTACAACCTGAGGTATCACATTAATCGGACCGAATGCAGCTTGCAGTAGTGGCAGTAATGATCGAATTGCGCCCCAGAGAATCTTCAAAAGTAGGAACGACATCCTTATCTTTTAACATTGGAACAACTGCGCATCATTTCTGCTTGTGACCAACAACACATTGCGATTAAGAATAGAGTTCAGTATTGGATTAATCGAAAAAAAAAAAAAAAAAAAAAAAAAAAAAGAGAATGAGAGACTAATTTCTGCAGCGAAATACTTGCACAAAATTGATTTCTTCACTTCCAAGCACAGCGAAATTTTCACTTTTAAACTCACGTAAATTTTTATTCACCAAAAATCATTGAAGTCACTCCACTGGGTACATTTTATTCTTCGGCTGCATCCTCCCTCCCTCCCAAAAATAAGCTGCGCATTTCAATTGAGGTAGTGCATTAAACTTAATTACTTTGAAAAGAACATTTAATCAGATATCATTGTTTAGAAAATTTACGAAGTTGGTAAATTTTGGAAAACAAATTTTTCTACACTAAATTGTTATCATGGCTTCAAAATTAAAACTGGACTGATTATGTTTGCAATCCGGTTTTATTAAAGAGAATGCCGGTGTGTGAGTATCGCAATAATAACTCATTGCGAAATTTTGGCAGACCCTTCAAAATTCCACAAAATGTTTTTCATCGCCGTCCATGTTGCAGTGGTCGGTATCAAGTCGAAGTTCCAAAGGGAGTGTATCAGAAGAAAAAATATTTATTGTCATATTTCTAGGGGTCACAATGAGACACTTGAGAACGCGTACAAGACCTTGAGTGTGTCTCCGGCACACGCATTAATTTTTTTAATTTGCACTAATTTTTAATTCACTGGCACACGCATTATTTTATATATATATATGCATGTATGTATAAACCGCTATCACTGCACTGCTGGATGAGAGTCTCCAAGTTTCTTCTTCCACAACAGTCTGCCTTGAGCCAGTTTCTTTCATGCTTTCGGATTTCATGCACCCATCTCCCTCTTGTCATCTTCTGGGTATTGTTTTTTCCCTTGCTATCCAGTTCAATATTTCAACTCTCCGTCGGTGACTCTTTCTACTAGCAATATGCCCATCCCATTACAATATCAGGAATTCTGACCATAATGTCTTCCACTACTGTCATTTTCCCGATCCACGAGTTCCTATTTGTATCTTTCCTGGTAACATCAAACATGCATCTCTACATGCTTCTTTCTGTTGTCTGCAACGTCTGTATGTTTATTTTATTTGAGGTCCATGTCTGTGCTCCATGTGTAAGAACTGGAAGGATGCACTGATTAATCAGTTTCTTTTTAAGAAATAATGCATCCGACCAAGTTTTATATGTCGATTATGTTTTTCATAAATGTGGCAATGTGGCCATCGCTTAATATCTGTTGCCTAATTTGGGTATCGGTACCTCTACATTTTCCCTATCAATCGCTAAATATAAAATCTAAATATTCATTTTTTGTAAAAATAAAATCTAAATATTCATTTCTTGTAAAATCAAAATCTAAATATTCATTTCTTAATAAATACACAGTTGACGTGGATTAGGAACATCAAATAGAAGTCATCGCTCTTTCCACGTTTATAAGTGAGTCACGGGAAAATTCTCATCGACCGCCAACGGGAATCGAACCCAGGTGTTCCAGTTACGCGCCGGACATGCTTCCACTGCACCACAGCGGCCTCGAAATTCTTCAGACTCACATACAACAAACTGCCAAACCACATGGCAAGTTGCTTCTTTGGAGCCCCGCACAATGCTGGACATTCACCAAAGATGAACAGCAGCAACTGAACAAATAACTAGAAGGCGAAATGAATAATAAATACACAGTTGACGTGGATTAGGAACATCAAATAGAAGTCATCGCTCGCATGACTTCTATTTGATATTCATTTCTTGTATATCAAATGAAGCGATACTTCTACTTAAAAAAAGCACTTTCGATCAATATATATATGTATACAAAGACTGCAGACAACTTAAAGCAGCATGGGGAGATGCATGCTTGGTGTAACCAGGAGAGATAAGAGGAAATAGTGGATCAGAAAAATCACAAGAGTGGAAAACATCATGATCAGAGTAAAATCCCTGAAATGGCAATGGGCTGGACATATTGCCAGAAGGACAGACCATAGATGGACAACTGAAATTTTAGACTGGATTCCAAGGGACAGGAAAAGACCCAGAAGAAGACCACATGGGAGATGGGTGGATGAAATTCGAAAGTATGCGGGAGTAACATGGAGGAGACTGGCACAAGACAGACTGTTTTGGAAGAAACTTGGGGAGACCTTCGTCCAGCAGTGGATTGATAATGGTTGACAATGATGATGAAATATGTACAGTATATATATGTTAAACGGACAGCATCAGCACAGGCTCAGTAACTTAGCTTTCGAAGTGATATCTACAAAATTTAGATGCACCCCCCCCCCCCATTTTAGCTTACCATGAGCCGTCACTGCCCGGGGCAGCCTCCCCGCCCTAATTACGCCTCTGTTGCTAGCCTCCACCGCATTTTCATTTGTCCGTACAGAAACTGGACATCCTGTGCGTGGTTCATCCTCGAGGAACTCCCTCCCATCTTTAAACGTTGAAAACCAGCAGAGCCCCCGTGCACGGCGCGGACAGTCATCTCCGTAAACCTTTTTTTTTAGGTCTTGGTACACTTCGGTGGCAGTTTTCCCTAATTTACTGTAAAATTTTATCACAACCTCTCTTTGCCCCATTACGCAACTTCTGACACGCGCCACTCACACAGTCTTACTTCAACGGTGACCACACGAAAACTGCTGCGTCAGCCGCTTCGAAAGTTGCTCCTGTGGTTACAGCACACTCTAGCGGTCAAAACTATGAACATGTTTGTTACTTTTATTTAAAGGGTTGTCCCATAAAAAAATCAGTCTCATTACTTAACGGGCACACTGTGTATGTTCCAGCTGAATGCTACACAGTTATATGTGAGTTTATGTTTTAGCTGAATTGTTACACAGTTGGGTAAATTTCATTTGACATAACTTACCAATAATTGTAAATGTAATTAGCACATTAATCATGATATTTGTGCCAATGATTTGTCTAAATACAGAGGGAGAGTCGAAAGTTTTGCAATATTTGGATCACTTTGTCTTCACACGTATCTTTACGAAGCTGCCTAGCATTCAAAGTATAGGCTATCGTGTTGCACCGTCTTTAGCCATCTGTCTGCCAGTTCAATTCCGCGGCTGTACCAGTTCTAGTCCTTCGAAGCGAATAACTTCTTCACCCCAGCTGCCACGTCCTCCTGGTTGTTGAAGTGCCACGCTCGAAAAAAGTGGGCCATGGAAAGGAACAGGTAATAATCTGACGGGACAAGATCCGGACTATATGCTGGGTGTGGCATCAGTTCGATCCCTCAAGTTCCTTGAATTTTGCCCGGGTCGTTTGCGTGGTGAGGCCAAGGTTGTCCTGTCGTAGGAGACCGCACTTTCTGTTCACCAGTGCTAGGTACTTCTCCTCCAAAACGGCATACAACCGCTCCAGCTTTTCAGAGTAGAGGTTGGCGTTGATGGTTCGACCGTCGGGAACAATTTCGTACTGTATTATTCCCTCGAAATTCCACCAGACGCAGAGCATCACCTTGTGCTCGAAGGCGCCCACGTTTGGCAACAGGTTCTGGAAGCTGGCCCGGGCTCAACCACTGCCGTTGTGTGTTAGGATTACGGAAATAGACCCACTTTTCATCGCACGGGTTTTCTAGGAGTTTCGTGCACTTTCACTCGGCGGTTTGCTTCAGCTGGCGTCCGTTCGTGAAGGACGATGCGGCAGCTCCTGTAGACGTAGCCGAAGTCCTGAAGGTGACGAACCACGGTGGTCTGTGATATGCCCAGCTCGCCTGATAATCTCAGAGTGCTGGTTGTTGGATTTGCCTCTACAGTCTGGCGCACAGCCTCCGAATCCACGGTTCGCGGCCTACCTGACCTTGGCTGATCATCAGGGTTTCTGTCACCTCGGCGAAATTTCTTGAACCATCTGGTTGCGGTGCTGTGGTCCATGGAACTTTCCCCTTTCGCATGACAAATGTTTCGTGTTGCTTGAGCAGTGTTATGGCAGAGTTCAAATTCGTAAAGCAAAAGCTCCCTAATTAGCCGGATGTGGCTGTTCATCTTTTACGCGTTCCAACCACAGACAGAACGACGACATGCAATGCTGTTCACAGTAACGACTACCATTTTATATCCCTTTCGACTGACTGCAATGCACGACTTGAACTAGTTTAAACACGTGACATACCGGTCACAGCACAAGCGTTCATGCAAATATTGCAAAACTTTCGACTCACCTTCTGTACATTAGTTAAGATATAAATAAATTCCACACAACACATTTAAGATTAGAAGAAACAAATTATCTATGAAGATTTTTATTTTAATTTAAAAAGTGCTGTCTACACCATCACAGTACCTTTAAAATCAGTATGTATTTAATGATTATGTTTGGAACAAGCAATATATAATCAGAAACATGTGGGATACTAATGGCCCTTCTTCTTTTTCTCTGTTTGGACATTGCTGGAAATAAATTTCCAGCAGGAAAAAAAGGTAAATGTGCAAGAAGTAAAACAATTTACACATACTTAATACAATATTAACTGAGTTTTTATACATAAAATTTTCAACTTGGATTGATTAACTTAAATCAAAACTATTTCTCTCTTTCATTCACAAAAAAAAAAAAAAAAAATCTCGTTATACCCAAGTTTCATAAAATGATAAAATCATGAAATGTCTAGCAGCCCAAGGCTAACATAACAAGTATTCAAACTTTAAAAAACACGCTTGTTATGTAAAAAAAAAAAAAGCATTTTTAAATAGGAAGCTTCCAACTGGTAACTTCAGTTTTTTCCAACCTAAGAAAGGATGGAAGGTGGTAAGTGGTTGCCAGATCAGCTATGTCATATTTGTTATTTTGCTATTAAAATTGATTTCCATATTAATGGAATACAAAATGGAGAATCAGCATTACAGTTTTAGGGTGTTAGAAAAAGTTTCTAAACTTTCCCGATAACGGGCTGAAAAACATTTGGCATCCATTTGAATCCTTCCTACAGTAAAAAAAGACTGAAGTTGTCAGTTTAAGCTTCCTTATAACACCTTTTTTTCACAAGATGAGTGTGTTTATTACAGTTTTAACACCTGCAAATTTTATGATTATGTGCTCATTTCACTGTTTTGGAGAGAAAAAAAAATACTCTAAACAACTTATTTAACAATTCAATATGGGAACAAACAGAACCATTTAAAAAGAAACCAAATAATGAATCACTTGATCATATGATTTTAATCTGGTAACAAATTATGAGCACACTGACTAATTGTACTAGGTGCCTCAAAAAAGATTGAAACAAGCTTTTATCTCTTCAACGGTTGATCACAGATACATACTTCCAATTAGAAAAATACACAAAACGATGTAAAGTCTTACAACATGGCAGTTGCATTCTTGTGGGTGGCATTTGCATAAAAATAAAAAATAATAATTTTGATAGAGCCTTTGCAGAAAAAAAAAGTTCAATTAAAAAAGTTGCGCAACGTCCCGATTCATCTAAAAAAAAAAAAAACCTCGTTGTTTCATTTGCAAAACTCGTGGAGATATTCGAGATGAAAACTGTCAAAAATATATTGTCTGGAGCCCATTTATGAGTGAACAGTAGCTTGTTTCACTGCATAGCTTTGTAGGAGTCAAAGCGAGTAAGGTAAGAGCTCTGGCGCGTGCAGGAAATTATCGTTCCACAAGATACACTTTTTACAATTTTCATCGTGAATATCCCCGTGAGTTTTGCTGGCAGAATAATGGGGTACATTTTTTGGTTCTAGGTGAATTCATCAAAAACGAATTCCTCAAAAACGGATTAATCGAAAAGCAAATTCTTCGAAAATTAGGGCTTCAGGTGAATTCATTGAAAGTGAAATGACCGAAAGGTTCAATATCGTAGGGTAAGCTTTTGTCAAAAACTTTGACTGTAATTGGAATCTGGCAAAGTTGCCACAAAAGCATTTGGGGAACTTATAAAAATTGCATTTTTTTTATTTCTTAGATTACACTTTCATGTAGGATGACCATAAAACCGTTTGGAAGTCTAACAAGAACCAGACTTTTGATTTCGTTGTGTCTACTATCCCCGTAGACGCCTCTAACGATACGGCCTAGGCAGTGGCCTTTTCAAGTTTTTATTCCGCCGTGATCATATTTATAAGGTTTAGACACCTAGACAGGTTAGTAATATCACGCCTTTTTCTTTGGCGCTAAAAATAAATTAATATACATAGGCCTAAACTTAGGCCCCTTTAACAGTTTTTATTCCATCGTTTTTATATTTGTAAGGTTTAGAACCAGGTCAAGATAAGTATCATTCCGCTTTTACTTAGGCATTAAATACTAATACATAGCCATGGGCCTAGGCCTTTTTAACAGTAGGCCTTTTTAACAGTTTTTATTCCATCGTGTTCATACTCACAAGGTTTAGACACCAAATCAAGTTAGTATTATTGCGCTTTTACTTGGGTATTAAATATTAATACTTTGGCCAAGGCCTTTTTAACAGTTTTCATTCCATCATTTTCATACTCACATGGTCAAGTTAGTATTATTGCACTTTTACTTAGGCATTTAATATTAATTCATAGACCTAGGCCTTTTTAACAGTTTTAATTCCATCATTATCAATTCATAAGGTTTAGACACCAGGTCAAGGTAGTATTGTTGCACTTTTACTTAGGCATTAAATATTAATACCTGGGCCTAGACCTTTTTAACAGTTTTTATTTGATAGTGCTCATATTCATAAGGTTTAGACACACAGTCTAGTTAGTATTATTGCACTTTTACTTAGGCATAAATATTGGCTTTTGGTCCAGCCTTTTCTGACAGATTTTGTTCAAGTGTATGAAATATTTTTTCTTAAGTAAAAGTGCAATATTACTAACTTGACTTGATGCAAAGCTTATAAATATGAGCACAATCGAATAAAAACTGTTAAAAAGGCCTAGACCAAGGTATTAATATTTAATGCCTAAGTAAAAGTGCAATAATACTAATTAGAGCACAATCGAATAAAAACTGTTAAAAAGGTCTAGGCCTATTCCTATTTGTTAATATTTAATGCCTAAGTAAAAGCGCAATAATACTGACTTGACTTGGTACCTAAACCTTATGAATATGAGTACGACGGGATAAAAACTGTTAAAAAAGGTTAGGCCTATTTATTAATATTTGATGCTTAACTAAAAGAGCAGCATTATTAGTTTGATTTATTAAGTAAACATTATAAATGTATTGCATCGAGCTCAGATTCATAAGGTTTAGACGCAAAGACTAGTATTATTGGCCTTTTACTAATGTATTAAATATTAATCCCTAGGCCTTTGCGCACGTCTGAAACCAAGAAACTGCAATTTTTATATGCCCCTAAAGTGAGTGTCTGCACTTGTCGGTTTGGCCAACTGTTTAGTGTCCAGTTGTCTTAAACTCTCTTTCAATGAATTCATTTCATTTTTTTCGAAAAAGTCACCTTTCAGTAAATTGCTCGTTCAATAAATTTGTTTTCAATGAATTCGCATTTGACGAGTTCGGAGTTCATTTTTGATGAATTTGTTTAACTTTTTTCATTAAAGTCGTGTTTCAGTAAATTGTTCGATAAATTTGTTTTCGATGAATTTGCCTGCTCCCAGGGGCGTATTGGCCCACCAGGACACCGGGATATTTCCCTGTGGAACACTCAGAAATGACCCACTATTTCTTGCATCCTCTTAGCCTAGATTGTTTGGAAAGAACGAATAATTATTTTGGTACTTGTGAATAAGAATAGTTAATTTCATTTGAGCTTTACACAAGTATTATCTGTCTAAAACGTTATTGTCTTTAAAAAAATTGGCGCTTCATTCTATCTTACATATATGTCAGGCGTTTTGCTCTAAAATGAGAAAGTAAAATTCTCTCTACTTCAGTAAAAAATTTGACACCAGACCAAGCATGCTGTTTTAAACAAATTAAGACCAACTATGGTTAAGAGTAAGTCATTGGACATGGAGTTATAGGGACACTGGTAGTCCCTACCCACCTTCTGCAATCTTGAATGAGGGACTAGTAACAAATTTGATAGTCCATCATCCCCACACCTTTATCCACGTACAGACATAGAGCACAAAGCGATTCTTCGGCAGAGATGTTCTGAAATTCGTGTCACACTCACATCTATCTTAAAAGTAACAAAGATTTACCGTTAGTGGTTCATGGATCAAAATGGTAGTTCATGAGTCAGAATAATAGGTAGACTTAAAAAAGGCGTCTACTCAAGGAGGTGGTACGAATACCGATGCGCAGTAGACAATCAGTGACCAAATAAATATAATTAAATATCTAGTACACCACAACGTTTTGAGCATTGTTTGATATGCTACATCCAATTATGAGTAGATTTTTAAAATTATTTCACCTTTAAATTGCTGCTAAAATTTGCTCATGGCCGAATTAATTTTACAATGCATATATTTCAACAGTTCTTTTTCATCCAGGAGTTAACATAATTTTTTTTCATGAGGAAATTTATGAGGTGTTTGGGTACTTGTGTTTTTATAATGGACCACGAGTCTAAAATTTCTGGCCTGGTTTTGTCGACCCAATCCGCCTCTGCCTGCTCTCCATTTTTTTTTTTTTTTTTTTTTTACTGATTAGAACACTGAGCAACTTTTTTTCATTGAACTTTTTTCTCTGTGAAGGCTATATAATTTTTATTTTTTATTTTTATGCAAATGTCACCCACAGGGGTGCAACTGCCATGTCGTAAGTCTTCACATCATTTTGAGTATGTTTCTAATTGAAAGTATGTATCTGTGATCAACCATTGAAGAGATAAAACCTTTTTTCTTTTTTTTTTTTTTTTTTTTTTTTTTTTTGGGACACCCGGTATACGCCCTTCCCAAAGAGAAAATAACAACTCTGCTAAAAGTAGATTTCATATAAAACAATAAACATATTTTTGGAACATTTGATCCTGAGGAGTGAAAAATCACCAAACCACGAATATCTTAAAAAACACCGCCTGCATGATCCCCTGTTGGCCATTTCTTTGACTATGCAACTGTAGTTAGCTTAGATTTGTGAATACATTATGAGAACTGCTATTGCAGTAGAATCAAGGATTCGTGAAATTTGGTGACTCACAATGGTTCATAAATACATTAGCAATAGACAACTGATTTACAATTTTACACCACTAAAAATATTTAAGGGCATACATACATATTTAATTGTAAGATCAAAATTTAAAAACTACTACTCAGAATATTTTACACTGATACATTGAAATATGCTGCAGGCATAAATTAAACATTTTCAGAAAAAGTTAAAGGATAATGTAAAACACACTGAAGAGAAAAGTTTTTTCTTTTTTCTTTTTAAGATAAATCAATTATATAGAACAAAGTGTCCATTGACACATTCATACCACACACACACAAATAGTGACACCTATAATACACTGCAAAATGTATATTACATCAGTGAAGACATGATTTAAGAAAACTGATAACTATAAATATCAGATGAAAATACAATACAAAGCACAATACCAAATATGAAGGTTTGAGAAATACTTAATGCCAGCAGCACCAACACTAAAAATATTCATCGTTAAATGAATTAGAAAATGTTAAGGCATATGATATAATTGAATATGTCCGAATATCAGCTGATTCTATCAAGAGCTTCTAACAAGTTCCAAAAATATTACTACAAACATGCATCTCTTCTTAGTGCACTACATAAATTTTAACACTACAATGAATATTTCAGTACTTAACACTGTTATACCAAGCATGCAAATTATATGCACAATAACAATTCCAGAATACATTTTTGTTACAACACCATGTTATTGTAAAAATATCGTCTTATATTCGGACAGATACAACAAATATACATACATTCCCACATGCACTATTAACTTCCTTTTACAAAAGACGCCACACACAGAATCTAAGTATTATCAGATATTACAAATATCTGAAAGATAAGTTTACAATGAAGCCACTTCAAAAATGCTTTCAGCTGTTACTAAGGCTTGTTTAGTTTTACTTCCGCTTTTTCATTCCAAATTTGCTAATTAAATAGCTACTAACAAGTCCAATGTTGAACAAAAAGTTATCAAAGTAGTTACAGAGAGTCTATAATTTTCCTATGATTCTGCATGATTACAGAAAAAGAAAGAAAAAGAACTATAAGAAAATTAATATTTAAAAAGAATTCTGAACAGTATAGCGCACATACCTACCAACTACCATAACATTTTACAGACACAGAATGTGAAAGACGGAAAATATCTACACTAGTCAAGTAAAACGATGTTAGAGCTGGATGCAGACTTTTATGTCCAAAGACCCATATAGGGCAAAACTTAAATGAAATTAAAACTGAAGTGTTTAAAGGTGTCTGTAATAATTTACAAAAATAAGCTGTAAAGCATAAAACTCGGTGAAACATAGTTCCAGGTAAAGCCTTTTACCCAAAACATAAGCTACTGCAGTAAAAAATATTATTTCTGAAAACAATGAAAATTCTGAAAATTGTCAAATCAAACACTCAAATCATTTTGTGCTGACTACATCAATTTAACAAAACACCTCAAAGTAATATTTGGCAAACTACAGGAAACCATGGAAATATGTGCTCCACATAATAGTAAATAACATTTTATGCATGAGCAATGGGTGGAAGTGCAGAATTTTATTCCAAACAATTTGCAATGCCAAGTTTTGGTACTACTTTAAAATCAGTGAATCAAGGGACATTCGTGAGATTCAAATGCTTGGTTATATATAAATACCAAAAATATTCTACACCACAAAGCTACTGACATTTGATAACAACACCTAATAAAATTCAAAGTTCTCAGTGTTAATTATGAATGTATTAGTAACTGACTACTGATGAGACCTTTCACAAATATAGCCAGATGAAATTTTGCAGTGTGTTATTTTTCCTTTAGAAAAACTATTCACTATCTGCACATACATTCACCAACCAATGTTTTTATTTTTTTGTTTTTGAACAAGCATCATGTTGAAGTGCTGGCTTCTGACCACTCGTCCGAAAGGTTGAGTTTGAATTCCTGATGGTGTATGTCTGATGGCTTGGCTCTGTCCCTTCCCTGGAACCACTGGCCCTAAATTATAGATGAGCAACTGCTTATAGCCCTTAGCATTGCTCATGATGGTCGTTACCCTCCCTTTCTCAAATAACAAACATCAAGCAAAATTCACTGCTCATGATAGAACTTCCACCACATGAACTAAAATACATTTTTGTTTTAAATGGAGAAACTGACTTGTAAGAGATTATATTACCACCGTTAGTTGATTTCATCAGTTCTACATTTTTGTTGTAGTTGTATTAATCAGTTCTGTCCTATAATATCAGAAAAACAGGTTTGCCTTTCCCCAGATCTGCTTGGTTGATCTTTCTCTCGAAGACTACCAGTTTCTTCTCTGGCCAACAATCCCACCACAGCATCTTCTGCCTTATTCGAACAATAGGGTACTATTGCTATTATTACTGTTTCACATGTTCTATACAATAATATTTTTGGTGCTCGATGCTATGCAATTAAACATCGAGCATAATGTTATTATCAATCACTACAGCAAACTAACAAAGGTTAAAAACTGATCAAACTCACCTCGGTGCAGTCTAAGGATATCATCTCTTATTTGCCGAACAGTACTCATATTCACACTATTGACCTATCTATCCAGTACCTCTTTCCCGCCATTTCTACAAAATGGCTGACTTGCTGGTGCCATCCTGTTTGATGTCACAACAACACGCCATGACGAGCTTGATGAGCCAAAGTTAAGAATTTTGAATTTCAAAGTAATTTTTCAAGACCAAAGTTCAAAAGAGTAGCCGTTAGTTCAAGGTGAAATGTAAACAATTTACTAAAATCATTGAATTGAATTCACAAGACGAAGTCAACATCATAAAATCACGGAACAAGAACAAAGCAATGGAAGTACTAAAAACCAATAAAATCTTAAAAAACTCTAAAAAATATTGAAAAAACATACTCTGCATCCAGCCCTCAAATGTAACCAGACTAGTTTTGACAGCTGTCAAAACTGATGAAGACAGCTGGTTGCGGAGTATGCTTTTTCAGTATTTTTAGAGGTTTTTAAGATTTTATTGGTTTGTAGTACTTCCATTGCTGTGTTCTTGTTCTGTGATTTTATGATGTTGCCTTCGTCTTGTGAATTCAATTCAATGATTTTAGTAAATTGTCTACATTTCGCCTTGAACTAATGGCCACTCTTTTAAACTTTGGTCTTGAAGAATTACTTACAAATTCAAAATCCTTAACTTCTGCTCATCAAGCTCGTCATGGCGTGTTGTTATGACATCAAACAGGATGAAGCCAACAAGTCAGCCATTTTGTAGAAATGGCGGAAAAGAGGTACTGGATAGATAGGTCAATGGCGTGAATACGAGTACTGTTCGGCAAATAAAATGATAACATTAGACTGCACTGAGGTGAGTTTGATCAGTTTTTAACTTTGTTAGTTTGCTGTAGTGATTGATAATAATATTATGCTCAATGTTTAATTGCATAGCATCCAGCACCAAAAACATTATTGTATACTACGTATGAAACAGTAATAATAGCAATAGTAACCTATTGTTCAAATAAGATTATTGTACCATGTATAATGCTTATGGTTGTTAGTCCAATATTAACCATAATGAGATAATCTTCTGCCTGTTTGCACATTTTTCTTCATTCTTTCTAAGCATGTGATTTACTTACTCCACCTCACCCATTCAATGACCTCCTCCATTGTCACTGGCTTTCAGACAGAAAGTCATCTTCACTGCCACTTCCAAAATAAGGTAATTGCCTGACTCATTGCTGAGTACACAGATGCTCTCCACGCTTCCACACTTAACTGGTCGCCTCACAACTCATGGTTTCGAGTTGATCAAAATAAAGGCACTCTTCTAAAATAGTGGTAACGCCTTGTACATCCATCAGTGCCTTCCTGTTACTGCTCACCCACCTGCTTGGATTTCACCAGTAAACTTGCAACTTTCTTTCACCTGCTCTGGCGTGAGTGTCTTCTAGTTATGAGCTTCATCATGTGCATGCATGAATATTCTGGCATAATTCCCTGAAGAACATTTCTTCTGTGTTTTCTTTTTGTCCATGACACATACTGAACTTTCTCCTCAGATGAGCACTGAATGCATTCATATGCTCAAGTTTATGCTTAGAGTGGTGTTTTATTGCAGAATATGGTCTGGCATTATCTATTCTCTTCATTTGGAAATAATCCAAGTAGGGATGCTTTCTAGTGACCATTCAACTTCTGCTCAGAAAGAGGCAAGACAACTTTTCTTTGAGCGCCCCCATATTTAAGCAGTTAGAACACATGGTGGGTACAACCATCTAAGATTTTAGAAAACTTGGATAAACATACATGAATTTCTTGAATTCACAGAAATTTTGTTATATAAAAGGAATTTTTTGTTAAATTTAGTGTTTGTTTTTCTGGGAAATGGACGGAGTCCTCTGAGCGAATGCCTAAGAGAGTAGTAGAAAAACACCATTTTTGTAATTATAGTGCAAAAAGATGAGTGAGAGAAAAATAGGTATGCTTTGTCAAGTTACAAACTAAAGTTCATAAACAGCCTTATGACAGAAAAAAAAAAGAAAAAAGAAAAACAATGTACAAAAGCTAAAATTGTGAACGAAAAAACAGTAACTTCTAAAAGGATATGAAGATTCGCATCCATGGTTCCCATACTACATACACTTAATAAATATTACGTACTGTATGCGCCTGAATTTTTTTACTAGGGAAAACATTATAATTTTGTGCCCACCACCACCCCCACAACCACTTAGCCCTCTTAATAGCACCCAGTTCTAAGCGGCTAGAGTCGCCACTGCATAGAAATTCTCCTGCTTCAGCGAGAGGATTGTATCTGTCTCACCTGCTGTCATCTTCAAGATATTATTTTTAACTCCTGTCATTAAGGGGAAAATATATTTCTCCAACATGACTGAAAATTGATACTTTAAAGATTGTGAACGAGCATGCTTTACAGTCAAAATTATGATTAAGGGTTAACTCCCTCCCCCAAGTCAATTTTAGCCTAGAGCAACCAAGGTAAGGCCAGGGCTGTACAAAAGAGATTGAATGGAGTGGTGGTGTACTGATGTTAAACTTCAAGCTTTAACTGGAAGTAACATAAGACATATGAATGTTACCTTTACTACTGGAAGCCGTTGGTTGCAGCAAACTAAACATCCAGAAGCACTAGGTTACCAGCTGAACCACCCACTTTCTGAGTGATTCTAAATAACAAATATTTGCAAGATCCATCACGACAAATCATTATTATACCGGAAAGATAAATAATGACAATATACCGCATTTTTTGTCTGTATTATATCACTACAGCAATATTATTTTTATTAATGTACAATAATCACAGAATAAACCACAGAACATTCACTATTTGGAACATTTCTTCTGTCCCTTACACAATGACTTACTTTTACTCTGATCTTGTAGCCCCTAATATGGTTAGTCCTTCTCCTGTACAACCTGACAAATCATAGTTTAACTATTCTTATCAGAAAATCTATTCCTATCCAACTACAAACTTTAATGCTAAATCATGCCATAACAGAACAATGATACTTGAAGTGCTGTCAAACAGTGACATAGCATTGTACATAAGAACAATAATTGTTTCAGCAACTATCGACCATATAAGAAACTCATCAGAAAATCTAAAAATAAAACCTTTTAAATACAAACTTTAATTTCTTTTCAAATTAAAGTTTTTAAATTCTACATACAAACAACAGTTGCTGAAGAAACTGCAGTACTAAATACTGTATCAACCATGTCAGGAAACTAAACAATTAATATCCATACCATTTTTCAGTGACATAGCAGGTAGTTAAAACTTAGCTCCATTATTGAATGAATAAAGGACTAAATGCTATTCAATACACAACAAATAATGTGAGGAAAACATTAAACTACAGTGAGACACCAAAGGAACACCCGTGAAGTTGTAATGGTAACAAGAGAGTAGAACTGACTAATGGAAAATACATCACAAGAAATCCTATTATGTGATAACCATAATAGGCATGTTGGTACTTCTATCTTACAAATAAACAAGCTTTGTTGAAAATTCCGACTACATTAAGATTGATGAATGGCGATTCAGGTACAAGTGTTTTACTAGCTTAAGCTGGTATTAGATATAACCTCTATCATTATGTTTGTCTAAATCAGTTAAAACAATTACAAAAACACAAAGAGAGGACGAAACAGACAGAGAAACATTCAGATTAGCTCAGAGCTCTAGAGAACTCCTAGATACACTTCAATTAAATAGCAATTTCTGATATCAACTCACTTTTAATGTCATTTGCTACTGATAAAATTGCATAAAATATAAACAATTGCATAACATCTTCAGTGCAAAAAACCGAAGATCACACAATGATTTATACAACATTTATCACACAGCTATTCTTTAATAGAAATAATAACAACATCATTTCTGAATGAAATTTATCTTTTGTTGCATCTTCTTTTCCTCCAGATTCGCTAAACACGAATGCCAGTTGCTTCGACTAGCGAATCCTGTGATGGTTATATTCAAATTAATCAACTTGAAACTTGGTCGTTCTGGGTGGTGTATTGGTTAGCATACTAGGGCACTATCCGAGAGACGTGGGTTCAATTCCCGCTCCAGGACGAAAAAAATTTCAAGTTTTCAGATATCAGCTGACTTACCATCCATGTCATATTTACACCATAAAATGGATTCACATCTTCAAAATTTGTTTTTTATTGTCTTTTTACTTTTATTGTAAAACCAGACAGTGATGCAAAGTGAACACTATGCTTAACAACGTAGTAAATTAACTCACATAACATGGTACCCTGTAATCACACAATGGCAGCAAATGATTAAATGATTAATGAACAATAAAATCTACAAAATCACTTTTTATAAGAAAATATTGAAGCAAAAATTGCTAATGATATCTTAATATGCATGTAATGTAATATGAATCAAAATGATTTCATTTTCAAAATGACAGTAAAGGTACTAACTGGTCAATGAAGGAAGAAATATTCCTCATAATACATGGGAAGTCGATAGAATATTCAAAGCAAACAATTTAAATTCTGAATTTGCTTCTAACACTTATTTGGGCATCCATATAACACCTCTCAGAAAACTTGAAAATTTCATCGCCCTGGAGCGGGAATCAAACCCACATCTCCCGATTTCTATTCAAGTATGCAATCCATTACACAACCCAGGACAGCGAAGTACCAAGCAACTGAGACTAAACAAACTTAGCTTAGAAATCTGGACATCCTCAGATTTTCGCTAGTCAAAGCATCACGCTTCCTCATAGCAAGGATGTTCAGATAACTAAGCTAAGTTTGCTTAGTCTCAGTTGCTTGGAACTTCACTGTCCTGGTTAGCATACTCAAACAGAAATAGGGAGATGCAGGTTCAATTCCTGCTCCAGGGAGATGAAATTTTCGAGTTTTCTGACAGGTGTTACATGGATGACCAGTAAGAGTTACCAGCAAATTCAGAATTTTTATTCTGTTTGCTTTGAATATTCTTCATTTCATTTATTACATTTTAGTTGTTACAGTAATAATACACAATAGCATGGTACATATACACAGTCGAGTTACATTGTTGTGACCACCTCCTACTTTTTACGACAACAGTGCGTAGTTAATGAAAGAAAACACGTCTCATGAGCTGGCTTGGGGGTATATAAGGTGTGCTGTAGGCATTCTGAAAACATATCACTCGTTGCTGTCATGGATAAAAGGAGCAATTTATCAGATTTGAAAAAGGGATGATTATCGGCTTTCGGGCCAAGGGTGGCAGTATTTCTGAAACAGCGCAGTTTGTGAACTGTTCGCGTGCTGCTGTGGTTAAAGTGTATCGTGATTGGAGAAATGGCACTATTGCGAATAAGCGATGTGGAAACTGCGAAGCACCGCGTGCCATTGATGTGAGACATGAACATCGGCTGCAAAGGCGCATGAGCGCCAATTGACACGATACAGTGGATCAACTCACTGGCCGAATGAACCAGGGGGCTACCTGACGTGTGTCTAAAACAACAGTTCAGTGAACCCTGCTGAGTATGGGGCTTCGATGCAGATGGATGGTCACTGCACCTATTCTAATGAAGGTGCATTGGCAGAAAAGGCTTACATTTACACGGAAGTATCAGAATTGGACCTTCACTGATTGCCTTCTCCGATGAGTCACATTTTCTGCTTCATTGAACGGATGGACTTTGGTGTATAAGGCAAGGAACATCGGAGAACAAACACTCTTCAACCATTGCTGGAAGAACACAAGCTGCTGGGGGCAGTGTTATGGTCTGGGAAATGTTTTCGCGGCATTCTCTGGGTGCACTCATACCTGAGGAAGGCACTATGGACCGAATTCATTATGAATCCATCCTTTCAGACCAAGTACACCCATACATGCTGATTGTCTTCCCTGGGGCGGATGAGATCTTCCAGCATGACAATGCAATGTGTCATAGCTAGAAATGTCCGAAAGTGGTGGGAAGAGCATGAAGACTTCAAAGTATTTCTCTGGCCCCCTAATTCCCCAGACTTAAACCCAATTGAGCATCGGTGGGACCACCTGGATCGTGTTGTTCGCTCTATGGATCATCCACCACACTTCCTCCAGCAGCTGTCAGATGCACTGCAGTCAGCATGGCTCCACATACCTGTGAACACCTTCCAGCACCGTATTGAGTCGCTCCCAGCCAGTCTAGCTGCTGTCCACGCTGCACATGACGGTTACTCTGGATATTAGCTGGTGGTCACAATAATGTGACTTGACCATGTACAAAGTGATATAATGTGGTAACAACATGGAATGAAGAGGGAAAAGGCCAAAAATGGACTTTATTCATGAGACATCAGAAATGAATTTCTGTAAATCAACATAATGTTGTTACTATTAGATTACTGCTTACTGTTGGCCATTTTTTTTTAATTTTAATGTCTTGGAGTATGCCAACGAATTAATAGAGCCACAGGGTGAAGAAGGAGAAATTAATTTCTTAAAAAATCTAATCAAGGTTGCAAAAATATACCAAGACAATTTGTGTTTAATGTTTATTTCAAAGAGATGAAATACATCATAGCCGTTAGTCATGGTGACATTTTTAATGAAGCATTTCTCACACATGGTATATTAAATTTTCACATTCTTACTGTCAGACATTGGCAAAACATCTGAGATATCAACCAGGGACTTTTTTTTTTTTTTTTTTTTTTTTCAGAAACAAAATATTTAGAAGCCCAGGCAAATACGAAATATGGAAACAAACTGGGGTTAAAAAAAAACACACTAAAAACTTCCCACTGTCGCACACTAGGCAATCTACTTCAAAATAAACTGAATGCACAATATTAAATAAAAGAAAAATATACATATGTTTTGTTCTTTGGGAAAAGAATGTGGAACTTAATTCGTAACTTACCAATCCAAATATGCAATCAGTTTTCTCCTTTTCCCATTTTCTTTGGAAATTAAAATTCGAAAGAACACTACCAGGTTTTAACTGCCTTTGATTCATAGTGTCATAATATTCAAAATCTTTGTCGTTACTGTGGGCAGAATGCATAGGTCACATTGGTATGGAAATCTTCACGTTTCATATTATTCATCCATCCCTTTACCAGTTCTGGCCTTTTCAGAGGGAACTTATGAAAAGTTAACTTTTCCTTTATACATTTTGGTGAAAGGACTTGTTAGCACAATCATATGATGAGCAAAAGTTAGGTATGTCATCAAGGCCGTATTAAGCCCTTAGTTGGCCCCTAGGCTAAGACATCTGAGTGGGCCCCCAAAGAACTTATGACGGAATCAGTATGAAGTCTGTTAAAACATGAAACTGTAGCAATATGTGTGTGATGATTAATACATAGTGCATTCTTCAAACTAATACATTTTCTGCTGAGTTTTCATAATAAGTCACTGTATTTTCCATTGTTCTCATAAGAACAAGAGTTAAAAGCTTAAGATTCCTATATTTTGTCTCGGATTTTCTAATGAATTAGCATCATATACCTTTCTTGGTGCATCGTTTTTGTTATGCAATGTGAAGCCACAGGGAACTTCATCCATTAATGGTTCCAAGTGCCAATTGGGAGGTGTGGGTGCATGGTAGAGAAAAAGCTGAAACTGTCTCGCCGACCCCGCTGTACACAGCAATATGAAATTTTTACTCTTGGCGAGTCACTGTCTTGAAATCTGTTCATCTTCCAACCTCTGTTTCAGACCAAGTGGAAATCATATGAGACAAAGTAAAACTATTTTATAAATCTCTCTCTCTCTCTCTCTCTCTCTCTATCTATCTATCTATTATTTGTTCAAGCACACCTCCTGGGCCCTTGGTAATGGTGAGTCCCAAGGCTGTAGCCCCTATAGGCCTCCCCCTTAATCTGGCCACCCTGCATGTTGTTAATAAATATATGAAAAATGTGATTTTCCTGAAGCCCTGCAAATGCATTCCCTGTTAAGCAATAGAAAAATGAATGTAAGCAAACCATTGCTGGTTCACAGCCATGGAACATATTTCCTACAATGCAATGTGAGGTGAATAAGGTCCGTTATCAAGCTTGCAACAAGGACTCCCTATCAGAATTAACAATATCTGGGAAAACTTCCTTGCAACATTCTGCCAAATTAAATGTGTCCAGTCTAAATCTTCAGAAATTTTGGCAGGATCGAGCCAAATGATGGCAGCACAAGACAGCAACCCTATGTTGACAGATTTGAAGACAACTAGAGAACAAAACAAAGTATGCACCCAAGTAGCTGAGACAATGGTATTAGTTAGTACCTTTACTGGCATTTTGAAAATGAAATCATCATTTTGATTCATAAAATATTCCATTCATTTTTTTGTTGTTGTTGTTCTTTTTGAACAGGAGAACTCAATATAGTCAGTTCTACCATTCATTTGATCAACATTTCATGTGTGTGCTTGTAACATAAACACTCACACACATAGTGTTGGCAAACACTCTTCATACTTGAAGAAATACATACATGTGCATGATAGAAAATTCATTTCTAAATTTAGACGCACATTTTTTTTTTCACACAAAAGTACAATTCAAGTTCAAAGTACAGGAGAATTACACTGGCTTGCCAATCCAAATTTTATCATTTAAGCAACAATTAGTAGGAGCTATAATTTGGTTTAGGAAGAACAGATTTTAATAGAATTTTGCACAAAGAATCTTAACTGATCCATAGAAATAAAAACTTCATGTTAAGTCTTTTATTGCATAAAATTACAGCACAATAATGATGAAACTTTTCTTAGTCTTATCATGCTGAATACTATTTCTGGAATCATAACCATACTCTTAGTGAGATGCAAAGATAATAACGTCTAGCTGAAAGTCTTACTATTAATTTCATTCCTGAAACTGTATGCAAGAAAAGTCTTGAATAAGAAAGCTGTTGATCTCTCTTGTCACTATTATTAACAAAAAAAAAAAAAAGCCTTCCTTTAATTATTTTCATTTAACTTTTGCATTTTGTGCATGGAACTTTTATAGGACTCTTAGTTCACAGTGATGCCTTCAGATATAATTAAATTATTCTATCTTCTGTAATTAGTACAGTTAGGCTTAAATAATTAAGAGTATTTAATAATATAAGTATAAAAAAAATACAGTTGGGTAAATTTTATACATTAAACCATAACTGAACTTGCAACTCAAAATGATGCTTTTAGGTTAAACTGATCTATTAAACCTGATGCATACTTTGCATTAGTTTTAAATTGACTCTGTTGATCATATTATTAGTCTATAACTATGCTCCAACAGGAATGGGTTTTGAAATTTTACAGAATAGAATCTGTACTGAAGTTTTACTTCAAATCTGTACTGAAGTTTTACTTCAAAATGTTTTTACAGCACATTAGCCTATTAATCTGATTACTATTAGACCAAATGGTTAAGGGATGTGAGCCAAATATAGTGAATAGGTAAAAGATCTACCAAGTTGATTTCTACTAGCTAGGCTAATAAACAAGATTGTGGCAATAGTCTTTCATAATATCTGACATATGAATATAAAAGAATTATTGTAAAACACCTCAACCTTCATCTTCTAATTGAATTTGGTGCTACAAAGACATCTACGAGACAAAATATTATACCGATGCAACATAAATACAAATTCACATTTGCGTTGAAATGGTATTTAAATATGGATACACATACACTTAAGGTCTGAATGACACTGTAAATGAATCTGCTGCCTGAAGCAGCCTGTGTAAGCAAAATGGCTAACAGTTATTCATAGCTTAGTATGAATGTGTTGTTGATGATTTTTTTACATATCCAATGCTTTAATAATAAATGACACTTTTATATGAGGCTGACTCATTAGGCTTATCATAATTAATCATTTCAATTTTATGTACCAAGCACGTTACATGGACATTTTTGAAAAACAAATTTAGATGCATAACTACCACTGATATCTGAACATCAGACAGCATCCTTATAAGTTTCTACACAAATCCATCAGCCTAAATAAATCAAAATAATCATTACTACTATGTAAGATATTTAACCTGTACTCATATAGCAATGGCATTTTAGTACACTGCTCAAAACAATTAGGGGATATTGTGGTTTTGATAGGAACTACTGACATCAACTGTTTGTATGCTAAGAGAAATTGAAGGAAAGTGATTAGAATGAAATTTTTGCACACAACACCTGAGCATGCAAAATTTTTTGTATGACTTAAAAGGGTGTGTTTTCTTCAGCGAATGAAAAGTTACATGGATCGTACGATTGTTTAGTCCAGGATAAAAACGACTTACATGCTTTGAATGTGTGTTATTGATGAATGTAATGTCTGAACAATGTGATTTACCTGAATCTGTAGCCTGGAGGACTATCAGTTGCTTAGAAGTGGGTCAAACCCAATTGCAAGCCATCAGAGCGTCTCAAAGTGTGATTTCCAGACTTTGGAATTGGTTTTCAGATACCGGAAATGTAAGGCGCAGACCAGGGCAAGGTCATAAGAGAGCAACATCAAGAAATGAGGATCGGTTTTTAACACTGACTGCCAGGAGAAACCTGAGTATGAACGCCACTCTTCTGCAGCACGAACTCTGTACGGCTACCAGCACAAATGTTTCAACTCAAATTGTTCAGAACCAACTCCACAGTGTTCGTCTGTATGCTCAACAACCTATGGTATGTGTTTCTTTAACCGCACGCCACTGTACTGCCCGCAGACTTTGGGCACAGGACTATGCCGATTGGAGAAGAAATGAATGGAGCAATGTCCTCTTCTCAGACAAGTTGCGCTTTACTGTACATCCTGACAATAGGTGACTCATCATTTGGAGGGAATGGGGTACTCGTAACAACCCGTTATTTGTGCAAGAAAGTGTTCGATTTGGAGGAGGCGGAGTGATGGTGTGAGCCAGTATCTCTATCAATGGTCAAACCGACCTGTACATCATCAGAAATGGAACACTTACTGCTCAGCGGTATAGGGATGAGATTCTCAGACCCTTAGTCGTCCCTTATGCTGCAGCAATCGGAAATGAATTCATTTTCGTGGACGATAATTGCAGGCCACATCGCGCTGGATGCATGGACGACTTCCTGTTTGACATGGGAATCATCCGAATGGACTGGCCAGCATGTTCCTCAGATATGAACTCCATCAAGAATTTCTGGGACGTTCTGGGGAGAAGGGTTGCTGCTCGATTAACCCTTCTACAAACAGTCCAGCAATTAGAAAGTGCTCTTCTGCAGGAGTGGGATGGAATTTCCCAATTCCTCATTAATACTCTGATTGACTCCATGCCTCACAGGTGTGCAGCATTGCTTTCTGTCAGGGGAAACCATACCCCTATTAAATCCAAATTTCTGGCAAAAAAATTTACCTTTATTTTCATTTTTATGATATGTTCATAAATATGCATTTTCATTTTCATCTTCTCAAAAACTATTAAATTTAAATTACTAATTGTTTTGGCCATATACTTTTCCAACCTCTGAAGTTTTCAGTCACTCACAGTTTTCATACAAAATTACGATATCCCCCAAATGTTTTGAGCAGTGTATATGTATGATTTAAGTTCAATATGAGATAGTTTCAACAGGTCATGCAGGCCAAATTAGTCAAGAGTAGTACCTTGCACCAAATGAACATTTATACTTGTGTAATGAAATTTTATATATGTCAGGCTTTACTGAAGAACCATTATTCAAACATGACACTTTTATTGCCATGAAATTCCTTCAAAGTTCAGGCACATTGCTTTGGGGTCAAAAATGACACGATTCAAAAATTATTTATCATTTTTTTTTAATTCAAGATTTGTTTTCTGTAGGCTTTATCCCATCCCTGCTCACAGTGTAATTTTACTTTTAACTTAATCTATTATGTTAATTTTCTTCCCCACCCCCAGTGATTCTTACTAGAATTAGAAGAATGAAAAGCAGGCTAGGGAAAATCTCTCGAACCATAATTTTAAAGATATTTTCATGACGAGCATTTTAAAAGCACTCCCACACCTTAGGAAGAGTTGAAGAATACAAAAAGGAGTGTATGAGCAAAACAGGAATGTACAACTGAGGCATGGGGCATTCGTAGCTGCCATGACGAACAAGCTAACAATAAACATCAGCAACAACAACAGCCACATGGGTCAGCATTAGCACCGAATACTTTTGTTTCTTAAAATTTCTAGCAATAGAGCTTAAGCATAAATGTCACTGCACCTTGATGTTGAATGATATACTCACAGGAGAAAACATGATATTGGGTAAAAGATAAGGCTGAAGTCATATTCCACAGTACCATGGCTAGGTAGGATGAATACCCAAATAACAGAACCTCAAACCAAGTTGACAGCTATGACAAAACAAATTTTTAAAGGTCACTTAACCTAATAGACCTACACAGTCAAGACTGAGACCACCTGCTATCAACTGATATTTCTTCCACAGAATTTACCTGATTATGAGAAGAATATTTCTTCCAAAGAATTTACCTGATTATGAGAAGAATATTTCTTCCAAAGAATTTACCTGAGTGACTGGTGATTTACTAACTACACTACAAGGAAGCAGAATTTGCTTTGATTGGCAAAAATCAGAGACTGTTCTAATACTTAACACTCAGATACTTGGGACTTGATTGTCCCGGGCAGTGTAACAAATAGCATGCTCGAATGGAAATCAGGAGACAGGAGATGCAAGTTTATTTCCTGCTCCAGGGCAATGTAATTTTCAAGTTTTCTGATGTGATTAATATCACATGATGAACAGTAAATACAGGCAATTCAGAGATGTCTGATTGCTCTGTTCATAATTCTGACGTATTTCCATGTATTATGAGAAGAATATTTCTTCCATAGAATTTTATGATTTAGTATGCCAGCAGTACCAAAGAGCTTCAAGAGCATAAAAAAAAGTATATAATTAACTTACAAAAAAAAATGATATACACCCAACTTATCAAGAGGGAGTTAATTTCAGATTTAGTTGTAAAATGAAAGTATTAAGAAAATCTAATGCACTTTATAACTGTTTAAGCATATTTGTAGAAACTTTACTTTTATTGAATGATTTACCTTTATTTTATATTACCTTTCCATAAATATTAGCTGGCTAAATTTCTCAGCAATGATTGCAACTGGGATTATAATATGGCACTCACACCATAGTATGAAGTGGTTGACATTTCCATACTGGAATACGAATAAACCACTGTGTTTATCAATATACTGTGCTAACAAGTTTATCAAAGGTTTGTATTTTAAATAAATTTTACTGTTCAAATTTAATTTCATGGGGATTACTAGATCACATTTCTGGGTTGAACTCCAACCTCTCATTGGAACTGACTTAAGAGAGTAAGTTTCAACCACATGAGTGGCAAAACCTCTCTCTTTAGTTAGTCCCGAGACAGGTTGGAGTTCAACCCAAAAATTTGACAAACAATATGATTTATCTTAGTAATTCCATAAAATTAACATAAACTTAAATGAAAATATGTCACTAGAATTTGCCATGATTTCACTTACACAAGGAATTTTACTTTCTAAAAGGAATCTAATTCTAATCTAGATTTTGCAGAACAGAAAAATTATTTGGTGATTAAAGTTAAATTTGATGGTATGTAAAATTTAAATTTAAAAAACCCATTAGTTTCTAAGGCTACAAGTCACCCAACCATAATTTAAGGCTACTGATTAGAGGGAAGGGAGGGGAACCATTGCCAAAGAGTGAACACAATTTCTAATCTAATTCTAGTTTAGATTTGAACCCAGACATAGCAATGAAAGGGACTAAAAGCCTATGCCCCAGTCCACTTGCCCGGGCCATAGTTTGGGATAGCTGCCAGGGGTAGCTCAGCCTTCACTAAAAATAATTGGCACAGAGTAATAACATGTAGTAATAACTGTATGTTTGCCCATTTACAAGTACTCATTCTGATTATTCATGTTTTAAAATGCTTTTGTACATATTTAAAATCTTCTCATTCTTCTACATAAAAAAGGTGACCTTAAAGGATCTCAGGAACTACAGACCCATCAGCTTCCTATCAGTTTATAAAATCTTCACTAAAGTCACAGGTTTATCCAGGAATTTCAAACTGGAAGTGTACTGGAAAAGTTGGGGGGGGGGGGTGTAAAAATGGGTGTTGTTAGATAAAAACAAATTTTTTGTTGAAGGCTGAAAAATTTTATAGTGAAATATTTAGGCTTTAAATCTAGGATTAGGAATGTAGGAAACTTTAAAAATGGGGAACTCTGTTGAGTTTTTTTATAAGTACAAATGGTAAAAACCCCAGAATCGTTTTTCTAAAACTACACCCAGTTATTTTGTTTTCGCGTGTTTTTATTTTTCATCTCTTGTGTCTAAATGCTTCCTTAAGCAAGGCTAAAGCAAATAAGCATTAACATGGGTTGTTGAAATAGTAATCATTCAATAAAAGTTTCTACAAATACAAAATATGCATATCATGAGACAAATCCCTAAGGACTGGACTGTCTTATGTTAAAACATGCTTTAGATTAAACAATTATAATATCAAAGGTATTGTTTACCCAAAATTGAAAAGTATTTCGCATGTTATCGCTCCATGAGAAACATGCTCCCACATGTATTTATTAACACATTGTCATTCTCCTTTGTTACATTATATTTGTTTCTACAAATATACTTAAACAGTTATAAAGTGCATTATATTTTCTTAATCCTTTCATTTTACAACTAAATTTGTAGCAGACTAATATGAGAGATGCATACATACGTTTGGTGGTTGCTAAGACAGTCTTAAAATACACGCTTTAAATAAGAGAAACTAAAAAAATATGAGACTGCTACATATATAAACTTCAAATAACACTGTGTAACACAAAAATTATTTATGTTGATTTTTTATGTTTCTTATACAATTCAGAGGCACTGATTAAAACAGAGGCCTTATTTTTTTGTGTCATTAAAACTTTTTAGTTATCTTAAATTTTGTGCATTTATTAACACATTGTCATTCTTCTTTGTTACACTGTAAACATGGTCACAGCAAGAGGTTGTAAGCTCTCCTCAGACTCTTTCTGTTATATTTGTTAGCACTAAATTGGTCCTAAGTCAAGCACAAAATTGACACAGGGACTAAGTTTTCCATAGAATATCAAGCTTACTTCGGAATGCCTATGGAAGACCAAGACAAGGTTTGTGCACTGCATTTTTTGCTGTGATAGTTGCACGTCAACTTTGGAAGGTTGGCTTCGTGGTGCAAGAAAAGGAATGCCATTTGTCATTCCTCAAATTTGGAGGGAACCAAAGAGCCATCTTGATTACTGTTTCTTTTGTATGGTAGATATTTCCAAGTATAAGAAGCCTTGAGATCGAAACAGCATTACATATCACAACATGTATAATACATTTGCTCAATCTCAATATGAGAGCAAGAATATACGTGGATCTGTACTTCGAATTGTAGTACTCTCGTTGGTACCTCAATTTTCTGTTCTACACGTTATTTACACTTCAGACGTATGCCGCTTGGTCCAACCTCTAGGTCTGATTTTTAATTTTGATAGCATACCTTAGATACAGAAAAAAAAAAAAAAAAAAAACGTCAATAAGGCTTACATTGTTACTCCTCGGCAATGAAGTTCACACATGAAATATGAAATTCTCCAGAAAAAGGATATTATTTTCCTGAAGAAATAGTTTGTGACATACTTTCAGATGATGGGGATGCTCTTCAATTTTATCCTGTTTTCAAAAGAACTGGTGTTCATTTTCATAGATATTTTTCAAAGCTGCAAGATGAGGGCGCTGCTATAAATGATTTTTTTTTTATTCCTTTTGAGGTTAATAAAATTACAACTGACTTTTTTCAAGTTTCACCCTTACTAACCTGATATTTCCTCCTTGCCTGTTACCTCTAAGATTTCTACGCAAAAGAGTGGTATGCCCAGGCAGTGGCTGTCTTATTCAGCAAAACAAGGGGCATTATTTTATTCTGTTGCTTAGCCTACAAAAACATAAATAATCCCAATTTTTGTCCATGGTATGACAGATTGGTGTCATTCAATGCAACATATTGTTGAACATGAATCAAGCAAACAACACTTTGCACGTGCCAAAGCAAATCTGACAAGTTGCCATGGTGGTGATTTGAAAAATTTATTGTTCAAAAAAATTGTATCTAAATGGGAGACAGAAATTTTGGAGAAGAAGAAAATATTAGAAAGAATTGTAGAAATTGTAAAGTTTATTGGCAAACGAAGTCTTCCGTTTCCTGGAAATAATGAAAGTGTTGCCATGATGGAAGATGACAATGTGGATCTTGGAAGCTTTATTGAATTCTTAAGTTACTTTCAAAATTTCTTGCCACTCTAAAAGTGCATTTGGATAATGAGTATCAGCTGTAGTTACTCCCAATCCCTAGATACTTCTATTGCTGTTTTATCACATGTAATTCATTGTACAGGCACTTCTCCAGATACCCAAGAAGTTATGTACACATATAAGTATAAATACAGTTGAGTCTCTATTTAATAAAGTCCCGTCGTTCCCCTAAAAACTGCGTTATAAAGAAAATTCGTTAAGTAGAAATGAACTTAAATTATAAAAACTTAATCAAATAAAATGAAAAGTACCATAAAATGTAGTTGAATTCTGACAGTAAATTGTACTTTTGAGTAGAATTTTTGCACATGAGTTTAAATCTTTTTTTATACATATATTCATAGAAGTAAAACACATTGTCTGAATAAAAAAATTAATGAAGAGAAGGAAGTGAAGACTAAAGCTTTCCTCTCCTTTTCATTATCCTAATAATATATGTACTTATTTTAAACTGTAAAAAAATACGTAATTCTGCTCTGTACAAATTTCCTATAAAAATGTTTTGTTCGTAAAAATGTTTCATTTCAATGTTTACAACATTTTCTTGAAACTGTAATACTCGTCCAATCATATTGAATGCTTTTAGCATTTCTTCATGTGAAGGTTTATTGATAGCCTCTTCATCATCATCTTCATCATTTACTACAGTTTCTGCACTACATTTTATAAAACTTTCCAAGATCTCATTCTGGGTAGGATAATCAGTGATCACAACGTTTTCATCAACGTTAAAATCAGAGAGCTCTGCACTTTCTTCAACACTTCCTTTGTTTTTCAAGCTGCTGCCATTTTAATACTTTATAGCCACAGCTTTTTTTCTTTATCTTTGATCAACATCATCTAAAAGTTTCACTTTATCCACAAGAGACAGCATTTTCTTTTCTAACATTTTGAGTTCCCTGTGAAATGCAGTTTCTACAATGGACTTTCTATCCAGATTTGGAAAAACAGCAGCTTCGTAAAGTCTCCATGGATCCGACTCCCATGTGGTGACCCTCTTCCAACAAGATTCCGTGCGCCTCACAAAACCAAAAGTTTCAAGATAAAAAATTAAGGATGCTTTGCTTTCATCTGCGTGCTAAAAAATTGTAAAGCAAAATTTATGAAACACAAAATGGGAATTTTTAGTCAAAAAAAACTTTGTGATATAGCAATTGATTTTTGTAATATGGAGAATAATTTACATGAAAATGTAAATTATTCTCCATATAATATATAGTCCTGATTGGGATAATGCGAAAATCATCATAACCCCAAGAAATAAGGCCACGCTGTTAATGACTGAAAGTTTGCTAATAATTCAACACTGCGTAACATGCTGTAATGACTATGTACCCTGCGATATACCCCCCGTCTGGAGGGATACAATACTATGGCAGCAGCTCTCTGTACGGGACCATGCCACGGTGACCCCGCCTCCTTCCCCATGATCCTTTGCGCTGCCTTCCTATGTATGTATATATTGTGCTGTACTAACCAAAAGATCTGACTCGCATCTGAGGATGGGCTATATATAGTAGCCCGAAAGTGCTAATGCTTTTAAAGTGTATATATTATATTTTAATTAAAATCTTGTGAATTGGGACTAACGTTGTTTGAACACACAGAGACGGTTTTTTAATCATTTTATCATGAAAATGTTGTTCAAAGTCAAGGTTCTGCAGAAAATTTTATTAAATAGAAGATTTCATTAAATGGAAGTTTGTCATATAGAGACTACTGTAGTAATTGTTTTAATTCAGAATTTCTTTTCCTCCTGATTTTACAAATAAGCTTATAACATAGATTTTTAAGTTTTCTTTCTTCAAACATAATTCTCCTAGATACTAAGAGTTTTTCTTGAATGTTATTTGGCCAGTTTTAGTACCTCTGTGCATGTAACCTATTATACTTCATTAGAACAACTGAAATCTCTTGTGACCAAAACACAAGTATCTATTGTAGTATTTCAGCACATTTTACTTTCTCCAGTGCAGCTCTGTCGGGATTGTGGTCTTATTGGAGCTGCCCTGCAAGGCATAGCAAATGTCAAAAATCAAGAAAATCTTACAAATAGGCAAAAAGTTTTCCAGTTTACTGTGGTGATCAGATTGCTAAATTGGATTGATGGATGGTAAATACTTTAGCTTTCCACCCAAAGCTATATGAAGAATTCAAAGTTAGCTGCCATATTAAAAATGCCACGTCTGCGTTTTCTCCCCAGTCTGGCCCTGGTTGTGACTGATGTTGTTTGCCATTTTTTCGATATAAATCGGCCCTTTGAGAACATTGGCATTCCTTACATACCTCAAGAATGGAGACTCTTTATAGACAGTTTGGTTAGAAGTCTGAAGGCAGTGCTATTGCACAATGGAAATATACATGCTTCAATTCCAGTAGCACACACCATGCACATGAAAGAAGACTACACCAATGTCAAACTTCAAACTTCTCGAAAAAGTGAAATATGAATACAATTGGAATATCTGTGCTGATTTTAAGGGATTGGGTTCCTTTTGGGCCTGCAACCTGGCTTTAAGAAGTATCCTTGTTTCCCTTGCTTGCAAGACAGCAGAGCAGTCAGCGAACACAGCAAAAGAATGGCCTGCGTGAGTTCAGTTGCAAGCTGGTACTCAGAATGTCATACAAAACGCCTTCGTGCCAGTACAGAAAATTTTATTACCCCCACTGCTTATCAAGTTGGGACTGGCGAAGCAGTTTGTGAAAACATTGAATCCTGATGGACAAACATTCAAGTTTATTTGCTCAGTGCTTCCAAACCTCTTGGATGCCAAAGTAAAAGGTGTTATATTTGTGGGACCACAGATAAAGGCAATGCTGACCTTAGAAGAACTAGAGAGCAAAATGACTGATATTGGAAAGGATGCCTTGCACTCGTTCCGTCTGGCTGCGACTGAATTTCTTGGAATAAGGAAGAGCATCAACTATAAGCAGCTTGTGGAGAATTTAGTAGAAATTTTGGAAGAATGGGGTGTGGAATGTCAGTGAAACTTCATTATACTTGCACTCGCATCTCAATTTTTCAGACAAAATTTGGGAGTAGTGAGTGATGAACATGGTGAGAGGTTTCATCAAGACGTGCAAAATATGGAAAAGAGATATCACAGAAGATAAGATGAAGCCATGATGGGAGACTACATCTGGAATTTGGTGCAGCATGCTAGTAGTGTTCATAAGAGGCAAAGACAATCCAATGTTACTTTTTAGGATAGATATACTTCTTATTTTTAATTGTTTCAATTCGTGCAGTGTATTGATAATATTCATAATTTGTTATCTCTTACATCCCCTGCTCTATTGCCCAATGCATTGCAATACATGTTGTACATTATATGACTGCATAGGTTTTGGAGTAGCATAAATTGTGGCTAAACTATTGATGCTATGCCAAAAATGGTGGCAATTTTGAAATCCTCGCACCAAACTTAATAGAGAAACATCAAAATATTTAGATAAACACGGAATTGTTCAGATTTTGTTACACAAAGTAATAAAAAAAGAAAAATTATTGCATTTCAGTAAAAGATATTTCAAGGTACAGCTGAGGAATCCATGTAAATGTTAACTGAAAATGCAAATACCTACTTAAAAATTGAATAGTGTATATGTGTGTTTATGTTACACACCTTCTAATAGAGTGGTGGTGTGATATTTTATGAATGTCTGAGGAAATTTACGTGGGTGCTGGGGGTGTGTGTGTATAAATTCCTGACTAAGGTACAGCCATATTGCTTGATGAAAAAACTCGACATGGCTCAACCAAGGGAATAAGCTGTATTCAAGAGTGGCTACAGCACTATACACCATATCCATATACTTAGGGAATTTACTATAAGAGCTAATGAATATGAACTCCCACTATGTATGGCTTTTATTGATTATGAAAGGGCTTTTGATTCTGCAAAATCATCAGTGGTTTTAAGGTCCTACACAGTCTTGAAGGTGCATACATTAAATTATTAACAGCATCTATGAAAACCCAAGAGAAAAGATTCAATTGTCTGAGGACATAGCACATACAAAATTTGGAAAAAAAGTAATACAAAGAAATGCCATATCTCCCAAGGTCTTTAATGTCACATTGCAGAATGTCTTTCAATCACTGAATGGGAAAGACAAAGAGATACAAATTAATGGAGTTCACTTAACCTGCCTTTGTTTGGCTGATGACATAGTGAAATTTGCAGGCACTGCATCAGAGCTGTAGAGTATGGTCCAGTAACTTACTGACAAAAGTAAAGAAATGGGATAAAAAATTAACTTATAGAAAACAAAATTGATGTACACTACTTTCACAAGTACTAAAGATTTACAGGTTGACAGGGGCAAACCTTATGGTAAATGATGACTACATTTACCTTGCACAACAGATATCACGTAAGGTACAGGTAGAAGAAAAAATAAATAGGGGTATAAAACTTGGATGGAGAGCTTTTGGAAGAAACAGCACAATTTTTAAGAGCAATTTTACCATTATGTCTTAAAAGAAAAGCATTTAATCAATACACACTTTCAGTTCATACTTACGGATCACAGACATAGACCTTAACTAAAAAAAGATATACAGAAGCTGCAGGCAATTCAAAGAAGCCTGAAGAGATGCATGCTTGTTGTAACTAAAATAGATAGGAAAAGGAACTTGAGAATCAAGAAAATGACAAGAGCTGATGACATCAGGATCAAAGTAGAGACCCTCAAATGACAATGACCTGGATATAGTGCTAGAAAAATTAACTTACCACCACTAAACAACTCAAACATTAGACTGGATACCAAGGGATAGAAGAAAAAAACAACAACAGAAGAAGACCATGTGGAAGATGCGTAGATGAAATTCGAAAGCATGCTGGAGTCTCACATTGCAGAGAGTGACTGAGGACACAGGGTTGTGGGACAGGCTTGGGGAGATCATCCAGTAGTGGATTGATAGTGATTGATGTGCTGATATATATAAACACCTTATAAGACTGTATTTCTGTGCTGATTAATTTTTCAATAAATAATGGCACATTACACTAAAATTAATATAACAAAGTAAGTAAAACCTTTCTAGACTCCCGTAGAATTTACCACTAGTTATGGCCATGCCACTTGCCCAAGTTTCAGTAAAATGTTGTACAGTACTTTTCCTTCAAGGTGACTACTCCATCTGAAGAATCTCATCATTAGACATCAACCATCAGAATGCCAAGGAATATTTCACAAAAGTAATCTCGCTTGCTTTCTTTGAATGCTCAGGCTGTTTTTGTCCCAATCATTTAGTGTTCTCGGCCACCAAATCTCATTACACACAGTTAAATGAATTTAAAAAAGAATTAACATAAACGTTAATGTAGTATAAATTCATTGCATTTAAAAAATCAGTAATGGAGTTAACTTTATGAAGTTCACTAATACCTTCTAATACAATTTTCCCTTTTATCATAAACAAATCTTACATTACTATGAATGAAGCATTGAATAAATAAAATAAAAGAAGGAAAAATACATTAGATTATCTGTAAAACTCTGTAAAATAAATGCTATCATAACTCCTTTTCAACAAGAAAATCTAAACTAAAAAACCTGATTTGAATCTAACTTTTGGAAAAGAGCTGTGAAGTTAGTTATAAAATCAAACTCCTTGAGGCACTCATAACAAATATTGTTTTCATTAACCATTCGCATCAAATTATATGATTTTCAAACAGTAAAACAATAACTCTAAATATATAACTTGGTAACAAATCAGCAATTGCAGATAATATCTCCACACAGACTTCCAGCTTTTGTTCGGTTCGGACTGAAGTACTCTCAGGTCACAGATTTTTTCAGTTACATTAGATGAACCTTCAGACAGACTGACAACTAAACCTTTAAAAATTGCTTCAGGAACTATAAAGAAACACAATTCAAAAGATTCCCTTAAACTGGCCAATTCACAACTTGCATGCAGGGTAGCAAGGCCCATCAACACTGCAGAAATGCTTTTATAGTACAGGCACCGAGTAGTTAGATCACAAAACTGTAAATTCATGCTTTCAGCTTTGATGTTTGCTACAAAATTTGAAGAAGTTCACCACCTAATAAATGATCAACATGAACTTGCATACATGATATCTGTTTGATTTGGTTATTTTTTATTCTGTTTTAAGTCAAGGATGATCTGACCCAATGTTAGAGGAAATGGATCAATTGATGACATTAAACTCATACTATGTAAAAGAGAAAATACAAATTGTAATGTATTCAAGCAACTCAATTAACCACTGTTTTGGGTGTGTGGTAGAATACAGAACTTACCATGTGAGGAAGGAAGGAAGGAAGGAAGGAGAGAGAGAGAGAGAGAGAGAGAGAGAGAGAGAGAGAGAGAGAGAGAGAGAGAGCATGCCCTTTTTACCCATGATTTAAAATTCAACACTAATGTGCCTATAGAAGTTTCGTAGAATTTATATAATATATCTTATGTATATACTTTCAAGTGAATAACTGATTTCAATTATTGTATTAATGCATCACTGATCTAACAAATCCCAGTGCATTTACAGTCAGTGTGTTCATTTAAACTACAAAGACTACATTCAATACTAATTAAATTTAGTACCAAAGGTATCTGAGTATGAGCCAAAATCAGTACTTCAGAATTCTCTCTTTTTTAATGCTAAAAAAATTACTGAGAGAACTATGTATCAACAATTCCAATATGATTAATGTTGATGTTTTACATTTAAGTGAAATTTCAACTAACAAAACATTAGCATCACTGTCTGGTTTCTGCTTCCTAAATCACTGTTTGTAGCTAACTGATGAATGTTCAGCACAAAATTTGAATTTCAACATGCACACACAAAGCAAAATTTTGGAGCTGGAATCAACCTCTACAAATGATGAGATCTGTTAGTTTTGACCAGTAGTTCTCCTCATACCTGGCATTTAATAATTACATACAATACCAGTTGTGATGATGCACTTGTAAGGCAAGGTGTCAGTTTTAATAAGCATACAATCAAAATCACTTGCCCAATTTCGATGCTGTTGCTTGCATCCAGTTTGGATTAGCTTTAGCTGTGTAGCTCAAAGCGTACATTTTTAGTTTGCATATGATAGCTGTGCATGTACTCACTAGTTTAAAATCAAAATGGCAATTCAATTATGCATGAAGACAGGCAGTATTGCTTTTTCTATTACTATTTTACACTTTGCAATTTGTTCTACATGTACATAAGAAAACACAAATTTTTAATGTAAGAGTATAGTTTTAGTTATATATATATATATATATATATATATATATATATATAACATGGATATATATGGCACACAATTTTTTACCAAAATACAGTGTGTGTGCCTGATTACAATGAAAATAACTTTATAAATTTTAATTTGCTTTTTTTTTTTTTGCATTTCCCTGTAAGTTCGTTGTGCATGTAGAAGCCCAGCTTCTGGATTAGCATAAGATATCAGAGTATGATAAACTGGAACAAATCATATAAAACAAACACAGAATGCAAAAAGACAAATTGATTTTGATATAGCTTTCTGTATCATTTTTCATAAATTATCTTGCACTGTGTACAACAAAGCTTGATTTTCAAAATTACATTGGTTATGTTGTTTGTATGCATAATCAAGTAAAATCCAAATTAAGAATGTGTAGCATACATGATATGCAAATCAATTAAATCAGTTTTTACAGGATTTGTTGCATTTGTTTCTAAATTTTCTTTGCAACCACATCCATTTTACTCTTCAGAGTTAGCATAATGTTCTGTCTATATGCATAGGTATTGTAGAACAGTAAATGGCAACAGAGATCATTACACAAACACACAACATAAATAGATGAACTGATGTATGTATATATGGTTTCTTGCATCTATTCCCAAGTTTCCTTGTGCATTTATATACACCTTGAATCATGATTTTAAAAATTACATATACTGGTTAGTTTGAATGCACACACACATAGTAAAATAAACTTGAAAAACAGCAATGTGTTCAATGCAAACAGATGAACTGATTTTTATGGAGTTCGTTGCATTTGTATACAAATTTGTATTACAAGCATATCTCTAAGCTTGCATACACACTGACTAACCATTTAATTAAAATATCCTCTATATTATGCTGATAAGAAGGTAAAACTTGAAACAACATTTTTGTGAGAAAACTGCACAAGCTGAGAAAATATATTAAAAGAACTTAAATTTATCAGCAGTTGTTCATCAAATAACAAGCACATTAAGCTTAAATACACCTATGCTGAACCTTTGGGTAGGTCTAGAAATCTGGTTACAAGTAAGAAAGCCTACAGTTACAGTCTGCATGCATTAGTTCAGTGTTTAAGATTGAATGTTCAAAAACTCTGTTTTTTAATTCAAGCCAGATTTTAAAAAAAAAACTCTCAGTGATGGAAATACATATAAAGTTTCACATTCCCATAATTCTGTAGGAAACTACTGCTACATTTAAGTTCATTCAATAAATTTAGCCAAATTCAATTTCTTTTCACAACAGTTTTCTCCCCAAAATGTAATTTCAAGCCCTTACAAGAGCCCAGGTTTTCCTATGCACAAAACATGAGCCCTGATAAAGTAACCAATCAGTACAAACTTGATTTATGAACTTGTATACCTACACATACCAGAAAAAAAAATTATTGTAACTTCCAATTTAAGAAAAATGAATGATCACTGAATTATGACTAACCCTATCAAAAGCAGATGTGACCAGTTGACCACGTGATTTCCGAGAGGGCACGATTAGTTGACTGACATAGCATATATAAGGTGTGAGTGGAGCAGTAGGTAGTAAAATTCAGAGTGGGATGGGCACATGGAAGGATTTATCAGACTTTGAGAAGGGACAGATTGTGGGAACTACGAGAGAGGGTGCCTCAATTTCCCAAACAGCTGATCTGGTGGGTTGTTCCCAAGCTGCCATAGTTAAAGTGTATCACAACTGGCGTCAAAATGGTCAAACAATGGCCCAGAGGTAAAACTGCACAGGACAGCAAAAGGCTGATGTGAGGGGTAAGCCCCGTGTCCGACGACTTGTACAGGCCAACAGATGCAGCACTGTTCAACAGTTGACTACCCAATACAACAGAGGTCAACCTGGAATAGTATCTGTCATGAACATGCATCACACACTCGCACATATGGGCTATAGCACATGATTACTCCAACAACATCCTCTCCTAACCACGGTTCATTGGCGCGAAAGGCTCACCTGGTGCATAGATCATGCAGGTTGGACGTCGGATGACTAGAAATTGCCTTTTTTACTCCACTCTGTGGATGGTAGTGTATGTATTTGGCGAAAACAACATGAGGCACTCGATTAATTCTGCATGGTCTCCACAGAGAAAGCTGGAGGAGGTGGTTGTTTAGGGTGGGGCATGTTTACCTGGCAGGAACTTGGACCCCTGGTGCATGTAGAACAATGTATTACTGGTGCCCACTATCACGAATTGCTTGCTGACTCTGTACACCCAGCGATGTTGCACTTTTTCCAAACAGTGATGATGTCTTCCATGATGACAATGTGCCTAGCCACAGGTCCAATGTTGTGCAGGAAGGTTTCAGACTTCCAGCATATCGATTGGCCTCCAAACTCCCCTGATATCAATCCCATAGAGCACTACTGGGACACTATGGAATGGCATATCAAGCATCTGGATGCATCCATAATCTCTATAATTGCATTTGAAGGCCGCATTACACACAGCTTGGTTAGCCATACCTCCCAAGTGCTTCCAGCATCTATTGAATCGATGCCACATTGGATAGCGGCTGTACTGAGGATGAAAGGAGAACCTACGAAGTAATAGGTAGGTGGTTATAATTCAGTGATCACTCAGTGTATAATATATATTATGCATTTAAGCAAGAATTCGATGTCTGTAAATAACGAAATATATAGTCCTGTAATAATTAAAAGCAAAAGTATTCAAATATTGTAAAAAACATGAGTGGATAGAATTTCAGTTTTTTTATCATTTTAGTTTTTACATAATATAATGTCTTACTGGTAAATTAAAAAAAAAAAAGAAAAAACTGAAATGCCAACAAACACCTGTATGTGAGTGAGTACACAGAAGGGACCAAAAATAAATTGCAGTGGAAAATATTATATTTGCATACAGAAATAATGCTACAATAAATATTCATTGACTTTCATTTGCAATAAAAATTACTTTAAGTGTACATTTTAACCCCAACTTTACAAATTTATATGTTAGTTCCTATGTACAGGCACTCGGAAAAAATATATTAAAAAAGAAAAGTAGGGAAGTTCGAGGGCTAGATATGACCAATATCTAGCTTTTACTGTGAGATGCAAATCAGAGGGTTCCATGCATGGCACAAATAAGGAAAAGGAAGAGGCATGCTGTTACTCATTAGGAAAACTCAAGCAGTGAGGAGTAAAATACAAAAAGTGAAAGAATAATATAAAGTTACAGTGGTGAAGAATTAGAGTGAAATCTCTCAGTTATTAAGATCAAGGAGTATCAAGCTCTGGCATCAAACTAGAAGTGCTTTTAAACAGCAGTCAACACACTCTTTATATACAGTAATGAAAGACAGTTTTGCCCTCGGGCACGTGACATTTTCTAAACAAATCTGCATGTAACGTATAAATGCATGTACACATGAAATTCCAAATAAGCATTGAAAGTAAATTATCATACATAGATCAGAAAAAAAAGGGTCATATCACTTGATACACACAAACAGCAGCAGTGGTATTAAAATGTTAATATGCAGATACTATCATCTCCAATGAATTTCAAATATGTGTAATGTGTTATAGATTCATATTTAACATGCAATGTGGAATAATTTTAAGCAAAGAATTCCATTCTGTCCATGTAATATATATGAATAACTCATTAGAAAACCAAAATTGCACCACCCAGCAACATAAATTTAATATATACCTTCCAAAACATTGAGTATGCTAGCCTTTGTACCATCCAGACCAGGCACACAAATAGATTTGTTGGTGGGGGTTATTGTATCGAGGGAAGCTACATGAATAGTACACCAATAATTTGCACATAATATCGATATATTGATATTTTGAGGAAAAGGAATTTTTGCCCCAATTAGTATCAATAGATATTTAATTGGTGTCATCAAAATAAGTATCATTATTGAGAGAATTAAAGTACAAAAATTAAAGTAATTTATAATAAAAAAAGATTAAATAATAAATTCCATTACGATAATCAGAAAAATAATGCTAGCACTATATCATAAACATAACTACATGTATAATACAAAGGCAATACACTAAAAAAATGTCTCTTCTACCTGGGGTATCTCCTGTCTAAATAACCAATGGCACAACTGCATTTTGTTTTTATTATTCTGGTAGTATGTCTTATTGAATGCTTAGTTACTTCCAGAAGTGGGAGAATGTTGATCAATAGAACATGCAGGATTTCTTTATGAGGATGGCCCAAAATATTGAAGATGCAAATAAAAATAAAAAAATACCCCAGAGAAAACGTCTCACAAAATATTGGGAAGCGATAAAAATATCTCTGCCATATTAAAGCGTGTTTCCAATTATTCATAAGATATATACAGGGGTTGTCCAAAATAATGGAAACACCTAGCTGAAAACAGTGACTTTGGTATGTGCTGCTTTTTGAGTAAAACAAACACGTAACTACAATTGTTTTTGTAAAAAAGTGTTGCTTACAGTCTCAAGGGTCTGTGTAATTGCATTGTAAATCGGTGTTTGCATAATTTCGTTCCAGGTGAAATGCACAATGAGCGACTTGTTGGAGTTCCAAAGAGGGCAGATTGTAGGAGACCATCTGGTTGGTGCGTCGGTAACCACAGTGGCACAGGTAATGGGGGTATCAAGAGGTACCGTGTCGAAGGTCAAGACAGCATACAATGTTCACAGCACATCATCATCTGCAAGCCATAATTGTGGAAGGAAAACCAAATTCACTGCGAGAGACTGGAGGACATTAAAGAGGATTGCGACTGCAAGGAGGAAGACCACAGCGACAAAAGTGACTGCTGAGCTTAATGCACATCTCCAAAACCCAGTGTCAACCTATACAGTGCGAAGGGAATTTCATAAGCACAATATTTACAGCAGAGCTGCGATTGCAAAACCCCTAGTGTCACAGGTGAATATGAAATGGAGCCTACAGTGGTGCCAGGAACATAAAAACATGGACTGCAAATCACTGGAAACATGTCTTGTTTTCCGATGAATCAAGTTTCTCACTATTCGCCACCACAGGACGGGTTTACGTGTGGAGAACCCCCACAGAAGCCTACAACCCAGACGACTGTCTCCTTCCTACAGTGAAGCATGGGGGCGGTTCCGTAATGATTTGGGCCATGATCTTGTGGTTCGCAGCAGGTCCCATTATCACCTTACATGGACGGATCACTAGCGGTGACTATGTCACTCTTTTGGCCGACCATGTGCATTCAATGGCATAGACATTGTTTTCGTCAGGGAATTGCACCTTTCAAGATGATAATGCCCCGATTCACAGAAGTCGAACTGTTCAATCATGGTTTGAGAAACATGAGAATGAAGCTGCACACCTTCCCTGGCCTGCACAGTCACCGGACTTAAACATTATTGAGCCCTTGTGGTCTGTGTTGGAAAACAGAGTGTGATCCCATTATCCTCCTCCGGCGTCTCTCAAGGGATTGGAGCAGTTTCTGCAGGAAGAATGGCACAACATACCACTTACCACCATCCAGGACTTGTATGCATCCATTCCAAGGAGGATTCAAACAGTTTTAATGCCAAGGGTGCTCCCACACCATATTAGGTGCATAACACCTATTGTTTCAAAGGGTTTCCATTATTTTGGACAAACCCTGTATATATATACTGAAAGTCAACAAATACCCCACAGAACTTGTAAATTGAAAAAAATCTAATTGCGCAAAAGCAGCTAAAAAGAATAATCAGGTTGAATAGGCAAAAAAAAACAAAAAAAACAAAACAGAAGGTATAATAACCGAAAACCCAAAAACATCTTTAAGAAACAAACAAACAAAAAAAAAAAGGAAAAAAACATGAGCTAGTATGAAGATAAGCAGTAAAAGAATGCAAAAATTACAAGAATGCCAGCCATGGCTTTTTCAAGGACCAGCATGGATAACATTCTCTCGTTTCTACAAAGACCTCAAAAATTGGATTTCTGCCTCGGCATGCTTGTCTTAGAGCAATTAAACTTATTAAAACTATTAAAATTAACCCAATAAACAGCCCACTTTTGAAAGAACTCAAAACTCTTTGAAATCTTAAGAGTTAAATCGCTTAAAACAAAAAAACAACAATCCAAACATACCGATGGCTGGGCTGACCCAAAAATTACACGAAATAAAAGGTGAAAAAAATTACTTATGAAGAAAAAAGTTTAACATGGAAAGTTACAATATTTACAGTAAATATTACTTAGTATCTGAAAGCACTGAGCACTAGAGACCAAATGAAGGAAGCTGGCTAAGAGCTAAAACGAAACACATGGCAAAAGTCAAATAACCTAACTCTATGAATCCAGACATATATATTTAAAAACATATATAAATATATTTAAAAATAAGCAGCCAATAACAAAGAACCAAGTGATACCTGAATTGTGACGAGAAATAATAAAATTATGCCATTCTTCTGTTCCTCCCGTTTTTTAACAAGGCCATTAAAAATCACGATGCCCGGACCCCACAGCAATATAATTGTTCATTGGGAGTCCAACTGACAGCAAGTAACACAAGCAATAAAATACAAACCAAATACAAATTAACTCTTAAAAGTGAGGATAAAATAGCAGTTACCTTTCGTCGGTCAGTAGTTCTTTTTGGATAGTCGCATTTGGCAAAATTTTAATATTATAATTCACCTTCGACTGACGCACGTTCATCAGGAACAACCAGAGTAGTTATGAGAGTCCATGAACTGAAGTACCATTCAGGCAGTATGTAGCCAAAAGAGGAGGGGGGGGTCATACACTTCGCCACGAATCACACCTGACAATGCTATTAAAATACTTATGATAGCTAAAATCCGTAACAACTAAAAACAATAAAAGCAAAAGTCCTACCTTCTGGCAGAGACTTGAACAACCAATCCAATAAAATAAAATTAAATTAAAATCTGTCTGTCCAAACCGTATTGTCAAAGGCCTGTAATGGCAAATTGGTGATTAGGGTTAATCCAGGTCTCACCACGAGCTGTTGGTATATTTCGAACCAAGATTATATGTATATGATACCTTTAGCAGACACAAGATGTAAACAGTTCAGTAGTAATAAAGGGGGTTTTTCTCAAACTTCAAAAGAAAACAAATACACTAAAGTCAAACGCCCAACAACACAGAGGAATCCAAACATCGAAGTCCCAACGGGTTTCAGCACACATTATTCGTGGCCATTCTAAAGGGTATGTGGTGTGTCACTGCTCCATCCATGCAAACTGTTCGCCAAGTAGACGCCACTGCCATCTATATCATTCTCACTATCGTCATGCCAAAACGATATAGATGGCAGCAGCCTCAACTTGGTAAACAGTTTGCATACACAGAGCAGTAACATACCCTTGAGAATGGCCAGGAAGAATGTATGATGAAACGTGTCGGGACTTTGACGTTTGGATTCCTTGGTATTGTCACTGCTCCATCCATGCAAACTGTTCGCCAAGTAGACGCCACTGCCATCTATATCATTCTCACTATCTTCATGCCAAAACGATATAGATGGCAGCAGCCTCAACTTGGTAAACAGTTTGCATACACAGAGCAGTGACATACCCTTGAGAATGGCCAGGAAGAATGTATGATGAAACGTGTCGGGACTTTGACGTTTGGATTCCTTGGTATTGTTGGGAGTTTGACTTTAGTGTATTCGTTTTCTTTTGAAGTTGGAGAAACCCCTCTTTTTTACTACTGAACTGTTTACATCTTGTGTCTGCTAAAGGTATCATTTACATATAATCTTGGTTCGAAATATGCCAGCAGCTCCTGGTGAGACCAGGATTAACCCTAATCACCAATCTGCCATTACAGGCCTTTGACGATACGGTTTGGACAGATGGATTTTAATTTAATTTTATTTTATTGGATTGGATTGGTTGTTCAAGTCTCTGTCAGAAGGTAGGACTTTTGCTTTTAGTTGCTACGGATTTTAGCTATCATAAGTATTTTAGTAACGTCGTCAGTTGTGATTCGTGGCAAAGTGTATGCCCCCCCCTTTGGCTACATACTGCCTGAATGATACTTCAGTTCATGAACTCTCATAACTACTCGGGTTGTTCCTGATGAACGTGCGTCAGTCGAAGGTGAATGATAATGGTGAAATTTTGTCAAATGCGACAAGCCAAAAATGAACTACTGACCGACGAAAGGTAACTCGCTATTTTATCCTCACTTTTAAGAGTTAATTTGTATTTGGTTTGTACTTTGTTTGTATTACTTGCTCTCAGTTGGATGCCCAATGAATTAATTATGTTGCTGTGGGGTCAGGGCATCGTGATTTTTAACGGCCTTATTAAAAAACGTAAGGAACAGAAGAATGGCGTGATTTTATGATTTCTCATCACAATTCATTATATAAGCCACTGTGTAACGTTCAGGTGGTTAGATCATAACCACTTGAACCGATGTCAGCAAGCGATACCTCATGGAAAGGGTCCAGGCCCTTGGGTTACCCCCACTGAGTGCGCCACTGGTGCTGGTCATGGACTTGGAAGCTTGACCACTGACATCCACTATATCGGATGAATTTTAGTGCCGAGCGGCCAATAACAGAAGCTCCTAAAAGCCCTTCATCCTACTAAAAACCTTAGTGTGTTAGAACAGCTACGGGTAGGGATTCATATTCTAGGGGGTTATATCAGCTCCAACCTGGTTATACAGCTTCACAAGGCAAGTTTGTCACACTTTTTATCTCAATGGGATATATGGGAGGCAAAAAAAGTCAAGTCACTGTGTCATCTGTGCTCTGGAGACAGGTTACACACAGAAAGCCCGAAAATGTGGGAATGCAAAACCTTTACAAATTTGTCATAGGAGTGCTCAGTGGAGTGGAAAATTGAATCAAACTGAGACACAGACATAGGAGATAGAAAAATGGAACTGCTAATGCAAGTCCTAAAAAATATTTGGCTGTAGAGGGGTTTTAACCCTTAAAACCCTATCCTGGTTGTGACCCTCATTCAGACTACTAAAAAAGTGCAAGAAAGAAATAAACATTAATATTTTAAGTTCCCATCAGCTTAAAATTTTATAATACTTCATTTTTTTCAAATTGTATTTGAAGTGGGTTAAGTTAACATATTCAGACATATATCAAGCACTGTAAGTTCAATACCCATTCCAAAATGGCACCATTTAAAAAAAATTGAGGCATTCTACCAGTGGCACATGTAAAATTTCTTTATGGAGGAGCCCAAAATATTGGAAGATTTAAGTAAATAAAAATACACTGGAAAAAACCTCTCTCAAAATATTAGGAAGCAATTAAAATATCTCTGCCATATTAAAATATATTTCCAGTGAAATGTAAAATATATAATTAAAAACCTATGCAAATTTATTTCAAAATAAACAGTCAATAACAAAGAATGAAGGACTAAGTGACACTTCATGGGGGCAGCCCAGGCCCCTGAGCAACACCCACTGCTTTCTACCATAGATATACTGCAGCTGCTGAAAGAAAATTGCTAATGCTAAAATTATGGTTCCTGAACTAAAATATATACCAGATGTTAAATGATCATTAATTTTCCCTGGTAAGTGTCACACAATAAAACAATGGCATTACCTTGTTTGATTTTTTAAAAGATATTGAAATAACATGATGTTCTAAGGAATGAACTTGCCTGAAAACATCACAAAATCCTTATTCAGTATGTAATACTAATCCTCCAAAGTTATCAATTCCCTTTTGCAAATGTTAAAAAACTGCATGTAAATTAAACTAATAATGTTTGAATAAAGCTCATGTTGAGAAATGGCTTCCTAGTTTAATTGAATTTATAATCTAAGGCAACTTATGGGATTTTACTAGGAAATTTTTTCATTAATAGCAAATTTTCGGAGAAAACTCTTCTTCTTCAGGCTGTCTTGTTGTTGTCACTTTTTTCTTGTCACTATCACGGTTACGGTTTACCTTGACGGTTACGGTTAACCTTGACGGTTTAGGTTATTTTTCAACAAATCCTGCCAGATGTTAGGCAGGGAAAATCCTTTGCAGTCATTGATGATGGAATTTTGATTTTTCTCAATCTCTATTCCTTCTTTCAGTTTTCTTTTTTGGAAATTGCTTTGGAAACTGATTACTTTAAGGGAATTCCAATCCATGCTGTGCCCAGTTTCTCTAACATGCCTATCTAATCCAGTCTTGTTGGAGCAATTTTTTATAGCTCCAACAAGACTGGATTAGATAGGCATGTTAGAGAAACTGGGCACAGCATGGATTGGAATTCCCTTAAAGTAATCAGTTTCCAAAGCAATTTCCAAAAAAGAAAACTGAAAGAAGGAATAGAGATTGAGAAAAATCAAAATTCCATCATCAATGACTGCAAAGGATTTTCCCTGCCTAACATCTGGCAGGATTTGTTGAAAAATAACCTAAACCGTCAAGGTTAACCGTAACCGTCAAGGTAAACCGTAACCGTGATAGTGACAAGAAAAAAGTGACAACAACAAGACAGCCTGAAGAAGGAGAAGAGTTTTCTTCGAAAATTTGCTATTAATGAAAAAATTTCCTAGTAAAATCCCATAAGTTGCTTTAGACTAATAATGTTTACAAAATTAAAATTTAAATGTTTACACTTAAATAGCACATTCTCACAATATGAAAATCATTACCTATACATTAAATTCTTTTTTTATTAGACATAATACTTAAAAAGCAACATGGTTAGTAATTTTATTCCTTTTCTTTCACTTTGTCCAAAACTCCCCTTTCCATAAAAACCATTAATTTATAGTTATAAATAATTGAAACTGTTTAAAATTGTTACAATTAAAAATATTTGTTTTAAATTTTATTGTTTACAATTTAAAACATTTATTGAATACAATTTAGTTAACTTTTGTTTTTAACCAAATTAATGGGGGGAGGACAAAAGCAGAAGAAAGAGAATAAAATTATTAACCTTGTTGCTTTAAGTATTATGTCTAATAGAAAAAGAAAATTTAATGCACTGATAATTTTATTACTGTGAGAATATGTTATTTAAGTGTAAATATCAAAATTTCAATTTTGAATTGTTGATATTATAGGCAGTATTATTTTTAATGTACACATGTACAGAGTTCTTTAACATTTGTGAAAGGAAACTGAAAACTCTAGAAGTTAGTTTTATGTACTGAATATGGATTTCATAGTGATTTTAGATAATGACTTCAGAACAAGAAAGAAATCCAACTTACCCTTAAGGTTGTGTCGTGTCTTCCTTCAATGAAACACTTTATGCACGTTAGCCAAAATGATAGTTATGCGACTGTCCTTTTGGGCATTCTCATTATTCTTATCTGCATGCAAAAGCCCGACAGGACAGTCGCATAAGTATCATTTTGGCTAATGTGCATGAAGTGTTTCATTGAAGGAAGACACGACCTTAAGGGTAAGTTGGATTTCTTTCTTGTTCTGAAGTCATTATTGACTTGCATGTGAATAATTGCTAATGAATGGTAGTTAATTGCCATAAAGATGCAAATATTGAGATTTTAGATAAGTTCACATACCTTAAAACATCATGTTACTTGAAGTTAGCACATATATATAATGAAAGTCAAAATTTGTTCGACTGAATACGACTGAGCTGCCCCAGTGGCCCAAGCGTTAGCTTATGACCATTAGTCCAAAAAGGGTCCGAGTTCGAATCCCACGAGGCATAGATGCTGTGTTTGTCTTATGGCACTGGCTCTCTCCTTTCCCTAGAACCAGTGGTCCTAAATTAGGGATGGGCGACTGCTTATATAGCCCATTGAGTTGCTCACAGTGGTCGTTAAACCCTCAATCAAAAACAAAACAAAAAAATCACCCACAGAACTGCGCATGATCTCAAAACAAGCCTTCAAGCAGTGTTTCCTGAACTGAAAAAAATGCTGGGAGCGATGTTTCAACTGCGGAGGAATGTACTTTGACAGAGACGAGTGAATAGCATGTAAGTACGCCAGAAATAATTATAAAAAGTTTGGAAACTTTTTATATATAATGCACATTACATACATATATAAATATTCAAACACCACCACTACTTGGGATAGAAAACTTTTTATTTTCTGTGTTATAAATCTGAAATCTGTTGCCTTTACACACAGAGTTCTAAAGTGGTCCAACAACACTGTTACAGTAAGGCATTGAAATGGTGTCAGTCAGTATTTCCGTTCAGGACGAGGAATAGGGTGAACCAAGCTGCCCAGGGATGTCTAAAAAAATCAGCATTCAACAGAAATGCTGTACATCACTGGTTTAAACAGCTAAAGCTTCCAGAGGAGGACAAAGTGAGCTTGTGGTCTGCTGTATACTGGCCATCCAGCCACAGTTACTAGCCTTTCAATATTTCAACATCTTGACTTTAGTATTCACCAATATTAATACAGCACAGCACAGCACAGCAACTGATGCTTGACCTTTCTATTTACAAAGGCATCTTCAGTCAAGTTACAAAGGTTCTATGATATTTGAAAGCGCATGCAAGGTGGGTTCAATGAAAATTTTCACCAGACCACAGAACTCAGCAGAAAGATATTTCTTCCACTTTATCACATCATGAAGTGGAAAAGAAGGCATTCTTGTAACAGGTATTGATGATGAAGATGAAACCTGAATTTGTGATTTTCAATGAGATACAAAAATGAAGTCCAAGTGACATCATCTTGATCCTTCACAAAAGAAAAAAAAACTGAAGACATCTAGTTTAGTTCATAGAATCATAATCACTGCTCTTTGGAATTGTGAAGTAGTGAGTTTCGTGGATGTCCTGTTTAGAGGTATGATGACCAACTCTCATCACTATATCAAGTCATTATGAAAAACAGAAAAATACCAGTTTCAGCATGCTTGACTGCACAAGAACTAAGCAGAAATCTTACTTCAATGTCAAAACATGATCTCACACCAAATTCAAAACTCAGGAAGCCATCTCTAAACTCAAACCAAGTTACCCTATCCACCCTACAACTCTGGCCTTGCTCCACCTGATTTCCACCTGTTTGTGGAGGTGAAAGATGCAGACTGCAGTAGAAGTCTAAGAATGACAACATTATGATTTGTGCATTGAGAACATGGTCATATCGGAAAGACAAGAATTGAAACTAAAATGGCATGCATGCTCATGTTTCTTAATGGCATAAAGCCACAGAAGTGGATGGAGATGATGTGAAAAAATGAAAAAATTGAATATGTATATGAAATGCTCTCTTAAGCTTTATGGAATTTTCATGTCTCTAGGATACATATTAATCAAGAAATAAATGTGGTTCATTACCTTCTGGGCAAAACCCTCATGTTTTAATGAAAAGTTCTGCTTACTAGAATGGAAATATTCATTTCCAGTTCTGTTGTCTCTATTGTAATCAGAATCAAATAATATTTCAATTAAAAAAAATTGTCACCAGTTCTAGCACATCAAAATCAAAATGTAACTGGTCAAGTAAAAGTGATAAATTACATGAAACACAAGAAGCTTTTTTCCTCTTTGAATGAGTATTCACAGTGAGAACTTGTCCAGAGCAGGTAAAAAAAATAATAAATGCTTCCAAACTCTTACTAATATAATTTCTAAAGTACCCTTTCAATAAAAAATTTTAGTTACCTACTCAAATTAATGAAAACTCATTACTTTTACTAACTTGAGAACACACATTCAAACTTACAATACTTTTTGAATCTTTATAAACCATTCATGTTGAAAAAATTTGATCCAACTAGCAGCTTCAACTGCACTTCAATCTAGAAATGGTGATTATTCATGGGATCCACAGATACATGGTCTATTGCAGATTTAACCCTACATAAGACACAACTTCTTATTTCCCAATATCTAATTCATATATGGAACTGGGTGTCGATTCAGACATGACAAGTCCATGAAAACTAACTTTCGCTGGCAAGACTTGGCACCAAGATTAAGCACTACACTAAATGATTAAAAATACACAGATGGGAATATGCATTTAGAGACTATCAAATTTTTAAAGCACAGTTTCATAAATACAGTGGAATCTCGGTTGTACATTTATTGGTTATACGTTTTTTTTTACTTTTATACATAATACTGCATTAGCCCCAATATCTTACTGTAGCTCCTATCACTTTTTAAAATTCTGTTATACATAATTCATTTATATGCTTTTGTGATTACACATTAAAATTTGAATTTCAGATAATCAAAAATACATGGTTCTTTGATTCTTTTGTATGCAACCTTGGTATGTTACAACTTGAAGAGAATTAAGACAGTGTTGTTGAGTTCCTTCTTGGTGTAGCCAAAGTTGAACCTTGATCCCATTAGAGAAGGGTGTGTTGTTTACCTTTGGTTTGGATGAAAAATTGGTGTAGCATCTCATATGACATACACTGTCACATATTCAAAAATTACTTAAAAATTGATCAATCTCTGGGATGTAACTCTGTGGCTCCACTATTTTGCAACATAGTAGATTAGAATCCTAAATGTATCATCAATATTCAACATTCTCGTTTCAAATGGATGCATTCATGTTCCACAGAAAAAATAGCTGTTGATTCAAGAGTCCCATACTAAAGCACTGGTTCTTAGTTGTAAGGATTTTGACCCAGATTCTTATTTGTAAGAATTTTGCTTAACCTAAAATCATAATTTTTATAGACAGCTAGAGTCATCAAAAAGAGGTTTTATTTCATAAGCTTCATGATTTTTTAATGCAATAAAATCTTAATATATAAAAGGCTAAGTTGCAACGACGTGGATCACTTTTTAAGTCACCATAACAACCGAGAAACAAATGTTTGTGACGCCACGCTTAGCTTTTCGTGCAGGTGACAGTGCACACGTATATCGCTTCGTTTTGTTGTCATAGCAACAAAGAACACAGCAGCTGATGTGACGTCATCTCATTCAAATCATTCTTACATGACGTCAGAGATGCGTTACGTCACACGGTCAACTCTTTAGAAATAAGAAAACTTTACGTTAGGAATTTTGGTTATACTTTACATACACTTGATATGCTTTATTACGCTGTTTAACAGAAAAAGACTAACATTTATATTCCGGTGTTCACACCGTGTTATCCGTAACTGTTCCTGTTTACATCTTTTTTTTCTTTCGTTCGAAGTTAGTTTTTTTTTTTTAATTGATTGGAGCTATTATCATGCTCCCGAGAAACATCAATACACAACGAGGTTCATGCAATGGAACAAGACTGATAATTAAAGAACTGAAACCCAATTTGATCATTGCAGAAGTACTCACAGGCTCAGCATGTGGTAAAACTGTTTTTATTCTGCAAATTGACCTCACACCTACTGATATAGACCTCCCATCCACATTAAGACGACAATTTCCTGTAAAACTCGCCTTTGCTATGACCATTAGTAAACCTCAAAGTCAAACACTGGAGAAAGTAGGCATCTACCTTCCTGAACCAGTGTTTAGCCATGGCCAATTTGTGTTGCATTGTCAAGAGTTCGACGATTTGATGTCACAGTTAAAGTAATCCATGGGCCAAAAAAAAAAAAAAAAAAAAAGGAAAACTACTTCCTGATTCAGAAAAGATATTTACAAAAAGTATCGTGTACAAAGATATTTTCCAACATCGTTAATAAATGCTTGAATAGCAATAAGTGATTTCTAGAACCCGTTGTATTCTTATCTCAACGGGCTTTACAGCTAGTGCATTATAATTTGTAACACTCTTTTTTTCCTTTTGCCACCAATTTGACTTTAAATAAATCATTATTAAGGAACATCTTATACTCCTTTAAAGCATGAATTTTACAATACTATTTACCATCTTGAAATTTTGTTCATACGTTTTTTGAGGCCATCTTCTAGATAAATGTATAACCGAGGTTTCACTACTATGAATATAAACTGAAATATAGATGCATTTAAAGCACCTAAATTTCAACATCATTTAACAGTTACAAGAATAGTAATGCTTAAACATGTGCAACTGCTTCGCTCTTGCTCCGGAGAAAGAATTTTACTGATTTTAACAAACTCCCTCTTATTTTTTTGCCTTGCTTTACTTTTTTTTCTTTTTATTTATTTTTGGTAATAGTGACGAAACAGATTGAAAGTACCCAAACAATAAGTTCTTCCAGCGTAAAGAAATCTTTATATACAGTTTGTACACATTGAGAACAGGCCTTGACAAAAATCTAGAGGCCAGAAACGTCTGTGGAAAAAAAAAAAAAAAAACTCAGCGGAAGTGAAGACATAAAGGAAAGTTTTTAAAGATAGAAGAGAATTAAATTTGTGATACATAAACAATGCTAAATACAGGCAATTTATTCTGGTTTTGTCAAGTTCAGCTAGACTTCGTGTGGATCACTATTTTTTACAAAACCATATTTCTCTGCCACCTGCTCACCATATTAACTAGTGCCAGTGGAATTAACGTGACACACAGCATAAAGCAACATTACACAATGAAGCAAAGTCCTCATTAAAATATCTTAATCGTTCTATTACTTTAAGAATTTCATTACATCCCTCTCTGCTACAATCAACGACGCCTATCCGTCTGAAGCAGAAATCCTGATTTTCAGTGTCAGTAGAGAACTCAATGAGACAACAATTAAATCAGTGACATATGATATACAGCTGATGCTTCAGGAATCCAACTTTTCCCTCAAAAATTATATGAATAAATAAAAAAACAAGAAAGGGAAGAAAAAAATGCAGCATCTCTGATTTGCAATCACAATGGTGCCCTTTAGTGAGACCAGAATAAAGAAATGATTTTTTTAAATATTTTTACTGTCATTAGAACAATTTTTCTGCATTTATGATATATCCATTCAGTGCATTTTTTTATCATTAACCACATCACCCACTTGAGCCCTATTGATTTTCCTTGACATCAGTTTCATATCAAAGATATAGAGAAAAAGCCTCTGTTGAACTTAAAATGATATCTTCATGATACGATAGGGAGATGATTATGCTCTTTAGGTGTGGTAAAAATTCAAGAGATGTTCTGTGTTTCAATCATTTATGATCTAACAATGTGAGTACTGGGGGTAAATATTTTACCAGTTTCCATAAGTTAACTTCAGAAAATGGCCAAATTAGCACAGTTGTCACATTACAGTTCCCTCATACAACAGTGTGTGTTTGGCATCTTATGGCTTCAGCCCTTTAGAGCTATAAAACTTCAAATTTCTCTTTCAAAAAGCTTGACCCGCAGATAAAGGGGTAAGTTATCATCGGGATGTCTCAAGCAGAAGTTAAGGTGCAACTAAAAAGTGCAAAGATTAAAATTTCTCATAATTTAATCATCTTAAAGTATGAAAATACATGAAAACATTATCAGCTCGAAGTTAATATCACACAAGTAACCTCGTGCTTCTACCTCAGCAGCTGAAGTGCCACGACACCAATTTATTGGCAATAGTAGTCTGATCAGTGAGAAAGCAGCAAGTAGTTTTTCTAGAAACAGCAGGTGTGCATCAGTGCTGAGCCCAAGCCCGTGCTGCACGATACTTACTGGAGTTCGGGCTCCGAGAGAGGGAGATAACTTTCTTCCTCTTTTTACATGTGATTTTGTATGATTTAGCACAAGAGACTTTTTACACTTTCCAGTTGTTAAAGAGAATTCTTTGGCAACTGGGTCTAGATGGGGTGCAGGAATTCAGCAGGGCTATCATCCATTCCAGGCTTGGGTAACATATACCAAAGGTCATGAATTACAGGATTTCTGCAAAGGAAAAGTTTCTTTAAGAACTATAGATAGTAGATAGCAGCTGACGAAATTTTGCTCCCTACCTCAATGGGACAGCTCCCTGCTAATTCTATTGAGCAAGGTATGACGCAGATTTTTGTGCCTCCTGATGCTCGGCTCCCCGCTGAGGCATTTCAGGAAGAAATGAATTATCAAAGAAACTATAGAAATAGATAGACATCCCTTCCCCACTCCACAGTTGAGAAAGACATCAGTTAATTGCACGGGGAGGGAAGTTTGGAAGAGGAGAATTTTTTGTTTAATGCCTAAACAAGGTTAATCATAGTTTTGGGGCTTGTTCAGGCTCGGGCAGGCTCTGGCTGACATACTTCAGGCTCGGACGGGCTCAGGCTTTTAAAATTGAGCCTGAACTCAGCTCTGGTGTGCATTAATAAACATTACTTTGAAACACTGTGTTGCAGGGCTGAATAAAAATGTTTCACCAAAGATAGACTGATTTCCCTTTCCAAAATCAGATAGCAATATTACAAGTGGTTAAAAGTTTTTAGAAAATTAGAAGTGCACAAGACAAAATATGGAGCAGACAGCCATTTCTATATTGAACTGTAGAAAAACTTGATGTGTTAACATGGCAGCAAGTCACCAAGTTTTCAGGAAAGCTATATCATTGACATCCTATTCTAGCATATAGGAGCTTGTAAAAAAAAAAAAAAAAAAAAACACCTATGGCCGTACTGTATTTATAAAGTCCAAGAATTGGGAGATACAGAAACAGCAAGGCCTTTACAATATACATGCTCTGTTGTCAGTTTGTTTCAGGGTTTAATGACCCTCATCAGCATCTAAGGCTAAAAATGAATCACCTCACTCGAATGTGGGGTCACTGTTTCAGGGAAGGGACAAAACCAGTGCCATAAGACACACATACACACATACCACCCATGTCTCATTCAAGACACAAACCTGGGCCCAACTTGGAGGACTAGCCAGAAGCATGTGCCCATGATCACCCAGCCACCAGGGCCACAACACATCATTTCAGCCATTCATTGAGGCTACCGGAATAAATGTACTCAATACTCTTCTTGGTGACAAAGCATGGTTCCATCTTATTGGCTATAAAAGCAGTCAGAGCTGCAATACTAGGGAAAAACCACATTTTACACAAGAAAAATCTTTGCATTTACAAAAACCTGCAGTATCTCCCCTTTCACTTTTGTTCTACATACAAAAACTATGTTTCAGATAGATGAAACCACTAGCCATATATCTCGCAAACCCATGCCTTACACGAGGGAACGTTATTGTCAATGTCTCAGTTTTTTTTAAAGGTTTGTGGTTACAGATACAAAATGACAAGGGGGCAGATGAACAGGTGACAGAGATTACATTGGTGTTGCTGATTAGAAATCCCCACCTCATGAAACAGCATGGAGATAAACTTTTCCACTTGCAGTTTATCTCCTTTTAATTTGTTGAGATTTCAGAGAAATATGTATTTCAGTTTGTATCAAATTTGAAATCATTGACTCATTTCTTAAACATATGTAGTGTTTCTGCAAGTAAGCATTTGTGCCAATGCTCTAGTTGTTTCCCAGAATCTCTCCCTCAATTGTCTGTACCACCTGGCGGTTGAGAGGTCCGAGTCATTCAGCTACTGCTATGATTACACCGAGTTTGAATCCCAGGTGAAGCACTGATGTAGCGTTTGCCCTCGGTGGTGCTCGTTCATTACCTTTCTGGAGCCAGTGATCATTAATGAGTACCTCTTTTTCACCTTAGATGCACCCTAAATAGACACATTGTAAAAATAGTATGATTTACATTGGTGAACATCAATTCCATGTTGAACATCTGCTGTGATCAAAAAAGAAGTGTTTCTGTATAATAAATGTAATATAAAATTTGTGGAATAAATGTACCACACCATCTGGGTAACACAACTCTTTGTATCACATTGCAGCAATTTTCTTAATGTCCAAGTGCATGTGTCAGTTTTCATATGAATAATTAGTAAGTGCAAATCTGGATTTGCAAAGGTAGTTCCGACAGCACAATCTTGTGAAAGATCAACACTTTCTTTTTTTTTTTTTTTATTTCTTGCAGTTCACATTACAGCTTTTACTATCCTTTTTTGCTTCATTCATATTTAAAGTTCTTCAAGGATCAGAGCAACAGAAATAACATGACCAAGCATTTATGGCACAATTAAGCAAAATATAGATGAGTAAATTTCTTGAACTTCTACCCATCAGAACAGTTTAAGAATATTACTAATTATAAGTTTTAAATTGAATGTATTACAAACACGCATGAAATCTTGTTGGACCTTATCACAGGAAAACGTACACAACCTTTATTACTACTAACAAACTTTCACGTTTTGCCGAGTCCCACATATGCAAAAACCATTGATGGAACTTACGTCAATAGTCACTTAGTGCTGCAGTTATGAAAAAGGACTTAAATAACCTTCACAGAAAATAGATACTGTTCACATAGATTTGTGCTAATATTTGACAAGAGTATCACACTATGGCACTACCTTGGTTTATACAGGACGAATATACGGCTATGTAAATAAAACATATGCAGAAAATATTTAAGAAAATATGCAATAATATATTCAATCAATAACCACTAAATGTAAGTAAGTATATTGTGTTCTGGGTGTATTTTTCCAAAAATAAATTATTATACTGCACCACATTTTATAGGCAGAAACCAAAATGTCAACACTTTTTTTCAGGATGGTTTAACTACCAAATATGCTCACACATAAGCTGAAAGTTTTTGGAAGAAATTCTGCTTTCAAAGTTGGGGAATCAGCTCATATGCGGGCCAGTTAAAAATATGACTGAACTTCTGTGAATTTTCCCACGGAACTTATCAACGGTTGCTTACGTTTTAAATCGCAGCTTTCTGTGTGTCAAAAACGTAAACAAATCCGTTTTAGACCACAGCTATCAGCGTGTTCTTCTAAAGTACTTTCAAAAAACAATAAATAAAAATTATGAAATATTTTTCCATCCAGAGTAGGACTCTTACAGGAATAAATGCGCTAATGTGATCAGCGAAAAACCTAATCTCGTTTCAAATTGAGACCATGAAATTTCTTGCTTCCAAACATGAAATAAAATATCTTGACTTCTTGCATGCAACCACGTAACACCATCTTTCAAACTGAACACACAGACAGTCAGACACTGCGTAAATCACTTAGCTGTTAGGGTGGGCCACTGCCAAACAGGCATCCCTCTCCTCTCTTAGAGTTTTCAAGGTAAGTGTGAGCGTGTGTCTTCCACTCCGCGATGGCAAAAGTCATTCCCCCTATTAAACAGCAAAGACACAGTGCTTTATGATAAGTGGTAAAACTTAATATACATAAAAAAAAAATGAAAAGAAAGAAAGGCCAACTTGACCTTGTTACTTCTTGGGTGAAAGAACTATGGGATGGAATTTCACCGGAAATGGTTACAAAGGCTGTCAAAAAAAGGTGCTGCATAAGTAATGAAATGGATGTTACTGAAGTCATTTGGAAACTCTGATAGTGACTCGTACTTTGAAGGTTTTTACGGAAGATAATCTCAGAAATTTGTGCATAATTTTTTTCAATAAATATATTTTCCAAACTATTAAAATTTAATGACGGCTTATATGCAGGTCAAGGTTTTTCACAAATTTTTAGCTCTTGAAGTAGATGTTTGGCTTATATGCAAGTATATACGGTATATGTTTTAACATTCTTAATGACTACTGAAAATGTTAATATTTCCATACTTGCATATGGAGGAATTATATCAACTTCTGGCTCTGATGAAACAATACTTCTTAAAGATCCATAACATTGATTGCATTTATAACTAACATAGTTCCAAGACTAAAAAGATGGCTGATGATAAAAATGGCAGGGAATGGAAAACTGTAGTTGTTTCTCCTACATATTTCTTGTAATATTTAAGTTCCTGAATAACGTGACTCCCCATATTAAAAACTAAAAACACGCACAGCCCTATCCTGATACATAATGGTTACAATTACTATGCCACAGTTTTACAACTCAATAAAGGATATTATGACATTAATACTCAAATTTCACTACAATTTCAGAAAATTACCAAGTGTTTGGCATAGCAAAAGAGTGCTCATTAGACAACAATGGTTGCTATAACAGTAAATTATAATGATCTACTTAAGAATGTGTATAACATTTCTCCATAACTTTTAAAAATATTCTACACTTATACTTTGTGCTCTGTTACATGTAAAAGGAATTTCCATTTACCATAGCCTCATTATTAACTACTGTTCATCACAAATCGAAATTTATCCTAAGAGAAAACATATTTCATCTGTATCAACAAACAGTGCAAGTGTTGTTTTAAATGTGGAATGAGTGTTTTAAAAAATGCAAAGGTGAAGGGCAGGGCTGTAGCTAGGTCTCAAAGCCGGGAGGGGGTCTGTGTAAAACGAGAATCTATATTCATCTACGAGTACAGATTAAGTTTTGCTTTGTATTTTCATTCCTTTTGTTAATTTATTTCACTAACAAAGTTTATCCATGTTGAAAAGTAAAAAAAAAGAAAAGAAAATGAAATTAAAAATATGAAGGGGGGGGGGCTGAACTCTTGAAATATTAAAGATAAATCGCATTAACAGAATTCGTTTGGAGGTGGCCGAGTTGCAGGATCATTATCGCAAGACAAAAGATAACTCCAAACTAGCATGGAAAAACTATTTATTTTTCAGTTGATTTATTTTTCAGTTGATTACTCTGGTTCCTTTCCACAGGTACATGCGTGGCATAGAGGAGTTACTGATTTTGGATTTCAGCTCTTTCTTCATTAACCTTGCATTCTCCTTTGTTGGTGTTTGGAGGTAGTCTCTTCTTACCATGGTCAACAGCAAACCTCCCTTCCCCACTCAAAAACCATAAGTCCTGAGATTTCCATCAATGAATACTCCCAGACATGCATTGCAAAACCATCCCTACTGACTGCAAAACAATGAACAGGAAGAAGTTGAAAGCTTTCTCTCTCTCGAACAAAGATTTCTCTTTAGCACTGTTTTACATTGCCTAGAGGGACACATTTAGCTAAAATGTTCCCATGAAAACAGTTCTTTGTAGGCAATTAATCACCTGAAAGTTTTTTTAACATCAGCTTAGCATCTCATAGATAGACACTTACTTACCCTTACCAAGTGAGCGTTTCATCTGTATGCACAATTCCACTTTATCTGCCTCTTTCCTTTTCTTTTTTTTTTTTTTTTTGTGTGATGTTTTTTTGCATTTTAAGATTCTAAAAAAAAAAAAAAAAGTATTTCTCTCTTTCCCAACATTTAGCAACAACAAAAGCCTGGTGCCCATGTGGCAGAGAATCATTGGCACAGCTGTTCCTACTGCTTCACTTCCAGATGTAATTTCTTTTGCGTTATCCATCGGTTGTACTGTATAATTTCAATTTTGCCTTTTCTAAAAATGTACAATGCACAAATAAATATGGTTAAGTATTTATACTTATACAAAAGAAATTTTAATGACAGCTTAGAGAATTTAGAACATTCATTTTCCAGGAGGGCTTGCTTGCCTTTGGAGGGGTGGAGTCCCCTCAAACTATGGCCCTGTTGAAGGGTGGTAGGCTGCATGCATGTTATAATGTTCTACAGTTGAACAGTTTGAACTTCAACAACAAAAAAAAAAAAACACTAAGAGTATTTTTAAGAGTGCCAAAATAATCTGATTTACTACACCAGCATTTTTTTTTATTGGACGTTTAACGACCACCGTGAGCAACTCAATGGGCTATAAGCAGTCGCCCGTCCCTAATTTAGGGTCACTGGTTCCAGGGAAGGGAGAGAGCCAGTGCCGTAAGACAAACACAACATCCATGCCTCACCAGGATTCGAACCCGGATCCAACTCGGACGAATGATCAGAGGCCATCGCTTAGACCACTGCGCCACCGGGGCGGCCAAGCCAGCATTTCCAAACTTCTTTTACTCCATTCAACAACAAGGAATTGTTTTTTGTTTTGTTTTTTTGATTGAAGGTTTAACGACAATCGTGAGCAACTCAATGGGCTATAAGCAGGCGCCCATCCCTAATTTAGGGTCACTGGTTCCAGGGAAGGGAGAGAGCCAGTGCTGTAAGACAAACACAACATCCATGTCTCACCGGGATTCGAACCCGGACCCTTCTCAGGCGAATGGTCGGTCATAAGCCAGCGCTTAGACCATTGCGCCGGCAAAATTTTGTGTTCACAAAAGGTTTAAGAATAACTGACAGACAAATGACTTATTCTTTAATTCTACAGAAATTATTATAATTTAAAATTCCAAATTACTCCACGTAATGTATCATAAATTTAGTGAATCTACACTATAAAAAAAATTATCTCTGGACCAGCTATTTCCTTTATTTTTCCTAATAAGTAATGCTTGGCTTTGAATGAACCCTTTGGAAACAAGCAAGTTGATTAATCCATGGCAGACTGTACTTAAAAAAATCAAATAAGCCAATAGAAAATCAGATCTAGAAACATGCACATCAAAATGAAACAGGTAGCAAGTTTTGAGATTTTGCTAAGAAACTGCAACTTCAAAATGCACCTTTAGAAATCTGCTGTGGCCACACACAGCCCACAAAAATAAGAGATACCATGTACACATGTACAGTAGAAGAAAAAGAAAACTCTGATAGTCACTTTATTAAAAAGATTTAACAAAAGTTTTATAAGGGAGAAAGAAAAAGTTGAATGAGTTAACACCACACTGGTTGACCTAACACTACTTACTACTACAACAGACTTTACAACCAGTGAGTCCAAACAGAAGTGAAATTCACTCCTCCCAATTTACTCATGCTTCTACTACATGGAAAAAATAAAAATATCCTTTGTGATACACTTGGGGGTTCACACTATTTCTTTAGCAAGCTGAATGAGATACGAGTCCCTCATCCATAATTTATACAGCTGTGGGCCACAGGTGAGGGGAGTAAACAAATACAAAATCTGCATATCTTAACTGTCTCAAATCCAGGCCCTGCCTGCAAGAAACATTTTAGTATTTTTTTTTTTGGGGGGGGGGGGTAATAACCACTGTGAGCAACTCAATCAGCTATAAGAAATCACCCATCCCTAATTTAGGGCCATTGGTTCCAGGGATGGAAGAGAACCACATTGCTGCAAGACACACAACAGCCATTTCTCACCAGCATTTGAGCCCGGATCAAACTCTGACAAATAGTAAGAAGCCAGTGCTTAGACCACCGCCCTATCTGAGTGACGTTCTAGTCACTCGCCATTACTTAATTTTTAAAATAACATCTTAACATAGTGCACTGGAACATTCCCAAATGCCTTTCTGAACATAAAATTGTTATGATAGTTGAACATGACTGTACAATAGCAATATATTCATACCAGAAGAAACCCTAAATAATCCAGCTCAAAATGAAAATAATAAATAGCAGATGACAGGAATGGCTCATCACTACCATGTCAACATTGAAAACTTTGTTCTATTTTACATTCCAAGATTGACTTGTTGCTCTGTAAAACACCCAGAGAATTATGAATTCCTTCTACCTATCTCCTAACTTAACCATTTGAGTGTCAGCAATGTGTCTAGAGTGTGCAAAGCTTTCCTTTACCCAGTGTCAGCGATGCATCTAGCACACGCAAAGCTTTCCCTTACCCAGTGTCAAGGCCACATCTAGTGTGTGCAAATGTTTCTTCAACTCAGTGTCATGGATGTGTTACAAGCATCCATGACATTGGTTTCTTCTTCGGGAGTGTTCTTGATGCTCTACAAGAATTTGGGTTGAGTTCTTACATATATTTCAATAGATGGCAGTAGTTTCTCATGGAAGAATCACAAAAATAAGTCACATTTCTTTTTGTGTGTGCATGATCAGTGAAGCATGGTGTCAATGTCTGGCCTTCAGTACCCGACGCTGGGGAGTACATGTACCTACTTTAAAACTCGACAATAAAAGGGTTAATATTCAAGCTCAAGCTTCAAACTCGCTATGAAAACATTTCAGATGCAATTATTTTTAGCTTTTCCACACCAGAATTATTCAATGCACCGTAAAATGTTTAAAATTTGTGGACCACATTTTTTTTTTTTGATTGGAGGTTTAATGACCACCGTGAGCAACTCAATGGGCTATAAGCAGTCGCCCGTCCCTAATTTAGGGTCACTGGTTACAGGGAAGGGAGAGGGCCAGTGCCGTAAGACAAACGCAACATCCATGCCACACCGGGATTCGAACCCGGACCCCTTACGGACGAATGATCAGAGGCCATCGCTTAGACCACTGCACCACCCGTGGGGCGGACCACATTTGATTATACTTTGAGACTTCTAACTTAAATCACAAACGTTCAGTTTAAATACAACTGCCTTTCGTTTGCTCATAATGGAATCCCTATTTGTTCTTTACAAAGCCTAGTCCTTACTCAAAAGTTACTAAAAGGCTAGCACTAATGGTTACACAGTATAACAGCACCTTTAATGTCATATGTGATACAGTTTCAATTAATAAATTGAAATATGTCGCTATCACTTAATTTCTTCTTCAGAAATGTGAAATCAGTACATGTTCTTACATCGAATCTCAAATGCGCACTTAAAAAACACATGGCTGCTACTGCTCTAATAACATAATTATTGTGATAAATTAAATCTACTGAATTCGCTCATCTAGTTAATCTCATAGTAGTACAAAATATCTATAAAACCAAAGAGGATTCAATCATTAAAAAATCATTCATGCATGCATCAGTATACTTGTTTACATGTCATTACACACAACAGTTCACAACCTGTCCCTATGATAGCTTTATGTTTTGCTGCCTAGCTTGGATTTTAGCAGACAGCAGTATGGAATGTTTGACTGTATAAACATTAACCGAAACTTTGCTTTTCGTGATGTGACATTTCTAGAAATCTATCTGAAAACCTCATCGAGCTATTTACCAGTATAGGTTGCATGTTACTAAGTATAAGCATATTCAAAGTCTATAAAATAATCATTTATAGCATCAGCTGATTAATGTACATAATTTATGAATAAATTCAGGTCTTAGCCACTGTAGATGAATTAAAATTCTTCAGAAGCTGCTGACAGAATTGAAGTTTTAAATTGAATCTTTAAGAAATAAAGACATTATAGCACTTCCAAAACAATATAGTTTGGAACTGTCATCAAGATTGAAAATACATATTTAACACTGATAATTTTGAGTGCAATTTCTTATAATGATGGTGTAACTTTAATGTAAAATGATTTACATGAGCTAGTTGGAAAGTGCAAGGGTGAACATTCTAAAGGTTTCTACAGCAGGTAATTGTAGCTTTCTAATTGGATAAATGTCATTCTTCCAACTCATGATATTTGACTGTAAGCTTATACATAAGTGTATGGTAGTTTTACCCAATCTTGTATACACCTTCAGGCATTGAGTTGAATTATTTGATGCTTTTCACCCTTTAGCTGTACACAGTTTGCATGGGTCAATGAGTTAACTGCTACCACACTGATCTTGGTTACAAAGAAAAAAGTTGCTGCTCACAGAGTCCATATTGCTTCATAATACTATGAAGTCTGGGTTCTTGCCATTTTATCCCCTTTGGAAGTTTTGTTACCAGAAAGTCTTAGGGTCTGCCACTTGAACACAACTGTTTTTTGCCTCAACTTCCTTTGTGTACTCATTTTTCCACCACCTCTTTTTTTTTTTTTTTTTTTCTTTTTGGTCTTCCAACTTTTTATTTTCTGGCATCTCTATTTCTATTGCATTTTAAATTTGGTTTTCTTTCCCCTTCTCCACATATGTTGAGACCATCTTAGACAACCCACTTAATTTTTCACTTATTTTAACAATTCCAAGCTTTTATGTAATAATTCCTTACATACCTTTTCCAGTTGCTGTACTTTCCTAGCTAAATATCTGATCCTTATATGACAGCAGGTCTTACAGCTGTCCTGTATATATTTGATTTTACTTTTATTGGGGCATTTCTTACCACAAATTATCCAACATCTCTCTCCATTTATTCCATCCTACTCTCACTCCATTACAGGCTTCTCACAGCTAAGACTTAATTTGTCCTTAACAGCATTTTTTAATCTGCAAATGTTTTCTAACTTTTAGCCCCCACATATTTAGAAGCTTACTTCTAACTGTTGAAGGAAACTAAGGTTCTAAGATATTTTTACATTAACAAAACATAAATGCATTGGTTATTAAAATGAAACAAAAACCTTACTTTATTTTATTATAACATTCGATGCAAAATGAAAATTCCACATAATTAGGCAACAATGAACATGTTAGATCCCCCACATTTTTTAAAGCAAAGGCTGTCTCAGACATCGCCACACTGTATCTAACCCAACAGTCGCTTTTCTGTTGACATTAAGCAACAATTATAAAGTCGTACATTTAGCAACGACTGACACATCAAGATTGTTCTTCACTCTTACCTTTAAAAAGGATGTTTTTTCTGCTACTATGCACAATTAAGTCAAATATTTCCTTCACATTTAGGGAAAATATATTCAAATTTAATTTTCTCTCATAAATCTGATGCTCTGTATAACTGAATAATTTGAGTTGCAAAAAAATTCAGCAAACTGCATTTTTTCATGTAGAAAGAAAATATCTAATGAGTATGCAGTGTAAGAATTAGAAATAAATCATCTACTGGCCCAGCGTACCACTAGAACTCTCAAATCAATTGTCCGCTAAGATGCGCACTGGTAAGTAAAAAAAAATGTAGAAAATAGTGGAGACTTCAGAAGTTTAGTTGTCGGTAACCACAGGGTACAAAAATCTACATACATTAGCAGTCCTTTAGTTTTTTTTTATTGTTTAGGATTCAGCTTCCTTTTTCTTACTGCACTCTCATTACTTATCCCTCCCACTTTCCCATGGCTAGTTATAGCCTCACAGGGAACCCTGTTTTATGTGAAGGGTTTTTCCCCCTTCAAAAATTACTTAAACACACACACCCCCTCTCTGTATCATCCTGGGTCAGAAACAAAAGCTGGCTTGCATCTGGTGTCAGTAACTGGTGCATTCACTGGGGTGAGGAAATGCAAGGAACAGGAGCACATTTGTTGTGCTTACTTCTGCTCCTTAAGAACAGCTGTTGCTCTTACAAGACTAGGAAACTGTGTTTCTTTCACTCTTTACTAAGCAAGTGGGATTGTTTTTATCCAGTATCACATGAATCTACCACAAGTGTGCAGCATAAAAAGAAAACCTTATGGCAAGAAAAAGAAAAAAAACCGAATTTCACGATTTAACATGGGACAAATTAGAGACAAAAAAACAATTTACTGGCCATCCGGGCAAGTAACGTAAACGGTTCAGTGGTTCAATTGAATTTTTACTGGTCAATGGCCAGCGGACCACAGAGTAATTCAAACGCTGAGTATGTGTAACATTCTTTCTTCTCCCTCAGCAAATCAACATTTCAAGCACAACCTTTATCTGTCAAGAAATTTTTGAACAGAATTTAGTTTCCAACTATCATGCAATATATCATTGAATGCATTTTGTCACTTGCAATGTTTTTCCTTCTGTTTGCCAAACTTCTGACATCATAACAGTTCTAAAATTTCAGAAAATTAATGGGGTCTGATTTTAAACCATTTCAGATTCGTACTGCAGTACAATTGAGTGTTCTTTCAAGGAATTTAAGTTTTACAACAACTGGGCACATCTTTGTTGCTTTCTTGAAGTTTAGTACGGCAACAAACTGTTATCAAATTTTGCCAAAACTGCAAGTGTTAGCTTCTCTTCTTCAGCTAATTCTGTTATTACACAAATTTAACAAAACCTGCCTTACCAGTAATCTTGGGTATAAACCTCCAAGATTTATATAAATTTTCTATTAGTTTTCAATGAGAATTTCAGCAGCAACTGCACTTGCCGGCTACAGTACTTCATTAGAACTTTCAGGGCAATTTCCACACACTCACTGTTTGTTGAGCAATCTCAAATATTTTACAGCAAAGTAACAGGAAACACAAAAATTATAAAAATGTTAAACCGAATGAAAATTCTGCATGCATATTACACTGTATTAACAGGTTCCACAAATAAACTGTGCAAGGCACACAGACTACATATTGATTTGTGTTTAAATTATACTACACATAAATGTGCTTCTCAAACTTGTAGGTGGCATTACTGTGCAATGGCCTGAGAGCATTTTTAATAGGAATTATAAATATTCACAATTTTAGCTTCTCTTGAGGCCATTATTTGCCTGTGCACCTTGCAACCACTGAATAATTTTAAGTTCAGGACAAAACTGTTGTTCTAAACAATGGATCATGTATAAGTTTTCCTAAAAGGTTAGGAAACTGAGAATGACAACCGCTGTCAGGTCAACACAAGGATATTAAAAAGTCCCTACTTTATACAGTTTACTTTTAATTAGCCTGCAAGTCAATATTAAATACACAGTCGAGTCTCATTATTGTGACCACCTCCTGCTTTTGACCTCAACAGCGCATAGCTAATGAAAAAAGGCACGTGTTGTGAGCCGACTTGGAGGGCATATAAGGTGTGCTGTAGGCATTCTGAAATCATATCACTCGTTGCCGTCATGGATAAAAGGAGCGATTTATCAGATTTGCAAAAAGGGATGAATATCGGCTTTTGGGCCAAGGGTGGCAGTATTTCTAAAACAGTGCAGTTTGTGAACTGTTCGCGTGCTGCTGTGGTTAAAGTGTATCGTGATTGGAGAAATAGCACCATTGCGAAAAAGCAAAGTGGAAACTGCGGAGCACCATGTGTCATTGATGTGAAAGGTCAATGTTGGCCGCGAAGGTGCGCAAGGGCCGATCAGCATGCTACAGTGGAGCAACTCACTGGCTGAATGAACCAGGGGGCTACCGGAAGTGTAACTAAAACGACAGTTCAACGAACCCTGCTGCTTATGGGGCTCCGATGCAGACAGATGGTCACTGCACCTATACTAACGAAGGTGCACTGGCAGAAAAGTCTTACATCTGCACAGCAGAATTGGACCTCCGCTGTTTAGCAAATGATTGCCTTCTCCGATGAGTCACGTTTTCTGCTTCATTGAACGGACGGACGTTGGTGTATAAGGCGAGAAACATCGGAGAACAAACACTCTTCAACCATTGCTGGAAGAACACAAACTGGTGGGGGAAGCGTTATGGTCTGGGGAATGTTTTCGTGGCATTCTCTGGGTCCACTCATACCTGAGGAAGGCACTATGGACTGAATTCGTTACGAATCCATCATTGCAGACCAAGTACACCCATACACGCTGATTGTCTTCCCTGGGGCGGATGAGATCTTCCAGCATGACAATGCAATGTGTCACAGCTAGAAATGTCCGAAAGTGGTGGGAAGAGCATGACGAAGACTTCAAAGTATTTCTCTGGCCCCCTAATTCCCCAGACTTAAACCCAATTGAGCATCGGTGGGACCACCTCGATAGTGTTGTTCGCTCTATGGATCCTCCACCATGCTTCCTCCAGCAGCTGTCAGATGCACTGCAGTCACCTGTGAACACCTTCCAGCACCTTACTGAGTCGCTCCCAGCCAGTCTAGCTGCTGTCCACGCTACACACAGCGGTTACTCTGGATATTATCTGGTGGTCACAATGTGACTTGACCATGTATTACCCTTAGTCATTGCATCTGTGATGGAAAATTTAAAGGAAAAGTGCAACATGCATCAGTTTACTTTTTGTTCTACATTAAACACTAATTTACCATTTAGTTTTCATCAATGCTATTGTAAAACTAACCATGGTTAGTTTCCTTTTGAAATATTATAATGGGGAAACTGATCTCAAACCCATTTCAGAAGTCAACCTGGCCTAAAATCCATTTCTCTTGGTCTGATATTTAATTCTTTTTGAATTTCTGACTGTCTCTTGACATACAAGCAATTTAGAGATGACTACATTTGACTGATATAAAAGGGGAGGAGGGGGGGCATTTTATGCCATCACATTAAGTTTCAACAATGAAGAAATGTCATACAAAGGCATCAGAAATGTATTGGTTTTCATTCAAATCATATATAAGTGTGGAATATCATTTACACTCCGAATTTTTCTTTCGAATGCTAACTGCTTAAAAATGGAATTCTTACACGGGCATTTTGCATTACAGCACACTGCCAGTTCCCCAAATAAAATCATTCAAATAAAGCAACCACAGCACAGTACCCACTACCATATTATGTATACACAACTGAATAATCATGCTAACAAGACTAGTATTGGAATAATTTTATTTACCGAGCTGGATATGCTGCAGTGGGCAAATTCTTGTTGGAACTCTATTTTTTGTCCAGTGATTTAGTGATATATTACTACTGACATATGTCAGAAATGTTTGAAAAAAGCATTTCAATTCAGAATACAAGGAGAACAATGTGATATTGTACACTTTGGTAATTGTTCAAATGCAATTTCTGAGCATAGTTATTTTTATACATATATGAGAACATTGTTAAAAACACAATCCAATACTTTATATTTTATGCCTATAAGCTAATTCAGTGTTCTACCTAAAAAATTGTGAGGATTCATTCTCTTACTGACTCCTATATGTATGGAATGACCCCAGGCTCACTGCCGAAATTCAAGGTACTATATCTCAAAATCATATGTCTAAAAAATTTCTGTGATTTGCTTAACAGTTGATTCAATATCATTCTGGTGCTATGTCACATACAGTATCCTGGCAGTGAAGAAGGATAATAGTGTTTTACATTTCATGTATATAATAGTGTATGGGTTTTTATGCATATCACAATGTATTAATCCACAAATCTAATACACTATTATATACACATGAATTACTACACCATATATATGCATATTATAAGATCACAGTGTACTGCAGTACCACTGCAATACTATTAATCAGCAAGACACTGTAAGAATGTTTGCTGAAGATCTGAGATTTTACTGTAATTCTTGACAACTGAAATATCCCAATACGGTCAAAACAAACAGTGAGAAGACAAACAAAATCACCAGTTGCGTAACTTTAAAATTACACATATAAAATAAATATTTAGGCCTGGAATGGAGGAACTTTCAACACAGAAATGAGCACAAAACTTTTCTACTACAGTCACAGGAGGTAGATGCTAATACTGAAACATAAAACACACCTTTCACACAACAAAATAATAAACAACATGCAAGGAAATACAACAAGCAGTGCCTGGATGGGGAATGATTGTTTTAATTTATTATCATAAATATATACAACTACCTTCTCACAGAAAAATTTTCTTACATATTAACAAAGACACACACACACACAGACACACACAAAAAGTCAAAAATAAAAAAGGCACACCTTACAGAAAAGGCTTTTTCCATGTTTTCTTTCTTTTCCTCTTTTAAACAAACAAAACTATAACTTAGCAATCTTAGTTTGTGGTCAAGATCTAATAAACCATATCTTTATTGCTAATTACTCTTAGAAAATAAATACAGTTTAGGTAAGTTAAAAGTTTTTAATGTTGATGTACAGTATATATACATATGTTCACATACACATATATACTATAAAATGTGTACTCTAAAATTCTTTACGGTGCATAGAGAGAAAAAAATATATATGCTTATTTTAAATGCAACAAACGAGATGAACTAATACAATATGTACTATTAACAAATCAAGACACAATCCACTCAAGTGTCACTATATACATTTATGGTATGTATTAGCTGAAGTTTCCCCCACACATAACAACAGCTATGGTGTATTATCTTTTTAGCATAATAATAGTAGTGGTATATAATATATACAAAATTTCCACAACCATTTTACATACAAAATTTTACAAATGAATCATTTGATACTCAACAGATTTTTTTTTCAAATATTGAAATAAGACACCACATATATGCATGTAACAATATTTATCAGTTCCTAGAATAAAGTGCATAAATATATTTTTCTTCAATTTTTTAATGTAAACTATTGTTCACACTATGATGCATTTTACATCATGTTGGATTATTTCACATACTTTACAATATTAGATTTTTTACTATCTGTATTAGTGACTGGAATCAAATGATGATCACATACAAAGCTATCCATAAGCAGATATTTAAAAAAGGAAAAACTAAATCTCAACAGAACACACAGATTTCCACAAAAATCAAAATAAGATTGTCATAAATACTTGCATATATATGTATGTGCATTGGGTTTATACCAGTTTGAAGTTATTAAAATTGTACAATTTTACTCACACTAATAGAGCTATGTGTTAGCTTCATATTTAATGAGAAAATTTGGCACTGTTTATTGCATTTATTAGTAGAAAGTTCTTTATAGCCTGCTTTAAAAACAAAACTTGATTTACTGTTATGTGAGAAATTTAATACACCGTACTAATATTTTTTAAAGAAACTGTTAAAGAGTTGGGAAAAATCTAGTGTCATATTATTAATGAAAAAAAGCCTCTTCTTGAAACAAACTTTTACAGATACTAAATGATAATTAAAGTAAATAGAAACTTAACTAGCAATAAAGTAGGAGTACAGTTTGCCATGGTGGGTGTTTACCTATTTTGTATCAACATTTTAAGATGCATGCATATCATGCAAAGTAACTAACAATCTCAAAACTAATGGATGTGCTTAGTAGTAGAACCATATTAAACAAAATAAATGCATGTAGATAGCTTATGATTCAACAGCAAAAATATATACATATGGTGAGTATGTATAAATATGACAAAAACTGTGAAATACTTTCCATACCTTACACATATACAATACACACTAGATCAGTATAACATTAAAGGATATGTAGCTAATACAATCTCACTAAATTTACATGCTTATGAAAATGGCAATGTTCATCGAAGGAAAAACGAAGTTTGGAAAGGAGGGAAAAGTTACCAACAAAAGAAGTTTTCATAAAAACTTCCAAACAATTTGGATTTTCAAAACTGAATTACAATACCCATATAAAATCAAGGCAAACTTCAAAAATAAGCTGTACAAAGTACAGTTGTGCAACATGATTAGTAAAAACACACATGCCACATTAAAGCAATTTACAAACAGTAAACAATTCATATATGAACAACTTGATTAGCAGGAAAATCTATGTGATGCTAAACAACAGTTGTCCACTAACACAACAAGCAAGAGACCTTATATGTTACAAGTCATCACAAACATCCAATCACAGTGTTCCAAAATTTTCATTGTCCTACATCACACAATTTTCACAAAGAGCAATAAGGAGGATGAGAAACTGTACACCAGATTGCAATCATGATCCCAGTGGCCCCAGGCCCTCTCATTCTATTTAATAAGGTCTTAGATGTCAACAGCAGTTGGCGATCAAACCCAGAAACTCCAGGCCTCTGATGATTTTCAGTCTGTTATTCAATCTCTAAAAAGCAGTAAAAAACAAAAAGGTCAACAATTATGTACTGTATTTATCCTCTCAAATACATTAAGCAGTTTAAAAAGCATAGAAGAAAATAAAGAATAAGATCACTGCTCGGCATACAAGCCAAAACAGTGAAACAAAGTGCACAAATCATCTAATTTACTTTTTAAGAATTATTTCTGTAACATACCCATCCTCCAAACTGCTTCTGAACTTTTAAAATGAAAACTTTGATTTTTAAATCTGAGCATTTTTACTTTAGATTGCAATGCTATAAAATCCCCTTTCTTGAATTCAATTTCAGTTAAGTGTAAAACATCGCAACACACGTTTTTTTTGTTGTTGTTTTTTCACTTAGTAGGAGAGAAACTTAAAGTAAACAAACCCATACAGTTTCTTTCAAATTATCTATGGTCCAACTGCAAGTTTTTTTTTTCTCCATAGCCACCAATATGAATTCTGTACTTACTGTTATTGCATGTGCATTTGTCATTCTCAGGCCCTCACTTCAAAACACCCCAAGTTCACTGATGGCAATTATAAAGCAGCACTTTTCTAATGAGAATCACTTGGAATTATTCCATTTTTATCTAAAATGTAGTTTTGTGTTGCTGGGAGTAATTGCCTGGCCATTTTTAAGAAAATCACACACTAATGACAACAGACAAACCATTCCAATAAACTTCCCCCAAAGAAATCACATTTATATAAATACAGCATGAAACCTTTTATCTAGGTTATTGGTATCTGAAATGCAAAAAAAAAAAAAAAAAAAAAAGTGTTCTAGAACAAATTTTAAAGTAATGCCAAGACTGATAATCCCCAGTTTTGATGTCCTAAATAATGAAATTAAAATCCAGGGTGCTCAATTATTCAGGCAGTTTCAAACAAGAATTATCTGTAAACGAAAATTAAGAGGAATAATATGCTTTTATTTAAGATTTTTACTGTCAAAAACAATTTTCCCTTTTCAAAGAAAGGAACACTGAGGCCTTTTTTTTTTGCTATCTACACTAGCAGAGTATTTCTAGCAACATGTATTCTAGTTTCAGAAATTCTACAGGATGTTCATTTTCCTGATATTTATTTTATTGTTTCATAACGAAAAATAAGATGCATCTATCTATACAGCCACCACTAATCCTGTCCGGAGCCATGCTTGGCATCAGCGGCTGACATCGTAAGTAATGGGTAGACCGTAAGCCTAACTTAAAAGAACAGCAACATTTATCATTTTCCCGCGCATCAAGAGTGCCAAGTCATGACATGACACCCACACACTATCAGGGTTGCATGTAATTTTTGTCAGAAATCCTTAAAAAAAAAAAAAAAAAAATTCTAATTTTCTTTTGTGACAAATTCATCATTTGCAATTATATCTAAATATTTATTATTACAGATATCACTTCAGGATACTTTAAGACAGTCACGCAGGACCAATAAAACCCTGATGTTTTTGAGCACCTAAGTTTTATTAGTTTTTATTTTAATGTTAGGCATGGTGTTCCAAAATTTTCGGAAAAAAAAAAAAAACTTTATCCAGAAAACTCCAGGTCCTAAAAGGGTACTGGGGGTAAAAAAATCCAAATTGAACTACAATATTCCCAATTGCAGGCAACCATATTCAAATAATGTTATTACTTTGTGCAGGGTTCGTACTCTTTTGGGGGAAAAAATTCAAGGCCTTTTCCAGGCCATATACAAAAAATTCCAGGATGATTACTACGCTTTACAGTATCATGCTCAAATTAGTTTTTAAAAGCAATTTCAGTTTTAAGTAATAAAAATGATGAAAGATGCAAATGGATGAGTGTGCTTTTTTACCCATTACATTTCTTTTTAATGTTTTTAATTGGCGAATTACCCAATAATGCTAAATTGAATCATGATGCAATTACCACAAGGCTATTCAGAAAATCCTTTCCCTCAATCAGAAAATGATTAATTCAATCAGTCATTTTAGCTGCATCACTATTCTGCACTATCTTCCATGTAATCAGACTATTATTGATAACAACTGAAATTATTATAAAATAAAGTGAGGGCAGATTCAGAATTTAAGAATGGGGAGGGCGCACGTCTAACAGACGACTGGTAAAAAAATCTCTGAGATTTATTTCCTCCAAAAAAAAAAAACACGGTGGTAAAACATGGAGGACCCATAAGGGGGAGATGGGGTGCTTGCCTGTCAGAGTACATCACAAACAGCAGTTCTGAAGTACTGCTGTGTGGATCACTGAAAAGTTCGGGCCAATGTAAGACAAAACGTGGAGTTGCAAATCCATAAGTGAAAAAGTGTGATGTCTGAAAACAAGAAACGTGAGACAAAGCAAAGCACTTATCTACTTACTCACCCCCCCCCCTTTTTTTTTGAAATGGGGCATGTGCCTGTTATGCCCACAGGTGGATTCTAGCTCTGATAAAAAGTGTTTCCATACATGGGAATGATTTTTTTTTCTTTTTAACATTCTCAATGACTGCCACTGGTGGATGCATATTGGGATGTGACTTTTGAAGGCAATGAAAATCTTAATTACTAGACAGAATATGTTCCAGACTTGAGGAAAATTTCATCCAATTGTAGTACAGTTATGTTAAATCAAAAAGCATAAGCCACGGAATCACTATGCACCTCAAGAAATGATTCGGGAGTGGACGATCATAGAAAGGTGAACCAATAGAGTTTAAAACAGAAAGTGTAATTTTAGGAACATGGCAACAAATTTCAAATAAGTTTCATCATAGAAGTCAGAAAGTCCTGGCCCACCACCCAACCCAAAAGAATCTAACCACCTTTATGTCTACCAGTACACTTGCCTCATATTACTTTCCAAAAATTATTTTTCATATCAAACAAGATTGCCTCAATTTACTTTTATTTTTTTAAATCAAAATCACTGCTAAACTAAATTTATGAAGTGCTACCCCAAAATGTGGAACTAGCTAAACTATTTATAAAAACCTTAAACATAAAACAATTTCAGTTTTTTATTGGTATAAATTAGGATATTCTTAAGTATTTTACATAAATGAAAAATGATGAGCATAAGGAATCTCTACCTCCAGTTAAGCTTCAATCATAACCAGAATCAGAATAACCACTTTTGGTTCAACTCCCAAAACATAAGACAATTATATGAATTAAGTTTTTAAAAGCTTTTTTTAAAAAAATTGAAGTTTGTCAGTTATATAAACCAAAATCTGATCAATGCATTAAAGACAATTGATTGAATTGTTTTGGCCACAAATTCATAGTAAAATGTACAGCAAAAATATGTTTTAGGAGCCCATGAGTATTTACTGTACAAGTATATATAAGGTTTTATATTACTTACCAAAGTTTTAGTCCAATAAGAAGCCCAATTGTGGAAGTTAGTTGCAGAAAGTTATAAGTTTTTGGAACAGAAGAGTTCATTAGTCTATTTACATGAACTTCATATGAAAAACACTAAATAATTATGAAGATATAAGATCAAAACTGGTTTGAAGTTCAACATGCTTCAAAGAAAAAAAAAAGTTCATTTCTATTGTAAATTGTACAAATATAAAAATTTTATGTTTTAGTATTAATTCTCTATATGCTTGGAAGATACCACAAATATGGAGTATCAATGGATGGTTATACAGATTTAAGATTGCTGACTTTGGTTTCAAGTTCCATATCCATTTTTTTAAGTACTGCTCTTTTCTCATGAGCAGTTTTTCTAAAGCTATTAGATTTTACAATGTATGTAATGTTATTTGTAGTTTCAGCTTTTAAAGCTAAATCATCAGCAGAGTTAAGTAATTCTTTGACTTCTCCTTCAATGAGTTTCCTTTTCTTTTCTATGCTATCAATTTCATCTAAAATAGCTTTCCTTTTTCCACATATGGCTGCTTTTTCCTTTTCTTTGGACTTATCATCCAAATAATGTATGTATTTTTGCCTTGCAGCTCCAACTGATAACAGAAGGGATTTTGAGATATTTACCTTATCAATACCACCTACATAGGATATATGATCATAAATAATTCTCTGTGCTACAATTGACTCCTCTCTCATGTTTTCTACAATGAGCTCCTTATTGACTGAAAAACCCCTCTCAACAGAAGCTTGCCCATGTGACAACAGTAAAAGAAGTTTCACAACTTTCCACAGTTCACTAAAAGCTTTAGTAGAAGACATGTACTCATACAATAATGTGTCTACTCTTTGTTGTTTATCTTCTGGATCAAAGTTTATGAATGAAGATTTTACTGCTGCAACACTGGTCACAAATTCCTTAAACTGCCATATTACACCATCACATAATTCTGGTTGTATTCTATGAGCATCAACAAGAAGTGTGAGAATGGATGTTAGATTCTTAATACAAGTCTCACTATTTTTTGACATCAACCGAGGATCTAAACACTTCATGTGGCGAACAAGGGAGTACTTAAGTGGATTTTTTTCCAATAGCTTCACAACTAGCTTTTGCAAAAATATTCGGCATTCCATTCTAAACTCCATAAGTTTGCGTTCACTAATGTTCTTAGCACTTAATTCTTTCAATACCTTCTCTGTTTGAAACCCAACATCAATTTCTTTATAGTGACAACACTGAGATGCATCTGTAAGGTCTACTTGTAACAGCTTTAAGGCAGAGTTAGCTTCTGCCATTACAGTTCTTTTAACAAAGCGATTCATCATATTTCTTAGCATCTTTTCAAGATCTGTGGCCATAAAAGGCATCATTGGCTTATCTGACTGATATGCCTTGAGAAATGGTACCAGCTGTTTTGAAACTGAATTGAAGAAATGTAGTTTAGCCAAAACAAAAGGATCTTTAGTGAAAGTTTTGATAGCATCAAATGATACAGTGTGGGGATTCTTGATGCACTTCTTTTCAACTTGGTTAACATAATTTTCAATGTCTGCCCAAATTTCTAATGCTCGCTCGCAGGCAGGAGTATTTTCTAGCCACCTGTGTGGGCAGAATTTTAATGGCATCTTACTGGCTAAAATTATTTTAGAAAAATCTTCCCTCATTGCAGGTGAATCTTTAAAAAGCCTAAATAATGATGAAAGCAACTTTTGAATTTCCCACCCTGTTGCTGAGGCTCCATGTCGAAAGGCATTGTTTACAATGTGAAGTCCACAGCTCCCTGTGTTTAGGAGTTGGACATTTGAGTCAGCACTAAGTGTTGATTGCAGCATATCAAAAACTTCCAATTAACATTGGGTCCATCCATTGATAACTGCACAATGTTACACATTGGGAGGCACGCCATGCATTCAAGAAATTTTTCCATCATTATGTCTGCACTAGCATGACCCAAAAAAACTGATGACAAATATCTGGTTGAAACTGTTCCTTTTTCCCATAAACGAACATGTATATCCATTTGTTTTGACTGACTAAACTTGTTTAAACTTTCGTCAAACAAAATCACAAAATTTTCATTTTCAGTTTTGACTTCCTGAACCAACACTGATTTAAAGTGAGGTGCCAAACCAAAGCAACAAATGTAGGAACATTTTTTTTCGCCACAGCTGAAGTTTCCAGCAATTCTGCTGTCAGAAAACATTAGGCGGAATAAAACATCATTACCTGCACAAGACCTGTAAGAGTAATGGGATTTAACCACTTTTAAACACCACAATGCTTCTGCTTTAATGGTTGCATTTTTTTCAAGAGGAATATGCAGAGGATTAGATGTGGATGCAATAGGCTGTACTTGTTCATCACTTGATACACATAGCAATTTATCAACAGTTAGTGGAACATTTTTACAGCTTTCTGTCAACATACTATGTTTTTTTTCCTTTCATGTGGCTTCTTAAAGCGGATCCCCCATATTCGAAACATCTATTATTTTAATGGATAAAAATGCATTTTGCAACATGGCAATTGCTTTCATCTTTTTTAATCCATCCAGCATATTTAGGATTTATTAGCCAAAGATCACTAAAAGTACACTTACCCATATTTAATGGGGGGGGGGGGGGTGTGTGAAAAAAATGGGTAAATCAACTGAAACAGTAAATGAAAACCAAAAAAATATCTAAGATCAGGAACCACACAACTAAAAATTGAGAATTTCCCCTGAGTAAGGGGCTACACATGTGACCAATTACTATAGGCCAGATTTTAAGTAATTAAAGAAAAAGGGGTCTTACTGCTATGTTCTTTCCTGCTCCCCCAGCTTTGTCCTTTAGGCAGCCTGGGTTGCAAATGCTTTGGCATTGATTTAGTCTTCATTCAAAACAAGGAAACACCACTTAGTGAAGTTACTGTTTTATGACCTGTATGCCAATCAGTAGACAGTGTTTTGTGCTAAAAGACTGTTACAAAGCATCACCTCTTACAGCTGGGCTCCAAACCAGAGGAAAGGAAATGTTAACAAACACTTAGTGCCTGAGGGAAGCAAAACTTTGTACTGGGTCTCCTCCTCCAAGTCTCAAATCTTTCATACTTACCCAGCTGGAGAGTGGACGTAGGGCTTCAAGCTTGGAGAATGAATACTGCTCTTATATCTATGCCTTTGAATTTAATTTCGACCATTTTCAACAGGGTAGGTTCCTAGGTTGTACCTAACAGCATACTAAAATTTCGCCAAAATCCAACCCCTTTTACGTGAATTATCGTACGGACAAATGGAAAAAACCAAAGCATAAACGTTTCTGCAACCTACAGTTCGAAAGGGTTAGTAATTTCTAAAATAAAAACATAACGAACAGCGTGAAAACTAGCTCATACACAGAATATTTGAAACTACAGTATGCGCTCTCAATTATTAGGGATGATAGGGGGAAGGGAATAGAACTGTCCATAATTAGCATGTTCTCGTTGCGCTAGGCGCTTAAGCACTGCTGAATTCCGTCAGGTCCCCAATGGTCAAATGATTGAAATGTGCTGATGTTCATGGAATGAAATGGTTGATCAGCTATGATAACCGCATAAAAGTTCGAAGGGGGAGGAGGGGGGCGATTTTTTTTTTACTTTATGCAACATTCTACATTACTCCAGTATTTATCTTGTCATCATCAACAATAGCAATGTAACTACCACTTACGATCGCGGATATCGGCCAACTGAAAATCTGCCATACAACTAAGGGATACAACACACAGGTATCATGTTACAGTGTATTGTAATTGAAAAAAAAAAAAAAAAAAAAAAAAAAAAAGATTTCAGAAATTAAAATCGAAAAAAAAAAAACTTTCAGAAATTAATATCATCAAGTCATGGTGTTTCAAAAATCCGCTTTCCTTTGTAATGTTTTTTCTTTTTTACCTGTCGTGTATAATAAAATGGGTTGATTTTTTTATGGAATCAGACGTCCATATGTCTGATTGTCTTAGTCTGATTTCACAAGTTAGCTACTGTGTACAAGTAGACATATTTTTTCAGCTCAAAAATATGTAGTTTTGTATGTATTCACAGTATAACTCATTCCGTATTCCCACAGAACAAAATTCAGCAGATACAAATGAAGAACATCAAGACCCACCCAACGCCATGTTTCCGATTGTCTGCTGTTTATATTCAAGAAATGCGAATATGGATCAATGGTGAATGCAGCAACTATGGTTTTTATTTATTACCAAGAAAAAAAAAAGGAGCCTGAAAGCTGCAAAGCTGAAACGGATATTTCTCCCCTCCCGAAAACATTCCGATTAAGTTCAAACAGCAGGAGCACGCGTCCACGCACACTCAACCTCTGGAATGTCCTGATGGAACGGCTTCTTTTCATTTGGCACATCGCCATAAATCACCACCTGCAGCTCACTGAAGTGTCTTCCTCCTTCACCCTAACTATAGGAGAAAACGTAAAAAAAAAAAATGCTGCCCAATTTTCGACAAAATGACCAAATTTACGTCATAACGTTGCAATTTACTAAAATACGTTTATCTGCTGAATTTCGCCTAAATCCATTGAAAACTTTTTAATTATAGATTTTTTTATTAAAACAGTAACTCAGACATCTGAATAAAAATGTATGTTTGTAATTAAAATAGAGTCCATATCATCACAGAAACAAAATTTAAGGATCACTCTGTTTAAATAAACCATGGCATCTAAAAAAAAATAATTTGCTTGCTTTTCCCGTAATTTATAATTGCCGTTTCTTTTTTTGAATCCGATTTTGCAACGGAAGATTTTTTTTTTTTTTTTTTTTTTTTTTTTTTGCATCTGCTAAAGTTTCAAATGGAATTCGGCGAAATTTGCACTAGAACTTAATTGTGATGTATTTTAACCACTGTAAAAATTTTACTGTGTTATTTTTAAAATTCCGGAAAATGGATTTCTGAAAATATCTCTTAGTCCTTTTGAGCCGTGGAAGTGATAAACAGGCGTTTGCTTTCTTCCCAACCAAGGGCTTCGGATCGGCGCTCCCAGCTGTCAATCAACCGTTGCTATGGTAACACACTTTCTGCTCAAGGCTCACTGTCTAAAGAGGCACACATAATAAAAATTTCCAATGCTAACTTTTTAAGTTTTAAACTGATTCAAATGGAATTTTGGGAGTGAGCTTCTGTAATCCAATTATAGTAAATGTAAAAATTTCAGCCACTTTTGTGAAAAATTCGCAAAGATAGTTTTCTTATTTTTTATCATAAGTAGACGAAGTCTCTTGAGGGTGTGGGCCGGAAGCAAGCGTCTTAATGCAATAAACAAGGAGCAGATGAATGTGTTGTTCAGGCATACTCTTCACTGGTGGATGCCAGCTGACTTGGTAAACACGCGACCCCCTTGCAAATGCTAAATGTCTCTTCTTTCCCCTTCTGTTGTTCTCAGTAGTTGTCGGACGGACATCAAGCTCAGGGCTAGAGAATGCATCAAGCTCCCCTTCCCTAACAGACCTGCTAGTAATCATCCAATTTTATTGCACTGGAAGTAGTGCTTCCCCCCCCCCCCAGCCAAATTAGGATTTGGGCACATCCGAAACTCCACTGTTGCCGGCGGTTTCTTTGAGAACAGAGGAGAGGAACTTAAAAAAATTAAGGGGTAACAGTCAGTAACACGATTTCCTAAAAGGGCATTTTTTTTAAGCACTAATTTCAAATTTCAAGGCTTTTCAAGACAGCATTAAAAAAATACCGTTTTTCCAGGATATTCCAGGCCTTGAAAACGTAATCATGATTTTCCAGGACTTTCCAGGTTTTCAAGCACGCGTGCGCACCCTGTTTGTGTCAACAGAAATTGCACTCAAATAATGATTCATTCTTCTCATTGTCACTTAAAAAGCATGTTTGTATAATGCCATAATCTTTCTGCCACCCAGAAAATATTTTCTGGTTGAAATTAACTATTCCAAGATATTTTTTTTTCTTTTTACATTCTAACAAAGCAGCCACTGGAAATAATTATATCAATTCATCAAATATTTGAATTTGTTGAATTCTTTACGTGGTTATAATTCATGTTATACATACGTCAACAATTCTGTTGTTGCATAATTCACTGTTTCTCACGTTATCATTGAAATGCCCACGGGGAAACGTCAATAATATAAATATATAATAAAAGTTTCAGAATGTTACTCACATTTCGTCATGAAGTTTTCAGGATATTGCAGAGTTTTCTGTAGTCGAAGTCTTGAAATGGATAGTTAAAAAGCTGCATGAATGTGACGAAGTCTTCAAATGGGTAGGTAAAAAGCTGCAAATGATTATCACCATTTTTGAGTAGTTATTTAAAAGATGATTTATGAACGTTAAAAGAACGAAATATTCAGCACCTTATGTTGAAGGTGAGTCGAATTGGTAAGAAAATATCTTGTATTGATGACGGTTCAATACTCGTTTCGCAAAGCATAAGTTCCCATACTAGTTTCAATTACCATTTTGTAATCATCTTCAGTAGGTATAAATGAGGTATTTCTCATTCATGTTGTTTCTTTCTTGGCCACTCATCTCGAATCTACTGGCAGAGTCAAAAGTTCCATGTCGGCAGAACCACCGCGCATTCGGTTTTATTGCGCACCTCACGTCGTGCGTGTTTCTAATTGGATCGTTCGAATTTGCTTCCGATTCCAATTCCTCGGGTGTCGCTATCTTCTGTTTGTTGATAGATTTATATTTTATCTTGTTTCTGCATTTTTTATTTTTATTATGGTCATTTTCTTTTACTTATAAGATGTCTCCAAGCATATGGAAGATCCATTGGGTCGTTATAATTACAATTTGTTTCCCTAGTTTTTTCTATCATCACTGGTTCCGATGTTAAAATTTGATTCTTTGTTTTATGTGATGTTATTAATTTTGCTTCTGGCCAATCTGGGATAGCCCCATTTTCTATGCAATGTTGAATTAAAGATGTTTTGTTCTCTTTTTTGTTCCAGTTGGATATATGCTCTCCCAATTTGGTCTTAAATCTTCTTTTAGTACTTCCGATGTATACTTTATTTTTTTCTTCATTTCCTTTTGTTTCAGTAGAGTTTTTTTGTTGGTATACAGTATACACCTGCTTTATCAAGTATTGATCTTTTTTCACTTCCAGTTTAGTTGTCAATATGGTTTCGTTGTCGATAACTGTTTCCGCTAGTATCATATTTTCTTTTGCGCATTCCTTCTTTAATATATTCGTTAGTGGAGGAATGTAGGGAAATTTACTCGCAAATTTCATTTCAGTCTTATGTTTAGTGTTATTGTTACTAATAGATTTGTTCGTATTTTCAAGTATTTCTTCAATGATCTTTTTTCTGTATCGAAACTTCATAGCAGTTTCGGTTATCCAGTTGATTTCTAAAATTTCTTTTGTTTTATTACATGAGTGGGTTAAAGCTTCTTCTTACATAGAATTGTAGTGCTGATCTTTTATATTTCCACGGATGGCTTGAGTCGATCGGAATAATTGCTGGAATAAACGTTGGTTTTCTATAGACTTCGTATTCAACCATATTGTTGTTTCTAAATAAAGAAATGTCTAAAAATGTAGTCTGTTAATTTCTTTTTCCATAGTAACCTGTATTGATGGATAAAAGCTATTGTATTTTTGTATGAATGCATCAAGGTCTTTTTCAGATTGCTGCCAGAAGATAATATATTTAAGATATGTTGATGATATCCTTAACAGCTTATTTTGATTGAGTGGTTTAATGAGTTTATTTTCAATGTCCTGTAATACTATTTCAGCAAGAAGACCTGAAATTGGGGATCCCATTGGTGCACCTTGTTTTTGTCTGTAGATTTTCGTATCATAAGTGAAGTAAGAAAATCTACAGACAAAAACAAGGTGCACCAATGGGATCCCCAATTTCAGGTCTTCTTGCTGAAATAGTATTACAGGACATTGAAAATAAACTCATTAAACCACTCAATCAAAATAAGCTGTTAATATATTTAAGATATGTTGATGATATACTTATCTTCTGGCAGCAATCTGAAAAAAACCCTTGATGCATTCATACAAAAATACAATAGCTTTTATCCATCAATACAGGTTACTATGGAAAAAGAAATTAACAGACAACTACATTTTTTAGACATTTCTTTATTTAGAAACAACAATATGGTTGAATACGAAGTCTATAGAAAACCAACGTTTATTCCAGCAATTATTCCGATCGATTCAAGCCATCCATGGAAATATAAAAGATCAGCACTACAATTCTATGTAAGAAGAGCTTTAACCCACTCATGTAATAAAACTAAAGAAATTTTAGAAATCAACTGGATAACCGAAACTGCTATGAAGTTTCGATACAGAAAAAAGATCATTGAAGAAATACTTGAAAATACGAACAAATCTATTAGTAACAATAACACTAAACATAAGACTGAAATGAAATTTGCGAGTAATTTCCCTACATTCCTCCAGTAATGAATATATTAAAGAAGGAATGCGCAAAAGAAAATATGATACTAGCGGAAACAGTTATCGACAACGAAACCATATTGACAACTAACTGGAAGCGAAAAAGATCAATACTTGATAAAGCAGGTGTATACTGTATACCAACAAAAAAAACTACTGAAACGAAAGGAAATGAAGAAAAAAATAAAGTATACATCGGAAGTACTAAAAGAAAATTTAAGACCTGATTGGGAGAGCATATATCCAACTGGAACAAAAAGAGAACAAAACATCTTTAATTCAACATTGCATAGAAAATGGGGCTATCCCAGATTGGCCAGAAGCAAAATTAATAACATCACATAAAACAAAGAATCAAATTTTAACATCGGAACCAGTGATGATAGAAAAAACTAGGGAAACAAATTGTAATTATAACGACCCAATGGATCTTCCATATGCTTGGAGATACACCTTATAAGAAAAAGAAGATGACCATAATAAAAATAAAAAATACAGAAGATAAAATATAAATCTATCAACAAACAGAAGATGGCGACACCCGAGGAATTGGAATCGGAAGCAAATTCGAACGATCCAATTAGAAACACGCACGACGTGAGGTGCGCAATAAAACCAAAAACCGAATGCGAGGTGGTTCTGCCGACGTGGAACTTTTGACTCTGCCAGTAGATTCGAGATGAGTGGCCAAGAAAAAACATGAATGAGAAATACCTCATTTATACCCACTGAAGATGATTACAAAATGGCAATTGAAACTAGTATGGGAACTTATGCTATGGGAAACTAGGATTGAACCGTCATCAATACAAGATATTTTCTTACCAATTCGACTCACCTTCAACATAAGGTGCTGAATATTTAGTTCCTTTAACGTTCATAATTAAATAACGACTCAAAAATAGTGATAATCATTTGCAGCTTTTTACCTACCCATTTGAAGACTTCGTCACATCCATTTGAAGACTGTCACATTCATGCAGCTTGTTAACTATCCATTTGAAGACTTCTTACCTATCCATTTGAAGACTTCGACTACAGAAAACTCTGCAATATCCTGAAAACCTCATGACGAAATGTGAGTAACATTCTGAAACTTTTATTATATATTTATATTATTGACGTTTCCCGTGGGCATTTCAATGATAATGTGAGAAACAGTAAATTATGCAACAACAGAATTGCTGACATATGTATAACTGGAAATAATGTTTTCTGCCATAATTAATCTACATGCTACCTCACAGGGCATTTTCTGGATGTAACAAACTGATTCCACGAGTGCAAGTAAGGAGACTGGCCCAAGACTAAAAATGTATGTTAGTATTTTATAGGCTCTCTCACTTTATGAGCCTTCTCTAAGAATTCATTCAAAAAATATCCTAAGCACTAAGGGATGGAGATTAGGGTTGGTGGCATAAACACACAAGATAAAATGAACATCCCAGTTGGTCAGCTGTAACTGAATGGCAGCTAAATTATACATTCCCAGAATGAAGCAAAAGTCTTCAAGCTGATATAGTGCAGAAGACATATTCATCTTAGGACTGACAGAGAGAAATGGAAAGTAGCGAAGAGTAAAATCCGGACAAGATTGTGGCCAGCAACACTGGACCAGCTGGTTGTGAGAGAGAGATCATCATCACATCCCACCACCACCAAGGTGCAAACAGAAAGTGGCAGAAGAGGGCAGGAGGTAGCCACATCTTCCCCACTTATAGCGAGTCAAGTTTAAGCAAGTGGCACTTGGCTGTTCATCAACCATTTAAGAGGTGAACCTGGGAGCTACCTGCATCAGCTGAAAACAGCCAGTGTGTGCGCATCACTGTGTCAGTACCTTTCTTTTCTTTCGATTGGAGGTTTAACGACCTTCAATCGAAAGAAGGAAGAAAAAAACCACTATGAGCAACTCAGTGGGCTATATGCAGTCGCTCGTTGCTAATTTAGGGCCACCGACTCCAGGGAAGGGAAAGAACAACCCAGTGCCGTAACACAAACACAACATCCATGCCTCACCGGAATCCAAACCCACACCCATCTCGGACGAATGATCAGAAGCCATCGTTTAGGCCACTGTGCCACCTGTGTCAGTATCACTCATTGTGTGTGTGTGTGTGCTGCCAACCTGCTAAACAATTATGGAATATATTATGGAAGAAGTTCACATATACTAAGTACTCAATTTGTTGGCATGCTTATATTATCCAAATTGGATTAATAGCAAGAACTGAAACAGATAAAAATTCAGTAGTCAGAGATCGTGCCCTATAAAAAGGCACCTACCCATCCAACATTGAATTGTAAAGTTCAAGAAAGTTGACAGACTTCATTGATGAACTAGAAACTGAAATCTTAACCTAAATTCATTAGCAAGGGACAATTAATGCCTCCCTATATTTTGGCAAAGTTCATTTAAGGGATGTTATCACTGTTTTCTTTATGTTTTAATTATGTTAATTAGCATTCCGAGGGGTGATGAAAGGCTTATGAGCAGCCGCACAACCACGGTAACCTATGGAATGAAGTTCTCTGCGAATGGTACGTGTACATACAGAGGTTTCAGCATTTTTACTCACCTGTACACTGAGGTCTTGTGCAGCACTCCATCGATTAGCTGTAACGACTCTCCTGAGGCTTCGACATTCTCTATCACCAATTTTTTTGGTCTGCCGGTACATTTTGCTGCTTCAGGCACGCCATGTGTCTTCGACTTATTCAGTACATTCAAACCAGTTGACTTAGGTATGTTTAAACGCCTCTCGGTTTCTCTTATGGACAATCCACTAATATAATACCCAACAATCTTTTCTTTCTCAAAGTCAGTTCTCTCCCGCCGCGACATTTTCACACAACCTCACAGTGCGATATGATTGCGGTCAGCTACAGGCTTGTTTTTATACCGTTTGCAGCTGTACCATGCATTTTAACCATGCAGTGAATCTGTTCATTTGCTTTTGAAGGGGTGTCCGGTGACTTTTGTCAATATAGTGTATATACACTCACAGACAATGAAATTTGCCACTAAGAAGGAAGCATCAGATTAAATTGAAATTTTATGGATGTAATGATACAGATGAATGATACACATGATGGCAAAAACAGAGCTGCAAAACAATTACAGAGGGATTTGAGGCACAGAGTTTGGTCATCTTCAATAGCGCATCGCACCGCCTCGTGTGACTATACATGCTGCAATACGGTCTGGAATGGAGGCGAACAGACGCCTGATGTTATCCTGCCGCAGACTGGCCCACACATGTTGGACGGTGTTGCTCCAAATCCCGGAAAGTGAGGCACGGCGGCAGCTGGTGTTTCAACTGGTCCCACACATGCTTGATAGGGGACATGTCCAGGGAGCGGGCAGGGCATGGAAATGTCTGGACATGACGTAGGCAGTCCTGGACTGGGCAACCCGAGCAGTGTGCAGGCTGGCATTATCCTGCTCGTATAGTGCACCTGGAATCCCGGCCAGGAATGGGAGCACATGGGGCCGTAGGATCTCATCCGTGTAGCGCTGGCCTGTCAATGATCCACGTACCACTACTATAGCTGATCGGCTATCGTACATAATGGCTCCCCAGACCATAATATGCCTGCAGTGGGGGAGGAGTGGCACTCAATAGCGAGGTTGGGATTGTGCAGATGACCCGGGAACCTCCACACCTGGACACGATGATCATCTGTCCCCAAAACGAAGCGGCACTCATCGCTAAACATCACACGTCGCTCTGGCCTGACACCACTGCACACAGAGCCAGCAATGTTCCGGTGTTAATGGCAGTACATGTAAGGGGCGCTGGTATCGCAGATTCGCTCCTGCAAGGCATCAAGAAATGGTTCGTGGGCACATAGGAGCTGCTGCATCTGCGTGTATAGTGGACCTGGCCCCCGTGGGATCCGTTCCTGCCTGGTGCACGATCCGACGATCCTCTCTATCGCTGGTCTTAATGGTCTGTCCGGAGCTGCTTTGCAGTGTGGCAGGGCCGTCATGTGTCCACTGCTTCCAACACAGGCAGATGGTATGGTTAAAACGATCCGTGTGGTGGGCTATACGGTGTGCCAACCACCCTGCGGTTTTCAGCCCGATGATCAGGCCTCTCTCAAAGTCCGTAAGTTGCGAAATCAACGTCTCTGGCGTTTACCCAGCATTTTTGTCACTCTGTACTCTTGCCTGCGTCGGCCGGTGCTTTTCGCTTTCACGAGGCATCGACTACACACCAGTTCATGCTCACAGGGCCACCAAAGGGTGTGCGGTCATGTGCACTCGCACCAAACATGGATAATTTGCATACCAGCACGCACTTGAGTTATTTGCAAAGTTTCGCTGTTGTAGTATGTTTTCTTCTAAGTGCACAAATTTCATTGTCCATGAGTGTGTGTGTATACATACATACAGGGGTTGTGCTGGCTTTTCTAAAGTTTTTGTCTAATTTAGTTGCCAAATTCAATTTGTTTTCACCAAAGTGTCATAACAGTACGAAAGGCAATCGCAAAAGCTTTTTTCCATTGCCAAATTTATTTATTTTCGCAAGTTGCAAAGAATGCAATCAGCAGCGCGACCCCTGTATGTGTGTGTGTGTGTGTGTATATATATATATATGTGTGTGTGTGTGTGTGTTCTTAGATTTTGAAATTATTGATCATATGAAGAAAACAGACTATTTTGGATTCCTTCAGAAACCAAAATGCTTTAGCCTTCTCCTCCGATGCACATTCTAGACTATGTGAACTGGAAAAGCATCATCAAAGTGTACACTGATCCAGGATACACCTTGAACCAAATATATAACTTTATCAAAAAAGCCAAAATCAAACACTTTAATCTTTGTATGCTGCAGCTAGGCTACCTGGGCTCAATTCTATACACGCCATGTTTTCTACCAACTCAAGAAGGCATGCAAGAAGATGAACTATAGTGTCAGCATAAGGTCTCCTGCATCTTTATGTACCATACTTAAAGAGATATACTGACAAATCCCCTTTCCAACAAGGCATGTGTTTATGTGATCCCCCTACAAAATCCAGACAGCTCCAGATTATACTTCATTGGAATGACCAAACATTTGTGTAGAATTAGAATCAACGAGCATAAAACAGACACAAAGAACACTAAAGTAACCATGGCCCTATACAGAGAAGTCAAATCAAAGCCTGCTACTCCTATGTGGGATAATATGAAGAAATTAGCTCTCTACTCCACCCCTAAAACTAATACCCATTCAAGAAACCTTGGGGATTATTACCAACAGTGGCGTTTGCAATGGTAGCATTTTTCCAGAGTTGCCACAAATCTGAAACCAGTTCTTCAAACAATGTTGCTGTCTTTACAAGGTACTGTGTGCCTAACCAACATGACATCATGTCTTTGAATAAAGATTACGTTCGCATCTATTTGTTTATTGTCTAGTCAAGTCACCATGTTCAAATTGTTGAAGCATTCTATTATTCAGATTGCAATTTTCAGTCTACCTTCCTTGGAAAAGCCACCTGGTTGATGATTTGCAAATGCTTGGAAACATTTTTTATGCCAATAAATTGGATTACTAGTGTTTTGGTGAAAAAAATAATTTATTTATTTTGAGTATATTGAATTGATTGTTATTTATTAAAAGCGTTACTATATTTATGCTGGTATTGCAATTTGAATATGGAAATTATAGAAAATTTTATTTGGGAGATGGGTGGATGCATTTCGAAACAAAAATATTTTCTAAGTATTAGAAGGCCATGAACATCCTAAACAAAAATGCATCTGAAAATTTACATTCCACAAGAAGTTATTGGAAAGTTTGCGTTGTTTGTGTTTACGCAGAGTTGAGTCACCTGAAAGTGCAAAAATAAGTGAATATTGTTGCATGTGTATGAAAATGTCACTATAAGTCCTACGATAAAATGTACTCGTTCAATAACAACTTGTGGAGGCGGTGAAAGTCAATTTAAAAGGATAGGACAAAAATTGCAGTTATGAAATACCTTATAATACCAGGATTCGGATCGATAGCCTTAGTCAAGCTAAGGTGGAGTACATGGGCTCAAGTCATGGAAGACAACAGCACACAAAATTTTTCACACTGCACTCATTTTGAACTTTTTTTGAAAGGCTACTGCCTGTATTTATTATTTTTCTTTAAAAACTTAACAAGTTAATTTTAGTGGACAAACAGATGGTATTTCCTTTTTTTTTTTTTTTTTTCTTAAACACAGCAGTATAAAAACAGAATCTCAATTTTCTTTCTATTTCTCTTTGGCCACTGGCCTTATGAACAGCACAACTTTACTTATTTCAACACAGTTGGTTTGAACACTAGGCTTTGCATTTATGCCTCCAAAATCATACTATGATTCACATGGTTTACACACTGTATGCATCCAAAATTCCACTACGATTCACATAGCTTACACACAAAAAAAAATTACTGTATTCTTTTGAATTCCACCAGGTGGACAAGTTCTGTTCTTTTGAAACGTACTCTCTTCTCTCTCACCTAGTTAGCTCAATGACAAATTTACAACTTTACACTTATTGATTTAAATTTACAGCACTTAAACAATCTTAGCAAACTCCGCAATCTCCCAGACCAGATTCAAAGACTTCAATTAAATTTACAGTTATTTTAAGAGCTACAAATTATACATTAACCAAATCTACTATCAGCAAGTAAACAAACCAAGTAAATTATCTTCAAAACAGAATTTACACTGAGCACAAGCATTAATTAACATTACATAACCTATAGAACTACCCTGAATGAACCTACTTCACTTATAAAGAAACCTCACTAACTAATCTAAAAAATTATCACTATTCATAACATCACCATAATTCAGAAATTCAAACAATCTTCTTGCACTAGCTTGCTCATAAAAATCACCTCACTCTGCACTTCACATAATAGCTCAAGATACTTAATAACTCTATACTGTAAACAAAAGCTCAAAATACCAATTAACTAAATTTCCAAACCAAATATCATGCTCACTAACACTAACAACCAGAATTTAGAATTTACATCCCTAGCACTACAGCAAATCATAAACAAATAAATTTAGATACTTTAAATCACCAAACAAACTTAAATTTAACACCTGCAGTGAATTACTGAGGTAGCGGTGAGGCAAATACTCTCAGTTCAGACACTACCCTGGGTTTTGAGAACCAACACAGGAAGAAAATACCAGTCAGGCTGAAGGCGTGAAATTGGGTCGTGAATCCAATTTCAGCCTATGCAAAAGGAAAGGAAAAATCCTCAAGTGCGACACATCATCATCAGGCACAGAATTTCCTCTAACATGATCTCGCCACATTTCTTGAAGCAACGCTCGACCGACCCTCGCTGGCAGTACATATCTCCGTGAGCAGCGAAACTACTGGGGGGGGGGGGGGGTTGAAGACAAGTTTTCCCCCAAAAACCACGTCCTCAAGGATCTCCCTTTTCGAACCAATGCATGATCCCACCTTGATCAACCACGCCTGCAAGAGCCAGTCGTACTTCAACCCTAAATACTCCAGGCACATCCGGCCCAGAACCAACACAACTATATCCCAGGAAAAATTCACTTATCTCTCTATATATCCCAAGAAATCCTAAATCACAATATCCACATGTATCCCAGGAAAAATCACTTATCTCTCTATATATCCCAAGAAATCCTAAATCACAATATCCACATATATCCCAGGAAAAATCACTTATCTCTCTATATATCCCAAGAAATCCTAAATCACAATATCCACATATATCCCAGGAAAATTCACTTATCTCTATCCACATATATCCCAGGAAAAATCACTAGCAAGGAAATTCTTCTGCACCATGGCAATGCGCAGGTCCACTGCAGACAATAACATTGACCATTTACATAACCCACTAAATATTTTCACCTTATTGAAAATTAAAATTACATTTAGACTTTTAACCTTATAGTAAAAACAAGAAAATTTAGGCCAAAGAAAAGAACAATTAATACTGGAACTGGTGAGCAAAAGTGTGTCTTCTCAACCCATGATGTTCATTCTTTTTGTGAAATACTAAACTTGAGAACAAAAAATACTTTAACATCTATTCTGCACATATCGCATCCTGGTGAAAATTCCCTACTCAGAGCCCTCTGCCCTAGGACAAGTTCCCGGTTTGCCCTAAGATCACCCCTTTCCAATGGGAGATTAACACTCATCTGGAGCATGTAAAATACTGGTCCTCAAATAACACACCTACCATCTCAATTTCGACACTCAACACTCCAAGAATGTAAACAGCACTTTAGGTTTCCAATTTCATCACACTATAATATGTTCCCAAAATTCCAATATAAATCATCCCATAATTTATCTTCACTCATAAAAAAAAAAAATAACTCAACGCTGTAAAAGACTAGAGAGAAATGTTTACTATTATTTTATCACCCACGACATCACAATAACACTGCTTTTCAATTATCACATGCCCAACTAAACTATTATCGATGCACCAAAGTTCACTGTGCCCAACTATTAAACTAAATTTTTCCGATACATTAAAATTTACTGGCCTGGGAAGTTGCTAAACTACCAGACATGACAACACAAAAAAAGCATAAATGAAAACATTTTCAACTCCCCTCTCTTTTTTTCTTTCTTTTTCTCTGAACTCACACCTGAGGAACCAATAAATCCTAATTTTGAAAGCTGAACGACAACACAGCCATAATCAGAGGCAAAAAAAAAACTTGCTCTTTTTCTTTTTGTTTCTTATGCTCAGCTCAAAGTTTAGGTGCCCTGCGTGGGATGTTATATATCAATACAGAAAGATATGGACTAAAACATTACCTTTGAGCTGGCGTTCTTTTTTTTCTTTTTTTTTTTTTTTCACCACAGCTTACAGTCCTGGCACAACCACAGTCTCGTTAGTATTTCTTTCTTTTCTTCCTCCCAGTTCCCTTCCTTAAACGGTTAATAGCCGAGGTAACCATTTTCGAAACTTCGGGATGAGATGGAACCTTTATTTATTTTTTTTTTTTTTTCTTCGGCCTTTGAAGCAGGCCTCCTTTTCGGAGTAGCAACCGAAGGGGAAGCTGTAGAGGCTGGGCCCATTCTTTCCGGGATTTCCATAAGGGAGAAGGCATGTCCCCCTTCAGCCAAGAACTTTCCACTAACGACATTGTCCCAGCCTGCCGCCATTTAGTTTTTCAGGGCGAGGTTCTCGGCCGGCGGAATGCCGCTTTAACTGCGTTCTACATCGTCAAAATTTTCAATAGGCAGCCCAGATCCAGAGTGTCCCCTTGTGGTGGACTGGTGGTCAGCAAAAACAGTCAAGAAAAACCACTTTTTTTCCTGTGGGTACTCTCCCACCAAAAGGCTAGGAGAAAAACTCCGCCGTCCTCTCTCTCTCTGATGGCCAGCAAGAAGACAAGAACAAAGTGACTTCTCTCAACGGATAAAACTCTGGGGTGCTTGAAACCGCTGACCCCTCCCATTGGTCGAAACTTCAGCCTAGCAACTCACGGCTTCCCAACGGAATTTTCACTCCCACGCAAGCCAGGGGTGACACTCTGACCTTCACACGTGTAGACCAAGCTCTTTTTGACCCTGAGGTCTAAAAATAGATTCTGTTGCTGAATTCCCTACCCCAAAGACGAAAAGTTGTTGCACTTTTGGCGACTTTTTCTCGACGTTTGGAAACAGGAACGCAAAATGGCGAATTCTTGCTTTGCAGACAATCACTAATTTTAATTTTCTTTCTCTCTCGTTCCGTGATGTTAAACTACAATTAATTTTGATTCTCTGAGCTGCACACCTACTCGCCTTTTCCTATCGCGATAAAAGAACAGATAAAATTAATTATTTTCAAAAGCCCAAAGTCAGTTAAATCAAATATTATTCTCTTCCTCTTTTTTTTTTTTCTTTCCAACATGAAATTTTGTTTTCCTGGTTGTGACTAAGACAAGCGAATTTTGCGCATGAATTCCCCTGCCTTTCAACCAGGAATTTTCTTCTAACGTATGTCATGGGAGAAAATTTTTGCATTAATTAATCTCCGATAAACCAACAGAAAGATTGATCAGGTCTCTCTGAAATTCACCAGAGGTTAAAATTTTCGCCATGACACTAGCATAGTTTTACTATTTGGTGTATAGTTGGTGTACAGTTCCTCGTTATTGAGTTTAAATTTGTACACAAGATCCTTCTTTTACTTCTCACATTCACTTAACAGAAAAAAAATTCTTAACTATTTCCACCAAATGATGTTTTACTTTAATGTACACATTTTGTACCTACCATTTCCTGCAGCAATTTCATTGTTGACTGAGAAGTGGTGCAGATTATGATTTTGCAGCTTTTGTTTAAGTAGTGGCCAGTGTCAACTTTGGAGACTGCACCGATACAGCATTCTGCATCATGAAGATTGTACTTTGCCCATTCATTTCTTTCAAGGAATGCTACAATGTCTTCACACACTGCTGCTCGAACTTAGTAGCTTACCCTCAAGATTATGCAAATAATGCTGGTTGGTTGGTTGGTTGATTGATTGATTTTTATGGTGCAAGGGCTGTGTTTGGCCAAAGAGTGCCAGATACAAGACCATCAAAGAAAGATATTTAGAAATGTGGTATAAGAGAAAACCTGGCTGATGTCATAAAAGTGAAAAATGAGAATAATGAAAAGTGTAAAAGCTAGATAAGTTTAAAAAAAGTTGATTGGAAAACATCATGCAAAATATGTCTGCTCGGGCCCTGGGGTCGGCACTCCCCATCAGCTGGATGAACAGCTGTCCCTGCGGTGACATCGTACAAAACGAAAAGATCAGATGTTCATTCACAAGGTCAGTTCGGGCCGTGGGGCGCTACTCCCCAAATAACTGGAAAACCAGTCATCCCTGGGGGGGGGCAAATAATGCTGTTCTAGTCTTTGTGTAAAGAAGTTTCTCTGCAGTCAAAGCAGCAGATGTTTACTTTATCACCACACGCACCTTGATTTCTAAAGCAAAAGTTTATCCAGGTTTTTCTTTTTGGAACCCATTCAAAAAAATTTTTAAACCATTATGTGAATTTATGTAATAGTTTTGTGAAATATTAAGTGAATTTATGAAGATTGGGAGGGATTCGTGGTTATAAATAACCTACGTAAAAATGTAAGGTAATAAAGGGATGCAATGTTTCTTATAAAAAGTTTCATTGTGTCAGACCAAATGAGTTAAGGCTATCTGTTGCATTCATGAGCTCCCAGAGTGGGGCATTACAGGCCTGAGGGAAGGGATAATAAACATTTGAATAACTCTTAAGTGCTGCATTTTGGACCCTGGTGTTGGAGAAGGAGAATAAAGCTTTCACTTTTGAGCTTTGAAAGTAAGTGAAAGCAGTAAATTTAACTAAAATAAGCTATTAATGGGCAAATTTTTTAATTAAAAGAACAAAACGAAAGCATGATCACACAAAGTGCAGCATTATGGGCTTCGAAAAAAATGAAAAAAAAAAAGCATGAGTCTCTCCTATCTTGAGAATTAAAAAAAAACAACAGTATATATCTTATTGAGATGTTTTTGTAAGCAAAACAAATTACATCACTGAACTCCCAGTGTGTGTTAAAGAATTAAAAATACATTTTCATTTCCTAGCTTTAAATTGAAAGTAAGTGGTAAATATAACAGACTGGAGGCCAAATAATATTAAAAATACTGCACTGTGAGTTCCTGATGGCCATTTTTGTAGAATAATTCCAAGAAAGTGCCAGTTTTAAATGAAAGGAAATTGTGAAGCTGCTACTCCAGGCACGACATGATTTATGAAGGAGAAGTTTTAAATTAAACTACTTTGTGAAAATGTGAAAACACTGTACCAATTCTCCACACAAAACATTGCACCATCCAGCATTTTGGTGTGACAGATCTTGGCCTTACTTGGTGACAAATCATTGAATAGTATATTAAAATTGATACTTAGAGCAATGCAATATTTTTTTCCCTCATTTTATCTAAGTTGTTTTTAAGTGACAGGCCCTCACAAGTTAAATATGTTGAATGAAGTGATATCCTGGGCACACTGCATACATTTTTAGCCATGCACTGCTGTGTCTTTAAAAGTACAGTGAAACCTTCGAATAAAGCTCACTGCTCAGACTGGGAGAAAGTGACCATTGTTGGGAGGTGGCCATTGTTCAGAGGTTAGGCGTAAGTTAACATTGCTAGGCTGTTGCATTTGTGTAAAAGCAGAATACATATATGAAGAAAAATATATGTGCAATATAGAAAACGTTGCAGTGGGTTTTTTTCCAAATGCTGACTGTTGAATAAAACTGAATATAATAAATAAGTAATTCATGGTGTAGAGGATTTTAAGAAAGCAGTGTCTGACATCTGGTCTAAAACAGCCCTTAGAAATAGCAAACTAGGAGAATAGGATTAGGGTATACTATAGGAAATTAAAACACAAAAATGTTAGATAGTAAAGCGTAACTGCAGTTAGCTGGCTGCGCACTGTGAAGAAGGAATAGAGCCCACAGGTACCACACCAAGAAACATCACCTGACCCCAACGGGCAAAATTCTAGGCCCCATCAACCACCCCCAAAACCCCCGGGGGCAATTGAAGCATGCATGAAAGCTGCAGCTCGCCTCACGTAGGACTAAACTTTTAAATCCTTTCTTTTCACTTGAGCATACCACTGTATCAGCTGTACTAATAAATATTCTTTGTCCCTATCTTATCCCTCTTGCTGAAGTACCAAAAGGGACAGGGTGTCTATTAGATCTCCTTCTGGGCGGACTGGGGTGTCTGTTGACCGCTATGAAGACATTTTATTGTTCAGAGGTTATTTAATGCTAATCCTATGGAAGCTGTTCGGTACCAACCAAAATTTGCAGTTGCTTGGAGGTGTCCGTTAATGGAGGTTTCCTGTATAACTTTGGTATCATACCATAAAACATCTCAACATAACTAAACAATCAGAAAGGCCAAACACTTACCTAAAATTTCTTGGCTTCATTCCTGTTATAAACTTCGTGCACGTTAAACGAGAACATTTTGTTATGCAGCTGGCCTTTTAAGGTTGAAACTTTCATCATATCTGCTCACAGGTTGTTGTTACTATAATTCTTCAGGACATGAAACATTCATATTTTATTCACAGGACAGTAAAAAACGCTGAATTCTGACTGCTGTTTGACATGTGTGATAGCTCATAAACACCAGATGCAGACTCTATTACGTGAGTGTTGTCGACCTTCATTACGCCCTTTTCTTCCTTTTTTTTTTTTTTTTAATTGTATTTCTCTCCTTCCTTCACTCTTCAATCATCAACTTGCCTTTAAAATTCACAATTCTAAAAACGGTACTCAATTCTAAAACACATACCCATACACCTAATAAATACATACATCACACCCATATTCAATTCAATACCTATTTCACATCATACTATTTACATACCTCATACTAACACATTAATGACTTGCACGTAAATAGTGCACTTTTTTAGTGCTTATTGCCTATGAAGATGCAAATAATATGATCTCAATATAATCTGAAAATTATGCAGATCTATGTGCCCAAAGATTTTACTATGTTAACTGATTTACCACTAACTCAAAATATTTTATAGGGATTTACCTTCAAAATATAACACTGCAGTAGTTCAATGACAAATAAGTCTTTAAAAAACACTTCGGTTTACTAGGAAATAAAAATTGTTAAAAAACACAAATTTTTTTACTTTATACAATCTTTCGGAACGGCATGCATTTGACAAAACATACAAACAAAATCCCCAGTGTAACAAGATTGTAATATTCAAATATCCTCCCCACCAACTCTAAAAGATAGCTGGATAGAAAGAAAATGCAACTACCATTCTGCAAATGAATTCCCGTTCGTAATCAAGAAATACAGATCCCATTCAAGATGAATCAAACACTTGGTTAGTTAAATATCTCAGTTGACTACAAAGTCTAAAAGAATTAATTACTTTTCCAATACTAAGCTTAATAATTTACCCGCTGCACCAAAAACAACAGTTATAAATAATTACTGTTCCTCAAACTGTATAGTGTTTTTGTACAATTGTCAGGTAGATCTGGTTTAATTACATAAAGCATTCCATACATGTTCACAGTGTTACAATTATGGGAAGTTTAGAAGATTAAACAAACAGAAAGGAGATACTATACCTCACTAAATCCTACTGCTGTTGCTCAAGTTGCAACCTCCTTTGAAATGCAACCGTTTCCTCAAACACCAGTTCCTTCAATCGTTCTTTTGGAAGATCATCAAGTTCCATTTCAAACTTGAATGGCTCCTCAGCTACAGGCTGGAAGAAATTAAATTTTCCTATATATCGTGAAAACTGATGAGAGCACAGAAGCATCTCAAAATTTTCAATTAGTCAAAATATGCATTAAAATACACTGTATACAGATGTTACAAACACATCTTCTGATAAAAGTTTCAAACCTAAACTGGTGATCAAATTTAAGGCAATGAACGTGAAGGCTGCATCAACAATGCTGGGGCAAAAGAAATTTCCCCAAAGTTATGTCACCCGAAAAACAGCAAATAATATTTTATTAAATAAGTTTGCAAGTAGTTCATAAAAATGCTCCCATGCGAGAAATTCGCAGGAGCAATGCACAAGCCAAATACACTGCTGCTCATAATTATAAGGACACCATAAATACTGGTGATACACAACACAAAATAACTGCAAGAACAGGAAAACCTTATATTTATGTAATTGATGAGACAACATAGCAGAAACATTATTCTGTATTTGTTTTTTTTTTCATTATAATTACAAGAAACAAAGCAAATGCCATTTGGACACAGGTCCAAAATTATAAGGACAGCTTGCCCTTCCATGTGTAAACATAATTAATTTTACAATATTATTACCTTTAATAGGTGGTACGGCCACCTTTGTTCTTTAGACACTGAACTATTCTGTTAGGCATACTTTCAACGAGTTTCCGAAAATACTGAGGGGCTGCTATGACTTCCTTTTCTAACTCAGGAACAGTGGAAAATTGTCTGCCATTAGCATATATCAATCTAGCCATTGCACTCTTAACATTTTCAATGATGTTCAAGTCTGGAGAATTGGGTGGCCATTTCAGAACACGAATGTTATTGTCCGAAAACCATTGTTTACAAACTCTCGATGTGTGCGATGGGGCATTGTTCTGCTGAAAGATGAAATTATCCCCACCTTAAGGTCACGAATAGGCCAACAGTTGTTGATCTAACACTTGGATATATCGTTCAGAATTCATACTTGATGGAATCAGGACTAAATCGGTCTTCCCATTAGCAGAAACACCACCCCAGAACATTAACGACGGACCACCTTGATGTCGCCTCAATATCACATCTTGTTCTTTGCGGAGATCATGTTAGTAATAATGTAGGCCCGTCAGGGCCCTCTAATTTAATTTTTTTTTTTTTTTTTTTTTTGTCAGAAAAAATAATTGTATCCCACTTTATGTTTTTCTGCATCCACTGAAGTACAGCTATGTTCCTCATCTCTTTATGTCTTCTGGTGAGAGTGGGTCTCACTTTTGTTTCAAGTATTTCACGACAGTTGAGCTGTGCAGCACACGTCAAATAGTTTGACGGGAAACATTGACAGGTATGGAGCCAGCAATTTCTTTACAAGACATTTTTTCCCTGGTTGCCATGGCCATGATGCGCCGAAAATCCGTTGACGACAGCTTTCGTTTGCGACCGGAATGCTTTGTAACGGATCCCTTGATACCTCTTTTCCTTTTCATTGTATTTTCTACCGCACCTTTTGACTTTTTAATTGCAACAGCCATCTCACAATATGATTTCCCTTCACCGCGAAGTTTCCATATCTTTCGAACCTCTACTGCAGTTAACTCCTTTCCACGAGGCATTCTGTTTGTTATTACACATAACGACATATGCAGTGTTTTCGAGAACATGTTAACCTACGCAAACATTGCTCTTATTTGCATAACACATGCATGTCATGGACGTTTATTTGTTATTCTTGGAACTTCTTTTCATGTCCTTATATTTATGGGCACCTTAAAAAAACGTAAAAGTTATTTTACTACCTTTATAAAAGTTGTCTGAGGTTCCAAATCTCATGTTTGAAACTCGTGTAGGTTCGGTATTGCAAGTCATGTGCATAATTGCGTCAATGTGCGATTCCTGTGCACTTATCTGCAAAATACGACTGTCCTTATAATTATGAGCAGCAGTGTACATACATAAATATGGAAATTATGCAAAAAATATTTTTCACAAGTACATGGAACTACAGTATTATTAGCACAACCATCAGAATAGGCTGTATTGCATAGTTTACTGTTCAACATGTAACATCATACCAGAAAATTTGAAAATTACATCATCCGGAGCGAGAATCGAACCTCTGCCTTCAGATTTTCATTTAAGAAATGGGGAGATGCAGGTTTAGTTCCCGCTCTAGGGTGAGATAATTTTCAAGGTTTCTAATATGTTTTTACACGCTGAACAGTAAACTAAGCAATTCATTAAGGCTTTTCTGATTGCCAGGCTAATAATCCTGTACATATATAAAGACTTGAGAAATGTTTGCCTGTTAAGTCTTGTGAAGATCAATGTAGTCTTGTACCATTTTGAATAGATGGCAAAGCCATCTCAGAGATTTGTTGAGACATCTATGACAGCAATCATAAGCTGAAGTAGCCATGACTAATTACATTCTGTTATTAGATCCTGTGCAGGCAGTTTAAATATCAAAAATTCTCCTAACAGCCTGGACAAGGATGTTATGTGACTTCAGCACAAGATGACCATCATCCATCATTAACAGTGAGAGGTCCCACAGAAACTACATAATACATAAATTTGTGTCAGCACTCATTTTATCTGTTAGATACATTGTACCATGGCAGAGTTTACAGAAAGCTTACTAATGTTGGGGGCCTATATGAAAGACAACCTGTTGTGTCTTTTGATTCCAGCCTACAGAATTGCTCACTTAAGATGGTGTCACCAACCATGTCAACTGGACCCATCAAAAATAATGGGCATATGTGAGTACAGATTCAGTTTGCAAACTAATTTTCAGAAGATATTTACATGAAGAAAACCTGGAACAAGATTCCTTCCCACCCTCAACATCCAAGAAAGTACTGGATTGATAGTCTGGGCTGATGTATACACCAGTGTGGCAGTACACCTCTCCACAAGAAAATCAGCAACATTCGACTAGCGTTAGATACAGAGGTGAGACCCTGGATAATTACAGTTGCTTTTTCAAAAGTACAGAGGGTGCAGGATTTCTTTTCATAGATGACAATGTCCAACCTCACAGAAATTTGCTGGTGAATGAATAACTGGTACATGAAGATACATCCATAGGGATTGGCTATCATGATCACAAACCTGAATCCCATGGAACACATCTGGGATACTGTACAAAGACTGATTACTGCTCACTGCATCCCTCCTATATTCTTCTGTGAGCTATGACCTGCTTTGCATAAGGCATAGAAATCACTGTGACAGACTTTTCCAGACAGCTTGGCAAGCAATTGTCAGGCATTATATAGATTTCTGCCACACAACACACTAAGGGAAATGGAGATATTTTTTTCCATTTGCATGAAACATGTGATGTACATTTCCCTTTTATTTAGTTGTGCTTTAATATAATTCTGTATGCTTGGACTTTTTTTTTTTTTTTTTTTTTTGGCTTCACAATGACACTTCATATTACAGTAGACCTATAACTAACTGTCACTTCATTCTTCCTACCAATGTCTTTGTTGCTTTAGTCTTAAATCAGTGTAGTATGCAGAAAGCATTTCAAAGAATTTTAGAATGCACAGTCAGTGGTTTTTTAACAACTAAAGATTTCCTACGCAATATTTTGCTAAAACTGGGCTTGTTCCCAGATTTCAAAAGAAAGAAGATGAGGGTAGGCCTTTCTTTTCAACCAAGATTTAATATACTCTGTTTGAGAAGCAGATGAAGAAAAAGCATGTTTTACTCAAAAAATTTGTATTCTATTCCCTCCGTAAAGAAGGAATAATATACAAAAAAAAAAAAAAAAAAACATGAAAAACTATTTTAACTTTTGTCCTTGGCTATACAGTAAAACATCATACACTGACGAATAAAAAAAAAAATCCCAACACCAAGAAGGGGTTGTGTTAGATAAACGACAGTTGGTAGGCGGTGAGAGTACATCTGTAAGATGACGTCTATGCAAATTTCGCGCTTGGCGCATACGTGTGGCGCTAATAGCGCCCTCGGAACATGCAAAACAGGTTTGCTGTAAATACGCGCTGTAACGTTTGTGAGCGTTAGTTATCGTTGAGATTCGACGTAGGGTGTTGACGTTAGTCAAGAATGCCTTCAAGAAGACGAAGAAGCCATTATCAACAGCTCACGGAGTTTGAACGAGGTCGTGTAATAGGGCTACAAGAATGTGGATTTTCTTCCCGCAATATTGCAGAACGACTTGGCAGGAATGTAGCCACTGTGCACGATTGTTCGCTTCGCAGCGGTGGTCAAGGGAAGGTACTGCCTCAAGAAGACCGGGTTCCGGCCGGCCACGTGGCACTACTGAGAGGGAAGACCGCCATGCATGGCGTATGGCCGTGGCACATCGTACCGCATCTGCGGCAGCAATTCGAGTTGCAGTTGCCACCACAGTGACACAACGAACTGTTACAAATCGGTTACTTGAAGGACAGCTCCGAGCCAGACGCCCTGTAGCGTGCATTCCACTTACTCCAAACCACTGCCGTTTGCGATGTCAGTGGTGTCAAGCTAGAGCTCATTGGAGGACGGAGTGGAGATCTGTTGTGTTTTCTGATGAAAGCCGGTTCTGCCTGGGTGCCAGTGATGGCCGTGTGTTGGTTAGAAGGCGGCCAGGTGAGCGCCTGCAACCAACCTGTCTGCGGCCGAGACACACTGGACCTACACCTGGAGTTATGGTCTGGGGAGCAATTTCCTATGACAGCAGGAGCACTCTCGTGGTTATCCCACGCACCCTGACGGCACAGTTGTATGTCGGTCTGGTGATTCAACCTGTTGTGCTGCCATTCATGAACAGCATTCCAGGGGGTGTTTTCCAACAGGATAACGCTCGCCCGCATACCGCTGTTGTAACCCAACATGCTCTACAGAGTGTCGACATGTTGCCGTGGCCTGCTAGATCATCAGATCTTTCACCAATCGAGCACATATGGGACATCATTGAACGACAACTCCAGCGTCACCCCAAACCAGCATTAACCGTCCCTGTATTAACCGACCAAGTGCAACAGGCATGGAACTCCATCCCACAAACTGACATCCAGCACCTGTACGACACAATGCATGAACGTTTGCGTGCTAGCATTCAACATTCTGGCGGTTACACCGGTTATTAATGTACCAGCATTTCACATTTAAAATGGCTCTTCTCGCGCTTACAATAAGCTGTGATATTGAAACCTTAATCGATTAAATATGTTACCTATACAAATGTATTGCCGCCATTTCATTCCTCTACAACTATTTTTTCGTGGTGTTGGGATTTTTTTTCCGTCAGTGTATGTATCATGTGGGGATTTGATATGACTTGCCAGGTAAGTTTGTTATCATTAAGTATTTTTTTAATGTTGCTCTTCTATTATGACTATGTATAAGTCTCCAGCCTTTTATGGTTGCATAGATGTCATTCTTACACAAACAGGTCACATTTAATAATCATCAAAGCATGTGCCTCTCTGAGCTATAACCCTGTGCCATCTATCCAGTGCCTGGCAAATGCCATTGAAAAAGAATGGCAGTTTCAATGTAACTAAGTCAGTGCATTTTTGGAGATCAAATCTAGCAAACCACTGGCCGAGCAAGAAGTGTTACATCGAGTGAACCCCCAGAGGAAATTCGACAGGGGGAGTGAGCCACACGAGAGAGAACCACCCACCCAAACTGCATGATGGTTTCCTGGGGTGTAGCATGACACGTGGTTATGCATTATCACGCAGCAAGCTATGGGGAGAGCTGTAAACTTATGCATAGATCTAATATATAACGGAGCAAATTCTAGAAAAACTAATTTAACTTGCAGTCACGTCTTCAGGTATTCTTTGAATAGTATTAGTAACAGTGTTCCGTAAAGAGTACAAATTCTCTAAACCTAATCCTGTATGGCCTTATGAATTGTTTCCCCCTTTTAATTATAATGACTATAACATAACAAGTAACTGTAACCTTCATTGGTTAACACAAGGATTCAACTTCTGCCCTAGTACTGAATTAGTTATGTCCCAAATGGTACTTAGAGCAGCAATATAAACAAAAATGTGTAAAATATTTGTTAACATAATGTTGTACTACTTATGTAATTCTAGTAGCATCAAAAGTTAACCAGTATCATCCATCCATGTGAAATGTTTCTCAACAGATATACATTTAAAAAGAATTATTAGCACATGTGGGCTGTTGCACTAATTTGAACACTCCACCCCTGCTGGCATCTCTGCTTCTTTTAATGGTAGAAGTGGACTCTAAAATATAGAAATACACTGCCCTACCATTAATATCCAGACACCTGATGTGTATGCACATCTACAAAAATCGTGTAGTCAGATGCTGACTGATAAACCATGCATGGCGTTGAGAATTGTTGGCGCCGTAGCGTAAATGTGAACGCACTCGACTAGTTATAGAGAGATCTGGGGTTCGATCCCAGCGGTGTCGGAACACAATTTTTCAGTCGCTATGCATTGTTTATAAAATACTGTGGACAGAGCGATGAGATTGTCTATTTACAAAAATCTTTATTTACAGAAAAATTAATATTGTGTGCTGAAACCTTTGACCCTTATCATGGCCTCTAATCTTTGGGGAATACCCTACACCATTTTTTTTGTAAATGTCTGCTGATGTGTTCTGCCATTCAACCTTGTTTGTTGGGCAATCTCTTCCTCCACACACCCAATGATTCAATTCATTCCAGAGATTCTCTATAGGGTTCAGGTCAGGACTCAAAGCTGGCCAGTCCAACTTTTCAATGCCAATGTCCTCAAACCAATCTACAACAATGCAAAAAGTATGCCATGGTGTGTTCTCCTGCTGACAGAGGTATCCACCTTTCCCAAAGTATTGCCAACAACACTGGCAGAGCATAATTGTCCAGGACACCAAAGCTAGAGATCAGCATTTACGGTTTTGTCCAAATTCCCCAGATGTCGCCCCTTCAGACTATCAGCTGTTCTGATCTCTGTCGAATAAACTATGTGGCAGAACGTTCAACAATGATGCTGATCTCCAGAATTTCCTTGATGATTTCTTCGCAGCAAAACCAGCACGTTTTTTTTTTCAAGAATGGCATTGCAGACCTATCTAGATGTTGGGACACCATCGTAAACAATGGAGGGGGGGAAGGAAGATACATAAGTTGATTGATTCAGTTTTCCCTTCTGATGTAATACATTCCTGTAGTGCGGTGAAGAAAACAGCATGAACTTATGCATAAACCCAATACTTAATTGCACTACAAGGAAGCAGATTTGCTTTGGCTGGCAGTGATCTGAGAATGTACAAACTCTTAACATTCAGATAACTGGGACTTCATTATTCTGGATGGTGTAATGGATAGCATGCTCGAACAGAAATTGGGAGATGCGGGTTCAATTACAGATGATGTAATTTTCAAGTTTCCTGATGTGATTGATGTTACATGATGAACAGTAAATACAGGAAATTCAGTGATATCCGACTGCTGCGTTATTGATTTTGACATTACCGACTGTCGACTTAGGGATGCCACTCAAATGTCACGTATGGAGCAATTACTTACGTGGCACCCTATTATCAATCTGAGCTAGACACCATTTAACTCTGTCAATTGAGGCATCTCGTATTCGCCATCATGATGGCTGTCTCATAATAGCCCTACAAGCACATTTATAGTTGGGTCTGTGACATGGTGCTTGTGTGTAGGACCTAATTCACAATCAATAAAGGGGTGTCTGGATATTAATGGTAGTTTAGTTTAAGAAATGTGGGAAGTACTTTAGAACCACTAAGAATGGTTTTCACTGTTAACACAATGCGTGGAGAATTTTGCATCAGGAATTGCTGGGAAATACATGAAAAAGATTAGTGATGGTTACAGATTTCCAAAAGGAAAAAAATGAATTAGACAAACTGAAGTTGCCATAGCATGACTAATACCAACTTGCAATTACAGAGACTAAAGGATATTTTTCCATTCAAAACAGCTGGGAAATAAATGTGAGGATTATCTTGGCCATTTTGCCCAGTACCCACTTCCCAAATGTTTTTATCCCACTTTAAACAATGATATGGCATTAATGCAAATATACTGATATGTCATCTAGCAGGGGGGGGGGGCACTTCTTAAAACCTGGAAGAACAAAGAAATATTACTGACAGTAATCGTTCTCTAATTGGGAAGGAGCCTTCCACCTTGAATTCTTATAGTAAGACGTGAAATTCAACTGTGGCATTTATGCCATCTAGTGGGTGTCATATAATGTTGTCATATTCTCCAGTATTCTTATATAGCTAATTTGTAGATGAATAAACGAAATTGGCAACACCCATCATCCCGGTGGTCGTTGTGATCTGTAATGGCTGTTTGTCTTACTGAGTGATAACTAAGATGTTATTACAGTGGGGAACTTTTATATCAAGTTGGAAACTTTGTTGATAGTCTTTGCCCAGATATCAGCTATTCTTGCAGATAGAATTTTTCAAGTGAAACTTTTGGAAGTGCAAATACTGTACCACAAAAACAAATAACTCTTGATTCTTTGCTACAATAACCTACACACTAGAAATTGACAATGTACATGAAAGCAATTTAGGCAGTCTAATGTTCATGTACTAAAACTCTGCAACATAAAACTAATTAACAAAAGCTATCATCTTAATGCCTGATAAAGCAAAAATTTATTACACCATAAAGGGTCATTCCATGTTGAATCACCTAGGGGTGGTTGCTTGACCATCTTGTAAATTTCTATATTTTCACCATAGGTGGCCTTGCTAGTGACCTGCTCAAAACTATTTTTGTTATTTTCTTTTATCTGCCACCATCTTGAATTTCACTCATTTTTCTTCACCACAGCAGGCAAAAATGAGCATTTGCAAAGGTTTTGAAAAAAGGTTGCTGTGTGGTTTCTATTAAAGACAGAAAGTTATGGTTTTCACTGCCTTAAAGTACAGATCTTGGCCTTTCAGAAAATGTATGTACATGTAAGATAAGACTTTGGTAACTGGGACTTGAATGGGCTTTAAATTTAGCCATTATAATGAGCAATTTTACCAATTTTAAAGGTCTGTAAAATCAAAAGGGCTTGAAACTGCAGGATGGAAATTTTTGTACAAAAAATATGACTGGAAGGTTTTTCAGCCATGGTGAAATAAATCCTGGGTCGGAAGCCCTTCTGGCCGATTTTTAAAAAGTTTCGAAATTGGAGAATTTCCAAAGTTTATGAATTTCAAGGTCAAATATCGCAAAAGGGAGACCTTCAAAAAATAAAAATTTTGGTCATGGATATAGTGAGATAAGAAACAGCAAATTATTTGAATGACCAATTCAATTAAGTCCAGAGATTTGAAGGAGATCACCACTGCTACATACACCCAAGGACACATCAACTCTTCGGATAAGTACAATATCGGCATCATTTCATAATAACCATACAGAGTTCAGAACTGATGGATCACCAAGACTGACTGATTTTAGTGAAATAACTGAAATTGCTATGTGTTTACAATAAAATATGGTGTGTAGGTAAAGTAATCAAAATGTCAAAAGAAAACAATGTTAAAGTGATGTTCTCCAAACCAGGTGGACCATCAACTAGTTTTACTTTACAAAGAAACGATGTTGCTTGGGTGAAGCTCAGCAACATTATTGATGTTCTTACAACCACATGACTTCACCACTGCTACCAGGAAAACATTCATTACTCCACCCCTCACCCACACAGACACAGAACTGTCACTAAAGTTATAAGAACATCTGAAGAAATAGGCTGTCTTAGATATGATTTTTGATTAACAAAAAACAAAGGTATGTATTGAAGTATAAACTAGTTTCTATTATAACTGAAGAGTAGTTGTTTATTTCATAAAAAGGGAAGAAACACATAGCCTAACTTTTAACAAAAAATATGATCAGTTCATCTATTTTAAATTATTTTTACCATTATAAAATTATTAGATTATAAAATAATGGAATGAGGCCATTTTTTAAAGCCTATTATCATATGTTTTTGCATTGTCATTTTTAGAGATCTTTGACAGCCTGTAACATAAACCTAAGTGTGCCGCCCCGGTGGCGCAGTGGTCTAAGCGATGGCCTCTGATCATTCGTCCGAAAGGGGTCCGGGTTCGAATCCCGGTGAGGCATGGATGTTGTGTTTGTCTTACGGCACTGGCTCTCTCCCTTCCCTGGAACCAGTGACCCTAAATTAGGGACGGGCGACTGCTTATAGCCCATTGAGTTGCTTACGGTGGTCGTTAAACCTCCAATCAAAAAATTAAAAAAAAAAAAATAAACCTAAGTGTGAACTCCAAAATGAAACTCACAGGTTTTCACTAAGCACTAGTAGGAGTATCCATGGCCAAAATTTCCAATTTTTTGAAGATTCCCCCTTTCAAAATATTTGACTTTGAAATTCACAAATTTTGGAAATTTTCCAATTTTGAAGTTAAAAATTGGCCGGGAGGGCTTCCAACCTAGGATTTATTTTATCATGGCTGGTAACCCTTTCAGTCATAGTTCTTGTGGGGAAATGATAGTCCTGTGATTTTGAGCCCTTTTGACTTCACAGACTTTTAAAATAGATGAAATTGCTCATTATGATGGTATCTCTACTTTAAGGCAGTGAAAACCAGAACTTTCTATCTTTAATAAAAACCACACAGCAGCTTTTTTCAAAACCATTGCAAATGCTCATTTCTGCTTGCTGCTGTGAAGAAAATTTAGTCTAAATCCAAGATGGTGACAGATAAAAAAAAAAACAATAAAAATAGTTTGGGGTGGGTCACTTGCAAGGCAGCCCATGTTGAAAATATAAAAATTAACTAGATAGCAAAGCAACTGTTTAATATAAAATTGGGTGATTTTCACTTGGAATGACCCTAAAAGGATTTTCTTACCTCATCTTCAGGATCATAATATTCTGTAAAATATGGATGTCCTAATGCTTCCTCCACAGTTACTCTTTTGTGAGGATTGAAGGTAAGCATTTTGTCCAAAAGATCTAATGCTGAGAGAGAAAAAAAAATGTTTATAAGTTACCATTTCCCAGAAAAATTTCAACCTACAACACAAAATTTTCCACAAAGACGTATTACGAAAAGAAAAAAAACAAAAAAAAAACTAACATAAATTTTACACAAATTAACCAAATTCTTTGCATATTCAAAAGTTGAGAATCTGGCAGCAATGAGTGAAATTTGAACTCCCTATTTCAAACTGATTTTGCAATGCACTGAAGATAGCTGTTGAAGAACAACAAGAGGTGATGAATATCTCTGATCTAAATAAGCAATTAACATCTAAGGAGAGAGTGGCATTTCTCCTTGCTTTCCATTTTGAACAAATACGATGAATAACCAAATCATGCACACTACACTGTAACTTCAGTCTATACAAGCTAGGGCTTGACAAATCCCGGGTGCTAAGTCGCCCAGAAAATACGACCCTGGCACCCATATTTTTTTTTTTTTTTTTCAGATTTCATAATTTGCAGTAAATATACTGTAATTTCCATTGCATAATCCACATATCTGTTAAAAAGTTATATATTTAGGTAGTGTGGATAATACACCGGTAAAAAAGGGGGAAATAAAAAAAAAGTGTGTGGTGTTTTAAAAAATCTGCGAGTGATTATCAGGAGAGGTGGTGGTGTTGAAGTACCGAAAATGCAGTAATGGAAAAAATGTAATGTAACACAAAGATAGACTGCAAAGAGATTGTAAGACTTTTTTTTTTTTTTACGAGCACTCTGACAGAAAATATGATGCAATGAAGGTGGTACTACAGAAATAGAGGCTACAAAGAGATTGTAGGATTATTTTTTTTTTTTTTTTTTTTTTTTTACGAGCATTCAGACAGAAAATATGATGCAGTGAAGGTGGTACTATTTGTGCTCCTGGAAGCTTACATACTGTGAGAAGCCCGCAGAGCTATTCCATGGCATGCAACCATTTTGTGAACCGCATTCATTAGTTTTGCTGCACTAATCGTATTAGCTATGGGTTTTTTTACACTATTGAGTTGAAGCATTCAGAAAAGAGAGAAACACCATGGATTGCGCATAATTTCTACAGATTTTTTTTTTAGGTCTAACTAATGAACTACAGCAATGCTGCAAAAGCTAGGGATTTTAGTTCTTTATTATACTTAAAAGTAACACATAAGTACTTAAAAATGACAGTCTTTCTTAATAAGACGATCATTTCTTTGTTACATCTTTGGACTTCTGAATCGGCCATCCTGTGAATCGTGGCTTTTCTGTCAGAAATTACGGTTCATAATTAACACAACAAATGCGAATTATATAACAATATTTTTTCTCTCCAAATTTCATGATCTGCGACACACTGCCACAGATTATGCAAAGGAAAAAAATTGTTTTTCTCAGAATTTCATGATCTACAGATTATATGACACCAGATTATACGTTGGATTCTTCCCCTCCCAACGGCCTGTGGATTATATACTGCCGCAGATCTTATGAAGTTTGTTTTTTTCTGAATTTTATGGTCTACATATTATGTGAAGGAAAGCACAGTGCTTTGAATTAATATGTACAAATTCTGACTTCCGCAAATAGTGTTCTAAAATTTTAATTTTTTCGAGAGCAGCAACTGGAAGAATAGGAAAAGAAAATTATACAGAAAATTGGAACTTCATTTTGTAATTGGTTTGAGTAATAATAAAAAATTAGCAAATATAGTTTATGCTTTTGGTTCCATCAACACACAGTTTTGCCATGCATTATTCTTTGAAATTTGACTTAATTTCACCTGGCTCCTAGATTTTACACATTTGTCAAGCCCTGATACAAGCAATTAAGAGCATGTGCATGGGTGGAGAGAGGATATGGAAACAAAACGTGGAGTTTTGTGCTATTTTACAAGTCTAGATCTAGGACTGTACACATGAAAAATTGCAATGAACTTGCAATAAAAATTAGTCACATCTACAGATCAAGAACTTGTTTTTTCTAACATACAATGAACTTTGGAATGATATCACAGCATTTTTAAAAAATATGATACAGAATAGCATTACATTTCATAAAAGAAAATGTATCAATTACTTCACCATTGTAGACATTATTAAACAAAGCACATTCAAATGCTGCCTCTGGTGATAAGTAAAACTGAAAACACCTCTAAATTAACTACTCATTAACTGTTGCAAAATAAAACAAAATGTTATCACAAAAATATTTGAAATAATGACTTTATGATAAATCTCAATCCCAAACATGCACTACTTTATGCTGTACTATGGACTAAGTGATCTGAGCCTCACTCTCAACAAGAGAACAGACTTGTTTATAATGAGGAGTTTATTCCCCCAGGAACAACAGCTCAGCATAACTACCAAACCTTGTCAGGTGTCCCACAGCAGTGGAACATGAACTGAGGACTCAAGCTGTTCATGCTAACCACTAAGCTACCTGTGGTGTAAATAGACTACATGTCATCACTTCATACAAGACACAGTTTAGTTGTTGCTTGATTGAATCCAAGACCATTACCCCATTTCTTTTCATACATTTTTCTCTGAGATACCTATTCATGAACCAAGATCTGAGTTTGATTTTTTTACAGTTCTCATTTTCAGGGTTTTTTAATTATTTTTAAGGGGTGCACATACCCCTCAGCACTTCTGTGACAGTGGTTTAACTGGTAAATATCTATTGTCACATGAAAGAAAAGAAGGTGATCCCATAAAACAAAATAAACAAATTTAAAGCATGAGGCATCTCAGTGGTAGATTTGTTTAGTGATATCAAAGAATTACAATTCAGTTTGACAATTATAATAGCTAACACCAAATGTGGGCACCTTATCCTGACTGACTAGCAAGTCAATCAAAGTCATTTGGGTTAACACATTGATTCTCAAAGTTTTATCATTGTGTGCCTGTTTTCATAATGAAAATAGAATGAGTGTTTTGTGGATATCATTAAAAAGTTGATTGTGTGCATATTTCTGCAACATGCTGCATAAATCAAAATATAACTTATATGCCTTGTCAAATTACATAATATCCTGCAAGTTTGTTTTTCTTTCTTTGTTATTTTTTTCTAGCAATCATCTCAGTGAGAGACAGGTTTGACTTCTCGGGGCACTCCACCGGGCAACAATGGCACACAAGACAGCAACAAGGGCCTCTATGAATCTTGGAAGCTAATTTAATCTCATTTTAAATATTGCTGAAGTACCAGTCAGTTCTGTGAGACACTGGCCAAAAGACTCCAACTCTCTGGGGGTTTCATTCCAGAACCCTTAGGTGGAATGACCAACTGGAACCATCAGCTGTGGACTGATCACCCACCCTGATATATTTTTCTGATTTTTAAGACTCAAAGTAAGAACTTAAAGAACTCAAGTGTGGAATACAGCAGACCTACTACACTAGAGAAGGGTGGTCCACCATGGAAACAACATGGAACTGATAAATGGCATATGAGAAAGAGATCTTGGCTGAGTAAGTGTATGATTGGTGTATGGAATACTAGAGGTATAAATGGAAAGATAAATGAGATGATTGAAGAAATGAATAATATAGATTGGATGTGCTGTGTGCAAGTGAAACTAAAAACAAAGAAATTGGGATAGAAGAAGTGAATGGAACAGTTAGTGTGTGGTCTGGAGTGATGGATAATGTGAGAGGACAGGTTGGTGTAGGTCTGATTTTTTAAGTGCAAAGATGAAGTACAACTTGATTTACTATAGCTGCATAAGTGAGAGTTTTTTTTTGGATTCATCTGAAAGTGAAACTTCAGGAAATAGTAATTGTTGTAGTGTATGCTCCCTGCACCTCATAACCTTCTGATAGGAAGGAAAATTCTGGAATGAGCTAAAAGTTGTTTGGAGTCAGTTTGGGGTTAAAGAAAAAGTTATTTTAGCAGCAGATTTTAATGCTAGAGGTGTTCAGAATGGGTTTTCTGATAATGTTTTGGGTAAGTTTAATAATCCTGGTGTGAATGATAATGGTGAAAGATTAACTGCTCTGCACTGAGAATGGATTGTGGGTATATAATACATTTTTCAACCACAAGTATCCACACAAACACTTGAGAAAATTGTGCTCTGGGACTAAAGAGTGCAATACACTTTGTTGTTAATGATCAATGTCTGAAACACTTAGTTGTTGACACATGCGTGATAAGAGGTGCAGATGCTGGCTTGGATCATCACCTGTTAGTGTCATGAGTGAAACTGAATGTTGGTTGGAGAAGAAGGAATATGAAGATGCCTGTGATGAAAAGAATAAAGGTTGAAAGGCTCTCTGAAGAACATCAGCATTACTCTGATTTACTCAGGGAAAAACCAAAGTTATGGTGTTTGAGAGAGGAACGGGTAGCACTGAATGTAATGTAAGCATAAATGGCACTGTGATTGACCAGGTGAGTGAGTTTGTGTATTTAGGAAGCATGTTTGACAGAGAGAACAAGTTGGATGGTGAAATCAGTAGGCGAGTGAATTCTTCTTTGAAAGTCATAGCTGTTCTGGGAGGTTTTCACAGGAATGATGGATTCTCTAGAGAGTCCCGCATAGCTGTGTATGAAACTGTAATTGTTCCTACTCTGATGTATGGCAGTGAAACCTGGGTACTGCAGAAGAAACATAGGAGTCGTTTGTGTGCTGGAGAAATGTGTTACTTACGTGGGGTTTGTGGCAAGACATGATATGATTGTGTGAGAAATGAAGATGTATTGCAGTTGTGTGATGTGAAGCAAAATGTTGTTAGCAAGTTGGAGACTAATATGCTTCGGTGGTTTGGCCATGTTGAAAAAATGAGTGATGAAATGCTTACTAAGAAAATCTTTTCAGCCCAACTGGCTGGAAGGAAAGGCAGAGGAAGGCCAAGGAAGACATGGGTGGATCAGATTTAGGAGTGTCTGCATGAGAAACAGATTATGAGTATGAAGTATAAAAGATCTTGTGTACTGCGTGTAATGGATACTAGTGAAGCACGAGTTGTATGTCAAGATCGCTGTAAATGGAGAAGTTTGATACAACAACAATAAGTAAAAATATCTGGAAGTTTGTATTTCTTTTTGGAGCTAACCTCTGAATCTCAGAGAACAGCTTAGTGATATGTACGTATGTATGTATGTCTGAATGAGTTGAAGTCATGTGAGAGGGATGTAGAAAAGAAGTGGACTTGTTTTAAGAACTATGTTGACACTGCAGCTGAAGAGGTCTGCGGTGCTGCAACAGTAGGTAAATATAAAGGTGATGTTGGTGGAACAGTGAGATTAAAGAAGCAGTAAAGAGAACGAAGGAAGCATATTTGGGGATGTTGCAAGGTAGAGTTTCTGAGGATGAATATTGCTGTAGGAAGTTTGAGGCAGCTAAGCTGGTTTGCCAGAGTAAGGCAAAAGATAGGAAGGAAAAAGTGAAAAGGCATGAATTGGGTTTTTGGAAAGATAGAAAAACTTTCTGGAAGTACATAAGACATTGCAAAAAGAGGGGAAATTATATTCTAAGTTGTGTGAAGAAAGGTTGGGTGAAATGATATGGAAGCTCAATGAGCTAGGTGAATGGTGGGGTGAATACTTCTGTGAGTAATTAGGAATCGAAAGCAAAGGCAATTCTGAGGAAGAAGCAGATGATGTCAGTGAGAGATAGAAGCACAGAAGTACAAGAGAAGAGGTGTGTAAAGCTCTAAAATCCCTTCAGAATGGTAGGGCTTTGGGAGTTAATGGCATAATGGCCGAGATGCTAAAATATGGTGGTGATTCTGTAATTGATTGATTAACTCAAATTTGCCAGTAGTGTAGGGAGTTAGAAATAGTCCCTCAGGATTGAAGGGATGCTATCATTGTTACCTTGTATAGGGAAAAGGTGGTTCGACTGAATGCAAGAACTATCGTGGTATCAGCTCACTGGGTGTGCCAGGGAAAGTATTTGGAAAGGTCATTATTGATAAGGTACGAGGTCTTACTTCAGAGAAAGTGTGGGATGTACAGAGTAGTTTTATGCCTGGTAAGGCTGCACTAACCAAAGTTTTGCATTACCCATGATGATCAAAAAATATCTGTCTGTTAGAAAGTTTCTGGTGCTTTCATAGATTTAGAGAAAGCTTATGACCAAATAAATAGGATACTTCTGTGGAAGGCACTGAATAAATATGGTATTACTGGGAATCTACTTAATAGTGTGAAAATCATGTATGCTGGCAGTAGAGCTTGTGTATGAGTGAATGGTGTTTTATCAAAATAGTTTTCTATTGGTGCAAGAGTCAGGCAAGGCTGTGTAATGTCACTATAGCTGTTTAATACAATTATGGATGCGCGATGCCAAGATGGACAATACTTGTTTATGTCTTGACGATATCCGTGTGTGCAGATTGCTGTATACTGACGACACAGTCCTGTTGGCAGAGAGCAAAAGTGAGTTGCAGAGTATGCTGTCCCGGATGTATGAAGTTTTTATGAAATTCAAACCGAGTATAAATAAGGGAAAACCCAAAGTTATGGTTTTTGAGCGAGGAACTGTTAGTACTGAATGCAAGTCTAAATGATACAGAGATTGGCCAGGTGAATGAGTTTGTATATTCAGGAAGCATGTTTGACAAAGAGAACAAATTAGATGGTGAAATTAGTAGGCAAGTGAATTCTTTTAGTCATAGCTGGTTTAGGAGGATTTTACAGGAATGATGGGTTCTCAAGAAAGTCCCAAATGGCTACATATGGAAGTGTAATAGCTCCTACTGTGATGTATGGCAGTGAAGTACTGCAGGAGAGACAGAAGTCATTTGTGTGCTGGAAAGATGTGTTACTTACGGGAGGGGGGGAGACACACTCTGATCATTAGAGGAATGAAGATGTGTTGCAGATGTGTAATGTGAGGCAACATGACTTTAGTAAGGTGGAGACTAATATGCTTAGGTGGTTTGGTCATGTTGAAAGAATTGAGTGATGAGATGCTTACTAAGAGAACTTTTGCAGCCCAAGTGGCAGGAAAGAAAGGTTGAAGAAGGCCAAGGAAATATCATGGGATGACCAGATTCAGGAAAGTCGGCTTGAGAAAAAGGTTATGGGTATGAAGTACAAAAGATCTTGTGTATGACGTGTGATGGAAGCCAGTGAAGCTTGAACTGTGTGCAGAGATCGCTGCAAATGGAGACATCTGATATACCAATTTAGTAAGTAAAATTTAGTTCCATCAGTTAGATGTTTATCTTGCAGATTTTCTTTCTTTGAGGAGCTAACCTCTGAATCTCAGAGAACAGCTTAATGATATGTACGACATATACAATCATCTGTTTTTGTAGGTAAGACAAGAGCAAAATAAAAATAACTGACACAGTATATGTTGTTTTTCTTTTGTCTGATTCACATACTAACAAAATCAGTAACAATTGACAGATACATTAAAGTATTTCCAATAACACAATGCTTTAGTTACATTAAAAAAAAAAAAAGCTATAAAATTGGGACATTCTGGTATGTAACAACTTCTATCTTCTTCAGCCAATGAATAAAGAAAGTACCATGAGGTGTTAACGTGGTGAATGAAGGTGTTGCCCAATTTTAAACTGGATTTCCAAATATAAACTCGTCAAATTCAAATTATTTGAAAATACATTTTAAGATCTAGCAACATCTGATTCACCAGATGTCATCTTTTGTTTCGTGGCTGAAGAATGTAGAAGTCGTTACCAAAATGTCCCCATCTTATAACTTCTTTTTACATAACTAAAGCGCTGTCTCATTAGGAATACTTTAATGTATCTGTCAATTATCAGTCAACTCACTGTGTTAACAGTATCTGTAACCTTACAATTTTTTAGGACTATGATTCACAGTTAAGTTTACTGCACTTCAAACAAAAATTGTGTAAAAATGGTTCAACAAAATATTAACATTCTTTAGTTATTCCAAGCTTTTCTTTTGCATTTTTACTTTGCCTCTGCTTGCAGAATAAAGTGAACATGGATGAGATATAGTGTCAACAATTTTAAACTGTTGTACATGCTGACAGATGATTTCATGGCCAACCCATAAACACTTGTCATTTTTTAACCCTAAACAGTGCATGATATTAAAAGAAACACACACATGATATTTAATCAAAAATGTATAACTACAGGAATTGGCAACATTTTGATTTGCCACCAAGATTCCAGTTCCTGTTTTACCAACAAACTTTCTATTCCCACTGAACAAAAGTTTGTACACAAAAATTAATAGAAGCTCTCCATGAGGTCTTTTAGTTGGTGAAAGGTTTCGCAACCCAGATATTACAGCAACATTGAGAATCAATGCCTCTGATTGGGACAGAATTCTGAAAATACAAAGTGGGAGGAACATTCCCACACAGAGTCCTTGATTGGGGGGAGGGGCAATTTCTTGAAGTATGACTTCATTCAGGGTTCCCACTCAAAAGTAGAAAAAAATTCCCTGACTTTTCCAGGTTTTCCAGGTGGTTCTGAGAGTTTTTCCAGAGCAGCAAATCAAATAACATTGCGACAAATTGTTGCATTTCCTTACATTCTTGCTTTCCTTATGAAAGCATACATTTGTTAATTCTTTAAATAACTGTTCTTTATACAATTACCTGCTTTTTATGAATAACAATTAAATGCATGAGGCATATTATTTTTGGTATTATAATTCCATGATCTTTTCTGAACCTAAGTGGTATACTATACTGCCCATGTACAATTTGTTAATACATTCCCGTAGAAACAGTTCATATGTAAGAAAAAAATCTGTATGTTAAATAGTTTGTTTTCCTTTCTTCTATAGCACAGTGTAGATAAGCTTAATGACCGAATGGGCTCCTGCTCAGAGAAATGTTGAAAGAGAATCACCCAACAAAGGGCTTTGATCCATTGTTTAATTGGTTCTCTTGTGATGTGTTTCTCCAAGCAAGAGTGTACCAGGCCACTGTGCCTAACTGTTCCACGTTACAAAATATGAAACAAACTATCTGCAGAAATCGAATAAAACCGTAATGTCTACAGGCAATTTTTTAAATTCAGTTTTGATAATTTTTAGAGAACTAAGGAATAATGTGTATTGAAAGCAAGATTTATCAAATTCTAGACAGGCTGTAATTGCAAATAATTGCTTACCTGAAATTAATACTGATAATGTTATGTTCATCTCACATATGAGGGAGAATTAAAAAGACACCACATAATGAACGTCCCGATTATACAGTCCATAAAGATAAACAGAAAATATGGAATATAAAGGATAAATAACTTTCATTTTCCCTAATTACTTTATAGTTACAAAAATTTGTGTATTTAGCATAAATTTTACATACTATTTAACAAAATCATGTCTTATTTTTTTGTTTCAGGTTTAACGACTACCATAAGCAACTTGTTGGGCTATATCCGTCCATCCCTAATTTAGGACCATTGGCTTCACGAAGAAGGAGAGCCAGTGCCGTAAGATAAACACACCACCCATACCTCATCTGGGACTTGAATCCAGGCTCACTTGGACGAATAGTCAGAAGCCAGAGCTTAGACCACTGCACCACCGAGGTGGCAAACCATGTATTTACATGTTTTCAAGAATATGTGAACAAAGACTTAATTTAAATTCTACATATAATGAAATATTTCAATCGATTAGGTGAAATTATATAACTGGTTTATCTGTATTTTAAGTGCACACAAGTATATAAATAACATTTTAAACGATTCACAACATTTAGAGTTCCAGTTAGGTTTAAAAATGCAAGCTGGGAGAATGTGACTGAAGAGAATAAATTGCCGTTAAATGATACAATGCTGAAGCTTTAAATCCTTTAAGTGCTTATTTTACATAAATATTAAAGAACACGGAAACTTTTGCTGAAATTGAAGTCTAATGGGAATGATAAAATGGAGAGTGTCTGACAGTCTCTCTTAACATTTTGTTAGAGCGGTTCTATCAAATCGATCTAACAATTTGTATTTTCTATTGGAATTCACTTAGAATCTTTAAAGACAAAGCAAACTAAAACAGCTATTAAAAAATAAAAAAAAAAAGAAGAGAGAGAGAACGAAAATCATGACAGCATTTCTGCATCTGAGGAAAAACGTGTGCCAGTACCACCCCAACAATTCTAGCAATCAGGGAAAATACGGCTGACATTTAAAAATCAAAATTGTAATTATTTTAGCTAAAGTTAGTTCTTGCACTTGGCTATGAGAACATCGAATCTATGCTATTTCAGAGGTGCCAACCTCTAGCAGAACATATCAGTAATAAATAGGGGATTTTTCAGTAATGTTTCAATAATGTAACACAAACTTTCAGTAATGTAACACACCATTTTTTTTATTAAAAAGTTAAGGACAATATTATTGTATTACTGTGTAACCTGTAATACTTGTATGAGGTGCCTATCGGTAATCACCATATGCCGTTAACGCGTGGAATGGGTATTTCATGAGAAATTAATGCATGAAATATGTAATAACTTTGCATGTTTACACTATCCTCACAAAAAAAATATGAAATTAAATTATCAATATTGTACTTACCTCATGTCATTGCTGACATAAAAACTCCCTTGTTGCTTGTTTTGCAGTGGTATATTCTTTTTCAGAAAACTTTTTATAACATAGCTCACCTGAGGAAAATGCTTTACTTTTCTGTACAAGAAGGGCACTTAATGTTTTGGTGCTCATTGTTGGGCAAAAGTACATGAGGTATTTCCTTACTATACTAAATATTCTATACGTAGAGGAATTGCTGTGAGGGATAGTCAATATTACCAACATTAGTTTAGGCAATGTGGAATACTTGGGAAGGCCAGATGAATCCTTTGTCTTAGATATTTCATTCCATGCCACATCTGCTCAAGGATATCCAGCTTCATCAATATCAGTCTGAGAACATGGCATGAAAGAAGCGACCAGCATGATCACAGCTTGCTATAGGTAGGTTATGCTCCACAACGATTGTAGTAAACAGCAATTCAGCGTTTATCACGCTATTTTCATTCTTTTTTGCAAAAAAATTATCCAAAGGCTTTGATCGAGTCTTTAATTTTACACAATCCTGGTGTTTGTTTTGACTGGATATGCCTTTGGCAATCATCTCGTCCTACATGGGCTACTGATTACTCTCATATTAGAAGGCACGCAAGGAAACCTTTATTTCAGCATTTGTAACATTTTCCATTTCCTTGCTCAAGATTTGGATGTTCCTGGAGAAACCTCTTTGCATATTTATTTGTTTCAGAAACGATAATTCCAAGGATGAAATTGGTAAAAAACAAGTAAAAAATATGCAATAGGTGCCACATCAGTTGCGGGAGCATGTTTGGGCCTCTGCATTTCATGTTAATAAAAAGATGCTGAGGTTGTTCATCACTTCTCTCTATTAACATCCTCCCATTCACTTTCAGAACTTTCATGATCTGAAGATTCACTAAGAAGATCTTCACCCTCTGAAGAAGATAAGGTGTGCGTGGCACGGTGGCTAGTTTTTTTGGCTTGATGTTGCTAGGCCAATATCACTCTCAGATGATTCAAAATCATCACCATCACTTGGCAAACTTTCACTCTCACTACAAGCCACTTCAAATAACCTTAGAAAACAATTTCACGCAGTGGGAAAAAGCACGTCTCCTAGTCTGAGGAACAAGCTGTCAATAAAATCATCCTCTGCTAACACTAGTTTGGAAAAAGATGGGGATTCGTAATTCACGGAGTTTTGCGATTGTGTCTGTTTGTTTGGGAAAAAGAAATGAATAATGTGAAGAGCTTCTAGTAATAAAACACCGCACTTCGTTCTCCCGCGCGGCGAAAGTCCGCAAGAAATATAAACATCCGTCATCACGGGACCACGGGTTGCGACGAGTTGATCGTTATTGCACTTCGAACGGGGCTCGAAAAAGTGATTTCCGACAGTACGACGTCTTATAATTCACCAACAATGCAAAGTGAACAGCACTGCCTCAACTGCAGCTGGAAAAGTTTTGGCTAAAGTCACCTTTCTCCCGTCACACGGAAAAGTGCTTGGGGAACCAATAGCAAGCGCAAACTCTTTTACGATGACACTTACGGCATATTACCTGTAATTTTAGTCGTATTATCCGCAGACCACGAAATTCATATTAAAAAAAAAAAAAATCCTTCATATAATCCGCAGACTGTGACACTCATAAAATAAAAATCGCCGTATAATCCGCACATCATAGATGTTGAACCAGAAGTGGAATTTCCGACAGAAAAGTCGGTCACATAAATAAATAAATACATCGCTCTTTCCACGTTCCAGAAACACATAATGAGTCCGAAGAAGTAAGAGAGGGAAAAAAAAACGATTTTATTAAATGAAGAAATTCATTTTTAAAGGTAACTGTTTTATATCTCCGGACAGATAAAGGGTGTGGCATCCATAGATCACGCCGATGCAGCTCCAGAGTATTGCATTACACCTTGCCAATGACGAAAGGCTGATACAGAACAAGTCGTAGAAATACCGTATGTACTCGCGTATAAGTCGAAAGTTTTTGGAGGAATTCCTGCTTTCAGAGTTGAGAGATCGTCTTATACGCGGGCCAATAAAAAACCCGTGAATTCTCCCGCGGAATAAACCGACGGATTTGTTTACGTTTTAGATCGCGACACAGAGGCTTTCCGTATGTTGCTGCACGATTGTGTTCTGACCTCAAAACTATCGCGCAGTGACACGATTATATCCTCAATTCTGTCCACCACTTCAAGCTTAAATTCGGCAGAGTAACTAAAACGTTTCCTTTTCAGAGATATCATGATTAGCAATGAAGGAAAACAGCAGCAACGACGTTCGCCAAAACAACGAAAGCAAACTAGACACAAGGTCGCGCACATGAAATCCGAAAGGAGAAACGCATAGGTTCGTGCAGCAAGTGCTGAGCGTACTTCTTTAGCTTTTTGCCAAAAACAGAGCCGGCACGACAGTCAGAGCTCTCCTCAACGATATCAAAATGACCCCTGTCATCCCTCCCCACAACTTTCCCGATCTTTCGTTACGACATTCCTCCCCCTCCTCCCCGCTCCGTACAAAGTCCTGAACTGAGGAAAATTCTTCCGAGGGAGTTCCTTTTCCAATTATTACATCCTTCCCTGCACAATCACGCTGCATATTTTTTAAATCGGAAGGTTGTAATTTTTTTTTTTTTTTTTTTAAATCGGCGTACTAACCGCATCGGTGTATAATCCGCAAAACCTATAATTTTAACTTTTTTAACATATAATTCGCGGATTATACGAAGAAAATTACGGTACCATTCTTCCGATAATATCGCTGTTTGACGATATGATTCATGGACATTCCATTTTTTTTTTTTTTTTTTTTTGATTAGAGGTTTAACGACCACCGTGAGCAACTCAATGGGCTATAAGCAGTCGCCCGTCCCTAATTTAGGGTCACTGGCTCCTGGGAAGGGAGAAAGCCAGTGCCTTAAGACAAACACAGCATCCATGCCTCAACGGGATTCGAACCCGGACCCCTTACAGACGAATGATCAGAGCCCATCGCTTAGACCACTGCGGGACATTCCATTTCAAAACGATCTGATTGATAAATGATATGATCATTGAGACGCCGAAATCTGCAGTCTGATTCGGAAAATATGCGGATCAAAATCGAAGGCCGACAAATCGGCAGCGTCGCACTAAAAGGGTTTAACGAAAAAGGATACAAAATTGAGATTCTCCAAAACACACTGAAATCCGTAATTCTTCCAACCTGCCCCTAATTCCGTAATCTGACAGTCGAAACCGTAATAATTACGGGCAATTCGTAATAGTTGGCACCTCTGCTATTTGCTTCTAAATAACGCAGCATAGGATATTTAGACATTGTGCTGTTAAATTTCATAACCAATAAGCTGGCACACAGAGATCCTAATGCCATAACGGCAAAAAAAAAAAAAATAATTAAACCCTGGATAAAGAAAAATAATGGAAGCAACAAGTGGAGAAAACTAACAGTTAATACGGAATACCATTTTGCCTGAGAGGCTACAATTCATACAAGTACTTCCAAAATGCGGAAGTCTTAAAATTGATTGGCTACGTTTGTGACACAAACATTAGTACTGAACTTTTCTCGCAGGTCACAGTTCATTTCCACGCTACGTCAAATTACTTGTACGGGAAACAATTAGAGGAAGTTTTGTGTGCATGTGTGCTCATAAAATCCTCCTAACACTTTTTTCAACATAATTTTTCATCCTGTGGCGAGTGGCATGTTTATACTTAACAATATCTTTACGAAGGGCAAAACATTTTTGTGCGATGTTGATCAGGCAAAGTGCGAGAAAGGTCTGGAGCCCACTCAGGTCATTTGCAGTAACTCCCCACAAATAACGTCATCCAAAACGGAGACAGAAGCTTTAGCGCCTGCACTGACAAACTTGAAACCAATAGAGCAAGTACGGCAAACATTTAAATCAGTAGTAACTAGGTAGATTTTTTATATTTTTTTTCGGCAATGTGAGGGTAAAGATGTGAAATGAATAATTTATGCAACTCTTGTGAGGTGCAGCAACGCAAGAAAAAGAATTTACGATTACAAGAAAATTTCTACCCCGTCTAACTTTTGTTCTCGCAAATTTTTTTTCCCTATGTATAAGCTGAAACCTTAGGAAAAATTACGAACTTGAAACCAATAGAGCAAGTACGGCAAACATTTAAATCAGTAGTAACTAGGTAGATTTTTTATATTTTTTTCGGCAATGTGAGGGTAAAGATGTGAAATGAATAATTTATGCAACTCTTGTGAGGTGCAGCAACGCAAGAAAAAGAATTTACGATTACAAGAAAATTTCTACCCCGTCTAACTTTTGTTCTCGCAAATTTTTTTTCCCTATGTATAAGCTGAAACCTTAGGAAAAATTACGAGAGAATGATGAATTTTATATTTCTTATTCTAAATAATGGAGATATTTGCGTTTTTACGGAAAACGGTTCCATTATGCACAAAAATTCAAAAATAATATCTTCTAATCTATCAGAAACAAAAAAAAGTTTAAACTTTTAGGGGTTTTTTATAATTTGGAAGCAGCTACCTGTAAGAATCAGAGATGTGTTGGTGGAAAATTATTTCAATATCTGACGATTTTGCGTGGAATGACCCAGATGTGAAAATCTATGGTTCCGAGCGTCGGACTACCCTATTTTTCGCAACCAGCCAGCTCTTGCAGTAATCGGAATATCGCCAAAATAGCTATAAATTAATTTCTTCATGCATTATGAAATAGAAATAAGACAGAATCAAGAAAAATCTCTTTCCGGCCGTAAAACAACGAATCTTAATAGGATAACCAACATCCGGCAAAATAAAATGTTTTTGTACGGTTTGATAAAACACAAGTGAAACATGCAAAAGGAAAGGGGGAAAAAAAAAGCGCAACTTCTAAAGTTTCCGATGAATTTCGGCGAAATTTAAAATGGAACGTTATTTTCATATATCTTGTCCACTGTAAAAATTTCAGTCGGTTATTTAAAAAATTGAGGAAATAGCTTTTTCATAATTTTTTTCCCAGTCTACACAGAGAACCAGGACACCAACTTAGGAACAAGTGACTGCCTCTGCGCGAACGCAGCAGATAAGAGCCTGCGAAATGGGGGTGTGATTAATGGCTTTCTCTCACGCTTTGACGTGTCCGTTTGTTCGCTTGTAGTTTAGAGCATCTGGAGATGGGGAAACCGCGAAGAGACGCACTCCCCAGCACAGCTGCACTTTAATCGGTGGGTGGGTTGCCTCGAAGTATAAAACAACTCGGAATTATTTTAAAACTTAGCAATACAGAAATATATTCTACAAAAGTCTGAAAGAAAATATTTTTTTGGCAAAATAAAAAATTCCCTGACTTTTCAGTTCCCTGATAAGAAATTCCCTGATTTTTACGGAAAAACACGATTTTCCCTGAGTTTTCCCTGATTTTTGGAACAATTTTCAAATTCCCTGAGAATTCCCGGTTTTCCAGGTGGCGTGGGAACCCTGTCATTTGAATGACCAGATGGGGAAAATTCACTCTGAAGCAACCTTCAAATAGTCAAGTCAATGACAACAGATAATATGGATTTTGTTTGGTGGTAGCCACTCAAGAGTGAACAATACTCAATCTAACGCTTAACATATCCTTCCATGGATGCAGATAACCTTTGGTGTATGTCAGCACTGAACTGCTTCAGTCAGTTCAACATGATTTCAATGCATATATCTTTTTAGTGGTGGAGAAAAACTATCCACCATGATGTAAAACAAAATATATGTTTGGATTTGAAAATTTAAGCAGGTGCAATTCTGAGGTGTCACACTACATTGGAAGAGGTATAGTGCTCTCACCAATATCCTGTAACATTTCGTAAAAAATGTGAGCATCTTCCCCATCTTCCAAAAGCAGAAATACAGACATAGATACCAGTGATTCTGAGTAGTGTAAAAGATGAAACAAAAATTATATGGTGCCATTACAGTACAAGTATAAATCAATCAGCAGCAAGTTTAGAATAAATGTTAATTTACCATGACTGTTAGCACTAGGGTAAAGGTTTGCCCAAGGAACTTTTGGCTTCTTTGGTAGTGACTGTAGGTATGTCCTTGCCTAAAAATGGGAATATAAAGGAACATTAACTTAATGGACAATCTGCTTCATTCATATACAAAACATCAGCACATAGTTTGCATGTCATAAAAAATGCAAAACAGCACTCCATTGGGGATAAACAAAATATGAATTACAAAAAAGTGAGATAATAATAAGCATGTGTGATGCATAAAAATAGCAAACATCTACATAATTAGTTTTACAAACATAACAGAAGCTTAGTTATAATAGCTTCACAAAGATTAGTTCTAGAATATGTTTATGAAAGAGATATGTGAAAACATATATGAATGGAAAAAAATCAGTTATTAAATTTACCTCAATATTGACTTTATGGAAACACAAAACTGTTAAATGCCTTATTTGTGTGTTAGGGGAAATGATTCAGAACAAAAACAGCAGCAAATGAGGGATCACAATGTACTGGATATACCAGAAAGGAATGTATTTCCTGAGTAAAATCTTGAGGTTATGAATTGTATATTTAACACAACCAAAAATTAAATATGCTTTCAGATGAACTGAGTATTGTTCTTTAAACTTTGGTAGATTTTTTCCTGGTATCACCACATTAAAATTAGTAACAAAAAGAGAGCAGTCAATGATCATGTATGCTCTATGAATTCCATCAATGTAACAACTACGAAAAACATTTGTAGTATTTAGTCTAACATGCTAGATGTCTACAATGGTCATCAAATTTTAACAAGGTAATTTAAACCTCTTTATTAAGGATGTGTGTGAGTCATACTTGGAATATTGGGTTTGCATATGTCGAAATTTATTTTCTTGTAAAAAATCTCTAAATTCTTAATTTTCTTTTAAATTTTAAAATTTAGCTTTTCTTTTATGAGGAAGTTTTCTAATTGGTTTTCTGGGTGCTAAAGCATGTATTTAATTGGCTAACTTCCCTACAATTAGCACCTTATTGTAATGTTTGATGGTTTAGTTTAATTAATTGGGAATCTATGCAAATTCAATATAGCAGAAACTCTGACTTGTTTGGTCTGTGTAGAAATGTGACAGTTGTGATTTGTGTCAGCCCTTGAAAAAGCCACAGGTGACGGCTGCCAATATTTTCTGAAATCCTTATGTCTATCACTGGGCATTCGCCAGGACCTTGGTTTCGTTCAAATTCTAGATTGGTTTACTTTGTCAAGCATTGATTTAAATTTTTTTCACTAAGTAAACTTATTAAAATTTTATGCCTAAAAATAATACCAAGTAATTGAGCTCATTGTCTAAACAAGAGTCAGCCTTTTTCCATTTGTGTACCTGCCAGTTTTTTCTACATTTTTTATTACATATTTGATTCCACTGTTAGTTTCCATTTTTACCATTCAAAACTCTAAAAATATTACCTTTTCCTGCTGTTTTAGTTTTCACTGGCATATCTAAATTCTTGAGAAAATATATATATATATATATATATATATATATATATATATATATATATATATATATATAAATAAAAAGGAACCCTTCTAAGGTATGCTTTCCACAACATGCTGATAGGTACCAGAATTTTCCTCAATTCTTCCAGCAAAGCTTCTGCCACAGCTGTCTTAGAGGAATGTCTTATCAGCAGAGATCGAATTCAGCATTCCAGCTAGCCCTGCAGATGTTTTATTGGATTATACATACATGAGACTGACGAATAAAAAAAAAAAAAAAAAAAGCTGAACTTTTTAACTGGGTAAAAAATCGGAATGCGCGACGAAACAGTGTGAATAAAACACAGCATGAGCAAGACAAAATTCTTCACATTAATTTATTTATGTAAATATTAAACTGGACCACACTACTCTGTTCAAAATATAAAATTAACATTTAACAACACTAGAGGAAACATTACGCGAAGGGGTGGGGGTAACGATTACGGGCGAAATCTTCGCACCGTCCGACCTCCGTTTTCAAAAAATTTTCATACATGTTCAAGCTGAAATACACATGTATTCAATAAAACTATATTTAACAATACTGAGAAAAAAGTATATTGCAAGAAAAAAATTATGATTACGAGAGAAACCTTCCACTCCATTCTAACTTCCGATTTCGAAAGTTGTACTTCCGTCCACTGATGGAAAACAACCTTCCCCCATATTCTGTTCAGTTATGTATCGATCTCTAGTACGACACAAATGATGAAAACGTCAAAATATCTTGAATCCACCGAAAAATCTCGTGCATGAAAATTAGAGGAAATTTCCGCCCTGTCTAACTTCCGTTTTCAGAAAATTTTCCTCCATTTCCAAGCTGAAATACAAATACTTATGGAATAAAATTATACTTAGTAACAATACTGGGCAGAAGAAACACTGCGAGAAAAAGGCATTATGATAACGGGGAAAGTCTTTTCTCTGTTTTACTTCCGTTTCTGAAAGATTAAATATCACTTCCTGATGGAAAACAAATCCCTTCTCCAACTAATACCCCCAAAATGTCTTTTTGGTTTTGCATCGATCTCGAGGATGACCCAAATGATGACGAAAAAAGCGGAATTCTGCGAATTCGTGGAAGAATCTCATGTATGATTATATTGGGAATTTGGGCTAGCCAATCCAATACTTGGATGTCCTTCTCAAACCAGGCCTGTACAGGCCTTGCAGTGTGACAAGGTGCTTGATCTTGTTGAAACAGGTAGGAATTTCTGCTGAAGTACTGCCACAACATAGGTAGCGTGGAATTGTTCAGAATGTCTTCGTACCTGGTGGGTGTCAGGCTGGAAGGCACCACAACCAAAGAACCAAGTTCTTCTCCCCATAAACAGCTACACACCACCACAGATCCTCCTCCAAACTTGACTGTAGGGTTAATGCCCCAGTCCACCTGACAGTGTTCCACAGGCAAACACAACACCCAAATAAGTCCATCCGAAAGAAAGTGTAGCACAATTCATCACTCCACACTGCTCTCTTCTGTTTGCAAATGGCAAGTGAGGCACCTTTGCAGTCATTGTCTGGCCCCACCTGTAGTGACGAGAGGCTTGTGCACTAGGGTGGCCCTTAGTTGTATGAGATTTTCCGAAATTAAATATTTTTCATCTCCCAACCTTCAAAGTTGTTCCAATCCTCGTAAAAATGCTCCATGCAAAATTTCAGCTCAATCAGACAATATTAAAGTGGCCCCCAAAGGCTTTAAAAAGTTTTAGGCTTTTACAATATTGGTATTTTTCATGTAAAACCGTTTTTATCCCCTTTGTAGTTCTTTTTTTGAAAAAATATAAAAATAATCGACAGATAATTTAATTTACAATACATTTCGCTATGACCATTATTGACATAAAACCAAAATTGGCTGAGATTTTCACGAAAATCTAAAAATTCGACATCGTTGTCTTCACAATGGAGATCCTCGAATGCCTGTAATCACGAACGATACACATACGCTGTACATGTTCAAGCTGGATGAAACCGGTTCTGCCTGGTCGGTCACATGATACTCTTCACTTGTGCAGCGGGGAATGACATAATTCACTGACAGTTGGAAAATATTCCAAAAGTTCCCTCACTCAGTTCAAGTCTTCACGCCAGTAAGGCAGTTGTCTAAGTTCACTTCAGGTGATTTTGCTGTACGCTCTTTCATTTAGCGAATACCTATTGTTATTTCTCGTTGTATTAATTATTAAACTTAAGTAGTTTTTGGGAACATAGTTTATCAGTTGCACTTAATTATCTGTGTGATATAATGGCACATCATTAAAGTGCACTCCAAAACCTTTGCGTTGTTTAGAGAAAGATTACGAATGCAGTCTCGTCGAAAACATAACAAACCAAATTGTAGGAGTGAAACTACCTTCAAATCTGCAAGTATTGAGTGTTCTCTTTTACAATTTATGTGTAGTTAAATTATCCACCAAAGAAAGTGCGACCTTAGTTGTAAAAGAAATTCAAGTTTTTTGGAAAAAAGCGTGAATTCCTACAAAACGAAATAAATGATCAATGCATTGAAAAAGTTATATCACTGTATAAAGAATGGCAAGGTTTACAGAAGAGGTTGGGTTGAGAATCAGATGTTGAAAGAAATAAACAAGCGAAATTTGTCGGTAAATTACACGATTTATTTGATGCTGCCCACGAGAATGTGTTAAATAGCGTAAAAAGCAAAGATGATAAACAATTTTTACTATTGCAACGTAAGAAAGGATGACCGGGTTCCATGGCTGGCACTGATCGCAAGTTTACAGCAAGTGAAGAAAAGCAACAGGAACGCATTGAAAAGGAAACAGCAAGAAGAAAGAGAACCTACGAGGAAATGGAACGAAATGTCATGGTTAAGCTACCATCATTGTCAAGCAGTGTTAGTGAAGATGAAGCTAAGCTAGCCAGCATTCTAATGATCTAGGTGAAGATAAACAATCAGGCTCAAGTGATACAATAAGAGTGAGTGAACCAAGTACTTCTGATACGAGAGGTGCACTAGATTTTTTCACTCCACGTCTGTCTGAAGCCTTAGATGTAAAATCAGCGACTGAAATGCGGTTAATCTTTTAATGGCTGCTGCAGAAGCTTTTAACTATAATATTGAAAGCTTAATTATTAATCGCACTTTGTTTCAACGTCGACGAAAGGAATTCAGATAACAGAGGCAAGCAGAAATTAAAGAAAATTTTAATCTAGGGGATTGCAGCACCTTGGTGTTACACTGGGACGGCAAACTACTTCCAGCTTTATCTGGCGTGGAAAAGGTCGATAGATTAGCTATAATTGTTACTTTTCGCAACAAAAAACAATTATTAGGTGTACCTGAAATTCCAACATCTACAGGAGAAGATCAAGCTCTAGCAGTTTACCAAGCAGTGGGGAAATGGGGCATACAAGAAAAAATGCAAGCGTTGTGTTGCGATACAACTGCAAGCAACATCGGCTGAATAAGAGGTGCTTGTACATATCTTGAGAAAAATTTTGATCGTGATTTACTTTACCTTTTATGTCGACATCACATCTCCGAATTAGTCTTGAGAAGTAGTTTCGATGCAGTAATGGGTCCTACTTCTGGACCAGATGTAAATTTGTTTCAAAGATTTAGGAAAATCTGGTCGACCATAGACAATAAAAAATATCGTAGTGGGATAAAGGATGTCACAGAGGATGTCTGTGTCAGTACGCTAGAATTTCTACAAGAACAGTTATGCCAGAAACAGCATAGAGATGATTACGGTGAATTATTAGAATTGGCCATGATCTTCCTTGGTGGTACTCCCCAACGAGGAGTCTCATTTCATATTCCTCGAGATGTGAGCCGTGCTCGGTGGATGGCAAAGGCTATTTATGCCTTTAAGATATATTTATTCCAAGATCAATTCAAACTAACCAAAAAAGAAAAGAATTCAATTAGAAGGATATGCATTTTTCTTATCCGACTACTTACGAGCTTGGTTTCTATCACCGTTGGCTGTGAAAGCTCCATATCATGATTACAATTTTTTATTGAAATTAATCGAGTATAAGTAGATCCGCAAATTAGTAGTGCTACACTGAAGAATTTCTCCAACCATTTATGGTATCTGTCATCAGAAAACGCGGCATTTGTATTCTTTGATGATGAAGTCCCACTAGACATTAAGGAAAAAATGGCTGCCAAAATGATGACTACAGAAGAAAGTGACTTGGACAACCAAATAAAACAATACATTGTTAACAGTGAAGATCTCAACCGTTTAAAAGAAAAAGAATTCTCAGACTTTATTTCCGCTAAATCGAAGAATTTTTTCAAGATTTTCAATAAATACAGATTTCCTTAAAAACTCCCCCATCTTCTTGGAAAGATAATATCAACTTCCAACATGGGTTGGAGATATTAAAAACCATAGTAGTGGTTAATGACGTGGCTGAGAGAGGAGTGAAACTAATACAAGAATATCGGAACATTCTAGCCAAAGACGAAAATGAAAAGCAATAGATTGTGCAAATTGTCAGTGAGCACAGAAAAAAGTACCAAAAGCTACCAAAACTGGCCTAATGAAGCAATAATACGTATCTGGTAACTTATTATATATTTACCATAAAATTATTATTGCCATTTATTTATGTTGCAAAGTATAAATTTTCTTTTTCTTTCAAATTTCACTAAATATGTTAGCTAATTTTCATTTCACGTAAATAATGGTATGAACCGAATGTCTTGTAAATAACATTCTCTTCTTATAATTTTTTGAGATTATTTTCCTTCCAAACTAAGTTTGAAAATGAAATAAAAACATTTTGTACAGGAAATACCAATTATCGGTAAAACGTGAAACTTTAGGGTCTTTGGGGGCCACCTTATTATAGTCCAATTGAACTGAAATTTTGTACATAGCCCTTTTAGTATGTATTGGAAGAGGATTAGGGGTTGGGAGCAAGTAATTTCAAAAGTTGAAAAATAAGGGCCACCCTATTGTGCAAAGCTGACCTCAGAGCTGACATTGCAGTGTTATCAAGCTGGGTCCTAGGAGCACTCACACTTTTTAAAAGTGGGTATTTTGTGAGATATTCTGGGTCCTTTTAAAAAATAAAAAAAAATCAAGAGATAATGAATATTTATACTTACATAAGCAAATGAAAAATAAATGTAATGTACATTGTTCGACACTTTAATTTATGCTCTTTGAAAGCAATCTTTAAAAAAAAATCAAGTGCTGACAGAATTAAATTTCTAAATTTTATCATAATGGAACTACACAAAGACAATGCATTTTAAACCAGCTCAGTACACCAGAGCTGTTTTTATTTTTCAAAACACAGGAACTGTGTGATGACTACTCTTGAACAGTTTTTTTTTTTTTTTTTTTTTTACTTTTAATGAACTATAATTGAAGTAGACATACAACTTTTAATAAAGTATAATCATTCACAGTGCTTTCATTAAATGCAAGTTTATTTTCAAATTTAAAAATTTCAACTGTTCCAATATTGATTAAAACAGCTGAAATGTTTAATAAATTAATCAGGACATTTGTATATTTACGTAATCTTATATTGCATATTTACATAATCTTGAGGGACAGTGCACTGCTGGCTGTTTTCGTTCTTCCCATAATCCTGACGAATTCAACTTTTGCCAAATGGTATGTTAAAAAAATCCAAAATAAAACGTGGGTCACAAAGGACACATAGAATTTGTAATTATGGGTCCTTTTTTTTGTTGTTGTTGTTTTTGGGTAATTTATGCACTACATTGCGTCAGTGGCAGCGCTGTGACTTAGCACACTAACTGTGGGCATGCAGTTCTCAATGGACTGTTCTGGTGTAAATAGCTGTTCCAATGGCTTGTAAGATATTGATGGTCAGGTCTGTGGCAGAGGACATGCATGCCTTCTTAACATTCTGAAATGAGCTTCATTTGGCACAATCACTCAACTTGTGCAGCCTCCCACAGCACTGTAGTGGGGCAGCTGCTTTCCACTGAACATCAGACACAGCGGAATTTGGGAATCCAAGAAGAACTGCAATGCTTCATACAGATTGCTTACTTAGGTGGCATCTAACCACTATACCCCTTACAAAGTCTATCAATTCAGGTAGTCATGGCATCGTCACTTCCATGCAATCAGGCAGGTATGCTGACTCTCACCTTTATATATCGCACTTAACATACTATGCATTCGAGTGCCTGGTTCTGCAAATGTATGTTTATTTCCATATGTGACAGTGTCCGAATACTTTTGTCTATATAGGGTACACTGGCTCACTGCAGATGGAAAGACAGTAGATTCCGGTTAATTGAGCCATTGGTTAATTGCGGCAGCCATTTATTTGAGGAAATTCTTGAACATTCCAAATTAACTCTTTAGGATAAAGCTTTGAATAATTGGGAAGGCCGTTTATTTGGGCCAAAATGTTTTAGCCCCGATGTGTGCCTATTAATTGGAACTTACTGTATTGCAAGGCTTGAAAAATATCTAAAAAGTTACGTCAACAGGACACGTGCAAAAGTTATTTACCTGCCCAGGTAGTAAAAGCTGAATGCTCAAGAAAATTTATCTTTTAAGATAACAAATCAGAACCCTCATATTTTTTAAGTTAAAAAATATGAACTTTTACATGTTTTGCATTTCCATTTTAAGGGTCTGTATTGAAAATGTTCTAATGCACAAAAGCGTGTATCTCAAGTTTTAAGAATAACATGATGAAATTGGTATGATCAAGAAATTGATATTTGAGAAATTTAGTGACTCTGCCATGTTCCTTTCATTGAAGTTTTCGCCCTTTGTCACTAAACACCGGAGGTTAGTTCCATCAGAGGCATGCATCTTGTAGCTGAACTATAAGCAACATTTGGAGCAAAACTACATATGGTTCCAATCTCTGCACCTAGAGCATAATATAATTAAAGATGTGATATTTTTCTGTTGTTTATAGTCAGTGACACTCCATAACAATAATACAACTTCTGGTGATTAGCAGTGAAATGAAACACGACATGCGACGACTGTCTTTTTTCTCGTAGTAGGAAATTATATTCCAAACTTTATTTTTAAATTTAGTTGCCCGGACTGGGCAACTAGGTTGGGTTTTTTACCAGCCCAGGCCAATAAATTCACATTCCCCGGGCATCTCGGGCATGGCATTTTTCAAGCCCTGTGTATTGCCAATGTACTATGAAAGTACTGTTTTTATTCATACACATCAAATAACTTTCTGAAATAAAACACCAAATGCAATAATAATTTATAAGCTCACACTTCTGACTGGAAAACTTACCAAGAAAGCTAAAAAAAAACTTCCTTAATGCAGAGAGAGATGTGCCAGGGTATGCAGCAGAATTGTTACAAGAGGTGCGGGAACCATGTGCCAGCCATACGCTAGTTGTGAAATGCTAAGTAAAGGCTTTATGTGGTGACTTCCACAGATGATGAGCAAAAGTATTGTCTGTCCAACTAAAGATGAACAGTGAATCTCATTGACACACATCAACAAGACTCCTGGTTCTTCCTTAGATGGACGGACTACATATGTAGTTAGTGTGCATACACCAGAAGGAAGTAATGTCGCCTCTGCTTACCTAAATCAGCAGCATTAGCAGGTGATAACAAATGATGAGAGAAAAAAAGGAGCTAGACAGGATCTATATGAAGTGACAAACTGCACTTAAAGAAGCAAAACTGTGTTAAGAACTACTGTAACTTTGAGAGCAGAAAGACTAATGCAAAATAAATGAATATAGAAGTACAAACAATTATTTAAGAAATTGTGATACTGATTTCTAAAATAAAATGGGTGGGCAATGCTTAATACTACTTAACATAATATCTGATATTAACATATCTCGGCAAAGATATTGATTGCCATAATGTAGATCATAAGCAGTTAACATGCAACAGTTATGTTAAGAAATTCAGAAGCACTTTCAACCTCCACTGAGGTTGAAACCACATATGATTTTCTAATTTCTTAACTACTGTGTGTTAACTGCTTATAACCTACATTTATTTGTTATGTGTGAATTGCATTCCTTGGACTGCCAAAATATTTGCTGTTCCTCAACAATTAATAGTAAAATTTAAAAATTGCTACGATTCATTTCATTTAAAAATTAAAATGGAAAAACGGAATGCCGCACGTACCTGCCAGTGAATAAATGCCTCACATCTAGACAGTCTAAAACATAACTTACTCTTTTTGCAGGCATTAAAAATGATTTTCCACCTCTGCTGCCACAATGGTGATTTCATGCAGGACTCCCTGACAAAATCCAGTTTTAAGAAAAATTCTCATTTTTACTTTAATATGGCAGCAACTGTTAAATGGCATAGAACCTACTATCTGTAAGAAAAGTATTAAGGCTAAACATTTTACATCGTTTAGCATCCTTCTTTCTTAACCCTTTATATTTAATCAAGCAAAAAATTAGCTCCTACAAATCATCCTAAAGTGACTAAGAAAGAATAAATATTCATTGTTAGGGCAATCACAAAAAGTGCAAGGATTTAAAAATGAATTGTACTTTTCTTAAGTTCATCACTAATTCACTTTTTAAATAATTTTCACTGCTACTAATCACAATTACTTGTATACTAACCTTTTCATTTATGATACAGTTCATGTCTTCCTGAGATGGTGAGCCCACTATGTTTAAAATATGATTCAGTTGGTCTAGATCTACATGAAAAAACACATTTTCTTAATGCAAGATTTGAAATTAAAGAGCTTAATATTTTAATAAATACATAGTATCCATTCAACATATCCCATATGCATAAACAATCCTGTAGAACTCTCTATCACACAAATAAATCATATAATATGTGTGTTAGGTACATAACATGGAGGAAGGAGACTGGCTTAAGACAGGCCATTGTGGAAGAAACTTGGGGAGACCTTCATCCAGCAGTGGATCGAGGATGATGATAAAATATATATATATATATATATATATATACTAAAGAGCAAAACTGAAGACTAAGGAAAAAATTTTAGAATTTAAAACGAAGGGTGCAAAATAACCTGAAAATCAAAACGCGCAACGCAGCAGTTTTGAAAATTCAGAATTCACATTCTATAAAGAAGATACCTAAGCAAAAAAATACATATATAATTTTGACTCACACCTAGTACAACATAGAAAAGGTTATGTATCTACCTGTGTGATCAAAAGGAAAAAGATAAAAAAATAAAATAAAACAACTGAATGTAGAAGGTGTCGAGAATACTGAGCCTTGGCTTTATCAAGGACCAGCAAAAACTCTGCATTTTCTCACTTCCACAAAGACCTAGTTGGAAATGGGTTTCTGCAAGGCCATAGATGCAAGTAACATTCCCACCTAAAATAGTTTAAAAAATATATATATAAGTCATGTCCTCCTTAGAGTTGCATGACCTAGCACTAGTTAACAATTTCGCTTGCATCCATTAACCTTCCTGGCCCGACCCATACTCTTCATCTGTTACTATTAAACAGAGAGAAGAAGATAAAAGAACTCAAGCTGTGAGAGTGACATAATAATTAGAAATGATTTTCAGCCATAACGAAATTCCAAGTTCGTTTGAGAGAGAATTTAAACCTAAAAAACAATGCAAAAGAAATCCAAATTTTACATTGCAATTAAAAAAGGAAATGTTAATTTATAACGAACAGATTTTTGAAAGAAAACTTGAGTCTAAAACCCCTACTCTACAACTTATGACAGCACGAAAACGAGAATAAGTTAAAGATAATAATTAACTAAAGAAAACTTTGTGAAAGTTATATACCTTAAACAGTTAGTTGCAATATGTACAAAGTATTTCAGCAGTGCTTTAAGTGCATAATTAATTAGTTATTAAGAACTTAACTACTTTGAAAAAACAGCGCATAGACAGCGCATAGAAAAGGAACAAGCTGAGCCATCTTCTGTTCCTAGGTACCCCAAAAGACGCTCAAAGTTACAAAGAAAAGAAAGAGTTAAAACCCGCAAAAATGTTAACAGACAAACCAATGCCTAAAAGCTGAAAAGCTAAAAAACGACAGAGAAAAGGTACATGAAGTACAAACATTGAACTTATAAAACCTAGAACCCAAAAACAAGGAAGAGACCTTACCTCTTGTGTTACAAAAACTTTTCTCCTCACAAGAGAAGAACATGGCTGACCTCTTCCGCCACTCCCTAGACGCTGGGGGGCAGTGAGGGTGGGGCTGATGGCCTCCTCATACAGCAAGAAACCAACGCGCGGAGATTTTAACCAGAGAAAAAAAAAAAAATTAGATAAACTTAAGACTGTGGATCTGTATGATCAGAAAGAGCTGAATTAACTCTCCAGAATACATGAGAAATATTATAAAATACACGAGCAGTTTATTTAATAATCTTTGCATGTATTAAATCACCTTAGTGAGCTTCTATAGATTAATCAGAATCTTATTAATTTTAATGTTGGTTTTACTATTTTTAGTATAGCTATCCTAGTGATGAATAACTAGTTTTCTTTTTTATTTGTTTTTATTTTCTTTTATAAACAGATTTTTAAGCTTTTTTTGTGATTTTGTTTATATTATTTAATTTTTTGTTTTAATAGGACCGTCATATCCATAGCACTAAGGTTCCTTTAGGTAGTTAATAGGCATCCTCTAGCCAACTTCCTTACGGCTTTGATTAGTCAGAATCATATTATTAACTGTGTCGAAAATTAAAGCAGATCTGCCAACCTTACTCTATTATTCAGAATAATTTTTCTTAAAGTTCTAGGAACAGAAGATGGCTCAGCTTGTTCCTTTTCTATGCGCTGTCTATGCGCTGTTTTTTCAAAGTAGTTAAGTTCTTAATAACTAATTAATTATGCACTTAAAGCACTGCTGAAATACTTTGTACATATTGCAACTAACTGTTTAAGGTATATAACTTTCACAAAGTTTTCTTTAGTTAATTATTATCTTTAACTTATTCTCGTTTTCGTGCTGTCATAAGTTGTAGAGTAGGGGGTTTTAGACTCAAGTTTTCTTTCAAAAATCTGTTCGTTATAAATTAACATTTCCTTTTTTAATTGCAATGTAAAATTTGGATTTCTTTTGCATTGTTTTTCAGGTTTAAATTCTCTCTCAAACGAACTTGGAATTTCGTTATGGCTGAAAATCATTTCTAATTATTATGTCACTCTCACAGCTTGAGTTCTTTTATCTTCTTCTCTCTGTTTAATAGTAACAGATGAAGAGTATGGGTCGGGCCAGGAAGGTTAATGGATGCAAGCGAAATTGTTAACTAGTGCTAGGTCATGCAACTCTAAGGAGGACATGACTTATATATATATTTTTTAAACTATTTTAGGTGGGAATGTTACTTGCATCTATGGCCTTGCAGAAACCCATTTCCAACTAGGTCTTTGTGGAAGTGAGAAAATGCAGAGTTTTTGCTGGTCCTTGATAAAGCCAAGGCTCAGTATTCTCGACACCTTCTACATTCAGTTGTTTTATTTTATTTTTTTATCTTTTTTTCCTTTTGATCACACAGGTAGATACATAACCTTTTCTATGTTGTACTAGGTGTGAGTCAAAATTATATATGTATTTTTTTGCTTAGGTATCTTCTTTATAGAATATATATATATATATATATATATAAGGATGTAAGGTCAGGTGATGCGTAACATCACAGCCTCTCCTTGACAAATGTCAACCCCGCCTTCTCGTGGTGCATCCTGTTCCCACTAAAGGGGCTCTGACGACCGCCAATAGCGGTATAACTATACCATCGGGATTAGAGGAAATTCTATCCCACACTCACCAACCCGCTTGGCCAGCGTGGTGAGTTATGGCCAAACCCCTCCAAAATAACTCCACAACTTAAATCTTGGCCCTCAGTCTCCGGCAGCTGGAATGTACCTGGCCAAGGCAGCGGCCAGTGCGACATGAAGGCAGAGGGTGCTAAGAATCCCCGGAGGACCGGACTAGGCTGCCATCTGATGCTGACCTTGGCAACGTACAATGGACGCTCCCTATCTTCTGATTCAAGACTTCTTGAATTGGAAGAGGAACTACAAAGGATCAAGTGGGACATCGTGGGGCTAAGTGAGGTAAGGAGAAAAGGAGAAGATCTCATCGAACTGAAAAGTGGACATCTCTTCTACTATCGTGGGACAGATACTGGCAGAACTAGTGGTGTTGGATTTATAATAAACAAGAAACTGAAGGATAAAGTTGTAGAAGTTGAAAGTTCCTCTGACAGAGCTGCACGGCTTGTTATCCAACTCTCGAAAAGATACCAGGCTCAGATTATTCAAACTTATGCACCCACCACAAGTCATCCGGAAGAAGAAATTGAAGAATTTTATGAGGAAATTCGTCATCTAAATAATAAAGGTAAGCAGCACTTGAAGATAATTATGGGAGATTTCAATGCAAAAATAGGGCAACGGCAACAGAATGAAACTTCGGTAGGTAAATTCGGTCACGGCAACAGAAACCAGCGTGGAAATACTCTCGTTGAGTTTGCAGAGGCAGAAGGGTTTTTCATCTTGAACTCCTTCTTCAAGAAAAAGCCACACAGGAAATGGACATGGAGACATCCAAATGGGACGACAAGTGAAATTGATTTTATTATGTGTAACAAAAAATTCGTCATAGAAGACTGCAGTGTGCTAAACAAGTTCAACACAGGTAGTGACCATAGATTGGTGAGATGCAAGATGCACCTCAACACTAAACTTGAACGTGGCAAGCTCATAAGACAAACAAAATCTATTGACATAACCAACCTTAAAAAACACCGTAATACCTTCAAGTTGGAACTGAAGAACAGATTCTCTGCTTTAGAAGGCCTAACATCGGAAGAAGTGGACATCTCTGAAGTTAACAGAAAAGTAACCAAAGCTCTTATGGAAACAGCAACAAAATTAGCTGGGTCTAAGAACAAGTTGCATGTAAATAAATTATCAGGAAAAACGAAAATGTTGATGCAAAACAGAAGAGTGATGAGGACAACTAAAGAAGATGTGACTTCCAAAGTGGAATATATAGAGCTATGCAAGACAGTACGAAAAAGTATCACTGAAGACGTAAGAAATTTCAACTGTGAACTAGTGAGCAAAGCAATTGAAAACAACCAAAGCCTAAAGATAGCAAAGGGACATCTCAGTAAGGGAAGAAAACAGATTATGGCACTGAGAAAAGAAGATGGTTCTGTAACAAGAAATAAAGGCGAAATTTTGACAAGAGTGAAAGATTTCTACTCCAAATTATATGAAAGGGATGATACATGCACTCCAGACATCATGAAAGATACCAGTACCAGAGTTCCTCCAGTCCTTCCAGCAGAAGTTGCACATGCAATCAAGAACATGAAGCGGGGAAAAGCTCCAGGAGAAGATGGAATTACTGTAGACATCATAAAAGAAGCAAGTGGAGAAATCGAAACAGTACTCGCCCAAATTTTCACTCGATGCCTTAATGAAGGAAAGATTCCTGAGGATTGGAACACCGCTACAATGATCCTGCTACATAAGAAAGGTGACATTGAGGATCTCTGAAACTACAGACCTATCAGCCTCCTATCAGTAGTTTATAAAATCTTCACTAAAGTTCTTTCACACGGCTTGAAGGTAACACTGGACATGGCTCAACCGAGAGAACAAGCTGGATTCAGGAGTGGCTACAGCACAATAGATCATATCCATGTGCTGAGAGAACTAATTGAAAGAACAAGGGAATATGAACTTCCATTGTGCATGGCTTTTATCGATTATGAAAAAGCCTTTGATTCGGTGAAACCATCAGCAGTTACAATGGCTCTGAAAACCTGCGGTATTGAAGATGCATACATTAATATTATTAATAACATCTATGAAAATGCAAGTGCAAAGATTCGGCTGTTTGAAAATACAACACACATAAAAATTGGAAAAGGAGTGAGACAAGGTGACACCATATCTCCGAAGCTCTTTAATGCCACATTGGAAAATGTCTTTCAATCACTGAACTGGGAAAACAAAGGGATAAAGATTAATGGAGATTATCTAACCCACCTTCGTTTTGCTGATGACGTAGTCATTTTTGCAACTAGCCCATCAGAGCTGCAGAGTATGATCCAGGAACTTGCTGACAAGAGTAAAGAAGTGGGATTAAAAATGAACTTTCAGAAGACAAAAGTGATGTACAATGCTTTTACAAGAAATGAAGATTTATCGATTGATGGAGAAAAGCTGGAGATAACAGACACGTACGTTTATCTTGGACAGCAGATATCAAGAGAGGGTCACATTGATGAAGAAATTAATCGGCGTACAAAACTTGCCTGGAGAGCTTTTGGAAGAAACAGCATAATTTTCAAGAGCAATATGCCATTATGTCTTAAAAGAAAAGTGTTTGATCAATGCATCCTTCCAGTGCTTACGTATGGTGCAGAGACGTGGACCTTAGCTAAAAGAGACATACAAAGGCTGCAGACAACTCAAAAAAGCATGGAGAGGTGCATACTTGGTGTAACCAGGAGAGATAAGAAGAGGAACTCGTGGATCCGAAAAATGACAAGAGTGGAAGACATCATGATCAGAGTTAAATCCCTGAAATGGCAATGGGCTGGACATACTGCCAGAAGGACAGATCATCGATGGACAGCCGAAATTTTAGATTGGATTCCAAGGGACAGGAAAAGACCCAGAAGAAGACCACATGGGAGATGGGTGGATGAAATTCGAAAGTATGCAGGGGTGACATGGAGGAGACTGGCACAAGACAGACCGTTGTGGAGGAAACTTGGGGAGACCTTCGTCCAGCAGTGGATTGATAATGGTTGACAATGATGATGATGATATATATATATATATATATATATATATACTCTCGTAGAGTTTGCAGAGGCAGAAGGGTTTTTCATCTTGAGCTCTTTTTTCAAGAAAAAGCCACACAGGAAATGGACATGGAGACATCCAAATGGGACGACAAGTGAAATTGATTTTATTATGTGTAACAAAAAATTCGTCATAGAAGACTGCAGTGTGCTAAACAAGTTCAACACAGGCAGTGACCATAGATTGGTGAGATGTAAGATGCACCTCAACACTAAACTCGAACGTAGCAAGCTCATAAGACAAACAAAATGTATTGACATAACCAACCTTAAAAAACACCATAATACCTTCAAATTGGAACTGAAGAACAGATTCTCTGCTTTAGAAGGCCTAACATCGGAAGAAGTGGATATTTCTGAAGTTAACAGAAAAGTAACCAAAGCTCTTATGGAAACAGCAACAAAATTAGCTGGGTCTAAGAACAAATTGCATGTGAACAAATTATCAGGAAAAACCAAAATGTTGATGCAAAAAAGAAGAGTGATGAGGACAACTAAAGAAGATGTGACTTCCAAAGTGGAATATATAGAGCTATGCAAGACAGTACGAAAAACTATCACTGAAGACGTAAGGAAATTCAACTGTGAACTAGTAAGGAAAGCAATTGAAAACAACCAAAGCCTAAAGATAGCAAAGGGACATCTCAGTAAGGGGGAAAAAACAGATTATGGCACTGAGAAAAGAAGATGGTTCTGTAACAAGAAATAGAGGTGAAATTTTGACAAGAGTGAAAGATTTCTACTCCAAATTATATGAAAGGGATGATACATGTACTCCAGACATCATGAAAGGTACTAGTACCAGAGTTCTTCCAGTCCTTCCAGCAGAAGTCGCACATGCAATCAAGAACATGAAGCGGGGAAAAGCTCCAGGAGAAGATGGAATTACTGTAGACATCATACAAGAAGCAAGTGGAGAAATCGAAACAGTACTCGCCCACATTTTCACTCGATGCCTTAATGAAGGGAAAATTTCTGAGGATTGGAACAACGCTACAATGATCTTGCTACATAAAAAAGGTGACATTGAGGATCTCAGGAACTACAGACCTATCAGCCTCCTATCAGTGGTTTATAAAATCTTCACTAAAGTTCTTTCACACCGCTTGAAGGTGACACTGGACATGGCTCAACCGAGAGAACAAGCTGGATTCAGGAGTGGCTACAGCACAATAGATCATATCCACGTACTGAGAGAACTAATTGAAAGAGCGAGGGAATATGAACTTCCATTGTGCATGGCTTTTATCGATTATGAAAAAGCCTTTGATTCGGTGAAACAATCAGCAGTTGCAATGGCTCTGAAATCCTGCGGTATTGAAGATGCATACATTAATATTATTAATAACATCTATGAAAATGCAAGTGCAAAGATTCGGCTGTTTGAAAATACAACACACATAAAAATTGGAAAAGGAGTGAGACAAGGTGACACCATATCTCCGAAGCTCTTTAATGCCACATTGGAAAATGTCTTTCAATCACTGAACTGGGAAAACAAAGGGATAAAGATTAATGGAGATTATCTAACCCACCTTCGTTTTGCTGATGACAGTCATTTTTGCAACTACCCCATCAGAGCTACAGAGTATGATCCAGGAACTTGCTGACAAGAGTAAAGAAGTGGGATTAAAAATGAACTTTCAGAAGACAAAAGTGATGTACAATGCCTTTACAAGAAATGAAGATTTATCGATTGATGGAGAAAAGCTGGAGATAACAGACACGTACGTTTATCTTGGACAGCAGATATCAAGTGAGGGTCACATTGGTGAAGAAATTAATCGGCGTACAAAACTTGCCTGGAGAGCTTTTGGAAGAAACAGCATAATTTTCAAGAGCAATATGCCATTATGTCTTAAAAGAAAAGTGTTTGATCAATGCATCCTTCCAGTGCTTACGTATGGTGCAGAGACGTGGACCTTAGCTAAAAGAGACATACAAAGGCTGCAGACAACTCAAAGGAGCATGGAGAGGTGCATGCTTGGTGTAACCAGGAGAGATAAGAAGAGGAACTCGTGGATCCGAAAAATGACAAGAGTGGAAGACATCATGATCAGAGTTAAATCCCTGAAATGGCAATGGGCTGGACATACTGCCAGAAGGACAGACCATCGATGGACAGCCGAAATTTTAGATTGGATTCCAAGGGACAGGAAAAGATCCAGAAGAAGACCACATGGAAGATGGGTGGATGAAATTCGAAAGTATGCGGGAGTGACATGGAGGAGACTGGCACAAGACAGACCGTTGTGGAGGAAACTTGGGGAGACCTTCGTCCAGCAGTGGATTGATAATGGTTGAAAATGATGATGATGATATATATATAAATACCATTCTGCGAACATCAACCAAACTAAATTCAAATTACAGTTAAATAATGGCATTTCTATGCCAGCATGCTTGCCATGCAATTGTGAGATTTTTTTCTTTGTTAATAACCATGATATTTTTTCATTGTTCTGAAACTAATTTTATGCTCTTCAAATAAAGAAAAAGTTAAAAACTAGCTTTTGAAAGCAAATTTGATTTCAATGATCAACAGACTAATTCAAGAGTGAAAACCAACCTGAGTTCATAAAACTGATATAAGAGAAGAAAAACTAAAATTTTGTGATCTAATCTTGAAAACCTACTAATTGCAAAAACTCTAGATCTGTAAAGACAAGAAAAAAAAAAAAAAAAGGGGGACACTAACTTCAGTGAAAAATGTTACAAATATTGGAGGGGACCAGAAAGTAATTTCGTTTGGGGGGGGCTAAGTTTGGGGAGCAGTTGTGAGGTGTTTATGTACGTTCAATGTAAAGTAAGTGTATGTACAACAAGGTTCGTACTCTTCTAAGCAAAATAAATTCAAGCACTTTTTAAAACAAAATTATCTTATGTGTGTGCTGTCGGTCGGTCAGTAAGTAGGTATTTTAGCAAGTTCAAACCATTAAACTTAGCTAGGACGGGCATACCTTTAATTACCTGCCCATTATCTCCTGCCGGTTCATTTTATTAACTTTGAATTGCCCCTCTATTTTGATGTTTTTTAAATCATCTTATTTTGCGAGATATTTTGAAAGGGAACAATATTTTCGTATTTACCCTCCGGCAAGGACGCATCCCTAACCCCAGTCAACAGAAACCAATCAAGATTCGTGAATACGTCATTCCACTTGTTTTACTCTCATGGCTGACATTTTTACTCCATAGTAATATCATAGCCAAGTTACCAGCTCTCCATGCCCTTCCCTGAATTGAACACAAGTTCTGCACTATTTGATCAGCTTGGTGTTCTTACTACACAGAAATCTCCTATACAACTTTTTAACACAAATAATTATTCGTATTTTACACATGCTGTTTCATATCATCACTAAAACAACAAAACTTGTTTTTTTCAAGTACTATTTGCAGAGTCTTAAACTTTTTCAAGTACTTTCAAGGACTTGAAAATGAACTTTTATTTTTCAAGCACTTTTCAAGGTTTTCAAGGAGCGTACGAACCATGTACAAGTGAATGAACTATTTGCCTTTAACTTATGAAGGTGTTTTTGTCTTCCAGATTTGCAGAACAAAATGAATGACTAAAACTCGAGGAGAGCCACATTTGTCATGGTATGCTGTACGGATTTCCCAAGGGGAACAATGCAACCGTGCCCACCAATAACATTTGCACTGTTTATCCGAATGCATTCAATATCCATAAGTGCCAACGTTGGTTCACTCAATTCCGGTCGGGCAGGAAAGCCCATGGAGCTGGACAATGAATGGCCTGCTACATGCAACCGTTGAGGCAGATCTGCGCCAAACCATTGATGAATTATCCCAACATCTTAAATGCATCATGGTCTACTGTTCAAGAGCACCTGCAACAGATAGGGAAGGTCTATTGACAAGGAGTTTGGGTCCCACACCAACATTCACCTGACAACAAAGTCCAGCATTCCACCATCTGCAACTCTTTGCTCAGCCGACAGGTAAAAGATACATTTCTTCATCGAATTGTCACTGGAAATGAAAAGTGGGTTCTTTACGTGAACAACAAATGCAAAAACCAGTGGCGTTCTCCAGGTCAGACACCAGTTCCTACGCCAAAACCAGGCCTACTCCCCAAAAAGGTTTTGCTCAGTGTTTGGTGGACTACCGCTGGCATAGCTCACTTTGAGCTCTTGCAACCCAGACAGACCCTAACGGCAGACCTCTATTGTCATCAACTGGACCGTTTGAAGCAAGCTTTTACTGTAAAACATCCAGCACTGGTCAACAGAAAAGGTGTCATCCTCCAGCATGACAACGCGAGACCTCACAAGGCAAGACGGACCCAGCAGACGATCAGAGGTTTGGGCTGGGAAGTTATGCCTCATCCCCCCTATTCCCCTGACATTACACCATCTGATTACCATTTGTTCAGACCTCTGTGGCACTTTTTTAATGGGAAAATATTCCACAATATTGATGTCAAAACGGGGCTCTCAGACTTCTTTGCATCACAGCCAACGCCTTTTATAAAGACAACATTATGGGCAAGTGTGATCGATAATAATTGATTAAGAAATAAATTTCTTCTGTTACAGTGTTTCTCTTCTTTTCCAAAAGCAACATTACTTTCCAGTTCCCCCAATACTAAGCAAATGATCTTAGAAACAACTAAACGTTGAAGTTTTTAATAAAGCAGGAGTTCATAAGGTACCAAATTTTAAACAAAAGGTAAGAGCTCCTACATCTATAGTATGAAGAGGATGTATGTATGCACATTTAGAGCATGTGCTTATTTTACAGATATTTCAAGGGTTTTTGAGAGTGACACACATATTTAGGGCTGCATACATGAAAAACTGGGAACAAAACACACAACTATCATTGTTCAACACTACAAAAAAGAAGAAAGCAACATCAAATTTTGAGGAAGAAAAATTAATATTATAACACTAAAATTAATGAAACTGGCACTGCAGGGTAATCAACAGTCATTTGTTAAAACGAATGACAACAATTGCAACTGGGTCAGTCCACATCAAATTATCCAGGGCATGACATCCACCAGTCTCCAATTTCAATGAAAATTGGTATAAGTATTATGCAGCCAAGGCATGCATTGTGTGAATGTTTCACTTGAACTGGCCCAGTAGATCCTGAATAATGACCCACTAAATATTTAGGGTACTTGTCGTAACTCTGACCAAGAGTGTACATGTTCAAGCCAACCGTACCAACATAAAAAACAAAAAAACATAACTTTGCTTCTAATTGGTTAACCACTCAATTTTTTTCTTAAAGACATTTCACTTGGATTGCGCATTCAGAAAATAAAGTTTATGTTTCTGGTATCAGAACATTACATTATCGAATAAAAAATGGGGCAATGTGCACATACATGGTCGAGTCACATAATTGTGACTACCAGCTAATATCCAGAGTAACCGCTGTGTGCAGCGCAGACAGCAGCTAGATGAGATACGAGTGACTCAATTAGGGGCTAGGAAGTGTTCACAGGTATGTGGAGCCATGCTTACTACAGTGCATCTGACAGCTGCTGGAGGGTGCCTGGTGGAGGATCATTAGAGCGAACAACACAATCGAGGTGGTCCCACAGATGCTCGGAATTAGGGAGCCAGGGAAGTACTTTGAAGTCTTCACCGTGCTCTTCTATCCACTCTCTGACATTTCTAACTGTGTGACACATTGCATTGTCATGCTGGAAGATCCCATCCGCCACAGGGAAGACCATCAGCATGTATGGGTGTAAGTGGTCCGCAAGGATGGATTCATAACGAACTCAGTCCCTAGTGACTTCCACAGGTATGAGTGGACCTAGGGAATGCCACCAAAACATTCTTCAGACCATAATGCTGCCCCCACCAGCTTGTGTTCTTCCGGCAATGGTTGAAGACCGTTTTTGTTTTCACATGATTCTCTCCTTATATGCCAACGTCCATCTGTTCGATGAAGCATAAAACGTGACTCATTGGAGAAGGCAATCCTTTGCCAATCAGTGGAGGTCCAATTCCGATACTACCATGCAAATGTAAGCCTTTTCTGCTGATGCACCTTCATTAGCATAGGTGCAGTGATCATCCGTCTGCATTGGAGCCCCATACGCAGCAGGGTTCGCTGAACTGTCATTTTAGAAACACTTCCGGTAGCCCCCTGCATTTGGCCAGTGAGTTGCTCCACTGTAGCGTGTCAATCCGCCTTCACCCACCTTCGAAGCCGACATTCACCTCTCGCATCAATGGCATGAGGTGCTCCACAGTTTCCACATCGCTTATTCGCTATGGTGCCATTTCTCCAATCATGATACACTCTAACCACAGCAGCACGCGAACAGTTCACAAAGTGCGCTGTTTCAGAAATACTGCCACCCTTGGCCCAAAAGCCGATAATCATCCCTTTTTTCAAATCTGATAAATCGCTCCTTTTATCCATGACAGCAACGAGTGATATGTTTTCAGAATGCCTACAAGCACACCTTATATAATCTCCAAGCTAGCTCACACACGTGCTTTCTTTCATTGGCTACGCGATGTTGACGTCAAAAGTAGGAGGTGGTCACAATGTGACTCGACTGTGTAATAACATGTTTACAAATACCAACCATTGAGGTTGTAAACTTAACATATAAAAAAGGCCTGCGGCTTAGGTGATTTGCAAAGAGGTGAGAAATGATTTGCTGAAGGCCTATTAGGTTTTATAAGATGTTTACAAACACCAAATATTGAGGTTGTAATTTAAAATCTTCTAAAAAGATCTGTGGTCTAGGTGTCTTGTAAAGAGTTGAGAAATGATTCATTGAGTGCTTTTTATTAGGTTTTATAAAATGTTTACAAATACCAAATATCTAGGTTGTAATTTAATATCTTCTAAAAAAAAAGGCCCGAGGCTAGGTGCTTTGTAAACAGCTAAGTAATGTTCCATTGAGTGCATTTTACCAGGTTTATCAAATTTTTACAAATATATGTAAATCATTTTTCAAAAATACATAAAAACAACGACACTACTTACATAGATAACGCAGCCCATTGTTCAACTTCTTACTTTACATTTCAGGCACGTAGAATTTTCTTTATTATCTTCTTGCTGGACGAGAGGATAGATGCCTGATTATAATTCCTATGCAGCAATATTAAGCTGAAAATAACCTGCTGTCCCACATTTTACTATCGTAAATTTACTCAGCTCCAAAATGCATTAATATCTGATGAATTCAACTTTAAAAACATATGTACAACAATAGAATTCACAATCAATTAAACCTCTTTGATATCCGCCACTACTTCATATCACCAACAACTTAAATTATTACAGAAACGTAAGACACGTTCAAACAGCAACTGAAAACTCCCAAAATACTTCATTGCGACTTTGAACTACCAAACACATTAAACCACACGAACCAAAAACATTTTACACAAATTAAAAATAGTATAAAAACTGTATGCACAATTTAAAAACCAATTAATGAAAGCCTTGAGAACTCAACCTAAACTTTTACGAAGTTAGATAACCTGTCTTCATTGACACTGGAAAATTTGCATAAACCATGTTCTTCAAAAATGCCACATACTATGAAGACCTTAAAATTCACACTAATAAGTGCACATAAAAAACCATTTAGAAACTTCAACTATCTTTGAAATATCAACACAATACACCATACCAAACAAGGACTATGTACAAACTGATGCAATAATATCAACAACAAAAAAAAACTTTTGCAACCCAAAAAACACAGTAAATTCAACTGCACATATGCCTAGAATAACCACGCCCTACCGCTAAAACGCTTTATCAAAACACACTTGAATTGAAGTACATACTATGCAAGAATGCAAACATCCACCCCTGCCAGCCAGCAAGCTGACCTTGGAACGTTTTCGTCCAGTCGCCTCGACATCTTCAGCAAGCCGTTGTTTTACCCGCTAGTCAGCTACCTAGCGTTATGTGTCAAGACACATGGTGACATGTTGCGATTTTGGTATAATATCCAATTACCTTAAAATAAAAAACATACCTTGAGTCATAAAAGACAATAAGATATTAAATACTTGCCAATTGAAACATGTGACCGCTGAGATTGTTCAAAAGCGTAGGCTCATATATATACTATTCCAGCTGAACTATTGCATTGCTGGTATGATTTGCATTCAAAATCCGAATTCATCATACATGAGACCGGCCGACGACAAAAAAAAGCTGAACTTTTTAACTGGGTGGAAAATTGGCACACGCAAATGTGCGGTGTGAGCAAATTCAAATACAGCATATACAATATTTAAGATTGCACAAGCCATATGGAATTATTTTCTGTAAATTATGTAAGTAAATATTAAAGTGAAGCACATTATTATATTCACAATAGAAAAGTAGGGAATTCAGAACAAAATAAAATGAAATATTTTTAAAAATCAGATTTAAAACTTACATGTAAATCTTTACTAGCTAAATCCTGAGGTAAAAAGTATTTGTCTAAGAAAGTTTGTGCATTTAGTCAAGCAATTAGAAACTTGAAAGAATTAGAAACATATCCACAGATTAGTTTTGGTCAAACATCATAGTACAAGAGATAAGTCTTGGCTTAGTAGCACTCTAATGTATCAAATTTTTCAGAAGTGAAATGTGTCCCAAGAGTCATGTGTGTGGAAATAAATTAAATTCACAGATTCTTATTAATTGGAATATGTATTGTAATATATATTTGAATATGTGTGCAAATGTAAAAAAAATGACTAGAAGTGCTATGGTTTTTAAACAGGTTGCTTCAAAGATATTTTGCCCTTTTTTGTTGTACTTGCTTGCACAACAGTTAGAGTTTCCTCTTGTGAGCAAGCCTGGCTTTTTTCTCAACAAGCTACACGGCCATATTTATTTTATGTTGACTCTGCAGCTGAACAGCATCCACTGCTAACTTTTTTTTTTTTTTTTTGCTGATAATTGCTTTTCTTTTCTTCTCAATTTCTTTGGTGTAACCATTTTTTTTTATGTCCTAAGATTTTGGCAGAGGTTAGCATCAACTGTTTCTTGCAAAAAAATTTCTTTACTAAAGAAATTAACTGCAGACTTACCCTGTGCTTTAAGTTTATACTTCACAGTTTGTATAGCTGAATAGGTTTCAATGTTCATTCTTCCTGATTTTATATCTATGATTTCAACCATCATGCTGAAAGAACTTTCAACCTGTGGACCATGAAAGCATATCAAGGCTTTTACTATTTTAGATAACTTAGTGTACTTGGAGAGGTTAAACACCTTTGTCCACCACGCATCAATTTTTACAAAGTTTCCAACTTCATCAACAAGAGATGGAAGTCGTTAATCAACCTGATACTGGTGAATTTCCAGAGTATATAGCTTTCCATTTTCTCTGAATTCAATATATTTGGTAAGGAACTGTAGAAGTTTTTTCAGTCTTTTTTAAAGTTATATTATGTCCCCTTGCAGAAGGATCAATAGCTGATATGTACATTAAAAGATCACTACATAATGGTAGTGTCTTTTGCATGTATTTTGCACAATGAATATAAGTTTCAGTAGCCTGGCTTAAAAAAAAATTTCACCACAATGTCATTTGATTTGCCTCATCAAATCTTTCACAGGTTTGCCTTTCAGTATCTCTTGTTTTAAGAAACAAGCTAAGAAATCCAAGAATAGTTGCTTCTGCTTGTCAAAAACCTTATGAATTAATGGCTCCTTTGTTTGAAATAAGCATACATATTTTTTTCAAAAGCGGTAGAGCAGCAACATAAAAATTTAATATAAGCAAGGTTTTCTTTGAGCTTTCAAATAATTTTGCAAATAATTCTAGATTTCCGCTTTCTTCCATCTTCTGTTAGATTTTTTTTTTCCCGTAATTTCTCCCAAAGCTCCTGGAATTTTAACTTTCCTTCTTTACTAATATTTTTCTTTACACATTTCGTTTATGACATCCATGTATATTGATCTTTCATTAGACTGCACAAATCCATAATACAGGAGCAAAAGGGCATCATGGATACTTAAACTGTTTAATGCCATGATAGAATGACATCCACCTGTGTTGGACCATGTTCTTAATTTCAGTGAATTTTAGCCTGATAATTTCACAAATTTCAGCAAGGGCTTCACGTTGATCTGCAGACCATTTAAAGTCATTGAAGATGTCAGTAAAGTATTTCTCAATGTAACCTTCAAATGGTTTGCAAAATTTTTTTGCTTGCGTTCTGAATATGGTAACGTGAATCTCCATCCATGTCAAGCAAGTGGGGAGATTTTCCCTGCCCAATTCTTGTTTCTAGCCATGTTTTTGAGACCCCCCCCCCTGACACATTCTTTCCACTTAGCTTTCAAACAAACAAAACAAATTCCTCCTCCTCAGAAAGAAATAAAAAATAAAAATGGAAAGCTGCGTCACGAACTTTGTTCAGAGGCTTCGGGCCGACGTTATCCTAGGGAGGCACAGTGCTTTCTTTCCACTAAATTTTCAAACAAGCAAAACACATTCCTGTTCCGTAGAAAAAAAGAAAAGAAACAAAGAGGTGTGTCATGAACTTGGTTCAGAGGAATCGGGCCGGCACAATCCCGGGCCACAGCGAAAAAAGCACGTCCGAGCCAACGTAATCCCAGGTCGTGGCGAAAGAAGCAACTACATAACTTTCAAACAAGCAAAACAAACCCCTTCTCTTGAGGGGGGGGGAGGAGAAGAAGAAAGAATTTAAGAAAAGAAACTAAGAGCTGCATTATGAACTTTATTCAGAGGCTTCGGGCAGACGTAATCCCGAGCCACGACGAAAGCAGCACGCGGGGCCTATGCAATCCTGGCACCATGCTTTTTTTTTTTTTGTGCTCTTTCAAACAAGCAAAACAAATTCCCCCACCTCAGAAAAAAAGCAAAAAGAAAAAAGAAACAAAGAGCTGTGTTACAAACTTTGTTCAGAGGCTTTTACATTGATTAATTACAAAACCACTAACTTTCTTAATAACAGTGAAAATCTGAATTATCCATAATTTTCCGTTGGTCATCCGTAATCCGGAAATCCGTAATAATTATGGAGATTCTGTAATGGTTGGCAATTGACATCTCTGTCCGTCCTCCATAGGAAAAGGTTTCACGGTAGCTTCGATTCTCGAACAATCTCAGAAAAGCGGGAACGCATTCGCGTACATCACAAATTACAAGAGTGAGAGTTCTTGGCCATGACGTCACAATGATAGAGTGGTGATTTCCCGCAAGCCACGGAAAGGCTGTTTTCGTTGGCTGCAGCAGTTTCCCTAAAAGACGAAGTAGGCGGAGCTTCAACCCTTCGTGCTGCGATGCTCAAGTGACATCCCATCCATTGTTGACAGCAATAAACGAATTGAGTTCCTGATTCCACCCTCCAACAGTTCTTCTTGCGCCCCAGCGCCTACTCCAAAAACAAAGCTTTCAGCTGGAAAGCGCTTAGTTCTTTTACTCCACAAAAAAGCGGAATCTCGCTTTTTCAAGGATTTTTCTATAGAACACCCCCAACCCCCCTAAAAATCCTTAAAAATTTCTCTTCATTTTTGCAATGGCCTCGAGGATGACCAAAACGATGCCGAAAAAAGCGGAATTCCACGAATTTGCGGAAGAATCTTATGTATGATTCATATATGGAGCAGTTTGGAAGGAATATCTTTTGGATGTATCTTTAACGGAAATTGACGAGATTGTGCAAAGGCATATGCACACTACAAGACAAACTAATGCCAAACATTGAATAATTTGTTAGACAATATGATAAGACCTCAGGAATATTGTAATGATTTTGAGGTTTTCCAGAATCTATTGCAAGTGGAATTAACCTATACACAACTTGCAGTATTACAGAAGAGGAAAAAATTTGCATTCCCACAACAATTACCTGCTACTGAGGAATACGGGCGATTCATAAAGTATACAGTTTCCAGATGCTGTAAAACAGTAACAGTTGAAGACACAGACCACAACTGCGAACCGGTAGGTAGATGTACTCATAAAGTTTGTGTCCCGCTACTGAGGGAAGTGACGTAGGCAACAGCGCGTGTGTCACATGACTAGTCAGTCAAAATGGCAGCGTCTGCAGTGAAGAAGACATTTTGTGTTCTTGAATTGAGCAAAACGGAATCTGTAACTGTTGTGCAATGGCATTTTCGATCACGATTCGAAAAAGAACCTCCAACCAGAAAATCTATCTACGATTGGCATAAAAAATTTGAAACTACGGGCTGTTTGTGCAAACTTAAAAAGTCCTGGACGACCGCATGTATCGAAAGAAGTCATCAATAGTGTTTGCACCGCCATTCAACGAAGCCCGGGAAAATCAACGCTGAGGGTGAGTCGTGAAGAGCAGATTTCACAGCAGACTGGCTGGAGAATTTTGAGAAAGAAGCTGAAAATGATTTCATACAAAGTGCAGATGTTGCAAAATCTCACTCACCTTGACTAGACAAAGCGCTTTGAATTTTGTGCCGAAATGCAGCACCGTTTTGAAAATGACGATTTTGCCGATCACTTAGTTTTCACTGATGAAGCTACATTTCATGTGAGTGGTCAGGTAAACAAACACGATGTTCACTTTTGGGGAACGGAGAATCACAGATTTACAGTGCAACACGTGAGAGATTCCCCTAAGGTAAACGTGTTCTGTGCTGTGTCCAAAAAGAAAGCGCACTGCCCCTTCTTTTTTAACGAGAAAACTGTCACGGGAGGCTCTTTTCTGGATATGTTAAGTCTTTGGTTGATGCCACAGTTGCAGGACGACAGTGACAACTTTATTCTCCAAATGGATGGTGCACCACCGCACTGGTTAGGCGACGTGCGAGATTATCTCAATGAACATCTTCCTCACCAATGGATTGGACGAGCCGCGGACTACAACATGCCACTGACCTAATGGCCAACCAGAAGTCCTGACTTAACACCTTGTGACTTTTTCCTGTGAGGGTATGTAAAGGACAAGGTATTTGCCCCCTCCTGTTGATCTAGCGGAGCTGAAACAGCGTATCACAGCCACTATCACTGCACTTGATTCAGATATCTTACCTCGCGTTTGGGCGGAAATGGATTACCGGCTCGATGTGTGTCGTGTGACTAAGGGTGCACATATAGAACATATGTGACTGTCTCTAAAAAAAACTTGAAACTTTCCCCTACAATTCTGTTACAGGTAACATTAAATATCTTACATTGTTCTTGTTTTATAATGCATTGAAACTGTATACTTCTTTATGAATCACCCTGTATATCCCAAGATTGGAAGACATCACGAATAAAATTCCAGCTGTGGATAAAAATGAAGTTGGTTTTAAATTATATCGTGTGATTTTAAAAGAATATAACACAAAACATGGACAGAATTATAGATTCAATAAACTTAAATATGAAAAAGAACAGCTAATGCAATTACATAAAAATCCAGATTTAAAATTCTGCGAAGCAGATAAATCTGGTCAAATTGTTCTCTTGAATTTGGAAGAGTATAATGCAAAAATTAAAGGAGCCATTAATGATTTAAAATGCAATATAGTTAAAACAGATCCCATGGACAAGCAGATTCGGTTTTTGGCTAGTGTTAGAAATAACAGTGTGCTGCCTGAGGCAATCAAAAAGCGCATCCACCAGTGGCAGCAAATGTACCAAGGATTTATGCCAAAATAAAGACCCATAAGGAAGAGGCTCCAATGCGATTGATTGTTTCAAAACAGCGATCTCCACTCATTCAATTGGAACGAAATAGTTACAGATTTTTAGCACCATTGTGCATGAAGACAGCATTTAATTCGAAAAATACATCATTCCTGGATCAAATTAAAGCTATTAATCAAGATTTAACAGATTAATACATGGCAAGCCTTTATGTCAAAGCCTTGTTTCCTAGTATTCCTGTTCCCACGGCAACTGATATTATCATCGAAAAATTAGAACAGGCAGAGTACTTAGATGAAAGACAAATTGCAAATTTGAAAAGGATCATGTTATTTATTAACAATAACATTTTTGATGGAATTCTGTATTTTTGATGGAATATTTTTGATGGAATTGTGATCCCATAGGTCTTCCTTGCAGGAGCAAGGAAGACCTATGGGATCACCTTTGTCCGCACTTTACGCAGAGGTAATAATGGAGTTTATTGAGCATGAAGTTATTGAAAACATGGAAGAGCATCCATTAATATATTGTCGCTATGTTGACGATATTTTCATTTTGTCTAAACTAAATGAAGTACAATTAAAAATTTTGGCTAACAGGTTTACTACAATTTGTCCATCTGTAGAATTAATTATTGAGTTTGAAAAAAAATAACAGGTTACCTTTTTTGTATGTTTTATTGATGGAAAAATACAACTTATTTTGATTTTAAGGTTTTCAGAAAACCTTCCTACATTCCAGTAATAATTCCACATGACTCAGCCCATCCTATGTTTCAAAAAGCAATAGTATTAAAAATTTGTTAAAAAGAGCGTTGACGCATACTTCTAATTGAACAATTCAAATTTGAAGAACTTCAGTATATTGAAGAAATTACAGAAAAATATGGTTAACCCCCCCGAGATTAATAAATAAATGGACTAATGAGGTTAAAAGAAATTTTGGTAAAAACACAGAATAAAAAAAATCAACCACTTCAATGGATTGGAGCTTTTTTATTTATTAGAGGTTTTTCAAGAGATTAATAAATTGGCTGCAAAATTTGGTTTGCAAATGGGTAGTACATTGTGTTCTACTTAATTATTACAAATGATATGTCAAAAGGGATTCTTGATTCAGCTGGTGTTTATGAAATTCCAATAGAATGTAATCCACCCATCTCTTATATTGGCAGTACAAAGAATAGATTGAGAGTACGGCTAAAACAACATATTAGAAATTGGAACAAAAAAGAAGCTACAACTGCATTAACATAACATTGTATTGATAACAAGGTATACCCAAATTTGATCACATTAAAATATTAAAAAGATGTACATCAGAAAGGCAGAAGAAGCAGTACTGATTCAAAAAAATGGCAAACATATTTGCAATAATAATGATCCAAGACAGCTGGAAAATTATTGGCAAGAAATGATACAGCTCAAGAGTAATCTTGAGAAAGTTAAAAAGGAAAGGCTGAGAGGGAAATAAATAAATAAACAAATAAAAAATGAAACTAATAGGAAAAGGAATAAAATAATATTAAGGCAAAAATGAAAGCAGTTTTCCTAGAAAATAGATAAATTGATTTAAAATTCAGATTTTGGATACTTACGGCTTCTATTCATGGATGGTGCCACCTCCGTTTTGCTTCAGCTGTTTGATTTTAGGCAGGATCGTGAATTCACTCATGCTGACACACATAACGCTAGGTAGCTGACCGGCGGGTAACAACGGCTTGCTGAAGATGTCCAAGGCGATTGGACGAAAACAAGGTTGACTTGCGGGCTGGGAGGGGTGGATATTTGCATTCTCACGTAGTATGTACTTCAAAGTGTGTTTTGATAAAGAGTGTTAGCGGTAGGGCGTGGTTATTCTAGGCTATGTGCAGTTGAATTTACTGTGTTTCTTGGATTGCAAAAGTTTTTTGTTTTGTTTTTTGTTCGATATTATTTCATCAGTTTGTACATAATCTTTGTTTAGTATGGTGTATTGTGTTGATATTTCAAAGATAGATGAAGTTTCTAAATGTTTTCTTATGTGCTCTTATTAGTGTGAATTTTAAGGTCTTTGCAGTATGTGGAATTTTTGAAGAACATGGTTTATGCAAATTTTCCAGTGTCAAGAAGACAGTTTATTTAACTTCGTAAAAGTTTAGGTTGAGTTCTCAAGGCTTTCATTAATTGGTTTTTAAATTGTGCATACAGTTTTTATACTATTTTTAATTTGTGTAAGATGTTTTTGGTTCGTGTGGTTTAATAAGTTTGATAGTTCAAAGTCGCAATGGAGTATTTGGGAATTTTCAGTTGCTGTTTGAATGTCTCTTACGTTTCTGTAATTTACGTCGTTGGTGATATGAAGTAGTGGTGGATATCAAAGAGGTTTAATTGATTGTGAATTCTATTGTTGTACATATGTTTTTAAAGTTGAATTTATTAGATATTAATGTATTTTGGAGCTGAGTAAATTTACAATAATAAAATGTGGGACTGCAAGTTATTTTCAGCTTAATATTGCTGCATAGGAATTATAATGAGGCATCTATCCTCACGTCCAGCAAGAAGATAATAAAGAAAATTCTATATGCCTGAAATGTCAAGTAAGAAGTTGAACAATGGGCTGCATTACCTATGTAAGTAGTGTCCATTGTTTTTATGTATTTAACTATATTGAGCACGTTGCTATCAAAGTATTTGCATGAGTTTTCGAGCTCAAGCTGTACATTGAACTTTGTAAATTTTTTAAAAAGACAAAGAGGAGAATGATTTGAATTATTATTCCTTTCTTAAAAATATAAAAAGTTGACTGTTGGTAGGATGATACCATTGGATGAATCAGTGTTGGACCAATCGTACCATTACACGAATCGGCATTGGACTAATTGTACATTGGACCAATTGTTCCTTTGGATAAATTGGCATTGGACCAATTGGCATTGAACCAATCATCATTGGACGAATGGCCGGGACTCGTGGTCGGCCACTGCTTGATCTCTGGGCGCTGGTACGTCCATCGATGGTATACTCGCTGTACACCCTTGATATGGTTGTGCTCAGGAACCCTAGGGTTCTTACAACTTGGGCAACAGAATAACAACCCATTTGTTTTGCACTGACAATGTGCCCATGATCAAAGTCGCTGAGATCACACGTTTACCCATGTATGTTGATTGTGGTACACTGTTAGGAAGCCCTGCTGTCCGCCTATTTACCGCCTGCATTCGGTTTGGGTCTGTTCCACTCTGCGCAAGGAATGCCCATGTACTGCCCATCACCCTATCTCTAATGTTTTGTCTACTGAGTGCAGTATGGCTCACATAAATAAGCTAAACAAATTGAACAATAAACAGTGGCAATGAATTTGCAATGTCCCAATATTAAAGTTCCCATTTACACAATAAATAGCAATTTAACATTCATCAAAATTAATTAAAAGTAAGGCTTACTTACAGTGTTTTCCTGGAAAAATAGGCTTATTTGATAGCATTTCAGCTAATATGCACCCTACTGACCATATATCAACTGAAACAGTTAAGAAAAATGCTAAAAAGAGCACAAGTATTTGGAAAATGTCAAAAATTAAAGCTTCATATGTGAAATTCAAACAACTGCACTAAAACAGAAAATATACAAACTATTTTGTGGAACTTGTTCTTCATAAAAGTCCAAATAAATATGGCTACCCCAAAATAGACCACAGGTTAATGCCTTTTAATGGAAAATGTTTGAGTTTTGTCCTCCAGTCAACAGCTCACACAAAATACTGTTAAATTTAGCTACATAGTGTCTGGGAGGAAATGGCTCACATGATTTGTCATGTCTTGAGTACAACATATTGGAACCAGCTGCTGTTGGTATACTAATTATGCTAACACTGAAGCAAACTTTCAGTTTCTCTGGGCATCCCCCAAAAGCTCATTATTATAAATTAACAGCACTGCATTGGTTGCACGTAAGATTGAACACTTTTTTCATGCTCTAAATGAGCTACTAAGCAGTATCTAAAATAAATCAAGTATAACCATGATGATAAATCTGATTCACTTGAAACATTACACAAAATTTTGACTCTAAATATTTCTGGCTTTTTCAAACAGGAGTTACAACTACTTCGATTTCAAAAGATCAAATCATTGGTACAAGTACATGTTTCTATAATCAAGGTTTCTGAAAGATTAAATAGAATAAAAACTTATCTGCAAGAAACTTTTTTTTTTATTATTCACGCTGTACCATTACTACAATTCCATTAGCTTTCTTTGATTATGGATACTTTTACAAGAACTTATTTGATTGATAACTTACTTGACTGACAAAAGAAGCAATATATCTAACACTACTAACACTACAATCTGGTAACACTGAAAAATAGGGTGGTGCGAAAAAAAAAATTTTTTTTGATTCTCAAACGCCCTAGTGTTTAAAAATTGTGGTTGGTGGTCAGTATGCCACAGCTTAAATTGTTTTTGATTCAGAGAATATTTTCCATCTACGCTTTTACATCAAAGTTTCAAATTTTTAGCCAGAAATCAAAATTTTTAACTAGAAGCAAAAAACATCTCACTTTCGCAGGTTTTTCATTTTTAGATATCAGGTAAGTAAAATAAAAATGTTTCATCTCGTCACAGAAGACCCCTGGTCTCAGGCGCGCAACATTCATTGCGTTGGGAAACCAGTCAATTTACATCTGATTCGAGGATTGTTTCAGACAGGCACATGCTGCATTCTTAGCAATGTATAGATGCAATATACGAATTATTTTACTGTAATGCAACGCAGTGCGTTCTATTACAGATTATTTTATTGTAATATGAGACAAAGCACAGAGGCCATGTGCAGAAACATCAGAATCTGGAAAGAAGTGCAAAAAAATGAGAACAGAAGAACATATTTCTCTAGTTCAGGAGCCAGGCTCTACTTACCTGGGACACGTGATGCCCGTTTCCAGTAGGGAAGAAGATGTGACGAAGGCCATCTGGACATATTTGACCAAAGAAAGGGACATAGAGTGACTAAACTTTCCTGTCTTGGGTGTGACAGAGCACCTACGAACACCGGGAAACATGCTGGTGCTATGCGACGTCTAGAAGAAAAAGTAGGAAGACCTCTTCATCGAGTTGTGTGTCAGTTACACAGCAACGAAATCCCACTGTGTCATCTCGTAGTGGCCACAGACGGGGAAACTTCTGGCCCTAAAGCCCCTCTAGGTCCTGTCGGCAATAACCTGATAGACTGTGAAAACCTGCCTGTGATCAAATTCAAAGCAATTCCGGCCAATATTCAAGACGTTGATGCTAAACATCTCAGTGCAGATCAGAAATATCTTCATGGCATATGTAAAGCAGTATCACCTGAGGAATGCTCCACAGACTTGAGGAAGAGGAGTCCCGAAACTCTGCATCATGCCCGATGGGTCACCACAGCCAACTGAATTTCGAGATTGTACACTGGGACCAGCAGACCTCAAAATCTCAAGATCTTGGCCACTTTCATTATGAAAGTGTACACTCCAATGTGGTTTACCATCAAATGCAGACACACGTTGATCAATGTGCCCAGGAACCTGTGGGCAACCTGCAACGCCATCAAGTACATCTCCAAGAAGGAAGCCACTGTCGTTCAGAAAGTTCTATAGGATAATGGGTACTTTTTGCCCATCCAGAAAGCCTGCTAGTGCCCAGGCTCCATGATTATTGCCCTGAAGTCTGCCAAGATGCTGCACGGAAGATCCTTGCCAAAAGGAAGAGCAAGTCCGACGGGAACAGGATATTCTCACTCCCTAAACTGAATTTTAAGGCAGAGAGTTACATCGATTTGATTGATTGGAATGCTGAAGTTAGACGAAGAACAGCAAACTATCCCAGACCCTGCATCTCCCATCTCTGATAATGGATTAAGTCACCTACTGTGCCATACACAGGCAGTGGAACGAACTGTTCAGGAGATGACGCAAGCATTGAATAAAGTCTGTGGGCCACTAGCTCGCGATGGGTACATAAGAGCAAGACTGCAGGACAGAGCAAAAATGCCCACTTTTGAAACAAAGGCACACTTCAAGCCATAGAAGTCAAAACACCTAAAATAGGTGGAAGTTACCCCATGCCCACATATAGTCGGGTGGTTGGGAGGGACTCCATTGTGGCCATCTTCACGTGGAGAGTCCTGGGTACTTTTCAGTAGCGAAGAGCCACAAACAAAATCGTTGCAATGCTAAGAATGCAGCATGTGCCTGTCTGAAACAGTCCCTGAATCAGCTTGCAATTTCCACATATGACTGGTTTCCCAACTAAATGAACTTTACGCCCCTGAGCCCAGGGGTCTTCTATGACGAAATGAAACATTTTTAGTCTTATTTTACTTAGTCCGAGGTCTATAAATGAAAAACGTGCGAAAGTGAGATATATTTGCTTCTAGTCAAAAATTTTGATTTTTGGCTAAAAATTCGAAAGTTTGATGAAAAAGCGCAGACGGAAGATATTCTCCGAATCAAAAACGATTTAAGCTGTGGCATACTGACCACCAACCAAAATTTTTAAACACTAGGGCACTTGAGAATCAAAAATTTTGGTTTTTTCACACTGCCCTACTGAAAAATCTTCAGGAAGCATAGACACGTTTGTCTATATCATCTACCACAAAATCCATGCTTTCAGACAGCATTAACTGAACGTTCAGACCACACAGCTTGCAATTTCCACATATGACCCACACACTACTAATTAAAAATCTTTGACATCACACTCTTATATCTTTCATACAGCAGTAACATGCAACTTTTCAGCAGAATGCATGCCTGTGTAAGGCTATCAAAATCTAATTAAAAAACTTATTGTGCATGTTTATAAACCCATTTGAGATTGTTGAAAAAAAAAAAATTCGTTTTTAGCTTTCAAAAGTCTCAAATCTGCATCTTCACTGGCTTAAAGAGGATTTGACAATAGATTAAGTTTAGCAGTACCCAATGCCACATAACCAAGTCTGTTACTGTTCCGTGGTTCATTAACCATTAGCAAAATTATTTTACAACAACAGTAAATAACCAACAACAACAGAGCATGTGTATGAGCGAATGGTATTTTATCAAAATGTTTTTCTATTGGGGCAGGAGCCAGACAAGGTTGCATAATGTCACTATGGCTGTTTGATATATTTATGGATGTATGCATGCACGATGCCAAAATGGACAATACTGGTTTGTCTTGGCAACATCCGTGTGCAGATTGCTGTATGCTGATGATGCAACCTTATTGGCAGACAGCAAAAGTGAGTTGCAGAATATGCTGTCCCAGATGTAAAAAGTTTGTATGAAATTCACACTGGGTATAAATAAAGGAAAAACTAAAGTTATGGTTTTTGAGCAAGGAACTGTTAGTATTGAATGCAATATAAGTCTAAATGGCACAGAGATTGACCAAGCGAATGAGTTTGTATATTTAGGAAGCACGTTTGACAGAGATAACAAATTAGATGGGGCAAAATTAATAGGCGAGTGAATTCTTCTTTGAAAGTCACAGCAGGTTTAGGATTTCACAGGAATGGTGGGTTCTCAAGAAAGTCTTGAATGGTTGTATATGAAAGTGTAATTGTTCCTCCTCTGATGCACAGCAGATAATCCTGGATACTGAACAGGCATAACAGTTGTTTGTGTGCTGGAGATATGCATTGCTTATGGGGAGAGGGTCTGCTAAGATACGCTCTGATCATGTGAGAAATGAAGATGTGTAATGTATTTATCAGATATTTTATTCACGAATCTGTTATTATTAAGCAGCAGAAAATAGTTGCTCGAATGGTTAAATTACTGGCATCAAATATATTTTCATGAGCATATATTAAGAAATCAGTGAAATTTAAGGAGTATCTAAGCAATGATATATAGTATGCAAGACCATGTATGTAGTTCTATTGATTTGTATTTGAATCATGCATTTTTGTTGGATTTGTGTGGAACATTTCTTGTGGACTAAGTGAAGTAGAACAAAAAAAGGAAATCTTGAATGTTGTTAATAATTACGTCGTATCAACAACTTGTTAAGAAAGGAAAGTGATCACACGTGTGAAGTGATTCAATGTTTATTTTACCTGTTGATGGGTATTACAGTGTACAGAAGGCACATTTTAATAAGGTGTTGCACCTCCTTCAGCAGCAATACGAGCTTTCAATCTGGCATGCAATCGGTCGTACAAATGCTGGATATCACACTGGGGGGATAGCATTCCATGCGCTTTCAACTTGGACACTTAATTCAGAGATGGTCGCTGTCTGCCGGGGTCCACAGAAGTCTTTGTCCAATCCAGTCCCAGACATGCTCGATTGGAGACAAGTGAGGAAAGCGTGCTGGCCAAGGGAGTTAATGCACAGCCTGAAGAGCATGTTGAGTTGCTCGAACATTATCCTGCTGGAACACCGCATCGGGGATCGTACTCAAAAATGGCAGGACGACCGGCTGCACAATGTCGCTGGCGTATGTACAGCTTTTCGGTGCACCCCAAACAAACACCAGACTTGTACGAGAGTGATAGCTAATCGCTCCCCACACCATGATGCTCGGCGTGGGGACTGTGTTGTTGGCGGATGCACGATGGCAGAAGCCACTAACCTTGTCACCTTTGGACGCATACACAACTGTCAGATGCTCCCAAGCAGAATCGGCTTTCATCACTGAACACCACGACAGTCATTCTTCCCTCCAATGAACTCGTTCTTGACACCACGTGCTCGACGGTGACCAGGGGTCAGTGGTAAACCGTGCCCGTAGTCCTGCTTCCGACAGACGATTCCGTATCATTCTGGTAGACACCCTTGGTGTGACAGAGGATTGAATTTGTGACGCTGTATCCGTCCACTCAGCCAATGCTGCCCTCCTGATATGCCGATCCTCTCTTGCGTCCGTAACTCTGTGTTGCCCAGAAACATGTCCGCAAGTGTGCGAATGCTCTCTTCCCACGCGGTTTGCAATTTGATGGAAGGACCAACCTTCTCCTCGCAGACCCAGTATACGACCACGCTCAAACTCTGATAACTGAGCAAATTTTGCGCCTGGGCTATCCAGGCATGGTAGCTTCTTCAATGAGCATTGAACACCACGACACCAGACAAATGACTTCATTCTGCACGCCCTAGTCCTTTAATACGTGCTGCGTACATTTGCATGTTGTTGTCCGCAGTGACGTCATTATTTCATCCAATGACATTCCAACTTGGAACACAGTTTCTGCTGGCCTGAACAATTAACATATTATAATATGACATTCCAACCAGCATTCTTTCTGGGTGTTCTTTTTTCACTTTCAGACAGTGCAGATTTTATTAACTGCTGATGTATCAGAAGTCTCCATTTACAGCGATGTTGGCATACAGCTTGAGCTTCATTGACATCCACCACACAATGCACACAAGACCTTTTGTATTTCATACTTCTTTTTCTCATGCAGACATTCCTGAATCTGGTTCTTCCAAGATTTCCCCGGCCTTCCTCTACCTTTCTTTCCTGCCACTTGGGCTGGAAACATTCTCTTAGTAAGCATCTCAGCACTCATTCTTGCAACATGGCCAAACCACCTAAGAATATTAGTCTCCACCTTACTAACAACATTTTGCTTCCCATTACACATCTGCAACACATCTTCATTCCTCACATGATCAGAGCGTGTCTTCCCACAAATCTCCCGTGAGTAATGCACCTCCCCAGCACACAAACGACTGCTGTCTTTTTGGCAGAACCCAGGTTTCACTGCCATACATCAGAGTAGGAACAATTACAATTTCATATACAGCCATTCGGGACTTTCTTGAGAACCCATCATTCCTGTGAAATTCTCCTAAAGCAGCTATGACTTTCAATGAAGAGTTCACTCACCTACTAAGTTTGCCATCTAATTTCTTCTCTTTGTCAAATATGCTTCCCAAATATACAAACTCATTTACCTGACCAATAATGGTGCCATTTACACTTATCCTGCATACAGTACTAACAGTTCCTCACTCAAAAACCAGAACTTGGGTGTTTCCCTTATTTATACTCAGTTTGAATTTCATACATCTGGGACAACATACTCTGCAACACACTTTTGCTCTCTGCCAACAGCACTGTGCCTTCAGCATACATGGAAATTACCAAGACATAAACCAGCACTGTCCATTTTGGCATCACACATGTATGCATCCATAATTATATTAAACAGCCATGGAGACATTACACAACCTTGTCTGACTCCAGTTCCAATAGAAAACCATTTCAAGGCAACACCATCAACTCGTACACATGCTCTACTGCCAGCATACATGGCTTTCACACTATTAAGGAGATTCCCAGTAATATATTTATTAAGGACCTTCCACAGAAGTATCCTATTTACTCTGATTTCTCTAAATCAGTGAAGGCAGCAAAAACCTTGCCAACAGACAAGTGCCATTTGATCATCATGCGTAATGCAAAAATTTGGTTAGTGCAGCCCTTACCAGGCATAAAACCACTCTGTACATCCCACACTTTCTCCGATGTAAGACCTCGTACCTTATCAATAACAACCTTACCAAACACTTTCCCTGGTAGACTAAGTAAGCTGATACCATAATAGTTTTTGCATTCAGTCTGGTCACCTTTCCCCTTATACAAAGGAACAATGATAGCATCCCTCCAATCCTGAGGGACCATTCCTAACTCCCAGCACAACTGGCAAATTTCAGTTAACCAGTCAATTACATAGTCACCACCATATTTTAACATCTCAGCAGTTATGCCATCTACTCCAGGAGTCTTACCATTTTGGGGAGATTTCAGAGCTTTACACACCTGTTCTCTTGAGATCCCTATTGTGCTTCCATCTCTCACTATGACATCTGTTTCAGTCTCAAAATCACCTTCACCATCTAGTAACTCACAGAAGAATTCACCCCATCTTTCACTTAACTCATTGGGCTCCCATATCGTCTCCAGTCCTCATCATCACATAACTTAGAATTTTATTTCCCCTATCTTAAAAGTCTTATGTACGTCGAGAAAGCTTTTCTATCTTTCCAAAAAGTCTATTCCTGCCTTTCCACCTTTTCCTTCCTATCTCTTGCCTTACTCTGATGAACCAGCTTAGCTGTCTCACATTTCTTACAGCAACACTCATCCACAGAAACTCTACCTTGCAGCAGTCCCAAATATGCTTCCTTCTTTCTCTTTACTGCTTCTTTAATCTAAAATGTGATCACTGCTGACATTAAAATATCTGAAAACCCCAGCATCCTTAATCACATTTCTTACCGTGACTTCCTAATTATAACAAAATAAACTATAGCTTTTGTTTCAATCCATCAAACTAGAGGATATTTTTGTGCCTAAAGGTTGTGCTACACATCATAAGTTTGTTGCTCAAAGGCAAGTCTTACTGGTTATATTTACCAAGCAGTTTTCTCCAAATACACACATCAATCATCTTTTTGCATTCCTTCATACACCAGATAATGTTATTGTTATGTAATTTAACAAACCCCAAGAATGCCCTAAGGTTATAATGAGTTGTCCATCCCTAATTTAGAGCCACTGGTTTCAGGGATGGGGAAGAGAACATAAGGACAACAATAAGAACCACATGTTATGCTCCTAGAATTCAAATTGAGACCAAGTAGTGTGAGAAGTTAAGAGCCTGCTTCCTAGACTACCCCAAAACTGAAAAATTAAAGGATTTTACACAGAAGTTTTTTTAAGAACTGGGATACCCAAGAACAACATTGGTGTTGGTCTGCTGGCACATTGAAAAGCTGTCTCCGGAAGCTTGCTCTCTCTCTCTCTCTCTCTCTCTCTCTCTCTCTCTCTCTCTCTCTCTCTCTCTCTCTCTCACACACACACACACACCACTGTTCACCAAAACTGAATTAACAGTCAGATACTTTTATGTTTATTTTTATTTTTATTTTTTTTAATTTTTTGCATTTATCACTTATCCAATATAATGCATCAAATAATAATGCCAAAAAGGATACTTGACTTTGTGTAACCCTTGCTGTTTAACATGATTTCTGGTGCTCTGTACCACCTAGTGGCTACATATTCAGTTAAGAGTCCAGTGTGATCATGATCAGGATCAGCTACCCTGGCTAAACCAAAGTCACAAATCTGAAAAGGAAACAAAATGTGCTTATGCAATTGCACTGATGCTCAAAAGTTAAAGCAACAAATGCAAAAAATCAGAATATATTTTGAGATAATTGAAAAGAACTGACATAAGTTATTTTACAATAAAACTACACTGATTTCAAATCTGCATACAAAATTTGCATAAAAAAAATTATGCATGTGAAACAGTTCAGTATAAAAAGCACCAAATTCATACGCATGTATGCACAATTTTGTGCTGTCTTGTACAAAATCCAAGATAGCTAACCATTAGATAATAACTTGAGAGAATAAATCAGGTAGAGAGCAATTGGAAGGCTTGAGAAAGGACAAAGTCAGTTGAGCAATACCTGAACTGTAGCATTGTCAGCTGCCTTTGGAATCAATTTGAAACAAGCCAAACATCTTTAGAAGACCTGTTCCTGGATGACCTAGGGCTACCAACACTGTCATATTGTTGTCATATTTTCCTGTATTCTCATATGGGAAATTTGTAAATGAATAAATGAGACTGGCAACAAATGGCAGTTTAGTCGTTGTGAGTGATAACTGTGTTGTTATTACATGGTGTCAGATCGTGGGATTGTGAACTTCGTAGTGTTATGATTAATTCTAATTGATTGTGTTAAATTTATAGTATCAAGTAACATGGATTCAACTAATGCTCGTCTTCCTTGTGAGCTGGAAGTGACAGCTGACAACATGGCTACAAATGGAAGCTGTGGAAACAGACATTCGAGTTTTACACAATTGCTACACAGCTCTTTGTGAAACCACTGGAGGTACAGGCCGCTACGTTTATGTCAGTAATAGGAACTTCGGCAACTATGATTTTTAATACCTTTAATTTAACTGAGGCAGGGCAAAGTGATACAGCTGCGATAAAAAGATTTGATTATTATTTTTTCCCCAAAAACCTAATGACACGTATACACGCTATTTGTTTTTCACTTGTATTCAAGGTGAGCAAGAAAATTTTGATTCTTACTTGACCAAACTTTGAACAAAGATAAGTGATTGCGCTTTCGGTAATTTACAAGATAGCTTGTTGCGTGACCAGATTGTGTGTGGCATACATTCTGATAAAGTACATGATTTATTATTAGCCGAAAGAGAGCTTACTTTGAATAAAGCAATTGATATATGCCGGACCAGTGAACAAGCTACGAATCAACTTCAGGAAATGGGGACAGTAATGAATAAAGAAAAAGAGGTAATTTCATTAAGAATGAATAAACAAAAGGTCACTACATAATATAATGGCTCAGAAATGCAAGGAAAATCAAAGTCCACAGTGGACTTCAAAGCAAAAAGAGTGTGTTGGTGATGTGGTTTGGTGCATCAATTTCGGAATTGTCCTGCTTTCAGTGTGACGTGCAATTCCTGTTCCAAGAAGGGACACTATGCACGCCAATGTAAAGTGAATATGAAAAGTCATGGAATAAGGAAGTTCATGAAATAAGTGAATCAGATAGTAATTTGGAGGATGTTACTACATATACCTGTGATACTTTACATATAAGTGAATTGGTTAACTTCTCAAATAATTACAAAGGTAAGTGGTGTACAAAGGTGATGTTTGATAATGGAATTTGTGCTAATTTTAAGATTGACACTGGTGCAGAAGGGAATATCATAACTGCAGGATTGGCAAGACAACTATCTGTGAAAATTTCAAATTCACAAGTTAAATGACTGAGATCTTTTAATAATAACGTATACACCGGTTCTGGGCGAGATAAGCACCAAGTGTATTATAAAAAACAAACCTGTTACACTTACTTTTCTAGTGGTTGAGGGTAATTTCAACTGCATTTTAGGAAGAAAGGTGACTTGATCACGCTAGTTACGTTAACTAAAACTTTTACAAAAAGTTCGTAAGTTGGAAGCTTTCGACCTTATCTTAGATCTTCATGAAGACCTAAGATAAGGTCGAAAGCTTCCAACTTACGAACTTTTTGTAAAAGTTTTAGTTAACGTAACTAGCGTGATCAAGTCACCTTTCTTTGTTAATATTGTAACGTGTTTTGCCCATAATCGTCATGCATTTTAGGATGCTATGCTTGTGAGAACTTAGGTTTAATAGTAAGAAATAAGGATTTCATACAAGTCCACAAAGTTGGAAGTCCTATTCCAGAAAAGCTTTTTCAAGGTATTGGTTTTATAAAGAATTTTAAATATGATATAGAGCTGCAAGAAGATGATTCGTTAACTATACTTCCACCACGCCGAATACCATATGCAATTCGTGAGAATGTAAAGAAAGAGATTGGCATGATGGTCAAGATGAAAATTCTCGTATCCGTCTCAAATCCTAACTACTGTAGTAAGCCCTTTAGTAGTAGTTAAGAAACAAGAAAATATTCATTTGTGTTTAGACCCTACTGACCTAAATAAGGCTATTAAAAGATGTCCCTTTCCACTCAAAACTGTGAAAGATATAGCTGCTAGAGTTAAGACAGCAAAATATTTTACCCTCCTTGATGCAAAAAAAGAGATTTTGGCAATTACGTGTCATAAAACATACTTCTGATTACTCGACAGTTAATACACCCTGGGGTAGATACTCATTTTTGAGAGTGCCTTTTGGACTTGCTTTGGCACCCGAATTTTTCCAACAGGTTATGGAGTCAATTTTGCAGGGTATTTACAATTCTGAATGTTCAATGGATGATATTCTGATCTGGGCAAACACGCTGAAAGAGTTACGTAGTTTAACATTAAAGGTCATTGATCGACTTTTAGATAGTGGAGTTCGGTTGAAAAAAGAAAAATGTGAATTTGAGAAAACAAGAGTTAAGTTCTTAGGTCACATTTTTATGCCAAATGGAACAGAGAGGCCATTGGAAAATTAAAAGTATGTACCTACTTGTGTCACTGAGTTGCAGAGATTTATGGGTATGACTAATTATGTTTCTAAATTCATACCTAATTATTCAAGTATTTCAGAGGCCATGAGCAGACTCCTACAGAAAGATGTCGAATGGGAGTGGTCTTCTGACCAAGAAAAAGCCTTTGGAAGTTAAAATACTCTTCAAAATACACCACAGTTGGCTATGATGTAAACAAACCAGTGGATGTTTCAGTGGACGCTAGTTCTCATGTGGTTGGTGCTGTACTTCTCCAAGATGGTAGACCAATAGCATATTCTACCAAAGCATTAACATCTGCACAACAGCGTTATCCTCAAATTGAAGAAGCCTTTGTTATTCGTCATGGGTATAAAAAAATTCATGACCATATTTATGGCAAGTCCGTTACCATTGAAATGGGTCACAAACCTTTAGAGGTAATCGCAAAAAAACGCTTACATACTGCTCCACCTAGATTACAGCAATTAATTTTTGATGTGCTTTAGTAGTTGCCAAGAATAATATTTAAACATGGTACTGAGATTCGAATCCCTGATGTTTTAAGTCGTGACTGTAGTATTGAGTCTTTGGAAACAGCTGGTGAAGATCATGAACTATTTGAAACATTACTTGATATACTGCTTCCCTCATTAACATTTCAAGAGCTGACTGCAGCAACTAATGAAGATGAACTAGAACTCGCAGAGAGTTGTCCTTGAAGGTTGGCCACCAACAATAAAGGAAGTGCCTATTTCTTTACACAAGTATTGGAATTATCGTGAAGAATTATCTGTATACGAAAATCTGTTGTTCAAGGCTGAACAATTTATCATACCTGAAGTACTTCAATCTAAATATCTCAAGCTTATCCATCAGGGCCATCTGGGTACTAGTCTTTCCTAACATCGTGCACAAGAAAAAATATTTTGGCATGGAATGTCTAAAGATATTGAACTATTTGTTCAAAAATGTCCAGCGTGTCAACAAACTGCTTGTGCTCCTAACACAGAACCATTGTTGATGAAACCAGTTCCCTGTTTTCCATGGCAATGAGAAACATCAGATCTATTTGACTGTAAGGGTGACCATTACTGCCTTGTAGTTGATAGTTATTCCGGATATTTTGATTTTAAAAAGCTAAGTCAACCAACGTCTCGAGCTGTTGTCAAGTATTTAAAAGTTACATTTGCCACTCATGGTATTCCTGATATCCTCAAAACTGACAATGATCCATCCACAGTATAACTCTGAAGCATTACGTAATTTCACAAGGGACTGGAAGATACAACACCTCGCATCCAGTCCTCATTACCCCAAGTCAAATGGATTGGCTGAACGGTATTTCAGAAGCGAACATGAGCTCCCACATTAAGCCTAAGCGTCTGCTCTTGTTAAGTCACTCTCACGGCCCAACCTGCTTAAGCAGCAGCTGCTTGGGGAAAATATGACGAAACTTCCATTGACGTTCAAACTCCGTGACCGACGGTTGGTAACAAAAACGATGTGCTGGTTCGAGGGTATCATTTTTCGCGATGATGACCATGCGTTATTGGCAAACAGCATCACTTTAAGGAATCCAGACTTCTGGCTGTTTCTAATTTTTTAGTCTGTCTCATCATTTTCCAAGATAACAGTGGTTCTGATTAAAATTTTTGTAACGGGTCTAATATCAAAGTTTTTTCATTCAAACAGATGCTTTTTCTTTCGTATTATTTGCCTTACACTGAAGATCAATTGAATTAGAGACAGTTGGTGTTATGCAAACGTGGCGCAGTGGGCAGCCCTGTAAACGGAAACGACATGACGTATGCAGCGATCCGACAACATAAGGAGTGATGCAATGGGAATCAGTAAGAGTCGGAAGCAGTATGGGTAAGACGAAGGATCTAAGCGCATTTGATCGTGGGAAAATTGTCGGGGCCCAACGAATGGGTCACTCCATCTCGGAAGTTGTGCAGGCACTGGGATTTTCACGAGCCACTGTGTCACGGGTGCACCATGAGTACATCGAATCCAGTAAAACCATCCCTGCAAGGGCCAACTGTTGTGGACAACAGCGTGTGGATGAGCGGGGTCATCGTCGGCTAGCTCGCATTGTACCATCGGATCGACTGGCCACAGTGCAAGAAATCACTCTGTAATTTAATGCTGATGCACAAAAACGTGTAAGCATTAAATTGATGCACAAAAACCCACTATCCAGAACCATCTCCTCGCTATGGGGTACAGAAGACATCGTCCCACGAGGGTACCGCTGCTGACTGCACATCACAGGGTGCAAAGATTAGCATGGGCACGGGAACATCGCCACTGGACCCTAGACACGTGGGAAAATATTGCCTGGACTGATGAGTCGAGATTCACGTTGGTGCATGCGGATGGCAGGATACGGGTATGGCGCAAACCACATGAAGCAATGGACCCATCTTGCCAGCAGGGTACTCTTCAAGCTGGTGGGGGTGGCTTTCTTGTCTGGGGACTGTCTACGTGGACTGAAATGGGATCCCTGGTACGTGTGACATCGTCCCTCACAGGTCAACGTTATAGGGATACCCTGGACGACCATTTGCTCCCATTTGTGCGTCTGCAACATCCCACTGGGGACCTCATCTTGCAACAAGACAATGCACCGTGCCACCGCTCCCGAATTATATCCGAATGGTTGGATGAACACTCCACCGACGTGACTTCGCTTCCTTGGCCAGCTAGGTCACCTGACCTTAATCCCATCTAGCACATCTGGGATGCCATCGAGAGATGTTCGAGGCTCTGACCCCCCCCCCCTCCATCAAATCTTCGTGAACTGTGGGAGCTTGCTCAGGGGTCGTGGATCCGTATGGCTTCCCAATGCTTGCTGTGTCTTGTCGAGTACATGCTGAGACGAATCGCCGCCGTCATAAGGGCGAAAGGTGGTGCTACACGTTACTAGACAGGTATCTCCAATTCAATTGCTCTTCAGCGTATAAGTGGTATAAATATTAATAAACGTGTGTTGAGTTATCTAAAAAAGTTCAGAGCTCCCAAGTCATTTATTTTAAGTTTTTTTTTACTGAAACTTCCTTCTTAAAATTAGGGTGCGTGTTATACGCCGATGCGTATTATACGCTGATAAATATGATATTTCATAATTAATTATGTCTGACATTCTGTTCAATGAACTTTCTCATGAACAAACTTTACCAATTAATAATACCTCCTTCAAATATGGATCAAACAAACCAAATAAGCTCAACATATGAATCATAATGACCCAAAGTTGATATTCAGTCATCAGTTATGCACAGAAATAAGATCTTGTGAAACAGAAGGAAACCACACAGCAGGACAAACATGCACAGCAGTGGGAATCATTAATTTATTTACTTCAGAAAAATCAAAGAAAATCGTCAGTGGCATAAAAACATAAAAATTTCTTTGATAAACAAATTTCTCATTCTAAACTTTAATCTTAACAGATTTAATAAACAATTTACAAGGGAAAAAAAAGAAGCCACAAAATTTAATGCTAAATTACAACAAAAGATTTTGTCGCTGCATTCAACACAAGTTTTTTTAAATTATCACAAATTCAACAATGCACTCAAGTTGAAATTAAAAAAAGAAAAATCTTACATTCTTACCTTCAAATCACAGGTTGTATTCAATAATAAATTGCTAGGCTTTAAATCTCGATGCAACACATTTGCAGAATGAATGTATTTTAAACCTCTCAGTATCTGATAGAGAAAATAACAGATGTGGTCATTTCCAAGCTTCTGCGTTTTTAAGAGTTTGTAAAGGTCTGTCTCCATTAAACACTGGACAATATACCTAGTAAAATTGTTAAGGTCAAATACCTGATTTCAAAACATTGGAAGACTTTTTCACACATGTATAGATAGTATTCAATATATTCTAAGCTGCATACAATGCAGAATTGCATGGATCTTTACAGTACTTGCTAGTGTCACTACATTGTCAGTACAAAAATTAAGCAGCTACTGGATATCAATACACTATTAACAGTTCCACTAGTTCATTTGTTATGTTAGTCATTAATCGTGGAAAAATTAATAAATGGGAAGAACCCTGAGGGAAGATGGTTGAATTTTCAACAGAAGGAATTAATTGCACCAGATAAAATTAATAAGAGTGTGGTTAAAAGTCTGGGGTGATTCAGCATACTTTTTTTTTTTTTTTTTTTTATGCCCTCTTGAAGGTTTTCATTGAAGTCCACGACATGATGGAAGAGTAAAACTAAAGTTACATCAAAGTTACATAAATTTTTAAAATAAAGTATGGGAGCTTTTGAACTTATCACCAGTCTCTTTCACCTACAGTTTGGTAAGGGAAACATTAAAGCTGTTGCTAGATCTATATCCTCATGTTCCTTCTAATGGTTGCCAGACTATCATGTTTGTTTGATGGCAAACAGATTTTCAAATCACTAGAATGATTTGAAGGGAGTTAGAATTACAATTACTGGGATAAAGATAAAATTGCCAGATCACTGGAATGACTTGAGAGAAGTTAGAATTTCAATTATTAGGGTATAAACAAATTTCTAGACTTTTATCATAAAAATTCACAACAGTTCGAAAATAAAAGAATGCATTTAGTATTTTGAACAGGATTCATTTGAAGTACTTTCCAGAATCAGGGAAGCCAAGACAGTGTTAATTTCTAATTTTTACATCAATATCATATTTAGTCAATCAGGGTTCCCACTCAGTTAGTGAAATCAAATTCCCTGACTTTTTCAGGTTGTTTTGAGTAAAATTCCAGGTGTTTGCAACGGTGTTTTGAAAATATGCTTAACAACATATAATGAGAAAAAAATACTGGTTAATTAGATACTTCCCCAGATTTGCATGAAAGATATTAAAATATTGATTTAGTTAGCTGAGCAGAAACTTGTGAATAAGCAATTTCATAACAGGATATTGAACTAGCTTTAACTCTTGTAATGCAGTGTTTTGACATGCAAGACAGTGATAGAGGCTTTGGTTTGATAACGAAGTATCCGACATGGGGTTCTGAGACTGCGATAAAAAATGTTGAAAATATGTTTTTGCGGATTTTTGGCAAAACTGACTGAACCTTTAATCAACTCCATAAATCACTAGCAGGAACGGGCCCCTTAAATTTCAAGCGAATCGGATTAAAGCTTAAAAAAATTATTTTAAGCTCGTCATCCTGCAGCAAGTTTCTCGCGGAGAGTGAATTCATAACTTTATTATGCGGTTATAATAAAAATCAAAATAAAATTTTTTGAAAAGGAATAGATGTAGTCATTGAAATATTTAGCACGCAAACTTAAAAGTCAAACATTGAAGCGAAATCTTTTCTTGTAGAGAAAAGAGGGGGAAAAAATAGAATATGAACACTTCATCTTCTTTCTAAATAGCAGTAAAAAAAAAAAGAATGAAAAGCATTCTGCAACATATTCAGTGAAACAAACATTTACTCCGAGAAGAGTCTCGGAACATTAAAGAAGGCAATAACTCAGTTGGCTCCTGTTGGCACACGCAGACATTGCGACCGCTCAAAGCTCGTTTAGTGACCCTTCACCAGTAAGCTCTCCCAGCCTAAAACACACTGAGGCATGGCAAAGCTCACCAGAAACCCTCAGTAAGAGCGCTAAATTAAAGATTTATCCCATTAAAAATTTTAATGGATAATTTCAAAAGTTCTTTGCCGATTCACGCGAAATTTTAGAGGTCAGCTTCTGTTAACCAATTATGGTGCATGTAAAAATTTCAGCCAGTTTCATGAAGAATAGAAAAAGTTAGTTTTCACCATTTTTATCCCCAGTCTGGCAGTCAAACAAAGGCATGAAGGGGACAGGAAGTGCTTTGGTCACTCAATCGTAGCCCCTCCACAGGCTCCACTCTCACTTCAACACTACGCACCCTTTTCATTTCCTAGTAGCCACCGTAGGGGTTTCCTCCCCACGTGGCTGCAATGAATTCCTTTTCTAGTGCTCAATGACGGAGAACTCTGCCAAATACGTTAGTTTCATCCCCCTTCCCCTTTAACCTACAGTTCGGTCCTTGGGAGTGAACTAAACGAAATGTTAAATACGGAGAAAGATCAAACACAGAGGAAAAAGTATTTTATTTTAGAAACTCCCCAAATTCCCTGACTTACGAAATAAAATTTCAAAATTCCCTGATTTTTTTACGAAAATTCATGTTTTCCCTGACTTTTTGAGCCAATATTTTTTCCCCTGACAATTCCCTGATTTCCAGGTTCTCCAGGTAGCGTGGGAACCCTGGTCAATCTACTTCTGATGACTCAGGTAAGTGCTTCTGATTCTAGTCTATCCAGAAGAAAGTTCTTATTAGCATAGAATAGATTTATAGGAAAATCAAGCGGGTCCACTTTACCTTTAAGTAGTAATTGCAATCCACCCAGGAGCCGAAACAGTGGAACGCGGCGATGCTCATCACAGATTTCCGGAAAGGTGTGCAGACTGTTTCTCTATTTTCTTAACATTAATTGTTTTTAAGATTTCTTTAAATTTTGAAACAGAAAATAAATTATCACCCGTTTTTAACTTTGGCTCCTGTTCCAGACGTAAAGCTGTAATTGATGGATCACGCAGACAACTGCCTTCTCCCTCCCCCCTTTATTTTAGCTTTCATTCTTTCATATTTTTCAAGCAGGTAACTTCAACTTGCTGAGATATAATTTCTTTTTTTCAGTGTTGAATCTAGGAAGCAATGCTTTTGGGAGCTTTCAACGCACCACGCACGTTTGGTGCGCCATTCTGAAAGTTAATGGTTGTGATTTTCCGTTTTTTGGTATGGAGGCCTAAATTTTCATCTATTTGAAAGTTAGATCAAGGTGATGTTTTTTCCATACAAGAGCCATATTTTAAAGCGTTTTCTCCGTTTCAGCGGTTGTTTGCATTCCGTAAGCTGGCGTTGCAACTTTTTTTTTCTTTTCTTTTTCTTTTTTAAACTTATTTTTACACATTTTTATTGTCAGTCTTCTGTTTTCTGCGGTTGCATTATGAGGCATTGCAAAAGCTGATCTTCACAATTTTGCCTCTTTTTGGCTTCCAGATAGCTTTGTTTCAGTTAGATTAATGCCAATTTCTTTTTCTTCAGAATTCATAATGGTTAAGCGTTTACATTTCCTTTCGTTTCGGCGCCCATGCGGCATTTCAGAAGTTGGCGGGTTTTATTTTATTTATTTATTTTACTTACAGATAGCTTTATCTCAGGTTTTTTTTTCGCTAAATCCATATTTTTACGCATTTTTTCACACCCCCTGCTTTGTTTCCAAGGCCATATTATGCAGGATTCCGAAAGCTGACGGTCGCAATATTTTCTTCTTCTTATTTTTTTTTCTTCCCAGGTAGTTTTGTCTTATATTGATGAGGTGAAAAGTTTTTTGCTTTACAAAAACCACTGCCATTTTTCTCACTTTAAGTTTATGGGGTTTAATTACACCAATGAAAATGCTCCTATCACATTTTCACAAATTCACTAAATTTTTCTTAAAACAACTACACTGAAGAGCAATTCAATTAGAGACAGCTGGCGTTATGCAAATGTGGTACTGTGGGCGGCCCTGTAAATGGAAACGACATGACGAATGCAGCGATCCGACAATATAAGGAGTGATGCGACGGGAATCAGTAAGAGTCGGACGCAGTATGGGTAAAACGAAGGATCTAAGCGTATTTGATCGTGGGCAAATTGACGGGGCCCGACGAATGGGTCACTCCATCTCGGAAGTTGTGCAGGCACTGGGATTTTCCACGAGCCACTGTGTCACGGGTGCACCATGAGTACATCGAATCCAGTAAAACCATCCCTGCAAGGGCCAACTGTTGTGGACAACAGCGTGTGGATGAGCGGGGTCATCGTCGGCTAGCTCGCATTGTACTATCGGATCGACGGGCCACAGTGCAAGAAATCACTCTGTAATTTAACGCTGATGCACAAAAACGTGTAAGCAGACCCACTTATCCAGAACCATCTTCTCGCTATGGGGTACAGAAGACATCGTCCCACGAGGGTACCTCTGCTGACCGCACATCACAGGGTGCAAAGATTAGCATGGGAGCGGGAACATCACCACTGGACCCTAGACATGTGGGAAAATGTTGCCTGGACTGATGAGTGGAGATTCACATTGGTGCATGTGGATGGCAGGAAATGAGTATGGTGCAAACCACATGAAGCGATGGATCCTTCTTGCCAGCAGGGTGCTCTTCAAGCTGGTGGGGGTGGCATTCTCGTCTGGGGACTGTTTACGTGGAATGAAATGGGACCCCTGGTACGTGTGACATCGTCCCTCACAAGTCAACGTTACTGGGATATCCTGGACGACTATTTGCTACCGTTTGTGCGTCTTCAACATCCCACTGGGGACCTCATCTTGCAACAAGACAATGCACCGTGCCACCGCTCCCGAATTATATCCGAATGGTTGGATGAACACTCCACCGACGTGACTTCGCTTCCTTGGCCAGCTAGGTCACCTGAACTCAATCCCATCGAGCACATCTGGGATGCCATCGAGAGATGTTCGAGGCTTTGACCCCCCCCCCCCCTCTATCAAATCTTCGTGAACTGTGGGAGCTTGTTCAGGGGTCGTGGATCCGTATAGCTTCCTAACGCTTCTGGTGTCTTGTCGAGTCCATGCGGAGCCGAATCGCCACCGTCATCAGGGCGACAGGTGGTGCTACACATTACTAGACAGATATCTCTAATTCAATTGCTATTCAGTGTATGGTCAAGTCACAAAGTGGGTGTCCAAACAAAAAAATCTCGTGGACCAATGTTTGACAAATCAAGTTAAATGTGGCAAAATCACTGTTTCCAAGTTTGACATGTTCCCTACCCCCCTATACAGTCACCTAAATGATCACTTGGTGAGGCCTCTTAAGTACAACATAATTGCGCAGGAAATAGTGAGAGCAAAATGTCTATCGGACAAAACATCCTTCGAGAGCAAAATATAAAAAAATACATGGATTTCATATTATTTATTATTCCTTATACACTTTCTGACCATTTTTAAAAATTCAAAAGTATTTAAGGAATAATGTTTAAGTTCTGAATGAAATAAAATAGTTCCAGTTTCTTCTGCATTTCTTATACTAATTGCACTATTAGCAATTCTCAAATACTTTTTTTGAAACTTCACTTTGTCGCAATGCAGAACAATATTTTATGGCAAAATTAACATTTAGACACCCCTTTACCTTGCAGAGTTTTTAGATTTTCCTTCCTGCGTTGCAAGGCTTCTGAAAAAGATTCTGCTCCCGAGGAGATCCATAGGGTTCATCCCACGACTAAAGATAAAAACTGGTGATTTTTCCAAGTGGTCAGGGGCAAATTTGCTTAGGAGTATTTCATGTTGTATACACATTTTATCACTGAACTATACACCTTTTATATATGCAGGCATAGATAAATATATTCTATAAATATGTAATGGCTTAGTAGTTACAAGAGCACACACTATTGCCTAATGCAATTAAATGCATAAATAAATATAACCTTAAAACTTGTTTTTCTTCAACAACATCAACCAAATTTTCTAGCCAAACAATTTTTACTGAAAAAATAATTTCATCATTTACCTATATCTGGCCTCTTCCTATATCTTTGAATAAAAACTATCCACCATAAATTGACAACAGTGGTTGGGTCAAAATTTTCAAGCAATACTTTGGCTTGCTTCATTTGCTGCCTATTTTCTAAACTCATTTTTTTCATGAGCATTGTCTTGTCACCAAGAATATAGCCCATACTGCTAGATACTCTCTCATCTCCTGCATTGCTTGGCATACTAGATCCAAACTGTTTTGATAAATTTCATGAAAGCTTTCCTGAACATCTACTGTCAGAACTTAAACAACAACCTTATGCTTCAATTTTGATAAAGTTTGACTCAAAAATTAACTGAAGGAGTTTTATTCTCTTGATGAATACAAAAAAAAAAAAAAAAATCAGTAAGAGACATTACTTGTTACATGAAATTGAATAAATTGGACATTGCATTTAGGGAGGTGTACAAATTGGCAGAACTAATATTAATGTTTGCATCAACTACTACTGAAAGGAGTTTTTCTGCATTAGAAAAAATAAAAACATATCTTAAGAGTCACGCAAGGACAAGTAAGCTTGAGCAACTTGGCTGTTTTGTCAATAGAGAAAAAGAATCTTCTAAATATGAAAATGTACTCGGAAGAAACTTTATGGAAACGTAATACTCAAGTTTACACAAAAGGAAAGAATGGAGTTTCATGTACAAATAAGTTATTTTAAAGGTAAAGTGTTAAAATCCTAATCCATATAATTATTTGATGTTAACAATAGCATGTGCGTAAAATATAGAAAAAAAGCTACTTCTATTACTTAACTGAAAAATAAACTCTGCAATTTAAAAAAACAGTACTGGAGGGGGGATAGCCCAGGTCTTGGACCCAAGACACGCCACTGATTTATTCATCATGTACGAATTGCATTTTTGTATTACAAATTTTGAAATTTAATTTTGCTTTAAAAGGGTCGGGAAAGGGCAAATATGCTTGCTCCAATGATTAGTTTTGAAGGAGACTTAGAAATATGAAAACATGCACTGCATTACAAAAACTTCCTAAGAAATATGAAATCACTCTTTTTCATTATTACCAAAGATATAGAAAATGATGAACGTGATCAGAAAAATATGAAAAGTAAGAATATAATCAGAAACATGAACAAGGTGGGGACACAGCTTGATGAGAAATATTCGAAAGTCCGAAAATCATGGAACATTCTTATTTCTGCTAGAACAATAATTTCCAGCTGTTACAAACGTTTTCAGGCAGCATGAAGACATCCACAAAATATCGAAGAAATTTCTCACAATATTAAAAACACCCATAAACAATTCCAAAAATGTTCAAATAAATACAGGGTACGTAGGGTATTTGAGGAAAAATGTGATTATAAACTAAAACAACAATCTGACCAAAACCCAAATATATTGGGTTGGAGGAAAAGTCACGACGTATTTTAGCCATGTTTTGCAAAGGTCATTTATTGATAGAAAGAACAAAGATCAATCGATGATATAATGCCCGTTTTGTTTGATAACCTTTTGCCATCTTTCAGTGAGTTGCAGAATGCCTCATTCATAGAAGGACCTGTCTTTCATGGCGAAAAACTCTACAAGGTGCTGATTTACAGCCTCATCTGAATTGAACGTTATACCACACAAGGACTGTTGAAAAGAGCTAAACAAGTGGAAGTCTGACGGTGCAAGGTCAGGCGAGTACGCTGGGTGTGGCAACACATCCCACCCAAGCTCCAATAATGTTTGGTGGGTGATCAAACTTGTGTGTGGTCTCGCGTTGTCGTGATGGAACACAACACCTTTATGATGAACGAGCTCTGGACGTTTCTGGATGATGTATTCGTTCAAACTGTCGAATTGCCGACAGTACACCTTCGAATTGATTGTTTGGTTCCGTAGTAGGAGCTCGAAAAACACGACACCTTTAAAATGCCACCACACAAAGACCAGAACTTTCCGCTGATGAATGTCTGCTTTGAATGTTGTTTGAGGTGAAGCAGCACGTCGGGACCAAGACCGCTTGCGCAGCACATTGTTGTACCCAATCCACTTTTCGTCACCAGTCGCTTCAAAAAAGGATCGTTTTCTTCACGTTTAATGAACATATCGCAGATGTTTATACACGCCGTCAATTGAGCTTCTCTGAGTTCATGAGGAACCCACACATCGAGCTTGCTTACGTATCCCAGCTTCTTCAGGTGGTCGTGAACGCCTGAATGATGGATGTACAATGTGTCTGCAGTCTCTCGTGTCGTGTAGTAATGTGGGTTTGACTCGATCAATGCCTTGATTTGGTAGTCATCAACCTCGGTGGGCCTCCCGGACCGAGGGGCATCGTTGAGGTTAAAATCACCAGCACGGAATTTTGCGAACCACCGCTGGCACTGACGTTCTTGTAGAGCATTATCACTGTACACTTTACGCAACTTTTCACAAGCTTGACACGCATTCTTCCCTTTGCGGAAGTAAAACAGTAAAATATGGCGAAAATGCACAGTTTAGTCTCTCTCTCTCTTTTTTGGTAGTTATTGCCAACCTTAATCTTACAAAGTTTACTTCAGAGTCTTTCCAAATTGGATGACAGGAGAGAGGGTTGGAAGAAATTATGATCAGGACAATCAAAAACGTACAAGTACCAAAGTCTTATATATACATATGGCCCTAATCTATTTGAAAAATCCATAAAATATGTCGCTCCATAAAATAACCATAAAACAAGTACAATTTCCGTAAATTTTCCGGGTAAATCGTCCCATCAGAGGCTTTCTACTCTTTCTGAACTTCATGAACAAATAACTTGGCAACATTCAAAAACGTTGCAATCCTTAAATTGCTGCGATTTGCGCATAAGGCAACAATAACGGTGTGCCTTTTCATTTCTTGGATCAGCTTATAATCCGCCATGGGGTATCTGAAACAAAAAGCCAGTTAATTTAGTTTGACGGACACGACAGGTTAAAAATTACATGTCCTCAAATACCTTATGCACCCTGCCCCATAGCAGAATGTTCCTGGTCAGTCTGCGACAGATATCATTGTGCCACAAAATAATCTGCGGGTGGTCACTGTGCAAGATAACTACTAAATGTGAAAAATGAAAAAAATTGCGCAGACATATTTTTCTACCTAAAAAAATGTCTAACCTAGGTACTACAGCAATTGCAATGTTAATTAGAATCAAGAACATTCTGGTCCTCTGTATCTGGAATTTTACCAATATTTTCAAGCTGAAACGCAAAGATTTAGGGAATAAAATTATATTTAACAACAATAAAGCGCAGAGGCATCACTAGGAAAAAATTGTCATAAGAGGGGAAATCTTCGCTCCGTTCTACTTCCGTTTTCGGAACATTTTTCTCCATTTCCCATCTGAAGTGCAAACATTTGTGTGATTAAATGATGATTAAACAATAATACAGAAGCACAGCGAGTGGAGGGAACATTAGAGGGAGAAATTTTTGCTACATACAACTTTGGTTATCAGAAAATGTTCCTCCATTTTCTATTACTAGAGGGAGAAATGTTTGCTCCATACAACTTTGGTTTTCAGAATTTTTTTCTCCATTTTCAATTTTAAATACAAACATTTATCTAATAAAATGATATTTAATGACTATATAGGGCTGAGGGAATATCGCAAGAAAAAGAATTCAAGATTACTGGGTTCCATCAAACTTTCATTTTCGGAATTTGTTGGCCCCCATTTTCAAGATAAACCACAAATATTTCTGCAATAAAATGATATTTAACAAATATCATTTTATTGGATAATTCCCTCTTCAAGCATCGAGGGAATGTTGGAAGAAAAAAATGATGATTATGGGAGAAATCCTCCCTCCGCCTAACCTCCGTTTTTGGAAATTTTAAAAGGTGGAAAATTTGCATCAGTGATAACAGTCTGCAAGGGTGGTTTAATAGGTTTCTGGGGATATTGTTTCTGTCTGCAGGAACAAAATGAATCTGCAATGTGCGTCGACCGTCGCCGCGATTCTGCTATGGGAACGAATACAAAATGAACCTGCGATGTATGTCACCCATCACCACGATTCTGCTACAGGAACGAATACAAAATAAGCCTGCAATGTACGCCGTACATCGCCCATCGCCGCAATTTTTCTACAGGGATGAGTACAAAATAAATCTGTGATATCCGTCTCCGCGCTTCTTCTACAGGGACGAGTACAAAATAAATCTATGATGTACGTCAGCCGTCGCCGCGATTCTGCTACGGGGATGAGTACAAAATAATTCTGCGACCTACGTCGTCCTTCGCAAGAAGAAAAAAAATTAGGATTACGGGAGAAATTCTCACAACGCCTAACTTCTGTTTTCAAAAATTTTGGAACGTGAAGAACTTGCATCTATGTAGGGAGTCTGCAGAATGATTTCAATAGGGTTCTGGGGATATCGTTTTTGTCTGCAGGACCAAAATAAATCTGTGACATACGTCGCCCATCGCCATGATTCTGCTACGGGGGCACTCTGTATTAGAAACTTGAAAACATGAAATTAAATTTTACACGGATGTTGAAATAACATTACACTGCGACTGCCTATTTCTTTAGCATATTCGATTTCCTGTCTCTCGTCATGGACCAACAATTTTTAGAGACTAGAGAGAATCCACAGCACTTTGTTGGGGTCTTCTCCAACGCAATGCTGAGGCACGTGACAACGTTTATCCAATAATGTCTGTTGCTTACCCCATCAGCAGGATGTTTCCATCAACAACATGTGAGCTGGGAATGATTCCAAGTGCATATGAGCTGGGAATGATGAACTCAAAATAGCTTCCAGCAGATAAAGGGAAGTCTTAAAAATATATATATATATATATATATATATATAATAATTCACCTCTCGTCTGCTAAATGAACAAAGGAAGATGCCAAAAAAGTCGGAGGCTCAATTTTTAGGAAACAAATTTTATTTCCAAAAGTCAATTATTTTTAAGAACTTTTCCATAAGTCAGTCAGGAAATAACAAGGAAAAGGACCACTTAAATGGTTCTGAAATTTCAGGAGGAATACGATGAATGCTACTGGCAACCTAAGCAACAGCACATGCATATTACGTTTGGAGATACAAGTTTTGGATATTACAGGGTGGAAAGAAACTACCGCATAACACCCCAGGGGATAATTCCTTGCATCAATTCAAGCATAAAATATGCTACATTTTTGGATTTAGGGCTTAGTTTTCCTGATATAAGCCCCCAAAGGTGAGTGACGTCATGTCCGGAATCGCCTGTTTTTGAGGCTTCAAAGCACAACCCGAGTGTCGTGCAGGAAAGCTCGTGGCGGATGCCCGATTCTGCAAGCTCAGCAACTCGGCAGTCATCACAACTGATTTACATATTGCAGTGCTCTCCGAGGCCGTATGTCATGCAACATGGCGACCAATTCCATTTCGACAATTGCAGATGTAACAAGACTCTGGAAACAGGCTGGATGACTGTTGTTGTACTGCGGTTGCAGCACCAGGCATCCGCCATGCGCTTCCCTGCATGGCACTCGGGTTGTGCTTGAAGCCTCAAAAACAGGTGATTCCGGACGTGACGTACCTTTGGGGGCTGCTTATATCTGAAGAACTAAGCCCTAAATCCAAAAATGTCATAGTACATTTTATGCTTGAATTGACCCAAGGAATTGTCCCCGGGGGTGTTTATGCAGTCATTTCTTTCCATCCTCTATATATGCTTCTTTAATGCATGATTTCTATTACATACCTTATTACACAATATATAATATCCATTTAAGTACACCACAAACAAACTAAAAAGGGTGTCCCGAAAGTAATGCCCCGTCCCTCATAAGATTCTATTTGTAGCAGCAAAAATGTGAAACTTGGTGGCAAAATACTTGGACATATTGTCAATAATGCTAGCCTATTCAAAGTATCGTCCATCACTTTCTATACATTTCCGCCATCTTCGAGCCCATTGGTAAACTCCATTTTGGAAACATTTCTGAGGCTGTCATTTCACCCATGAGTCTACACAGCCAGTTTAACGTCTGTCACATCGTCAAAACGTTCCCCACGAAGGGTGTTTTTCAAAGGGGTAAACAGGGAAAAGTCTGGTCTGAGGGAGCCAAATCAGGACTGTTGTAGGGGGATTGGAGCATCACCGTCCACCCCATTTCGGCAATAGCCTGCGAAGTCTTCATTGAGGTGTGGGAACGTGCGTTATCATGGTGTAAAACAACACTATGAAGTGGAATGTCACATCTTTTCCTTCTAATAGCTTCCTTTAGCTTCTTCAATGTCTGCTCATAATGAGCACTGTTTATTGTTGCACCCTGTTCAAGGAAATCAGTCAAAATGACACCACGTTTGTCCCAGAAAATTGTCACTATCACTTTCTCTGTGAAACGAGTTGTTTTAAGCTTTTTTTTTTTTTTTTTTTTTTGTCAGGGTGAAGATGTGCGGTGCCATTCCATTGACACCCATTTTGTTTCTGGGTCATGAAAGAACATCCAGGTTTCATTCCCAGTCACAATATTAGAGAAAAACGGCTCATACTCCCTCTCAAAACAGTCTAAGAGGTTCCTGCACATGTCCACCCTTTGCTCACATTATTCACTGGTTAGGTTTCTTGGGATCCACTTTGAACAATTTCTTCTGTAGCCCAGATCACTTATTAATGTTTCCATAGCACTATGACCATAATGAATTGCATCACACAACTCCTGGATGGTAACACGGCAATCAGCTATGATGAGGTCTTTCACTCATTGCCTGTTGACATCTGTCACTGCAGTTGCGGGTCTTCCACTCCGTTGTTTGTCCAACACTGAACTTTCTCTCTTTCGAAACATCCATCTTCGGACATTACTGATATCGATTGTGGCAGCGGCAGGAGTCTTCTGTGGATTTCTGGAGCCTCACATCCCTTTTTTTCCAGGAATTCAACTACGGCTCGCTGCTTTTGTCTGTCATTTACAACCTCTATTTCTGATTCTGAAAAAAAAAGTGTTCCCACATAGGTAACATAAAGTACATGGTGGTCCAGTTTCATTAAAATCACTTCAAAATTTCAAAAGTTATTACGGAGGAGGCATTAATTTCAGGATGCCCCTTGTATATTAGAAAACAAAATATTTTAAAGGCAACAAACAAAAAAGAACAGGCCATTAAAAAAAAAGGATACACATCTTTCATCTGTTCAATAGTAGGAGCTCTGAGAATGTCTCGAATATCAATAATCTGTAAAAAAAAATAATAATAATAATAAATACATAAATAAAGCATTAGTCACATTATACAACTTTCTTTTTAATCAAACTAGCAATTACATTTCACATCACTGAAGCTAATAACTAAGTTGTGAGCTTGCAAGGATTCCAAAGTGAAGCACGTAAGCCAGGTCTCCCATCATTTCTCCTTTAAGTTCTGCACAAAATGCATCATGTAGTTTCTGTTTGGCCAAGATTTTCCACGAGCATCAGATTGAAGTGAAATCTGGATCACTACCTTGTGTCCGTAAAAGGAAGTCGCACCATCACAACTGTTCTTGTTTTCAGCAGCCTTAAGTTTCAGTTCATCCCATGTACTGCAATTTGTAAATGGGACTTTCATATTTGGCCATGGTGATGATTAAGATTGTTGCCAAAGACACACGGAAACAAGAAAGACGAAGTTTACAATAAGCTGAAAACTTAGCCAGTTCATAATTTTTTTGCATCAAAAGAAGATACAGCATAATGAATGCTGAACTTTTTTTTATATACTCCCACGTACAGTATCGAGCCAATTATCCGGACTCCTGAAAACCAGACCTTTTTGTATAATTTGAATTTTTGGATATCTCTTGATCTTCCATGCCGAAGCTCAGCCTCGTATTTCAGTCATCCCTAACTCACCATCCATACCCTTTATAATCTCCCCATCATATGTACATATACATATTCAAAACAGCATTCTAGAACAGTTCTACATTTTCCTTTCCCACCATTTGAGGCACACATCCAACTTCACCTTTCTCCTCCTTTATCTTTCCCCCAAAGGAACAGTAAGCAGAAACCCAAAGCCTCTTTCCAGAATAACGGAGGCTTTTTTGTTTGTCAGAGCGTGCGTCAAAGTCCGGTTTCCTCAAGAGAAAAGAGAAGTGTTTCCCTTTTCTACTGATGATGTCGCTATTCTCTCTTGCACTGGTGACTGCTTTTGGAAGAAAGCCAAAAAAATCTTCACCGCACTATTCATTGATCATTGGTGTGATGTCATAGGCTGGTCGGGAATACTCACGACTTTCCTGTGAAGAGAGGAAGAAAGAGTACGTAGACGCACTTCATTTCGGAAAATTAGGTCAATCACTTTGTTTCGTTGGTCGATGCTCTGTGGTTCATGTTTATTCCATGGTGCTGCAAAAATCTCACGTGTAATGTCAAAAAGGCCAAGAGATCAGGATGTGCGAGTTCATCCTTGTTGCACAATGCACGATCGGAAGCGGGGCGGAGTGTGCCGCATATTTACTTGAACGATACAGCTTTTTATCAGAAAAATAACTGTGGCAACTTTGGGGGATGGGGATTTTTTTAATAGTTCTGCAAACCGGAAAAAAATCCGGAGACCGGACTGCCCCTGGCCTGTCCGGATAATCGGTTCGAAACTGTATTTCATTGTCAAAAATGACTTAGCCACAATGGCAGCAGAGCATGAGCACTACATCTTTATTTCAAGCAATGTTTCCATGTTCACAAATCAATCACACGCACACACATGCAGAAGAACAAAAAATATAGTATTAATTCAGTTCATGGCAAAGTAGTACAATGAAAAATACTGCATCTACATTCACACATATCATTAAGCTGTTCTCTGAGATTAAGAGGTTGGCTCCTCAAAGAAAGACCATCTACCAAGTAAATGGTTAACTGATGGAGAACTAGATTTTACATACTGTTGGAGTATCAAATGTATCCATTTACAGCGATCTTGACACACAACACGGGCTTCACTGACATCCATCACACATTCCACACAAGACTTTTTGTACTTCATACTAATCTTTTTCTCATGCAGACATTCCGAAATCTGATCCTCCCATGATTTCCTTGGCCTTCCTCTACCTTTCCTTCCTGCCACTTGGGCTGAAAAATTTCTCTCAGTAAGCATCTCATCACTCATTCTTTCAACATGGCTAAACCACCTAACCATATTAATCTCCACCTTAGTTATGACACTTTGCCCCACATTACACATCTGTGCAACACATCTTCATTCCTCACATGATCCTCACATGTCTTGCCCCCCCCCCCATAACTGATCTCCCCAGCACATAGACAACTCCTATGTCTTTTCTGTAGTACCCAATCAACATTGGTTACTTTACTCAGTCATTTCCAGAATGTGGCTTCTTATAACATCTGCATCACAGACATGTCCAATGCTGTAAAAAAATTACCTTATGTTACTTATGCACTGCTCCTGTTTTCCCCACCCCATCTTCAATTGCTCAGTGGCCTTTTCAATTTGGCTAGTTCTGAATTTACACACAACTGTACATACAAAACTGAATGCTTTGTAAAGGTTGGTTTTAATTTTGTAACACCATGGTTAAATGCAATTTGCAGTTATATGAGGTAAAAACCAAGCTTTTAAACGTATATGCTCTATTTGCTATTCAAACTGTAGCAGCTTAAAAAGTTATTGTTGAAGCTCTTTTGTTGGTGTAACAACTCTTAAAAAAAATTCTTAAAATAATAACTTACTCTTTCCTGAACAGCTCATTGCATTCTTTGTGCACTGTAACCTAATTTTAAGATGAAGTATTGTAAAATCAGTCAATTTACAAATTTATTTATGTTTTTATCATGGGAATTAAGTTGAAATAATTTACCTGGAAAGCACTTGATACTTTCTATGTTCTCAGCTGATTTGATTTAAATTTTCTCACCCTTAGATGTCTAAGCATTATCTGCCAATTATGAACTGTCCATTTTGAAACATAGGCACGTTATGTTTCAAAATGACATTGGCACGTTATGAAGTAAACTTTCAAGTATTGCCTAATTCTCACTGGCTTTTAAAACAATGTCAGTGCTATTTCAGGTACACACTTAATTGCTGTCTTTTGTTTGTATATCTACCTACCACATACATATATATATATATATATATACACACTGTAATGCCAAAAAAAAATGGGATACCTCTCTAATGCCACGTTGGTCCTCCTTGCGATCGGATAACACCAGCAAAGCAATGGGGCATGGACTTCACGAACTCTCTGTAGTACTATGGAAACAGTGCACATCATCATGCTTTCTGAAGAGCATCCCACAATTCCATAATATTTACCGGTGGAGGATTTCTGGCATTTGATGGCATGTTAAACAGCATCCCAAATTTGTTCGATAACGTTTTAATCCGGCAAACAAGGGGGCCAAGGCAGGATACCAAACTCTGTGTAATGTTCCTCCAGCCATAATCAGGTGACTGTGGAAGTGTGCAGTGGCACATTGTCGTGTTGAAAGAGGTTGCAAGTCACAACAGTCAGAGTGGTTGCATAACATGAGCGGGTGCAAATGATCCCCAAGGTTATGTAGCCGGTTAGAGCAATCTGCAGACATATGAGGGGTCCTAATGCGTGCCAGCTGAAAACACCCCACACCACAACAGATACACCACCAGCCTGCACTGTCCCTTGTAGGCATGCAGGATCCATTGCCTCGTGGCATTGTTGCCACACCCGGAGGCAGCCAACTACCCAAAACAGTTGGTATCTCAATTTGTCAAACCAGGCTACACGTTCCCAGTCATATCGCGTCCAGTGACAGTGTTCCCGAGCCCAGGCAAAGCGCACAGCCCTATGTTGTCAGGTCAGCAATGGCACCCGGGTGAGCAGTTGGCTCTGGAAACCCATAGAACACAGGGAACGTTGCACTGTCCAAGCACTAATGCCACTACTGGCCCTAGCATTGAATTACAGCAAAGCTGCACACCAGGCAGATGCTACTGTCCACAATCATTCAGGGATTTTTTACGGCCACACCAGTCTTGCATTCTGGATCCCCCCTCCCCCCAAGTTTGTGTAGTCCAAGTACACGCTTGAAATTGTTGACCATGTAAATCCAAATTTCATGGTAATTTCCGAGATGGAATATCCTGGGCACCGACTATCATACCACGCTCAAAACTCTTTAAATTCTGATAGGCTGCCATCTGAACTGCGAATGCTACTACTTGAGCTTGCAGAGATATCTGCCTTTATATATACACTGACGGAAAAAAAAATCCCAACACCAAGAAGGGGTTGTGTTAGATATACGACAGTTGGTAGGCGGTGAGAGTACATCTGTAAAATGACGTCTATGCAAATTTCGCGCTCAGCGCATACGTGTGGCGCTAGTAGCGCCCCTCAGAACATGCAAAGCAGGTTTGCTGTAAATACGCGCTGTAACGTTCGTGAGCGTTAGTTATCGTTGAGATTCGACGTAGTGTGCTGATGTTAGTCAAGAATGCCTTTAAGAAGACGAAGAAGCCATTATCAACAGCTCACGGAGTTTGAACGAGGTCGTGTAATAGGGCTATGAGAAGGTGGATTTTCTTTCCACAATATTGCAGAACGACTTGGCAGGAATGCAGCCACTGTGCACGATTGTTGGCAGCGGTGGTCAAGGGAAGGTACTGCCTCAAGAAGACCGGGTTCCGGCCGGCCAAGTGGCACTACTGAGAGGGAAGACCGCCGTGTACGGCGTATGGCCGTGGCGCATCGTACTGCGTCTGCGGTAGCAATTCGAGCTGCAGTTGCCACCACAGTGACACAACGAACTGTTACAAATCAGTTACTTGAAGGACAGCTCCGAGCCAGACGCCCTGTAGCGTGCATTCCATTTACTCCAAACCACTGCCGTTTGCGACGTCAGTGGTGTCAAGCTAGAGCTCATTGGAGGACGGAGTGGAGATCTGTTGTGTTTTCTGATGAAATCCGGTTCTGCCTGGGTGCTAGTGATGGCCGTGTGTTGGTTAGAAGGAGGCCAGGTGAGCGCCTGCAACCAACCTGTCTGCGGCCGAGACACACTGGACCTATACCTGGAGTTATGGTCTGGGGAGCAATTTCCTATGACAGCAGGAGCGCTCTCGTGGTTATCCCACGCACCCTGACGGCACAGTTGTACGTTGGTCTGGTGATTCAACCTGTTGTGCTGCCATTCATGAACAGCATTCCAGGGGTGTTTTACAACAGGATAACGCTCGCCCGCATACCGCTGTTGCAACCCAACATGCTCTACAGAGTGTAGACATGTTGCCGTGGCCTGCTAGATCACCAGATCTTTCACCAATCGAGCACGTATGGGACATCATTGGACGACAACTCCAGCGTCACCCCCAACCAGCATTAACCGTCCCTGTATTGACCGACCAAATGCAACAGGCATGGAACTCCATCCCACAAACTGACATCTAGCACCTGTACGACACAATGCATGAGGTGCTTGCATTCAACATTCTGGCGGTTACACCGGTTATTAATGTACCAGCATTTCACATTTAAAATGGTTCTTCTCGCGCTTACATTAAGCTGTGATCTTGAAACCTTAATCGATTAAATATGTTACCTATACAAATGTATTGCCGCAATTTCATTCCTCTACAACTATTTTTTCGTGGTGTTGGGATTTTTTTTTCTGTCAGTGTATATATATATCGTTTACGGACGATACCATTTACCGCATGGGTGTAGTGGAACGTAACGGAAATGGTAGCACCCTTCCCTGGTTTTTTTTGCAACTGTGTGTGTGTGTGTGTGTGTGTGGTTGAACGCACATATAATGAGCTCACATAATACGAGGTTCGTCATAAACTGAAGTTCTTATAGATCCATTGAACTTCATAATATTTTCCCTTGTTACTTTTAACCATATATTACGAACAATATTTTTTCAACAAACCACATACAAAATAAGTGGCATTCATTCATCCACTTTTTACCTCTTTTTCTCTCGAAAATTAAGAATTGCCAACTGTTGACAACACCCCATGGTTCTCCCTTGGAGACAGGTTGGTTTGCATGAAGACAAGGATGCTTCAGCTGTTTTTTACTACCTCCAGCTACCCACCCACCACCACACATACATCTACTGGGCAAATGCAGTCCTTTATTCCTTCCTTTCAATATCTTAATCTCTGCTTAGAAAAATTAATTTATTTTGCATTCAGAAATATCTTAACCGCCGCACCAGAGGAAATTTGAAAACATTTAAAACAGCTATGACGACATGCACAAAACAAGAAACTGACTCATTTTTTCGACATAACGTGCAAAGAGCAAATTAAATTTAGCAGGTGAAATTTCAAAGTTTTGGCACTTACTTTACTTTTTACAATTGTTAAATGTTTTACTTATTGCAGATCACACTCAAATTTTTGGCTGGATAAATTTCTTAACTGTTTGTCAATTACCTTCGATCAACTAATAAAAAATTTATGACTAAGTACTTTTAACCTCACATAATGTAATATGCTAAAAAAAGCCCGTTTTTGACTGGTCTGGTTATAAACCAACTTGGCATATATGGAATGTTTGTAACTCACCCTTTGACTTTGTTACATACAGGTTCGACTACGTATCACAAAATGCATTGTTTTCACGATGAATATTACTGCTTCATCTCCTCTCGAAAAAAATTCGAAACATTCATTCTACGAAGATTTTACAATATTTCACTCACATATTTTGATCAGAGAGGTAAAGGTTTACACAAGAAGAAACTCACATTTTCATGTTTAAACCTCGTAAGGATTTTTATTTCTCTTAAAGTTCTCTGGCAGTAAGTTTGGTGTTCAAATGGAGATATCTTCTTTATGGCAACTTTTTCTTTTGTGACATTGTCAAATGCTGATCTGCAATATTAAATAAAAATTTGTAAAAGAACACAAAATTATGCATCACAGTTTAAGTACAAATTAAATTATCACAAAATATGATGTACTGCAATTTTTAATGATAGGCCTATTTTGAATATATGTAATTATTCATAAATAAATGCATACTACAGATCAGAACAGTGCCAGGAAATGGCTAAGGTCAGTATAATTCAATGTTATATACTTTTAACTCAAGAGGAAACAATTATAGTATTGTTACAAAGACAAATCTTTTTACTTTTGAATGTAAAAACAAAAGTTCAAGAAGTCATTTTAAGTGCTTTGCTGGTGTTTCGATAAGTAATGTTTCGTTAGAAGCCAAGCTGTGCAGCTGTCAACAAAAGATACCACGGCCACCAATCTTTTCTGTTTGTGTGAGACCAGTTCGTTTACGAGAAAATCCATTAGCACAATTAGTCGGTGGAGCTGAGCATTGGTCACTTGATTACATCTTGATTGCAGCTCAGAAAAAGCAACAGGTTGATACAGTGTTCTTGTGGCATCTTTAAGAGACACTTTCAGTTTTTGTGACTGCACCACGAGTGTGTGGAACAAAACAGAACTGTGTGTGTGTGTTGAAATATTAAAACTAAGAATTGGATTACACATTCACAAATTGCAAAGGTAAGCAGTTTTAGATCGAAAACAACTGCGATGTTTTCGTTTAAAGGAAAGTTTCGGACAATAATCGCCCACAGTGGAAAGAAAATTGTGTTTTTTCCAAACTCAGTAGCTAGTAGCAGGCACACTAATTTACATTTGTTATTTGCTTTCTTTGTATAATGAAACTGATCTGCATCTATTCATTTTAAAGTTGCATTTAAGTGATTAAACATTTTTCATTTTATTTTAATTCCCTGTAGAAGAATATTTGTGTTCACACTGTCTTCTTAACTGTTCTCTGATCCAGAGGTCGAACCTGACTGTCTCAGTCTCATCGTGTGCTTCACGTCTCAAATTTGATTCACAGTAGTACGCCAAGAGTCACCAGTTGCATAAAAATAAAATGTACCTGCATGCACAACCCATTGAAACAGAAAACTTGTCGCAAACCGGTGAAGCGCGAACGACGATAACAATACAATAAGATAATTTATAGAAAAATTAATAAAAGAATATTTACTAGAACATTACAGATTCCATTGAGGACAAAATAAGTACATTACAATTCAATGTGCAGCAATGTGTGTGAAATGGACCTTTATGGCAAAATATTAAAATATTGGACACTATGAACCTCATAAAGACAAGAGACTAATTAAAGAAAGTTTTTATATCCAGAAAAACAGTTCCATTAATGAAAATTTAAAATTTATAAATAGCATTTCCAACAAATCAATTAAAAATAGTAGACTTACAAAATACAAAAGATTTTAATTAAATCACTGACAACTGCAAGAGAAACCTAGCAATAAAATTTAAATTCTTTCTGTGTAAACAAACTAACTTTTGATACAGTTCCTATACATTGAGAACAGGCCTTGATAAAATCTAGAGGCCAGAAATGCCTGTAAAAACAAAAGAACTCAGATGTGAAAAACAATTGAAAGTTCAAGTTAAAATTAAATTAAATATGTTAAACTGAGTAAAGCCTTGAGTAAGTGTTATGATTGTTGTAAATAACATTTTGATTTTTTTAATCTACAAGCAAAAACTATCTGCAAAATCTGCTACTAATTTGGAAAGTATTTGCGTACAGCATACACGTGTATGTCTACATTCTGCTAAGTACTGTGGGAGTGACATAACAGTATTGTTTAATGTTACTTTTAACTGAAAAGGAAAAAAAGAACTGTACACCAACCAATCGCAAACAGCAATTCTATTTATTATACCATGTTATTAATTCCTAGCTAACTGGTTTGTTAAAAAATATTGGCTAGAAAGAAGCCAATTTTTCTGATAAATGTAATGCCTTAAAGTGTATTGGAAATAATTTAAAATCTTAACAGTGGGATCAATGACAAATTTAACAAGGGGTGATAGTTGCACGATTTTTGTTTTTGATTATTTTTTCGCATGTCAGAGCATGACATCTGTGAACTCTGGGGGGGGGGGGCAAGTTGCAGCTTTGACCTCTTTCCAAGGTAGAGGTATCATCCAAAAACCAAAAAATCAGAAGTTATGAAGGTCTGCCAAAAGTGGAAACAAGACTGTAGCTTGTTCAAACAAAGAAATCGCTCTTTATTATTTTACATTTTTTAAAGGCATCGCTCTTAAAAAAATTTTCAAATCTGAGTTTTAGAAGAAGAGATCGGGGAAAACATAATTTACTTTTACGCCCCCTAGCAGGATATATATGCGTAACTTGAAAAAGTAACTATACCTAAATACTTTTCAACATAAATGGAATCGAAAGATAAAAGATTTTTTTCAATCTGATGTTTAGAAGCAAATATATGGAATAAAAATGTATTATGAATTCGACATTACTGCATTAATGCCCTCTAACGGCGAAATTGTACATCGTAAGAAAAAAAAACTAAATGAAGGATCATCATTCGCATATTTCAAGCTTCCCAACGCAAAAAGAATGTTTTAAATTGGACAAATAGTTGCAGAGATAAGGTGTCGACGGACGAACAGACAAACCGATAACATAAGCACGATCTTTTTTTACAAAAGACATGCAAAAAGCTATCTATCATTATAAACTTGAATTAATTGCTGGCTATTTTTTTTTATTATTACTAGCTGAAATTTTCGAGTTTTCCGTCGTCTGTAGTGGACCGACAATTTCCATAGCATACTCGATATTTTCTGTCGTCCATAGCGGATCGACAATTTACATAGCATACTCTATATTTTCTGTCATCCGTAGCGGACCGACGATTTCCATAGCATACTCAATGTTTTCCGTCGTCCGTAGCGAACCGACGATTTCCATAGTAACTACGTAAAACCCTTAGTACTTGGAATTGCTGAATCTTTCTTCATAACCGCTTGGTCTTACTCAGCATCAAGCGGAACTCGGTGCGCACGGAGAATGTAGTGCGCCGAAATACCGACGATGACGATGGGGCACGGCGGTTCTGGCGCACAACGGCGCAAAATCTGCCTTTTGCAGCAAGATGGCGCAAGATTTTTTGTTTTGGCACACTCTGGCGCAGAATTCCCATCCCTGGTAACTGCATACGCATCACGCAGAAAATTATCAGTTCAATTTTCCTTGACTTATCCAGGTTTTTGCAAAAAAAAAAAAATATATTTCCCTGAGTTTTCCTTGATTTTTAGCCTTACTTTCGGATTCCCTGATTTTTCCCAGTCAGCTGGCAACCCTGATTATTTTCGTATTCACTCTCCTACATTAATTTTCGTATTCACCCTACGGCAACAAAGTGTCCCTAACCCCAGTCAACAAAAGCCCATTATGATTGGCAAATACATTATACAACTTATTTTACACCCATGGCTGACGTTTTACTCCATAGTGATGTGATAGCCAAGGTACCCCCGTTGTCCACAAGCTCCCCTGAGTTGAACGCACATTCTGCGCTATTTGATCAGCTTGGTGCTTTCATTGGAACTACACAGAAATCTACACAACTGTTTAGCACAAACAATTATTTTACACATTCTCTTTCATATTACTTAAAAAATGTAAAAAAAAAATTTTTTTCAAGTACTATTTATGGAGTCAAACGTTTTCAAGTACTTTTCAAGGAGCGTACGAACCATGGTCCAGTGTAAAGTGCAGTGTACACCAGAGGGTGCTGTGCAAGCTCTTGTTATTCACCACCAAGTACAGTAGGAAAGGAAACAATGGTGCTTCATATGCAATCAGGAAAGGTAAACAGTCACAGACTTTTTCTTGAGCCCATGTACAAACAGATTCCTTTTGACTAATTGTCAGTTCTCCCATACACTTCGGATGCAACATATGAGCTAAATAATGGAAGGGCTTCACGACTTGTGCCATTCTTTAACAGAATCAATATTCTTTGAATGAGCTTTCTTTCAAGAGAGAAAGAAAGCCAAATGAAGTATGCATCACTAAATATAGCTCCATCTCTTTGAAGAGTGTCTAATCCAAATGAAATTGTTTTAAGCTGAAATGACAGATTTGGCATTGTTTGCAAAAATTGTAATCATTAATAAAACAAGACCAGCTCTATTTCAATTGCCCCTTTATTGTTTTCCACAATTCTGAAAAAATTATCTCTTATGGTAGATGATACAAGGTGGAACTGCCAGCACGCTTGCAATAATGTAACAGTATTATTGCAAGTGTGCTGACTGTTCCAACTTGTATCATCTGGCAGTTGAGGCTTAACAGATTGTGGGAACTCTAAGCCATCTTGTAAGTGATGATGGTTTCTGAAATACTTTTGTAATTTCAGAACTTGCTTGATCACTGTTTCAGGTGCAAGAGCCTGTCCAAGCAAGTTTAGCCAATGAGAGGAGCATCCATAAACCATCAGGCTTCAGTCACTTTTTCCAAGCAGAAGCAGTTTGGTTTTCTCCACAACTTTTGCAATGTCAGTCACAACTGCTTTTACTTCACAACAGTACTAGGTTCCTAGTTTTCTGAATTGCACTTTCATTTACTTGCATGTATCAGTTAGTATTCTTTGTAACAGCACCACACTACACAGCATCAAGAAACTAAACTTTACTTGCAGCATGAATATACACTATATTGACAAAAGTAACTGGACACCCCTTCAAAAGCAACTGAACGGATATGCTGTGTTGTTAAGATGCGCGGTACAGCTGCAAACGGTATAAAAACAAGCCTGCAGCTGACCATGATCATATCGCACTGTGAAGTTGAGTAAAAATGTTGCGGCGGGAGAGAACTGACTTCGAGAAAGGAAAGATTGTTGGGTGTTATATTACTGGGTTGTCCATAAGAGAAACCGAGAGGCGTTTAAACATACCAAAGTCAACTGTTTTGGATGTACTGAATAAGTGGAAGACACATGGCGTGCCTGAAGCAGCAAAACATACCGGCAGACCAAAGAAAATCAGTGACAGGGGATGTCGAAGATTCAGGAGAGTCGTTACAGCTAATTGACAGAGTACTGCACAAGTCCTCAATGTACAGGTGAGTAAAAATACTAGAACCTCGGTACGTACACACACCATTCGCAGAGAACTTCATTCCCTGGGTTACCGTGGTCGTGCAGCTGCTCATAAGCCTTTCAGCTCCAATCGGAATGCTACTCGTCATTTAGCATGGTGTAAAGAACATTTATCGTGGACCGTAGATCAATGGAAACTGTACAAAGTGCAGGTGGAAGACTGCCCGCGTCCTGCTGCTCGTGCAACAGAGATTTTACAGGATATCGATGACAACAACTACCTGTAGCGTATGTGTGTGTTTTCGGATGAGGCTACTTTTTCCACCTCTGGTGAAGGAAATACACACAATGTGTGTATAAAGGGGTCAGAAATCCCCATGTTGGCTTTGAAAAACAGTGAGACATCCCAAAAGTTAATGTCTGGTGTGGTTTCACACACAACAGTCATTAGACTTTTTAGTGTGTGAGTGTGTGTGTGTGTGTGTGTGTGTGTGTGTGTGTGTGTGTGTGTGTGTGTGTGTGTGTGTGTGTGTGTGTGTGTGTGAACGCACAATAACAGCAAATGTGTACCCCGAGCAGGCGATCTTAGTGAGAGATGGGTTTGCCTCCTCGGGGCGCTCCATGGGAACAATGGCACACAAAACAGCAACAAGAGCCTCTGTGAATCTTGGAGAGATGCCAGCTAGTTCTGTGTGACACTGGCGAAAAGACCCCAACTCACTGGGTTTTGTTCCAGAATCCTTAGGTTTTTTTGGGTTTTTTTTATTGGAGGTTTAACGACAACCGTGAGCAACTCAATGGGCTATAAGCAGTCGCCCGTCCCTAATTTAGGGTCACTGGTTCCAGGGAAGAGAGAGAACCAGTGCCGTAAGACAAACACAACATCCATGCCTCACTGGGATTCGAACCCGGACCCCGTTTGGACGAACGATCAGAGGCCATCGCTTAGACCACTGCGCCACCGGGGCGGCAGAATCCTTAGATTGAATGACCAACTGGAACCGTTAGCTGTGGGCTAATCCCCCACACTGATGTACTTACCTGATTAAAAAGACAAAAAGAAAAGCAAAAACTGACTCAAGTGTGGGATATGGTGGGCCTACCACACTTGAGAAAGATGGTCCACCAAGGTGCCAACCTGGAACTGGAAAAAGGCAAAACAGAAAGAGATCTTGGCTAAGTGAGTGTAAGATTGGTGTATGGAATACTAGAGGTATAAATGGCAAGATGAACGAGATGATTGAAGAGATGAATAAGTATAGACTGGATGTGCTGTGTGTAAGTGAAACCAAAAAGATGGAAATTATGGTAGAAGAAGTGAATGGCACGTGAGTGTGTGGTCTGGAGTATTGGATAATATGAGAGGACAGGCTGGGGTAGGTGTAATTTTAAGTGAAAAGATGAACAACTTGATTCACTATAGTTGCATAAGTGAGAATTCTTTGGATTCGTTTGAAAGTGAAACTTCAGAGAATAGTATATTGTTGTAGTGTGTGCTCCTTGTGACTCGGAACCTTCCGATAGGAAGGAAGATTTCTGGAATGAGCTGAAAGCTGTTTTGAGCCAGTTTGGTGCTAAAGAGAAAGTTATAATAGCAGGAAATTTCAATACTAGAGTAGGTGTGCAGAATGCAATTTCTGACAATGTTCTGGGTAAATTTAATGATCCTTGTGTGAATGATAATGGTGAAAGATTAATTGAACTCTGCATTGAGAAGGGTTTGTGTATCTAATATGTTTTTCAAATACAAGTATATCCACACATATACTTGGGAAAATCGTATGCTAGGTCAAAAGAGTGCGATAGATTTTGTTGTCTACGATCAGCGTCTGAAACACTTAGTTGTTGACACTCATGTGATGAGAGGTACGGATGTTGGTTCTGATCACATTACTTGGTAGTGTCACGAGTGAAACTGAATGTTGGTTGGAGGAAATGGAATAGGTCTAGGATAGAAAGAATAAAGGTTGAAAGGCTCCCTGAAAATCATCAGCATTATTCTGACGTACTCGGAGAAGGACTGAAGGAGCTGAAGTCTTGTGAGAGGGATGTAAAAAAGAAGTGAGAATGTTTTAAGAACTGTGTTGTCACTGCTGCTGTAGAGGTCTGTGGCACCACAATAGTGGGTAACGATAGAAGTGATGCTTGGTGGAATAGTGAGATTGAAGAGGCAGTAAAGAAAAAGAAGGAAGCCTATTTGGGGATGTTGCAAAGTAGTTTCTAGAGAGTTTTGGGATGTTGCGAGGTAGAATTTTTGTGGATGAATATCACTAAGAATCGCAAAGATGTAAAGCTGGTTCGCCAGAGTAAGGCAAAAGATAGGAAGGAGAAGGTGGAAAGGCATGAATTGGCTTTTTGGAAAGATAGACTTTCTGGAAGTATACGAGACTCGGGGGGGGGGGGAATAGGGGAAACAAAAGTTGTTTGAAGAATAGGATTGCGGAAATGATATGGGAGCCCAATAAGTTAAGTGAAAGATGAGGTTAATACTTCTATGAGTTATTAGATCAGGAAAGCAAAGGTGATTCTGAGGCAGACGCAGATGATGTCCCAGTGGATGATGGAAGCACAGGAGGGATCTCAAGAGAAGAGGTGTGTAAAGCTCTAAAATCTCTACAGAATTGTAAGGTTCTGGGAGTTGATGGCATAACTGCAGAGATGTTGAAATATGGTGGTGACTCTGCAATTGACTGGTTAACTGAAATTTGCCAGTTGTGCTGGGAGTTAGGAATTATCCCTCGAGATTGGAAGGATGTTATTTATCGTTCCCTTGTATAAGGGAAAAGGTTAGACTGACGGCAAGAACTATAGTGGTATTAGCCTACTGAGTGTGTCTGGGAAAGTGTTTGGTAAGGTTGTTATTGAAAAAGTATCGGGTCTTACATCAAAGAAAGTGTGGGATGTTTAGAGTAGCTTTGTGCCTGGTAAGGGCTGGACTAACCAAATTTTTTTTATTACGCACAATGATTGAAAAATATCTGGCTGTTGGTAAGAAAGTTTTTGCTGCCTTCATAGATTAAGAGAAAGCTTACGATCGAGTAAATGGGACACTTTTGTGGAAGGTATTGAATAAATATGGTGTTACTGGGAATCGACGTAATAGTGTAAAAGCTGGTATGCTGGCAATAGAGCTTGAGTACGAGTGAATTGTGTTTTATCAAAATGGTTCTCTATTGGTGCAGGAATCAGACTAGGTTGTGTAATTTCACCATGGCTGTTTAATATAATTATGGATGAATGCATGAGTGATGCCAGAATAAATAATACTGGTTTATGTCTTGGTGATATCTATGTGTGCAGATTGCTGTACGCTTAAGTCCTGTTGGCAGAGAACAAAAGTGAGTTGCAGAATATGTTGTCCTAGATGCACGAAGTTCGCATGAAATTCAAACTGAGTATAAATATGGGGAAACCAAAGTTATGGTCTTAGAGAGAGGAACTGGTAGCACTGAATGCAAAGTCTAAATGGCACAGTGATTGACTAGGTCAGTGATTTTGTGTATTTAGGAAGCATGTTTTGACAGAGAACAAATCGGATGGTGAAATTAGTAGGCGAGTGAATTCTTCATTGAAAGTCATGGCTGCTTTGGGCGGTTTTCACAGGAATGATGGGTTCTCAAGAGAGTCCCGCATGGCTGCGTATGAAAGTGTAATTGTTCTTACTCTGATGTATGGCAGGAAACCTGGGTACTACAGAAGAAACAGAAGTTGTTTGCTTGCTGGAAAAATGCATTACTTACGGGGAGGGGGGGGCAAGACATTATGATTGTGTGAGGAATGAAGATATGTTCCAGTTATGTAATGTGAAGCAAAATGTTGTTAGCAAGGTGGAGACTAATATGCTTTGGTGGATTAGCCATGTTGAAAGCATGAGTGATGAGGTGCTTACTAAGAAATTATTTTTAGCCCAAGTGGCAGGAAGGAAAGGCAGAGGAAGGCCAAGGAAGTCATGGGAGGATCAGATTCAGGAGTGTCTGCATGAGAAAAATATTGAGTATGAAATATAGAAGATCTTGTGTACGGCGTGTGATGAATGTCGGTGAAGCCTGTGTTCTATGTCAAGATCCCTGTAAATGTATAAGTTTGATATGGCAACAGTAAGTAAAAATATCTGGTAGTTTGTATTCCTTTTTGGTGCTAACCTCTGAATCTCAGAGAACAGCTAAGTGATATAAGGAAAGGAATAAGTGTACCTCGACATGGAGCTTTTCGTTGCACCTCAGTTGGACGAATGTCACCCATGGGTAATTTTCCAGCCAGATGGTACCCCACCACACTGGGGATTGTTTAAAAATTTCTCAACATCATATTTCCCAACAGATGGATTGGGAGGGACGGTCCAACATCATGGCCACCACAGTCACCCGATATACTAGACCTTTTCCTGTGGCGCTATGTTAAGGATAAAGTCTATTCCACACCAGTTTTCAATACTGAAACTCTGCAGAAGAGGATAACAAATGCTATTGTCAAAGTCTCCAAAGAGATGTTAGGAAAACCATGGCAAGAAATTGAATGCCAACTAGATGTGCTTTAGGCCACAAACGGCACTCATTCAGAGATGTACAAACAATGTAGAAAAAAAAATATATTAGTTTACATGTATCATGCCACAAACTGCTTGTTTTTTCCTATTATAGATTTTTAAATAAAAAATTTCTAAATGAGTGTAAAGCTTCATGTCCACCCTGCATGATTGTTTAGTCAAGTGACATTCATTTCAAGGAAGGCATTCTACAGTAAAGTATAAATTAATTCATAGCATATTCACAATATATGTTCTAAGTTGAAAAAGTTACTAAAAAACAAATGTGGAATAGGAAAAAGTTTTCAGGGGGCATGTAACATTTCTATTTTCTCACGAAGATTCTCCATTAATTCAATCTACAGTTATCCAACTACTAAGGCTGAAAAACATTTGCCACTTGTTGAAATGCATTTTGCAACCATACTTCAAAAAGGCAACTAACAAATATGTCATACACAGTAGGTTTGTTTCATTAAGATTTTATCAATGACTGTAAAAGGAGTCTCACATTCCTTATTTAGTACAGCTAGTCTAGTCTAAACACATCATTATTCTAGTGTTCGAGGTGAAACATATAGTTTGTACACATTTGCAGATAAATTCCAGAACCTTTCCAAGAATTCATCAAAAAATTCCAGGAGCTTAAATTTTTATTAGAACCATAATGCTTTGTTTCATATTTTGTAAATTGGGGTAAAATTTACTATGCATTTAAAATTCTTATGAAGACGTGTAGATTCCTCTGTTAAGAGTGCCCTTTGGTGTGTGTTACATCTTCAATTAAGTGGCAAAATTTTATCATACAAAAATTGCTTTGTATAAGACTTATATGTAATGCAATCTGGAACTTAGCACAATGGCAATACAAAAATTTTGCCATAGCATTGAACTATTCTGTACAGGGTATCTACGTATTTAGAGAAAATAACTTCAAAGACTTGCAAGAAGTTCAGCAAAAAAAAAAAAAAAAAATCCAGGAGATAAAATTTTTGCTAGAATCATACTGCTTTGTTTTATATTTTGCAAATTAGGTTGAATTTTACTATGCATTTAGAATTCTTATGGGTTCTATTGTTACAGTGGTTTTCATTTTTATTTGGGGGTTTAACGACCACAGTGAGCAACTCAGTGGGCTATAAGCAGTTGCCAATCACTAGTTAGGGGCCAGTGATTCCAGAGAAGGGAGAAAGCCAGTGCCATAAGACAAACAAACCATCCATGCCTTACCGGGATTCAAACCTGGACCCATCTCGGACATATGGCCAGAAGCTAGTACTTGGAACACTGTGACACCGAGATTACTACAGTGTGTTCTGGAGTGTGCATTACATCTTTAGTGAAGTGGCAAAATTTCTTCGTATTAAAACGGCTCTGTATAAAACTGATATAAAGCCATCTGGAACCTAGCACAATGATAATAATGCAAACAAATTTGCCATGGCACTTCAGATTCCCTATTCCAGAGTCATCTATTCCCATACGCATTGGTGGTAGTGGGAATACATGGCCCAATATCAGTCTACTTCAGTGAAAAAAGCACGTGCTAGCCATGTTTGATTGGCGGAAATGTATTCAAACCATGCTGCAATTCCAACTACACAAAACTGCTATGCCCACAAACCAAAGTGGCTGGAAAGAAATAACATGTCTCCATACTCCATGCAACAAAGTAATGTCATCGCAAGCAGGTGCTGCAGGGAGATAAAACAAAAAGACGCAATCAATCCAAACATTTCAACCAATTCTTACTTTCATTGCAAGACAAAAATTTCAGGCCTATTCAATGACTTTTCACCAAAATGTGAAAAATCCAGGATTTTCCAGGCCTGGAAAAAGAGAAATTTTAGGTCTTTCCTAGAAGCTGTGCCATAGTAACCTATTCCCATGCACTTTGGCTACAGGAAGACTAGATACCGATCTCCTTCAGAGAAGAAAGCACCTGCTAGAAGGGGCCATTTTGTACGTGCTGGAAACATTCCACACATTGTTGCAACTCCAACTCTATACTCAGGGGTGATTGTGAGGTTAAACAAAAAAAAAAAAAAAACGCGGAAACTCCGAGCTCAGTGCCGAGCTCCTGGCCATTAAAAGTGCAACCCCAGGAAGATCGCATCCCAGGGGCGTGAAATTTGGCAGAAGAGCAGACACAGGCACACATGTAAATGATTAACCAGGCAGCACATATGGAAATCATGTGGGGCAATAACGCCCCTGAAAGTTGTTCAGAGGGGATGAACAAGGAGCAAGTGTTAAGCACTCGAGGTGTGTTTGCTCGCCGTTCCAACAGTTTTCTGACTTCGATCGCGGAAGAATTGTGGCATATCGGGATTATGGATTATCACTCCAAGATATTGGTACTCGTGTGGGATGGCATGCAGCCACAGTGAGGAGAATATGGCATCCGTGGGTAGTGTAGGAACAAACGCACCGATGTGAGGAATTGAACCCCGGATCACTCGATATCTAGCCGAGCGCGTTAGACATACACCATTGTGGCCAACAATCCACGGCGCTATGTGCGTTTTTCTGTCAGCATCTGACATTATAAATCCATGAGATGGGCTCAGCTACTGAGACGCCGGCCGAAAAAACAATTTTTCAGTTGCTGTGAGTTGCTAAACGTGGAAAGAGCGACGTCTTTATTTATTCACTGACGCCACGTATTTGGAAGATTTTCACTTTGGATCTCGCCCTTTGGATTTATCTGCTATAATTAATAGATAGCCAGTGTCGTTAATGCCCACCAGATGGAGACGTCTCAGTAGCTGAGCCCATCTTACGGATTTATGCCAGATGCTGACAGAAAAACGCACATAGCGCTGTGGATTGTTGGCAACCGTGTTGTAAGGCTAACACGCTCGGCTAGATATCGAGAGATCTGGAGTTCGATTCCCCAGCGGCGGCCGAATAAACAATTTTTCGGTTGCTGTGCGTTGCTAAACGTGGAAAGATCGATGTCTTTATTTATTCACTGATGCCACATATTTGGAATATTTTCACTTTGGATCTCGCCCTTTGGATTTAACTGCTATAATCAATATATAGCCAATGCCGTTAATGCCCACCAGATGGAGACGTCTCAGTAGCTGAGCCCATCTTACGGATTTATAATGTCAAATGCTGACAGAAAAATGCAGATAGTGCCGTGGATTGTTGGCCACCGCGGTGTAAAGCTAACGCGCTCAGCTAGATATAGAGATCCGGAAATAGATTCCCCGGCGGCAGCCGAATAAACAATTTTTCGTTTGCTGTGCGTTGCTAAACGTGGAAAGAGTGATGTCTTTATTTATTCACTGACGCCCACGTATTTGGAAGATTTTCAATTTGGACCAACATCTGGTGTGCATGGCTCCGACTGATTGTACAGCCACATCGACCACTGTAGCTCAACGGTTCGGGTGTGGGGTACAACACTGTCTCTGCACGGACAGTCCAATGTCGTCTGCAACAGTGGGGCATTTTTGCATGGCGCGCATTGCTTCAGCTACTTTTGACTGTACAACACCAGCGTGTGTAATGCTGCCAAGAACATCACACATGTAGGTGCGAATTGCAAGAAATCATGTTTTTTTTATGAATCCTGCTTCAGTTTGCAGCACCATGGAGGTGCGAATTGCAAGAAATCATGTTTTTTGATGAATCCTGCTTCAGTTTGCAGCACCATGATGGACAAATTCGTTTCTGGCAGTACCGCCACGACCAGTTGAGTGAGTCTTGCATTATGCTGAGCCATACCGGCCTCACACCTGGGGTTATGGCACAGGGTGCCATTGAATTCCACTCCTGCACGTGCCTCATCCACATTACCGGCACATTGAACAGCCACCATAATATCACTGAGGTATTGAAGCCTGTTGTACCATATCTTAAGGGACTGTCTGGTGACATTTACCAACAGGATAATGCACAACCGCATGTGGCATGCAATGTCCAAGACTTCCTGGATCGCCACCATGTGTCACACCTTCTTTGGACCCCGTGGTTTCTGGATGTCACCTATTGAACATGTGTGGTCCATAACCGCTGGATGATTGGCATGCCAGCAACCACCCCCGGCTACAACAGAGGAATTGTGACATCATATCAAAGCTGCAGGGATGGACATTCCCCAAACACATATCCGACGTCTCTTCCTCTTGATGCCAGGCCATGTAGCAGTTGTAATTGCCGCCCATAATGGCTACACCAGATATTGATTGTTATGTGTTCCCCTTGTCTCACTGTGCTGCTTTTGTAATTGATTTACGACCATTTCCATCTCAATTCAGTAGGTGTGTCCAACATGTGTCAGTTGACCACCTCCAATTTTTGAAATAATTATGGTAGCTACTCCTAATAGAGGTATAAAGTACTGCAAAAGGATTTTTCATAAAAAAATTTTTGGTCGAGCTACAGCATTTTGAAAATAGGCAAAAAATACACCCGTGACCAAAATCATGTGAAATGCCAATTTTTTAAGTGCACACTGCTCCTGAATTATAAACAGGTAGAGACTATTTTTTTTTTTTTTCAAGCTATTGAATTGGCCTTTCTTCAAATTCACAGAAATTGGTGAAACAAATGTTGCTAGATGGCAAAAAATATATATATATATATTTATTACAAAAATTTTTAATTTTCTACAAATTTAGGATTTTTATTTTTAAGAAAAAGACTTATCAGGTGGGTAAGTGTGCCAACCTGCACCCCTACTAGGGTTATCTTAGCAGTAATTTTATTTTTATCCTCTGATGCATGCAACTCATAAAATAATTTTTTTAAATATACAAAATTTCAAAAAATCAACATTTTTGAATTGCAATATCTCAAAACCCCCATTTTTAAAAATTCTGAAATTTTGTCCAAAAAATGTCCTAATGGTAGGTAATTTACTGGGGGAGTCAGGTTACTGGATTTTCGCCTTGAAAATTTCTTATATATTTTTGAAAATGACACTTTTTTTTTCCAATTTTTTGAAAAATGGCACTTTTTTTTTCAAACTTTTGAATTCAGTGAAAAAATGAGAACTGTAAACATTTGGAAAATTTTTAATAGCAGGAGAACACAATTCGCGGCAGCGCTCGAACTAAGCATTCCCGAAGTCGCCAAATGTGACTAAATCCGAAAATGGCGAGAAAAAAATTAGTAACTGAAAATGGTGGTGAAAATTTTTATGAAACTTAGGCAGTTTGCGGTAATTTTCGGGCTAAACTGCAGTTGATATGATTTCAAAGTTTGATTTTCCAAAGCTGTGGCACTGAAAATGGTACTGCCCGGTGCAATTTTTATGGAGTACTGTGAAACACCTATTAAGGCTGTTTGAGAGTCATTGGGGGAGTCGATGAAAATAAGAGCTACTGAAGGTGGGGGATATCGAGAGGGAAGAAACTCTTCCGTAATTTATAGTGAGCGGATCCAGAGAAATGGGATAGCAGAGGTTAAATAGTCTGCAGCACATAGTCCAGTGTTGGTGTTGTACTTTGACTTTGCTCAGAACTCATCTGTAATTCTACTTGATGAAGTGCAAAGTTACTACTGGCAAACAATGTCCAGGTCTCACTCTTTACATGCACTGCATACTTTCCAAATGAGACTAAGTCTTTTGTGGTAGCATGCAATGGTATAAGCCATGACACATGCTATGTGTGCCATTCTGCTCATAAAAAGTGAAATTGCTAAGACTTGTCCTTTGGAAGAATTTAAAAACAATTGTTTACATCTCAGATGGAGCAGCCAGGCACTGCACTTCAAAAAGAAATATCAGTTCTATGAACTTATGAAGGGGGACCTAAATGTAACAGGAAAGTGGATCTTCTCAGCCACAGGCCAATGCAAGAGTGCGTGTGATGGTGTGGGTGGCCTGTGCAAACATTTTGCTACTAAATTCAACTTACAGAAAAAAGCTTCACAAGCTATAAGAGATGCACCTTCATTTGTTGAAACTGTTTCCCCCTTGATCCCAAAGACTAAATTTCTACTCCTCACAACTTACGAAGTTCAGCCATATCGAACCAGCAAAGTAGAAGAGTGGGATACGGTAAAATCTGTTGTTGGAATACAGTCACAGCATCCCTGGTTAGTACAAGGAAATAAACCATCAATGGCCAGAACAGTACGGCACCCACATAAAGCAGTGCAATTTTCAAGCCAACAAAAAAAGAACCCATTTTCTGTGAATGATTTTCAAATAGAATTTATAGGATGCATTCATTTATGACGATAACTGGCGAATGGATGGGACAGATTACAAACATATCTAAAGAATTTGAGGACATAACAGTATCTTTCATGTGCCCTCATGGACCAGCCAGAGGTTTATGGTGGCCAGAAGAATGTGGCAAGAAAACAGACAAGTGTCCAGTGCCCTTAAAAATGTACTTCTAAAGGTGAAAGCCCCAACTCCTGTTGGACGTTCTGCATGACTTCATACTTTTGATGAGAAGGAAATCAATAAAATCCAGCAGCTTTTCTCAGTTTGAATAATTTGTAGTTATGATGGTAAGCTCATAATTTTTTTTGAGACCATTTTCCTTATGTAAATAGAAATTGAATCTTAACTGCAACTTCTTATGTAAATAGAAATTGAATCTTAACTGCAACTGAGATAATGTATTGTATGTATATAAACTATTGATTAAAAAAAAAATTAAACATGTACTTAGGTGACAATTATTAAAAATCATAAAAATGAGTTTAAAATATAGATTGACACTGCAATTTGGAATATAAACTCAGGTAAACTTTTCAGAAATATCTTTCGAAGTTTTTGTTTTGTTTTTTGTTTTATAACCCAACCGTGAGGTTCAAACAGAAGAGAATTGCATTTTCAAAAATTTGTAGGAAAATTTTAAGACAAAAATCCAGTAACCTGATTCCCCTAGTTACCTACCATTAGGACATTTGGACAAAATTTCAGAATTAAAAAAAATGGGGGTTTTGAGATATTGCAATTCAAAAATGTTGATTTTTGAAATTTTGTATATTTTAAAAATTAATTTTATAAGTTGCATGCATCAGAGGATAAAAATAAAATTACTGCTAAAACAACCCTAGTAGGAGTGCAGGTTGGCACACTTACTTACCCACCTGATAAGTCTTTTTCTTAAAAAAAAAATCCTAAATTTGTGAAAAATCCTTTTGCAGTACTTCATACCTCTATTAGGAGTAAGCTACCACATTTTTTTCAAAAAAATTGGAGGTAGTCAACTGACACCCCTGCCTGAATTGAGATGGAAAGGGTCTTACCCTAGTATCATCTGCTTTCTGTACAATAAATATGGCTTTGGTATCTCTTATCTTCCATGCTGTTGCACTTTTAATGGCCAGCAGTGTATATATAATGCATATTATTTGTATATTACGCACATATTAACTAGTACACAACAAATACGCACTAGTGCCGGTGCAGATTAACTTATCTTTTCTTGTACAAAATTTTCTTTCAGTGTGCTAGAAATCTTTCAGTCATTGCATTTTTGAAGTCATATTTTGCACTTCATATTATACACTGGCGGAAAGTGAAAAAAGAACACCAAGAAGGAGACGTCTGATACCAACAAAATTTATACAGCATAATAACGGAATACAGAGGATAACGTGATCAAAACATTATGGCAAAATACAGCTGTATTTGCTGGTAAACTGAAAAATAACATTTCCATGTAACATGGTTAGTACGAGGTTGAACCGCCATGAACTGCCTCACACTGCAATTCTGGCATGGAGTCTGTTGTACAGATGTTGGATGTAAGTTTGGGGTGTTGAGTTTCAAGCATCCTCAACCTGGACGCGTAAATCGGGGATGGTCGTGGCTGGCCGTGGAGACCGGATAAGTCGTTGTCCCATAAAATCCCACACGTGCTCAATGGGGGACAAATCCGGTGAACGTGCAGGCCATGGAAGTTGTCTCACACCCTGAAGCGCATGTTGCGTTGCACGTGCCGGGTGTGGCCGTACGTTATCTTGCTGGAAAACACCACGATGGACCGACCTTACAAATGGCACAACAACGGGCTGAATGATGTTATTGATGTAGGAGGTGCTGTTTAACGTACCCGGTACAAACACTAGTTGTGTACGGGAGTGATAGCTGATCGCTCCCCACACCAGGAGACCAGGTGTAGGCCTTGTGTGTCGCTGGCGGATGCAAGAAGGGTGGAGACGCTCCCCTGTGCGTCTGCAAACACGCATACGGCCATCGGAGGCTCCCAAGCAGAATCTGCTTTCATCGCTGAACACGACAGATCGCCATTGCGTTCTCCAGTGCAGGCGTTGGCGACATCACTGCAGCAGTCCCTGATGGTGGGCTGGAGTCAGAGGTACACATGCCAGAGGCACACGTGCACATAGTACTGCATCCAGTAGACGGTTGCGGATTGTTCGCACAGTCACCTCAGGTGCAACGGCAGCTTGGATTTGCGTCGCAGTGGATGTTCTGCTTGACAACGCCGCTCTTCTTATGCGCCGATCGGTCCGCTCATCAGTCCGTCTGCGACTCCCGGTTCCACGTCTTCTCGTGTGGGAATGTTCCTCGAACCATCTACGCCACCATTGTACCACCACCGATACTTCCCATCCAATTCGCTCTGTAATACGATGATACGACCACCCGGCCTCGTGAAGTCCGACTAGACGACCTTGTTCAAAGTCCAATAACTGCTGAAATCGTACAAGTCTTCCATGTCCAGGCATTGCAGTTTCTTCAGGGTCTTCGCACATGTCCGTACGCCGACGACTGATTATATTCACTTCGCCGTACTCCTTAAATACCACCGACGATAATTTGCATATTATGCCGTGCTGTGGCGTAAGCGCTCACCGGTTGGTCCCAAAATTAACATCACACCTATGTAAACTTGACCCCATTAACATATGTAAATTTCATGATCGTCCGCCAATTCCTTCTTGGTGTTCTTTTTCACTTTCCGCCAGTGTATAATTATTTAGCAATCTATGGGGATCAATTCCACTGGAAGCCTACAGTGGTTTCCATTCTATTTCTAAATGTATCTCATTGGAATAACAATCTAATAAAACCAAATTATTTGATATAGATGCAACTTCCAAAATGATTTAAAAAAACCTTCCTTTCAGCATGCTGTTATCTGGAGAGCTCACTTGATAACAAAACCTCTTAAGGTGTCACAAATCATCTACATTCACCACCCACAGGGAAATGCGTTTTCAATCAAATACCAATTCCCAAAGAAAATGGTACTCAAAAGGAACTAGAATATTTGAGGAAGAAATATTTCCTCAAACACACGAGAACATATTCAAAGCAAATATATTCAGACGGCACATACATATATTCAAATAAATCAGAATTGTGCACTGAAATTGCCTGCAGTTACTGGTCTTCCATGTAACAACTCCTCAGAAATGTGCTGCCTGAATATAACTGCTTTAAATATGTTCCCATGTATGTCTGAGGAAATATTTCTTCCTCAAAAATTCTATATCTGAAATACTGGTGAATTACGACCTACATCCATGCCTGGATAGAGATGGTCAAATGATACTACAATGAGGCTGATTGTTTCGAATAGTGAAAAATCTGAGGTTTTCAGATTTCTAGGACCTTAGTTGCTTGGAACTTCATTGTCCTGGGTGGTGTAATGGTTAGCATACTGGAACGGAAACCGAGAGATGCGGGTTCGATTCCCACTCCAGGGCGATGTAATTTTAAAGTTTTCTAAGGAGTTGTTACATAGTGAGAGGAATTGGCAGTGAAACACATAACACAAAAAAAATTTGAATTCTTGATATCACCATATCATGCATAAGTTACGTTAAAAATTAAAAGTGGTGGGACGTTTTGAAGTGACTTCTAGCTTCATCAGCCATGGAATAAAATACATGGTATAAGCAACAGTTGCCAGATTTCAAAATATCTTTCCAAATGATAGGGATGTGAAAAGGTGCGTCTGTATTGCAGGTGTTAGAGGGTAAGGGAGATTTCAATGCTTTCGCAGTACCTGATGGCTTTCAGATTGCTGAACGGAGCGATACATTTAACATTTTGCCAATCGGGAATCGGGGAACGTATCGCTGATAGTTAAAATTGAAAGGGGGTGGAAGGGTTGACTTTCTTAACATCAGTGATATATTCCATCAATCGCCGGTTGATGCTGCAGTATGTACTACCAATATAGTGGGTAACGCCTGTGGAAGTGTTGACAGGAATAGAGTAGACACCTTGTAACTCTAGGGGTTTATTGGGATCTCTGTTTTTAAGGATGAGGTTAAGAAGATGTGGAGTGGTTTAAATGCAATCCTGTAACCAAAAGATTTGAAAATAGAGCAAACTTTATGAGTGAAGGACTGCCAACAAATTGATAGAACAGTTGATGCTTTTGAGATCTAGTAGATCTATTCTGTGATTCAAATTTCTTGATTAGTGTATGTACTAAGAGGGGTGTAAAGCCAAGCAATTTTCCAATGTTGCTGATGTTCTGATATTCTTTTTGAAGAGCAGAAAGGCTGTTGCAAATAAGGTTAGCTCTGTGTATGTATGCAGTTGTTACATGGAAGACCAGTAACCAGGCAATTTCAGTGCATAATTCTGATTTATTTGAATATATGTGCTGCCTGAATAAAATTGCTTCAAAAAGGAACTTTTAGTTATCATTTCACAGCATTTTTAGAAATGAAAAGTAAATTAGGAATCTCAAATTCTTCTAAAACTTAAAAACCCAGATTTCCAGGTTTAGAATGTGTAGTCTGGAATTCTGGGTTTTTGTCAAACAGGTTTTTTTTTTTTTTTTTTTTTTTTTTGAGGTTTAACGACCGTTGTGAGCAACTCAATAGGCTATAAGCAGTCGCCCGTCCCTAATTTAGGGTCACTGGTTCCAGGGAAGGGAGAGAGCCAGTGCCGTAAGACAAACACAACATCCATGCCTGACCGGGATTCGAACCCAGACCCCTTACGGACGAATGATCAGAGGCCAACGCCTTAGACCACTGCGCCACCGGGGCGGCTCAAACAGGTCTGTATGCCACTAAACAATGTAGCTGGAAATATGGCACTCAAACGTCTTGCACTGAAGTGTCACAAGTTGAAACAGATGTAATCACATCTCTAAACTCCATGGAAGTGATGGCATCGTGAGCAGACACAACGGGGAGCTAAAACCACGCAATCAGTTCAAACATTGACCAATTTTTTTCATTGCAAAAAACAAATTCCAGGACTTTTTACAAAAATATGAAAAATCAAGGACTGGAAAAAGGGAAATCAAATTCCAAGACTTTTCCACAATTCCAGGGGACGTGCAAACCCTGGACATAGAACTGTCATCAGCAACTGTTATTCACAGGAAGAACACATAGATAACATCATAGTGGAGCAGAAAATAAACCTAATGTGATTTTATTAGCTTAACCCTTGACCAGGGATGGATTGGGATGACCAAACTAGATTGAGAATTTCAGTCTTTGGATCCAATACAAAAATACATAGTATCTACCAGAGAAAACCTCAAATTCCCTCATGAAAAAAATTCTGTAAGACCTTGGATGAAAGAAAGCTGCTGAAATATGCATTATTAAAATAAATTCCATGGAACAAATTTTTAACAATTTAACAGCATAAAAGAATTTTTGAAATCTGCCTACAATGGAATGCAGCATCAAACCACATTCAAAACACGCTGTTGTACCAGGTAATATTTTACTTTTGCTTTGGCAACAACAAAATAAATACATGGGTCTCTTTAAGACCCCATTTCCAACTATATCACCATGATCACTCCGAAAGTTCAAATGTGCACACACCACAGACCGATTTTCCTACACAGTTTTAATATTTATTTGGTCACTATCGCCTACTGCACAATGGTACTAGTATCTCATCGTTGAACAGACACCTTTTTTAAGCCTACCCATTATTTTGACCAATGAACCAATTATCATTTCTTTCAAGATAAATGTGGATGGGACATGAATTTCAAAATATCTCAATGGAATACTCATCTTGTGCTGTGTCCATCCTTCGATAAGGGAGTGGGGATACTAGTGTCCCCTTTAAGATAACAAAAAGAATGTAGGGCCTACCAATGACCCTGGGCTCTAAGTCCAATGATCTATGTCTAAATGTATTTAGTTTTAGCTTACATAATTTATGTATCACAATGTGCTTGGTCCAAGGCACTTTTTTCACACGAGTACAGAGAATTTTGCAATTTCATTTCACAGCCAACACACAACATTAACAGAAGTTTCTTTTTTCTTTTACGGAAATAACTTTGCACATAGAAATAAAGCTCTTATAAAATGATTATTATTCATAAGTACTAAAATAACTTTTCACTCTCCCAAAGAAAAAAATTACGAGAAATTCGGCCCTTTCCCGAGTGGTCCACTGGGAAATGTCCCAGTATCCCGGCGGGCCAATCTTCCCCTCCCCTTGACTCTATAGCAGCAAACCACTTGTCCTGATAATAGGCAAACATGTTCAAATATCACAAATTCAAATGTAATGAGACATGAATTTCGAAATATCTGTTTTCATACTTATCACTACATTACGAGACAGATTATTAAGACCCATAAATCCAAAAGCCCTCATGATGAAGCTGAGCTTAAATTATATTGGTCCTGAATATTGGAATACACTGCCAACTGAGTTGAGCACAATAAATAACCTAAATTTATTCAAAAACAAAATAAAAAAATACTTGCTAAGTTAATTAATAAAAATAACTTACAAAAAATTGTTTACAGTATAACTAACATCTAACATTACTGCTGTGTTTTACGAACCTGTGACTGCTTGCCTATTTAATTGGGAAATCAAGGCTTGTCAGGTCTCAGAGGCATTTTCCCCGATTTTCGCTGCTGTTCTTATGAAATATAAAATATTTATGTACATTCACAAAGCCTACAATGTAACAGCAAAAAAATGTATTATTATTATTAATTTTCTAAGTTTTCTTGCTCAGCTGCTGATACACATGTGCACAAAAGTTATTGGACCCACACACACACACACACGAAGGCGTAATGATGTGCTTCTGCAGCAGACACGTGGTTGATAAGGTATAAAAACGGCAACTGGAGTAAGCTCATATCAATCACTCATAAAATGGCTAGCAAGATAGAGAAGAGCTCTCAGAGTTTGAAGAGGGCATTATAATAGGTTGCTCAATTGGAGGTATGAGCATTAAAAGCATTACTGATGCCAGACAGGTCGCTAAATCAACTGTGGCCTTTGTCATCAACAAGTGGAAGAAGACTGGACATTACAGGAATTCACCTCATCCTAGAAAACATACAAAACTGTAACCCAGGGACCGGAGGGTGCTGCAGAGGGAGATCCAGAAAACCAGGTCTCGATCAATGCACACCATAGCAAGAGTTCCAGATGTTCACAGGTGTTATGGTCTCCAACAAGAAAGACACTTCAAAGAGAGGCCCATGCACTCTGGTATTGTGGCCGAGCAGCTGCCCATAAACCTCTCATCGGAAAGACCAATAAAGCTACATGGCTATGATGGTGTCAACAGCATAAAAATTGGACACTGCAGCAATGGTGACAGTTGTTATGGAATGATGAATTGCATTTCACATTATTCCGATCAGATGGACGTGTCTGGGTTTGGTGGTTACTCGGAGAACTTCTGCTTCTGAAGTGGACAGTGCTAACAGTGAAGCACGGAGGCAGTGGAGTTATGTATGACATACATTGATGAAGGAAAAAAAGCTGAACTTTTTAACTGGGTAAAAAATCAGAATGAGCCACGAAACAGTGTCAATAAAACACAGCATGAGCAAGACAGAACTGTTCATTTTAATTTATTTATGTAAATATTAAACTGGAGCACATCAGTCTATTCAAAATATGAAATTATTAGCATTTAAGAACATAAGATAAAGGAAACATTGCGTGAAGGGCAGGGGGATAACTATTATGGGCGAAATCTTCGCACCATCCGACTTCCGTTTTCGGAAATTCTCTCTCCATTTTCAAGCTGAAACACACATTTATTCAATAAAGTGATATTTAACAATACTGAGCAAAAGGATATTGCAGAAGAATGATTACGGGAGAAATCTTTACTCCGTCTAACTTCCGATTTCGAAAGTCATACTTCCGTCCTCCTACGGAAAAGACCCTCCCACTCCCCAAATTCTGTTCAGTTATGTATCGATCTCGAGAACCGCACAAATGATGATGAAAATGAAGAAATACCTCGAACCTGCCAAACGGTCTCCTGCCTGAAAAATGCAGGGAAATTTCCATGTCGTCTAACTTTCGTTTACGGAAAATTTTCCTCCGTTTTCAAGCTGTACTACAAATATTTATAAAATAAAATTATATTTAAAAACAATACTGGGCAGAAGAGACATCGCGAGAAATGGGCATTACAGATAGCGAAAAAAAAAAATCTTTAACTGGGGCGGAGTAGCATCTCTTTGCCAAAGGATAAAAAACAAAAACTTAAAAAAAAAAAAAAAACTGTTTTAATTATGTGCTTTAGAAAAAAAAGGGGGGGGGGGGAATTTACATCTATGCTTTACTGAGGATCCAAGCTTAGTCACTACGTCATACAAATCTGGCATACCATGCATATGCTTTGGGCTTAATTTAAGCTCCGAGGCTTTTGCATACATTTACACCAGTGGGAGTATTTCATTACAATTCAAACAATTACTTAATGAGTTACTATGGGTATTTAGACAAGGAGATTATCCTTAGAAGTATAATTTTGCAATACAGGGATTACTAGGATGGCATATTACTTTTCGTCAAATTTTTGGGTTGCACAGCAACCCGTCATCAGGACTGACTTAAGGAATAAATAGGTGCTGCCACTCAAGCGGTAATATCGAATCTTTATGATCGTTAATCATGGCAACTCTTCTTTCGATTTGTAGGCTTTCCTCCAATTTCCATTTTACACAGTGCTGTTAACGTGAGAGAATTTTTAAAGAGACCCAGTTAATCAAATGTCCGCCACTCTGTACGTGTCTGTCAAGGCCTGTCTTGTTGGAAACGTTCCTTACAGCTGCTTTATGTTTATGGAATAAATATGAATTTGAAAAAAAGTAATATTTATGTCATCCTATTAATCCCTGTATTGCAAAATTATACTTTTAAGATATTTCATCACCAAAATTTTACCATGACTTTGAGCATTAATACAAAGGAAGTTATTTCATTACCTCAAATTTTCGAATGAGATGCTCATTCACCATCAGGAGAGATTCCAAAGAACTGGTGAACACATGGGATTGATTTGCAAATCTGTACGATATTGCCAGTTTTAGGGTCTCATTTGAAAATTTGAGGTAATACAATGATCACTGTTCTTTTTTTTCTAAATACCCATAGTAACTCATTCATTAAATTAGCTTAATCAGAGGAAGATATTTCGTTTTTTTTTAATTCAAAGTTTAACGACCACCATTTGCAACTCAATGGGCAATAAGCAGTCGCCTGTCCCTCCTTTAGGGCCACTGGTTCCAGGGAAGGGAGAGAGCCAGTGCCATAAGACAAACTACATCCATGCCTTACCGGAATTCGAACCCGGACCCTTCTTGGACAAATGGTCATAAGCCATTGCTTAAACCACTGCGCCACCAGGGCAGCCATTACATCTCTAATCAGTACAACTATTTAAGATATATATAAGCCTTGAAAGGAGGTTCCTATTTTAGATAAGGTACCACCAAATTTAACACAGTACAAAAGCATCAAAATGAGAAATATCCCTTGGGAATAAAAATATGATCCCCCACCTTTTTTGTTAAATTTTCAATACTGCTATATTTTCTTGTACCAACTATACAGTATATCTAAACATAAAAAAGATTATTTTTTACATTTTCAAGTTGGAATGAATTTGTTCAGGAACAGAAAATGAAAGGGTTATAATTTTCAGATTAATATCCTAAACTACAAATCTGAGAAATGTTAAAACTACTAGTTGGCTTATTAGTTAAATATAAAATATCTTAAACGACTTGCCAGTTATTGCTCACTACTTGAAGATTGGATCCAGTAACACTGAATACATATAAAAACAAATGTGTGTGGGTGGGTGTGAACAAAAAGACATGAATAAGTCTACTTCCTTTAACAGAAAGAAAAAAAAAGCCGATGTGCTGAAAATATGGCACACTTATTATATCAAAGCAGTGTTGGAATTAGAAATAAATCTTCTACTGGCCCAGTAGACCACTAGAATTTGCAAATCACTGGTCCACCAAAATGTTAACTGCTTCATAAAAAAAAAAAAAAAACATTTACAAAGCATGTAGAAAATAACGTATCATTTCAATGGAATTATCTCCAATATTTGTTTTTAAACCTATCATTAGTTTGCAGCCAACAAAGAAAACTATACAGCAAAATAAAAGAAAGAAAATATTTTTTTCAACTTGTGATAAATTAGAAAAAAAAAAAAAAACTAGCCATCCGAGCCCGCAAAATCTTCAGTGGTCCGACGGAAGTTTTACTGGCCAATGACCAGTGGACCACTAGGTAATTCGAATACTGTCACAGCATGTTTCTAACTTCTAATATGCCCCACAATATAAAGAACTACATTCAAAGCCAAAATTTAACAGTACAACGCATATGTAGGAGAAACTGGGAGACAACTTCGCACCAGTGCGGCTGAACATCAAACACAGAGTACCGGACATTCGATTAACTGGGACTCTAAAAATTCTCACATCATGAGTACTGTGTAAAACGGAAATTGGAAGAAAGTCTACAAATCGAAAGAGGAGGTGCCATGATTAACAAACATAAAGGCTTGGTATTACCGCTTGAGTGGCAGCAACTATAATCGAGTCAGACCAGATGACGGATTGGTGTACAACCCGAAAATTTGACAAAAAGTAATTTTTATGCCATCCTAGTAATCCTCCTACTAAGATATTTCATCACTAGAATTCTGCCATGACTTTGTTAATACACAGTACAAAAGCATCAAAATGAATAAAAAAATGTAGAGCTCAACCCCCCCCCCCTTTTTTTGTTAACTTTTCAATGCATCTCTATTTTCTTAAGTATACAGTATATCTAAACATAAAAAAAGATTGTTTTACAAATTCAAGCTGGAATGAATTTGTTCAGAAACAGTAAATGAAAGCAGTTATAATTTTCAAATTAATATCCTAAAATACAAATCTGAGAAATGTTAAAACTACTAACTGATTGTTAGTTAGATATAAAATATATGAAATGACTTGTCAGTTATTGCTCATATTTAAAGTGTGAATTCAGTTATTGCCAGAATAGCAGAATGTAGACGTACATGTGTACGCTATACGTGGATAGTGTCCAAATTACTAGCAGATTTTTCTTATAGTTTTTGCTTGTAGATTAACAAAAAATAAAAATGTTATTTACTCAAGGCTTTATTCAGATTAGTATACTTAATTCTATTTTAACTAGAAGAATTTAAATTATTTTTCACATCTTCTGAGTTCTTTTGTTTTTACAGACCTTTCTGCCTGGCCTCTAGATTTTATCAAGGCCTGTTCTCAATGTGTAGGAACTGTATCAAAAGTTTTGTTCACACAGAAATAATTACAATTTTATTGCCAGGTTCCTGTTGTCGTTGCCAGTTATTAAATTAAAATCCTTTCCTTATATATTTTGTTAAGTCTACTATTTTTGAATTAAGTTGCTGAAAATGCTATTTATAATTTTTGAAGGTTCATTGATAGAACTGTTTTTCTGGATATAAAAACTTTAGTCTCTTGTTTTTATAAGGTTCATAGTCTAATATTTTGATATTTTGTCATAAAGGTCCATTTCACACACATTACTGCACATTCAATTCTAATGTACTTATTTTGTCCTCATTGGAATCTGTAATGTTGTAATAATTATTTGTTTTATTAATTTTTCCTTAAATTACCTTATTACATTTTTATCGTAGCACGCACTTAACGGATTTTGCAGCAAATTTTCTGTTTCAATGGTAGCGTATGCAAAATACATTTTATTTTTATGCAACTCTGATCACTGCACACATAATGTTCATATAAAAACAAATGTGTGTGTGTGTGTAGAAAAATGAAGACATGAATAAGTATTTCCTTTAACAGAAAAACAAAATATGGCACACTTATGACAATATTTTTTTATAAATTTATACAAACAAAATTTGTCACCTCACAGTGAGTCTTATTATATCAAAGCATATTTTTTACTTCTAATAGGCCCCACAATATAAAGAACTACATTCAGTGAAAAGAAATGCATACATTTACCTCTAAATTCATATGACATTCAACCTCTTTTTAAGGCAAACACCTAAAACTAATATTACAAAGATTTCTTCCATTTATGCTTTTTTAAAATCAGCTTTGATATGAAATCGGGAATTTCAATTAGAAATGATCATTCTAATGCATGCTAATAAAAGATCCACGTCATCACCCATGCTAGCTTATGGGTTCTACACAAGACATATTTACCATGTGTGACGATTTCACGAGACATGACATAAGCGCTAATCAACTTTGATTACATATTTAAATTTGAATTACTCAGAATTTCTTTACTTTCTGTTTGTTGTTTATCTCAGTTATGCCTGATGAAGCCACCTGCAAGTGGTGAAAGCTTGCTGTCTATTTACTTTATTATTTTACACCATTAAAACAGATTTAGAATTCATTTTTGTGATCATTCCTTAATATATATATTTTTATTTTTTGGTGGTGGTTTAACAACCACCATGAGCAACTAACTTAATGGACTATAAGCAGTCTCCCATCCCTAATTTAGGGCAACTGGTTCCAGGGAAGAGAGAGAGCCAGTGCCGTAAGACAAACACAACATCCATGCCTCAGCGGGATTCGAACTCGAACCCCTTTCAGACGAATGATCAGTAGCCATTGCTTAGACCACTGTGCCACCGGGGCGGCCATTTCTTAATAGTCAGAGCTAAAAATACAAGGTCACACTTTTGGTTTGGCTAAAATTGTTATGCACAATAAATCCAAATTGGCAGCAGACTGAAATTCCCACATAATCTTTATTATTGTTTTAAGAAAAATGCAATTAAGATACATATTAATATTTTTCTATGGCTACAGTCTAATATTTAAAACAGATGTATTTCTGCTCTGAGATGATGCCAATTTTATTTATTTTTTCCTCTTACAATGACCTATAATACTTAACAGATTCAAAGTTTCCCTTGGTCTATTAAAAATCCCTACGCCAGCTTTTAAAAACTAAACTACTGAAATGTCAAAGCTGAAGCACGGCTTACAGAACCAATATGCCATACACATGTTAGCAACGGTAGATAGAATAATTTAACTTGTAATTTGCAATAAGATGCAAAAATATTTGTAAAAGAACCCAATGTAAACGACTTTTTTAACAAGAACACATGAAGAAATGGCAATAAACCCATTTAACATCTCATATGTTTGTAAACAAACAGTTTTAAATCTCCATTCATCACAATAGCAGGTGTCAGTTCTGCATCACATGAAAACAAAAAATCAACAGTTCATTCACCTTAAAAAATGCCAACCTTATTTACGGCTAACACCAATATCCAACAGTATTCCAATAAGAAATTAAAATAAAAAAAAAAAAAAAAAAAGTGCGCTAATGTACGTATGCACAGCAAACGCGGCGCTGTCAAAAGCTAATATTTGGCACATGGGCTTCAAAAAAATAGTGCAATGCTCAAATTTCGGTTCACAAAGAAAATACTGCCGGTAAAAAACACGCACAAACGGAATACCGATAATGCTCTTTCCGAAGCCATTTAACAACACCCAGCATAAAATGAATAAGACATGTAAATCATTTTCAGGGATCACTCAGTACCGCATTTTGCAAGCAATACCAAGCAATTAACAGTCATGCACCAAAATAATCCAAATAGCAGAAACAAACTTTGGACTCTGTTAATGGCATTTCGAAACAAATCGCGAATTTCCACGAAAATGCAACTTTAATGCATGAATCTGAGCAGGTTATGATCGGTGAATCATGCCCCATAATAACGACAGAACTTGACAGGACAAAACTATTCAACATGGAATATATTTTAAACTGCGTTTTTTACATTACTTACACGACCATTCCATAAGCACCTTCCCCGATATAAGATAAATCAAAGTAACGAGGTCCCACTTCAAAAACTTGTCCTCTCACTACTTCTGTTGTTCTCTGTACGTTATCATTTGCAGCCATTTTTCCTAGGTCGACGTTCAACAGTCAACTCGGTGACTTGCTTCCGGCCAGCACTCACCTGCCTAAAGCATCGTGACGTCTGAAGACGTCATAAGTAAACTAAAGCCATATTGCTATGACCAATTTCCGATTAAAAGCAGCTAAGTTGAATAAATGAAGAAATATTCATATGGCACTTTCTGCCTCCTAATTTCAGAAGTTCTTGAAAGTTTTAAATGGAAAAGTGTTCACAGTAACAAGAAAATTATTGACTATGCGCATGTGACATCATATGATTTAAGACCGATCCGGTGGCCCAGTGGTCAGAGGCTCGGGCTTCTGGCTAATCGTCCGAATTGGGCCCGAGTCCCCACATGTGGTATGGGTGGTACAACTGCCCTCTGTCCCGGAACCAGTGGCCCAAAATCCGAGACGGGCGATTATGAATAGCCATATATACTCACGGTGGCATTGAACCCAGAAGAAAAAAAAAATCTAAATAGCCATTTTTTTTTTTTCTCTATCGTCAACAAAAAGCAAACAAAAGGATCAGCTAAAGAATTTATTAACTACATAGGCACATGAGTCAACGATTCAAAATTCAGCATAAATACCTGAGAGATAGTTTACAAGTTCTGCATCCAGCGGTTATCTCAAGGGTTACGTGATGCTTCCAGCACTGGTTTGCAGCTATACTGTTTCTAGAAAACGTAAGAAACCGCAATCATCGGTTATTATCTTATCTTTTTTTTTTTTTTTTTTTGATTGGAGGTTTAACGACCACCGTGAGCAACTCAATGGGCTATAAGCAGTCGCCCGTCCCTAATTTAGGGTCACTGGTTCCAGGGAAGGGAGAGAGCCAGTGCCGTAAGACAAACACAACATCCATGCCTCACCGGGATTCGAACCCGGACCCCTTCGGACAAATGATCAGAGGCCAACGCCTTAGACCACTGCGCCACCGGGGCGGCCTATCTTATCTTTACACTTGCTTTTGAATACCGTCAACAATGTAAGCTTTCGTTCATTATATTTTAATTTGTATAATTAATTCTTTCCTCGTTTCTTCATTTCAAAACTTAGAAATGAAAGAGGCTCCCTTCGTGTCCTTTTAGGCGGCTGAATGTTTAAAGTTCGTATCATAATGTTTTTTCAGTGAGAAACCATTGTATGGACACTCTCCTGGTGATATCTTTTAAATATCAGATAAATTCATCCGATAGAGATCAACATTGCTTTATTATTCAAAGAAACGAAAATGCATGGCTAAAACATAATCATATAATAGGATGCGGTATTTACAGGCGCTGGCGGCTATACCAACCAGAAACAAGGGTACATAAAGCCACATAATGGCAGGAAACGCATAAATACAAAATCAGCACCAACGGAAATCACAAGGGTATGTGCAATGAATAATCACAGGACGGTTGCAAAGCGCTTAAATAAACTCATAGATACACAAAGCAGCAGAAAAGAGAGAGCACGCAAGGGCACGTCAAAAATGCAAGACCCCAACTGGGTGCCTAGAGAAACAGCAAGAAAGAACATGATGACATATTTACAGATGCTGGAAGCAACGCCAACCAGAAAGAAAGGAGAATAATGATAAAAACACTGTAATTCACACTGAAGGCAAAGGTATAGAGACGTAGATATACAACACTACAAAGACAAGCACATAACCAACAGAGTAGCGGAAGATCCCTTATAGGTAAGCTGACCAGACGTCCCCAATTCTTGAGGACAGTCCTCGAATTTAGTTTATTGTCCCCAAAAACGTCTGAAGCCTTTGGGGACGCAATTTGTGCTCAAATTTTAATGTTTGTCCCCAAATGTCCACGAATTTACACTTCCTCATTAACCCTTTAGATTTCCAATGAAAAATGTTCTTAAAAGTAGTTTCCGTTGTACTGATTTTCCAACATGCTTCTTGTGAAAACAAATTTTGACTTTTTTTTCTTCTTTCTGGAGGTTTAACGACCATTACGAGCAACTCTAAGGACTATAAGCAGTCACCTGTCTCTAATTTGGAGACATTCGTTCTAGGGAAGAGAGAGAGAGCAAATGCTGTAAGACAAACACACCACCCATGCCTCATTCGGGACGCGAACCCGTGCCAACTTGTACGAATCATCGTCAGTGACCAGCACTAAGACACTGCACCACTCGCACGGTCAAAATTCGACTGTACGTACTTGTTCTGAGTTTCTCCAAAAACTTTGGCAAAATGAAAAATTCGCCATGCAATTATTATGGTGTGCAGCCTAATTTTAATTCAGCGCATGCGCCTAAGGTAAAGCATTTCACTTTTGCTAATATGTTCTCGCCATCATAATTCTACTTTATCAATACAAATTACCAACATTCTACAAGATATATCCTTTTAAGACACAGATTTTAATGTGTAATATCACACTTATTGAAGCAAGGCAGTTTTGTGACAAAAAGATTTGCATATTGATTTTGAGTACGTATGCGTCCCCAAATGAACTACCGATTTGGGGACGCCACACCCATTTGTACTCAAATCGGTGTCCCGATATCTGGTCACCTTACTTATAGGGAGAGTCTGGGGACGGAGTCAACGATGTGGAACCATCCTGTATCGTGGGCCCAGGAGGTAGCAGTGGCGCCCATATGAGTACTTTTAGGGGGAAGGGGGGAAGAAAATTTCTTACCTTTTTCAAGGTTTCAAACATTTCAGTAAATGTACAAGATACTAAAGTACAAGAAAAATAATTGATACAATCAATCATTAATATTTTATTATTTTTAAAAATGCTTCAAAAAAAGGTTTCGTCTATTTTAGTGTTTTAAATTTATCCAAAATTTGGCTATACCAACTGCTAGGGGGTGGCTCGATTCTCTCCCTGCTCCCTCCCTCTTATGGGCACCCTTGCCAGGTAGTGCTAAAAGCATCCAAGGTACGGGAGGAAGCAGCGGATGATTGGTCAAGGCGAAGCCTCGCCGTAGGCCTCGCTCGGAAGTACGAGCAGAGCGTTTTGCCAGCAGCAAGGATGTTGGGCGGAGAAGAGGCAGGCGAAGATCAGTGGCGTATCTTGGGTTCGAGACCTGGGCTATCTCACCCCTCCCCCGCAGTACTTTTTTTTTAATTGCGAAGTTTAATTTTTAATTGTTAAGTAATAGAAGTAACTTTTTTCTAAAGTTTAGGTACATGCCATTGCTAACATGATACAAAATAATTATGAGAATTTGGTAAACCCTTTTTTGTACATGAACTCCATTCTTCTTCTGAATACTTTATTTGCACATGAACTTCATTCTTCTTCTCCTTTTGTGTGAACTTGAGTGCTACGTTTTCATAAAATGTTTCTTCCGAGTACTTTTTCATATTTAAAAATAATGTTTTTCTCTATTGACAAAACAGTCAAGTTTTTCGAATGTGCATGTCCTTGTGTGGCTCTAAGATATATCTTGATTCTTTTTAATGCTGAAAAACTTCTTGCGGCATTTGCAGTTGTTGATGGAAAGTTTAATATGAGGTCTCCTAATTTGTACACCTCCTAAACACTATGTCCAATTTATTCAAATTTATGTAACACGTAATGTCTCTTACTCAGTGGCGTACCCAGAAATTAATTTTGGGGTACATATCGTCGCCGCAATGTCAAAACCACGACTGCGAAATTTTGTTGTTTGAATTATCGCTATTTAAAAATTAAATTGGATCAAAGAATAACTTTTGCAATTACATCAGACTGTTCAAGCACTATACATAACATTTACATTAAGTTGCATTTGTATTATGCATCAGTGAATAAAATTTTATATGATGTAAAGTCAACAATCGAAAAAATCTCACACTCTTGGTTTTATCACTGCAGCTACGATATCATTCCTTCCTAAAGTGACAAAAAAAATGTGCATAACAACAAGCATTTTTATATTTCTCAAATACTATTAATTACAAAGTAACGTTCATTCTACGTTTTTGTTTTCCTGCTATGTGCTATGGCATGTCCTCAAGATAAAAGGTTTACCCCTCTCCCCCAGCCCCCACACCATTCGTTAGACTGACGGCCTGACCACTACAGCATGCAACACCAGTTCGCTCTCTTCTTTCTTTGGTGGCATACAAGTGGCAAATGCGCACCGGGGGGGGGGGCATTAATATTAGGCATGTGTGACCTCGTCTGACCATTCTAAATAAAGAAGTAACTAATAGCAATTTAAGGAAAACCAGAATAGCGACACTAGCAAATTAACGTCACCGACAATTTTTATCAATTTTTAATACCAGACAAAATTATTTTGGGGAGTGCATATGGCACTTTGCACCCCCTGTGGGTACGCCACTGCTCTTACTGATTTGTTTTTGCATTCATCAAAGGAATAAAACACCTTCAGTTCATTTTTTAGTCGAGCTGTATCAAAATTTGAAACATAATTTCAATTAAGTTCTTAAGTAGATGTTCAGGGAAGCTTTCACAAAATTTATCAAAACAGTTCGAATCCAACAAAGCCACGAATTTAAGATATAATATCACTGATTTTAATTCATTGACACTTCACAAAAACTGAAACAACTCAGTGAAACAACTCTCGCGAAACACTCTTATGGGCGGGAGTATGCGATCGACTGAGATAGTCTAACTCTTCTTTTTTCTGAGCGAACCGTTCCCCAAAACAATGGCCTATTCCCCTCGACCAGCTGATTCATGTTGTCATGGAAACGCTAGCAGGCGATTGTACTGAAGGTTTTCGCATCAGAACTGCGAAGACTCTGGAAGAGCTGTTTACGTTATGCCGTTGGTTTTCGCTCGCCAGACTGAGCCAAAGAGCGAATCCGCAAGCGTTTTTTCACACCGAAAGCATCGACATATTTTAATACCGTTGATAATTGACTTTTATTTGTGTATATTTAATTCAGTTTTATTTGTGCGTACTCCGGGCTTCGCAGCTAGCCTCGAATATACGCCACTGGCGAAGATGTTAGTGGTAGATGTAAATAATATATCTAACAAGAACGAAGATGTACGCACACACTGTAAGAAGACGAACTGGAGGATTATTCGTCTGCGAGAGCCAGGAGTATGCAACGAATGGCAGGGCGCGAGAGCAGGTGCGATCCGCGAGAAGAAAGGCGGAGTGTAGCAGAGGCAGCAGAATTGGGCAATACAAGTATTGATGATAGACATCGCCAATGGAAGAACAAAAGGAGCAGAGAGGAAAGACTAGACATGCGAGAAAGTAGAGAAGGAACATGAAGGCGGCGGTGAAGAAACCACCAATGAATGTTAAGTTCAAGAGGAGTGGAAAGCGTAGAAGAAGAAGCAGACTAGACGACAGGAAGGAGAGGAGGAGCAGAAGGGATAGTGTAAGGAAGCGCAAGCGGAGTGCGAAGAAAGTGATAGAGAGAAGTGGTGGAGACGGAGGCGATAGGAACAGGCTCAACCCGCAGTGTTAGAAAGAAGGGAAGAGGATGGGAGGTGGCAGAAACAGCGAGAAGCCTAGCAGTAGAGACAAGAGAAGGAAAGAGAGAACCAAGAAAAGAGCGTGGTCAGCAGCAGGAGTCGGAGACGCAGAGGAGAAGAGAGAAAAGACGGGTTTCCATGAGAGGTCATGGTTAACCAAGGAACGGACGGTGAGAATCCCGGAACGAATCCAGAAGGAAAGTAGAAGAAAGGCAAGTGAGGAGGGTGGACGAGAGAGGAAAAGAAAAGGGGTTCGTCCAAGAGATCAAGTCTAGTAGTGGGAGGAGCGCGAAGAAGAGGAAGAGAACGAAAGAAGACAATTGCTTCAGAGAAGACAGGAGGAAGGGTAAACAGAATAACAGAGTAGGAATCCATCAGGAGAAAAAGAAGAAAGGAAAAGGATGGATCACGAAGCCAGATGAGAACGTTCAAAGAAGTGCGAACGGAAGGAACATTGGCAGTGACGAGGCGCACAAAGAATACAATGCGGTGAGCTCGGTATAACGTGTGAACATCATGCAGCTGGATACCGCCGAGGGACGCAGGAAGATGTAATGTAGACGCTCCCACCCAGTGATATGATGACCACACAATTGATGATGAAATACGAGTATTGGCTGAAAGGCGGCAGGGCGGGTACACCGTGGACGTCCAGCAATAGGTGCATAAGGAGAAAAGGTAGCGTCGAACAATGGAGGTTCGTTGTCGGTAGGAGGTGCAAAAGCGGGCCTGACGCCAAAAGGCGGCAGATCGTTGAAGGCGTGGGAGGAGGGCTTCCCACGTTGCAGAGGCAGCGGTGAGAGGGAGACCAAGGTATGAACCGAGAATCTTTTGGGAGGTGGATGTCCAGGATGCTTCCCAGGGAGCGTCAGTGCGGCCTGTCCAAGACCCACTCCACAGGCTAGTACCCTTAGCAGCATTCAGGGAGGCTCCGGACAAGGCTGCGTAGCGATGGTAGACTTGGAAGAGGCTGTCGAATTGAGAATCCATACGCAGACAGAATGTGACGTCATCGGCGTACGCCGTGTAGACAGAGTGATAATGACGGGTGCTGGCGACGACAGGTGGTAGATCAGCAAGAAGAGATTGTTTAGAAGCCAGCAGAAAGGGCTCAAAGGCAAGGGCAAAGAATTGCTCCGAGAGGGGAGAGCCTTGCCGGATACCACGCAGGAAGGGAATCGGTGCGGTCAGAAAGGAGGCCGTCTGGACATGGAAATGGGCATCCCGATAGAGGCCGAGAAGTGAAGAGAAAAATGGAGAGGTAAAGTCGGAACGAAGTAAGACAGCAGAGAGACAAACTTGAGAGATGCTATCGGAAGCAGATTTTTTATCTAGATTCATAAGAGCGAGAGGTTCAGAATGGGTACGCGCGAGAAAGAGAAGATGAAGAAGAAGAGATACGTTGGTAGAGATAGACCGACCAGGCACAGTGTATGACTGGTCGGGAGAGATGACAAAGTGGAAGACAGAATTAAGGTGTCGAGAGAGAAGCTTAGTATAGAATTTGTAGTCAAGATTAAGCAAAGAAATGGGACGCCAATTCGCTAAGTCCAGAGGGTCTCCCTTCTTTGGTGGTAGTATGACGTGGGCCACGGTGAAGTCTGGCGGCAACGCAGAGGAAGAAAAAGCACAAGAGAAGCAAGCCTGCAGATAAGCAGGAGAGAAGGAAGAAAGGCTTGATAAAAAGAAAGAGGGGTGCCGTCAGGTCCTGGAGCGGCGTGAGGATTGAGAGAAGCGAACGCCTCGTGGAGTTCGCGAAGGGAAAAGTCAGAGAGGAGAGAAGAGCAAAGATGAGAGGGGACCTGTGGAAGAGAGGAGAGAAGAGAAGAGGAAAGTGGAGCGGAACTCTGCGGAACAGCACTAACCTTCTCCGTGAAGTGACGTCGAGTGTGAGAACAGGTAAGGGACGAATCTGATGAAATGGGGCCATGGGTGAGAGATGACTTAAGGAAACAGAATCACGTCATGTAGTCTCCAGGCGTGAAAGGTACTCGTAAGAATGGGCGGAATGTGAAAGATGGAGAAGGCGCATCCGCCGGACGGCCTGTTGAGCTAGTGGTAGAAGCAGGGCGTGAAGGTCAGCCTGACAGACCTAATAAAGGAGGTCGGTCACTGAAAGGAGAGACAGTAAGTTGCGAAGATTCGCAATCTTCATGGAACGATCAGTGGTGATGGTAAAGGAACACTGACGGACGAAGAGCTGTAGACCACTTTAACAGTAAGCCATAAGTGGAGCGCACTAGGAGTGGTGGTCAGGAGATGACGACGACTGTCGAGAAAAGCTGTCACGTATGCACAGAATGTAGACTCATCGAATGTTCAAGTTCGACGGGTCCCAGGAGGTGAGGGAGAGACGCACACGGAAAGGATAACGGCGCTGTGGTCCGACGAGATGGTCGGAGATTGAGCAGCGGCAGTATAGTGTGAAGAAGCGACGATGCAACGTAAATTCGGTCAAGCTGGGCAGCAGAAGAACCCAACGCCTCCGGAGAGCGCCAGGTGGAGAAGACATCGTGGGGTTGTAGGTGTCGAAAGGAGTCCACAAGTTGATAATCATGAACAAGCTGTGCCAGAAGGGAGGCATGTTGGTGGCGGTATTCACCTCGGAAGGAACGGCGATACAACGTCGGCTGATGTGTGCAGTTATAGTCGCCTCCGATTAGGACGAAATCAGTCGAAGAAACAGCATCCAATGCAGCACGAAGACAAGATAGAAGAGGTGGAAGAAGCTCTTCATCCCCTGGAAGATAGATGTTGAACACATGATACGTCACTGTCTCTAAACAGAAAGTGAGGCGCTGCAGGAGATCACGATGGAGAGTAGTGACAGAAACAGAGGATAGAAGGCCCAACATGCGACGATGGACGCCGATCGTTAGGCCGCCTCGCCTCGAGAGACGATGTGCGTGGTAAAAGGAGTGGAGTCAGGCACTCCAGGGAGCAAAAGGAGTAGAACTAGTTACCTGAAAAGAAAATCCTGTTGGTTTCGAACAAACTAAGGAACTTTTTCAGAACGATCAAGGTAACTAAGATTTTCCCAAGACACCCTTGTAAAAATTAACATCTTGGAAGTATATGATATCTTAAAATGTCTTTTTTCAATGACCACCACTGTTTTTGTTGTTGTTTTGTTTCGTTTTGTTTTGTTTGTTTGTTCTCGGTGAAGGTATTGCCATAGGCAGGGGCGCAGCCTCACAGCACTTGAGCCTCCTCCAGGAGTATTATTTAGCACCCTTCTTGGTTCATAAAAACTGATCAAACTTAAAGCCGAGTGGAGCCAAAAGCGGTGGAGCAACCCAAAATATATCAAATATATATTTTAAAAAATGATGAGCATGTATTTATTCCTAGTTTGCTGTTTGTAAAAGATCTCTTGTCACCCAAGCGTTTTTGTTTCACTTCCAGATGGCAGGTAGATGCTCCTTTGAATAACCCTTATTCGCTCAGAGTGTCACTGAGTGAAAGATGAGAAAGAGGTTCTGCTTAAAATCTGCAGAAACATTGTTTTTTTGTTTTGTTTTTTTATTGGAGGTTTAACGACCACCGTGAGCAACTCAATGGGCTATAAGCAGTCGCCCGTCCCTAATTTAGGGTCAATGGTTCCAGGGAAGGGAGAGAGCCAGTGCCGTAAGACAAACACAACATCCATGCCTCACCGGAATTCGAACCCGGACCCCTTCGGACGAATGATCAGAGGCCAACGCCTTAGACCACTGCGCCACCGGGGCGGCGAAGCATTGTTACTCAGCAAAAACATAAATCAGTGCTCGCCAGCTTTAAACTTTCCTTTTTTGATTGGAGGTTTAACGGCCCCCGTGAGCAACTCAGTGGGCTATAAGCAGTCGCCCGTCCCTAATTTAGGGCCACTGATTCCAGGAAAGGGAGAGAGCCAGTGCCGTAAACAAACACAGCATGTTCAAAACTATACGACTGGTTCGAAATGTTTTTTTTTTGTACAAACGCTGCGATGTTCAAACCTATCACGACTGGTTCGAAATGTTTTTGGCCGCCCCGGTGGCGGAGTGGTCTAAGCGATGGCTTATGATCATTCGTCTGAGATGGGTCCGGGTTCGAATCCCGATGCCTAAATTAGGGACGGGCTTGTTGCTCACGGTGGTTGTTAATCGTCCAATAAAAAACATATGTTTTTGTCTCTGATCCTTCGCCTTGTTCTTGTAGGTAGTTAAACATGCTTTTTTGGACATCTCCATGATGATTGACTGGCATTTAGGCGTACTGCGCTGATTCTGATCTTCTACCCAAATTCTTAAAAGTAGTCTCATCTTCAAAAAATTATTCCTGGAATGTTTTTTTTTTTATTGGAGGTTTAACGACCACCATGAGCAACTCAATGGGCTATAAGCAGTCGCCCGTACCTAATTTAGGGTCATTGGTTCCAGGGAAGGGAGAGAGACAGTGCGGTAAGACGAACACAAAATTCATGCCTCACCGGGATTCGAACCCGGACCCCTTTCGGACGATTCCTGGAATGTGTCATCTTTCTTGCAGATAATGGAGCTGTGGACTATATGCCGATGATCTTATCTTCTCTGTATTCTTCAGTGGTGTTCCAATGATGGACGTGGTTAGGCTTTGAGCACTACCCACGTCCATTTGCCACCCGCCTGCGTCAAGCTGCCATAAATCTTTCATGTTAACATCCATCCCTTCCTTGGAATTTTCGCGATACCTCCAGCCAAGGGCGAATTGGGAAGACCAAACCAGTTTCGTAGTTTCGCCTTTGGCCCACTACAAAAACACATGTACCTATACCAGTGGCGGCTCGTGGAGTAAAATGTTGGTGAGGGGATGATCCAGGCCATAACATATATGTTATGAAAAATAACTAAAACCAAATTTTGTAGAGAAGCGATTTGATGTATATACACTGAAGAGCAATTGAATTAGAGATACCTGTCTAGTAACGTGTAGCACCACCTTTCGCCCTGATGTCGGCGGCGATTCGTCTCGGCATGGACTCGACAAGACACCGGAAGCGTTGGGAAGCCATACGTATCCACGACCCCTGAACAAGCTCCCACAGTTCACGAAGATTTGATGGATGGGGGGGGTCAGAGCCCCGAACATTTCTCTCGATGGCATCCCAGATGTGCTCGATGGGATTGAGGTCGGGTGAACTAGCGGGCCAAGGAAGCGAGGTCACGTCGGTGGAGTGTTCATCCGACCATTCAGATACAATTTGGGAGCGATGGCACGATACATTGTCTTGTTGCAGGATGAGGTCCCCAGTGGGATGTTGAAGACGCACAAACGGGAGCAAATGGTAGTCCAGGATATCCCGGTAACGTTGACCTGTGAGGGACGATGTCACACGTACCAAGGGTCCCATTTCAGTCCACGTAAACATTCCCCCGACGAGAATGCCACCCGCACCAAGTTGAAGAGTACCCTGCTGCCAAGAAGGATCCATCGCTTCATGTGGTTTGCGCCGTATACTCGTATCCTGCCATCCGCATGTACCAACGTGAATCTCGACTCATCAGTCCAGACAACATTTTTCCACATGTCTAGGGTCCAGTGGCCATGTTCCCGCGCCCACGCTAATCTTTGCACCCTGTGATGTGCGATCAGCAGCGGTACCCTCGTGGGGCGATGTCTTTTGTACCCCATAGCGAGGAGATGGTTCTGGATGGTGTGGCTGCTTACACGTTTTTGTGCACCAGCGTTAAATTGCCGAGTGATTTCTTGCACTGTGGCCCTTCTATCCGCTGTTACAATGCGAGCTAGCCGACGATGACCCCAATCATCAACACGCTGTTGTCCACGGCAGTTGGCCCTTGCAAGGATGGTTTTGCGGTGCACCGGTGACACAGTGGCTCGGGAAAATCCCAGTGCCTGCACGACTTCCGAGATGGAGTGACCCATTCGTCGGGCCCCGACAATTTTCCCACGATCTAATGCGCTTAGATCCTTCGTCTTACCCATACTGCGTCCGACTCTTACTGATTCTCGTCGCATCACTCCTTATATTGTCGGATCGCTGAATACGCCATGTCGCTTCCGTTTACAGGGCCGCCCACAGCGCCACATTTGCATAACGCCAGCTGTCTCTAATTCAATTGCTCTTCAGTGTATATAAGTATGTATATTTTATATCTATATATATTATTGGACGATAATTCAACCAAATCATAGGAAAACATCAAGTACGGCGGAGGGGAGAATGTATATTTTATGAAAAAAAAAAAAAAAGAGGAAGAAAGGTTAACCCGTTTTACTGTATATCGTCCTTCCTGAGTACAAACGCACATTTTGCGCTTAATTTCTTTATCTAGCGATAGTTAATGAGTGGTTATTGTGTAACGTATACTCTAGATTCAGTTTCTTTTTGATTTTACTATCTCTTGTTATTTTATTTTCTTATGCAAATTATCTTCTCACTTAACGAGATGTTGTTTCTCCCGCTGAATTATATGTGGCAACGAGTGTAAGTCATGACGTGGTGGTATGCAGTATATATAGGCGCGCTCAAGTATACAAAAGAGCTTCGTTTTATATGTGATAAGTTCTTCCTGATTATTGATATGCGATTTACCTACTTTTCTACGATATTACGATAGTACGAAAGTTCTGTCTATCAGTAGTTGTGTTATTTTGGAGTGTGTATTTGAGTAATACTAGGAGCTCCCCAATAAAAGGTTAAAAGTGAGTACGTTTTCTTAGTTCATTTTATTGTCAGACCTCTGTCTGGCCGTTAAGTCTATTTCATTGAGTGCTTACGTTAAGTTCAGGGTATATTGTGTTTACCGCTCTAATAAGAAGCCTTCAAGGTACTAATGTACTAAAACCGAAGTTATATTACTGATATTCAAGATAATGAGGAACGCTGAGTAAAAATAAATTCCATATTCTTGGAATTTATTGCACGTGCGTGTCTTACCTAAACAAACTCTAGCACTTTGAAGATTAAGCACACTTTAGCTACGTCAAGTAACCTTTCAATAACCCTAACGTGACTTAACGTAAGCTTTCCTGCACTACACGTCCAGCCGGAGAATTTTATTCATTATAATTGCATCACGCACAACACCAATCGAACGCTCACTCCTCTAAACATTCAAAGGAAATAATTTTAATAGAACTACTTTTCTCAAAAAATGTTTCTGCGTCCAAAATAAAAGCAACATGTCTGCTTGCAAAGATACACGCTTCATGTAGATCACATTTAAGTAACGCGGGCCACAAATTAAGGCCCTGACCCGAGGGATCGGTATCTAGGAGAATTCAAGCTGGAAGCACGTTTCCATATATCTTGTCAAAACAGGTCATGTAACTTAAACATGGCAGAAATCGGAACAGGTAACTACCTGTAAAATTTGTTTTTCCCCCAACAGAATGCATTCAGTTTTCTTTTTATAAATCAGTTCAATTTTTAAAATAATTTTTTTTATTACTACTAATAAATCAAAATTGATGACTAATAATACTAAGAAAGAAAATCTCAACACATTTCTCGCCTAACCAGAAACTACAGGAGAAACACATTCCAAAAAGTCAGCACTCAAATATAGAATACAGTGCACCCTCCACTTTTGGGGACGGCGACTAAAGAAAGAAGTTCTGCAGCAGGCTCAAACTTCTGCAGGCGGCTGCCGATAAGTCCCTACAACCATCATCGGATCTTTCTCTTCAGAATAGCGACTCTGAATTGTAGAGGTTTTAGCACCCCTTTGGCGAATGTGCTTGTTCATGGGGACCTACATCACCTCCACGCAGATGTCCTCCTCTTACAAGAGACGAACTGTCAACCCACCACGCCCTTCCATCGCTGGCGTAAGTGGGATCATCAGTTTTACCATGCCTATCGACTCTCCACCGTCGGCGGATTGGCGATCGAACTCCGTTCCCAGTTCCAGCAAGCGATTTCGTCTGTTAGAGTTCATAATCTCTGCCATGATCTTCTGCAACGTCTTACCTTCTCTTTAGAGGGGCAGCGTTACCTCATCTTTAATATCTACCTCCTGTGTTCACCTACACACTATACCTCACTCTTTTTGGCGTTACGTACATCCCTTCAATCTGCCATGCCGTCGGATCACATGGTGATCGACGGAGATTTTAATTGTGCCTTAAGCCAGACCTAGATCGTGCTACTACTCATCGGGAATTTTGCCTCCGTCTCGTGGATCTTCTACATACACTCGTCACCGAGTTTGATCTATATGACATCTTTCGCCAGTTACACCCCACGACTGTTTCCCATACGTGGCAAGCGCCTGCAGCTTCCTCCGCCACATTGGATCGCTTCTACGCCTCAGCTCCTCTGTTGGCTGTAGTGACGGATTGTACGCATGTACTCTACCGCATCCTCCGACCACTGTACCGTGACAGTCCCCTTCAGCTCCTCCTTTCGACGGAAATATAGATTTCGCTCCTGGACGTTGGATTCTTCTGTTCTGGATGACACAGCCCTGTGTTCAGAGGTTCGAGAACTCCTCCAACATTACCGCCCCGGCATTTCCACTGCAGCCTGTGCTCTCACTTACTGGTTACAAGTTAAGTTGCACCTTCTCTACCTCCTCAAGGAGCGCTCCTTTACAGCTTCTACTCTTCGTCACATGGAAGAGGACAATCTCCGTCAGATTCTCACTCAGCTCGGGGTCAACCACCTCCTTTATCCAACGTATTTAGCGGATTTACGTGCACTGCTTGAACCTCGTGCCCTGCAGGCAATTATACGTCTTCGACTGCAACATCTGTCTCCCGAAGACTCTTCGTTTGAGTTTCTTTCCTCGTTAGAGGAAAAGCGTCGCTCTTCCAATCGTCTCAATGTGCTACCTCTACCTACTGGTCAAGTAACTTCCGACTCAGATGCTGTCTGCACTCAAGTACATCATTATTTTCCCACCAAATACAGTGATACCCCTCCACTTTCCGCTTCTGCCTTAACTACTTTACTCTCGTCTTTTCTGACTGTTCCTTCCCATCTCTCTAACTCTCTTCTTCAGCTAATCTCTACTTCTGAGCTTAGGAATACTCTCGCCTCTCTAAATCCACGGGCTGTCCCTGGTCCTGATGGCCTCCCTTTTCCCTTCTACCGCATCTCCCCCCCCCTCTCTCTTCTCCATTTCCTTCTTGCTGCTTTTACTTCTGCTCTTGTTTCCTCTAATCTACCGAGGGGTTTCACTGTTGTCCACGTGGTGCTTTTTCCAAGGGGGGGTGACCTGTTCGACCTGGGAAATTGGCGCCCTATTTCACTACTAAACATTGACTATAAACTTTTCACCAAACTCCTTTCTCTACGACTTAACCCGGTTCTTCCGTTCCTTATTTCCCCCGACCAGTCCTATACGGTTCCTGGCCGGTCCATTGCTTCTAACATTAATCTCCTCCGCTATCTTATATACCTTGCTCACACTAAATCTGAATCTCTTGCCCTCCTTAACTTGGATCAACGGTCCGCCTTTGACAACATCTCTCACTCTTTCCTTTCTGCCACTCTGCTTGCCTTTAGTTTTCCTTCTCTCTTTGTCACCTCTATTCTTGCACTCTACCAGGACGCCGTCTTCCAGGTCAAGACGGCCACCTTCCTTACGGCGCCCATCTCCTTTTTGCGTGGCATCCGGCAAGGCTGCCCACTTTCTGGGCAGTTATTTGCCTCGGCTTTCGGGCCATTCCTGCGCACTGTTCATCGGACCTTTCTTGCCGCTCCTACATCTCCAACAGTAAGTACGCGGCACTTTACCATCACCTACACAGTTTATGCGGACGACTCCCCTTTTTGTATCCGAGTGGACTCCCAGTTCGACATCTTGGCTCAGTTCTATCAGCTATACTCTTCTTGCTCGGCGGCATCCCTCAATACCACTAAAATTGTTGGCCTATGGTGTGGTCGCTGGATTTCCCGGACGGACACCCCATGGGGTGCTTCCTGGACTGCTGCATCACAGAAGTTCCTTGGAGTACAAAATTGGCACGACTATATCGGCAAGAAATTCCAACTGTCTGTTCTTCGACTTCGACTCGCTCGCTCGGCGGCCTTCTGGTGTCAAGCTCAGTTTTGCGCCTCTTATCTCACTAGAGCGCGCTTAGCTCGCACCTACCTTCTTTCCTCCTGTCTGCACGTCTCGTCTGCAGCCCGGATGTCTATCTAGTCTCTCGTGGAGATCACTCGGCTCATCTCGACTATTATCTGGACCCATCATCATTGGGTTCAAGTTCCCAGTCTCTGTCGTCCTGTCACTCATGGAGAAATAGCGCTCGTTGATGTCCGCCTGTTGTACAAAGCTCATGGATTGGTGGCCTTACTACGCCTCCTCTATGCTCCTGGAACTCCAGCATCTCTTCCAAGGGATGTGATGATTTCCCCGACCAACCCCCGTTTCACCTTTACAACGTTTCTCCTTATGGATAACTTTCCCTATCTCCGCTCTGCTCTTTAATCCGTTTACACTCAGGCGCTTTCCTTTATCTGCTCTCTCCCCCTTCTTCGCGCCCCACCTGCTTCTACCTCTGAGCTTCTAGCTGAGCCCCTCTTCTTTTCCTCTGTCGCCCCTACTTCACTGACCTTTCCTGGCTCACCGCCGGGTTCGTATCTATCCGCGACCACCTTTCTCCTGACCTCTCCTGGAAGCTTTTCTCGGAACTCTTTCCTCTCCTCCCACGCACCGCTGCCTCTCTTTCGTTCCATGACTCCCTCCGCTCTTCGATTGTGACCCTTTCCCCTAACCTTGCCTCCCCGTCTGGTCTCCTCCCAGTCTCTTCTGCCTCTCTTCCTCTCCCTTTCTTTCTCCTCTTTCGGGGATCCGCTCTTCCTCTTTCCAGTTTTTCTGTTCAATCTCTATATCGCTTCCTCATCAACAACGCCTCCGCTCATTCCAGATGTCCCACCGGCCGCTGTACTGAAGGTGTGGTCTACTGTAGCCTCGCCTCTATCATCACCGCAGGAACGAAATGTTCACTGGCAGTACCTACTGCCCCGGCGCCTGCCTGTTCCAGTCACACTCTTCAGAATGACACTGGCTACTTCTCCCATATGCTTCTCTGCACCTCGATAACCGACGTGCAGCATGCTTATCAACACTGCCTGGTGCTCCTACCTCTACAACATCTGGCTTCCACCGTAGTCAAGTATCTCTGTGGTGAGGATCTACCATTCCATGCTTTCAGCACCCTGATTCGATCCTACACACACTCCACCTGTGCCTCTTCCTGATGCGTGTGCCTATGTTTTCACCCTGGCACGCCATGTTATCTACTGTTTCAGCATTCAACTTCAACCTGCTATCCCTCTTCTAGGCGGCGGAGGCCCTTTGTCATCAATTCCGGCGCCGCCCAACATCACGTCTGCGCCTTACTTTTGCCTCCGCCCGTGCAGAGGGCCTCATCCCACAATTTATGTGTGTATGGTCCCCACTTCGCCGGTGGTTCTCTGGGCCTTCTGATGACCTGCGTCTGCTGATTTAAACACCTGATTACCGGGACTTACTTCACTTTGTTAACTCGGTGTTTTGTTTTTCGACTGGACTTTTTCCTCCCTGGCACCACGTCTCTTCTTCTCGTTTGATTCTACCTAGAAGAACTCCATGATTATTTCTTCACGCCACCTTCTGGTTCAGCTTACATGCCTCCCGTGATTTTTATCATTGCTTTTGCTGTTTTTTTTTTGTTTTTTATTGGAGGTTTAACGACCACCGTGAGCACCTCATTGGGCTATAAGCAGTCGCCCGTCCCTAATTTAGGGTCACTGGTTCCAGGGAAGGGAGAGAGCCAGTGCCGTAAGACAAACACAACATCCATGCCTCACCAGAATTCGAACCCGGACCCCGTTCGGACGAATGATCAGAGGCCATCGCTTAGACCACTGCGCCACCGGGGCGGCTGCTGTTTTTTACGACACAGTTTATTTCAACTATGCATCCTATTGTTTATCAATACTTTTACACAGATTTGTACATACCCATCTTTTACTTGTATTACTTGCACTGTGTTCTTTACAACAGTTTGGTTATGTATCTATGCTTCTGACACCATTCTGTTTATATTTCTTTTATACTTGCTGGTATATCATTGTACGTACCACCCCGTATGATGTTCCTCTTACTGTGTTTACGATGACCTATGTTTGTACTGTACCTATTTCAGCCCTGGAGCTGAATGCTGTGATTTCTTATATTTTCTGTTTGCACCTTTTCTGTACTGCATTGCATATGTTGTACATACATCCCCCGTTACGAAATCATCTTACTGTGACTTCGATAACCTCTTGTTTGTACTGTTCATGGTTCAGCCCTGAAGCCATACTTTATGAATTCTTTTACTTTCTGTTTGCACCATTTATATACTGCTTTTGCATATGTTGTACATACATCCCCCGTTCAGAGTTCATCGTGCTGTGCCTTATAACCTCTAGTCTGTACTGTTCATGTTTCAACCCTGCAGCTATATGTTATGCATTCTTATCTTTTCTGATTGCACCATTTATATACTACTTTTGCATATGTTGTACATACATCCCCTGTTCATAGTTCATCGTACTGTGGCTTTGATGTCCTCTTGATTGTACTGTTCCCATTTCAACCTAGAAGCTATACGTTGTGTATTCTAATATTATCTGTTTGCACCATTTATATGCTGTTTTTTTGCATATGTTGTACATAGCCTGTTCTGCAGCTTACTCCTTTATTATACTGTACATATTACAGCAGTCGTGCTGTCCTGTTATGCCGCTTCTGCTTATTATAGCGTATTTTATTTGTTCTGTACATTGATCTGTCATACTCATCTTGTAAATTGCGCTCATTCCATGTGTATATACATCAATCCTTTGTTATTTCCTGGCGCAGTCATAGCCTACCGTCATATTCATTGAGGATAGATATGTTGCCAATCATCCTTTACCTGGGATTGCTCTAAGATATGTTGATGACATCATTGTCATTAACATTCCGGACTTTTGCGTTGCGCCACTGTCTTGTATCCTGACGGCCTTACCCTAGAAAAAACCAACAGATCGTCTACTTATGTTTGTTACCTCGATTTAGAGGTTCAGGTGGACGAGGAGGGAAGAGGTGTGGGGAATTTATTTGATAAAAGAAACTCTTTTGAGTTTGATATCATTCACTACACTACGCTATTTGGTGGGTTACGCTATTTGGTGGGTTCCTAATAGCTGAAGATCTTATCTACACACACAGTTTTGCATCTTGTCAATTCACACATTTTTTGGCTTACCAGGTAGTTGATTAACCGTGACCACCTTTTTATCAGTGTATATATTTGGGTTCTTGTGAGTGCTCTGGTCAGTCTTGTTTGACTTTTTGTCATGGCGGGTTTTGTTCTGCCGGTAAGCTTTTAATTCCTTTTTATAGTTTTATAAATTTGATTCTTGAATTTTTGTGCTTATTAGAATTTGGTTTTGTGGCCTAGGGAGCATGTCCAACCGACAATTTTGGATTGCCTTGTCGTTTTGTTGGTACTAGAAAGGCCACTCCCACAGGTTGATGCTCTCCTGATGACAGCAACTTGTTTCGGTTTTCACTTGTTTTGAAATTTTTGTATTTTTGTTCTGTAATATTTTCATTCTATATAAGCTACTACATGAGGTTTAGCTGCCTTCGGCGCTTCTCACGGTATTAGCCTTTTTTGTCTAATTTTTTTGTGTTAAAGTAATTTTTTTTGTTTTATTTATGTACTATATATATATATATTATAACGAAGTAAATTTCTCCGTCATTTTCTGTCTACGCCGGGATTCGAACCCGAGTCCGCTTATTCCGGAACAAGTCGCTCTACCAACTGAGCTACGCAGATGTTTTATTCTGATTCCTATCTGCCTTTCTGTCGTGTGCGTCCTTCTGGCAAGTACGTCACATCTCCTGGTACGTTACAATATGTATAAATTATATCAAAGGCAACATGCAAAGACAAACAGTTTTGAAATTCTAAAGTGCCAAAGGCTGAATCAAAAGAAAAATCAAAAACATATTTCTCATTCTGGTCATTAAGTTTTTTAGTTTCTACGAATCAGTTATTTCAATTTTAAATATTAAGGTGATTTCAATATATATATATATATATATATATTTTTGCATTGAAATCTTGAAATCTCCCATAATTATTTTCAAGTGCTGCTTACCTTTATCTAAATAATAAAGGTAAGCAGCACTTGAAAATAATTATGGGAGATTTCAATGCAAAAATAGGGCAACGGCAACAGAATGAAACTTCAGTAGGTAAATTCGGTCACGGCAACAGAAACCAGCGTGGAAATACTCTCGTTGAGTTTGCAGAGGCAGAAGGTTTTTTCATCTTGAACTCCTTCTTCAAGAAAAAGCCACACAGGAAATGGACATGGAGACATCCAAATGGGACGACAAGTGAAATTGATTTTATTATGTGTAACAAAAAATTCATCATAGAAGACTGCAGTGTGCTAAACAAGTTCAACACAGGTACTGACCATAGATTGGTGAGATGTAAGATGCACCTCAACACCAAACTTGAACGTGGCAAGCTCATAAGACAAACAAAATCTATTGACATAACCAACCTTAAAAAACACCATAATACCTTCAAGTTGGAACTGAAAAACAGGTTCTCTGCTTTAGAAAGCCTAACATCGAAAGAAGTGGACATCTCTGAAGTTAACAGAAAAGTAACCAAAGCTCTTATGGAAACAGCAACAAAATTAGCTGGGTCTAAAAACAAGTTGCATGTAAACAAATTATCAGGAAAAACGAAAATGTTGATGCAAAAAAGAAGAGAGATGAGGACAACTAAAGAAGATGTGACTTCCAAAGTGGAATATATAGAGCTATGCAAGACAGTAAGAAAAAGTATCACTGAAGACGTAAGAAAATTCAACTGTGAACTAGTGAGGAAAGCAATTGAAAACAACCAAAGCCTAAAGATAGCAAAGGGACATCTCAGTAAGGGAAGAAAACAGATTATGGCACTGAGAAAAGAAGATGGTTCTGTAACAAGAAATAGAGGCGAAATTTTGACAAGAGTGAAAGATTTCTACTCCAAATTATATGAAAGGGATGATACATGCACTCCAGACATCATGAAAGATACCAGTACCAGAGTTCCTCCAGTCCTTCCAGCAGAAGTTGCACATGCAATCAAGAACATGAAGCGGGGAAAAGCTCCAGGAGAAGATGGAATTACTGTAAACATCATACAAGAAGCAAGTGGAGAAATTGAAACAGTACTCGCCCAAATTTTCACTCGATGCCTTAATGAAGGAAAGATTCCTGAGGATTGGAACACCGCTACAATGATCCTGCTACATAAGAAAGGTGACATTGAGGATCTCGGAAACTACAGACCTATCAGCCTCCTATCAGTAGTTTATAAAATTTTCACTAAAGTTCTTTCACACCGCTTGAAGGTAACACTGGACATGGCTCAACCGAGAGAACAAGCTGGATTCAGGAGTGGCTACAGCACAATAGATCATATCCACGTACTGAGAGAACTAATTGAAAGAGCGAGGGAATATGAACTTCCTTTGTGCATGGCTTTTATCGATTATGAAAAAGCCTTTGATTCGGTGAAACCATCAGCAGTTACAATGGCTCTGAAAACCTGCGGTATTGAAGATGCATACATTAATATTATTAATAACATCTATGAAAATGCAAGTGCAAAGATTCGGCTGTTTGAAAATACAACACACATAAAAATTGGAAAGGGAGTGAGACAAGGTGACACCATATCTCCGAAGCTCTTTAATGCCACATTGGAGGGTGTTTTTCAGTCGCTGAGCTGGGAAAACAAAGGGATAAAGATTAATGGAGATTATCTAACCCACCTTCGTTTTGCTGATGACGTAGTCATTTTTGCAACTACCCCATCAGAGCTGCAGAGTATGATCCAGAAACTTGCTGACAAGAGTAAAGAAGTGGGATTAAAAATGAACTTTCAGAAGACAAAAGTGATGTTCAATGCTTTTACAAGAAATGAAGATTTATTGATTGATGGAGAAAAGCTGGAGATAACAGACACGTACGTTTATCTTGGACAGCAGATATCAAGTGAGGGTCACATTGGTGAAGAAATTAATCCGCGTACAAAACTTGCCTGGAGAGCTTTTGGAAGAAACAGCATAATTTTCAAGAGCAATATGCCATTATGTCTTAAAAGAAAAGTGTTTGATCAATGCATCCTTCCAGTGCTTACGTATGGTGCAGAGACGTGGACCTTAACTAAAAGAGATATACAAAGACTGCAGACAACTCAAAGCAGCATGGAGAGGTGCATGCTTCGTGTAACCAGGAGAGATAAGAAGAGGAACTCGTGGATCCGAAAAATGACAAGAGTGGAAGACATCATGATCAGAGTTAAATGCCTGAAATGGCAATGGGCTGGACATACTGCCAGAAGGACAGATCATCGATGGACAGCCGAAATTTTAGATTGGATTCAAGGGACAGGAAAAGACCCAGAAGAAGACCACATGGGAGATGGGTGGATGAAATTCGAAAGTATGCAGGGGTGACATGGAGGAGACTGGCACAAGACAGACCGTTGTGGAGGAAACTTGGGGAGACCTTCGTCCAGCAGTGGATTGATAATGGTTGACAATGATGATGATGATGATATATATATATTGTATACATGTATACATATTGGAAAGGGAGTGAGACAAGGTGACACCATATCTCCCAAGCTCTTTAATGCGGCATTGGAAAATGTCTTTCAATCACTGAACTGGGAAAACAAAGGGATGAAGATTAATGGAGATTATCTAACTCACCTTCGTTTTGCTGATGACGTAGTCATTTTTGCAACTACCCCATCAGAGCTGCAGAGTATGATCCAGGAACTTGCTGCTAAGAGTGAAGAAGTGGGATTAAAAATGAACTTTTAGAAGACAAAAGTGATGTACAATCCTTTTACAAGAAATGAAGATTTATCGATTGATGGAGAAAAGCTGTAGATAACAGATACGTACGTTTATCTTGGACAGCAGATATCAAGTGAGGGTCACATTGATGAAGAAATTAATAGGCATATAAAACTGGCCTGGAGTGCTTTTGGAAGAAACAGCATAATTTTCAAGAGCAATATACTAGGGGTGTTCAAATGAAAAGGTACGAAACGTCATAAGAACGTAACCGTTAACATATTTGCCTGTGCCGCTATGGGAGAACGTAGCGACACATCTAGGGATGCGATTGGAGTCGCTGGCGTGGATCGGAGCATGCGCGGGCGCCCACATGCGCAGGAGAGAGCAGAGGCTCTTATAAAGAGCGCCGTCCAATTGACGCGGCAGTACGTGTGAGGACAGGATGGCGTTCACATTGCAAAATTCGACGATTGAGGAGCAGCTAGGCGTTATCCGATTTCTGACAGCGGAAGGTGTTAAACCGGCCGCTATTCATCGCGGAGGGTGTGGTTCTGCTCCATGACAACGCGCGTCCACACGTCTTCAGGGTCACACACGCGGAACTGGCCAAGTTCCAGTGGGAGCAGCTTGACCATCCGCCCTACAGCCCGGACATGTCGCCCTGCGATTTCCATGTGTTTGGTCCCCTGAAAAAACATCTGAATAGGAAGCGTTTCCACTCGGACGACGAACTCAAGGACGCTGTGCAGGACTGGGTCTCGTCACGGCCACAGGAATTCTGGGAACAAGGAATCCTTCGGCTCGTTAATCAATGGGATCGTTGTGCTACGGCCTATGGTGTATACTTTGAATAAAGTCTTCATTTATACCCACAGTGTCGTTTCGTACCTTTTCATTTGAACACTCCTTATACCATTATGTCTTAAAAGAAAAGTGTTTGATCAATGCATCCTTCCAGTGCTTACGTATGGTGCGGAGACATGGACCTTAACTAAAAGAGACATACAAAGGCTGCAGACAACTCAAAATAGCATCGAGAGGTGCATGCTTGGTGTAACCAGGAGAGATAAGAAGAGGAACTCGTGGATCAGAAAAATGACAAGAGTGGAAGACATCATGATCAGAGTAAAATCCCTGAAATGACAATGGGCTGGATATACCGCCAGAAGGACAGACCATCAATAGGCAGCCGAAATTTTAGAATGGATTCCAAGGGACAGGAAAAGACCCAGAAGAAGACCACATGGGAGATGGGTGGATGAAATTTGAAAGTATGCGGGAGTAACATGGAGGAGACTGGCACAAGACAGACCGTTGTGGAAGAGGCTTAGAGAGACCTTCGTCCAGCAGTGGATTGATGATGGTTGACAATGATGATGATGATGATGCTATGTGCGTATACACATAAATACTTACAAATATATACTCCCCTCCGATCAACAGGAATTCCCGGGTGCACCGCTGGTAGCCACTCCTGAATTACACTTTATTTCGTAAAACACAAATGTGCACGTTGCAATTAAAACGATTGCCTTAGTTTTATACAAACACATAATACAACAAAACATTTAAGTCAGAGATTATCATATAATGCAAAATTTATTTAGAGAGCTCAGACCAGTCCCTTTGAAATGTCTCACGATCACACACACGAAACACATTACTGCTGCGTGGCAGTATCTTAGGGCTTCCCGGCATTTAGCCGATATGCGCTATTTCGGCAGCTGTTTCTATTTTGAAATATTTTGTATTATTTGTGGCTCAGTGGTCTAAGAGCTGTCTTCTGAACTTTCATAAGAGCAGGTTCGAGTCTCAGATGATTCATGGGTGGTGTGTTTGTTTTAAGGCATTGGCTCTCTCCCTTCCTTGGAACCAGTGGCCTCAAATTAGGGACAGGCGACTTCTCCTTTGCTTACGGTTGTAGTTAACCCACTTCCCCCCAAAAAGACATTGCAATTATCAACACTGACATCGAAATTATCTACATTACAGCAGTGCTAACTAAACATTGCAACAGTATCATACTAATAATACTTTTTTTTCCGATTTATATAAGAAAATACAGAAAGTAAATGATTAACAATTAAACGTTGTGGCACACACAAAAAAAAAAAAAGCAAAATTACTTAAACTGTTTTGTCTTGAATATAAAAACACTTATATACTACACTGGTGTGCAAAAATTAAGGGCGAAGAGCAGAAATTAGCATAACAGCGGAACGAGCAGGCAGAACGGACCGAAAGACCACTCAGGAGATAGACCAGGGTCCGGTACGGTAAGGCATGCGCATGCATGCAGCATCACGTAGGGGGGTGAGTGTCGGAAAGGTATAAAGCACACGGGCGGTGTACGCTCAGCAATTCGGTGAAAGCTATTGCACGGTGTACATCGGTTTGAATGACGTCGAGTTGCTGCCACCGTGTGATATGGCCAACAGGCAATCCAGTAGACGACATCTGGATGACTTTACCCGAGGTCGCGTCATTGGGAAGTTGAAAGAAGGTCGAAGTGTGACTAGTGTGGCCGAGGAGTTCGGGATTGCTCACAGCATCGTTTCACGAGCTTGGAGAGCATTTCAAACGACAGGAACAGCTGTCCGAGAGTTTAGCAGTAGTCGTCCACGAGCAACCACGGCGGCGGACGACCGGTATGTTGTCCTACAGGCGAGAAGAGACAGACGGCAGAGAGCGGGAGAAATCGCAAGGCACATGCAACAGACAACTGGACGTCCGTTATCGCGTTCTACCGTGGCCAGGAGGCTGCACAAAGGTGGTCTATTTGCACGACGACTAGTATACGGTGTGTTCCATTAACGCCTGCTCATCGGAGACGGCGGTTTCTGTGGTGCCAGGAACACAAGAACTGGACACATCAGCAATGGGGTCGAATTCTCTTTACGGATGAGAGCCGATTCAGTCTGACGAGCGATTCTGGACATCTGGTGGACACATCTGGAGAGAGCAGGGAACACGCAATCACACCTCCAACATCATCGAAAAGGACCGGCTTGGAGGTGGCGGAGTTCTCGTTTGGGGCGGTATCATGCTTGGTAGCCGTACTGACCTCCACATCTTCCAAGGAGGTTCAGTCACTGGTGTCCGCTATTGTACCGAGGTTCTCCTGCCTCACGTGCGTCTGTTTAGAGGTGCTGTAGGTCCTGAGTTCCTCTTCATGGACGACAACGCTACTCTTCATCGTACAGTGGCTGTTGTAGAGTGAAGATATTCAACGCATGGATTGGCCCGCAAGGTTCCCGGACCTAAATCCAATCGAACACGTGTAGGACCTTCTCGGGAGACGCTTGGCAGCAAGTCACCAGCCACCAGCAACGATTCCGCAGCTGCGATTGGCGCTACAAAAGGAATGGGCCGCGATGCCTCAACAGCTCCTTGACAAACTCGTCCTCAGCATGGACAGACGTTGTAAATCCTGCAACGCAGTCAGGGGTGATCATATCCCCTACTAAAGACTGGATTTTTCTTGGTAACCGCCTGTCACATGGACGTTTCTGTCTTCTGTCCAGTTGTGCTCGAAGCTACCTTTTCAATAAAGTGCCTTTGGATTCCTTGTTTGGACGGTTTTGCTCACTTGTCCCATATTCTTACATCTTGGTCGTACCTGAGGGAGTTCAATCCTCTCAGCGAAGCAGAATGCTTGCCCATTTCGTGCCGCATGCATTAACAATTAATTTCAATGGTTTGGAGGGATCCTTAAAGTTCCTCGAAGATTTGGAAGATCATTTTGATCTCTACAATATTCCTCAAGACTGCAAAGTGCAAATCGCAGGCACTTGCTTGAAGGATACCGCTAAGACCTGGTATCGGCAGTGGAGAGTGTCGAACCCGGATTCTCATTATGAGAATTTCCGTGCAGAATTTTTGGAAGTCTTTCCTTTCGGCCTCAGTCGAGCTAGCCTTGCACAACAACTTTTTTCTCGTCAGCAAGGACCCAACGATAGCCCTGTTGCATTTGCTTTAGAAACAACACGCTTATATAACTTATGGGATCCACATGCCAGTCATGTCGACATGTTGGACACCCTATTGCAGCAGCTCGATCCATTTCTACAGGATTTTCTTGAGGTTCGACACCCGGCTACAATTCATGAATGCCTTCGCCTCATACGAACGTATGAAGAGCGACACGGCAAACATGGTCCAACTCACCATGCTCGGGCACCCCGCGAGGCTTATTGCGAAAACCCTCAGCGGCATAATAGGCCTAATGACTTTCAACGCGAGCGTACACAGGTGCACGCCCAAGCTTCATACGTCCCACCACATAGAAGAGTGGCAAACCAACCGCGAGTTTCTGAACAATCTTCTGGATACCGTACAAATGCACAGTATGCTCGACCCCGTTCCAATCCGCAGCATTCGGAACGTTTTCATGCTCAGGGCAATGATGATATTTCTGCCCGAGCTGAGGGAAGTAATAGAAATGAAAATTTCAACAGATATGCGGAGTTCCCGCAGCAGTTTTCACGCAGTTTTCCTCATCGTGAAAATTTTCCCAATACCCGGCAGGGCCGAGGTTTCAGACCGCATAATAATCCAACCAGGAATCCTTTAAACTTCCAAAAGAAGTAGACCAAGGGTCGGTCCTGCTTCCTGATACCAAGCATTCTGACCCTAAAACAGTATTAGTGACTGTTCAAACTCCTCAGTTGCCTGATGTATTCTTGACAATTGAAGATATTATTGTCGAGACAAAGTTCGACACTGGTTCTGAAATATCAGCCCTAAATACGAAGTTTTGCACTGACAATTTTCCTGCAATACACGTTCAGCCTGCGACGCAGTATTTGCGAGGTGCAAATAACGAAATCTTCAGTATCACAGGAACTGTCACATTATCTCTAGGGCTGGGAAAGGCTCGTTTTACGCATTCTTTCCTGCTTATAGACGAACTACCTGTTAAATGTCTAATGGGAATGGACTTTATTAATACGTTTCAAGTTACTCTGAATTTCGTACATGTGATTTCCTTTCCGGAACCTATCGAAGTGATTCCTGCGGTTCCTATAGATATAACGAGTTTGTTATTGAGTAACCAATTGAATGAGAGGCAACGAAACCAGCTTTCTCTACTTTTGCAGGAAAGCCCTGGTTTATTTTCTGATCAACCTGGTTTCACACAGGTGGTTTATCATGTCATTGACACTGAGGGTTCGAAACCGATAGCGACGAAACCTTACCCTTGTGCTCCCCATGAGAAACAGGAAATGCAACGTCAAATTTCTGAAATGATTAAACAGGGCATAATAAGGGAATCAACAAGCGCCTGGGCTGCTCCCGCCTTTTTGGTTCCAAAGAAACAACCCAATGAATTTCGTTTCGTGACAGATTTCCGCAAGCTCAACCAAGTCACGAAAACGATCAATTATCCACTACCTGTCATGTCGCATAATTTGCATGACCTGTCATCAACTAAATGGATGTCAACCTTGGATTTGGCGAGTGGATATTGGCAGGTGGCGGTACATCCGGACTCTGTCGATAAAACAGGCTTTGTGACTCCTTTTGGGGCTTATGAATACCTACGTATGCTCTTTGGACTAGCTTCTGCACCTGCTACTTTCCAAAAGCTTATGGATACGGTTCTCAGACCTGTTCTGGGTCCCCATGTGCATGTATATTTGGATGACATTATCATTACATCCGATACTTTTGACGAGCACCTTTCTCTGCTCAAACAGGTGTTCCAACTCAGATACAATGCTGGCTTGACGTTAAAACCTAGTAAATGCCAGATAGCGAGGGACGAGATTGTATATCTGGGGTTGAAAATCACTCCCCACGGCTTATTTACGGATAATGAAAAAATTAGGCCTATTGTTGACTTTCCTCGGCCTAAAACAGCAAAAGAACTATCACGCTTTCTGGGAATGACCGGATGGTATCAGCAGTTCGTCCCCGCTTATGCTACAATCTGTGAGCCATTGTATGCTTTGAAACGTAAATACAAGAAGTTTGTTTGGACACCTGAGGCTAACGCTGCATTTGAAACACTGAAGTCTGCGTTGACTCAGCCTCCTGTGTTGGCTTTCCCGGATCATACTAAGGAATTTGATATTTATACTAACGCATCCGGAGTTGGTCTTGGTTGCGTTTTGTCACAAGCTGGGCATCCAATAGCTTTTGCGTCTCGTACTTTAGCCAAAGCTGAACGCAATTATTCAGCTACGGAACGCGAATGTCTTGCTGTTGTGTATGCTCTTGACAAATTTCAATGTTATCTTAACGAATTGACAGTTAACATAATTACGGATCATTCTGCCCTTCAGTATTTGAATTCTGCTAAGCATCTCTCTCAAAGACTTATGAAGTGGGCTCTGAAGTTACAAGAGAGCAATATCAAAATTTCGTATCAGCCAGGTCATAAGAATCAATTACCGGACGCATTGTCTCGCGCCCCAGTTAGTGGGGTCCCCACAGAAACTACTCCTGGATGTCAGCCTTTACTTCTAATAGCTGATATAACATCCAGAGAGCAGATAATGGCAGAATTAATAAATGATCCTGATTTTGGGGATATCTATAATTTTTTGCTTGCGGGTTCGCCCCTACAAAATGATCCTTCTCTGGCTGGGAGGTCACAGCATTTTGAAGTCATAGAGGGTCTTCTTTACTATACGAAATCTAGGACTACTAGGGCAGAGTTTCGCCCATATATTCCGCGAACCCTTAGAATGGCCCTTTTAAACGAATTTCATGACAAACCTCTTGCAGGCCATTTAGGTATTCGCAAGACCCGTTGTAAATTGCGGGATGTTGCCTATTGGCCTGGCATGTACCAAAGTGTGCTCGCATACGTTCAATCATGTCACTTGTGTCAGATTAATAATTACCGTAATGTAAGACCGGCCGGTCACTTGAAATCTAGTTCAAGTCCTCATGTTTTTGATATTATTTCAATAGATTTATTGGGACATTATCCTTTATCTGTTAAAAACAAAGCTCGTTACGTTTTAGTATTAACTGATAATTTTTGTAAATGGGTTGAAGTTTTTCCCATTAAAGCCACTACGGCAGAAGTTATTCGTAATGTATTAGTTAATGAAGTATTCTCTAGATATGGTGCACCTAATAAAGTAGTTTCGGGTAATGGTCCACAATTTATTTCTGACATTTTTGAAAGAATTATAATGAATTAGCTTTGTTTATCTTTTTGCTAAGCTAATTATTATGAATGAATAATGCTCTAAGCTTCAAAATGATGAATTCCCAAAAGGGTGTTGTTACTCGTTAATTATGAACTTAAACAAAGTCTCAACGCTGGTTATTTATATTAAGTAATCAAAGTCATAAACCTAACAGCCAGACAGAGGTCTGACAAAACTAAGAATTGAAAAAGACTGAACTTACAGAACAACTTGTTTATTATGATGACTCCTGGTCAACTAAGGCACTCATATATCACTACTACATAACAACACACTGCAACGCAACACACCAACTACACCAACCACCACAACTACCACAACGCAACAACCCACAACTACAACGCAACAACACACAACTACAACGCAACAACACACAACTACAACGCAACAACTCGATGAACGCGCCTATATACGAGCTACCACCACGTCATGACTTACACTCATTGCCAGATCTCATTCAGCGGGGTGAAAATAATATTCCGTTCAGTAGGAAGATAATTTACATAGTAAAATAAAATAACCAGAGATAGTAAAATCAAAAGGAAAGTGAATATAGAGTATACGTTACAGAATGTGTGCGAGACTACACATTAAGCATAAATTCATTTCCCCATATCATCCTCAGAGTAATCCTGCGGAACTAGTAAACCGTACGCTTGTTAAAATGATTGCTACATTTGTCATGGATCATCACGAGCGATGGGATGAACATCTTGAGCTTTTTTCGTTCGCCCTCCGCTCGTCTGTTCACGAATCTACTAAAATTACTCCTGCAGAACTTTTTCTGGGTCGCAAAATTAAGACCCCTTTTGAAAATTTAACGGGGATTATCGACGAACTAAACCAGCGACCAACGCCGCAATCAGTACGAATCATGGCAGAAAAAGCTCGTGTTGCAATGCTAGGAGCACAAGCGGCTCAAGCAAGATATTATAATACTAGGCGTAGGGAACCAGATCTTGTCGTTGGTGATCTCACTCTCGTGGAAACACACTTCCCGTCTTCTGTTTCTCATACTTTAGTGAAGAAATTTGCACCCAGCTACGAAGGTCCATATCGGGTGGCAAATGTGTTTGAAAATAACAGTGTTCTTGAAAAACCTGACAATCAATTTCAATACGTACACGTTGCTCAGTGTCTCAAGTATCATGAACGGAATATAGATTTTATAATCAACCCTACTCAACCTTCTGTTCCACAGACTCAAGAGTCTATATCTCACGATCAACCTCCAGAAATTTTGGACGAACCAGCAAACATTTTTGAAGAATCTCCAGTGATTTTTTCTTCACCCTCCCCTCCTCAAGACGGGTTTTCAAACACGCAACCTGATTCTCCCATGAGACGAAGGCTCGAATCAAGTTCTTCAAATACTAGTATCGTTCCTTTCCCTCCAACCATTGCCAAGACTATTGCTGCACCGTTTCCTGATAACTCTGCACCAACACAAGCTTCTACTTCCTTGAATACCTCGTCAGAGAGTATTCCTATAGGCAGAAATAAACATCGCCCTGCACAACCACTAAATTACAGCAGCGACTCAGAGTCTTCAGATATTTCTGATTTATCAGTTATGGACAATAGTTTGACGATTCCTAAACGTCAAACACCAATTACAAACCGTCAAGCATCACCAAAAGCTGGTCGAAAACGTAACTTGTCTCCCCAATCTGTTTCGCCGCAACAGCGACGAAGGCAGAGATCCTTGCATCCGCCCGGGTTTCGCCCCTGGAACCTACGCTCAGGGCAAACAGGGCCGATGCCTGCTTCTACTCTCATGCCACGAGGGAGAAAGCGAAAACAAACGATGTGGCCGGAGCCACGTCCGCCCAAAAGAATGCTGGAAGGACACCACGGGCCCCAGCACAAAGGGACTACATATCAAAAGCCTGGGGAGCCCGTTCCTGTCAGCCGCAGGGATTTCCTGACCGACAGACTTCGGCCGTTCCTGATCGACGTACTTCAGCCGTTCCTGACCGTTCCTGTCAGCCTCAGGGATTTCCGGACCGACAGACTTCAGCCGTTCTTGACCGTTCCTGTCAGCCGCAGGGATTTCCGGACCGACAGACTTTAGCCGTTCCTGACCGTTCCTGTCAGCCGCCGGGATTTCTTGACCGACAGACTACAGATGATCCAGTCACGTCCTTAAAGAGATCTACGCCACCTGAATTTACCAGTCCGATTAGGCCTGGAAAACGTTATCGTACTAGAGTTTTTATGCGTCCTCGAGATAAGTAAGTTCTCGTGGAAAGGTTCTTTTCTCCGTTTGTTGTTTTTCCTGCACGACCAGTTGGCGTGTCAGAATTTTTTTTTCGTGTGGGCCTATGCATTCTTTTTGTGTATATATGTTTCTTTTTATATTTCTTCTATGTCCATCTACTAATCCAAATTTTTTTATATATATATGTGCTTAGGGGTAAAATAATAAAAATTGTTACTGTTAGGCAGTTCCAGGCAATCTTCGCTGCTGAACAGTTGGTTTGTATTCAACGATAATATGAGAACGTAATTTGAAATTAAAAAAGTGATTCCTGCTAGACAGAATAAAAAGAAGGTATGCCGATGCAGGTTTGTTTTGTTCAAGTATACAAAGTGTTTCACAGACGAATACAGATTTCTTGATTTTGTCATGCCAAGTTTGAGATTGTACATACGGCTGCCACCAAAACAACAACCAAAAAGAGGTCGATAAACGTCAGTCAACGAAGTGTAAGACTTACAATCCAAAATTGATAGGTTTTTCGAACAAAAAAAAAATTAAGGGGGAGATGATGTAACGTATACTCTATATTCACTTTTCTTTTGATTTTTACTATCTCTGGTTATTTTATTTTACTATGTAAATTATCTTCTTACTGAACGAGATGTTATTTCACCCGCTGAATGAGATCTGGCAATGAGTGTAAGTCATGACGTGGTAGTAGCCAGTATAAATAGGCTCGTTCAACGATACCTAGGAGAGCGGTTGTTTATGTGCGAGAGAGCTTTTTGTGTATGTGCGTAGAGAGAGCTGTTGTTTATGTGCCAAAGAGCTGTTGTTGTATGGTGAGAGCTTTTATGTGTAAAGAGATCTTCGTTTATGTGAGTAGAGCTTCGTGTATGTTGGAGGATACCAGGACTTTCTCTGAATAAAGCTTGTGTTGTAAGTACGTTTTTCTCAGTTCATAGTTTTGTCAGATCTCTATCTGGCTGTTAGGTTTATTTCATTAGTTGTTATTATTAACAACCAGCATAAGACTTTATTCATCTTAATTACTACTACAACATTACTAGCAGTAAAAAGCTTGTTCATTATTATTACTACACTACTAGCAGGAAAGTTTATTCATGATATAATTAACAAACAACAAGCATTAGAAGAAGCTTAGTAGAAGAAGCTATATTCATTATAGTTCATCGTACTGTATGCAAGCAGATCGGGGAAATCTCCGCCTAGAAAAAGCAGCCATTTTGCCACGATGCACTTTTTCTGCCGTTATCGCCAGCACAGAAGGAGGGAGCGTATTATTCATTAGTATGATCAGGTACAAAAATAAAAAAAATGTATAAGATATATTGTTCATTACTAGATGAAAACATCAATAGTGAATGATTTCTCGAGCTGAAGATTATTCAAAATTATTTTTTGCGAAAATTTCGGTAAGTTTTCAAAACCAGCAGTTTCCGTTAACGATGCTCCAATGACTTACGCAAAACCTGTTATTCCATGTTAAAATTGCTCCTCCGAATGTACAGCATCATCTAATTTTACAAGAAATGCAGTTTTTTTTTACGATAAAGGGTCTATCCTCTATTGCCTCAGTAAAAAAACTCAGCATCGTCTGCTCAGAAATTCTCACTTTAAAGTACTCACTCTGTGGTCACAATGTATATATATAACGCTTATTTGGCGAATTCCATGTGATAGGCACAAAAGTGCATGTTTGCGATGCGTTCCAGGTTATCGTTTTTTTTAATTCCAAGCAAAATAGCATTCGTAAAATACGAATATTTCTGCCGCTTCCTTCCATAAGAAAGCATAGGTTGTATCAAATCATCGGCCCACACGTTCGTCGCGCCATCTAGTGACAAGTGACATTAACCTGCGATTTTGTTTCCAGAGTCGTATCACCTGATTTACTATCATACACCCTGGCATAGAATGAGACTCTAACGTGAAGTTTTCTGAGCAGACGATGCTGAGTTTTTTACTGAGGCAATAGAGAATAGACCCTTTATCGTAAAAAAAATTGTACTTCTTGTAAAATGAGATGGTGCTGTACATTCGGAGGAGCAATTTTAACATGGAATATCAGTTTTTGCGTAAGTCATTGGAGCATCGTTAACGGAAACTGCTGGTTTTGAAAACTTACCGAATTTTTCGCAAAGCATAATTTTGATTAATCTTCAGCTCGAGAAATTATTCACTATTGGTGTTTTCATCTAGTAATAAACAATATATCTTACACGTTTGCTTCATTTTGGTACCTAATCATACTAATGAATAAGGCTCTCCCTCCATCTGTGCTGGCGATGACGGCAGAGAAAGTGCATCGCGGCAAAATGCCTGCTTTTTCTCGGCGGAGATTTCCCCGACCTGCGTGCATACAGTACGATGTGACATATTTGATATCAAGGGAAGAAATTTGTGATCCTACATTTAAACAACGGTTAATGCTCTTAACGTAAAATTTTTCCACATTGTAAGCTGTGAAAAAATGTATCACATCCTAATGCTTGCTGTCATTTTTCCAACTCTGTTGGGTTATTAAAGGCTGATACAAGTTCTTTATATGTCGCATAATCTGTCCGATAACCGATAGTTTGGTACAAAACACTTTCGCCCATACCTAAAACAGAGTTGAACAGACTCTAGTCCGACATTTAGCTAAACTATAAATTTATCTCCTGTTAAGTAAAAACAAAATTGACGTACTTTACCTACTGTACAGAAATTTCAACGTTTCTGGAACTCCATACAATATAATTACACAAAGTAATAAATAAAAAATGCTCAAGATAAATACCGATTCTGCACTGATTAAATTATAAACACCATGTAATCCTATGATGGTTAGCGTGAACGATCGGCCCACAACTCTTGATCGGCCCCTGGCGAGCTGTGACATTAACAGTCCATTTTTCAAACTGTTAACAGCACGAAGAGTCGTATCACCTGATTTATCATACACCGTGGCTCCAACATTCAACGTAAAAGTTCAATTTTATTACTTTTTAATGTAAATTTTCACTTTTTCAACTGAAAATTCCCAAAGTTTTCCCTATTTTTACTGCATACACGCGCATTCAGAAGTGCAACAGAAAAAATTGCAATCAGGAGTAGTGTTAACGCTAAAGTTTTCATAGTATCTTCCAAAAACGGAAATGGTATAGTCGATAGTCGGATATCCTGGGGAAGGTAAGTGCCCCCTCTGGTTCCGCTCTCCATGTGGGCGCCTATGCTTTCATGATACTTTAGAAAACTGACGAGCTAATGAGGAAGTGTAAATTCGAGGACACTTTAGGACAAACATCAAAATTTTAGGACAATTTTTGTCCCCAAAGGCATCAGACGTTTTTGGGGACAATAAACTAAATTCGAGGACTGTCCTCAAGAATTCGGGACTTCTGGTCAGTTTATCATAGATGGAGTAAATGTGACGTCACAAACTTGAAGCACTTAGAGCAGACGACACGAATCTGATGGCCACGCCCAATGAGACGTTACTAGTACTTTTCACCATTGCGGGAAAAAGGAATAGACCTTTTTTCATCAAAAAATTTATACTTCTTTTAAAATGGGATTGTGCTGAGCCTTTGGATGTGTCAACTCATCAACTAAAGCACCTGCTGGTGTAACTTTTCATAGGTAATTATGCATGGAAAATTAATTTTTTCTAAATTAACTTTTTTTTTGCAAGTCATTGTAGTTTGATTAAGAAACTGCCGGTTCTGAAACTGACTGTAATGTGTGTCGCCGTTCAAATCAATCAGGAATGCACAGTATTGAAGAAAAAAGACTTCTTACCTGCCATTCATTTCTGGACGACGGCTCTGGAATCGCGGGTGGTTGAGGTCGTTATACGCTGACGGAAAAAAAAATCCCAACACCAAGAAGGGGTTGTGTTAGATAAACGACAGTTGGTAGGCGGTGAGAGTACATCTGTAAGATGACGTCTATGCAAATTTCGCGCTTGGCGCATACGTGTGGCGCTAATAGCGCCCCTCGGAACATGCAAAACAGGTTTGCTGTAAATACGCGCTGTAACGTTCGTGAGGCCGCCCAGGTGGCGCAGTGGTCTAAGGCGCTGGCCTCTGATCATTCGTCCGTAAGAGGTCCGAGTTCGAATCCCGGTCAGGCATGGATGTTGTGTTTGTCTTACGGCACTAGCTCTCTCCCTTCCCTGGAACAAGTGACCCTAAATTAGGGACGGGTGACTGCTTATAGCCCATTGAGTTGCTCACGGTGGTCGTTAAACCTCCAATCCAAAAAAAAAAACGTTCGTGAGCGTTAGTTATCGTTGAGATTCGACGTAGTGTGTTGATGTTAGTCAAGAATGCCTTTAAGAAGACGAAGAAGCTATTATCAACAGCTCACGGAGTTTGAACGAGGTCATGTAATAGGGCTACGAGAAGGTGGATTTTCGTTCCGCAATATTGCAGAACGACTTGGCAGGAATGTAGCCACTGTGCACGATTGTTGGCAGCGGTGGTCAAGGGAAGGTACTGCCTCAAGAAGACCGGGTTCCGGCCGGCCACGTGGCACTACTGAGAGGGAAGACCGCCGTGTACAGCGTATGGCCGTGGCGCATCGTACTGCATCTGCGGCAGCAATTCGAGCTGAAGTTGCCACCACAGTGATACAACGAACTGTTACAAATCGGTTACTTGAAGGACAGCTCCGAGCCAGACACCCTGTAGCGTGCATTCCACTTACTCCAAACCACTGCCGTTTGCGACGTCAGTGGTGTCAAGCTAGAGCTCATTGGAGGACGGAGTGGAGATCTGTTGTGTTTTCTGATGAAAGCCGGTTCTGCCTGGGTGCCAGTGATGGCCGTGTGTTGGTTCGAAGGAGGCCAGGTGAGCGCCTGCAACCAACCTGTCTGCGGCCGAGACACACTGGACCTACACCTGGAGTTATGGTCTGGGGAGCAATTCCCTATGACAGCAGGAGCGCTCTCGTGGTTATCCCACGCACCCTGACGGCACAGTTGTATGTCGGTCTGGTGATTCAACCTGTTGTGCTGCCATTCATGAACAGCATTCCAGGGGGTGTTTTCCAACAGGATAACGCTCGCCCGCATACCGCTGTTGTAACCCAACATGCTCTACAGAGTGTCGACATGTTGCCGTGGCCTGCTAGATCACCAGATCTTTCACCAATCGAGCACGTATGGGACATCATTGGACGACAACTCCAGCGTCACCCCAACCAGCATTAACCGTCCCTGTATTGACCGATCAAGTGCAACAGGCATTTAACTCCATCCCACAAACTGACATCCAGCACCTGTACGACACAATGCATGAACGTTTGCGTGCTTGCATTCAACATTCCGGCGGTTACACCGGTTATTAATGTACCAGCATTTCGCATTTAAAATGGCTCTTCTCGCGCTTACATTAAGCTGTGATCTTGAAACCTTAATCGATTAAATATGTTACCTATACAAATGTATTGCCGCCATTTCATTCCTCTACAACTATTTTTTCGTGGTGTTGGGATTTTTTTCCCATCAGTGTATATCAGTTGACAATAGCACATTAATCCACAGGAAATATATAATTCCGCCGAAGTTGACACAAGGAATCACACGAGACTCAAATAAACATCTAACATATATTTAACACAAACAGATGACCGACCGCACACATACTAAAGACACTTAATATCAACACCAGCGTTATTTTCCCTCTTGAGTTCCATCTTGTTCAAAACACACGACTTCGCCTTTTCCGAGTTCAAATCACACGATTTTTTTCTCCTTTCGCCTCCCACGGAGTGACAGCGCCCTCTGTCAGAGTTGTCTCCACAGCTGCTCGGGTTTTATTTATCTTTCGTCTTCGGAGTTGTTGTTCTTCCGACATCCTCCCACCTTTGAGCTTCGGGATCAAATCCCGAAACTCAAACACATTAAACGTCATAAGTTCATTCGCCGCATTGGCTTTAAGATCCATCCATAACGGGATCGCACGTCTCTACCACCCGTCGCTCCTTCTTGGTTTTCGGACACATTCTTTAATAACTTGCCGTATCGTCTTTCTACACTTTATTATCCAATAACGTTCACGCAGAGTTGAGATTAGGACCTGAAGACCATCATGGCCTAGTTCAGCATGTTTTTCCCAAATTAATTTTTTCACTATGTGATGTTTAGAAGGGAGTATTACTGGATGATGAAATGCCTCCGAGCCCTTTCTCAGGGTGATTCTCGTATTGACTCGAAGCAGCCCTTCTACGTCGATAAATGTTTTCAGAGAAATTTCTCTATTTTCGCCAAAACTTTGTCTTTGGACTTCTTTCAACATTACCATTTCGGCCTTTTCGACTTGCTCTACACTTAACTCACCGAAACATCTTTCAGTTCGTTTGACCTTTGCATTCCAGTAAAAACGAAAAATCCACGCCATGACTCTGATTATTCTGCTATACGAGGAGATCTTTGTAGAATATTCGAAAACCTTCTCAATTTCTGTGTTAGTAGCAGACACAATAGTTTTTCGCCTTTCTGAATTCACAACCTCCAAATCTGGAAGCGCTTCTGAGGCTGGCCATTCATCACATGATAATCTTAGCCACTCCGGACCAACCCACTAACGAGAATTTTTCAACTCTTTCACTGTACATCCTCTCGAAGGGAGATCCGCATGATTCATAGACCCGGCAATGTGCCTCCAGTCTTCTGGGTCTATTAGCCGCCGAATTTCCTGAACACGATTGTAAACGAAGGTTGCCCAATTTTCATTTCTTTTTATCCAGTATAACACATTTACAGAATCAGACCAATAGTACGTAGGCACGTTCTCCATCCCCAATCTGATTTCGTTGTTTCTGCTAACCTAGCTCCAATAGTGCAGGCTAAGAGTTCCATCATGGATATTGTGACGTACCTGCCAGCAGGACGCACACGACATAAAGGCAGATAGCAATCAGAACGAGCGTCCGCGTAGCTCAATTGGTAGAGTGACTTATTCCGGAATGAGGGGACCCGGGTTCGAGCCCCGGCGTGGATAAAAATGACGGAAAAATTTACTTCGTTATAATGGCTCCCGAACTTTCCGGATGCCCCGGCCGTTCAAAATCTCGCAATGGTGTGATGTTATTTCCACACCGCGAGATAGGAAAAATCAGAGAATCCCTTCTCCAGCGCTTCGAAAAATACAAAAAATCGACTGGGTGTTCTCAAGTGCACGTTCTACAGCGGATGGCTGCCTGCAACGATTCATGATCACGGCTGACCCGTGGGCCATGCCCCCGGTCCTCTTTCGGGGGGATGTGACGTACCTGCCAGCAGGACGCACACGACATAAAGGCAGATAGCAGTCAGAACGAACGTCCGCGTAGCTCAATTGGTGGAGTGACTTATTGCGGAATGAGGGGACCCGGGTTCGAGTCCCGGCGTGCATCACAGAACACATGAAGAGATACCTCCGAATTGGCTGAAGCATCCTTTAGTATGCATCGTGGAATCAACACACCACTCAAGCCTTCCAATTGCGTCTTCCAACGTTCAAATTTCCTAGATATAGTCGGAGGCAGCTTAGAGTCCCAAGTGATTGCGTCTTCCAACGTTCAAATTTCCTAGATATAGTCGGAGGCAGCTTAGAGTCCCAAGTGATCCCGTTCTTCCAACATTCTTGCAGCAAAACCTTTGGCCCCAGTGTGACCGGGCACGTGAATCCAATAGGGTCGAATACTCGATGAACGACTGAGAGGATCTCTCGTTTTGTCAACGGGGACTTTTCATCGCTAGAGAGCCCCTTCATGTCAATAGACAGCTCATCTGAACTCAGTGTCCAACTCAGTCCCAGCACTGGGACCTTCCTTGCATCTCCATCTTCATCCTCCACTTCTGACGACGCAGGAGCATGCTCCCACCCTCGCAAATCGAACTTGGCTGCACTGAGGATACTTCGTGACTCAAAAATGAACTTTTCAAGCTCCTCTTGGCTGTTCACGCTGGAAACACAATTCTCAACATAAAACAACCTCAGGAGCCTTTTTGCCAATTCCTGCAAATGATTCGGCACATTCTTCAGGTGAAATTTCAATGTTGCTTCCAGCAGGAAAGGGCTCAAAGAAATTCCAAAAACAACTCATCGGTGTTGGAAGATTTTATGGTTTTCTTCCTTACCATTCTCCCACCACAGGAACCTCAAAAATGGTCTATCATGCTCCTGAAGTCCAATCTGTAAGAAAGCTTTCTTTATGTCGACAGTTACCCCAATTTTTCCCATCCGAAATCTGTTTATAATCGAGGGTATAAGTTCTACAACATTCGGTCCCTTTTCCAGACAATCGTTAATGGAGGGAGAATTCTTCCCTCTCGCCGAGCCATCAAAGACGGGTCTCACTTTGGTCGTTGAGTTCTCCTTGAAAACTGGATGATGTGGTAAAAAATGCTCAGTTTTCACATTCTCCTCAGGAGATTTAACTTCTTCTATAATGCCCTCCTTCAGCCACTCCCGGAAAGCATTTTCATAAGCATTTAACTTCTCGGTCCGTTCTAAGGATTTAACACAACCCTTCCATCTGTTAACTGCTATCTCCTTGCAGTCGGACAGAGGAGGGTGATCTTGAATCCATGGCAAACAAACCATATATCTTCCTTCCTCGTTTCTTGAAACATTACGAATAAAATGATCTTTCGCAGCGTCTTCGAGCTCCTTTCTCGCGATCTTTTCGCCTGGATCGAGAATCCCAAAGTATCAAGTCTCCACAAATCAGAAAGGTTTAATTCGCCAACGTGGAGAGATATAAGGACATTAGGTTTACTGGCTTCCTTTTCTTCTGTTTTTCCCATAAACGTCCATCCAAGACGTGTGTTTACTGCCACCAATCCATTGGGAAGGTGCTCAATTTCACATGTAAATAACTTCCCTCCAAAGTCAGCTGCTATCAGAATATGAATTTCTTTCGGATCTCTCTAATACAGACAGCCATGTTCATTTATGGGGATATCGCTAATGAAAACTCTACGACTTGTCAGTTCTTTTATGCATTTAGAGTCCTCTAACTTCGGAATGAAAGCACAGATTCTTTTTTGATCCATCACCTCTAATTCGCAAATATATTCGCCGTCAATATTGCTTAATTGAATCGAATATCTTTTGTGCTTTTCACTTTTTTCTATTCCTCCAAAAAGTCCATGAACGACTTTTTCTTCCCCTTTGCATTTCAACTCCAGTGCTTTAGCGACAAATTCACGTACATATGATCTCGAGCTATCTGTATCAATGATCCCTCGTACATAACGACTGATATCATTCTCCTTAATACAAACAATTAAAGTCTGTAAATACACCTCCTTGGAACAGGAATTGTTAGTCAAAACACTGGCTTCCAGAGCTTTATCATTTTCTTTAATATTTTCTGGTTTATTATCTTTCTCTTCGTGTTTATGAGAACACATAATAGATAGATGTCTATTACCACAGTGTGAGCAGGTAATTTTTACCTTACAAGAACGTGAAACGTGTCCTGGTTTAAGACACTTAAAACAGCATCCCCTTTTTAATAGAATATATTTTCTTTCCTCCAGAGACAGATTTCGAGCTTCTTCGCACTCAGAGTTTGCGTGCGGCTTGTCACAAAAAACACAAACGAGTTTTTTCTTTTCTTTCAGTTCAGTGCTGAATAGCTCAGCTGCTGTCGGTGTCTTTCCCCTTTCTCTTGAGTCACGTGAGAGCTTTAGGCCACAGTCACCTGATCGAGGAGCAAGGGTGGCTGACAAACTGTGGCGCCAGTCTCTGGTGACAGAAACACGAGCGCTCCCTAGAGGTCAGTTCCTTCCTCAAATATTCAATTAAATCTTTGATGTCATTACTGGCATTGGTACTTTGTTTGTTAAATTCTAAGATCAGATCAGGGGGAGCACTTTCAGCAGCATCGGACACATAAGATTTCCATACGTGTCTGACAAAACTCCCAGCGACTCTAAACTTCCTATTTGCGTTTGAACATTATCAAACAACTTTCGAAATGTTCCGATATCACTGGAATTCTTGAGAGGGGAAAGATCAAGCAAGTTACTCATATGAGCATTTATTAACAAATCCTTTCTCCCAAATCGCTCTTCTAACATGTTTACAGCAATGTCGTAATTTTCCGGCGTGATCGCAAATCCTTGGACAGCGTTTATAGCCGTTCCTCCTAAGTGAGCTTTAAGATAATTAAATTTATCTACTTTGTTCAAAGAATCGTTCTTATGAATCGCCGATTCAAAAGAATTCCAAAATGTAAGCCATTGACTTACATTCCCGTAAAATTTGGAAATAGATAGCTTCGGCAATTTTTAGTCACAGAGTCCCTCACTCGTTGTTCTATTTTCGATTCATGTATCTCGAGGCTCTGACCAAGAGACACGCTGTTATTCACAACATTTTGCCTTAATATATGAACTCGTTTGGACGCTCTATGTCTCCATGTAGTTATTTTTCACGATATTCTTCAGCACTTTCTAACTCATACTCTAATTCCCCTGGGTCTAAAACATTTTCCAGCTCGGAATCAATTAATTTTAGTTCTGTTGATTTTTCATTAAGGTGTTCTAAAAGTTCTTCAAGATTATCTATATCCGCATCAGTTAGTTTAAGTTTCGCTTCCAATCGCTAACAATTTTGGTAACGGAAGTTCTCATCACGCCGGGTTTCTGTCTCAATCTAGCTCTAATTTCTTCGGCCATCTTTTCGTTCGAAACAATATATCAGAATGTCAACAAACGGAAGAATTCTCTCGGTTACGAATTCTGTGCTATATGTTCAAAAAACCTCAAGTCAAAATCCTGGCAGGGATGCCATATGTAATGTATGTCACCGTTCAAATCAATTAGGAATGCACAGTATTGAAGAAAAAAGACTTCTTACCTGCCATTCATTTTTGGATGACGGCTCTGGAATCGCGGGTGGTTGAGGTCGTTATATATCAGTTGACAATAGCACATTAATCCTCAGGAAATATATAATTCCGCCGAAGTTGACACAAGGAATCACACGAGACTCAAATAAACATCTAACATATATTTAACACAAACAGATGACCGACCGCACACATACTAAAGACACGTAATATCAACACTGGCGTTATTTTTCATCTTGAGTTCCATCTTGTTCAAAACACACGACTTCGCCTTTTCCGAGTTCAAATCACACGATTTTTTTCTCCTCTCGCCTCCCACGGAGTGACAGCGCCCTATATCAGAATTGTCTCTACAGCTGCTCGGTTTTTATTTATCTTTCGTCTTCGGAGTTGTTGTTCTTCCGACACTGACCAAATTTTAAGCAAATCATAATTTAGATTAATCTTCCCCTTGAGAAATTGTCCACAGTAATGTTCTCATATACTAATAATTGATATACCTTACACATTTGTGTTATTTTTATACTTAATCATACTAATGTATAGGGATCTCAGTCTGTGCTGACGGCGGAGGATACGTGCGTCACGGCAAAACGGTTGAATTTTCTCGGCGGAGCTTTCTCAGACATGATTGCATATAATACGATGAACCCATGTTTAATATAAAGCGATAAATTCGTGATTTTACTTTTAGTGCTCGTTATGTTAATAAGTTTCAGCAGCGTACCCATGATTTTTTATAAGAGTGGTCCAAATTATTGAAGATGCAAATTAAAACACTCTGTAGGAAACATCTCCCAAAGTAATTGGGAAGCGACAAAAATATCTCCACCATATTAAAATGAAAATATATATTCAGAAACATACACAAATATATTTAAAATTCCCATTGTTGGTAAAATATATGTTAAAAAACACAAACAATTATATTTAAAAATTAGCAGTCAATACAAAAAACGAAGGATCCTGTGATACCTCATGGGGAGGCCCGGGCACCTGGATCACCCCTACTGAATTCCAGTAAACATTTAAACGAACTTTTCATTATGAAAATTTTAAAATGAAAAAAAAACGAAATTCATTCAACTCCTTATTTTTCATACTAAGCGCTGTAGCGTATACCTTCTTAAGAGTTCGATTTTGCAAGGGTAAGATCAAGGAGGTTTGAATAAAATATCTGGAGATGCCCTAGTTAATGAGCAGTACCACTTTTCTTGAAGCCTACAACAGCAAGAGACGACCGTCAAAGTGTGGGAAAGCAGATGGTTTTCAAGGCAACGAGGATGTAGCACATGACGTCATCGAGAAGTTTCAGTGAAGTGGCAGCAGTCCCTGCAACACAAACATTAGCGGTCGGTGTTTATAAAAATTTGAAGCTAGATTTTTTGGCATTATGAATCGCGGTAATAGATGAAATCGAGACCGTAAGTCTTTTTCAGGCTACTAGCTGCTGTCTCTAAAGGTAGTACCCAAAAAATTCCCTTATGTGCCAAACGAAGAGAGATCGTTTCCCAGAGCTTAGAAAACACACTTTTTTTTGAAGAGTTAGACTCTTCAAAGGCAGAGAACCTCTTAAATGTTAATTTTATCTAGAAATCAATGATTTTTGGTAAAGCAGAGAATCCATCTTTTACTTGTTCAAACGCTATTGGAGTGCAGTGTTGCACTTATAGGGCCAGGCGCTTCATTCGTTGATTCAAAGTTTTGCAGTTGAATTTAAACGGTGTTGGCTGTTTTTTGGCGTAGGTTTTATTACTACTGACTATTTTCTTATAGAACATCTTTTAGAGTTTGTCTCTCAGTCAAAATATTTCTTAAATAAACGCTTTGGCTCCAATCGGAACTTCTGTGCACGTGTTTTTTTTTTCTCTCCAAGGACTTCTTTTCAGAAGGTTCCTGGTTGATCTAGGGAGTGTTGAAACTTTTTATAGGGCTAAAAGTTAATTTGTTAGCAAACCTGACTTTTAGTCAGATTCAAATCTCTGGCTCTTCTATATTTTTTAGATCTCGATCACACCGTTAACCTGATTCACTTTTTTTGCGAGTGTTCGGCTTTTCACTTTCAAGGTTATTTGGCTGTCGGTGTTGGGATTTTCTTGTTTACTACTTTGTTGTTCTATATGATACCTCCCCCCACAAACTACCGTTGATATTTTTTTTAGTACACCTGAATTTTTTACCAGGTGCTAAATCACACTTTTGCAGAAAATGCAAATAATGGCTAAAATTATTGTCCAAATAAAATCTTTTTTGGTGTCTAGGTCTGTTTACAAGTCGGTGTTATGCTACTAAATTTATTTACGGATAAATAGATTATAGGGCACAAATCCCAGCAAAGTGATTTTATTTTTTCACCACAATTTTACGTGAAAAAAAAAAAAAGATTTTGCTCATTTTGCTAAGGCTTGGAAATCGCTTCCCAGAGCTTAGAAAGACACTTTTTGTTGAAGAGTTAAACTCTCAAAAAGTTAGAAAGTTATAGAACCTTTCAAGAGTGAGTTTTATCCAAAATCAGTGATTCCTGAAAAGAAAGAAAGCCTATCTTTTTTTACTCAGATCTCCGCACCCGGGAGGAAAGAGAACCTTACTTATTAAGGCAGCGTACCTATTTTCTCCATAAATTACTGATTACTCATGAATTTGTGATCGTTCTAAATTACCCTGTAAAAGAATATCGACGACGAGAAATTGTTATATGCTTCGAAACTTTTATATGCCTCGAATTGTTCTTCAGTGAAGGCGCTTCGACCAAAGACGAAGTAGTCGAAAATATTTACTATTTGCACTTTCGGAAAACTTTTCGCATCACATTCGAAGATACTTGCATTCAGCACATATAAGGATATTTTCCTTCAATCTCTTTAATTTTTTCTAAATACCGCATTTTGTACTTGGAAGTTAAAGTTTCAAAGTAAGAAGCCATAATTTCAACGAGGTTGGTTGTCCTTCAGTTACGTTACTAAGGCTCGTTGCCATGCTGAGAGTCACGTGTCTGCTACATCCTCATTGCAAAGCATTTTGTGTTGGCCGAATCGCCTTCTTTCGTCGCAAATGTTTCCAATTTCGCATCGTAACTTGCTGCCAATGTGTAAAAATATGCTGAATTTATAAAATTCTTAATAATTTTGAGGTTTCTTCCTATTTTTTTTATTTTAAATTGAACTACACAAACGTTAGTGTGAATTCTAAACAAAACATAATGTTAAAATTGAAAACTTCACTCATATAAGAAGTATAATTCACCCCGGTTAGATATAAACAGGGTTTTTGAAACCAAAAAATACACACAGTTGAAATTACATAGGTGACATGTAAACAACGTCAAATTCCCACAGTTTGCGGCTTCACGGTAAAGAGACGTATTGCATCTCCAGAAGTATTATTCTAACCTCCTTGGGTAAGACTCATAAACTGATACGTAAAAAAAATATTTTCAAGGGTAATTTATGCGTATCTGATGATCTGAGGAAATTATCCAAGCACACACACATACAAAAATCACTTTAATTATAATGTTAAGTACTTGTGTCAGGAGGAACCCGTAAAAATAATGTGCTGTTATTTATAGTCGGTTCTTTAGGTTTGCGAGTAAACAGTAACTTTAAAGAGCCCATGGAATTGAGTTTCTAACAATATTAATTGATTCAGTTTGATACAGAGACTTCTATAAAACACCATAAGTAGAAAATGTTAGGTTAGCTATTTATGACCTCTTTGACGAAAGCACATGCTCTTCTGCAGTTGTTAAAAGACTAAAACAAAGTTCGTTAAACATAAATAAAAATGTATCATAGCCAGCCTAAAACGTTTATTATATGTTACCTAATAATCGCTAGTATTTTTTTTACTGATCCACATACTGAAATTTAAAGATATAGATCGAAAAAGGCAGCCACATCATCACTACACAATGTGATGTTATGATCTCAATCGTTTCACTGCGTCTCACCAACATGGCAGCGAAGGCTGTGACTTTATGTTTCTCTGGCTTCATTTTGATCACATGAAGGGAACGGCAGACCCATACTCCATCTATTCTAGCCTCCTTGGTATCACCAAAAGCCCCTGAAGATTAAGAAAGCCTCCGAACTGGTCTGTGAAGTCAGAGCTAGTTAGCCGACCAACTCGAGCCTCGACCCTCGAGCTCTCCGCTCCTGAAAACGCAGAAGAAGTAGCGCAGTGTTTACGCAGAGAAATAGTTTCTCGAGTGCGATACTAGACAAATCGAGCACGCAACAATAAACTGTCCGTTTTTTTCTCTGTACTTTTTATCCTTAGAAATCAACAAAATATTAGATCCTTAGCTTTCGTTTATTTTCTCAGTTTCCTGCAATGATATCTGTGAATCGGGAATTCCAAAATTTTGATCTTGTGCTAGGAAACGATTTCATGTACGGGTCTTAAAAATAATTATTTCCGGAAATTTTCCGGTTAGTCTTCAATTTGGCTAAAGGAACACAAACATAATAGTTTTTTCACACATAACATGAAAAGCTCAACATTTTACGTTGCAACTATGATTTTTTTTAAATGCGCGAATTGCAAATTTGTAGAACTTTATGAACATAATAATTTTACTTAAAACTTTTAGAAATTCCCTTCGCGTTCGATTTATTAAAAAAAAAAAAAAGACCGTTCTCTAATATCGTAACGAACGCGAAAGCAAAATTTCTGATTTAGTGAGTATATTTCCTGAAAATACGGTAAGACGTGTGCTCAGATCTTGCAACTACTTCTAGAAAGTAAAAAAAAAATCATTATAAATTAAAATCCCTCAGGAAAAAGGTCTTTGTTAGATGAATATGGAAGGTATTAATTTGGATATCTTCGAATTTATGCACATAACATTACAAATTTTATGCTGGGAAATCAGAATGTCACATCCTCCCCCCCCGAACTTTCTAAAAACATATTTTACACAAAATTACACAAAAGGTACTAATTTTCTGCAGCAGTATATTGATTGTAAGGCAAACTTTTTTTTTCATTTTTCAACTGAAACAGATATTGCAAATATCAATTAACACATTAACAGACTCCCCCGAAAAACGGAAAACACAAGCATCAACAAATGTGTTCCTTCAATATGCATAAGTACTTTCTTTTTTGCACGATGTGCTTTTTGCAGAGAGAAACGTCTCACTGCCAACATTCTTGAAGCTATCCTTATACATGTGAGTGATGTGACTATGAATTCGACTATGAATTAAAGTGCTACTTTGTAGAAGAGTTCAATGTAGACAATTCAAGTTAATAGTTCTCTAATCGGAACCTCAAGTTAAACTTACTTTAACTTAAATTGTACGCAGAACATTATATCCTGAGAACAATTAGGCTTAACTAACCTTTGATTTCACGGTGGGTTCAAAATCCTTTATTGGCATGGAAGAAATTCATCTTCTTTGAAGGCTTTCATCTTTAGGAAAGCTGAAAACAGTGGCTTTTGGACGTGCTTTGTAATTAGATCTACATAAAGGCGCCCGATATTTTCCACGCATGTTGCATAAAGTCGCTAATTCACGTGCACGACAACCGAAAGCTGAACGCTGACCAATGCCGCATGGACGCGAAGCAGTGGCATCTTCTCAGGTGAAGTAGGTGAAGTGCCTCTTCACCTATTTTACTCAAAATAAAGTTTTATTCAGTACTTTTTCATAATATATTCTTTTTTGCCTTTATTCAGTTCCAAAATACTCAAAATTTTGAATAGATATTAATTCACATGGCGCGCTCAATACGGAAAACAAATCCTTATACGCCAAACAGTGCAAGTGAAGAGCCGAAATGAGAATGCTTGGAAGTCTGCAGTTGTCCGCCGAGTTGCCATGGTAACCGTGACGTCACCCTCCCTAATCTGCTCGCTCAAGTGAAGTGTTTCAGCTTAACACGCCTTACCTCTGCATCTTTCAGTTTTTGAGCGTAAAGTCGTGAGAGATCACGGTGGAGCGGGGGTTAATTTTTTTTTGGCCCTGCTTACTTTTTAGTAATAAACATTCGCCGTGGAATAAAGACGGATTCTCAGATTTATTAAGCGTAACACGGTCACTTCATAAACATCGGGATTCTAGCGAACACCTGAAATGCGGATTAATGTTAAGGAATTTTGAAAAAATTCAAAACACCATTGCCGATGCCCTGAGGGAAAATGCTAAGCTTTTGAAAACGCATTTTAACGAAACCGTTCGTTTAAATAGACTTTTCCTGCAGACAGTGATTGATGCAGTATTAGTCTACACTGTATTTGAGCAAACAAGAACTAGCATTCCATGGCCATGACGAAAGCATGGGCTCGATAAATCGTGGAAATTTCATTGAATTACTTTCATTGTTGATATGAAGAAGTTCTTTAGACATTGAAAATCAATACGAAAGGATAAAAAACTATTCAAAATGAATTAATTGAATGTATTTCTGAATATATAAACGATCACGTCAAAAATTAAGCAATTTTTGATTGTTGATTCGGAAGGTTGGGGGATTTTTGGGTTTTCATGATGTGAATGAAGATAGAACGTCAGGAGCTTTATACAAAATGCTAGACAAAATTTTGGAACAGTCTGATTACCAACACAAATAAATAGGACAATTTTAGATGGGGCAAGTAAAATGTCTGGACACTTAAATGGGCTACAGAAAAAAAAGTCAAGGATAAAGCTTCTCAAGCTGTTTTTGTTCATTGCTTAGTTCATCGTTTGAATCTTGTATTACACCAGAGTTTTTCTAAAATTTCTAAGTGTCAAATACTTTTTGCAAGCCTCAGTGGAATTGCTTCGTTTGTTCACCATTCTGCGAAGCGGTCTTATACACATATCAACAACCGCAAGATGATTGATTGATTGATTGGAGGTTTAACGACTACCGTGAGCAACTCAATGGGCTATAAGCAGTCGCCCGTCCTTAATTTAGGGTCATGGTTCCAGGGAAGGGAGAGAGCCAGTGCCGTAAGACAAACACAACATCCATGCCGCACCGGGATTAGAACCCGGACCCCGTTCGGACGTATAATGATCAGAGGCCATCGCTTAGACCACTGCGCCACCGGGGCGGCAAAACCGCAAGATGCAGACCAACCATAGCAGAAACTCGATGGTCCTCCACTTCGAAATTAGTAAGTGTAGTTGTTGAAGATTGGAATAAATTGAAAGAAGTGTTCGGATTTCTGACGAATAGCGAATAATCAGACAAAAAATCAATTCATCGTGCCAAGAGGTTTTTGAATGATATTAACACTTTCGAATTTACATTTTTGGCTCCACTGATCTATTATTCGAATTTTTTAAGAAAAAATAACTAAACATAAACTACTGTGTAACTCAAAAAAAAAAAAAAACTCGTGAAATTTTGAGTCATAAAAGGAACGATGAGCTATTTGAAGCACAGTTTGGAAAAGGTAGCAAAATCACAGAAATAAACACAAGAATATGCTGCTCTTACACAGGAAACAATTTTTAAAAATTATAAACAATTGTATTTTAAAATTTTGGACCACGTTCTTATGGAAATGGATATAAGATTGCAAGACTGTAAGAAACTTCAATTTGTCTGACTTGCTGACACAACCAAATTCGAATATTTTAATGCATGCTTTCCCTCTCGCGCTCATGAAAATATACATTTTTACGGAAACATATTTACTAAACACAGCGCCTTAAAAATGAACTGAGTCTTGTATATGCCGATGAAAAATTAAAGAATGTATTGACTCAAGAACTCCTTCGAGTGTTTCACGAAGACAAAGACATTTTTACAGAAGATGATTGTTTCTTCGTGATAAATTGGTTTTCCTCAGTTTAACAATTCCATCTACAAGTGTGCCAGTGGAAAGAAGTTTTCTTAAAAGATTTTTTTTTCTTTTTTTTTTGATTGGAGGTTTAACGACCACCGTGAGCAACTCAATGGGCTATAAGCAGTCGCCCGTCCCTAATTTAGGGTCACTGGTTCCAGGGAAGGGAGAGAGCCAGTGCCGTAAGACAAACACAGCATCCATGCTTGACCGGGATTCGAACCCGGACCCCTTACGGACGAATGATCAGAGGCCAGCGCCTTAGACCACTGCGCCACCGGGGTGGCAACTCTTAAAAGAATACAAACTTGTTCAAGAAACACTACTTCCCAAGATAGACTTGCTTCTCTGGCAAATATTTCTAATCAGGAAGGCATTTTATTGATGCTCACGAAGAAACAACCATCTAACCATCTTATGACGACATAATCGACAAATCTGCAGCTTTAAAAGGAAGAAAAATTGATTTAATATAAAAAAAAAATAAGTATGTCCTCAATAAGGGATTTTCATTGTAGACAGTAGATATATTTTCATACTGCTCTTGTACCTCTTCACCTGTAATTTCAACCACGAGCCGCCACTGACGCGAAGCTAATATCGGCACTCCCCTTACGTTTGCCCTTTGACCCCTCTGGAGAGAGGGATTGCGATGGCCCTCGGATGGTGACGTCACACCCCTTCGCATTTCGCGTGCTGGGGCTTTCTCTCCAGGGGGTTTTGGTATCACCCACGTTGGTATAACCTGATTATCATTTATCATACACAATGCTTGAGGGCCATCTAACGGCAGAAATTATCTTTAACGGCCACTGGCCAATTACCAAAAGTCTATTGTCTTTAAGGTCAATCTTACAGCCTGTTCTTCATCTATGTCAGCCTTGGCCGTGAAGACTATAAATTATGGACTTTCATTCACTTCATTTTTGTGAAATTAATTTCGTAAGAAAGACTTCGTGTTTCATTTCAGTTGATTTTTAGTTGATTTTCCTGTTAGAATTAGCTAATTTGCACCTTCTGGGGTTGGCAACACTGTTTGTTGAGGTGAGTGGTTTCTTGTGAAATTTCGTCCGCCCTTCTGTTATGGTCGAGAATTTTGTACAGCAAAAAATTTAATTATTTAAACTTACGTGTCAGTTATTTTATTACGATGGACAGTCAGGGCAGGACCGTCATTGTATGCGACAACGGTACAGGGGTAGGTGTATTTGTATTTTTTTATTATGTGTTGGCTTTGGGCTGTTTATGTCATGTGTTGTTCGTATTGGTTATCAACATATCTTCCGGTTTGATTTATGTATCCGGTGAATATTTTCTTGATTCACGTTTAAATTAAATAACACTAATAAGATATTTTGTAATTTAAGGAATACTAAGACACTTGACGTGAATATTCAGGTCATTGTTTACTGTTAAAAAAAGAAAAAGAAAAGAAGAACAAATTGGTTTTGTGCGTGACAGTTCATACTTGTGGCGGAGAGGTTAAGATGCTGTGGGCGTCCCCGTGGCGGGGAGGTTAAGACGCCGGTGGCGCAATGGTCTAAGCGCTGGTTTCTGACCGTTCTTCTGAGATGGGGTCTTGGTTCGAATCACGGTGATGCGTGGATGTTGTGTTTGGCATACGGCGCTGGCTCTCCCCCTTCTCTGGGACCAGTGACTCTAAATTACGGACGAGCAATTGATTATAGCCCATCAAGTTGTTCACAGTGGGCATTAAATGCCCAAATAAATAAGATGCTGTGCATTGTAGTCTGAGGTTAATGTTTGAAGCCAAATTACCTATAAATGTGGCACTTGGTTTCCCAGCAGTTAGTATGAAAACATCCCAGTCTCACTTCCAGGTAACATTATAAAAGGTACATTTTGGGTGCAGTCTCCTAAGCACCAGCTTCTGACTATTCGTCTGAGATGGGTCTGGGTTTTAATCCCATGAGACATGGGTGTTGTGTTTTGTTTTGTGGCACTGGCCCTCTCCCCTCCCTGAAAGCGGGGATCCTAAATTAGGGATGGCCTACTGTTTATAGCTGGGTCATTCCATGTCAAATCAACACAGAAAAATAGCATTTTCAACCTGACCCTTTGGATTTTTATGAAACTATAGATTCCTTGACATACACAAGAAATGAATGTGTGCCAATTTTTGGCTTATAGCTTTTAAATTTCCTGAGATAATTCATAAAATTCAAGAAACTTGCCAAATTTCAGTGTTTTGTATGCCGTAAAAGTACTTAGAACTCAAGTTCTTATCACACAGTTTTTTTTAAACCTCTTTTCGCCGTCTTTAAAATTATATATTAATACATCATTTAATTTTTTTTTTATTTCAAGGTCACAAAATTAAAATTTTGACCTTTAATTTCTTGAAAAGTGACATTTTGATTAAAAAAAAAAAAGACACGTGAAATTACATGACATGGTGATAGTATGTTATAAATTTGAGAGTGGCAATCAAAGGGCATCAAAAGTTACAAGGATTTGTTAAACTTACATGCTCGGTAAATTTACCGTATGGCTAAAATATGCATGTTCCACTGACCAACAGAGAAGCCATATAATCTAGCCAATCAGCAGCATTAAAAGGAACAGATATGCACTGCGTTTGGTGATGGGTTACTCTTGTTTATAAATCATTTTATGTAATATTTATAAAAAATATGAAAACATTCATAATATCTTAGCTGTTGACTCTTTCCATGTTCATTCAGGCAGGGTGTGTCAGTTGATCACCTCCAATTTTTTTGAAAAAATTATGGTAGCTACTCTTAACAGAGATATAAACTACTGCAAAAGGATTTTTCATGAAACATTTTTTGGCCGAGCTATAGCATTTTGAAAATAGGCAAAAAATACGGCTAAACTTCCATGTTCGGCTCCTAGCTAGTTCCAAAAGCAATAACAGATGGCGCCACGGTAGCACTTCACCTCTTCTCTGCTCTTCTCGCACTTTCACATGAAATGCGTTATAGCTACTTACGTCTCTTAGTTCTCCGTCTCTGCTCCTGTGTTACATAAGTTTTTTTTTTTTTTATCTCTGCTCCTGTGATATGTGGAATATTTATCCCGACGGAATTGCAGTCTTTCCTCTGAACATTGTTTTGAAGTCCTGATTCGTGCGATCAGACAGTTCTTCCCTGGCAGATAAAAATTTACTTGCTTTTTTTCTGCTAGCTAGACAGTTTCCTGTTCACGAGGAAAAACTATTCTTCCATCTTAATAAATATTTCTCACATATGCCAAACTGTACATTCAAAAAGGTCCTTTTAAGGACCACCTTTAAACAATATTATTCACTTTGTTTGCCACTTTCATAACGTGCGATGTAGCGATAACGTGTCGCCATCTATCGGCGCTTCATCAAATATTTTAGGGCCGAACGTGGAAGGTTTACCGAGACTTGATTTTTTTTTTTTATTTTGAAGCTATTGAATTGGCCTTTCTTTTAGCTCACAGCAATTGATCATAAGAATGTTGCCAGATGGCAAAAAAAAAAAAAGAAATCTATAGTACAACAAATTAAAATTTTCTGCCAATTTAGGATTTTTTTTTTTTTAAAGAAAAAGATTTTGTCAGTTGGGTAAGTGTGACAACCTGTACCCTACTAGGGTTGTCTTAGCAGTAATTTTATTTTTACCCTGTGATGCATGTAACCCATGAAATTAATTTTTAAAATATACAAAATTTCAAAAAATCCACATTTTTGAATTGCAATATCTCAAAAACCCCATTTTTAAAAATTCTGAAATTTTGGCCAATTACTGCCCCAGTAATAGGTTATTAACTGGGAGAATCAGATTACTGGATTTTTTCCTTGAAATTTTCCTACAAATTTATGAAAATGCGCTTCTCTCCTGCCCGCACCTCACATTATTATTTAAAAAATATATATTTCTGATAAATTCATCTGAGTATATATTCCAAATTGAAGTGCCAATCTATATTTTTGTCATTTTTATGATTTTAATAATAAATATCACCTATGTACATGTTTAATTTTTTTAATCCATAATCTACATACATACAATACATTATCCCGGCTGCAGTTAAGATTCACTTTCTATTTACATAAGAAAAAGGGCCTCAGAAAACAAAATTACGAGCTTACCATTGTAAGTAAAAATTATTCAAACTGAGAAAAGCTGCTGGATTTTATTGATTTCCTTCTCATTAAAGGCATGAAGTCATTCAGAATATCTGACAGGAGTTTTAGCATTCACCTTAAGAAGTACATTTTTAAAGGGCGCTGGACACTTGTCTCTCTGCTTGCCACATTCCTCTGGCCATTGAAAACCTCTGGCTGGTCCATGAGAGTGCATGAAGGATACTGTCCTGACCTCAAGTTCTTTAGATATGTTTGTAATCTGTTGCATCCACCAGTTATTGTCATAAATGCGTCCTATAAATTCTGCATGAAAATCATTCACAGAAAATGGATTCTTTCTTGTTGTTGTTGGCTTCTGAAAATTTCCCTGTTTGATGTGGGTGCTGGACTGTTCTGGCCATTGATGGTTTATTTCCTTGTACAAGCCAGGAATGCTGTGACTGTATCCCAACAACAGATTTTACTGAATCCCACTCTTCTGCTTTGCTGGTTTGATAGGATTGAACTTCATCAGTTGTGAAGAGTAGAAGTTTGGGATCAAGGGGGAGACAGTTTTAACAAATGAAGGTGCATCTTTTATAGCTTGTGAAACTTCTTTCTCTAAGTTGAATTTAGAAGCAAAATGTTTGCACAGGACACCACCACATGTACCCTTGCCATGGCCTGTGGCTAAGAAGACCCACTTCCTTGTTACTTTTGGGTCCTCCTTTCTAAGTTCATAGAACCGATATTTGTTTTTAAAGTGGCCTGCTGCTTTATTTGAGATGTAAACAATTGTTTAAATTTTTTCCAAAGAAAAAGTCTTAGCAATTTCACTTTTTATGTGCTGAATAGTACACAGAGCATGTGCTGTTTCATGGCTTATATCATTGCATGCTACCATGAAAGACTTAGTCTCATTTTGCAAGTATGCAATGCATGTAAATAGTGAGATCTGGACATTTTGCCAGTGGTAGCATTGCACTTCATCAGGTACAATTACAGACCAGTTCTCTGCAAAGTCAAAATGCAACACCAACACTGGACTATGTGTTCGTGGTATTTCGCACAGAGAGTGAGATGACCCTAAGAGCAGTGCTAGAATTGGAAATAGATCTTCTACTGGCCCAGCGGATCACTAGAATTTGCAAACCACTGGCCCACCAAAATGCTCACTGGTCCGTAAAGTAAATAATAATAAAAAAAAATTTAAAGACATTTACAATATATGTAGCAAATGATGTGTCATTTCAATGGGATTATCTCCAATATTTGTTTTTAAACCTATCATTAGTTTGAAGCCTAAAAAGAAACCCATACAGCAAGGAAAAAGAAATTCATTTTTTTCTTCTTGTAACAGATTAGAAAAACAAAAAAACTTACTGGCCATCCGGGCCAGTAAAATCAATGGTTCAGTGGTCCGGCAAAAGTTTAACTGGCCAATGGCCAGTGGACCACTGGGTAATTCGAACGCTGCCTAAGGGGAATCATCTGCTGACCCGCTCGTTTATAAATTGCGGAAGTTTCTTCCCACCTGATAGTCTCCCCCTTTAGTAGCTCTTATTGTTATAGACTCCCCGCAATGACCCTCGAGCAGCCTTGATAGGTCTTTGAGGGGACTCCATGACAATCACACTGGGCATCACTATTTTAAGCACCACAGCTTTGGAAAATCAAACTTTGAAATCATATGAGCTGCATTTTAGTCAAAAAATTACTGTAAATTGCAGTTTACCCATGAGTCAAAAGCTGCCTTAACATTCATAAAATCATTTGCCATCATTTTCACTGATTCTAATTTTTTCTCACCATTTTCAGATTTAGTCGTATTTTCGCGATTTGGCAAATGCTTAGTGTGAGCCCTGCCAGGAATTGTGTTCTCCTGTAATTAGAAATTTACTAAATAATGTTAACAGAATTTCTCTTTTTTTCTCTGAATTCAAGAAATTTGAAAAAAGAAAGTGCCATTTTTCAAAAATTGGAAAAAAGGGGGTGGGAATTGAAAACAAAAGTGTCATCTTTGAAAATATGTGAGAAATTTTCAAGGCAAAAATCCAGTAACCGGATTCACCCAGCTAACTTTGTACCATTAGGACATTATTTGGCCAAAATTTCAAAATTTTTAAAAATGGGGTTTTTGAGATATTGCAATTCAAAAAAGTTTATTTTTTTTAAATTTCGTATATTTTAAAAAATAATTTTATGAGTTACATGCATCACAGGCTAGAAATAAAATTACTGCTAAGACAACCCAAGTAGAGGTACAGGATGCCACACTTAAAAACTGATGTCTTTTAAAAAAAAAAAAAAAATCCTAAATTAGTGAAAAATTCAAATTGTTGTACTAAATATAGATTGTTTTTGCCATCTGGTAACTTTCCTATGATTAATTGTTGTTGTTTTTACCATCTGGTAACTTTCCTATGATCAATTGTTGTAAACTCAAAGGCCAATTCAATAGATTCAAAAAAAAAAAAAAAAAATCAAGTTTCTACCTGTTATAGTTTAGGAGCAGTGTATAACTTTAAAAATTTGGTGTTTCACGTGATTTTCGCCACGATTGTATTTTTTGTCCTATTTTAAAAATGATGTAGCTCGGCCAAAAAACATTTTCATGAAAAAATCTTTTTGTAGTGTTTATATCTCCGTTAGAGTAGCTACCATAATTTTTTCAAAAAAATTGGAGGTGATCAACTGACACATGTTGGTCATACCTGCCTGAATTGAGATGGAAAGGGTCAGTTCAGCTTTAAAAAGGGTGCCCGTTATTTGCTGAAAAGAGTTGACTTAATTCATTTGAACTTGGCACTGACATCTAATTTTAAAATCTTAAAAAAATTATCTTCTTTTTCAATGATAATTTTATATTGTAACCACTAAAGAAAACTATTTAAATTATGTAAAATAAAGAGCAAAGTTTGCATCAAGTGCATCACGTGAAAATGTTTTCTGTGTGGTACTTTGTTATTTTGCAGTTAAACTGCTTACTTCAAACTGGAAAAAAATTCCACTCTAGTGTAAATGCCATAATCAGCACAAGTTTTCTCTGTCATTTTTAACTGTGTTGGTAAAATAAAAATTTCTTGCACTGGAAGTTCCCCAGTTTTTCAGTATCTTCTTGTAAGATTTTGTAAATTCGTCCAGTTGCTGTCTTTTTATCCACTTTTTGCAATATGTCAGGTCTTGGCAAGTTCAAAATATATTCTTTGAAGGAATATATCTGAAGAGGAAGGGCCACAAAGATAATGAAACAAAATTTTCCCTTCGTCCGCGTCTTCAAATACCTTCAAGATACAGCCAACTTGCAAGTGTTCTGCATAGAAACACATCACTAAGACAGATATATCTGCAAGTGCTATCTCCCATTTATAAGAAATAATATATTCTATTTTGCTGACTGTAGAATTTCAATAAACTAACTTGTATTCTGTTTTTGTCCACTGGGATAAAACAGTGAAGTTTGTGAGTGTTGCGTACCGTTCTTGATGTTTCAAAATGTAGCTATAATAGCTTTTTTCAGCTTCATACTGACTTTCACAAGGTATTCAAAATCACAGACTGGCATGTGTTTGGTTGTCCAGTTATGTAATTGATAGGGTATCGTAATCTGCATCATTATATTGCCTCTGTAAACTTGCTTTAGCTGTAAGACTTTTAAAATTGCCACCATCACAAGCACATTACAGTGGGATGTTGCATAAAAGTTCCATGCAGCAACTGTTCCAAAATCTATTAATTTTAGCAGAAATTGATCATTTTTTTTCTGTTTTTATATTGTGCTGTGCTGATCGATCTGAATAATTAAAAATGTTTGTCTTGTTTTAAACTTTTATTGAAACATGCAAGCAATGCTGAAAAAGATGAACTGCTACTGCATTGTGTTACCACCTCTCCAAATTTATGCCATAATTTGTGCATTCAGTTTTTCCCGATTTTTTGCGATATGGGTGAATTGTGGTTTGAAAATTATTCCAGTGGACCACATCGTCGAGCAGAATCTTGCAACAGAAATGAATAATTCTTGGAAAGAAGTTGCATATCACTGAAAATTTGTCAACTTGCAAATTTGCTTTTAGTTCATTATGAAAAGCTGCCTGGTATTTAGCTATAAATAAATGTTTTAGATAAACAATAATTTTTTTAATAAAAACCAAACTTTTTATGATCATGAATGGTTTTTGTTAGTGTAGTGTAAGTGTTGGACAATTTGTGGATATTCACTGCTTGTAAGTTATATCATTGATTACATTAGAAAATCAAACAAATCATTAAAATTAGTTTCAAGTTTTCCAGTTCCTGGGCATTTTGTTGCATTCACCTAAATAGCAAGCTGGTGAAGGTAGTTCACAAATAGTATTCACTGTGTAGTCTTTACATGTTTATATTTTTGACTTGCATCACTCTTGGCAGATAACTCTTCCATTTTGTATCCATTTAGCATTAATTTGACATTTTGTTGAATTGTACTACTCAGGTAATGTGAGTGCCACTTGTGTCAGCAAGAGCACAATTTTTGGCCTTCATTTACAAAATCCAATTTTCAGAGTGGGATATTTTGTCTTGCAAAATAATATGTATGCTTCCTGCAAATTGGAGCGATGCAAGAAATGGGAGTTTCTGAAATCCACCAGAACAAAATAAAAGTTAATGGAAAATAGAGGAAAAAATTAAAGCATTTTTAGCAAAGTATATTATTAAATTAAAACATTTTTTCTAACGTTTGTTACATTAGGAAAAAATGCAAGTAGCATTTAGAAAAAAAAAACAAACTTGGTGGGTGAGGGATGACCCTCTAAATATGCATCTGGACAGCTCTAAGTTCATGATTTTTAAATCTGAACTATAACTTTACACTAAGGACAAATCTAATTGGCTTTTAGAAGGAAAGTCACATTGGCTAAAGCAGTTTTTTTTTTTTTGCTGAAGATGAAGCAGTAATAAAGAATCTTATTTAACCATTGTCAAGAAATTAAGCATTAAAAAGGTATATTATATTAGTAAACATTGACCCCCCCCTCATCCAAATGTAACATAAGAAACTTTAATCCATGTATTGTCATTTTTTTGAGAATGCAGGTAGGAATTGATGTAATACATTCTGAAACTTAACTATATTGAAAACAAAATTCCTTTGTAACTTTAGAAATTGTTAGATTGCCACTCCCAAAATTTTACAGGCCTGTTTGTGCTCCGGGAATTCAAACAAGGCGCCGCTGAAATTCTGGGGATTTAGAAAAGCATTCATGGATGAAACATTACCAGGTGACCAGTGTTCGGCTCCTTGAGCGCAAAGGGGGGGGTAAAGTCAGAGCAGTGTTTTTTTTTTTTTTTTTTTTTTTTTGTGTGATCCCGAATCACTGAATTCTACTCTAGTAGGGTTTTGAATGCGAGAACCTATAAGTCATATGTCTGCAGCATGAATAGCTAGATTCGTGCCACGTGTTTTCCGGTTGTGGTGGGTGAGAAGTCTGTGAGCATGCTCAGTAGAACTCCCATAGGGACCTGTGTTGAGAGTTCAGATGCTAGTGTAAGAAGTGAATTTGTCTCCTTTCCATTCGGCGCTGATAATCAAGAAGCAGCTTAGAGAATTTCAATATGAAATTTCTTGATATTAGCAGTGATATAACCAAATTAGAAGAATCTGTCCGGAACGCTTTTCGATGGGATTGGCTTGACTTGAACGCACGGATAGTAATGACGATACCGTCAGCACGTGGTGCAAGAAAATAGATAGTGCGGAGCAAGCTTATTGTGTGTTTTGCAACTTATTACTGAAATATGGTGGAGAAGGTTATAAAGCCTTAATTAATGAACCATGCAAAAACTATGACACATGTTAAAAGTTCAATGACCCTAAGTCATTATGCAAGTGTGAAGAATACGGATGATCCGGTGGAGAGCGATAATCGATATAATGACAAGAAAAGCTTGTCAAGAAGTATTAGTATCATCATTCATCGCTGAAAATTATCTTTCTTTTAGTTTGGCGCCAAATTTGATTGAGCTGTGTCAAGAATTAAGCAGGGACCAAACTGCGCTGAAATCTCTGTCCATGAACAGAACTACCGCATGTTACAAGTTAAAATACGGAATTGGCAGAACAGTTAAAGAAAATATAATTAGAACTTTAAGAACCACAACGTTTTCTTTAAATGTGAATGAAAGTACTAGCAAATGCACAAGAGAGCATACTTGCAATGCTAGTGCAGTTTTACGATGACTATCACAGTGAGGTTGTGATTCATCATCTTGCTTCTTTAAAACTGGAATCTTGCAATGCGCAAGCTGTTTATACAGCAATTGTCAGTACCATTGAAGAAAATCAGATTCCATGAAAAAATTTAACTAGTATTTTAATGGATTCGCATAACACTATGCGTGGGAAAAAAAGTGGTGTTAAAACTAGAATAAGAAGAAATACAGCACCTCACTTATTAAATATTGATAGTGACACTTGTCATATAGCAAATAACTGTGCCAAAAAATTCTCATCGTTTTTCAAAAGTTACTTGGAAGATTTTTTTCATGATATTTATTTTGACATGAAAAGCTGTAGCAAAAGGGAGAATTTTTTCAAAATATGTGCAGTGCTTGGAATTAACAAAACTGAAACCCTTGAAGAGGCCAGATCACAGGTGGGTGCATATTTTAACTGTCTTAAATAGAATTAAAGAGTTGTGTGATGCTCGCTCTTATAGTATTTTATTTTTGCTATGTGGATAAAAAAGATGGTGTTATTTTTCTGATGTCGAAGCTGTGTATGATAATAAAAATATTTCATCTTCTCAAAAATAGCTTGTAGATGGAGTACATTCCTCTTTACATTCCCAAAAACTTACAAAGGATGCTGTAGCTCGGAAAAAAAAAAAGAATAGTCAACGGATTATTTGTTTTGCAGAAAAAAACTTTATTGCAAAATAGCATTATATCAGCAGTGCTACCAGAATTTGATGTGTACATAAAATTATTTGAAACCAAAAAAAACAATGCTTCATATGTTACATACCAGCATTTATAAATTGATAAAATTTGTTACTTTTTTTTATAAAGCCAGAAGTTATTTCAAAGTGTATGTCTTACAAGGATTTGTTAAAGCTTGATGTTAGTAACTCTAATTTCCACTTACCCAGCAAGTTGCTGTATATTAGATCAGAAGCTTACACCATTATGAAAAAAATATCAAAAGACCATGTGATAGTAAAAGAATTCAAAACCTCTTTCGTCAAAGCCTGCACTAACACAGCACAGTATATGATACAAAAATTACCTGTTGGAAATTCATTTCTTATTAGTTTTACAGCATTGGACCCAGAGCTAAGAGGTAAAACTAGTACTATGTTAGCATTTGAAAAATGGCCTGTTGAAAGTACTAGAGGATTGGATGTGAGGGGCTGAATGGGTGTGACACTTGCAGTGGGAGTAGCAGAGGTTGTGAAACAGGAGGAGTAGTTTGATAATTACAGTTTACCATGGTTTAATCACCTGTGAATGTAAGGTTATGTACATAGTTTTTACTTGAATTGTATGAATGAGTTGTATGTGTGATTTTTTATCGAATTGACAAGCATTATAGTAACATCTTATAAGGCTTAAGGAAAAGAAAAAAAAAAATACGATGTTTCACACCCGAAAATAAGAAGCGTAAGCAAGAAGTCTGTAAACCTTGGAAGCCCAGTTACATCACGATGAATGACGTGTTGGAAGTGTGTTGTCATTGGAGGTTACCATGATCTTTATGGTGAGTGAGTGGTTCTTTCTAATGGGTTTTTTCATTTGAAAAATGATCTTTTTATCTGTCTCATATATTTTCTGAGGCTGAAAAACCACAACTGTGTGCAGAATTAAGATTATATCAAACTGACATTAATATTACTGATGTGCTCTACTGTTGTGATACCAATAAAAAAATAAAATTAAATGTGCGATACACAAATATTGGTCTAAAATTTTTTACTTAAAAGATGAAGTTACAAATGAAAAAAAGTATCCTATGTTAGGAAAATTAGTCAAGGCATGCCTTACCTGCTTCCACGGCCCACTAGTTGAAAGTGCTTTCAACTTAATGGATGATATTCTGACTGACAGTAGAACATATCTTAAAATTGATTCATTGGATGCAGTGCAAACTGTTAAATATGACTTTAATGTCTTCCAAAGAAACAACTAGCCAAAAATATGGCTCGAAAAATCCCGTGACTGATCCAATTAATAAGGATTTATTTGTAAATATCAATAGAAGTTGGAGAGCATATCAGGAGGACTTAAATGCTGAAAAATCTAGTTCTGATGTGCTTATTTCAAATATAGAAACTCATGAAATCCCTTCCAGTTCATGTCAAAAAGAAATTCGTAGTTCCATATGTGAACAGGGATCTTCCAAATCCCTGTGTGTTGAGGAACCTTCCAGTTCTGTATGTGAAGGAGGAAAAAAACCCTTTCCCATTCCAACAGTTATTGTGAAATTCAATACAAAAGAAAGTCAGATTCAGAGCTTATTCAAAGGAAACAAAAGAAACTGGATGCTTTTTTTTTTAAAATAATTCAAGTGTTTTAAGACTGGTTTATTGTATTTTTCTTCATAATATATTCTGTGATTTAAATGTTTAAAATTGTTAAATATTGCTAAAAGAAGGTAAATGTAAATAAATTCTTGAATTATTATAATACAATTGGGTTATTATAATATAAGGTATAATAATTGGTTTTAAAATACTCATTTAATTAAAAGTCATAAAACCCTAGTAAGCCCGCAAGATTTTCAGGGGATTTTATCTGGTCTCGCAAACACCCCTGATTTTATCATATGTCAAGGATATCAAAAAGTTCAACAAATTTAAAAAAAAAAATTAAAATGTCACTTTTTGAAAAAACTAAATTTAAATTTTTGAAATTTAAAATTATTTAAATCTGAGGGAAAATTTTATGATGTGTTTTGTGTAAAAAACAAATTATTTTAGATTTAAACTTAGTTTTTGATCATTTGACAAGTGTACAAAATTTTATGAAAATTGGAAGACATGAGGTAAAAAAACTCATTAAGAAGGATCACTTGACATGGAATAGCCCTACTCTGGTTGTCACTCACTCTTCATGAGTAACTGATTGGCAAATGATTTAGTTTCGGTTATCCTTCCAACCCTGGTGCGCACTCTGCAATTTACGTGCCAGTTCTTACGTGCTGCTATCTGTCGGCTGCTGTGAAAGATGATGCACAAGTTGCGTGATAATCCCATTTCATGACTATTTTGGCTGGTCCTTAAAAGGATCTTTATGAATGCTAATTCTGTCCCAACTCTGAAACGTTTATTATGATTGAAAAGTTTTGTTTCCTCATGAATGTGAAAGTGTATATCTGGCAGAATAAATCAAGTTGATTATGTGCATTTAAAATCAATTTAATATGTGAATTTAAAATTAATTGTGGTTATGTGCCAGGAAAGAACTGTCTGATGACTCCATCGCTACCAGGTCTTCCTTTGTCATGCTTTGTCTACTTCATCACAGGGTGGCATTAACACATCCCCTGAGACATTATCAAATTAGACAAGGCTGACAATGGGAGACACATTTGCTGTTCCCCGCTGGAACGAAGCAAAACATATTGCTTCTTTTGACAATCGGTTTGCCCTCTGTTACTGTGAAAGCCTGGAAATTCTTTTCAACCCAAAGACTTGCAATTCCGAATCTCCTCTCTACATCCCGATGATCTGGAGATTGATTCTAAGATCTGGCAACAAAAATAGCAAAAATTCAAATGTAGAATCTGGAAACAATCTTAGTCCTCCATTGGCATGCTGAAGACCTAAGACAAGGTCGAAAGCTCCCAACTTATGAACTTTCTTTGTAAAAGTTATAATCTCTTAACTTAACTAGCGTGATCTACTTACCTTTATTTGTTATTTCTTGTTACGTGTGTTGCCCATCGTTGTCTAGCACTCATGAAGTTGTTTTCTTCTGTTTTTTAGGTGAGCGCTACTGCTGAATAACAGGAGCATTTTATTGATAATGGTTTCCATGCAAGAAAAAGCAGTGTGTGTGTTGTGGTTCCATGAAACCAAATTGACGGTTACTGTCCAGTATCGCCGCCCCGGTGGCGCAGTGGTCTAAGGCGTTGGCCTCTGATCATTCGTCCGTAAGGGGTCCGGGTTCGAATCCCGGTCAGGCATGGATGTTGTGTTTGTCTTACGGCACTGGCTCTCTCCCTTCCCTGGAACCAGTGACCCTAAATTAGGGACGGGCGACTGCTTATAGCCCATTGAGTTGCTCACGGTGGTCGTTAAACATCCAATTAAAAAAAAAAAAAAAACTGTCCAGTATCATTTTAGAATAGAGTACAGACTATCACCACTGGACCAAAAAAGCATAAAAGCTTGGCATGAAAAGTTTAAAGTGATGGGTAGTGTTGGCAATCTCTCCTGAGTGAGCTGACCACCAACTGTTCAGGAGATATTTCTGTGAAGCCCCAGAAAATCCATTCATCATGCTTCAGTGGAAACTGGGATTCCCCGTGCCACGGTTCACAAAATCTTACACAAACGTTTTCATCTGAATGCTTTATTAAGGTACAGATCGTTCAAGCTCTTCAACCTGATGACCGGCCTTGCCAGGCTGCATTTACGACAGAGATGTTGCAGCGCCATAGCTCATGATAGTGATTAGTTGCACCATATCTGTTTCTCGGATAAAGCCACATTCCATGTCTCTGGTACAGTAAATAGGCACAATGCGCAAATTTAGGGATCAGAAAATTGCCTGATGCACGACAAAATCATTGGACTCTATTTTTACAAAGCCACGCCAAAATGTAACGTGTACCTGGACATGCTTTAACTTTTTGTAACACCTCAGTTGCATGTACTCCAACCTTCGGTTATTTTCCAACAAGAACGGTGCCCTACCACATTGGTCAATAATGGTTTGCGAGTTCCTGAATGCCACATTTCCGGACAGGTAGATTTTCTGCGATGGTCCCATGACATGGCTACCTCAATCGCCCGGCATAACCCCTCTAGATTTTTTCCTGTGGGGTTATGTGAAATACCAAGTTTACTCTAGCAGTGATCCAGATGTCTAGATGTTGAAGAGCAGAGTAATGGACGTTATTGGTTCTGTCCCTTCTGAGATGTTAAACAAAACATGGCGTAAAATCGAAAATCGCTTAGATGTCCGGGGCCACAAACTGCCCATGTGGAGGTGTACTGACACTGGGAACAAAACTTGACTGGTGTACTATCATTGTCATGCAATCCCTTTCTTGTACCTATAATGCATTTTTTATATTAATTTTTTGTAATGTGGGAAAGACTTTATGGACACACTGTAAATACTACTGTGGATATTAGCTGAGGATATAACTTGGGAGCTAACTGTATAATACTCTGGCTGAGGATATAGCTAGGGAGCTAACAATATCAAAAGATCAGATATTCTGTCTTTCATCAGAAAAAAAAAAACAACAACCCTACATTGCTTGTCTTAAAAAACCAAAACCTACATTGTTTGCATTTTTGCATAACTGATCTGCGAGGATAATCTGTTGGGAATGAGATCGTTGTCTGAGAAGGCTTGTGCTGAGAAACAGGACTTCCTGTGTGACTTAAGCATTCAATGAAAGCTGTTCTTTACCCATATCTCAGCGAACTATGTTCAGGTAATTGAAGAGGATCAGCGTTGGCAGTCTCGTGCCTATACGGAAACCACTCATTTTTGTGAAGAACAGGAATGTTCGTCTGCAGTGATGTCAGGAACACCGTGAGTGGACATTGGAAGACTGGATCAAGTCATGTTCATATCAGAAAAAACAGATCTGGAAGCAAATTCCTCTTCTGTTAAATCTCAGCCAGTTAAAAGACTGTGGTAAATGCATAGTTTGCAGTAGTTGTTGATGCATTCCTACACCTTGTGGAATCTATGCCAAACTGCATACATGCTGTAATTAGGGCTAAAGGAGGCCAACCCAGTATTGAATAAAACTTTCTAATTCATTGGCCGGTATGTGTAGGTCATACAAACTTCTCTGACATCCACCCAGTGCTAAAGTAAAATGTTTGATGCAATATGCAGTGCCAGCTGTCTGGGATTGCTGAGAACAAACACATAGAGTATCAAATGCTGTGCCATTTGTTCTAAGAGCTAGATTATAAGCTACACTCATGGTTTAAGTAGGCCAAATTCAAGGAAAATATGTGGCCTATATTTGGACCCATATATGATATATTCTTACTTTGTTTCCTTCATTTTGGATACAAATGTGCATACCTGCCAACTTTTACGTATTACACGTAAAATTTACGCATCTTAACTGTTCTTTACGATTTTACGGACAGATTGCTTTTTTTTTTTTTACGCATTTCCGTATATTTAAAAAAAAATTAATCTCCCTTGAGAAATATTTGTTAATGTTTCAGTTAAATCATACCTGCCAACTCTTCCGGAATTTGCGGAAGTTTTCTGTTTTTTTATAGTCTTCCGGTTTTCCGGCCAAAATAATTTTTTTTCCGGATTTTTAAAATTTTCTATATTTTTCGTTAAAAAAAATCCCTATAAATAAATTATATAACAGAGATAGGAATTTTGCACCATTGTGCGCCAGAACACTTGTGCCCGTCGTCATCGTCGGGGCTTGGTCACAGTAAATTCTCCGTGCACACCGTTATGCTTGACGCTGAATAAAGATCATGCGGTGGTAAGAAAGATTCAGAGACTCCAACTTCTGTGGATTTTACGTAGTTACTATGGAAATAGTCGGTCCTCTACAGACGACGGAAAACATTAAGTATGCTAACATAATTGTCTGTTATGGACGACGGAAAACATTGAGTATGCTATGGAAATCGTCGGTCCGCTACGGACGACGAAAAACGTTGAGTATGGTATCAAAATGTGATATAATTTGTTTATATTATAAACATCTAAAAATTTTCAAATGCACAAATATTTGCATTTATTTTTACTTGTACCTAAATTCATTATAAATGTTTGCGCATAGTTTAAAAAAAATATTATAAATGTTGTTCATGCATAGTTTAAAAAAAATCTTTAGAAATGTCATTTGCGCGCAATTTTATACATTTGAATTTTCTCAGGTTGGCAGGTATGAATGTGTGATAATTTTTCTTTCAGTTTGTCAAGTGTGGGTATGCTGGTTCAAACTTTCCAGCATTTACTTTCCCTTCATTAGTTGGCAGGCCAATAATTCGTGCTGCTCATAAAATTGGTGACATAGAAGTAAAGGTAAGTTGAAGATCTACTTTTTTCACTGTTGGTTTAGTGTACTTGTATTAAAAACTTTAGTTATTCAACATTGTGATTAATTTAGAATGTAAAATGGATTTTTTTTTCAGTAAAATTCTCCAGTTCCTCTTGCATTGTTCCCTACTTTGAAAGAACATAGTGACAAATTTTAAAAATGTATAGGGACAGTGGGCTTTCTAAAGTGTGGGATTCTTTTTTTTTTTTTTTTTTTTGGTACTGCTGGGTGAGTGTTTGATAATCCTGGTGCGAGACATTACTTCCGATACTGCTTCTCCCCATTACCAGGAATTAGTGGCTCTAAGTTAGAGATGAGCAACTTATAGCCATAGATGCTTATGGGGTTATTAAACTTTACACACACACACACACACACACACACACACACACACACACACACACACACACACACACACACACACACACACTTTCTCACTCACTCTCACTCTTCGCCAAAAAAAAACCTGAAGCACCCAGGAACTGTCGTTTGATCCTGGTAAAACTCTGCATGCGAGTACCTCAGGGCCGCATATGCAAATGATTAAAAAATAATGACCAATGACTAAATAGTGGCCCACCACAGTGCATGGGAACCACGTGCTGAGGAGGGTATATGAAGAGCAAAGCTCCCATGAAGGAACAATTGTAACAGCGGATTGCGGTTGCTTTAACCTCCGTGGACTGTAAGGATGCCTCGATATTGGATCCGTGCATGCTACAAGCAGTTGAATGAGTTTGAGAGAGGACATAATTGGGCTGAGAGAGGTCAGTTGTTCAAGTCACCTATCGCCAGGCATTTGGGTCAGAGCAGCATGGCAATCAGACAATGTTGGTGCCAATGGGTCGAGGAGAGCACAACCCAGTGGCATGTAGGCAGTGGATGGCCAAGGGCAATGATAGAAGCAAAGATTGAGCGATTGTGTGAGCCGCACTAACAGAACCTAACAGAACTGAATTCGTCGCTCTGAACCATCCATGGCCATGTTGTGTCATTTACAGGTATGGAAGTGGCTATCTGGACCGTTGCCAGACGACTTGTGTCATGGGGACTACATTCGAGGAGGCCACTTTGTCCACCTACCACGGACCAGCAAGCATTGCCAGCACCGGTTGTAGTGGTGTCAGGCCCATTCAATGTGGGATAGTGTTCAGTGATGAGTCACGGTTTGCACTTGGCGCCAGTGACCAGTGCATAGATGTCTGGAGATGAGTCGGCCAGCGCATGGATCCTGCCAATGGTACATCAACATTCTACGACCTGTTGTGTTGACATTCCTGTCGCAGCATCATTGAACAATTTTTCAATAGCATAATGCCCGTCCACACACGGCATGGCTCTCATAGGCCTGTCTCTGTAATGTCAACACCCTTCCATGGCCAGCCCAAATCACCTGACCTCTCACTGATCAAACATGTTTGGGACATGATGGGATGCTACCTGCGCACATCCTGGAATGTCTGTGAACTGTCCCACAATTTGGATACCATCTGGCGTGCTATGCCTCGGGACATTATTTGTGAACTGTATGCAGCTATGCCATGTTGGGTAACTGCTTTTATCCAGGCCAGAGGTGCATTGACTTGTTCCACTTGTGTAGCTGTTTTTCCCAAATAAATGGCCCAACTGCTCTGGAATTGCAATCATTTCCTTTCCTGTACATGTACATTGCACATACCAATTTTCATCTCGATTGGATGGTTCCTTCTGGGGGCTTTGTTTTTTCACTTGTTAGTGTGAAATCTAAGCACTGCCTGTAACATGAAGCATCATTTGAGCATGAATAAGTACTTTTGATATAATTGGTAAGATGTATCTAAGGATAAAAGCACTGAAGATGTTAAATTTGATGTAATGCTGTAAGAAGGCACTCTTTTCAAGTACCAAAACAAAAATGCAAATTTTTAAAATTACCCTGTAGATCGTTTCTGAAATTCAAATTTTTGTGTGTGCGACAACTCAGCTTTTAATATCTTGAGATCTAGTTATGTTATCAAGCTACCATGGTGTGAATAGAAACCTTATTGAAACATAATTTAATGACACATTTCTTGCCATATAATTTTCAAAATCAGAAATAAAAAAAAATTCAAAAATGTATTAAACTTTTTTTTCTTTGGTGCATAACATATTGAGAAGTGACAATCTAAAACTGTTAAAAGTTGCAAAGAGTTAATTTTGCTATAAAGTCTTTTCAAAATGCATTATCATTGAAGGGGGCAGGAAAAAGGGAGTTATTAACAATTTTGTGTGATTTGTACAAATATTATTCCCAAAACTCAAAACGTCATTATTTAAAAAATTGAACTGATTCCACCTAAGAGCAAAAAGTTACCAGAAATATCTTGAAAATATTAAAGTATTTTGATGATGGCATTTTTGTTCTTCACATGTTGTTTTCAGTATTAAAAACTTGACAAGTCTGATTAGAGCTTTTGCGATATTGTTTTAAAACAAGTCAACTACAGTCATGTACAAAAATTTAGAATATAATCTCTCCATCCGCAGGGTCAACTGTCCAATGACTTCCTCTTCCATTGCTTTCCTTTCACTGACACAAGGTCAGAAACAAACCTATAACCAGAGCTCACTTGGGTGCTTCCAGTGAAATTGGAATATTTCTTCCTTCCTCATTGCAAGCTCAATTCTAAACAAGTTAGTAAAATCATGCAATGCATTGATTATGATGCACTTTCCAACATTCCAGAAATAGTTACTCAAGTTATGAGGGTAATGGCTGTGGAATAAATCTCGCTCCTGTATCCTGACCTTTGACCCCATTTCGATGATATTAAACAGAATTGGTTCAGTATACCTCCGGAACACATACAAAAGTTATGTCGCAATGAAAGCATTTTTAGTCAAGTTATGAGGATAATGGCTGTGGAAAAAATTTTGCTCCTGTGCCCTGACCTTTGACCCTATTTCGATGATATTCTACAGAACCGGTTCAGTATACCTCCGGAACAACATGATAAAGTTTTGTCGCAATCGTAGCATTTTTACGCAAGTTATGACGCATAAGAGCAATGGAATAGATCCCGCTCCTATGTCCTGATCTTTGACCCCAGTTCGCCCATTTTCAATAGGGTTCGTCCCCTGGTAGTCTCCTACCACATACTGAAATTTTGTCGAAATCTCGAAATCTAACCATTTTTACATGGACGGACAAAGCTGGAGCATATACCCTCTACTTCAATCTATGGTTGGAAAGCGTAAAACAATTTTTAAACTTGAAAAAATTACCCAGCTGCATTTCTGCTGGGTCAGACCAGCCATAATCTGCAGGATGTTTCTCAAAATGATGTGAAATCACTTTTTCGTGGTATTGATTACAGAGGTTCATGTGATGCAGTTCATCTTGTGTTATATTTCTATTGGTTGTTTCATTGTGCTGCATTTTATTGTGCACATGGGTATTATGCCATTTTATTAATAACATCATTTGTCATGTTCCTGTAAAGTTTTTTTTTTTCATTGTTAGGTTGTGGTTAAACTTAGACTAACTATATAAATTTCACTAAATTATGTGTTTTACACAGGAATAAAGGAAATTACTTAGTCAAATTTTCGGGTAGCACTCCTACCCTTCCTCAGGACTACACTACAGTAGGTATTGCCATTCATTAGCCAAATTCCAACTGTTCAAATCATTTAATGTTGTACCTCCTCTTCTCTTATTTTCCAGTCCTGACAATTTTCTCTCGAAAAAGTGCTGTTGATGTGTCATAACTTCTACAGGGCACAGTGCTTATAAATCCTTAAAAGTCCTTAAAAAGTGCTAATATTTTTTTTGGGTGCTTAAAAGTCCTTATATTTTCCCAAAAAGAGCAAAAAGTACTTAAAAGGGCTTATTTTTATTTTGTTCGGAGTGCTTAAAGGTGCTTATATTTAATTTTGTTCGGATTTTTTTTTTTTTCAATTTTTCCACATTTGCCCATAAACTTTCAATCGGTCGGTTTCGTGGAGCACGTGAGTTCATATGAAATGCTATACCTAATTAATATTTGGAGCCTAGACACTGAGAAAAAAATAGTTGTCTTTATACACTGAGTGGCCACTTTATTATGACCAGCCCCTCACCTCCTCACCTCAGTACTTCGTTGGGCCACCTTTCGCCTTTAATACTGTGTCGATTCTTCGTGGCATGGAGTCCACAAGATGTTGATAAGTGGTTTGTGGAATCTGAGACCATGCTTTGATGAATAACACTTTCCAGGAGTGTGAGATTGCAGGGTTGTGGATCCAGCTGTCTGATGGCTCGTTCAACTTCATCCCACAAATTCTCAATGGGGCTGAGATCTGGAGATTGTGGGGGCCACTTAAGCAAAGTAAACCCACCGGCATGTTCCTGAAACCAATCCTGTAAAATACGAGCATTATGGCAGGATGCATTATCTTGTTGAAAGTAGCCATCGCCATTGGGATAAACCATCCACATGACAGAATGCACTTGGTCCGCAATGATGTTTAGATATGATGTGCCAGTCAGACGTTGATCAACACGAATTAAAGGGCCCAAAGCATGCCAGGAAAACATTCCCCAAACCATAACGTTGCCTCCACCAGCTTGAAGGGTTGTAGCAATGCATTTAGGGCCCATGCTTTTGTGCTGTTTCCGCCAAATTCTCACTCTGCCATCGGCATGGTGCAACTGAAAACGTGCTTCATCAGACCACATAATTTGTTTCCAATTATCGACTGTCCAATCCTTGTGTGCCTGTGCGAACTGGAGACTTTTTCTCTTGTTAACTGCAGACAGCAAAGGTGTTCGAACAGGGGTCATTCCATGCCAAATCAACCAAAAAATTTCAATATTCAACCTGACCATCTCAGATTTCAAGGAAACGTACCGGGATTATTCTCCTTAATGGTATAAATGAGAATATATTTTAAAATTTTTTTTTATCTCATTGGGTTTTTGTGTAATTAATTTCTAAAATTTTGAAAAATCGTCATTTTTTGGCTTGCATAAACTTTTTCAATCTTGAATTTCTCAAGTTTTATAAGGCCTAGAGAGTTGTTTGACTCCTCATTTTAAAAAGAATTTCAAAAGTTTTAATTCAATATGCAAACTTGACTACGCTTGGTGAAAAAAAAAATAATTAAAGAAAATATATTCAGATAAGAAGTGTTTTTTAAAAATTTTGAAAAAATTATATATGTTTTTTGTAATATTATAATCTTTAAATCCTGAAACTTTTAGAGTGGAATCTCAATGGTATCAGGAGCTATGGCAGAAAACTTAAAGTTACTGTACAAGTAATAATGGATTATAATTCTCATTTTAGTGTGTTTACATGATAACAGACACTGAGTTTTAAAATCTACATAATACATCATACTAATACATAGTCAAACATAAAACAAGGGAAGAACAGTCCCAACAGGCTAAAAGTTTTACCTGGTAAAATTAATAAAAAATTTTTTAGTTAGCACTCAGTTGTAGTTACGCCAAAATAGCGACCTCTTAGTTCTTCCTTAATTTAACAAATAAGTTCTTGTTTGCCTTTTTGGTTTCTGAGTCTATAAGTCGATAAACTCTTCCTGTAGCTGTTGTAGGATCAACTTTTGTTAAAACCTCACTTTTATGCACAACTAGTAGTCAGTAAGTTGTGGGTATTTGAAAGATGGCGAAGGACCATGTGGTTCCAAAAAACTTATTTTTACTTCATCTGTTTCCATTCCTAACACACAACCTAACCACCACTTGTCTGAGTATTGGCATGTAACAAAGCCAACCATGTCATTAATGTCCAGATCGTCATCAGTGTCATCAGCTGAAACTATTTCTACACTTGATTCCTCTGAAAATGAGTAGCTTTTTACTAAAACTGTAGTCTCATTCACAGGATTAACTGTGAAATTGTTGAGTACCCTTTATTGTTGTTGCTGTTTCAAACCTACTCTTCAAGGTCTTTTCCTCTGCCTCGTATTCGTCTGTAGTGGAATACAAAAAACTGATGTTGACAATATTGTCTTTAGCACAATCATAAAGTTGGCGAGGGGTCATACTTTGATCATTGTAGGCCATTCATTGACTGGCCAATGCCGCTAATCGTTTAACAGTTCCTCCGACACCATCACATGCATTTTTTCCATGTGACCATGCAAAGAAGTTCCATTCCGCCTTGATGCGAAAATCTTTCTCCTGATGGCAGAGATTGAGAAAGTTTGATTTGTTTTTGTACTGTGATGATGCTCCATCTGAAAAGTAATTCAGCTTTTCGGGTTTATGGGGCAGATTCTGTTTAAGAAAGTCGGTCATGAGGCGTTGAAACAAATGAACAGCAACTGTATCATGCACCATACAATCAAAAAGAGTAACTAAGCTCAGGTGCGCCAACTTTTTGGTTTCCCCGTCAACATAGTATATAACAAAAGGATGTATAATTGCTTGAGCATTGTTTCAATGAAAGGTTTGTGCAAAATCTTGAAGCACAAATGCATAATTTTCAGCAAAATTACAAAGTACAATGCATTGGTTTTGAGGTAGATTTTCTTTCAAGTGTCGCAAATAGGAAGACTGTTGAGTAGCAATAAAAAATGTCTTAAAAGTTTTGGCAAACTCTGAAACAAATAATCCCAAAAGTCTTCTGTCGGTTTTATAATAGTTTCCAGGATACACTTGTTATCAATCTGCATGCATTGTTCGAAACTCACATTTTCAATGCTATTAAGCTCAAAAGCTTCTTCAAACCGAGCCTTCAAATCATCGCTTCCTGGGCAATTAACACAATTTGCGAAGTAACATTTAGATGTTGGCGTTTTGCAAATTATATTGCTTGTTACATCTTTGTATGTTTTAATCGGGAGTTCACCATTTGTCAATTCAGGTATTTTACACTGAGCCATAATTAATTTGGCATTCTGGTGTATTGTGCAAACGCACACAGAATGTGTCCCACTGGACCCAGGAGGAAGAACAATGCTTGGGACGAAGCTCACAAAATTTAGAAATTCCAATTCTCTGATCAGGGTAACGCACCTTAAATAGTACATATGATTCTTTTAATGTACGTAGAATTAAATACTTTTGAACATGTACACATTTGCCATCTTTTTTGACTGAAACAAAGTCTTTTTTTACCAGGCATTTGAAGACTAACCTCATCATTTTCATAGAATTCTTTGACTAGGGCTGCCGTTGCAGGATTTAGTAAATCATTATCTGTAATAGACCCTGATGTAAATTGGTTACCTTATAGCCAATGTATTTTTTCTTTATTTTTGTTTTTTTTTACTTTACAAAATTTAAAGGTAGCAATGTAGTAGCCCTAACTGGTATTTAAAACAATACCATTGGTACCATAACTCCTGATCCCATTGAGATCCCACTAAAAGTTTCAGGATTTAAAGCTTATAATATTACAAAAAACATATATTTTTTTCAAATTTTTTAAAAAACACTTTTTTTTAATTTAGAATTTTTTTCACCAAGCATAGTCAAGTTGCATATCAAATTAAAACTTAGAAATTATCTTTAAAGTGAGGGGTCAAACAACTCTCTAGGATTTATAAAACTTGAGAAATTCAAGATTGAAAAAGTTTATGCAAGCCAAAAAACGACGATTTTTCAAAATTAAAAAAAATTATTACATGAAAACCCAATGAGAAAAAAAAATTGAAAAATATATTCTCATTTATATCACTGGGAGAATGATCCCTGAAGGTTTCATTGAAATCTGAAATGGTCAGGTTGAGTGACTGGTTGATTTGGCATGGAATCACCCACAGGCCTTCTTCGGCTGCCATATCCCATCCGATGCAGTGTACGGCGAACAGTGTGTGCAGAGGTAATTTGAGGGGATCCTTGATTAAGATGGTCTGTAATTTTCTACACTGTTGCCCTCCTGTTGTCTGTTATCAGTCTGGACACTCTCCATTCCGCCCGAGCAGTCACTAGTCGATGACGACCACACGCTGCACATAGAGATCTAGTTTTTTGGCTGGCAGTCCAGTCTTTAAACACTTTAACAACAGCTGCTCTGGAACATTTCACGAATGTGGCGGTTTCGGTGATACTCGCACTATGGCTCCGAGCTCCTACAATCATCCCACGTTGAAAGTTCGTCAAATCACATTTTTTACCCATCTCGTCACCCAAAAATCACTTCTACTGTCACAAGCACTAAGCTTTCCCTTTTTATACTAGCCTCGCCCTCTGTTGGCAACAGCGTGCAGCCATAGCTCATTTTCTTAAAACTGTCAGGTGGTCATAATAAAGTGGCTACTCAGTGTATACATATAGAAGAAAATTTATTTACATACATTTTCTTCTATATGTATATAAAGCTAGTGCGCGTGTAATTGCCGAAGTCCGTAAAAAATTTCAATAGGTGCTTAAAAGTCCTTAAAAAGTGCTTATTTTTTATGGGAGAAAAAGAGTGGGAACCCTGTTTTAGAGTCCCAAAGCACTTTATGTCCTGTATTTTGAACATGTCTGTCTAAACCTGTGTAGTTTGTTAAATTTCTGATTGCAGCTTTATGTTTGGCTACTCTGGTCTTAAGCTGTCTGCCTTTTTCTCCCACATAGCTGAGGAGACCACACTCACACTTTATGTTGTAGGCCACTCCTTCCTGTAACAGGATGTTTTCTTCTTTTTGCTTTAATTTTGGAAGGTAGTTACTAATTTTATTTTGTAATCCTGGAGCCAGTCTGATCAGTAACTACCTTCCAAAATTAAAGCAAAAAGAAGAAAACATCCTGTTACAGGAAGGAGTGGTCTACAATATAAAGTGTGAGTGTGATCTCAGCTATGTTGGAGAAACAGGCAGACAGCATAAGACCATATTAGCAGAACACAAAGCTGTAATTAGAAATTGACAAACAAAACAGGTTTAGACAGACATGTTCAAAATACAGGACATAAAGTGCTTTGGGACTCTGTAGAAGTTATGACACATCAACAGCACTTTTTCAAGAGAAAATTCTCAGGACTGGAAATTGAGAGAAGAGGAGGTACAACATTAAATGATGTGAAAGGTCGGAATTTAGTTAGTGAATGGCAACACCTACTATAGTGTAGTCCTGAGGAAGGGTAGGGGTGCTATCTAAAAATTTGACTATAAGTAATTTCCTTTATTCCTGTGTAAAACACATAATTTAGGGAAATTTATAGTGTGTCAAGTCCAGGAATAGCCATGACATCAATTATTACCAAGTTTAGACTAACTGTTGGGTGCTTTTCGTTTAGTTTTGTGGTCTTCATGCTTTTCTTTTTTTATTAGGCTGTACCTGGTTTGTGGGAGGTTGATGGGAGCAAGATTGCTGCAGAACCAATCTGTATGAAAAAAAAGCTCTCTGATGAGCACTGCAACAATCATGTTCCCATTAACCTCTCACAAACCTGGCACAACCTAATAAAGAAAGAAAAGCATGAAGTGTTCTTTCATGAGTATTCTTGAGTGTGTATTACATTGAAATGTAATGCGTAATACACACTCAAGACCTCTCTGGTACAGTGCAGGGTATAAATCTGTAAAAGTCCTTAAAAATTGCTTAATTTTTTTAGGGTGCTTTATAAAGTCCTTAATTTTTGCCAGAAATTCCCTTAAAAAGTACTTATTTCTTTTTCCTAACTGCCTGCATGAAATGTGGAAGTTACAATGTAGTGCTTACAACTTCTGCTGATGGTTGGCTATGTTGATGATGACACCGTGTGACGTCAGCAGAAGGCCCGTGGGAGAGAGCGGGGCAGGAGGAGCTCTCGTCAGTGACTCATGGTGAACTGGACTTTGTAATTTTTGCTTTGGTTTTAGTTTTACAATTCAAGCCACAAAATAATTATGTGCAATATCCAAATCTAGATCTTGTAACTTTAATTTGACTACAGTTTTATGATTTACATTCTTTTTGTTGCATATATGATGATTGTTGTCTGATATGAAAACTGATTTGACCAGCAGAACTGTCTTTTAAATTGCATGAATTCAAATTTATTACATCCACAAACTTAAATTATATGCAACAATATTGCAAGCTTCATCAACAGACTTCCCAGTTTGTATAGTTAAGTCATGTGTAAAAGTATATTTGCATATATGTTATTTTCACGTGTGCAATTTTTAAGTTCTTAAATTTTTTTTGTAGGGTGCTTAAGTCCTTAAAAAGTGCCTGTAGTTTTTGAGAGAAAATGAGTGGGAACCCTGTAATAATAATGATAATGTATAAATGAACAGATTTCAGTGTTGGATAGAATGAAAGATACTGTAGTAGAAATGCCCATCTTGGGTAACAAAAAAATATATATTTATTTGTGTTTTGCTGTGTATGTTTGGTGCTATATTTATTTGTTTTGCCACTCCAGCCGGGTTTCGTTGTGTCTATTACATCTGTAAATAATTTATATGTTTATTTAAAGAATAAAGGAATCAAATACATATTCACCTGTCGTTTTAACCACGACTCTCAAAAACCTTTTGCAAATTCGAGGCACGGGTCACAGATACAATCGCCTCCTTCCATGTGAATTGAAATACAGATTAAGATTATTATTATTGAGCCGTGAGCTTCCTGAGTCAACCCATGAATCAGACGTACAGTATGACTGAGTAAAATGTTTGACTTCTGTACGCTTGCATAGATAATTTTTTTTTACCGTCTGATTGATCAAACCAAAGTTATGGTGTTTGAAAGAGGAATGGGTAGCACTGAATGTAATGTAAGTATAAAATGACACTGTGATTGACCAGGTGAGTGAGTTTGAGTATTTAGGAAGCATGTTTGACAGAGAGAACAAATTGGATGGTGAAATTAGTAGGCGAGTGAATTCTTCATTGAAAGTCATAGCTGCTCTGGGAGGTTTTCACAGGAATGATGGGTTCTCTAGAGAGTCCCACATGGCTGTGTATGAAAGTGTAATTTTTCCTACTCTGATGTATGGTAGTGAAACCTGGGTACTGCAAAAAAAAAACATAGGAGTCGTTTGTGTGCTGGAGAAATGCATTACTTACGTGGGGTTTGTCGCAAGACATGGTCTGATTGTGTGAGGAATGAAGATGTGTTGCAGGTGTGCAAAATGTTGTTAGCAAGGTGGAGACCAAATATGCTTCGGTGGTTTGGCCATATTGAAAGAATGAGTGATGAAATGCTTACTAAGAAAATCTTTTTAGTCCAAGTGGCAGGAAGGAAAGGCAGAGGAAGGCCAAGGAAGACATGGGTGGATCAGATTCAGGAGTGTCATTTTGAGAAAAAGATTATGAGTATGAAGTATAAAAGATCTTGTGTATGGCGTGTAATGGATATCAGTGAAGCCCGAATTGTATGTCAAGATCGCTGTAAGTGGAGAAGTTTGATACGACAACAGTAAGTAAAAATATCTGGTAGTTTGTATTTATTTTTGGAGCTAACCTCTGAATCTCAGAGAACAGCTTAGTGATATGTAGGTATGTATGTATGTAGGTATGTATGTATGTAGGTATGTATGTATGTATGTATGTATGTATGTATGTATGTATGTATGATTGATCAGTAGTTGATGTTGAAAATGGTGTATTGGTAACAAATTATCAGCTTGTGAAAGAAGATATCTGCAGTGTGTTAAAAAGCAGTCATCCTACTTGATCCTTAATTGCAGAAACTGAAGATGCTCTCTGATATTTGCCATTTCTTTCTGGGAGTGTGAATTAAAAAGTGATAAGCTAGCAACTTGGGAAGCTAATAACTGGATCCAGCATGTCAATAGAGGTGGCTTGCATATCCTACATGTTCTTAGATGGAAACTACAATAATTTGAAAACACTTTTCTGAAAACCCATAGAGCTTGTGAAACATCATGGTATAGTCAAGCATTATCTTTGGAACTCAAAAAGGTATTTCCAGAAGTTGATAAAGTCCTACATATTTTACAAAAAACTGAGAATTTTTATTAGGATTATAAAGTTCTTAATTGTATGAATGAAAGTAAACACATCTTGAGAAGTACTTCAAGCTCGTAAAGCTGTGCTCTGCATTTGCATTCCCTAAAATGTAATAAAATGTATTTTTCTTTCTGCAAATGATGAAGCCTATGGTACAGTTGGAGAATGTTACAAATCCTATCATATAGCATTTTAACGCAAACATCAGAATTTCTTTTTTTTACTAAATGTAGATTTCTTGTGTCTCCCTACTTGCAATCAAGATAACACTTTACTACTTGATATAGTTTTTTTTTTGTAGCTAGAATAATGCGTTCATAGAATGATTTTTTTTTTAAATATTCAACTTCGAACGCTCCAGCTAAAAATTTTAAAATAGTTATAAATTTCATGTGCGTTCCTGAAAACCAAAAACAAAAATCGCCAACTTTCTTAGCCCTTCCAATTCTTAAATCTTTAGTTTAAAAAAGTTGGGAAGGCATTTGTATGTTTAATAGTAAAAGGCAGTATTTCTTCTTGAAGCACTTAATGCTTAAATAATTAATTTTATCGGTAGTTTATCTTTGATTTCAAAATGTTTTGTAAGTGCAAATTTTGATTTTTTTACTTTTTTTCCCATTATATTTCCTTTGGAAATAGAAATACATTTTATTGCCTTGTATTTAACCTTTAAGCGGGCACGTACTATTTTCTACCACGAGCGGGTGCCCATAGTATTTTTTACGACAAACGATTGCTGACCTATGTGATACGCAATCAATATATGACATTGAACAGTTACTGATGTTATTGTATAACAATTAAAACTTCATGAGACCTATTGAAATAAGTCTTTTTATTTGCAGAAATAACCAAAGAAACCCATAAATGAAAACCCTGGAAAACAAATACCAGTAAAATAAAATATTCGTAACGTAACAGAAGTTTTTTTTTTACTCTCATTGCGAATTGTCATGTGCGTGACGTGTAGCTCATAAAATGTTGGTTTGGGAGTGTCACTTGCAAGTAAATGCATTACAATTGTGACATTTCTTTAGATGCTTTGAGCAATGCACTGACATCAGACGGTAGGTTTGGAAGCTTTACTCTAGCAGTAAGGTGCTCCTGCATAAGACTGAGAGATAATTTTTTGAGAAATATTCTGCGATATTTCGGACAACTTGTCCGTTTGGCAAAGGAATATAATTCCGGGTTATTTATTCCAGCAATGTTCATAAGGCTATAAAAAATAATACAAGGCCATTGTTGAGTTATTCGAGAAACCAAATAAGTAGCACATTTTGTCCACTGTATCAACACCACCCTTGGTCACATTGTAGTCCATGATTATTTGTGGTTTATTCAGGGTAGGATCAATTTCATCTGTGCAGGGTAGTGTTGAAAGGAGTATGATTGCCTTATTTTTGTGTGGAACATAGGATGTAAGTATTTTGTTCCTTTGAAATGCAAATGACATCGACTGTATCTCTTTATTCTTGTGTGGTAGGAATTCTGGTGGAATTTCCTTCTTATTTTTTTCATGGTCTCAATAAATGTAATTTTTTTTTTCAAGTAGATAAAATAATCAGCAAGAGGAATGCTCAAGAGGAATGTTGTCTGTAATCACATTCCGTCCAGAGTTTTCAATTGGAGCAACTAGTCATTTCACAATGTCCATTGGCGAATTTGACGAGGCGTAGGGGCCATCTGGTTGTTCGCCAGGTAGACTTAAAGGTTGTAGGTATAAAAAGATTTAGCATCACACAAAACTAGGGATCCCAGATGTCCCGTTTTGGCTAATGCGTCCCATTGTCCCGAAAAAACTCTTCGGGACAGCTTTTTATCCTGTATTTTAAAGTTCAAGACTGAAAAACAAAATTGATGAGTTACAATTTGTATTCTTTTACAAACATATTCTTTAACCTGCACACCAAGCTTCCCCTGACTGTTATCTCCCATGACGCTATCTCCTGCGTCTAACTTTGTGATCAATGCTCTCATTACATAGGCATGCATGCACAGCCGCGGCAGATTGGTATTAAGGGAGGGGAAGGCACGTGATAGTATGTCTTGGGTGAAACTGAGAACATCATTATCTTGGGAAAATGTTCTTCAAACAGTCCAAACTATTAATCAGACCACTGCCATATCAAACATTGTTGAATCTGATTTGTCTGATGAAGTAATGGTAGTGAAAACAGTTCTGAAGTCCAAAGAAGATAGTGAAGTGAAGGACATGTTGAAATCCAAACATTTAGATGACGTCTGGATGGATCTCCTAAAAAATGTTGAAGGAGAACTATCAAATTTAAAGAAAGTAGTGGAGTTCATTATGTGTATCCCTGGAACAAATGCATGTGTCGAGAGATTATTTTCTCGCATGAACGCACTGTGGACTGATGAGAAAAACAAATTGTCTGTAAAATCAATGTTTATTGAAAAATCATTCTTCAATGAGGATTGTGTAACTTTTCATGACATGATTCTTAAAAACAAACAATTGTTAAGTGAAATTCATTCTTCAGAAAAGTATTGCAAGAGTGAGCAAGACTGATTGATTAATAAGAATAGTTAGAATAATTTTGTAAGACTGGCATATGGGATAGATGCGCATACTAAACTTTCACCCTCAGTTACTTGTAAGTGTACCCTATTTTTTTCCAATGCCATGTGTACATATACATATTCAAAACAGCATTCTAGAACAATTCAAGATACATTTCCTTTCCCACTGTTTGAGGCAGACATCCAACTTCACCCTCCTCCCTCCCTATCTTTCCCCCAAAGGAACAGCCAGCAGAAACCCAAAGCCTCTTTCCAAAATAACGGAGGCATTATTGTCCGTCAGAGCATGCGTCAAAGTCGAAGACCGGTTTCCTCAAGAGAAAAGAGAAGCGTTTCCCTTTTCAGCTGATGTCATCACTATTCTCTCTTACGCTGGTGACTGCTTTTGGAAGAAAGCCAAAAATCTTCCTCACACTATTCGTTGATCGTTGATGCGACGTCATAGGCTGGTCGGGAATTCTTGCGACTTCCGTGTGAAGAGAGGAAGAAAGAGTATGGAGACTCACTTCATTTCGAAAAATTAGGTCAATCACTTTGTTTTGTTGGTCAGTGTTCTGTGGTTCATGTTTATTCCACGGTGCTGCAAAAATCTCACGTATAATGTCAAAAAGGACAGGAGATCAGGATGTGCGAGTTCATCCTCATTCTACAATGCCCGATCAGAAGTGGGACGGAGTCTGCCGCATGTTTACATGAACGATACAGCTTTTTATTGGAGAAGTAACGGCGGCGACTTGGAGGGAGGGGGATTTTTTAATGGTTCTGAAAAGCGGAAAAATCCGGAAACCGGACTGCCGCTGGCCTGGACCTGTCCGAATAATCGATTCAATACTGTACTTATTTCTTTTCCCTAACTGCCTGCATGAAGTGCGGAAGTTACAATGTTGTGCATACAACTTCTGCTGGTTGGCTATGTTGATGATGACTTCATGTGACGTTGGCAGAAATCCTATGGGAGAGCACAGGGCAGGACGAGCTCTCGTCAGTGACTCATGGTGAACTGGACTTTGTCATTTTGACTTTGGTTTTACAATTCAAGCCATGAAATAATTATACAACAAAGCATGATGGGCAGGTTATATCACCAGACTCACCGACAACAGGTGGACCTACCGTGTGTCAAACTGGTATCCAAGATCAACAAAAAAGAACCTGGTAGACCTCCAACTAGATGGGAAGACCCTTTAACCAAAGCGATAGGAAACAACTGGAGAAGACTGGCTCAGGATCGCCCACGCTGGAAACTTTGTGACCTGCATTCATGGAGAAATCTTAAATGAAAACAGGTCCATCTAGGTAATCCAATTCTAGATCTTGTAACTTTAACTACAGTTTTATGATTTACATTATTTTTGTTGCATATGTGATTATTTTCTCATATGAAAACTCACTTGACCAGCAGAACTGTCTTTTAAATTGCACGAATTCAAATTTATTACATCCACAAACTTGAATTATATGCAACAATATTGCAAGCTTCATCAACAGACTTCCCAGTTTGTATAGTTAAGTCATGTGTAAAAGTATATTTGCATATATGTTATTTTCACGTGTGCAACTTGTAAGTTCTTAAACATTTTTTGTAGGGTGCTTAAGTCCTTAAAAAGTGCCTGTAGTTTTTGGGAGAAAATGAGTGGGAACCCTGCAGTGGAACTCGTAGGACTTCATGGTGATTCTAAATGCATAGCAGGGCTTGAAAAATATCATGCCCAAGATGCCTGGGGTATGTAAATTATTGGCCTGGGCAGGTAAATAAAAATTCTAATTTCCCGGTCCGGGCAAGTAAATTTAAAAATGAAAAAGTTTGCAATAGAATTTCCAACTACAAGGAAAACGACAGTAGTCGCACATTGTGTTTCATTTCACTGTTAATCACCGGAAGTTGTATTATTGTTATGGAGTGCCAAGGACGGAAGAATATCACTTATTTAATTATATGATGTTCTAGGTCCAGAAATTGGAACCATATGTAGTTTTGCTCCGAATGTTTATAGTCGGTGACAGGATGCATGTGATATGGTGAAAATTGGTGTTTGGTTTTTGTTACACAAAATTTCTACGATGATGAACTAAATTATTAATTACAATGAACTTGAGCTTACTTCTTCTTAAAAACAAACAGTTCAAAAAGTTTGTTTTCAAAATTAAAAAAAAAAAAAAGGCCGGTGATCTATCTTAAAAAAAGTGGTAGGACAGTTACGAAGTACACCAAAAGAAAACAACATCTAAAATCATAAAAGTTATTCACTATTGTCTACCCCAAGAAGCAAAACAAAAAAGAAATAAAAAAAATATCGGATTAATACCCAAGGCACGACCCTAAGAACTCCCAGTAAATTGGAAGGTGATTCCACCACCGTCGACAAGAGAAATTCACATGGGACAAGGAAGACATGCCATTATGATATCCTACTCTGATGTCACATTACTCTCACATAAGCGAATGAAAAACACTGCTCTAACAAAAACCAAAATTAATATCCTTCAATCCATTTAAGGCTATCACTGGCAGCAACTAGACACTTATACAAGAATACACAATGACATTTGATCAGTACGTTTAGGGTTTTGGTCAGCCCTCACACGCATTAAAAAACGAATTTACGTTTTCTTTACTTACCCCTGTTAAAAATATTATTTATTTCGTAAAAAGGAAAAAAAAAAAAAAAATTAATGCCAAATCACAATTTCCTCGGAACACGTTTTAGACACCAATCTTCTTATTTAGGTGTACTCCAGGTTCTTTTTATGCTGGTGTTGAGTTATTTTCTTCCTCAAGGGAGGTTATAGTGCCAATGTTACTTTACTTCACTGAGCCATTTTTGTTGTTGTTGCCGAACCATGTGGTCAGGAGACCGAAGAGGAACCTTAGTCCCATGGCAAAATGTTAGAAACCAAAGAGGGGCAGAGGAGGATTTTTCTGTTGTTTTTTTTACTTTGGAGAGATTTCCATGGCTGGATTGGTTAGGTGGGAATTTCTCAAAATTCCTGCAGGACCAAGTGGGTGGGCCTCTCACATCTTTTGGTGGTTCAGTACTGCTGGGTGGGTTTCCTCAGCACTGTTCAAACAGCAAACACAAAATCTTGGAAAGATCCTACCTCATTTCCTTTGCTGGTCTGCCGCGACGCTCGTCTGTCGCACCCTTTTTTTCGCTGCCGAATCAGCATCCGTTTCGGATGAAGTTTTTTTTCCAGACTAAATAATCTCCCCTCGTTCTGTGATAGAAAAGACCACTGCAAAATAAAATAAAAGAAAGCTAAGAATTTTCAATTGGAACAGAAAATTACGAAAATCTTTCTTGCCCCTTTTCTTGAGGGAGAAAAAAAGTTATCACAATGCATTTAGCTATTTTTTTCTTTTTCAAATGAAATTAGTTTTTGGAGTCAGATAAAATGAAAGAACTGCACATATTCTCTCACTCCACCCTTCCCACAAAAAAAAAAAGTGTTCTGGAACGAGGATTTTTTTTTTCCTTTTGTAAAATTCGAGAAAATTGATCAGGTTTCCTCAAATTCACAAGGAAAAAAAAATCGCACAACGGAACACATGACTGTGATGGAATTAGGAATTAGCCTCCGATGTTTAGTGACAAAGAGTGAAAACTTTGATGAAAGGAACATGGCAGAATCACTAAATTTCTCAAATACCAGTTTTATCATCATACTATTTCATACCAATTTCAGCATAATCGTCTTAAAACTCAAGATACACACTTTTGTTCATTGAACATTTTAAATACAGACGGTTAAAACAGAAATGCAAAACATGGAAAAAGTTCATCATATTTTTTAAATTGGAAAAAAATAATAATAAGGGTTTTGATTTGTTATCTTAAAAGATAAATTTTCCTGGGCATCCAGCTTTTACAACCTGGGCATGTAAATAATTTCTGCACATAGGGCATGTAACTTTTCATATTTTTTTCAAACGCTGCATAGAAAAAAATGTCACCCCAATTTGCAAAATATAAAACAAAACACTATAATTCTAGCAAAAATTTAAGCTCCTGGAATATTTTGATGAACTCCTGGCAGTGCTGGTGATTGTGGTCTCAGCTAGGTGGGAGAAACAGGCAGACAGCTTTAAGCGAGAAATGATTTTGAAAGGTTGGAATTTACCTCATGAATGGCAACACCTACTGTAGCTGTAGTCCTAAGGAAGGGTAGGTAGTACCCAAAAAATTGATGTATAAATAATATCCTTTTATTCCTTAGTAAAAAACATATAATTTTGAGATATTTGTAGTTAGTTGAGATATCTGTAGTAGTTTGAGTCTAGGAATTGCCATGTCATTAATTATTATCAACTAAGATTATTAAAATGTTTTTGGATTATAAACTGTGCTTCAAAATAACCATTACAAATATAAATTGCTAAATGGTGTCAAGTTGTTATTATTATTATTATTGTTGTGCAGTGGCCTTTAAATTCTTATAAGCAGTTGGCTGAGATAGTGAGTGGGTTTTATTTCTGTACATATGAACATAAGGGTAAGATATTGAGAAATTTTTACCAAGCTTTAGTGCTGGGCCACTGAATTTGCCCTTCCCCACAATTTAAATTACGTAATATGTGTGGTTTCTTTTGTATCAAAGGTGGGGATTCCAGTCTTGTGCAAGACTTCAGTTCTGTGTGTTTTTGGCTTGATTCTTTTCCATCCATGGAACTAGCACTTTGTGTCTCCTGCTGTCCATTTTAAGTCAGTAATTATATGACCTTCCTCCAAGAAAAAGGTGTCACTTTGAGGTTAAGATTATCTAAATATAATGGAAGAAAATCTTTAACATAGAAAAGGATGCCTTTGATGTCTAAATACAGGCTGGACTAGTATTTCAATATGTGAAGCCAGACAGAACTGTTTTAATTGCAAACCTAGTTAGCTCTCAGGAGGATAATGGCTAATCATGTGCATCTAGTAAGAGCTTATAAAAGTAAAGCCCCACATAAGTAGAAATAGTATGGACTGCCATAGGACACATCTATGATTCCTTGCTAAATAATTTTTATAGAATACTATGACCTTTCTAGAATTACATAAAATTAAGTATTTTTTTGTGGGGTGTGCATTAAAACAAAATTTTTGTTTACATTGATTTACCAATTGAAAGTTTTTTTTTTTCAATTTGTATTTTTCCTGTGATTTTTATTATATTAATGAAAAACAATAGTTGTACCCATTTTTATGCTGCATAAGGATACTCCACCTGACGCTCATGTGAGTACTAGCAATATTCTAGCTATGGATTCTGTGTTCAAATTTGATTTTTTAAAAATGACTTAAGTGTGATTTTGGTATTAAAAATAAGCATTTTTTGTTTTGTTCCCATGTATGCAAGAATCTTTTGTGTGGCATTGTATTGTGGCTTACTTATGCAGAGTGCTGAGGAAAAATCTCATTGGCTCATATATGGAAGAAGTAAATAATGATTGAATGAATGCTTTTTTTTTTTTTTTTTTTTTTTTGTGAAAGTAAAAATGCTCTTCATTTTATGTTTGATACAGTTGAAATGTTTATAAAAAAAGAAGCTGTATGGCATACTCATAATTGAATTGTAGGATATAATTTTGCATACTTTTTAAGCCAGTTTGTTCAGTGTAGGAGATATTGTTGTGTGTCTCATTCCAGTTTTGGCACACTTGTGTCTGAGTAAACCCAAAATAATTAGTTTGTTTCAAATTATAGGATTATTTTACACAGAGCACTGTTAACATTTTAGGTTGAAAATTCATATTAATAAGAAAGGGTAATATATCCTGACAGCAATGTAGATAGAACTTACAATAGCTCTCGATACTGTCAACAGCATCTCTTATTTGTTATGCCATTGGTCAAGTCCATTGCTGCAAAAGTATGGATAAGAACTTAAGAAGCTTCTGCAAGGATTGGTAAAATGTTTTTGTAAGGCTTTCTGTTAAAAATGATTAAATTAAAGAGATCTTAATATAGTTCATAGGGCATTAGTTTGAACTGAAATGGACCCAGAGCCTCGTGCACTTGCTAATCGGCAAGCTTAAGATTTCGTGTTACTGCTGGTTAATCAGGGTCTTCTTACCAAACATGTGGAGCTTGGTGCAGCTGTTGGTAATTGTCCAGGCCATTTGATCTGCCTTACCACATTGGTGGCTACTCCTGATGTTAAATGAATGATCATGTGCCCCATATTTCCACCAGATGACAGTTCTTCAAGAATCTGTCAACTGTTTTGTATTATATATTGGAAAAGAATGTTATCCCCTGTATGCCTTAGTTATTGTGCACATTACTGAAGGTAATTGAAAAAAAAATTTGTGGGTGTGTCTTGGTTAAAGGGATATACACTGAAGTGCCAAAAAAAATTTAAGATACCTCTAATACTGCGTGTTGGTCCTCCTCGTGATTGGATAACGGCAGCAACATGATGGGGCTTGGACTCCACGAGCTCTCTGTGTTACTGTGAAGACAGTGCACACCATACTTCCCGAAGAGCTTCCCACAATTCAGTGATATTCGACGATGGAGGATTCCTGGCATTGATGGCATATTGAACATCATCCCAAATGTGTTCTGTCATTTAAATCCGGCGAATAAGAGGGCCAAGTCAGGATGCCAAACTTCACGGAATGTTCCTGTAGCCATAATCGGGCGACTGTAGATGTGTGCAAGGCACATTGTTGTGTTGAAAGAGGTTGCGCCTGTTGGAGTAGTTGCATGACATGAACAAGTGCAAATGATCCCCAAGGATGGTTACGTAACCTTCGCCGGTCAAATCGGTCTACATACCTATGAAGGGTCCTAATGCATGCCAGCTAAAAACACCCCACACCATAACAGAGCCACAGCCGGCTTGCACTGTCCCTTGTAGGCAGGCAGAATCCACTGCCTTATGTAGTTGTCGTCACACCCAGAGTCAGCCATCTGCCTAAAACAGTTTGTACCGTGATTCGTCGGGTCAGGCTAGATGTTTTGTGTCATCTTGCATCCAGTGGCGGTGTTCCTGAGCCCAGGTGAAGTGCACAGCCCTGTGTTGTCGGGTTAGCAATAGCACTTGGTTGGGCCATCGACTCAGAAACCCCTTAGAACACAGGGAACATTCCACTTACTGAATGCTGATGCTATTGCTGGCACCAGCATTAAATTTCTCTGTGATTTGCGGCAATGTTGTATGCTGGGCGGATGTTACGATGCATGCCAGACGCCGCTGCCCACGATTATCCAGGGCTTTTTTTTACGGCCGCACCATTCTCGCACTGTAAATGTTTTCACTGAGTTTGTGTAGTCCAGGTACACCTTTAAAATTGTTGACCGTGTAAATCCAAATTTTGTGGTAATTTCCTAGATGGAGTGACCCATCTCCTGGGCGCTGACTATTATACTACGTTTGAAATCGCTTAAATCCTGATAAGCTGCCATCTGAACTGCAAATACTACTACTTGAGCTTGCAGAGATGTCTGCCTCTATATACGTCATTTGCGGATACCATTTACCACATGGGTGTGGTGGCATGTAATGGAAATGGTAGCTCCCTTCTCAGTTTTTTTTGGCATCTCAGTGTACATAACTGATTGCCTTTTATTGTATCTTTATTTCTGAGGCCTTCTGATAATTGCCCACTGTGACCTTGTTAGATATGACTGTTGTTTGATCTGTTATTGGTCTTCTAGTAACAGCAGCTTTCCAAAATTGTCATTAGAACATTAGCATTATTATAATATAAGTGCAACCAGCAATCAGTTTAAAATTGGCCTGCTGCCATTCTTCACTGTTACTCCACCGTAATGACTCAAGGTCGGGGCTCCTCAAAGTGATTTACAGACAGGCACTAACTAGTTCATGAGCCACCCATCACCTTGCTCATTTGGGGGTAAGGGTAGGTATGCCAGTCCACCACATCAGGCAGTTTGACAAGCACTAACTCAGGTAATTAATAATGCCTTTGATATAATTTTAATATTTTTACTCTTATTGTGAGCTACATATCCCAGAGAACCTACTCTAAGATGAAATTTCATACCTATGCAAATATTAGAACATTGTCAGGTAGATAATATATTGAACATTGCTCATAAAAGGAAAATGTGTGTAGTATTATTGTTATAGATTTGTGTGTATAATACCACTGGGACAGATATGTCCCACCTAAAAATATCAGTGGGACACCCCCCCCCAATTGCTCCTTTGGTAGCAATTTTTTTTTTTAGTCAACATAATATCAAAACATATGTGCTTTTTCAAGCAAAAATATAATAAGATTATACATTTATAAAAAATTGGTAGTGAAAGTGTTAAATTGTAGTTTTCTAATTACAGTATGTGGTCAAACAGACAGCTTGAATTGTGGCTAATCAAAAAGCATCCTTTGTACTGATAGATCATTTTCACTTTTGGAGCCTTTTCAGTCTTACACTGATTTATTTACTTATCTCATTATGATCAATCCCATAAGCGACATAAGTTTTGATTTTTGGTACTGGTCATATATTTTTCATAATATGGAGAAAAGTTCACAACTTTGGCACTTATGTGTGCATGAAATTGTTGATGCACTTCATTTTACTGCTTACAGCCAGCACATAATGTGTACTGTTGTACATTGTGGGAAGATTTCAGCTGTATATAAAGGGCTGCTGCCCAGGTGGTGCAATGGTCAGATCTGGCTTATGACCATTTGTCCAAGATGGGACCGTGTTCGAATCCCAGTGAGGCATAGATGTTGTGTTTGTCTTGCAGCACTTGTTCTCTCCCTTCCTTGGAAGCAGTGGCCCTTAATTAGGGACGGGTGACTGCTTATAGCCCACTGAATTGCTCACGGTGGTCGTTAACCCCTCCCTCCCCCCAAAAATATGCAGGGCTGTTGCTGCATTGTTATTGCTGCGTCCAAGGGACCCATAGTTATTTTAAAAAGCAGGTACTTTGTGAGATATTCTGGGTCCTTTTTTTTAAAAAAATATAGAAAAATTGGGATAATTAATATTTATTTTTACAAATGCAAATACAAAATAAATGCAATACATACTGTCTGACATTTCAAAAGAGCATAAGGGCTCTTTGAAAATAATCTTAAAAGTTAGCAAGTTCTCAATTAAATTTTATGGTTGTCGCACTTAATGATATCGTTATAGCACTACATAGTGCATTACAAGTAAGCGTAGAACCTCAGAGCAGTTTTTATTTTGCAAACAAAATTGCAGTTTGCTTTTTTTTTTTGATGAATGTGACTGATTTAGCAAATGGAAGTTCTTGCAAAAGATATGGTCATCTAACACTTGAGCTTTTGCTCGCTTATAGTTTTTTTTTTTTTTTGCATTAGTTTTAATTCTCTTCTTACCAGAAAACCCTCTTTTTGCATCAGCAGAACTTACATGTAGAACAGAAGCTATATTTGCAAGTTTTATCAAGATGGAAATTTCTTCATATTCTTTTGCAAGGTTTTTGATATAATCTTGCATGATTAGTGAATGAAAATTCTGTTTTTGGAAATTTTTGTCTCCTTTTCCAAGCTAAATTCAAACACTTATAGGGGAAAATAACATTTAACAGCATAGCAGATCGAAGAAAGGCAAAGAGAAAAAGATATGACAATGTGAGAAATTTTTGCTCCATGTAAACTTCAGTGTTTGACCAAATTTTAGCCTTCTTTTGTAAGCTAAAATATAACAATGATAGAAGGCAGAGGGAATGTTGTGAGAAAAGGAATTAACTATTTACAGGAAAATTTTTTGCTCTTAACTTTTGTTTTCATAATTTTTTTTTACAAGCTGAAATATATACATTAATGGGAAAAGTTACTTTTAACAACAATACAAGATATTGAGAGAAAAATTTGCAACTAAGGGAGAAATTGTTAAATAGGTAAACTTCTGTTTTCAGAAATTTGTCTCCTTTTTTTACAAGGTGAAGGTACAGTCATCTACAATAAAAAAAAGAAATCACGTTTAACAGTACATGACAGAAGGAGCATCACGAGAAAAAAAAATGATTACAGGAGAAATTTCCATTTTGTTTATAGGCCCTGACTATGAGGGTCATTGCAAATGTTACCCTTCCAATGTTTTTTTAGGGAAGCATTGCCCACCCACTATTTTTTGCGCCATTTAAATGTATTTTTTGTTCTTTATGTATGGGGCTTTCAATAAATAAATAATGTGAATTGAAATATCTAAAAATCCCTCTGTTTCGTGCCCAGTCTCTTTAAATCTGCCTCTCTCAATAATTTGGTTAAGTCAGTGCCCCTGTTCCATCTGGATAACTTATGTATTCAGAAATTTTCAAAAGATGGAATTTTGTCCCCTTGATAAAAAAACTTGCCCCTATGGAATACATATGCATACACCTGCAAAAAAAAAAAAAAAAAAAAAAAAAAAAAAAATGTGTTTAAAAATATATGATCTAATCTCCAAAGTTACCCAAATGAGTTTCACCTTAAAAATGGCACATAATTGAAAAGCAAAAAATTTACAGAAGCAGTTGGGCAAAATGATTTAGATTTAAAAGTGGGAAGATTGGGGGATATGTTATTGATACATTCTTCACTTCCCCCTTTCAAGGTTTCTTTTTCTCAGCCTAGATTATAAGCAGAGTTTTTTTCTGAAGCACCATCTTTGCCATTTATGTTAACACAGTGAAATAAAATACTGTGCTGAAAATTTGTACACCCACTGGTAAAGCAGTTTTTCATGCTTGTTTTACAACACACACCGCAGAACATTTTCCTATCTTTATACTGCAGCTATTCATGAGGCCACTTCTCATTAAAAGAAAGTTTCTGAAACATTGTTTCACCCAAGTATATAAAAAAATTGCCATAAATTTGTTACACAAAAACATGATAAAATGAGAAGCAGTTTCGCCAAACACTGCAAACCACGTGGTGAATGATAGTGTTTTAGTCTCAGGGTAGCACAGCTGTCTGTTTTAGGTAAAGGTTGATCAGGGTAAAATTTTCTATTTCATTCCTTCCCCACACATCGCTCTGTTCTTCCCCCATCATGGAGTGATTTTCTTTTCTCTCTTTTTAATGGATGAAGCATTCACTCTTCCTTTTCTTCCATCCCTAATCCTCATAATTTTAACTTTCGCCAAACAGCATGTTAAAAAAAGAAAAGAGGGATAACATGTGGGCCCAAAGAATGCATTATATTTACAACTAGTGGTCTGATTTTTCATTTTGGGTGGTTTACTCGCTATAGTGTGTCAGCAGCAGCATTGCATGTATTGTGATTGTAACTATTATTTTATGGAACGCAACAGGAGAAAGGTATGGATGGCCAGGAATATGTGACCAACCATCCATGTATTTTTCCTTTCATGCTTAAAACCTGCCATTTCTTTGTATGTGTGTGGTTACTCTGTAAACCATGCTTGCTTGCCACTTCAGTGGTGGAATGGTACAAGGTGCAGGCTTCTAATTGTTCATCCAAGATGAGTCCTAGTTCTAATCCTGATGAGGCATGAATGGTGTGATTGTCTTACAGCACTGGCTCTCTCTTCTCTGGAACAGGTTCCCCTAAATTAGGTACAGACGACTGCTTATAACCAATTGAGTAGCTCATAGTAGCCATTAAACTTCCAAACAAATAACAAAAAAAAAGTTGCCAGCTTGTTCTTTTCTAGGGAATTAAACCAGATTGCTCCTGAGTTCCACAAATAATTTTTATTAATAGATTATGAGAAATAAAAGGAATGCTATTATTTTGTGGTATTAATGTGGTCAGATTATGTTGTACTGTTTTAGTTTGCCATTACAGTGGTTAAAAATTCTTTTTTGCTCATTCAGTCCCACACTAACTGAATAATTCACTAGTTCCAAGCAAATTAGGATAAAGTAAAGTTCTAATTTTGGAAATGTTGATTATACAAACTGTGACAAGCAAACAAAACACTCTTTATCTGCCCTCCCGATAGAGCCCACCCACATTTAAACATTTAACCTCAGAGGCTTTTTTTTTCACTCCCACAGTTTACCAACACCAGAAAGTAGGCAACCTTGATCGATAACTCCTTTTTCTCCCGACTCCCCCTGCAACACTTGCACTCTACATCGCAGCAGAGGTGGTTCCTGAAATAGAAATGTGAGATATCAAAGCGTGTGATGTTCAATTGCTGCACGTATACCTTATATAAAGAAAAATATGTAAAATCTCTGAGAAAATACAAACTTAAGTACCACAGCTTCAGAGAAACAAACTTTAAACAGTTGTCCCAGGTGGATAAAAAATATTTTGCTCTAGTCTGAAGATAAAAACCAATAGTTCTGGGCATTAGACTAGCCGATTTTTTAACCCCTGCATTAATTATTTTGCAATGGTCAACCAAGAACATTTGCTGTTCAGTATATTTCATAAATGTATGATAAATATCTCATACATACATATGTATCACTAAGCTGTTCTCTGAGATTCAGAGGTTAGCTCTTCAAAGAAATACAAACTGCCAGATAAATGTTTAACTGATCGATCTAGAATTTACTTACTATTGGTGTATCAAACGTCTCCATTTACAGCGATCTTAGCTCACAACTCGGGCTTCACTGACATCCATCACACGATGCACTGAAGACCTTTTGTACTTCATACTCGTAATCTTTTTCTCATGCAGACATTCCTCCTGAATTTGGTCCTCCCAAGATTTTCTAGGCCTTCCTCTATCTTTCTTTTCTGCCACTACACACACACATGCGACATATTGTAATCAGCCATGTGTAATGTAGATCTGCCATTCCAGTGTTAAGTGATTTTTCACTTATTTTTTTCTCAAACAAAAGCAAATTTTATTGTGTTTACTTGGTAGTAAGTTCAGCCAGTTGCTGTTAAGTTTCAAATACTGGTTTACATATTGAATGGTTATTAAAGTAAATCAGATTGCTAGTGTAACTAAAGCATTGCTTTATTTTTGTAGTTATTTAAATCAGAAACTCTACTAGCTATTGAATGATAATTGGGGGTATCATGTAAATTCAAATGGTAATTTATGAATCCCATTCTGGTAAGCTGGGTTTTTTATTTTTGTCATATGATAGAAGGAAAATGCTGCAGTGCCAGACACATAAAAATAATGCAAACACATTTCATCAGTTTTTTTGAGTAGACAGCTTAACTTTTGCATTTCATGTGCTTTTTTGTATGCTTACTGCAATCTCTGTCTTAGCCCCTATGATGTTGGGGATACCAAATCTGAAATCACTTTATTTTAATTCTGTTCTAGTGTTTTGCAAGTGGTGCTGCCTTCCCTAAAAGGATAAAAAAAAAGTGTAATGAAAATGTAAAAAAATTATTGTACATTTAAGTTGTTGTAGTATGAAATGTGAGATAGAGTAATGGATGCATCTGCCTTTGTGAATGATCCATGTTACTGACATGCAAACAAGGCTAACATTTACAATCTTTGTTGTGCTGTGTCTTTCTCAGCAGTCATTGCAAATGGTGTACAAAAAGGGGTGTGCATAATGGGATATTATGGCTGCAAGACATTTACCACATAATAAATCCCATTCCCCTGTGTACTCCTAGTTACCACAAAATTTCCGGAGTTTGATGTAACGTTTAATTTAAATATTGATGTTTGCAATAATTTGGGATAGGCAAGGAGGCAAACTTTTGGATCCATTCTTTGGTTACCTCTTCTCTCTTTGCCTCCTCTGTAGAATTTTCCTGTCAGGTGCCTTCTCATCAAACTTCACCATTTTTTCTCCCAGAATGCATAGTGGCACAAAACAAGGAAGTCCAGAATGTGAGAATGACAATAGTCATGCATCTGGAATGTTTAAATCTTCTATTTTTGAATTTGAGAGCAAGGGATGAGCTGAGTTTTTCTTTCTCACAATACTCTCCCTAACAATAACCTCTGACATTTCTTCCAATTGAAGCATAGTTTCATAAATTACATCTGCAAAATTCTGTGGGAAATGGCGAGATGCCGGCACATAAACCAAGCTTGTGGCAGTCCCCTGGTTTTTCTTGTGACTTGTCTTTTTATGTTCTAAAGGACTGCGAAAACTTCATGAAGCTATGCTTGACAGTTATTACCCATCAAATATCAACAATCCCCCTTTCACCCCATCCGTGCCAGAGTCGAATCTAGCCAGCAAATCGTGGGCATAGGGGAAATTGGTACCATCCAATCACAGTGATCAGAACCTTCCTAAGGATTTAGTTCCATGTAAAGTGAAGCCTGTGGACCCAAAAACATATATATGAAGATTCTGGTGTTTTTATGACAGTTCACGATGATGAGGGAGCGTGACTGTGGTTCAAGAGAGTTGCTGAGTACTGGCTGCTCATTGTAGTGGAGGACAGCAATCACAAGCTCTGAAAGCAGAGCCTTGGTTTAATGGGTAAGAGAAATCTTACTCTCACTTTCCCCCTTGGTTGCATGTTTATTTTTGGTAGAATATTCACTTCATCTAGAGTCTGAACCTTCTAAGTATGGGCACTATGACAAAGTTAAACATTAAGAATGTTTGTTTGTAAAATTATAACTATTATTTTAAATGGAATTCAGGCTAAATTAAAAACAATTTAAATTAAAGTTTGCTCATTTCCTCACTACTGTGTATTAGATTTTAATCAGCCAGTTATTCACAATAAATATATAACTTTACCTTCATGCACTTGTGTTGTTAGAATTATTAGCTTGCATCTCCATTATTTATTTTGTGCATGTTATGTGTGTAGCGTATGTTCTGTAGGCATGCTGTGTGTTCTCTACCTTTTAACTGTCATGACCCTAAATTCAGGTAGAACCCTGTTATGATTTAGGTGATACACAATGTGTAATATGTCCTCAACTTTGAGCACAGAATTCCTGTGAGAGATAAGATATCTGACTTCTGCCGCCCAGTGGTGCAGTGATGTAAACGATGGCTTCTGATCATTCATCTGAGATGGGTCCGGGTTCAAATCTCTGTGAGGCATGGATGTTGTGTTTGTCTTACGGCCCTGTCTCGCTCCCTTCCCTGGAACCAGTGGCCCTAAATTAGGGACGGGCAATTGCTTATAGCACACTGAGTTGCTCATGGTGGTCATCTCTCTCTTTCTCTCTCTGCTTGAAGCTAGAACAGAACATTTAATCTGCGAATTCACAGAAAATTTTAATCGTTCTAAAAACTTTTATGAAAATTGCTTTTATTACTATAATTTTACAAAACAAATACATTAATTATTTATGACCTTGTCCATTTAAAAGGAAGTCTTTTTCAGGGTCGGCGACCCCCCTGGATCCGCTAGTGCCCAGCAAAACAATGTGTAGGGAGCGGTACAAAGTAGGATACAGTAGTGAGTTGCTGTTATGAAGCCACTTGTCACTGGTTGTAATGCACATCTTCAGATGTATTAGCATAAGCTGTGGTGACACTGGATTAGCAGGCAGCCACCCAAACTAGTATGATGAAATGAATCCAGCTACAAGTATTTGCATTGTCTGGCTGGATGCATGTATGGCAATGACTCTTTGAATCATATTTATTGTTCTAGTTCTATGCTTCCACACACAAAAAAAAAAAAACATTTCTGGAGAAAGTTCATCTTACCCTGCAGCATTCTCCCTGGAAGACACTTCAGAGGTTACAAGAGCATCTTATTCAGCCTGCCAGAGGGATAATAAATGTCTGAAGCCATGGCCATAGGGAGTTTAAGTAGTGCAAGAACTACGTCCTTTGGATTTAGAAAAGTGCATTGTCGCAAATGGTTTAAGAGATTCATGTGCAACAATGTGACTAACCAGCTTAACAGCACCTTCGTCAGTGATGAGTCATGGTTTCTTTTGAATGAATATGTCAATAATCAGAACACTTGTATCTAGGCTGCAAAAAAGCTGCATGCATTGCATGAGGTTCCACTTCCTTCTCAGAAAGTTGGAATGTTGTGTGCCATTTCTAGACTGCAAATTATGGAGGCCAATTTTCTTGTACAACTGTTACTTTAGCTGTATACCCAGACATCATCCATTATTTTGTAGTGATGTTTGAAGAAGAGGAACATTGTTGTTGGTTCCAACAAGATGGCAATACCTGTCCCACATCAAATGAGACACTGAAAATGCTCTGATCTCAAAAAAACAAAACAAAAACCCATGGCCACATCACTCACCAGACATGACTCCTCCAGATTTTCTTAGTTGTAGGGCCATCTGAAAGACTCACTGTACCATGACAACCCTAGGATGCTGTGGAAAAACATCAGAGTCATGAGGGACATCCCAGCCAACATACTGAAAAAGAGTGTTCACCAACATGTGTTGTTGGATGAATTTGTGTTTTCAACAGAATGGTGAACAATTCCAGCATCTTTTGTGAAGGTTTTCTGATTACACGTATTAAGCATTTAAAATAAGTTGTATATCACTATATTCATGGAATAAAATTTTTTAAATCAGAGTTTTGGGAATTTTGAGTCACTCTGTTTAAAGGAGGTTCGAGCGGGTATTTTCATGTTTGTATGTGCATAACACTATAATCAGTTTTGCTTTCCTTGATTGAAATTGCAGGACTGCTTAAAAGTAGTGTTTAATAAAAGGTGAAATTTTTGAAGTTGGAGAAAATATAGCCAAGTAATGAATCTAAAAAATTTTATAGAGGGAATGAATGTGTTAGCAAACTGATTAATATTGTGTTTAGTCATTTGGGCACCAAATGAATTCTGCTTGACTTTGTTTCTTGTATTGTACAGAAGTGGTGCAAGGGCTGACAGTTCTTGAGAATAGTGCACATAATAATATCTGAAAGATATGCTGAGAGGCATAATATCTGAAAGATATGCTGTAAACCATTGGGAGATTGAAGGGAATCAGTGAGTGCTGGGTTGTTGATTTGGCACACTTCTGTTTTCTGTGACACATCAAAGAGTTTTAGGATTGAATTTGGTGTACTGGTCCAAGTGTGACAAAACTACAGGATCGGGTGAACTTCTGATTTGTATGGTGTCGAAAATTGTTTAGAAAGGAAAAAAATACCCAACTGTTCTTTTTTTAAGATGTAACAATGGAAGAATTGTTGCCTTGGAGGGAAATATTCAGGCCAAAAACAAAGGATTATAGAAGTGGAAACAGGAAGAAAATTTTGATCTCTGTGCTTACAACATAATTTGGTTTTGCATGAGTAACGAAACTTTACAAAATTGTTTTCATCAAGTTACAGTATTGTAGAGCATCCTCATTGGACTGTAGAAATGCAGATTATATTGTTGCAGTCAAGGAACAGGCAACATTGCAGCACAATTGCAAATTGTCCATTAATTCTCCATGTCATGGTGGTAATTGGTGTGGGGTTGTAATACTGTGTAAATATCTCAACGCAATAAGATACATGGAGAATGCTATTTTTAGTAAAACTTATATGGATAGGATTAGCTGTAATGAAAGGAAGATCAGCAATATACTGAAGAAAGAGAGGTGGAACTGACCCCTGGAGGTGCACTTGCATTACAGCAAAATTCATCAGAATATTTACTCACAGTAACATGTATGCTAAGACCTAAAAGGAAGCTAATTAAAATCCCAATTCAGGATCAGATTGACATCAACTTTTTTTAATCATAGACTACCATAGCAGTATTTCAGAAATGAAAAAGATAGGCATAAACATCATTTTATGTTGTGGTCTAGTAATAACACCATCTGTGGGTTGACTAAAATTTTCTTGTGTGGCTTTATACTCTCTTGCAATTTAGGAAAGTGTCAGTTTAACATTAAATTGGTATTTATTTATGTATGTTATCAGGGCTTGAAAAATACCATGCCTGGTGCAGAAAAATTATTGGCCTGGGTAGGTAAGAAGATGAGCCGGTTGCCTGACCGGGCAACTAGATTTAGAAAAAGAAATTGAAATTCTGAATTTACTATAATAAGAATAAAAAAAAAATGGCAGTTTTTGTCTGCTGTCTTTTTATTTCACTGCAAACCAAGGAATTCATATTGCTGTATACACTTCTGTGATTTTGTCTTTTGATCTGGGTACAGACATTGGGACAATATGATGTTTTGCTGCAAATATTATTTGCTGTTAGCGACAGGAGCTGAAATATGTTGATTGTACTTTTTAACCTAAAAAATGAGGCTTCTGATTTTTGTATTGAAAAATAAAATTTTCTGGACATCCTTCTTTTACTACCTGGACAAGTAAATTTTTTCTGCACATGCCCAGCTGGGCATGTAACGTTTTAGATATTTTTCAAGCCCTGATTGTATAAAATCGGATGTACTTTTGGGTCTGAAAGTACCCCCCCCCCATTAATGATTAATGCCGTGGCTTGTTAATCTATATTAGAGTACTATGCTAGTATTTTCTTTTCCAGTTTAATTCCAATATGAAATTTTATGAAACTAGCTTTTTTTTTTTTAATTTTAATTTTTTTTAATTTTTCTGTTCTTAGTTTCAAGTACTCGTATTGATTTCAGGACTTAATGGTTGGTGATGAAGCTAGCAAGCTTCGTTCTATGTTGGAAGTGGCATATCCAATGGAAAATGGAATTGTGAGAAACTGGGAAGATATGTGTCACATATGGGATTACACTTTCGGTCCTTGTAAAATGAATATTGACGCCAAAAACTGCAAAGTCCTTTTGACAGAACCACCAATGAATCCTGTTAAAAATAGAGAAAAAATGATTGAGGTAGGTTCTGGTTTTTTTGTCTTTATAATTATGAAATTATGTATATGTACAGAATATGTTGTTCATACTTACCATAATTTTACAGAAATATGCAAATAGAGGTGCATGAAGTTTGACTGGAATTTTTGGCATTAATCCAATCACTGGACAAAAATTTTGAACGAAGTTCATGCTTACGATTTTGATAAAAGTAGCAAATTCGAAATGAATTCGATGTGCTGAACACGAATATGACCGTAAAAAAGCTGAATTGGCTATGTTTTATTTGTATTGGATATGTATTTCTTTGCATATTAGATATATGTATACATAAACATATTAAATTCATTGTGTTATAATATTAAAATAAATATAATAAAATACAACATATTTATTTTATTATTTGAGATTGTATTGATTAATTTGGATTTTTTATTTCTTTATTTTATTAATTTATTTTATTATTTGAGATTGTATTGATTAATTTGGATTTTTTTATTTCTTTATTTTATTAATTTATTTTATTATTTGAGATTGTATTGATTAATTTGGATTTTTTTATTTCTTTTTATTAATTTATTTTATTTATTTAATTTGAGAATATGTACAGGAATTTATTCATGTCAATTAGTTACCTATTTATGACGTTCAAATTTGACTTGACTTTCGCTTGTATTCCACCTGAGAGGCATCTCTGAAGAGCGTCCAACAGTAGGCCGCCAGCATCGAGGTGAACCACTTTCCCTGGAATCGTTGCTCAATCACAGCTACTACATCCTTGTGGAAACGCTCACCGTGCTCATCACGGACCTTTCCGCAGTTATCCGGGGAAAGAATCCAAATGGGAATCAAGAAAGTGGATCTTTCTTGATTCCTATTTGGATTCAAGAAAGATCCATTTTCTTGAATCCAAATGACAATCAGCCAGATTTATGAAACAGAGCCAGCATGTCCTCAAGCAGATTCTTGTAATTTTTTGCCCTGACATTCCCCAGGAAGTTTGTTGACACTTGACAAAATGCATCCCACACTTGTTTTTTGTCATGCTGAAGGAGTTTCTCAAACATTTGGGTCTCTGAAGAGCTGTCTGATCTGAGAACCCACAAATACTTCCTCTTTAATTTTGGCTTTGCTGAGTCGAAATTTTTCATGCAGGTACTTGAACGCTGGTTTATTCTTGTTCATGGCTTTAACCAAGTTTTTAACAAGACCGATTTTGATGTGTAAAGGAGGCAGGATGATTTTATGCGGGTCTATCAGGGGTGGGTTCTGCACATTCATTTCTCCGGGTTTCAAACACTCCCTCGGAGGCCAATCTCTTTGTATGTAGTGCGAATCTGTAACTCTGCTGTCCCACTGACAACGAAAGCAGCAATGCTTGGTGTATCCCCGTTGAAGGCCTATCAACAGAGACACTACCTTCAGGTCAGCACAGATATGCCAGCCATACGATTTGTAATGAATCCTCTCCAACAGCTGCTTTATGTTGCCATAGGTCTCCATGTGGACCGCATATCCAAGAGGAATGGATGGAAGCTGATTCCCGCTATGCAGCAAAACCACCTTCAGACTCAATTTTGGCGAGTCTGTAAATAGCCGCCTTTCCTGTGGATCATGTGCTATTTCGAGTTCTTGCAGCAGGCCATCAACATTCCAGCAGAACACAAGGCTTTCTCCTTTTTTTTGAAAAAAGGTTCGAATTGTTGATGACAAATACAAAACGAAGTCACTAGGACATTTTGTTCCAGAATATTCCATTGTCGGAGTCTTAATTCCAGTATCTCCACTTTTGTTTTAGATAGATCCAAATTGCGAACAAGGTTAAGTTTCTCCGATGTGCTTCTGTGTGGCACAGATATTTCACCATCACATGTATATTCGTCTTCCTTACTTTCATGAACCTCTGAAGTTGACTGTTGAGGATACACATCGTGTTCCTTGTCCTCGTTTAAATTGATGACAAAATCTGTCGCAGGCTTGGGAATGGAAAGTTCTTCGCAATGCGGTATAGGTCGCACAGCAAAAGCTATGCTAGGTTAGTCTATAGTCCACTTCTTTTTCTTCATTATGCCCCCACAAACAGATGGCACCATACAAAAATAAGTCATTTACGTGATTGGTAGGCTCCCTCCAAGTCATGGGAATAGCAAAGGGCATCGCCTTTCTTTTGCCACTAAGCCACTGAAAGATTCGCACCTGTGGCAACATGTGTGCAGCCCAGCCTTTATCTTGGTTGCCTACCTTGCAGCCGAAATACAGATAAGCTTTTTTAACTACCTTAGTGATGACCTCTTTCTGTGCAGCAAATGTAACTTTCCTGCAAATATAACACAAATTATTTGCAGTATTTAACACACATACGTGGCATTGCTACTATTGATTTTGCAATGCAAGGATCACTTGTATAGGCTAGTTCTTTGAAGTAAACAGCAAAGCATGCTCCTCGACGAAGTGAAAGAAACTGACTCAGGGTGCGCCGTCACGCCTATAAAAACTAATGATTGCATCACCTGGTGTCATAAACAGGAAGTCACTGTCACTCTAGCCCCGCACGGGGATAACTGGTTTTCCAGTTATTTGGGGAGCGGTGCCCCCACGGCCCGAGCTGACCTTGTGACTGGTCAACATCTGATGTCATGCCACCGCTTGTATTTTATTTGGGTGCTGTTGGTGTTTGCAGGGACGGCTGTTCATCCAGCTGTTGGGGAGTCGCGGCCCCACGATCCCGAGCTGGTCTTGTGTCTCGCTTTTTTGTTTTTATTTATTTTCTCCACTGGCTAGTTGCCCGTGTTATATACTCTACCTAATCGCTGCCACGTTATGTACTAACACCCCGGTCTTGTGGTTTTGTTACCCTCCACCACTAACTGTTTTATATTAACCGCTCAGTTCGTAGGTTGCTGAGATTCCGTTTAGGTTCCCTTCCAGGGTTTGTCTTCCTTGGATTACTTTATTCCTTTTAGCTGGTTTGGGTGCTAGACCTACCTGCATGTTTGCCGCGTGCGGTGACCCGTGAGGCGGAAATGGGATGTCTGGCGGCTGAGGTCGCAGGAGACCGGAGAAGTGCCTCCTGTGTACCAACACTCCTCTTCGACCCCGGCTTCGCTGTAAACGGGAGGCTAGAGACTAACCCACCTCTAGTCAGAAGTCTTGTACCAAGTTGTGTACAGGGCTTTAGCGGCTTTTTTGTCGTATAGCACGGCAGGGTAAGCCCGGGGGCTGTGGGATCATGCCAAAGGCGTTGGCATGACGGTACCCGGAGGCCGAAGTGTCCGCCGAGTGCGTGTGATCACAGCCAACGGTCTATATCTGCAACGTATAAGCTCCAGAACTGTGTCCAGCGTCATTTTCTTGGCTTGCAGACCTCCAGTTCTCCCTTGTAGGGCTCGGTGGTGGGTGGAGTAGTCTGCAGACGAATCCTTCTCCTTTTTTCCATGGGTAAAACCAAAAACAAAAACTCCAAATTCAAGTCACCTGAGAAAATGATAGTTGACAACGATTCTCCCCGCACGGGGATGACTGGTTTTCCAGTTATTTGGGGAGCGGCGCCCCCACGGCCCGAGCTAACCTTGTGACGGTTTCTATTGCCTCTGCGGCTTTGACGATTACATCACCGAAGGGACAGCTGTTCATCCAGCTGATGGGGGATGGCGTCCCCACGGCCCGAGCCAATTTTCTCTTATTGTTTTGCTGTTTTCGTCTTTCGTTCATATAGTGACATGTACCCGCCTCAGTTGTAGGCTGCTGAGGTTGTGATGAGGCGCCAGTTCCGGGTTTTGTTCCTCGTTCTCTTCCCTGTCTTTTCTCTTTTATGTTACTTTTCTGTTTTTTCCGGAGCTGGTTAGCTTAGACCTACCTGCATGTTTGCCGTGTGCGGTGACCCGTACAGGTGGAAAAGGGGATGCTGGAGGCTGAGGTATCTGGGGGCCGGGTTGTAGTTGTCTCCAGATGCCAATACTCCTCTTTGCCCTCTGCTTCACCCTAAACGGGAGGCTGGGAGCTAACCCACTCCTGGTCAGGAAGTCTGTGGCCGAGTTGCGTCCAGACTTCTAGCGGCTTGTCGTTCTGTTCGGCTGGGTGAGTTTGGGGGTAGGGTGGGCATGCCAAAGGGGTGTTCTCCTGGCACGGGAAAGTCTGGGTGCACGCTGAGCGTGTGTCTGCCCTACCAACTTGCTATATCCGCTGCCTATCCCTAGAGCCGTGTCCTGCGTCCTCTTGGGCTTGCGGACCTCCGGCTCTCCCTCGTTGGGCTCGGTAGTGGGTGGGGAGGTCGGCGGATGAATCTTTTCTATTCTTCATGGCAAACAAAAGTGTTTCCCATGCTGTACCTTTGAAACGCCGTGTGGAGGATGGGTCGCCCTCCTCCACTAAGAAACTACTCAGTTCCAACTGCAATGCTCTGTTTCTTTTGATTCATTCTGTTGATCCAGCACAATCCCTCAGTTCGAAGAGTCCTTTCTGGATTAATAAGGCTCTTCAGGCCGTTGCGGGCTCACCAAAGAGTGTTAAGAAGCTCCCGTCAGGGGATCTTCTTGTGGAGACTTCAAATCCTCGCCACAGTGCCACCTTGCTGGAGACAACCGTTCTGCTGGACGTTCCAGTCCAAATATCTCCCCATGGTTACCTCAATTCCTCTCGCGGTGTTATCAACTCCCGCGACCTGCTGGAATGCAGCGATGAGGAATTGCTGGAAGAACTTGGGGAAAACATGTCACTGGGGTTCGCCGCATTCTTTTCCGGCGGGATGGGAAGTCTATTCCCTCCCGGAACATCGTGTTGACATTTGACTCCCCTACCCTGCCAACTTCCATCAAGGCGGGGTACTTGCGGCTCGATGTTCGACCATACATTCCGAACCCCTTGAGATGTTTCAAGTGCCAGCATTACGGTCACTCCCAGCAGTCTTGCCGTAATGTAGCGAAGTGTGGACGCTGTGGGTCGCCAGAACACTCTTTGGCGGACTGCTCCGCTGAGGCGGATCACTGTGTCAACTGCGAGGGATCTCACCCGGCTTCTTCTAAGCAGTGCCCAAAGTGGATCGAGGAGCAGGCTATCCAACGCCTGAAGACGACAGAACATCTGTCTTATCCTGAAGCCAGACGGCGGATAGCTCCTCTACCAATAGGCCGGCGCTCCTATGCATCGGTTGTGGTCCAGAAGGCTACTGTTGCGGTGCAGACTGAAGTGACCATCCCAGCGCGGTGTCCTTATGATTTTGAGGACATCGTTGCTGCCGGATTGGAGGCACTGAAGTCTTGCCGCATTGAATCCAAGGCGCCATCAACATCGACGCCTAAAACATCCTCTGTGCAGAAAACATCCTCTGCCAGCACTGGGACCCAGTCCCAGAGCACAACTAAGAAGAAGCCGGGAAAGGTGAAACCAGGATCCTCCCCCTCGAAACAGAGCAGGGTAAAACCACAACTACCCCCGGTAGCGCAGCCCTGTGTGAGTAAGCACAGCCCTGTGTTGCCTCCGGACATTGCAGATAGTCAGGAGCTGATGGACGACTCGGAGACATTCTGGTCGTCTGTCATTTTCGTTTTTCATCCTTTTCTTTTTCATAATAGCTATGCTCATTCAGTGGAATTGCCGAGGTCTGCGACCACGAATTGATGATCTGAAAGGTTTACTGTCTTCGCACACACCTGTGTGCGTTTGCCTCCAGGAGACAAAGCTTCGAGCAACGGACACTTTTCCGCTACGGAGATATTCAATTTTCCGCAAGGATCACGAGGACGGTGTTATCGCCTGCGGAGGAGTGGCCGTTGTTGTTCCTCATGGTATTCCTGTCACTGCAGTTGCCCTTCGGACGACTTTGCAGGCAGTGGCAGTGAGGCTATCTGTGAACACTCTGTGCACGGTGTGTACCATCTACATACCGCCATATGAAGCTGTAAGCCTCTCGGATCTGGAAGATTTAGTTGACCAGCTGCCGCCTCCTTTCTTCATCTTAGGAGATTTCAATGCACACAATCCGTTGTGGGGTTCTACCGCTCGTGACTCCAGGGGCCGTGTTGTTGAGTCCCTTCTCTCCAACACGTCCCTCTGTCTCCACAACACCGGGGCAGTCACTTATTTTTATGAACCCACCCGCTCGTACTCAGCCATTGATCTGTCCTTGAGTTCGCCATCCTTCTATCCTGACTGGTCCTGGAGCGTGTCTGCTGATCCCCTTGGCAGTGATCACTTTCCCATCTTTCTCCGTCTAGCAGGTGACGGGTACCGTCATCCTACTCGCCCTGCTAGATGGGCTATCGATCGTGCCAAGTGGGACCCCTTCACGGCTTCAGCGACCATTTCTCCAGACATGGTGACCTCGGGTACGATCGATGAAGCTGTTGCGGCGGTTACGGATTGTATTGTGCAAGCGGCAGAACCTACCATCCCCAAGACGTCGACTAAACTTCCACGCTGCCCGCGACCTTGGTGGAATTCCACTTGCAAGGTGGCTCGTCAGGCCCAACATCGGGCTTGGGGTAGGTTTCGTCGGTACCCCACCGACGCGAACCTACTTGCTTTCAAGAGAGCCAAATCTTACGCGCGTTTGGTACGTCGTCGTAGCCAACGGGAATCTTGGATACGTTACGTATCCGGGATTAACACCACTACCAGCTCTAAGATCGTTTGGGACAGGATCCGCAAGATTCGGGGTAAGTACCCTTCTGGGGAAATCTCCATTCTTGAGAGTGGTGGAGGAACGGTTGCTGACGCTCAGGGTATTGCTGACTGTCTGGGCACCGCATTTTCTTCGGTGTCCAGCAGCCGCAATTACGCTGCTTCGTTCCGGCAGGTACAGCCGCGGCTTGAACGGTCTAAGGTTTCCTTTGGACCGTTTTCCGCTGCCGATTATAACAGCCCGCTGACTGCCGTCGAACTGAAGATTGCCCTGAAACGGTCTGGCCGAACATCTGTCGGACCGGATAACATCCATTATGAAATGCTGAAGCACCTTTCTCCGTCCTCTCTTGAATGTCTGCTGGTCCTGTTTAACAGGATCTGGCACGAGCGTGACTTTCCCGAATCTTGGCGCACTGCCATTGTCGTTCCTGTTCTCAAACCTGGTAAAGATCCCGCTAACCCTTTGAACTACCGACCAATTGCTATGACGAGCTGCCTTTGCAAAGTACTAGAGCGCATTATCAATTTTCGTTTGGTTTTTTATTTGGAATCACGTCACCTTCTTTCACCTCATCAGAGTGGATTTCGGAAATTCCGTTCCACCTCCGATCATCATCTTCGCCTTGAGACATCTGTCCGGGAGGCGTTTGTCCGGCGTCAGCACATGGTCTCCGTGTTCTTCGACATGGAAAAAGCTTACGATCGAACCTGGAGATACTGCATTCTCCGTGATCTGCGTGACTGCGGATTGCGGGGAAATTTGCCAACCTTCATTGCCGGATTTCTCCAGAACCGGATGTTCCGTGTGCGCGTCGGATCGACCCTCTCTGCGTTATACCCACAAGAGCAGGGTGTCCCTCAAGGCTCCATTCTTTTTGTGACATTGTTCATCCTTCGTGTAAATCATATTTTCACTCTACTTCCTCCGTCGGTTCGTGGCTCCATGTACGTGGATGATCTGCAGATCTCTTGCGCATCTGTCAACATGCGCACTATTGAGTGGCAGCTGCAGTCGGCCATTAATAAGATCTCTACCTGGGCCTCCCACAATGGATTTGGCTTCTCGACCCAGAAGACCGTTTGCGTGCATTTTTGCCGCAAACGGGGCCTTCACCCAGACCCCAGCCTCCGTCTGGAGTGTTCTACCATCCCTGTGGTGTCAGAAGTCAAGTTCCTTGGGCTAACATTTGACCGGGCACTCACCTTCCGACCTCACATCCAGTCTTTAAAGGTGAAGTGCACGAAGTCATTGAGTATCCTGAAGGTCCTCTCTCGAACATCTTGGGGGCTGACAGGTGCTCAATGCTTCGCATTTACCATTCTCTGATTCGGTCAAAGTTAGACTTCGGATGCATTACGTACGGTTCAGCACGTCCATCGGTTTTAAAGCCTTTGGACCCCGTCCATCACCAGGCATTGCGGCTATGTACTGGTGCTTTCCGTACCTCTCCCGTGCATAGCCTGTATGCGGAGGCTCATGAGCCGCCGTTATGCATCCGTCGTAAGCAGCTGTCTCTTCAGTTTTACACAAAACTGAAATCTCTTCCTGATCATCCACGGCATGGTTCCATCTTCCAACCGGACTGTGTCCGCTTATTTTCCGACCGCCCCTCCTGTGTTCCGACGTTCGGGATTCGGATGTCTGCCATAGTGTGCGATGCTGGTCTCAACTTGTCCAGGATTGGTTTGACCACCCTTTTTAACCAACCTCCTTGGCATCCCGTTCAAGCAACGGCTGACCTTTCTCTTTGTGTGTGGCCAAAGTCTTCCACTCCTGCTCTGGTGTACCAGCAGCTCTTTGCTGAAATACAGTCTGTCTACCCGGATTTCGTGCCTGTGTTCACCGATGGCTCGAAATCCAGGGATGTCGTTGGATCCGCTTTTGTGTGTGGCGATGCCTCACATGCTGAGAGGCTTCCGCCTGAATCCACCATCTTTTCGGCAGAGATGCGTGCGGTACACCTTGCTTTGTGCCACATACAGTCTCGATCACATCGTCGCGCTATGGTTTGCTCTGATTCCTAGTCCTTCATCGAAGTTTTATCTTCTCCAGAGGACACGGACTCACCTGTCATCCGTGATGTCCATCGTCTTCTTGGAACTTTGGAGGGTGTTGGCTTCTTGGTCCGATTCTGTTGGGTTCCTGACCATGTTGGGATCCGGGGTAACGAGCTGGCAGATCTCTCTGCCAGGTCTGTTTCCTCCATGTCGCCAGCTCGGCTGCCACTGTCTTTCCGAGATTATCGGCCGTTGATCCGGAAATTTGTTATGGATGAGTGGCAGTCCCTGTGGTCTCAGCAGGGCAGCAATAAACTCTATGCCATCAAACCACAGATCGGACTATGGAAGTCTAGTTTGCGGAAGAACCGTCGTGAGGAAGTTGTTCTTGCGCGTCTCCACATTGGGCACTGTCGTTTTACTCACCGCTTTTTGCTGTGTGGCGAGAGTGTCCCGGTGTGTGAGGCGTGCAACTGTCGTCTCACTGTCCTTCATGTTTTGTGTACTTGTGTTCGGTTTTGTGGTCATCGTTTTCGTCATTTTCACTCTCATCTGTTAGACGAAGGAGCAGCTACGCTGCAAACCATTATTGGCGAAGCCTGCAACATGAAAGCAGTGTTTTCGTTTTTACAAGATATTGACTTTTTTAAACTTATCTAGCTTTTAACTTGTTCACTATCATATTTCATTTTTACCACATCAGCTTGTTTTTAACTTTGTGTACGTTTTTTATTGATTTAGTTTTGTTTTTATGTCTTTTGTATGGCGCTCTTTGGCCAACCATGGCCCTTGCGCCATTAACATCAATTAACCAACCAATCACTGTCACTCTAGACGTAGCACAGGAAGATGCAATAACTTCTCAGTATGGGGTAGACCAAGGGATGATGAAATTGAGGCAAAAATTTGTAACCTTGTATTATAATAATAATAAATAAATTTATTACTTAATATAAATTATAATAAGATTCTTAATCTCATTATTCAGTGCATTACATTACTGGAGAGCACCCCAATATCTACGAAAAGAGAGCCAATAAATTTTTTTTATGGCAATATTCATGTTCAGCACGCTAAATTGATAGAGGATTGCACACTTTCACTTCAGAAGCAATTCCATTGTTGTGCAGTGTTATATGATTTCAACAGAAAAAAAAAAACAGCTGCCAAGTTGCAGAAAAAACTGATTTTGGTGATAGTATATTATAAAGTAGCTCATTGTAAAACAAAAATGTTTTACACCAGAAACACTAACATATTTTTCACCATTAATTCTGCTGTGAAATGGTGCACTAGTTAGGTAATGCATGAAATTTGAAGTATCTTAACATACAAACAAAAGATGTAAATATGCATGATGCTATCTTGAATTAAGCACAGAATCAGTTGTGTTGGGCAAAATGGATGATTTGGGGGAACCCCCCCCTCTCTCTCTCTGTGCAAAAAAAAAAAGTGCATGTGAGCGTCATGTTTCATTTGCACATACAGAGCCAAGCAAGCATCAGGATCTGAGTTCCCTTGATGTGTGCATGGCCCATCTTATTTGGACCACACTGTAGCTTCAGCTTGGAACACTTAAGAAAAAATGTTTTTTTTTCCTGCATTAATCATGCTGTGTATTGTGTGTATTGTTTAAAAAAAATTTCCTTTTATAAAGCTGATACTTGAGGTTTCTCTTTACAATTTTTTTTCCAACTATTTCTTGACAAACCAGTCTGTACCCATGGAAAAAAAAAAAAAAAGTTGAAATTTGTGAAATATAAAGCTTGTATCCACTCTTTGGTAATGAGACATAGGGTTTGCATGGCCTATGGAATCCTTTGAAAAGTCCTGAAATTTGATTTTTTTTTTCCTGGCCTGGGAAGCCCTTGATTTTCCATATTTTTGTGAAAGATCCTGGAATAGTTATGGAGTTCTTTCTTGCCATGAACATAAAAAGCGATTGAAAAACTTGGGTGTTTCCATTTGAATGTAGAAGTCTGGTTTGTTCCTGAATCTAGTCATGCTCTTCCATCACAAGTATTTGTGATTACTGTTCCGTTATTATGATGAGATAGAGAGGCAAGGATTCTGTCACTTTGTTCTAGCCCAGTGTCGTGGCTGCTTGTGATGTCATATATCATTTCCTTCCACTTGCATGGAGTGCGGGGAGATGTCGTCTTTTTCATTACATGGGGCTCTGCAGTGCAATGGAGGTGTATGTTTGAGTGCCATATTTTAAGTGTCCTTGGTTTGAATGACAACAGTGGTTTCCAGTTGGAGTCACAACGGCATGTATTTAAACCTTCCTGTGAGCCTGCGATGGTAATCCTTCTTCCATCCACTTGCTTCACTGAAAGGGATTGCTATCTGGCCTCCCTGCAGCTACTGCACAAGGCCAGTCTCTTGAATGACTTCAGTCTGGTGCTTGTGTGTTGCTTGCCCGCAGTTGTACAGATTCATGGAAGTAAATGACCTGCAGTCAGTGCTTGCGCATACCTACCAACTGTTTAAGATATATCTGTAACATTTATAAAAATGGTGTGTGCTTCACAGATTTACAGATAGTTTGTATTTACTTTGAATTTTCAGGTTAAATTATGGTAATTCTGAAAAACTATGGAGTATTACTTTTTGTTTACTTTATAAAACAAATTACAGATTTTAGCTATTTTTTTATTCGCCATGTAATTTTTATTGGATATTTTAGCAGTTCCGGAAAGTTTGTAGGTAGGGACAAAGGGTTGTATTGAAATATTGAAAAGATTTGTGGGGAGTGAAAATGAAGTGTTGAATGGTCCGGAAGAACAGCCTTGCTTTAATGCTTTCAGAGAAAATGGACCACTCTCTCTGGCAGCAAGCCAACAAGGAAAATGTAACTTTCTTAGTAAAGAGAGAAGCTTGCGTACCTTTATAAACCATTCAAACTATGGCAGTGTTATCTACACCATTATATGAGATCAAGATTCCCATTTCAGTGGATGACGTTTTGATACATTATATTGTACCTACACAGATTTTCTTCTTTAATGCAATGTCTCTTGTCTTGTAACATGTTTTTAAATTTAGGAAAGGATCATTTGGCATCAACACTGTTTGTGGGTACTGACAGACAATGGATGGCAACTTTTTATGTAGCTTAGGAAAACAACTTTTTTTTTAAAATTGATGCTTTTCATCTTCAAAAAAAAAAAATATATATATATATTCTAATTTTTTTTCATAACAAGTGGATAGAGCTCTTTTTGCAGCGATTTGATTGCAGTCTTGTCTCTTGCTAAGGAGACTGATGCAATGTCTGACATTTTATTATATATTTCATGTGCAGAAATTTGCTATTTTTCAAATAAAGTGAGCTGTCCAGAAATATATGGCACATGAACCTCAACTTGCTTCAGACTTTTTTTTTAAAAGTCCCTATCTTGACAGTACCCAATAATTTTATCTAGAATACAACAACTACTGTTTGTCTTTTTCTTTTTCAAAAAACTCTGTGTAGTCGTCTAAATGTGTGCAGTGAAATAGCAGAGCCCCAAACTGGCTTATACTTAGTTTGCACAAATACTGGTGGTAAGCAAGGTATTTTGCCCTTCTCTTGCAAAAATAGTCGAAAATGTCCTTTACAGGAGGGTCAAGCTGTGAAGGCACGTTTAACAGCAACTACTAAAGAGTTAACATTTTCAAATTCATTCTGCAAAATTTCACCCAAAAGATTTAAAAGATGCTCATTGCAGGTGATTTGAACATTATTCAAAAATCTGGCTTTCTGGCTCTTTCCCCAGTCTTTAGACATGAAGATGCATTGTCTGTCACAAAAACTGTTATATTAGCAAAAGGTATTTCATACTTATTAACTCACTGACTGCTTTAAGGTTTATGGATTCCAAAGTGATGCTCTTGAGGAAGATTGCATTCAAAGAGGTTTCAGCATTCGTTTCAGTTGATGGTACAGCAAGAATATTAAAAAAATGTACCTATCTTCAAAATCGGTTATTTTGTCTGCCACGATGCTTACACCAGATACTGATTAAAAAAAAATCTTTCACTTTTGCTTGTGAATGTCATATATTTTTGGCAAATGACATTTACGCATCTAATTTGCGTTTGGGATAACACCAATATCTTTCAACGAATTTGCCAAGTAATTTTTTGATGTAGGGTTATCCAGTTTGGAAAGAGGCATGTTAGCTGCACAAAAGGCACCAGTTAATTTCGAAAGTTCCATTGAGCAAAGATGTTCTTGTTTAGTTCTTTTCTCAATTAATTCATCAACACATTTATACATTAATTTCGATGAACTATTTGAACACAACTTTATTTATTTTTTATGCAGCTTACTTGCTAAATTCTTTTCACAACTGTCCTTTTTTGAAAAATCCACTGCCATGTTGCAACACAAACAGAACAATAGATTTCTGTTCACATGAAATGGGCCCTTGCTGTACTGCTTGCATCTTTGGGATGCACTAATTTTACTCACATGGCTCATTCTCAAAATTAACAAACTGTATCTAGAAACTTTATAAACTAAATACTCGCACGGAAGTACAAAAGTTTTCTAAGCCAAGCGTCTGCGAAACTCGAGCACTCTTTTCTGTGAGCTGCTTTTCTCAGCTAAAACTACTAATACAACTAACATCCAGTTTACTAGTGCGGCAAGTTGCCAAGGTCATTCAACAGTAGCAGGGGGTGGAAATCACGAAAGACCACATGTGCATTCTTCAGCAGAGTGCATGTGACTGGAATTACCTGTCAAACCTGTTCGATAAGTCTTTTCGTAATGAACAAAGTAAATTCTTATGCAGACAGTATTAAAATTATTTAAATATGAAAAAAAATATCTAAAAATTGCAATAAAAATTAGACAGAAATAGGAAAACTGAAATTTGCTGATATATTTTATATTCATGAAATTACAGAAAACCCCTTAAAATTCGCAAAAAAAAAAAATTGTGGAAATTCATGTTGTAAAACAGTTACTAGCCTAATTGTGACACTATAATTAGCCAAAAAAAAAAAAAAAAAAACATGTACCTTCCTAAAATTTTGCTTAAATCCGTTGTTTTAAAGCTTTTTAAAATAGCTTGAAATTTTTATTTTGGGATTTCATTTGTGAAATGTTGGACGAGGTCTATAATTAAATTTTTTGTGGCTAATTTAAAAAGTATTACCTCCTTTAGCCCGAATTACAGCACATGTGGTTTGGCATAGATTCTACAAGGTGTTGAAGACCGTCCTTTCACTAGCTCAGATTTAACAGAAAAGGACTTTGCTCTCGAATCTGTTTTTTTGTAACATGCCCCATACATTCTCAATGGGATTTAGATTTGGGTTTTGTGGTGGCCACATATACAGGGAAGATGGTGGAAGTTGCTGTCATACTCACTGTGCCACTGATGAACACATCTTGTGTGACGGACAGTAACATAGTCACCCATAAAACAACTGTCACCTACTGGATAAAAAGTCAGTATTGCAGGATGGTTAAATTTAATAGCTATATGTGATACATATCAGCTGAATTAAATACTGTTTCACACGTTAGTAGTCTTTCTGACATCGGGTCAACATTCCCCTGAACTAGGGTTAAAGACTTACACTATTTTCAAAAGGGTAACTTACCTTTCTTGGATGGCTGCTTTGGAATGTACAGCTGCTATGTAGCCTCTTATTATTATTTTTTTTTATGGCTGTTTATCCGAGTCATCATTGTGATATAATTACACTTCACGTACTTAACTATTTGTGAAGTCATAATGGTAACAGATGAAGAAATTCCGTATCGATGGATAGTAGTCAATATTCACCAAGAGTGAATGTCTGAGGCCATTTGACAAAATACAACATGGGTATAATAAAAGAAGGTAAAACCAATTAAAAAAGATAAGAAAAATCACCAAAGCACAAATAGTCGTAAGTCAGATGAAATATACGAAGTCCTAAAAATGTATTTTGTCGAATGACCTAAGACATTCACTCTTGGTAAATATTGCCTACTATCCATTGATACAGAATTTCTCCATCTGTTACCATAATGACTTCACAAATAGTTAAGTACGTGAAGTGTAATTATATCGCAATGATGACGCTGATAAACAGCCATAAAGACAATAAGAGGCTACATTGCAGCCGCACATTCCGAAGCAGCCATCCAAGTAAGGTAAGTTACCCTTTTGAAAATAGTGAGAGTCTTTAACCCTAGTTCAGGGGAATGTTGACCTGATGTCAGAAATACTACAACCGTGTGAAACAGTATTTAATTCAGCTGATATGTATTGTATATAGTTAAGTTTAATCTTCAAGTCACATACCTTTTATTGTTTGAGTCCACAATATATGGACAAGAATATATGAAGATTGCAAGATTACTTGATTGACAGCTATGTTCAAATAATCCTTGGAAGACACCCAACCTCGTAGCAATATCAGGGGACCCACTCCACACCAACAGAATGTGTCCCATGCCATGACATGACCTCCAGAACTTTGGATTGTGTTTACAAGGCAAGCTGGGTCCATTACTTTATGGGACTTCTGTGAAACTTTGCCTACCATTGGTATAGAACGAGGTGTACCACAACTCATCGGACCACAAGTGTTCCATCACGATGTTCCTGACACCACTACCGATGTACTTTCTTGTTCTTCGCAGAAGTCAGTGGTTTCTTTATAGACCTATGGCTGCCAATACTGATCCTCTTCAATTTTCTTTGCATGGTTCTCTGAAATATGGGTCGGGAACAGCCTTCATTGAATGCTTCGGTCTATTGCTGCAGGCAATAAGTCCTGTTTCTCTGTACAAGCAGTCTCTGAAGTCGGCGATCTTGTTCCTGGTATATTGTTGCTGTTCCACTTAGACAAGCAATGCAGGTTATTTTTTTCACTGATTGATTAAAGACATGGGATATATCTCGCCTTTTGAGAAACCAGTCTGTTTTCAAAATCGTCGCTGCAGCCAGACGGGCAACCGCAGTAAGTCCTTTGTTTTTCAAATTATGATCAACACTACTGATGATTACTGAGGAGCAGCAGTCTTAAATAGTTGCCTGGAACACGTGGTGATGCACATGACCACGTACTTTGCATATTCACTGCGTAAGTGTTGTTTACGTTCATCGCATAAAGGTTTTTAAGTCAGTGGTCGGTGTGTGTAGTTTATGTAAAATTTTTTGGCCAATTTCTTAAAGGATTTGCAAAGATATGTTTTATATTGTATTAATACTTCTGCAGGAAATGCCTGCTGTTTTTTGGAATATGAAATGGACAGCATCACTGTGTCTGTGTGTCTTTTGTCATCTTTATATTGATATATGGTAATGCTTTCACTGATAGGTCTATTCACAAGTGAACAAGCTTAACGGAACACTATTGTTTGCTTTGGTGTACTTCAACATGTGCTGTTTGTGCTGTAGTTTGTGGGAAATAGGTGGTAAAAAATACTTTTTCAAGCATTCAATAATGCATATTCTGAGGACTTTTTATGTATTTTAAAATCAGACAGGAATTAAATTTGCATTCTGTAGTGTATGCTAGTGTGATATTGCCATATTACATGGTGGGAGGTGGAACATTGTTCACCTAAAGCGAGCAAAACAAACTTGACGTGTCAAACAGGCCAAATTTTTGGATTTACCCCAAAGATTTATGGTTATTGTGCTGAACATTTTTTCTTCTTTTTTTCCAAGTACATTAGTGCCATGTAGGTATTGCCTAAAAAATTTCAAAGGGAAGATAAGTGACCCAAAAACCAACCATGCCTGTATATTCTGATTTGACTGATCACAACATCACTCACTCCTATATTCCAGACCCCCTCTGCCTGCAGCCTAACTTTAAAGACTGTAAAAACGCTGTAGGATTAGGATTGGTTGTAGCTGCTAACAAAAGAGAGCAAGAAAAAGAGTGTGAGAGAACACAGCCTCAAATAAAACATGAAAATGCATTTTTTAAAGGTATTCTAACATGTTAGTACAAAGATTTATGGTCAGAATCTCTGTTAAGGTAAAAAGTTGGTTCAATCACTGTAATTTCAGTTATGAATGGAATTTTTTTTTGTATATATAGCCTGATGATAGCATACTAATGAGATAATTATTTATCCATTGCATTTTAATCACTGTAAGCATGAAATATTGTGAAATTTCTTAACTGTAGCATATGAAATCGATTAAAATAAATATTTTATTTGCATAATAAATTGGATTTTAATTGATATGTTCAATACATTCAATCAATATGTTCAATACATGAGTAAATCAAGCCAAGGGGGGAAAAGTAAAAACTGATAAGAATTGATTTGTGTGTATGAAATGTGTCTGAGTTCTTGTGACGTAGTATGGTTCCTATAGTTCTGCTGTTATTGCATGCATGTCCTTGCACTTTCCTTAAGTCTTCAATGCTGTGGAAAAATTGTTCCATATTATTATTGTGTTAGCTCCAAATTGCTTCATATGAATTTTATACAGATCAGTTTTGCCACTTCATCAAAGATGTAATGCATGCAGAAAAACATACTGTAACAGCAGAGCTGCAAGGCCCATAGGACTTCGTGAGAATTTCTCATGGCTCTGTAATATCACCATTTCATTGATGAAAATGTTGATGTGTTGGTGGCAGCATTCATATTTTAAAGGTGTTACTCTCCTTATTATTCATCTGCATCAATATTTTTGTGAATGGTATGCTGACTTGTAATGGCAGATTTCAAAGATGTCACCACATGATATCATTGTAAGATGTGCTCCCACCACCTAGTCTACCAGCAGCAAGTGGCATTCCATGTCAGGTCCTGAGGTTATATAGGACACTCTGTGAAGTCTCTATATTAATGCATGCACTGTGATACATAGGCATGTAGTACAGAGGAGAGAAGTTGTTGGTATCGTGCACGTTTACTGCTGACCCATTAAAAGTGCAACACCAGGAAGATTGCATCCCAGGGGCTCGAAAGTTGGTAGAAGGGCAGAACATGGGTGCACATTAGAGATGAGTTCAGGCTCAATTTTAGGAGCCTGGCCCGCTTTCTTTGATTACATGTGTTTGCTGGGCCCGGGCCCGGATTCTTGGAGAATTTGCTTATCAAGGCTTGCATTTATGCATTATACACTGGCCAAAGATATGTCCCAAGCAAGGATTAGTTTAAAAAGTTAAATTCAGTTAATCCACTTCACAATATTAATATGTTTTTAGAAATACTACGCATAAAGCCAAATGTTCTAAAATGTGGATTTGAAAATACATAAATAATCAATGTGCCCTTCGACGTATCAGGGGAATCAGTAATTTTGGTAAAAGCTGAAGAAAAGAAAATCGTTTAGAAACAAAAAATGCCATTCATTATTTCTTTTTGATTTCTAAATTTACTTTTATTTTGAATACATTGCATTATAAAAGGCACAACACCATACAGACAGTTGCAAGTGTTTGAAATTTTGACTCTAGAAAACTAATCTTTGCAATATAATTTACATATATGCTAATTGGTAAAGGTAGTTTAGAGTGATGTAGTAGAATATAAAAAAAAGCATGTAGGGAAATTTCCAAACTTAAAAAAAAGAGCATAAAAGCATTCCAGACCAGATTATTCTGCATTTTGTAACATTAACAAAGCTTTGCACTTAATAGTATAATAATCACAATATTATCATATGTTAGTGTAGTTTCCAGATCAAGTTCATCATGAAAAGAGAGAGAGAGAGAGAATTGCATCTAATGCCTCAGCGCTTCAACTTGATTTTCTTTTCTCTAAAACTCGACCTGCTGCACTAAAAACCAACGTCACCCCAAAAATTGCGGGAGTGAGGAAATTTTGAAAAATAAATAACAATACTTCTAGCTGCATAATTTTGGAAATTAATACATCATTTTAAAGATAAGATTCTTGATTTTTAATAAAATACAAAAAATGGGAATGTGATTTTTTCCCAGTTTTTTTATACCAGACCTCCTTAAACTAATCCTTGCTTGGGCCATAGCTTTGGACAATGCATAATGCAAGTCTTGCTAAGCAAAATTTGTCTTGCAATGGCAGCTAGCTTAGGAAATTGAAAATCCTTCCACCATGGTTACAAATCCACAATGTAATTCAACCGGGCTCGGAATTACACGTGTTGAATTAATTACAGTAATGAAATTCAAGATGTGTAATTCCGAGCCTGGGCCCGGGTTTTTCGATAGTTAATGAATTCTGAGCCCGGGCCCGAGCTCATCTCTAGTGCACATGTAAATGAATAACTGTGCAGCACATATGGAAATCATGTGGGACGGTAACACCCCCTGGAAGTCATGTAAGAGGGGTGAGCAAGGAGCCAGTGTTAAGCACTCGAAGTGTGTTTTCTTGCCTTTCCTGGCCACGGACAGCTGCAGCATGCCCCGTCGAAGACAATGGCAGCCCTACCAGCAGGTTTCCAACTTTGATTGCAGGAGAATTGTGGCTTATTGGGATTGCAGTTATAACTCCGAGACATTGGTGCTCATGTGGGATGGCATGCGGCCACAGTGACGAGAATATGGTGTCAGTGGGTAGTGGAGGAACAAACACACCAACGTGCGGGATTTCAATGGCCCCTTCACACCACTGAACGAGAGGACTGCCATCTGGTGTGCGTGGCTCTAACGAATCATACAGCCACACTCCACTGCAGCTCAACAGTTCAGGTGTGTGGCACAACACCCACAGTCTCTGCATAGACAGTGATGTCTGCAGCAGTGGGGCATTTTTGCGTGGCTCCCATTGCTTCAGCTACTTTTGACGGTACAACACCGGTGTCTGCAATGGTGCCAAGAATGTCGCTCATGGAGGAGCAAATGGCAAGGCATTGTGTTTTCTGACAAATCCCGCTTCAGTTTGCAGCACCATGAATCCGTGTCTGGCAGTACCATGGTGACCGGCTGAGCGAGTCCTGCATTATGCTGCACCATACTTGCCTTGCACCCAGTATTATGGTATGGGGTTCCATTCGATTCCACTCCTGCACTTACCTCGTCTGCCTTACCGGTACATTGAACAGCCATCGTTACATCACTGAGGTATTGGAGCCTGTTGTACCATATCTTCAGGGACAGTCTGGTGCCATTTACCAACAGGATAATGCGTGACGGCATGTGGCACATAACGTCCAAGACTTCCTGGATCGCCACCATGTGCCAAGTCTTCCTTGACCTGTGCAGTTCTTGGATATGTTGCCTATTGAACACGTGTGGTCCACGATTGCTGGATGACTGGCACGCCAGTGACCACGCCCGACTACAATGGAGAAACTGTGGCATCGAATTGAAGCTGCGTGAACGGACATTTTGCAAACACACATCAAACGTCTCTTTCTTTCGATGCCGGGCTGTGTAGCAGCTGTAATTGCCGCCCATGGTGGCTACACCAGATACTGATTGTTATTTGTTCCCCTCGTTTCACTGTTCTACATCTGTAATCAATTCACCCTTGTATCACCTGCTTTCTATACAAAGAATATGGCTTTGATATCTGTCTTTCGTGGTGTTACTCTTTTAATGGCCAGCAGTGTACTTTGTTTTGTTTGTTGTAGAAATGCAAGCAAGCATCTTAAGGTTTAGATTAATCAGAATGTCCCATCTCTACTAATGTTTATTGTTATGTCATTCATGGCCTACTACCTCAAATCAAATTCAAGGTGCTATACAAAGGATGGACTTGAAACAGCCTGGTTTGACCTCTGGATCAGTTAGCAGTTAAAAGTGACAAGGTATTTTTCTAGAGAGCAGCTGTAAACCAAAACAAAAGAAACATTTAATCACTTAAATACAACTTTAAAATTAAAGGATACATATTACTTGCTGTTTTGCTATACAAATTCAGCAAGTAATACGTATGTGAATCAGTATGCCTCTCAAAGCTATTGAGTTTGGAAAAAACACAATTTCCTTTCCACTGTGGGGGATAATATGTATCTAAAACTTTCCTCAAAATGTAAACATCACAGTTGTTTCTGACCTAGAACAAACTTATTACCTTTGCAATATGTGAACAAGTAATCCGATTCCTGGTTTCTGGATTTCAAAAAACGCAAAGAGGCACTTTGTATCGTACACTGTGATTCCCATCACAAAAACTAAAGTCTCTTCCAGTTGTCACAAGAACATTTTATCAGCCTTGTTGCTTTTTTCTCAGCTGCCTTCACTATTATCACACGTGACCAGTTCTCAGCTTCGATGACTCCAAATGCACTAATGAAATTTCACACAAATAATAAACACACTTAGCCATATGAATCTTTCCTACACCTCATAAGACCTGTAACAATACTTCTTTGTCAACAGCCGCAAAGCTTGACTTCTAACAAAACATTATTGAAATGCCAGCAAAACACTTTAAATGACTTCTCGAACCTTTGTTTTTGCACACAGAAATAAAAAGGAATTATTTACCTTGGTACCAATACATAATTTTTCCATTTTCAGTTAACGTATCCTAAATGCCCCAAAACATTACCCCACTTTGCAAAATATAAAACAATGTTGTGATTCTAGCAAAAAATTGAGCTACTGAAAAACTCTTGGAATTTATTTTCTGTAAATATGTGCAAATGCTCTGCAACACATCTTAATATGTTGGATTATTAGATATTCACGAAGTAAGGTTATCAGTCTGGAGTTGAAAAACAGTAAACCAACAAAACAAAAAAAGGAATTTTACTAGGAAATTTTTTTCATTTAAATTGCAAATTTTCGGAGAAAACTCTTCTCCTTCTTCAGGCTGTCTTGTTGTTGTCACTTATTCCTGTCACTATCACGGTTACGGTTAACCTTGACGGTTTAGGTTATTTTTCAACAAATCCTGCCAGATGTTTGGCAGGGAAAATCCTTTGCAGTCATTGATGATGGAATTTTGATTTTTCTCAATCTCTATTCTTTCTTTCAGCTTTCTTTTTGAAAATTGCTTTGGAAACTGATGACTTTAAGGGAATTCCAATCCATGCTGTGCCCAGTTTCTCTAACATGCCTATCTAATCCAGTCTTGTTGGAGCAATTTTTTATAGCTGCTTTATGCTCTGCTATACGAGTTTCTAGTCTGCGACCTGTTTCACCTGTGTAAGATAGTCCACAACTACAATTTACTTCATAGACTACTCCTTGCATTTTTAAATTATCTTCTCTTTGAACTATTTTAGGGAAAATTTTTTTAACTTTGTTCTCTAAACTTGGAGCTAGCCTAATATTGTACTTCTTACTAATTCTCTTTAAAGACTCAAATAAACCTTTGTGATAAGAAATTTTTCTAGTGAATTTTACTTGTTGCTTTTGCGGGTTCTTCGTACCATTAAAATTCAGAAGCTTCTCAATTTCTTCTTTAGGATAGTTATTCTCTGCAAGTATGACTTTAAGTTCTTCTTTATGGGCTTCTTTTTTATCTGCAGTAGAAACTATTTTATTAATTTTTTCTAAAAACTGACTTGCTACATTTTTCTTAATAGAAACTGGATGATAGGAATTGAAATCCAGTAGTCTATTAGTATTCATTGGTTTTTTATACCAACTAGTGAGGAATTTTTCATCTTCATAATAGATAGTAATATCTAAGAAGTTAATTCTTCTTTCTTTTTGAAGTTCAATAGTGAACTTAAGGGAATCATCTAATTCATTGAATGAGTCTAGAATTCTTTCTGGAACAATTTCTGAGCTATCTATTATAAATAAGATGTCATCCATGTATCTGCTATATAAGCAGAAGTATGTGGGTTGTACTAATATCTTTTCTTCTAGTTTTCCCACATAATAGTTAGCTGAGAGTGGGGAGCCCATAGCTAGCGCCGATTTTTGAATGAAAAATGTTTTTCCAAATTGAAAGTAATTGTTTTGCAAAGAGAAGGTAAGCATTTCAAAAATTCCAACTAATATGTTTTTTTTTTTCTTTGTTGTGAAAAACTATTAGGTCTGCCAAGTCTTCCGCTATAAAGTCTATTAGTTGATCTATATTAATGTGAGTATACATAGACACTATGTCTAAACTACCGATAATAGGAGAATCTGATTTAGGAAGAAGTTCTAGTTTTTCTTTTAGCTGCATTGAGTTTTTAATCAAGTTAGGTGGCTCTTTTAAAAGATTCTGAAGGTGGGACTTTAAAAAATAGTTTAGATTTGAAAGAATAGAGTTTTTTGAGTCTATTATTGGTCTAATAGGTTGGTGTTCTTTATGCAGTTTGACTATTCCATATATTTGAGGTAATCTGAACTGTAATTTTGAGAATTGTTTATAGTTTTCTGGAAGCTGGTTTTTCTTTTTTTGAAGTGAAATAAGCTGAGAGACTTTTTTAATCAAATCTGGTAGTGGGGTTTCTTTTACTTCTTCATACATAGGCATTTTTAGTTCTTCTTCCACCATTTTTAGATAATCTTTCTTATCCATTATAGTAATCAACTTACTTTTGTCTGTTTTCACAGCAACTACACTTTCATTTTTTCTGAAATCTTTAAGAGCTTTTAATTGACTATTATCAAATTTTTTTTGAGGTTTCCTTACTTGCTTCTGGAATTTTGTAAGGCTATTGTAGTAATCTTTTCTGAGGAGGTCTGCTTTAATTTGGTCCTCTTTTTTTAAAGTGCTGCAGATGCTTTCCAATTCAATTACCAATTTTTCTGTATTTATTTTTTCTTTGGATAGATTGAAATTACTTCCTTTATTTATCACTTGTAATAATTCTTGGCTAACTCCAGTAGCAGTGTTGTCCTTTACATGACTAAGAACTGCATTTTCTTTGTTTTTACTGGAATAGGTTTTCTTCAAAAATTTCTTTAAGGTTCAGCTTTTTAACAAATTTCTTATTTTTGTTTCTTATTCCAATTTTTAGCCAGTCATCCAATTCTGCTTTTACTCTATCCCTTAAGATTCCAGAAAATTTCTTTTCATTTTCTACTTTTACTTTTTTATAATGAGCAACATTTTTATATTTTGCTTCAATACTTCTTTTTAACGTTTTTTTCTCTATTTTTCTTACGAAGTTGGCTGAAAGTAAATCTTTAAATGGTTTTCTAAGTCTAAATGAATTTGGAATAAAGTTATTTACCTTGCAATTTTTCAGGAACTTGATTTGAACTATGGATCTTTCTATCTTCAATGTAGCATGTTGAACTTTCTTGATTGCTTGCCAAGTATCTGACCCATACTCTGTTCTAATTCTTTGAATAAAGCTCATGTTGAGAAATGGCTTCCTAGTTTCTTAATTCAATTACTAATCTAAAGCAACTATTATGGGAATTTTACTAGGAAATTTTTTCATTGTTCGCAGACTAGAAACTCGTATAGCAGAGCATAAAGCAGCTATAAAAAATTGCTCCAACAAGACTGGATTAGATAGGCATGTTAGAGAAACTGGGCACAGCATGGATTGGAATTCCCTTAAAGTCATCAGTTTCCAAAGCAATTTTCAAAAAAGAAAGCTGAAAGAAGGAATAGAGATTGAGAAAAATCAAAATTCCATCATTAATGACTGCAAAGGATTTTCCCTGCCTAACATCTGGCAGGATTTGTTGAAAAATAACCTAAACCGTCAAGGTTAACCGTAACCGTGATAGTGACAGGAATAAGTGACAACAACAAGACAGCCTGAAGAAAGAGAAGAGTTTTCTCCGAAAATTTGCAATTTAAATGAAAAAATTTCTTAGTAAAATTCCCATAATAGTTGCTTTAGATTAGTAATTGAATTGAGAAACTAGGAAGCCATTTCTCAACATGAGCTTTATTCAAAGAAAAAAAAAAGGTATTAACTCACTTTCATGGAGAAATCATGTGTGATAACAGTATCAGTTCAAATATCTCAAAATTAATGTAATTAGCACAGATAACCACATAACTGTTTAGTATCTTGGTGGTACCATCTGTACATGTCAAATACCACATCTTAAATGCTGTAAATGTGTGACATTTGTTATCACATCTATTATTGTCATGTGGTTTAATATTTGCCACTTTGACTTATGTGCTGGAAAAATCTGAGAATCACCTGCACAGTGCCCTTAGATGTGATATTGTGTAATATGATGATATATTAGGGTGTATACACTGTTGTTAGAAAGATTAGTCTTTTTTAATTTTTTTTTTTAATTTTCCAATTAAAAAAACGCAATTTTTTTTTTTTTTTTTTTTTTTTTTTTTTTTTTAAATATATGGCTTCCTTGAGGTCCTGATATTATTCCCATGGATGGGAGCATTGTTACATGTTGAGAATTGCTGATTTAAGGGTAATGCGGGAAACTCATGCAGTGGTACCTGAAAATAATAGAAATATGGGGTATAGATTTTTCAGTTTGGTGGCCATGCTTTCTTTTCTTCACAAATTTTTAATACCATTCTGCCACTTTTACTATGGCATTATTTTGATTTAAGAAGTTCCGAAATATTTACGTTTTGCTTATTAAACAAGTATATGAAGTTTGAGGAATTTTCCCAGTTTAAATGTAGGCTCTTTATATTGTTTATTAGTATTTTTCAGTTATTAATCAAGTTTTTGAGAAATTGTTTTTTTCTCTCTCACAATAGGTTATGTTCGAGAAATACCAATTTGCTGGTACATACATTGCAATTCAAGCAGTTTTGACGCTCTATGCCCAAGGTATGACCTCAAGAGCAAAGTGAATATTTGTTTATGTATAAGGAGGTACAATTTGAAAGCAAGTGAAAGAAGTCCTAATTTTCTGCTTATTCATTGCTTTTTATGCCTGTATTTTAAGTTAGTATGTTGTTTCGAAAGAAACATTACTTGCCATAACATCAATTCCTGTTTGTACAAGATTTGTGTAGAAGAACAGGTGCAACAACTAAAGGAGAAAGAAGTAGTATGCTAATAGACCAATTTTATATTGAACAAACATGTTGGTATATTAACATAATTTGTTATTAAACTTAAAGAAATTTTCAGAAGTATTTATTTCTGCTATTCGGGTCATATAGAAATTTTCAGAAGTATTTATTTTTGCTTGTAAAAAATTACTCTTGCGGAGCAAAGAAAGTTAACATCTCTTGCATAAAATCATTGCCATGGCTATTTTGTTTAACAATAGATGCTGCTTATTGTGCCTGCAATTTTGAATGCTGGCTACCGGCTCTCCTGTAAGTTCTTTACCAGTGGTGTATTATTTTCTAATACCCGACGAAGGGTGAAACTATTGGTCTTCAATGCACCCATGTCTGATAATTTCTGTCAGTTGAAGAATAACGCTTTTGAAATACTAGTTATAATATGTGAATTTTTCAACAGCTTGAATGAAAAGGAAAATATGACTATAAATAACTTGAATCACTTATTCCAATCCACAGCAAGGACCTTGCTCATGAAATAGTGATTGGTATGTGCAATTGCAATAAATACAATTTGGAACATGAAAATATTCATCAACTTCTGTTACTCATGTCACTGATAGCTTTGCTTTCAATGAAAGAACTACAACAATGTTCTAAATAAGTTTAAACAGTTGAAGATATGATTAAATGCAACTCACGTGGTAGAAGGCTGAACTTGACATCCATGCTAAACGAATGTTAAGGCTTCATCCAGTTGTTTTCAGTGATGTAAATGGTAACCAAAGTGCGTAAAAGACAAAAGGAATGATAACAAAAGTTGTAAAAAAAAAAATGAAGTGCCATTTGAAAGAACGAAAAGTGTCCTTTTTTTCAACTTGTATCATTCCTTTTGCTTTTTATGCACTCTGGTTACCATTTACATCAGTAAAAACAACATGGATGAAGCCCATACATGAGATTCTTCCGCGGATTTGTGGAATTCCGCTTTTTTTTGTCATCATTTGGGTTATCTCAAGATCGATGCAAAACTAAAGAGAAATTTTGAAGGATTTGTTTGGGGGGGGGGTCGTTTTTGGGTCTGAGGGATGGTATTTTGTTTTTCAAAACTTTCGAAACCAGAAGTTAAAGGAGTAAAAATTTCCCCCGTAATCACTATTTCTTTTTCTCGCAATGTTTCTTTTGCGCAGTATTATTGTTAAATGTAATTTTATTCCATAAATATTTGCATTTCAGCTTGGAAATGGAAGAAAAATTCCGAAAACGGAAGTTGGCGCAAAAGTTTCCCTGTGATATTCAGGCACGAGATTCTTCAGGGGATTCGAAGAATTCCGCCTTTTCCATCGTCATTTCGATGGTTCTCGTGATTGCTCCTGAAATTTGGGAGTGATGGGTGGTGGTAATGTGATGGTGGTTAGGTTGTTTTCCGATGGTGGGCGGAATTCCAACTTTCAGAAACGGAAGTTTGACGGAGTGAAGGTTACTCCCATAATCGTAACCCTTTTTTCTTCTCTAGATCGATGCAAAACTAAAGAGAAATTTTGAAGGATTTGTTGGAGGAAGGAGTCGTTTTTAGGTCTGGGGGATGGTATTTTGTTTTTCAAAACTTTCGAAAGCAGAAGTTAGAGGAGTAAAAATTTCCCCCGTAATCATGATTTCTTTTTCTCGTGATGTTTCTTTTGCGCAGTATTATTGTTAAATGTAATTTTATTCCATAAATATTTGCATTTCAGCTTGAAAATGGAAGAAAAATTCTGAAAACGGAAGTTGGCACAAAAATTTCCCTGTGATATTCAGGCACAAGATTCTTCAGTGGATTCGAAGAATTCTGCCTTTTCCATCATCATTTCGATGGTTCTCGTGATCGCTCCTGAAATTTGGGAGGGATGGGTGGTGGTAATGATGGTGGTGGGGTTGTTTTCCGGCAGTGGGCGGAATTCCGACTTTCAAAACTTTCAGAAACGGAAGTTTGACGGAGTGAAGGTTACTCCCGTAATCGTAACCCTTTTTTCTTGCGATGTTTCTTCTACCCAGTAGTGTTAAATATAATTTTATTCCAAAAATGCTTGTTTTGCAGCTTCAAAATGGAGAAAAACTTTAATAAAACGGAATTCGGACAGAGCGTAGATTTTGCCGGTAGTTGTAATTTTTTTTTCTCCGCGATGTTACATTTATCCTGTGTTGCTGTTAAATGTAAAAAAAAAAATATATATATATATATATATATATTGAGTACAGTGATGTGCTCCAGCTTAATATTTAAATAATAAATTTCAGTGAACAATTTTGTCTTGCTCACGCAGCTTTATATTCAAGCTGTTTTGCAGCACATTCTTATTTTTCACCCATGCGGTTAAAAAGTTCAGCTTTTTTTTTTCCTTTGTCAGTCTCATGTATGGAAGCCTTAATGTTTGTTTAGTGTGGATATCAAGTTTAGCCTTTCACCAGGTGAGTTGCATTTAATCATATCTTTAACAGTTTAAACTTTTATTTAGAACATCATTGTAGTTCCTCCATCGAACACAAAGCTATCATTGACACTAGTAACAGAAGTCGATGAACAAAACATGGCCATGCTTGTCTATCAAGAATTTCTGTGTATGAGTTTACGAGCAAGCTTGAATAACAACAGTATTTATGCTACATATTGGAGTTTGTTTCCTGTCCTCAGAGTTATATTCATTTTATCAATTTCTAAGTAACAAGTGTATATCTTGATAGTAATTTAGCTACATTTTTTCTTCCTAATCCCTCCAGGTTTAGTCTTATTGAGCTGGGGAGCAAAAGCAGAAATATTAGCCTGACAACTTGAAAAGTGTATTGAATATGTAATGATCACTTAATTGTTATAGTTACTACTTGCAAGATACATTGGAAGCCGGATATAACTTGGCCGGTTATACTGCAGAATTGTATATAGCGTGGGTGCGATTGTGTCCCCCAAACAAAATACTTACACAGACAAATACATACATACTCTGATTCGGATATACTGCGGTTATCGCCTTATCCCCATATACTCATATTATAACAGGCTTCCACTGTATTATTGCCTTCAGTGTTTTTCAATTGCTATTAATTTTGTTCTGTAGGATATTACTTATACAGAGGCTGTGCACAAAATTTTTAGCTGCTGCTAAATGTGTTGTCTGCCGACAATGAAGCAACTAGTTAGGAAGCAAGCATTTGTATTGGCCCTTAGCGGACACCGTGGCCACCTACTCAAACCAGATTTTGCTCACATGGCAGGAGAATGAAACACAATTGACCTCATTTGGCAAGCTATAATGGAGACGCTGAGAAGTGATTTTCGTGCAGTGATTTTCTATGATTTTAAAAAAGGTTTAGGTTCACAGTAGTGTTTCGAATTGCTATTAAATATCTTTCCAGAGTCTGCTCCGACCAGACCTTATCAGGATGGATTTTTTTCTGTAGACTTATATTGGTTTATGTAACAAGTTGTTCCAGGTATCAGGATTTTGCAAGAACACATTACAGGTGCAATAGTTATCCCACACATGTTGAAAAATGTGTGCCTTAACAGTGAATGTCATTTAGACATTTTATGTGCTACTATGGGTGCACATGTAGAAGTTTTATTAAGCTCATTAAATATGTATAAAAACTTTGTATGCTTATCTACTTCAGTCAGTGGCGGCTCGTGGTTGGAAAAATAGGTGAAGAGGTACAAGAGCAGTATGAAAATATATCTACTGTCTACAATGAAAATCCCTTAATAAGGACTTATTTTTTTTATATTAAATCAGTTTTTTCTTCCTTTCAAAGCTGCAGATTTGTTGATTATGTCGTCATAAGATGGTTAGATGGTTGTTTCTTCGTGAGCATCAATAAAATGTCTTCCTGAATAGAAATATTTGCCAGAGAAGCAAGTCTATCTTGGGAACTAGTGTTTCTTGTGCAAATTTGTATTCTTTTAAGAAAACTTCTTTCCACTGGCACACTTGTAGATGGAATTGTTAAACTGAGGAAAACCAATTTATCACGAAGAAACAACCATCTTCTGTAAAAATGTCTTTGTCTCCGTGAAACACTCGAAGGAGTTCTTGAGTCAATATATTCCTTAATTTTTCATCGGCATATACAAGACTCAGTTCATTTTTAAGGCGCTGTGTTTAGTAAATATGTTTCCGTAAAAATGTAGATTTTCAAGAGCGCGAGAGGGAAAGCATGCATTAAATTATTCGAATTTGGTTGTGTCAGCAAGTCAGACAAATTGAAGTTTCTTACAGTCTTGAAATCTTATATCCATTTCCATAAGAATGTGGTCCAAACTTTTAAAATAAAATTGTTTATAATTTTGAAAAATTGTTTCCTGTGTAAGAGCAGCATATTCCTTTGCTTTTGCTAGCTTTTCCAAACTGTGCTTCAAATAACTCATCGTTCTTTTTATGGCTCAAAATTTCACGAGTTTTTTTTGTTTTTTTTTTAATTTGAGTTACACAGTAGTTTATGTTTAGTTATTTTTTTCTTCAAAAGTTCGAATAATAGATCGGTGGAGCCAAAAATGTAAATTCGAAAGTGTTAATATCATTCAAAAACCCCTTGGCAAGATGAATTGATTTTTTTGTCTGATTATTCGCTATTTGTCAGAAATCCGAACACTTCCTTCAATTTATTCCAATCTTCAACAACTACACTTACTAATTTTGAAGTGGAGAACCATCGAGTTTCTGCTATGGTTGGTCTGCATCTTGCGGTTTTGCCGCCCCGGTGGTGCAGTGGTCTAAGAGATGGCCTCTGATCATTCGTCCGAACGGGGTCCTGGTTCGAATCCCGGTGAGGCGTGGATGTTGTGTTTGTCTTACGGCACTGGCTCTCTCCCTTCCCTGGAACCATGACCCTAAATTAAGGATGGGCGACTGCTTATAGCCCATTGAGTTGCTCATGGTAGTCGTTAAACCTCCAATCAATCAGTCAATCATCTTGCGGTTGTTGATATGTGTATAAGACCGCTTCGCAGAATGGTGAACAAACGAAGCAATTCCACTGAGGCTTGCAAAAAGTATTCGACACTTAAAAATTTTAGAAAAACTCTGGTGTAATACAAGATTCAAACGATGAACTAAGCAATGAACAAAAACAGCTTGAGAAGCTTTATCCTTGACTTTTTTTCTGTAGCCCATTTAAGTGTCCAGACATTATACTTGCCCCATCGTAACATTGTCCTATTTATTTGTGTTGGTAATCAGACTGTTCCAAAATTTTGTCTAGCATTTTGTATAAAGCTCCTGACGTTCTATCTTCATTCACATCATGGAAACCCAAAAATCCCTCAACCAAATACACCTTCCGAATCAACAATCAAAAATTATTTAATTTTTGACGTGATCGTTTATATATTTAGAAATACATTCAATTAATTCATTTTGAATAGTTTTTTTATCCTTTCGTATTGATTTTCAATTTCTAAAGAACTTCTTCATATCAACAATGAAAGTAATTCAATGAAATTTCCACGATTTATCGAGCCCATGCTTTCGTCATGGCCATGGAATGCTAGTTCTTGTTTGCTCAAATACAGTATAGACTAATACTGCATCAATCACTGTCTGCAGGAAAAGTCTATTTAAACGAACGGTTTCGTTAAAATGCGTTTTCAAAAGCCTAGCATTTTCCTTCAGGGTATCGGCAATGGTGTTTTGAATTTTTTCAAAATTCCTTAACATTAATCCGCATTTCAGGTGTTAGCTAGAATCTCGATGTTTATGAAGTGACCGTGTTACGCTTAATAAATCTGAGAATCCGTCCTTATTCCACGGCGAATGTTTATTACTAAAAAGTAAGCAGGGCCAAAAAAAAAAAAAATTAACACCCGCTCCACCGTGATCTCACACGACTTTACGCTCAAAAACTGAAAGATGCAGAGGTAAGGCGCGTGCAGCTGAAACACTTCACTTGAGCGAGCAGATTGGGGGAGTGTGACGTCACGGTTACCATGGCATGACGTTACGGTTACCATGGCAACTCGGCCGAAAAATGCAGACTTCCAAGCATTCTCATTTCGGCGTTTCACTTGCGCTGTTTTGCGTGTAAGGATTTGTTTTCCGTATTGAGCGCGCCATGTGAATTAATATCTATTCAAAATTTTGAGTATTTTGGAACTGAATAAAGGCAAAAAAGAATATATTATAAAAAATACTGAATAAAACTTTATTTTGAGTAAAATAGGTGAAGAGGCACTTTACCTACTTCACCTGAGAAGCCGCCACTGACTTCAGTTTAAAATTGTGTTTAATTGCCAGTGTTTATTTAAAAGTTATCACATGTTTAAATCAGAATAATCATTTTTGGTTGCCCTGTATATTGATTGTTGTACATATACTGATCAGCCAAAACATTAAAGCCACCTACGTAATATGATGTAGGTCCTCCTCTCGCCTATCTCACCCGATGAGGCAGAGATTCCACGAGATGTTGGTAGGTGTATCTTGATATTTGGTACCATGACTGTAACAAAATATCCCACAGTTACTGTAAATTATGTGACTGGGGCGATGCTGCTCTTACCCGTTTCTCCCACTCAAACCACAAACGCTCGACAGGATTCATGTCGGGCAAATTTGGGGCCATGGCATTAAATGGAATTCTTCTTCTTGGAACCATTCCTGAACCTCCTTCGCAGTGTGGCATGGAGCATTGTCTTTTGAAAGACTCCATCTCTGCCAGGGAATACAGTCACCATAAAGGGGTGTACTTGGTCAGCCACGATGTTCAGATACATGACAGCTGTCAGAGTTCGCTCTACAAAGATAATGGGTCCAAGTGTTCCCCAAGAAAATATTGCCCAGACCATCACACTCCCTTCAGCTGCCTGGATCCGTATCACAGTGCATCCAGGTGAGAAGACTTCCTTGGATATACATCGCACACGAGCTCGTCCGTCGACATGGTATAAAAATGGGATTCGTCTGACCTTGAGACCCTCTTCCAGTCTTCTATGGTCCAATGTTGATGATTACGTGCCCACTGCAAACATTGACGACGGTGAACGGCTGTGAGTGTAGACACACGAATGGGTCTGCGGCGGCGGAGACCCATATCCAAGATCGTACGATGAACTGTGTGTTTGGACACATTGGGCCTTTTACCACAATTAAAATTATGGGTAATGTCAGCCACAGTAGCCCTCCTGTTGCTGTGGACAAGACGAGATAGCCTGCACTGACCTATGGCATCAATGAGGCGTGGCCTGCTCATGCTTTGGTGATGGCTCGAAGTGTCACCTGTTTTAGACCATCTTTGATAGGTACTAACTACTGCATAGCATGAGTAGCCTACAAGTGTCACTATTTCGGAGGTGCTCTTTTCAAGGTGTCTTGCCGTAATGAACTGGCCTTTGTCGAAATCAGATAAATCCTTTGCTTTTCCCATGTTCAGACGAAACAAAATATTGACTGAGAGAGCTTTGATCCAGGTGTTATATATATCATTAGCGACCTGGCATGTGACGCTGATTGGCTGCACTCACACATATTTGCATAATGCAGAGGTAGTTTTAATGTTTTGGCTGATCGTTGAATATTCCTTTGCTGCTGCAATAATTCATAGCTGAATGGTGGCTGCCTCTTCTTGACCAGCATCTTCCACCATTAGCAGCCCATCTGCATGGGGGAAGACCCCCTGCAGCTTCACAAGAGAGAAGAAGAGGTACAACATTAAATGATTTGAAAGGTTGGAATTTATCTCACGAATGGCAATACCTACTATAGCTGTACTGAGGAAGGGTAGGGGTGCTACTCGAAAATTCGACATATTTATTCCTTAGAAAAAGCCCATAATTTGGAGATATTTATAAAGCATTTTTAAAGTAGCTGAAGCAGCTTCAGTTGCTATTCAGTAATCACAAGGTAACAAATCAAAATATTAATTATATTTAAAATCCACTTGCAGGCTGTATTCATTTCATACTGCTGTCATATGAACATGTCATGAGTTTGGCCCTCCCCCTGCACTTACATTGCAGACTTATTTCAAAAATGTCATATATTAAGCAGAAAGTTTTTGGCCCCATTGTTGTGCAAACAAGTGTCCACATTTTTGTATCACACAGTATACACGCAAATGCTTGATTTATAAAAACTGATGTATTGTGCCTATAAATTCACCATACATCACTTAACCTGTATTTTAGGGTTGCTAACAGGTGTTGTAGTTGATTCTGGCGATGGAGTTACTCATATTTGCCCTGTTTACGAGGGGTACGCTTTATCACACTTGACTCGCCGCCTCGATATAGCAGGAAGAGATATCACTAGATATTTAATTAAAGTGAGTTCTATTTGCTAATTCGTTTTAATGAAATTTTACAAAATAAAAGTGTTATTTTATTGTGCTTTTTTTCCTGCAGAAAGTAGCTTTTGAGAAGAGGGATGTCAACCTTGCTTGTTCTTTGTGATGTGTTGTAATTTCAAAATGTTGTGGAAAATTCTTTATAATCAGTATAGCACTCTCACTTACAGTAGAATGGCCAGATTCCAAAAGTTGAAAGAATGAAACTAATATGTTAAAATAATGCTGGTCTTTGTTTCAGGAATGAGTGAAAATAAGGTGTTTTTCATATAATTATAGTAATGCTAGTGTTCAAATGGGCACTAAAAGTGGTCACAGTTGATTTTGTTTTTTCTTGCTCAGGAAATAGTCCATATTACGCAAGAATTCCCAATATCTTCCATGTCTGCTTCCAAGAATTTTGCATCTCAAAAATATTCCTGGCTGTATGCAGAAATCATGAAAATAGTCATATAATTAAATAAAATAATTTTTATGTGCAGAATTTCTGCATTCCAGATAATAACGGTATATGACTTGTATTGTTCCTGAAATTGTCCTGAAATTTTTATTTTTTGTCATTCCTATCCCTTAGGGTGGTCCAAAAAACTTTTGTTTTAAATTTTTTAGTCTTAACCTCAAATACTTGTACTCATGTTAAAAAGAAGCCTCCAAGAAAAAAAAAATCAGCTGAATTAAGTAATATTAAAGGTAGCTCAAGATGATTTTATATTTCATACTATAGTAAATAACAAAAACTGTAGTACATTTGTTTGTTTTTAATACCTCTAAAATATATTACAATATGTTCCTAGTTTTTATACCTTAAAAAACAAGAAAACTGAGCAATGGTAGTATAACACACAAGAATAACCATATGCAAACAATTTTTTAAAATCACATATTTTGATCAAGTGTATTTTTTGGCGCCTCTAAATTTTTTTCCTGTGTGTTTCTACAACCTGTAATAAAAATTGTTTCTGTTCTTCGTCTTTAGTAATAAGTTTGTTGTACTCTAAGATAAGAGCCACTCCTCTTTCTGCACAATCATTTACTACCCTTAAACATTTCACTTTTTTTTTCTCCTTCACGATGTGATTCAAAGTCTTTCCATTCTAACGGGGATGAATGTAAAAAAATTCTATGTTCAGTGCTCTGAATATCCGCCAAGAATTTTTCTTAATGAAATTATGTACTGACTTTTCATGAACTTCACCAATATCTTTTTCGCATAAACTTTTGGAAGTGTTAGCTGCATCTACTGTTTTATTCTTTTCCACTTTAAACAACTCATCAACCATTAAAACCTTATCTTCATTGCTTACCTTTGAACTGAAAAGGCTGAACATTACTAAATCACCATTTAAGTACCACAGACACCTTTTCATTGCTTTACTTACAGCTTCTGCGATTTCTTTGAATTAATTTTTTACTAAATCTAATTGTTTTAGAAATTCTAAGTCCATGAATGGTGTGTCAGTTGCATTCATGCAGGAAAACCAAGCTTTCAGGCAAAACAGACTCCTGAAATCATTAAATTGTTTCAACCCTTTAACTTCTGTTGTTGTGAGCTTGAACATACACATGGATCTTTAAACAGTAAATAATTTTAGCCATCCACTTTGCATGATGAAATGCTCCTGGGGCTGCAAAATTTACCCCTAGTGGCGTCACTTCTCCCAGATAAATCAAAGTCAGTTCCAAGAACTCCCTGTAGTCGTTCCTCGGCATTTTTCAATTTTCCGAAAGTTCTATGGTTTCTTCGTGACATTTGAAAAAACATTTATCTATAAGGTCCTAATGACTTTAAAATCTCTTGAATACAAACATACAAGGTCCACTAGGTGGTCCAAATTCTACACTGAACACATCGCCAATAATAATCTCATAAATATGGTGCCTGCAAACCAAACTGAGAAGATGTCTTCCCATCTTCTGTTCTAAAATTTTACATGCACCCTTGTGTTACTTAATGTAGTATCAAAGCACATTCCTTGAATTTCATTTGTAATCTCCTAATCGTAAGTGTATTGAATACTGCTTTTGCCATTCCTGACTTGTACCAACTGAAAGTTTTGTACGCCAAGTAATTTCTCTACAACATTGCCAGTGACAAGAATAGGAAGGTGATCAACTTCATTCTTTCCTCTAGAACTATTGATTAACAATTTCCCATCCCAATGGACTACAAACAAACCATCAGATTTGAAGCTTTGTTTCAATTCTGTTGATAACTTCTGTTGTAACAACAGAAATATGCTCTTTGTCTGCGAAGTGTGCTTCTTGAAATCATAATATCACTAACTTGTAATCCAAGTGTTTGGCTGTAGCTGCAATTGAAAATTTGGCATTTCAATCTGGTATTTTTGCTTTGTCCAATGCAGCCATCATATTAGGTGAACGAAGTTTAAGCTTTTTGCGACCCTCTGATGTCTTTAGTGAAGATTTAATAATAAAACTGATAGGTTTCATCTTCACTTTCTATGGATGAGCTTGAACTTCATCTTCTCAACATCGGCACTTCACAAGGAAAAAGGCCCAGTTGGGTTCTTGTTCCTGCTATCTAATTGTAATTTTTCATATCGCTTTCTGTTGTGTGAGCGTTTTTCTTTATTCTCAAAATTTCTGTTAATCGACAACATACAATCCTGGAGTCCTGCTCTTTGTTGGAGTAGAAATTGCTTGTCTTCTGCAATTTTAGTCATCTGAAGAGCATTTTCATGAAAAATATCCCACAACTTTTTGCATTCATCCAGAAACATCTGTTCATTGATTTCTTGAGTATTTGTATGGTGTTTTCTATTCTTTTTCAATTTCTGGTACCTCTCCATTAACTTTTCTAACCATTTAACTGCATTATGCTTTTCAGTTGTTGGGAGTCTAGCTTTGTTCCAAAAAGTGAACACACTATCAAACGTGTTTCTTGAACTTTCATGTATTTTTTTTTTTTGTTTCATGGTGGAATAAGAGGTGTTGTAGCACCTATAGTCTATAACACAGAAATTATCTTTCAGAGGATTTCAATGGGAAAATTTCATGTCTTTGAGCTACCTCTAAATATCCTCCAAAATACATGAAATTCTGACTGCAAACACAGTTTTGGTTATGTACAAGAATTAGAGGTTAAGATTTGCACATTAAAAACAAAAGTTTTTTTGAACCACCCTACTATTCCTACATAATAATAATGATAATAATCTCTTACAGTATAATTTCTGTTGTCTGAACATTTTAACATTTGTCCAACTTTGGTGGCGCAGTGGAAAGAGCACTTGCTTGTTTTAATTGTCGAATCCCTGCCTCAACCAATGTATTTTTTTTTTTTATCTTTGTTGTAACTTTTATGAAACATACTTCCATGTTTGGACATCACAAACAAAAATAATACCTTGTTATTAGAAAATTACTCCACATATCTGATTTTCCCCCATCATTATTGATGGGTTTTCACCTAGTAATAATAATAAAGGGATTTGCATAGATTTTATTAAGATGTTCTACCTCTTTTTCAGCATTTCTTGTTCACCTTATGTTTGATGGATTAATTGTATGTGGTGATAATATTTTTAGAGTAGTTATGCTATCATTCGTTTTAAGACAATGTGTATAAAAAAATATCATAGAAATTAAGGCTGCAGCACATGTGGTGTGGTGTATTGGGTTAGGCATAATTTAAATTCGCAAGTTTTTGGAGATTATTTTTTTTACAATGTAAGCCAGGTACAGTGTTGTTGCTAGTTCTTCATGTCTATACAATGTTCTCGAGATTGAACTCCCAGTTTTTTTTATGATGTCACCAGGATTCGTGTCGAGGTTCTTCTTGGAAAGGTTGATGTATTTACCAGTATATGCAGTTGATGCAGTCGAGAATATGGTGTAATGAATTCTATGCAGATTGGCATTTTGCACAGGTTGGAAAAATTTTAGAAGACAGGGTTCCCATTCAACCTGGAAAACAGGGAAAACCTGGAATTCTCGGGGAATTTGAAAATGGTTCCAAAAATCAGGGAAAACTAAAAAAAAAAAATTACCCTTTTTTGTAAAAATCAGGGAAAACTCGGAGGAAATTACCCCTTTTTTTTGTAAAAATCAATGGATACTTTATTTTGCCAAAAAACCCCTTATTTTTTCAAGATTTCAAACTTTAGCTTGCAATTACTGCCTGCCTAGAATTTGGTAGATCTTACTTTCATTTATATTAAGTATTTCCTTTATTCTCTGAAAAAAGATGCAAAATTGAATTTTTAAAATTGCCAGTTATTAAGCTTATGTTCAATTTCTGCAGGCAGGCAGTTATAACATAGAACAGTTAGGCACAATGGCTCCTGCTTGAAGAAACACTTCACAAGAGAACCAACCAAATGATGGATCAAAGTCCTTTGTCTGTTGGTTCTCTTGAAACATGTTTCTTCGAACAGAGTCATTCCATCATTAAGCTTAGCTGCATTGTGTTATAGAAAAACTGAAACTGTTCAACTGACAGATTTTTTCTTACATATGACCCATTTCTATGGGAATGTATTTACAAATTCTGTGTGTGTAGTGTTGACAAAAGTTCACAGAACTTTGGTACAGAAAATAATGTGCACAGTTAGTTGTTATTAATGAAAAGCAGGTAATTTTATAAAAAACAAATTACTTAAAGAATTTACAAGTGTGTGCTTTGGTGAGAAAAATGAATGGAAGGGAATGAAATGTAACAATTCTTTGCAACATGCCACTCTGGAAAACTTTAAAAACCACCTGGAGAACCTGGAAAAGTCAGGGAATTTTTTTATTACTTTTGAGTGGGAACCTTGGAAGAGCTTTCAAATTTAATGGATGTGAAGTGCCCACTTTTAAGCCTGAAGATGATGGTTCACTTTCTTGGAGGTAAGCTTGCTGCAAAGTGATTGACCAGGTTTATCAGCCTCATACCAGCCCTTGAGAAAGGCTTTTTGCTAATCATCCTTGGATTCCTTTTGTACAGGTGAGTGGAATTCAGAAGAAAAAAAGTAAGACTGGGAGAGCATCAAGTGGCAAGTTTCTTTAGTAAGATTGTTAGCTGCTTCATTGCCCTTAATACCTAAACAAGAGGGAATCAATTGAAAGTTAATTGCTAAGGTTTTGGATAATCTTTTAAATTCTTTAAAAGTTGAGTAGGTTGTCTTATCTAATTTGCTGTGGTTACTAGAAAGATGTGAAATGGGACTTTTGCTGTCTGTAAAAATTCAAATTTTTTTGTGAGAAATGGTGATGGCATTGAGAACTTCATCTATTGAACTTATTTGAGCTTTAAATATGGAAGAGTTCTTTGGGGTTCTTTATTTGTTTAACTTTGCTGTTTTGATGCACAGGGTTATTAGAAATGAAACAGACAGTTCAAGCATTTTATAAAATCAAAACTATGTAAGATATTGACACTCACAATGCACCATTCTGTCACTAATAGTAACAGGATTTTATTATATAGATGGTGTCACTAAAAGATTGTATGCTTTCACCGTCACATGACCAGTAAGGCTAGATACCTGTAAATGGTGTGAAGAAAGTATTCTGAAGCAAAATGAATTCAGTTACTGTTGTGCAATTGCTTGTCGAGCACATTTCAAGAAATCACCACTGAATAGACTATCTACTACTAGCACAAGAAATTTGAAATGATGGGATGTGTTTGTGTAAAGGTTTTTACCTTTACACACATTTTTCCAGGGAGACCACATATATCTGATGAACAAGTAGACATGTTCGGGCCATTTACCAACACAGCCCAAAGAAATTCATAACAATGGCGGGTTGGAAGTTACAAATTCCTCAACTGAGTGTTTGGAAAATTTTGAGGAAGCTGCTGAAAATGACTCTACAAAGAGCAGTTACTGCAAAGTCTAAGTGACAATGACACAACCACATGGCGTGATTTCTGTGCTGAAATGCAGGAGCGTTTTGAAGAAGATGGGTTTTAGTGAGTGTCTACTTTTCAGTGATGAATCGGCATTCCACTTAAGTATGAAAGTTAACAAACATAACATTTGCATATGGGGGACTGAAATTCCTTGAGCAGCAGTGGCTCATGTATAGGATTTCCCAGAGGTTAATGTGTCCTGTGCCATATCCCATATAAAAGTGTATAGCTCCTCTTTTTCCCCAAGAGAATACTGTAACAGCAAGTTCTTATCTGGATATGCTAATTATTTGGTTGATGCCTCAACTGCACAAAGACAGTGACAACTTCATTTTCCAACAGGATGAAGCACCCCTGTTGGTAAATGAAGATGAAAATCTTCCATAGCACTGGATTTGGCCACACAACAGGTCACTCACATGTTGGCCACCACGAAGTCCGGTGGACTTTTAAGAAGATCCAGATTGCAGTCTTTTTTTTTTTTTTACGATGAGTTTTATGTATAGATAGCAGTAAATATATTTGAGTGGTTGAAACTGTAGTTAATATAAGTGCAACTTCAGAGGCCATGGTTGGGAAGACTAGTGTTGACATGAAAGTATGCTGTAACAGAGGTGAGTTACATTTGTTTGACTTGTCTTCTTGTGGATTTTTAAGGTTGTATATAAATTTTGAAATCAATTTTTCATTGTTCAAATTTGACACACTAATTTCCTGGCAATTTTTAATCATTGATTCCCTGGGAATTATAAATTTAGCAGTTATTTCTCTGCTCAACATTTTCAGATGTTACTTAGAAATTTGATTGTTTGTATATTGTCATTTAGCCATTAAATTGGATTGCAGGTGTCAGGTTATGCCTTATTCATGAAAGTTTATAATTTCTGATTTTGATAGCATATGACCTAACTTATCATATTTTTCAAATTTTTAAACTTGAAAATTCATTTTCTTTATTAGGGTTGCAGCATAATAATGATATATAGATTTAGATCTTAAATGCAATGTAACAGAATTTCCATGGTGTTTCAAATGTAGTATTGAAAAAAAAATAGTGAATGTATCTTTGTTAGTGACTTATTCAACAAATATGTCAGGTAATTTGGAATATGTCAGGTAATTTACATAGTTTTTGCCTGTGGTGCCTTAACAGATTAAATTGTACATCTTGTGTTTTCTCTCTCATTTCAGTGAGGTTATAATCATATTTCCCAGATGTGTGTAAATGGCCTAAAAATATGAATGTTTTCATTGCATGATTTCTGAAAAGTAATAAAATAATGGTGATTGTATTTTTCTGGCCGTATTTGACTCTGATAGTTTATTTAAAAATGTAAGCATAGAAAAAAAGGCTGCCACTAATTTCATTGTTTTTTCTTTAAAGGATTTTTTTAAGTCTTTCTGTAGTTTTTTCTTTAAAGGATTTTTTTTAAAGTTGTGAAATAATGTTTCATATTAATTTTTGTTTTAATTCCAAAAGTGCTTCAGAGCCAAAAGGCACAGTTTTTAAATGATTTTGTGTAGTATTATTTTACTAACATTGATAATTTTCATGCATAATAAGACCTGTAATATTTTTGGTTTTGGCTATTTCCAGTCTACCAATAGAGGAACTTATATAGACACTAGCTGTAAAGCCCGTTTAGATAAGAATACAACAGGTTCTAGAAATCACTTATTGCTATTCAAGCGTTTATTAACAACGTTGGAAAATATCTTTGTACACGATATTTTTTGTAAATATCTTTTCAGAATCTGGAAGTAGTTTTCCTTGTTCTGGCTGGCATGGACTACTTTAACTGTGACATCATCAAACTGTCGAACTCTTGACAATGCAACATAAAGTTGTCCATGGCTAAACACTGGTTCAGGAAGGTAGATACCTACTTTCTTCAGTGTTTGACCTAGAGACTTATTAATGGTCATAGCAAAGGTGAGTTTTACAGGAAATTGTCGTCATCTTAATGTGAATGGGAGGTCTATATCAGTAAGTGTGAGGTCAATTCGTTTAATAAAAACAGTTTTACCACATGCTGAGCCTGTGAGTACTTCTGCAGTGATCAAATTGGATTTTAGTTCTTTAATTATCAGTCTTGTTCCATTGCATAAACTTCGTTGTGTATTGAGGTTTCTCAGGAACTTGATAATAGCTCCAATCTTTAACTTCAGTCTGTGAAGTGGCATTCCTGATGGAGTTTGCTCATTTAAAAACTCAGGATAATATTGTTCAGTATTTTCTTTGCCATCGGCATTTATTGAATTGGAGATTAAGTATGTGCTTGCTGCCCCTCTAAGATATCACATACATTCTCATTTAATTTGTCAACATCAGAGTTTTTGGGACACAGAATGTCTTTTTTGCAAATGTTTTAAAATCAGAAATTTTCAAATTCTTGCCAAATATTTTTTTGGGCTATATCACCATTATATAAAATATGTGTAGGTATTTCTATCATTTCCTCTGGTAGGGCATTAGCTGTTTCATGGGCACCATCACCAAGTCGTAAAAGCCATTCACTGATGAATCAACAGATCAAACATTACTTTTGAGTCTTAAAATCTCAAACGTCTCCCATAATTTTTTGAATTTAATGCTGGCTTCGAGTATTTTGGTTCTGTCACCATGTTTGGCAACAAGCAGAGTTTGTCTAAAGTCTCCTCCAAGTAAGAGGACTTTGCCACCAAAAGGTTTCTGATTTCTCATAATATCTTTCAGTATTCTGTCAACTGCAAGTAAAACAGTACCGGGGGGCCATTGTAGCGTCAGTCCGAAATGATGGCTTTCGCAGATCGAAATATTTTGGCGTCTGTGGAATTACTCTTTATATTCGACGTAGATGTTTCATTTAAACGTGGCACTAATTTAAATTGGTTAAAGTATGTTTTGCCGAACTTCTAACAGATTAGCAGCGATTTCTGCGGGTGCAACAGGCAAAGCTATGTTTCCTTCTCCACGGATAGTGCTGAGGAGGGTGTTATACAAGTAAGTTTTTCCTGCGCCCCGGGCCATCAAGGGATAAACATCTATGAGGAATCATGAAAGAAATACGGGATTACGCCATATAATACAAATTTTGAAGATGACAATCCGATTTTTGGCGTAAATGTGACAAGGATGGTAAGTCAGATAATATCCGAAAACTTGAAAATTTTCATCGTCCTGGAGTGGGACTCGAACCCGCGTCTCCCAGAAAACGCCCGGGTATGCTAACCATTACACCACCCAGAACGACCAAGTTTCAAGTTTCCGATCAATTTGAATTTAACCATCACAGAATTCGCTAGTCGAAGCAACCGGCATTCATGTTTAGCGAATCTGGAGGTTAAGAATCTTATCCCGTGTTTGCCCGGAGAAGCAGATAAATCATGAAAGAAATACGGGATTACGCCATATAATACAAATTTTGAAGATGACAATCCGATTTTTGGCGTAAATGTGACAAAGGATGGTAAGAACGACCAAGTTTCAAGTTGATCGGGAACTTGAAACTTGGTCGTTCTGGGTGGTGTAGTGGTTAGCATACCCGGGCGTTTTCTGGGAGACGCGGGTTCGAGTCCTGCTCCAGGACGATAAAAATTTTCAAGTTTTCGGATATTATCTGACTTGCCATCCTTGTCACATTTACGCCAAAAATCGGATTGTCATCTTCAAAATTTGTATCTATGAGGAAGATCATCATTAGTGGTTGCTGACAATACTGTCATATGCTGGCTGCTTTTGCTCTGCATTTAAATTACCTGCCATTTCTGTAGCTTTTTGTCGTTCTGCAGCACTGTCGAAATAAATATCCGGATTTTGAGGAATGTTATTTGATGGAATTGAAATATTATATTTATCGCATAAGCTGTTGTTAGCTTTGAGAGTGTCATTAATCACTTGAAGGGTCAAATTCAAGCAATGTTCACTATCCTCAGTATGTCTGATGTTATGTCTGTGTGCAAAATCTTCCCAAAGATGGGGTGTATATTTTTCAAACAATTCTTGTGCAATGGGTGGTAAAACAAAGATAAAAATGTATGCAAATAAATCTCATAGTTGTGAAGATATGCTGCAAATTGATGCTTCATCTAACATTTTCTCCCATATTTTATCATTCTCAATTAAACCTTTCTGCAATGCAGCTTCTTTGAAGGTATCATATAGAATTCCATTGACTGTTAGATCTGTAAAGCTTTTTGCTCCAGACACATGAAGTAGCAGTCTCAAACAATATCTTTCTGGATCAGAGCCAAGGTTGACTGAATACATTCTTCCAATCACATTATCTCCACTACATTTTCGTTGGACCCATTGTCTTTCTTTTGATTGAACACATAATGTCATGGCATGTCGCTACATGAAATGGATCGCGCATCTTCATTGCTCTCATTTAGTTTGAACCATGCTGTCAGCATTGTATCTCTTTGAGCATTATGAACAACTGCATTTTGATCATTGTTTAAACGCTCCAGATCAAAGGTAATATTCTGTTCTTCAGGAAGGTGAACAGGTAATCTAACTATTGTAGGAGATTGCTGATGCATATCACATACTTGCCAACTTTTACGGATTATCCATAAAATTTACGGATTTCTGCTTAATTTTACTGATTTACGGATAAAGGTATTTTTTTACGGATTTTTTAATATTTCGATTGCTTAATCCAAATATTTCAATCACCTGCAACCATCCACTTAGATTTTCTTCCGGACCTTACGAGCGCAGTGTCACGTGATGGTGTCATCTTTGACTCACCTGCTTCGTGACGCCGTGCGGTAGCTCTCTCTCCACGGGAGTGCTCAAGTGACGTGCCGGCGCCAAGGTTCGTTGATTTAAATCATGAATAAAATCATTGATTTAAATCACAAATAGAAATCTTCAAATCTCCATTATGTATTTGTAAAGTCCATTAAAATTAAAACTGCATGTGCTCAAATTAACAGTGCTAAATTTAGCACTGTTATTCATTAAACAAAATCAACTTCATGCTGAAACTAAAAACAATATTATTTTAGCCCTGAAAGTTAAAATACATTTTGTTGTAAATGTGTTGTTGTTTTTTTCACAAAGAATTTTTCTTTGTGTCATTTCATAATTGCAACCATAAAGGCATAAGGTAATTCTAAAACTTAACAAAAATGAGATTTGTTCCTTTGCCGTGAGATTATAAAGTTTCAGGCTCCCATGACCATTAATCTCCTTTCATGGAGTTTGGATGTTGTCAGTAGCAAAGGAATCTGACCTTTTGCATTCACCAGTGTTCCCTTTCTTGTACACGAACTCAGCAGGAGGATTATTTTAGTGGGTAGTAGTATAGGGTGATAAACAGAACTTGAAATATTTCATGCTGGTTTACCAGTCACGCAAATAACTCACTTAGGTGAAAATCAACAGCCTTGCAGGACTCGCGAGAAAAACAACTCGGTACTAAAAATTAAAAGCTAATTGTTGACGTGTTCGGTGATATTTATGAAATCATAAACATTTTCAATAATATTTTATCGCTAACCTAATTTAAATTTAAATTGCCATTTTATAATAACCAAACTCAGTTTTCTCCCTCTAGAGTAAGTGATGCAAAAATCCTTCAATCTTTTAGAACTTTCCTAACAGTTCCGTGGAAACACGGGAATCCGTGTTTGCCCTTTGATCTACGACGCCAATTGCTAAGTGCAAGCTTACGACGCACATATGACTGACTCTTGTACATAAAAATATCAGTTCTTTAATAAGGCTTATTTTAATTTACAGAACTGATTCGTGACTGTGCGCCAGCATGGGGAATCAGTTTCTCCGTGAAAGGAATTGGACAGTGAATACCGTGAGTCAAAACATCTGGGCACAGTGTGCTTAACAAAGAACATGAGGGAAGAAGCCACAAGCCCAAAGAATGATTTCCCGAAATGCTGTGGGAAAAGATAAGCAGTGTAAACACTGCTTATGGGGAACCGGCTTACACTGCTTATGGGAAATCATTCTCCAGGCTTGTGGCTTCTTCCCTCATGTTCTTTATTAAGCACACCATGCCTGAATGTTTTGATTCACGGTATTCCCTGTCCAATTTCTTTTCACAAAGAAACCGGTTACCCATTCTGGTGCACAGTCATGAATCAGTTCTGTGAATTAAAATAAGCCTTGTTAAAGAACTGATATTTTTATGTATCCAACAATAGGCATAACATTTAAATAACTGTCTATTGAATTTAAACTGCTGTACTAAATTTGTTACTTCTCAGCTAAAGCTTTTCACTTGTCACAGACGACCACATTTTTCAAACCCTTGTGATAAAGAACAAATAAACAGGAACCAATGCCAGTTTGAAAGTACCATTCTCAGTTAGTTTCCTGTTGCACTGCACTGTGTGGCTAAGGGTTTCAGTGCTTAGCTTGTTTTAGGACAAGTGATGAAGTCAGCCTGGCTGGAAGGAAAACAGATATAATTTGGAACTATTTTGAAGAAATTAAAAGTATGAGTGGCAAAGGTTCGCGTATAAGTGCAAACTGTGTGAAAAAGAGATCCAATGACTTAATATACATGCATGAAAAACCATTACTCATTGTGTTCATTAAATACAAATGAAGTTAATGACTGTCAACTGAGCACTTCAACTGATTTAAGATATGTTGAAGTTTATGATGCTTCACCTGCCAAGGAATCCCAGCATAAGAGAGAACTAAATCTACAGTACCTGAAGCAACCACTAAATCTACAACAACACAGAAAATTTTAAAAAGTTGAGAATGGATTCATTTGTTACATGAACCACAGCTGAACAGAAAAAAATGTTTGATCTGCAAACTGCTCAAATGAGCTATTCTTCAAACTCTTCATTTCATATGGTTGAAAATAAGGAGTTCAAGAACCTTATTTTGAAATGCTAAATCCTGGCTATAAGCCACCAACAGAACAGGATATAGCAGGTTGTTTGTTAGATGTTAGATAAGGTTTTGATAATGAAATTGAGAAATGTTCTCAGTCTTTAAAAGGTAAGATAGTCTGCATGAGTATAGATGGCTGGTCCAATGTCCATAATGAACTAATTGTTTGTTCTTGTGTAACAACTTCAGATGGTGATGTCTATTTAGTGTACAGTTTCAACATTTCTGGTATCCCCCTTACAGGTGATTACCTGGAACAAATTTCTATGCAGTTTGAAATCGGCAGAAAAAGAAATTCCATTATGAAGTTAGGAGTTTTGTAACAGACAATGCTTCAAATATGACTAAGATAAGGAGAGAAGTGGAGAAAAATGTTGTTGTTATCACATATGGTTGCACAGCTCACATTTTAAACCTTCTTGCAAAAGATCTATAGATTTCAAGCATCAAAGAGCAGAGTGCACAAATTGTGAAGTATTTCAGAAATCATGATTTTGTTAGATCAGCATATATAGCTGGTGGATTAGCTCTTGTGTTGCCCCAAGATGTATGCTGGAATTCCATGTGTGACTGTTTAAGAAGTTACATCAATAACTGGCCAATACTCATGGCAATAGTGGTTGACAATAAAGATGGCAGTATTGAATCTAAAATCGAAGAAAAGGTAATGAATTCGGGTATATTGGCAATATATCAACCTATAGCCAATGCTCTTGATAGTCCAAAGGAACGATTGCAAAATTTCTGAAACAGTTGTACTGTGGAAAAAGTTGGAAATTGTATTAAATGACATCTTAGATGAAAAGCAATTGGAGTTGTTTCATAAAAGATATGGTCAAGCTTTATCTTCAGCTCATTTTTGGCCTTTCTCGTTGATCTTCACTTTCAAGCAACAAACGTGGATGTGACTATTATATTATGCCTGAAGAAAAAGAAGTTACTTTACAATTTGCCAGCAAAAAATATGGAGACACATTCCTGTTTATTCTCATTAAGTTTCTGACAAAATCTGCACCATTCACTGAAATGATGATGGAAGAAAAAGTGCAGCTTGCAGTAAATTCTCTAGACCGGTGGAATTCCTTTTCCATAGTAAGAGAGTCAATAGAAAGAAAAATAACTGCACAGTATTTTGCAATTTACTAACAACATCATCTGCTTCAGCTGGAATTGAAAGAATTTTTCTCAACATTTAACATTGTGCATTCAAAATTAAGAAATAGGCTAGGAATGCAAAAAGCACCAAAACTAGTATTTTTGTTCAAACTGCTGAACACACAGTTTCTCTCAACTCATGCTTTTTTTTTTTTTTTTTTTTTTTCATTCAATTAAAATTTACTCAGGATTTGCTGTTTTTCAATCAATATATTATTTTGAAGCTTTTATGATTCAAATTTAAATGGATAAGTTGTAGATTTTTTTAAAACTACACCAGTAATGTAATGACTAACACTTTTTCTGTTTTACGCATGTTGTGCACATTCAGATTTATCAGAATTATTAACACAGCAATCATACATCTCTGATTTGTCTGCATTAATTGTTCATCACATAATATTAATCACATAAGAAAACTTGAAAATTACATCGCCCGAAGACCTGTTTCCACATATTATGAGAATATTTCATCCACACGAAACTATTTCCATGTGTTATGAGAATATTCCTTCCACAGAATTCACTTGAAAAACTCTCTCTCTCTGTCTGGTGATTCAGATTTATTTTTAAATGTATGAAAAATAAATGTTTTTGAATACAAAATATGATTTGCATTTCAGTAATTATTAAGAAGTTTACACAAATCAGTACATTAAAAATAATGCACAGCATTAAGAAATACCATTCTTTTCTTATTACATTCTCATTCATTATCTGTTAAACAATGTCTCTTAAATTTTAAAAATATATACCATCAAGTCAATCATGGAGAAGAATGTTATATTTCATGTTTATACTGAAGAATAAAGAGGTAATTTAAATCAAATAAATCTGATTTAAATAAAAAAGTCTGATTTAAATCAAATCCGATTTTTTTAATTTTTTTAAAAGAATCATGTTTTTTTCAAACCCTGGCCAGCGCTAGACGCATGCGCAGAGTCTGCGATGGTGGCCATTGCATTTTGTATTTCCACGGCCCGACTGATCGAGCGGCTGTGGTATTTCAGTCCCTGTAGATGCTAGTTCATCATAGCAGTTGATTGGTCTCCTCTTGGGAGGGAAATCACAGCCAATGAAAGAGAAGGGTAAAATCTGCGTGCACAGTGGTGAGCAATGTTGTTGTAGCAGCAAAAGAATACTTTCTTATGTGTGCTGTTTTTAGTGTGTGGTGGTGTTTTTTTGTTGTAGAGTTGAATTACCGGGAGGAGCGAGTTGTTAGTTTAGCTTTTATGCAAATCTATAAAGATGAGTACTAAGATTATACCATCTCAAAGTTATTTTCAAACTTTTAAGGAAGCATACACCGCAAAGTTCCAATGTATCAGGAAATCTAATAAAGGTGTAAAATTTGCATTTTGCGACGTTTGCTAAAACAATTTTAACATTGCCTACGAAGGTAGAAACGGTATTTTTCGTCATGTAAATGGTCCCAAACACAAAGGTAATGTGAAGTGTACTGATAGTAACTCCAAAGTGACTATGTTTTTTAAAACTTCGGATAATAGTCAAGGAAATGTAACTCGTGCCAAATTGTTGTTTACATCTTTTTTGATAGAACACAACATGCCACTCAGTGCTGCCAGCCATGCTGGTCCACTTTTTCAGCAAATGTTTCCAAAAGATGAAACTGCCAAACGTTATGACTGTGAGAAGACCAAAACGACGGCGATTGTCCACGAAATGGCTTTAGATCGAACTTCCGCTGTTGTGAAACTTTTACAAGAAGGGCCATTTTCTGCAGCATGTGATGGAAGTCATGAAATCGAATACAATATTATATAATACTGATATACAAGACGAAGATTAGAAGGTATGTAACATACAGTTTTGAATGCAATGTGTAGGTACTCTTAAAGTGAATACTTCCTTTTCACAGGAAATGTTTAGTTTGGTATTGAAACACCACAGGTTTGTGAGGCTAAGATTAAACAAAATTAAGATTTTACTTTATGGTTTTTTAAATTATTATTTTAAACACAGATAATACTAGTTTGGTTATTATGGCATATGCAGAGATTTTTACTGCATATTTATTAATATAATTATGTTTTGTTTTGTGGTAAATGGTGTTCACACAAAAGTTTCACTGATGCACATTTTCCAAAGTTGGCAAATATGATATCATAACCAAGTATTAGCCACATTTCCTCAGGTGCGCTAACGTATCGGGAATCAACATGACTTTTTACTTCATTGTATTTGGTGGTGTGCTCTGGTATATGCACAGTCGTGCCCTTTGTATACGTACTTAAAAAGGTATTTCACGCTTTTCACATTAGCGCACACCTTGACAATGTGGTAATTGTACTTTAACAAAAGATGCAGATTATAAGGGACAATCCAACTGTTATCAATAGTTTTACCACGTACAGTTGTGGTTGCACCTTTCTTCTTTCTATGGCAATATAAAGGATACCCGCCTTTGTTAGTGACTGTTTCATTGTGGACTTCGGAAATTGCTTGGTACATTTGCCATCTTCCATACAGGGTGAATTGTGATTACTTTCATCATACGGACCATGTGTTTCACAACAATTGCATGTAAAACTGGTAAATGCTCTTTATCTGGAAGTTCTGCCAATACAATTTGGTCAATTTTCTCAGGCAATGTTGGTGTGTCCTCTTCTTTCAAAATCAAGAGCATATGAGCATGGGGAAGCCCCTCTTTTTTGGAATTGGATTACATGAATTTTGGCCACAGGAACTCCAAAAATATGCCATTTGGTTATATCGTCAATTCTTTCATTGAAATCTGGACGGTTTTTGACAGATTGACCATTCAAGTTTTCAGTAATTTCTTTGTATTTTGGGTTGCGAGTCATTGTAAGGAAAAGATCAGGCTTGCCATACTTTCTGACTATATCGCCATTGCATCCAGTTGACTGTGTGACGTAACGCATCTCTGACGTCATGTGAGAATGATTTGGACGAAGTGACGTCGCAACAGCAGCTGTGTTCTTTACTGCTATGACAACAAAACAAAGTGACATACACGGTACTGTGCGCGTGTAGGTGATGTCACCTGCACGAAAAGCTAAGCGTGACGTCACAAACATTTGTTTCTTGGTTGTTGCTATGATGACTTAAAAAGTGATCCACGTCGTCACAACTTAGCCTTTATACAGGGTGTCAGAGTATTATTGGACACATTACAAAATTATATAAAACAAAACATTAAACAGATAGAAAGAAACTGACTGTACTAACTTACAATGTAACTACAGAAGTTAATAAATTTCGATGTGAGATCCCTTGGTTGCTCGTAGTACGTCCAAGCGATACTCGATTTCATGCCATGTATTGGCAAGCATCTGAGCAGTTATGGAATTAATAGCAGCTGTGATAAGCTGCTTCAGTTCCTGCAAATCAGTACAGGGCATCTGATAGATACAATCCTTCACATAACTCCACATGAAATAATCCAATGGAGTTAGTTCTGGAGAGCGAGAAGGCCACGGAATGGGACCACCACGCCCAATCCATCTGTTGGGGAAATGCTCATTTAGGCACTTACGTACACATGTTGACCAATGCGGAGGTGCATCGTCGTCTTGTTGGAAAACGTCATATCTTTTGATCTGGGGTATAGCGGAATTTTCTAGCATATCCAAGTAAATGTCACCATTTATGGTTTTTTCGCAGAAGAAGGGCAGATCACTTTTTTTTTATAGGGCGCACCACACATTAATTTTTGGAGAATCACATTCCAGTTCAATAACAGCATGAGGCGGTTCACTGCCCCATATCCTACAGTTGTGACGATTCACATTACCTTATACGTGAAATGTGGATTCATCACTAAAAATTACAGTACTGAGAAAGTTTTCGTCGTTTTCCACTCGATTCAGCATATCGACAGCGAAATTGTATCGCAGAGTACATGCATCTTTTGCACGATTTGAATTTTATAAGCATGAAACTTTAATTTCTTGTGCAAGATATCGTGAACTGTCGATTTCGGAATGCACAGTTCTCTGCTTGCTTTACAAACGGATTTCCTGGGGCTTCGTCAAAAACTTTCATCCACTTGGTCAACTGTCTCACCGCTGACGCTAGGCCTGCTGGCTCCTCCACGATGTTCCACATTGCCAGTTTCTTTAAACTGTTTCATCCACCACTTAATTGAATTTGTTGACGGAGGATTACAACCATACTCTAAACGGTACCGTCTTCTAACTTTAATGACAGACTTTAATTCCGCAAGCCATAACACTCACATCGCCTTTTGCTGTACGGATGACATGGCTACTAATTGCGCATTTCTCATACATTCCTCATCAGGCCACACCTAGCTCCATCTATCAGATTCTGGGAATAACAATTTTGCAAAACAAAAATATAGAAACCGTGTTAGTAATACGTGGCATAGAAAAACAGACAATGCTCACAGTTTTTTTTTTGTGCATAATTTTGTAATGTGTCCAATAATTCTTGGACACCCTGTATATTTGGATTAGAAACAGTATATGTTACACATTTTTTGTTATGTGGGCACTTGAAACTGCACTGAGCATCTGATATCCAAGTTAGAGGGTATTATCCCCATGACTAAAGCTGATCACTGTATATACTTTGTCATGACTTGGCATAGTGTACTTACTCTTTGGGTCATAAAATTCAGTAAATAAGCAAATACTCATGAGCTTGTTCATATGCTATAGTCCATGCAAGCATGCAAGACTTGATCATTCATACCTATGATGGCCAATACTCTTAAAGTTCTGTTTCATACTGGCATTGAGGGGTGATTAAAACCCAGATAATACAGGGTGTTTCTCTTGCTACTTTACTCGGCATTTTTGCAATAACTGTAAGAGGAATTAAGATATCATAACGAAATTTGAACTGGACTTACCTTAGGCTGTGAGAAAGCAAATGGAGTGATGTGTAGTTGCACCTGTGTCGTTGGTGTGGTCAGAGAGAAGTGGCGTGCTAGTGTATCGCAATCTTCTTCGAAACAACCATCTCGACAGCAGCTTATGTGGAAATTTTTCCGACCTTTGTGAATCAGTTGGACAATGAGGAAATATCCATTGAATATTTCCAGCAGGATGGAGCAACATGCCATACTTCCCATGCCAGCATGGCCAAAATTGAGTCATTTTTCAAGAACAGTGTAATTTCTAAGGGACTTTGGCCTCCGTGGTCGCCAGATTTGATGCCGCTTAATTACTTTCTCTGGGGCTATCTGAAAGGTATAGTTTATGGCAATAATTCACAATCCATTGCCACATTGAAATCCAACATCATTCAAGAGATTCAGCTCTGCTTGGACGCAAATGGTGACCATTTCCAACACGTGTTATGATGCCATCTCCTTTCTCACAGGCTAAGGTAAGTCCAGTTCAAATTTCGTTATGATATCTTCATTCTTCTTCCAGTTATTGCAAAAATGCCGGGTAAAGTAGTGAGTGAAACACCCTGTGTAATTTTTACTGATTTTGCTAAAATATTATGTACATTAGGGTGGCCCATCTTTGCATAGGAATTTTTTTTTATTCATTATCATTTGTCTCACCCTCTAAAATTGTTCCATTGCATGAAAAAGTAATTCCTGTAAAATTTCATTGCATTCGAAAAATAAAAACACTTGCCTCCAGAGGGCCTATTAAAGCGCAAGCTTCCGTTCCCATCCACCGAGTCTCCTGCGTGCATTAGCTTCCCGCGAAGGCCAAATGGAACTTTCTCGACAAGATGCCAAAACACAAGCTGTAAGCGTTGTACTACGCATTTTTACCTCAGTTGTGTTTCGGAAATTCCAGTTGATTAAAGCTTCAATGTAACTGGTTTGTTATAGACTACGTCTTCAACGCCATATGGTCATTGCAATGTGAAAAAAGTTTCACGGTTTGAGATACATCGTTATATTTTGCATTTACTGAGGCAAGTAACATTTTTGATTCTTTTTTAAGACATATTGTCACCGTGCTACTTGCTAAGCTTTCTCTGCTACATAATGCTTTCAAAGCACTCCCTAAAGAAAGACACTTTGGTTTATTTGATTGGACATTACCTGCCCCAGATTGTTGGAAACAACCTCCTATCCAACAGACAAGTGCTGGGAGTAATGTTTTTTAACCTGCGTGAGGTACAATTAACTCTTCGAGAAAGTGCAACGCTGACAATCCAAGAGGTGCTAATTTTCTGGAATTAAGCACATATTCCAACACGACAACAATATCATTGCATTCAAAAACTAGAAACTGTTTACGAGAATTGGTGATCATTGCAGAAAAATGCAAAGAGATCTAGTAAAATTTAAAAAAAAAGGGAAGAGTTATTTGTGTCAAAGTTGGATAATCTATTTGATATTGCCCATGAAAATGCCTTAGAATTGATAACTATAGAAGAAGATAAGATGTTTTTAATAAATCAAAGGAAAAAAGGGCAGCCCGGTTTTCTGTGTGGTATTGATGTAAAATTGGCTGAACAGGAAAAAAAGAGCAGGAGAAAGACGATCCAAAGAAATTCAAAGGTTACAGCAAAAAGCATAGGTGAGGCTGAAACAGCAAGAGAAGCTATAGAACTGCAATGTTCAAATAGTAGCGACGAAGAATCAATCCCAGACGAAGAGCCAATTCCATCGTGCTCTACGGATTCAATCCGGATGTCACAGCAAAAGAAAAGAAAGATGTATGGAACTTGTAATGTTATAACAAAAATTGTAGCCGCTTTTGACAAATGCAAAGTTAGTGATAGGAATGTGGTTCACATTTTAATGGCCACAGCTGAAGCATTAGGTCAATGATGTCCATGAACTATCAATAAGTAGATCTTCCATTCAACGATGCAGGCAACGTTTACGTCAAGCGAGAGCAGAAAAATTAAAGGAACGATTCAAAGAAGCTGATCTGCAAGCAGCTGTCGTTCATTGGGATGGAAAATTACTGCCAGCTGTTACCAGTTTTCAGATGGTTGAGCGCCTTCCGGTCATAATTACAAGTGGAAATATAAAACAAATACTGCAGATACCACAGTTGCAATGCTCCACTGGAAAATAACAAGCCTTAGCAGTATATGAAACACTTACTGATTGGGAGCTTACAAACAAGATAAAAGCGTTGTGCTGTGACACTACTGCATCCAACCTCTGCTACTTAAAGGGAGCAGCAATTATTTTAGAGCAGATGTTGGAAAGAGATCTTTTATATCTTCCCTGCAGACATCATATATTTGAAATCATACTTAAAAGTGTTTCTCAGCTGAAAATGTCCTCTTCATCAGGTCCAGATGTGCACATTTTCAAACGCTTTCAACAGGCATGGGCGAAAATTAATAAACAAAATTTCAAGTCTGGTGTAGAAGATGAAAATGTTCAAAAACTTTTATGTTCAAACATAACAGAAATCTGATCTGTTATAATGCAGCACCTACAAACGCGACAGCCTCAAGACGATTATAAAGAATTCTTAGAGTTAGCAGAATTTTTCATTGGAAATACCACACAAGAAATATCTTTTCGAGCTCCAGGAGCATACCATCACGCGCGATGGATGGCAAAAGCACTTTATTGCTTAAAAATATTTCTGTTTCGTGATGAATTTAAACTTACCTTTAAGGGGGGGGGGGGAAAGGCATTTCTGACGTATGTATATTTCTTGTAAGAATATATATTAAGGCTTGGTTCAGAGCACCTTTGGCCCAAGAGGCACCCAGCCATGACATAAAATTTATGAAAAAGCTCGTTGAGTATGAATCTGTGGATCTAGAGGTATCACAGATTCAAAAAGTAAAAACTGTACACCAAATTAAACTCAAAATAGTATAACTATATACTAAAAATCCAAAAATTTATTGGCGTAGAATAAATAATCAAAATTTCCAAGCTTTCGCACATCAACCAGATGGCTTTCTCAAGGAAGGTAGACAGCTAACTGCAAACAGGATAATAGAACGTTTCAACACTTTAAACGCGGTGACTTGGCTAGACAATAAATGATTAGGAGCAAACGTGATATTTCGAAGAAACGAGGTCACGTTGGTTGGGCACGCGGTACTATGGTAGAAATCTCAGCATTATTTGAAGAATTGATTCCAAATACGTGGTAACTCCAGAGAGACGCTATCGTTACAAGCCTCGCAGCTGGTCAAGATTTCCAAGGTTTCGCGAATGGCAGTAGATTTGGGTGTGGAGTATGAAGCTAATTTCTTTACATCACTCCATATAGGATCGGCGGACTTGAACTTGACTTCTCTTGATAGGGCAGTGGTTATTTTTCCGTCTCTTGTATCCCTTTTATGTTCGCTGATTCTAATTCCAAACGAACGTTTGGTCATTCCGACGTAGTATCGCCTGGAGCCGTCCGGATATTTTAGTGGGATGGCATAAATGCCTGCCTCATTGAGAAGAGGGGGCTTGTCAATATTTCTCTTAAGCATCGTGTATAAAGATGCCGGAGACCTTATGCCGACACCGAAGTTCATCCTTCTGAGCGCGTTTTTGAGTTGATAGCAAATATTTGGTATGTAGGGAATAGAGCCCAGGTAGCAAAGTTGCGGCATAGAAATATTATTAGCACTCCTGGTTCTGGTTTTCTCGATAAAGTTACGCATCTGGTTCGAAGTATATCCTGCCTCAGTGGCCAATTCGACGATGTTTCTTAGTTCAGATTGTCTAGAACGGGCATCGGATGAGACAGCGAAGGCTCTTCTAATTCGTGAACGGAATAAGGCGGTCTTGTAATCATCAGGGCAGAATGAACTGCGGAGCATCAGGTTGGGAACAGAAGTGGGTTTATAATAGACTTCCGTATGAAGGCGGTTGTCATGCGATTTGCTCACTGAGACGTCGAGATAAGATAAGGTAAGGTACCATTGTGTTCAAGCTCCATGGTGAAATTGATTCTAGGGTGTATACAATTTATTTTATAGAGGAAAAACGGGAGAGTCTCCTTTCCGTGTGGCCATATGAAAAATACGTCGTCTGCATATCGTAGCCAGGTGGTAGGTCTTAGGGTGATGTTAGTGAATATATGTTGCTCAATGGGGCGAAGTATTGCTTCTGCAAGGACGGCTGAGAGCGAAGATCCCATCGGAGCGCCATTTACTTGCTTATAAATTTGCCCTCGGAAACTGAAGTAGCTGGAATTTGAGACCAAGTCCATTAATTTGAAGATGCTGAGGCAAGACTCCTGAGAATAAACCGATGAATTAGATATAGCCTCTTTCAATGTTCTGATGGCTTCCGGTACGGGGATCGATGGATAAAGAGAAACTACGTCGAAACTGCCGATAATGTCGCGTTGTTCAATGGTGAGCTGCTTGATTTTCGTGATAAAATCTAAAGTGGAGGTTATTATAAAGTCCGACTCCGGTAGATGATTAGTTAAGAATTTGGTTAACGCTTTTTCTAAGTGGTACGCCGGTGCGTATCACTTAGAAAAACAAGGAAGGTAGACAGCTAACTGTTTGCAGTTAGCTGTCTACCTTCCTTGAGAAAGCCATCTGGTTGATGTGCGAAAGCTTGGAAATTTTGATTATTTATTCTACGCCAATAAATTTTCGGATTTTTAGTATATAGTTATACTATTTTAAGTAGAGGTATCACAGTTCACAAATTCAAAAATCATTTATGGTATTTATCCCCAGAAGCTTGTGCTTTAGCTTTTTTCGATGAAGGGTTATCTGTTGAAACTAAAATGAAAATGGTACGGAATCTGGGGAAAGATGGTACTCAAGAAAAGGGTGTCAAGCGAATCATGCTATAAAATGATGATATTCAAGGACTAATAGATAAGTCTATTGAGGACTTCATTTCAGAAGACAGCAAACAGTTTTTTGAAAGATTTAATATTCACACAGATTTCCTCAATACAGATCCAGCTTCCTGGCCTGAAAGTGAAGTGTTTAAGAAAGCCTCAGTTGTTGTGCATCAATTAAAGGTGGTCAATGACACAGCTGAAAGAGGGGTTAAGTTGATAGAGGACTACAACAAAATACTAACAAAAAATGAAGACCAGAAACAATTTCTATTGCAAGTTGTCACTGACTACAGACGTCGACATCCTGATGCAAAGAAGGAGACTGTAGCCAAAAAAAAAAAAAAAATGGAGTGAGATTGTTATTTGTTTTCCATTTGTTGATATTTCTGCCATTATTTGTAGATAATCTGTATTTTATAATTATTTCGGATTGTAATGAACAAACATTCCACAAATAACGCACGGTATCATCTTTTGGAATGTTTAATTATTCATTAAAAGCACAGAGTTTTTCTTGCAGTAATGAATAGTACAAGTTATCAAGTATTTTATTGTACTCTTGCATTGGTATTATGAAATTTTAACTGCTATTGCCACAAGTTAAAGTGCAGCTGTTGCAATCAAAGCTTCATAACTTTGGGGGGGGGCATCTTTCCAAGAATCTTGAATTACGCTAACAGTGAGATAGTTTAAGAAGGGAAAAAAGCCTAAGTGGCGGGAAAACGAAAACTGTCGGTATAAAAACATGGCTGGAGGAAAGTGTTATTATCGTTCAATTGCAATAAAATTTTACAGGTATTATTTTTTCCTGAATTGGAACAATTTTGAGGGGTGAGACTTAAACATTTCAGAAGTTGAATAATTTGGATCACCCTAATGTACATCTAGATATTTTTTTTATTGCATTATGCAACCTGCAGAGCTCTTGATTTGTCCCTTTCAGACTTTCTGGTTATTACTTCACTGAAAATATTTAAAATCTGTGTATTTGTAATAGTTCTTACTGCAATGTTAAACATTTAAAAATTAGCACCAACTAATTTTCTAAGTAGTTTATCAATTTTTTTTGTTATGAACATCAAAATGAAAAAAATTCAAAACTTGGAATTAGTGTTCTATCTGCTTACTCTAGTATTGAAGAATAGACATCATAACTTTGCTAAAGTTATGTCTGTAGAGTAAGCAGAATAAACAAAAACTCTGCTTAAGCTATTATGCCTATTCTGCTTATTATAGTATTTGTATGCACTACAGCTTTTTTGAAATAAGTAAATTCCTAAATGACTATTTTTTCTTCAGTTGCTGTTGTTGCGTGGTTATGCCTTTAATCATTCTGCTGACTTTGAGACTGTCCGTATGATAAAAGAGAAGCTTTGTTATATTGGTTATAACATTGAACAAGAACAAAAATTAGCCTTGGAGACAACATTCCTTGTTGAACCATACACAGTAAGTAAAGCGCAGCTCCCCCCCCTCTGATGTCACTGTTTTTTAAGTAGAAAATTTAATTAGTATTTTTTAAAATTACGAATGATTCCATATGTACTTAAATTGAAATTATTAGTGAATTGAAAATTCATTAAATGCTATTGTTTACACTTCTATTTGTCATAGTGTGCACCATGGAAGCACTGTTTACAAGCTTTGATGGTTATCCAGAAGTCAAACAATGCAAGAAAATACAGACTGGAAAAAAATATTTTTGAATGTTATTTAATTTTCATTTATTGTTGTATATTATTTTTTCCTGTTTATTTCTTTTCTGTTTATCTTAATTCTGTAATATATTTAATATATAACAACAAGAAATGATTGGTTACAACACAAAAACTACGACGTCAAACAGCATGTGCATTAGTGGAGAAACCTGAACTCATCACAGTCAAATTAAGCTTAATTTGTCAACAAACAATTGTTGAAAATGCCAGCAAAGATTTCTGTGCAAAATGCATCCAAGAAGGGAATGCAACTTAAAGAAAACAATGCAAATTTTAATCATGTAAAGTATTCAGATATGTAAAGTCTTCAATGCATTTATTAGTATTCAAATATGTAAAGTCTTCGATTGCATTTTAAAATAACTATTTTAACGTACGTGCAACTAAATTTGCAAACTTTCATTTGAATTCTTACGAGTGCTGGACCTGTTCAAAATTTCAAATCTCCAATGAAGTTTCCGACAAGTACTGGATATGTACGGCGGAACCAAATATGTGAATCAGGTTTGACCTAAAAATGTCTTAATGCCAGAACTTTTGAAAAGCTGCAAGTGGGTGACAAGAGACATATTCAGAATGTGAACACGACAATGAATCTAATCTAATGACGTTGAACTTGTGACTGGGATGAGGTGAACATAGGAACTCGTAAATCAAAAACACATGTGGTAAACCTAATCTTATGTTTATATTCACTAAATGAAATTATGAAGCAATAATATTACAAAATCATTACTTGTTTATCTGGTCAGTTATTCCCTTTAAAAAGAACAGAATAAGAAAAGTATTCAAATACTTAAAAACTCAAAAGGTGAACATTGTGCCCTGTTTTGTGCGCCTTCTATTTTGTAAACTGTATGCGAAACGTGGTGCAGCTCTAATGCATTTTAGCAGGTGGGGATATAAAAAGATATTTGTAATACATATATGTGTGTGCAGTGCATACCACATAACTATACTACTTAACATAATGCCATACATAACAAAGATATTACATGCCTTATAAATTGTTTTTATAATAATTACAGATCCTGTAAATTGTTTTTGACAATAATTACAAGTCCTATAAATTGTTTTTAATAATAATATCAACTTGTCTCTAAAGTTTGTCCAATTCGCATTTACTATTGACAAGAACAAAACCATCAGGTCGGTGTGGTCCTAAAGGTTATACTTCTTTTTGGTGTAGAAAAAAATCTACATTTTTTTCTTCTAAAATTAAAATTTTAAAATTTGGAAAAAAAAATCTTTGTTCACTATAGAAATGAAGGTTTAATAACAAGATTTTTTCATGCTTCACTTAACACAGATATGGGGAAGACAGGGTTGAATTCACAGTTTGCTGTCCATAACTTCACACAGCCGCAAATAAAACACAGGATAGGAACCATTACTACACCCCTTTTACAGCTGAAGTGGTCACATTACATGGAGAAATTAGTGGCACTTCATCTACGTGCCTCTTCAAACCTCTCAAGGTCAGACATCTTAGCAGATGTATTTCAGGTTTTCCCCACTGAGGCATTCTATGCATGCATGCTTACACATGCTTCTCGAGCTCCAAGGATCCGTCATTGGGGCATTGCAGATTACGTCATATGATTCAGGGGATCATAGCAATTGTCCCTTTCTGTAAATTATGTGTGTGTGTGTGGGAGGGGGAGCATGTAATGCCTGCTCAATTTGACAAAGGGGAAGACCCAATGACAGTGCAAGACAGGAGTGAGAGTAAGATAAAAAACTAAACAAATTGAAGTTGACTTAGAGGGCAGGTATATCTGTGGAGACCTTCTATTTATCACTTAAAGAAAATAATGGCTTTGGCTTTTTCACTCTTCAGGTGGGGATGGATTGCACTATTGCTTTGGTAAGAGCCGCCACTGTGAAATCTTGTGCTTAGTGCTTTTTCTTTGTAAATAACTCTTTATACAGGATGCCCCGAATGTCCTTGACACATTTAAAAAAATATTTTTTTTAAATTATTCTAGATAGGAACAAAAAATTTTCAGATCTTGTAAACTTATTTCAAAAAGGTTTTTTTGTGTGTGTGTGTGTGCAGTTAATTAACTTCAATATGTGCATTAACATTAATTATTAATTCGCTAGAATTTAACCAGTCAGAAATAGTTAGCAACTGTTTATTACATTGTGTTAGTATTTCACCTAAGTTTTTTTTTCCTTTTATAAAAACAGCTGTATCATCAGCATACAGAAAAGATCCATATGAGTTGACAGCGAAGATATGTCATTAATGTATATATTAAACAATAAAGGGCCGAGGACAGAACCCTGAGGTACTCCTGATCTCATAATTTGAAATGAGGAGTGATAATGCTCAATTTGTGTATATTGTTGTCTGTTAGTCAAGTAGTTTTTGAAAAGTGAATAAGTATTACCCCCTGATTCCTATATTTTGTAATTTAGAAAGAAAAAAATCGTGATTTAAAGTATCAAATGCCCTTGATAAATCCAAAAATAAAGCTATTGTTGTATATTTTTGAGTAAAATTATTTTGTATAGCATTTTGAAGGCATAGCAATGCTAATTCTGTAGATTTATCTGCTAAAAATCCAAATTGATACTGACTGGGTATCTTATATTTTTGAAGGTAGGAAATTAGTCGAGTATAAATTAATTTTTCAAGGATCTTGGCAAAAATTGAAAGATTTGCTATAGGACGATAATTATTTGCTTCATTGTTTGAACCATTTTTGAATTTAGGAGTGATTTTGGTTACTTTTAAAGCATCTGGAAAAATTCCTGAATGAAGTATGGAGTTGTAAATTGTTAGTAATGGCTCAACAATGACGTCTGCAACATACTTAATAACTCTGGGGTGAAAATCATCATAACCTGGTCCTCAGTTGATGTTATTTGTGTAAGTACATGTAAGAGTTCAGTTCTTGTAATTTCCTGCATGTAAAATGTATTAGATCTGCATGTACCGGATAAATATTGAGTAAAGTGGGTGCTAGACGTATCAAATTTTGTTTGATAACTTGTGGGATAGATATAAAATAATCATTTAAAATGGTGGCCATTTCATCTTTGTCTGTAATTTTTTGGTCGTCTGAGTTTGTTAAATGTTCAGGCATTATTGGAGTTTTATTTTTTCCAAATAACACATTTAGGTGTTTCCACATTAATTTTGGTACATTAAGAGAGAACATTTGTAAATAGTAATTATGTTTGAGTATTCATATAACTGAATTTAATCTATTTCTATAAGTTTTGAAGTTATTAAAATCTATTACTGATTTGCTTTTCAGAAATTTGGTATACAACTTATTTTTTTTTTTTTTTTTTATACGATTCAGAAGCTGATTCGTTATCCAGGGCTTACAACATTTCTTTCTCGTTCTATTACTCCTGCAGGAAATTAAGAAAGTTTGATCATACAATTCCTTTAATAATTTGGAAAATGCATTGTATACAGTATTTGGGTTATCAAGTGAGAGTATTTCGTTCCAGTTAATGGTATAAAATATATTACGGAATATTTCTAAATTAATGTTGTTAATTTGTCTTGTTCTATAATATACTGTATTTCTTTTTGTTGGGAAATTATGGTAATAGAATGTAAAAATAGGTAGGTGGTCACTAATGTTATAGTGTATAACACCCGAGGTTATCGTATCAGGAGATGCATTAGTAAGTGATAGGTCAAGGGTGGTTTCCGACTGCATAGTGATCCTAGTTGGGGTTAGTATGGTGTTGGTAAATCCAGACATATTTAAAGTTTGATTTAATTGTTTAGATGCTGGATTGTCACAAGAAATATCAATATTTAAATCTCCAAGTAAAAATGTTTTCTTATTATTTAAGTTTGCATAATTAAAAATTTCATTTAGGGTGGAAAAAAATGTTGATATTAGATTTAGGCGAACGATAGCAGACAATAATAATATAATATTGATTTTCAATCGTTAAAATGTCTATATTATAATTAAGTAAAGTGAGATCATTGTTTACAGAAAAATCATGGCATTGTTCATGTACATAAACAGCAATACCACCCCCTTTGGAATATGATCTATTAAGAAGAAATGTATTATAATGGTTTAGATGTATATAATAGTCAGGCATAGGGAACCAAGTTTCAGTTACACATATTATATCAACTTTAGAGTTAATTGATTGAATTAATAAGTCCACTGAAGTTATTTTATTGTAAAGTGACCTAGCATTAATATGTAAAAGCTTTAATAAATCACCTGGGTTAGTAGATAAGATGTGGTTAATTTGTTGAAGTGAATAAGAATTTGGTTGCATTGAGATGAAGAAAAAAAATCAGATTATGTATATATATATATATCTTCTGTTGTAAGTCAGTCCCCCCCTTGTTGCCGCTCTATAGTATTAAGTCACACGCTACCCCCACTGTCCATTTTAATTAAGTACCGGGTTTTTTTTTCTTTGCCACATTGTTGTTTCATATGTTGTACAGAACAAGTAACTTATATTGTGATAAATGCAATATTACTAAATTATAATGAGTCAAGCAGTATGTTGAGCCTCGAAACCATATTCTATCAAGTTTTCTAACATAACTTTTTTTTTTTAACTTCATGTTCATTTTGCCTAATAAACACATTACCATTACTCACCCAGGCAAATTGAATTTTCCCCTGCTGAAGAAGCTTCCTTGCTTGCCAAAATAACTGCTTATAGGAAGGAATAAAGCTTTCATTCAGGTATATTTTAGTACCAGGTAGATTAGAATCCAGATCTGAGTTGAGCACTGTAGATTTTTTCTTTGCCAACCAATTATCTCATGTGGATCTGGATTTAAACTGTACAATCACAGTGGAATTCTGAGTATTATACGAGTTAGATTTTAGTGGATGAACAACATCAATGACTTTTCGTTGCTTAATGTCATTTTGTCTAATAACATTATCAAGAGTCTTTTTCAATGCAGCATGTTCAAGTTCTGTGCATCTTTTTAAAATTTCATCATATTTACCAGCAACAAAGTCCAATGTTTGCTTATATTCATACAGTTCCTGTTTTAAAGCAGGAATGGAGTAAAGTTTTGCGTTAATTTCATCTAGCGATTGCTTTAGCTCCAACGGAATTCCAGAATGAGAATGCTGAATTTTCAAGTTTATTTCATTAAGAGCTTGCATAATAAGATCCATATTTGAATTCGACACAACACTGGAAGACACATCGCTACCACTGATTTATTGTTCCTTATGGTTCCTTTTCTGTTAGCCATGTAAGATAAATAACAGAATATCTGAATCTTATTTCAGAACACACTCACTGAGCAAACAAATTTTAGTAAGTAATAAGTGAAGTGGTCAGTAGATGGCAGCGAAAAACTCCATCGAGTATATTACAACCCAGGATAGTTCAGTTCAATTACATATAATCAAAAAGAGTGAACTACGAAATAGTCAAAAGTACTCAGCAGGTTCTTGCCAATATAATATTCAACGTAAACATCTTTTGTTTAGCACTAGTGTAAAAATTCTGCACTATATATAATGTTTGCTCACCAACACTCAAGGCTGGTAAAATGTGCACCAAAAATTTTAGTTTTTACTTCAATTCAGCTAAGGTGAGTATTAATAAACTAATTTACCTTTTCACAATGGTAATCCTGATACTGGAGTCCCAACAAACCAGGGAAACAGGCACTGAATAACTAATAAACAAGGAAAAAGTAGACAGTGAGGAGCAGCACAAATAATACGTCTACAATGTCATGACTTGACTTGTGTGATGTGACTGGATTCTGCAAAAAAGAAAATTCTAATCACACAATCAGCCATTAAGCCACACCACACATTCACTTTAGAACTATCCCAGATGTGTTCAATGAAGTGATGTGAATTCTCAGACCCTTAGATTCTGATATTGTGTTCGTTGGCTTTGCTTGTAACATGAAAAGTTACTCCATCTGTAAAAACAATGTTTTGTAGGAAGTCATTATCTGCCTCTAGATGATTTAACATGTACACCACAAACTTAAAATGGCATGGCTTGTCATCCAGCTGTAAAACTTGCAATATCTGCACTTTGTAGGTATGTAGACAGGACGATGATGATGATGGGCAAAACATGTAACAATATTAACAAATAAAGGTAACTTGATCACGCTACAATTCCACTTAGTAGTTCTAATTCTGACTATTATATAGCTCTAATTATTGTACTATTCTCTAGTGCCAAGGTAAGCATTATCCGCTAGTTTTTTGTACAAGTTACTTTGATCATGCTAGTTACGTTAAATGAAAACTTTTACAAAAAGTTCGTGAGTTGGAAGCTTTTGACCTTATCTTAGGTCTTCATCACGCCAATGGAGAACTAAGATTGTTGCCAGATTCTACATTTGAATTTTTCCTATTTTTGTTGCCAAAACTTAGAATTGATCTCTAGATCATCGGAATGTAGAGAGGAGATTCGGAATTGCAAGTCATTGAGTTGAAAATAATTTCCAGGCTTTCACGGTAACGAAGGGCAAAAAATGATTGTCAAAAGAAGCAATTCGTTTTGCTTCGATCCAGTGGGGAACTGCAGATGTGTCTTCCATTGTCAAAATAGACAAGGCAGTATTAGGATTGGCTTTTGAAACATCTTTTTTATGTTCTAAAATTCTATGGCTAATGCTCCTGTATTGCTTCCAATGTATAAGTTATCCCCAGTAGAAGAAGAGATAGGAATGCAGTAAACTCCTGGGAGGTTCAGGCTTTCAACTTTGTCCCTATCCCTTTGTAGAAGTTTCAAGATGTTTGGGGTAGATTTAATGGCAAGATGGTAACCAAAACTTCTAAAAAGAATCTGTAACTTATAAGCATAGGAAGGATGGTAAGGGACAGAACCACAGAATTTCAGGTCTTCTTTCTTATGAGGAAGGGGGCATTCAATTTTCGAATGGTTTTCATATTTCTTTATGAGGGAGTTGACTGTAAGAGCAGGAAAACCATGGGAGAGGGCTATTGTAGAAATTTTGGAGAGTTCTTCTTGAAGAGAGAGTTGGTTGTTGCAAATGATATGAGCCCTGTGGATGTAGGACTTCAATGCTGCAAGCTTGTAGAGATGCAGGGTGAAAGAATTGTAGGGAATGATGTTAGTGGCCGCAGAAGGTTTACGATAGACGGAACGAGTAATGGAGAGATCAGCGTTTCTGCAGATAGATACATCCAGGAAATCAGTTTTGTGGTTTACTTCCTTAGATATAGTGAGATTAATGGAAGGAAATTTTTCCGTAATGGAGTTGATCAGTGTCTGTAGTTCAGACTCGGAATGTGGCCAGCTAATGAAAATGTCGTCTACATATCTTAACCATAGGGAAGGTTGAAAAGGGTGTTGAGGAATAATGGAAACTTCAATATGTTGCATGTAGATTTCTGCAAGCAGAGGGGAAAGAGGTGAGCCCATGGGGAGACCAGATTGTTGCCTATACACAATTTTGTTGAAAACAAAACAACTGTGTTGATGAATAGTGTGGAAACAATCGTAAAGATCTTTGATAAGAGTACCAGGGGTTCAAAATGAAGAATCAATTTCTTCATGAGGAGCATGTAGGAATCAAAATATGGTACAGAGGGAAACAAAAATTCTACATCAAGAGTATACAGATTAACACTAGGAGAAAAGGAATTAGGAAGTTTGTGGATGAAGTTTGAAGTAGAGACAACAGTATGAGGATGGTTGGCTGCCAGGGATTTGCATTTGAGGACCAATCTCTTTTCAAAGTTTACTGCTGGAGAAAAAGAATATTCCACTGATGGGGTTACCAGCTTTATGCAGTTTCACGTGCAGGAAAAGCCTGGGAGTTCTAAAGTAAGGAGGGGTGATATATCACCAAGGAAGGATTGAAGAGTTTCTTAGCTAATCTGTCAACTGAGTTTTTGAGTGAGTTGGTGGTGTCTGACTGCAAAGGAATGTGGTTAGCAGATATAAGAAATGAATGCACTTTTTGGTTTAGTGTTTCTTTACCAATGATGACTGGGCAACCAACTTCATCTGTTTTGCATTCGGCTAGGTCATTTTCCTGAATTCTTTTAAACAAGAAGAGTTCTTGATTGGCACAGAATTTTGCTTGGATAAGATAACAGCAGCGTTGGCACGAAGGATAGGCTGGTGAACAGTCTCAGTTCTGTGGATGGCTGATTCTATAACAGAAACAGTTTGTGGAAGATTGATAGGAAGAGCAGGTGAAAATTTTGGGCCTAATGATAAGAATTTATCCAAGCTAGGAGGAATAGTGACAGAAGAAAGATTTACATACTTTGGCTTGTCAGTAGAGGCTGAAGACGGAGATGTTGCTTGACTTTTTTGCTTGGAGAGTAGAAAATTACATTTCTTTGTATGGCGAGCATATTCATTTACTTCAATTGTTGAGAGGGTTTGGTTGATACGAACCATGAAAATATCAAGCAAAGCAGGATGAGTGGTAGCAGCCAGTGATTGGTAGCTAATGTAGCAGGAAAGTTCAGTTTTAGCAATGGAGGAATGCAGGTCACGGATAGCGGCAGATAGGAGGTTATGGCTGGTCTGCTGTAGTAACGCACTGCACCGTCCTTTGAAGATGGGTTTGCAGATCTGAAAAGCTTGGGGAAGAATGCCTGAAGTCTTGCAGGAAACAAGAAAACGAAGACTGCAAAGAGAATTAGTAACTTGGGTCCGAAGTTTCCGGAAGGAAATCCAATCTTTCGTCCAGTCCAAAATAAAATGCCCGGAAGTTGCGTAGCTTTGAAACATGACGATGATGGGCAAAACACGTAACAATATTAACAAATAAAGGTAACTTGATCACGCTAGTTACGTTAAAGTAAACTTTTACAAAAAGTTCGTAAGTTGGAAGCTTTCGACCTTATCTTAGGTCTTCATCACGCCAATGGAGGACTAAGATTGTTGCCAGATTCTACATTTGAATGCTTCCTATTTTTGTTGCCAAAACTTAGAATTGATCTCCAGATCATCGGAATGTAGAGAGGAGATTCGGAATTGCAAGTCATTGAGTTGAAAATAATTTCCAGGCTTTCACGGTAACGGAGGGCAAAACGATTGTCAAAAGAAGCAATTCGTTTTGCTTCATTCCAGTGGGGAACTGCAGAAGTGTCTTCCATTGTCAAAATAGACAAGGCAGTAATTATTAGGATTGGCTTTCAAAACATCTTTTTAATGTTCTAAAATTCTATAGCTAATGCTCCTGTATGTGCTTCCAATGTATAAGTTATCCCCAGTAGAAGAAGAGATAGGAATGCAGTAAACTCCTGGGAGGTTCAGTTTTTGGTGTAAGGCAATTCCTTTGTGGCAGATCGTGTTGATTTAGTAGGGCTATGTGAAAAGGCTTCACGATTGCTTTCAACGTCACCTTCAGTTGTGCTTGGTCTTCCACATCTTCGCCTGTCAAGGACACTTCCGGTTTTCAGAAACTTCTTGTGCCAAGCTAAGATGCTATTACGACTTAGTCTTTTCCAAATTTCAAATGAACATTTCTTTGCACTAGTTAGGTAACAGATTTTGTTTCAAAAACCAACCAACACATATCACTTTCTCTGCTGGAGTAGACATTTTTTCAACTAACCTTGGGATTGGATCAGTAGCACCACCGAGTGACATATTTGGGAAACAGAAAATTTTAAGTAAATAAAATCTGCAAAAATTACGTTCATATCCCGAATAGTTTTCTTAATAAAATTTTTAAATGTCTACTTTTGAGACACCCTGTACATTTATCAAACTGTTCTAACTTTTGATTGCAGTGATGTGGAGGTATGTCACTGATTTTATTTTATTTTTAGCTTCCAGATGGTAGAGTTATCAAACTTGGAGGCGAGAGGTTTGAAGCACCAGAAGCATTATTCCAGCCACATCTTATAAATGTTGAAGGACAGGGTATTGCAGAACTTGTGTTCAACACAATTCAAGCTGCTGACATTGATGTAAGACCTGAGTTGTATAAGCATATAGTTCTTTCTGGTGGCTCTACAATGTACCCTGGATTACCTAGCAGATTAGAGCGTGAAATCAAACAGCTTTATCTAGAACGGGTACTTAGAGGAGAAACAGAAAAATTAGCTGTAAGTAGTTCAGTTTTCAAATAATGTTTTGAGTTTCCTGCCAGTTGTCAGATATACAGCATTTTGTAATGGTATTCTCATTCAGTATTAGATATTTTAAATGGGCTACTTTTGATATGTCAGTTTGTTAAATATATAACTAAATTATATTTAACTACAACCTAGTATAAGCAGATGTTTTTGTTTTTTTTTGATTGAAATTGATTCTGTTTGTGATTGCTTCAAACATTTCTTAAAAAAGAACAGAACCTTCAAGGTAAGAGTTTTATAGTCCTGTTTCAGAAATACAAATAAAATAAATTATGTAGTGGTCCTGAAGTATGTCCCCAACATCTGTATGCATATACAGGAATAGTTCACTTATACATCAGCGCAAGGGACCAACCAGAAATGACACATAAGTTAGTGTAATTCAAGCCAAAATTAAGTTTAAAATGTAATTAACATGAGAATAACATGCAGAATAAGAAAAATATCAATGACTGGATTTATTTAGTTAAATTTAACACATAAAAGCTTAAATTACTCAAAAATGTAAAGTACATAACCTCAAAATTTTAATTACATACCTTATTTACATTTATGGCTTTTTGATGTGTAAAATTGAAGATGTACATGAGACTCAGGAAAAATAGGGGAAACAAAGTTGTGTGAATAATGGGATCAGGGAAATGATATATGAGTTTGATGAGCTAAGTGAAAGATGGGGTGAATACTTCTGTGAGTTATTAGCTCAAGAAAACAAAGGTAATTATGAGGCACAAGCAGATGATGTCACAGTGAAGGATGGAAGCACAGGAGGGATCTCAAGAGAAGAGGTGTGCAAAGCTCTACAATCTCTTCAGAATGGTGAAGCTCCAGGATTGAAGGCATAACTGCTGAGAAGTTGAAATTTGGTGGTGACTCTGTAATTGACTGGTTAACAGTAAAGATTCAGACTTAGAAATTTTGCTAGTTGACATTGGCCTTCAAGACCAAAATTGTCAGTGGCCATAAAAAAAAAAAAAAAAAAATCAGTGGCCAAACTTTGAAAAAATCAAACTGTACATTTCATACTATTATTTTTATAAAATTGCTTACTATAATATCAGTATGTTTTATTTTGCATATTTCAATATAGTATGCTTAAAAGTTGAAACTGAAGTAATAAAATACATAAATTAATCTTTGTAGTTTGGTCAGCTAGATTTCACGCTGTCCTCTCACCATAGTTTTATCGCATCTTCAGGATTAAAATTATTCATTTTTATTCCTGATGTTTTGATCCTAATGCGACTTTCAAGTGTCTTCTTTTTCATTAGAAGGCTTCTTTCACGTAATGTGTTTCTAACTGCTGACCAAAGACATTCCACACGAGCATTCAATGGCGGTACAGTTAAAAGCACAGTTACTAGATCCCTCATGATTTCAAAAGGCTTTAGATTGTCTGAATTCTCTAATTTGTGTAACAAATAATTTGAAATAGACTAAATTCTGTTAGGATTCACACTAACGAGAATCTTCTTGAGTTGAAGCCACTATTCCAAAGCACGATCAGGGTTAAACTTTAAAACTTTGCATATTTCAGTTATTGCATCATTACCATGATTGTTTAGGCTTTCAGAAGATTTGGGAAATAGCACCTCATCTAAAGAATGGGCACATATTTGCAGGAAACAGATGTTTGGACATTATTAAACCTTTTTTTATTATTAACCTTTTTTCAAGTTTTTGTGCAACTCTTTTCAATAAACCAATGCTATTTTCTATAGAACCTAGTCCTATATCTTCATCTCCAACGCATCTTCCTTGAATTTGCCCCTTCATCACCAATTTGCCCCTTCATCTGCAGATTTTAAAACAGCCAACTCTAGTTTAGTAACATAGTGCAAAACACTACTGATGTCTACATCAGTTTTTTCCAGCTTCCTGGAATATTCAGCAACACATGAAATTATGTCAAAAAATCCGTTGATCCTCTGAATGGATATATATAACCAAAAGTTGATTTAAGAAAATTGAGCTAGAAATTTGAATTCCTGAAAATGATCATATAAGAAATTTCATGGGTTTCATTCGTGTTTTTTTTTTTTTAATGTGCTGCTGCCTGTTTTGCAGTTTAGGAGTTTTTAACCACTTCTAAGAAACTATCAGATTCAATTATTTTTACCACAAGTATGTATTTTGGTTAAAAAAAATGTATTTTAACGTGAATCTGTTTCACATTTTTCAAAAAGGAGTTTGAAAAATGTTAAAGTGAATATTGGCATTATGTTCCAACATAGAAACTTTATCTTTCACAGAAATTAGGAAGTGGGATGTTTTTCTTGAGGTACTATTAAAAGCTCACTGATTACAGTAAAAAGTACTTTGGAAAGGCAGATAATATGAAAAAAAATCTTTGCTTTTTGCTGACCATGATAAGTCATAGATATAAATCAGGAAAAACATCCAGATTATCAGTTATTTGGGGTTACCACTCATTTTGCCAAATTAAATTCCCTGAATTTTCTCATCTGTCGACAATAGTATTTTTAAAAGCCACACAAACTGTATTTGAACTGGATGAACAGTATTACAGAAACAACACCAACAGACAAAACTTGAACTAAATCACCTTCTGACAGTAAGGTGATAAAAAGCAGCCTAACAGACGAAAAAGAAAAATCTTCACCGATCTTGTAAACATCAGAACTGGTGTAAAAAAAAGTACTTATGCACAAGAATACCATACCTGCCAACATTGGCAAGAGCCTTGTCAGTGGTAACCAGTATTATTGCGCAGCATGCATGGACGCTTTTTTACGAAACTATGCATCTCTTTGTAAAAAAGAAATACGTGCCACAACAAAACATTACAACAAACAAGGACACTAATGAAACTAACACATGCGAAACACAAAGTTGATTTTCCTGGCAAGGGTATAATAGGTAACATTGTGAGATTTAAGTTCAAAACTGCCACCAGTAAAAATCATTCAGATGCATTCTAAATCCCACAACGCTTGACAGACAGGAAATCCAAGCAAGTGAACCCACAGTGCATGAACCTCCACTTACCATATGATCATACTGCCTCTAAAATTGTAGTTTATGTCAAGATGAGACCAAAGAAGGGAAAAAACGCTAAACGTTTTAACTGGGTGAAAATCAAAACACACAGCAAGAATGCGGACTACTGTCAGTTTGTTTTGTTGACTCTGCAGCTGCACAGCATCCATTGCTTAATTTTTCTTTTTGCTGATATCTTTCTCTCCCTATTTCTTCATTGATGATTTTCTTTCCTTTCTTTTTTATGCCTTCTGATAACGAATGTTATTTAACAATAATACTGGGCCGAGGCAACATCGCGAGAAAAAAGAATTACAATTGCGGAAAAAATCTGAACTCCGTCAACCTTGCATTTTTGAAATTTTCGTAAAGGTGGAATTCCATCCTCTGACGAACATCCCCTCATCACCCTTCCCCCCAAAAATTTATGTTCACTTGTGCATTGATCTCGCGAATGACCAAAATAATAACGAGAAAGGTGGAATTCCTCGCTTTCGCGGAAAAATCTGATACCTGAAGATTACGGGGAAATTTTTTGCAGCATCTAACCTCCGTTTTCGCAAATTGTTGCCTACAGTTTCAAGCTGAAATACATACATTTATGTAATAAAATCATATTTAACAAGAAAACTGGACACAAAGGCAACTTCGGGAGAGAAAAATCACGATTATGGTAATTTTTTTACTCCGTTTAACTTCTGTTTTCGAAAGTTTTGAAACACGAAATACCCCCCCCCCCCCCCATTGTCTTCAGTTTTTTTACATTGATCCTGTGAACAGTCTAAATGACGACAAAAAATGCAGAATTCCACGAATCTGCTTAAGAAACTCGTGTATATCATAAAACAATAGCAAAATTAAAAACAAAAAAAAACAAAAAGGAGAATTCATAGAATCCGTAATTTCGACAGCGAGGTCCATAGTTCCGTAGTCAGACAACGAAATCTGTAGTAGTTGGCAGGTATGGGAATACTATTACATACAGTACAACCCTCAAAAATCCGCAATCGTCCGGACTTTGCTGATTCCGAATTTTAGAATTTTTCGGATTATAGAGAGTTTAGATAAAATTTAAACTTAGTATTAACTAAATACACTATAAAACACTATTTTTGGCAAAAAATAATGACAAAAAGTCAAGTTCACCAATTAAAAAATAAATATATTTTTAAGTGAACACTGAATGAAAGCAGATGAAAAACTCGGTTAGGATTAATTCGTAAAATAAATTGTTTCTTTTTAGCCGGCCGCTCTGCGATGCTCAAAAGCTCGCAGCAGGTGCACCCTTAAATGTGACACTTGAGACGGCAGCAAGAGAGAGATAGATTGTGGACTATGCAGGCCTTCAGTGAATATTCATTCAAAATAAAAAGAAATGCCTAACTTCTAAAGTTTTCATCAGATTTTGACTATATTTCACATGGGAGTTTATTTTGACGTGTTAGTGATATCCGTGTGTGCAGATTGCTGTATGCTGATGACACTGTCCTGTTGGCAGAGAGCAAAAGTGATTTACAGAGTATGTTGTCTCCGATGCACGAAGTTTGCATGAAATTCAAACTGAGTATAAATAAGGGAAAACCCAAAGTTATGGTGTTTGAGAGAGGAACGGGTAGCACTGAATGTAATGTAAGTATAAATGGCACTGTGATTGACCAGGTGAGTGAGTTTGTGTATTTAGGAAGCATGTTTGACAGAGAGAACAAGTTGGATGGTGAAATCAGTAGGCGAGTGAATTCTTCTTTGAAAGTCATGGCTACTCTGGGAGGTTTTCACAGGAATGATGGGTTCTCTAGAGAGTCCCGCATGGCTGTGTATGAAAGTGTAATTGTTCCTACTCTGATGTATGGCAGTGAAACTTGGGTACTGCAGAAGAAACATAGGTGTCGTTTGTGTGCTGGAGAAATGTGTTACTTACGTGGGGTTTGTGGCAAGACACAGTCTGATTGTGTGAGGAATGAAGATGTGTTGCAGTTGTGTGATGTGAAGCAAAATGTTGTTAGCAAGGTGGAGACTAATATGCTTTGGTGGTTTGGCCATGTTGAAAGAATGAATGATGAGATGCTTACTAAGAAAATCTTTTTAGCCCAACTGACAGGAAGGAAAGGCAGAGGAAGGCCAAGGAAGAGATGTGTGGATCAGATTCAGGAGTGTCTGCATGAAAAAAAGATTATGAGTATGAAGTATGAAAGATCTTGTGTACGGCGTGTAATGGATATCAGTGAAGCCCAAGTTGTTTGTCAAGATCGCTGTAAATGGAGAAGTTTGATACGACAACAGTACGTAAAAATATCTGGTAGTTTGTATTTCTTTTTGGAGCTAACCTTTGAATCTCAGAGAACAGCTTAGTGATATGTTAAACATGTTCTTGTTGTGAAGGTGACAGTGAGTGTGGAACAGGTGTTAAATTATTTTGTTCTCGCACACCACACCTGATCATAATAATTTTTTCAATGGCCACAAGTACCCATCATAACACAAAAAAAGTACGTATCATTATACAAACAGAAAACCTCTTTCTATAAATGGTAGAATGACATCTTTGAAATGTCTTGTTTAGAACCAGGAAAATGACATGCTTAAAATGGTTTGTTTAGAACGAAGAAAACAACATGTTTGACATGAGTGGTGTAGATTCAGAAAATGAGAATTTTCAAAAGACTTTTTAAGATGTACGAAAAATTACATTAAATTCTAATACACACAGAATGATTTCAGCCCATCTAGTAAACAAGGCCCCGGCCAGTCAGCAGTATGAGTGGCCATGCCTCCGCAAGAAATGACATATGGGCTTGGAAAGCATTAAGGCTAAAATATCTTATATTGCATTGTAAGAGTCAAGCGGAACCAATTTGGAAGAACACTCCAAGAATGAAAACACCAACGATGAGACCAAAGTAAAACTTAAACTGTTTAGAAGCGGTGGAAATTGCATAATTGGAGTTTAATGATAACCTGGTGATTCCCCTTAAGGAAGCACAACACAACCTGCTTCCAACTGCCAATACACAAATAGTGACACTCAACTAAGTTGTAAGAGCAAGCAATGCTATGAATTTATATTAGTTCATTTCACTGGTTATTGTTATTATTCTGTTTAACAACTGGTACGGAAGTATCTAAATATTTTAACGACTGGAATGGCTACACCAGTGCATACCAGCTGAATATCTGCCTTGGATGTAGTCCTGGTACATACATGCAACAGTCGCTTTCAGCAGTCCCAGATCTTCTGCAGCTGCAGAGATGGAGCACCCCATCTTCTTTACATTGACGATCTTCCTGTGATCTAAGTTACGTTTCCCATCATCACGGTTGCAAGTACGCTATACAGCAGGTTGGTATCTGACCTGTTTATGGTCTGCAGGGTTTTTCAGCTGGCCATTGGATAGGGCAAGTTTGTGAATGAGTGTGGTGCATATAATAAATAAATTAAACTTTCAGTGTTTGTTTTGGTATGTTTAGCTTTTAGTCTGTAAAAATGTGTATCAATTTCCAGCAATTGTTGCAACAACTTTAAAAAAAGCCTATGCTGTTTTTTTTTTACTTATCTCATATATTTTTTCCTCCTTGTGCAGAAATTTAAAATTAGGATAGAAGATCCCCCTAGGAGAAAGGATATGGTGTTCATAGGTGGAGCTGTTCTAGCAGAAGTTATGAAAGACAGTGAAACTTTCTGGCTATCTCGAGAAGAGTATGAAGAAAAAGGACTAAAAGTTATAGAAAAATTATGTGTGCGAGCAAGTTAATTTTTCTGTTCTCGTTAAGTAGTTATTTTTACAGAAGGGACCATGGTAAACATTGCTGAACCTCTGCTTTGCTCATTTTTACAAGGTAAGTTTGAAAGAAAAGTGAGATGGGATGCTATCTAGTTCAAAACTACTAATTATTCATGATTTGTTATTAATGTTCTGTGCATACAATTTAATTCTTTTTCTTAGGGTTATTCTGTCCAATAGCTGTTCCACGCAAAAACTTAAAAAAAATAACTGTTAAAAGTATAGATTTATTGGTGAAATTTGATTTTCATTTATTTTTATATATCTAGTATTTCATGCCAAATTTTAAAATGAATTGCTGTCAATGATTTTGTTTAGGTTTATTGTGAGCAACAGATATTCCATCTCTTTAATAGTATAGGTTGTTTTTAATCACATTTGACAGTGATTTTTTCATTTCTAATTAGACATGCTAAGTGAATTATAAATTTATTTGTGTATACTGATTATATATATTTTTTTAAATATTTTGATGATAAAAGTAACTCAGTGTGCTTTTTAGAAGCATGATTGTTTTTGAATGATATAACAGTTTTGATTTGAAATGCTAAGATGTTAGTGTGGTGGCACCCTTGCAGTTGGATTAAATCATGATATTGTTGTATTGAAAGAAATTTCGATTTTGCAGTGCTCAATTTCCATGTATAAATATATGCACTTCAGGTAAAACGGTTTTTGAAGACATACTGTAGTGATTAATTGTTAAAATCATAGAAAATTTATTTAATCTTACATCTCAGTATGCAGAGACTTTAGACAGGAACTGCTTTAGTTTTATTCCTTTCCATTTATTTGCAGTCTTTAATTTTCATTTACTGCTTCTGTAATCAAATGAAAAGTTTAAAAAAATTCACTGTACGCAAATTTTATGGAAATATTTTCCATATATGAGACTTTCTGTAACATATTCTCTCTCTCTCACATGTTAGTGTCAGTACCCTGTGAGGGAGTAGATGTGTGTATATGATTTCATTACAAAAATATTTTCTATCAGTGATTTTCAAAGATGCTTTCACATTCAATTCATTATTATTTTTTAAATTTCATATGTTATCCCGTAATTACATAGTTAAAAGCTTTTGGCACCATGTGGTTTCAAGGCTGTGAAGTGATTGATCTTGTAGAAGTTATGGTATGTGTATTAAATCTTGTGCATACTGAAGAGCCACCATATTTTGTAGCAACTCTGGTAATGTTACCTGTATTTAGAATTAGAACAATATATATATATATATACTTAAGAGCAAAACTGAAGACTAAGGAAAAAATTTTAGAATTTAAAACGAAGGGTGCAAAATAACCTGAAAATCAAAACGCGCAACGCAGCAGTTTTGAAAATTCAGAATTCACATTCTATAAAGATACCTAAGCAAAAAAATACATATATAATAACATTTCAACCAAAGTAATACAATGTACTAATTTCTCAGGTCCTAAGAATTTCAAGAATTTGCAGCAACAATTTGGACTTCAATTACCACATTAATATACTATTAGAAAGTTTTCTAGAGAACGAAATTCCTTCTTCTTTCATCAAAAGAACTTTAAGAAAAATTATTCTGAATAATAGAGTAAGGTTGGCAGATCTGCTTTAATTTTCTACACAGTTAATAATATGATTCTGACCAATCAAAGCCGTAAGGAAGTTGGCTAGAGGATGCCTATTAACTACCTAAAGGAACCTTAGTGCTATGGATATGACGGACCTATTAAAACAAAAAAATTAAATAATATAAACAAAATCACAAAAAAAGCTTAAAAATCTGTTTATAAAAGAAAATAAAAACAAATAAAAAAGAAAACTAGTTATTCATCACTAGGATAGCTATACTAAAAATAGTAAAACCAACATTAAAATTAATAAGATTCTGATTAATCTATAGAAGCTCACTAAGGTGATTTAATACATGCAAAGATTATTAAATAAACTGCTCGTGTATTTTATAATATTTCTCATGTATTCTGGAGAGTTAATTCTGATCATACAGATCCACAGTCTTAAGTTTATATATTTTTTTCTCTGGTTAAAATCTCCGCGCGTTGGTTTCTTGCTGTATGAGGAGGCCATCAGCCCCACCCTCACTGCCCCCCAGCGTCTAGGGAGTGGCGGAAGAGGTCAGCCATGTTCTCCTCTTGTGAGGAGAAAAGTTTTTGTAACACAAGAGGTAAGCTCTCTTCCTTGTTTTTGGGTTCTAGGTTATATAAGTTCAATGTTTGTACTTCATGTACCTTTTCTCTGTCGTTTTTTAGCTTTTCAGCTTTTAAGCATTGGTTTGTCTGTTAACATTTATGCGGGTTTTAACTCTTACTTTTCTTTGTAACTTTGAGCGTCTTTTGTGGTACCTAGGAACAGAAGATGGCTAAGCTTGTTCCTTTTCTATGCGCTGTTTTTTCAAAGTAGTTAAGTTCTTAATAACTAATTAATTATGCACTTAAAGCACTGCTGAAATACTTTGTACATATTGCAACTAACTGTTTAAGGTATATAACTTTCACAAAGTTTTCTTTAGTTAATTATTATCTTTAACTTATTCTCGTTTTCGTGCTGTCATAAGTTGTAGAGTAGGGGGTTTTAGACTCAAGTTTTCTTTCAAAAATCTGTTCGTTATAAATTAACATTTCCTTTTTAATTGCAATGTAAAATTTGTTTTCCAGGTTTAATTTCTCTCTCAAACGAACTTGGAATTTTGTTATAGCTGAAAATCATTTCTATTTATTATGTCACTCTCACAGCTTGAGTTCTCTTTAATCTTCTTCTCTCTGTTTAATAGTAACAGGTGAAGAGCATGGGTCGGGCCATGAAGGTTAATGGATGCAAGCGAAATTGTTAACTAGTGCTAGGTCATGCTACTCTACGGAGGACATGACTTATATATATATTTTTTAAACTATTTTAGGTGGGAATGTTACTTGCATCTATGGCCTTGCAGAAACCCATTTCCAACTAGGTCTTTGTGGAAGTGAGAAAATGCAGAATTTTTGCTGGTCCTTGATAAAGCCAAGGCTCAGTATTCTCGACACCTTCTACATTCAGTTGTTTTATTTTATTTTTTTATCTTTTCTCCTTTTACTCACACAGGTAGATACATAACCTTTTCTATGTTGTATTAGGTGTGAGTCAAAATTATATATGTATTTTTTTTGCTTAGGTATCTTCTTTATAGAATGTGAATTCTGAATTTTCAAAACTGCTGCGTTGCGCGTTTTGATTTTCAGGTTATTTTGCACCCTTCGTTTTAAATTCTAAAATTTTTTCCTTAGTCTTCAGTTTTGCTCTTAAGTATATATATATATATATATATATACACACAGGGCTTGAAAAATATCTGAAAAGTTACATGCCCAGCTGGGGTGTGTGCAGAAAATGTTTACTTACCCAGAAGTAAAATCTACATACCCAGAAAAAATTTATCTTTTAAGATAACAAAACAGAAGCCTCATTTTTTTTAAAGTTAAAAATTATGACAAACTTTTTATACAACTTTTGCATCACCATTTTAAAGTGTCTGTATTCAAAGTGCACAAAATCATATATCTCAAGTTTTAAGAAAGGTAATCGGTGGCATTTGAGAAATTTAGTGATGATGCCATGTTCAAGAATTTTTAATATACGTTCTGTGTTTTGCAAAAAAAATTAAATAATCATAGGTAACTGTACAGCAATTTAAGTAGTTTTCAACAACAATTTTGAATGTAAAAATTATTTACCTTTTTCTTTTGTGCAAACAGAAGTGATTTTGCATCATAAAATATCCCAAGGAATGTTGTTTAGAAACAAAGGCAATCCTTATGTTTTCGACTATTGTTGTGTGCACTTATAGTTATTAATCTATATTATCATCTGACACCCCACATTCCTTCAAAAAATTGCTGGTGGTATCGGCAATTTTAGGATGGTTTTGGCAAACAGTGCACCACATAAGTCTTGTCGTCATTTGACTTTAGCCAATTAAATGTTTTTATCCAAGATTCCTGAACTGTATGACAGCATTTTTTTTTCGTACACTTTATCGTAGTCTGCTTGCATAAGCTTCAGTTTTGTCAACGATGTAGATTCCGATTCTGAAATTACATCACTCAACAATGCGGAAGACAAATTTGTAACAACCGCTGACAGATCGGGAATTTTACATAATTGCTTACTATGAGATGTACTCTCATTGCTGGATTTTTTTCCAAAAAAAAACATTGTATATCCGTTACTAAATACAACTTATATCCTCTGGTAACATGAACTACTTGTTCTCTCAGACAAACTTAAGTTATCGGCGTCAGCAATTTTTGCTCTTTTTTTCGGCTAAGCATGCAGGCTCATTCTTAAACAAAACTTAGCCTTTGTTTCAGTAGTGCCGCTGTCAGTTCATGTGTGTGCGTGCAGAAGCTTCCACTTTCCCCTCCCTCACTCATGCAAGTTATATCAGAGACCCAATCCCACCTGGGGCTGTGAAATAAATATTCTGTTGTCACTCCCTCCCAAAGGTGCTCCTTCCCCATACATAAAGCACAGCTTTTTTGCCCATCAGTCTGCGTCCTCCTGTTTCATGGCAGTTTATGCATTTTGTCACTGAACACCGGAGGCTATTATAGTTTCATCCGAGGCATGCATCCCGTCGTTAACTGTAAACAACATATGAAGAAAAACTACATATGGCCCAAATTTCTGGACGTAGGGCATAATATATTTGAAGTAGTGCTATTCTCCTGGCCTTGGCACTCATTCCATAACAATAATACAACATCTGGTGATTTGCAGTAAAATGAAAAACACGTGACGACAGTCTTTTTTTCTAGAGTAGAAAATTCTCCATTCCAAACTTTTTTTTTTTTTTCTTTAAATCTAGTTGCCCAACCGGGCAGGCAACTAGATTTCATTTTTACTTGCCCTGGCCAATAATTTACGTACCCAGGGCATCTCGGGCATGGTATTTTTCAAGCCCTATATATATATATACACACACATACACACACGGGAGAGAGAGAGAGAGAGAGAGAGAGAGAGAGAGAGAGAGAGAGAGAGAGAGAGAGAGAGAGAGATTGGTATGTAGTGAACTTGCACATAAGTTTCATCTTGAAGTAACTCTGTTCTGTACTTTGATAATTTTTTGTTTTGTCAAACTCAGTACTGTTTAGTGGGTAAGAGCTTTGTAACTCATACAAAATTCTATGCTTGTGTGTATTATTGAAAGTATGAGGCACCACATATAATACATAATACCAGGTATATGCCTATGGCATTGCAAACATTGTTCATATGAAGTTTTTTCAAAATCAGTGTTTAATTCCCTAGATGTTTTTTTTTTAAACAGTGAGTTTTGGTATTTTGTACTGTGAAGGTGCAAGGTTGTATACTGAATGTAGTGCAATATGTGAAGAGTGAATCTTATTCAGCTGCTAAAAGTGCATAAAATTGAATCAAAACTAGTTTCAAGCACTTGATTTTAAAGGTGTGGTTGTAAATGTTTATTCTCGTGGGCCAGCCAGAGTCTGTTAATATTGGACATATAGGCAATATAGTTTGATAAGCACTCTTGTAGAACTTGTTACAGGCATACCATGCTTTGAAAATACTGGTGCTTTGTATTATGCTGGTAGAACTGCAAAATCCAATAGAAACTTTACAGAAAATTTTGGTATTATAATCATGTAGTTGAACCTAGGATATCCTAACTAATCTTGAATTAAAGTCTGTGTAATGACAGGTGACTTCACTGAGTCGGGATTTGAGCCTGTTCAAAATATGAAATAGCATTTACTAATCATGTAAAACTGGTGTGAATTTTTTTGTGTGTGATAAGGAGATATGAGATAGAGAAATCTGTTTTCTTTTCATGGAAATATTTGGAATGTCCTGAGCATTTTTCTAGGCAGTAGGGTATGAAATTCTAAGCCTCCCCAGTTCCTGCATCTCTTATGGTTATTGTCATAGTGCAGATGAAATTTCTTTTTGTAAGTAGTCTAACATTTATTATGAAACTTAAGAAAAAAAAATCAAAATTAAGCTTTTGTGATGTACTTGAATCAAACATGAGATTCTTCCACGGATTCGCGGAATTCCGCTTTTTTTTTTTTTTTGTCATCATTTGGTTATTCTCGAGGTCGATGCAAAACTGAAGAGAAATTTTAGAGGATTAGTTGGGGGGGGGGGTCGTTTTTTGATCTGGGGATGGTATTTCATTTTTCGAAAAAGGAAGTTAAATGGAGGGAAATTTTCCCTCGTACTCGTGATTTCTTTTTCTCACGATGTTTCTTCTGCACAGTATTATTGTTAAATATAATTTTATTCCATAAATATTTGCATTTCAGCTTGAAAATGGAAGAAAACTTCCAAAAACGGAAGTTGGCGCCCAAATTTTCCCGTGATCTTCAGGCATGAGATTCTTCAGTGGATTCGAAGAATTCCGCCATTTCCATCGCCATTTTGATGGTTCTCGAGAACAATGCAGAACTGAACAGAAATTTGGGAGGGATTGGTGGTCGGGTAGTTTTCCCGTCGGTGGGCGGAATTCAGACTTTCAAAACTTCTGGGAACGGAAGTTAGACAGAGTGAAGGTTTCTCCTGTAATCGTTATCCTTTTTTCTCACTGTGCTTCTTCTACCAATAGTGTTGTTAAATATAATTTTATTTCGTAAATATTTGTTTTGCAGCTTTAAAATGGAGGAAAACGTTCCTAAAATGGAAGTCTGACAGAGCGTACATTTCGCCGGTCGTCGTAAACAGCAACACAGGATTACATTTATCCTGTGTTGCTGTTAAATGTAAAAAATATATATGTATTTTGAATACAGCTTAATATTTGCATAATAAATTTCAGTGAACAATTTTGTCTCTCTCACGCCGCGTTATATTCACGCTGTTTTGCAGCACATTCTTATTTTTCACACATGCGGTTAAAAAGTTTAGCTTTTTTTTCCTTCGTCAGTCTCATGTATGTTGAATATGTTTTCAGTATGAGAAAACCCCCTAAAGTGTATGAAGATTTACCCATTTACAGGTGGTTAAGGGCACAGTTGTTTGGCTCTTCATGCCACTAGGCTTACATTCAAATCCTTGGTGAATTTGATGTTACATGTTTAACCATCGTTCTGACTCTCAGCCTTCCGAGGAACCAGTAACCTAAGACCAAGATGTGCAACTAAACTTCTCCTAGCCTTCCATGATCATTGAGGTTGTCAAATTATACATATATATAGTATATATATATATATATGATAAGCAAGATTGACTCTTGCAGCCAACTTCAAAAGTTCTTCTATCTTCAATAAGGTTAAAGGCATGCAGATGATTTTTCAAGGAATTCATTTTATAAAGGTGTAAGTGTCATCAGATGTTACAGGGAAGTTGAAGTTTTTAAGATGATGGCCATATTGATCAGTAGGTATTAACACCAATGTGTTGGCAAAATTTGAATGCAATTCTCAGAAAGGGGGAAAAAGAAAAAAAATGTTCACTTTTCAAACTATGCCCAACAGCTGAATTTCTTACTTTTGATAACTCTCCCTCGTGATCAGTATACAGGCTTTGCAGTGTGCGAGGATCCTTATAATGTGAGCAGTTTTTAGTGTATGTTTTTGTGTCTATGCAACATGACTTGAGAAGATTTGGCTGTGATTTTTTGCCATTACCCTTTGTGTTTGTTTTTCCAATCATTTTCATTTTTACAAGTGATAATTCTTATCTACGAGGGCTATGCTGAAATTAATGAGCAACAATGTTTTAAAAATTCCAAGTTGCAATGATTGAAGAAATAAGTACACCTTAACTACATACATTAATCTATTTTTTTTTCAAAATCCCCATTTCTGTGGACTCATTTTCCCATCGTTCTGGCAGTTTAAAGATACTTTTGTGGAAGAACTCTGTTCCAGTTGTACGAAGACACCGACGCACAGTTTGCTGTATTGCTTCCATGCTCTGGTAGTGTTGATCATGCATCTAGTCCTTTAGGAATCTAAAAAGATGACAGTTGGAGAGTGCCAGATTTGAACTGTAAGCAGGGTGAGATAAAAGTTCCCATCCAAATTTGTGTATTTTTTCCAAGGTCAAACGAGCAGAGTGAGAACTAGCATTGTTGTGCTGGTGGATGGCTTTCTTACCCGGCTGCTTATCACGCAGTGCACTGTGGAGCTTTTTTTAATGTTCAGACATAACGAGCTGCAGTTATGGTTCATCTAGGCTCTAAAAAATCAACCAGAATGCCACCCATCTGTGTCCCAAAAGACAGTTCCCATAACCTTTGCTGCTGGTGGAACTGTCTTAAGCTTTTTCTGGCTTGGTGAATGGAGATAATGCCATTCCATGCTCTGACGATTTGTTTCAGATTCAAAATGGTGGAACCAACTTTAGTCACCTGTCACAATACTGTGCAAACCCCCCCCCTGCATCTCGATACAGCTCCAGCAGTTGTGATGAGATGTTTTTGTGCTGGCCTTTGTGGTCTTCTGTCAGTAAATGTGGGACCCAGCGTGCACAAATTTTCCAATATCCCAAGCTGCTAATCATTTCCAGAACTGCACTATGTCCTATGCCCAAGTTCACCGCAATTTCCTTCACCGTCGCTCGTCTGTCATCACGAATTAAGGCACCAACTCTTGTTGGGTTCCGTATAGGCTGTTCGATGGTGACTGCTATGAGGCTGATCATTAATGTCTGTGAAACTGTTTTTAAAATGTTTCATCCACCATCTTGCACCCATACACGCATCTCCGCGTGTGGCCTACAGTGAATATCGGCAGCTGGAATTTCCTCTTTCACAAGGAAACGAATCACAGCACACTGACAGAATGATATGTTACTGTTGGCCGTCTTTTCTCGCTTCTGGTCACATGACTGACACTGGTGACATCGTTTAGCATTCATTGCCATGATGAGAGATGGGACCTGTCCACCCACGAACTGTCATTCTCCCAGTGAGCAATCTGCCTGTGTAATGCAGCTTTGCTCATTACTTTAAGTATGACCTATGCAAATGTCAGTATTTTTTATTTTTGCTGCTAAAGGGAATGAAAAAACATGCTTATTTGAATTGTTTTATGATACCCCAATGATCTTTTTCTTAGGCTCCTGCAGACTTTAGGCAAATAGAACCTTGAAGCTGTCACATTATCTGTACCTAACCTGAAGTTTGAACCTAGTATTATATATTACGAACTTTAAAAATTAGATAACAGGTATTGGAAACTTTTTGTAAAATGGTAGACTAGTATATAAATATAATATCAAAGGTATTGTTTACCTAATATTGAAAGGTATTTCGCTCGTTGTCGCTCCGTGAGACACATGATATGCATATTTGGTAGACTAGTAATTGTACTCTTATTCACTACTTGTAGTAAATGCGTGTGTCAGTTTACCATTAAGGGTAATAATGTTTATGCCATGAGAAGCCTGATAGCTGTTTGAAAACAAGTTTTTAATATATATATTGGACTTCTCAACTGAAGGATTAGTAACTGTAATGGTTATTTTTACAGTAGTATAATCAGATTTAAAATAAAAACAATCCAAATCTATTGGATGATTTTTTTCTATTTGACATTAATGTATCAGTGTCCATTTGTTCCATTTTCTCTCTGTGTGTTAATGTTAACTACACTGAGTGATCCAACTATTGGCTGATATCAAAACCTAAGGGCACTGCTTATAAATGAAACTATTTTCAAGATATGGTTTTAGATTGTGATAGTGCATATCCTAATTTTAGTTCATAACTTATCATGTAAATAGAACATAGTTAACAAAGCTCTGAGGTGTGTATATAAAAGCTAACAAATAATGGAACCCCCTTATTCTTGTTATTCCCAAAACTGTATGTTTTAAATTTTTCTCTGTTCTGTATTTATAAGTCTTTGCTGCATATTATGCTCATGGCATATTAAGTGACAGTTAACTGGATGATTTATTGAACACAAACTAGCTTGGATAATCTGAAATCTGCATAATTGAATGGGCAGTTGATTCACTATTAAACATATTGCAATTTCAATTGTGACATAAATTAATATACAAAGTCTAAGGACATAAACACATCCCGTAAGTTGGGTATATGAGTATTTCTATCAGGAAATATTGAACTGAACATGAACTTTTATATAAAAAATAAGGTGTTAATTGTCAGTATTAAAATATATTAGATATGTTTTTCAAAACTTGTGGATTAGAATGTAACACAGAGTTACGAAATTTGTTTCAAGAATTTTAGGGTGAGACTATCTCACACTGCCCCACACTGCTTTTCAGGAGCCTGAAAAACTTGCTCCTGTCTTGTACTTTCTATGTGGAATTGTATATATTGGTTGATATTTAAAAATATTTTTGTCTGATTTGAGTTTTGTATTTCATCATGTAGTATGGAAGTTGGACAGTGAAAAATGCTTAAAGAGCTTTTGTGTTTTTTATTAAAAATACTATTTTAGTTTAAGGGTGTAACTGTGAATTTTTTCAAATGATGGAGATCAAAAGATAATTATTCAAAATGACTTACTTATGTCTACATATCTGCATATTGTATTTCAGCTTTGCTCAAGTTAGGAAATTTTTCTTAAATTTGCAGTCACTAAGCTTGCTGTCCAATTAATTTATTGCTCCCCATGTAATACATATGGTTAGATATTAGTTTTATTTTTCCTTCCAGTGCTTCCTCTTCTAGAAATTAAAAACTGTTTGTGTTTTCTATTGTTAAAATGTGAATAATTTTTTAATTGGTAGGAATATACCTGTAATGAGATCTAAATTAGAATTATGCTCTTGTAGTCAAGGCTTAGAGCTATGCAGTTTTGGATGCTTGCAGAAGTGTGTACACTGTTGTTATTTTTACTTTGATGCTGATTTGTAGTATTTGTGCTTGGATATAGTTGAAGTTTAGTGTTTGTTTAGAAGGCAAAGAATATTGTCTTCACCTCTTCTATGTAGCATATCCACAATTTCTATGCAAGTCAGTGAATCCATAATGGCAGTTTAATTAGGGGAAAAGGGTGAGAATTTTTTTTATTTAAAGTACTTTGGAATTATGAAGATTGCTTTTCGAAGTGGATCAATTCTTGTTATGCATAAAAAGTGTTTTCTTTGTCCCCTGTTTTTACAGCATAGTAGTTGTAAAGCAATGGTAAATGAGATTTCTATAGAAACTTAATTCTGCATTCTGTGTATATGTTTTGAAAATACTGTCAAATCCATGTAAATATAAATGTTTTATTAATCAAGTTTGCCATTTAATTTTTGTTTTAATTACTACTTTATAACTTAGCATATTAATTTTTTTGCTATGACACATTTGTGATTTTGAAAAATTGAATGTTTGTGCATTCTTAAATAGATCACTAGTAAATAGTGAACATTTCTTCTGACTGGAAATCCAACCACATGTTGCATAATGTAAATTTGTAAATTATGTTTTGTGATTAACATTATCTTGATTGTGTCAATGTGAAATCTAGAACTGTTGAACATTGAGTTATTGGCTCTGGCTTTTCATGATAAATTCTTATAGTCCAGGTATAGAATCTAATATTTGTTTTTAGTATTGAGTGTCAAGATAGATTTGTTCCTTTGCTGTGGAAATACAATAATTATATTGTTTATAAGAAAGAATGAATAAATGAAACATTTTATAAAGTAAAATATTTGTGTTGTGAAAGCATTTAGAGCAACCATAGTTTTACAGGGTAAGGTGAATTTAAATGTGAAATTGGGCATGTTTAATGGGCCTAAGGTAAATAAAAGTGCACCAGTTCAGAAAATGAAGTTTGCAAAATGCTTGAAGTCATTTGGAATCGCTATCTAAATCATTACATATGAAGGCTACATGTGCTAGTCTGATAGCCATTCATATTCTATTTTTGTTCACCTCAGGAATTAGTTTTGTTGACTCATTTGTACTACTGTTAACCAGAAGCTGCTCCTGTATGTAAATACTTTTCAGGAATATTACGCAACTTGTTTGCAGTTTCTAAAACTGATCACTGTATATTAAAAAGAATAGGTACAGTTGTGCACATCTTGTGAATACAATGTAGCCATTTTGTGTTACTAAGATTCGTAGCTGGTGGAATAGATCTTAATTTTCCATAAGGTACCAACACTCCAGTTTTTCTTGAGAGACTCATTTTCCAATTACTCCCTCAGTCTCTCAATTCTGCACACATGCCTGCAAAATTTTAGTTTTCCAAACTTTGTCTTTTTAGATTTTTGGCAAGTTTTGTAATGGATACTGAAAAGGAATAGATCCAGTAGATGCTTTTTTTAAAATCACCTTGTTTGTGTGCACTTTGTGGTAACAAAGTCATATTCTAGATCTGAATGGCACATAAATGAAGTTGCTTTATTTTGTTATGAATTACATGAAATAATTCATTAGGACCCAGAAACACTGTTTCTTTCTTAAAAAAAGATTACAGCCCTAACAGAACACATTCTTGTTGGTCGGGAAGATACAAGAATTCTTTGTATGATGTGAATAGTGTGTGCTGATTTTTTTCAAAAATACTAATTTAATTTCATTGAGCATATTTTCATATTTTAGTTAAGTGTCTTGAAAACCTCCTAAAATGCTTATCATACCATAGCAGTCAGGCTATATTGCCAAATATCAACTAGAAAGATTTACTGTTTCAAATGGCGAAATGTTTTCCCCTTTGTTATTGTTAATAGAATACAAGGCCTTATTGTGGCCTTGTAGTCTATTAACAATATTGCCAGAGACTAAAGAAACAATGTGAAAGTATGAATTTTTTCTGCCTCCCTGGCCCAAGAAGTTCTGTGTTTCTTCATCAGGCAAGATGATATCAGTTCTTTGCAGGCCTATCCCTAGGCATTAGTTAGGTAAGTTAGGCGATGCCTGAGGGCGGTACAAAATGTTTAAAGAAAATGGTTGGATTCAGTTCTCTTGTACTTCGGAATTCAGGAAGATCAGAATTTAAAAAGTTTACATGTCTAGATCTGATGCATGTGCTCTATTGAGAAGTACTTGCAATTTAAAATTTTTATGTTCCATTATCATTTGGTATGACATATTAAGCATCATATACCCAGTGAATAATCAATTACAATCCATAAACTTCGACATACAGGCTGATGTTACGTCACTTTTGGGTGTATTGAAGTTTTTAAAAGATTATCGGAAAAATGGATTTGCTAAAGTAAAGTTAGCAGCATGCAAGTTTCAGCTGTCTTAGAAATAACTCCGTTATTTCCTACAAAAAAAACAAGTTTGAAGATGAATAAAAAAGAAAGCAATATGATTATGAAAGTAAAGATGAAACACCGCTCCATAATCCAGAAATAAAAAAAAATTGAAATTTACTTTTTCAACACAGTTGTTGTAGACGCAGCTATAAAATTCAATACAAGATCGTTTTGAGAAAATAGAACATCATAGTTCACATTTCAAGTTTTTGTTTGAAATTAGCTCTTTAGTTAACTGGATGTCCAGAATTGCAACGATTTGGAAATTGTTCTCACGGCGAATGATGATACATCCGATATTGATGCAGTGGAACTCTTTGAAGAATTACAGTTGTTGTGCCGACTTGTTGACCAAAAATCTTGACCACAAGATGTGCTAAAACTAATTTGTGACTGCAATTTAAAAGAAATTTATCCAAACACAGAAACTGCATAGCGTGTTTTCTTTTGACAATACAAGTAACTGTTGCCAGTGCCGAAAGGAGTTTTTCAAAGTTAATGCTTATAAAGAACCATCTAAGGTCAACTATAACTGAAGAAAGAGTAGTAGGACTTTCCATTTTATCAATTGATGCCAAAATGGCTCTATAGTCTAAATCTAAAAGATATTGTTTTAAGATTTTGCAGCAAAAAAAAAAAAAAAAAACGCAAGAAAAGTAGATTTTAAATTGTTTTTATAGGCATTTTATAATGCAATAGTTCAATAATAAAATTATATTTAAATTAAAAGTGGGTTTTAATTGTTTTTCGTAAGTATTTTGGAATGCAACAGTTTAATACTAAAATTACATTAATACAGTTATTTTTCTATTTACTTATACGCTATGGGTAGCACTGCATCCCTTGCCTGAGGGCAGCAGAACTTCTAGGGACGGGCCTCCTGGTTTTTTGTGACGCAGAAGACATCGTCATGATTGACTACCTGGAAAAGAGCACCGTTTTCAATGACTCGTACTACACAAACCTCATATGCCAACTTTGTGCAGCCAACAAGGAAAAGAGGTATGGGAAAACTGTGAAAAGGTGCCTTTCTCCTTCAGGGCAATGCACTGAGTCACACCTAGATTGTGAAGACCACCATACAGATCACAGGATATGAGTTGTTTCGGCACCCACTTTAGTTTGCTCCACCTAGTGACGTTTATTTGCTTTCATAACTGCCAACCATACCGTTTTTCCTGGGAGAATCTGTATCTTTAATGCAGTCTCTTAATTTCTCGATTTATTGTCACAATCTCCCAGGTTTTTTGAAATTTTTGTTAAGAGCATAAAAAATATCAGTGATAATTCTTTTAAATTTTTTATCGCAAAGAAAATAGAACTGTTTCTGGCTAGGTCATGTAAAGCCAGCCAAATGACTGTTTTCAGATGTGGGAATCAAGGTGAAAGGGCAGGGGACATGTAGCAGCAAGAAATGCCCAAGGGAATGCACAGTAGTACGTGGGCCAATTGAGAGGTTCAAAATTTGTACCTCCCAGTAAACCATTCTCCACAGGGTGCCCAATACCTGCCCACCTTCCTGCCTTGAGTCTCTTAATTTTAAGCCTCCTAACTGCTTAGGGCATTAGAAAGTAGACTATCATATTAATTTTAACCAGGATGATGACATGCACATAATTATAGGACATTCTACTGCCCAGTATTATAGAAACTGTAGAACAGCCTTTTTTCCTTGCGTTGAAGCTTTGTGTGTGTGTGCGATGGTGTGATTCGTTAATTTCCCTTCAATGATGAATTCTGAAGTTTGCCGAGTCGATTCTGTTAATTACTGTCTCCAGTAGTTTCCCTTGTGCTGTAAAACTACTTTTTTTAAAGTTCTGTTTCCATATACTAAATCAAGGTTATGTTCTGTTAATTCTCAGATTTTTCATTCATATTTGTCCAGAAATCCACATTTTATTGAATTCTGAATTTTCATAGAAAACACTACAGTTTTCGGAAATTTTATGGTGAAGCTTTCTTCTTCTGTTCATTTTTCTGACTTTGAAGAAACTGAACTGTTTGAACCATCACTGTACATAGACAGTAATGACTTGAAGTTGCTGACCTGCCTGTTAACAAAATGCTAAAAGTCCTGGTAAGACTTGCACGTAAAACCAGAAGACTCCCAAGTTCTAAGCCATATCTCTTGTTTTGCTTTTTTTGAATTAAGGTAATGTAATTTTCTTTGTTCAGTTTTGACGATGATGGGCAAAACACGTAACAATATTAACAAATAAAGGTAACTTGATCATGCTAGTTACGTTAAATGAAAACTTTTACAAAAAGCTCGTAAGTTGGAAGCTTTCGACCTTATCTTAGGTCTTCATCACGCCAATGGAGGACTAAGATTGTTGCTTAGTCCTCCATTGGCGTGATGAAGACCTAAGATAAGGTCGAAAGCTTCCAACTTACGAGCTTTTTGTAAAAGTTTTCATTTAACGTAACTAGCGTGATCAAGTTACCTTTATTTGTCTTTGTTCAGTATATCATGTACACACATGCTTAAATATAAATAACATCACAATGAGGTATAACATTTAATTCATAAGCAACAGAAATTTCCATACAGTTCTATCCACTCTATCAATTTTAAAGGTTACAATAAAGCTCCAAAAATTTTTGTGTGGCATCACTGCTGTTAGGGTAAAATAAGTGCAGTTTGCCCTCTGTGGCTCTTATGCTGATATCATGCTTACCCCTCGAACACCCCCCCAAACAACAATTGCTCAGCAGTTGTGTAAGTTTGTGTGTGATACCATTCTCTCAGTAAATAGCCATTAAATCCCCCCCCCGTTTCTGAACCATGCATTTATATCTGCTAAGTTATCGAGAACGAGAGGAAGGTCCATCACTGTTTCTTTTTCCCAGTGACTTGTCATGTCCGGGCACGTGAACTTTGTTAGGACATATGTCTTCCATTTGTATGTCATGGTTTTTGAGCCTTTGCTTTCTCTCTTGCCTGCTTTTTGATCAGGAAGTGGCCGGCTAAATTTGGGTTTCATCATCACACATTTTTCTATGTTTTTATGGGTACTTTTTCACTGTACTAACACATGTTGTTGATTCTTAGGTGATTCTCTCTTTCGTCCCCATTGTAGCTGGAAGGTTAAGGTAAAGGGTGGCGACTGCTATTCGTGGTGGTCTTGAGGGACATTTTCCTCAGAGAAGGCCAGCAGTAAGTTAAAAGCCAAATTTGTACAGTATAACGTGAAATTTTTAGCAGTGATTTCACGTTTCTGCCATGTCACAATCTGCAGCACTTCTGAGAATTTAATGTTGTCCCAGAAAACAGGGTTAAAACTGTTATCAAAAATAACATTCTTCGTGGTTTTCACACAGGCAGTTGTGAAAACACAAATTTGGCCAGGGGGCAGTACTCAAACCCACATCCTCCTGCTCTGGAGCCGAATGCTTTCCCAATTAAGCTATGGCAGCATGGGCTTATCACTGCTACTTGGCATTGTGACATGTGTGTTACCTCTGTAGTACTTCACATACACTGAAGTGCCAGAAAAACTGGCACAGATGAGCTTATGCAAAATACATAGCAACGTCACCTATGCACATACTCGGTTGCGTTCGCCAGTGGGTATATAAAGTGATAGACATCTTTGCCAGCTGTCGGAGCTGTTTTCGACATGAGAATGACAAGTAATAACAATTTAAGCAATTTTCAACGCGGTGTCATAGTTGGCGCTCATGAGATGGGCCATAGTATTTTGGAGGTAGAAACGAAGTTCGGATTTTCACGGACAACCATTGAAAGGGTGTATCGTGACTACAAGAATTCCGGCAAAACCTCCAACCTACGATACCAATGTGGTCGTAAAAAGACCTTGGGTGAACGTGACCATCGTCGGCTGTCAAGAATCGTTTCACGCGATAAGCGTGTAACACTCTCGCAGGTATCATCGGAATTCAATGCTGGAGCCTCAACAAGCGTCAGCATCCGGACTGTGCAACGTACCCTGCACGATATGGAGTTTGGGAGCCGACGCCCAACTCGAGTCCCCTTGATAGGTGCACGACACAGAGCTTTGCGCCACTGGAAACAAGTAGCCTGGACTGACAAGTGGCGTTTCCAACTGTATCGGGCAGGTGGAAGGATTCGTGTGTGGCGCAAACCCCATGAAGCCATGGATCCCGCCTGTCAACAGGGAACTGTACCGGCTGGTGGGTGGGGGGGGGGGGTCCGTAATGGTATGGGGCGTGTTTAGCTGGACTTCACTGGGACCCCTGGTACGTTTACAAACGTCTGTGACTGGCCAACGCTATGTGCGCATCCTTTCTGACGAGGTACACCCGTTCATGTCCTGCATTCATGCTGATGGGTTGGGCCTGTTCCAACAGGACAATGCACCACCACACAAGTGTCGGGATGCCACATTGTGGTTAGAGGAGCATTCATCTGAGTTTGGGGTGTTGCCATTCTTACCCAAGTCCCCAGATCTGAATGTGATAGAACACATTTGAGATGCCATGCAACGCGCTATCGAACACAGGAATTGGAGACCTCGGAATACACCCGAATTGTGTAACGCTCTGCAGGAAGTATGGTGTGCATTGCCTACAGCATATTTCCAGAAACTAGTGGAGTCCATGCCCCGTCGTATTTCTGCAGTCCTGCGCTCCCATGGGGGACCTACCAAGTATTAGACTGGTGTACCAGTTTTTCTGGCACTTCATTGTACATCACACAGTAATACTTGAAATTAAAAACTTAAAAACAGAATTGATTTTTTTTCTCCTTTTCAGCAGATTCTGCTTCATTCATCCACCCATTTATTTATACTTTTTTCTTGAACATTCTTCTATAAAAAATGTCTGTTTAATATTTCTCACTTTATTTTCATTCAGAAATTTTCGATTGCATAAATCAGTCTTTTCAACTAAAAATAACTCCAATTATTCATGCCATGAAAACTGCATTTACAAGCTGAAATTCACAATATGACCCTGTAACAGTGAGGAATGCCGGTAATTTTTGAATCATACCTTTTTTTAAGTAAAATTTTCAACAGTCAAGTTGTTGAGAGTGGAAAAAACCTGGATAATAAAATTTTCAAGAGAGACAATGATTTTTGCATTAAATAGTTTATTAGACACTCACATGATTGTGTCACATTAGTTTGACAACTGGTAAATTTACCTAGTAACTGAACTAACTAATCAGGAAAGAAAAGGAAAAAGATTCATTCAGCATGTAGAACAAAAATATTGTTAAATGTGTTTAAATGAGTAAATCAACAATGCTATTTAAACATAATGCATTAAAACTGATGTTACCTTAGTCATTGAGTCACTGTGTATAAACTTTAAACATGCCTTCTTGAACAGATACATGTCATCACCTTTAATTGTCAAAGGCATCCACAAAATTCAAGACAACATTGAGTGACTTTCATTGTTAAACAAACGGTCACATAAAGCTTCAAAACTGGTGTAACTCAGAATTGAAATGTGATATTAACCCCCCCCCCCCCCACCCCAAACCCCTCTTAGTGCATGTAGCTCTGCCATTGAATTCTTGATTCAAACATTTGTGAAAAAACAACAACAAAATTCTGTCTTATCACTAAGCATGAATATTGACTTACATTTTCTTGGAACAGAATAAAATATTAAATTTTTGGTATGGCACAACAATTGGGTGGCTGCAAATATTTTTAAGATAAGATATTTGTCATTCACTCAAAAACAACAGGCTGCAAACATTTTTAAAGCCAAAGATTTAGGAAAGCAATTTTAAGAGAAAACTCCGAATTGCTGACAAAACCTATATAATATGTACTGGGTGTCTCAAAAAAGATTGAAACAAGCTTTTATTTCTCCATTGGTTGATCACAGATACATACTTTCAATTAGAAAAATACTCAAAATGACAAAGACTCATAGCATGGCAGTTACACCCCTGTGAGGTGGCATTTACACAGAAATTAAAAAAAAAAAAAATTATATAGCTCATCGCAGGAAAAAAGTTCAATAAAAAAAGTTGTGCTATGTCCTAATTAGTCTAAAAAAATGAACCCATTGTTCTACTTGCAAAATTTGCGGAGATATTTGCAATGAAAATTGTAAAAAATGTATCACCTGAAGCCCATTCAGGGGCGAATTGTGGCTTGTTTCACTGCATAGCTTTCTAGCACTCAAAACAAGTAAGGGAAGAGCTCTCGAACGTGCAGGAAATTATTGCTTGAGACAGTACATTTTTTACAATTTTCATCGTGAATATCTTCCCCAGGTTTTGCAAGCAGAATGTTTATTATTATTATTATTATTATTTTGACTGATCAGGACATTATGCAAATTTCTGTGATTGAACTTTTTCCTGCAAAGGCTGTGCAAAAAACTTTTTATATGCAGCAAATGCCGCCCACAGGGGTGCATTTGCATAAAAATAAAAACAGTTCATAAAACTTTACATCATTTTGAGTGTGTGTGTGTGTGTGTGTGTGTGTGTGTGTGTGTGTGTGTGTGTGTGTGTGTGTGTGTGTGTGTATAAGAGAGGGTGTGTGTGTGGGGGTGGACAGAATGTGATCACCACGCTCGGAGACGTGACTTTTAATGCAGCTGCGTACGTTGCAATACACAAAGGTATCCACCACTTTTTGGTTGAATAGCTTTGTTTAGAACCTCAAGGTCCTGTTTAAGTGCATTTAGAGTGACTTGTTGCCAAATTTCTTTATTTTTTTCAGGGTGATGACAAAATGAGTGACCTAACGGATTTTGAAAGAGGGCTAATTGTTGGTGGCTGGCTAGTTGGTGCCTCCATGACAACAGTTGCCAGGGTAGTGGTGGTATTGAGAGCTACTGAGTCTAGCGTCATGACAGCATACTATGTTCGTGGCAAAACAAAAGTGTGGCCAGAAAACTATCCTCCTGACTGATAGTGACAGGAGAGCATTAAAGAGGATTGTTACTTGTAATAAGCAGATCACGATGCCAAAAATTAGTGCAAAGTTCAATCTGCATCTCCAGACTTCAGTATCAACGAAAGCAGTGCGCGGGGAACTGCATAAACAAAATATTCATGGCAGAGCTGCTATTGCAAAATTTCTGGCAACCCGGGTGAGCACACGACGGTGACAGCAGTGGCACCAGGAGCATACAACGTGGTTTGCCGATGCATGGAATCTTGTAATGTGGTTGGATGAATCCACATTCACACTATTCCCCACCACAGGGCGTGTTTACGTGTGGAGAACACCATCAAAAGCGTACAATTCAGATTGTTTGCTCCCAACAGTACAGCATGGTGGTGGTTCTGTCATCTCATGCTATGGGTGGTCATATCATGATTTTCACCAGGTCCCCTAATCCCCTTGAACGGACTGATGACTGGCAGGGCGTATGAAACCATTTTTGCCGACCAAGTCCATCCATTTCCTGCAGGGGATGCCATCTATCAAGATAACACCCCAATTCACAGAGCTTGGAATGCCCAATCATGGTTTGAGGAACATGAGGACGAATTTTCACTCGTTCCTTGGCCTCCCCAATTACCAGACTTAAACATCATCGAGCCACTGTGGTCTGTGTTGGAAAACAGTAAAATCCCATTATCCTCCTCCTGCATCTCTCAAGGATCTGGAGTAGTTTCTGCATGAAGAATGGTGTAACATCCCACTAATCATCATCCAGGATTTGTATGCGTCCATTCCAAGGAGGATTCAGGTGGTTTTGATCCAACACCCTAATAGGTACATAAAACCTTCTTTACTAGGTGTTCACATTATTCTGTCCAACCCCTGTATAGGTACATAAAACCTTCTTTACTAGGTGTTCACATAATTCTGTCCAACCATAAATATATATATATATTTTGGTAGGTAGGCAAATATCCTATTGCTATGAATAAATAAATGAACGAAATCTACTTATTCAAAGCAGCAGTAGTAACCATGAATGTGCAGTCCTTAGATTTGTCTGTGACACTTTATTGCAGGTCCATTGAAAATCTTAAATCAAAACACGGTACATTCTGTTAATTAGGCCATCAGTTAGTCGGGGCAGCTGTTTACTTGGGACAATTCGTAAAGAACATCCCAAATTAACTCTTTGGAATAAAGCTTCACATAATAGGAGCACATGGACACCTGCAGAAAATTTTCCAGGGTGGGTCAGAAGGGGAAAAGTTCCAGTACACAAGACTGTTCCAAATTATTCAAGAAAAATGACAGAAGTACTGAGTTTTTGTGCATGAAGGGAAAAAAAAAATTTCTCAAAACAAAGGGAGAAAAAAAGTTATAGTATTTAATGACAATTTAAGTGAAAAATAATTCCATAAATGTTGCAAAACCTATTCATCTAGCATAGAAAAACTTCTTACGATAATTGAGCTTTATTATGATTGTGTCACTCCTAATTGGAAGAAAATAATTTAGGGACTTACAACTGCTTCTAGACCTGAGTTTCTCATGGAAGTCATTAAACTCTGGAAAAAAAAAAAAAAAAAAGCACTTGTTGACACATTAAATAGATGGAGGGCCTTTATTGCCAATTTTAGCCACCATTAGGGTATTGGTTGCTTACGAAACTTTGTCTAGCATCTTTCGGGTCTCTTACCTCTTGTTGCACTCACTTGACCACAGTCTTGCACTTTAGGTTTTCTTGTTTGAGAATACAAGAAATTCGTAATAAAAGAGTGCATTGCGCACGTTGTTGGGTTAAAATTCTTGCATTCCTTTCTCCATTTACTTCTGGGCATACACACACACACACATTTGGAACTGTAATGAACGTACATGTATTTACTTTTCCAGGACTACTTATAGCTTTGCTCATGGTAGTCTTTAAACCCTCACAAACGAACAATTTACTTTACCTCCTGGTGGTGACGCGATTTTTTGCAGAAAGGTGCTTCGACTATCATATGAAATTATATGCATAAGATTCTTAAATCGGCAGCAAATTAGATTATGATAATACGAAGTTATGTTCACGAGATTCTTAATTCAGAATACAAAATGATACTGTGGCAAAAGGAATGAATATAGAGAGAGTGCTTTGAATTGGTATTGCCATGGCTAGGAGGCTGTAGGACCCCCCCCCCCCCCCCCCGTTTTTTTTTTTTTTTTAGTTTTTCGTTGAAATGCCACTTACATTAGAAAAATATGCTTTAATTTAATAAAAGTGAATCAACTTACATTAGAAAGAAATGCTCCCCCCTCCCATCTCCCTTCTGTTTTTCATTAACTTTAATTTTATTCTGGTGGATTTCAAAAACTTCAATGTTTCATACCCTCCCCCCCCCCCTCCTGAAAAAATCTATATATGCCCCCTGGCCATGGTAGCAATAACATAGATATATTTTTCCATCCCGGTGACAAAGTGGTTAACCTTCTGGTAAATTGTTTTATTTGGGCTTGTGCTAAAGTCCGGCATAGACTCTGTATTGGCTGTACGGTGATTTTTATGTTCTTTCCCTGGAACCACAGCCTTAAATATAGAATGGACAACATGTTAGGTGTTCATGAGGTTTTTTGCACTTGCCCATTTAAAGACAGTTCAGCCCCCATGGAGTTGCAGTGGTTTTAGCGCTTTCTTCTGACCATTCGTCCACCGAGCTCAAATCCCGGTGAGGCGGATGTTCTGTTTGTCCTATCTCTGGAACCAGTGGCCCCAGATTAGGGATGGGTGACTGCTTATAGCCCATTGATTTGACTACTGTGGTCGATAAACCCCCAAGAAAAGAAAAAAAACAGTTTTAAAATCAAAAATGATTTTTAAGTTGTCTGATTTATACAGTATTTATTTACTTCAAGACTGAAAACATTTTAGAAGGTTATGCACCTGCTAAAATGAGACAACTTAGTTAAATTATCTTTCCATAACTTTTGGAACCGACATTTTGCTTTAAATAAGAATAAGATCTTTTTGATACTTTGTTAACAACCATTCATTTTCAAAACAACCGAAAATAATTCTGATAACATTTAGTTTCTATTTTGTCAATGAACATATTTGTTCAGCAGTCTTTATAAGAGCATCCATTCATGGAAGTTTCGTGTGTGTGTGTCTTGGACACATTGAGTTAAATCCCTGAAATGGCAATGGGCTGGACATACTGCCAGAAGGACAGATCATCGATGGACAGCCGAAATTTTAGATTGGATTCCAAGGGACAGGAAAAGACCCAGAAGAAGACCACATGGGAGATGGGTGGATGAAATTCGAAAGTATGCAGGGGTGACATGGAGGAGACTGGCACAAGACAGACCGTTGTGGAGGAAACTTGGGGAGACCTTTGTCCAGCAGTGGATTGATAATGGTTGACAATGATGATGATATATATATATATATATATTCGTTTTCAGAACATTTTGCAGCTACCTTTACTCCAAACTTGACTTTCGTTACAAAGATAGTCTAGCACCTGAAAAAGTGTAAAGCTCTCTTTTCATTTGCAGTTCATTTCTGATAACAGCAATATCAAGCATAAAGGCCTAAAGATAAGCTACTTTTTTTCTAATAAATTGGGCTCTCTTTTCCTGGAATCCGTACTTGGAGTTCTTTTCATACTGTTTCTCATTGCTTACTACTAAATTGCGTAATGGTGAAGAGTCAAAAGGTCCAAGTTCACCATCAAATTCTTTCGTTAGAAGGTATGAAGGTATAGCTTTATGAAGACTCTGTAAATTGCTCCCATGGAAAAAAATCTGCAAAGAAAAAAATAAATTTAGGTAAATACTTACATTTCAAAAGAAGAATAAGGTACAGCAAAAATAGTACGATTTTCCAGCACTAATTTCACATACATACATATCAAGCTGTTTTTTGAGATTCAGAGGTTAGCTCTTCAAAGAAAGACTGTCTACCAAGTAAATGTTTAACTGATGGAACTAGATTTTACTTGTTGGTGTGTCAAATGTCTCCATTACAACTATCTTCGCACACAGTTCGAGCTTCACTGACATCCATCACACGTCACACACAAGACCTTTTGTACTTCATTCTCATATTTTTTTTTCTCTAGCAGACATTCCTGAATTTGGTTCTCCCATGATTTACTTGGCCTTCCTCTACCTTTCTTTCCTGCCACTTGGGCTGAAAAAATTCTCTTTAGCACCAAATCTCTCATTCTTTCAACGTAACCAAAACACCTAAAAATATTAGTCTCCACCTTACTAACATTTGCCTCACATTAAACGTCTGCAACACATCTTCATTCCTCACATGATCAGAGCGTGTCTTACCACAAAAAAACCCCTAAGTAGCGTGTCTCCCCAGCACACAAACGACTCCTATGTCTTTACTGCAGTACCCAGGTTTCACTGCTGTTCATCATAGTAGGAACAACTACACTTTCATATAGTGCCATTTGAAACTTTCTTGAGAACCTATCATTCCTATGAAATCCTCCTAAAGCAGCTGTGACTTTCAAAGAAGAATTCACTCACCTACTAATTTTGCCATCTAATTTGTTCTCTGTGTCAAACATCCTAAACACACAAACTTATTCACCTGGTCAATCTGTGCCATTAGGCTTATCTTGCATTCAGTACTCAGTTCCTCGCTCAGAAATCGTAACTTTTTTTTTCTTATTTATACTTAGTTTGAGTTTCATACAAACTTTGTACATCCTGGACAACATATTCTACAATTCACTTTTGCTCAGGACTGTGTCATCACATACAGCAATCTGCACACACACACACACACTGATATTACCAAGACATAAACCAGTATTGTCCGTTTTGGCATCGTGCATGCATGCATCCATAAATATGTTAAACAGCCAGGGTGATATTACACAGCCTTGTGTGACTCCTGCACCAATGGAAAACCATTCTGATAAAGCACCTATCATTTGTATACATGCTCTACTGCCTACATGGCTTTCACACTATTGTAGTAGATTCCAGTAACAACATATTGATTCAGTAGTAGAAGTAGATTCCCAGTAACAACATATTGATTCAGTACCTTCCACTGAAGTATTCTATTTGGCCACCCTGGTGGCGCAGTGGTCTAAGCGATGGCCTCTGATCAGTCGTCCAAAAGGGGTCCGGGTTCGAATCCCGGTGAGGCATGGATGTTGTGTTTGTCTTATGCCACTGGCTCTCTCCTTTCTCTGGAACCAATGACTTTAAATTAGGGACTGGGACTGCTTATAGTCCATTGAGTTGCTCACGGTGGTCGTCAAACCTCCAGTCAAAAGAAAAAGTATCATATTTACTGTTATAAGCTTTCTTTAAATCTATGAAAGCAGCAAAAGCTTTCTTACCAACAGACATACTTTTCAATCATCGTGCGCAGTGCAAAAATGTGATTAGTGCAGCCTTTACCAGGCATAAAACTACTCTGTACATCCCATACTTTGATTTCAGACCTTGTACCTTATCAATAATGGCCTTTCCAAACACTTTCCCTGGCATGCTCAACAAACTGATACGACGATAGTTCTTGCATTCAGTCTAATCACCCTTTCTCTTAGATAAGGGAACAATGATAGCATGTCTCCAATGCTGAGGGACCATTCCTAACTCCCAGCACAACTGGCAAATTTCAGTTAACCAGTCAATTACAGAGTCGCCATCATATTTCAACATCTCAGCAGTTATGCCATCTACTCCCAAAACCCTATCATTCTGAAGATCTCATGATGCCCCGGTGGTGCAGTGGTCTAAGCGATGGCCTCTGATCATTCGTCTGAAAGGGGTCCGGGTTCGAATCCCGGTGAGGCATGGACGTTGTGTTTGTGTTACGGCACTGGCTGTCTTCCTTCCTTGGAACCAGTGACCCTAAATTAGGGACGGGCGACTGCTTAGAGCCCATTGAGTTGCTCACGGTGGTCGTTAAACCTCCAATCAAAAAAAAAAAAAACATCTCTTGCTGAAAATTGGCTTCCTAGTTTCCTAATTCAAATACTTCTAATATGGGATTTTTCTTCTAGGAAATATTTTATTTTAATTGTAGATTTTCAAAGAAAACTCTTCTCATTCTTCAGGCAGTCTTTAGTTGTCACTTTTTCTCAGTAACTATCATGGTCACTGTTATTTTTCACCAAATCCTGCCAGGTGTTAGGCAGGGACACACCTCTGCAGTCATTGAGGTTTGTCCATGCCTAACTTCTGACAGGGTTTGGTGAAAAGTAACCCTGCCTCCCGGTGGCGCAGTGGTCTAAGGCGCTGGCCTCTGATCATTCGTCTGTAAGGGGTCCGGGTTCGAATCCCGATCAGGCATGGATGTTGTGTTTGTCTTACGGCACTGGCTCTCTCCCTTCCCTGGAACCAGTGACCCTAAATTAGGGACGGGCGACTGCTTATAGCCCATTGAGTTGCTCACGGTGGTCGTTAAACCTCCAATCAAAAAAAAAAAAAAAAAAAAAAAAAAAAAAATAACCCTAACCATCAAGGTTAACCATAACCGCGATAGTGACAACAAAAGAAAGAGTTTTCTTCGAAAATTTGTAATTAAAATATTTCCTAGAAAAAAATCCCATATTAGAAGTTTAAGTATTGTGAAGAGATTTTAGAGCTTTACAGACTTCTTCTCTTAAGATCCCACCTGTGCTTCCATCTCTCACTGTAACATCATCTGCTTCTGCCTCAGAATCGCCTTTGCTTTCATGATCTAATAAACCACTGAAGTATTCACCCCATTTTTCACCTAGCTCATTGGGCTCCCATATCATTTCTCCAACCCTATTCTCTACACAACTTTGAATTTTATTTATCCTCTTTTTCCTATGTCTTTTGTACTTCCAGAATGTTTTTCTATCTTTCCAAAAAGCTAATTCATGCTTTTTCACAATTTCATTCCGATCTTTTGCAGCACACTTCTTACAGCGATATTCATTCTCGGAAACTCTGTCTTGTGACATCTCCAAGTATGCTTCCTCTTTACTGCTTCTTTAATTTCACTGTTCCACCAAGCATTACCTTTAAAGTTACCCACCTTTGCAGTACCACAGAACTCTTCAGGCGCAGCGACCTCGATTCTGGAAATTGGCTTGCAGCAGCACTCCATGGGAATCTCAAAACACTAAGCATGACCTTCCCTGCTGAAGACGAAATTCAGAATTTCTTTGTTGACGGTGAAGAGGTGTGTTTCCATTGCATTGAAGCACGCTTTGATTCGGCCTCAGTAACAGTCCTGTTAGCCGCCCCGGTGGCGCAGTGGTCTAAGGCGCTGACCTCTGATCATTCGTCCGTAAGGGGTCCGGGTTCGAATCCCGGTCAGGCATGGATGTTGTGTTTGTCTTACGGCACTGGCTCTCCCCCTTCCCTGGAACCAGTGACCCTAAATTAGGGACGGGCGACTGCTTATAGCCCATTGAGTTGCTCACGGTGGTCGTTAAACCTCCAATAAAAAAAAAAAAAAACAGTCCTGTTAAGCATGCCTTCTACTTCACGTGCTTACCGAGAGAGATGTTGCATGGGCAGTCCATTGGGTTCATTTTGTATTCCTGAGTCAGTTCTTTGGGCACCCACCGTGCGCACATTTTCCGGAAATTCAAACGAACCTGCATTGTGCTGTGGGCTAAACAACGAGAACACCCCATTGAAATTGCTACACTGTATCGTTACTCGCATGTCAGCTCGAATCATTTCATCCACCCACTTTACAGTTACCTCTGCTGCAATCTGAACAGGTCGGTCCTCATCAGCAAATTCTGGGCATCCTCGAGAGAATTTATCGACCCAGTTGTGTACCGCTTTACGTGACAAACATTTCTCACCGTAAACAGGAAACATTTCCGTATGAATATCCTTAGCAGGAAGTACTTTTTCCCCAAAGAAAACTTACAACACTCGGCTGTTCGGTCGTACACTCCTCGAGGATGGTCGCCATTTCCAATCAGTGCGGGCATACAATACCTAGCGTCTGCTACGTTGAACTTCGAGTAAACTGGATTGTGCTGCCACTTAACTAATAACTACCATTAGCTATCCCATAACTACTTGCAGACTTATTTACTGACTTCCTCTCGTACATACCCAGCTGCAGAGCCGTACATAATGAAAAAGCAGGAAGCACACGCAAAATTATTTTACTATTTACTCACAGTGGAAGCTACCCGAAGCCCAAAGAGATGTTCAATGGGACTTTCCGAAACAGAGCAGTGGAACTGCGTATTAATTGGAAGTAGAAAATGTGTACCATTCGTTGCGTATAGTGAGTGTATCCGATGGGAAATTGTTGTTTTCAGGTGGTTGTTTAGAAGCAATTATATGAAATAAAATGCATATCGAGGTAAAGTAGCAATGTTCATTTACGTCCTTAGCGGCAAGACTGCATCGGAAAAAAGGAAAGGGCTGTACACCCTTTGCGAAAACAACAGCATAAAAGAAAACTAGGCGTGTGCCATTCTGCGGTAAAAAAAGGATCCGTGCGCTGACCGGCTAGTCTCCAGGCATGTCATCGGCCCCAAGTGCAAACCGTGACTCATCACTGAAGACAACACGATGCGACTGGACACTATCCCACATCGATCAGGCCCGACATCACTGCAACCGGGGCCGGCGATGGTCAGTGGTAGGTGGCTTCCTGGAATGAAGTCCCCGTGCCGCAAGTCGTCTGACAACGGTCCTGTTGGCCACTTCCGTGCCTGTAGACGACGCAACATAGCCACGGATGGTTGATAGTGACGAATTAGGTTTTGTTCATGTGGCTCTCACAATCGCTCGATCCTCACGTTCTGTCGTTGCTCTCGGTCGTCCACTGCACGCGTGCCGCTGGTTTGTGCCCTCCTCTATCCATTGGCGCCAACATCGGCCGATTGCCGCGTCCCTCCGAACCAAATGCCTGGCGAAACGGTGACTCGACCAACCGGCTTCTCTCAGCCCAATTATACGTCCTCTCTCAAACTCACTCAGTTGTATTGTGCGTGGATCCTACTTCGAGGCAACCTTACAGTGCGTGGAGGTTAATGCAACCGCAATCCGCTGTCACAATTGTCCTTGCGTGCGAGCTTTGCTCTCCTCGATGCGCGGCTCCCATGCGCTGTGGTGGGCCACTATTTAGTTATTGGGCGTTATTTTTTTTAATCATTTGCTTTATTCGGCCTTGAGGTACTTGCATGCGAAGCTTCATCAGGATGATATGGTATTCACGGCGAACAAACAGGCCGGTATTTATAATCCATAATATCTCAAAAGACTGGCTGAAAACTGCTGTATTAGCTATGAAAGAAAAACACGATGCGCTTATAGGTCCCGAGGCAGGTACAAGAGGAACTACAGGATCGGAAAATTCCCGTCGAATCGCCATTTACGAGATGAAGATGCAGCTATCAAGCTAAAAGCAAGTCTGTCTTGCTTGTCCAAAGCTAAATTGCAGTTTTGGTAGATATTTCTTCGAAGATGGAAGGAAAGGTCGCTAAATTCTCAGCATTTCACTTGTTAACACAACGGCTTTAACACAGAAACTCATCTTACCATTCGTCCGAGATAGATCCGGGTTCGAATCCCAGTGAGGCATGGATGCTGTGTGTGTGTGTGTCTTACGGCACTGGCCCTCTCCCTTCCCTGGAACCAGTGGCCGTAAATTAGGGACGAGCGACTGCTTATAGCCCAGTCGCTCGTCAAGTGCTCAGGTGGTCGTTAAACCCCCAAATAAAAAGCAAAAAAAAAAAAACGAGACTGATCTGTTGAGAAACTGGAAGGCCGCCCCGGTGGCGCAGTGGTCTAAGCGATGGCCTCTGATTATTCGTCCGTAAGGGGTCCGGGTTCGAATCCCGGTGAGGCATGGATGTTGTGTTTGTCTTACGGCACTGGCTCTCTCCCTTCCCTGGAACCAGTGACCCTAAATTAGGGACGGGAGACTGCTTATAGCCCATTGAGTTGCTCATGGTGGTCGTTAAACCTCCAATAAAAAAAAACAAAAAAAAAACGAAGAATAATTCAAGGTTAAGTGCTCGTGTGACTAAGCACCGCGCCATCTATGGGCTGAATTTGGAAATTATTGTAAAATCGTTGTCTCTATCACGGATGCATTTACCAACTTCGTTGAAATAACTACAGATGATGACACAAAATCTTGACGTGATATCAGGAGTTGTAAAGCTACGTGTACATCTGTGCAATAAACGTAATTTTTACACGGAGAAAAAGAAAGCTAGTTACAGAACGCATTGATATTATTAAGCAATTGAAACAATGTGTGCTCATATGATAATAGAAACATATTTTTCAGTTTAAAAATAGTAAAGATGTAATTTCATCAAATTTGAAGCAAATCTCTGAAAACATCAAATAATATATAATATGTTTTTATATTTATGATACAAGAAATGCGACTATTGTTGAAAGGGAATTGACAGTAAATATTACTAAGGGAAACATTAAGACATGAAAATGTACGCACTATTAGTTTTAATATTGAGTAAAGGTAGGTAGGATTCGAAATTCAGTTCTGGAGAATATTTATTGTTTTTTATTGGAAATTCAATTTAAAAAAACCTGTTTGTACATTAAAGTTGGTAGAATAGAACTTGAGATTTTACATTGAGAGTGAAAAACGCGTGAACGCAACTGGTTAATAATGACAGGCCTTGTTCGAGTCAGTCGGCCGGCCCCTACTGGACGGTTGGGGGTTCAATTCTAGCTCGACTGCCTAACCACTAAATATCCACCGTGCCTCGGAGAGCTCAGTAATGGCGGTTCTGGGGTATTGGAACCCCCGTTACAAATAGTCATCTGTTTCTACTCCCCGCCTCCGTTTGACTTTATCTTCACCACTTCCTTGTCTTCTACTTTAGCTTCCTACTCCTAAGGGCTATTTGAAACCTGAGATGAGACATTCCTAAATCCTCTACGACATCATTCATTCGAGAAAGCCGACGCAATGATCGGGTGATCTGAGATTTTGACTTCTAATCATTCGTCCGAGATGGGCATGTGTGGTGTGCCTGTCTAATGTCGCTGGCTCTGTCCCTTCTCTAGAGCCAGTGCAATTAAAGACGGGCGCCCGCTTACAGTCTCCAGAGTTGTTCGTTGTGGTCGTTAAATCCCCCCCCCAATCTGTTCGAGAGGAACTAAACGAAGCACTAGAACTGAACATGGTATCTTATCGTGCTTTTAAATAATTTGCACATAAAGGATTTAAGTTGGATCCACCCAAAATCACTGCCTTGTGATTTTTTTTTACGACCACCGTGAGCAACTCAATGGGCTATAGACAGTCGCCCGTCCCTAATTTAGGGTCACTGGTTCCGAGGAAGGAAGACAGCCAGTGCCATAAACAAACACAACGTCCATGCCTCACCGGGATTCGAACCCGGACCCCTTCCGGACGAATGGTCATAAGCTACCGCTTAGACCACTGCGGCGCCTTGTGTTTCCAATGGGCAAACTTCTGTAGCCATTTTCTTCATTATTAATGTATTCCCAAGGATGAAAATTTGAAATCGGTAAAAACAACTTCATATTATAGCCTGGTATACTTAATATTTTCCAAATCTTAGCCATAATTATATTAAAAATCAATAACTTTTCCTTTGGTGGTGTTGAGACCAGAAAATCGATGGCACGACCTGTACATTGATGACGTCACTAGACAAACAAATGTTGGATTGCTTAATTATGGTTAAATTTTAGAAAACATTATGTATACTAGGCTATAATATGAAGTAATTTTCATCGATATTCAGATTTTCATTCTTGGGATCGCATTAGTTGTGAAGAAAATGGCTACAGAAGTTTGGCCATTGGAAATACAAGGCAAAGATTTTAGGCAGCCCCGGTGGCGCAGTGGTCTAAGGCGCTGGCCTCTGATCATTCGTCCGTAAAGGGTCCGGGTTCGAATCCCGGTGAGGCATGGATGTTGTGTTTGTCTTACGGCACTGGCTCTCTCCCTTCCCTGGAACCAGTGACCCTAAATTAGGGACGGGCGACTGCTTATAGCCCATTGAGTTGCTCACGGTGGTCGTTAAACCTCCAATCAAAAAAAAAAAAAAAAAAAAAAAAGATTTTAGGTGGATCCACCACCACGAGCTACTCCGTCACTAATTCAGGGCCAGTGGTTTCTAAAACTCTGAATTCCGTGTGATTCTTTACTTGTTTTCTGTTTCATGAGATACCATCAGAAGCTTGACATAGTATTTATTGTACCCATGCTTTATGTCAAAAGCAACCGTTCTGAGTACTGGCTTTTTTCTCTAACGAAACTCAACTGTAGCACAGAGGTGAATTAGAGAGGCTGTTTTATTATTCAGGTCTCAAATTAAGCGGTTTGTTTCCTTTTTAGGTTCCAAATTTGCACAATATATTCTTCATTGTATTTATGTATGGGCGGCTAAACAGCCAAAGTATGTACATCGTCATCACAACAGTTTTGAAGTAAGAATTAAGTTTTACAATACTTACTCGATTCTTAATTTTTTCCGAGAGGAATCGTTTCACAATGTTGAACAATATACTAATGTAGAAAGGTTCGTTAACTACATGGAAAGCTTTGAATCTTGCTGGAAAGCAGTCCTGAAAAAAAGAAAAATACAGCAAAGTTGTATGTGAGAGATGCATCGACTCATAAAATACTAGAAGAGACGTATTTAAATCCATTCATAAATTTCTATCGTTTTATAATCTAACAGATGTACTAACACAAGCAGGTCGCATTTGATCATCATCGAAGTACGTCTGTACTCTGCATTTCTTTCGGCCGTCCGCTACGCTGCTTGTCCTTCACGCTGCAATCACCTCTTCAGTACTTTACAAGCCACTCACAACACGAGCTTGTATTAATACTTACAGCTTTTTCGCCGTGTGCCGAATAATCCACAGTCTAGCTTCTGCAACGGTTTTCTCGAGATAATGCACGAAAAACGGAACGTGGCGAATATGCACCTTGTCGGCCGCCATGCTCTAGCTCAGTATTTCTCAAACTTTGGTCACTCATGGATCACTTAAAGCATTTCTTTACTTATCGCGGACCACCAAGCGGGGGAAGGGAAAGTCTGGGGAACTTCCCAGGGAGAAATTTGAAAGTGAAAAATATATTGTCTGAAATTAAAGATGCCAACCCTGGTTAGTAACATTGGACCTACCGGCCACCCTCATCGGCTAGTGAGTGAAGATTCCTCCCCCCCCCTCCGCTCCAAGGAAAGGCACAAAACCAAAGCAACCCCTGAATTATGTGGCTTATAGGCGGGTTATAGATATGAGTTCCGGCTCGATTTACCCCACTCCTCCCTTGAAATGTAATTTTTAGTTAAATTTAGCTTCTTTTGGTAAATTTTAAGCTTTTTTCAGCTCTTTTTTTTTTTTTTTTTGCTTGAAAATAATACCGTCCCCAATTAGGGCCGGTAAGCAGTTTGCACCGGCCTTGGGCACAAAATTGCCAAAAATTCCGACCAGGTGCTTAAAATACCGGTCGGTTGCCAACCCTATCTAAAACAAAGTAATTTTTAGAGTACATACTGTATATTTGATACAGAAAGAAAGAAAGAGCTTGGTGAGTTATGATTTTATTTTGTCAGTTGTATAACGAAAAAGTGATCATTCGCTTAATTAAATAATTGGCAATGTAGTCACAGCATGGGCGTACGTAGTCAGGGGAGGGGAGGAAAGGGGTTCAAACCCTCCTCGAAACGTCAAAAATTAAGATTTATAGCAGGTAATATTTATGAAAAATTACCTAAACCTTCTCCGAAAGTAGCAACATCCTCCCCCAAAATTAATTTTGTTTACGCCCATGAGCCACGGCAAAACATTTCTCCATACAATTCAAGTTACATCATATGCAAAATCTCATATGGACAATTAAACAGGGTGTCTGAGAATTATTGGAAATATTACAAAATTATGTACGAAAAAAAAACTGAGCATTGTCTGTTTTTCTATGTCACGTATTACTAACACGGTTTCTATATTTTTGTTTTGCAGAATTGTTATTCCCAGAATCCGATAGATGGCGCTAGGTGTGGCCTGATGAGGCATGTATGAGAAATGCGGAATCCGTAGTCATGTCATCCGTACAACATAAGACGATGTGTGTGTTATGGCTTGCGGAATTAAAGTCTGTCATTAAAGTTAAAAGACGGTACCGTTTAGAGTATGGTTGTAATCCTCCGTCAACGAATTCATTAAGCGGTGGATGAAACAGTTTAAAGAAACTGGCAATATGGAACATCGTGGAGGAGCCGGCAGGCCTAGCATCAGCGGTGAGACGGTTGACGAAGTTAATGAAAGTTTCCGACGAAGCCCAGGAAATCCGTTCGTAAAGCAAGCAGAGAACTGTGCATTCCGAAATCGACAGTTCACGATATCTTGCACAAGAAATTAAAGTTTCATGCTTGTGAAATTCAAATAGTGCAAAAAAAAGTATGTAAATGATCACACTCTACGATACGATTTCGCTGTGGATATGCTGAATCGAGTGGAAAACGACGAAAACTTTCTCAGTACTGTAAATTTTAGTGATGAATCCTCGTTTCATGTATCAGGTATTGTCAATCGTCACAACTGTAGGATATGGGGCAGTGAACCGCCTCATGCTGTTATTGAACTGGAACGTGATTCTCCAAAAGTTAATGTGTGGTGCGCCCTATCAAAAAGAGAAGTGATTGGCCCTTCCTTCTTCTGCGAAAAAACCATAAATGGTGACATTTACTTGGAAATGCTAGAAAATTTCGCTATACCCAGATCAAAAGATATGACGTCGTCGTTTTCCAACAGACGGCGCGCCTCCGCATTGCTCAGCGTGTGCACGTAAGTGCCTAAATGAACATTTCCCCAACAGATGGATTGGGCGTGGTGGTCCCATTCCGTGGTCTCCTCGCTCTCCAGATCTAACTCCATTGGATTATTTCACGTGGGGTTATGTGAAGGACCGTGTCTATCAAACGCATTCTACTGATTTGCAGGAACTGAAGCAGCGTATCACAGTTGCTATTAATTCCATAACTCCTCAGATTATTGCCAATGCATGGCATGAAATCGAGTATCGTTTGGACGTACTACGAGCAACCAAGGGTTCTGACATCGAAATTCATTAACTTGTGTAGTTGCATTGGAAGTTAGTACAGTCAGTTTCTTTCTATCTGTTTAATGTTTTGTTTTATATAATTTTGTTATGTGTCCAATAATTCTCGGACACCCTGTACTTTGATTTTCTTTTTTGATTTCAATACTTTTCTGAAAGTCTACGTATAAAGATTCAGTAATTAATAAAAATAAAATAATAATAATCATAGCACCTGTGAGAGGGATGCTGCTGCTTGTGATCTTTTACCAAGCCTATCCACACTGAAGAGCAATTGAATTAGAGATACCTGTCTAGCAACGTGTAGCACCACCTTTCGTCCTGATGACGGCGGCGATTCGTCTCGGCATGGACTCGACAAGACACCGGAAGCATTGGGAATCCATACCGATCCACGACCTCTGAACAAGCTCCCACAGTTCACAAAGATTTGATGGAGGGGGGTCAGAGCCTCGAACACCTCTCTCGATGACATCCCAGATGTGCTCGATGGGATTGAGGTCAGGCGACCTAGCTGACCAAGGAAGCGAGGTGACGTCGGTGTAGTGTTCATCCAACCATTCGGATACAATTCGGGAGCGATGGCACGGTGCATTGTCTTGTTGCAGGATGAGGTCCCCAGTGGGATGTTGAAGACGCACAAACGGGAGCAACTGGTCGTCCAGGATATCCTGGTAACGTTGACCTGTGAGGGACGATGTCACACGTACCAGGGGTCCCATTTCAGTTCACGTAAACAGTCCCCAGACGAGAATGCCACCCCCACCAGCTTGAAGAGTACCCTGCTGGTGAGAAGGATTCATCGCTTCATGTGGTTTGCGCCGTACTCGTATCCTTTCATCCGCAAGTACCAACGTGAATCTCGACTCATCAGTCCAGGCAACATTTTCCCACATGTCTAGGGACCAGTGGCGATGTTCTCGCGCCCATGCCAATCTTTGCACCCTGTGATGTGCGGTCAGCAGCGGTACCCTCGTGGGACGATGGCTTCTGTACCCCATAGCAAGAAGATGGTTCTAGATGGTGTGGCTGCTTACACGTTTTTGTGCACCAGCGTTAAATTGCCGAGTGATTTCTTGCACTGTGGCCCGTCTATCCGCTGTTACATTGTGAGCTAACCGACGATGACCCCGCTCATCAACACGCTGTTGTCCACGGCAGTTGGCCCTTGCAGGGATGGTTTTACCGGATTCGATGTACTCACGGTGCACCCGTGGCACAGTGGCTCGTGAAAACTCCATTGCCTGCACGACTTCCGAGATGGAGTGACCCATTCGTCGGGCCCCGACAATTTGCCCACGATCAAATGCGTTTAGATTCTTCGTTTTATCCATACTGCGTCCGACTCTTACTGATTCCCGTCGCATCACTCCTTATATTGTCGGATCGCTGCATACGTCATGTCGTTTCCTTTTACAGGGCCGCCCGCAGCGCCACATTTGCATAACGCCAGCTGTCTCTTATTCAATTGCTCTTCAGTGTATATCCGGTTGGATGGACAGATAGTTTGAGTAGTAGAGTGGCTTCCACATCTAATTTATTTCTTTTCTTGCTTTTAATTTCAACTAAATTCGAAATCCAAAATCGCAGTTGTAAGTCATCTGGAACGGAAGATGTTTAATGGCTCTATCTGATAGCTCCAGATATTCGTGTCGGGCATGCACTCAAATTTTTTTCATTAATTTACTTCTGAAATTTCCCAGGTGTGTCTAAGCTTTGGCCTCTGATCATTCGTCCGAAAGGGGTCCGGGTTCAAATCCCGTAAGGATCTGTGTTTGTCTTATGGCACTGGCTCTCTCCTTTCCCTGGAACCAGTGACCCTAAATTAGGGATGGGCGACTGCTTATATCCGATTGAGTTGCTCACGGTAGTCGTTAAACCTCCAATAAAAAAAAAAAAAAAAATTCCTGCGGATCACACTTTGAGAAATACTGCTCCAGCTCAACGAACTGCACATACATATGGACTGTCCGCCAAGGTCATGTATAATGTCGGACGGTTGGAAAACTCGCCTTGATAATCGCATATACGGTCCCTTATGTGACATCTCCCGTTCGACCAGTAAGAAGCGTTGTTAAAAAAGGTGATTCCTCTGACCGCGATTTCATGTGCGCTGACGAAAGTGGTTGCTTGTTGACAATTTTAGAGCTTTATTCAGTATTTTAACTTCGAATATTTCGTTTTATTTTCAGTTTGCTGTTAGAAATTCTGATTCAACGGTTTCTTAATGTTGTTCATACCAGAAAAATATTTGATATTGCATGTCACACAGCATCGTTCAAGAATATTTCTTTAATTTCTGCTTTATTTACCGGGTCAGTCATCAGCATTTCGCACTTACAAGGGAAACTATCGGACCTCCCGACGACAATCGTCACGGAACGTTCTATGGTGGACAAGCATGATACCAAAGTAACATTTGTGAAGCATCGATTTCGCAATCGCCCGCAACCCCCAGAACATGGCTTATAAAAGTGGGAAGCCCGCCTGTAATGTATGCAGCCATGAAGTGTCAAACAACATTTACCTGTTAAATATGAGGCACCTAAATGTCGAGAGAGACCACGTACAACACCATTAAGTTGCAAATGTCGTATAAATACCTCACTTCACGTCATGGTAATGTGTTGAGAGAAGACAGTGCTGCAAACAAAGGTGAATCTCGCACCACGAGCAGATAATGACGGCACTGGAATCACAGTCAGGAGCGTTCGTTGCACATGTCACGCACAGCAAAATTGATGTCCAACACATTACGGAACGGAAAAGACGTTTCGTGTGGCAAGTATCCAGACGCCTAGTGAATCTTGGAATTTGGTGTATATATGGTACTGTGGTGCACACAGCTGTTTGTATATAAATGAATGCAACTTCAAAATGAAGATTCTGTCATGCAGGTTGACGCCATGCACCTCATCAGAACGTATGTACTCTTCCATGCGTCATGCAAACAGTTTGTATTGTCGAAAGAAATACACATCAAGGGGCTGGCAATATTTGGTGGCTTTCGGTGGTATGATTTTTGTGTGCAAATTGACTTCACTGTCACCGAAGGCTTTGGCTGGCAAACTAGTGTCGGTTTGACCAGACCACGAATCCAGTAAGAGAATGGAAGGTCCTGTTAGCTCTGGTTCCAGTACCTTACGCATCCAGGACAGAACGAGAGCTGTGGACATCTTTCCACTGGTGCTGCAGTCGCATTCTATATTTGGAGGTTGGTTACGTCGTTCTGTTTCGGAAACACGTTTGCCAAACTTACCACCCGCTTCCTGAAAGCAGATGTAGTTTCTTTGCAAGGCGTCCTGACATGGACATAAGCACCTGAATGGTATAAGAGTGGGTAGTCGATGCAACGGATTGCACAACAGCTTCAGTTGTCTTCTCCCCAGTCAGTGATAGCGTCCTGTTTGACGTTTTCTTACCGACAAGCGTGACACCAATTCCTATTGTGGAAATTATATATATTACTTGAAAAAGAAACTGTGCCCAAAATAGTCTAGTCTTCCTTATAAATGGAATCGAAAGGAAGAAAAAAAAATTCAGTCGGATATTTAGAACCAGATATATGCAAGGTCAGGGGATGCGCAAACATATAATAGCCTCTCCTTGACAAATGTCAACCACGCCTTCTCGTGATGCATCCTGTTCTCACTAAATGGGCTCTGAAGACCGCCACATAGCGGTATAACTATACCACTGAGATTAGAGGAAATGCTTTTCCACACTCACCAACCCGCTTGGCTAGCGTGGTGAGTTATGCCAAAAATGATTCCACAACTTCAAACTTGGCCCTCAGTCACCAGCAGCTTGAATGTACCTAATGACCAAGGCAGCTGCCAGTGCGACATGAAGCCAGAGGGTGCTAAGAATCACCGGAAGACCAGAAAATTCGAAAGCCTGCCGGAGTAACATGGGGGAGACAGGATCAAGACAGACAGTTGTGGAAGAAACTTGGGAAGACCTTTTTTACGCTTTCCAACCGTAGGTTGAAGAAGCGTATATGCTCCATCTTTGTCCGTCTGTCTGTCCGTACGATAACTCGTGTAAACATGGTTCGATTTCGATAAAATTTTAGTATGTGGTAGGGGACAACCTGCGAACGAACCCTATTGAAATGGGCGAAATGCGGTCAAAGGTCAGGACATAGGAGCGGGATCCATTCCATCGCCCTTATGCGTCATAACGTACGTAAACGAGGCTGACGAACCTCGGTACGTATGCTTCAATTGCGACAATACTGTAGTATGTTGTTCCGGAGGTATGCTGAACCGGTTCTATTGAATATCATCGAAATGGGGTCAAATGTCAGGGCACAGGAGCGAAATTTATTCCACAGCAATTATCCTCATAACTTGACTAAAAATGCTTCGATTTCGACAAAACTTTAACATATTGCTCCGGAGGCATACTGAACCAATTCTGTTTACTATCATCGAAATGGGTCAGGGCACAGGAGCGAAATTTATTCCACAGCTATTATCCTCATAACTTGACTAAAAATGCTTCGATTTCGACAAAACTTTAACATATTGCTCCGAAGGCATACTGAACAAATTCTGTTTAATATAATCGAAATGGGGTCAAAGGTCATGGCACAGGAGCAAGATTTATGCCACAGCCATTATCCTCATAACTTGATTAAAAATGCTTCTTTTGCGACAAAACTTCATCATGTTGTTCCGGAAGCATACTGAACCAATTCTGTTTAATATCATCGAAATGGGGTCAAAGGTAAGGGCATAGAAGCGAAATTTATTCCACAGCTATTATCCTCATAACTTGACTAAAAATGCTTCGATTTCGACAAAACTTTAACATATTGCTCCGGAGGCATACTGAACCAATTCTGTTTACTATCATCGAAATGGGTCTGGGCACAGGAGCGAAATTTATTCCACAGCTATTATCCTCATAACTTGACTAAAAATGCTTCGATTTCGACAAAACTTTAACATATTGCTCCGAAGGCATACTGAACAAATTCTGTTTAATATAATCGAAATGGGGTCAAAGGTCATGGCACAGGAGCAAGATTTATGCCACAGCCATTATCCTCATAACTTGATTAAAAATGCTTCTTTTGCGACAAAACTTCATCATGTTGTTCCGGAAGCATACTGAAACAATTCTGTTTAATATCATCGAAATGGGGTCAAAGGTAAGGGCATAGAAGCGAAATTTATTCCACAGCTATTATCCTCATAACTTGACTAAAAATGCTTCGATTTCGACAAAACTTTAACATGTTGCTCCGAAGGCGTACTGAACAAATTCTGTTTAATATAATCGAAATGGGGTCAAGGTAAGGGCACAGGAGCGAAATATATTCCACAGCCATCATCTTCATAACTTGAGTAAAAATGCTTCTATTGCGACAAAACTTTAGTAAGTTGTTGCGGAGGTATACTGAACCAATTGTGTTAAATATAATCGAAATGGGGTCAAAGGTCAGGTTACAGGAGCGAGATTTATTCCACAGCCATTATCCCCATAACTTGAGTAATAATTTCTGGTATGTTGGAAAGCGTATCATAATCAATGCATTGCATGATTTTACTAATTTTTTTTTTATTGGAGGTTTAACGACCACCGTGAGCAATTCGGTGGGCTATAAGCAGTCGCCCGTCCCTAATTTAGGTCCTCTGACTCCAGGGAAGGGAGAGAGCCAACGCCGTAAGACAAACACAACATCCATGCCTCACGGGTTTCGAACTCGGACCCCTTTGGGACGAACTATTAGAAGCCATCGCTTAGATCACTGCGCCACCGAGGCGGCGGGAATCCAGCAGTGGATTGATAATGGTTGACATGTTATGGAATAAAATGCATTTTAAATTCGATAGCATCTGCAGTTGCACCCTTGGCGGCGAAGGTATGCATAAAAAATTTTCAGAAAGCCAAGATCATCGTTTCTACATTTCAAGCTTTCCAATGCAAATTTTTTTTTCAAATCGGACTAATAGCTGTGGTGTCCGGACATAGGGACAAAGTGATACTCTGGGCATGTACCTTCTTTACAGAAGACGTGCTAAAAATTGAGGTATCGCACCAATTTTTTTTTTTCGTGCTACTATTGGTAGTACTGTGAAGACTTTTGATCCTCCAACAATTTTCTAAAGCGCAGTACCAATTCTGTGTCCGACTGGTTAAGTGCCGTACAATTTACCCACCCATTAATTTCTGACTGCATTGTCGCAGAACATTAAAGCAATTAATTAGTTAGATCAAGGATTAATAAACTTTTGCTCAGTTTGACACTTTAAAAGTAGATAAACGAAACTGGTCATGGGGCTAAGTTTTTGCCTTTCATGGTCAATTCTCCCCCAGAAAAGAAAAAGAAAAGAGAAGGCCTAATCTGACCTCATTAGATTTACAAGAAAGAAGCAGGAAGAGCACAAGAGAGAGAAACAGAGCATTGTCTCTAAAAAAACACCGTAACAAGGAAAATATGAAAAAGTGCCTAAACAAACAAGTATGTCTCCTTGAGAATGGTTGTTTGCCTTGATTACTTACAAGCAACTTGTGAATAAAACTCTCGATGACATTTTGAGTTAGTATTCTTTCTGTGTCTGATTGTTACGGCATTCAATAGATTATAAACTTTAATTTGCGTTTTTATTTTCTCTTCAATTACTCCAGTTTTCTATAACAACAAGCACTGACGGCAAATTTCGTTCAAATGTCTAGACGTATAGCTGCTTCAAGGCAAATCATTTTTCTTTATGTAAAGGTATGATTAGGAAAGACAATAGCATGACGAAGCTTCTCTTATATAACGTCGGTGCAAACAACAAAACCAAATTATTAGACAAAATACCTGATTCCGATTACTTTCCCTTTCTGTCCTTGAATTGCTTTCCTAAAGAAATGGGAAGGGTGGTGAAAATGTATTAGTGTGATATGAAACAAAAACAGGATGTTCATATTTCTACATTTGCCTTTGGTATGCTTACCGCGCTATGTTCCAGTGGACTGACTTGATACTTTGGAAATTACACTGCCCAACACACATTTTGGTGCCTTAAAATTTAGACCTGTTCTTGAAAATATTTTGGGCTCCGATTCCAAAAATGGCATCAGATTTGCTCTATCAGCTATAGACTTGGAGATACGGCGTAGCCACCTTGTATGCTGATTCAATCCGTCGTCCGTCAAAATTCGAGATCCTTAATAGCATAATCTGCTATTTTTCATAACATTTTGACAAATATTGGTGCTATTAATATTACATACTATTGAAACAACCACATATTACTAAATCAATTTATTTGAACCCATTCCCTCAGAAATGTATTGAAGTAAACATATTACTTAATCAGATTGATAGACCCATTTTCATCAGAAGACCTCTGACGTCATTGCAGAACACTAGGTTTTTGTCCTCAGAGAAGAAGGGCAGCAAATCCTTTTCTCTGCTACGATGAAACGTAATATTGGTCCCAGAATGAAATAAATTATTTTCATTCAACCTGGAGGCCAGCAATTCAGAAGACTCCTTTGACAGGTTAGATCCCTGATGAGGTCGCTCAATTCATTTTTGTTAAAGCGTTGTTCTTACAAAATCACTGCCATTTTCTACACTTCTGTTATCTTGTACGTCATCAGACATACGTGCTTCATCATCCTCTGGGAGCTCAGGTAGGTGGTTGAAAGATAGAACAGGTACCCCCTTTTGAATGTGGATGACGTCGTCTTGCTGAATCTAGGTCAGCATATGTCCACTAGCTTCGGTTATTTTGATTGATGCCCTTAAAATGGACCTCAAGTAATTTCGCTTCCTATACTTTCAATGGGAACACTTCTGTACACATTTTCTTCACAATTAATGCGTTCCCAAGGATGAAAATTTGAACATCGATTAAAATAGCTTCATTTTATAACTTGGAATACTTAATATTTTCTAAAACATAACCATAAATATGCAATCCAACATTTGTTTGTCTACTGACGTCATCAAAGTACAGGTCACGCCATCTTTTTTCTGGTTTTAACACCACCAAAGGAAAAGTTATTGATTTTTAATAGAATTATGGTTATGTTATAGAAAATATTAAGTATTCCAAGTTATGATATGAAGTTATTTTAATCGATGTTCAAATTTTCATCCTTGGGAACGCATTAATTGTGAAGAAAATGTGTACAGAAGTTTTTCCATTGGAAGTATAGGAAGCAAAATTACTCGATGTCCACCTTAATGTTGAAAAGGCAAAATAACATTCAGCATGGTTTTTTAGTTCCCTCCAAACCATTGGTACCCCAAATTTCAGGCAACTCCTCTTTCCATTTGCTTATTGCCGCAAATGCTCCGTGCAAGTTTTTCATACGATATGGGGAGCTCACGAATGATCTTGGTCTCTAAGCTAGACAGTAAAATAACCAAAGATATGCCCTCTTCGAAAACTCAGAAAAAGTTTTCAACTTTCTTTTAGAGTGTACTCGCCACAAGTGTAGCAAAAGACATCTGGATGGTTAAAGCAGCTTCTTCGTGAGGAAGCCATGGGGTCTACTCAATCTGCAAACATAAATACACTATATTGACAAAAGTCACCGGACACCTAGAAGAGAAACACAACATAGCATTTATAGACATACATTAGTACGGTGTCGGTCCACCTTTGGCCTTAATGCATGCACTGACCCTTCGAGACATGCTTTCGACAAAGTTTTGGATCACAGTGTTTCCAATCAGTACGTAATGCTGCCGCTAACTGTTGCTTAGTAGTAGGGCTTGGTTCCAAACTTCTTATGAGGCGCTCTAATTCATCCCATAGGTGCTCTATAGGATTAAGATCAAGGCTCTGTGCTGGCCAGTCCACACACGATACGGTATTATCGTCAGACCACGCCGTAACAATCCTTGCTTTATGCTCGGTGCATTATCCTGTTGGTACCAACAAGGCTCGGTTCCATAGTATTACCACAGAGTTGGTAGGGCATCATTGTCCAGAATATCGAGGTAGACTGACTAGTTAACAGATTTGTCCACGATAACCGATGGGCCGAGACCATACCGCGAAAAACACCCTCACACGAGTACACTGCCAGCTCCAAACTTGACCGCAGGAACAGTACACTGTGGTAAATAGCGTTCCCCCGGCTGCCGCCATACCCACACACGCCCATCAGACTGATGGATCGTGTATCTGGATTCATCAGTCCATAGGTCCCGTTTCCATTGATCTACGGTCTACCATAAATGTTCTTTACACCATGCTAAGCGATGAGTAGCATTCCGAGTGAAGATGAAAGGCTTATAAGCAGCCGCACGGCCACGGTAACCCATGGAATGAAGTTCTCTGCGAATGGTAAGTGTACATACCGAGGTTCCAGCATTTTTACTCACCTGTACACTGAGATCTTGTGCAGTACTCCGTCGATTAGTTGTAACGACTCTCCTGAGGCTTCGACGTCCTCTATCACTGATTTTCTTTGGTCTGCCGGTACGTTTTGCTGGTTCTTTTTTTTTTTTTGGATTGGAGGTTTAACGACCACCGTGAGCAACTCAATGGGCTATAAGCAGTCGCCCGTCCCTAATTTAGGGTCACTGGTTCCAGGGAAGGGAGAGAGCCAGTGCCGTAAGACAAACACAACACCCATGCCTGACCGGGATTCGAACCCGGACCCCTTACGGACGAATGATCAGAGGCCAGCGCCTTAGACCACTGCGCCACCGGGGCGGCGTTTTGCTGCTTCAGGCACGCCATGTGTCTTCCACTTATTCAGTACATCCAAAACAGTTGACGTGGGTATGTTTAAACGCCTCTTGGTTTCTCTTATGGACAACCCACAAACATAACACCCAACAATCTTTCCTTTCTCAAAGTCAGTTCAGCGACATTTTCACTCAACCTCACAGTGCGATATGATCGTGGTCAGCTGCAGGCTAGTTTTTATACAGTTTGCAGCTGCACCGCGCATCTTAACAATCCAGCGGATCCGTTCATTTGCTTTTGAAGGGGTGTCCTTGGACTTTTTTCAGTATAGTATATATCCAAATTATTGTAATTTTAATTCCCGGAGCAACAAAACACAAACTCCGTCCACATTCATCCGATTCCATTCGCTATCCCTCTATTTCTGTTCTTAGCGAGCTTTGCTTCACGGGACCGTTGCCAAAGTTGGCATACCTACACATGCCAAGCAACCAAAATGTTCTTTTATCGCCCTGAACAATCACTAATTAAAAATATACACTTTGCTATATTTCTGCACATCAGCATCTAAAGTGGGCATGCCGTGTTTCCAAAACTAGAGCTGATTCTGCCAAACCAATGGCTTTTTTGGAATCAGCGTCCCAAATATACCCCCAAATAGGTGTAACTTCCAAAGCACCAGAAATTAAAATTTTATTTGTTTGGTTGTGTTATCGTATGCAAATAAAATGACTCATCTTATATAAAAGGTAATCCATCAAAAGGATGAAGAGGCACTTAAAGCTAAAGTTTTAGTTGTATACACAATAGCAGACACATAATGCACTAAAAAAATAAATGGAGTTTCGAAAGTATAACATTTAATAATAAACATGTATAACATGATGTAAGCGATGGCCTCTGATCATTCGCCCGAAAGGGGTCCGAGTTTGAATCCCGGTGAGGCATGGATGTTGTGTTTGTCTCACGGCACTGGCTCTCTCCCTTCCCTGGAACCAGTGGCCCTAAATTAGGGACGTGCGACTGCTTATAGCCCCATTAAACCTCAAAAAAAGGGGGGGGGGTGAATTACCAAACGACGCGACGCAACATGGATCGCTGCTGAGCCAAACACTTTTCTGGGGGCACAAAGAAGTGTGTGCAACGGTTGAAAAAGTGCGCTGACAAGCAAGGAGACTATGTTGAAAACTGATGTCATTGTAAGCAGGGTCGTAGCTACCGGGAGGGCGGTTTCCCTCCCAGGATGGTCATTCCAGCAGTGGCGGGCCCCCGGGCGATGGCTCTTCACGGGGCCCTTCGGAATCACAATAACCCAAAACCATCGCAACAACCCCTTATATAAAAACTATATTGACAAAAGCAAATGAACGGATCTGCTGCGTTGTTAAGATGCGCGGTACAGCTGCAAACGGTATAAAAACAAGCCTACAGCTGACCGCGATCATATCGCACTGTGAGGTTGAGTAAAAATATCGCGGCGGGAGAGAACTGACTTTGAGAAAGGAAAGATTGCTGGGTGTTATAATAGTGGGTTGTCCATAAGAGAAACCAAGAGGTGTTTAAATATACCCAAGTCAACTGTACCGGATGTACTGAATAAGTGGAAGACACATGGCGTGCCTGAAGCAGCAAAACATACCGGCAGACCAAAGAAAATCAGTGGCAGAGAACGTCGAAGCCTCAGGAGAGTCGTTACAGCTAATCGACGGAGTACTTACTGCACAAGACCTCAGTGTACAGGTGAGTAACAATGCTGGAACCTTGGTATGTACACGTACCATTCCATGGGTTACAGTGGTCGTGCGGCTGCTCATAAGCTTTTCATCTCGGAATGCAACTCGTCGTTTAACATGTTGTAAACAACATTTATCATTGACCGTAGATCAATGGAAACGGGTCCTATGGACTGATGAATCCAGATACACGATCCATCAGTCTGATGGGCGTGTGTGGGTATGGCGGCAGCCGGGGAACGCAATTTAATACAGTGTACTGTTCCTACGGTCAAGTTTGGAGCTGGCAGTGTACTCGTATGGGGGTGGTTTTCATGGTATGGTCCCGGCCCATTGGTTATCGTGGACAAATCTGTTAACCAGCACGCCTAGCTCGATATTCTGGGCAATTATGCCCTACCAACTGTGCGGCCATACTATGGAACCGAGCCGTGTTGTTACCAGCACAGATAATGCACCGAGCATAAAGCAAGGATTGTTACGGCGTGGTTTGACGATAATTCCGTATCGTGTGTGGACTGGCCAGCACAGAGCCTTGATCTTAATCCCATAGAGCACCTATGAGATGAATTAGACTGCCGCATATAAGAAGCTTGGAACCAAGGCCTACTACTAAGCAACAGTTAGCGGCAGCATTATGTACTGAATGGAAGCGCAGACCTATCGCTGTGTTCCAAAACCTTGCCGAAAGCATGTCTCGAAAACTTAGTGCATGCATTAAGGCCAAAGGTTGACCGACACCGTTCTAATGTATGACAATACATGCTATGTTGTGTTTCTCTTCTAGGTGTCCGGTGACTTTTGTCAATATAGTGTATATTTACGTAAGAAATTACATGTTGCTTATTTACCCTGACAGTAAACCAGTCGTTTGCTTATTTTTTCTCACACAAACCCTCACTTGGCGTGAATGTGATCCTAAAGCAATTTTTTTTTATCGGGGATTGTGGTATTGATTTATATCAAATAAACACGAGGTAATACAATACGTTGTTTATTAATTACTGTATAATTAGGAATTCAAAATGTTACCAGTTATTACATAAACAAGGATAGCTGTATAATTAAGCCTATAAGAAAAGTCTATTATTTAATGAAGAATTTTTGCGACTTTTCTCAATAGCTGGCTTCAGTGCGTACATTGCAACTCATTACTTGTACCCGAAATTGCGGCAAGACTCATATGAAAAATATCTTGAAAAAAATATTAAATTTAGACATTTCTCCAAAACTTTCCCGCTGAAAAAATGTCTCTGACCAAAAAAAATTTTTTTCTAACAGAGTAACTGTTTGATGTCTCTTATTAAACGCAGTAAACAAATATTAAAATTGGTCATTTATTTGTATATGATCGTGAACTACAACTACAGTATTTTAGGTGACGCCAGGCAAAAACTACTAATTAATTGGTGGCGGTGCGGCGCACTGGCCGGTTGCCCGGTATGCCCGTAACAGGGGCCACCACTGCATTCCAGGGGCGAAAATTCATGCTCTGGAGAATGCAAAAATAGAAATTATAACTAAAAAGAAAGTTATGCCCTTCAGTATTTTCCTTTTAAAGATTTTGGTTAGTTTCTTACAGTATTCCATGCAGTTAACCAGGGTACCGAATAGAATATACTGTGTGGTGTGAATATCTCATATCCATGAAGGGAATTTTCCAAAACAGTGAATAGAGGCATAAAAACAATATGCTGATATGCCTAACCTCCATTACCTTTCCGAACACGTCGTTGGGGTGAAGAGCTAATTAACCATATGTGCTGAATCGCAGAAAGTTCTCTGAGCGTTTAACCTTGAACGGAATTTTTCCAAGCCCTACCCCTAAAGCTTCTTCCTGTTTTACGTTCACTATCCGATATTTATTCATTCTGCGCTGGTTTATTTCTCGTTCTGCATTTCTGTGTAGGGTTGTGTTGTCGGCGTTCACATAACATTTACGTTTTACTTGGAATTTTCAAACTGTGGTTCATGGGTGTTTACCTAGTTTTTACATTTTTAATAAAATTATGTCAAAAACCTGAAGTGCAATTTTCGAACGATTATAATACTTTCCTATAACGGCAGTGTGTGAGAAAGTAAAATCCACGTAATATTTTAGTGGAACTCGAAGGGGCGTAATTTCAAGACTCGCCCTCCCAGATAAGAAAAGCTTGCCCCGGTCCTGATTGTAAGTCCCCTATTTGTTCCCTATTTTTATTGAAATAAATTTTATAGCTGTATTGCGGATAATTATTGACTTATGCTCGTAATAAACAACTTTTTCTCCTCACGTAGAAACAATGTTTGTTGACTACTTACTGTTAGACGTACTTATGACTTATTTTTCCAACAGAAAATTCTTAAGTATTTTGAACGACAGTTTTCTTCAATACAGTAATTGTTTGGTAGAATAAAAAATGTTTTATGCATCAGATAGCATAATTTTTTTCTAATTTTCGTTTAGTCTCATAACTTTTGCACGAATTGTCAGAAATAGCATTATTTAAAATTGCTGCAGCTTCAGAAAACATGAGAATTTAGGCCAGTGGCGTAGCCAGAAATTTCTTGGGGGGGGGGGGGTCCATGGGTTTGGTTCATTGGTGAAAGCCCCCATGTATACATATATATAGCTTTAAATTCATACTAAATCTCACCTCGGGGGGGGGTCTGAACCCAAGGACTACCCCCTTATGATTTAGGTTGAAATTTCCTGTAAAAAATATGTATTTTGAAATAATGTTCCATTATTTAGAATTGAATTTGAGGAGTTTGTTACTTTAGTTTTTCTTTGGTTTCGAAGTTTACTGTGAAAAAAGAAATATATTAAGTTCAAGAAATAAATACACAATATGATCTTTTCATGATGCTATTCCTTAATTGTAAAAATTAAAAAGCCAGATAAATTAATTTCTTCAGTTTTAATATGCTGAAAGCGTCTAATGTCTATCTCAGTTATAGCTACATGAAACTGGCTTCGAACAGCTAGCTGGCCACACGGAAAACTAGAAACACATCAAATCTGAGAGTCATTAAGTTGTTCTGCATAAAAAAATTTAGCTTTGCTAAACACTGTAAAAAATAAGTAGCATGAATTCACGGAAAATTCTTAAAAATAATATGTAGCAAAGTTGCCGGTAGGTACCCGTTTTTTAACGAAATTTTTGATTTTAAAAGTTCCCGTCCCTTTTTAACTTCCGTATTTTCACAGATTTTTCGCAGTCAGTAATTTCGCTTATTTCAGAATAGTCCCTTTCGGGTTTTTCCGGATGTATACAGAAATTTCGCGAAATCGAAGAGCTTTAATATTTCAGCCCTTACACCAAATAATCTTTTCGCACCAACGGTATTCTGAACCGAGGCCCTTTGAGTTGGCTCAACAGACCCCCCCCCCCCTTTGTTTTAATCACTTAGCCAGAAAGACTTCGAAATTAGAGACACGTTCAAGGTAAAACTTTAACTGCGTGATGATGATTTTTTTTTTGTCATTAATGCAAATGAAATAGCAAGTTTATATTCTGTTGGACTTATCACAAATAAAGTATTATTTCATCGGAATTTTTCGCAGCAACAGAATTCTTTGGAGCTTGAGATCTTTTTAAACTGGCAATTACTTTCAATTATCTCGAAGAAAAGGTGAAACGTATTGTTATACAGAGTGGCCTCTTTATTATGACTACCCCCTCAGTACTTCGTTGGGCCGCCTTTTGCCTTTAATACTGCATCGATTCTTCGTGGCATGGACTCCACGAGATGTTGATAGGTGGTTTGTGGAATCTGAGACCATGCTTGATGAATAGCACTTTCCAGGAATGTGAGATTGCAGGGTTGTGGACCCAGCTGTCTGATGGCTCGTTCAACTTCGTCCCACAAATTCTCAATGGGGTTGAAATCTGGAGATTGTGGGAGCCACCTAAGCAAAGTAAACTCACCGGCATGTTCCTGAAACCAATCCTGTACAATACGAGCACTATGGCAGGACGCATTATCTTGTTGAAAGTAGCCATCGCCATTGGGATAAACCATCCACATGACAGGATGCACTTACTTAGTCCGCAACGATGTTTAGATATGATGTGCCAGTCAGACGTTGATCAACACGAATTAAAGAACCCAAAGCATGCCAGGAAAACATTCCACAAACCATAACGTTGCCTCCACCAGCTTGAAGGGTTGTAGCAATGCATTTAGGGCCCATGCTTTCGTTCTGTTTCCGCCAAATTCTCACTCGGCCATCGGCATGGTGCAACTGAAAACGTGATTCATCGGACCACATAATTTGTTTCCAATTATCGACTGTCCAATCCTTGTGCTCCTGTGCGAAATGGAGACGTTTTCTCTTGTTAACTGCAGACAGCAAAGGTGTTCGAACAGGCCTTCGGCTGCCATATCCCATCCGATGCAGTGTACGGCGAACAGTGCGTGCAGAGATCATTTCAGGGGATCCTTGATTAAGATGGTCTGTAATTTGCTGCACTGTTGCCCTTCTGTTGTCTGTTACCAGTCTGGACACTCTCCGTTCCACCCGAGCAGTCACTAGTCAATGACGACCACACGCTGCACGTAGAGACCCAGTTTTTTGGCTGACAGTCCAGTCTTTAAACACTTTAACAACAGCTGCTCTGGAACATTTCACGAATGCGGCGGTTTCGGTGATACTCGCTTTTTGGCTCCGAGCTCCTACAATCATCCCACGTTGAAAGTCCGTCAAATCGCATTTTTTATCCATCTCGTCACCCAAAAATCACTTCTACTGCTGTCGCAAGCACTAAGCTTTCCCTTTTTATACTAACCTCGCCCTCTGGCGGCAACAGCGTGCAGCCACAGCTCATTTGCTTAAAACTGTCAGGTGGTCATAATAAAGTGGCCACTCAGTGTATAAGGGTCGCCCAAATGAAACTGAGACTGTTGGTTTTTTGCCGTAAGGGTTTATAGGTTGGAATATGTGAACATACAGGAAGTGAGAGTGATACATGGGCTACATACCCGCTACACATAGTCGCCTTGTCGGTTCAAGCAAGTGTCCCAGTGCGGCACGGGATTGTGGATACCCTGAGCGAAGAACGTCCGTGGTTGGCTGTGGAACCAGTCTTCAACGGCGTCCCGGACCTCAGCGTCGTTAGCGAACCGGCGGCCGTTGAGAGATTTTTCAGTGGCCCGAAGATGTGATAGTCGCAGGGCGACAGATCAGGGATATAGGGGGATGGTCGAGGACCTCCCAGAGGAAGCTCCGCAGAAAATCGTGACACACTGTCGCCAAATGTGGTCGTGAGTTGTCTTGTCGTGCAGCAGAATAACCCCATTTGACAACATACCTGGTCGCTTACTCTTGATGGCCGTTTTGAGGTTGCGAAACGTATTGCAGTATGTGGTTGCCTTGACCGTACTACCTGCGTCCAGCCAATCCAACAGCAATGGGCCATTCTCATCGAAGAAAACCGTGAGCATCCCTTTTCCAGCTCTTAAGGAGGACTGAGCTTTTTTTTGGAATGTCGCCATTCCATACTCATCCATTTTGTAGCGGGATCGAAGTAGTGTAAGGTGACCAGATATTGGAACACTGATTTGAGAACAAAAGGGCGTGGCGTCCTCAAATCGGCAGTTCATTTGGGGATACATACGAATCCAATATAAATATGCAAATCTTTTTGTCATAAAACTGCATTGCTTCAATAAGTGTGATTTGCACATTAAAATTTGTGTCTTAAAAGGATATATCTTGTAGAATGTTGGTATTTTTTATCGACAAAGTAGAACTATGATGACGAGAACATACAAGGTTTGTCCGGAAAGTAATGAGCTCACTTTTCCTGGTGCAGTCAGAAGGGCCGGAGGGCGGAGTCTCCGGGCGTGACGAGTGGCGGGGTATGTTAGGTAAACGATCGATGTCTCGTCAGTTGGCTCTGAGCTTTTACAGAGTGAGGATCGCTTGCGAAGTGGACAGCTGTGTGAGCGTCGTGTAACGGTCAAAATGCAGAAGAGTGTCGAACAGCGATACGTGGTAAAGTTTTGTGTTAAACTTGAAAAATCCGCGACCGAGACGCTTGCTATGATACAGAAAGCCTACGATAAGGATGCTTTATCAAAAGCACAAGTGTTTCAGTGGCACCAAACGTTCACAGAGGGAAGAGAAAGCGTCGCGCATGAGCCACGCCCAGGGTGCCCTTCAACGTCTTACACTGCGGACAATGTGGAAAAGGTGAAAGCGGTTTTGGACTCTGACAGACATCTAAGTGTTAGATGGGTAGAAGAGCACGTGGGACTCGCGAAATCCATTGTGCATGAGATCATCACGCAAGAATTGCAGATACGGAAAGATTTGCGCCAAATTGGTTCCTAAAGTTTTGACCGATGAACAGAGGAACAACCGTGTGTCGATTTCTCGTGAGCTTGTGGACCGTGTGAGGAGTGAACCTGGTGTTTTGGAGAAAGTGATAACAGGTGATGAAACGTGGGTCTTTGAGTACGATCCGGAGACGAAAAGACAGAGCTCACAGTGGCACACTCCCGACTCTTCTCAACTAAAGAAGGCTCGAATGTGCAAATCGAAGATGAAATCGATGCTCATTGTTTTCTTTGACTGTAAAGGTGTTGTCCATAAAGAGTTCGTGCCACCCGGACAAACGGCCAACGCTGCATTTTACGTGGAAGTGCTTCAACGGCTGAAGAACAGAGTTGCGCGCCTCCGCCCGGAGATCACCAAGACTTGTGTTCTTCACCACGATAATGCGCCGAGCCATGCGTCACTGAGAGTGAGAGAGTTTCTGGCGAAACACAACGTGGCAACGCTGCCCCAACCTCCCTACAGCCCGGACTTGGCCCTGGCTGACTTCTTTTGTTTCCCCGGCTCAAATCCAGCCTGAAAGGACACCATTTTGGGATTGTTACAAACGTGCAAACTGCTGCGACGAGTGCTTTGAAAGCGATCCCTGTTTCCGACTTCCAGGCAAGCTACACAGCGTGGTAAAACCGCTGGCAGCGGTGTATTGATGTTCAATTATGTTATTTCGAGGAATTTTAATGTTATGTAAGTATAACTTTAATTAAACGTCTGTTATTGAATGAGCCTCATTACCTTCCAGACAGACCTTGTATTAGCAAAAGTAAAAGTGCTTTACCTTAGGCATATGTGCCGAATTAAAATCAAGCAGCACACCAAAGTAATTGCATGGCGAATTTTTCATTTTGCCAAAGTTCTTCGAGGAACTCAAAATGAGTGCAGTCGAAATTTGACCGTGCCAGTGGTGCAGTGTCTCAGTGCTGGTCACTGACGATGATTCGTACAAGTTAGCACGGGTTCGAGTCCTGAATGAGGCATGGGTGGTGTGTTTGTTTTACAGCACTTGCTCTCTCCCTTCCGTAGAACGAATGTTTCTAAATTAGAGACCGGTGACTGCTTATAGTCCTCTGAGTTGCTCGCTGTGGTCGTTAAACTCGGAAAGAAGAAAAACAAAAATAGGCAAAATTTGTTTTCAGAAGAAGCATGTAGGAAAACTAGTACAACAAAAACTACTTTTGAGAACATTTTTCATTAGAAATCTAACGAGCTAATGAGGAAGTGTAAATTCGAGGGCACTTGAGGACAAACATCAGAATTTGAGGACGATTTGCGTCCCCAAAGGCATCAGGCGTTTTTTGAGGACAGTAAACTAAATTCGAGGACTGTCCTCAAGAATTGGGGACTTCTGATCAGCTTAAAGTAGAGGCACCAAGTTTCTTCCGCGGCCACAATCTTGGAAAGAAACTGTCTCCATTCGGCGTGGTAACGATGCAGATGCTCCAGGCAAGCACCCATTCGCCGAGTCTTCTGCTCCTCCTGGAGATGCTTGAGGACCCATTGTCCGCAAACCTTGCTGTATCTCTATAGGCGATGGATAATTGTGTTAACAGTTTCCTTACTCACGGACATGTTGCCGCAAGCTCACGGGTGGTGATTCAGCGATTCTCCTTCACAAGATTGTCCACGGCAGCAATCGATTCCATGGTGATGGCCACGTGTGCTTTCCCAGGTCTTGGCATGTCGTCCGTGCTCACACGTCCTTTACCAAATTCCCTACGCCAGCGCAACACTGCACGCCGTGACTGACACTCATTCATTCCCATACACATCCTTCATACGACGACAAATTTCGGCTCCACTAACACCTGCCGTCAAAAATTTTATAACTGCCTGTTTGGACGAATCCATATCACGACCCTACATAGTCAACTTGCCTCCGCACGTGCAAACAGCACACTGACACGTGCCGTCGATAACAGTGTGCTTCCTGACATGACGCGCCATCTACCGACGCAAATGCACGGCTCTGTAACTATACAACGACGCTATTACACGAGTCTCAGTTTCATTTGGGCGAACCTTATAGTATTACTTAACAAAACTCCTAAATATAAAATTTAGTCTTTATAGCAACAATAGCTTTTGTCTTAAGGGGTTCACAGATTGATATATAGACCTGTACAATAAACTAAGTACCCGGTTTCCTACGGTAACACAATGTACAATAGTCGGGGCACAAAATCATGAAGAGGGGACAAGGATAACCGTTGCCACAATAACTAAAATTTCACGTGATATGCTATCCACAATATCCGGTACAGAACTTCAAAATCAGATCCTCCGACAGACAATTGAAATTTAACATTTAATCAAACCTCAAGGATTCCCGCGAATCGCTTCTATTACCGGAATGTTTTCGTCATACGGATACGGAAAAAGTGAGAACATAGTTTTTCCGGTAATATTCGAAAGGAACTGCCGAAAGATTTCTGAAAACTCAGAAATTTTCAGTTAACACATCCTAAAACCGGCAATTTACCATCAATTAAGAAAACATTTGCGGAAAGGCTTCTGAAAATTCAGAATTTTCCTGGTGTTTAAAAAAACAAAAACAAAAAAAGCCAGGAAAATTCTGTCATTTATTTTAAACCGCCAGAATGTTCAAAATCCGAGTAATTCAAGTTTCTTACCGAAAAACCTGAATTTCGCGGATGAAAAATAAAATCTGCGAAATTCAGGTTTCTTACCGTCATTTCACGAAAAAGGTTGCAATAGAAATATGCTTCGTTAAAATTGCGGTAAGTGGACCTCGAATTCGAGAAAAAATTTTTGCATTGTTGCATCAAAACTGTAAATCGGGAAAAGCGAGAAACACATGGAAAATTTCGATCATTTTAGCTCCATCAGATTCAAAAAGAATTTCTTCTGATATGATTGCTGGAAAGAGGGACATCTTACTCATAAACGGACAGTCAAAATGATTACATGAAACACATCCTTCTGGTCACACATATGAATTTCAAAAGACAAGATTTCTTTTTGAAATAGGTTGCTTTTTGAAATAGTTCAGCGGGAAATTTATTTCTAAGAAGGGCCAGACTTTTGGTTATAATGTAATAAAAAAAAAAAAAAAAACAATTGTAGAAAGTTGCAGTAACAGATACAGTTCATCTTCATGTTAGGCTTCTTTTATTACTACTTCTTACGTTAAGAGATTAATATGGAGGTGTTAATTTCAGTTTCAAAGCAGGCTAATTTTGGCAAACAGCCTTTTCACACAGATAAAAAAGATATTTATGTTTGACAAGGGGCATCCTGAAAGTAATGCCTCCTCCTTAATAACTTTTGAAATTTTGAAGTGATTTTAATGAAACTGCTCTGACATGTACTATGATATGTTACCAATGTGGGAACAATTTTTTTCAGAATCGGAAGTAAAGATCATGAATGACAGAGAAAGGCAGCGAGCCGTAATTGAACTCCTGGAAAAAGAGGGATGTGAGGCTCCAGAAATGCATAGAAGACTCCTACCGCTGCCACAATCCATATCAGTAATGTCCGAAGATGAATGAAGCGGTTTTGAGGGGAGATAGTTCAGTGTCGGACAAACAACGGAGTGTAAGACCCGCAACTACAGTGAAATATGCCAGCAGGCAACGAGTGAAAGACATCATCACAGCTGATCGGCGTTTCAATATCAAAAGTTGTGTAGCATTATTAACAATATGTCATAGTGCTATGGAGACATTAATTAGGGATCTGGGCTACAGAAAAATTTGTTCAAAGTGGATCTCAAGAAACCTAACCAGTGAACAATGTGAGCAAAGGGTAGATATGTGCCGGAACCTCTTGGACTGTTATGAGAGGGAGTATGAGGCATTTTTCTCTAATATTGTGACGGGAGATGAAACCTGGATGTTCTTTCATGACCCAGAAACAAAACGGGGGACAATGGAATGGCCTCTGCACATCTTCACCCTGACAGAAAAGGTTGAAAACAACTCGTTCCGCAAGGAAAGTTATGGTGACAATTTTCTGGGACAAACGTGGTGCCATTTTGACTGATTTCCTTGAACGGGGTGCAACAATAAACAGTGCTCACTATGTGAAGACATTGAAGAAGCTAAAAGAAGCTATCAGAAGGAAAACACGTGACATTCCACTTCGTAGTGTTGTTTTACACCATGATAACGCTCGTCCTCACACCTCAATGGAGACTTCACAGGCTATTGCCAAAATGGGGTGGACGGGGATGTACCCCCCTACAGTTCTGATTTTGCTCCCTCAGACTTCTTGTTTGCCCCCTTTGAGAAGCAACTTTCGTGGGGAACGTTTCGACGATGTGACAGACGTTAAACTGGCTGTGAATTCGTGGGTGACACGACAGCCTCAGGAATTTTTCCAAAATGGATTTTACCAATGAGTTCAAAGAAGGTGGAAATGTATAGAAAGTGATGGACAATACTTTCAATAGGCTAGTATTATTAACATTTTGCCACCAAGTTCCAAGCATTTTCCCACCAAGTTTAACATTTTTGCGGCTACAAATAAAAATCTTATGAGGGACGAATTGTTACTTTCAGGATGCTCTTTGTATATATGCAGCTTTCTATACAAGGGCGGCGGAAGGCGAAATTCATTGATCAGGCCCGAAGTTTCGAATCGTTATACCAGATGTAGTAACGACGCTAATTTTATTAACTTTTTATTGTTTAGTTTTGTTTCATTGAAGTAATTGTTAGACCATACGGCCGAGTTTTACTTCATTTTAAGGGTCGCGATTGGCTAGGTGAACGATAGCATGTGGAGAGCCATAGTTTAAAAAATCGAAGAACAAGTATATGAAAAGCAGATCTCAAGATAAAATATGAAAGCATTGATTTCCATAACTGCATCGGGATTACTGGCTTAGTAAAGAATTCTGTAAATTTTTAAAAATATTTTGTTTCAACAATTTATTTTATTTTGCTCTGTGACTGCAGTTTGGTTGAAACTAATATCAAGGAAACATTCGAGCACTAACTTGCCGTACTGCTCTTGACTTGAGAAAGTCTAGGTGTAAATGTGTTTCATCAGTAAAAATTGAGCGTCACTTCCAAAATATCTCAGAAATGTGTGCCACCTTCTAAACTACACAATTTATGTAGCACACACGCTCACACACATACAAGTTAGTAAAATCATGCCGTGCATTGATTATGATACGCTTTCCAACATACCAGGAATCATTACCCCACTTATAACTCAAGTTATGAGGATAATGGCTGTGGAATAAATTTCGCTCCTGTGCCCTGACCTTTGACCCCATTTCGGTTATATTAAACAGAATTGGTTCAGCATACCTCCGGAACAACATGTCGCAATAGTAACATTTTTAGTCAAGTTATGAGGATAATGCCTATGGAATAAATCTCGCTCCTGTGCCCTGACCTTTGACCCTATTTCGATGGTATTCAACAGAACCAGTTTAGTATACCTCCAGAACAACATGATAAAGTTTTGTTGCAATCGAAGCATTTTTACTTAAGTTATGACGCATAAGGGCGATGGAATGGATTGCGCTCCTATGTCCTGACCTTTGACCCCATTTCGCCCATTTTTAATAGGGTTCATTTCCATTTGTCCCCTATACCACATACTAAAATTTCATCGAAATCGAACCATTTTTACGCGAGTTATCGTGCGAACGGACGGACAGACAGAAGGACAAAGCTGGAGCATATACGCTTCTTCAAACTACGGTTGGAAAGCGGAAAAAATGCACGCAATAAAAACCACGCTCGCAAGATAAAGAAAATGTTCGGGGCAGGGGCGTATTTAGAAGGGTTTTTTCCTTCCCCCCAAAGCGCTTCACTTTTTACAAGTTTTTGGTAAAAATGCGACTTACATTAGAAAAAAATGCCTTAATTTTATAAAAATGCATCAACTTACATTAGAAAAGAAATGCTTTTATTTTTTTCCTCTAACTTTTATTTAGTTCTGGTGGATTTAAAAAAAAAAAAAAAAACCTTTCGCCACCCCGGTGGCGCAGTGGTCTAAGCGATGGCCTCTGATCATTCGTCCGAACGGGGTCCGGGTTCGAATCCCGGTGAGGCATGGATGTTGTGTTTGTCTTACGGCACTGGCTCTCTTCCTTCCCTGGAACCAGTGACCCTAAATTAGGGACGGGCGACTGCTTATAGCCCATTGAGTTGCTCACGATGGTCGTTAAACCTCCAACCAAAAAAAAAAAAAAAAAAAAAAAACTTTCATTTTTCGCCCCACCCCCTCTCGAAAAAAATTTTCTATATATGCCTCTGGTTTGAGCGTAGCGTACTGACCTAACCCAGGCCTGCGCTCCTACCGTCTATGTTACCTTCTAGACATGAACTTTAGTAAAAATGATGATAAAAAAAATCCTGAAAGTAAAATTATCATGCCAAATCTCCAATGAAATGAAAAGTGAACAAAGACATAACGTCGCTGCCCCGGTGGCGCAGTGGTTGACCATTCTTCTGTGAAGGGTCCAGGTTCGAATCCCAGTGAAGCATGGATGTTGTGTTTGTCTTACGTCACTGGCTCTCTCTCCTTTCCCTGGAACCAGTGACCCTAAATTAGAAACAGGTGACTGCTTACGTTGCTCACGGTGGTCGTTAAACTCACAATCAAAAAGAAAAAAAAAAAACATCCACGTTTGAGCTTTGTTTCAGACTTCCCTTTTAAATTCTTATGCACCGCGCGTTTGCTTATCGTGTATTCATGGTTTAGGAAAAATTCAAGAACCTGTTTTGAAGGTTTCAGTCCCAGTGAGTTTGAAATCGCTAGATACGTCACAACTACGTCATAGAAGGTGTACGTCAATAGGTAATTACCAAAGTTTGTCTTTTCATGCCATTCACGGGCCATTTCATTCCATAAGGTTGAAGGCAACAACTTTGAGATCAATTGTTCAAGGTCAGCGGTTATAAACTGTCTTACTTTTGCGCAAACATAAAGAGACGTGAAAAGTTGCTGATACTGATTGCGTGAAGTGTGTGAACAATATGCGTCTCCAGCACAAATCGTCAACGCCGTGATGCGCTCTCTCAGTGTTAGACTAAGAATTACAAAACATTATACGCTGTGATGCGTTCTCTCAGTGTTAGGCTCAGAATCACAAAACATTATACGCCGTAAATGTTTTTACGAAGAAACAAAAAAGAACCAGGAAGCGTTGTAGCATAGCAGTTTTTTCTGTAAATTTTAAATACAAAATATAAGATAGGCAAATATGACTACTTTTTTTTTTTTTTTTTTTTTAGGTTTAATGACCACCGTGAGCAACTCAGTGGGCTATAAGCAGCAGAGCTGAGTTCGGGCTCAATTTTAAGAGCCCGAGCCCGTCCGAGCCCGAAGTATATCAGCCCGAGCCCGAATATTATATGGCAAGATAGAGCCCGAAAACTATGATTAATCTGTTTAGGCATTAAAATAAAAGTTTTCTCTTCCAGACTTCCAGTCTTTCTTACCTGTGCAATTAACCGATGTCTTTCTCAACTGCGGAGTGGGAAAGGAATGTATATCTATTTCTATAGTTTCTTTGACAATTCATTTCTTCCTGAAATGTTCGGGGGGGGGGTCAGAAATCAGGAAAATCGGGAGGCATAACAATCTACGTCGTACGTCGCTCAATAGAATTAGCAGGGAGCTGCTCCTTTGAGGTAGGGAGCAAAATTTCGTCAGCTTGCTATCTACCGTCTACAGTTCTTATAGAAACTTTTCCTATGCAGAAATCCTGTAATTCATAGCCTATGGAATTTTGTTACCCAAGCCCAGAATGGATAGCCCTTCCAAATTCCTACTCCCTATCTAGACCCAGTTGCCGAAGAATTCTCTTTAACAACTCGAAAGTGTATAAAAGTCTCGTGTGATAAATCATGTAAAATCACATTAAAAGAAAAAGGCAGGAAATTCTTTCCCTTCTCAGAGCCAGAGCCCACCCGAGCCCGAACTCCAGTAAGTATTACGCAGCCCGGGCCTGGTTCAGGCTCGGGCTTGGCCCGTCTCAGCTCTGATAAGCAGTCGTTCATCCCGAATTTAGGGTAACTGGCTCCAGGGAAGCGAGAGAACCAGCACCGTAAGACAAACACAACATCCATGCCTCACCGGGATTCGAACCCGGACCCATCTCGGACGAATGGCCATAAGACAACCCTTAAACCACTACAAAGGAATTCGTGCAATCCCTACCCTATCAACCTGGACACACATTCATACATACACGGATCTGACTAGTTACGCCACTGGTGTAAGATACAAGTGTTGGTAAAATATCGCCTTGAACTTTTTGCTTACTATGAATGCGTAGTCTTAAATTGGTTTTCGAAATTTTGCATTTTTAGCTTACGAATATGTACTGTACTTGAACAATTTGCTTAAAAGAAAATGGAGTTTTTGTTTATCTAACTCAAATTTTAACGTCGTGCCACGCAGACACAATAACTCCCCTCCTTAACTTCCTTCTTTCCAGCCAGTGGCTTTGTCTTGCACTCCTCTCCTACAAAGCGGCCGTCAGCCACTTTCTGCACTTTCACTGTCCCGGGGCAGTCTTAAGAACGCTAGTGTAGCTTTAGACTCCTTTCCGTGTTGGGATCCCCTATCTTGTAAAGAACTCAAACTTTAACATCGTGCCACGCAGACACAACACCCCCCCCCTTCTTAACTTTCCTCCAGCCAGTGACTCTGCTTTGCACTCCTCTCCTACAAAGCGGCCGTCAGCCCCTTTCTGCTTTCACTGTCCCGGGGCAGTCTTAAGAACGCTAGTGTAGCTTTAGACTTCTATCCGTGTTGGGAACCCCTACTTTGTAAAGAACTCAAATTTTAACGTTGTGCCGCGCAGACACAATTCCCCCACCCGCTCCTTAACTTCCTTCCTTCCAGCCAGCGACTTTGCCTTGCACTCCTCTCCTACAAAGCAGTCGTCAGCCACTTTCCGCACTTTCACTGTCCTGGGGCAGTCTTAAGAACGCTAGTGTAGCTTTAGACTCCACTTTCCGTGTTGGGATCCCCTATTTTGTAAAGAAAGCAAACAGAGCAATTAGTAGTGACCTCCTCAGTGAATTCATGTTCACCCTCCTCATTAGTCCCCAGGCTATACAAACATGAAAAAGAGGCTTAAACTAATGAACTGGAAGAGTGGAGAACAACTGAATTCTCACGACTCTGCGGTGCTGTTTTGAAAACCTTTTTTTGGAGACGTAAACAACGCACTTCCTAGGGGAAAATACGCAGGGCTGCATGAAATAAAACACAAGACTTATTGCTTGGCAAAGCGCAGATTGTATTTTAAAGTTAAATATATTGAAAAATGGCACATTTGAACTGGGGGGCGGCAGGGTGGGCAAGACAAGAGTCTACCCTCACACCCCCTTGGCGACGTCCCTATCTCCGTCACCGAGGCATTCCTGTTTTCACACGGGGGCCCAAACGTAAAAATGGATCTACTGGCGGTTGGGTTCTTCGAAAAACGTGTGATGTTTGTTTCACGCATCGTCTGGAAGTAATGAAAGGTTCCTTCTTCGCTTCAAAGAAAAAAAGTTGTGATGATGTGTCGTACTACAGAGGGAGCACGTGTCAAGACGACAAATCTGTAGCGATACATTCCGTCGGTGTAGCTTAGTCGGTTAGAGCAATCCACTTCGGAGCGAATAGACGCGATTTCGATCTGATCACTGACAAATTCCTGTTTTCACAGAAGGAAAAATAAAATATAAAGTAATCGATGCTACTATTTTCATTTTTTCACGAATACTAAGGAAAACAAACAAACAAAAACAAGCGAACTGAGAAATGGCCCCTTGCAATAAAATGCGTTTGCGTTCACTTCTCGTTTCTAATATGCACTATATTGACGAATGTCACAGCATAGCATTTATTGACATATATTACTACGGTGTCGGTCCAACTTTGGCCTTAATGCATGCACTAACCCTTCGAGACATGCTTTCAACAAGGTTTCGGAGCACAGCGATAGGTATGCGCTTCCATTCAGTACATAATGCTGCCGCTAACTGTTGCTTAGTAGTAGGCCTTGGTTCCAAACTTCTTATGCGGCCCTCTAATTCATCGCGTACGTGCTCTGTGGAATTAAGATCAGGGCTCTGTGCTGGCCAGTCCACACACGATACGCAATTATCTTCAAACTACGCCATAACAGTCTTTGTTTTATGGCTCGGTGCATTATCCTGCTGGTACCAACAAGGCTCGGTTCTATAGTGTTGCCACAGAGTTGGTAGGGCATAATTGTCCAGAATATCGAGGTAGACGTGTTGGTTAATAGGTTTGTCCACGATAACCAATGGGCCGGGACCATACCACGAAAAACACATCTACACGAGCACACTGCCAGCACCAAACTTGACCGTAGGAACAGTACACTGTGGTAAATAGCGTTCCCCCGGCTGCCGCGATACCCACACACGGCCACCAGACTGATGGATCGTGCATCTGGATTCATCAGTCCATAGGGCCCGTTTCCATTGATCTACGGTCCACGATAAATGTTCTTTACACCATGCTAAACGACAAGTAGCATTCCGAGTGGAGATGAAAGGCTTATGAGCAGCCGCACGACCACGGTAACTCATGGAATGAAGTTCTCTGCGAATTGTAAGTGTACATACCGAAGTTCCAGCATTTTTACTCACCTGTACACTGAGGTCTTGTGCAGTACACGGTCGATTAGCTGTAACGACTCTCCTGAGGCTTCGACGTCCTCTATCACTGATTTTCTTTGGTCTGCCGGTACGTTTTGCTGCTTCAGGCACGCCATGTGTCCTCCACTTATTCAGTACATCCAAAACAGTTGACTTGGGTATGTTTAAACGCCTCTCGGTTTCTGTTATGGACAACCCACTAATATAACACCCAACAATCTTTCCTTTCTCAAAGTCAGTTCATCGACATTTTCACTCAACCTCACAGTGCGATATGATCGCGGTCAGCTGCAGGCTTGTTATTATACCGTTTGCAGCTATACCGCGCATCTTAACAATGCAGCGTGTCCATTCATTTGCTTTTCAAGGGGTGTCCGGTGACTTTTGTCAATATAGTGTATGTTGTGTTGTCGGTGATCACATAACTTTTACGTTTCACTTGATATTTAAAACTGTTGACTCTTGAGTATTTACCTAATTTTTAATTTTGAGCAAAATTGTGTCGAAAACTGGAAGTGAGATTTTTTAACGATCATAATACTTTCCTATAACAAAGATACACTGACGGAAAAAAATCCCAACACCACGAAAAAATAGTTGTAGAGGAATGAAATGGCGGCAATACATTTGTATAGGTAACATATTTAATCGATTAAATTTTCAAGATCACAGCTTATTGTAAGCGCGAGAAGAGCCATTTTAAATGTGAAATGCTGGTACATTAATAACCGGTGTAACCGCCAGAATGTTGAATGCTAGCACGCAAACGTTCATGCATTGTATCGTACAGGTGCTGGATGTCAATTTGTGGGATGCAGTTCCATGCCTGTTGCACTTGGTCGGTCAATACAGGGACGGTTAATGCTGGTTGGGGGTGACGCTGGAGTTGTCGTCCAATGATGTCCCATACGTGCTCGATTGGTGAAAGATCTGGTGATCTAGCAGGCCACGGCAACATGTCGACACTCTGTAGAGCATGTTGGGTTACAACAGCGGTATGCGGGCGAGCGTTATCCTGTTGGAAAACACCCCCTGGAATGCTGTTCATGAATGGCAGCACAACAGGTTGAATCACCAGACCGACGTACAACTGTGCCGTCAGGGTGCGTGGGATAACCACGAGAGTGCTCCTGCTGTCATAGGAAATTGCTCCCCAGACCATAACTCCAGGTGTAGGTCCAGTGTGTCTCGGCCGCAGACAGGTTGGTTGCAGGCGCTCACCTGGCCTCCTTCTAACCAACACACGGCCATCACTGGCACCCAGGCAGAACCGGCTTTCATCAGAAAACACAACAGATCTCCACTCCGTCCTCCAATGAGCTCTAGCTTGACACCACTGACGTCGCAAACGGCAGTGGTTTGGAGTAAGTGGAATGCACGCTACAGGGCGTCTGGCTCGGAGCTGTCCTTCAAGTAACCGATTTGTAACAGTTCGTTGTGTCACTGTGGTGGCAACTGCAGCTCGAATTGCTGCCGCAGACGCGGGACGATGCGCCACGGCCATACGCCGTACACGGCGGTCTTCCCTCTCAGTAGTTCCACGTGGCCGGCCGGAACCCGGTCTTCTTGAGGCAGTACCTTCCCTTGACCACCGCTGCCAACAATCATGCACAGTGGCTACATTCCTGCCAAGTCGTTCTGCAATATTGCGGAAAGAAGATCCACCTTCTCGTAGCCCTATTACACGACCTCGTTCAAACTCCGTGAGCTGTTGATAATGGCTTCTTCGTATTTTTAAAGGTATTCTTGACTAACATCAACACCCTACGTCGAATCTCAACGATAACTAACGCTCACGAACGTTACAGCGCGTATTTACAGCAAACCTGCTTTGAATGTTCCGAGAGGCGCTACTAGCGCCACACGTATGCGCCGAGCGCGAAATTTGCATAGACGTCATCTTACAGATGTACTCTCACCGCCTACCAACTGTCGTTTATCTAACACAACCCCTTCTTGGTGTTGGGATTTTTTTTTCCCGTCAGTGTATGAGAGAGTAAGAACTGCTTGCTCTCTATTTGAGTGGAAGTAAGGAACTTCTGAACTCAAAGGGTCGTAATTTGAAGGCTCGCCCTCCCAGAGAAGAAAAGCTTGCTACGTTCCTGCTAAAAGCCTCAACCTGACATCATTTGTGCTGTACTGAGGGTAAATGTCCCAGGTGAAAATCTCGAAAGTATTGAAGTGATGCGTATATAGCTGACTTCTAGACAAAAGTATTGTACAGGTGATTATAGGATATCTATGTATCAGTCTGTGGAGTCCTTAAAGCAAAAGCTACACTCATAGTCATAAAAATCCGCGCACCAAAAAAAAAACCGTGTGATTAAGGCGAAACTCGGCGAATAGCTACGGCGAGGGCAGACATGTAAATGATTAAAGTTTAGTGCGATTCAGCATGCTCGCCCTTCCAAGACCGGTGCTGCAATCGAAATTTCAGGGGCTTATAAGGCGCCGCGCAGGGGACTCCACATGGGAGCCGAAGTGCACGGTAAGAGTCAGGTGAGATCCCTGAGCGATAGACATGCCGAGGAGTCGCCGTAGATGTGCGTACGGGCAACTGACGGAGTTTGAACGAGGCCGTATCGTCTGGGATGAGGGAGGCAGGGTAGCCGGCGCGCCGAATTGGCCGCCATTTGGGCCAGTCGTACAGTACGGTGCAATCGTGTTGGTGAGCAATGGACACGGGAAGGCACCCAGACACGGCCGACTGGCTCTGGACGACCCAGACACTCACCAGCAGAGAGGACCATGGGATCGTGAGAGCGACATGCACAGATACAACGACGTCCTTGTCCAATATCCAGAGACATGTGGCGGCTGTACAAGGGACTCCTGTATTAGCCAGAACCATTTCCAGACGCCTGACAGAGGCGAGTCTACACTCTCGACGGCCTTTACGTTATCTGCCATTAACACTTGACCATCGTCGTCGTCGATTGCAGTGGTGTCACCAGTGGGCAACGTGGAATGCTACGGACTGGCGACGTTTAGTGCTCAGTGACGAATCCCGCTTCTGTATGGGAACGGACGTCCACCGTGTCAGAGTGTGGTGGACCGAAGGTGAGCGCTACAATCCCAACTTCACTGTACAGTGGCACACGTCCCGAACCGCAGGCGTGATGGTCTGGGAAGCCATCGCGTATGACAGCCGTACTTCCCTCGCCGTGATCCGAGGGACGTTGACAGCCCAGCGCTACGTACAAGAGATCCTGCGGCCCCATGTGCTGCCTTTCATGGCGGGGCGGCCAGGAGCCATTTTCCAACAAGATAACGCCCGTCCGCACACGGCTCGGGTTTACCAAGACTGTCTACGTCATGCTTCGATGCTTGCGTGGCCTTCCAGATCGCCTGATCTCTCGCCCATCGAGCACGTGTGTTACCAGATGGGCCATCAGCTTTTTTTTTTTTTTTTTTTTTTTTTGATTGGAGGTTTAACGACCACCGTGAGCAACTCAAATGGGCTATAAGCAGTCGCCCGTCCCTAATTTAGGGTCACTGGTTCCAGGGAAGGGAGAGAGCCAGTGCCGTAAGACAAACACAACATCCATGCCTCACCGGGATTCGAACCCGGACCCCTTACGGACGAATGATCAGAGGCCAACACCTTAGACCACTGCGCCACCGGGGCGGCCATCAGCTTTCTCCATGTCCCAGTATTCATGATTTAGGGCATCAGTTGCAAGAAGTGTGGGCCAATCTGTCCCAGGATAACATACGGCGTCTCTTTGACTCCATGCCGGACCTTATCACCGCATATATCTGAGCACGAGGCGGTTCGACACAGTACTAACGCTGACCAGAATGTGTACCGTATGTCCGCGGGAAATCGTCCTGCTGCTGTGATATTGTAATCACTTCTGTCCTTGGGTATGTACCACCTCACGACTAAAATCTCATTTCAATCCAACGCATCCTTCTTGGTGCGCGGATTTTTATGACAATCAAGAGTAAATTTTATATTTAGGAGTTTTGTGAAGTAATACTATAAAACAGCACATTTCACCTTTTCTTAAAGATAATTGAAGGTCATTGTCAGTTGAAAAAGATCTCAAGTTCCAAAGCATTCTGTTGCTTCGAAAAATCACGATGAAAAAAATATTTAATTTGTGATAAGTCATCCTACAGAAAAAATAAAATTATTACAATTATATTAAAAAAAAAAAAAAGCTCCAACAGGAAATAAAATGACTAACTCGCCGGCATTAATGACAAAAATCATTTAATGATCGGGCAAGTAGGGTTTATAACGAAGTAAATTTCTCCGTCATTTCTATCCGCGCCAGGATTCGAACCCGGGTTCCCTCATTCCGGAATAAGTTGCTCTACCAATTGAGCTACGCGGACGTTTATTCTGATTCCTATCTGCCTTTATGTCGTGTGCGTCCTGTTGGCAGGTACGTCACATCATCTCCCCCTTATTTTTTTTTCTTTTTTTTTTCTTTCGAAGTGCTGGAGAAGGGATTCTCTTATTTTTCCTATCTCGCGGTGTGGAAATAACATCACACCATTGCGAGATTTTGAACGGCCGGGTCATCCGGATAGTTCGGGCGCCATTATAACGAATTAAATTTCTCCGTCATTTTTATCCGCGCCAGGATTCGAACCCGAGTCCGCTTATTCCGGAACAAGTCACTCTACCAATTGAGCTACGCGGACGTTTTATTCTGATTCATATCTGCCTTTATGTCGTGTGCGTCCTTCTGGCAGGTACGTCACATCTCCTGGTACGTTACATCATCTCCCCCTTATTTATTTATTTTTTTCGAAGTGCTGGAGAAAGGATTCTCTTATTTTTCCTATCTCGCGGTGTGGAAATAACATCACACCATTGCGAGATTTTGAACGGTCGGGTCATCCGGATAGTTCGGGCGCCATTATAACGAAGTAAATTTCTCCGTCATTTTTATCCGCGCCAGGATTCGAACCCGGGTCCCCTCATTCCGGAATAAGTTGCTCTACCAATTGAGCTACGCGGACGTTTATTCTGATTCCTATCTGCCTTTTAGTCGTGTGCGTCCTGTTGGCAGGTACGTCACATCTCCTAGTACGTTACAGGTTCTACTCTGAACGTGACTGAGATTTCTGGGTCTTTCCGGCTCAGCGGTAAGATCGGCGTCTTCTATATTGAGCCAACCCAAACGACCTGAGATGGAATCTCACCACGGAAAGGAATCTGGTGCGAGGGCAGAAAAATTTAGAGATTTCACGAAATTTCTGTATAAATACGGGAAACCCCGAAACGGACTTTTCTGAAATAATTACTGAAAATCTGTCAAAATACGGAAGTTAGAAGAAATAGGAACTTTTGAAAACGAAAATTTAGTTAAAAGACGGACACCTACCGCAACTTTGCTGCACGTTATTTTCAGAAATTTTGCGAGAATTCACACTTACGTATATTTTTTACAGTGATAGTAAGAAAAACAACTGGCTCCGGAGCGAGGAGGCGTGAGTTCGAAACAACTACAGACAAATGGGCTTGTTTCACTATAGGATATGGGCATAGATAAAGACGCACTGGTAGATGCGACCCTGTAACGCGTGGTAGAGAAAGTGTTCTAGGCTCACAGCTTAAGTATGTCTACATAGAGAGAGAAAAAAAGATTGGTTTAGAATCATCAGGAGAATTCCTAAAGCATATCGATGTTTCATTTGATGTGAACATAAGAAATAGAAAAACAACAACATACACGGTCGAGTCCAATTATTGTGACCACCAGCTAATATCCAAAGTAACCGCCGTGTGCAGGTCGGAAAGTAGCTAGACGGGTTGGAAGTGCTCAATAAGTTGCTGGAAGGTGTTTACAGGTATGTGGAGCCATGCTGACTGCAGTGCATCTAAGTGCTGCTGGAGGGTACGTGGTGGAGGATTCATAGAGCGAACAACACGATCGAGGTGGTGCCACATATGCTCAATTGGGTTTAAGTCTGGGGAATTAGGGGGCCACGGAAGTACTTTGAAGTCTTCTTCTTGCTTTTCCAACCACTCTCGGACATTCCTAGCTGTGTGACACGTCGCATTGTCGTGCTGGATGATCCCATCCGCCCTAGGGAAGACAATCAGCATGTATGGGGGTACATGGTCTGCAAGGATGGATTCATAACTAATTCGGTCCATAGTGCCTTCCACACGTATGAGTGAACCCAGGGAATGCCACGAAAACATTCCCCAGACCATAACGCTGACCCCAACAGCTTGTGTTCTTCCAGCAATGGTTGAAGAGTGTTTATTCTCCGATGTTTCTTGCCTTATACGACAACGTCCATCCGTTCGATGAAGCAGAAAACGTGATTCGTCGAAGAAGGCAATCCTTTGCCAATCAGCGGAGGTCCAATTCCGATACTGCATTGCAAAGGTACGTCTTTTCTGCCGATGCACCTTCGTTAGCATAGATGCAGTGACCATTCGTCTACATCGGAGCCTCATACTCAGCAGGGTTCGCTGAACTGTCGTTTTAGACACACTTCTGGTAACCCCCTTGTTCATTCGGCCACTGAGTTGCTCCAGTGTAGCGTGTCGATCGGCCTTCACTCACCTTCGAAGCCGACGTTCACCTCTCACATCAATGGCACGTGGTGCTCCGCAGTTTTCACGTTGCTTATTCGCAATGGTGCCATTTCTCTAATCACGATACACTTTAGCCACAGCAACACCCGAACAGTTCACAAACTGCGCTGTTTCAGAAATACTGCCACAATTGTCCCGAAAGCCAATAATAATCCCTTTTTTGCAAATCTGATAAATCGCTCCTTTTATCCATGATAGCAACGAGGGATATGCTTTCAGAATGCCTACAGCATACCTTATATACCCCCCAAGCCAGTTCACGACACGTGCATTCTTTCATTGGCTACGCGCTGTTGACGTCAAAAGTATGAAGTGGTCACAATAATGTGACTCGATTGTGTATAAGTATGAAATTTACTAAGATCCAGTGGTTAACGGAACCCAAGCCTCCACAGCCCTTGATCTGTAGGGCATTAGCCCCCACTGCCCGCACGGGTTAGGCGCCACTGAACATTACTGTGCTAAATTAACACGGTATGTTTTCGCAAAATTGATTCAATATTTTGTAATGAAAAAAAAAGTCGAAGTTAGTATATATGATATCACGAGCAAAGCGCTCAAAATTCCAAGGCGATAGAAATAGTATCTGCACTAGAAAATAGCGACCGTTTTACCAAATGCAGCTTACGTTACTTCCATTTCTAACAAGCATATACACTGTCTTACCCAAATAATATCCGAACATCTTCGCCGCGCCAGTGGCGCAGTGGTCTAAGCGCTGGCTTCCGATCATACGTCCGAGTTGGGTCTCGGTTCGAATCCCATGAGACATGGATGTTGTGTTTGTCATACTGCACTGGCTCTCCCCCTAATTTACGGCCACTGGTTCCCTTCCCTGGAACCAGTGGTCGTAAATTAGGGACGGGTGACTGCTCATAACCCACTGAATTGCTCTCGGTAGTTGCTAAACCCTCAAACAAATACCTGCATACCTACAAATAACCTTTATTTACAGAAAATTTGATATCATGTGCTGAAACCATTGCCTCTTATAACGACCTCTATTCTTGGTGGAGTACTCTCCACCAATTGTTTTGTAAATCCCCATCGTTATGTTCCGTTATTCGACCTCTAAACCAGTGACCAGCTTAGCTTTGTTTGTTAGGCGTCTCCTCTTCCCCACACCTGACGATCCAATTCGTACAAGACATTTTCTGCAGGGTTCAGGTCAGTACTTTGGACTGGCCAGTCCAACTTTTCGTCGAACGTGTCTTCCAATCAATCTGTAAAAACGCGAGTAGTGTGAAATGGTGCGTTTTGTCGCTGATAGAAAAATGGGTTTTCGCCCAAAGTACGGCAGTAACATTGGTAGTGTGTAATTGTTTAGGACGTTTAGGTAGAGCTCACCATTCATGGTTTTGTCCAAAACGATTGACGGGCCCAAGCCTAACATCGAAAAATAGCTCCATTCCATCACGCTGGCTCCATCAAACTTCATTATCTGGAAGATACAGACCTGAAGGCATCTTTCTACCAGCATCCACCACACCTACAAATGACCATCAAACGGGTAGTCTGTGTTCTGTGATTTGTCAGTTGCGACGTACAACAGAGGACATTTACTGTCGGTACACTCGAAGAGAATCTCCGAGACGAATTGGATCGTCGGATGTGGGAAAGCAGAGAGCTCCTAACAAACAAAGAAAGGGCCGCCCCGGTGGCGCAGTGGTCTAAGGCGCTGGCCTCTGATCATTCGTCCGTAAGGGGTCCGGTTTCGAATCCCGGTCGGGCATGGGTGTTGTGTTTGTCTTACGGCACTGGCTCTCTCCCTTCCCTGGAACCAGTGACCCTAAATTAGGGACGGGCGACTGCTTATAGCCCATTGAGTTGCTCACGGTGGTCGTTAAACCTCACATAAAAAAAACAAAAAACAAAGAAAGGACTCATGATTACCGCAACACAAGAAACACCAGAAATAATAGACACTAAAAACACTTTGGAACGACCATCAGACGGGCAGTCTGTCTTCTGTGATTTGTCAGTTGCGACGTACTACAGAGGTGACGCACATGTCAAGACGACAAGTAGCAGTTATTAGCACCACTTGTCAGTGTAGCTTAATTGGAAAAGCATTCGGCCCTGGAGCAGAAAGATGTGGGTCACTTAGCTCTTGGGTCACTCCGCGCATGTCGGACAACCCGTCGATCCTCTCTCTCCGTGGTTCTGCTGTGTGCCTCGTTCTATCCACTGCCGCCAACAGAGTGCTATGGTGATATCCGCACGACCGGTATGTCGTGCAATACGGCGATAAGACCACCCCGTTCCTCCAACTGCTCGAATTGCTTCCGAACTTTTCTCCGAGGCATACTTCGTTTGCAAAGGATGCAATCAACACAACATCACGAGTCAGAATGGCAAGCACGCGCAACGGGGCGACCTTACATAGCCGGTCAGGCACAGAGCGCTACGACCCCTCCTTGCTGGCGTCACATGCGCAGCCGAGCGTGATACTTGAATCATTTGCATGTCTCACGATGTCAAATCTACCCACCAAGTTCCTTTTTTTTTTTTTTTGATTGAAGGTCTAACGAGTCACCCGTCCCTAATTTAGGGTCACAGGTTCCAGGGAAGGGAGAAAGCCAGTGCCGTAAGACAAACACAACATCCATGCCTCACCGGGATTCGAACCCGGACCCCTTTCGGACGAATGATCAGAGGCCATCGCTTAGACCACTGCGCCACCGGGGCGGCTCACCAAGTTTCATTCCTGTCGGTTGTAACTATTTTTTTGACGATGAATGTATTTTTGTGTGTAGGACGACCACCGTGAGCAACTCGAAGAGCTATAAGTAGTAGCCCGTTCCTGATTTAGGGCCCCACTGGTTCCAGGAAATAGCCAGTGCCGTAAGACAAACACAATGATCTATGCCTCACCGGGATTCGAACTCGGATCTATCTCAGACGAAAGGTGAAAATCCAGCGCTAAGACCACTGCGTCATCGGTACAGCCGTTAATGCTTGAAATGGGAAACTTTATTCCATTTCTGAAGCAAAGTAGTATCCGCAAAGCAAATAAGAAACGGGCGAGCCGTGCCTAATCGGAAATTTCATAATAAATAGATAAATGAAAAAATAATAAATAAAGTTTGCTTTCTGAATTAGTTTTGAATGATTTTGGATAACTATTTATATCAGATTTTGCAGTTAAATTGTTATCCGCTATCCCTACTCTCATTTCAATACTTTTAACAGACGCGTTCAGTAGTAGATTTAAACATTTTAAGAGAACCTGTTTTGAAGTATTCGTTTCTCACGATGTCAGCTATGAATTATGTCACACACGTCAGACTTACGTCAATGATTAATTAATTACGTCACTCTTTCCATGCCATTCGCAGTGGATTCCACGACTTTGAATGCAACAGCTTTAATGTCAGCTGTTCAAGGTCTGGGGTTATTAACTCTGCATGACATGTTTATAAATAAAATAGCAAAGGGACATAGCTCGAGGTTAACTAAAAATACATGTATAGGTCACCGTTCTTCAGGTTTTCCTAAAATTATCAATCGGCATTTTTCTTTTTTTTAAATCGACATAAACACCGTCGATGTTTTTCTTCTGTTAAACACCATAATGCCGTACAAAAGGAAAGAAATTATTTGGCACGTCCACAGTTTATCCAAACAAATAGATACCCGGAGCTTCGAAATACTATTTTATGAGATACATAGCACCTGTTCCCTTTACATATTTTCTTAATATTACAGAAAACTGGTTACAAAACATACTAAAAAATGCCAAGTTTTCAAGCAAAACTTGTTTACAACAACATCAACGAACTGAGCTATTTACACAGCATAGTAACAACTACTGCATTTATGGAACTTTTAAAAATCAAATTGTGATATTAGGATAATTCCTGCCGCCACAATGGCACAGTGGTCTATGAGCTAGCTTCTGATCATTCATCCCAGTTGGGTTCAAATCCCGGTGAGGCATGATCCGAAATCCGGTCCTTGGGTTGTATACATAATGCTCTGTGAACTTCACCTGCGCCACCGTTCAGTCTCCAGGCGCGCTCATTTCTCTAGGCTGGTGGGTGGTCATAATGGAATGGATCCTCGGTGTGTTACGTACATTATGGAAATATATAAAACGCGAAGAAATGAAAAAAGTGCGCAGCAGCCATTCAATACTGGACAAAGACTTCCCCAAGTTTCTTCCAGAATTTTGTCGTCAGGGTATTTTCCCTCCCTTGCTATCCGATTGAGTGATCGGTCCTTTTCATAGCACATGAGATGCAATTGGCCAAAAGTCGTAAGGAGCAGGGCAACAAAGACATTCTTTTATTGTTCCAACATATATTCACCTCTTTTATGTAGTTTTTGGATCTTCTGCTTTTCAATTAAATTTGTTTGTGTGTGGTAAAAACCCGTTAAACAACACAGAAGACATAAGGAAAATTTGCATATGGTGTTTGTGTATGCCATTTTTATTTACAATTTCAGTTTTCCTCCTTCTGAAAACAAAGCTATGGGCCCCCATGATCATGAGTAAGATGTACTATAAACAGAGTTATGTAGAACGTACAGGCTCACTTGACGTCCAGTGACATTCTTTCTTCAGCAATGCACAAATAGGCTACAGGGTGAAGTCCTCAGTAGGGAAAATGTTAAGGTGATCAGATGTCCGCATTTTCTGGGGACAGTTCGAAATTTCCATCCTTCGTCCTCAATTCCGTAAAAAATGATTGAGGACGTCAGATGTCCTCAATTTTTCATTTTTTTGTCCTAAATTTTTGAAATTTCCCAAAACATTGAAATAGGAAAAAATGTGCTAGACAAAAGTCTTAGAACTCAATTGAATCTACCAAATGCAACCAAATTTAACTTCAATTATTTATTTAATTGCAAGAAAATGAACTCATAAGAGGTATGAAACTATTTTCTGAAGCGGATGAATTTTTCCTTGAATTAAGCTAGAAATCACATAATGGGAGACATGCCGAAGCATAGGACAAAGTCATCCCAATAATCGTGGTGTTATTTTGTTTCGGTTTTAACTGGATTTAACTAAAATATTTATTGGATAGGGAATAAATCTCATCTTTTTCAGGCACGTTAAGCAGTCGGACCCCGGGTACTGCCCCCCCCCCCTGGTTGTAAATAAGGGCGTCTTCTACCTCGCTTCCGTGTGACTTTCCTATCGGGCACTCTAGCCCAAATCTCCTAGCTTCATATTTTTAAGGGTTGTTTAAGATCTGGGGTTAGACACTCCCTTCCTAAAATCCTCTACATATGATCTGATATCATCTTTTTCAGCATCCACTTTCTTGCAATTAAGCAAGGTATGCTAGACAAAAGTCTTACGATGCTAAATTTGGTTGCATTTGGTAGACTCCATGGAGAGTCCTCCAACTTTTGTTCAGTACATTTTTCATTAAATTGTTTCTTCTAGTGAAGTTATTGGACTTGCAATATTCCTTCCTTCTCATAGCGATAACGTACAGATATTCCGCGATTTCTGCTTGCTCAGTGTATAGTAATTTTCTGGCTTCAGATATTGTTTCTTGTGCAGAATCACAAAGAAATTTCATTACAAAATCCAAGTGTAGCTTTGTTTGCATGTGCTGCCATCTATGAGTAACATTTAAAATTTACCAGAAGTAATATTCTGCGTGATAGTATTTTATTGCTATTTTACACTTATTTCAATGAAAATCATCCTTCAGATTCTTCGTATGTTTTCCCATGAAATGGGACAAATATGGAACGGATATTCATAACATTCTTTGCTAATCTTCCGCTTTACTATAATGTGTCAGACGTTGTCCTCAATCATGTCCTCATTTTGAAACGAAATTGGCCCCAATTTTGCATTGAAATCAAGAACAACATGCCATTTTGTCCTCAGTTTTGTTCTCAAAAATCTGGTCATCTAAGAATATGTCCACCCCGCATCGAAATGCATGCTTGACACCGGTATGTCATGCTTAACACCAATTAGTTTAGAAGCTCTTCGACTAAATTATCCCACTAATGCTGGAGAGCCCTGATAAGTGTTGAAATGGTTTCTGGTGGGGATTCATTTGCCCAACACGTCGCCCTATAACTAGAGATGGAAACGGGTCAGCAGGTCGAGGGGTCACCGGGTCGACAATTTCTTGTCAGGTCAAACGGGTCCGGACAAGGTACTCCTGACCCGATTTCGACCCGGTTTTACTTCCGTTTTTCTTTTGAAAAGAAAAAAAATATTTCAAAAAATAACCTTTCAGAGGTCTTTGAAATAATACTTCAGAGCTGCAGAATATGATCCAGGAACTTGCTGAGAAGAGAAAAGAAATGGGATTAAAAATTAACGTTCAGAAGACAAAACTGAAGTACAATGCTTTTACAAGGAATGAAGATTTATCAATCGATGGGGAAAAGCTGGAGATAAGCAATTCCTACATTTACCTTGGGAAGCAGATACCAAGCGAGGGTCACACTGATGGAGAAATTAATTGGCGTATAAAACTTGGTTGGAGAGTTCTTAAAAAGAAAAGTACAGTTTTTAAGAGCAATGTGCCATTATGTCTTAAAAGAAAAACGTTTAATCAGTGCATAATTCCAATGCGGTGCACAGACATGGACCTTAAGAAGCATGGAGAAATGCATGTTTGGTGTAACCAGGAGAGATAAGAAGAGAAACTCGTAAATAGGGAAAATAATAATCAATGCATCATTCCAGTGCTTGCGTACGGAGCAGAGATGGACACCTTAACTAAAAAAGGCAAACAGAGACTGCAGACAACTGAAAGAAGCATGGAGAAATGCATGCTTGGTGTAACCAGGAGAGATGAGAAGAGGAACTCGTAAATAAGGAAAATAACAAGAGTGGAAGACATTGTGATCAGAGTAAAATCCCTGAAATGGCAATGGGCTGGACATGTTGCCAGAAGAACGGACCACCGATGGACAACCGAAATTTTCGACTGGATTCCGAGGGACAGGAAAAGACCCAGAAGAAGACCACGTGAGAGATGGGTGGATGGAAGAGACTGGCCCAAAACAGTCCGTTGTGGAAGAAACATGGGGAGACCTTCAGTCAGCAGTGGATTGATAATGATGATGACGATGATGATATATTCGAATTTATAGTTCAAAGCAGATTTGTCCGGGCCGGGTCCGGGTCCAAAATTTTTGACCTGTTTCCAACTCTGCCTATAGCATCCCATGCATTTTCTTTTGGATTGAGATTAGGAGAGCGCTCTGGCCACTGCATCTGACGAATACCATCACTAGCCAATACTTCATGCACAGCTGTAGTGATCCCGCAGCCAGTCCTGAATTTATAAGGCGTCAAAAGGGGGCAATCGTTCTCGGGCCCCAGAGCCAAAAGGCGCCCCCCCCCCCCCCTTTACAGAAAAATATAGCAATTAAAATATTATTTTTTTTATTAAAATAAAAAAATGTGACGAATAATTTTCAACAATGACCTACTTTTTTAATTTTCGTTACTTATGTTGCTATTACGTTTGAAATTTCGCGAGGTGTTTGCTCTGTTGCCATCGACGACGTGCAGTGTAAGGTGACCAGTTACGTCTCCGTACAGCGCATAAAGAAAATATAGTTAGGACTACACTATATTGACAGAAGTCACCGGACACCTAGGAGAGAAACACAACATAGCATTTATTGACATACATTAGTACGGTGTCGGACCACCTTTAGCCTTAATGCATGCCAAAGGGTAATTAAGGTTGTCGAAGCTCGATCAGATTCATCTTAATATAGAGCACAAACACTACACCTCCCAATCACTATCTAAAAGCGTAGGTTAAAAAACGTCTTCATTTACAATTGAAAGGGTTAGTTTAAAAGCTCTAGCAAGCACTTTCGCGGACCACTATGGTCGCATCATCAGGTTAAAGAGTAAAATCACTATGAAGCGGCACATGACTTATATAGTAACAGGGATGAGCACAAGATTACAAATATGTAAATGAGATGAGTAAAGGATATTAAATGTCAATCACTACAAACTATTTACAAAATTACCTAAATTATTTTGAGGGTTCCTCGCTTGGGTATTCCAACATGAGATCTCTCCAGGCACTAGGAACATAAACAGGCATATCCCCATTGCAGCACTTAGGTCCCAGTTTTATAATGTGAAGACTCTCTCAGTAAGCAACATAAAACTTTTTGTCGAGGCTGTTGATAACAAGTTTGCATTGTCCCAATCCAGTTTTAGGTCTCCCTCAATGACAGTTTTTGACAAAGTCGAAGTAACTGCTCCTTTACGAATTGCATATTTATGTTCAGCCCATCTGATTCCTAGGCTTCTGTAGGTCGAACCCACATAGCAGAGATTTGCAGTTTGTCCATTAATGTCCAACAGTGGGATACTATAAACACCAAAATGGGATAGAGTTGGTATTGTGTCTCTATCATGCCTAATCATAGAAAAAAGTTTTTGGGTCTTGACACCAAATCCTAAAGAATATTTTTTGCAGGTGTTTTTTTAGCAAAGTAACACCTGGTTTTAGATAGGTTATACTTCCCACGTAGGTAGTTGTGGGTACACTTCTGGTGAGGATGCATGCACTGACTCTTTGAGACATGCTTTCGACAAGGTTTTGGAACACAGCGATAGGTATGCGCTTACATTCCGTACATAATGCTGCCGCTAACTGTTGCTTAGTAGTAGGCCTTGGTTCCAAACTTCTTATGCGGCGCTCTAATTTATCCCATATGGGATTAAGATCAGGACTCTGTGCTGGCCAGTCCACACACGATACGGAATTACACGCCGTAACAGTCCTTGCTTTGTGGCTCGGTGCATTATCCTTCTGGTACCAACAAGGCTCGGTTCCATAGTATTGCCACAGAGTTTGTAGGGCATAATTGTCCAGAATATCGATTTAGACGTGCTGGTTAACAGGTTTGTGTACGATAACCAATGGGCCGAGAGCATACCACGACTGCCAGCTCCAACCTTGACCGTAGGAACAGTACACTGTGGAAAATAGCGTTTCCCCGGCTGCCGCCATACCCACACACGGCCATCAAACGAATGGATCGTATATCTGGATTCATCAGTCCATAGGGCCTGTTTCCATTGATCTACGTTCCACGATAAATGTTCTTTACACTATGCTAAACGATGAGTAGCATTCCGAGTGGAGATGAAAGGCTTATCAGCAGCCGCACGACCACGGTAACCCATGGAATGAAGTTATCTGCGAATGGTACGTTTACATACCGAGGTTTCAGCATCTTTACTCACCTGTACACTGAGGTCTTGTGCAGTACTCCGACGATTAGCTGTAACGACTCTCCTGAGGCTTCGATTTCCTCTATCACTGATTTTCTTTGGTCTGCCGGTACGTTTTGCTGCATCAGGCACGCCATGTGTCTTACACATATTCAGTACATCCAAAACAGTTGACTTGGGTATGTTTAAACGCTTCTCGGTTTCTGTTATGGACAACCCACTATTATAACACCCAACAATCTTTCCTTTCTCAAAGTCAGTTCAGCGACATTTTCACTCAACCTCACAGTGCGATATGATCGCGGTCAACTGCAGGTTTATTTTTACACCGCTCGCAGCTGTACCGCGCATCTGAACAACGCAGGAGATGCGTTCATTTGCTTTTGAAGGGGTGTCCGGTGACTTTTGTCAATACAGTGTATATTTTCTTCAAGGCAAGTACAGACAGGTCAAGAAAAAGAAACCAATGTTATGTTGCGAATCTAGCCTCAGTCTCAGAGGATTTCTTCGAGAGAGAAATTCAAATGTGGCAATATCGTTTTACATCAGGTGTATGTTGCCTTAAAAGAACGCAGGGCAGTGTACCAATCAGTGTATGACACGTTGAAAGTGATGTCAACTTATGCAGTTTACCTGATGTATAGATAAGAACTGAAGCCGAGAAACATATCACTGCTTACCCCCGTGATTTCAGCAATGTATTCATACAGGAAATTGTCCAGTTTGCAGACTTTACTAAGCTTAGGTCACGTCTCACTTCGTCTCAACAGGTGGCTTAACTCCATGATGAAGGGCTTGGTAATACCTTTCCAAGTGTTAATGTAGCTCTTCCAATATGTATGAGCATGATGGTCTGTAGTTGTTCAGGAGATAGGTCATTCAGCAAATTGGCACTGCTAAAGAATTATTTGAGAACCACGATGATGCATGAAAGACTAAGTTCTCTGTGCCTACTGGATGTAGAGAGCAGTGTTCTAAAGATAATACAGTATGAGGAATTAATTAAAGATTTGTCAGATGTCAAGTGTAGAAAGAAGGACTTTCTGTAGGTATTGTACTGTAAATGGAGGAGTTGGACAGAATAATGTGAACACCACGCTCAGAGACGTGACTTTCAATGCTGCTGCGTACGTCGCAATACGCAAAGCTGTCCACCACTTTTTGGTTGTAATAACTTTAGAACCTCAAGGTCCTGTTTAAGTGCATTTAAAGTGTCTTGTAGCAAAATTTCTTTCAAGGGTGACGTCGAAATGAGCAACCTAACGGACTTCGAATGAGGGCTAGTTGGTGCCTTCATATCAACAGTCGCCAGGGTAGTGGGGGTAACGAGAGCTACTGTGTCTGGCATCATGGCAGCATACTATGTTCGTGGCAAAACCTCCTCTGCGAAACACAAGAATGGCCGGAAAACGACCCTGACTAATAGAGACAAGAAAGCATTAAAGAGGATTGTTAATCGCAATATGAAGACCACAGCGCCGAAAATTAGTGTGGGGCTTAATCTGCATCTCCAGACCCCAGTATCAACGAAAGCAGTGCTCAGGGAACTTCCAACAAGATATTCATGGCAGAGCTGCTATTGCAAAACCTCTGGTGACCCGGGTGAATGCATAACGGCAACTGCAGTGGGGCCAGGAGTATACAACGTGGACTGCCATTGCACGAAAAGCGTGTAATGTGATGGGGTGAATCCACATTCACACTATTCCCTACCGCAGGACGTGTTTACGTGTGGAGAACACCGTCAGAAGCGTACAACCCAGTCTGTCTGATCCCAACAGTGCAGCATGGTGGTGGTTCTGTCATGCTCTGGGTGGTCATGTCGTGGTTTTAAGCAGGTCCTCTGATCACCTTGAAAGGACGGATGACTGGCAGGGCGTATGAAGCCATTTTGGTCGACCAAGTCCATCCAATGTCACAGGCATTGTTTCCTGCATGGTTTACATTCTGTTAAGATGATAAAGTCCCAATTCACAGCGCTCGGAATGTACACTCATGGTTTGAGGAACATGATCACAAACTTTTGCACCTTCCTTGGCCTCCACAATCACCAGACTTAACCATCATCGACTGTTGTGTGTTGGAAAACAGAGTAAGTTCCCGTTATACCCCTCGTGCATCTCTGAAGGACCAGGAGCAGTTTCTGCATGAAGAATGGTGTAAGATCCCACTAACCACCATCCAGGATTTGTATGCATCCATTCCAAGGAGGATTCAGGCGGATTTGAATGCCAAAGGTGGTCCCACACTCTATTAGGTACGTAAAACCTTCTTGTCCTTGGTGTTCACATTATTCTGTCTAACCCATGTATATATGTATAACTTGTCAGTTCCAATTACATGCAGTAAAATGGTTGTGATGTGTAAATTTGGTGAATTGTCCTTTTTGTTGTGCATTCGAATTTCTGAGTTCGAGGGGGACCACCGAACCTGAAGTACCCCGGGCCCCGCAAGACAGAAATCCGGGCCTGCCCACAGCTCTACGGAGCAGAAGAACGTGACGAAGAATCACATTCTTGCAGAAGAGCTACCCGGTGATTATCTCTTGATATATCACCTATTCCTGGAACAGTTACAAAATGTGTAATGTTTTTCGTTTAAAATGCCACTCCTTAAACATCATCTTCGTAACATCAGTCGCATCGCTGGAACTTCGAAAAGCACCGGATAGCTAGCACACAAAAACCTTTAATTATACATTGAGGTAAATTAGACGGCCCAAAGGCCAGAAGAAAGAAGACTTCAATTATTCACATAAATGGTCTTTATTGGTGTTCCAGGAACGGCATAAACAAATTAATCAAAGACGATCACATCCGTATCAGTTACAAAACTGAACCTCTATCATTAATACAGACATTTGACGTGGATCAGGAACATCAAGCAGTGTTCATCGCTCTTTCCACGTTTATAAGTAAGTCACGGAAAAATTCTCATTGGCCACCACCGGAAATCGAACCCAGGGTCTTCCAGTTACGCGCCGGATATGGAAGAGCCATATCGGAAGACCCTAGGTTCGGTTCCCGGTGGCGGCCAATGAGAATTTTTCCGAGACTCACTTATAAACGTGGAAAGAGCGATGACCACTGCTTGATGTTCCTGGTACACGTCAAATGTCTGCATTAATTAATCATTCGCCTTCTAATTATTTGTTCAGTTGCTGCTTACCATCTTTGGTGAATCCCCAGCATTGTGCGGGGCTCCAAGAAGCAACCTGCCAAATTGGCTTCGCTGTTAGTGTGTGTGAATCTGGAGGAATTCGAGGCCGCTGTGGGGCAGTGGAAGCAAATCCGGCGTGTAACTGGAAGACCCTGGGTCCGATCCCCTGTGGCGGCCAATGAGAATTTTTCCGTGACTCACTTATAAACGTGGAAAGAGCGATGACATCTGTTTGATGAACCTCTATCAACTTAGGTTTGACTTGTTTACATCCAATAACGACAATTTTCTGCAGTACTCTACGTATTATACATCACGACTACGCAAATCACACCACCAACATTGTATATCTTTCGTTCGTATTAGTCCACACGCACACATTACGAACTCTGACATTAAAACTGTTGCCCTAAAACATTCCGTGAGCGAGAAAAATATAACGTTAAGGTTGAAACTCTTAAAGAGAATGAACTCAAAATTTACATACAGAAAGACAACTAAAAATGAAAGTTAGATTAGAGTATACGTCATAAATGGAACTTATTCAATAATGAGTTTGACTTGCCTGGCCATAACGGTGAAAGACTGGCTATCTTAGTAAACGAATAATGTACTTACTTGTATAACTCTAACGATTCTGTACAAGTTCCTCGGAGACGCCATGTGTCTTATTATTTTCAAAGATATTCCTTTACAGTCCGCTAGAAACACAAGGCCGCAGATTTGCGTTGCATCATTAGAAATGATAGTTTCTGCGGCAACAAGTCCGGCAGCGATAAGCTCATCCATGGGAACTTTATCACAGTCATAAGTATCTGCAATGGAATCAGTACTTAAACGCTTTGCTGGAAAGTAACTTCATCACAGTCATTAGTATCACCAATGGAACCAATTTTTAAGTTTTGTTGGAAAGTAACTTTATCACAGTCATAGGTACCTGCAATGGAACCAGTACTTAAAAGTTTTGCTGGAAAGTAACTTTACCACAGGCACAAGCATTTCCAATGGAACGAGTACTTAAAAGTTTTGCTGGAAAGTTACTTTACCACTGGCACAAGCATTTCCAATGGAATGAGTACTTAAAAGTTTTGCTGAAAAATAACTTTTCCACAGGTATCTGCAATGTAACCAGTACTTACAAGTTTTTCTGGAAAGTAACTTTATCACAGGCATAAGTATTTGCAATGGAACTCGTACTTGAATGTTTTGCTGGAAAGTAACTTTATTACAGTAATAAGTATCTGCAATAGAACTAATACTTATAAGTTTTGCTAGAAAGTACATTATTAGCTGAATATGTGAAAAACAAAATGAAAATCAAAGATGGCACCGCAATCTTGGGTGTAATGAGGAGCATATCTTTTGAATCCTTTCCGACAGATAAAGAATTTTGCAAAGTAGTTTTTTAGATAAAGGAAGAAATTCAGCGAAAAAGAGAATACATTTACGCCCTTTAGTGTGAGAAAGCTAGTCATTGTTTTCGAAACGTAATGTGAGCACTCTTCTTAATAATAAATGGAACCAGTTGCAAAAAAGAAAAAAAAATCAACCGTAGTTCTACAATCGGTGAAACATCCACAAATAAACTAAACCAATCAGTGAAACATCCACAATAAAACTAAAGCAGTGATTTTTTCTAATACGTTATCTCCTTTAACACCAAACGTACAAATATCCCTTAATAATAAAAGAATTGATATAGTACCTTCATTCAACTACCTGGGAACTACAATAAATTTTGACCTCAAATGGAATAAACATATTGATTTTCTTTTAATTAAACTATCTAGAAATATTGGTATAGTGAGTAATATCCTGACTGATCTAACAACTAAAACATTGATCTCATTGTATTACACATTATTTCAAACTCATATCAATTACTGCATACTATCATGGGGACAAACGACACAATACAATATTAATAAATTACAAATCCTACAAAATAAATTCATTAGACTAATTGATCTCAAATCACATCCTAATACTTGACCTTTAATAAATTTTAGAACAAAAGTATATCCCAATAAATATAATATACTTACTATTACTCAACTATACTATTTTAATCTTGGTAAAATTATGTTCAAACGAATTAAATATAATTTATATTCAGATCTCATATTTCTTAATACACATGCACATTCGTATGAAACAAGGAATAAACTACAATTACAACCTATTTTTCCAGAAACGGAATCAATTAAACTTTAAATTACAGAAGCCCTCAATACTGGAATTCTTTACTTAGCAACCTGACTAACTTAAACAATTTTAATTTATTTGAAAAAAAGTAAACTATCTTCTTCAATAATTAAAAAAAAGGAAGAAATTGGCAAAACATATTCTGATTGTCTGACTTGATGTGTCTATCTGTTGTTTCATTTGTTTCTTCTACGGGGAGTATAGGGCTATGTCAGGCCATTTTGGCCTTTTCCCTTGCCTTCCCTGTTGTTACAGTCTATGTTCATCATTTACGTACTGTCAATTTTTTTCCAACTCTTTTTTTCCTTCTTTCTTTTCTTCTAAGAGCATGTAACAAAAAAAAAATAGATACAGATATTTACGCTCACTAGCTGTAGAAATATGTTCAAGATAAAGCGTTTAAGCTTTAAATGAGAGTAGTTTACGTGCTTATTTAAATATTTAAAGTATGTGTCCCTGCTAATTAATGTTCCCAGTCAACTTCGTTGAACAAATACATACCGGCCATTAAATTAAAAGCTTTAATTCAAACCCGGTTTGGACGTCCCGAATTACAGCGCGCCTAAGGTTTCGCATAGATTCCATAGAGTGCTGGAATGCATCTACGTCTACAGCACACCAAGTCTTCACCAGAAAGTCCTTCAACTGGATCAGATTTTACGGAAAAGGAATTTGCTCCCGGATCTGTTTTTGTAGCATGTCCCATACATTCTCAGTGGGGTTCGGTTCCGGGCTTTGTGATGGCCAGTGGAGGTCACTGTCATGCTCGTTGAACCACTGCTAAACATATCTTGTGCGATGGACAGTAACACTGTCGTCATGAAACAGCCATCGATAAAAAGTCAGCATTGCAGGATGGATTTCATCGTCAGCAATGTCAAGATAATCCTCGGAGGACACCCGACCTTATTGCAATATCAGGGGACCCGCTTCGTACCAACAGAGCCTGCCTCACACCATGATACCACCTCCAAAACCTTGAGTTGTGTTTACAATGCAAGCTGGACCCATTGCTTCACGGGGATCCCTCTAAACTCTCTGCCTACCTTCGGAAGAACAAGGTGTATCGCTGCTTGTCGGATCACATGACTTTTTCCAGTGTCCAATCACGGTGTTCCTGACGCAACTGTTGACGAACTTTCCAGTTCTTCGTTGCTGAGTTAATTTTTAAAGTAGTGGTTTCCGTACAGGTATGCGACTACCAGTGCTGATCTTCTTCAATTCCTTGAGCATAATTCGATGAGATATAGGTCGGGAACAGCCTTCATTGAATGACTCAATTGCTTCACGCAAGAAGTTTTGTTTCTCCGTACAAGCCTTCTCAGGCGACGGCGAACTCGTTCCTGATAAAATGTCTTCGCGCTACAGTTACACCTCTTATACAAGCACAATGTGAATTATATTTCCACTGGTTAAATACCAGAGATATCCGACCTTTTGAGGAACCAGTCAGCTATGTTGTTTTCAAAATCGTCGCTCCAACCAGACAGTCATCCACAATAAGCACTTTATCTAACGCCGAAAGATCCTCTGTTTCTTCCATTGTGATCAACAATACAGACAAACAGCAGTCTCAAATAGCTGCCTAGATCACGTGGTGAGTCACGTGACCACGTACTTTGCATATACGCTGAGTTAGTAATGTTTATGGACATCTGCATAAATGTTATGTGACGTACTACAGAGGTGAAAACATGTGTCAATAATAACTGTTACTTCCTAATTGCTTATATCGTAAAAAGTATAGAAAATGGCTGTTATTTCTCTCAAACTTTGCTTTTGAGTCCAGGATATAGTGATACACTGCTGGCCACCCAAAATGCAACACCAAGAAGGACACGAGATAGCAAAGCCAGATTTACTGGACACATAACAACAGATACAAAGATGAAACGATTGAGCTTACAGGCTCGTGCGACTTGCGGAACACGCAGACATCAATAGTTCGTGTGGCCCCCATGGCTGGCAATAACGGCCGCTACACGCCGCAGCATCGAACGAAAGAGGCTTTGGATGTGGACTTGGGGTATGTCGGTCCAGGCTGCTTCCACACGTTGCCACAGTTCATCAGGTGTAGCCGCGGGTGGTGCTTGCTGGGCCACTCGGTTGCCGATCAGCGACCAGAAGTTTTCGATGGGCGACATATCGGGAGAACAGGCGTGCCACGGCAGCAGTGACACCTGGTGGGCCGCGAAGAATTGTTGCACGATGCGTGTCACGTGCGGGCGCGCATTGTCCTGTTGAAACGTGGCCGCTGGCAGGTCCTGCAGGTAAGGGAGGACTACAGGCTCCAAAACGTCGGAGATGGTGCGGTGGCTGTTGAGTGTACCGGCGATGCGTACCAGAGGGATGCGGGTGTAATATCCAATTGCGCCCTAAACAATAACGCCAGGCGACGGACCGGTATGGCGATGCATAATGCAGGCGTCATACAGTCTCTCGCCGCGGTGCCACCGCACGCGGATCCGACCATCGTGGTGTTGCAGGCAGAAGCGGGACTCGTCGGAGAAGACAATGTCGTGCCATTCCGTCGTCCAGGCACGGCGTTCAACGGCCCACTGCCGCCGCACTCGCCGGTGGTGTAACATCAATGATAATCGTAGCAATGGGCGCTGTGCGACTAGTCCTCGCTCCTGCAGAAGACGTCGAACGGTACGTGCTGACACAGGTTGTTGCGCAACACACCCTAATTCCTGCGCTAACGTTCGTGATGTGGCGGTGTGAGCCGCCAATGCCAGCCGCACAACATGCCGGTCCTCTCGTTCGGTGGTGTGCCGCGACTGCGGCAATCGCTCACGCCGGACCGTCCGTCCCTCCTGCACCCACCGAATCCATACTCGCCTCACTGTGGCTGGATGTCGTCCCACACGGGCGCCGATGTCTCGGTACGATAAACCGCTGTCGCGATAAGCCACTATTCGTCCTCTGTAGAACTCCGAAACGTGCTGGAATGACTGCCGTATTCTGCGACGAGGCATCAGGAAGCTTCCCACGCACAGGTCCGGCAGCACAACACACTTCCGCTACTTACACCCCGCCTTCTGTGCACCCTTCTTATAGTGCTTCTCGGTGGCGTGCCGGGCGCACATGATTTGCATATGCCCTGCAATGCAAATCGTTTGCATGTCCTCTCGCGGGCGACGCATGCTGCGAATTTCAGGCCAATGGGATGCTTCCTCCTTGGTGTTGCATTTTGGGTGGCCAGCAGTGTATTTTGAAATTTATCTATTTTTCAGATTCTTCCAGATGGATTTAGTGCCGAGTAAACTTGGTGTAACTTCTGGAACTTGTGACGTACTACAGAGAGAAAACACGTGTCAAGACGACAAATCTGCAGAGGTACGTTCTGTCGGTGTGGTTCAGTCGGTTAGAACAACTCCCTCTGGAGCCAGGCGATCCGCATCACTAGCAAATTCTTGTTTTCCCATTGGCTCCCGAACGTAGCAATGGATGCACTGGTCGTTGGGCTCTTCGAAAAATGTGTGATGTTTGTTCCACACATCGTCTGGAATTGATGAAAGGTTCCTTCTTCGCTTCAAAGAAAAAAATGAAGAGGGAGATGATATGACATACTACAGAGGTGAAGCACGTGTCAAGACGGCAGTGTTACAGCGATACATTCCGTCGGTGTAACTTAGTCGGTTACAGCAACTCACTCCGGAGCGAGGAGACGCGTATTCGATCGCCGTCATTGACAAATTCCTGTTTTCACAAACTTTCTAGAGCCTTTCAGAACCTTCTAGAACTTTCCACTTTTCCGTTTCCGTTTATAGGGGCCGCCCACAGCGCCACATTTGCATAACGCCAGCTGTCTCTAATTCAATTGCTCTTCACGGTATATGTCTCAGACAAGAGATAATTTGGAGAGTATTCGCAACGCGAATCTGATTCCAACAACATATACAAACACAGTTGTGACTGAAGATGAGAGTGAAAGAGTGCGCTATCCAATTTAATTTTTTGCACACGATCGACATGAGTGGACTTCCGCCTCACATTCTACAACTGAAAAAGGGTTCAGTCGTGATGCTCATCACGAACCAGGCCGCCGAGGTGGCGCAGTGGTCTAAGCGCTGGCTTATGATCATTCGTCCGTGAAGGGTCCGGGTTCGAATCCCGGTGAGGCATGGATGTTGTGTTTGTCTTACGGCACTGGCTCTCTCCATTCCCTGGAACCAGTGGCCCTAAATTAAGGACGGGCGACTGCTTATAGCCCATTGAGTTTCTCACGGTGGTCGTTAAAACCTCAATAAAAAAAAATAGTGTTATAAATTTCACTGGAATATAAAAACACAGCTAAAGTTTGGAAATTTAATTGAGAGAATGAGTTCTGAAGAAAAAAGATATTGCATTTCAATTTCGTCATTTTTTTAATTAGAGGTTTAACGACCATTTGTGAGCAACTCAATGGGCTATAAGTAGTGGCCCGTCCCTAATTTAGGGCCACTGGTTCCAGGGAAGGGAGAGAGCCAGTACCATAAGACAAACACAACATCCATGCCTTACCGAGATTCGAACCCGGACCCCTTTCGGACGAATGATTAGAAGCCATCGCTTAGACCACTACGCTACCGGGGCGGCCTTCTTCATTTGCGAACTGCCTGAATATGTTTGCTAAATTGCCTGCCGCCCCGGTGGCGCAGTGGTCTAAGCGATGGCTGATGACCATTCGTTCGGGATTGGTGACGGTTCGAATACCGTGAGGCATTGTTGTTTTGTTTCTCACGGCACTGGCTCTCTCCCTTTCCTGGAACCAGTGGCCCTAAATTAGGGACGGGCGATTGCTTATAGCCCATTGAGTTGCTCACGGTGGTCGTTAAACCTTCAACCAAAAAAAAAAAAAAAAAAAAAAAAAAAAATTGTCTGGAACCTATCGTGAAAGAAATAGCTGCAGCAGATTACGGAGAAATTTAGACTTTGATAAAGGCAATACAAAAAGACACCTACAATTTGCCTCCAAGGAAAGTAAAAGGTGATTTCCGATTCTGAACGGCCAGTTTTTAGAAAAAGGTAAAGCTTCTCTATAAAGACCTAATACCAAGCCGCTTACATTGCGGCGTTCATATCGGGGAAGTGAAAGGTATCAAACTTTAGGAATACAATAGTAAACAAGATGAACTTTTATATGCGTTTTATGACTTAATAGAATTAAGACTGTGGTATGAAAATCGGGAGAACACATTCCTGACTACAGTATGTAACAGTGGCCGAGTGGTCTGAGGCAATGGCTTAACACATTAAAATAACAGACCGCCCGAGCGGTACGAAGCGTTGGCTTCCAATCCTTCGCCCGTGTTGGGTCCGAGTCCGAATCCCTGGTAAGGCATGGATGTGTGTTCGCTTTACGGCACTGGCTGTCTTCCATTCGTGGAGCCAGTGGCCCTAAATTAGGGAAGGGCGACGGTTTATAGCTCATTGAGTTGCTCGCGGTGGTTGTTAAACTCCCAAACCAAACCAAGAAAAAAGTGATAGGGAATTTTCAGACTTTGATTAAAGGGACGCTTTTTGGATGATCTGTACATAGAAGATACGAAAACCTGCAAACACAAGCAAATAATTCTGCAAGATATTTTTTTCTAAATAAGCTATACCGAAGTAGGGAACAACACAAACTAAATGACTATTCGAGTGCTTAATGCCGGCTCCTTGTTCACCCTCTTTTACGACATACAGGGGGCGCTGCTGTCCCACATGATTTCCATATGTACTGCCCGGTTAATTATTTACATGTGCGCTCGCGTTCGGCCCTTCTGCCAACTTCCGAGTACCTAGGATGCGATCATAAGATCATATGTAGAGGATTTTAGGAAGGGAGTATCTGACCCTAGGTCTCAAACAACCCTTAGAATTAGGAATCTAGGAGATTTGAGCTAGAGTGCCCGATAGGAAAGTGACTTGGAAGTGAGGTAAAAGACGTCCTTATTTACTACCGGGGGTGGGGGGAGCAGTACCCGGGGTCCGACGGCTTAACGTGACCATCCGATGCACGGCGGATATTTAGTGGGTCGAGCGTTCGTACCTGCCCGGGATCGAACCTAACGTCTTCTCCATGGCAGTCACGAACGTTGCCCACTAGGCAACACGCGGCCCCCTAGGATGCGATCTTCCTGGTGTTGCAGTTTATTATGGGATTTTGAAAAATAAGTATTTACATATAAAATTTTCGAAAACACGTATTTTTATGTGAAAATATTTTGTAACGTATATTCTATTTGAACTTTCCTTTTGAATATTTTTTTATGCAAGTTTGAGTTCGTTCTCTTAGATATTTTCAAACCTTAACGTTATTTCTTTTCCCTCAAACGAGAATAATATTGGCAACAATCTAAGGTCGGAACAAGAGTGACGTATGTATGTGATAAGAACGTTAGATAAAAAGACGATGCAAAGGTTGCTTTGGTGTGTGCAGATGTTAGATCGTTGTATAGCGTAAGCCTTTTTCGTGAGCAAGATTATTGTTACGCTATGTCTAAAACCATGACTAAGGAATGTTGAACTAAATAAGAATACAATGCAATAGTTCCTAATTAAGCTTTTACGGACAGACGAAACATATACAGAAGTCAGACTTACGATAACGTTTTATTGGTCCAGCACTCTTTCAGTAGATTTAACATATAACACAGTAGGTAAACTTCACATTTATCTTAGCGATCGAACGTCTACACACAAACACACATCCACATGAGCAACTGTTGTATCGTCCTTTTTTACGCTTTCCAACCGTAGGTTGAAGAAGCGTATATGCTCCAGCTTTGTCCGTCTGTCCGTCCGCACGATAACTCGCTTAAAAATGGTTCGATTTCGATGAAATTTTAGTATGTGAAAATGGGTGAAATGGGGTCACAGCTCAGGACATAGGATCGAGATCCATTCCATTGCCCTTATGCGTTATAACTTACGTAAAAATGCTTCGATTGAGACAAAACTTTTCATGTTGTTCCGGAAGTATACTTTACCGGTTCTGTTGAATAACATAGAAATGGGGTCCAAGGTCGGGTCATAGTAGCGAGATTTATTCTACAGCCATTATCCTCATAACTTGAGTAATAACTTGAGTAATGATTTCTGGTATGTTGGAAAGCGTATCATAATCAATAAATTGCATGATTTTACTAACTTGTTATCCATCGTTCTTATCACATTCATACGTCACTTTCTCTCTGATCTCAAATGTGTTGCCAACCTCATTCTTGTGAGAGAGAAGATATCACGTTCAGTTTGGAAGTATAAAGGAGAAGAAACTGAAATTTACATAGGAAAAGGAACTTAAAATGAAAGTTTTTTTAGAATATACGTCGCAGTTGTTAAGCTAGATTATACGACAGATAACTAAGGTATGTGAAATGTATGTATAGCTCTCCGTGCTATATTGTGGATTTCGTCTAATGTTGCTGTACCAATAAAACGTTGACGTAAGTTGGACTTCTATATATGTTTCGTCTGACCGTAAAACCTTAATTTGAGCTATCCGGTACAATTAGTTGCGTCGCTTTTACCCTTCGTTTAACATCTATTCAGCCAGAAATCTTACATAACGTAAAAAGGGTTACGTTATAATTTATTTACCTGAAAATTTATTCCCAAGTAATCATATGTATATAGTTCAAAGGTGTATCAGCCATTGCTGCTGGTAGAAAACTACAACGGTTGTCGCTCAATGATAATGTTATCGTTGTCGGAATCATTCGCGAACTGATGTAACACGGAAAAATCAGCGTTTGTTGCTTAAAATGCTTTGGTTATCGTGATCACTTTTTTGACCTGGGTTTGAGCGAAATGGAAGCATGGAGGAATGAAGCTCAATACAAAATTATAACGTTACACGTCGGTGACGGTAAAGGTCGTCTTTTGTCTGCACGCATCGCAGCCGCGTACGAAATTAGTTAGTATTGTTCTTTCGCGAAAAAAAACCCAACAGAGCTCTGATATTGTATTTATTTATTTTTTAATGCTCTTTAGCAAAACACGTGTACAGGAAACTTAAAGATCTAAAGCCTGAACAAAATTTTGGCAATTTTAGTACAATGATCCGTTTACATAGCACGAAAATGGATGCTAAATATAAAGATAGTTAATAATATCCAGGTCTTAAGGTGGACGTCAAGTAATTTTGCTTCCTATACTTCCACTGGAAAAACTTTTGTACACATTTCCTTCACAATTAGTGTGTTCCCAAGGGTGAAAATTTGAACATCGATTAAAATAACTTCATATCATAACTTGGAATACTTAATATTTTCTAAAATATAACCATAATTATATTAAAAATCAAAAACTTTTCCTTTGGTGGTGTTGAGACCAGAAAAAAGATGGCGCGACCTGTACATTGATGACGTCAGTAGACAAACAAATGTTGGATTGTTTAATTAAGGTTATGTTTTAGAAAATATTAAGTATTCCAAGTCATAATGTGCAGTTATTTTAATCGATGTTCAAATGTTCATCCTTGGGAAAGCATTCATTATGAAGAAAATGTGTACAGAAGTTTGCCCATTGGAAGTATAGGAAGCAAAATCACTAGAAGTCCACCTTAAACATGTTTGAGAAGACTGTGACGTACTACAGAGCAGAGTTGGGCAGGAATGCATTACAAAGTAATGGAAGTACAGATTACAATTAACGTGTAATGCATTACAAGGTAATCCCAAGTATGGTTTGCACAAGGTAATGGAATTAATCTGTAATGCATTACAATGAAGATGATATAATTCAATTATTTAATAATGCCATTCAAACGCAATGGAATTATTTGGTAATGAAATTACACAATTTGCAAATAATAATTACATACTAACAGTTTATGGAAATGAACGTGTTCCAAAAGCTATGTCTAGAAAAGTCGGCCATGTAACATAGCAGACAGAGACCGAAGTGTCGTGTGGAATGTTCTAGAAGCGGCAAGAATGGGTTAGACGTTTGTAGAATGTTCCAGAATGATGGGAAGTTGGAGAGATTTATGTAAATCAAGAATATTCCAGGAGGTTCAGGTTCTGTCGTGAAGTATATATAAAGGAGTTAGTCGCACGCTAGTCCAGTTCGTATCGGACAAGTAATGGACAACAACACTTGAGAAGTACGGCAAAAATGTCGAGTTGGCAAATGTTTGCAATATTTGGCAGTGCACCCTGAGTTGCTGACCTGTGAGTGTAGTGCTAATATGTGCTTGTGGTTATAGTGGGGTAATTATTTTGGACAGTGAAACGTATGTAATGGCCGAGAATACTGTACTGGAGATGGACGAAATGAGTATCTCTAACCGAAATAAACATCCCATTCGTATTTTCTTATGTATTTCGTTCAAATCCCTTTACTTGCGGCGAAGACGGGGCAACTACTCATGTCATACACATACAATCTCCAATACCTACACACGCATTTGAGGTCAGAGGGGTGGAACAATTGTCAAATAACCAACACAACGTGTAAGGGTGTACTGGTTGCTAGTTTATTCTCGTTGTATTGCTACCCATAAGTTAATTACCAACATATAGTTAACCATTGCGATTATAATGGGTAACTGCTACATGTCATTACAATTACCATGTAATATTAATGACCAGTTCACCATTACCATGTAATGTAAAGCTCAGTTTTTTTCCCATTACCATTACGCTGTAATGGATTACCGATTAATTCGATTACGATGTTGCCCAGTTATGCTACAGAGGTAATGCACGTGTCAAGACGACAAATCTGCAACAACACATTCCGTCCGCGTAGCTTCGTTGGGAGAGCAAATTACTCCGGACTGAGAGGACGCGGACAAACTTGTGTTTTCACATTGGCGCCAGAACGTAAAAAGGGATTTACTGGCCGTTGGGTTCTTCGAAAAATATGTGGTGTTTGTTCCACACATCGTCTGGAATTCATGAAAAGTTCTTACTTCGCTTTAAAAAAAAAAAAAAAAAAAAAAAAAAAAACTTAAGAGGGAGATGATATGACGTACTGCAGAGGTAAAGCACGTATCAATACAACAAATCTGCAGCAACGCATTCCGTCCGTGTAGCTTAGTTGGGAGAGCAACGCATTCCGTCCGTGTAGCTTAGTTGGGAGAGCAACGCATTCCGTCCGTGTAGCTTAGTTGGGAGAGCAACTTACTCCGAAGTGAAGGCGCGCGGATTCGATTCCGTCACGGACAAACTTGTGGTTTAACAGGACCTCGACATCATTAAACAAATACTTAAAAAGACCTGGCCATTATTAAATAAATGTTTAAGACCTGGACATTATTATTAAACAAAATGTTTAAGAAGACCTGGACATTATTAAACAAATGTTTAAAAAGACCTGGACATTATTAAACAAATGTTTAAGAAGACCTGCACATCATTAAACAAATGTTTAATAAGACCTGGACATTATTAAACAAATGTTTAATAAGACCTGGACATTATTAAACAAATGTTTAAGAAGACCTGGACATTATTAAACAAATGTTTAAGAAGACCTGGACATTATAAAACAAATGTATAAGAAGACCTGCACATTATTAAACAAATGTTTAAGAAGAGCGATACTGGGAATATATTGGTCAAAACAAATATAAAATGAAGAACTATGGCAGAATACAAACCAGAAACCTATATTGCCACAAATACGCTAAAAGAAATGGAGGTGGATGGAGCATGTGTTAAGAAAAGAGGTAAAACAGGCTCTTGATTGGAACCCACAGGGTAAAAGAAAAAAGGAAGACCAAGACAAACATGGAGAAGAGCAATAATGAAAGAAATAGCAAATATTAATAAAAACTGGAACCAAATAAAAACAGAAGCAAAAAACAGAGTCCGGTGAAAAACGGTGGTGGAAGATCTATTCTCCCAGGTGGAGTGGAGAGAATTAAGTAAGTACTATGATCATTTGTCGAGAATGAATCAACGTAATACTGCTGTGCAATTAAGAATTTCTCAACCTGTTCTGCGTAAAAAATAAAAAAGATCCTAATGGCATTGAATAACGAGCCAAACAGAATGAAAACTTGAGCGAAACATAGATCTAAGCAGATAATTAATTTCCTTTTTTTGAAAATTAAAAAAAAAATTACATAGTTTGCAGGTAATTAATTAATTTCCTTTTTTTGAAAATTAAACTAAGATTATATAGTTTGTCCCAAACCAACCGAGAATGTTTGTTATGAAAAATGTGCAACAATGTTTTCGACCTTGGCACGAATCCCGAAAAAATGGTAGTCGTTGTGATAACCATAGAAACCGGCCACACCTGTTTATCCCGCATGCGTCGTCGGTAGTGTGCAGTTTAATGAGCATTGTTTCGTGAACCCCTAACAAGTGTTTTTGCGCTGTGATTTTTCGAAAAAATGGACGTGAAAGAGGAATAAAGATGCGCCATTAAATTTTGCTGTCGGCTTAAGAAGTCTGTCGGAGAGACTTTCCGTCTTATGCAGGAGACTTGTGAAGATGAATGTCTAGGAAAATAAACAATTTACAGATGGCATAAAGAATTTACGGATGGTCGTGAATCGGCGGCTTTAATAGCGCATGACCATCAACGAGTGTTACAGAGGTAAACATCAATACAATAAGTGTTATTATTCGGGCAGACAGACACCTATCAATTAGAGATTTCGAAGATATGGTTCACTTTCAAAATCATCAATTCACATAATTTTAGTAGAGCATTTGGGCATGAAACGTGTTTGTTCAACTTGGGTTCCCCATTTCTTTTCATGTACGGCCCAATGCAAGCCGGTTCTGCGGTGTCTTATTTGGAGAAAATGAATATTAAGTTGATGCCCCAACCTACATACACTATATTGACAAAAGTCACCGGACACCTAGAAGAGAAACACAACATAGCATTTATTGACATACACTAGTACGGTGTCGGTCCACCTTTGACCTTAATGCATGCACTGACCCTTCGAGATATGCTTTCGACAAGGTTTTGGAACACAGCGATAGGTATGCGCTTCCATTCAGCACATAATGCTGCCGCTAATTTTTGCTTAGTATTAGGCCTTGGTTCCAAACTTCTTATGCGGCGCTGTAATTCATCCCATATGGGATTAAGATCAGGGCTCTGTGCTGGCCAGTCCACACACGACACGGAATTACACGCCGTAACAGTCCTTGTTTTATGGCTCGGTGCATTATTCTGCGGGTACCAACAAGGCTCGGTTCCATAGTATTGCCACAGAGTTTGTAGGGCATAATTGTCCAGAATATCGAGGTAGACGTGCTGGTTAACAGGTTTGTCCACGATAACCAATGGGTTGGGACCATTCCACGAAAAACACCCACACACGAGTACACTGCCAGCTCCAAACTTGACCATAGGAACCAGTGGCGGCAGAAACGCCCGGGTCCGGGCAATAATTTCAGTCAAGATTTTTATTCTTATTTTTTTTATTTGGCATATGTGCAGTTGTTGTGATGTGCCTTAGAAAGTTCCTCTAGGTAAGTGGTCGGGTGGTCCTAATCCCCCAAAAAGCTCCTTAGGCATTGTTTTTCTTCTGTTTGTTCCGAGAAGCGAGAAGTGAAGGGGTACACCACGATTTAAAATTTCGGGCCCGGTCAACGAACTTCACTTTCCACTGCCCTTGATAGGAACAGTACACTGTGGTAAATAGCGTTCCCCCGGCTGCCGTCATACCTACACACGGCCATTAGACTGATGGATCGTGTATCTGGATTCATCAATCCACAGGACCCGTTGCCATTGATCTACGGTCCACGATAAATGTTCTTTACACCATGTTAAACGACGAGTAGCATTCCGAGTGGAGATGAAAGGCTTATGAGCAGCCGCACGACCACGGTGACCATGGAATGAAGTTCTCTGCGAATTGTAAGTGTACATACCGAAGTTCCAGCATTTTTTACTCACCTGTACGCTGAGGTATTGCGCAGTACTCCGTCGATCAGCTGTAACGACTCTTCTGAGGCTTCGACGTCCTCTATCACTGATTTTGTTTGGTCTGCCGGTACGTTTTGCTGTTTCAGGCACGCCATGTGTCTTCCACTTATTCAGTACATCCAAAACAGTTGACTTGGGTATGTTTAAACGCCTTTTGGATTCTCTTATGGACAACCCACTAATATAACACCCAACAATCTTTCCTTTCTCAAAGTCAGTTCTCTCCCGCCGCAACATTTTAACTCAGCCTTACAGTGCGATATGATCGCGGATAGCTGCAGGCTTGTTTTTATACCGTTTGCAGCTGTACCGCGCATCTTAACAACGCAGCGAATCCGTTCATTTGCTTTTGAAGGGGTGTCCGGTGACTTTTGTGAATATAGTGTATAGTCTAGACCATTTTAAAAAAGTCATTACGGGGACGACAATTTGAGACAAATCAACAACTTATTATAGCTGCGCAGAACTGCTTCAGCAGCATTTCAGAAGAATTCCAGACGGTATTCAAAAAGTGGAAGGAACGTTGGAACACCTCTATTGGATGCAATGGACAGTATTTCGAAAAAGATGACCACTTCCTTGATAATTAGGGTACCCATATTTTTCTATAAAACCATTCTCAGTTGTTTAAGGACAACCTTTGTATGTATAGTGAACAGCGTATTTCGCTGTTTCTCGTTTTTGTAACTGAACACTTATTGTTGATTATACTTAACTTTTAGACACCAATGTACCATAGCAAGACCAATTTTGACCTATGGATGCGAGGTATGAATGACGACGAAGAAAACGAACAGGTTGAAGGTGTTTAACAAGTTAGTAAAATCATGCAATGCATTGATTATGATACGCTTTCCAACATACCAGAAATCATTACTCTAGTTATGAGGATAATAGCTGTGGAATAAATCTCGCTCTTGTGCCCTGACCTTTGACCCCATTTAGATGATATTCAACAGAATTGGTTCAGTATACCTCCGGAACAACATGATAAAGTTTTGTCGCAATCGAAGCATTTTTATGTAAGTTGTGAGGATAATGGCTGTGGAATAAATCTCGTTCCTGGTACCTTTGACCCCATTTCGATGATATTCAACAGATCCGGTTCAGTATACCTCCGGAACAACATGATAAAGTTTTGTCGCAATCGAAGCATTTTTACGTAAGTTAGGACGCATAATGGCGATGCAATGGATCCCGCTCCTATGTCCTGACCTTTGACCCCATTTCGCCCATTTTCACAGGGTTCGTCCCCAGATTGTCCCTTACCACATACTAAAATTTCATCGAAATCGAACCATTTTTACGCGAGTTATCGTTCGGACAGACAGACAGACGGACAAAGCTGGAGCATATACGCTTCTTCAACCTACGGTTGGAAAGCGCAGAAAAGAGCATTTTAAAATAATATTTTGGCCTACTATTTGATTCAGAAGAGGCTAGAATCTCGAGAAAACGTAAGGCATTCAATTACTTTGGCAACGAAGAAACTGAAAACTAACATACATACATACATACATACATACATACACGCAATTCAAAAAAAGAGGCACGTGGGAAAGTAGAAAAGTGAAGGTATTAATTTCTTACCAAACTTAAATGCTACTATGCTACTTCCACCGATGTTTCTGTACGGTAGAAGCATGAAAATGCTCTGGTCAAACACATGTTTTACTTCAGCTGGCTGGAAATCCGTTAGAACCTTTGAATAACGTACTTTAAAAGTGTAATAATTCTTTATCATGTTGAAAGCTTTAGCAACGTCAAATTTTTTTACACGTAAGAAACGAAGCAAAAAGCTTTCGTCCAATACTGGTCGAAAGTCAGCTTCCGCTGAAAAAGAAAGAAAATCAAAAATAAATAAGAATCAGTTTTGTGACAATTCACTTTGAAATGATGAGTGGATAAAAACAACAAGCATTAAATATTTGGTCAGGAAAATGAGCAATTTTGTGAAATACATGATTGTACTCTATTGTTAAGAGGAATCTAAGTTTCGCTTATGACGACGCTTTCGGGCGTAGCTTCATCTACACTGCTGGCCACCCAAAATGCAACACCAAGAAGGAAGCATCCGATTGGCCTGAAATTCCCAGCATGCGTCGCCCGCGAGAGGACATGCAAACGATTAGCATTGCAGGGCATATGCAAATCATGTGCGCCCGGCACGCCACCGAGAAGCACTATAAGAAGGGTGCACAGAAGGAGGGGTGTAAGTAGTGGAAGTGTGTTGTGTTGCCGGACCTGTGCGTGGGAAGCTTCCTGATGCCTCGTCGCAGTATACGGCAGTCATTCCAGCACGTTTCGGAGTTCGACAGAGGACGAATAGTGGCTTATCGCGACAGCGGTTTATCGTACCGAGACATCGGCGCCCGTGTGGGACGACATCCAGCCACAGTGAGGCGAGTATGAATTCGGTGGGTGCAGGAGGGACGGACGGACCGACGTGAGCGATGCACACCACCGAACGAGAGGACCGGCATGTTGTGCGGCGGGCATTGACTGCTCACACCGCCACATCACGAACGTTAGCGCAGGAATTAGGGTGTGTTGCGCAACAACCTGTGTCAGCACGTACCGTTCGACGTCGTCTGCAGGAGCGGGGACTTGTCGCACGGCGCCCATTGCTCCGATTACCATTGACGTTACACCACCGGCAAGTGCGGCGGCAGTGGGCCGTTGAACGCCGCACCTGGACTGCGGAATTAAATTACTTTGGCAACGAAGAAACTAAAAACTAACATACATACACGCAATTCAAAAAAGAGGCACGTGATCGCTCGTAGTACCGGTGACTTCTCGTTATACGGATATGGAAAAAGTGAGAACGCAGTTTTTCCGTTAATTATACGAAGGAATTGTGGAAAAGTTTCTGAAAATTCAGAATTTTCCGTTAACACATCTCTAAAACGCTAATTTACCGTCAATATAAGAAACTGAGGAAAGTTTTCTGAAAATTCAGAATTTTCCCGTGATACGAAAAATCCGTGAAATTCAGGTTTCTTTCTGTCATTTCACGGAAAAGCTTGTATCAGAAATATGCTTCGTTAATTCACGAAAGAAATCACGGAAAGTAGCTCGTGAATTTCGGAATTTTTTACAGTGTAGGTCTACGTCATAAGAGTTAAATTATTACAAAACAAATGTGTAAGAATCAGGGGCATATTTAGAGGGGGGGGCGGAAGTGTTTCGTGTTTTTTTTATGTCTTTAGCTAAACTGTGACTTACATTAGAAAAAAGAATGCCTTAATTTAATAAAAATGCATCGACTTACATTAAAAAAAGAGGTTTGATTTTTTTCTGTTTTATATTACACTGCTGGACAATTGCTAAGGACGGATCATAAACGGCTATATAGCGCATAAAAAAGTAAGTGTGGTTGGATGCCAAGTGAAATAAAATAATGTCAGAATGCCAGGACATTGCAAGAAAGACAATTTATTGTGCTCTGAAATCCAGAAGGCTTTGGAACGTGTTCAAGGGGCAAACAGGCCATTTTGTGCAGAATACGTAAACGTGAAAAAAATGCAATTACCGTCCGCAGGCGTTCCGGCGTAAAATGTCAATACGGGATATGGCCACCATGGAGGGCGATGCAAGATTCCACACGTCGTGTCATGCTTTGCACAACATTATCAAGCAGCTGTTGGGGTAATTTATCCCATTCGTCTGTCAGTGAACGGATGAGGGTGTCCTTGTTTATTGGAGGGCATTGGCGACCAGCAAGACTCCTCCCCAAAGCATCCCACACATTTTCAATGGGATTCAGATCTGGAGAACGTGCTGGCCATACGAGGCGTTGAATATCCTCGCTCTCAAGACACTCCTGGACAGCGACTGTTCGATGACATGTTGCGTTGTCGTCCATGAAAATGAGTCTATCACCGACAGCACCACGGAACATGAGAACATGAGGTAGCAGAACATCATTAATGTATCGTTGGCCAGTCATAGTCCCAGTTGGAAGCACATAGAGGGACGTACGGCCATTGATCATGATGCCAGCCCATACCATGACACTACATGTCGGATATCGGTCACTTTCCTGTATGTTTGCTGGACAATATGCAGTACCACTATGATGCCAGATCAGTTGTCGTCGACAATCAGACGATAGACTGTATCTACTCTCATCTGAGAAGAGGACAGCAGACCAGTCGTTATCAGCCCAATTGCAATGTTGATGGCACCATTGCAAACGGGCGGTACGGTGACGTCTGGAAATGGGATGCACACAACAGGACGGCGGGCGTATAGTCCTCCTTCATGCAAACGTCTGGCGACAGTTTTTCGGGAGATCCGCTTGCCAGTAGCAGCCATAAACTGATTTGCTACCTCACTAGCTGTGCTGCGCCGGTGTCTTTTTGTTGATAGCACTATATACCGATCTTCTGCAGGTGTCGTACTGCGAACACGACCTTCCCCGTGACGTTTGCTACACTCTCCATTTGTTTGAAATGATTTCCAAAGCCTTGAAACAACACTGTGGCTGACGTCGAACTCCCTGGCAACATCTGTTATTTTTCGCCCTTCTTCAATCTTGCCAATAATACGGCCACGTGTAAAATCATCTAGGTGATGTCGGGAAGACATACTGAAAATTGCAAGTTCGTCAATTGGTTCTTTCCCTTTCAACTTTGCGTTTAAACAACAACGGTCAATACGCGTCAAATCCTTTATATCTCTTATCAGCGCTATGACGTCACGAACAAGTTCGGCAATCCAAAATTTGCATACGCACAACACGTCTTACTGTATCCCGCACTTATGCTAATTTCCACATTTTCCTGCCTTCCATTTTATGGTTGCTATCGTTGCTATTGTCATCCGTCCTTAGCAATTGTCCGGCAGGGTAATTTATTTTGTTCTGATGGATTTCAAAAACTTCCAATTTTTCGCCCCCCCCCCCCTCACACACACACAGAAAAAAATCTGTATACGCCCCTGGCAAGTGTGATGTGGATTGCGCAAAGTAAGACGGATTGAAATTTAACTCACATAACTCTCAAGGGGTAGGCCAAGGCCTCCATGTCCTCCCACTTGCATCGGGCCTCTGTGGCCAAACATGGCCCCTGCGGCAAAAAAATCAATCAACCAACCAACCCCTTGTATCCGTGACTGAAACACACCGAAAGAGTCTCTAAAAGAATTATCACTCCCAAATTTTAAAGCGCTTCAATTAAACTTTTGGAACTGCATTATTGTAAACAAACTGATGAATTTTGCTGAAAGAACATTCCTCTCGTAATTTCAACACCCAAACTTCAGTATAGAAACACAAACAAGCAATCTGACGTGACATGTTTTGAAATCAACATTTGTAACCTTGACCGAAAACGGTATTCATCAACACACTTTGAAGAAAAACAGGTCACGCTCCGAGAAATGTCGAGGTTTATCGCTGTTCCCTGTGGGATGGCTGAATGACGAAATTTCTTCGTGGTAGAGAAATAAAAAAGCTTCTGTTCCACGCATGTCGCAGGAATGAACGCACAAAGTTTTAATTGCGGGAAAATTAAAGAATAATTGTTGTATCGGTCGTTACTTTTTCAATGCAGCTTGCGAAATTTCTTCTGAGCACTCTAATTGAAAAATAATTTATTTTCAAATTAAAGCAATCCGGGAAATTACGTGAGCAAATGAATGCCCTTAACCTAAATATGATCTGAGCTTCCCAAATATATTACCATGACCTCAACGCCGTTATTTTTTCATAAGCACAGAACAAAATGGAAACTAAAATACAGGATACCTGACCCGGTGGCTGAATGGTCAGAGGCGCTGGATCGTGGCTAATCGTCCGGGTTGGGCATGTGTTCAAATTGCTGATGAGGCATGGGCGGTTTGTTCGTCTTACGGCGGTGTTTGTTTTACGCCCCTTTTCCTGGATCCAGGGGGCCCATATCAAGGACGGGATACGCTTTAGATGCGCTTAGATGCGCATGATGGCAAGGAACCAAACCCTAAAACAAAAGGAGACAGGGAACCAGTTATTCGCTTTTATTAGCGAATTTGATTATAAATGTACAGGGGTTGGTCAGAATAATGTGAACACCACGCTCAGAGACGTGACTTTTAATGCAGCTGCGTACGTCGCAATACGCAAAAGTATCCACCACTTTTTGGTTGTAATAGCTTTGTTTAGAGCCTCAGGGTCCTGCTTAAGTGCATTTAAAGTGTCTTGTTGCAAACTTTCTTTCAATGTGACGACGAAATGAGTGACCCAACGGACTTCAAAAAAGTGCTAATTGTTGGTGGTCGGCTAGTTGGTGCCTCCGTGACAACAGTTGCCAGGGTAGTGGGTGTATCGAGAGCTACCGTGTCTAGCAGCATGACAGCATACCGTGCTCGTGGCAAAACCTCGTCTGCGAAACACAAGAGCTGCTGGAAAACGAACCTGACTGATAGAGATAGGCAGGCTCGCATTTAGGCACGTGCAACATGTGGAAAAAGTTGTGTGTGTGTAGGGGGGGGGGCAGCAAAATAATATTGAAATAAGAAAACTGACAAACAACGCTGTGGAAAAATCACGAAGAGTAAGCAGCTGCCATCTGCTGCAGGTAGCAGGAGCCCAAGCCCCAAGAGCAGACAAGAACAGGAGCAGAATTCACTCGGTTACAGTTAAGACAGCGCCTGATAAATCACGAAGAGCATGCTGGGTAGCAGTGACAGAGTGAGGAACGTACCCGATCGCTGTTACCTAAGGTTTTCAGTAGCAGGCGCTACCTGTGATTTTTCGAAAACCGTGACCAAATCACTGGTAGTGAAAAATCGTTCATCTCTAGTTGTTATTGTTTTGTGGCGTGCTTTGTTTACTTGTTCGCAGTGAAGTTATTTGTTGGTGTTTGATTTAAGCAGTTTTTTTTTTTTTTTTCGAGACTAAGTCACGTTTAAACATTTCCACAGTGCTCTTGTGTTTTCTGTCAAAACGGAATTTGAGAAAGTAATAAATTCGTTTACAAATGCAAAGGCTAGGAGGAAACCACCTATAACTGAGGTAAGCTCCATAAATGAGGATTATTTTTACAGTGTTCATTTTCTTGGTGTTTTAATATACGAGTATCTTTTCTTCTAACTTTTGATTTATCGGACTTCAGTAGGGATATCAAAATAATAGTTGTACAGGAATATTTTTCTGCGGAATTTTAATTTTTTTTTTATAAAAATGTAAATTTCTCAGTTTTTATGGTTTATAATGTAAACAAATAATAGTTTACGTTATAAGGTTTAATTAAAATGGATGGACGATCGAGGTTAAGCGGTGATGCACATCGTATAAAGGCAGGAAAAAAAAAACTCCTCCCAGACTGGGTTCTTACTTTAGTGGTATAGGATTAAAAATTTCTTGCGATCAGCCGAAAAAAGAACGACTCATCAATCTTTGAGTGCTTACCAGACATCACAGTGAAACTGGAATTAGAGAAAGTAATAAATTCGTTTACAAATGCAAAGGCTAGGAGGAAACCACCTATAACTGAGGTAAGCTCGATAAATGAGGATTATTTTTACAGTGATCATTTTCTTGGTGTTTTAATATACGAGTATCTTTTCTTCTGACTTTTGATTTATCGGACTTCAGTAGGGATATCAAAATAATAGTTGTACAGGAATATTTTTCTGCAGAATTTTTTTTTTATAAAAATGTAAATTTCTCAGTTTTTATGGTTTATTCAATTGCATAGTATGGCGAAGAAAATTTCGCCACGATTTTTATACCAGGGGCAGAATTCGAATCTGCAAATCTTGGCTCCGGAGCTCCGAGTGCTATCCACTGTACTACACTGCCATGTGCTCTCACTGCTGTCTGCCTTTATCTGATGTGCGTCCTGCGGGACAGGCACGTCACAATAGCGTGTCCCAAAACAACCGAGAATGTTTTTATAAAAAATGTGCAATACTGCGTTCGACATTGGCACGAGTTTCAAAAAAACGGTAGTCGGTGTAGTAATCATAGTAATCGGCTACACCTGTTTATCAACCATACGTCGTAGGTAGTGCGCAGTTTAATAAGCGTTGTTTCGTGAACTCCTAACAAGTGCTTTTGCGCTGTGAATTTTCGAAAAAAGTGGATGTGAAAGAGGAATAAAGATGCACCTTTAAATTTTGCTGTCGGCTTAAGACGTCTGTCGGAGAGACTTTCCGTCTTATGCAAGAGGTTTATAAAGATGAATGTCTAGGAAAATCAACAATTTACAGATGGCCTAAAGAATTTATAGATGGTCGTGAGTCGGTGGCTTTAATCGCGCATGATCTTCAACGAGTGTTACAGAGGTAAACATCAATACCATTGGTGTTATTGCACGGAAAGACCATCACCCTCTTATAGCTATAGGCATTCGCGCCGAATACCGGAAGCTGGGTGACGTAGGGGAGGGTAATCTAGTCATCCGTAGTGGGTGATCGACTTTGCTTGCTCGCTGTATAAGAGTCACTCTCAATGTGCGTGGCTGTCGTTGTCAAATTGTCAACTAAGTTTTCCTCTCTTTGTTCTCACAAAGGAATGTTTTGGAAAACACCTCCAGAAGAAAATTCAATATGCCGTTTAGATGCAGCTGTACCCCACTTAATTATGAAGATATACAATCTTTTTTTTTTCTTATGGAAAACATCTGCTTAAAATGAGAGATCAATGTTTTATTCATTTATCTAAACTTATCACTTATATCTGTTCCTGCACCTTTTCTTCACAAGCTACAGCTATAATAACTGGAACTAATATATTTCATATTATCTGAAAACTACTGGAAAGTATGCTTCCAAATGTGGGGGTGGGTGTCAATCTTTGTATGGGGATAAACTTTTCCAATCCTTCATATAATTTATTTTCAACTCAAAATCATAAAAAAAAAAAAAAAAAAAAAAATATTTTCAATAGCTTTAGTAATGACAAAACACTTGTGCAGAATTGTATACCATTGCTTTTCATAGTTTCTGAGAAAATGGTGCATCAAATTAGTCAATTTATAATGAGACATGTGCATTTAAAAAAAAAAAACATCCAATAGTACCAAAACAATCGATTAGATTTATCCAGTACAATAACTGCATGTGCGTTTGTCAGGTTCTCAAAAAATATAATGCTTATCTGGAAAAATACTTTGTTAAAAAATTATTGGAACAAATTTCAGATTTTCTTAGAAATTTGTCTTTAAAACTCTTTAAGGAACAGTTAACGGACAAATAATTAACTTGTGTTTGTGGTACACAAAGAACTACACAAGCATAATCATTTGCACATTGGCAGTTTTCCTGAATACTTCTTGAAAATCAAATTTCAGGAAATTTATGCTAATAAGTACTCGCATTTTTTCAGATAAAAAGAAATGTCTATATTCTGTATCCAAATAGTTTTGTTTAATGCTACTAATATACTTAATACAGATGTTTTAAACTTTGACATGGTAACTTTTTTCAAATAGTGCTCTGGAAGGCAAAAATTATAAACTTTATATTTGCTTACCAAAATGAAGTTGTCCAAACACGTAACTAGATGGTACTAAAATTAGGAAAAGTTGTTACCTTATTAAATGTCGTTATTGTACATTTAATAGTGTAACAATTGTGTAATTCTTTTAAAATCTTAATTTATTTGATGCAATCAGTGGATCAAGTAGCAATTCACTGTATGAATGTTAAAAACTGTCCAGTTTTTCTTCTTGACCTTTTTTATATACACTGAAGAGCAATTGAATTAGAGACAGCTGGCGTTATAAGCAAAAGTGGCGCTGTGGGCGGCCCTGTAAACGGAAACGACATGACGTATGCAGCGATCCGACAATATAAGGAGTGATGCGACGGGAATCAGTAAGAGTCGGACGCAGTATGGGCAAAACGAAGGATATAAGCGCATTTGATCGTGGACAAATTGTCGGAGCCCGACGAATGGGTCACTCCATCTCGGAAGTTTTACCGGATTCGATGCACCGTGAGTACATCGCATCCGGTAAAACCATCCCTGCAAGGGCCAACTGCCGTGGACAACAGCGTGTGGATGAGCGGGGTCATCGTCGGCTAGCTTGCATTGTAACAGCGGATAGACGGGCCATAGTGTAAGAAATCACTCGGCAATTTTAAGCTGGTGCACAAAAACGTGTAAGCAGCCACACCATCCAGAACCATCTCCTCGCTATGGGGTACAGAAGCCATCGTCCCACGAGGGTACCGCTGCAGACCGCACATCACAGGGTGCAAAGATTAGCATGGGCGCGGGAACATCGCCACTGGACCCTAGACATGTGGGAAAATGCTGCCTGGACTGATGAGTCGAGATTCACGTTGGTGCATGCGGATGGCAGGATACGAGTACGGCGCAAACCACATGAAGTGATGGGTCCTTCTTGCCAGCAGGGTACTCTTCAAGCTGGTGGGGGTGGCATTCTCAACTGGGGACTGTTTACGTGGACTGAAATGGGACCTCTGGTACGTGTGACATCGTCCTTCACAGGACAACGTTACCGGGATATCCTGGACGGCCATTTGCTCCCGTTTGTGCGTCTTCAACATTCCACTGAGGACCTCATCCTGCAACAAGACAATGCACCGTGCAATCGCTCTCGAATTGTATCCGAATGGTTGGATGAACACTCCACCGACGTGACCTCGCTTCCTTGGCCAGCTTGGTCACCTGACCTCAATCCTATCGAGCACATCTGGGATGCCATCGAGAGAGATGTTCGAGTCTCTGACCCCCCTCCATCAAATCTTCGTGAACTGTGGGAGCTTGTTCACGGGTCGTGGATCCGTATGGCTTCCCAACGCTTCCGGTGTCTTGTCGAGTCCATGCCGAGACGAGTCGCCGCCGTCATCAGGGCGAAAGGTGGTGCTACGCGTTACTAGACAGATATCTCTAATTCGATTGCTCTTCAGTGTATATTAGTGAACATAGATTGCACATAAATTGCTGGTTACTGTCTGATATGAAAATACATTTTCACTAAAGTAATTATTTCATTACTCAATATTTCGTTGTCGTAAGCTCGCAATGAATGAAAAATCTGATTCCTTAAATTCTTTAATTGACATCTTTTGAAACGACGGCGGTACTGAGCCCTCAAACTAATCTTTCAAGTACAAGAATGATTTGCTCACAAATACAAGTATGATTCGGTGAACTATGTCGACACTATAACTTCAAGGGAAACTATGACGACAATATAACTTCAAGTGAAACTATGACGACAGTTTATAATTTCGATTACAGGAATGATTTATCACTTCCAGTGAAATGACAGCGATGTTTTCATTAAGTTGACGAATCTGTCTTGCTTAAACTTTTACGTCGAAATTATTGCCACGCTAGATTTTACGCTGTATTTTCTTTTTCTTCTGTTTTTTTTAAATTATGAAACAAACGTGTAAACGCTGCAGTTATTTAGAAAAATCTAACACAAATGTCCTTATTTAAATGCAGTGAATTCTAAGAACGCGTGACTTGTTTAGTTGGTACACGCAAAGACGCGTTCACTTCACACATCGCCGTGTCGCTCCCAGCATCTCCCTCTCCCCGAGGTTTTGTCCCGACTACGGACTACCCTAGTGACGTCACAATCCGGTGCGCCGACCTGTAAGCTATAAGGGGGTGATGGGGAAGACAGACACCAGAGATATCGAAGATATGGTTCACATTTCAAAATCATCAATTCACAGAATTTTAACCGAGCATTTGGGCATGAAAACACTAATCGTACATTTACTCTTTTTTACACCTTTCCATATAATTGTGGGACGGACTGTAATAGATATTTCAGTTAAGATAAACGGCTATTTCAGATAGAGCCCAGTTTCTTCATTTTGTTGCCCAAGACAATTGCATATCTCCGCCTCGAATAGGACCTGGCTGTTTTTCTCCAACGTTTATTAGCAGTGGACACTTTTAATTGCACCGGTATTCGAATATTCTTTTCATTAAGAAACGTACTTCTGAATAAAGAAAACAGCTCTGACTTCATCTAAATGTGAGTATTTTATTTTAAAGTTTAATAAATAAATTTCCTCATATGGTTTTATGTGTACTGCGAATGGGTTTGTGCATATTACATTTTTAAGGCATTCACTTCTACGTTGGGTTCCGCCAGCGAATAATTCCCATTTCTACCACTGTCTATATCTATCTATATATATACAAAGGCCGTTCCATAAAAACTGAGAGTAATTTTTTTTGAGTTGGCAGCCATGCGAAGAGGAAAAATAACCACGCAGACGACTAACTGAATTTAGGAAGTATCTATGGCAACAGTTATTAGCCGTGGCAGACGATTATGGTTTTGTTATTGCGCAGTTGTTTAAGGCACGTCTGCATTTTGCCATACAGCTATGGAGGTGAGTGATTCAGAGAGTTAAGAAGTGAAATGCATTGTGCGATAAAATTTTGCTATCGTTTGGGTAAAACGGCTCCAGAAACAGTTGATTTAATGAAAGAAGCTTACAAAGATAAATGTTTGGGTGAGTCAAAGATTTTTAGATGGCAGCATAATTTCAAAATAGGGCGTTTGTCGGCAGAACTCACTCCTAAGTCGACCTGAAAGTGTTCTAACGGAGCGTATTGTTAACACTGTTTGGGCAATCCTGCAAGCATATCGACGAATAGCGAGTGAAGACATAGCGGTGTGAACTAATATTTCAAAAACGTCGGCATTCTGCATTCTACGCGACAAATTATGCTGAATCGTGTGTGTTCCAGATGGGTATCGCATCACCAGACGAGAGAACTATTGTTAGCCAGAGTTGAGGTGTGTCATGAGTGGAAACAAGTGATTGCAAAGGATTCAAACTTTCTAAACACAGTAATAACTGCCGATGAAACATGGGTCCACTATTTTGACCCTTTCACGAAGCGCGCAAAGGGTCTGGAAACACACAGGCTCGCCTCCTCCGAAAAAAGTCCGCCAAACCAAATCAGCTGGGAAGGCGATGATGATAATTTTCTTTGATCATAAATGTGTAGTCTACCAGCATGCCGTTCCTCCACAAATTACTGTCAATGCCGAGTATTACATTTGAGTCTTGAAGCGTCTGCGACGACACATATCGATTAAGCGACCGGAACTTGTGGGCAAGTAGACCCTACGCAATGATAACGCCCACCCACATGTGACTGCTTGTGTTCGACAGTTTCTTATGAAATGTAGTATTGAAATCATGCCACAGCCTGCCTAAAGTCCTGAACTCGTCCCACGTGATTATTAATTGTTTCCAACAATGAAGGAGAAGTTCTGTGGCGCAACATTCAACACGGATGCTGACGTTGTTCAAGCTGTAACAGGGGTCGCTGAAACTGCTTCCACAAAATGCCTTCGCCACATGCTTTGAAGAGTGGACTGAACGATAGGACCGTTGCATATCCTCCGAGGGAAGATACTTTGAGAAAGAATAACATATATTTTGCTGTACCTATATTTCTTCATTTTGTGTGGTTTTACTATCAGTTTTTATGGAACTGCCGTTGTATTTACTCACTTCCCCTCGTACATCCCTTTGGTCTACAGGACACGCCCTCCTCCTCGTTGCGTCAGTATCGGGTGTAACTCACTTTTCATAGGGGTGGTCGCACACAGTGTAATAGAAAAAAACAACAACTGATAGTAATGATATTTACCATGTATTAATCTTCTTAATTCCTTAACAGCTTCTTTTCTTCTCTCAGGCGTTTCATTGAGTTCTTGTTCAGCTCTCTTTAAAATTTCTGGAGGCAGTGTGTCCAGACAGTGGGGCACTAACGGTTTTGCTTCATCAGAGCAACGACCGGTCTTCTCCATTGATAAAAACCACACCGAAGTTCAAAACAGATAATTTTTGATATACACTTATTCCTAGAACAGAAAAAAGCAGCATTAGAAAATTTCAGAAGTATGAACTGAGATCGTGTTGCGAGCCGAAATAAATAAAAACTTAGTCAAACAAATAAAATTTGTAATTCCATAACATGAGAGAAATTGAAAATATTTTGGGTAATATTGTTGCAAATGCTGATGAATTTCTGTTTTTCTTGTGGGAAGTGAAAACATAAGGAACAGGGTTTTTGTTTCGGTCAACTTAAGTAGACCCCGCGTGTTACTTGACGAGAAAGAAAAAAAAAAAGCGAATGATCGTGTGTCGTACTCTGAACCCTTTTAGTTTTTCCCGTTTTAACAGTGGTAAAAGGTGCTTCTGGCTCATTCTGGAGGTGTAAAAGATGGTGCTTTTTTTATTTCTGTTACTAAAAATTTTGGAGCAACAAAAAAGGTGGTTGATGTTATTGGAGAAAGGAGAACAGGGGATTAATGAATTCTCTTTATGCAAGGAACTTTGGAAATCCGACAGCGAAATGAGTGTTTTTTGTAAACGCTACACGTTTTCTTCAGTGAAATGAAGTGTTCGCGAATATAAAGAGAAAAAAACATATTGCTGCGTGTGACGTCACTGTCTAGACAAATATTATGATATATGTTATTTTGTTATTCCTTTGACTGAATAATAGATGCGACGTAGCTACTCCTTCAAAACGAATTATTTGTTTATGGAGGTTCTTTATTGCATGTAGGTTATGTCTCACAGTATTTGCAGAGGTTTATTTCTATTAGTTCCATTTTGGTGTTTTAATCATTTGACTTTACGTGTCGTTCTATAAGAATTTAAGAATGTCTGAGTATTAGTAACACTTTTGAAGTTATGTGTTATTCAGGGTGTCTTATAATGTACTTGTGTGTGAAAAATTTGGTTATCATTTGAGTCTTGATGTCGTGATAGGAACTCATTTTTCGGCCTCGTCTTGGACAATGTGTCAAAAATTGGTTATCAAGATTTTTTAATGGAACTTTTGGCAGAGATATATAAAATATATCAATATACATGTGAGCAGAGGAAAAGTATGACCATGATTTCCGTATGTTTTTCAGCTTTTCCTGATGCAGATTTTTTGGAGGAGAAAGCAACGGGCCGGGCCGGGCTGGGCTGGGCTTTTCCCCAGACACTTGCTACCGGGCCGGGCCAAGTCGACCCATTCTTTTTATCGCAATGGTAAAGAAAAAAAGTGGCGTTTCCCGATTTCCTGGTCCGTTTAACTGTTTTGCTGGCTTTACTTACTTCCATGACATAGCCCAGGGCGCAATCACAAGAGAGGCACTCACAGTGTTTTTCCCATCTGTAGGTAGTAAGATGGTAAAACTACTTTGGGGCTTGTTGACAACAAAAACATTCGACCCCAAAAGAGTATGTGTGTTGTGCGGAGTGGGGGACGGGAGGTGTCTGCAGTGATGTCGGGTGTCCGTGTGTGTGTTGGTATGAGAGAGTGGAACGACATCGATTGTTTCTCCTATTCCTAATCTGTATAGGGATTGGCTTTTGTAGTGACCACTTGCTAGTTCAGAGAAAAGGTGATTTTGAACGTGCTTAGTCTTCTTTTTTGTGTCTCTTTAAAGTTATATTCTTCGATAACTGTTAAAGTTTAGTTAATATTTTTGGGCTTACAATCAACTAAATATTTTGAATAATATTTCATTTTATTTCATTTTTATTTCATTTTCACAATTCAATAAAATACAGTAGAAAGACAAAATAATACCGAATGGCACATCACGGGCCGGCCCTAAATAAGAGCTGCAATTAACGGGCCCAGGCCAAGAGTCTAATATTTAAAGCTGGCCGGCCCTCACCAAATAAGGCCCGTGCAGACCTCTGGCGGGCTTTGTCTTGAAACTTCTTCATTCATCTGTGCACATTGCTCTTGTCAATGGTGTCATCTCCGTAAACATTTTGTAGCCTTCTGTGGATGTCGGACAGCCTGCACACTTCCTCCATCAAGAACTCAAAGACGGCACGCTGCTTCTGCTTGGAATCCATTATTTACCTGCAATGAAGAAGAAGGGTTACAATAGAAGGAGAGTTACTCTACCAACATGTGCATGAATGACCTCTGCAAGTTAATAAAAAAGTTATGCCCACTTTTGCATTTTTTTCGGTACAACCCTCGTATTTACCTGCAATGAAGAAGAAGGGTTACTACAGAGTCAGTCTGCCAACATGTGCAATTTGAACGACCTCTGTCAGTTAATAAAAAAAGTTATGTCCACTTTTGCATTGCTTTCGGTTCAGCCCTCGTATTTACCTACAATGAAGAAGAAGGGTTACTATAGAGGAAGAGTTACTCTCCCAACATGTGCTATTTGAACGACCTCTGACAGTTAATAACACAGTTATGCCTACTTTTGCATTACTTTCGGTACAACCTTCGTATCTACCTGCAATGAAGAAGAAGGTTGCCATAGAGGAAGAGTTACTCTACCGACATGTACAATTTGAACGACCTCTGCCAGTTAATAAAAAAGTTATGCCCACTTTTGCATTACTTTCGGTACAACCCTCGTATTTACCTGCAATGAAGAAGAAGGGTTACTACAGAGTTAGTCTACCAACATGTGCAATTTGAACGACCCCTGCCAGTTAATAAAAAAGTTATGCCCACTTTTGCATTACTTTCGGTACAACCCTCGTATTTACCTGCAATGAAGAAGAAGGGTTACTACAGAGTTAGTCTACCAACATGTGCAATTTGAACGACCCCTGCCAGTTAATAAAAAAGTTATGCCCACTTTTGCATTACTTTCGGTACAACCCTAGTATTTACCTGCAATGAAGAAGAAGGGTTACTACAGAGTTAGTCTACCAACATGTGCAATTTGAACGACCCCTGCCAGTTAATAAAAAAGTTATGCCAACTTTTGTATTACTTTCGGCACAACCCTCGTATTTACCTTCAATGAGGAAGGGTTACTATAGAGGAATAGTTACTTTACAAACATGCGCAATTTGAACGACCTCTGTCAGTTAATAAAAAAAGTTATGTCCACTTTGCATCACTTTCGGTACAACCCTCGTAGTTCCAACCACCTAAACTACACGGACGGAATATATAGCTGCATATTTGTCGCCTTGGCACCTGCTTTACCTCTGCAGTACGTCACACCCTATAAAAGTGCATTTTTAAAAACCACTGAAACCTCTAAATTGGTTGCGTAAATAAATATGATGCTGATGTTGTTAATGGAAATTCCCTCGTAAAACAGCAAGAATGACGGTTGAATGGATATTTCAAAATTAAATATACCAAGCATAATTTCTGTAATTGGTAATTCCGGAAAACAAAGGACATTAATTATCCATTGTACTACGATTCAGAACAAAACAGAAAATAGGAACAAAGAAAACAAAAGGAATAGGGAAACTGCTTTCGTTTTATTAGAAAGGAAAACATATTCAGAAGCGCATGTGAACCCGTACAAGGAAGTGTGTTGTTGCTTTCTTACAAAGAAACTCAATTCTGACTTTTCCGTATCCATTAAAATCATGTTTTCTCCCGGAAACTTTTTGTAAGATAAATTCTAACGTACATACGCTGGGGAAGATCATTTTTATTCGGCACTTGTTCAAAATGTAATTTTGGATTTTAAATAGTTATCTGCGTACCATAGAATGCAATCTGAAACAAAGGAATATTTCATGTGAGAAACCTAATAGTTACTTACATACCCTGGTTTTACAAGTTTTAAAGTAAAAACCTAGGACAATTTCGTTCTTTCGTACGTTCGTTTGCATAAAATAAAAAGAAGAAAGCACCCAAAAGAGCATGAATGAACAGAAAAATACATCAAAATTTTATACTTAGAGTTCCTTATGACGAAGTAAGTTTCTTTTATTCACTGCGGGCATCGAACCCAGGTCCCCTCACTCTGGAGCAAGTCGCTCTCCCAACTGAGCTACGCGGACACATGCACTCGCTGCTAACTGCCTTTATCTCATGCGCGTCCTGCAGTGCAGGCACGTCACATTTCCCCACCCCCGAAAGAGGGCCGGGGTCATGGCCCACGGGTCAGCTGGGACCATGTGTCGCTGTAGGCAGTCATCCGCTGAAGAACGTGCATTTGAGAAATCCCAGTCAATTTGGTGCGTGGAACGTAACGTCACACACATTTATTTTTCGAAACGCTGAAGAAGGGATTCTCTTATTTTTTCCTGTCTCGCGGCGTGAAAAGAACATCACACCACTGCGAGAACTTTAACGGCCAGGTCATTCTTGAAGTTCGGGCGCCAATATAACGAAGTAAATTTCTCCATCATCTTTGTCCCCGCCGGAGCATCGAAACCGGATCCTCTCACTCCGGAGTAAGTCGCTCTCCCAACTGAGCTGCGCGGACATATGCTCCTCTCTGCTATCTGCCTTTATCTCATGTGCCTCCTGCGGTGCAGGCACGCCACATCCTCCTAAATTCACCATTTTCACTTTTTCTTGCCTTCCTTATAAAACTGCAGCGCTCATTCAATTCTTATCCATTAAGTACAATAATACCCCGCAGTGCTGAGATGCTTTTGCTAAATATTCAAGTCGTAATTGTTTTCTGTAAACCCTTTTGCAAACACAACAAGCAGCTTACGTTTCCGAAATGTTATTCTTTGGTTTACAGTTAAGAGTGTTTTAAAAAGATATTTTTCGAAACTATACTGTATTTACAGAGTGCCCACGAAGTCTTTCCCGCATTACAAAAATCAATATAAAAAACCTATGTAAGTAAAAATAAAATGGTTGGCAACATAATATATCAGCACTCATGAAGTTTTTTTTTTTATGTTCTTTATGTGAGCGCTACTGCTGAGCAAAAGGAGCGTTTCATCGATAATGGCTTCCATGCAAGAAAAAGCGGCGTGCGTGTTGTGGTTCCATGAGACCAAATCGGCGGTTACTTTCAAGCTTCATTTCAGAAAAGAGTACAGACGATCACCACCTGCCAAAAAAGCATAAAAGCTTGGTATGAAAAGTTTAAAGCGACGGGAAGTGTTGGCGATCTCCCCACGCGGGCCGACCACCGGTTACACAAGAGACAGCTGCAGCTGTTCAGGTGACATTTCTGTGAAGCCCGTGGAAATTCATTCGTCGTGCTTCACTCGAAACTGGGATTCCCCGTGCCACGGTTCACAAAATTTCACACAAACGTCTTCATCTGTACGCTTGTGAGGTACAGATCATTCAAACTCTTCAGCTTGATGACTGGCCTCGCCGTGCTACATTTGCGACGGAGATGTTGCAGCGCATATGCTCATGATAGTGATCATCTGCACCGTGTCTGTTTCTCAGATGAAGCCACATCCACATCTCTGGTACAGTAAATAGGCACAATGTGCGAATCTGGGGATGAGAAAATCCCCATTATGTCATCGAACAATACAGGGCTAACCCGAAAGTGAACGTATGGTGCAGCCTGATGCATGACAGAATTATCGGGCCCTTTTTTTTTACAGAGCCCAAAGTAACATGTATCGTGTACCTGCAAATGCTGGAACTTTTTGTAGCACCTCAGTTGCATGCACTCCAACCTTCGGATATTTTCCAACAAGACGGTGCCCCACCACATTGGTCAACAATGGTTCGTGAGTTCCTGAATGCTACATTTCCGGACAGATGGATTGGCCGCGACGGTCCCATGACATGACCACCTCGATCGCCGGACATAACCCCTCTAGACTTTTTCCTGTGGGGTTATGTGAAAGACCAAGTTTACTCTAGCAATGTGCCGGATGTCGAGACATTGAAGAGCAGAATAACGGACGCCTCTGGTTCAGTCTCTGCTGAGATGTTAAACAAACATGGCGTGAAATCGAATATCGCTTAGATGTCCTCCGGACTACAAATGGCGCCCATGTGGAGGTGTACTGACACTGGAAAAAAAAACTTTACTTGTGCACCATGATTCTCGTGCATTCTCTTTCTTGTACCTGTAATACATTTTTTATATTAATTTTTGTAATGTGGGAAAGACTTTATGGACACCCTGTATTACGAATAGCAGCCTCAAGCAGATGAGATTCATGTTAAGGATCTTCCTATTCCAACCAGGGCGGTATCCACGGTAGGGCGCCTGACCTGAGTTTTCTTTTGCCCGTTCTAGTGACTCACTGTAAGATTCGTTAGCTCCCAGGTCATAAAAACTAATTGTAAATATGTATGCCTCAATACATTCCCACGTGGAATTTGGATTCCCCGTGCCACGGTTCGCGCCATTTTTGGGCAGAGCTGACGATATCGGCATGTTTAAGGCTGTTGCTCTCAGATACACGCGATTAGCTGCATTACAATCGGCTTAGTACATAAGTATTTGAAGTGTATTGCACCTGTCTTGTGTAGCAACGGGATTATCTCCACGGCGCATTAATGAATGAAACACAAGCTTAAGGGTGTGTTCAGGTAGTCCCACGTAGGTGAGTATTTTCTGAGAAATCCGATTAAGGGGGCATGGGAGATTTTCTGAAGTTTTAAGAGAGAGAACACTTTGAAATTTGAAGCGAGAGAGACGGGACCTTAGTTTTGGAGAGACAGGTTGGGTCTTGTTATTGGAGTCAGAGACGATATATTTCCAGAAAGCGATTGGTATTGTGTCGCGTTGCTGCAGCGGCGGTGTACAGGAAACACGAAGTTTGGATCTAGTGTCGATAGCACGTACGGAGACCAAGTCAATGAAGCATTCTATTAACCTACACTTTGAAAAGTCCCGAGCAACATAGTTTTAGAAAATTAAACTGGCTGTTTTTGTTATTACTAATATTCCGGTATAGTTTTCTTTTCAAGCATTGATTATTTTGAGAAACGAACCAACAAAATTATGTGACGGCTCTCTCTGGATCGCTCTATGTTGAGAAAGAGCTAAAAATGAGCGAGGGTCGTTACATTCACATTACAGAGAGAGTTAGAGAGATTTATGTAGAGTATTTTAAGAAGACAGTGTCTAACCACAGGTCTTAAACAACACTTAGAAGTAGGAAGCTACGAGATTTGAGCTAGAGTGCCTGACAAGAAAGTCACACGGAAACGAGGTACAAAGGGGTATGAAGACACCCTTATTTGTAATCGGTGAGCCAGTACCCAGGGTCCGACAGCTTAACGTGCCCATCCGACCCACGGCGGATATTTAGTGATTCGAGTATTCGTACTTACCTGGGATCGATCCTGAGACTCTTCCGTGGCAGTTAGGAACGTAATTACGCTATAGTCCAGTGCCGGATTTCTTCTATATCTTTTTCTCGACCTCAGTCATAAGTTGCACATTCCAACTTCTCTGTCTGGCTACGGGCCTGATGTTCTCCGTAGGATTAACTGAATCTGCTGAAAATTACCTGTTTTGCCCATGTCGGTCTTACAAACATTAACATAATTACCTCTTGAGTGGCCCCCACCGAAAGTAGAATTCTGAAACCCTCTAACCTCACACCCATCTTTTACATTCAGTCCCAGCCACTCAATATACGTCACACAACCCTGCTAAATGTTCAACTCACTCAAGTTTCTCCGTTGCTCTTCCGGGTAACATAGTAGCATACACAGATCAGCTAAAACATTAAAAGCACCTCTACGTTGTGCATATAAGCGCGCGTGCAGCCAATTGGCGTCACGTGGTAAGGTCGCAAATGATATGTATAATACCTGGGTCGGAGCTCTCTCAGTCAGTATTTCGTTTCGTCTCAACATGGGAAAAGCAAAGGATTTATCTGATTTCGACAAAAGACAGATCGTTATGGCAAGACGCCTTGGTAAGAACTTCTCCGAAACAGCGACGCTGGTAGGCTGCTCATGCTATGCAGTAATTAGTATCTATCAAAGATGGTCCGTAACAGGTGACCCTTCGTCGACAAAGCGTGGGCATGCCACCCCTCGTTGATGCTGGAGGTAAGCGCATGCTATCTCGCCTTGTCCGCAGTAACAGGACGGTTACTGGGGTGGACATTACCTATAATTTTAATTGTGGTGAAGGGCCCAATGTGTCAGAACACACAGTTCATCGTACGCTCTTGGACATGGGTCTCCGCAGCCGCAGACCTATTTGTGTGTCTATGCTCGCAGCCGTTAACCATCGTCAATGGTTGCAGTGGGCATGTAATCATAGACATTGGACCATAGAAGATTGGAAGAGGGTCTCATGGTCAGATAAATCCAGTTTTATGTTACACCATGTCAACAGATGAGCTCGTGTTCGACATTTACCCAAGGAAGTCTTCTCACCTGGATGCACTGTGGGACGGATCCATGCAGCTGGAGGGAGTGTGATGGTATGGGCAATATCTTCTTGGGGAACACTAGGACCCATTATCCTTGTAGAGCGAACTCTGACAGCTGTCACGTACCTGAACATCGTGGCTGACCAAGTACACCCCTTTATGGCGACTGTATTCCCTGGCAGAGATGGATTCTTTTAAAATACAATGCTTCATTGCACACTGCGAAAAAGTTTCAGGAATGGTTCCAAGAAAAATTCCATTTAATGCCATGGCCCCCAAATTCGCCCGACATGAATCCTGTCGAGCGTTTGTGGTATGAGTTGGAGAAACGGGTAAGAGCAGCATCGCCCCAGCCATGTAATTTACAGCAACTGTGTGATATTTTGTTACAGTCATGGTACCAAATATCAAGATATACCTACCAACATCTTTTTGAACCTATGCCGATGAGGCAACGAGGTACTGGCGGCTCTAGTGAAGTATCTGAATTGTTTAAATTCAGACACTTCATTAGAACTAAAATAATATAATAAAGACATCTTCAATCAGCCAACAAGGTGCATAGAACTTTTCCGCTTAAATTCCTTTACTTTGTTAAACTGCTCTAAGTATACATCGGAGTTAAATAGCACTCTGTTGAATAGCTTCCTTCATTGTTCCATAATCGTTGAACTGTTCAATAGACAACCTTCTAATTAAATGCTTTACACATTCTGCACATTGAAAAGAACAATTAGTAACATACCTTCGTTTTTCCTGGAATTTGACGAAGCATAAAGACACTTTCTAAAGAATTAAAACAAGTTAGTAAAATCATGCAATGCATTGATTATGATACGCTTTTCAACATACCAGATATCATTACTCAAGTTATGAGGATAATGATTTGCGGAACAAATCTCACTCTTGTGTCCTGACCTTTGACCCCATTTCGATGATATTCAACAGAACCGGTTCAGTATACTTCCGAAACAACATGGTAAAGTTTTGTTTCAATCGAAGCATTTTTATGCAAGTTATGACGCATAAGGGCAATAGAATGGATCATGCTCCTATGTCCTGATCTTTGACCCCATTTCGCCTATTTTCAATAGGGTTCGTCCTCTGGTAGCCCTCTACCACATACTAAAATTTCATCGAAATCGAACCATTTTTACGCGAGTTATCGTGCGGACAGGCAGACAGACGGACAAAGCTGGATCATATGCGCTTCTTCAACCTACGGTTGGAAAGCGTAAAAAATCTAACACCTCTTCTAATCTTTTAGAAGCTTTAAGCACTTCCTGGTGTATAATAAGATAGTTTCAGATAACTTTGTTTCTGATAAAAGTAGTTGTAACATAGCCAGATGGATGGCTCTGTCTCTGATTTACAGCAGTTTTTTACTTTTAATAATTCACTTTCCTTTTCAACTGTTAATCCAATTTTTCTTAATTCTAATTCTTTCTCAGTTCTCCCATGAGCTAACTGTAACCTTTTTTTTTTTCAAATTCTCGTCCTGCTTTCCTATCTTCTAATTCTTAATTTTAATTCTAATTCTCTTATACTTTTCTTTTGGTCTTTATAATACACTTGTGTGCAATACTTTAGGATGAGCCAGGTTTTGACCCGTAGCGTCGCACAGGAGTGGCTTAGATATATGAAAGTGAAACCATAGGAACTCCATTACTTACCGAAATCATAGAAACAATACCGACACAACTGCAGACGCTAAAGGATATACAGTGGAACTTCATTCAGAATTGGCTACGCAGCACTGGGAGCCATGATACAGATGCATCGCTGCAAATCTGGGTTTCACAAACTTGAAAACTGAAACAAAACAAAGCTTCAAAATTTCAGAGGGGTTACTACAACTTCATAAAGTCATAGACTCCATATTTCAGCTTTGAAACTTGATAGAATTGTCTTCGTATATACACTGAAGAGCAATTGAATTAGAGACAGCTGGCGTTATGCAAATGTGGCGCTGTGGGCGCCCCTGTAAACAGAAACGACATGACGTATGCAGCGATCCGACAATATAAGGAGTGAAGCAACAGGAATCAGTAAGAGTCGGACGCAGTATGGGTAAGACGAAGGATCTAAGCGCATTTGATCGTGGGCAAGTTGCTGGAGCCCGATGAATGAGTCACTCCATCTCGGAAGTCGTGCAGGCCCTGGAATTTTCACGAGCCACTGTGTCACGGGTGCACCGTGAGTACATCGAATCCGGTAAAACCATCCCTGAAAGGGCCAACTGCCGTGGACAACAGCGTGTGGATGAGCCGGGTCATCGTCGGCTAGCTCGCATTGTAACAGCGGATAGACGGGCCACAGTGCAAGAAATCACTCGGCAATTTAACGCTGGTGCACAAAAACGTGTAAGCCGCCACACCATCCAGAACCATTTCCTCGCTATGGGGTACAGAAGCCATCGTCCCACGAGGGTACCGCTGCTGACCGCGCATCACAGGGTGCAAAGATTAGGATGGGCACGGGAACATTGCCACTGGATCCTAGACATGTGGAAAAATGTTGCTTGGATTGATGAGTCGAGATTCACGTTGGTACATGCGGATGGCAGGATACGATTACGGCGCAAACCACATGAAGCGATGGATCCTTCTTTGCCAGCAGGGTACTCTTCAAGCTGGTGGGGGTGGCATTCTCGTCTGGGGACTGTTTACGTGACTGAAATGGGACCCCTGGTACGTGTGACATTCACAGATCAACGTTACCGGGATATCCTGGACGACCATTTGCTCCCGTTTGTGCGTCTTCAACATCCCACTGGGGACCTCATTCTGCAACAAGACAATGCACCGTGCCATCGCTCCCGAATTGTATACGAATGGTTGGATGAACACTCCACCGACGTGACCTCTCTTCCTTGGCCAGCTAGGTCACCTGACCTCAATCCCATCGAGCACATCTGGGATGCCATCCAGAGAGATGTTCGAGGCTCTGACCCCTCCATCAAATCTTCGTAAACTGTGGGAGCTTGTTCAGGGGTCGTGGATCCGTATGGCTTCCCCAAACCTCCGGTGTCTTGTCGAGTCCATGCCGAGACGAATCGCCGCCGTCATCAGGACGAAAGGTGGTGCTACACGTTACTAGACTGGCATCTCTAATTCAATTGCTCTTCAGTGTTTATACAATATATTGACAAAAGTCACCGGACACCTAGAAGTGGTCGTCCACGAGCAACCACGTCGGCGGACGACCGGTATATTGTCCTACAGGCGAGAAGAGACAGACGGCAGACAGCGGGAGAAATCGCAATGCACATGCAACAGACAACTGGATGTCCGTTATCACGTTTTACCGTGGCCAGGAGGCTGCACAAAGGTGGTCTATTTGCACGACGACCAGTACGGTGTGTGCCATTAACGCCTGCTCATCGGAGTCGGCGGTTTCTGTGGTGCCAGGAACACAAGAACTGGACACATCAGCAATGGGGTCGAGTTCTCTTTACGGATGAGAGCCGATTTAGTCTTGCGAGCGATTCTGGACGTATACACATCTGGAGAGAGCAGGGAACACGCAATCACACCTCCAACATCATCGAAAGGGACCGGTTTAGAGCTGGCGGAGTTATCGTTTGGGGTGGTATCATGCTTGGTAGCCGTACTGACCTCCACATCTTCCAAGGAGGTTCAGTCACTTGTGCCCGCTATTGTACCGAGGTTTTCCTGCCTCACGTGCGTCAGTTTAGAGGTGATGTGGGTCCTGAGTTCCTCTTCATTGACGACAACGCTACACCTCATCGTACAGTGGCTGTCGTAGAGCTGTTGGAGAGTGAAGATATTCAACGCATGGATTGGCCCGCAAGGTCCCCGGACCTAAATCCAATCGAACACGTGTGGGACCTTCTCGGGAGACGCTTGGCAGCACGTCACCAGCCGCCAGCAACGATTCCGCAGCTGCGATTGGCGCTACAAGAGGAATGGGCCGCGATGCCTCAACAGCTCCTTGACAACCTCGTCCTCAGCATGGACAGACGTTGTAAATCCTGCAACACAGTCAGGGGTGATCATATCTCCTACTAAACACTAGATTTTTCTTGGCAGCCGCCTGTCACATGGACGTTTCTGTCTTCTGTCCAGTTGTGCTCGAAGCTACCTTTTCAATAAAGTGCCTTTGTATCCTTTGGATTCCTTGTTTGGACGGTTTTGTTCACTTGTCCCATAGTCTTACATCTTGGGGATCTTATGGTATGATTTGAGTCGATGTGGAGCACTTCTGCACGACGTTACATTCGAACAACTGTCTCGTCCTTAATTTTTGCACGCTAGTTTATAACAACCCAACAATCTTTCCTTTCTCAAAGTCAGTTCTCTCCCTCCGTGACATTTTCACTGAACCTCACAGAGCGATATGATCGCGATCAACTGCAGGCTTGTTTTTATACCGTTTGTAGCCGTACAGCGCATCTTAACAACGCAGCGGATCCGTTCATTTGATTTTGAGGGGTGTCCGGTGACTTTTGTCAATATAGTGTATGTGGTTAATAGAAAATAAAGGAGTTAAAAAAGAAGGATCTGCGAACGCATTTTAAAGGCGGCTGTACCAAGACTCTGTACACTACACTGAAGTTCCAAAAGTCATGGGTAATCAGTACGCAAATTTTTAACTGGTGCTGTCGTCGTATAATGGCTTCGACGCACGCTAGAATTTTTATCAGTTGCGAGGTGTAATCTCGTGAGTCAGGTTGAACAACCGCTAGTAGGATTGTGGCAAGCCGACGTGAATTATCGGAGTTTGAACGAGGCATGGTAGTGGGAGCCAGACGGATGGGACATTCAATGTCCGATGTTCTGCGAACATTCAACATTCCTCGATCCACGGTGTCACGTGTGTACAGTGAATACCCCATGGAATGCACGGATGGGACATTCAATATCCGAAGTTCTGCGAACATTCAACATTCCTCGATCCACGGTGTCACGTGTGTACAGTGAATACCCCATGGAATGCACGGATGGGACATTCAATATCCGAAGTTCTGTGAACATTCGACATTCCCCGATCCACGGGATGGGACATTCAATGTCCGAAGTTCTGCGAACATTCAACATTCCTCGATCCACGGTGTCACGTGTGTACAGTGAATACCCCATGGAATGCATTACCACCAACCGTGGACAGCGCAATGGCCGACCACGGGTGCTGAATGGCCGTGACCAGTGGTGGCTGATCAGGACTGCCTATGCTAACATACAAACGACACTGGCTCAAATAACATCCACATTCAATGCAGGAGGTACCAGAAACATATCCATCAGGTCAGTGCAGCGTAATTTAGCGTCCATGGGGTATGGGAACAGAAAACCCACCAGAGTGTCTTTGTCAACACGACGACATCGGACACAGCGCCTCCCCTGGGCTCGTGAACACGGTAATTGGACCCTGGAAGACTGGCAACATGTGGCGTGATCCGATGAGTCACGCTACCAGTTGTTACGAGCTGATGGTAGGGTTCGGGTGTGGCGCAGACCACATGAATCCATGGACCCAAGCTGTCAGCAAGGCACTGTGCAAGCTGGTTGTGGTTCCATACATTTGTGGTGTGTCTTTGTGTGGCACGGTTTGGGTCGTCTGGTCCTCGTAAATACGTCATTAAACAGTAATTGCTTTGTCGCTTTGCTGGGTGACCGTTTGCAGCCCTTCATGGACTTCATGTACCTCAACAACGATGAGATTTTCCAGGCGGGCAATGCATCATGTCATCGGGCCCAAGTTGTCCAAAATTGTTTCGAGGAGCATTCTGGAGAGTTCTGAATGATGGTGTGGCCACCACGTTCGCCCCACATAAACCCAAAAGAGCACTTATGGGACGTGGTGGAAAGGTCCATTCGCACCCAAGATCCTGCACCTACAAATACCAGAGAACTGTGGGCGGCTGTTCACATAACATGGCTCAATATCTCTCCAGAAGTCTTCCGGACACTTGTAGAATCGATGGCGCGTCGAGTTGCTGCACTACGCCGGGCTAGAGGAGGTAGAGGTACTACACGATACTTAGTACGTTTCCCATGACTTTTGGCACTTAAGTGTATGTAACGTACTACGTAACATGACGTAGATGTATTAGTGAGGTGACGTATGAGTCAAATCAACAAAGTTAAAACGAGGAACCTTGCCGGCGTATTTCATTTGGGAGAAAAGCCACCTCCGGAGTCGGAAGACGTGGTCTCGGTCACCACACGCAGAAAGGTATTAAACTATATTGTAAATGAATCGCCTGATTTGAAAATATATGTATGATGATTCTTCTACACATCGCACGGAATTTATAGAAATTCCTTCTTCTATTGGAGTAATTGGGAAAAAAAAAAAACCCGGCGTGTTTGATACAACAGTTTCACTTACCCAGAACCTCAGAAGAATCCAAACTAAATTTCAAAGTATATGCCATCATGTTCAATAGTTTGAACCCATCTGTTTGCCAGTTGTTCAATTCCTGCACGGTACCAAGCCTTCGGTTTAGAGGAAAAGAACTATTGGAACTCGCGTTCGATATTATCCAAAATAATCAACTTCTTGCCACGCAGAAAATGCGCCATCGCCAGAAACCAGTGGTAGTCGGAAGGAACAAATCGGGGCTGTATCCTGGATGAGGCAGCAGCTCGAATCCATGTAGTTTTTGAAGTTTAACTTGCGTCCGATTAGCGGTATGAGATTTTGCGCTGTCTTGTAGCAGAGCTAGCTTTCGGTTGACTAAGGCAGGATACTTCCGCTGAAGTTTGTCATACATCTTGTCCAGTTGCGAAGAATACAGTTCCGCATTGATAGACCCACCATTTGAAATGAGCTCAAAATGGATTCCACCAGACACACAGCATGAACTTTTTCTCGTTTGGGCGGTAGGTAAAGTTGGTTCACTTCTATTCAACCACTTTTGTGAAGCATTTGGATTACGCAGATATATTCACTTTTCATCCCGATTAACTATTCGTTTGATAAATCGAGTATCGCGTGGATTTCTGAGCAGTTCCTTGCATACCCCGACACGTTGTTGAGCTCGAACTGGGGTGAGCTCATGAGGCACCTCACAGCATCGTCTGTAAACCTTTCTGATCTTGTGCAAGTGATAAGCGATGGTAGATTCAGAAACTCCTAGTTCTCCTGACAATTTGCGAGTGTCCACAGCCGTAAACTTCTGGAACCATTAATACACGCGATTGACGTGGACTAGGAACATCAAACTGAAGTCATCGCTCTTTCCACGTTTATAAGTGAGTCACGGAAAAATTCTCATCGGCCACCACCGGGAATCGTACCCACGGTCTTCCAGTTACGCGCTGGACATGCTCCTCGAATTCTCCAGACTCACATACATTAGTCGTATATGAGTCTGGAGAATTCGAGGCCGCTGTGGTGCAGTGGTAGCATGTCCAGCGTGTAACTGGAAGACCTGGGTTCGATTCCCCGTGGCGGCCGATGAGCATTTTTCCGTGACTCACTTATAAACGTGGAAAGAGCGATGACTTCAGTTTGATGTTCTTGAACCATGTTGTGCGGTTCGAGTAACCGTCAGGTCTTCTCTTTCAACTTCGTTATTTTCTCGAATTGCTTCAGCAGCTTTAAGCCCCTGTTTCCAGTAACGTCGCAATAGAACCAATATTTCAAACTTTGTAGCCATTGAATTGACCGCGGTACAAGTTCAACGCATGGGTTCAGACACATGCTTCACGCTTCCTTTGATTTCTGTCTTCTGTAGCACAGGAAAGCTGTCCAGCAAAAAATATGCATATTTACATCGTGGAGCTGTCATATGCAAACACGCCATTTACCCCCGGACACCAAAATACAATGAGCTGGTCCTTCAAACATGCACTGTATGAAGTAAGTGGTGAGAATTCACGGAAAATTTCTGAAAATAACGTGCAGCAAAGTAGCCGGTTGGTGTCCGTCTTTTTTAGAAATTTCCGTTTTTAAAAGTGCCCGTTTATTTTAACTTCCGTGTTTTCACAGATTTTCCGTAGTCAGAAATTCCGTTTATTTCAGAAAACGTCCATTGCAGGTTTTTCCGTATTTAAACTAAAATTCCTCAAAATTGAAGACCCTGCATTTTTCAGCCCTTACCCCCATATACTCCTTCCGCTGCAATCAAGATCGAACCTGCGTCGTTTGGGTTGGTAACGCACGCCTTTAAACACTGAGCCACAAACGCTCGGAAATCCGACTCACGTACATCGTAAAACTAATTGCGCGATGATGAATTTTTTTTTTTTTTTGGTCATTAATGCCAAGTGATTTAGCCATTTTATTCTTTCAACAAATAGAAGTCATCGCTCTTTCCACGTTTTTAAGTGAGTCACGGATAAATTTATCATCGGCCGCCACCGGGAATCGAACCCGTTGGCGGCCGATGAGAAATTTTTCCGTGACTCACTTATAAACGTGGAAAGAGCGATGACTTCTATTTGATGTTCCTGGTCCACGCCAACTGTGTATTTATGATTCATTCGCCTTCTAGTTATTTGTTTAGTTGCTGCTGTTCATCTTCGGTGAATCCCCAGCATTGTGCGGGGCTCCAAAAAAGCAACCCTGCCATGTGGTTTGGCAGTTTGTCGTTTGTGAGTCTGGAGAATTTCGAGGCAGCTGTGGTGCAGTGGAAGCATATCCGGCGCGTAACTGGAAGACTCTGGGTTCGATTCCCGGTGGTGGCCGGTGAGAAATTTTTCCGTGACTCACTTATAAACGTGGAAAGAGCGATGACTTCTATTTGATGTTCCTGGTCCACGTCAACTGTGTATTTATTATTTTATTCTTTGTTGGAACTTATTATTTTTCTGGATAGGTTTGTAATATTTTTTTTCTGTAGGAGGATTTTTCTCAAATTAAGCATTTTTCATCGTGATTTTTCGAAGCAACAAAATGCTTTGCAACTTGATTTTTTTAAACTGACAGTGTCTTTTAGTTATCTTTAAAAAAGATGATATGTACTTTTTTATAGTATTATTTCACAAAAAATACCTGAACATAAAATTTACTCTCGATAGCTATAATAGCTTTTGTCTTAAGTTGTTCAAAGACTGATACATAGACATCGTATAATCATGGGTACAATAAATTTAAGGACCCGGTTTCTTACAGTAATACAATATATAATAAATAGCTGGTGCACAAAATAGGGGCGAGGTGAAGAAATATCCTGGGCCACAATAAACAAAATTCATGCGATATCAGATCCACAGTATCAGATCTCGCTATGGAAATACAAAATTCGAGAGACGATTGAAATTTAAAAGTTAATCAAACCTCAAGTATTTGACACCAATCGCTCCTATTACCGGTAATTTCTCGTCATACGGATACGGAAAAAGTGAGAACGGAGTTTTTTCGTTAATATAAGAAAGGAATTGCGGAAAGTTTTCTGAAAATTCAGAATTTTCCGTTAACACATCTCTAAAACGGTAATTTACCATCAATATAAGAAAGAAACAGCGGAAATCGTTCTGAAAAATCAGAATTTTCCGTTAACACGTCTTTAAAACGGTAACTTACCGTCAATATAAAAAAGGAATTACGGAAAGGTTTCTGAAAATTCAGAATTTTCCGTTAACACGTCTCTAAAACGGTAATTTATCGTCAATATAAGAAAGGAATTACGGAAAGGTTTCTGAAAATTCAGATTTTTCCAGCGGTACGAAAAATCCCCGAAATTCATGTTTCTTTCTGTCATTTCACGGAAAAGATTGTATCAGAAATATTCTTCGTTAATTCACGAAAGAAATCACAGAAAGTGGCTCGTGAATTTCAGATTTTTTTTACAATATGGTTGTCGGCTGACCCGAAAACCTGCGATTTCATGCCCCCACCTTTCTCAAGGAAAGGAATGATGTAACGTACTACTGCGGTGACGTATGGGCCAAATCGGCAAAGTTGAAGGGAGAGGCCTTGTCGTCGTAGTTCAGTTGGAAGAACAGCAGCATAGGAAGACGTGGACTTCAATTCCACCTCAGACAGAAAGGTTTTACGCTACAACTGTGTATCGGTGCATCGAAATGATAGATTGCTGAAACTTTGCTCTTAGGTTAACGTATTCAACAAAAGACAGGAATTAATTTGATAATTTTTTTCAAATTTATTTTCAGTTCAAATTTAATGTAAGCGATAAAATCTTCAGACTTTGCTGATGATTGATTTTCGGTTAATGTAGCAGATTACTGTCTTATTAGAAAACACAGAAAATGCTACGTTCCAAGCTTCGCTAAACGCCCGAGATCTGAAAAGTTATACTCCGGGTGCTAAAAACTTTAAATCTAGTAGTTACTGGGTTCACGAAGTAATAAAATCTGAATGGATTCATTAAATTTAAAAATTTCAAAACTTAGAAGTCGTTACACTCTAAGAAACCTGAACTCCGCTTTTCGACTGCGACAAATGTTTCAGAGAAAATGTTTCCGAAGAATTTAAAAGACGCTTCGGATAGCGAAATCACGCTTCATTATTTTGAAGAATGCGACATTAATGATTTGTTCTAATCATTAACTGCTCAAGAGTTCTCTGGTTTCCCAGAATGCGGTGAGAATTTACGTGCGCAGAGAACAAACACGTGAGGAAACAATAACAAGCTATGAAACAAAATTCTGTTTCGAGAATGAATACGAAGACGGGAATTTTGATGCTGCTTCATTTTCATGGGATAATATACATGGTGATTTAAAAAGGATTTCACAACTTTGAAAGCGTATAGAAATTTATTCAGCATACTTACAGAATTGTTTGAGGCGTTAATCTGTAGCAAAGCACATCAAGTTTTATCCCGCATAGTCGTTTTTGGCTCGATGTGACTGCCATTGGTGATACGGCAGACATTCCACCTAAAGGTACACTGCTGCTCATAATTATAAGGACAGTCGTATTTTGCAGATAAGTACACAGGAATCGCACATAGACGCATTATGCACATGACTTGCAATACCGAACCTACATGAGTTCCAAACGGGAGATTTGGAACCTCAGACAACTTTTATAAAAGTAGCAAAATAACTTTTACGTTTTTTTAAGGTGCCCATAAATATAAGGACACGAAAAGAAGTTCCAAGAAAAACGAATAAACGTTCATGACGTGCATGTGTTATTCAAATAAGAGTAATGTCTGCGCAGGTGAACGTGTTCTCGAAGACACTGCGTATGTCGTTTTGTGTAATAACAGAATGCGTCGTGGAAAAGAGTTAACTGCAGTAGAGGTTCGAAAGATATGGAAACTTCGCAGTGAGCGAAAATCATATCGTGAGATGCCGCCCCGGTGGCGCAGTGGTCTAAGCGATGGCCTCTGATCATTCGTCCGAAAGCTCCCTTCCCTGGAACCAGTGGCCCTAAATTAGCGACGGGTGACTGCTTATAGCCCATTGAGTTGCTCACGGTGGTCGTTAAACCTACAACCAAAAAAAAAAAAAAATCATTCGTCCGAAAGAGGTCCGGGTTCGAATCCCGGTGAGGCATGGATGTTGTGTTTGTCTTACGGCACTGGCTCTCTCTCTTCCCTGGAACCAGTGACCCTAACTTAGGGACGGGCGACTGCTTATAGCCCATTAAGTTGCTCACGGTGGTCGTTAAACCTCCAATCAAAAAAACAAAAAAAAATCATATCGTGAGATAGCTGTTGAAATTAAAAAGTCAAAAGGTGCGGTAGAAAATGCAATGAAAAGAGGTATCAAGGTATCCGTTAAAAAGCGTTCATGTCGCAAACGAAAGCTGTCGTCAAGGGTTATTTGACGCATCATGACCATGGCAACCAGGAAAAAAATGTCTTGTAAAAAAATTGCTGGCTCTATACCCGTCAATGTTTCCCGTCAAACTGTGTCACATTGTGCTGCACAGCTCAACTGTCGCCAAATACTTGTAAACGAAAGCGAAACCCACCCTCAGCAGAAGTCATAAAGAGATGAGGAAAGCAGCTGTACTCCAGTGGAGGCAAAATAACATCAGGTGGGATACAATTATTTTTTCTGACAAAAAACGTTTTAATTTAGATGGCTCAGACGGCCTACATTATTACTGGCATGATCTTCGCAAAGAAAAAGATGTGACACTTATAACGAAGTGAATTACTCCGTCATTTTTATCCGCGCCAGGATCCGAACCCGGGTCCACTCATTCCGGAATAAGTTGCTCTACCAATTGAGCTACGCGGACATTTTATTCTGATTCCTATCTGCCTTTATGTCGTGTGCGTCCTTCTGGCAGGTACGTCACATCTCCTGGTACGTTACACACTGAGGCGACATCAAGGTGGTCCGTCGTTAATGTTTTGGGGTGGTGTTTCTGCTAATGGGAAGACCGATTTAGTCCTGATTCCGTCAAGTATGAATTTTAAACGATATATCCAAGTGTTAGAGCAAAAAGTGTTAGCATATTCGTGGCCTTTAGGTGGTGTTCTTTCAGTAGGACAATGCCCCATCGCACACATCGAGAGTTTGTAAACAATGGTTTTTGGAAAATAACATCCGTGTTCTGAACTGGCCCCCCAATTCTCCAGACTCGAACATCATTGAAAATGTTTAGGGTGCAATGGCTAGATTGGTATATGCTAATGGCAGACAATTTTCCACTGTTCCTGAGTTAGAAAAGGAAGTCGTAGCAGCATGGGACAAGATCACTCCTCAGTATTTACGGAAATTCTTTGAAAGTATGCCTAACAGAATGGCTCAGTGTGTAGAGAAAAACTGTGACCATATCACGTATTAAAGGTAATAATATTGCAAAATTAATCATGTTTACACATGGAAGGGCAAGCTGTCCTTATAATTTTGGACCTGAGTCCAAATGGCATTTGCTTTGTTTCTTGTAATTATAATGAAAACAAATGCACAGTAATTTTTCTGCTATGTTGTGTCATCAATTACGTAAATATAAGGTTTTCCTGTTCCTGCAGTTATTTTGTATATTGTGCATCACCAGTATTTATGGTGTCCTTATACTGCCCTTATAATTATGAGCAGCAGTGTATTTCTTTTTAAACAAGAATAGCATATCTGTTGTCACTTCTACAACTGCGGCTGTGATTCGTGTTTGGAGTTCAGCGTGATTGGCAGGTAATCTTGGAACAAAAACTCGACCTTTAAGGAAACCCCACAGGAAAACATGGAGAGATGTCAAGTCGGGAGAATGAGACGGTCATGCTATCGGCCCTGCTTGGGCAATTCACCGGCCTGGGAAACGTTTACTGAGAGAATTCCGGACATCTGCCCAGTAGTGAGGTGGTGCGTCGTCTTGCTGAAAGTGAATGCGTCCTTCTTGGCCATCATTGTCCAACTGTGGAATGAGATAATTTTCGTGCACATCTGGATACACGATACCTTTTATGGTTTCCTCATGAAAAAACAAGGGGGCCTTAAACCCTATATCTGCTGAATGCACAAAACACATTCACCTTTGGACTGTCATGAACTTGTTCTAGATATTCTCGTGGATTTTTGGCATCCTAAATCCTACAATTGTGGGGGTTAACCTTACCACTAACATGAAATGTCGACTCATTATTAAAGATTACGTAGTCCAGAAATGTCTCGTCTTCCTCTATCTGGTGCAACATTTTACACAAAATTCCTGACGAGCCTCACAATCTGCGCTACTACTTTCTTGAACCATAGTACAGGGGATGAGTCCAAAGTTTTGCAATATTTGCATAAACGCATGTTCTGCGGCGGGTATGTTACGTGTTTAAACTAGTTCAAGTCGCGCACTGCAGTCAGCCGAAAGGGATATAAAGTGGTAGTCGTTGGTGTGAATAGCATTGCATGTCGTCGTTCTGTCTGTGCTTGGGACGCCTAAAAGATGAACAGCCACAACCGGCTAATTAGGGAACTTTTGCTTTACGAGTTTGAACTCGGTCATAAGGCTGCTCAAGCAACACGAAGCATTTGTCATGCGGAAGGGGAAGGCTCCGTCGACCACAGCACCGAAACCAGATGATTCAAGCAAATTTCGCTCAGGTGTCAGAAACCTTGACCATCAGCCAAGGTCAGGTAGGCCGCGAACCGTGGATTCGCAGGCCGTGCGTCATACTGTAGAGGCAAATCCGACAACCAACACTCGGAGATTATCAGGTGAGCTGGGAATATCACAGACCACCGTGGATCGTCGCCTTCAGGACCTCGGCAAGGTGTACAGGAGCTGCCGCATTTTCCCTCACGAACTGACGCCAGCAGAAGCAAACCGCTGAGTGGAAGTGTGCACGAAACTTCTAGAAAACCAGCGCGATGTACGTTTCATCAAGAGAACTGTTACGTGCGATGAAAAGTGGATCTATTTCTGTAATCCGAACACACAACGGCAGTGGTTGAGCCCTGGCCAGCTTCCTGAACCTGTTACCAAATGTGGGCGCTTCGAGCACAAGGTGATGCTCTGCGTCTGGTGGAATTTCTGGGGGATAATCCATTACGAATTTGTTCCAGACGATCGGATCATCAATACCAACCTCTACTTTGAACAGCTGGAGCGGATGTATGCCGTTTTGGAGGAGAAGTACCCGGCACTGGTGAGCAGAAAGCGCGCTCTCCTACACGCTCGACTTCATACCGCGCAAACGACCCGGGCAAAACTCAAGGAACTTGAGGGCATCGAACTGATGCCACACCCAGCATATAGTCCAGACCTCACTCCGTCGTTTTATTACTTGTCCCGGTCCATGGCCCACTTCCTTCGCGGGCGGCACTTCAACAACTAGGAAGAGGTGTCAGCTGGGGTGAAGGAGTTTTTCCCCTCGAAGGACAAGAACTGGTACCGCCGCGGAATCGAAGAACTGGCAGACAGATGGCTGAAGACGGTGCAACACGATGACCTATACCTTGAATGCTAGTATGATTTCGTCGTAAAGGTACGTATGAAGACATAAAGTGATCCAAATATTGCAAAACTTTCGACTCACCCTCTGTAGAATCGAAGAACTGGCAGGCAGATGGCTAAAGACGGTGCAACACGATGGCCTATACTTTGAATGCTAGTCAGCTTTCGTCGTAAAGGCACGTATGAAGACATAAAGTGATCCAAATATTGCAAAACTTTCGACTCCCCCTCTGTAGAATCGAAGAACTGGCAGACAGATGGCTAAAGACGGTGCAACACGATGGCCTATACTTTGAATGCTAGTCAGCTTTCGTCGTAAAGGTATGTATGAAGACATAAAGTGATCCAAATATTGCAAAACTTTCGACTCGCCCTCTGCAAACCCGTAAGGTTTTAAGGGCAATCGTTTTCGTAACACTGGTCAAACGTTTGTGAAATACCCACTTCACGAGACGCACGTCGCGTTGATTTCGTGGGACTACGAACGAAGCTGTCCTCACTTGTTCCACGAGAGCAGCAGAAACGCGCGAGTGACCAGGGAATTTCTCATGGCGAACAGAACAACCAGTCTCAACAAGATTCTTATGCCAAGAGCAAATTGTAGGTCTAGTGGGAGGATTCCTACGTTACCGGGTGCGAAATTTCCGTTGAACAGTTGTCTCAGATTTTGTTTCTTCAAACCAAAACAAACAGCGAATAAGCTCCGCACCTGTCGAAGCAGCCATTTTGAAGTGCATGCTGCTAACGGTCCCGGTTATGGAATTTGATGCTATGGCACTACGTGAGGTACAACTGGATGTGTTTTGCTACAGATTAATGACTCCAAAAATTTTGTGAGTATTCTGAATTAATTTCTATACGCTTTCAAAGTTTTAAAGTCCTTTTTGAATCCCCCTGTAGGCATCTGAATCTTATTCGAAGACAATTTCAAGCTAAAACTATAAATGATGAATTATATCAAAGGAAGCGGAGAGGTGCAAATGGTGTAGATCGAAAAACTTTGCAAAGCAGGTATGCGCCTGGTCATGAAGTGTATTTCATGAGTAAGATTGCTAATTAACTATCGTCATCATCATCAACCTTTATAAAGCCACTGCTGGATGAAGGTCTCCCCAAGTTTCTGCCACAACTTACTGTCTGTCTTGAGCCAGTCTCCTTCATGTTATTTCATCACGCTTTCGAATTTTATCCACCCATCACCCACGTAGTATTCTTCTGGATTTTTTTCTTGTCCCTTGGTATCCAGTCTAATATTTCAGTTGCCCATCGATGGTCTGTTCTTCTAGCAATATATCCAGCCCATTGCTATTTCAGGGATTTAACTATGATCATGGTGTCATCATCTCTTGTCATTTATTGATCCACAAGTTCCTCTTCTTATCTTTCCTGGCATCTCTCCATGACCATGGACGCCTATATAAAGGGGGAAAAAGGGGGGCATCTGTCCTTCCCTGGAAATTGGACCATGCCCTTTATGTTCTTGGAGGGTACTACAGAGATTTTTGTTATAACACTAACTCTAATTGTTAATTTTTCTGTAGAACTTCTGGATGCATGTGTATGTAGTAAAAATTGAGAAAACGTTGGGAATTTTCAGTAGAAAAAGCGGAAATTTCCAGTAGAAAGTAATTTCTTATTGAATCATGAATGCAATACGGGATTACGCCATATAATACAAATTTTGAAGATGACAATCCGTTTTTTGGTGTAAATAGGACAAGGATGGTAAGTCAGATAATATCCGAAAACTTGAAAATTTCGTAGTCCTGGAGCGAAAAACGAATCCGCGTCTCCCAGATAGCGCCCGGGTATGCTAACCACTACACCACCCAGAACGACCAAGTCTCAAGTTTCCGACTAATATGAATATAACCATCACAGGATTCGCTAGTCGAAGCAACCGGCATTCATGTTTAGCGAATCCGGAGGTTAAGAATCCAGACCCGTGATTGCCCGGAGGAGCAGATAAATCATAAATGAAATACGGGATTACACCGTATAATACAAATTTTGAAGATGACAATCCGTTTTCTGATGCACATATGACAAGGATGGTAAGTCAGATAATATCCGAAAACTTGAAAATTTCGTCGTCCTGGAGCGGGAATCGAAACCGCGTCTCCCAGATAGCGCCCGGGTATGCTAACCACTACACCACCCAGAACGACCGATATTATCTGACTCACCATCCTTGTCATATTTACACCAAAAAACGGATTGTCATCTTCAAAATTTGTATTACATGGTGTAATCCCGTATTTCATTCCTGATTTATCTGCTCCTCCGGGCAATCACGGGTCTGGATTCTTAACCTTCAGATTCGCTAAACATGATTGTCGGTTACTTCGACTGGCGAATCCTGTGATGGTTATATTCAAATTAATCGGAAACTTGAGACTTGGTCGTTCTGGGTAGTGTAGTGGTTAGCATACCCGGGCGCTATCAGGAAGAATTTTTGAAAATCGGACTTTCAGAAGCAGAGATATCGGGGAAAACGCAATCTTTCTTTACGCCCCTAGCGGGAAAACTATGCATTACTTGTAAAAGAAACTGTGCCTAAAATAGTCTTCGTTATAAATGGCATCGAAAGGAAGAAGGAATTTTTTCAATCGGATATTTAGAAGCAAATATATGGAATAAAATGTATTTTGAATTCGATATCAACTGCATTTACGCCCTTTAGCGGCGAAGTTGTGCATCGATAAAAACAAACAAACAAACAAGCAAAAAACGGAATGAAAGGAATATCATTCTCACATTTAAAGCTTCCTAATGCAAAAATAATTTTTCAAATCGGACTAATAGTTGCTTAGATATGGTGTCTACCGACGGACGGACAAACCGATAACATAAGCACGATCTTTTTTACCAAACACGTGGTATAACGCACTGTTAAAAATTGGTACTTAGAAATAAGCAAAATTTACTAGTTTTAGAGTACATTCTGGGCTTATAATAGCTCCGAGTACTTGTGTCTCATTTTCGAGAAAGACACGTACACATTTTTGAGTACACACAGGGCATCAATTGTGAGTATATCTGGTATTTCTAATTGGAAACTCATTTTTGAGTACATATGTACTCATGTACTAAAAAAATACTCTGTACTCATTTTTATACTATTATTATTTATTATTTGTACTATGTACTCATTTTTGAGTACATATATTTGAAATATATGTACTCAAAAAAATCCATATATTTCAAATATGTGTGATCTAACTTCATTCAGTTTCTGAGCCCTTTCGGGCAGGGTACAGAAACTGAAGGAAGTTAGAGAGAATCTAGCGATTCTGACAGGAAGTGTGTGAGAGATAGCACACTAGATGGCGCCACCATACGATTTTGGACATAGAAAGCAGAGGGGAAATCATAGGAACTTTAACCAGGGGATTCCTACCCGGGGGTCGTCACTTAACGTGCTCGTCCGATATTCAGCGATTATTAGAAATTCACACTACCAGGCTAGGTTTGAACCCAGAGACCCTCCATCAGTATTCTGAATCTCTAACCACTAAGCCATCTGCTGCTCGATTTCAAATTTGGAATACGTGTGCTTCATGCATACTCATTGATACGTAGAATCAACTGAAAGTATATTATTCGACGGCACATCTGGGATAATAAATATACTCGCATACTTGCCAACTTTGGAAAATGTGCATCAGTAAAACTTTTGCGCGAACGCCATTTACCACAAAACAAAACATAATTATATTAATAAATATGCAGTAAAAATCTCTGCATATGCCACAATAACTAAACTAGTATTATCTGTGTTTAAAATAATAATTTGAAAAACCATAAAGTAAAATCTTAATTTTGCTCAATGTTAGCCTCGCAAACCTGTAATGTTTCAATACTAAATTAAAATTTGTATTTGCTGATATCTTTGTTTCCCTTCCCATTTCTTTATCGTCATTTTTTTAATGCCCTTGGATGACAATTTTATCCATCATGAATGCATGACAGCTTTCACTATTTTAGATAAAAGATGAATAGTGTAATTTTGAAAATATAAATGGTTTTGATCACCATGCATCAATATTTAAAAAAAATTCAGCTTCATCACTTTCGGTTTTCGGGAAGGGGGGGGGGGGTATTATTTAAGAATACAGGATACATGTTCTGATCATCGTTGGGGGGGGGGATTGCAGCTACGGGGAAATCTTTGCTATGCCCGATTTCCGTTTTCGGACATTTCCCCCATTTTCAAGTTGAAATACAATTTTTTATGAAATAAAATGATATTTGACAACAATACTAGGCAGAGAAAACATCACGTGAAAATAAAAATACGATTACGGGAGAAATCTTCACTGCGTCTAACTTCCGTTTTCAAAAGTTTTGAAAGACGAAACTTCCTCTTTCGAAAGTTTAGAAAGTTTCAGGCGGAAAACATCCTCCACCACTACTAATTACCCCAAAATTTCTGTTCAGTTATGCATCGATCTCGAGGATAACCCAAATTCTGACGGAAAAGGAGAAATTCCTCTAAGCCGTCGCACTCTCATGCTTGAAGATTACAGCGAAATTTTTTCGCCGTCGAATTTCCGTGTTTTTGGAAATTTGTCCTCCATTTTCATACTGAAATACCAATATTTATGGAATAAAATGATATATAACAACAGTACTGCACAAAGGCACCATCACAGGAAAAAGAAATTACGATTACAGAAAAAATCTTTATTTCGTTTACTTCCGTCTCTGAAAGATGAAATACCTTCCCGATGCGTATTTTTACGAACTGATAAAATTCTTTGATGCGTAGTTTTACGCGCCGAGGAAAATTCAAGATGCGTATTTTTACACGTTGAGAAAATTCTCGATGCGTATTTTTACGCGCAGAGAAAAATTCCCCACGCGTACTTTTACGCGTCGAGAAAAATTCCCGATGCGTATTTTTACGCGTCGAGAAAAATTCCCGATGCGTATTTTTACGCGTCGAGAAAAATTCCCGATGCGTATTTTTACGTTTTGGTAAAATTTCGATGCGTAAACCACTCTTCGATGCGTACTAGACGCATAATTACGCATTTTGGAGAACTCTGGTCGACACGTCACCTGAGCACTCCCGTGGAGAGAGAGCTACCGCACGACGTCACGAAGCGGAGCCATCGTTATACTTCATGGCTCCGCACGAAGCCGGCGAGTCAAAGATGACATCATCGCGTAACACAGCGTTCGTAAGGTCCGGTAGAAAATCTTAGTGGATGGTTGCAGGGGATTGAAATATTTCGATTGAGCAATCGAAATATTAAAAAAATCCGTAAAAAATGACTTCTATCCGTAAATCGGTAAAATTAAGCAGAAATCCGTAAAATTTGGCAAGTATGTACTCGTTGTCACATGCTGGCCAAACGGACCGCAAAATTTTAAGACAAATATACTGATGAAGCGACAATTATTTATGAGATTGACACAAATATAGTTAATGTAAAAACATACACAAAGATACTTTATGCATAATTAAATTACTTGTGATCAGTGACTTTGTTGTACTAATTATTTATGTGTGTCACTTTACACATTTATTAAACAATTTCTCTTGAAATCTATAATATCTAAAATGAAGTAATACGAGAATATATTTATTGACGCAGTTATATACGTATGGTTACTTATATTTGAGCATGTCATGTACTCGTTTACGATACGATTGTACTTAAAAAAAAACCCCGAGTAGTTTCCGGTTCTCATTTTTAAGTAGTTTTTTTTTTTTTTTTTTTTTGACAGTGCGGTAATAAAGAAACAATACTCGTGTTTTTTAATGCCATTATCCGTTTAACTTTTATATTAGCTAATTAAATTACCAAAAAATAACTTAAAAGTTTGTATGAAATTATAGGAAAATAAGAAAAGTATGCGAACATTTCGGAGAGTGATCCAAAAGTGTTACGATAACATCTGTCGAAGCTCATACATCGATGATTAAGAGACCAAGGTTAATAGACAACTAGGTTTGCTCATACGGGATGAGCTTTCCTGCACAGCATTCCCTCTTCTGACGTCGCCTGCCTTACAAGAGAAGCAGCGAACACGAGAGTTGTCTGCTGTCTATTTAATTGACATACAGGCAGTTTGTTGGTAGAAGCAATGCGTTCGCGTAATCACTTCGTATATTTAGTTCTGTAGTAAATGAATTCCTAATTATTTGTCTCCGAATTTGATTATCACTAAGTATCAACATGCTCTCAGAGAAAAATCTAAAGATTTCTTATGGAAACTTCTGTAAATAAACAAATGCTTTGGCGTTTCTCAGTTGGATTGGCACAGGGACCCGGTATCACTTGGTCCTTCGTTCTTCGTTATTGGCTGCGTATTTTTAAATATATTTGTATGTAATTTTAAATATATATTTTATGAATCATTGGAAATACTTTAATATGGCGGAGATATTTTTATCCCTTCCCAGTATTTTGGGAGATGTTTTCTCTGGTGTATTTTCATTTGCATCTTCAATATTTTTGGCCACCATATAAAGAAATCCTCGGGGCGCCATTGAACAAATGTGAGAAATAACAAATTTGAAAAAAAAAGAAAATAATTCCTTTCTTCATGTAGTTATATTCAGAAGCTTGAGTTTTCTAAAAAAAAATTCTTTCTCTTTCAGCTGCGAATTGATGTGCCTCATTCGAATCATACCACATGTTTTCATGAAAAGTTTCATGTCTCGGCTGAATTTTAGAGGATTTTTTTTTCATTGCCTCTGATACCTTTCTCGTAATAGTTTTCATTTTTTTTTTAATTTCATGTTCGCCGTGAATTGGGAGGAACATCCGCTGAATGCTTTTTTTGGCGGCAACCCCACTAGTTCACTTTTACATATCCCTTTCACAGTCGCCTTCAGCAAAATGTTTGGAGCAAATAGTAGCATTTTGGACAGTGGCGTACCGGAAAATCTCGGAGCGCCCCGCAAAAATTTCTTCTAGACCCTTTTGCGAAAGTCTATTAGCACTCAATTAGTTATTTTTTAAATTCCATATTATTAATTAGGTTATAGGCATTTTAATAATTAAAATTCCTTGGAACCTACAGGTGTTTTGCGTAAGACTAAAATTATTGCGCTTTACTGCGTGTAACACAAATCTGCACGTTAGAATTGAAACAATTGCCCTTGTTTTATACTAATAGAAAATACCACAAAACAGTTACGTAAAAGTTGAACATGTCATGCAAATTTTATTCTTATAGAGAACTAAGGCCAGACTCTTTGAAACGCTTCGCGATCAGGCCTACAAAACACGTAACTTCTGTGAGAGTGTCTAATGAAATTTTCCGAATTGCACGAAAATACAGAACATAAGTAAGCAAATAAATAAGTAACAATTAAATATCACGGCACCAAAAAAAAAAAAAGCATAAATTATTTACTTTTGAATATAAAAAACACATAATGTCACAATGTTTTACACTTAGTAAAAATTTTTCTCTTGACTCTGTTACAAAAAAAAAAGAAAAAAAAACGACACAGATCTCTGCATATATCGAAAGAACAACAACTTTTAATTCATTATATTCTCAAGTAGGCATGCAAAAAACTGTAATTCATAACACCTTATCCTCATTGATAAAACGTTTTCATTCATTGAACTGATATTCATTGGAACCTTTGCTATGGATATGAAATGGAGCACCAGGCCCTCTAAAATAACTGCTTTCCCGTCATCCAGTTTTTATAAATTTAAATGTTGGAAAAAACAACAACCAAAAATTGCTTTTCTTTTTAATACTTCTTTTAAAGCTGCCGCAAAAAAAAAAAAACCCTGGCTATTTCTTTATTCATGTAAAGTTTCCGCAAAAAACTATATTCTTTAAAGTGTTTTTGCTGAAGCCGTGACCCCCCCCCCCATCTCCATCTATATGCCCTTGATTCTGGATTTAAAAAAAGAAAAAAAGCATCACCTCGTTTACAACGTGATTTTCATAACCTGCAGAGCTTAGTCACTTTGGGGAATCTATGGTATGTAATTGGGATCCTTTGGTATATCTGTATCTATTCTTGCAGTCTGCAACAGTGCAGGAACTTGAAGAGATCTCGAAAGAATAAACGATTTGCAAACATACTGAGCTATTCCACTCACTATATACACACTAAAATTATTCTAGAAGCAGAAAAAAACAGCGCTTTGAACAAGAGTCAAATGACATTTGCGAATGCTTTGCCTTCGGTGTACTAAACTAGTTAGTTCGTATGACAGCTGACGTCATCAGACCACCTCCTCCGCACTCCCGCGAAGGGGAAACTTACAGGGGTCTTACTGGTTAGAGACCACAGAATTTTGGGGTGCGGTTTTATAACGAATTTGTTTTGACCAGGCGCGACTCTTACGTTGATGGAGCGCTTAGCCCGAAAATCGTGGTACATCTTCGGAAAAAAAGTCATCACGAAATTTTTTAAACAAATAGTAAGATGCGCAAAAATATAAAAAAAGTGTGCTGTCTTCCTCTCTCTCTTTAGCTAAAAATATGTCATGAGATATTTATTGGAAATTTTAAGAATCTACTTTTAATTGCATTGCTTTCCTGGTAAGTTTTTTTGGCAAAAAAATTAATAATTTTATTTAAAGTTATTTGCACATAAAAAATGTTTCTATGCTTACTGTCGATGACCCGATACCGCTTAAGCTCAAAGAATTTTAAAACAACTTTTCGAGACAAGAATTTTAAAACTGGATTGAAAAATGCGATATTTGTTAAATTTTGTTTAGGAAATGCCAGTCGTGGGCAAACAATGCTTGGTTTTAAAGCTTTAAAAAGTGATTTTTATCTAATAAGCGGCCCATCAGCATAAGTGCTTTTTAAAAGAACTACTGTTTCGTTTTTTTTTTGTTTTTTTTTTAGAATGCCATATATACACCCAGTCAGTACAACTTACCACAGGATGGCTTGAGTTTTAACTTCCGAGGGCTCAACGCTTCCTGAGTGCCACTGCTGTATCATCCTTAAGAAACACATAATTTAATTTTTTTTATGTCATCTGCAGAGCAACATAAGAAAAAGAGACTTACTTTTTAGAAAATGCGTTAGTTATCAAGTATAGAGGCTATCCGATGGAAATAAATTTACTCAGAAAGTTTCGATGTCGTCGCTGAAACTGAGAGTGAGTAAATCAGAAGCTTTCGGTAACACAAAATAATCTAGCTGCTGTTCTGCAGCAGCAAAGTGAAGAAAGTGACCATGTTTCCTTGTAAGCTAAAAAGTGATGTCCTTGAACGCTTTCGCAAAATCGTTGACGTCCCCTATGGTTCCCCTTCCCGCAGGGCAGACATTACGTGAACGAACCTAACAAGACCTTCACAGATCCTGTTCTGCTGCGAAAGAAAGTCACTGTGACTTCTTATACATCCAGGTAAGAAGTATAAATGAGAATAGAGTTCTTACTTCCTCTAACGTACGGGAGAGTTTGAACAATTCTATTATTAGCTAGATTGAGAGCGTTCGTGCATATTTAACGAGAAAATAAGACCAACAGGGGCTCCTTTATTTTCTTTCTTTCGTTTTTGGAAGGGTAGAATGAAATGAATGGGATACTCAGGAACTAGTCCGCAGTGTTGCATTTAGGGAGTTTCTTCCGGGGGGGGGGGGGGATACATATTTCGAGGGGGCTAAAACTTGTTGACTGATTGCATACATATAATCACAATTTTTTTTATTTTATACACTGGGTGGCCACTTTATTATGACCACCTGACAGTTTTAAGCAAATGAGTTATGGCTGCACGCTGTTGCCGCCAGAGGGCAAGGCTAGTATAAAAAGGGAAAGCTTAGTGCTTGCGACAGTAGTAGTGGTGATTTTTGGGTGACGAGATGTGTAAAAAATGCGATTTGACGGACTTTCAACGTGGGATGATTGTAGGAGCTCGGAGCCAAAAAGCGAGTATCACCGAGACCGCCGCATTCGTGAAATGTTCCAGAGCAGCTGTTGTTAAAGTGTTTAAAGACTGGACTGTCAGCCAAAAAACTGGGTCTCTACGTGCAACGTGTGGTCGTCATCGACTAGTGACTGCTTGGGCGGAACGGAGAGTATCCAGACTGGTAATAGACAACAGAAGGGCAACAGTGCAGCAAATTACAGACCATCTTAATCAAGGATCCCCCCTCAAATGATCTCTGCAAGCACAGTTCGCCGTACAGTGCATCGGATGGGATATGGCAGCCGAAGGCCTGTTCGAACACCTTTGCTGTCAGCAGTTAACAAGAGAAAACGTCTCCAGTTCGCACAGGAGCACAAGAATTGGGCAGTCTATAATTGGAAACAAATTATGTGGTCCGATGAATCACGTTTTCAGTTGGCCGAGTGAGAATTTGGCGGAAACAGCACGAAAGCATGGACCCCAAATGCATTGCTACAACCCTTCAAGCTGGTGGAGTCAACGTTATGGTTTGGGGAATGTTTTCCTGGCATGCTTTGGTTCCTTTAATTCGTGTTGATCAACGTCTGACTGGCACATCATGTCGAAACATCGTTGCGGACCAAGTGCATTCTGTCATGTGGATGGTTTATCCCAATGGCGATGGCTACTTTCAACAAGATAATGCGTCCTGCCATAGTGCTCGTATTGTACAGGATTGGTTTCAGGAACATGCCAGTGAGTTTACTTTGCTTAGGTGGCCCCCACAATCTCCAGATCTCAACACCATTGAGAATTTGTGTAATGAAGTTGAACGAGCCATCAGACAGCTGGATCCACAACCCTGCAATCTCACACTCCTGAAAAGTGCTATTCATCAAGCATGGTCTCAGATTCCACAAACCACCTATCAACATCTCGTTGAGTCCATGCCACGAAGAATCGACGCAGTATTAAAGGCAAAAGGTGGCCCAACGAAGTACTGAGGGGGTGGTCATAATAAAGTGCCCATTCAGTGTATATATGTATTAATATATATAAAAATTTGAATAGAGTACAAAAATTTTCTTATGCTCTTATATCGCAAATGCAAATTCCAAGAAATCTGCACATACAAGTGATTAAAAGTGTAAACATTTTATACCTTTGCTTTAATTCAATAATGAAGTACGAATTTCACCATGTGGTGGTGTAAAATATTGGACGCTACCGGTAGTAAGTGTAAGGCTGTGCTGGAGAAAATCCCCCAAGACATTAGGTGTGGTAAAAATGTCCTCTCCTTACTACAAGCGTGTTTCTGATTATTAAGGAATCATTACAGTGTTATCTGAAAACGTATGGTGCAAGACATTATTATTATTTTTTAAACCTATGGTGTAAGCCGTACGTGTAGTTTTTTTTTTACTACTGTTTGTTAATCTAAATAATCTAAAGGTTTCAGCCCCTTTAGATTATTTGGATTAGCAAATAGCAATAAAAAACTATCTAACCGTTTGAATGCCAGTTTGAGGTGCCTCGATTTTTTTCTTTGTCACGGAGAGTAAACCACCCCCGCCAGAAAAAAAAAAAACAGAAAAAAACAAACATTTCATGTTAAAAATTTCTAATAATTTGCTATTGTTAAAAATTAGATAGCAAATATATTGTTGCATTGGAAGCACTAACGTCACGCTACATTAAGGCTTTAACCATATACATGGAATGTCGGCATGCAGAAGACTGAAATAAAACCGAATGCCAGCTTCCAAAATATGATAATGTATTGCAGAGCAAAGAGCTCTACTGTGTGGAATTAAGTTTTTATTACGGAAGTAGTCCGAGTTGTCCATGCTTGAAAAATTTCCCCTTCAGCGAGGACTGTTTAATGTTTTGTTGAAGGATGATAGAAATTTCACATTGAAGTCCATGTGAATTAATTTTTTTATTATTATTATAATATTTTCCCTCATTTCCTTATTTTTTTAATTAATTTCTTTAAATACTCAGTTATAAAAGAACACAATTAAACTAAATATAAAGGGAGATCGCCCAAAAAATTACGGGAGGGCATTCATATATTTTCGGGGGGGGCTAAGCAACCCCCGAGAAGATGCCTGCATACATCACTTCTAGTCCGCATGGCGGCTTAAAAGGAAACTAGACGAAACCCGCGGGAATCGACAGTTAGTTTGTTTTTTTCAAAAAAAGAATAAACTCATATGAAGCAACTTTATTTGATTGAAAAATTCATTCAACCACTTCAGTAAAGACAATAGTCCAAGTTCGTTAATTATTTTTTTTTTTTTTTTGGACTGAAGGTTTAACGACCGCCGTGAGCAACTCAATGGGCTATAAGCAGTCGCCCGTCCCTAATTTAGTGTCACTGGTTGCGGGGAAGGGAGAGAGCCAGTGCCGTAAGACAAACACAACATCCATGCTTCACCGGGATTAGAACCCGGACCCTTCACGAACGAATGATCATAAGCCAGAGCTTAAACCACTGCGCCACCGGGGCGGCCAGGTTCGTGATGAGCATCACGACTGCACCTTTTTTCAGTCGTAGAATGTGAGGCGGAAGTCCACTCATGTCGATCGTGTGCAAAAATTAAACTGGATAGCGCACTCTTTCACTCTCATCTTCAGTCACAACTGTGTTTGTATATGTTGTTGGAATCAGATTCGCGTTGCGAAGATTCTCCAAATTCTCTCTTGTCTGAGACATATACCCTGAAGAGCAAATTGAATTAGAGACAGCTGGCGTTATGCAAATGTGGCGCTGTGGGTGGCCCTGTAAACGGAAACGACATGACGTATGCAGCGATCCGACAATATAAGGAGTGATGCGACGGGAATCAGTAAGAGTCGGACGCAGTATGGGTAAGACGAAGGATCTAAACGCATTTGATCGTGGGCAAATTGTCGGGGCCCGACGAATGGGTCACTCCATCTCGGAAGTCGTGCAGGCACTGGGATTTTCACGAGCCACTGTGTCACGGGTGCACCGTGAGTACATCGAATCCGGTAAAACCATCCCTGCAAGGGCCAACTACTGTGGACAACAGCGTGTGGATGAGCGGGGTCATCGTCGGCTAGCTCGCATTGTAACAGCGGATAGACGGGCCACAGTGCAAGAAATCACTCGGCAATTTAAAGCTGGTGCACAAAAACGTATAAGCAGCCACACCGTCCAGAACCATCTACTCGCTATGGGGTACAGAAGCCATCGTTCCACGAGGGTACCGCTGCTGACCGTACATAACAGGGTGCAAAGATTAGCATGGGCGCGGGAACATCGCCACTGGATCCTAGACATGTGGAAAAATGTTGCATGGACTGATGAGTAGAGATTCACGTTGGTACATGCGGATGGCAGGATACGAGTACGGCGTAAACCACATGAAGCGATGGATCCTTCTTGCCAGCCGGGTACTTTTCAAGCTGGTGGGGGTGGCATTCTCGTCTGGGGACTGTTTGCGTGGACTGAAATGGGACCCCTGGTACCTGTGGTCAACGTTACCGGGATATAACTCACAGGTCAACGTTACCGGGATATAACTCACAGGTCAACGGTACCGGGATATAACTCACAGGTCAACGGTACCGGGATATCCTGGACGACCATTTGATCTCGTTTGTGCGTCTTCAACATCCCACTGGGGACCTCATCCTGCAACAAGACAATGCACCGTGCCATCGCTCCCGAATTGTATCCGAATGGTTGGTAAACACTCCACCGACGTGGCATCGCTTCCTTGGCCAGCTAGGTCATCTGAGAGATGTTCGAGGCTCTGACCCCCCCCTCCATCAAATCTTCGTGAACTGTGGGAGCTTGTTCAGGGGTCGTGGATCCGTTTGGCTTCCCAACGCTTCCGGTGTCTTGTCGAGTCCATGCAGAGACAAATCGCCTCCGTCATCAGGGTGAAAGGTGGTGCTACACGTTACTAGACAGGTATCTCTAATTCAATTGCTCTTCAGTGTAGTTGCGACCCATTGATCGCTCACGCCTTCCAGTAAGGCTCTTACGTTTTCTTTTTCTTTTTATTTTATTTTTTTTTTTTTTTGTTCCTGCGGGAGAGACATTCTGTTAAGGGTAAGTATGCAATAAAGGATTTACTTACTTTAGGACTGATCATAGAACACCATGCACACACCAAGTCTGACAATGAACTGAGAGCCTGATGTAGATAAAGGCCGCACACTTCTCCCATAGACTTTACATGGAAACTTTGCCGCCCCGCCCCGCCACGCCCGAACCGTTGCTCCAATCTCAGTTTTCTCTTCGACTGGCACGTCTACATGGTAAGACCTTTATTTTGATACCTGAACCATATTTTTACGTTCAGCCGGTCTCTCAAAATAAGTTTCATAGTAACAAACCTTATAGAATGAATATATAGATGACGCAACTCAATATGTACATTCTAAATATTTTCACTAACAATGGTCAATGGAACGTTTATTTACATCTTTACATAATGGGAAACGTCTTACTTATGTGAATAAACTGGATCGAAAGAATATTAAATTGTGTGTATACATCAGACAGTCCAACGGCATAACCCAAGCAGGTCTTTCAGAGTGTTCGCTCTTCCGATGAGAAGAACTTTGATACGAATGCCTGCTAGCGTTGCTTTGCGCGACGGTTCGCTCAGAAAAGAGAAGACTTCGGACTTTGGACTATCTCAGTCCCTCCATGCTTCGCCTTCAACAGCGCCTGAGTCAACCGCAGGCAATCGAATGTCAACCGCACGTTTCTCCCATAGACTTCACATGGGAAATTTGCCGCCCCGCAACGCCCGAACTGTTGCCCCAATCTCATTTTTCTCTTCGACTGGCACATCTACATGGTAAGACCTTTATTTTGATATCTCAACCATATCTTTACGTTCAGCCGTTCTCTCAAAATAGGACTCACAGTAAAAAACCTTATAGAATTAATATATAGATTATTGGTCTGATCAAGGTCGTAGGTACCGGGAGTGCGGTTGACCTCCCAGAATGGTCATTCCACGTGCGTAAATTCATGCTCTGTGGAGATGTAAAAAACAGAAATTGTAACTTATAAAGAAAGTTACACCCTTCAGTATTTTCTTTTTTATACAGTATTCCATGCAGCTAACCAGGGTACAGAGTAGTATACACTATGAAAGGAATCATATCCATGAAAGGAATTTTCCAAAACAGTGAATGGAGGCATAGAAAACAATATGCTGATATGCTTAACCTCCATGACCTTTCCGAACATGACGTTGGGATGAAGAGCTAATTAATCATTTGTGCTCTGTCGCAGAAAGTTCTCTGAGCGTTTAACGTTGAACGGAATTTTTCCAAGCCCTACCCCTAAAGCATCTTCTTATTGTTACGTTTACTATCCGCTACTCATTCGTCCTACGCCGGTATGTTTTTCATTCTGTAATTCCGTGGAGTGTTGTGTTGTCGGTGTTCACATAACGTTTACGCTTTACTTGGAATTTGCAACCTGTGGGTGTTGGGTATTTACCTGGTTTTTTTTTTTTTACATTTTAAATAAAATTATGTCAAAAACATGAAATGTGATTTTTGAATGATCATAATACTTTCCTGTAACAGCGATGTGTGAGAAAGTAAAAACCACGTATTATTTGAGTTAAATGCAACGGGGCGTAATTTTGAACTCGATGGGGCGTAATTTTGAACTCGATGGGGCGTAATTTTGAACTCGAAAGGGTGTAATTTTGAACTCGAAGGGGCATAATTTCAAGTCTCGCCCTCCCAGATAAGAAAAGCTTGCTACGGTCCTATCCTGATGTCATAGTGAATCTTCCACGTTTGCGATTGCTGCGTTTTCGACCGAGGTCCTATCGAATTTTACTATATTTCTGCCCAACATAGGCGCCGATTGAGGGTGCGGGTCAAGAGGTAAATCTTGCGCACCCAAAAATTTTACTGGGGAGGGTCAGTGCCCACCCAATATTTTTCTCTCTGTTCAGTTAAATAGCTTTTTGTTTTTGTGTGTGTATGCTATTTTCGAAATGCGTGAGTTGAAATATTTCTGTAGAAAAGGAGTGTTTTCCCGTGTTATTCCGGCAATCGTGTGCTGAGCTAATTGCGCAAAATGCATTTCTTTCCTTTATTGAAATCTATTATTCTTTATAAAATGTATTAAGCTCCACCTTATGAGGCCAAAGCGATTTATTTCCAAAAAACTAATAAATAACAAAATAAGTTAAAACTTTTTCCCGTATTCATCATTGCTCATTTGATAAGAAATTTGATTGCCAGAGCCGTATTGTGTTTGACATGTTCTCGGGATATGAGGTAAATGTTTAAAACAATTATCAAAAGTAAAATAAATAAATAAATATTCAAAAATGGGAAAAAGGCTTTACTTATTTGTTATTGTTTTAAACATAACAAATAAGTAAAAACATCATTCGTTCCGAGGGAGCCATCTGAACGAATTTCTAAGAGAGTAGTAGAAACACATCATTTTTGTAATTATAGTTTAAAACGATGTGTGTGTGTGTGTGAGAGAGAGAGAGAGAGAGAAATAGATATTCCTTGTCAATTTATTAAAATTCATAAACAGCCTGTGACGTGCCTGCAGCACAGGACGCCCATGAGATAAAGGCAGATAGCAGCGAGAGCATACGTATGCGTAACTCAGTTGGGAGAGCGACTTATTTCGGAATGAGGGGACAAAAATGACGGAGAAATTTACTTCGTTATAAGCCTTATGAAAGAAAACAAAACGACCTAAGTAAGATAAAATTGCGAAGAAATAGTAACTTGCCATAAAGATTCGTAGCCAAAGTTCCCATAATATAATATATACAAAGGCCGTTCCATAAAAACGGAGAGTATTTTTTTTAAGTTGGCAACAGTGCGAAGGGGGAAAATAACCTTACAGACGACTAACTGAATTAAGGAAGTATCTATGGCAACAGTTAATAGCCGTGGCAGACAATTTTGGTTTTGCTATTGCGCAATTGTTTAAGGTACGTTTGCATTTCTCCATACAGCTATGGAGGTGAGTGATTCAGGGTTAAGAAGTAAAATGCGTTGTGTGATAAAATTTTGCTATCGTTTTGGTAAAACGTCGCCAGAAACAGTTGATTTAATGAAAAAAGCTTACAAAGATAAATGTTTAGGCGAGTCAACGATTTTTAGATGTCATCGTGATTTCAAAAAATGGCGTTTATCGGCAGAACTCGCTCCTAGGCCTGGTCCACCTGAAAGCGTTGTTAACACTGTCTGGACAATCCTGCAAAAAGATCGACGAATGATGTGTGAAGACATAGCGGCGTCAACTAATAATTCAACAACGTCGGCATTCTGCATTCTACGCAACAAATTACTGCTGCCTCGTGTGTGTTTCAGATGGGTACCTCATCAGCTGACGAGAGAACAATTGTTAGCCAGAGTTCAGGTGTGTCATGAGTGGAAACAAATGATTGCAAAGGACCCGGACTTTCTAAACACAGTAATAACTGCCGATGAAACATGAGTCCACTATTGAAACATGGGTCCCTTCACGATGCGCGCAAAGGGTCTGAAAACACACAGGCTCGCCTCCTCCGAAAAAAGTCCACCAAACCAAATCAGCTGGGAAGGTGATGATGATAATTTTCTGTGATCGCAAAGGTGCAGTCTGCCAGCATGCCGTTCCTCCACAAATTACTGTCAATGCTGAGTATTACATTTCAGTCTTGAAGCGTCTTCAACGACACTTTATCGATTAAGCGACCGGAACTGTTGGGCAAGTGGATCCTACACCATGATAACGCCCGCCTACATGTGGCTACTTGTGTTCAACAGTTTGTTACGAAATGCGGTACTGAAATCATACCACAGCCTGCCTACAGTCCTGATCTCGCCCCGGCCGATTTCTGGTTGTTTCCAACAATGAAGGAGAAGTTCCGTGGCGCAACATTCAACACAGATGCTGACGTTATCCAAGTTGTACAGGGGTCGCTAAATCAGTTTCTAAAAAATGCCTTCGCCACGGGCTTTGAAAAGTGGACTGAACGATGAGACCGTTGCATATCATCCGAGGGAAGATACTTTGAGAAAGAATAACATATATTTTGGTGTACCTATATTTCTTCATTTTGTGTAATTTTACTTTCAGTTTTTATGGAACGGCCGTTTTACATTGAATAAATATTACATTCAGTATTCACTTAAAACCTTTTTTTTTTTTTTAATTGGGGATAACATTATGAGCTTCTGGTAAAAAGCATATGAACGGAATTTTTTTCCCAAAATGTTTGCCAAACACTTCAAAAATTGTGTCCCCCTCCCATCATGCTTAGCTTCCCTAACAGTCCACCCAGTTCTGAGAAGCTGGCGTAGCCACTGCTGATGACTGATCTATTGTTGTCTTTTATTACTCTCTTTTCATTATTCCCACCTCTCATAACCCTCTTGGACGTCAACGTGCTGACGAATCACAGCACCATGCAAAAGCGGACTAACCAGTTCCTTTGCTGATATCAAAGGTGAAACAGTTAGTTCTTTGCTCGCTCTGTAGAGACTTTATTGCCTTACAACGAGGAAGAATGTTGTATGCAGATTGACCATTAGACGTCGTAAGTTGGGACAAAATCAGAGTGATTGAAACTGTAAGCCTTGAGCAACTCATAACGGTTATGAATACCGATTTCTAACACGTAACTCAAAAGGACCCATGTCGCCCCGGTGGCGCAGTGGTCTAAGCGATAGCTTATGACGATTCGTCCGAGATGGGTCCAGTGCTCAGGAACATGGCTACATTAAAGCTATTGTCGAAAAGATACATCGTAGAATTCGCTAATCGACAATCTCAACTCTGCAGAGAGACGGGGGCAGAAATAAATTTATTGGATCTTTCGATTATATCCCTAATGTGACGTCTATCTTGAAAAAGGCCAGCAGAAAACACAACCTCGCTTTTGGTATCGAAAACAAAATATAATGACCATGATTAAAAAAGATCGGGAGTACCCATGATCAATAGGCACGGTGTGTACCGAATACCGTTGAACGCTTTGGACCCAACTGAACCCGATGAAGTCTACTTCGGATCCACTCTTCGGACATTTTTTTTTTTTTTTGATTGGAGGTTTAACGACCACCGTGAGCAACTCAATGGGCTATAAGCAGTCGCCCGTCCCTAATTTAGGGTCATTGGTTCCAGGGAAGGGAAAGAGCCAGTGCCGTAAGACAAACACAACATCCATGCCTGACCGGGATTCGAACCCGGACCCCTTACGGACGAATGATCAGAGGCCAACGCCTTAGACCACTGCGCCACCGGGGCGGCCTTCGGACATTGGGTAGCAGATTGTCCGAACATAAATACGACGTCAAAAATCATTCAGCTTGAAGGCCTTGGACCCAACTGAAGCAGATCATTGCCGCCCCGGTGGCGCAGTGGTCTAAGGCGCTGGCCTCTGATCATTCGTCCGTAAGGGGTCTGGGTTCAAATCCCGGTCAGGCATGGATGTTGTGTTTGTCTTACGGCACTGGCTCTCTCCCTTCCCTGGAACCAGTGACCCTAAATTAGGGACGGGCGACTGCTTATAGCCCATTGAGTTGCTCACGGTGGTCGTTAAACCTCCAATAAAAAAAAAAAAAAAAAAAAAAAGCCGATCAAGTTTACTTCGGATCCACTCTTCGGACATTGGGTAGCAGATTATCCGAACATAGATACGACGTCAAAAATTATTCAGCTTGAAGGCCTTGGACCCAACTGCAGCCGATCAAGTCTACTTCGGATCCACTCTTCGGACATTGACTAGCAGGTTATCCGAACATAAATACGACGTCAAAAGTCATTCAGCTTTCCAGACTTTCAAATCGGGGAACTCATTATCCTCTTTGGAACGAACCTACCGTTCTAACAAGTCGAGCTTTAAAGAGTTCAACCTTACTAACCAAAATTTTATATATTTACAATAATGCTAAATCCAGCTGTACTGATGAACTACGTAAATTTATTCCGCTACCATGGAAACCTCTATTTGGGGGTTTTGAGGGGGAGGTGAAGTACTATTCACCTACCCAAACATGACTCAGCTTATGATGAATTGTTGAACTATGTCATATAGTCTCTGTGAAGATGCGCGCGCTCCAACACTTACGTCACGAACATTTACCATCTGCCTATTCAAGGTGTAAGGGTCGCCCGCAATCAAACTGACAATTATGAATTTATGTACTTTTAATATTGTGATGAACACGTGCGGACGGACGTTTCATTCCGCCATTTTGTTGTTTCAGATAAGAACTGATATTCTTCACCACCCACGTGGTACAATTTTAATCCTATGTGGGATTAAGAGAGGGGTGCATGAATACCTGGGGCACCTGACCTTGAAGAGTCAGCTGCTCGAGTGCTTCTGTTGAACAAGTTGTCATACCAGTTTTGTATACGTGCAAGGTTGTAATCGCCTGCGGGTATCGGACGACATTCCTGAGTTCAGGCATTTCACGTGCTGACCGGGAAAACCAGTTTTCTTGCGCATGCGTGATAGAGGACAGAATGGGCGAGGAGAATTGAGTGAGACAGTTGAGCTTCGGTCGTCAAGGAGAGAGGGTCGTGGTTCGGACACCGGTTTCTGACGGAAGGACTGCGGTTCTCGCAGACGTGCAGCGTGGTGAACGGGAAGGAGGATTCTTTCGTCCACCGGGTATCGCGGAAAGAATTGTGGAAAGGTAGCACGTGGTCAGCACGGGAACCTGAGCGGAAAATCATCGGAAACCCGTTAAGCAAATGTTATCGGAATAATAAAGTCTTGTTGTTGTTTTTATTTCCGTTTACTGGACTGAGTTTGTCGAGGTAATTATTCTTCTACACAAGGACGCCTTCAGCCGCCTTGATAGCCAGATCGTATAGTAAAGGCGAAGCGGTAGCTCGCTATACGGCGGGAAACAAAAGGTTTTATCTAAGAATTGATATATCTGGCCCTACAGCCAGATAAGTGGCGCAGTCGGCAGGATCAGCCTGAAAGCGACTCATGAATGACGTGAATGGCAACACGTGTGAAGAAGGAACAACGGACTTTTTGTGAAACTTCCAGTGACCTCCATGACAGAACTCTGACGACGTACCGACCGGAAGAAAGAGACACCAGCGTGCTAGCCGAGATAAGGCATCCATCGTGTCGACTGAGACAAAGACAGTGTGCACCTCAGCGTACGGAAGTCCCAAGCCGGACGAGGACTTACAAGCAAGACGACAGAAGAAGCAGAAGGGGGGCCTGAGTGCTCCGGTAACGTACCACATTTTTTTTTCTGAGATTATTTCTGTGTCTTTGCCTGTGCATTTGGTATAATTTAGGGTTAAGAGTAGAAGTTCTCATCATGGTACTAGAAAGAAAGGGAAAGCTAATAATTAGATATTCTCAGAGTAAAGCATTGTAAAGTAAAATTTTGTAACAGTTAATTTTATGTCAGTTGCTAGAGAATGCGTAGCGTCAAAATATTTTCATTAAGTAATAAGTGTGTTTAGATAAGTCGAGATTTCATGTTTACGATTTAAGAAATTTGAAGCTAAAATAGCGTAGTGATTTTTTTTACGTGTAGCGAAAGAGGCAGAAGGAATATAAGTATTCTGAGTAAAACAGGATAATAGATGTTCGGGTAATGCATGAAGGTAGAGATAGGTTAGAAACAAAACAAGAAGCAGATTAACCTTCGATGATTTAAAGCGGAAGTTTGAATGATTTCTTTTCTTATTTCTTTGCATGAGTGTATTTTTTGAATGTGTATTGTAGTGTATTATCATGACTGAGCTTTTGGAAGGGAAAGTTGAGGATAATTTAGACGCGGACAACGAAGAGAATGGTATTCTTAACGATTCAGAATTAGATTCTAGTAAAGAAGTAAGCATTAATATGGAAGACAAGAAAAATAATCCAGCTAGAATGGAATGGGAACTTCAATTTAAAATGCTTGAGATAGAAGAGAGAAAGGCTGAGAGGGAACAAAGAATGCTAGAATTACAATTAGCGGATAGGAAAGAAGAAAGGCAATTTGAGTTAAGAAAATTAGAATTAATTAATAAGAAAGAGAAGGAGTCTATTAAAAGTAAAAATGAGGGTAAGTTGGCAGACTACATGAGAATCTTAGAAAGAACTTTACCCAGAAGTCCCGGTAAGCCGGAAGAAATTCTAGACTTCTTTGATTCCATAGAAAGGGCATTTGTATTACACTCAGTACCGGAAGAAATGAAAGGTCGTTTGGTGATAGCCTTATTCAATTCAGAATGTGTGAACCACTTATTTCGTCGGTTGACTATAGAGCAGTACGATAAGTACGAAATAGTTAAGGAGGCAATTTTGGTGGAATGCCATTTGACTCCGGATATTTATTTGAAACAATTTGAGAATATTAGTAAGAACAAAGGGGAAAGCTACTTGCAGTTAGCGGGACGTATTAAGAGGACCCTAACATACTACATCAACAGTAGTGAAGTGAAAGAATTCGATCAGTTGGTCAATTTGTTGGTATGCGACAAATTCAAAACTTTGTTGTCCCCAGAACTGAAGACTTACATTCTTCAAAGAGGTTCCGTAGGGAAGTCAGTTCCTTCGACAGAATTAGGAGAACTTTGTGATTTATACGAAAGTCACGTGGGAGCTATGGGAATAGAAGTAGGAAGATGTAAACCCAGTCATCCCTTGGGAACGTATTTCAAAATAGGTCAATCAGAAGCCGGGAAGAAGGGAAGTTTTCAGACAGGCGGAAATCAATTGAAAGGAAAGTTTTCCGGGACAGATCAGAGCGGCGGACATAAGCCAGGTTATTCAGCGGCGAGGCCTATCGTAGAGAATTCCAGTTTGGATAAGGGAATTATATGCTTTAGATGCGGAGTAGTGGGGCACCGTAAAGCAAACTGTAACCAGAAGGCATCCCAGAGTACTTCCAGCTCTTACTCTTAGAATTGGAGGAAAGACCCCCCAAATAAGGTAAACAGAGTAGCGGTGGGACAAAAGGGAGCCGACGATGTTTCAGAGAGAAGGATAGAGCCGGTAGAGGTCAGCAATGATAAAAGAATGACGGCTAAGGTAGATAGAGTTTTAGGCCAGGAAGGAAGTCAGAACGAGGTAATAGAAATTCCGGTAGGAGAAGTGAAGAAGGTTAAGTCGGAATGCGGAAAGAGCACCGAAATCCTTATTGACTCAGGCGCGGAGGTGAGTTGTGTAAGAGGAGCGTTACTTGGCGAAGAACTGTTGGAACCAAAGGGTAGAATAATTTTAAGAGGCTTCGATGGTAGTAAGGGAGAGTTTGTCATTAAACAATTGAATCTCCGATTAGATGAAGAGGGATTAGAAACAGGAGAAGCGCCAGAAAGTTTTTGCGAAGTGATGTGTGCAATTGTTCCTAATCTGGTAAACAGGGTAATTATAGCAACGGAGGATTACCAGCGCATGAAAAGTTTAAGGGAAGCTACTCCGATGTGGGCAACCTCGTGTGAAAAGGCGTTAGAGTTCGGGAATAGGCCGGATTTGCATCCAGGAACTGAGACTGGCGAAGCGCTAATCGAAGAGGAGGATATTCTAGGAATGGAAAGCCCTGCGATCACAGATATTTCAGCGGAGGAGGAGCAAGCACGCTTGGTTGGTGGAGCGTGGCTTGAAGAGCAAAATAGCCCCAGGATATTAACGCTCAGTGCTGGATGCGGCGAGGAGAATCAGTGAGGGCAACAGCAGGTAAAACAATCAGGTGAAGCAAAGACAGCTAGCGAGGGAACAGGAGATAGCTTTACTGATTTGGATACGAGTGAAGCTCAGGAGAGTTCAGACAGACGCTTGTTTACAGAGCAACAAAAGAGGTGTGTGACGTTAGCAACCGCTAGGAATGAGGCGGAAAATGGCAGAGGTGGTTATCTCTATACGGATGGAATGTTGTATCATCGGGAGCAAGTGTTGGGACAGGTTGCGTTACAGTTGGTGGTTCCTGAAGAGCGGAGGGCGCAAGTGTTAAAGCTAGCACACGATTCGGTTTTTGGAGCGCATTTGGGCCGCAAGAAGACCCTGGAGCGGATCAGATATTCTTTCTACTGGCCTACCTTGAAGAAAGATGTGCGTAGATATTGTGATGTATGCGAAGCGTGTCAGTTGAGACGTCCCATCACGAGGGCAGACAGGGTTCCGATTGAGGCAGTTAGGAGACCCCCAGACCATTTCAGGTTGGTAATGTGGACTTAATCGGACCGATTGAACCACCGTCGAGCAAGGGTCACCGGTGGATATTAGTGATGGTAGATCAGCATACTAGGTGGCCGGAAGCCGTATGTCTGACTTCATTGAATGCCCGGAGCACGTGCGACGCACTACTGGAAATTTTTCAGTGCACAGGGATTCCGGAGGTAGTAGCGATGGACCGGGGCACAAATTTTGTGTCGGGGTTGACACAAGAGATCCTAAAGCGTCTAGGGTCGACTCCTAGGTTCTCCGTCCCGGGAAATCCCGCCTCGAACGGTCTTGTCGAGCGATTCAACAGAGTTTTGAAAGGAATGCTGCATCATGTGATAGGGAGGAGCCTCGGCAGTGGCATAAGGCTTTGCCATATTTATTATGGCCCTATAGAGAGGTTCCCAATGTTACAACGGGCGCGGCCCCGTTTCAGTTGCTATACGGCCGAGAGCCCATTGGACCGCTGGCCATTCTTAAGAAAAATTGGGCGGGGGAATGTAGGCTGCCCGTTGGCATATCAGTATCAGCGGAGCAGTACCTGCAGCAAATGAAGGAGCGCATGGAGAAGGCGGCTCAGCAAGTGGAGGAAGTGGCGGTGGAACAGCAGCGACGGTATACGTCGTATTATAACCGTCGGCTGCGACAGAGTTCCTTTCAAGTGGGAGACCAGGTGATAGCCCTGATCCCGGACTCCAAGAACAAGGTGTATGCTAGGTGGACCTGCCCAGTACACATAACTGAGAGGGTCCAATAGCTATGTAGTTGAACTAGGAAACGGGCAGCTTCGGCATGTACACGTGGGGAAGCTAAGAGAGCCCCGGATCAGTGTAGTCGGAGTGATTTTTGAGACCGATGAGGAGTTCGGCAAAATTAAGGAGGCTCTGGTGAGGAAAAAGGAGGAAGCAAAAGAACCTGAAGAAATCAGAATAGATAGGGAGAGGATAACTCGGGAGCAACTTAGGGAGTTACAGGAGCTGGTGAACAGCTCGAAGAAGTTCTTTTCGGGAGAGACGTCAGTGGGGAAGCACGCAATTACACTCAAGCCGGAAAGCGTACTTCGTACCCAGCACAGGTACAAGGTGCCACAGTCGATGTGGAGAGCCAGATCCAGGAGTTGTGGGATCGTGGGATGATTGAAGAATCAAAAGAAGAGTATAGTCATCCGGTAGTATGCGTGGCTAAGAAAAATGGAGAGGTTCGGATGTGTGTAGATTACAGAATGCTAAATTCTCACACTGTTTCGGACGCATTTCCGATGTCTCATATCCCAGATTTGTTAGCGAAGGTTGGGGCAGCCCGGTATATTACTACGCTTGATAGGTTAAAGGGGTACTATCAAATCCCAATGGACCCCGACAGTAGAAAGTATACCACTTTTGCAACGCATAAGGGGCTCTATCAATGGAAAGTAATGCCCTTTGGGTTCTCAAGAGCGGCGGCTACTTTTCAGAGAGCCATGAATAAGGTTTTGACCCCGCACCAAGACTATGCGATAGCGTACCTGGACGACGTGGCTATTTTTTCTGGTTCATGGGAGGAGTATTTGAAACATTTGAAAGGAGTAATTTAAAGTTTGGAGGCGGCAGGCTTTACGGGAAATTTGAAAAAATGCTGTTTCGCCCGTACGGAGGTGAATTACTTAGGGCACGTGGTCGGCTCGGGCCATCACCGGCCGGACCCCGAGAAATTGCAGGCCATCAGGGACCTTTTGCCCCCTCAGACGAAAAAGGAAATACGTAGCTTTTTGGGATTATGTGGGTATTACCGTGATTACGTACCTAACTTCGCGAAGATAGCTAAACCTTTAACAGATTGCACAGGAAAGAGGGCGGCAGATAGGGTAGTTTGGTCGGAAAAGTTGGAGGAATCATTCAGGACTCTGAAGGAAAATTTGTGTAAGACACCGGTATTAAACACCCCGGATTTCAGTAAGCATTTTATCTTACACACGGATGCGAGTTCCTTTGCGGTGGATGAGGAAGGCAACATTAGGCCAGTGGCCTATGCTAGCAAAAAATTAAGTGGGACGCAAAGCAGATGGGCGGTCAGCCATCAGGAGGCGTACGCCATAGTATGGGGTTTGCAAAGGTTTGAAGGGTGGATTTTCGGTAACCGGGTCGAAGTTATGTCCGATCACAACCCCCTTACTTTTCTCACCCGTTCCGCATCGCAAAGTTCAAAATTACAACGTTGGAGTTTGGCTATTTCCCAATTTAATTTATCCATATCTCATGTCGCGGGCAAACTAATTCCTCATAGTTTTAAAGAGTAAGGCAGCGCCATGGTGAGAATGTTTCACCGCACAGGTGGAGATCCACAGAAGGTCTCAGGGTGGTACAAGTGTATATGTTACATAACGTGCGAGAAGTGAAAAAGTGTATTATGTTGTGTCACCCAAGATCTGCAGGCAAGGAAGAGACTGACTCGAGAATACGGCAAAGAACCGTATCTCTCGTTCATTTGGTGGGGGCCTGTAAGGGTCGCCCGCAACCAAACTGTCAATTATGAATTTATGTACTTTTAATATTGTGATGAACACGTGCGGACGGACGTTTCATTTCGCCATTTTGTTGTTTCAGATAAGAACTGATATTCTTCACCACCCACGTGGTACAATTTTAATCCTATGTGGGATTAAGAGAGGGGTGCATGAACACCTGGGGCACCTGACCTTGAAGAGTCAGCTGCTCGAGTGCTTCTGTTAAACAAGTTGTCATACCGGTTTTGTATACGTGCAAGGTTGTAATCGCCTGCGGGTATCCGACGACATTCCTGAGTTCAGGTGTTTCACGTGCTGACCGGGAAAACCAGTTTTCTTGCGCATGTGTGATAGAGGACAGAATGGGCGAGGAGAATTGAGTGAGGCAGTTGAGCTTCGGTCGTCAAGGAGAGAGGGTCGTGGTTCGGACACCGGTTTCTGACGGAAGGACTGCGGTTCTCGCAGACGTGCAGCGTGGTGAACGGGAAGGAGGATTCCTTCGTCCACCGGGTATCGCGGAAAGAATTGTGGAAAGGTAGCACGTGGTCAGCACGGGAACCTGAGCGGAAAATCATCGGAAACCCGTTAAGCAAATGTTATCGGAATAATAAAGTCTTGTTGTTGTTTTTATTTCCGTTTACTGGACTGAGTTTGTCGAGGTAATTATTCTTCTACACAAGGACGCCTTCAGCCGCCTTGATAGCCAGATCGTATAGTAAAGGCGAAGCGGTAGCTCGCTATACGGCGGGAAACAAAAGGTTTTATCTAAGAATTGATGTCTGGCCCTACACAAGGCATGTACTGTCTTTAATATATTTTAGTATTCTTACCTGAAGATGAACCAGTTGCTGGTTCGAAAGATCGCGTATGGATATTTTAACTAGAGTTTTTAATGAGTAGATTTTATTCTCGTTTTTAGTTATTCATCGTGCAGTGACTGCGATATTTATTCAGTGGGTCCTGGTTCGAATCCTGGTGAGGCATAGGTGTTGTGTTTGCATTACAGTACTGGCTCTCTCCCTTCCCTGGAACCAGTGGCCCTACATTAGGGATGGGCGACTGCTTATAGCCCACTGAGTTGCTCATGGTGGTCGTTAAACCCCCAATAAAAAAACAATTGGTTCCATGACGTGGCTTTGAGGGAAAGAAAACAAGAAAAAGTGCAAAGGCAGGATTACTAAAAAAAAAAAAAAAACGTTATCAGATCACATTGTCAGCCGGATACAGCCGCAGCAGAAGTGCACATAGGGCATTAGCCATGAGAGGACCAGGTCGGGAGGTGCCAGCCCTGCATTTCCCCCTTTCTGCCCGTCTTAGGTACTCAGGCTACAGTCCAGTGCTTAACATCTTTCACATCTTTTGCCCGACCTCCTTTATATCCTTCACCTGATCTCAGTCATCATCCCCCGCCCCACTCCCCCGCCCTCACAACTTCTCTGTCTATCTAAGAGACTGAGTACACATACAGATGCACAGGGCAAAGAAAAAAGCACGTGCAGAAGACAACAGTTTGGCTCACTGGGAACAAGCATTAAGACCATAGGCGTACTGATAGTCAAGGACGTCGCCAAGGTAGTGCACTGTAGCCCACCCTGCCGCCCACCCAGTTCAAGATGTGCAATTTTTCATTTTTTTTAAAGTTTAAAAGATAATCTGGACTTTGTCAAGAAATAATGAGTCTTGTGTTTTTCGTCGTGTAACCCTACGTTTCCCCCTCCCCAAGGAAGTGTGTTGTTTACTTCTTCTTAGAAAGGTTATCGAAATAACATCCACAGGGTCACAAAAGTTCTGTTGTTCTCCACTCTTCCAAATCCTTAGTTTAAGCCTTTTTTTATTTTATGCTTTCCAACCGTAAGTTGAAGGAGCGTATATGCTCCAGCTTTGTCCGTCTGTCTGTCTGTCCTCACGATAACTCGCGTAAAAATGGTTCGATTTTGATGAAATTTTAGTATGTGGTATAGGAGACAACTGGGGATGAACCCTATTAAAAATGGGTGAAATGGGGTCAAAGGTCAGGACATAGGAGCGGGATCCATTCCATTGCCCTCATGCGTCATAACTTACGTAAAAATGCTTCGATTGCGAAAAAACTTTATCATGTTGTTCTGGAGGTATACTGAACTGGTTCTGTTGAATATCATCGAAATGGGGTCAAAGGTCAGGGCACAGGAGCGAGATTTATTCCGCAGCCATTATCCTCATAACTTGAGTAATGACTTCTGGTATGTTGGAAAGCGTATCATAATCAATGCATCGCGTGATTTTATTAACTTGTTTTTTATGTTAGTATGACTAAGGGTGAATGAGGAGGGTCGATAGGAATTCTCACTGAGGGAGGCTATTAGCAATTGCTTTGCTGTTTGTTTGTTCTACTAAGTAGGGAATTACAATAAGAAAATAGAGTCTTAAGTCGTACCAGCGCTCTTCAGCCTTCCCCGATAAAGTGAGGGAATCGGTCATGGCTGATAACTGCTTTGGAGGAGAGGAGTGCAACGCTATGTCGCCGGCTTGAAGGAAGAGAGTTAAGGAGGGTTGAGGTGTTGTGCCTGCGTGTTAAGACGTTAAAATTTGATTTAGATGAAAAAAAAACACTTTTTTTTTAAGAAATTGTTCAAGTACAGTACTATTTTCATAAGCAAATATGAAAAATTTTGAAAAGCAATGAAGACAATGCATTTACAACAAGAAAAAAATTAATTAGAGGCGACATTTTACCAGCGCACTAACTAACTATCCCTATCTTGCACCACTAACTATTGCTAGCCCTATATCTTACACCACTAAACACTAGTCACTGTCATGCTATATTATCGGTTTACTAGTGGCGTAATTAGTCAGTCAGATTTTGGTGTGTGTGTGTCTATCGGGTGGGAGAGGGTTGCGCCGAATTCCTTTGTAGCCTGTAGTAAAAAGCATTAAAAATTCTTCCAGTGTTTTGTAAATGAAGTTGCTGTCAAACTTGCCCCACCAAAAAATAATACTCACTCACCCATCGCCCACCCTGATTTCGAAGTCTAGCGACGTCCCTTGGCAAGGGTGGTCTGTTTGTCATTTTCGTTTGTTTCATTTCACAATCTCTGAATTCAAGAGATTACGAAATGAACCAAACGGGCAATTTTTTCTCTTTTTGTGCGCAGAATAATATAACAAAATCTCAGTTAGATCCGCGGTAACCAAAGCGCGGCTTTCTGTTGTTGTAATAGAACATGAACGCATACACCAAATGCGTTCTTTGAGTAGCAAATAGATTGTAAAATACGATTCCAGATGGCGACACATTGAGCAAATCTTTCAATTGCTTATCTTTCAAGATTAAGTTTCGTTTTAAAATGCACGGTAATTTTCTTCCTTGTTGTAAGTCGGTAGGATATTAGTTATTAGGAATATTTTAATTTTAATGTTAAAACTCATTTTTTCCTCCAGTAAATGTACCCGGATCATCCGTTGCTTGATTAATGTCTCTGTCACTTAGGTGATCCCGTTTGAGTTGGTTGTCCGCTACTCCAAAAAATGAATATAAGTACAATTTTGAAATTCTTATATGTTATTATTCTGTTTTTCTTGATAAATCAATCTGTATTGTCAACATATTAGCCACAACCTTTCAAAAAAGAAAAGGAAACGACAAATTTGGGCAATCTTTGTATTAGACCTAAATCAATCGGAGTAACAGCAGGTGGCAATAGATGGCGCCACACCAGGGACGGATTGGACAACTGGGATATTTCCTGGTGGACCACTCGAGAAATGGCCAATTTCCTGGTATACTTTAGTCTGAATTTTTTTAACGAACGAATATTTATTTTACTACTTATGAATAATAACTATTAACTCTATTTGTGCTTTATATCTGCCAGAAAAGTTATTTCCTAAAGGAAAAAAAGCGTTTCCTTCTATCTATAGTTTAGGTGGTTGGTCTGAAAAGCAGAGGTGCAGTCGAAGCAGGGGGCCGCCAGGGCAGGCTATGCCTGCCCTGGTAAATTTTGCGCCTATCCTGCCAATGATTCGTAGAAAATGAAAAAAACTCCTAATTGCAGTTTCCAGTGCTGAAGACGAAAATATTGGTTTAGACAAAGTCAAATATTTGCAAACTTTAGGTATCAAACTTCCATCTCCAGAAGAAATTGCAGTAGTCAACAGATTAATACAAACCCAGAAGAAAGAAACCCCAAATTCAGTCATTTTTGATGAAATTTTTAAGCAGCGAGTAGTCTTCAGAGATACTTATAATTTATTGGCCACAGCCAGGACTTTCGGCTGTAGTACGGCTACTTGTGAATTCACCTTTTCTGTTTTAACGAGAATTAACTGCCCACAGCGGCTTTTGATGTGACACCAACGAATGTCGAATTTGACTCTTCTTGCATTCGAACAAAACCGCACAGAAACTTTTGACAAGGACTTACTTTTGAGAAAATTTAATGGTCAAAAGAACCGACGACTACAACTATTTTGATTTTCTATTGGTAAGCAACGATTATAAAGGTATTTTTATTTTACAAAATGTTTCTTGTTTTTTTATTTATGTTAATCAAAAATGGTACTTTTGTTCCTGATGTACCTAGGTAACGTACTTAGTCTGGGTTGAAATTTGTAAAATTTCAGTAATGCTCAAAGAAACGTAAAAAGTATACAGATTTTTTGAGCATGCCCTAAATTTTATTGAGCCTGCCCTAAGTATGGAGTTTGGCTAGGGCCCTGAGTCGAAGCCTGGTGACGCCTGATCACGTTTCTTCAAGGCTACTTTTTTACCTAACCGAATCGAACTTTTTAAAATTTGCTGCATTTATTCAATCGTCGCCCATTGAAATCGACATTTTTTTTAACCCAAATGATCTTAACCTAGTTTTACCATCTTTCTTCTTCTTCTTTCTCTCTCTTTATTTTTTTTTCTATTTTTTATTTTCATCAATCAGAAGGCATCGCTCTTCCCATGTTTATAAGTGAGTCACGGAAAAATTCTCATCGGCCGCCACCGGGAATCACACCCAGGGTCTCTCTTTATTTTTTTCTATTGTTTTCTTCTTCTTTCTCTCTCTCTCTGATTTTTTTTTCTGTTTTTTATTTCCGTCAATCAGAAGTCATCGCTCTTTCCACGTTTATAAGTGACTCAAGGAAAAATTCTCATCGGCCGCCACCGTGAATCGAACCCATGGTCTTCCAGTTACGCGCCGGACATGCTCTCTCTTTATTGATTTTTTTCTATTTTTTCTTTCTCTCTCTTTATTTTTTTCTAGGTCTTATTTCCATCAATCAGAAGTCATCGCACTTTCCACGTTTATAAGTGAGTCACGGAAAAATTCTCATCGGCAGCCACCGGGAATCGAACCTCCCAGTTACGCGCCGGACATGCTACCACTGCACCACAGCCGCCTCGAATTCTTCAGACTCACATGCGACTAACTGCTAAACCACATGGCAGGTTGCTCCTTAGAGCCCCGCACAATGCTGGGAATTCACCGAAGATGGTAAGCAGCAACTGAACAAAAAACTAGGTGGAGAATGAAATAATTAATACACACCATTGACGTGGATTAGGAACATCAATCACAAGTCGTCACTCTTTCCACGTTTGTAAGTGAGTCACGGAAAAATTATCATCGGCCGACACCGGGAATCGTACCCAGGTCTCCCAGTTACCCGCCGGACATGCTACCACTGCACCACAGCGGCCTCGAATTCTCCAGACTCACATACGACTAACTGCCAAACCATATGGCAGGTTGCTTCTTGGAGCCCCGCACAATGCTGGGATAATCCACGTCAATGGTGTGTATAAATTTTTATTTTCATGGTGGCTATGCACAAATCCATAAATATTTTATTCACCGAAACCACCTCAGAAATAGCCAGTGAAGTGGGTACCAGACAGCAGAGGCGTAACCAGGGCGGGGCAAGCGGAGAGGCCGCAAAAATCACTGCTTACAATCTGATTAAAACTGTAATTTAAACTTTTGAACTAGTTTCTGATAGAGTTTTTTCTCGCCATACTTTGCTGTTTTTCCGCTCATAGAATTTTCTTATAATATGCTTCGACAGTTTCTGTAATCTCGGCAGCTTAAAATTCGTATTTCTTTCCCAAAATGTTCTGGGGATATTAGCTGCTCATGTTAGGAAATGAAGGCGCAATTATATGTACTTTGCAAGATAAGGATGTCATTCACATTGTTGAAGATGCTGTGGGGCTATTCTGTCATTATTACGACTACGAGCCAAAACTGCCAGCTGCATTTGGTCTCTTAGATGTGATACCAAATGACCAAACGCTGAAACAGTAGGGGAAAAGCTGCACAAACAGTCACAGTTTGTACAGTCTGATTGTACCTCACACATAGAGATAGCATTGAAATGTGACGATAATTTTTCTTTTTTGGGGAGGGGGGATTAACGACCACCACGAGCAACTCGATGGGCTATAAGCAGTCGCCGTCCCTAACTTAGGGCCACTGGTTCCAGGGAAAAGAGGGAGCCAGTGCCCTAAGACAAACCCAACATCGATGCCTCACCGGGATTGATTAGAACCCGGACCCATCTCGGACAAGTGGTCAGAAGGCCCATCTCTCAGACGAATGGTCAAGAACGTTTAGATCACTGCGCCAGCGGGGCGGCAACTTTGTTTTGTTATATACACAGTCGAGTCACATTATTGTGACCACCTCCTACTTTTGACGTCAACAGCGCGTAGCCAATGAAAGAAGGCACATGTTGTGAGCTGGCTTGGAGGGTATATAAGGTGTGCATTCTGAAAACATATTACTCGTTCCTGTCATGGATAAAAGGAGCGATTTATCAGATTTGCAAAAGGGGATGATTATCGGCTTCCGGGCCAAGGGTGGCAGTATTTCTGAAACAGCGCAGTTTGTGAACTGTTCGCGTGCTGCTGTGGTTAAAGTGTATATTGACTGGAGAAATGGCACCATAGCGAATAAGCGATGTGAAAACTGTGGAGCACCTCATGCCATTGATGCGAGAGTGAACGTCGGCTTCGAAGGTGCGTGAGGGCCAATCGACACGCTACAGTGGAGCAACACACTGACCGAATGAACCAGGGGCTACCGCAAGTGTGTCTAAAACGACAGCTCAGCGAACCCTGCTGCGTATGGGGCTCCGATGCAGATGTATGGTCACTACACCTATGCTAACGAAGGTGCATCGGCAGAAAAAGCTTACATGTAAGCTTTTGCACGGCACTATCGGAATTGGAAAGCCGCAGATTGACAAAGGATTGCCTTCTCCGATGAGTCACGTTTTCTACTTCATTGAACGGATGGACGTTGGCGTATAAGGCGAAAAACATCGGAGAACAAACAATCTTCAACCACTGCTTGAAGAACACAAGCTGGTGGTTCTTCAAACATTCTCCAGATCATAACGCTGGTGGGGGCAGCGTTATGATCTGGAGAATGTTTTCGTGGCACTCTCTGGATCCACTCTTATCTGTGGAAGGCACAATGGACCGAATTCGTTATGAATCCATCCTTGCAGACCACGTACACCCATACATGCTGATTGCGTCCCTGGGGCGGATGCGATCTTTCGGCACGACAATGCGACGTGCCACACAGCTAGAAATGTCCGATGTCTGAGAGTGGTTGGAAGAGCACGATGAAAACTTTAAAGTACTTCCCTGTCCCCCTAATTCCCCAGACTTAAACCCAATTGAGCATCTGTGAGACCACCTTGATCATGTTGTTCACTCTATGGATCTTCCACCATGCACCCTCCATCAGCTGTCAGATGCACTGCAGTCAGCATGGCTCCACATAGCTGTGAACACTTTCCAGCACCTTATTGAGTCTCTCTCAGCCGGTCTAGCTGCTGTCCGCGCTGCGCACAGCGGTTACTCTGGATATGAGCTGGTGGTCACAATAACGTGACTCGACCGTGATATATACACTCATTGCCATAAAATAGTGTATATATATACACTCATTGCCATAAAAATCCGCGCACCAAGAAGGAGGCTTTGGATTGAAATGAGATTTTAGTAGTGAGATGGTACATACCAAGGACCGAAGTGATTACAATATCACAGCAGCAGTACGATTTCCCCGGACATTCGGTGCACATTCCTGTCAGCGTTAGTACCGCGTCGGACCGCCTCGTGCTCGGATACATGCGGTGAGACGGTCCGGCATGGAGTCAAAGAGACGCCGAGTGTTATCCTGGGATAGATTGGCCCACACTTCTGGCAACTGACACTCTAAAGCACGAACACTGGTACATGGAGAAAGCTGTCGTCCCGCCTGGTTCCACACGTGTTCGATGTGCGAGAGATCAGGTGAACTGGTAGGCCACGGAAGCGTAGAAGCATGACGTAGTCAGTCCTGGGAAACCCGAGCCGTGTGCGGACGGGCGTTATCTTGTTTGAAAATGGCTCCGGGCAACCCCGCCAGGAAATGCAACACATGGAGCCGCAGGATCTCCTGTACATATCGCTGGGCTGTCAACGACTCTTGGATCACTGCGAGGGAAGTCCGGCTGTCATACGCCATGGCCCCCCAGACCACCACGACTGTAGTTCGGGACCTGTGCCGCTGTACAGTGAGGTTAGGATTGTAGCGCTCACCTGCGGTCCCCCACTCTCTGTCACGGTGGTCTTCCGTTCCCATACAGAAGCGGGACTCGTCGCTGAACACTATATGTCGCCAGTCCATAGCATTCCACACTGCTCGCTGCTGACACCACTGCAATCGACGCCGACGATGGTCAGGTGTTAATGGCAGAAAACGTAAGGGCCGTCGAGAGTGCAAATGCACCTCGGCCAGGCGTCTGCAACTGGTTCTAGTGGACAAAGGAGTCCCTTGTACAGCCGCCACATGTCACTGGATATTGGACAAAGACGTCGTTGCACCTGTGCGTGCCATTCTCACGACCCCACGGTTCTCTCTGCTTGTGGTGTGTCTGGGTCGTCCGGAGCCAGTCCGCCGTGTCTGGGTGCCTTCCCGTGTCCCTTGCTTCCAACACGATCGCACCGTACAGTCCGACAGGCCCAAACGGTGGCCGATTCGGCGCGTCGGCCACCCTGCCTCTCTCATCCCGACGATACGGCTTCGTTCAAACCCCGTCGTGGCCCGTACGCTCATCTACGGCACCTCCTCGGCATGTCTGTCGCTCACGGATCTCACCTGACTGTTATTGTGCAATTCGGCACCCATGTGGAGTCCCCTGAGCGGCGCCTTATAAGCCCCTAAGATTGCGATTGCAGCGCACGAAAATTTAATCACTTGCATGTCTGCGGTTCACCGAGTTTCGCGTTAATCGCACAAAACTTTAATCATTTGCATGTATGATAAAGTGAGTGATTTTTATGATAAAATGAGTGTATGTATATATAATACAAAGAGACATGGGGGCGTAATATTTTGTGGTTTGTCAGAAATGCTTGGTTTGAGCAGAAATGCTTAGTTACGCCTCTGCCAGACAGTATACACACTGAAGAGCAATTGAATTAGAGATACCTGTCTAGTAACGTGTAGCACCACCTTTCGCCCTGATGACGGCGGCGATTCGTCTCGGCATGGACTCGACAAGACACTGGAAGCGTTGGTAAGCCATACGGATCCACGACCCCTGAACAAGCTCCCACAGTTCACGAAGATTTGATGCAGGGGGTCAAAACCTCGAACATCTCTCTCGATGGCATCACAGATGTGCTCGATGGGATTGAGGTCAGGTGACCTGGCTGGCCAAGGAAGCGAGGTCACGTCGGTGGAGTGTTCATCCAACCATTCGGATACAATTCGGGAGCGATGGCACGGTACATTGTCTTGTTGCAGAATGAGGTCCCCAGTGGGATGTTGAAGACGCACAAACGGGAGCAAATGGTCGTCCAGGATATCCCGGTAATGTTGACCTGTGAGGTACGATGTCACACGTACCAGGGGTCCCATTTCAGTCCACGTATGCAATCCCCAGACGAGAATGCCACCCCCACCAGCTTGAAGAGTACCCTGCTGGCAAGAAGGATCCATCGCTTCATGTGGTTTGCTCCGTACTCGTATCCTGCCATCCGCATGTACCAACGTGAGTCTCGACTCATCAGTCCAGGCAACATTTTTCCACATGTCTAGGGTCCAGTGGCGATGTTCCCGCACCGCTGCTAATCTTTGCACCCTGTGATGTGCGGTCAGTAGCGGAACCCTCGTGGGACGATGGCTTTTGTACCTCATAGCGAGGAGATGGTTCTGGATGATGTGGCTGCTTACACGTTTTTGTGCACCAGCGTTAAATTGCCGAGTGATTTCTTGCACTGTGGCCCGTCTATCTGCTATTACAATGCGAGCTAGCCGACGATGACCCCGCTCATCCACACGCTGTGGTCCACGGCAGTTGGCCCTTGCAGGGATGGTTTTACCATATTTGATGTACTCACGGTACACCCGTGACACAGTGCCTCGTGAAAATCCCAGTGCCTGCACGACTTCTCAAATAAAGTGGGAAGTTTGAAATATGCGAATGACGATCCTTCATTTCGTGATTTTTTACGTTGTACAATTTCGCTGCTAGAGGGCATGAACGCAGATGATGTCGAATTCAAAATACATTTTATTCCACATATTTGCTTCTTAACATCCGATTGGAAAAATCTTTCATCTTTCGATTCCATTTATGTCGAAAAGTATTTTAGGTATAGTTACTTTTTCAAGATACACATAGATTTTCTGCTAGGGGTGTAAAAGTAAATTACTTTTTCCCCGATATCACAGCCTCTCCTTGACAAATGTCAACCCCGCCTTCTCGTGGTGCATCCTGTTCCCACTAAAGGGGCTCTGACGACCGCAAATAGCGGTATAACTATACCATCGGGATCAGAGGAAATGCTATCCCACACTCACCAACCCGCTTGGCCAGCGTGGTGAGTTATGGCCAAACACCTCCAAAATGACTCTACAACTTAAATCTTGGCCCTCAGTCTCCGGCAGCTGGAATGTACCTGGCCAAGGCAGCGGCCAGTGCGACATGAAGGCAGAGGGTGCTAAGAATCCCCGGAGGACCGGACTAGGCTGCCATTTGATGCTGACCTTGGCTACCTACAACGGACGCTCCCTATCTTCTGATTCAAGGCTTCTTGAATTGGAAGAGGAACTACAAAGGATCAAGTGGGACATCGTCGGGCTAAGTGAGGTAAGGAGAAAAGGAGAAGATCTCATTGAACTGAAAAGTGGACATCTCTTCTATTATCGTGGGACAGATACTGGCAGAACTAGTGGTGTTGGATTTATAATAAACAAGAAACTGAAGGATAAAGTGGTAGAAGTTGAAAGTTCCTCTGACAGAGCTGCACGACTCGTTATCCAACTATCGAGAAGATACCAGGCTCAGATTATTCAAACTTATGCACCCACCACAAGTCATCCTGAAGAAGAAATTGAAGAATTTTATGAGGAAATTCGTCATCTAAATAACAAAGGTAAGCAGCACTTGAAGATAATTATGGGAGATTTCAATGCAAAAATAGGGCACCGGCAACAGAATGAAACTTCAGTAGGTAAATTCGGTCACGGCAACAGAAACCAGCGTGGAAATACTCTCGTTGAGTTTGCAGAGGCAGAAGGATTTTTCATCTTGAATTCCTTTTTCAAGAAAAAGCCACACAGGAAATGGACATGGAGACATCCAATTGGGACGACAAGTGAAATTGATTTTATTATGTGTAACAAAAAATTCGTCATCGAAGACTGCAGTGTGCTGAACAAGTTCAACACAGGTAGTGACCATAGATTGGTGAGATGTAAGATGCACCTCAACACTAAACTGGAACGTGGCAAGCTCATAAGACAAACAGAATGTATTGACATAACCAACCTTAAAAAACACCATAATACTTTCAAGTTGGAACTGAAGAACAGATTCTCTGCTTTAGAAGGCCTAACATCGGAAGAAGTGGATATTTCGGAAGTTAACAGAAAAGTAACCAAAGCTCTTATGGAAACAGCAACAAAATTAGCTGGGTCTAAGAACAAGTTGCATGTAAACAAATTATCAGGAAAAACCAAAATGTTGATGCAAAAAAGAAGAGAGATGAGGACAACTAAAGAAGATGTGACTTCCAAAGTGGAATATATAGAGCTATGCAAGACAGCACGAAAAAGTATCACTGAAGATGTAAGGAAATTCAACTGTGAGCTAGTGAGGAAAGCAATTGAAAACAACCAAAGCCTAAAGATAGCAAAGGGACATCTCAGTAAGGGAAGAAAACAGATTATGGCTCTGAGAAAAGAAGATGGTTCTATAACAAGAAATAGAGGCGAAATTTTGACAAGAGTGAAAGATTTCTACTCCAAATTATATGAAAGGGATGATACATGTACTCCAGACATCATGAAAGGTACCAGAGTTCTTCCAGTCCTCCCAGCAGAAGTTGCTCATGCAATCAAGAACATGAAGCGGGGGAAAGCTCCAGGAGAAGATGGAATTACTATGGACATCATACAAGAAGCAAGTGGAGAAATTGAAACAGTACTCGCCCAAATTTTCACTCGATGCCTTAATGAAGGGAAGATTCCTGAGGATTGGAACAATGCTACAATGATCCTGCTACATAAAAAAGGTGACATTGAGGATCTCAGGAACTACAGACCTATCAGCCTCCTATCAGTGGTTTATAAAATCTTCACTAAAGTTCTTTCACACCGCTTGAAGGTAACACTGGACATGGCTCAACCGAGAGAACAAGCTGGATTCAGGAGTGGCTACAGCACAATAGATCATATCCACGTACTGAGAGAACTAATTGAAAGAGCGAGGGAATATGAACTTCCATTGTGCATGGCTTTTATCGATTATGAAAAAGCCTTTGATTCGGTGAAACCATCAGCAGTTACCACGGCTCTGAAATCCTGCGGTATTGAAGATGCATACATTAATATTATTAATAACATCTATGAAAATGCAAGTGCAAAGATTCGGCTGTTTGAAAATACAACACACATAAAAATTGGAAAGGGAGTGAGACAAGGTGACACCATATCTCCGAAGCTCTTTAATGCCACATTGGAAAATGTCTTTCAATCACTGAACTGGGAAAACAAAGGGATAAAGATTAATGGAGATTATCTAACCCACCTTCGTTTTGCTGATGACGTAGTCATTTTTGCAACTACCCCATCAGAGCTGCAGAGTATGATCCAGGAACTTGCTGACAAGAGTAAAGAAGTGGGATTAAAAATGAACTTTCAGAAGACAAAAGTGATGTTCAATGCTTTTACAAGAAATGAAGATTTATCGATTGATGGAGAACAACTGGAGATAACAGATACGTATGTTTATCTTGGACAGCAGATATCAAGTGAGGGTCACATTGATGAAGAAATTAATCGGCGTACAAAACTTGCCTGGAGAGCTTTTGGAATAAACAGCATAATTTTCAAGAGCAATATGCCATTATGTCTTAAAAGAAAAGTGTTTGATCAATGCATCCTTCCAGTGCTTACGTATGGTGCAGAGACGTGGACCTTAACTAAAAGAGACATACAAAGGCTGCAGACAACTCAAAGAAGCATGGAGAGGTGCATGCTTGGTATAACCAGGAGAGATAAGAAGAGGAACTCGTGGATCCGAAAAATGACGAGAGTGGAAGACATCATGATCAGAGTTAAATCCCTGAAATGGCAATGGGCTGGACATACTGCCAGAAGGACAGACCATAGATGGACAGCCGAAATTTTAGATTGGATTCCAAGGGACAGGAAAAGACCCAGAAAAAGACCACATGGGAGATGGGTGGATGAAATTCGTAAATATGCGGGAGTGACCTGGAGGAGACTGGCACAAGACAGACCGTTGTGGAGGAAACTTGGGGAGACCTTCGTCCAGCAGTGGATTGATAATGGTTGACAATGATGATGATGATGATCTCTCCTTCTAAAAGTCTGATTTGAAAAATGTTTTCTTTAGCTCCTGATGGAAAACCTTTTGCATGTAATTTCTAATTTTTGGTAAAGAATACTTTGGCCACCAGGGGACGTAAGTGTTCATTTTTGTTTTCTGATGTATTTGCCATAAAATTCGAGCTTCTAAAATCTCGATTGAAAAAATTCGTTCGTTGACCGATGCCACTCACGTCGATAAACGTTTTCGGAATATTTTCTTCTTAAAATATTGCATGGTTTCTCCGCCAGGAGGCGTAGATGTATATCTTATTTTTGTCAATATCGCTGCTTTTAATGGTCCGATTTGAAAAATTCTTTCTTTATTAGATAGAGTTTCTGGTGTGACATGTAGTTCATATAATTTAAAAAAAAATTAAGTAATTCATAGACTTTCCGCTATGGGGCGTAAAGAAAATTTGCGTTTCCCCCGATATCTCTGCTTCTAAATCTCCGATTTGAAAAATTTTTCTGCACCGGATACAGATCCTGATGGGAAATCCTTTGCACATAATTTCTAATTTGTGTAAAAAATAGTTTCGCCACCAGGTGGCGTAAGTCTTAATTTCCGCTTCTGATGTATTTGCAGCAAAGTCTGAGCTTTTAAAATCTCGATTGAAAAAAATTCGTTTGTGGGCCGATAGTACTCACGTCGACAAACCTTTTAAGAACATTTTCGTCTTAAAATAATGCATGGTTTCTACGCCAGAGGGCATAGACGTATATCTTATTTTTGTCGATATCTATACTACTAGGAGTCAGATTTGAAAAATTCCTTCTTCGTTCGATAGTGTTTCCGATTCGAAATGTTTCTCACATAAATTCAAAATTTTCAAGTAAATCATAGACTTTCCGCTAGGGGGCGCAAAGTTAAATTGCGTTTTTTGCGTTATTTCTGCTTCTAAAACTCCGATTTGAAACATTCTTCCCGTATCGCATACAGCTCCTGATGGAAAATATTTTTCATATAATTTCTAATGTTTGGTAAAGAATGGTTTGGCCACCAGGGGCCGTAAGTTGTAATTTCTGCTTCTGATGTATTTGCAGCAAAATCTGAGCTCTTGAAAACTCGACTAAGAATTTTTTTCTTGGACCGATACCGCTCACATGGAAAAGCTTTCGAGAATACTTTCTTTCTAAAATAATGCATGTTTTTTCCCGCCAGGGGGCGTAGATGCATGTCTTATATTTGTCCCTATCTCTGGTTCGAAGAGTTCGATTTCAAAAATTCTTTCTTTATTTAAGAGCGTTTCCGCTGCGAAATGTTTCTCATATAAATTCCAATTTTTCTTAACGCACAAGTCTGCAACCAGAGGGCGTAAGTTCACGATTCCGTTTACAGCAATATCTGCGGGATGAAAAACCCGATTGAAAACTTTCTTTCTTCCGTCAGATACTATTGTTTTGCATAGCGGTTCGATTGACTTTGAATAGCTTTGATAAATTTAATTCGCGTCAGAAAGGACTCAAAAGACGCGCTCATTACACCCGAAAATTCGGTGTCATCTTTCTTGTTTATATATTGGTGGGAGAAAGTAAAAATGCGCGAGTTATATTTTAAGGATGCCCGGCAAAGTGAGAGGGGCCGCAAAACCAATGCTGTGCGCAGGGCCCCGGTAACTCGAAATCTGCCACTGATAAAATAATCAAAGAACCGTATGCTTTTGTTAATATGAAACTCAGATTTTAACGTGTAATCGTATAAAGCGTATAAATGAAATACATCGGGTACGGAGAAGTGGCCACCGGAGATGTCGCCACCGGAGAACTAGCCACACGGAGAACTGGACACATTGGAATTTCAGTGCCATAAAATTGTTCTGCATAAACAAATTTCGTGTGGCTATATTCCCCACTACTTGAGCAACTATTGTTCATAAAATATATATATTTTTTAATATTTCATTTTCAGTAAGAAATTTAGACATTTCCATGATTTTCAAGCCAAAGACAAAGCGGAGAAGTGGCCACCGGAGAACTGGCCACAAAAAATTAAAGGGGCCGTATAAAAATTGCCTTCTGGATTTCTCCGCGGCTACGTCTCCCGGATTGGTTATCTGACACACATAAAATTTCCGTAATATCGTATTTTCTTTTTTACGATATTTTTCAAGGTATTTAATCAAAAGCTGAGCAAATTCTTTGCGGGTATGGGCAAACCCAGGAAACTTGTCGAGGGGGAGGTGGTGCTTAAAACCTAAAATATGAAATGTAAAGAATTTCCGGCCCGATCGGGAGATTTGTCAGCATTCGCAAACTAAAACTCAACAAATTATCTAAGGGCATGTGCCTACCCAGGAAACCTGTCCGGACGGGGGGGATGCTAATACCCATAGTGTGGAATACAAAGAATTTCTCGTCCGATCGGGAGATTTTCAGCATTTACAAGTTACAACACACCAAATTATCTGAGCGCATGTACTGCCTCGGGAAACCTGTCGGGGGGGGGGAATGCAAAAACTGTAAAATATACAGAATTTCTGGTCCCAAAGGGAAATTTTCAGCATTTACAAGCTATAACTCGACACATTATCTGAGGGCATGTGCCTGCTCAGCAAACCTGTCGGGGGGGGGGGTAATACCAAAAGTGTAAAATGTAAAAGAATTTCTGATTTCTGGTCTGTTCGGGAGATTTTGAGCGTTTGCAAACTACATCTGAACAAACTCTTTGCGAACATGTTCTAACGCAGAAAACCTAGCTCAGGCGCGGTAGGGGTAATTCCAAAAGTGTAAAATATAAGGAATTTCTTGTCCGTTCGGGAGATTTTTAGCATTTACAAACAGAAATACTTTGTTTTTGTTTTACATTTTAGATATCCCCCCCGGACAGGTTTCCTGAGGCAGCACATATCCTCAGAGAGTTTGTTGAGATGTAAGTTGTAAATGCTGAAAATCTCCTGATCGGACCAGAAATTCTTCATATTTTACACTTTTGGTATTAACACCCCCCTCCCCCTCCTGATAGGTTTCTTGAAGCAGCACATGCCCTCAGATAATTAGCTGACTTGTAGGTTGTAAATATTGAAAATCTCCCGATCGGACCGAAAATTATTTATATTTTACACTTTTGGTATCACCTCCCCCCCCCCCGCGACAGGTTTGCTGAGTAGGCATATGCCCTCAGATAATTAATTGCAAACTTGCAGTTTGTAAATCCTGAAATCTGTTGTTGAGTTGTAGATCATAAACATTTTTTATAAAGAATCACATCACTAATCGCAATTAAGAAAAGACGAAATTACGGAAACTTTACATGACTCAGATAACCAACCTCTAGGGGTCGTGGCCACGAAGGGGTCAAAAATGCAATTTTTGTACGGCCCCTTAAAAATTTTGTGGCCAGTTCTCCGGTGGTCACTTCTCCGGGTGGCCAGTTCTCCTACACCCGAATTACATACAACCGAGTTAAAAAAGTGTTAGAAAAATCAGTGAAATATGGGGACTAACGCAGAATTACGTATAAAAGTGAGAAACGTATAACCGAGGATCTACTGTGTATTCTTAAAACCAAAGAACACCACATGATACACATAAATTTTGCTTCTAAGATACGTATATTTTGTGTAGGTGTGCGTGTTTTGAATTATAGGTAACAACATCATTCATTAGATACGCTGTTACTATGTTAGAAAATAAAACGTTTGTGGAATTATTTTCTAACTGCCTAGACAAAATTTCTGAAAGGAATCCTTATGTAAATTTTATGTTGTTGGCTGTTTTTGCGTTATGTAATTATTCGGTTCGCTGCACAATTTGACTCGGAGAGAGTTCTTAAAGAACTCACATAACTGGCTTGAGAACACACACGCGCTAGGCCATGTTTCCCTTCAGGGAAGTTTTTAAGCTGGACCAGAAGATTGAAAGATGGGGAGAGAACAGATTTGTCCTCTAACACTTGACTAAAGACTTCGGGTATGTTTTGACAGGGTTCTTCCCTTCGATGGGCAATTTTCTTCTCAGACGCCACCTTGAGTAAACAGATGCCACGGGACACAACAGCTTTTTAAAACTACCCGGAATCAGAGGACAAAGCTCATGACTGAGGGGCATACGAGCGTCCATCAGAGCTGCCATTGGAACATTTGTTCCCCTCTCAACACTTGGTAGACGTCCTGTTGCTGTTGCCACTTCTAACCCCCCCCCCACGCTTTTTCCACCCCCTCCTTCCTTCACATCGAAAGTTCTTTCTAGAAAAACTGATGGTGGCATTAGTCGACGATGCCGTCCATCGTCCCTGCGCGATTTTCATTGCGGTTGAAAAGAAAAAAATGCACAAATACCAAGCAAAATTCTTTCGGCAGTCTCTCTCTACCAGCTGACAAAATGCTTAAGAATTAACCGTTAGGTAAAACAACATCTTACCTTGAAATGTATTGATATGAATTAACTAAGGAAAAAGGCAAATAAATAATAAACGTAGTTTTTTTAATCATTGTTTTACCTAAACATGCGATTAAAAAAAAACAGATTCAGTCATTAAAAGGTATAAACCGGATTGTTGGTACTCGACAGGGCCGTCTCTCACTTAGACCACTCGCGAGCAAGAGAAGAGGTGTGTAAGGCTCTAAAATATCTTCAGAATGGTAAGGCTCCGGGAGTTGATGGCATAACTGCTGAGATGTTGAAATTTGGTGGTGACTCTGTAATTGACTGGTTAACTGAAATTTGCCAGTTGTGCTGGGAGATAGGAATGGTCCCTCGGTATTGGAAGGATGCTATCATTGTTCCCTTGTGTAAGGGAAAAGGTGATCAGACTGACTGTAAGAACTGTCGTGGTATTAGCCTACTGAGTGTGCCAAGAAAAGTGTTTGGTAAGGTCATTATTGAAAAAGTACGAGGTCTGAAGAGCTGATGATGATCAGCTCTTCAGTACGAGTGAAGAGTTGATGATCATCAGAGAAAATGTGGGATGTTCAGAGTGGTTTTATGCCTGGTAAAGGCTGCACTAACCAAATTTTTGCATTACGCATGATGATTTGAAAGGCTGTTGGTAAGAAAGTTTGTGCCTATACGAAGATGGCGCGTATGCACGTAGACCAATGGTGCGTGCCCCTTTAATCGCACGACACCGTACCGCCCGTAGAAACTGGATAGGGAACGTTGTGGTTGGAGACACGACGATTGGAGTCAAGTTCTCTTCTCTGACCAGTCGAGATCCAATCTGGAGTCTGACAGTCAACGAGTTCTTATCTTCAGGGAAACCGGCACACGAAATAACCCAGCTTTTGTGCAGGAAACATCACATTACGGCGGACATGGATTGATGGTCTGGGAAGGCATACGTATCGGTGGACGTACGGACCTGTATGTCATCCGAAACGACAGTCGGACGGCCCAGAGACAGTCGGACGGCCCAGAGATGTCATGCCGTATGCTGCAGTTGTCGATGATTCGTTCCTTTTCATGGACGATAACGCTGGACCTCATACAGCTCGGCTAGTGGACAACATGCTTCAAGAAGAGGGAATCGAGCGTATGGAGTGGCCACCATGCTCCGCTAACTAAAATCCAGTTGAGCATCCTGGGACGCACTTGGCAGACGCATTGCAGCCTGGCCGGCAAATCCGTTGAGTCTTCGTGAATTGGAGATTGCCTCATTGAGGAATGGCGAAGATACCCCCAAAACCTCCTCGAAAACCTCATCGCCGCAACGGTGGCACAGTGGTCTAAGCCATGGCTTCTGATCATTAGTCCGAGATGGGTCTGGGTTCAAATCCCGTGATGCATGGATATTGTGTTTGTCTTACGGCGCTGGCTCTCTCCATTCCCTGGAACCAGTGGCCCTACATTAGGGACGGGCGACTGCTTATAGCCCACTGAGTTGCTCACGGTGTTCATTAAACCCCTAATAATAATAATAATAATAATAAAAACCCTCATTGATTTTATGCCACACAGGTGTGCAGCCGTCTCAGACCCTCGAAGGGACCACACACCCTACTAAAGGTCAGTAACCACCTTCAAAATGTAGTTTCTTTTTTTGATTGAAGGTTTAACGACCACCGTGAGCAACTCAATGGTCTATAGGCAGTCGCCCGTCCCTAATTTAGAGTCACTGTTTCCAACAAAGGGAGAGAGCCAGTGCCGTAAGACAAACACAACATCCATGCCTCCCCGGGATTCGAACCCGGACCCAGTTTTGGACGAATGATCAGAGGCCATCGCTTAGACCACTGCTTCACCGGGGCGTCGTCGTTTCTTCTTGTTGCATACATTTTGTGTGGTATCATATTGCATCATGTACATAGAAAGATAATATTGCATAAAAATTTTCTAATGTGCTGTTTCTTACCCACATTACTGAGTATTCTACTGTATCTTACATAAAAATAATATTTTACGTTCAACAACATCAGTCGCACATGATTTTCCTTACAATATCTCTTACTCTCCTAATTCTTTTGAGCAGTATACAACATTTGCGTTCTCATCTAATTTTTTTATTATAACGCGTGTGTGGATGACGTTTTCATCTCCTGTTTGGTAGCTTCAAGTTCAACGCAGATGTTTTAATTCTTTTGGCATTACTTCTGGAACCAATTACCCTAAATTAAGGCCGGCGAATTCCTCCAAAATTTAAATGCGTAGTGTGTGTGTGTGGAGCCCCCCCCCCCCCTCCACAAACGATCATCTGGCACATTTCAGTTGCATTGTTCTACGGTATTTATTCGGTAGGTTACGGGGGTAACCCCCGTAACCTACCGAATAAATACCAACACACAGTGCGGCAATTAAGTTTTTCTTTTCTTAAATGGAAAAGCAGAAAAACTTACGTGAATATATTTTATTCGAACTACATTCCTCATGTGTTAATTCAAGAAGTGGCACGATCAGTCAACGAAAGGAGAGACTTGCAGGGTTCATCTTTTGGTGTGGATTACAGAGATGATGTCACAGTTCTTTGTATGTCTTCATATTTATTCGAAGTACATTCCTCCTGTGTTAATACAAGAAGTGGAACGATCAGCCAACGGAAGGAAGGACTTGCAGAGGTCATCTTTTGGTATGGAGTGAAGAGCTAATGTCACAGTTCATATTTATTCGAAGTACATTCCTCCTGTGTTAATACAAGAAGTGGCACGATCAGCCAACGAAAGAAAGGACTTGCAGAGGTCATCTTTTGGTATGGAGTGAAGAGCTGATGTCACAGTTCTTTGTATGTCTTTATATTTATTCGAAGTACATTCCTCCTGTGTTATTTATTACAGAAGTGGCACGATCAGCCAACGAAAGGAAGGACGTGCAGAGATCATCTTTTGGTATGGAGTGAAGAGTTGATGTCACAGTTCTTTGTATGTCTTCACATTTATTCGAAGTACATTCCTCCCTTATTAATACAAGAAGTGGCACGATCAGCCAGCAAAGGAAGGACTTGCGGAGGTCATCTTTTGGTATGGAGTGAAGAGCTGATGTCACAGTTCTTTGAATGTCTTCATATTTATTCGAAGTACATTCCTCTTGTGTTAATACAAGAAGTGGCACGATCAGCCAAGGAAAGGAAGGACTTGCAGAGGTCATCTTTTGGTATGGAGTGAAGAGCTGATGTCACAGTTCTTTGTATGTCTTCATATTTATTCGAAGTGCATTCCTCCTGTGTTAATACAAGAAGTGGCTCGATCAGCGAACGAAAGGATGGACTTGCAGAGGTCATCTTTTGGTATGGAGTGAAGAGCTGATGTCACAGTTCTTGGTATGTCTTCATATTTATTAGAAGTGCATTCCTCCTGTGTTAATACACGAAGTGACACAGGAGGAGTGTACTCCTGTGTCACTTCTGGTTAATACAAGAAGTGTCACGAAAGGAAGGACTTGCAGAGGTCATATTTTTGTATGGAGTGAAGAGCTGATGTCACAGTTATTTGTATGCCTTGAAAAACGTTTCCTTTTAAAGACAGCTTTAATTTAGGGAATAGAAAGTAGTCACACGGTGACAAATGTGGATAATAGGGGGGATGGTTGACTACACACACTTGCTTCCAAGCCGGAAATTGCTGTACACTGACTGCTCTGTGTGCAGGTGCGTTATCGTGAAGAAGGAACCAATGACCATTTTCGTACTCAAGCCTGACACGAACAATCGTCTTCCGCAATCGTTCCAAATAGATGTGTAAGCATTGTCAGTGACAGTTGTACCTTCAAGAATAAACTCGTGGTGCACAATTCCCTTGCTGTCGTAAAAGCACACAAGCATTGTCTTGATTTTTAACTTCTGTAACATGATCTTCTTTCATTTGAGTGACTGTGGCGACTTCCACTGAACACTCTGACACTTGGTTTCGGGATCATAACGGAAACACCATGTCTCGTCACCTGCAACAATGCTTTGGAGAAAATTTTGCATTGTTTCTGCAGTTACCAGGATGTCTTTTGCGTACTCTACTCATGCATGTTTCTGGTCGTCTGGCAAAGCATGCGGATCAAAACGAGCGCAACCACCCCCACCCCCAAATCTTGCACTAAAATATGACGAATGGTCTTATTAACACCGAGTTCATATTCCGTCATCCTCAGGGTTACACAACGGTTACTTTTTACCCTTTCGCGAGCTTTCTCAGTGAGTTCAGACGTGCGCACGGAAATCGGGCGTCCGGCCCTTTCGTCATTTTCCAAATCTTCCCGCTCATACTTGCAACGTGCATACCATGGGAATATTTGTGCACGAGATAGGCAATTAGCCCCATATGCATCACGTAACAATTCAACTGTCTCCGATGCAGTTTTACCGATTTTCAAACACAACCGGAGAGTTGCCCTCTACTCCATGACAGAGCCGTGACAATGTTCTTCCGCTGAGTGACGTCATACACAGCGTAAATAATCATCTGCGCAGTTCTCACGCAAACACTGTTCCCACCACATAGCTGATAAATGAGTTATATAAAAAAAAAAAAAAACATGCCTTCCCTACCCGTGTGTTTTATCAAAATTTTTTAAAAAATATAGGACCTTGCCGTACTCTGTATACACCGATGAGCCGTTACATTATGACTACCTACCTAATAAGCTGTAGGACCCCCTTTAGCCCGCAAAACAGCTCTCACTCGGAGAGGCATTGATTCGACGAGGTGGCGATAGGTATCCTTGGGTACCTGACACCATAATGCCAATAGCAGGACCCTCCAGTTCCCGTACATTTCGGGGTAGTGATGATTTAGCGCGAACCTCTTTTCCAAGTCGAACCACAGATGTTAGATTGGATTCATGTCAGGTGAATTTAGAGGCCAGTAGGGTCGGATTAAAGCCTTGATGTGCCCCTAGGCAAAGACATCTGAGTAGGCCCCCAATGAACTTACGACGGTGAATCATTATCAAGTCCGTTAAAACACGAAACTGTAACAATATGCTGGTGATAATTACTACAAAGTGCATTCTTCAAACTAATAAATTATCCGCAGAGTCTTCATAATAAGTACTGTATTTTCCATTGTTCTTATAAGAACATGAGTTAAAAGCTTAAGGTTCCTAGATTTTGCCTTGGATTTTCTAATGTTTTAGCATTATATACTTTGCTTAATGCATCATTTTTGTTATGCAATGTGAAACCACAGGGTAACGTTGACCATTAACGGTTCCAAGTGCAAATTGGGAGGTGTGAGTGGATGGTAATGAAAAGGCTGAAACTGTCTCGCCGATCCTGTTGTACACAGCGACATGAAATCTTTATCCTTCGTGAGTCAATACCTTGAAATCTGTTTGTCTTCAAGCCTCTGTTTCTGACCAAGTGGAAATCATACCAGGCAAACGTAAAACTATTTTATAAACCTCTCTCTCTCTCTCTCTCTCTCTCCATCAACTATTTGCCCAGGCATGACTCCTGGGCCCATGGTAATGGTGGGCCCCAAGGATATATATAGCCCATGTAGACCCCTCCCCCTTAATCCGGCCCTGAGGCTAGGACATTAACAGAAAGTCACCAGCCTGTTCCTCAAACCACTCCTTGACGATTCTGGTAGTGTGGCATGGCGCATTATCCTGTTGGTAATGGCCATCACCAGCAGCGAACACAGTTGCCATGAATGGGTGAACTTGGTCCGCAACGATGTTCAGATACCTGACAGCTGTCAGGGATTGTGCTATTGGGATAATGGGCCCTAAAGTGTCCCAAGAAAGCATCGCCTAAAGCATTAAACCGCCGCCACCCGGCCTGTTTCTGCACAACAGTGCATCCAGGTGCCATAGCCTCAGTTGGTAATCGTCGTATTCGCGCTGGGCCGTCTACGTGATGCACCAGGAATCTTGATTCGTCAGACCAAAGCACTTTCTTCCAATCTCGATGATCTTGCGCCCATTTCATGCGTTGTTGGCGATGACGTGCAGTGAGCCTGGGAACACAGCTGGGTCTTCGGCTACGCAGGTCCATGCGCAGAAGGCTGTGATGAACTGTGTGCTGTGACACATTGCCCTGATCACCACTGTTGTAGCTGCTGGTGATTTGTCGTACTGTGGCCCTGCGGTCTCTGTAAACAATGCGCGACAGTCTCCGCTCCATTTTGATATCAATGAGCTGCGGACGACACACGGCAGGACAACGGTTTGTCGTTTGACCCTCTGTGCACCACTTTTGATGCGTACTCACTACAGCGGCACGTGAACAACCCACAAACCGCGCCGTTTCCGAGATCGTACTTCCGCGGCGCCGTGCCATAACAATTTGTCCTTTATCAAACTCCGATAAATCGGAAGCTTTTCCCATTCTGACTCCGAACACTCTACTAATCGAAAGCCGGTTCTCGAGTTGTATGTATACTGCTCTGCAAACTTCACCTGCGCCACCGTTCTGTCTCCAGGCGCGCTCATTTCTCTAGGCTGGGGGTGGTCATAACGTAATGGCTCATCGGTGCAAACAGGAAACAAATAAACATGACATCCTTTTTTTTTCTTTTTTTTTTTTTTTTTTTTTTGGTGAGAGAAAAGCACGTGTTAATTTGTAATTCCGCAAAGTGTACTCGAGCCTGAAATTAATGCCAATCATGACTAGCTTCTCGTGGCGACAAACTTCAACGTACATGGATATCTCAGCAGTTCCGTTGAAAGGAAAATGTACCTGAATTTAAACATCAATGTCTGTGTTACTTTCTGTTTAACCTGTCAGGTAAAGCAATTGTGTGTGAAGTACTGCTGTGTGGGAAATGTAACAGACGGGGAAAGGGAATCCTAAAAGAGGAAGGGAGCGGAACTTTAGTATCTGCATTAAGGAGTACGAAGAAGAATGGGATGGGGATGAAGGCTCGAGAGAAGAATGATAAGGAAGCGGAGGAGATATTCATTCTGTGGGGTTAGTGTGGAAAGGTCCCAGCAGGGGTCTCTTGCTGCATGTCGTGTGACGATTAACTAGTGGTCAGGAGAAATCTTGTCTGATGCTGAGTGGGTTCTTTTGAGGGGAGGGACATGATTTAAAGCGGTGACTGCCCAATTCCAACAACTGCTCGCAGCAGGAGGTCAAGCAGACACACCTTCCCCAACCGTCCACGGCGAGAAAGAGATTTTTTTTTTTTTTCTTTCGTCTGATAAAGAAATTCGCGCTTTTTTGAACTTAAAAGATTAAAAGAAATCCGTTCCCATTTACGGGCAGCGACTTTTTTCGTGAAGCATGATAACCAATGGCGTACCGGAAAAATATAGGGACCCCGCAAAGAAATTCTTCGAGGCCCTTTTGCAAAAATCTATTGTCTTTCAACAGGGGCGTAGCAATTCAAAGGTTATGGAGAGGGCTCAAGTAGTTTCATACCCAAACACTGAAAATAATTGCTAATCAATTAATAATTAAGGTGGACGTCAAGTAATTTTGCTTCCTATACTTCCAATGGAAAAACTTCTGTACACATTTTCTTCACAATTAATGCGTTCCCAAGGATGAAAATTTGAACATCGATTAAAATAACTTCATATTATAACTTGAAATACTCAACATTTCCTAAAACATAACCATAGCTATATTAAAAATCAATAACTTTTCCTTTGGTGGTGTTGAAACCAGAAAAAAAGATGGCGCGACCTGTACTTTGATGACGTCAGTAGACAAACAAATGTTGGATTGCATAATTGTGGTTATGTTTTAGAAAATATTAAGTATTCCAAGCTATAATGTGAAGTTATTTTAATCGATGTTCAAATGTTCATCCTTGGGAACACATTAATTGTGAAGAAAAGGTGTACAGAAGTTTTCCCATTGGAAATATAGGAAGCAAAATTACTTGACGTCCACCTTAAGTGCTAATTATCAATAATTCGTTACTTAGAAATAATTATATATAAACACTGAAAATAATTGTTAATCTAGGATAATCAATTAATAATTAAGTACTAATGATCAATAATTCGTTTCTTAGAATAATTATATAAATTCATTAATAAATTAGCAGTTTTATTGATAATGAAACTCCTGATTTACAAAAGTTTGATACAAAGCCTTATGTAATATGGAGGCCTTTATAACTTGATAAGGATTCTATCGCAGTGGTTGTTCTTTCCTCTTGTCTTATTGTTAACTAGCTTTACTACCCGGCTTTTCCCGGGATTTAAGCTTATTAATTTCATATTCCCTTATATATGTCACTGAAAAAAACCCGGGAAAAAATTGATGCTTGCAAGAAAGAAAAAAAGCTGATTTCACAAATTCGGTCATTACAAATTATTTATTCATAGTGTGATTATTTCAGCACTTGGCCGTACACAACATTTTTTTGTTTCTCCTTCATCGTCGATAATATATAATTTTGTTGGATCCTTTGCTCTTGACATTCCAACATACAGCTCCATATGAGAAGCATCAAATGCATCACGTGCTTTCAGTTTCAGACATCTTTGAGAGGTGAATCTCTGGGATAAAAAAGTTAAAAACGTATCTTTGCGAATATTTTATGAAACTGGCTGAAATTTTAATGAACAACATAAATCGTTAATAGGAACATGACCTCCAGGTTTCACCTGAATTGGTAAATAACTTTTTAAATTAGCTGTCAAATTTTTTTAACCATTTCTGCGTATATATTTCTGTTTACGACCGATGAATTAAAAATTCCATGCCTATTTAAAAAAGTTTTGACCGGATTCCGGTGAAATTTTGAGGGACTCCTCTTATTACCAATTCATGGTGTTGATAAAAATTTCAGCCCGTTTCGTTAGGATTTCGCAAAGTTCGTTTTTGCATTTTTTTATGCACAGTTCTAAAAGAATAGAAACATCTGTGGATGTGCCGCGGCAATGAATGCAGTCACGTGCTTTCAGATAACGATGACGTAGAAAACAAGGCTGACTTTATTGATTAGCTTATTAATTAATTCATAACTCGCGAACGGAACAACGTAGAGATCTTAAAATAGTTGCGTTGACCTAGAAATTCCAGTATTAATAAGCTATGCAAGTTTCACGATGCCAAAGTTCGGCGTTCGAGAGTTTTTACTGCTTCAGACATACAGACGTTTTGTGTTTTATATATAAGATAAAGCCATCTTCCAGGAGTGTGAGTGACAGCGAGTAAACCCTGCATGTGTATTGCTTGCACATGGGAAAATGCGCCAAAGAAACGAATTCAAAGGGATATAAAAAAATCCGCGACTTCGTTGGAAAAGAATGTGATTTAAGTCATTTTTTTATCGGTTTTTCGGATTCATTTTGATATATTTAATGAACAAGATTTAAAATTCGGCTTTAAAAGAGAAAAAGAAATCATTTGATTCGGCGTTCAAGAGCAAAATGTGCCTTGATATCCAATGGGAGGGGCTTAAGCCCCTGAGCCCTTCTCTTTCCTACGCCAATGGCTTTCAATTATTGAAATTTTTAAATTCAATTAACTGGGCTTTATGGGCTTATCAATAATTCAAATACTTTGGGATCTACAGGTATTTTTCGTAAAACCAAAATTATTGCACTTTATTTCGTGTAACACAAATGTGCACGTTATAATTAAAACGATTGCCCTAGTTTTATACCATTACAAAATACTACAAAACACTTTTGCCAAAGTTAATTATATCATGCAAATTTTATTCTTTCAGAGAACTAATGCTAACCGTTTGAAATGCCTCACAATCAGAGGTAGAAACGAGTCGACAATTTCTTACGGGTCCAACGGGTCGGGTCAAGGTGTTCCTGACCCGATTTTGACCCGGTTTTATTCCCGTTTTATTTTTGAAAAGAGAAAAATATATTACAAAGGAAAGTGCGCGTTGTGGAATTCTGTATCCGATAATGGTGCCCACGGAGTGAATAATGGTTTGCCATGCAAAAACATTGTCATCTCTTTCTTAAAGCAACGAAGATTTCCACCGATCGACGTCAGAGACACCGACACCATATCGTTAAAAGATACTTCCTTTGCGTTCTTTTACAGTGCGGTTGTCCAGGGCAAGGTACAGGCAAACGCTATTCGCCTGCTTCTCAGCTGATTCACTCAATCCGTGAGAAGTTCACTGTATGACTAAGAGTTACTTTTCACATCGCATCTTTTACATTGAGCATTCAGAGGTTTTCGACTGATGTGCTAACATCCCGTTCCCATGACATGTCATGTCGAAATTAACTTCTTATTTGTTAATATGGATGGATTTAATATTAAGGAGGTGGAGAAAGGCGTCGCGTCGTGGCCAACAAATACGTGCTTGTTGAAAACCACAAGAGGAAGAGTGAATGCTGGAAATTGTTTCGTCTCATTAAGAAACCGGTGAATAATTCTGTGTTGTTGGATCTTGCTGGTTGTTCAAAATGTGGAAAGTGTATGATTACAAAGAAAGATGTCGACGGTGTAATAAAAGATTATGGAACCAAATATCTAACGGACCATATGAAAGTATGCGCACTTCCATCAAAGCGTGGAAAGAGTGAACAATCTAAGTACATTAAAAACAAGAAAGATGACACCGAATTTTCGGGTGTAATAAGCACGTCTTTTGAATCCGTTCTGACACAAATTAAATTTATCAAAGCTATTCAATGAAAATGAAACTGGTATGGAAAACAATAGATCTGACGAAAGAAATAAGATTTTCAATCGGGTTTTTAATCCCTCAGATATTGCTGTAAACAGAATCGTGAGCTTACGAACTCTTAGAAACAGAGATATCGACAAAAATAAGATGTGACTTTACGTCCCCTGGTGGGAAAACCATGCATTATTTTAGGAAGAAAGTATTCTCCAAAGGTTTATCCATATAAGCGGTGTCGGTCCAAGAAAAAAAAATTTAGTCGAGTTTTCAGGAGCACAGATTTTGCTACAAATACATCAGAAGCAGAAATTAACACTTATGACCGCTGGTGGCCAAACCATTCTTTGCCAAACATTAGAAATTATGTGAAAATTATTTTCCATCAGGTCTTGCATCGGAGTTTTAGAAGCATAAATAACGCAGAAAACGCACTTTACCTTTGTGCCCCCTAGCGAAAAGTCTATGATTTACTTGTAAATTTTGAATTTATAGGGAAAACATTTCGCATCGGAAACACTATCCAACAAAGAAGGAATTTTTCAAATCGGACTCTTAGAAGAAGAGATATTGGAAAAAATAAGATATACATCTACGCCCCCTGGCGTAGAAACCATGCATTATTTCAAGAAGAAAATTTTCCTAAAAGGTTTGTCGACATGAGTAGTATCGGTCAACAAACGACTTCTTTTTCAATCCAGATTTTAGAAGCTCATATTTTGCTGCAAATACATCAGAAGCGGAAATCAAGACTTACGCCACCTGGTGGCCAAACCATTTTTTACAAAAATTAGAAATTATGTGCAAAGGATTTCCCATCAGGAGCTGTATCCGGTGCAGAAAGAATATTTCAAATCGGAGATTTAGAAGCAGAGATATAGGGGGAAACGCAATTTACCGCTACGCCCCCTAGCGGAAAGTCTATGAATTACTTGAAAATTTTTAAATTATATGAAAAACATGTCACACGGAAAACACTATCCAACAAAGAAGGAATTTTTCAAATCGGACTCCTAGAAGTAGAGATATTGACAAAAATAAGATGTACATCTACGCCCCCTGGCGGAGAAACTGTGGAATATTTTAGGAAGAAAATATTCCAAAAAGGTTTATCGATGTGCGTGGCATCAGTCCACGAAAGAATTTTTTCAATCGTTATTTTAGAAGCTCAGATTTTATGGCAAATACATCAGAAGCAAAAATTAACACTTACGCCCCCTGGTGGCCAAAGCATTCTTTACAAAAAATTTGAAAGGATATGCAAAAGATTTTCCATCAGGAGATGTATTCGCTGAAGAAAAAAATTTTCAAATCGGAGTTTTAGAAGAAGAGTTATCGGGAAAAATGTAATTTAATTTTACGCCCCCTAGCGGAAAATCTATGCGTAATTTGAAAAAGTAACTATATCTAAAATACTCTTCCACATAAATGGAATGGAAAGATATAATAATTTTTTCAATCGGATGTTTAGAAACAAATATGTGGAATAAAACGTATTTTTAAATTCGACATCATCTGCATTTACGCCCTCTAGCGGTGAAATTGTATATCGTAAAAAAAAAAAAAACGAAATAAAGGATCATCATTCGCACATTTCGAGCTTCCCAATGCAAAAAGAATTTTTCAAATCGTACTAATAGTTGCAGAGATATCGTGGGGACGGACGGACGGACAAACCGATAACATAAGCACGATCTTTTTTTACAAAAGACGTGCTAAAAATACATTTGTGTAATCGTAAAGAATGATTCCCATTTGTAATATACTCCATGTTCACGGTTATAGTCAGCCATTACTTCTGTATAACGCAAAATAGTGGCACGAAAAATGGCACTAAAATTTAGCAAGCTACCAAATTTTATTATTAAAAAAGGATTTCAGTTATTAAATATCAAGCAGTTATTGGGATGAACACATATATTACGTTTATATGTATATATACATATATAAATTAAGTTTCGAATTTATAGTTCAAAGCAAATTTGTTTGGGTCAGTTACGGGTCCAGATCTGGTCGGGTCCGAAATTTTTTATCCGTTTCAACACTGCTCACAATCACACACACAAAACACGTCACTGCCGTGTGATAGTGTCTAATGACCATTTACGATTTATACGAAAATACAAAACATAGGTAAACAAACAAATAAGTTAACAATAAAGAATTATGGCACACAAAATGTAAAATTACTTAAATTATTTACTCTTGAATATAAAAAAAAAAGACACTTAACATAATGCCACAATGTTTTGCACATAGCAAATATTTTTTTGTCTTGATGTTATTGAAAAAATGAGAGGTCTGTTTTTTCGTCCCTACGAAGAACAACTTTTAGTTTATTATATTCTCAAGGATGCGTACTTATGCGCAAACAGATGTAACATGTAACACCTTATCATCATTAGTATAAAAATTTAATTCATTGAACTGATATATCGTTGCAGTTCTGTTGCTAATATACATGTATAGGAACGGAACTATTGTTGTGGCTTTAAAAAGGGACCTCAAGTTGCCTGGAACATCTGCTTTCCCATCATCCAGTTTTTAGCACGTCTTTTGTAAAATAAGATCGTGCTTATGTTATCGGTTTGTCCGTCTGTAGACAGTAGACACCATATCTCTGCAACTATTAGTCTGATTTGAAAAATTCTTTTTGCATTGGGAAGCTTGAAATATGTGAAGGATAATCCTTTATTTCGTCTTTTTTTTTTTCTTTACGATGAACAATTTCGCCACTAGAGAGCGTAAACGCAGATGATGTCGAATTCAAAATACATTTTATTCCATATATATGCTTCTAAACATCCGACTGAAAAAAATTCTGTTATCTTTCGATTCCATTTATGTCGAAGAGTATTTTAGGTATAGCTACTTTTTCAAATTACGCATAGATTTTCCGCCAGGGGGCGTAATAGTAAACTACGTTTTCCCCGATATCTCTTCTTCTAAAACTCTGATTTGAATTTTTTTTTCTTCAGCGGATACAGCTCCTGATGAAAAATCTTTTGCATAAAATTTCTAATTTTTGGTAAAGAATACTTTGGCTACCAGGGTGCGTAAGTGTTAATTTCTGCTTCTGATGTTTTTGCCATAAAATCTGAACTTCTAAAATCTCGATTGAAAAAATTCTTCCGTGGACCGATGCCACTCACGTCCATAAACCATTTTGGATTATTTTCTTCTTAAAATATTGCATGATTTCTCCGCCAGGGGGCGTAGATGTAATCTTATTTTTTTGTCAATATCTCTGCTTTTAATGGATCGATTTGAAAAATTATTTCTTTATTGGATAGAGGGTCCGGTGTGACATGTTTTTCACATAATTTCAAACATTTTAAGTAATTCATAGACTTTCCGCTCGGGGGCTTAAAGGGAAATTGCATTTACCCCGATATCTCTGCTTCTAAAACACCGATTTGAAAAATTCTTTCTGCACCGGATACAGCTGCATGTCCAATATTAACCATTTCACGTCGTCTGTTTGTCGACGAGATAATACTGTCCCTAGAAGAAGTTAGTCTGATGTTGTACGCAGAATCATCAATATAAATTTGCATAACATGGATTTGAATTTATTTAGGAGACAAAGAAAAATTCTTGTTACGAAAATATGGTTCACTCCCACGAGTCGGCTTTTGCTTTCCAGTGATATGTTACGAGAGTTTAGGAGATTTTACAAGATTTTTGGAATTAATTCTTTTCCAAGTAAGGAATATTTAGAAATAAGCCCTTTTCAGTCAGTACGGGAATGTTCAAAAATGTTATCTACGGCTGCAAGACTAATTAACTAGAGTCCTAAAAGAATATTCTTATGCAATCGTTCTTTGCATTGAAGGGCCTGTTCAGAAAACGTTAAGTGCTTTTTATCGTTTTGCTGGCCTACGCTGCAATGATGAACATTGTGGTCCGAAAAGCCCATCCAGCCGGCTAAACTAGTTTATTGCTGAGGAGGCGTCAGAGAAATGCTCTCCCCTTCGAGCTAAGGGGATAGGCTCGGACGGACACCGGGGTCTAAGAAAAGAGTAGGACAGAGAGAAATCGCGAAGTGATGGTCTGAGAAAGAAGACATTTTCGGGTCTCCGAGCATCGACAGCGAAATACAATGAAAAGGTGCGTAGAATTAGAGTAAGTATGAAAGAGCGAATAGTTAAGAAACAGAATAAGTAACCAGAAAACGGAGAGATTCAATTGGTAATTTAGTAAGATAGTTCTAGGGCAATCTGCACATATAAGTTTAAGCAAATAATAAATTAATTGAAACTGCAGTTAGGCTTAAATATCGAACCCGAACAGGGCTTATAATAGAACGATAACACAGCCCTCTTACAGATACCCCAGCGAACGAGGTGTAGCGAATTTGTTTATTTAGAAAATGCACATTGCTTCTTGCCACCCACGATGTCATAGACATGACGGCCCTGAACCACGAGAAAACAGTGTTAATCCCTGTTCCACGCATTTGTTGTGTAAAAGATTACATCGTTTGACAGCAAGAGCGGGCATCGTAAAATGTTTCATCCGTAAGGTAGAGCCGATTAGTGGCGAGGGGTGTGAAATAGAGATGAGATGGGCTTGGAACGAGCTGGAAAGTCAGAAGCCGAAAGCCCAGGCCCGAGGCCGAAAGCCCAGGCCCGAGCCCGAAAGCCCGAGCCCGGGCCCCAGACGAGCTCGGGCGGGCTACGAATAGCATGTTAATTACATTTCGGGCGGGCTACGAATAGCATATTAATTACATTTCGGGCGGGCTTCTTTTTTATGTTAAAATACTGAAAATTTTTCTTCTCCGTTTTTTTTTTCTTCTGAGTTTTAGGAAGAAGAATCAGTTTTTCCCCCTGTAGTGTTTCCGTGAATCCTGACTGCATGGGAAGGAAATTGATGTGTCATTGTGTGATAGTTGCTTTAAGAGAGTAATTAGCCGAGGAAAGTAGGGGGTTGAGGCAGGGGAAATAGGGATTAAGGAACTCCACCTTTTGCACAGACGCAGTAGGACTATCAGTTCAGTGGCCAGCTAATATTGCTCTTGGACATATCAGTGAAGACGATCTCAATTCTCAAAAGAACCATCCTCAATAAAACAGATAGGGAGAGGGAAAGAAAAAGCCGCTAGTGTCGTAAATTTGTCATTGAAACGTAACGCACAGGAGAGGAAGAAATCTGTGATAAATTAGGACGTAGAGGGTGGATAAAGATATGCATTTTGACCACGTTGTGAAGACTAGCTCTGAGGTATGATGGGAGTTGAAGTGCGAATCAAAGTAAATTCTTCAGAGGAAATAGTCCACTTGAAAAGCAGAGGTAGGACAGCCGGCAGATTTATTGCTTCGACGGATTTATTCCGCCTGTGTGAAACCGGCCTTAGGATTTCAGCTCTGAGGACGGAAGTTCGCCTCCAGTATTTTAGAAGGCATCGTTAAACCAAACATCGTGTAGAAGGCGGCAAGGAAACAACAAATTAAACAAAGCTTTTCTAGTAGCTGTTATTGTCGCCTCCGCTCAACATTCATCCCTGAAGTTGAATTACTCTTTTTATCCATTTGCGCATTACAATATGAATTATTCTTATCCTGAAGTTATACGAAAAAAGTTAAATACTGGTGATTGTAAGACAGTTAAAAATGGCGTGAGAAAATCTACCGTGTGGAAACATTTTTCTCCAAACTATTGATTGCACGACCAACGCAAAATTGGATTATGTTCAGTGCGAGAAATGCGAATGCATTTTGAAATATAAAAGTTTTCGAGGATCTAGCAGACTTTTGCGTTATACCAAAACATGCGTGAAGACCTTCTCCTCTCCATGCGCAAAAAAGGTAGACAATTTCTTTTTCTTAGTAAAAAAATAAAAATAAATAAAAAATCAGCTACTGCGAAATTTTTCGTGAAACTGTAAAATATAAATTTTCTTTCAAGGTTATATCCTTCCTAATGAGACTCATAAATGCTGAGCATCATATTCCATGCTCCATCCTGTTTCATGTAAAAATCGGATAAAAGAGAGAAAAGGATCAGCACTGGGAAAAGTTAGGCTCAGCCAGGCTCGGGCCCCACAGTACGCAGACCTCAGGGATTGAGTCGGGCTCGGGCTGAAACATTTCAGGCTCGGACGATTCGGGCTTCGAAAACCGAGCCCGAACTCGTCTCTAATGTGAAAGGGTACGAGCTAATCTAACGTTTTTAAATGCGGAATACGTTGGTTAAGGTTAAGACTTATGACAGAAAAAGTGTCGGATCCGAACTCCTCACTATAGGATGAAATAAATTAGCGATCCTTCTACAAAGCGAGAAGATTGAAAAAGTTTAACTTCTTCGAAAGAGGGAGAGATTATTTAGTTTTTAGACCAGCAAGAGAAAAAGATGAGAAGTTTTTATCGACATGAAATAGGAGCTAAAAGCACGAGGTCCCCGGTGACAATAAGGATGTCGGCAAAAGCATAAGGCCCTCGAAGAAGACGATGAATAAGGGACGCCCACATGGACCCATGACCCATGGAACAATCATTTCGTCGATAGGTAGGTGGAATGGCATTTCACCATTTCAAATAATGTCGGATCGCAGTCAGTTGGTTTTATATTTTTAAATTAATTAAAACGTAAAACTAAAATGATCAGAATCCAGTAAAATTCGTTATTAGGAAAACGCCAGAGTTAGGAGAATAGAAGTAACGTTAGGTAGCAAATGTTTTTGATTGCATATGAAAAAAAAAAAAAAAAAAAAAAGATTGATAAAATGCATGTTACGCATACTTTTTGTCTGATGAAATATAATAGCTTTTTTTGTACCTTGTTGATTAATAATTTTATTAATGATTAAGGTGTAATTCGAGGATTTTAGTAAGAGATAAGATAGAAATCATTTACTGTCAAAAATAATCTAGTTTCTTTACGCTCGGTCACTTCCCCCCACAACAAGCAATTAAGTGTTCCAGTTCTTTACCGATATTGATATTTAAAAACTTCTTATTTATTAAGAAAGAGTTAAAGTTATTTCCAGGTATACACTATATTTACAAAAGTCACCGGACACCTAGAAGAGAAACACTGCATAGCATTTATTGACATACATTAGTACGGTGTCGGTCCACCCTTAGCCTTAATGTGTGCACTGACTCTTCGATACATCCTTTCGACAAGGTTTTGGAACACAGCGATAGGTATGCGCTTGCATTCGGTACATAATGCTGCCTCTAACTGTTGCTTAGCAGTAGGCCTTCGTTCCAAACTTCTTATGCCGCGCTCTAATTCATCCCATAGGTGCTCTATGGGATTAAGATCAGGGCTCTGTGCTGGCCAGTCCACACAGGATACGGAATTACACGCCGTAAGAGTCCTTGCTTTATGGCTCGACGCATTATCCTGCTGGTATCAACAAGGCTCGGTTCCATAGTATTGCCACAGAGTTGGTGGGGCATAATTGTCCAGAATATCGAGGTAGACATGCTGGTTAACAGGTTTATCCATGATAACCAATGGGCCAGGATCATACCACAAAAAACACCCTCAAACGAGTACACTGCCAGCTCCAAACTTGACCGTAGGAACAGTACACTGTGGTAAAAAGCGTTCCCCGGCTGCCGCCGTACCCACACACGGCCATGAGATTGATAGATCGTGTATTTGGATTCATCAAACCATAGTACTCATTTACTACGGTTCATTGATTTAAATGTTCTTTATATCACGATAAACGACGAGTAGCATTCCGAGTGCAGATGAAAGGCTTATGAGCAGCCGGACGACCACGGTAACCCATGAAATGAAGTTCTCTGCGAATGGCACCTGTAAATACCTAGGTTCCAGCATTTTTACCCACATGTGCACTGAGGTCTTGTGCAGTACTCCGTCAATTAGCTGTAACGACTCTCCTGAGGCTTCGACGTCCTCTATCACTGATTTTCTTTGGTCTGCCGGTACGTTTTGCTACTTCAGGCACGCAATGTGTCTTCTACTTATTCAGTACATCTAAAACAGTTGTCTTGGGTATGTTTAAACGCCTCTCGGTCTCTGTTATGGACAACCCACTAATATAACACCCAACAATCTTTCCTTTCTCAAAGTCAGTTCTCTCCCGCCGCGACATTTTCACTCTACCTCATAGTGCGATATGATCGCGGTCAGCTGCAAGCTTGTTTTTATACCGTTTGCAGCTGTACCGCGCATCTTAACAACCCAGCGGATCCACTCATTTGCTTTTGAAGGGGTGTCCGGTGACTTTTGTCAATATAGTGTATGTATACGTGTTTCGACATGTGAAGTACTTCCACATTTTTGTTTTTAGAGTTCAATTGAATCTTTCCACAACACTCGCTTATGCCTCATTTCCTGGTAGTAAAAAAATGGACGTCATTCTGTTTTAAGAATTTCTGAAATGCTCGATTTTTAAATTCAGAGCCTTGATCTGTTTGCAAGTTTAAGGGCTTGCGTTGTTTAAATATTCTCTTGAACATTTTAATTATGGATGAGCCCGTCTTTTGCTTTAAGGGAATCACCCATGCATATTTCAAAAATATGTCGCTACATGTCAAGAAGTATCGAAATCCTTCGCGCAGAGGCGTAACTAGGGCGGAGCGGCTGCCCTAGCGCAGGTCATCAGAGGGCGCAGAAACCACTGCTTGCAGTCTGATTAAAACTGAAATTGAAACTTTTGAACCAGTTTCTAATGCAGTTTTTAGTGCCATACTTTGCCAATTGTCTATTTACAGAATTTGCTTATAGTATGTTTTCCAGTTTCGGAATAAACTGATATCGTTCACATTCTTGAAGGTTCTCTGGGGACTAATTGACCATTAATGTGGCTGCGATCCATGACTGCCAGCTACATTCGATCTGTTTGATGTGGTACCAAAGGTCCGAACTCCGGAGCAGTTGGGAAAATCTGTAGAAACAGTCACAATTTGATTGTACCATATATATATATATACAATAGATATATATACACTATATTGACAAAACGTCACCGGACACCTCTTCAAAAGCAAATGACCGAATCCGCTGCGTTGTTAAGATGCGCGGTACAGCTGCAAACGGTATTAAAACAAGCATGCAGCTGACCGCCATCATATCGCACTGTGAGATTGAGTGAAAATATTGGGGAGGGAGAGAACTGACTTTGAGTGAGGAAATATTTTTGGGTGTTAATATTAGTGAGTTGTCAATGAGAGAAACCGAGAGGCGTTTAAACATACCCAAGTCAACTGTTCTGGATGTATTGAATAAGTGGAATACACATGGCGTGCCTGAAGCAGGAAAACGTACCTGCAGACCAAATAAAATCAGTGATAGAGGACGTCAAAGGCTCAGGAGAGTCGTTACAGCTAATCGACGGAGTGATGCACCAGACCTCAGTGTATAGGTGAGTAAAGATGCTGAAACCTCAGTATGTACACGTACCATTCGCAGAGAACTTCATTTCATGGGTACCGTGGTCATCCGGCTGCTCATAAGCCTTTCATCTCCACTCGGAATGCTATTCGTCGTTTAGCATGGTGTAAAGAGCATTTATATAAATGAACCGTAGATCATTGGAAACGGGTCTTATGGACTGATGAATCCAGATACACGATTCATCAGTTTGATGGCCGTGTATGGGTGTGGCCACAACCGGGGGAACGCTATTTACCACAGTGTACTGTTCCTACGGTCAAGTTTGGAGCTGGCAGTGTACTCGTTTGGGGGTGTTTTTTGTGGCATGATCCCAGCCCATTGGTTATCGTGGACAAACCTGTTAACCAGCACGTCTACCTCGATATTCTGGACAATTATGCCCTACCAACTCTGTGGCAATACTATGGAACCGAGCCTTGTTGGTACCAGCTGGATGATGCACCGAGCCATAAAGCAAGGACTGTTACCGCGTGTTTTGACGACAATTCCATATCGTGTGTGGACTGGCCAGCACAGAGCCCTGATCTTAATCCCATAGAGCACCTATGGGATGAATTAGAGTGCCGCATAAGAAGTTTGGAAAAAAGACCTATTACTAAGCAACAGTTAGAGGCAGCATTATGTACTGAATGGAAGCGCATACCTATCGATGTGTTCCAAAACCTTGTCGAAAGCATGTCTCGAAGGGTCAGTGTACATTAAGGCCAAAAGTGGACCGACAGCGTACTAATGTATGTTAATAAATGCTATGTTGCGTTTCTCTTCTAGGTGTCCGGTGAATTTTGTCAATATAGTGTATATATATTATATATAGGCTATATACTGTATATGCCATGTATACATATACCCCCCCCCCTCTCAATAGGACTTCTTGGGTGCGCCACTGAGCTGTATCATTTGTCTTTTGATAATTAAGCGTATTAGTTGCCCTTAATGAGTTTTTTTCAGCAAGCACCATACCTTAACGCATTGTTTAACGTTTGACTATTATTTCTAGATAAGGTGATATAAAATGCATACTGCACCAGAACTTGGAAATGCTTCAGATTTGGAGTGAGTTCCTAAACTGTTGACATCCACTTATTCAATAAACAATAGAAACATGATTTCGGATACAAAACAGGCAAGTTGTTTTTGGCCCTTCCCAGAGGGAGCCACTCACGTATTTACAACTTTTCTTTCAGGAAAGTTTTCCTATCTCAGCTCAGAACGATTGCTTTCTTAGAGGAGGGCAAACCACAAATTCATGGTCCTTGCCCGTCCGCAACTAAGTGTTGCGGGATGTCTGGAGTGTGGACACAAAGAATTAACCTCCTACTTAGCACGTCCGTCAATAAAATCCACAAAGAGTTAAAAGGAAAATAGGGTCGTCGAGTTGATCGTTTAACAGGAGGGCATCCCCTGTCTGACAAGCGATGAGTGGCAGACGAAGGGAACATTGAATCTATTCAAACACGTGCGCTATTCTTTCCTTTATTGAAGAAGAAAAAGGACCAAAGTATTTCGACAACAATGAATTAAATTCTCACACATGCTTTCTTCAGAGCCTTTCATTTACTACGTTTTCATCCGCATGTCGCATCTACTACATATGTCGCAGCAATTCAAGAAAACTTTTCCTGCACTCATTTTATATCTGCTTGTCTCTGTGGTTCTGGATATTAAAATTTCCCATGTAAACAGCGCTGTTAATGTTAAACATATTTACCAGAGATCATAAAAAAAAATTAAGCGATGGCCTCTGATCATTCGTCCGAAAGGGGTCCGGGTTCGAATCCCGTGAGGCATGGATGTTGTGTTTGTCTTACGGAACTGGCTCTCTCTCCTTTCCCTGGATCGAACCAGTGACCCTAAATTAGGGACGGGCGACTGCTTATATCCCATTGAGTTGCTCACGGTGGTCGTTAAACCTCCAAAAAATTGCCGCCCCTGTGGCGCAGTGGTCTAAAGCGTTGGCCTCTGATCATTCGTCCGAAGGGGTCCGGGTTCGAATCCCGGTGAGGCATGGATGTTGTGTTTGTCTTACGGCACTGGCTCTCTCCCTTCCCTGGAACCAGTGGCCCTAAATTAGGGACGGGCGACTGCTTATAGCCCATTGAGTTGCTCACGGTGGTCGTTAAACCTCAAAAAAAAAAAAAAAATGCAAATAAAATAATTTTTGTCCGTGTACCTTTCGGCTTACATGACCGTGACTCCGGGACATTTGCTCATCAACTAACGCATGCACCAATTTGCAAGTTGAAACTACAGTGAAGAGCAATTGAATTAGAGACAGATGGCGTTATGCAAATATGGCGCTGTGGGCCGCCCTGTAAACGGAAACGACATGACGTATGCAGCGATCCGACAATATAAGGAGTGATGTGACGGGAATCAGTAAGAGTCGGACGCAGTATGGGTAAGACTAAATGCATTTGATCTTGGGAAAATTGTCGGGGCCCGACGAATGGGTCACTCCATCTCGGAAGTCGTGCAGGCACTGGGATTTTCACGAGCCACTGTGTCACGGGTGCACCGTGAGTACATAGAATCCGGTAAAACCATCCATGCAAGGGCCAACTGCCGTGGACAACAGCTTGTTAATGAGCGGGGTCATCGTCGGCTAGCTCGCATTGTAACAACGGACAGACGGGCCACAGTGCAAGAAATCACTCGGAAATTTAACGCTGGTGCACAAAAACGTGTAAGCAGCCACACCATCCAGAACCAGCTCCTCGCTATGGGGTACAGTAGCCATCGTCCCACGAGGGTACCGCTGCTGACCGCACATCACAGGGTGCAGAGATTAGCATGGGAGCGGGAACATCGCCACTGGACCCTAGACATGTGGAAAAATGTTGCCTGGACTGATGAGTCGAGATTCATGTTGGTACATGCGGATGGCAGGATACGAGTACGGCGCAAACCACATGAAGCGATGGATCCTTCTTGCGAGCAGAGTACTCTTCAAGCTGATGGGGGTGGCATTCTCGTCTGGGGTCTGTTTACGTGGACTGAAATGGGACCCCTGGTTCGTGTGATATCGTCCCTCACAGGTTAACGTTACCGAGATATCCTGGACGACCATTTGCTCCCTTTTGTGCGTCTTCAACATCCCACTGCGGACCTCATATTGCAACAAGACAATGCACTGTGCCATCGCTCCCGAATTGTATCCGAATGGTTAAATGAACACTCCACCGACGTGACCTCGCTTCCTTGGCCAGCTAGGTCACCTGACCTCAATCCCATCGAGCACATCTGGGGTGCCATCGAGAGAGATGTTCGAGGCTCTGACCCCCCTCCATCAAATCTTCGTGAACTGTTGGAGCTTGTTGATGAGTCGTGGATCCGTATGGCTTTCCAACGCTTCCGGTGTCTTGTCGAGTCCATGCCGAGACGAATCGCCGCCGTCTTCAGGGCGAAAGGTGATGCTACACGTTACTAGACAGGTATCTCTAATTCAATTGCTCTTCAGTGTATTTCGAGTCCAGTCAATGGCGGATTTAAGGGTTCTTTTTTTAAATTTTTTATTGGAGGTTTAACGACCACCTTGAGCAACTCGGTAAACGGTAAAAATACCCTTGAAAACTGAAAAGCGGTAAAAATACCCCCGGCGGAAATACCCCGAGAGCAAACGATTCACTGTAAACTGCCACGCGGGGCAGGAAAACTGATGGGTGGTAGTGTTGCGGTGGGGCAATTTACCGGCAACCCTGTCACACATCTTTTAGCAACTTGGCCACAAAAGTTCAAGGGGGGGGCTATAAAGGTTACCGTTTCTGGGCCTACTATATATTGAGAACTGAATTGGGAACTCCAAACGAATTTCGAGGAAACATTCCATGTAAGCCAACCGAGAATTATACTTTAATTTGAAGAAATAAATTGCCGAGGATCCGAGTTACACTTGGTGGTGGGGTAGGGGGGGGGGGGGCTCTACCCGCAACTTCCGTAATATTATGTTCTGGGCCGCTGGAGTCTGTTAGTGTATCCAGGATGTTCCCCTTGTAGCGTGCTTGAGCTTTGGAGAGGCTTTCCCCCAAAATGTTAAAATAGACGTAGAGCTGTAAACACCTTTCTTTATATAATGATTCTGTACACGACCACGAATTGTCAGGAGGGTGGGGTGGACCCCCCCAGTTTCTAAGAGCTCTTCAGAGGTAACATCGAGGATACACTGACCGACTCTAAAGGTCCAGGATATAAAATTACGGAAGTTGGGGGTAGAGCCCTCCAAACCAAGCACCTCGTATCCCTTTTACAGACTTCACCAAATTTCTGGGGGAGGGGGAAAGGGCAATACATATTCTGCCACTAAACACAACATGAAGCATAGAAATTGCGAGCAAATCCCTTACTTTGAACACTTGTCTGTGCTCTTAGAAACTTGGGGGAAAGTGAATTCACCATACCCTCCTGAAAATTCGTGGTCGTGTACAGAATCATTATACAGTATAAAGCAAGGTACTAATGCTTACAGCTCTACGTCCATTTTAACATTTTGGGGGAAAGCATCCGTAAAGCTCACGGACGCTTCAAGGGGAACATCCTGGATACACTGACAGACTCCAGCGGCCCAGAATATAATATTACGGAAGTTGGGGGTACAGCCTCCCCCAAATTAAGTGTACCTCGGATCCTTGGCAATTTATTTCTTCAAATTAAAGTACAATCCTCACTTGACTTACATATAACGTTTTCTCGAAATTCGTTTGGAATTCCCAATTCAGTTATCAATATAGGCCCAGAAACGGCAATCTTTATAGCGCCCCCCCCCCCTTGAACTGTTGTAGACAAGTTGCTAAAAGATGTGTAACAGGGTTGCCGGTAAATTGCCCCACCGGAACACTGCCACACATCAGTATTTCTGTGTGGCAGTTTACCGTGAACCGTTTATTCTGGGGGCATTTCCGCCGGGAGTATTTTTACCGCTTTTCAGTTTTCAGGGGTATTTTTTCCCGGGGGTATTTTTACTTACATCCGAGCAACTCAGTGGGCTATAAGCAGTCGCCCTCCCTAATTTAGGGCCAGTGGTTCTGTAATAGTGGTAATTCTAAATAACCTTTATAGCGTAATGGGATGAGAATATTTATTTTGTGATATGTAATGTAATGCAAATGCATTACATAATTGTTGAATTTTAATCATATGTAAATAATTAAGAATCCTTACAGTTTTAGAATGTTTGAAAAGTAATCGTGGGAATCTTCTTAATAACATATTTTTTGAGTTCGATTTAGTAGATCCAGTAAGTCACCGGAAACGATTAGTATGTCGCCGAACTTTCTGGAGGTAGACAATACACAGGACATTCGTGCGTAGATACCTACAATAGAAGAAGGCATTTTTTAGAGTTTTAAAGCGACTCATTTGGCAGGACTTCCGTCTACCGGAGTGATGGCATTAGGCAGAGGAGATTGAGACGTACGGGAAGAGAGAGGGTTTTCGGACGGAATGCTTGAGGCGCGTGCTTGAGAAGTACACTATCTACCAACAAGCAATTGGACACCCCTGCAATCGACGATATCTGCGGTCCTGATACACGTCACGGCCGCCGCCGTGAAATATCGTGTGGGAAACAACAACGCAACCAGTCGCATGCAAGATGCCACGCACTTCGGAGCTCTCTAATTTCGGGAAAGGTGTAATCGTCGGGTATCACAGAAATGGCCGATCCATACGTGACATATCCAGCGAGTTGAAGTACCCAAAATCGACAGTGGCCTACGTGATTGGCAAGTGGAAGATTAGAGGTGACTGTCCGAATGTGCCCCGACCCGGCAGACCCACAAAACTGGGAGTTAGAGACCGACGGGTGCTGGCCAGAGAAATTCGGAAGAACCGCACCAAATCGATGGCCACATCCGCGAGGAGTTTCAACAGGCATCCGGGAGTGTTCTTTCGATGAATACCATCCTTGAGGAAGCCCATCTGCTCGGTTATCATGGACGTGCTGCCGCCCACAAGCCTTTGATCACCAAGACCAAAAGCGCTGCTCGGCTAACGTGGCGCAAAGAACGTCGACAGTGGACCGTTGAACAGTGGAAACAAGTTCTCTGGAGCGACGAATCAAGGTTCACCCTCTACCGTTCGGATGGCAGGGTCTGGGTTTGGCGTCTGCCTGGAGAACGCTTCCTGCCGGAATGTATTGTGCCAACTGTGAAGTTCGGCGGCGGTGGAATTATGCTATGGGGGTGTTTCTCCTGGTATGGCACGGGACCCTTGGTCGCATTTCCTGGTAGACTCAACGCCGAGACCTACTGCACCATTTTGGATGACCACGCGCTTCCTACGTTGTGGCAGTTTTACGGGATGGACCCATGTTACTTTCAGGATGACAATGCCACCTGTCATGTTGCGAGGTCCACCATGGCTTGGTATGGTGACAATTGGGTTAACCGAATGGACTGGCCTGCGCAGAGCCCGGACATAACCCTATCGAGCACCTCTGGGACGAGTTGGAGTGTCGACTTAAGGGGTGCTCCCACCGTCCGAAATCGGTGAAGGAACTGACCTGTCTTCTCCAAGCCGAGTGGAAGAAAATACCGCTAGCCGTCGTACAACGCCTGGTTGAGAGTATTCCCCGGAGGGTCGCAGCTGTAATCGCCGCTCGTGGAGGCTCCACCAACTATTGAAGGTGAATAAACTTCGTTTTCCTTTGCTATCACAGGTGTCCAATTACTTGTTGGTAGATAGGGTAGTTACGGAAAACATTGAGGAGAATGGGTCTTCGGAAGGAAGGACGATGACGTGTCTTTGGGGAGAATGCGATTGAGAGAAGTAGAGGGAGGTCGTTGAGATTTTCGGAGGAAGGAATAGAATTGAGATTTTCGGAGGAAGGAATAGAATTTGAGAAGAGGTGCGTTGTCTCCGCGCCAGAGCGGAAAAGAATGAATGTAGCGAGGGGTTAGGACATGGATTGGATGTAATTGCACAGTGACCCGCAGTAATCATTAATTAAGTAATTACCAGAAAATAAAGGATTTTATCAGACACCAAATCGCTTTTGTTGAATTACCTAGTACTTCTCACTTGATGTTTACAGTGCTCAAGGAACCTTGCAATTTTCTGATTGTAACATATTTCGGTAATTAGAAAACGAGTTAACACAGCAGCACTGTGACAGTTCCAGGAAATGGAGAGATCCAGAGCCGTAAGGCAAACACAACATCCATGCCCACGGGATTCGAACCCGGACCCTTCTCGGACGAATGATCAGAAGCCATCGCTTAAACCACTGCGCCAGCGGGTCGGAAAGGATTTAAGGCTACCGGTGCCCTGTGCACAGCCCCAGTAATAGGGTCTCTCCTCACTTTGCCCATTCCGCCAACCTTCAAAAATAACTCGTTTTCTTTGTCCCTCCAATTTTCACTTTCTCATACTGCGAAAGCAATATGCCTCCCCTGCGCAGTGGTTTAAGCGCAGGCTTATGACGATTCGTCCGAGAAGGTCCGGGTTCGAGTCCCGGTGAGGCGTGGATGTTGGGTTTGTCTTACGGCCCTTGCTCTCTCCCTTCCGTGGGACCAGTAACCCTAAATTAGGGACGGGCGACTGCTTATACAACATTGAGTTGCTCACAGTGGTAGTTAAACCTTCAAAAAAAATATATTATAATAAAAAAAAAACCCAAAATTACTTGATTTCGAAATTTCAACAAAAATACACATTTCGGGGTCAGCCGAACATGGTTTGATTATTTTCAAGGTGTAGTTTGTTGCCGCCATGCTACAAGAACTATTATAACTATCAAGACGAAATTTAATATTTAGGATTTTTTTTCTCTTTTCTTTCTTTTCTTCTTCTTCTTCCTCTTTCTTTACGCTTTCCAACCGTAGGTTGAAGAAGCGTATATGCTCCAGGTTTGTCCGTCTGTTCGTCCGTCCGCATGATAACTCGCGTAAAAATGATTCGATTTCGATGAAATTTTAGTATGTGGTAGGGAACCACCTGGGGACGAACCCTATTGAAAATGGGCGAAATGGGGTCAAAGGTCAGGACATAGGAGTGGGATCCATTCCATTGTCCTTATGCGTCATAACTTGACTAAAAATACTTTGATTGCGACAAAACTTTATCATGTTGTTCCGGAGGTACATTGAACCTGTTTTGTTGAATATCATCGAAATGGGGTCAAAGGTCAGGACACAGAAGTGAGATTTATTCCATAGCCATTATCCTCATAACTTGGCTAAAAATGCTTCTATTGCAACAAAACTTTAGTATGTTGTTCCGGGGGTATACTGAACCGGTTCTGTTGAGTATCATCGAAATGGGGTCAAAGGTCAGGGCACAGAAGCGAGATTTATTCCACAGCCATTATCCTCATAACTTGAGTAATGATTTCTGGTGTGTTGGAAAGCGTATCATAATCAATGCATTGCATGATTTTACTAACTTGCTTTAATACCCTGATGGGGAAGAAATGGCTTAATTTACGAAGTGGGAAGGCCTTTAAGGAAAACGAGTAGAAATATTTATTAGAGCAGTCACTGAAGCACATTACTGACTTTTATGCCACATGCGGTGTGAGATCTGCTGTCGGATATCATCAGGGCAGGAGAAAGTTTATCTTATCTGGGAGGGCGAGACTTCAAATTAAGCCTCTTCGAGTTGAAAAGTTCCCCACTCCCATTCAAATAGCACGCAGTTTTTATTTTATCAAACCTCCGTTATATGAAAGTATTATGATCCTTCAAAAACCTAACATCCGGTTTTTGGCACAACATTACTAAATATGTAATAACTTGGTAAATACTCACACGAGCCAACAACACAGTATGCAAGTTGCTAAGCCCATCGTACGGATTTGTGATGTCAGAAGTTGGCAGAAAAACACACATAGCGCCGATGATTGTTGCCCACCGTAGCGTAAGGTGAACGCACTCGGCTAGATATCGAGAGATCTGGGGTACGATCTCAGCAGTGGCCGGATAACAAATTTTCGGTTGCTATGTGTTGATAAACGTGAAAAGAGCGATGTCTTTGTTTATTCACTGACGCCACGTATTTAGAGGATTTTCAATATTGTTCTCGCACCGATGTCTCACGCGGTTGACAAGGGAAACAGGAAGTCTCTGTGGCAGCAAATGCTACTCCTGAACAAGAGAAGATCCGAGTTAGTAAGGCACATGGTGACCTCTTACAGCGATGCAAGTGTGACACCGGTGTCTCACGCTGTCGACAAGGGAAACAAGATGACCCTGTGGCAGCAAATCCCACTCCTGAAGAAGAGCAGATCGGAGTTAGTAAAGCGTACGGTGACCTCTTACAGCGATACAAGTGTAACACCGATGTCTCATGATGTTGACAAGGGAAACAAGAACACTCTGTAGCAGAAAATTCCACTCCTGTACAAGAGCAGATCGGAGTTAGTCAGGTGTATGGTGATCTCTTACCGCAATACAAGTATCACACCGATGTCTCATGCTGTTGGCAAGGGAAACAAGAAGACTGTGGCAGCAAATCCAACTCTGAACAAGAGAAGATCGGAGTTAGTAAGGCGTATAGTGACCCTTTACAGCGGTACAAAGGTCACACCGATGTCTCATGCTGTTGAAAAGAGAAACCAGAAGACTCTGTGGCAACAAATCCCACTGCTTAACAAGAGCAGATCGGAGTTAGTAAGGGGTATGGCGACCTCTTACAGCGATACAAGCGTCACATCGATGTCTCATGCTGTTGACAAGGGAAACAAGAAGACTCTGTGGCAGAAAATCCCACTCCTATACAAGAGCAGATCGGAGTTAGTCAGGTGTATGGTGACCTCTTACAGCAATACAGGTATCACACCGATGTCTCATGCTGTTGACAAGGGAAACAAGAAGACTGTGGCAGCAAACCCAACTCTGAACAAGAGAAGATCGGAGTTAGTAAGGCGTATAGTGACCTTTTACAGCGGTACAAGTGTCACACCGATGTCTCATGCTGTTGACAAGGGAAACTGAAAGACTGTGGCAGCAAATCCCACTCCTGAACAAGAGCAGATCGGAGTTAGTAAGGCGTATGGTGACCTCTTACAGCGATGCCAGCGCCACTCCGATGTCTCATGCTATTGACAAAGGAAACAAGAAGACTGTGGCAGCAAATCCCACTCTGAACAAGAGCAGAACGGAGTTAGTAAGGCGTATGGTAACCTCGAAACAAGTGTCACACCGATGTCTCATGCTGTTGACAAGGGAATCAAGAAGACTCTGTGGCAGCAAATCCCACTACTGAACAAGAGCAGATCGGAGTTAGTTAGGCATATGGTGACCTCTTACAGCGAAACAAGTGTCACATCGATGTGTCATGCTGTTGACAAGGGAAACGAGAAAACTTTGTGGCAACAAATCCTACTCCTGAACAAGAGCAGACCGGATTTATTAAGGCGTATGGTGATCTCTTACAGCGATACAGGTGACACAATGATGTTTCATGCTGTTGAAAAGAGAAACCAGAAGACTCTGTGGCAACAAATCCCGCTGCTTAACAAGAGCAGATCGGAGTTAGTAAGGGGTATGGCGACCTCTTACAGCGATACAAGCGTCACATCGATGTCTCATGCTGTTGACAAGGGAAACAATAAGATTGTGACAGCAAATCCCTCTCCTGAACAAGAGCAGATCGGAGTTAGTAAGGCGTATGGTGACCTCTTACAGCGATGCCAGTGCCACACCGATGTCTCATGCTGTTGACAAAGGAAACAAGTAGACTGTGGCAGCAAATCCCACTCCTGAACAAAAGCAAATCGGAGTTCCTTAAGAGTTCTGGTAGGAGGTTGACGACCTACAATGCGTCTCCCAATGCATCTCACGCATGATCTATTCGGTTGAGGTCTCAGGAATGCGCTGGTCATGGAATACGGTGGATATCTTCACTTTCCAGATAATCATCGATGATAGCAGCTCTATAAGGTTTCGTGTTATCGTCCATCAACAGGAAATCTGGGCCAACAGCATCCCGAAAAAGACGGACGAAGGGATCAAGGATTTCATCTTTGTACCTCTGACCTGTTAAAGTTTCTCCAGAATAGTCGTGGAGTTGTGTGAGCACGTTGGACATAATGACATCCTAGACAAATACACTACCACCTATATGTAATGGAGCATTTTCTGGATGTTTGTAGGGGAATGACGGGTTCGAGGTTCTCTCCAGATGAGAATACGACGGCTTTCATTTTGGAGACTGAAGCTGGATTCGTCGGTGAAGAGGAAATTGGCCCATGGATTTTCATCCCAATCTCAATCTTGTGTAACCCACAGTACCCTGTCATTTCTTGCTGAAGGAGTGAGTAGGATACAAACTGCAGGTCTTCTCGCTTATAGTCCTTGTTCGTTGAGCCGTCTGTATACTGTTTGTCTTGAAACAGCTGGTTCACCAGTCACAGACAGCTCTAAAGCAAGCGCTCTCGCTGACATTGACCTGTTACGTCTAGAGCCACATGCCTATCATCCTGAGCAGTTGTAATTCGTGGACGACCTGCCACGGGCTGACCTTTAACATCTCCGGTGTCCTGGTACCTTCTCCAACGTATGGATACAACGGATTCATTCACGCCAGTGACTCTGGCAAAATTATTCTGCGTCTGTCCAAATTCCAACAACATTCTGATAATCCGACCACGAGCAAACATATTCATTGCCGTCTTTCTGATATGCTGTTTTAAAAACACTGCTGGCCACCCAAAATGCAACACCAAGAAGGAAGCATCCGATTGGCCTGACATTCGCAGCATGCGTCGCCCGCGAGAGCACATGCAAACAATTAGCATTGCAGGGCATATGCAAATCATGTGCACACGGCACGCCACCGAGAAGCACTACAAGAAGGGTGCACAGAAGGCGGGGTGTAAGTAGTGGAAGTGTGTTGTGCTGCCGGACCTGTGCGTAGGAAGCTTCCTGATGCCTCGTCACAGAATACGGCAGTCATTCTAGCACGTTTCGGAGTTTGATAGAGGACGAATAGTGGCTTATCGCAACAGCGGTTTTTCGTACCGAGACATCGGCGCCCGTGTGGGACGACATTCAGCCACAGTGAGGCGAGTATGGATTCGGTGGGTGCAGGAGGGACGGACTAACCGACGTGAGGGATTGCCGCAGCTGCGGCACACCACCGAACGAAAGGACCGGCATGTTGTGCTGCGGGCATCGACGGCTCGCACCGCCACATCACGAACGTTAGTGCAGGTATTAGGGTGTGTTGCGCAGCAACCTGTGTGAGCACGTACCGTTCGACGTCATCTGCAGGAGCGGGGACTTGTTGCACGGCGCCCATTGCTCCGATTACCACTGACGTTACACCACCGGCGAGTGCGGAGTCAGTGGGCCGTTGAACGCCGCACCTGGACTACGGAATGGCACTACATTGTCTTCTCCGAGGGATCCCGCTTTTGCCTGCAACACCACGATGGTCGGATCTGCGTGTGCCGGCACCGCGGCGAGAGACTGTATGACGCCTGCATTATGCATCACCATACCGGTACGTCTCCTGGCGTTATGGTTTGGGGCGCAATTGGATATGACACCCGCATCCCTCTGGTACGCATCGCCGGTACACTCAACAGCCACCGCTACATCTCCGACGTTTTGGAGCCTGTAGTCCTCTCTTACCTGCAGGACCTGCCAGCGGCCACGTTTCAACAGGACAATGCGCGCCCGCACGTGGCACACATCGTGCAACAATTCTTTACGGCCCACCAGGTGTCATTGCTGCCGTGGCCAGCCTGTTCTCCCGATATGTCGCCCATCGAACACGTCTGGTCGCTGATCGGCAACCGAGTGGCCCGGCAAGCACCACCCGCGGCTACGCCTGATGAACTGTGGCAACGTGTGGAAGCAGCCTGGACCGTCATACCCCAAGCCCACACCCAAAGCCTCTTTCGTTCGATGCCGTGGCGTGTAGCGGCCGTTATTGCCAGCCATGGGGCCCCCACGCACTAATGATGTCTGCGTGTTCCGCAAGTCGCACGGGCCTGTAAGCTCAATATTTTCATCTTTGTATCTGTTGTTATGTGTCCAGTAAATCTGGCTTTGCTATCTCGTGTCCGTCTTGGTGTTACATTTCGGGTGGCCAGCAGTGTAAATTCTGATACTAGCAGGGACGCTATGACGACAAGAAATGTTACTTTACGCATTTCTGCAGATCTTTCCCAATTCCAGAAATATGCTGCTCCGCCTTTTATGTCAATTATCGTTCGTCACGTGATATTGCGTCATGATTCCACATTTGCATATTCCCACGCCCTCTGTACTTTATTACTCTTCTTCCGCCCTTCGTTTGTTCTACAGTTTTAAACTATGCTTAACTTTCAGACAGCAGTGTATATTATAAATTGTAACGTTTTTTTTCTTTCGCCTCCAGTTCGACTTTAAATAATCATTAATAAGAAATATATACACAAAGCATGAATTTTAAAATAGCATTTAAGGTTTTGAAATTTCGTTTTTATACATTTTTTACATTTATACATTTTTTAAAGCCGTCCACCTATAAAACTGCACAGCCGAGATCCCACTGTATGTAGAATATTAATACTAAGGTTAAGGCCCTTTAAACAGCAAAAAAACTTCTCTAATTTGAATCCCCAAAAATGTGCGTGGCAAGTGGGGATTGTTATTGGCTAAAAGCTTTTTTTTATTTTTCTTGCATGCTTTCCGCTGCAGTGAAGTTTGGAAGAAGCCAGATAAGATTCGATAAATCCTTCGTTTGTTTTGCAATTAAGAACCACTTTTCAATCAGTTTATTTCAAAATGGCTCTGCGTTGTGCAAAGCAATTTGAGGGCAGGCAGAGGTTACATGGTGCATAGTTTTACCCCCAACGCCCACCCTTCACAGCAGTTCCTGAACTTTCAAATTGAGGCCATCAACACCTTTACCTGAAGTTTTCTCTGCTGTCACATCAGCGTGTTAGGGGCCAAGGCAGGGCACTCGCCTGTCAATCACACTGGTAACTAAGGACTACTGTAGTGACGTCACGCACGCGGACTAAATGCGCATCGCAGAATGGTCCATTGTGGCTAGCGAAGCCCACATGGGGTCTCTTTAATGGAGACACAAATAATGGCATGATGTTGGAGTATGCTTGAAGCCATCACCCAGGGGCTGTGCACAAAATACAGCGACTAGCAAAGGTAACTTCGAGAATTAAAGACAAATTAAGTATGGTATGAATTTAAGACCGTTTATGCCTGTCTGCAATTAATCTTATTCGAATAAACTTCATGGTAGCTTCAACAGAAAATTCTTTAGATTACTGCATGTGTGTTTACGATAAAAAATATTGCACTGCTTATAGTAAAATTTAAAGCTGTTTTTATTCCGCTGGAAGTGTTTTTTTCCCACAGAGGGTGTTCAGACAGGGGCGTACTGATAGCCCCACCCCACCCCCGCAGGGGGGCTCATGGTTAAAAGGGCCTCTAGCCTGAGCAAAAAGATTTTGCAAAATATTTGCGGAAACTTCGTATGAAACTGGTTAAAGAAATAACCAAGAATTAAGGCATCTTTGAATGAAGTACTAAGAAAAAAATCATTTTTTTCTCCGTAAATACGTAAAATCTTTAGAAATCATTTTCGTTTCTTTAATTCATAAAAACTGGATGACGGAAAAGAAACTATTCGAAAGGACTTGCGGCCCCTTGTAGTAGCCCTTGCTGTTACAAGGGGCTTAAAGTTCACAGCCCTTTCAATAGTTTCTATGCAGGTATGTTAACTAAGGAATGTGGAAAAAAATATCAGTTCAATGAGCGGAATTTTTATAAATTAAAGGATAAAGTGTTATGTGTTACAATTGTTTGCACATAACTACGCAAAGTTGCTGACAATAACGCTCAGCATTGACCGTTTCACCAGGTTTGAGCAACTCATAGTGTACGACACCGCGCTGATCCCACCATATGCACAGCAACAACTTCCTGGCATGGATATTCGGTTTGGCGGTACTGGTGGTACGCTGACCTGGATAAACCCACGATTTGCGCCGCTTAGGATAATCGTAGAGGATCCACTTCTCATCACAGGCCAAAATCTTGTGTAGGAAATCCTTCTTGAATCTGGAGAACACAGGATACAGCAACATCGTAGCGCCTAGACTTGTTCGCAGCTGTGAGTTGGTGGGGCACCCGACGGCCCTCCTTGTGAATCTGTCCAAGCTTGTGCAGGCACTTTGCAATGGCTTGCCGTGTTGCTCCGAGTTCCTGGGCGAGCTCTGACTGTGTGCGACAGGGATCTGCGTCCAACAGTTGTTCCAGTTCCACATCGTCAACTTTCTGTGGCTGTCCCGGACATTCTGCATCACGAAGATCGAAATTTCCCTGCTTAAACTGCTGTAACCACTTCTTACACGTACTTTAGGACCCAGCCGTCTCACCCAAAGCAGCACAGATAATTTGCTGGGCTTCCGCGGCACTTTTTTTCAGCTGAAACGCGAACAGGAGGCAGTGCCTCAAATGTTGCTTCTCGAACGACATTGCTTTCACCGTAAGCTTTCGTCCCTTCTGTCACTACGGCTGTGAGCGTTTACGGTTGCCTGGAAAGCTGTTGGATGGCGCTGCAATCAGCCATTATCGCACACAGCTATTTGCATTTGCCGACGCTCTATGATTGCTTGCGGTTAGTGGCCGAGAATTAAGTTGCACACCTAATAAAAGGCTTGGCGTGGCCCTGCTCGACACTGTTCATTATTTTGAAAACAGTTACCAATGTACATGATAATACATGACTATTACTAACATACACTTTCTTCAAGAGCAGTATCAATTAATAATAATAATAGTAGTAGTAGTAGTGTTTTAGTGTGTGAGTAAGTAGTAGTAATAGTATTAATCTTTCATTTTCACGAATGACTGTTTTCTACATATTAGCCAAACCTTAATTTAATTACACTTGACCCCCCATGAAAAATTTCCTGCAAGCGCCCATGGTAGTTTTACGTCTTTTGTGCTACAGTTCTTAATCGTTACTTAGTTATTTGCTTACTTCTGTTGTGACATTTTTTGTAAATCGGAAAAGTCATTAGACACTGTCACGCGACAGTTGCATGTTTTGTGTGTGCAAACGTGAGGCATATCAAAGAAGATGGCCTTAGTTCTTTAAAATAAGAAATTTTGCATGATATGATTAACTTTGACGTAACTATTATGTAGTAATTTGTATCGGTAAATAAAGCAATTATTTTAATTATAACGTACACATTTGTGTTTTACGCAGTAAAGTGAAATAATTGTCATTTTACGAAAAATACTCGTAGGTTCCAAATAATTCCATTTATTAAAACACACGTGAGGCCTAGTTAATAATATGGAAGTTAAAACTTTGAGTAATTGAAAGCTAATGGAATTTCGCAAGATGGCCTCGAAAATATTTTTTGCGGGGGACCCCGAGATTTTCCGGTACGCCACTGTGTTCAGAAAGTAATGCCTCCATATTTATAAAGAAGCTAAGTGGCAAAACCTCAAATTAAAACAAAACAAGAGCAAAGCTCCGAATTTTTACATTAATTCACATATTTAATTTTTTTTTACATAGTCCACTTCACGCTCGTACATGTACGCCAACATTTAACAAGTATTTTTAACCAGTCTCTGTAAAAATCTTCAGGTTGTTTTCGGAACCATTTCCTCGTAGCGGCTTGAACATCTTCCTCACAGGTGAACTGAATTCCACTCAGATGTCTCTTGAAACCTGTCTCTGTAAAAACCTTCAGGTTGTTCTCGGAATCATTTCCTCGTAGCGGCTTGAATATCTTCGTCACAGGTGAAATGAACTCCTTTCAGATGTCTCTTGAAACCCGTACCAGTAAAAATCTTCAGGTTGTTCTCGGAAACATTTCCTTGTAGCGGCTTGAACATCTTCGTCACAGGTGAACTGAATTCCTTTCAGACGTCTCTTGAAACCTGTCTCGGTAAAAAATCTTCAGGTTGTTCTCGGAATCATTTCCTCGTAGCAGCTTGAACATCTTCGTCACAGGTGAACTGAATTCCTTTCAGATGTCTCTTGAAACCTGTCTCTGTTAAAATCTTCAGGTTGTTCTCGGAACCATTTCCTCGTAGCGGGTTGAACATCTTCGTCACAGGTGAAATGAATTCCTTTCAGATGTCTCTTGAAAACCGTCTCTGTAAAACTCTTCAGGTTGTTCTCGGAACCATTTTCTCGTAGCGGCTTGAACATCTTCGTCACAGGTGAACTGAATTCCTTTCAGATGTCTCTTGATACCTGTCTCTGTAAAAACCTTCAAGTCGTTCTCGGAATCATTTCCTCGTAGCGGCTTCGTCACAGGTGAACTGAATTCCTTTTAGATGTCTCTTGAAACCCGCCTCTGTAAAAATCTTCAGGTTGTTCTCGGAACCATTTCCTCGTAGCGGCTTGTACATAATCGTCACAGGTGAACTGAATTTCTTTCAGATGTCTCTTGATACCTGTCTCTGTAAAAACCTTCAAGTCGTTCTCGGAATCATTTCCTCGTAGCGGCTTCATCACAGGTGAACTGAATTCCTTTCAGATGTCTCTTGAAACCCGTCTCTGTAAAAAGTATAACGAAGTAAATTTCTCCGTCATTTCTGTCCACGCCAGGATTCGAACCCGGATCCCCTCATTCCGGAATAAGTTGCTCTACCAATTGAGCTACGCGGACGTTTTATTCTGATTCCTATCTGCCTTTATGTCGTGTGCGTCCTTCGGGCAGGTACGTCACATCTCCTGGTATGTTACATCATCTCCTCCTTATTATTATTATTTTTTTTTCTTTCGAAGTGCTGGAGAAGGGATTCTCTTATTTTTCTTCTCTCGCGGTGTGGAAATAACATCACACCATTGCGAGATTTTGAAAGGTCGGGTCATCCGGATAGTTCGGGCGCCATTATAACGAAGTAAATTTCTCCGTCATTTTTATCCGCGCCAGGATTCGAACCCGGGTCCCCTCATTCCGGAATAAGTTGCTCTACCAATTGAGCTACGCGGACGTTTTATTCTGATTCCTATCTGCCTTTATGTCGTGCGCGTCCTTCGGGCAGGTACGTCACATCTCCTGGTACGTTACAAAAGCTTCAGGTTGTTCTCGGAACCATTTGCTCGTAGCGGCTTGAACATCTTCGTCACAGGAGAATCGAATTCCTTTCAGATGTCTCTTGCAACCCGTCTCTGTAAAAACCTTCAGGTTGTTCTCGGAACCATTTCCTCGTAGCTGCTTGAAAATCTTCGTTACAAGAGAACTGAATTCTTTTGAGATGTCTCCTAAAACCCGTCTCTGTCAATATCTTCAGGTTGTTCTCGGAACCATTTCCTCGTAGCGGGTTGAACATCTTCGTCACAGGTGAACTGAATTCCTTTCATATTTCTCTTGAGATTAGAAATCTTCAGGTTGTTCCCGGAACCATTTCCTCGTAGCGGCTTGAACATCTTCGTCACAGGTGAACTGAATTCCTTTCAGATGTCTCTTGAAACCCGTCTCTGTAAAAACCTTCAAGTTGTTCTCGGAATCATTTCCTCGTAGCGGCTTCATTACAGGTGAACTGAATTCCTTTTAGATGTCTCTTGAAACCCGTCTCTGTAAAAATCTTCAGGTTGTTCTCGGAACCATTTCCTCGTAGCGGCTTGAACATCTTCGTCACAAGTGAACTGAATTCCTTGCAGATGTCTCTTGAAACTCGTCTCGGTAAAAACCTTCAGGTTGTTCTCGGAACCATTTGCTCTTAGCGGCTTGAACATCTTCGTCACAGGAGAATTGAATTCCTTTCAGATGTCTCTTGAAACCCGTCTCTGTAAAAACCTTCAGGTTGTTCTCGGAACCATTTCCTCGTAGCTGCTCGAAAATCTTCGTTACAAGTGAACTGAATTCCTTTCAGATGGCTCTTGAAACCCGTCTCTGTCAATATCTTCAGGTTGTTCTCGGAACCATTTCCTCGTAGCGGCTTGAACGTCTTCATCGCAGGAGAACTGAATTCCTTTCAGATGTCTCTTGAAACCCGTCTCTGTAAAACTCTCAGTCTCGGAACGATTTCCTCGTAGCGACTTCATCACAGGTGAACTGAATTCCTTTCAGATGTCACTTGAAACCCGTCTCTGTAAAAACCTTCAAGTTGTTCTCGGAACTATTTCCTCGTAGCGGCTTGAACATCTTCGTCGCAGGAGAATTGAATTCCTTTCAGATGTCTCTTGAAACCCGTCTCTGTAAAAACCTTCAGGTTGTTCTCGGAACCATTTCCTCCTAGCTGCTCGAAAATCTTAGTCACAGGTGTCCTTTCAGATGTCTCTTGAGAGCAGAAAAGAACCAGAAGTCGGACGGCGCCAAATCTGGGCTATAGGTAGGGTGTTCAAGCACTTCAAACCCGATTTTCTGCGTCGCTTCTGAAATGAAAGCAGTGGCGTGGGGTTTGGTTATTGCAGAATCATTAGCTTTTTCACCCCACGCACGCGGTTTATTCTTTCCCTTAACTATTTTAAGGCGCGTACGTAGCTCTCAGAGTTGATAGCCGTACATTTGAACATTTACTCCTGATGAATATAGCCTCTGTAGTCCCAGAACACAGTGAGCATGCACTTGCCGTCAGAAATTTGAGTTTTGAATTTTGCTCGAGGACAAAATGGGTGTCGGTAATCCAGCGATTGAGTTTCCATTTCCGGGTCATAATGGTGAATCCAGCTCTCATCAGAAGTCACAATGCTTCGGAGAAAATCAATTTCATATTTTTCATAGCGAACAAGCAGCCTTTGGCTTGTTTCAAGTATTGCTTTCTCAATTTCAGTCGTGAGGTGATGCGGTACCAAAGGAGCACACACGTGGTTGTGTCCTAAAACGTTAAAAGTGTCATTGATACTACCTAAACTAATGCTCAGCTTACCTGCTATGGATTTCTGAGTTATCCTTCGATTTTTCCTGATGAGCTCAACGGCTTTTTGTCTATTCATATCTCAAGTTGCGATAACGGGCCTCCCACTCTTCGGCTGACCCTTTACGGCCAACCTTTTTTTATTTTCTTACCCAACGACGAACAGTACTTATGTCCAAAGTTCCAGAACCATAAATTGCCATTTTTTCTGGCCTCCCACTCCTTTACGGCCAACGTTCTTCCACTGTCCTTTGATTTTCTTAAACAACGACGAACAGTGTTTATGTCCAAAGTTTCCGAACCATAAACTGCTATTATTACCGGCATCCCACTCTGCGGCTGATCCTATACGGCCAACATTCCTCCACTGTCCTTTGATTTTCTTACCCAACGACGAACAGTGCTGATTTCCAAAGTTCCAGAACCATAAACTGCCACTATTACTGGCCTCCCACTCTGTGGCTGATCCTCCTTTACGGCCAACATTCCTCCACTGTCCTTTGATTTTCTTACCTAACTACGAACAGTGCTTATGTTCAAAGTTCCAGAACCATAAACTGCCACTATTACTGGCCTCCCACTCTGCGGCTGATCCTTTACGGCCAACATTCCTCCACTGTCCTTTGATTTTCTTACCAAAAGACGAACAGTGCTTATGTCCAAAGTTACAGAACCAAAAACTGCAACTATTACTGGCCTCCTACTCTGTGGCTGATCCACCACTGTCCTTTGATTTTCTTACCCAACGACGAACAGTGCTTATGTCCAAAGTTCCAGAACCATAAACAGCCACTATTACTGGCCTCCCACTCTGTGGCTGATCCTCCTTTACGGCCAACATTCCTCCACTGTCCTTTGATTTTCTTACCTAACTACGAACAGTGCTTATGTCCAAAGTTCTAGAACCATAAACTGCCACTATTACTGTCCTTCCACTCTGCGGCTGATCCTTTACAGACAACATTCCTCCACTGTCCTTTGATTTTCTTACCCAACGACGAACAGTGCTTATGTTCAAAGTTGCAGAACCATAAACTGCCACTATTACTGGCCTCCCACTCTGTGGCTGATCCTCCTTTACGGCCAACATTCCTCCACTGTCCTTTGATTATTTTACCCAAAGACGAACAGTGCTTATGTCCAAAGTTCCAGAACCATAAACTGCCACTATTACTGCCCCCCCTCTGTGTATACACTAGTCCGTCTGTGTCTGACTGTGTATATATTAGTCCGTCCCAAAAATAATGAGAATGATTCGTTGACGCTCGCCACGAAGACCGCGGGAGGCAAGTGGCGCTTCAAGTTTTTGCGTGGGTATCTCAGGTAAACGGCTGGACCATCCTCAGTTTTTCGAAGCGTCGGAACGTTAAAAAAGTGCACCCTTGTTTTTCATACTCGTTACGGACGAAAATGCAAAGGAGCGTCGAACACAGTTACGCAATCAAATTTTGCGTAAAACTGGGAAAAACAGCCGCAGAAACCTGAGAGATGTTGAAGACAGCGTATATGGGGACGCAGCTTTGTCATCAGTCCAAGTTTTCAGGTAGTACAAGGCCTTCAAGGATGGAAGGGAAGCCGTTGAGGATGAGCAGCGCTCAGGGCGACCTTCAATGTCAAGAACCTATGACAATGTGTCCGTTATCAAGGCTGCTCTGGAACGGGGCCGACGTTTAAACGTCCGACTAATCACAGATGAGGTCGGAGTACCAAAAACGGTGGTTCATCGAATCATTACGGAAAATTTCAACATGAGGAAGATTTGCGCAAAACTCGTCCCAAAAAACTTATCAGATGAGCAGAAGGAGAATCGTCTGTTCATTTCCCAAGAACTGTTGGATCGCGTGACAGCTGAGCCTTACTTTTTGCTTTGACTGATTACTGAGGATGAAACATGGATGCGTTTGAGTACGATCCCGAAACAAAAAGGGAGAGTTCAGAATGGCACACTCCTTCTTCACCTCGACGAAAGAAACCTCGCATGAACAAATCGAAAGTGAAATAAATGCTCATTGTTTTTTGCTTTTTTTTTTACTGTCGAGGAGTGCTACACAAAGAATTTGTACCACCAGGACAGACAATCAATCAGAATTTTAACGTACAGGTCCTGGAGCGTTTGTGGAAAAGGGCTCTGTGAGTGTGTCGTGACATTGCGGAAACATGGATCCTTCACCATGACAATGCGCCGAGCCACACGTCATTGGCTGTGAGGGAGTTTCTGGCGCGGAATAACATCCCTATACCTTTCTTCATCCCCCCTACGGCCATGACTTGGCACGGTGTGACTTTTTTTGTTCCCGGAAATCAAAACGCACCTAAAAGGACACCATTTTGGTACTGTTGCAAACGTCCAGTCACTCGCTAGGAGGGCTCTGCAGAGTCACATGAAGACTTCCAGCACTGCTAGGACGAATGCAGCGTCGCTGGAATAAGTGTGTTCAGTTCCACATTACTTACTTCGAAGGTGACCGGGCCTAATGATTAAACGCATTTGTTTTGTAGTAATTCTCATTACTTTTGGGACGGACCTCGTATATACACACACACACAGAAGAGCCAAAACATTATGACCAGCGCGTTTTTGTACGAATCCAAGAAACTGCAGGTTAACGACGGCGCTTGTAAAGATCATGAAACGGGAGAAATAACACCTACTGCGAAGGCTATCCCGTATGGTACGAGCCAACAGAAGGGATACTTCAGAAAGTGTTTCAAGGATGGAAAAAACACGTACCGTCAGGAAGGTGTGGGCAGACCACGGCTGATCGATGCTAGAGGTGAGCGAAGGCTATCCCGTATGGTACGAGCCAACAGAAGGGATACTTTAGAAAGTGGTACAAGGATGGAAAAACCACGAACCGTCAGGAAGGTGTGGGCAGACCACGGCTGATCGATGCTAGAGGTGAGCGAAGGCTATCCCGTATGGTACGAGCCAAAAGAAGGGATACTTCAGAAAGTGGTACAAGGATGGAAAAACCACGAACCGTCAGGAAGGTGTGGGCAGACCACGGCTGATCGATGCTAGAGGTGAGCGAAGGCTATCCCGTATGGTACGAGCCAAAAGAAGGGATACTTCAGAAAGTGGTACAAGGATGGAAAAACCACGAACCGTCAGGAAGGTGTGGGCAGACACGGCTCATCGATGCTACAGGTGAGCGAAGACTGTGCCGTATGGTACGAGCCAACAGAAGAGATACCATGGAGGCCATTAGTCGGTGATTTGAATGCTGGTGACGGGAGTAATGTGTCCCAACACGCAGTACATCGAACCCTGCTGAAAATGGGGTTGCGTAATTGCAGGAAGCTCCGAAAGCCCATTCTACCTCTATTCACCGTCGAAAGCCAAAAGAACATTTCACTGGGATTAAAATGGAATTTCATCTATAGATCTCTATTGTGGAGATTTAATACAAGAATTTTTGGCAAAATATTAAATCTCTTTCGTAACATTTCTTTTGCCTCGTGTTCCTATTTCTTTGTCTTCGGGTCTGTGAATGTTTATCTTTGTCCCCTTGTCAGGAAATACGGTATTTTAGACGACGCCATGCTGCCTCTTTTTAAATTTCTTCTTAAAAGGTATCACAATGGTGAAAGCCATTTATAGACATCGCTTTTGTGCTTGAAGCTTCGTCCAGTGCAATTAGCACCCTCGCTATCTTTATATCAAGAGTTTCCGAAAGGAACGCGGGAAGCGTTTAATGTTAGCTTTCAGTTTTGAGTTTTAGGACGACATTAATCCTTGATAGGTACCGCAGTGTTTGTTTGAGCGAGGGGGAGTGATTTTTTCCGTAAACAAAGGAGGGCGCATGGCAGTTAACGAGAGCAGAGAGCAGGAGTTGATCATGGAATGACCAGGGGTCCGTTGTTTTTCGGGCACGACGTTTCTAAGCTAGCCGGGGGATTTACGGGTTTTCCGCGTGCGCGGGAGGAAAACGAGAAAGTAATCAAAAGCAGATATATCAGGGAATAGAAATACATGGTCGTGTCACATTATTGTGACCACCAGCTAATATCCAGAATAACTGCCGTTTGCAGCGCGGACAGCAGCCAGACGGGCTGGGAAAGACACAGTATGGTGCAGGAAGGTGTTCACAGGTATGTGGAGCCATACTGACTATAGTACATCTGACAGTTGCTGGAGGGTACGTGGTGGAGGATCAATAGAGCGAACAACTCGATCGAGGTAGTCCCACAGATGCTCAATTAGTTTTAAGTCTGGGGAATTAGGGGACCAGGGAAGTACTTTGAAGTCTTCATCGTGCTCTTCCAACCACTATCGAACATTTCTAGCTACGTGTGACACGTCGCATTGTCGTCCTGCAAGATCCCATCTGCCCCAGGGAAGACAATCAGCATGTATGAGTGTATGTGGTCTGCAAGGATGGATTCATAACGAATTCGGTCCATAGTGCCCTCCACAGGTATGACTGGACCCACAGAATGCCATGAAAACATTCCCCAGACAATAACGCTGCCCCACCAGCTTTTGTTCTTCCAGGAATGGTTGAAGACTGTTTGTTCTCCGATGTTTCTCGCCTTAAACGCCAACGTCCATCCGTTCGATGAAGCAGAAAACGTGACTCATCGGACAAGGCAATCCTTTGCCAATCAGCGCAGGTTCAATTCCGATACTTCCGTGCAAATGTTAGCCTTTTCTGCCTATGCACCTTCGTTAGCATAGGTTCAGTGACCATCCGTCTGCATCGGAGCCCCATACGCAGCAAGGTTCGCTGAACTGTAGTTTTAGACACACTTTCGGTAGCCCCCAGGTTCATTCGGCCAGTGAGTTGCTCCACTGTAGCGTGCCGATCGGCCCTAACACACCTGCGAAGCCGACGTTCACCTCTCACATCAATGGCACCTGGTGCCCCGCAATTTTCGCGCCGCTTATTCGCAATGGTGCCATTTCTCCAATTACGATACACTTTTACCACAGCAACACGAGAACAGTTCACAAACTGCGCTGTTTCAGAAATACTGCACCCTTGGCACGAATTTTTTTTTTTTTTTTTTGATTGGAGGTTTAACGACCACCGTGAGCAACTCAATGGGCTATAAGCAGTCGCCCGTCCCTAATTTAGGGTCACTGGTTCCAGGGAAGGGAGAGAGCCAGTGCCGTAAGACAAACACAACATTAATGCCTGGCCGGGATTCGAACCCAGACCCCTTACGGACGAATGATCAGAGGCCAACGCCTTAGACCACTGCGCCACCGGGGCGGCCCACCCTTGGCACGAAAGCCGATAATCATCCCATTTTGCAAATCTGATAAATCGCACCTTTTATCTATGACAGCAACGAGTGATATGTTTTCAGGAGGCCTACGGAACACCTTGTATACCCTCCAAGCCAACTCACGACACGTGCCTTTTTTCATTGGTTTTCCGTTGTTGACGTCAAAAGTAGGAGGTGGTCACGATAATGTGACTCGACTGTGTATATTGTCAACGGGAAAAGGATTGTAAGGTAGGGAGAAGCCTATGGGAAACCATGTTCGAATAGACCAGAAGAACAAATTGTTTTTAAAAGGTATCGAAGCATTGCATGAAATGTTTTAGCGCACGGCTCATTATTAACTAAGCTAACGGGACAAAAATATTAGTCACCCCTGTAAGAACTTACCTAACAACGTTTGACAGCGCCTCTTGCCTTGATAACATCATGGATCTGGTGTAGTACAGACTCCACGAGATGTTTGATGTATTGAACATTGATTTGTAGCCACTCGTGCGTCAACTGGTCTCGAAGTTCCGCCCGAGTACGTGGGCGTCTATTCCCGCGTTTCACCTTCTGTTCCAAATGACCTCACAGATTTTCAATAGGATTTAGATCTGGGGATTTGGCGGGCCATTCGGGGTGAGGCAGTGTTGCTAATTGTTCGTCGTGCCACTCAGACACAGTTTTAGCCCTGTGCACACGGCAATTGTCGTTTTGGAAGACAGGAGGGGCAATGTGGTGCTGCTCCTGGAGATGTAGGGCAAATGGGAACACTTCATCATTCTGAATGCGAAAGTACGCATGCTGGTTCAAATACGTCGTCACTGCAACGAGAGGGGGCCCCTTTCGTGGTACGAAAAACATCCCCAAAACATCACAGAACCCCTCCAACTTGAACAACACCCTCGACACAATCAGGGTTAAAGGCTTCATTGGACCTGCGATGTACTCGTCCCCTCACATCATTGGAGTACAAACGAAAACGAAACTCATTAGACCTAGTTACTGGTTTCCAATCCTCCACAGTAAAGTTTTGGTGCCTTTGAGCCCATTGATAACATGCGACTTTGGGACTTGCTGTTAAAAGCGGCCTTTTCCGTGGTACTCTGCTCCAGATGTCCATCGCATGCAGTTCTCGTCGCAATGTCCTTTAGGAAATTGGTTGGAGTGGACTTTCATTGACTGTTTGGAGCAATAATCGCCTGGTTTGTAATCGATTTGCAGTTACTAGGCGTGAAACATGGCGGCTGTCCCTGTTAGTGAAAATTGTTTTCTGGCCACAGTTACGTCGCCGATTTTCAGTTGACTGCGAACGACACCACTGTTTGTAGACCCGCTGGACAATACGCGTCGAACCCCAACAAATTCTGCGACTTCATTAACTTTGTGTCCTGGGCACGGTCAAACACGAAGACTCCTTACTGCCACTCAGTATTACAGACTAAATTCAACACACACGTTGCTCTTCACCACTGCACGAGACAGAAATGATCGTGTAGACCACGTCAGTGCTGTTTATCTCCCAACCATGCTATCACGCGCCCTCTGTGCAACCGGTAACTTCCTACCGTCATTTCTGTTAGAGGTGACTAATCTTTTGTCCGGTGTGCTTACATAGCATTTTGGCCGGTAATTACGACGTTTATAAATAAGTTAACATCTCACTGTAGCTGTTGGACACTAAACAAGTTACAGTAATTTTGGTTTCGTATTAAATTTTCTTTGCTTTTTAAGTGACTTTTTTTCCCCAGCAAGAGTGCAGTTGTTCGCAGTCTCTGTTATTTCATTTTCACAGTTCAGTCAGAATGTGTGTTTTTTAAGCATCCGGATATTATGCAGCAATGTGTAAAATCCGAACGAACTTAATTTAATATTGGGTAAGGATAAATGTTTCGCAACACCCCGCAGTCAGGCAAAATATATTTTCACCATGGCATATTGTAGTCCTAAAGGACTGGATGAGAGAGAGAGAGTATTCCGTTTTGTTCCCATCCGACAAACGCGGCTGGGCTTAATCTAATCAAGTGGCTTTTGTAGCAAAACATAACGGTTCGTGTAGTCCATTGAAGTCCTCGTCATTCAGCCTTGGCTCCCCTACACGTTGTTCTCCGCCAATTACCAAATTATTTTGTCATTTTGGGGAAAGAGATGGCCCCTCCCAAACACCCCCCACGCAGTGGGTACTCCCAGAAATTACTGGACTCCCCCGTCCCTGGAGACCGCGGGAGCGAGAGAGGCCTATTGGTTTAATATTGCAAATGGGCTTAACGCCTTTTGTGCTGGAAGTAATTGGCGGCTACGCCTGGCGGTCGTTGCGTGAGGCTGATGAAATGGCGCGTCTATTTTCCCGCCAATAGTCGTGATCAACGACACCGTGGAATCCGAGTAATTAGTTCGTTTAAGCCTCGGCTGGAGATGCCAGCTTTTGAGGACAATGTTCCAAGTAATGGTGATATCGCACTTAACTTGAAAAGGAAAAGAGAAGTCGAAAGAACCACGGGGAGTTTCTTTCTTTTGCTCCATTACATCCGAAAGCTGCCGAATTTTTATTTTATTGCCGTTTGAGGAAATCATCATTCCTATAATCATAGACCCATGAGAGGCAGTATTTGTGAACACAACAAAACTGCGTTTCCATTAAAAATATATACAGGGTTACAAGGAAAGTCCGTGATCAGGCCAATATCTCACGAACTATGGCAGTTAGCGATTTACTTCTTGTGCAGTTGTATAGGAAACCCCCTATGGTGCACACATTAACGCCACGAAGAATCCCCTCGCCCCCTTTCGGGGGGGGGAGGGTTCAAACTTGTTCAGCGAGGCAAAAATAGTACATAAATGTTTTTGTCCTATAACAAACGATGGAAGGGGACTCTTCAAATGCGAAAAAAGCGGAAAGCTACCTGAGTCGCTGTGTCCGAAGCATATTTGCATGGATTTCAAATGTGTTTTCTGCTCCGTCGTCAGAATACACAAATGATATGCGTGGTCGGTATGCCAACACTTCGTGAATCAGTGAAGGAAAGTCGAAAGCTTTGCTACGTACGCAAGTCAATTAGATGTGCATACAGTTTTCTTACGGATGAGTGTTTCGCCACTTTATGCTATTTCTCCTTGTCTCCGTGTAATTTTTACTGTATTGGGCATCAAAGTCTGATATTGAATATTTCAAGGAACTGCGTTTTATTTCAGAACAAGAACTGTTGATAAGGATTATAGGAAAATCTTTCCTTTGTGCTTTCATTTACTTAGAACTTACCAGTTTAGATAAGTTCTGAGTAATAAGTTCTTGTCTAAATACTCTGTCGTTGCTTCCGGATGTTGTGATTTTCTTGGGGCCACATTCCCGGTACCCTTCCATCTTTTGTTATGGGACAAAAACATTTATGTATTATTTTTGCTTTGCTGAAGAAGTTTGTAATTGACTTTTTGTCCTATCTGCAAAGGAGGGTGCGATAGACCCCTCAATCCACCCCCAAAAATGGGGGCGAGGGGATCCCTCGTGGTGTTATTGTGTGCGCCATAGGGGGTTTCCTATGTAACTGCTCAAGAAGCAAATCGCTAACTGCCATAGTTCGTGAGATATTGGCCTGATCAAGAACTTTCCTTGTAACTCTGTATATAACATTTCTCTCCCCTTTTTACTTTCTTATACACTGAAGAGCAATTGAATTAGATATTCCTGTCTAGTAACGTGTAGCACCACCTTTCGCCCTGATGACGGCGGCGATTCATCTCGGCATGGACTCGACAAGACACCGGAAGCGTTGGGAAGCCATACGGATCCATGACCCCTGAACAAGCTCCCACAGTTCACGAAGATTTGATGGAGGGGGTCATCTCTCTCGATGGCATCCCAGATGTGCTCGATGGGATTGAGGTCAGGTGACCCAGCTGGCCAAGGAAGCGAGGTCACGTCGGTGGAGTGTTCATCCAACCATTCGGATAGAATTCGGGAGCGATGGCACGGTGCATTGTCTTGTTGCAGGATGAGGTCCCCAGTGGGATGTTGAAGGCGCACAAACGGGAGCAAATGGTCGTCCAGAATATCCCGGTAACGTTGAACTGTGAGGGACGATGTCACACGTACTAAGGGTCCCATTTAAGTCCACGTAAACAGTCCCCAGACGAGAATACCATCCCCACCAGCTTGCAGAGTACCCTGCTGGCAAGAAGGATCCATCGCTTCATGTGGTTTGCGCCGTACTCGTATCCTGCCATCCGCATGTACCAACGCGAATCTCGACTCATCAGTCCAGGCAACATTTCCCCACATGTCTAGGGTCCAGTAGCGATGTTCCCACGCCCATGCTAATCTTTGCACCCTGTGATGTTCGGTCAGCAGGGGTACCCTCGTGGGACGTGGCTTCTGTGCCCCATAGCGAGGAGATGGTTCTGGATGGTGTGACTGCTTACAAGTTTTTGTACACCAGCGTTAAATTGCCGAGTGATTTCTTGCACTGTGGCCCGTCTATCCGCTGTTACAATGCGAACTAGCCGACGATGACCCCGCTCATCCACACGCTGCTGTCCACGGCAGTTGACCCTTACAGGGATGGTTTTACCGGATTCGATGTACTCACGGTGCACCCGTGACACAGTGGCTCGTGAAAATCCCAGTGCCTGCACGACTTCCGTGATGGAGTGACCCATTCGTCGGGCTCCGACAATTTGCCCACGATCAAATGCGCTTAGATCCTTCGTCTTACCCATACTGTGTCCGACTCTTACTGATTCCCGTCGCATCACTCCTTTTATTGTCGAATCGCTGCGTACGTCATGTCGTTTCCGTTTACAGGGCAGCCCACAGCCCATATTTGCATAACGCCAGCTGTCTCTAATTCAAATTCTTTTCAGTGTATTTATAGCACTAACTCATAGCCCATCCAATGCACGAGTGAAAAAGCTGTGACTAAAATTTTTATAACACAAATCGTAAAATACATATACATAATATAATAAACGGTTGAATTACACGGTCGAGTCACATTATTGCGACCACCAGCTAATATCCAGAGTAAACGCCGTGTGAAGCGAGGACAGCAGCTAGACGGGCTGGGAGTAACTCAGTAAGGTCCTGGAAGGTATTCACAGGTATGTGGAGCCATGCTGACTGCAGTACATCTGACAGCTGCTGGAGGGTGCGTGGTGGAGGTTCCATAGAGCGAACAACACGATCGAGGTGGTCGCACAGATGCTCAATTGGGTTTAAGTCTGGTTAATTAGGGAGCCAGGGAAGTACTTTGAAATCTTCACCGTGTTCTTCCAACCACTCTCAGACATTTCTAGCTGTGTGACACGCCGCATTGTCGTGCTGGAAGATCCCATCCGCCTTAGGGAAGACAATCAGCATGTATGCTTGTACGTGGTCTGCAAGGATGGATTCATAAAGAGTTCGGTCCATAGTGCGTTCCACAGGTATGAGTGGACCCAGGGAATACAACGAAAACATTCCCCAGACTATAACGCTGCCCCCACCAGCTTGTGTTGTTCCAGCAATGGTTGAAGATTGTTTGTTCTCCGATGTTTCTCGCCTGATACGCTAACGTTCATCCGTTCGATGAATCGGAAAAAGTGGCTCATCGCAGAAGGCAACCCTTTGCCCATCAGCGGAGGTCCAATTCCAATACGGCCGTGCAAATGTAAGCCTTTTTTGCCAATACACCTTCGTTAGCATAGGTGCAGTGACCATCCGTCTGCATCGTAGCCCCATACGCAGCAGGGTATGCTGAACTGTCGTTTTAGACACATTTCCGGTAGCTCCCTGATTCATTCGGCCAGTGAGTTGCTCCACTGTAGCGTGTCGATTGCCGCTCACGCACCTTCGTAGCCGACGTTCACCTCTTACATCGATAACACGTGGTACTCCGCAGTTTTCACGTCGCTTATTCGCAATGGTGCTATTTCTCCAATCACGATACACTTTAACCGCAGCATCACGCGAACAGTTCACAAACTGCGCTGTTTCAGATGTACTGCCACCCTTGGCCCGGAAGCCGATAATTATCAAATCTGACAAATCGCTGCTTTTATCCATGACGGCAATTAGTGCTGTGTTTTCAGAATGCCTACAGCACACCTTATATGCCCTCGAAGCCAGCTCACGACACGTGCCTTCTTTCATTGGCTACGCGCTGTTGACGTCAAAAGTAGGAGGTGATCACAATAATGTGACTCGATTGTGTATTAATGGGCAATCTATGAGATAGGCCTGTGATTAGCTCTACCTTCGTATATAAATTATGACTACTAAACTTGCGGTGTTAATATATAATAAAAATACCAACGTTTCTCACAATTAAATGTTGATTTTACACCTACTATAGTTTCGCAGAGCGTTTGGCTCGGCTTCGTCAGGACGAATGGAGCGTAAACATTTAAATCATTGTGACATCATCAGAGTTCTGGCGGGCACGGATTTTGGTGAGTTGTTTCCACGCGCTTGAAGAAAATGTAGTCGACGTGATGTCGTTGACAAGGCGTGAAGAGTTCCGTTATATGTGGAAAGCTTCTAATATATCAAGTTTGATAGTCGAATCAGGTTCATCAATAGGCGTGGCGTTTCCAAACAAAAATTTATGTTTATTTTCGTGACAATGTTGGGCTATAGAAGACTTCTTCAGTTCATATTTTCATACGTAGGGTAAACTTGGAGGTCAGGGGATTAACATGTCAGGTGTATTTGGAGGCCAGGGCATTAACAGAAAGTCACCAGCATGTTCCTCGAACCACTGCTTGACGATTCTGGCAGTGTGGCATGGTGCATTATCCTGCTGGTAATGGCCATCACCAGTAGGGAACACAGTTGCCATGAATGGGTGAACTTGATCCGCAACGATATTCAGATACCTGACAGGCATCAGGGACTATGCTATTGGGATAAAGGGGCCTAAAGTGTCCCAAGAAAACATCACCCACAGCATGACACCGCTGCCGGCGGCCTGCTTCCGCCCAACAGCCTCCGTTGGTAATCCGCGTATCCAAGCTCGGCCGTCTACGTGATGCACCAGGAATCTTGATTCGTCAGACCAGGCCACTTTCTTCCAATCATCCACGGTCCAATCACGATGATCTTGGGCCCATTTCATGCCTTGTTGGCGGTGATGTGCAGTGAGCATGGGAATTCGGCTGGGTCTTCGGCTACGCAGGTCCATGCGCAGAAGGCTGCGATGAACTGTGTGCTGTGACACACTGCCCTGATCACCACTGTTGTAGCTGCGGGTGATTTGTCGCACTGTGGCCCTGCGGTCGCTGTGAACAATGCGCGACAGTCTCCGCTCCCCTCTGGCATCATTGAGCTGCTTACGACACACGGCTGGATGATGGTTTGTCGTTTGGCCATCTGTGCACCACTTTTTATACGTAATTACTACAGTGGCGCGTGAACAACCCACAAGCTGCGCCATTTCTGAGATTGTAGTACCGAGGCGCCGTGCCATACAATTTATGCTTTATCAAACTCCGATAAATCGGCAGCTTTTCCCATTCTGACTCCGAACACTCTACTAACTGAAAGCCGGTCCTCGGGTTGTATATACACTGCTCTGTGAACTTCACATGCGCCATTGTTCGGTCTCCAGGCGTGCTCATTTCTCTAGGTTGTGGGTGGTCATAATGTAACGGCTCATCGATGTAATGTACTGAAAGGTGAGTTTCGGAGGGTGAAGAAACGGAGATCTGTGTCATTTCTTAAGAACAGAGTCAAGAGCAAAAAAAAAAAATTACTACGTTAAAAACATTGTAGCATTGCTTTAAGTGTGTTTTTTTTATATTCAAGAGTAAATACACTGGCGGAAAGTGAAAAAAAAAAAAAAACCACCAAGAAGGAGACGTCTGATACCAACGAAATTTATATAGCATAATAACGGAATACAGAGGATAACGTTATCAAAACATTATGGCAAAATACAGCTGTATTTGCTGGTAAACTGAAAAATAACATTTCCATGTAACATGGTTAGTACGAGGTTGAACCGCCATGAACTGCGTCACACTGTGCAATTCTGGCATGGAGTCTGTCGTACAGATGTTGGATGTAAGTTTGGGGTATTGAGTTCCAAGCATCCTCAACCTGGACGCGTAAATCGGGGATGGTCGTGGCTGGCCGTGGTGACCGGATAAGTCGTTGTCCCATAAAATCTCACACGTGCTCAATGGGGGACAAATCCGGTGAATGTGCAGGTCATGGAAGTTGTCTCACACCCTTAAGTGCATGTTGCGTTGCACGTGCCGTGTGTGGGCGTGCGTTATCTTGCTGGAAAACACCACGATGGACCAACCTTACAAATGGCACAACAACGGGCTCAATGATGTTGTTGATGCAGGAGGTGCTGTTTAACGTACCCGGTACAAACACTAGTTGTGTACGCGAGTGATAGCTGATCGCTCCCCACACCAGGAGACCAGGTGTATGCCCTGTGTGTCGCTGGCGGATGCAAGAAGGGTGGAGACGCTCCCCTGTGCGTCTGCGAACACGCATACGCCCATCAGAGGCTCCCAAGCAGAATCTGCTTTCATCGCTGAACACGACAGATCGCCATTGCGTTTTCCAGTGCAGACCTTGGCGACACCACTGCAGCCGTTCCTGACGGTGGGCTGGAGTCAGAGTTACATATGCCAGAGGCACACGTGCACGTAGTCCTGCATCCAGTAGACGGTTGCGGATTGTTCGCACAGTCACCTCAGATGCAACGGCAGCTCGGATTTGCGTCGCAGTGGATGTTCTGCTTGACAACGCCGCTCGTCTTATGCGTCGATCGGTCAGCTCATCAGTCCGTCTCTGACTCCCGTTTCCACGTCTTCTCGTGTGGGAATGTTCCTCGGACCATCTACGCCACCATCGTACAGCCACCGATACTTCCCGTCTAATTCGTTCCGCAATACGACGATACGACCACCCGGCCTCGCGGAGTCTGACTAGACGACCTCGCTCAAAGTCCGATAACTGCTGAAATCGTACACGTCTTCCATGTCCAGGCATTACAGTTTCTTCAGGGTCTTCGTACGTGTCCGTATGCCGACGATTGATTACATTCACTTCGCCGTACTCCTTAAATACCACCGACGATAATTTGCATATTATGCCGTGCTGTGGCGTAAGCGCTCACCGGTTGGTCCCGAAATTAACATCACACCTATGTAAACTTGACCCCATTAACATATGTAAATTTCATGATCGTTTGCCAATTTCTTCTTGGTGTTCTTTTTTCACTTTCCGCCAGTGTAATATAATGTATTTTTTATGTATTCCATAGTACATAATTCTTGTCACTTATCTATTTGATTACTTATGTTCTGCAATAAACAAAGACATCGCTCTTTCCACGTTTTAAAAACGTGGAAAGATCGATCGATGTTTTTGTTTATTCACTGACGTCACGTATTTGGAGGATTTTCACTTATGTTCTGTATTTTCGTATAAATCCAGTGGTACGGTCCTGAAAAAGAAGCTGCCTGACACTCCGAAGACTGGCCCAAGCGTTACGTTATCGACTCTAGCAAGAAATGTGTGTGCGCGGGGGATTGGGGGGGCATGGCATTTGAAATTGAATATGTATATATTATTAATATACACTGCTGGCCACCCAAAATGCAACACCAAGAAGGACACGAGATGGCAAAGCCAGATTTACTGGACACATAACAACAGATACAAGGATGAAACGATTGAGCTTACAGGTCCGTGCGACTTGCGGAACACGCAGTCATCAGTAGTTCGTGTGGGCCCCATAGCTGTCAATAACGGCCGCTACACGCCGCGGCATCGAACGAAAGAGGCTTTGGATGTGGGCTTCGGGTATGTCGGTCCAGGCTGCTTCCGCACGTTGCCACAGTTCATCAGGCTTAGCCGTGGGTGGTGCTTGCCGGGCCACTCGGTTGCCGATCAGCTACCAGACGTGTTCGATGGGCGACATATTGGGAGAACAGGCGGGCCACGGCAGCAGTGACAGCTGGTGGGCCGTGAAGAATTGTTGCACGATGCGTGCCACGTGCGGGCGCGCGTTGTCCTGTTGAAACGTGGCCGCTGGCAGGTCCTGCAGGTAAGGGAGTACTACAGGCTCCAAAACGTCGGAGATGGTGCGGTGGCTGATGAGTGTACCGGCGATGCGTACCAGAGGGGTCCGGGTGTCATATCCAATTGCGCTCCAAATCATAACGCCAGGCGACAGACCGGCATGGCTATGCATAATGCAGGCGTCATACAGTCTCTCGCCGCGATGCCGCCACACGCGGATCCGACCGTCGTGGTGTTTCTGGAAGAAGCGGGATTCGTCGGACAAGACAATGTCGTGCGATTCCGTAATCCAGGTGCGGTGTTAAACGGCCCACTGCCGCCGCGCTCGCAGGTGGTGCAACGTCAGTGGTAATCGGAGCAATGGGTGCTGTGCGACATGTCCCCGGTCCTGCAGACGACGTCAAACGGTACGTGCTGACACAGGTTGTTGCGCAACACACCCTAATTCCTGCGCTAACGTTCGTGATGTGGCGGTGCGAGCCGCCAAATCCCGCCGCACAACATGCCGGTCCTCTCGTTCGGTGGTGTGCCGCGGCTGCGGCAATCGCTGACGTCGGTCCGTCCGTCCCTCCTGCACCCACCGAATACATATTCGCCTCACTGTGGCTGGATGTCGTCCCACACGGGCGCCGATGTCTCGGTACGATAAACCGCTGTCGCGATAAGCCACCGCTATTCGTCCTCTGTAGAACTCCGAAACGTGCTGGAATGACTGCCGTATTCTGCTAGGAGGCATCAGGAAGCTTCCCACGCACAGGCCCTGCAGCAGAAAACACTTCCACTACTTACACCCCGCCTTCTGTGCACGCTTCTTATATAGTGCATCTCGGTAGCGTGCCGGGCGCACATGACTTGCATATGCCCTGCAATGCTAATCGTTTGCATATCCTCTCGCGGGCCACGCATGCTGCGAATTTCGGGCCAATCGGATGCTTCCTTCTTGGTGTTGCATTTTGAGTGGCCAGCAGTGTATATAATGTCTGGTACCCACTATTCTATCCAATATACTGTCTGTTGGCTATTCCTGAAGTGGTTTCGATAACAAACCACCATGAAAAAAAAATAATAATAAAGAGAGAGAGAGAGAGGGGTGGGGGGATTATAGCAGGGAGAAAAGAAGATGGGATTCTAATAAGAAATAGAAGCGAAATTTTGACAAGGTTGAAAGATTTCTACTCAAAACTGTATGAAAGGAATGATACATCTAGTCCAGACATTACGACAGGTACTAGTACCAAAGTCCCTCCAGTCTTTCCTGCAGAAGTTACACATGCAATTAAGAACATGAAGCGGGGAAAAGCTCCAGGAGAAAATGTAATTACCATGGAGACATAGAAGAAACAAGTGGAGAAATTGAAACTATACGCTCGCCCAAGTTTTCACCAGATGTCTCAATGAAGGGAAGATTCCTGAGGATTGGAATAATGCTACAATGATCCTGCTACATAAAAAAGGTGACGTTGAGGATCTTGGGAACTACATGCCCATCAGCCTCCTATCTGTGGTTTATAAAGTCTTCACTAAATTTTTTTCACATCGCTTGAAGGTAACACTAGACATTACTCAACCAAGAGAACATGCTGGATTCAGGAGTGGCTACAGCACTGCGGATCATATCCATGTACCGAGAGAACTAATTAAAAGAACAAGAGAAAATAAACTCGCATTATGCATGGCTTTTATTGATTACAAAAAGGGCGTTCGTGACTACCACTGAAAGGACCTCAGGTTCGATCCCAGGCAGGTACGAACGCTTGATCCACTAAATATCCGCCGTGCGTCGGATGGGCACGTTAAGCCGTCGGACCCCGAGTACTGGCCTCTCGGTAGCAAATAAGGGCGTCTTCCTCCCCCTTTATGCTTCACTTCCGTGTCACTTTCCTATCGGGCACTCTAGCCCAAATCTTCTAGCTTCCTATTTCTAAGGGTTGTTTAAGACCTAGGGTCAGACACTCCCTTCCTAAAATCCTCTACATATGATCTGATCTGATCTGATTACAAAAAGGCCTTCGATTCCGTGAAACCATCAGCAGTTACAATGGCTTTAAAGACGCGTACATTAACATTATTAATAACATCTATAAAAATGCAATTGCAAAGGTTCGGATATTTGAGGATACAGCATTAATAAAAATTGGAAAGGGAGTGAGACAAGAGGACACCATATCTCCCAAACTCTTTAATGCCACATTGCAAATTGTCTTTCAATCATTGAACTGGGAAAACAAAGGGATAAAGATTAATGGAAATTATTTAACTCACCTTCGTTTTGCTGATGGCCTAGTCATTTTTGCAACTATCCCATCGGAGCTGCAGAGTATGATCCAAGAACTTGCCTACAAGAGCAAAGAAGTGGGATTAAAAACGAGCTTTCAGAAGACAAAAGTGATGTACAATGCTTTTACAAGAAAAGAAGATTTACTGATTGATGGAGAAAAGCTTGAAACAACCGATACCTACATTTATCTTGGGCAGCAGATATCAAGTGAGAGTCATATTGATGAAGAAATTAATCGCCGCATAAAACTTGGATAGAGAGCTTTTGGAAGAAACAGTACATTTTTTAAGAGCAGTATGCCATTATGTCTTAAAAGGAAAGTGTTTAATCAATGCATCCTGCCAGTGCTTACGTATGGAACAGAGACATAGACCTTAAATAAAAAAGATATGCAAAGACTGCTGACAACTCAAAGCAGCATGGAGAGATGCATGGCTTGGTGTAACCAGGAGAGATAAGAAGAGGAACTTGTGGATAAGGAAAATGACAAGAGTGGACGACATCATGACCAGAGTGAAATTACTGAAATGGCAATGGGATGGACATGTTGCCAGAAGAACAGACCACCGATGGATAACTGGAATTTTAGACTGGATTCCAAGAAGCAGAAAAAGACCCAGAAGAAGACCCCATGGGAGATGGATGGCTGAAATTCGAAAGTATGCGGGAGTGACATGGAGGATACAGGCTCAAGACAGACAGTTGTGGAAGAAACTTGAGGAGACCTTCATCCAGCAGTGGATAGATAATGGTTGACAATGATGATGATGATGATAATGATATATGTATATATAAGGTCAGGTGATGCGTAACATCACAGCCTCTCCTTGACAAATGTCAACCCCGCCTTCTCGTGGTACATCCTGTTCCCACTAAAGGGGCTCTGACGACCGCCAATAGCGGTATAGCTATACCATCGGGATTAGAGGAAATGCTATCCCACACTCACCAACCCGCTTGGCCAGCGTGGTGAGTTATGGCCAAACCCCTCCAAAATGACTCCACAACTTAAATCTTGGCCCTCAGTCTCCGGCAGCTGGAATGTACCTGGCCAAGGCAGCGGCCAGTGCGACATGAAGGCAGAGGGTGCTAAGAATCCCCGGAGGACCGGACTAGGCTGCCATCTGATGCTGACCTTGGCTACATATAACGGACGCTCCCTATCTTCTGATTCAAGGCTTCTTGAATTGGAAGAGGAACTACAAAGGATCAAGTGGGACATCGTCGAGCTAAGTGAGGTAAGGAGAAAAGGAGAAGATCTCATTGAACTGAAAAGTGGACATCTTTTCTACTATCGTGGGACAGATACTGGCAGAACTAGTGGTGTTAGATTTATAATAAACAAGAAACTGAAGGATAAAGTTGTAGAAGTTGAAAGTTCCTCTGACAGAGCTACACGACTCGTTATCCAACTCTCGAGAAGATACCAGGCTCAGATTATTCAAACTTATGCACCCGCCACAAGTCATGCTGAAGAACACTGTTAAAAATTTCACAGTTAGATTACGGGCAATGGCCGGCAACTGGGGGCCCGGCCGTTGCCCATAAAACTACGGCTTGGCCCATTTTTGTGAAAGCCCATGAAATTACGGTCTGAACCCTAAATACTAAGCCCATAATCTGAAGAGCAACGCCCACAAAAAAATAAGTTTGACCGTATTGAGCTACGCCATAATTTGAAGGGCATTGCCCATAAAAAAATAAGTTTGACCGTATTGAGCTACGCCATAATTTGAACGGCTATACCCGAAAAAATAAGTTTGACCGTATTAACTTAAGCTGTAATTTGAAATGCAATCCCTGTAAATATGAAGTTTGGCCATATTCGGTTAAGCCTCACGGCAAGTAGTCACCGACTTTTACATAAATGCATTTTTTGTGGAAGAGTGTGCAAGTAAATGCATGTTTTTTGTGGAAGAGTGTGTGAGTGTGAAATTGTTGGATACTTACATTATAACTGAATCAATTCAGTTCTAAATGTGAGTAATGATATTTTCATATCTTAAAATCAGGTTTATTACAATATGATAAATAACGGCATCAGTTACACACAGATTTGTTTAACATTAGGCTTTACGAACTCTGTACACACAGTTGGTTGAACAATACTTACGTTTCTTTTAGACATGTTTTAATTGGAGAATTATTTCTAAAGCACAGTTGGTTGAACAATACTTAGTTTCTTTTAGACATTTTAATTTGCACATACGTACTTATGTAGTATTTGCATGAATGAATACAAAGGGCAGTTATGTAGTAAAGATATGTACAGGCATATTCTTGTATTTATATGTTATATCAATGACAAACAGAACTACGAACTGGCATCCGAGTACATTGCGTCTATAAGGGTATTCAATCCACAATGGTGTCAAAGTTGGTTTTTCATGTAGGTTTTGGCTAGTATTACATTTGACATAGGGTTGAATCATGCTTTTTTTGTTTTCACATTCACTGCCTTGTGTGCTGGTTCATTTTACATTCTACTGAGCACTGTGTTGTCAGTGTTCCCAGAACTTTTACTGTCTTGTTTCCTATCTCTAATTTTTGGATATTTACCTACTTTTCACATGTTTAGTAAAATTATGTCAAAAACTGGAAGTACTGCTTTTGAAAGATCACATTGCTTCCCCATAATTAAGGTATCAGAAAGAAAAGAAAAAAATACTTGAATGGAAATGAGAGCTTTTGAACTTGATAGGGCATAATTTCAAATCTCAGACCCCCACCCAAAAGAAGAAACACTTGTTTAGACCCTGATTCTAACTGAGTCATTGTAGAACATTAATGCATATCAATATTTCTAAAATATTAAATTTTCCTGTTTGGAATGTTTTAGAAATGACTTCAGTGACTAAACCTGTTCTTTCATTGTTGTGTTGCCACAAGGAAACCATTTTGGAGCACAAATTTTTTTTTTGGAAAACTATTAAATAGTTGTATTTATAATATCTTGGCAATACCTGAAGATACTGAAACAATTTTTATTGATGTGCAAATCAGGTGTTTAGTGACAAAGGAAAAGAACACGGCAGAATCTTTAAATTTCTCAAAAAACAATTTCATCACATCATTTTGTACCAATTTCAGCACTATCATCTTAAAACATGAAATACATGCTTTGCATATTGAACATTTTGAATAGACCTTTAAAATAGGAATTACAAAATGTGTAAAAAAAATTTCATGTTTTTTAACTTAAAAAAAAAGTGGCTTCTGATTTATCTTAAAATATAAATTTTCCTGGGCATCCAGGTTTTACTACCTGGGTAGGTAAATAATTTATGTATATACCCAGCTGCGCATGTAACATTTCGGATATTTTCCAAGCCCTGCTTAAAGTGACACAGGTGAAAGATTTCACTCGCAGAAATTTAGAATGAAATCAATTCTTTTTTACATTTAACTTTAATTACTACATTTGCAAAGCAAAGAAACTGTTCATGATATATTTTCACTGTCATTTTCTTGGCCAGCATTTACCAGATTCAGTAAAAAAAGAATAACCGTCGAAACTCGTTATAATGAAATTCAAGGGGGACAAAAAAAAAAAATTGTAGCAACGTATTGTTCTTAAAACATTACAAATTTTTCATTAAAAAGTTAGTATGTACTACAGAAATTTTCATTACGCATAAGATTGCAATGCTGTAAAAGTGAAATAGTGCCCACAGAGACAAGCAAAGGTAATTTTTTTTGTAATGGGAAGTTTTTGCTAAAGTAGTAATAATGAAATATATAAGCTTTAATTAATATGTATGTATGAAATTATGTACTGTATATATTTTTACTTATACATATCAGGGTTTGAAAAATACCATGCCTGAGTCGTGTGAATCATTGACCTGGGCAGGTAAATAAATAATCTAGTTGCCCTAGGTGCCAGACTGGGCAATTAAATCTAAAAATGAAGTTCAGAATATAATTTTCTACTACAAGAAAAAAGACAGTCATCGCATGTCATGTTGCTTTTCACTGCTAATCACTGGAAGTTGTATTATTGTTACGCAGTGCCAAGGACAGAAGAATATCACCTTCTTTAATTATTATGCTTTAGGTCCATAAATTGGAAGCATATGTAATTTTGCTCCAAATGTTTAAAGTCAGCGACTGAATGCATGCCTCTGATGGAACTAGCCTCTTGTGTTTATTGACAAAGGGTTAAAACTTCATATTTTTCATATTTTAATGTATTTCATATTTTTCCAGATATTTCATATTTTAAACGTGTTTTAAAGATTTTCATTGTAATATGGACCTGTGAGTCTGACACTGTGAAGAGAAGCTGCGATAGGAATAATGCATCGCTCCAGTGAAGATGTGAAGCTTTGGTCCGTTAAAAGGAAGGTTTGTTGCTGTGTGGAAATGACGGGTACAAGAGAAAAGGACTTACGTTATTGGCAGAAGAGCAATAAATGTTGTAGTGATACGCTACAGAAAATAGGTCCACAGCAGCCACCCTTTCTTTTGTTGTATCCTGTACGTTGTTGGCAGGAAAAACCGGATAAAACCTTTTCGATTTGCAAAAGATACATGTGAGTAAGATAGAAACTCGCGTGCGAACAAGCTATTAACAGAAGAACCAAAAGTGCAGAGACACAGCAAATCTGTTCAAACCAAAACCGAAATTTATAGTTCCCCAGTTTTCTGTACAACATAGAAAAGCATATTAGTACTTTCGGTAAATGTGTACTTCAGCGTCCTAAACTATTTCGTTGGAAAAATTTAACTGTGGGTGAAAAGTTCGATGCACACATTTTTTTAAGCATGCAAAATAATAGGGAAAGGTGAAAAATTATATTTTTAAATAAAAAGGAAATAATTTTTCTGAAGTATTAACCTGCGAGTACGATGGTTTGTAGCAGGTGGTGCGGGAGGCTGAAGCGATGCTAACGGCCACCACGTGAAGGTGCTGTGCGACGGAGCAAAGTACGAGTTGGTAGCAAATGCGTGGAAGAATACGACAGCAGTAGGGTATATTTTTCGGAAGAGTATCGTGTAATTGTGCGCAGAAGTAGTTCAAACCTGTTTTATTCATTTTTGAGAAAGATATGTGCAGAATGTCGTTATTAGTGGTTTCACAGTGTCTCCGAATGGAAAGAAATTAAGGAATGTAAAATAATTTATGTACGACAGAAGTTTTGAGGAAGACGTTTTGGTTCCGGTTGAACCCAAAGTTTTAGTTTTGGTTTGGAAGATGTGCACAGGTAGGTGATTTCTTCAAGCACTTCATTTGCAGTTCTGCTGTTATTCAGTACATCGTAGCTCACATTTTTTTCCTCGTGACATGGATATTTTTCAAAATAAGCAATTTTCTTCAATTCATATATCGCACTATGGCAGGGAGACAGCTTCTTGTATTGTGGCGGATAATGAAATTTTAAGCCCTGACGAAATCCGAAATGACTGACGATTTTGTACTTCCGCTTTCTCAAAATTACCCTTAAAAAAAACAAAAACTTACAATGCTGCACAAATTCAACCTCTTTCTTTCTGCATATGCCTACAAGACTTTTCGATGACTACGTACTGCTAAACCGCTTCCTTCTTAATTCTTCCGCCCGTTACTTGCCCTTCTCAACGAAGCTTCCATTCACCGGACTCCACCTTGATGCCGTTGCCGCTCTCTCGTCCTATGCCTATACCGCACGTACTCTTCCAAACCATCGCACTCTCAGGTAAATACTTTGGAAAACTTATTTCCTTTTATCTAAAAATACTATATTTTTGCACCTTTTCGCATTATTTTGCATGCTTAAAATATTGTATGTCACACTTTTCCCACACAGTTACATTTTTCCGACGAAATAATTTAGACGCTAAAGTACACATTTACCAAACTTTCTATTTCGGATCAGGGAATCATATGCGAAAGAATGAAAAATTTCACGTCTGCTTTAAAAACAATTATAAAACATGAACAAACTATATTGTGTAGCATATGAGTATAAAATGGTTCGCTCTCCTGGCAAGAAGGTACTTGCTTGGACTTGTAGTCATCCGCACGTGAATTGCACGGCGAAGCGAATCTTCCTTTCAACAAAGCAAATCTTCACATCGTTGCCGTAGTGATGTGTTAGGCCTACCACAGCGTCGCACTCGCAAGTCAATATTACAAGTTTCCGACAAAATAATTTAGGACGCTAATCTACACATTTACCGAATAATCTGCCAATGATGAAGATTGGAGTGCCATTTCAGGTGGATTCAGTAGTTTTAAAGAGTTTGTAGAAATCAATGAAAATGCATTATTGGGGAATTGAGGGATATTCAAGAAATAGCCAATGAAATTCAGGATGATGATGAAGAGACATAACAAAGAATTAACAAAAGATCCCCAGACTGTCACGAAAGCAGTGTAGAAGCTTTGGAAACACTGTCACTACATACAACTCACCGATACATCTAATTGCCACACATTCCTGTTTAAACAAACTTGAAAAAGCTGTTTTCAATGAGAGGCAACAGCAGAAACAGTCTTCAATTTTACATAACTTTAAAAAGCCATAAATATAAAAAAGGTATGTAATTAAAATTTTGAGATCAAGTAATTTACATTTTTGAGTAATCTAAGCTTTAAAGTGTTAAATTTAACTAAGTAAATTCAATCATTGATATTTTTCTTATTTTGCATGTTATTCTCATGTTAATTACTTTTTAAACTTAATTTTGGCTGGAATTACACTAACTTTTACTTATGCTGCGCTCTTATTTATGCGTGCTTTGGTTTGCGCTGACATATATGTGAAATATTACTGTATACATGTGATGATGAGGTGATTATAGATATAATTAAAAAATATATATTTTTTGGCTCTTCTGGTTTCCAATTAAATTTATGTAATTTATGTGTTGAGTGGTAAAAAAGCTGTTTTCAATGAGAGGCATATGGGGTTTGTATATATGCAGATTTCCATTGTTTGCTTCTTCCTGCTGAAAACTAAGCTAGGGATGCCTATGAGTTAACTGAATATACCATAGTCACAAAATGATTGATAATTATATACTAAGGAATGTGAGTGAAATGGTATTCCTAAAAGCAATCAAAACCATGTAGCAGTCAGGGAGAATCACAAATGTGTTTCCTGAACGAAAATGTGACATTTCATCACATGAAACGTTTTTCCCCGCCTCTAAATTGAGGCCACTGGTTCTAGGGAAGGAGAAAGCCAAAGCTGTTATGTTATGTAAAAAACAGGTTTCTTTTTTAAAGGTTTTAACGGCTAACGTGAGGAACTAAATGGGATATAAGCAGTCCCCGTCCCTAATTTAAGAGTCACTGGTTCCAGGGAAGAGAAAACGCCAGTGCTGTAAGACAAACACAACATCCATGCCATACCGGGATTCAAACCCGGACCCACTTGGACAGACAATCATAAGATGGTGCTTAGACCACTGCACCACCAGGGTGGCAAAACTAATGCCTCATATGGGACTCAAACCATATGTTAAATTGTGACTGCTAGCCAAAAACCTTGATGTACAACCAACTCTGATACCAGAACGGCTTGAACATCCTCTAGACCAATAGTTCTCAAAGTGGGTTTCACTAAAATAATAGGGGGGGGGGGGCATATGCGGATTTGTTAGCAACCATACCGAGTCACATAGTGAACCAATTTTAAAAACAAAATTAATCTGAATTTATGGCTAGTGCTGGTAGGATGTGGGGTGAAGTTTAGCATATTTAGCTGAAATTTCTGAAAAATGAACTAGTGGAACTTCTCATTACAGGGTGAAAACAATCTGTTCAATGTTGAAAAAACAAAACACAAGCAATGACCAAAAAACTTTATGAGAAAACCAAATTACAGGGAACAGCTCTGACCAATTTTCATAACTGAATTCATTATCATCAGAAAATGAGCAAACAATTGGAAACTTGATGTTAAACAGCTAATAATCGTCCATCTCTGCACTCTCCAAACATTTACAAGGCAGTATTTCCCATTCCCACTGAATGAACTAGTTACTCATTCACATACAATGCAGAAATGTGTAATCTTCTATTGCCAAATAAAAAACTTATGAGACATCTTTTAACTCTGGTTGGTTTGAAAAGCATTTGTTCTTTGAAATCACTGACTAGTTTTTTTTTTTTTATTGGAGGTTTAACGACCACCGTGAGCAACTCAATAGGCTATAAGCAGTCGCCCGTCCCTAATTTAGGGTCACTGGTTCCAGGGAAGGGAGAGAGCCAGTGCCGTAAGACAAACACAACATCCATGTCGGACGGGATTCGAACCTGGACCCCTTACGAACGAATGATCAGAGGCCAGCGCCTTAGACCACTGCGCCACCGGGGCGGCGACTAGTTTTTGGATTCCAATGGAAAAAGAATTTCCAACATTGTCGAGCACTGCCTTAAGTATTTGTTGCCTTTTACAACTACATATTTATGTGAAACTAGTGTTTTATCCTTAACCACCATAAAAACTAAATATTGAAATAAGCTGGATGTTGAAGATAACTTGTTTGTACATAAGCAAGAAAACTCAAAATATTGATGAACTTTGCAAGAGTAAATGAGCTCATACATCTTACTGATACTAAACAAATGACTTGACCAGTTTTATTTGATTTTTTTTTAGCCATTTGTGCAATTTCTGTGACATCAGTGTATGTAATTTTAGCAAATATACCTGTGTATTTGTATTTTTTATATATTTTATACCCACATAAACACACTGGAATAAACTTTTCATTAAAGAATATGCCTGTACATATCTGTACTCCATAGCTAATCTTTGTATTCATTGGTGCAAATATAATACTTCACAAGTTCTTAAGTACATGAGCAAATGAAAAGGAGTCTTAAAAAAAAACCCAAAGTATTGTTCGGCCAGTTTGTGCTTTAGAAATAATTCTGTCTAAATTCAGGAGTTGAACACTATGCCGTAAAAAAAAAAAAAAAAAGCACAAAACGATAAGACAATATTTATGCGTGTTATATTGCAAAATGGAATTCATTTCAGACTACAAACATACGAAGAATGCTGCCCTACGTAATTCCCAAATCAGCATGTACAGATCGAATTTATTCGACATCCTAGTCAACGCTAGGTATATACCTGGCGATAAAGACTTGCACAGAAAGTAAAGCACTGTATCATATTGATGGTAAAACATACATGGATGTGAGAGTTATGCCCCTACCCCAGTCAAATGAAATCTTAGCTACTACATAGATTTTCCTGTGTGACAATGCTTCAGCCACCCTCGTTTATATATATATATATATACGTACACAGTTCGTGAGCTTAATATCAAACAAAAATGTGTGTAATTGATTTCGTTACTTTTACATATCATAATAAACTTAATTTTAAAAAATGTCTACTCACATGTTTTCATGGCGTCTTTCCTGCACATGTTCGTGGCTTCGTGTTCGTCAGTTAGGGATGGGCGATATTTATCAATATCTCGAAATATCGATATTTTTGTCCGATATTTCGATATATAGTATTGATATCCAAGTTACGATATATCAGAAAATCACTATATCTGTGCGATATTCAATATATCAGCCCATGGCTGATGTGATTTAATTTGTGGAATGAAATCTGTGTTCTTTCCTCTGGCATGTCACGAAAATTATGTTGCTTGAGGACTATCAAACTGCGATCTCATTATCGAGATTCACATGATATTATGTCACCTTCCGATTTCTAGAACTTTACAAGGAAAAATATCTGCTGTGTTGAAAACCTCGATGGTTGAAAATTTTAACTATTAGTTGACAGTAGGCACCCAGAAAACAAATTTAACGAACGGTTGATAGCAGATTGTTCTTTTGCCTATGAGTATTATGTTTGAAGTAAACTGGCACTTTGACCAAAATTAAATACATACCAATGACACACAATTTGAAGTGAAGCATTTTTTTTGTTTTTTTTGTTAGTGATAAAGTATGTAGATCTTAACAGCTGGGTAAGGAAATGCAAAACAGCTTTTCGAGAGTTTTCTTGATGTCTTACAAGTTATGTAGTATAAAGTTTGTTGTAATTCAGGCTATGTATATATCAGGAAAAACCAAAATGTTGATGCAAAAAAGAAGAGAGATGAGGACAACTAAAGAAGATGTGACTTCCAAAGTGGAATATATAGAGCTATGCAAGACAGTAAGAAAAAGTATCACTGAAGACGTAAGGAAATTCAACTGTGAACTAGTGAGGAAAGCAATTGAAAACAACCAAAGCCTAAAGATAGCAAAGGGACATCTCAGTAAGGGAAGAAAACAGATTATGGCACTGAGAAAAGAAGATGGTTCTGTAACAAGAAATAGAGGCGAAATTTTGACAAGAGTGAAAGATTTCTACTCCAAATTATATGAAAGGGATGATATATGCACTCCAGACATCATGAAAGGTACCAGTACCAGAGTTCCTCCTGTCCTTCCAGCAGAAGTTGCACATGCAATCAAGAACATGAAGCGAGGAAAAGCTCCAGGAGAAGATGGAATTACTGTAGACATCATACAAGAAGCAAGTGGAGAAATCGAAACAGTACTCGCCCAAATTTTCACTCGATGCCTTAATGAAGGAAAGATTCCTGAGGATTGGAACACCGCTACAATGATCCTGCTACATAAGAAAGGTGACATTGAGGATCTCGGAAACTACAGACCTATCAGCCTCCTATCAGTAGTTTATAAAATCTTCACTAAAGTTCTTTCAAACCGCTTGAAGGTAACACTGGACATGGCTCAACCGAGAGAACAAGCTGGATTCAGGAGTGGCTACAGCACAATAGATCATATCCACGTGCTGAGAGAACTAATTGAAAGAGCGAGGGAATATGAACTTCCATTGTGCATGGCTTTTATCGATTATGAAAAAGCCTTTGATTCGGTGAAACCATCAGCAGTTACAATGGCTCTGAAAACCTGCGGTATTGAAGATGCATACATTAATATTATTAATAACATCTATGAAAATGCAAGTGCAAAGATTAGGCTGTTTGAAAATACAACACACGTAAAAATTGGAAAGGGAGTGAGACAAGGTGACACCATATCTCCGAAGCTCTTTAATGCCACATTGGAGGGTGTTTTTCAGTCACTGAGCTGGGAAAACAAGGGGATAAAGATTAATGGAGATTATCTAACCCACCTTCGTTTTGCTGATGACGTAGTCATTTTTGCAACTACCCCATCAGAGCTGCAGAGTATGATCCAGGAACTTGCTGACAAGAGTAAAGAAGTGGGATTAAAAATGAACTTTCAGAAGACAAAAGTGATGTTCAATGCTTTTACAAGAAATGAAGATTTATCGATTGATGGAGAAAAGCTGGAGATAACAGACACGTACGTTTATCTTGGACAGCAGATATCAAGTGAGGGTCACATTGATGAAGAAATTAATCGGCGTACAAAACTTGCCTGGAGAGCTTTTGGAAGAAACAGCATAATTTTCAAGAGCAATATGCCATTATGTCTTAAAAGAAAAGTGTTTGATCAATGCATCCTTCCAGTGCTTACGTATGGTGCGGAGACGTGGACCTTAACTAAAAGAGACATACAAAGGCTGCAGACAACTCAAAGAAGCATGGAGAGGTGCATGCTTGGTGTAACCAGGAGAGATAAGAAGAGGAACTCGTGGATCCGAAAAATGACAAGAGTGGAAGACATCATGATCAGAGTTAAATCCCTGAAATGGCAATGGGCTGGACATACTGCCAGAAGGACAGATCATCGATGGACAGCCGAAATTTTAGATTGGATTCCAAGGGACAGGAAAAGACCCAGAAGAAGACCACATGGGAGATGGGTGGATGAAATTCGAAAGTATGCAGGGGTGACATGGAGGAGACTGGCACAAGACAGACCGTTGTGGAGGAAACTTGGGGAGACCTTCGTCCAGCAGTGGATTGATAATGGTTGACAATGATGATGATGATGATATATCAGACGTAATTTTTTTTATCATCCTTTGACAATTATCTTGTTAATACATAGTGAAACTTCCTGAAGTAATTATATAATCTGGTAAAAATATGAGCATAACAACTTTCGTCTTGATCTGCTGATTTTCCCACACTTACAGCATGTTATTTCCTCTGATTGTCCATTCGTTTTTTTGTTATCTAGGAGAGACAGGCTTTCATACATTAATTAGTAAATATATACTTGATGAATTTGGATTATGATATTTTTTTTATGTTTTTCATACATTAATTAGTATGGCTTTCATTAATTAATTAGTAAATATATCATCATCATCATCATCATCATTGTCAACCATTATCAATCCACTGCTGGACGAAGGTCTCCCCAAGTTTCCTCCACAACGGTCTGTCTTGTGCCAGTCTCCTCCATGTCACCCCTGCATACTTTCGAATTTCATCCACCCATCTCCCATGTGGTCTTCTTCTGGGTCTTTTCCTGTCCCTTGGAATCCAATCTAAAATTTCGGCTGTCCATCGATGATCTGTCCTTCTGGCAGTATGTCCAGCCCATTGCCATTTCAGGGATTTAACTCTGATCATGATGTCTTCCACTCTTGTCATTTTTCGGATCCACGAGTTCCTCTTCTTATCTCTCCTGGTTACACCAAGTATGCACCTCTCCATGCTTCTTTGAGTTGTCTGCAGTCTTTGTATGTCTCTTTTAGTTAAGGTCCACGTCTCTGCACCATACGTAAGCACTGGAAGGATGCATTGATCAAACACTTTTCTTTTAAGACATAATGGCATATTGCTCTTGAAAATTATGCTGTTTCTTCCAAAAGCTCTCCAGGCAAGTTTTGTACGCCGATTAATTTCTTCATCAATGTGACCCTCACTTGATATCTGCTGTCCAAGATAAACGTACATGTCTGTTATCTCCAGCTTTTCTCCATCAATCGATAGATCTTCATTTCTTGTAAAAGCATTGAACATCACTTTTGTCTTCTGAAAGTTCATTTTTAATCCCACTTCTTTACTCTTGTCAGCAAGTTCCTGGATCATACTCTGCAGCTCTGATGGGCTAGTTGCAAAAATGACTACGTCATCAGCAAAACGAAGGTGGGTTAGATAATCTCCATTAATCTTTATCCCTTTGTTTTCCCAGTTCAGTGATTGAAAGACATTTTCCAATGTGGCATTAAAGAGCTTCGGAGATATGGTGTCACCTTGTCTCACTCCTTTTCCAATTTTTATGTGTGTTGTATTTTCAAACAGCCGAATCTTCGCACTTGCATTTTCATAGATGTTATTAATAATATTAATGTATGCATCTTCAATACCGCAGGATTTCAGAGCCATTGCAACTGCTGATGGTTTCACCGAATCAAAGGCTTTTTCATAATCGATAAAAGCCATGCACAATGGAAGTTCATATTCCCTCGCTCCTTCAATTAGTTCTCTCAGCACGTGGATATGATCTATTGTGCTGTAGCCACTCCTGAATCCAGCTTGTTCTCTCGGTTGAGCCATGTCCAGTGTTACCTTCAAGCGGTGTGAAAGAACTTTAGTGAAGATTTTATAAACTACTGATAGGAGGCTGATAGGTCTGTAGTTTCCGAGATCCTCAATGTCACCTTTCTTATGTAGCAGGATCATTGTAGCGGTGTTCCAATCCTCAGGAATCTTTCCTTCATTAAGGCATCGAGTGAAAATTTGGGCGAGTACTGTTTCGATTTCTCCACTTGCTTCTTGTATGATGTCTACAGTAATTCCATCTTCTCCTGGAGCTTTTCCTCGCTTCATGTTCTTGATTGCATGTGCAACTTCTGCTGGAAGGACTGGAGGAACTCTGGTACTGGTATCTTTCATGATGTCTGGAGTGCATATATCATCCCTTTCATATAAATTGGAGTAGAAATCTTTCACTCTTGTCAAAATTTCGCCTCTATTTCTTGTTACAGAACCATCTTCTTTTCTCAGTGCCATAATCTGTTTTCTTCCCTTACTGAGATGTCCCTTTGCTATCTTTAGGCTTTGGTTGTTTTCAATTGCTTTCCTCACTAGTTCACAGTTGAATTTTCTTACGTCTTCAGTGATACTTTTTCTTACTGTCTTGCATAGCTCTATATATTCCACTTTGGAAGTCACATCTTCTTTAGTTGTCCTCATCTCTCTTCTTTTTTGCATCAACATTTTGGTTTTTCCTGATAATTTGTTCACATGCAACTTGTTCTTAGACCCAGCTAATTTTGTTGCTGTTTCCATAAGAGCTTTGGTTACTTTTCTGTTAACTTCAGAGATGTCCACTTCTTCCGATGTTAGGCCTTCTAAAGCAGAGAACCTGTTCTTCAGTTCTAACTTGAAGGTATTATGGTGTTTTTTAAGGTTGGTTATGTCAATAGATTTTGTTTGTCTTATGAGCTTGCCACGTTCAAGTTTAGTGTTGAGGTGCATCTTACATCTCACCAATCTATGGTCACTACCTGTGTTGAACTTGTTTAGCACACTGCAGTCTTCTATGACGAATTTTTTGTTACACATAATAAAATCAATTTCACTTGTCGTCCCATTTGGATGTCTCCATGTCCATTTCCTGTGTGGCTTTTTCTTGAAGAAGGAGTTCAAGATGAAAAACCCTTCTGCCTCTGCAAACTCAACGAGAGTATTTCCACGCTGGTTCCTGTTGCCGTGACCGAATTTACCTACTGAAGTTTCATTCTGTTGCCGTTGCCCTATTTTTGCATTGAAATCTCCCATAATTATTTTCAAGTGCTGCTTCCCTTTATTATTTAGATGACAAATTTCCTCATAAAATTCTTCAATTTCTTCTTCAGGATGACTTGTGGTGGGTGCATAAGTTTGAATAATCTGAGCCTGGTATCTTTTTGAAAGTTGGATAACAAGTCGTGCAGCTCTGTCAGAGGAACTTTAAACTTCTACAACTTTATCCTTCAGTTTCTTGTTTATTATAAATCCAACACCACTAGTTCTGCCAGTATCTGTCCCACGATAGTAGAAGAGATGTCCACTTTGCAGTTCAATGAGATCTTCTCCTTTTCTCCTTACCTCACTTAGCCCCACGATGTCCCACTTGATCCTTTGTAGTTCCTCTTCCAATTCAAGAAGCCTTGAATCAGAAGATAGGGAGCGTCCATTGTAAGTAGCCAAGGTCAGCATCAGATGGCAGCCTAGTCCGGTCCTCCGGGGATTCTTAGCACCCTCTGCCTTCATGTCGCACTGGCCGCTGCCTTGGCCAGGTACATTCCAGCTGCCGGAGACTGAGGGCCAAGATTTAAGTTGTGGAATCATTTTGGAGGGGTTTGGCCATAACTCACCACGCTGGCCAAGCGGGTTGGTGAGTGTGGGATAGAATTTCCTCTAATCCCGATGGTATAGTTATACCGCTATTGGCGGTCGTCAGAGCCCCTTTAGTGGGAACAGGATGCACCACGAGAAGGCGGGGTTGACATTTGTCAAGGAGAGGCTGTGATGTTACGCATCACCTGACCTTACATCCCTAGTAAATATATATACTTGATTAATTTGGATTACGATATTTTTTATGTTTTTATTTTTATAATCATATTTTAATGGAGGACTAATAATCGTTAGCATTTTTTTAAATATCTTTCTGGAAAAATAATTGCTTTCTATGAAAAGGCCATCACAAATTATTCGTACTCTAATTACTGTTTTTAACAAAAATGTCACTTGTAAACATATTATAAGCACTTTAATTTTTTTGCTTATGCCATGGGAACTATTTTTGCTTACACCATAGAAGTAATTATATCTGTATACTCCATTAACATTGTGTTCTGTCTTAAACGATAAAAAAAATAGCAAACATTGTTCACACCTTCTGAAAAATATAAATGTATACAAAATGCTCTAAAAATTACAATAACAAAGTTTTTTTAAAGATTTTTTTCCATAACATTTCCTTGCAAGCTAATATAATGTTAACTTTGACATTTGCATCCCAACAAAAATAGTTATTCTTTCTATAATTCAGTTATTCCCACGTTAATTGATGGTTAAGATTCCAGTCTGCTGGGATTAATAAATACTTTTGTTTTTTTGTCATTTATGCCATACTGAAGCTTCAACTTACCTTTTCTCGAAATGTTGGAAATACACATTTCTCGTAATCTCACATTGATGAAAAACTCATGAAAACATTCCTTTGCAACTGGGATTTTTGGAAACTTCTTAGCAGAAACCATATCCCTGCTCGTCGAGCAATGCCCACACATGAAACAAGAAAATCACCTTTTGGGTTTTGGAAAGTATATTCAGCATTTCTGCAGATTACAAGCTCACTTCTGTTGCATGATTTTTTTATTTATTTTTGCATCAAAACTTTCTGCTATATATTTTTTTATTTTAGGATCTGAAAAACAATATTTTATGTGTTTTTCATATCACTAAAAATACAGCTTGAGAGCTGCAATCTTGCATAAAGATAGTTTTAAGCTATAAAATGTAATAATAAAGGACAAATAAAATTGCTCCCTTTTAGCAGGAGAAAGCAGCTCTTGAAAAAAAAAATTTCAGCTGATGTTTCTAAGAAATTATCTGAGAAAACTGGTAGGATATTTATTCCCCACATTCACTGCCAAGCTTGTGTATTATAATTAGTTATTACTTATTACCAAAACAATTTTTTAAGGTAAAGAATATTTTTATGTCTTAAGAGACACATATGGTTGAGTCGTCATTAGACTATGTAAATGCTATCTGTGGAGAGTAGTTACTCAATTATGTTTGCTCATGCTGATGAAACAATCCTGTTGGCAGAGAGCAAAAGTGAGTTGCAGCGTATGTTGTCCCACATGTATGAAGTTTGTATGAATTTCAAACTTAGTATATGAAAGGAAAAACCCAAAGTTATGTTTTTGACAGATGAATTGTTAGTATTAAATCAAACAGATCAGTCTAAATGGCAAAGAGATTGACCAGGTAAATCAATTTACATATTTAGGAAGCATGTTTGACAGAGGAAACAAATTAGGTGGTGAAATTAGTAGGCTAGTAAATTCATCTTTGAAAGTCACAGCTGCTTCAGGATTATTTTGAATAAATGATGAATGATAGGTTCTCAAAAAAGTCCCTAATAGTTGTGTGTGAAAAAGTACAGTAATTGTTCCTACTCTGATGTGCAGCAATGAAGGTGGAGTACTGCAGATGAAACATAGGAGTGATTTGTGAGCTGTAGAGATGTGTTACTTATGGGGGTGGGGGCAAGATATGTTTTGATCATGTGAGGAATGAAGATGTTTTGTAGATGAGTAGTGTGAAGCAAAATATTGTTTGTAAGGTGGGGACAAATATTCTTTGGTGGTTTGGAGAATGAGTGGTGAGATGATTACTAGGAGAATTTATTCTGCACAAGTGACAGGAAGAAAATGTAGAAGATCAAGGGAGGACCAGATTCAGGAATTCCTGCATGAGAAAAAGAGAATAAATGTGAAGTACAAATGGTCTTGTGTGTGATGGATGTCAGTGAAGCTCAAGTTGTGAGCTGAGATCACTGTAAATGCAGATGTTTGATATATCAAGAGTAAATAAAATGTATTGCCATCAGTTTTAAACTTTAATCCAGCAGATAAGCTCTCATCAAGAAACTAACCTATGATCTTAGAGAACAGCTTAGTGATATATATGCATGTAAAGAGAAAATCCCTCATCTACAGCAAGTTGAATATAACTAGAGGTGAGAAATCAGTACTTATTTTTGTGTTGTTTTGGTGTTAATAAGTGAAACATTAAATGTTATATCCCATTTGAGTTCAAAACTGTAAAAAAAAATTTTAAATCTGCTGACTTCCTTAATTTTAAGGATAGACTCCACCAATGCGCATTTAAAATGTAAAAAAAAAAAAAATGATATGATATCGAAGATAGCTCCTCAGGCGTTTTAGACTTGATAAAGAATACTTCAGATATTTATTGTGTACAAGTTTTTAATGGAGATGAGAAATCCAAAGAAATGGACTGAGAACTGGAAAAAAATGCGTGAAGTGGTGTGTGTGTGTGTGTTGATCTCCATGAGCATCTAAAGTTGTTCCCGAATGTGTAGAAGCTCGATTCACCATAAGCAGACACATGTCCCTAATTTAGGGCGAGTGGTTCCAGGAAAGACAAGACAGGAACAACTTCTTTATGTATTTTACCACTTGGTAGGCACATTTTCCATGATTATTTAGATACTGAATAGTTTCCATGACATTTAATGAACATTTCATGACTGAATAGATTTTATTCATGACATTTAATAAATAGATTTCTTGACTGAATGGATTTCATGACATTTAATTGCTAAAACCTGGAAAGAGCGACATCTTTGTTTATTCACTGACGCCACATATTTGGAGGATTTTCACATTTAATGAACAGTGCTTCTTATTTTGAAAATTTGACTGTTTTCTAGCAGTTTCTGAGGAAGAAGTAATCTTTTTGTATGAGAATTTTCCTGATATTGATGCTGAATCAGTTGTAGCAGGTATAAAATCACATACAATTTTTGCAAACTTGAACAAATGTAAAACCGATGGGTGCAATGCAAGGTATTCATATAATCTTTAATGGTAGTCTAAGAACTCCCTTCCTACAGCTAGTGTCAAACATTTGGCACAATGTATTGCCTTTTAATCAAACCAAGAACCCATATTTATGAGTACAAATGCAATTTTTACATTGCACATTTATTAGATTTTAGCAGCAAAAGAATTTTGAAAAAAGTAACTTTGTATACTGTAAAGAAACACTAGAGAAATCAAATGAGGAAGAGCACTGCACATTAAAACTTTTCTGGACAACAGAATTTTGTTAATGCCATTCCGTTTAAGAATAACAGTTTTCACAAAAAAAAAAAAAAAATATGTTCACAGTTATTATCAAGAGAGAAATAGACATAATGACAAAATGGATAACACTGGGCAAATTAGGCCGAAACCTGTTAACAAGGTTTGTTGTATTTTCAGTTTTTTTTTTTTTGTTTTGTTTTTACAAAAAAAAATTATATATGTATCTACAGTGTATATGCACACTAACTTTGAAATAATATATTTTCATGTATGTGTGCAAACTTCTTCAAAATTGCATTAAAAAGCTCTAGCCATTTACCTCTCAACAATATTATGACTTTGCAGAACATTCTGCATTAGAAATTGCAATTATATGCTGTGATTACAGGCTAAGCGGGTAATGTTTCAGACAGAAGTAACCCAGTGATTTTGTTTTAGGCATTTTACTCCGCTTTTGTACTTCAATAAACATTTCGAATAATGGAAAAACCTTAACATGTGTAGAATAATCAAATCAATGAGACTTATTTACCCAATTGCCTGTGGTTTACTGGTCTTCTATGTAGCAAAATATTTCTGCCACAAATTCCATTTCAAGTGTGTTTTTTTATTCATGTATATTCTTTAAAAAGATGTTGAGTGTGCTTAACAGGAAAGTTGACATCTAATTTGTTTACTTTCAAATGATAACCAAAACCTTCAAATATCGTTGGTGACAGTTGATACTATCCACAGCCACAGCCCCCCCCCCATTAGTGGAAGGGGAGTGCAGATGTTATATAAACACAAAAGTGCACAACACTTTTATGATTGCTTTTTTGACTAATTTTGTCTCGCTGTATCAACAATCTTGCATAGGTAGCAATGTTAAGTACAGAGAATCATGATAACATGTTTTGGTAAAAAAAAACAGTTTCCGCATTTATGTTCTGTAAATTTATGTGACAACTTCCTGCCCTTTGGCCACTTTCATCCCATCTGTGCTCTGCCCCTTCATTAAGAAATGCAACAAGGGGCATATATAGATTTTTTCTGAGGGCGTGCCGTGCCAATGAAATGAAAAAAATTAAATCCACCAGGACAAAATAAAAGAATGAGAATAGAAAAAAAAAAAAAAATTTAACGTAAATTAATGAATTTTTTTATTAAATTAAGCATTTTTGTTTCCAATGTAAGGCACATTTTAACAATAAATAAAACACATTTAAACACTTTGGGGGGGGGGGGGGGGAGTGGGCATAAATATATGCCACCTTACATTACATAAATGTATAAAATATATAATATAAATACGCCCTTACATTACCATGGCTACGATGTAAACAACCCTGATGTTGGCTTTCCAGCTCAGCATACAAGATATATTTTTAGCGAATTTTTATGAATTATAAAAACGTAAAATGTTAATTCCGCTGTCGAAAATATTTATTTACGTAACAAAACAACGTAAAAGGGCGAAATAAAAGCACTAAGTTTTTAACGAGTTTTAAAGTCGTAAAACCCATGGCGTCGGTCTTGTAAAAAAACGTTAAATATCAATTCCGCTATCGGAAATAATTATTTACACAACAAAACGACTGAAATGGCAAAATAAACGCACTACGTTTATTTCCAAGTACAGCGACCGTCTTGTAAAAGGTACGAAGTTAGTAATATACATTACTTTTCTGAGATATCACTATTTTAATGGTATTAACAAAACTTGATTGCAGCTATATTTTCAAGCTGCAGGATAATTTAGTACTGGCTGAGATTTGTGCGAACAAGCCAACAGCCAATTAGTCCCAAGTTCCCAATAGCCAATACTTAACACAACATTGGATCGGATTCAGTAATAACCCAAATGCAGTATGCAGTGAATAAACCGAAATATCAGTCTTATTGAGATCAGAAGTATTGAAAAATATCGAAAAATCAATCCGATATATTGATCTTTAAATACAGATATTTTCGATTCAATATATCGGTCTCAGAAATATTTAAAGATATCATACTTTTGAAAATATCGTCCATCCCTTCGTCTTGGTAAAAAAACGAGCAGCCACCGTAAAATCACGTGACGACTCGCTGACCAATAGCAGAAAGCGACGCATGCCGCATTCCTTTTCTGTCATTATCGTTCATTGGCTAGCCCGTGCCTCTTAGCAACGCCCGTAAAATTACGGTTTGGAACAGTTGTCCTACATATCCATGCCCGTTAAAATACGGGCATCGCCTTGAAACTGCAGAAACGAGCCTTGATCGTAAAAATACACGGGCAACAAGACTTTTTTACGGGAATTTTTAACAGTGAAGAAATTGAAGAATTTTATGAGGAAATTCGTGATCTAAATAATAAAGGTAAGCAGCACTTGAAGATAATTATGGGAGATTTCAATGCAAAAATAGGGCAACGGCAACAGAATGAAACTTCAGTAGGTAAATTCGGTCACGGCAACAGAAACCAGCGTGGAAATACTCTCGTAGAATTTGCAGAGGCAGAAGGGTTTTTCATCTTGAACTCCTTTTTCAAGAAAAAGCCACACAGGAAATGGACATGGAGACATCCAAATGGGACGACAAGTGAAATTGATTTTATTATGTGTAACAAAAAATTCGTCATAGAAGACTGCAGTGTGCTAAACAAGTTCAACAGAGGCAGTGACCATAGATTGGTGAGATGTAAGATGCACCTCAACACTAAACTCGAACGTAGCAAGCTCATAAGACAAACAAAATGTATTGACATAACCAACCTTAAAAAACACCATATTACCTTCAAATTGGAACTGAAGAACAGGTTCTCTGCTTTAGAAGGCCTAACATCGGAAGAAGTGGATATTTCTGAAGTTAACAGAAAAGTAACCAAAGCTCTTATGGAAACAGCAACAAAATTAGCTGGGTCTAAGAACAAATTGTATGTGAACAAATTATCAGGAAAAACCAAAATGTTGATGCAAAAAAGAAGAGAGATGAGGACAACTAAAGAAGATGTGACTTCCAAAGTGGAATATATAGAGCTATGCAAGACAGTACGAAAAAGTATCACTGAAGACGTAAGGAAATTCAACTGCGAACTAGTAAGGAAAGCAATTGAAAACAACCAAAGCCTAAAGATAGCAAAGGGACATCTCAGTAAGGGAAAAAACAGATTATGGCACTGAGAAAAGAAGATGGTTCTGTAACAAGAAATAGAGGCGAAATTTTGACAAGAGTGAAAGATTTCTACTCCAAATTATATGAAAGGGATGATACATGTACTCCAGACATCATGAAAGGTACCAGTACCAGAGTTCTTCCAGTCCTTCCAGCAGAAGTTGCACATGCAATCAAGAACATGAAGCGGGGAAAAGCTCCAGGAGAAGATGGAATTACTGTAGACATCATACAAGAAGCAAGTGGAGAAATCGAAACAGTACTCGCCCAAATTTTCACTCGATGCCTTAATGAAGGGAAAATTCCTGAGGATGGGAACAACGCTACAATGATCTTGCTACATAAAAAAGGTGACATTGAGGATCTCAGGAACTACAGACCTATCAGCCTCCTATCAGTGGTTTATAAAATCTTCACTAAAGTTCTTTCACACCTCTTGAAGGTGACACTGGACATGGCTCAACCGAGAGAACAAGCTGGATTCAGGAGTGGCTACAGCACAATAGATCATATCCACGTACTGAGAGAACTAATTGAAAGAGCGAGGGAATATGAACTTCCATTGTGCATGGCTTTTATCGATTATGAGAAAGCCTTTGATTCGGTGAAACCATCAGCAGTTGCAATGGCTCTGAAATCCTGCGGTATTGAAGATGCATACATTAATATTATTAATAACATCTATGAAAATGCAAGTGCAAAGATTCGGCTGTTTGAAAATACAACACACATAAAAATTGGAAAAGGAGTGAGACAAGGTGACACCATATCTCCGAAGCTCTTTAATGCCACATTGAAAAATGTCTTTCAATCACTGAACTGGGAAAACAAAGGGATAAAGATTAATGGAGATTATCTAACCCACCTTCGTTTTGCTGATGACATAGTCATTTTTGCAACTACCCCATCAGGAACTTGCTGACAAGAGTAAAGAAGTGGGATCAAAAATGAACTTTCAGAAGACAAAAGTGATGTACAATGCTTTTACAAGAAATGAAGATTTATCGATTGAAGGAGAAAAGCTGGAGATAACAGACACGTACGTTTATCTTGGACAGCAGATATCAAGTGAGGGTCACATTGATGAAGAAATTAATCGGCGTTCAAAACTTGCCTGGAGAGCTTTTGGAAGAAACAGCATAATTTTCAAGAGCAATATGCCATTATGTCTTAAAAGAAAAGCGTTGATCAATGCATCCTTCCAGTGCTTACGTATGGTGCAGAGACGTGGACCTTAGCTATAAGGGACATACAAAGGCTGCAGACAACTCAAAAAAGCATGGAGAGGTGCATGCTTGGTGTAACCAGGAGAGATAAGAAGAGGAACACGTGGATCCGAAAAATGACAAGAGTGGAAGACATCATGATCACAGTTAAATCCCTGAAATGGCAATGGGCTGGACATACTGCCAGAAGGACAGACCATCGATGGACAGCCGAAATTTTAGATTGGATTCCAAGGGACAGGAAAAGACCCAGAAGAAGACCACATGGAAGATGGGTGGATGAAATTCGAAAGTATGCGGGAGTGACATGGAGGAGACTGGCACAAGACAGACCGTTGTGGAGGAAACTTGGGGAGACCTTCGTCCAGCAGTGGATTGATAATGGTTGACAATGATGATGATGATGATGATATAGATATATATATATAAAGCAAAACATCAAATATTATAGGGAGAGTAGAATGATAGAAAGTTGCTGACCGTCCCCTCTGGCTCGTTTCCAACTGTGCGTGCATTCTGTATTCTATTTCTGTGATCTGCGAAACATCACCTTACCATCACATTTTTTGATTCCCTTTTGTGAAGCTCGTGTCTTTTTACGGCATTTTTTTTATTTTTTTACAGCTTTCACATAAGTAACGCTCATAACGTGCTCGAAATCGAGAGTCTCCTGGTAATTTTTACCTCTGCTTCAGTGAGACCGTACTAGTGAAGTGAGAATTATCTTCTGACAGATTGCTTCGAGAAATTAAATCACATTAGAGTTAGCAATTGTAGCTGCATGACTGTGAATAACTTTACCATGATTTTAGGAAAGTGTTTTAAACGTGCAAATGGAGGAGAATGGTAATGGGATTTAGTTGGCCCTGCTTTTATGTTTCTGCGCCTCATAAATATTTTATGAAGCAAAATTTTGAAGGAAAAAGAATGTTAAAAGTGTCAACTTGAAATGGGAAGCATTCGCGAAATAAGCAGCAACGGTTTTCTGTAATTGTTCTGACAGTTTGCCATTAAGCACTGAACGTACCTTAATATATAAATGCACATCATGACATTAAGTTGTAGAAATAAGTTTTGTAAGTTAATCCTGAACTTCATGTGATACACAGTCTGAAGGAACACCAATATGAAATTAAGTATGAGGTTACATAATTAAGCTCAAACATTTTAGTCTCTTAGTTTAAAGTTAAGACAAACACTAAGGAAGTAGAAAAAGGTTAATTACTAAATCCAATACAGAATTCCTGCACCACACAATTAAATCTGCAGAAACGACGCTGTCACTGCACAATTAAAAAACATGTTCACACGCGATCTATAAGTTAAGAAGTTTTATGTACCTTAAAATATGCATGCTTAAAAAATTACACTAGACCTTTCGGGTTGGCGACCCAACCCATCTTCAGGTGTAACACTGCGGACGGACGCAAGACATTGGGACGCTATGTACATGAAGGTAAAGATATAGGTCGTGTGTGAGCATGTTGTTTTAATCGTGTAGTGACAGCGTTGTTTCTACAGCTTTAACAGTACACTGTAAAACAAAATCTGAAATTCACGGACACGTTCCTGTCATTTCTTTAGTGAATTAACGAAGCATGTTTCTGATCCAACCTTTTCCGTGAAATGACGGAAAAAAACTTGAATTTAACGGGCTTTTCGTACCACGGGAAAATTCTGAATTTTCAGAAACCTTTCCGCAGTTTCTTTCTCATATTGACGGTAAATTACCGTTTTAGAGACGTGTTAACGGAAAATTCTGAATTTTCAGAAACCTTTCCGCAGCTTCTTTTTATATTGTCTGTAAATTACCGTTTTGCCGCCCCGGTGGCGCAGTGGTCTAAGCGATGGCCTCTGATCATTCGTCCGAACGGGGTCCGGGTTCGAATCCCGGTGAGGCATGGATGTTGTGTTTGTCTTACGGCACTGGCTCTCTCCCTTCCCTGGAACCAGTGACCCTAAATTAGGGACGGGTGACTGCTTATAGCCCATTGAGTTGCTCACGGTGGTCGTTAAACCTCCAATCAAAAAAAAAAAAAAAAAAAAATTACCGTTTTAGCGATGTGTTAACGGAAAATTCTGAATTTTCAGAAACCTTTCCGCATTTTCTTTCTTATATTGGCGTTAAATTACCGTTTTAGAGATGTGTTAGCGGAAAATTCTGAATTTTCAGAAACCTTTCCGCATTTCCTATCGTATATTAGCAGAAAATCTTTGTTCTCACTTTTTTCGTATTTGTACGACGAGAAATTACCGGTAATAGTAGCAATTCGTGGAAATACTCGAGGTTTGATTAACTTCAAAATTTCAATCGTCTGTCGAATTTTGAAGTTCCGTAGCGATGTCGGATATTGTGGATAGCATATCGCATGGATTTTGTTTATTGTGGAACAGCATATTTTCTCCTTTCCCCTATTTGGTGCACCAGTTACTTATTATATAACGTGTTACTGTAAGAAACCGGGTACTTATTGCACAGATGATTGTATGATGTATGTTGTGACGTGCCTGTCCAGCAGGACGCAAACGACATAAAGGCAGATAGCAGTCAGAACGAACGTCCGCGTAGCTCAATTGGTAGAGTGACTTATTCCGGAATAGGGGATCCGGGTTATGGACAAAAATGACGGAGAAATTTACTTCGTTATAATGGCGCCCGAACTTTCCGGATGACCCGGCCGTTCAAAATCTCGCAATGGTGTGATGTTCTTTCCACACCGCGAGATAGGAAAAATAAGAGAATTCCTTCTCCAGCGCTTCGAAAAATAAATGTGTGTGACGTTGCATTCCACACACCAGATTGACTGGGAGTTCTCAAGCGCACGTTCTACAGCGGATGGCTGCCTGCAACGATTCATGGTCACGGCTGACCCGTGGGCCATGCCCACGGCCCTCTTTCGGGGGGAGGGGGCACGTGCCTGCCTAGCAGGACGCACACGACATAAAGGCAGATAGCAGTCAGAACGAACGACCGCGTAGCTCAATTGGTAGAGTGACTTATTCCGGAATGAGGGGATCCGGGTTCGAGCCTGGCGTGGACAAAAATGACGGAGAAATTTACTTCGTTATAATGTGCTTATCAGTCTTTGGATAAATTAAGACATAACCTATTATAGATATCAAGAGTAAATTTTATATTTAGTTTTATTGTGTGTGTGTCAAATTACACTATAAAAAGTACATTTCACCTTTTTCGAAGATAAATGAAAGTCATTGTCAGTTTACAAAAATCATGTTGCAAAGCATTTTGTTGCTTTGAAAAAACCACGATGAAAATTGCTTAATTTTTGAAAAGTCCTCCTATAGGGAAAAAAAATTACAAACCTATTTAGAAAAATAATAAACTGCAACAAAAAATAAAAGTACTAAATAACTCACATTAACGACAAAAAACAAAATTTCTTTGTCGCGGAATTCATTTTACGATGTACGTGAGCCAGGTTGCGAAGCGTTTGTGGATCAATTTGTAAAGGCGCAGTTACTTGTTCGGCGAGCAGAAACGTCGGGTGTTCAATCCTGACCTCACCGCAATGATTATCTGCGGGTAAGTGCTGTACAGTTTTGTAGATTTTGCGGAATTTCAGTTTATATACGGAAAAACCAGAATTGTACTTTTCTGAAATAAACAGAATTTCTGTCTACGGAAATATCTGTGAAAATACGGAAGTTAAAATGAAAGGGCACTTTTAAAAACGGAAATTTCTGATAAAGACAGATACCTACCAGCAACTTTGCTGCACGTTATTTTCAGAAATTTTACGTGAATTCACACCACTTATTTTTTACAGTGTAGTTACTGCCGTTTGGATCATTCCCTTAAGAAACTTTTTAACGTTTCACATCGGAAATGAAACCCTGCATTATACACTGCTGTTTATTGAAAATGCAGCACCAGGAAAAACCTGTGCGATCGGACTGAAATTCGCAGCATCACATGAGGAAGTGCAAATGATTACAACCGCAGTGCACATGCAAATGATTTGTATAAACCACGCCCTCGCAGCCTTCCCTCAGGAAGTATTGGGTTGATGCATAAGTTCATGCCAGGTTTTTTTTACCGCACTATACAGGAATGTATTGCATCAAAAGGGAAAACGGAACCAATCAACTATGTATTCCCCTATATTGTTTACGATGGTGTCCCAACGTCTGGATAGTTCTGCAATGCCATTCTTGAAAAAACGTGCTGGTTTTGCTGCGAAGAAATCATCAAGGAAATTCTGGAGATCAACATCATTGTTGAACGTTCTGCCACGGAGTGCATTCGACAGAGATCGGAACAGGTGATAGTCTGAAGGGGGCGACATCTAGGGAATAGGCCGGATGTGGAAGAATCTCCCATTTCATGTCCTGAATGGACGTTTTGGTCCTGTTTGCACTGTGAGGGCGTGCGTTATCATGTTAGAGAAGGACACCATGGCACCGATGTGGCCGTTTTTGCTGAATTGCTCCCTCCACACGGCGGAGTTGCTCACAATAGAGTGCAGCATTGATGGTCCGATTCCTTGGCAGCATTTCCCAGTGAATATTGCTTTCCAAGTCCTACCAGACACACAACAAGATCTTCGCAGGATGAAGGTCATGTTTTGGACGTGGTGTGGGCGTCTTGTTTGGGCTTAACCATTCTTTCCGATGCCTGAAATTCACGTACAGGCACCACTTTTCATCTCGAGACAGAAAGGGTTTGTGTTGCTGAGAACATTCGCGATAACGGGCGAGCAAGGAACCACATACGGCAACACGCCGATTCTTGTTGTCCTCGGTGAGAGTATGAGGCACCAATTTCTTGACCTTTCCCATACGTTCCAGGTGTCGCACCACAGTGGCCTGATCACAGTCCATCTCAGTGGCCAATTCGCGTGTGGTTTGAAGCGGATCCAAGTGGATGAGATGGTTCAAACGATCCTCATCAAAGTGAGATGGACGAGCTGAGCGTGGCGAGTCGTTGAGGTCAAAATTACCACGTCGGAACCGCTCAAACCATTTGCGGGCTGTCCTCGTCGGAGCAATAGCATCCTCCTCATACACAGCACAAATTTGACGAGTAGCCTCGGCGGCTGAGGATCCCTTGTTAAACTCGTAGAGGAGCAGGCGTCGGAAATGTTCATTCCTCTCTACTTGACACTCCATACTTCCGGACCTGAAAACCAAAAAAGCATTAACCACAATCGCACAACTCAATATGATTTAGATATACGATATCGCTGGGTACATTTTGATATACAACTAGCCATCTGCACCGTCACACCTGACTTGGGAAACACTCGTGAAATAAAACGGCATGAACTTATGCATCAACCCAATGTAAATGCAGGACGCACAAAGAAATTTGCCGTAGGGAGCCGCGGATGGTCTAGTGGTCAGTGTTCGTGACTGCCATGGAAGGGTCTCAGGATCGATCCCAGGCAGGTACGGACGCTCGAACAACAAATATCCACCGTGCGTCGAATGGGCACTTTAAGTCGTCGAATCCCGGGTACTAGCCTCCCGGTTATAAATGAGGGCGCCTTTCTTTCCTTTTCTATAACGTTTCCGTGTGATTTTCCTGTCATGCACTCTAGCCCAAATCTCCTAGCTTCCTACTTCTAAGGGTTGTTTAAGACTTGGGGTCAGACACTCCCCTTCCTAAAATCCTCTACATAAATCTCTAAATTTCAAGTTGCCGTATTCGATTCGTGGGAATTGCAGCAGTAAACTAAGTATACCCGCCCTTAGCAGGCGAGACCTGTACGTACAGCTGACGGTCTTTGAGTGAGGCCGATGTGATGGACTGCGGTAAGGTGGTCTTTCCTTGCCGCTGTTGTTAGACGAAACGCGAGAACAGCGATGCGAATACGGCGTCTGACGCACCGAGGTAAAGAAGAAGGTCTGACGCACCGAGGTAAGGAAGAAGGTCTGATGCACCGACGTAATGGGTATGGAGTCTAGCGACGGACGAGCGCACAGGAAGACCGTCATCTCCACCGTATGGCGTTGGCGGTCTCACGGTGGAATGATGGTCTTCCGACTGAGCTGCGCCCCTAGCGGAAAATCAAAATCAATGCATTACTTGAAAAAGAGACTGTACCTAAAATAGTCTTCGATATAAATGGCATCGAAAGAAAAAAGAATCTTTGGAATCGGATAGTTAGAAGCAAATATATGGAATAAAACGTATTTTGAATTCGATTTTATTTGCATTTACCCCTGTAGTGGCGAAGTTGAGGATCGGTAAAAAACAGAAAGAATTTTTCAATCGGACTAATAGTATTGCGCATATATCTTTATGTTATATATCCAAAACAATTCGATATACTTGAAAGATTTAATTATCTAATTACATTAGTATTTAGTCATTTAGTTAATTAAATCTTTCAAGTACTGTATATTCAACTTGACGGCCGCGTGAGAGTGCTAGCTGTTTTGCTACACATCACACATGAAGCAAGAGCAGCACCGATTTTTCCAATGCAACGCTCACTTGATGGGTCAAAGGGGCAATGGACACAATTTCAGAATTGCTGCTTCTGTTTCTCTCCTCAGACGACATCCCCATTCCATTACATCTTTCTGCAACTGGCGCCCAGAAATCCACTTATATGTGCGTGAGCCCCACCGATCCTCTTTTTTGCTTAGGAGTAGGACGGCTGTTTTCAATCTGAAGACGCGACACTCCTAAGGCATTCGAGTGGGGGGGGAGTTAACGACCATCTCGATGGGCTATAAGCAGTCGTACGTCCCTAATTTAGGGCCACTGGTTCCACGGAAGGGAGACAGCCAGTGCCGAGAGAACAAACACAATATCCATGCCTCACCGGGATTCAAACCCGGACCGGTCTCGGCCGAATGGTTAGAACTCAGCTCTTAGACCACTGCGCTACCAGGGCGGTCATTAGTGGTAGGCCGAGAGACTCTTGCACAAAAGCCTAGTTGAGAATTTGATGCACTCCCTCCCCATTGCTTTTCTATCAACACTCTTCCATTAGCACACAAGGATTCCACTGCTATGTTGCGATTTCTATTCTTCCATTCCAGGGCCGAGCACAGTACATCTTCTCAGCCTCATTAAATATGGAATTTCATTAAGTTTTGTTGCTTCGTTTGTTTAAAAGCAATCATCTTAGCTTTTCTCTCTCTCTCGTTAAATCCAGGGACTTCATTAAAGTTTGTTCGTTAAAAACGATCAAATTGGATTTGAATTCACATTATACCTAACAAAAGTTCCTGGTTTACTCGTGAAATCCGAGATCTTGCTAATTGGATAATTGCGCGTTCGTTATAAGAGGGTTCTACTGTACAAAAGTAATTACCACAGAAAACAGAAGTTTAGAGAATTTACAACCACATCCATTTTCCAGAGCGGTGGGAGTTTGCTTGCTTTGGAGGACGGGCTGTGCCCCATCTTGCCCCTTTGTAACTACCACCCTGTATATATGTGATCGCTGCAACTGACGGTACTTCAGTAACATTGATGGGAATTTCCTCTCGCTATTTTGAATATAATGGCCGTGGATCATCAAGACGATTAATTTCTTGATTAATTAATTCGTGGGCTCTGGTTAGGTTTGGGGAAGAAGAAAAGATGTTCCCAAAGTTAAAGAGGGACCACCCAGAAAAGCTTTGTGGTTGAAGATTAAAAAAGAAGCAAAAAGAACAACGTTTACTGTTACTGTTTCATACGTTTTTTTCCTTTTGTTATGTTTCGATAAATTATTAATTATTTTTCGATAATTTTTAATTATTTTCGATAATAATTTTTATAGTTATTACCATTTTATTATTCTGACTCTGGCCTTTTGTGGCCCTTGCGCCATTAAACTCAAACCAACCAACCAACAAAAAAAAAAAAAAAAGCTAGAACTTTTAAAAACGGAAATTTCGAAATTTCGTTAAAAGACGGAGACCTACCCACAAATTTGCTGCACGTTATTTTAAGGAGTTTTTCAGTGAATTCACACCACTTACGTGTAATTCAAAATAATTCTTCAAAACAGAAATTAACGACACTTTTCATTCTGTGCTAATAAATATGATCACGCATTTCGGTCCAATAAGTGATCACTCCAAATAACTCGCGGCATCATCATTCGCTTGTAAGTGAAGGTTCAGCAGTGATGAACTTGGTAAAGAGTTATTACGGTGTCCCGCAGATATCCTTTTCATTCACGGAATGATTGCCCTTTATTTTTCCCGGCGAGCATTTTTTCTACGGTCATTTTACTGTTAGTGTGCGATCATTAATGTCGCCTTTTGTGAGATAATCCCGCAAAATGCTACTGTTCTCTTTTTGAATCGGAAGCCCATCGCAATTGCCAGCTACTAATTCTTCCTTTTAATCGTAATGGAAAAATTGCCCCAAATCATCGGAATTAAAACTAACAAATCAATTGGGCTGATGCAAGCTCGGAAACGGTGACAGCGATCATACATCACGAGACTGCGTCTGTTAATGGCCCACTTGAGACCTCGCCCGACGTGCCTTCGATGTTGAGGTTGGATGCCATTGTGCAGAGATGATAAAGCCGATCCCTCCATATAACCCACCTGAGAATCATCCCTAGGATGCTTCAGTGCCTTCCCCAAGAACGCATTTCTACGCGAATGTACCTTTTAGGAAACAAGATTGAAATTACTATTCCTCGACGCAAACCTCATTGCAGAACAATTGAGAGCCCAAAAATAAATATGCAAGGAACAAAGAAGCCACTGCAAGAATTTCATTTGCTTAAGGGTCCGAACATCTTTAAAGAGCGCCTACTGTAGAATAATTGCTGAGGTTTTCCGCTTACAGACTTGTCAGTTGACACGGATCATCATCAATTACAAAACCAGAAAGGTTTAACAAAACACGTATTATTCTCCAACCCCACTCACTCTTGTACACACTACAGTCACTGATTTCTACCACGAGAAATAATGGCCTGTTCTTCTCAACGCAGCTCAGATAACTGGAGTTTGAGAATAAAGAAATATTCAGTTCACGGACAAAATAAGGCAAAAATGGATAATGGAAGAATTTTCCATGCATTTCTAAAGGCAACAGGAGCCACGAGCGGGGAGATTTGCCATGATTAAAACTTTAAAATGGCACGAATTCTGATAATGGAATCTTTTTTTTTCTTCTTTCAGTTCAGCGTACGGAGCAGATTTTTTTTTCAACAGTTTATTAGGGATGATGGAATATTTTCACAGTAATAGTATACTTAGTTAAGGGTTACACATCTGAGGAGAGCGAAAGATCACGGACCTCGTTAAACAGGGGCATATTTAGAGGAGGTCAATGGGCCTTGTCCTCACCCCCCGAAAGTGTTTTATATTTTTATGTTTTTTGGTTAAATGCGACTTATATTAGAAAAAAAAAATGCCCTAATTTAATGAAAATGCATCAACTTTGTGACAGCACGTGTTAAGACACTACGATGCTGTTGTCCCTAATCTTCAGCAATACATTCCGTCCGTGTAGCTTAATTGGGAGAGCAACTTACTCCGGAGTGAGGGGGCGCGAGTTCGACGTCACGGACTTTTTTGGAATTAACACGACCTTATATGTGTTTTCACATTGGCGCCCGAACGAATAAACGGATGTACTGGCAGTTGAGTTTTCGAAAAATGTGTGATGTTTGTTCCAAACGTCGTCTAGAATTAATGAAAAGTCGCTGTTCGCGTCAAAGAGAGAAAAAAAAAAAAAACTAGGAGGGATATGATGTGATGTACTACAGAGGTAAAACACGTGTGCCACGGTGCCACCACACAGGGATTCGTTGGTCGTCACCTCCAAGACAAAAGCGAGACTCGTCACTGAATATCACCTGATGCCATTCCGAGTACCTCCATGACAGTCTGGCACGACACCATTGCAGTCTTTGGTGACAATGCAATGGTATTAAGGGCAGTCGTCGTAACGGTTTGCGTGCGTGTTGTCCTACGTCGTGCAGCAGTCTGCCAATGGTGCTGGTACTAATCGGACGATGCATGGAGGGCACCACTACTTGCTGAATATCCGCAATCGTGGCTCTTGGGTCACTCCGCGCATTTCGGACAACCCGTCGGTCCTCTCTCTCCGTGGTTCTTCTAGGTCTCCCAGACCCTTCCTGTCGCTGCTGTGTACCTTGTTCTATAAACTGCCCCCAACAGCGTGTTATGGTGATATCCGCACGACCGGTAAGGCGCGTAATACGGCGATAAGACCATCCCGCTTCCCGGAGCCCGACGATGCTGCCCCCTTTTGAACTCCTCCATCTTTTCAACTTTTTCCGAGGCATACTTCCAACTTTTGAAACTCTGCCGAACTTTTTTCCGAGGCATATTTCACTTGGAAAGGATGCAACCAACAGAACAGCACGAGTCAGAATGGCAAGCATGCGCAACGGGACGGCCTTATGTAGCCGGACAGGCACAGCGCTACAACCCCACCTTGCTTGCGTCACATGCGCGGCCGAGCGTGATACTTGAATAATTTGCATGTCTTACGATGTCAAACCTACCCTCCAAGTTTCATTCCTGTCGGTTGCTTCCTTCTGGCTGCAACTATGTTTTTGACGTAGAGTGTATATCCGTAGACTGTTTGCGTGTGAGGACGCGGATAGTTTCTTGTTAAGTCTGCCACGAGCGCACTTTTGACCACGCTCCCCCTCAGTTTTGGGCTGACCATCCAAACCTGATATCCACTGGTTTTGACAGCTCTGCCGCGGCTTACGGGGATGGGAGCGGTAATGGACCGTAATCGTTCCGAAATGCCATTGAAGTAAATAATACCTCAATTGGTAATTCAAAATATTGATTTGTGGTGTTGGGGGTGTGCCGCAGACTTCCAGTTCTGCTGAGTATAGACTGAAAGCCTGGAGTAAGACATGGATGCTGCTTTTGTCCCTACGACGCCGCGCCCTCTTCCCATCCTTCCGGGGTCAGTCGCTCCAAATTAAGAATGGGCCTCTCCCTTTTGCATTAAACTTCACAGGCAACGTTTCCTCCCTGATTTTAAGTGCCACTTCGGCAGCTCTTTGTTAACTTTTCTCGAGAAAATTTACATAATGTTTTTTGGAATTAACACACCTATATGCATTGCTTCCACGAAATGGATGAAAAAGCAGTAATTCTCGATTTTGCGAAATTTCTGTCTAAATACGTCTCACACCCATACATAACGCTTTTGAATTAACCCACCCACATGCATTGCTTCCACGAAAGGGATGAAAAAGTCGCAACCCTCGATTTTGCGAAATTTCTGACTAAATACGTCTCACACGTATACATAATGTTTTTGAATTAACACACCCATTTGCATTGTTTCCACGAAAGGGATGAAAAAGTCGTAATCCTCAATTTTGTGAAATTTCTGACTAAATACGTCTCACACCCATGTATAATGTTTTTGTATTAAGGTGGACGTAAAGTAATTTTGCTTCCTATACTTTCAATGGAAAAACATCCGTACACAGTTTCTTCACAATTAATGCGTTTTCAAGGATGAAAATTTGAACATTGACTAAACTAACTTCATATTATAACTTGGAATACTTAATATTTTCTAAAACATAGCCATAATTATATTAAAAATCAATAACTTTTCCTTTGGTGGTGTTGAAACCAGAAAAAAGATGGCGCGACCTGTACTTTGATGACGTCAGTAGACAAACAAATGTTGGATTGCATAATTATGGTTATGTTTTAGAAAATATTAAGTATTCCAAGTTATAAAATGAAGCTATTTTAATCGATGTTCAAATTTTCATCCTTGGGAACGCATTAATTGTGAAGAAATTGTGTACAGAAATTTTACCATTGGAAGTATAGGAAGCAAAATTACTTGACGTCCACCTTAACACACCCATTTGCATTGCTTCCACGAAAGGGATGAAAAAGTCGTAATCCCCGATTCTGCGAAATTTCAGTGTAATTGCGTCTCACACCCATACATAATGTTTTCGAATTAACACACCCATACATAATGTTTTTGAATTAACACACCCATACATAATGTTTTTGAATTAACACACCCATATGCATTGCTCCCACGAAAGGGATTAAAAAGTCGTAATCCTCGATTCTGTGAAATTTCTGTATAAATACGAAAAACTAGAAACTGACTTTTCTCAAACAAATGGAATCACTGACTACGCAAAATCCGTCAGAATTCAGAAGTTAGAAAAAACGTGAACTTATAAAAGCGGAAATTTCGTTAAATAACCGGCGACTTTACTGCACGGTATTTTCAGGAACTTTCCGTGAACTCACATCACTTATTTTTTACAGTGTAAGTTAGTACGGGGCACCTCAATTCAATAGCTTGGTAATAAAACATAGCAACTTAAACTACTAGTAAATAATCTGAATACTTAACGCCGTTCGTTAAGTTATCATATATTGATATTTACGCAGCATCAAAAGTTGACTAACACAGGTTACGACAGAAGCCTTTTGAACATCAGATCATCAATAGGCTTCAATAAAAAATTTAAAACCGACCCGGCCCGTTTTAAATTTTTTAATTAAAGCTCGGCCCGTTTTAAATTTTTTAATTAAAGCTCGGCCCGTTTTAAATTATTTAATTAAAGCTCGGCCCGTTTTAAATTTTTTAATTAAAGCTCGGCCCGACCCGGCCCGTATATTTCTCCTGTTTCCAAGGCCCTGACCGGCACGAAAAATTTCAACAATTACCAAAACACGAATTTGACACCTGGTGCACTCGGTCATTCGACTCCTGAAGAGTTTTCGTTTTCTTAATTGCTACACGTATTCTATTAAAATAAACGTTAATTCAGAATATTTCTGAGACTCTATATAAGTTACGTGAAGTCCGAGGGGGGGGGCTTGTATACTCAAAAATATTGCATGAAAAGGAAAATTTCCATGCCTTTCAAATTATCATTCCCTACCGCCAGACCCGGAAATATCCTTAGGGATGAGGGGGGGGGGGGGTAATTCGAAAAGTACGAAATATCCAGAATTATGAGTCCGATCGTTCTACTGGGAGAAGATTTTATGGCTTTATAAACTGTCCCTATCTTACTGGCATATCATATCGCTGAAACCCAACATGTCTCTCGTGTGTGTGTGTGTGTGTGGGGGGGGGGCACAATTGTAGCGCTTAAGATGCGATGATCCAGACTTTGTACTATCGTAATTCAAAAGGTTTTTGCATTTAGTGCATTGCACAACGTTTTCCGGCAGACTAGTTTCAGAACGGGAAAGTAATTTAAAATATTTCCAAATATCGCTTTACATTGTCTACAAGCACATATTCTCCGGAAGCGATTTTTTCGCGAAAATCTTTCGCTTTCTTAAACTCCATAATAAGTATCGAAGAGTATTTATCAGCAACACTGAACTGTGCATATGCTAAGGGAAAACAACGACAGGCTGCCCAGCTAAGCAGTGTCACAAAAGATTTGAAAACGGCTACCTGAAAGAACAAATGGGGAAAATACGGCACAGATTTATACACAGAAGTTTCTCCCAGCCCATTTCTCCCGTGCAATTTAAGACAACTTGAAAGCTTTTCACACATCCAAAGAACAAAGTGCCGCCGACCAGAACAATAGAAAAGATCGTCTGCGAGCGGGTGGCTCGGTTTAGAAATGCTGTAGTTAATAGCGTGTCCTGAAGCATGAGAGGAGGGTAGAAGTTAGAGAGAGAGGGGGGGGGACCACATTCACATTGAAAAACTAAGGGAGCTGACCCACTCCCATTGTTTTGTAGGAGGGTAGGATGTCGTAAAACTTCTATTTTTTCCATCAGCGTAAATTATTCAATCTTATCCTGCTGCTGTAGTTGCGAGTTTTCCAAACGAGAAAGGCACCGTGCAGAGATTGTTTTTCTCATTTAAAAAAAAAAAAAAAAACCTGCTCGGCCCGTGTCTGTTTTACATTAAGTATTGAAGGCCCGGCCCGTTTTCCCAACTTAGAAATGAGCAAAGGCCCGACCCGGCCAGGGCCCGTGCAGATCTCTACACTGTACCGCCAATAAACCGCCAAAAAAAAAAAAAAAAAAAAAATATGGGTCAATGGAGGGCAGCGGATTTTTTTTTTTTTTTTATGCTGGTTTTGCAGGCCCAGTTTTTCGCACCCATTTCTTCTTCATAAAACTCATGTCGAAATGGTGTTTGTAACAGTTTTTCTACCACACAAAATGACTCGGTCGTTATTCAGCAATTGAATCAAAGTAAATTCGTATAAATATTAAAAACTGACTAATATATCACAACGTGGGATACTTTTGAGATGCATTAAGCAAAAGTCACGAATAATACATGAATTATAAGCACTATTTCCTCTAAGTGGCCATGGGTAATGCTCGCCTAACCTAATGAGCTGGGCAGGCATCAAAACCACGTGGGCAGAAAATTTTATTTTCTCAGCTTTTCTTACTAATGCAGTAGAAGTTGGAACTTGGATTGGAACCCCTCCTTTTTTTTCTTATCCCCCATTTTTATCACCGTTCTTTCCGAAATAGATTTTAAACGAAAAAAGAAAGGATCTATGATATTGGAAGAAATCTGCCTTATTATCTGACAAAGTTTTCAGCAAAACTCTTTTACAGGCTGCTTACAATTTAACTGACCGGAATGCTCCCCAACCCCTTCCAACTGGCATGGATGCATTAGTTAGTACAATGCACGCTGATGTGTTGGTTTGCTGTGATTGGTTGGCGCTGATGTGTTGTTTTGAGAAAAGACTCAATATCTGTCTCTTTCTGGGCGTGGGGAAATCACTATCCGCATTCTCGCGTTTAATATCGGCTCGCACGAGGCTACTTTGCAAGAAGCCTTTCAGAATGAAGAGGACAATGAGACGAACTTAGAAGCAAGCGAACGGCATATAAGAAAAGTGTTGTTTTGACCTTTGAGAGCCCAAATTTTATTATTATTTATTATTATTTTTTTGCAGGTAATTGATTTTCGATTTATGAAAATTAATTAGAGATTTGGGAATTTTAATTTAAAATGCTTACTGCGCGGAAGAGATTTCAGCTGCGCGGACCAGAGATGGAAACGGGTCACGGGTCAACGGGTCAGCGGTTCAGCGGGTCAACGGGTCGACAATTTCTTACGGGTCTAACGGGTCGGGTCAAGGTGTTCCCGACCCGATTTTGACCAGGTTTTAATCCCGTTTTATTTTTTGAAAAGAGAAAAATATATTCCAAACAAAAATGCGCGTTATGGAATTCTGTAGTCGATACTGGTGTCCATGGAGTGAATAATGATTTGCCATGCAAAAATATTGTCGTCTCTTTCTTAAAGCAACGAAGATTTCTACCGACTGACGTCAGACACACCGACACCATATCGTAAAAAGATACTTCCTTTGCGTTCTTTTGCAGTGCGATTGTCCAGGAAAAGGTACAGGCAAACGCCATTCGCCTGCTTCTCAGCTTATTTATTATCTCCGTGTGAAGTTCACCGTATGACAAAGAATTACTTTTCATATCACATCTTTTACAGTGAGCATTCAAAGTTTTTCGATTGATGTGCTAACATCCCGTTCTCATGACATGTCATGTCGAAATTATCTCCTTATTTGTTAATATGGATGGATTTAATATAAAGGAGGTTGAGAAAGGCGTCGAGGCCAACAAATAAGTGCTTGTTGAAAACCACAAGGGGAAGAGTGAATACTGGAAATTGTTTCGTCTCATTAAGAAACCGGTGAATAGTTCTGTGTTGTTTGGTCTTGCTTGTTGTTCAAAATGTGGAAAGTGAGTAATTACAAAGAAAAATGTCGACGGTGTAATAAAAAATTATGGAACCAAAAATCTAACGGACCATATGAAAGTACGCGCACCTCCATCAAAGCGTGGAAAGAGTGAACAATCTAAATACATTTAAAAAAATACATTGGTGTAATCGTAGATAATGATTCCCATTTGTAATATACTCCATGGTCACGGTCATAGTCAGCCATTTCTTCCTAATTACGCAAAGTAGTGGTACTAAAAATGGCATTAAAATTTAGCAAGTAACCAAATTTTATTATTAAAAAAGGATTTCAGTTAATAAATATCAAATAGTTATTGGGATGAATATATATAGATATAAATTGAGTTTCGAATTTATAGTTCAAAGCAGATTTGCCCGGGTCAGTTACAGGTCCGGATCGGGTCGGGTCGGGTCCAGTTATGGGTCGTTCGGGTCCGGGTGCGAAATTTTTGACCCGTTTCCAACTCTTGTGCGGACGCGCGCGCGGGCAGCTTAGAGGGAACATTGATTATAAAAATATACAGAACAAAAAACCAGCTTCTTTGCTCAGAATAAAAAGGTATTAGCAGACTGCAAAACAGTTCTGTCAAAAATGTATTAGCTCAACACAAATGAAAATCTGACGCCTTGTGAACAGCTCCCAGTGAAACTTTTTTTTTTTTTTTTTCAATTTTATTTTCTTTATCCACACGCACCAAATAACTTTCAAGAGTGCTATAAAGTTAAATGCAATAATGATAAGTTCCCCCATTTTCCGCTGAAAAAATAATCAAGAAGCAGAACAAATCTCATCGACGGCAGAGTGGATCAAAGTTAAGTAAGCAGCGGATTTTCTGCTTACTTGCACACTGAAAAACGCGGAGTTCACGATCTGTGCGCATGTGCCGGTTGAGAACCCCCGTTGGTCGTGGCCTAGCTGAACGCTTTCTACTGATTTAAGAAACAGAAGGCGAGCAGATGCGTGGGTGTTGCGCATGCGATGTACGTAGTTGCTTCTTGACTAGCGCATGCGCAAAAGGAATGTGGCTTTTTGCTCCACGTATCGGCAACACTAGTAGATGTGCACTGAGAAAAACGTTTTGTTAATTCAACAAAAAAAAAAAAATCAGTCGATATACAGTCAACAAAAAAGTTTGTTAAATTAACAAAATTATTTCGATGAAAATTATTGTTCATTCTACAAAACTTATTGTTATCATGACAGAACGTTTTGTTCATTTAACAAAATAATTTTGTCGATTTTTGGGAATTTCTTTGATCCAACAATATGTATTGTTATCGTGATAAAACGTTTTGTTGCTGCAACCAAACATATTGTTATCGCGACACAGTAATTTCTAGCTCCAACAAAATTTAGAGAGTTATGCAGCTGCGCCACTTTGCCCCTAAACTTGTTTTCCGATGGCAACACTTTGCCGGTGCACTAATTTTATGCGGTGCCCTTCGACCCTGGGTGTCTGCCATTTTTATTTCTGGGGAGTCTGTAACTTAAAATGAAGAAATGTGAATAAAAATGAACATATACATTTAAGAAATTGTGATTCAAAATTCTGAAATAAACTGGATATGCAGTGCTTACCCTTATAATGGAGAAACTCGTGGTCGATAACAAAAAAAAAAAAATTATATACGGATATATATTTATACACACACACAGCTGAATAAATATATGTTTTTGAAATATCAGTTGCGGTTTTCATTCCAGTCGTTATGTTCTGAACCACATTTCTGTCTAAAACCTGAACGCGCTTTTGGGGTATCCGAGAGCAAAGCACTCATGCTGTTAAAACTGAAATGTATGTTTTTTTGTTGTTCTTTTTTGGCCGAACATACTACATTCATTGCCATAAATATCTGCGCACCAAGAAGCAGGCGTCGGACTGAAATGAGATTTTAGTAGTGAGATGGTACATACCAAGGACAGAAATGATTACAATATCACAGCAGCAGGACGATTTCCCGCGGACATACGGTACACATTCCGGTCAGCGTTAGTACCACGTCGGACCGCCTCGTGCTCGGATACCTGCGGTGATACGGTTCGGCATGGGGTCAGAGAGACGCAGTATGTTATCCTGGGACAGATTGGACCACACTTCTTGCAACTGATGCTCTAAATCATGAAACTGGGACATGGAGAAAGCTGGCGTCCCACCTGGTCCCACACGTGCTCGATGGGCGAGAGATCAGGCGATCTGGCAGGCCACGGAAGCGTCGAAGCATGACGTAGGCAGTCCTGAGAAACCCGAGACGTGTGCGGACGGCCGTTATCTTGTTGGAAAATGGCTCCGAGCCTCCCCGCCAGGAAAGGCAGTACATGGGACCGCATGATTTCCTGTATGTAGCGCTGGGCTGTCAACGTCCCTCGGATCACTGCGAGTGAAGTCCGGTTGTCATACGCGATGGCTCCCCAGACCATCACGCCTGCAGTTCGGGACGTGTGCCGCTGTACAGTGAGGTTGGGATTGTAGCGCTCACCTGTGGTCCTCCACTCCCTGACATGGTGGTCATCCTTTCCCATACAGAAGCGGGATTCGTCGATGAACACTATACGTCGCCAGTCCGTAGCATTCACTTTGCTCGCTGCTGACAACACCGCAATCGGCGCCGACGATGGTTAGGTGTTAATGGCAGAAAACGCAAGGACCGTCGAGAGTGCAGATTCGCCTCTGCCAGGCGTCTGGAAATGATTCTTGCGGACACAGGAGTCCCTTGAACAGCCGTCACATGTCTCTGGATATTAGACAAAGACAACTGTGCGTGCCGCTCTCACGATCCCACTGTCCTGTCTGTTGGTGGTGTGTCTGGGTTGCCCAGAGCCAGTCCGCCGTATCTGGGTGCCTTCCCGCGTCCATTGCTTCCAACAAAATTGCACTGTACTGTCCGAACGGCCGTAATGGTGGCCGATTCTGCGTGCCGGCCACCCTGCCTCTCTCATCCAGCCGCTACAGCATCGTTCAAACTCCGTCAGTTGCCCGTACGCACATCTACGGTGACTCCTCGACATGTCTATCGGTCACGGATCTCACCTGACTCTTACCGTGCACTTTGGCACGAATGTAGAGTCCCCTGTGTGGCGCCTTATAAGCCCCAAATATTGCTATTGCAGCGCCGGTCGTGGACGCGTGGGCATGCGGAATCCCACGAAACTTTAATCATTTGCATGTCTGCCCTCCCCGTAGCTATTCGCCGAGTTTCGCGTTAAACGCACGGTTTTTTTGTTTTTTTTTGTTCGCGAATTTTTATGACAATGAGTGTATATTAAAAGATTTGGAAAAAGACTGAGTTTCCACAGCTAAGGAAAAAGTAACGGAGATCCTTCTTCTTCTCTTTCACGTACCTACGGAAAAACAAAGTTTTTGCGACTATTGATGAGAAAAACAATCATTGCAATCATTTGGGCATTACTTCGGTAATAAGAGAAAGATTTGATCACACGAAATGCTGCAATAAATTAACTCCATATGAAAGTCCAAAGTTCGCAATGAACAAATCGGTTATAATTTTGGACTTATATCGTCATTACTCATGTGTGTGTTTGCGTGTTTCTAGAAATGCAGTAGATTCCGGTCATTTGAGACACTTCGGGCTAGAACACTTGGGTCTAATTAAGCGGCTGCCCCAACTATGCAAAGCTTTATCCCAAAAAGCTAATTTGGGATGTTCTTCCAAATTTGTTCCACATAAACGGCTGCCCTGATTAACCGATGGCCCAATTAACCGAAATCTATTCTATCAAAGTGTACATCATTTCGCTAAGAACGTAGAATGGAATGGGGTAATATTTGAAAATAAGTGGGCTGATCAATTTATAATCTCCGATTACCTTCGGCGGCGGATTTGGGATGTATAAATCGGTATTTACACTCTCCTGACTAGTGGGCGTTGTTCGACACTGGAGTTTGAGTAAAAAGGCAAAGTGCTGGAGAACTGATTCGAGTGAAAATAACAACCTGTCTGGAAATATATTCTCACTCGGAGGTACGCGTAGTGACTAGGTTTCTCACGGCACGGAAAACACTGGAAGTGAGGCCCGCTGAGGGCCTAGTGGTCAGCGTTTCAGATTGACACAGAAAGGTTCCAGGATCGATCCCAGGCAGGTAGGAACGTTCGAGCCAATAAATATCAGACGTGCGCCGGATGGGCACATTAATCCGTCTGACCCCCGGGTACTCCCCCCAGTTAAAAATAAGATCGTCTGTTCCTCCCCCATCCCTTTCTCTGCTCCCAACTATTGGTGTTTATTTTGACGTTGTGTGACGTCAGTTGCTCCTGCGACGCACACCAGTGGCTATATCAACTGACTTCTCCTTGTCTACCAACGTTCCTATCGCGAGCTGCTAGGTTCCACCAAATGTCCTTCTGTTTCTCTACTCGACTCAAGAGCTTTTCCTGGTGTAGCTAATCGAGCCTAAACCTTCTCTATGGGCGTAAACCCTACAAGCTGGTTGCTGAGTCAGGGCTGGTGGTGATCTCGGTAGGGGTTTGTAGCCAGAGTCTCTCCCCCCTCCTCTGACCGGATAATCCATTAAATAATAGCATTTCAGTTCAATTCAGTACGCCGTAAGCGAATACCCATTGTCCACTGCAAGAAATTTATCGTCCCCTAGACGTGAGAGTTATTACGAAATTGTTAAACGCTGCCAAACGGTTTGCCCACATTATTACAGTTCAATTTTCATCATGCATATACGAAGCACAATTCGAACGATGAACACACACAGTATTTTGGATAATAGTAACATTTACATGTTCAGTAACACTATCGAGCACACTCTGCTCTCCATACCACAAGTTCTGGAGGAAAGGGTGAAAACACAACGCACTACACAGTCCAGTCAAAACACTATGACCACCTGTTAGTATGAGGAATCACCTCGTGCCGCCAATACTGCAGATATACGGCGTGGCATTGATTCAGTGAGGGCTCTGAACGTTTCTAAAGGGATGCTATACCAGGCAGGCAGCAGAGCTTCTCGTAGATCATCAAGAGTCATCGGTGGGGGATCCATAAGTCGAACCTGTTGGTCAAGTTATACGGCGTGGCATTGATTCAATGAGGCCTCTGAATGTTTCTGTAGGGATTCTATACCATGCAGACACCAGAGTTTCTCGCATCATATCACCAAGAGTCATCGGTGCTGGATCCATACGTCGAACCTGTTGGTCAATATATACGGCGTTGCATTGATTCAGTGAGGCCTCTGAACGTTTCTGTAGGGATGCTATACCAGGCAGGCACCAGAGCTTCTCGTAGATCATCAAGAGTCATCTGTGGTGGATCCATACGCCGAACCTGTTGGTCAAGATTTACGGCGTGACGTTGATTCAGTGAGGGCTCTGAACGTTTCTGTAGGGATTCTATACCAGGCAGGCACCAGAGCTTCTCGTAGATCATCAAGAGTCATCGGTGGTGGATCAATACGCCGAACCTGTTGGTCAAGATATACGGCGGGACGTTGATTCAGCGAGGGCTCTGAACGTTTCCGTATAGGGATGCTATACCAGGCAGGCACCAGAGCTTGTTGCAGATCATGAAGAGAGTCATCGGTGGTGGATCCATACGCCGAACCTGTTGGTCAAGATATACGGCGTGGCATTGATTCAATGAGGCCTCTGAATGCTTCTGTAGGGATTCTATACCATGCAGACATAAGAGCTTCTCTTCTCGCATCATATCACCAAGAGTCATCGGTGCTGGATCCATACGTCGAACCTGTTGGTCAATATATACGGCGTTGCATTGATTCAGTGAGGCCTCTGAACGTTTCTGTAGGGATGCTATACCAGGCCGGCACCAGAGCTTCTCGTAGATCATCAAGAGTCATCGGTGGTGGATCCATACGCCGAACCTGTTGGTCAAGATATACGGCGTGACGTTGATTCAGTGAGGGCTCTGAACGTTTCTGTATAGGGATGCTGTACTAGGCAGGCACCAGAGCTTCTTGCAGATCATGAAGAGTCATCGGTGGTGGATCCATACGCCGAACCTGTTGGTCAAGATATACGGCGTAGCATTGATTCAGTGAGGCCCTCTGAACGTTTCTGTAGGGATGCTATACCAGGCAGGCACCAGAGCTTCTCGTAGATCATCAAGAGTCATCGGTGATGGATCCATACGCCGAACCTGTTGGTCAAGATATACGGCGTGACGTTGATTCAGTGAGGGCTCTGAACGTTTCTGTAGGGATGCTATACCAGGCAGGCACCAGAGCTTCTCGTAGATCAAGAGTCATCGGTGATAGATCCATACGCCGAACCTGATAGTCAAGATATACGGCGTGGCATTGATTCTGTTCTGTTACCTTGAAGAAGGTGAAGATTTCCTGCTACGCATTATTGCAGGGGACGAAAGCTGGTATCATCATTTCCAGGCAGAGTCGAAACGCCACAGCATGCAGAGGAAACATGCATTGTCACCACCGCCGAGGAAATCACGGTCCACCATTTCCACAGGCAAGATGATGTTAACCCTGTTCTCTGACCACATCGAGGACCATTGCTTCTTGAGTGGCTACCAAAAGGATCAACTATCAATGCCGAACGATATTGGTAAACTTTAATGAAGCTTCGAGAAACCTTCAAAAACAAAAGACCTGATAACCTTACTCAGGGCATTGTGCTTCTGCACGATAACGCCTGGCTCTATAAGGCAGTTAGTTACCAGGCGAAGAACATTGCAGCGCTTTTGCTGGGAAGTCCTTCAATGTTTGGTGTATAGTCCTGACCTATCGGCCTGGAATTTTCACATCATTGGACCTATGAAAAAATTTCTCAAAGGCAAGCGTTTCATTTCGGATGAACAGGTGCTTGAAGCTGTAGATAACAGTTGCAGCTCCTTATATGCCGCAGGAATACAAGGACTTGTGCAAAGATGGGACAGCTGTCTAAGTGCTGGCGGTGATTGTTTTTAGGTATGTCATGTTTTGACTCTTTCAGGCAGGAAGTCTAACTACTTATTGAACAACCCTTATGTTTATTTATTTATTTATTTACAGTCCTCTGTTATACGTTTCTCAGGAATACTTTTTTTACTTTTATACAGAATTCTGCGTTAGTCCCGATGGTTTTCTGTACTTTCTATCGCTCTTTTGAACTGGATGGTACGTATTTCATTCATACGCTTTTTGCGATTATACGTTAAAATTTGAATTTCATATTTTAAAAAATACACGACTCTTTGATTGTTTTGTAACCCGGTATGCTACAACTTTGAGAAAATTGAGACAGCGTTGTTGTGTCCCTTTCTGTTGCAGCCAAAGTTGAACCTTCATTCTATCAGAGTTGTTACTTTGGGATTGAATGAAAAATTGGTTTCCCTTTTCACGACTCACACACGTATGCGCTATCTAAAAATAGATAAATCTCAGGGACCTAGCTTTGTGGCTCCACCATTTGGTGGCGTAATAGAATCCTAGACGAATCACCAATATTCAACATTCTGGTTTCAAACTTAGAATCCGCTGGAAAAAAGAGTTGTTTATTCATGAGTTTCTTACTGAAGCATTGATCTCATATTCTTAGTTATGAGGATTTCCCTTAATCTATAATTAGAAATTTCATAGACAGATACAGCCGTCAAAAAAAAAAAAAAAAAAAAAAGGTTGATTCTTATAGGTTTTATGGATTTTGTCGTGCTGAGACATCCTCCAGCAAACAAAACCATGCCCCATTCTGCTCGTTTGATCTCGGGAAAAAGCAGAAATTGGGATGAAAACTTTTAGCTCATCCTGCTTGCAGTCCAGATCTGGCACCTTTCGACCATTTTTTTTTTGTTTGTTCCTGAAGGACCAGATGTGCGACCAACACTACCAGAGCATGGAATCAATACAGAAAACTGTACATCGGTGTCTTTGCGCGACTGGAACGGAATTCTTCAACAAGGGTATCTTTTAACTGCCAGAACGATGGGAAAAATACGCCCAAAGAAATGGGGATTTTGTAGAAAAACGGATTAAGATATTGTACTTATTTCTTCAGTCCATGGGCGCCCATAGGTAGGGGCAAGAGTGGGCACTTGCCCTCCCCTGGAAATCTGACTATACAATTTCTGGTTTTGGAAGGTACTGGAAAGATTTTTTGCGATGACATTATTTCTGATTGCTTATTTTTCTGCTGGACTTCTGAATGCGTGTGTATGCGGTAAGAGTAGGAAAAACGTTGTGAATGTACAGTAAGAAATAATAATATTAAATTTTTGTATTGAATGGTAGACAACAACGTAGATACGTACATCGTGAAAAGCGAAGGAACGGAAAATATATCATTCTGTGCGGAAGACTCGTTCAGTGTTTGACAAAGATCTGAAATTGTTTCCAGAACTTTTTCGTGAGGGTATTTTTTAGCACGTCTTTTGTAAAAAAAAGATCGTGCTTATGTTATCGGTTTGTCCGTCCGTCAGTCTGTGGACACCATATCTCTGCAACTATTAGTCCGATTTGAAAAAAAATTCTTTTTGCATTGGGAAGCTTGAAATATGCGAATGGTCCTTCATTTTTTTTTTTTTACGATGTAAAATTTCGCCGCTAGAGGGCGCAAATGCAGATAATATCTAATTCAAAATACATTTTATTCCATATATTTGCTTCCAAGGGTCCGACTGAAAAAATTATTTTTCCTTTCGATTCCATTTATGTCGAATAATATTTTAATATAATCACCTTTTCAAGTTACACATAGATCGTTTTCCGGATATCTGTATTTCAATACCCCCGCTTTGAAAAAAATTCTTCAGAAGATAATACTTTCCTGGACAGATATCACTCACATCGAAAATCCTTTTGAAAATATTTTTTTTTTTAAATAATGCATGGTTTCTCCGCCAGGAGGTATAGAAGTATATCTTATTTTTGTCAATATCCCTGCTTCTAAGAATCCAATTTGAAAAAATTCTACCTCTGTTCGATAGCGTTTCCGGTGCGAAATGTTTTGCATGTAATTTCAAAATTTTCAAGTAGTTCATAGACTTTCCGCTAGGGGGCAATAAGGTAAATTGCGTTTTATCCGATATTTTTGCTTCTACAGCTCCGATTTGAAAAATTCTTCCTTCATCGCATACAGCTCCAGATAGGAAATGTTTTTCATGTAATTTCTAATATTTGGTAAACAATAGTTTGGCCACTAGGGTGCATAAGTGTTAATTTATGCTTCTGATGTATTTGCAGCAAAATCTGAACTCCTGGAAACTCGACTGAAAAAATTCTTTCCTGGACCGATACCGCTCACATCGAAAAACCTTTTGAGAATAATTTCTTCTTAAAATAATGCATGTTTTCCCTCCAGGGGGCGTAGATGCATATCTTATATTTGTCGATATCTCTGCTTCTAAGAGTCCGATTTGAAATTTTTTCTCTTTGTTGGAGAGCGTTTTCGCTGCGGAATGTTATTTCAATTTTTCTTAATCCACAAGTCTGCAACCAGAGGGTGTAAGTTCACGATTCCGTTTACAGCAATACCTGCAGGATTAAAAACCCTATTGAAAAACTTCTTACTTCGGTCAGATACTACTGTTTTCCATAGTGGTTGCATTGACTTTGGATTGCTTTGATAAATTTAATTCGCGTCAAAACGGATTTAGAAGACTCGCTCTTTAGTCTTTACACCCGAAAATTCGGTGCCATCTTTATTGTTTTTCTTGATGCCCGGTTAAGTGATCCCTGGAGTTTCGTGGCCCATGGGTAAGTAGCCGAAAGCCCAAGGCTCAGAAAAACAGCAAAGAAATTTCACTATTGTGTCAATAAGCTTCCGAATTTTCTTATTCATCTCTTCTATGAAGTTTTTGGATCTTCTCATTTTCAGTTAAATTTATGCGTTGTATGTGTGGCAAAACTGGTTAGACAACAAGAAGAGACAGAGGAAATTCACGTGTGGGTTTTTGGTATGTGTTTGTAGTTTGAATTTAGGAGCTACGTGAGACAACGACTGATCCACAACATGGTTCCGAGAAATTCAGTTTTGAAGCTTTTAAACAGCACATACTTATACAGGGTGCGCCATTTAAAAGAGGCCCGAGTATAATGAACGACAACAGTTAGGCAATGTTACTATACATGGTAAAGAATAGTTGAAATGACAGAAAACAGGAGTAGTTTACCTGCGTTTACAACAATTGCTGAAAGTGCTGTCCTCCGACATCGAGACACAGTTGCACACGACGGAACATGTTGTTTGTAACGCGCCACAACTCATCGGCAGTAATCTGTGCTATGGCATCCGTAATGTTCACTTTTAATTCATCAATGGTGTGCGGATTAGTTGCGTACACTTTCCATTTCAATGCTCCCCACAGATAAAAGTCACAGGTGGAGAGATCGGGTGATCTGGGTGGCCATAGTCCCTTCGATACAGTTCTGTCCTCCCCAAACACTTCATGCACAGCACGTAGACTATTCCGCGCAGTATGCGCCGTTGCACCATCCTGCTGAAAGAAAGCATATGTTCGCTCTTCTTCTGTAAGTGCGGCAACAAATGGGTTGAGCAGTTGCTGAACATAGCGCTCCGAGTTGATGGTGTCAGTGAAAAAGCATGGGCCGACTATCCTGTTCGCAGACACAGCACACCAAACGCCTATCTTTTAGTCATACAGAGGAGTCTCCATTGTCCGTCTGGGATTCGTGTCGGTCCAAATCCTACTGTTTTGCGCATTGACATACCCGGACAGATGAAACCATGCTTCATCTGACATGTAATAAAGTGTTGGGTCCATTTCACCGCTGACAATGGTCTCCTGAAACCACTTACAATATTGCATCCATTTTGCATAATCAGGAGTTTTAAGTTCTTGGAGCGTCATAACTTTGTACGGCCGAAAATGCAAATCCACCTTAAGTATGCGTTGGCATGACGTGGGAGATATTCCCGTTGCAGACGATAATCGGCGAATCGACTTCCGAGGGCTTTGTAACATCATTGTGCACACATCCTTGATATTGTCTTCAGTACGAATTGTTTTGGGTTTGTTCTTTTCCTGTTGCACATCGTGCCGGTTTCACGAAATTTCCGCACTAACTGTACCACTGATTTCGCCGGTGTTGCACGATGTTTAAATTTTTCTGTAAAGAACTAATTTAAAACCTTGTATGAGTTAAATATTTCTGAAATACTGTTCCACAATAAAAAATCCGCTGTTCCGTACTTAAAACCATTTCCGTTGCCTTTGTTCTCTCTTCACTTACCCTTATGACCGCGTACCTACACTGTTCTGGCTGTGACTAACCACTCCGGAGAATTCCTTTGCAGCTGTACACGCAGAAACCGGTTAGAAGTGGAACAAAGCGGTTTTAACTGGAAACCCGCCAAACAACTTTAACCCGCCTAACAACGTCTGGCCAAGAGGCCTCTTTTTTTTTTTTTTTATATATATCTACAGGCACATAAAAATAACAAAAACACATTTATTAATATAAAAAACGAAAGAATCGTCTAACACACCTTAAATGGTTGTTCCAACTTAACTCATTAATTTATTTTAGTTTGTCCCTCCTGAAAACTAATTTCAGTTTGCTTCTTCTGAAAACTAATTTCAGTTTGCCCTTCCTGAAAACTAATTCCTGTTTATCCTCTCCTGAAAACTAATTTCCGTTTGTCCCCTCTTGAAAACTAGTTTGTTCGTCCCTCCTGAAAACTATTTTCAGTTTGCCCCTTCTGAAAACTAATTTCCATTTGCTCCCTGCTGAAAACAAATTTCCGTTTGTCCCCTCGTGAAAACTAACTTGTTTGCCCATCCTGAAAATTAATTCCAGATTGCCCCTACTGAAAACTAATTTTCAGTTTGTCCCTCCTGAAAACTAATTTCTGTTTATCCCCTCCTGAAAACTATATTGAATTTTCTCCCTCCTGAAAACTAAGCTATGGGCGCCTATGCTTCAGTCATTACAACTCACAATTTTTAAGACATTGTAGCGAATTTCTCCGTCATTTTTATCCGCGCCAGGATTCGAACCCGGGTCCACTCATTCCGGAATAAGTTGCTCTACCAATTAAGCTACGCGGACATTTTATTCTGATTCCTATCTGCCTTTATATCGTGTGCGTCCTTCGGGCAGGTACGTCACATCTCCTGGTACGTTACATCATATCCCTCTTATTTTTTTTTTTTTTCGAAGTGCTGCTCTTATTTTTCCTATCTCGCGGTGTGGAAATAACATCACACCATTGCGAGATTGTGAACGGTCGGGTCATCCGGATAGTTCGGGCGCCATTATAACGAAGTAAATTTCTCCGTCATTTCTGTCCACGCCAGGATTCGAACCCGGATCCCCTCATTCCGGAATAAGTCGCTCTACCATTTGAGCTACGCGGACATTTTATTCTGATTCCTATCTGCCTTTATGTCGTGTGCGTCCTTCAGGCAGGTACGTCACATCTCCTGGTACGTTACATCATCTCCCTCGTGTGCGTCCTTCTGGCAGGTACGTCACATCTCCTGGTACGTTACAATTGTTGCTCATTAATTTCATTATAGCCCTCCTAATTTAGTTAAATATGTACGATTCAGGGTTGTTGACATGTAATAATTAAGTATTCGTAGTTACTTCATGTAAACAAAAAATTTCAACTTCCTAATAAAATTTAGCCTATCACCAAAAACTTTTTTTTAATGAGTCGGTCGTCAGCAGCTTTAAGTGCAGGATATAAACTTCGATAAAGAGCTCCGGAGTATGTTGAAATTGTCAGAGTACAAAAGACAAAATAATAAAAATGAATCCCGCAAAGGCAGGGGAGTATGGGAGCAATGAAATTATGATTCAAAAATTCACTCTGAAGAAAAGGAGAAAAAAAAAAAGCGATTGCGGATTGAAGTACATGACATTTTGCGGGAAACCCGCAATCATCAAGTGGAAAGCGTGGATATTTTGCGCTGTATTACAATAATGTTATTTATAGCTAGCTTTTCTCTTAACGGTAAATCAAGTGAAAGCAGCCGAGTTCTTCTCCGTGTTCGAAATGACCTTTGACCTGCGTCTGAAACCTTTCCATCCAATCAGAGGAAATCTCCAACGACCAGAGCGCCGACGAAAGCGATCGTGCGGTGCGCCAAAGGATTGCGGGCTGGCTGCGGCAATGGGTGTAGTATATAGCTCGTGGAAAGAATGTCTATTTGGGTCAGATTTATTGGCCCAGTCGGGCGAGCGGTCCTACGGGACCGAAGACGCCGATAGGGTATCGGGTCGTTTGTCATTCTTAGCGTAATACGATTTCCCGTCCCGCGGGCTCTCATAACTAAACTAATCGAATTTGTTGCCGATTTAGATCTAATTTACTTCCGCGTCCGGTACGTGCATTTCATTACGCTCTTCCGCCTGTCTACGCCAGGGTCAAGCAGTGTCACGGGATGCATTCAGTGCGCAGGCGCGCAGCTACTCGGCAAGCATGCATTCATCCGTAAGAAATCCAATTGACTAAACCGGCGGTCTGAGTTGTAATCAAGCAGAACGGCTGGGCGCCATTCTAGCATACGCAGATCGTGGCCAAGACAACAGAAAGGTTTGCCTTCTGGATCATTGGCTCGCAGCTCCTTCCAAATACTTGAGAGATGGCCCTTCACAACATGAACAGACATTTGGTAATGTTCCGAGCAAATTTTCCCAATCCGCCATTTTTCTTTAGCTCGGCGGAGGTAATTCTAGTTCTTCATTCAGAAACTCGCTTTCTTCTTCATTGTATTTTTTATACAATAGAAGCAAAAAACAAAATACATATCTAACAGAATTTTTAAATTAGTAATTAATATAGCCTTGAAGGTGATTAATCTTTGTTTTTACCGAACAGCAGAACACATTGTTAGTCAATACACGAGGACACAAAATTTATAACTGATGTTGCCACGGAACTACTTCGTAGTTCGGGTCACATTGTTTGCGGCCTAATTAAAATTTAAAGACCAGGAGTAATTTACCTAAATTATTTTTTTTTTACTTAATTTAAATTATTTTTCCTTTGCTCCCTTCCTGCCTCATAAACCCCTTTTTCGCCACTGAAGCAGAAAACCCAGGTGGTCAAAACGGTTTGTCGGACACCCGTAGGAAATGACTAAGGAATTCACCTTCTTTTCACTCTTGTGAGAAAAAGCACGGCATTCACAAAATTTAAGAAATGACCCCAGTGCTAGCGTTGCTGAGGGGACAATACATCCCGGTATTTCAGAAGGCACAGGCAAGAATCCGAAACGCAGTCAGATGAATAGGCGAGTTGCGATTTACGACCTCTCTATGAGAAAGGCACCAGCGAAAGTCGTAATGTACATCGCGGTGTCACAGAAAAGTCGTAACTCTGGCAGAGGAAAGCCCCTTTAAATTCTTCGCTATTCATCTGAGCGTTAAAATAGGCCCTATTGAATTCGCAAAAAGTATCACCTGCACAACAGGCCAGCTGCCGCGAAAAGGTAGCCAACTGGACCAGAGGCCCAACCAATAGCCACTAAGCCCGAGTACTGGTCAGCCCAGCTGACCAATCCGGACCCCCAAGCGAAGATTTCGTAGAAGGTTGTAGGCACGCCCCTATCACGTGAAAAATTAAAGGGACGGGAATATATACACAGACAGAGGTAGAGAGAAAAAAAAAGATATAGTCACAGATGATGAGAACATGAGAAGATGAGAGATAGAAAATAATTTCGTATCGGAGATGCATATAGTCGGAGGACAAGTTTTAGAAGATAGTCGAGAATAAGAGGGTAGAGAGAAAGTTTAGTCGAGAGGGAGAGATCCCGAGTCAACATCCACGCAAGTTTTCATCTACCAGCGTGGGGCTTCAACGAGCGACCACCAAATCCTAAAGGAAGGTAAGATGACGTTAACTTCCCCAATTCCAGTTCCCATGTTAACTAGATATATACACATGCATGGTCGCTATGCCTCCTCGAAATAGATTGAGGGAGTTAATTTGAAGTTAAGCTCAAGGGTGTGACAGGCGTACGCAGCAGGGACCAGTAAACATGGCAAATTGTAATATTTTTTAATTTAACGTAACTTTTATTTGGCCTCCACCTAAAGGATGTAATTGCTTACATATACTTTTTCTATTAATAAACATTGTTAATTACTTAACCTGGTGTAGCTAACTTTATAGGCTGTGTATATTCCTCTAAATTCACAATTTGCGGCATATGGTTTTTTTGCGAATACCTCGTAACGAGCCCATATGAAACACAACGCGACGTCCGTAAACTTTGAGATTGGGTTCTTTACATTTATGGGAACGCAACCTCACTGTTTATCCAATTAGACGAGTATTAAGTATTCCGCGACCACCGTACTACCGGGGTCATGGTAATACTGATAACGTTCAGGCGCGATGCTACGGGAGGGCTAGGGTGGGCTCAGCCCCCCCCCCCTACCCCATTTTCTTTGAATCCACCCGTTAGCTCCCCAAAAAACACATGGCGAGTGCTACCATCTAAAATTTTAAGGAACGTGGATAAATGTATGTGAATTTTTCGAATTCACAGAATTTTTTTATTTAAAATCACTTCTTAAAAATTTGGTATTGTGCAAGGTACTATTCTGTGCAATGGAGTTCTTTGAGTGAATGTCTAAAAGAACAGTAGAAAGCCACCATTTTCGTAATTATAGTCTAAAAAGGTGAAAGAGAGAGAGAGAGAGAGAGAGAGAGAGAGAGAGAGAGAGAGAGATTCTCTTTGTCAGACTACAAACTAAAATTCATAAACAGCCTCAGGACAGCAAACACTAACAGCCCCCCCCCGGTGGCGCAATGGTCTAAGAGATGGCTTTTGATCATTCGCCCGAACGGGGTCTGAGTTCGAATCCCATTGAGGCATGGATGTTGTGTTTTTCTATGGCACTGGCTCTCTCCTTTCCCTGGAACCAGTTGCCCTAAATTAAGGACGGGCGACTGCTTATAGCCCATTGAGTTGCTCACAATGGTCGTTAAACCTCTAAACCTCCAAAAAAAAAAAATAAAAAATAAAACTCACACACTAACAAGAAAGATGCCACCGAATTTTCGGTTGTCATCTTTCACGTCTTTTGAATCCTTTACGACGCGAATAAAATTTATCAAAGTTATTCATAGCCAATGGAGCCGGTTACAAAACAAAAACTCAGCCGGATTTCCACAGTCAATAAAACATCCAGAAATAGAAATAGCTACACACTAACACCGGCGGCTAAAATGTGTGTTACGAAGATTAACAAATGGTGCACAAACAGTTTCCCATAGCAGAAGGAAAGTATACGAGACAAAGAGATTTTCAAATCGTACAGTTAAAAGAAGAAATATACACCGATGAGCCCATTACATTATATGACCATCTACCTAATAAGCTGTAGGACCCACTTTAGCCCGTAAAACAGTGGCCACTCGGCGAGGCATCGATTCAACGATCTGCGTTTCGGGGTGGTGGTGGTTTAGCGCGAACCCGCTTTTCCAAGTCGAACCACAAATGTTCGATTGGGTTCATCTCAAGTGAATTTGGAGGCCAGCGTATTAACAGAAAGTCACCAGCATGTTCTTCGAACCACTCCTTGACGATTCTGGTAGTGTGACATGGCGCATTATTCTATTGGTAATGGCCATCACCACCAGGGAACACAGTTGCCATGAATGGGTGAACTTGGTCCGCAACGATGTTCAGATACCTGACAGCTGTCAGGGATTGTGCTATTGGGATGATGGGGCCTAAAGTGTCCCAATAAAACATCGTCCACAGCATAATACCGCCGCCGCTCGCCTGTTTTCGTCCAACAGTACATCCTGGAGACGTATTTAAGAAATCACATACAGTAATTTCTCAAATACGTCTCCTGGAAGCAGAGACGGGGTGGTGGGGGGGAGGGTCTTTGTAAATTTACGCCCCCTAGCGGAAAAGCTGTACATTATTTAGCGAGGATAATGTCCCCCATCTTTATTGTCGCAAGTGGCACACAGCAAAAACAGAAATTTCTCAATACGGTGTTTAGAAGAAGAGATCAGCTGCAAACAGAAGTACACACACACCACCTAACGACAGAATTGTGAACTATGAATAACTCCTCAAGTACAAACCTAGAGTGTTATGCAAGGAAGCCGGTGTTAAAAGAATTTTTGTAATCGGACATTTGCCTACCCGGACATTTACCCACTGGGACACTTGTCCACCCGGACATTTGCCCACTGGGACACTTGCCCACCCGGACATTTGCCCACTGGGACACTTGCCCACCCGGACATTTGCCCACTGGGACATTTGCCCACCCGGACATTTGCCCACCGGACACTTGCCCACCCGGACATTTGCCCACCGGACACTTGCCCACCCGGACATTTGCCCACTATGGATGATTTGTAGATAATACCTAACTTCGGAGGACGTTTCCGATCAAGTGTAGGAAAACTGATCACATAAATATTTATGGATTGTATAAAAATTGTGTGTTTCGTGTTTTTCAAAAGTCTCGGACTTTATTTCCTGGGACTTTCCCCCTGGACTTTCTTTCCTCGGACTTTTTTACCGATCACCCCCAAGCCCAGGTACTAATAATTAGTGCTTGGTGTCTATGCAAAAGCGCAACTTGTCATACAAACCTTATGAATGTGACCATGGCGAATCTCTCTCTCTCTCTCTCTCTCTCTCTCTCTCTCTCTCTCTTCAAAAACTGTCAAAAAAGCATAGGCCCTATTAATTAATAATGTTTTGTGCCTGAGTGTAAAAGTGCAATGTTGTAATCTTGATTAGTTATGCAAACCTCATGTATATGAGCACGACGGTTATGTAAACCTTATAAATAAATATCAGCACGGCTGAATCAAATGTGCTAAAAAGACACCGAAAAGATACCTTGCTATTAATGTTTTGCGCAGAGGCGTAACTAGGGACACCGACACTTTAAAAACATATATATACACTGAGTGGGCACTTTATTATGGCCACCCCTTCAGTACTTCGCTGGACCACCTTTTGCCTTTAATACTGCGTCGATTCTTCGTGGCTTGGACTCCACGAGATGTTGATAGGTGCTTTGTGGAATCTGAGACCATCCTTGATAAATAGCACTTTCCAGGAGTGTGAGATTGCAGGGTTGTGGATCCAGCTGTCTGATGGCTCGTTGAACTTCATCCCACAAATTCTCAATGGGGTTGAGATCTGGAGATTGTGGGGGCCACCTAAGCAAAGTAAACTCACCGGCATGTTCCTGAAACCAATCCTGTACAATACGAGCAATATGGAAGGACGCATTATCTTGTTGAAACTAGCCATCGCCATTGGGATAAACCATCCACATCACAGGATGCACTTAGTCCTCAACGATGTTTAGATATGATGTGCCAGTCAGACGTTGATCAACACGAATTAAAAGGCCCAAGGCATGCCAGGAAAAGATTCCCCAAACCATAACGTTGCCTCCACCAGCTTGAATGGTTGTAGCAATGAATTTGAGGTCCATGCTTTCGTGCTGTTTCCGCCAAATTCTCACTCGGCCATCGGCATGGTGCAACTGAAAACGTGATTCATCGGACCACATAATTTGTTTCCAATCATCGACTGTCCAATCCTTGTGCTCCTGTGCGAACTGGGGATGTTTTCTCTTGTTAACTGCAGACAGCAAATGTGTTCGAACAGGCCCTCGGCTGCTATATCCCATCCGATGCAATGTACGGCGAACAGTGCGTGCAGAGATCTTTTGAGGGGATCCTTGATTAAGATGGTCTGTAATTTGCTGCACTGTTGCCCTTCTGTTGTCTGTTACCAGACTGGACACTATCCGTTCCTCCCGAGCAGTCACTAGTCAAAGACGACCACGCGTTGCACGTAGAGACACAGTTTTTTTGGCTGACAGTCCAGTCTTTAAACACTTTAACAACAGCTGCTCTGGAACAATTCACGAATGCGGCAGTTTCTGTGATACTCGCTCCATGGCTCCGAGCTCCTACAATATCCCACGTTGAAAGTCCGTCAAATCGTATTTTTTTACCGATCTCGTCACCCAAAAATCCCTTCTACTACTGTCGCAAGCGCTAAGCTTTCCCTTTTTATACTAGCCTCGCCTTCTGGCTGCAACAGGGTGCAGCCATAGCTCATTTGCTTAAAACTGTCAGGTGGTCCTAATAAAGTGGCCACTCAGTGTATAAAGTCACGGCAATTTGTTTCCCTAATGACAGTACGATTTGCATATTAGTCCCTATTGCAATTCAACAAAGTACGTTTTCCATTGGTATAAAAGAAACTTTTTTATTTCCACGGATTTCAGATTCAATTCTCATTTTATAAGTGACAATGATGTTTTTGCGCATGTCAGATTTTAACACAAATGCGCATATTTTTGTTATGTGGGTGAAGTGGTCAAGAAAGTGAAATTTTATATGGCCCGAATTCATAAAGTATCTTATGTTAAATAATAAAAATTTGGTCAAAATCATAGAAACTTTAGACATTCTTAACTAACAGAATACTTAACAGTAGCGTTAAACACGAAAAATAGCAATAGAAGAATCTCAAAGAAACTTGCTTTTCTGGCACACAGGGTGAAATCTTTTTTCCGACAACTTCACTCCACGGCAGTTGTTCTAGCGCCAATTGCTTAAAGGTATATTTAGAGCATCAACATGCTCTTTTCTGGTACACAGGGAGAAATCTTTTGTTCTGTACTCCCTCCCTCATCCCACCCCACGAACGACTGCAGTTATCCTAAGAGAGCAAATTAACACATTGTCATTCAAGGGAGTTCGACAGGAAACGAGGCACATTATCATGATTCCTACCACCATTAAATGTGGGAGAGTTCAATTTCGCCGACTGCCAGGTTAGGATGGATGGAGTATAGGTGCGTATGTTTCTGAGAGAGAGAGAGAGAGAGAGAGAGACGATGGGAATTGGTGAAGAAGTTTAGCGCCGACTTCCTTTGGAGCCGGTAGTAAAATAGCACTAAAAATTCTTTTTCAGTGTTTCGCAAATAAAGTTAGTATTAAACTTGCCCCAGAAATTCAAAACGTGCGTTGGGTCACACTGCATACAAATTTAAAATTTCGGCAGGTGTACAAATCCGGTGGGTGTACATCATATCTCAAACGTGCGTTGGGTCACACGGTACACAAAATTAAAATTTTGGCGCGTGTACACCATTTCCGGAAATCAAAGCAGGTCATGATGCCTAAATTTCGAAAATATGGTAGCGATTATTCCTAAAGTTAGTGTGCTAAATGTGCTCAAGTTCAGTGGGCTTATGTCCAGTGGGCAAATGTCCGTGTAGGCAAGTGTCCCAGTGGGCAAATGTCCGGTGGGCATCTTGCCGGTGGGCTTTTGTCCGACACACCGAGAAAAATAATTTAAATATTTGCGAGCCCTAGCTGCGAAACTGCGCATTTTTTAGAAGGAAATGCACACAAAATGTTTTCATAGTTAGTAGTACCTGACCGAAAGAAAAATTTTTTCAATCGGGTTTTTAATCCCGCGGATATTGCTACAAACGGAAACGTGAACTTACGCCCTCTACTGGCATACTTTTGCGTAAAAAAATTCAAATTATGCGTAAAACATTTCTCAGTAGAAACGATCTCTGATAAAGAAAGATTATTTCAAATCGGACTCTTAGAAGCAGAGATGTTGACAAAAATAAGATATACATCTTTGCCCCCTGGCCGAAAAACTATGCATTAATTTACGGAGTATTCTCAAGAGGTTTTCCGAGGTGAGCGGTATCGGTCCACGAAAGAATTTTTTTAAAGGGGGTTAGCAGAAGCTCAGATTTTGTTACTAATACATCAGAAACAGAGATAAGCTTTACGACCCCTGGTGGCCAAAATATTCTTAATCAAAAATTAGAAACTATATGCAGATCATTTCCCATCAGGAGTTGTATCGGATGCAGAAATAATTTTTCAAATTGGACTAATAGAAGCACCGATATCAGGGAAATTGCAATTTACCTTTACGCTCCCTAGCGGAAAATCTATGCATTACTTGAAAATGAAACTGTTCCTAAAGTAGTTTTCGTTATATGTAAATGGCATCGAAAGGAAGAAATAATTTTTTCAATCGGATACTTAGAACCAAATACACGGAATAAAATATATTTTGAATTCGATAGCATCTGCATTTATGCCCTCTAGCGGCGAAGTTATGCATCGATAAAAAACCCGGAAAGCAGTTTTCATCATTCTCACTGTTTAGGCTTTCCAATGCAAATATAATTTTTCAAATAGGACTAATAGTTGCATAGATATGATGTCCACAGACGGACAGACGAAGAGAAACTATAAGCACGTGCTTTTTTACGCTTTCCAATCGTAGGTTGAAGAAGCGTATATTCTCCAGCTTTCCCCGTCTGTCTGTCTGTCCGCATGATAACTCGCGTAAAACTGGCTCGATTTCGATGAAATTCTAGTATGTGGTAGGGAACAACCTGGGCACGAACCCTATTGAAAATGGGCGAAATGGGATCAAAGGTCAGGAAACAGGAGAGGGATGCATTCCATTGCCCTTATACGTCATAACTTACGTAACACGTTAGTAAAATCATGCAATGCATTGATTATGACACGCGTTCCAACATGCCAGAAATCATTACTCAAGTTATGAATACATCTCACTCCTGTGCCCTGACCTTTGACCCCATTTCGATGGTATTAAACAGAATTGGTTTCAGTATACCTCCGGAACAACATAATAAAGATTTGTCGCAATAGAAGCATTTTTACGTAAGTTATAACGCATAAGAGCGGTGGAATGGATCCCGATTCTATGTCCTGACCTTTCACCCCATTTCGTCCATTTTCAATAGGATTCGTCCCCAGGTGGTCCCCTACCACAAACTAAAATTTAAGAGAAATCGAACAACATTTACGCAAGTTATGACGCATAAGAGCAATGGAATGCATCCCTGTCCTATGTCCTGAACTGTGACTCCATTTCGCCCATTTTCAATAGGTTTTGTTCCCAGGTGGTCCCCTACCACATACTAAAATTTCATAGAAATCGAACCATATTTACGCAAGTTATGACGCATAAGGGTCATGGAATGCATCCCGATCCTATGTCCTGACCTTTGACCCCATTTCGCCCATTTTCAACACGGTTCGTTCTCAGGTGGTTTCCTACCACATACTAAAATTTCATCGAAATCGAACCATTTTTACGGGAGTTATCGTGCGGACAGACGGACGGACGGGCGGACGGACGGACAAAGCTGGAGCATTCAACCTACGGTTGGAAAGCGTAAAATTGCGTCCTAACTTACGTAAGTTCTCAAACAGTTCGTAAAATTCTTCACGATGCGCATATTCGAGGCAGGACATCCAGGAAAAAAACTTGTATCAGTGAAACAAATAGACAGAAAAGACTTGAGCTTGCCAAAGCTTATGTCAGCAAACCAGCAGAGTTTTGGCAAAATGTGTAATTTTCCGACGAAAGCAACATTAATATTTTCGGTTCGGATGGAAAGAAATATGTATGGCAAAAGCTAAACACTTCCCTTGAAACCAAAAAAATTAAGATCAACTGGTAAACATGGCAGTGGTCATGTAATGATTTGGGGAGGCATAACTTTTAATTCAGTTGGCAATATGGCCTTTATTAAAAGTAAGTGTGAATGGCTAGACAATATATCGATATATTGCAAGGGAATTTATTGGCCAGTGCATCAAAATTCGGAATTGCACATCCATTCTATTTTCAACAGGACAACGATCCTAAACATACAGCCAACGTAACAAAGTCATGGTTGCTGTTTTATAAAGTGAAAAACTAGCTGAAAACATCTTCACAATGTCTTGTTTTAAATCCTATTGAGAATTTGTGGCATTTGTTGGATTTGCAAGTGAGGAAAAAGAAAATTTCCAACAAAACAGAACTTAAGCAAGCACTCAGCGAAGAATTGATGAAAATCAGTGTAGAAAAAACTAAAAAACAAGTAGAATTAATGCCCAGGCGATTACAAGCTGCATGTATTTGAAGCAAAAGGCATACATACTATGTATAAGTACTAGTAACAATTTCTAAATTTTGAATGCTTCTTGCTTCTGTTTATCTTTACTAATGTAAAGATAAACAGAAGCAAGAAGCATTTGCTAAGGACGGATCATAAACGGCTAAATAGCGACAAATTGCTAAGGACGGATCATAAACGGCTAAATAGCGCATAAAAAAGTAAGTGTGGTTGGATGCCAAGTGAAATAAAATAATGTCAGAATGCCAGGACATTACAAGAAAGACAATTTATTGTGCTCTGAAATCCAGAAGGCTTTGGAACGTGTTCAAGGGACAAACAGGCCATTTTGTGCAGAATACGTAAACGTGAAAAAAAAAAATGCAATTACCGCCCGCAGGCGTTCCGGCGTAAGATGTCAATACGGGATGTGGCCACCATGGAGGGCGATGCAAGATTCCACACGTCGTGTCATGCTTTGCACAACATTATCAAGCAGCTGTTGGGGTAATTTATCCCATTCCTCTGTCAGTGCACGGATGAGGGTGTCCTTGTTTATTGGAGGGCATTGGCGACCAGCAAGACTCCTCCCCAAAGCATCCCACACATTTTCAATGGGATTCAGATCTGGAGAACGTGCTGGCCATACGAGGCGTTGAATATCCTCGCTCTCAAGACACTCCTGGACAGCGACTGTTTGATGACATGTTGCGTTGTCGTCCATGAAAATGAATCTATCACCGACAGCACCACGGAAAATGCGAACATGAGGTAGCAGAACATCATTAATGTATCGTTGGCCAGTCATAGTCCCAATTGGAAGCACATAGAGGGACGTACGGCCATTGATCATGATGCCAGCCCATACCATGACACTACATGTCGGATATCGGTCCCTTTCCTGTATGTTTGCTGGACAATATGCAGTACCACTATCACGCCAGATCAGTTGTCGTCGACAATCAGACGATAGACTGTATCTACTCTCATCTGAGAAGAGGACAGCAGACCAGTCGTGATCAGTCCAATTGCGATGTGGATGGCACCATTGCAAACGGGCGGTACGGTGGCGTCTGGACAATGGGATGCACACCACATGACGGCGGGCGTATAGTCCTCCTTCATGCAAACGTCTGGCGACAGTTTTTCGGGAGATCCGCTTGCCAGTAGCAGCCATAAACTGATTTGCTGCCTCACTAGCTGTGCTGCGCCGGTGTCTTTTTGTTGATAGCACTATGTACCGATCTTCTGCAGGTGTCGTACTGCGAACACGACCTCCCCCGTGACGTTTGCTAAACTCTCCATTTGTTTGAAATGATTTCCAAAGCCTTGAAACTACACTGTGGCTGACGTTGAACTCCCTGGCAACATCTGTTATTTTTCGCCCTTCTTCAATCTTGCCAATAATACGGCCACGCGTAAAATCATCTAGGTGATGTCGGGAAGACATACTGAAAATTGCAAGTTCGTTAATTGGTTCTTTCCCGTTCAACTTTGCGTTTGAACAGCAACGGTCAATACGCGTCAAATCCTTTATATCTCTTATCATCGCTATGACGTCACGAACAAGTTCGGCAATCCAAAATTTTCCTGCCTTCCATTTTATGGTTGCTATCGTTGCTATTGTCATCCGTCCTTAGCAATTGTCCGGCAGTGTATAAATACACCACATTGTGAATACTCAAGAGACGCAAATAGCGTATTAAATCCGTTTACTTACTACGCCGCAAAAACAAACGGATTTCATACGCTATTTGCGTCTCTTGAGTATTCATTACATGGGTTACCGTGGTCGTCCGGTTGCTCATAAGCCTTTCATCTTCACTCGGAAAGGTACTCGTCCTTTAGCGTGGTGTAAAAGAACATTTATTGTGGACCGTAGATCAATGGAAACGGGTCCTATGGACTGATGAATCCAGATACACGATCAACCAGTCTGATGGCCGTGTGTGGGCATGGTGGCAGCCGAGGGAACGCTATTTAACACAGTGTACTGTTCCTACGGTCAAGTTTGGAGCTGGCAGTGTACTCGTGTGGGGGTGATTTTCGTGGTATGGCCCGGCCCTTTGTTTATTGTGGACAAACCTGTTAACCAGCACGTCTACCTCGATATTCTGGACAATTATGCCCTACCAACTCTGTGGGAATATTATGGAACCGAGCCTTGTTGGTACCAGCAGGATAATGCACCGAGCCATAAAGCAAAGACTGTTACGGCGTGGTTTGATGATAATTCCGTATCGTGTGTGGACTGGCCAACACAGAGCCCTGATCTTAATCCCATAGAGCACCTATGGGTTGAATTAGAGCGCCGCATAAAAAGTTTAGAACCAAGGCCTACTGCTAAGCAACATTTAGCGGCAGCATTATGTACTGAATGGAAGCGCATACCTATCGCTGTGTTCCAAAACCTTGCAGAAAGCATGTCTCGAAGGGTCAGTGCATGCATTAACGCCGTATATATATATATATATCGTCACAATTGCTTTCCACGTTCATTTGTACAAAGTAATGTATGTGTGCAAATACTTTTTTGCTCATTGTATATTATATAATATATATCATCATCATTGCCAACCATTATGAATCCACTGTTGTATGAAGGTCTCGGGATTTATTTTTTTTTCAAACTGTCTGTCTTGAGCCTGTCTCCTCCATGTTACTCCGACATGCTTTCGAATTTCATCCACGCATTCCCCATGTGGTCTTCTTTTGGGTCTTTTATTGTCCCTCGGAATCCAGTCTAAAATTTCGGATGTCCATCGGTGGTCCGTTCTTCTGGCAACATGTCCAGCCCATTGCCATTTCAGGGATTTTACTCTGATCATGATGTCTTCCACTCTTGTCATTTTCCTTATCCACGAGTTCCTCTTCTTATCTTTCTTGGTTAATCGGAGCATGCATCTCTCCATGCTACTTTCAGTTGTTTGCAGTCTTTGTATGTCTTTTTTAGTTAAGGTCCACGTCTATGCTCCGTACGGAAGCACTGGAAGGATGCATTGATTAAACACTTTTGTTTTAAGACATAATGGCATATTGCTCTTGAAATTTGTACTGTTTCTTTCCAAAAGCTCTGCAGCCAAGTTTTATACGTCGATTAATTTCTTCATCAGTGTGACCTTCGCTTGATTTTTTTATTTAATGTAGAGGATTTTAGGAAGGCAGTGTCTGACCCCTGGTCTTAAACAACCCTGAAAAATAGGAAGCTAGGAAATTTGGGCTAGAGTGCCCGATAGGAAAGCCACACGGAAGCGAGGTAGAAGACGCCCTTATTTACTACCGGGGGGCCAGTACCCGGGGCCCGACGTCTTAACGTGCCCATTCGACGCACGGCGGATATTTAGTGGATCGAGCGTTGGTACCTGCTGGGATCGAACCTGAGGTCCTTTCCATGGCAGTCACGAAAGTTACCCACTAGGCCAACCGCGGCCCTACCTTCGATTGATCTTCAGATCTTTAGACCTTATGTAGAGGATTTTAGGAAGGGAGTGTCTGACCCCAGGTCTTACACAACCCTTAGAAATAGGAAGCTAGGAGATTTGGGCTAATGTGCCCGATAGGAAAGTCACACGGAAGCGAGGTAGAAGACGCCCTTATTTACTACCAGGGGGGGGGGAGTACCCGGTGTCCAACGGCTTAACGTGCCCATTCGACACACGGCGGATATTTAGTGGATCGAGCGTTCGTACCTGCTGGGATCAAACCTGAGGTACTTTCCGTGGCAGTCACGAAAGTTGCCCACTAGGCCAACCGCGGCCGTACCTTCGCTTGATCTTCAGATCTTATGTAGAGGATTTTAGGAAGGGAGTGTCTGACCCCAGGTCTTACACAACCCTTAGAAATAGGAAGCTAGGAGATTTGGGCGAGATTGCCCGATAGGAAAGTCACACGGAAGCGAAGTAGAAGACGCCTTTATTTACTACCTGGGGGCCAGTACCCGGGGCCCGACGTCTTAACGTGCCCATTCGACGCACGGCGGATATTTAGTGGATCGAGCGTTGGTACCTGCTGGGATCGAACCTGAGGTGCTTTCCGTGGCTGTCACGAAAGTTGCCCACTAGGCCAACCACGGCCCTACCTTCGATTGATCTTCAGATCTTATGTAGAGGATTTTAGGAAGGGAGTGTCTGACCCCAGGTCTTACACAACCCTTAGAAATAGGAAGCTAGGAGATTTGGGTTAGAGTGCCCGATAAGAAAGTCACACGGAAGCGAATTAGAAGACGCCCTTATTTACTACCGGGGGATCAGTATCCGGAGTCCGACGGCTTAACGTTCCTATCCGACGCACGGCGGATATTTAGTGGATCGAGCGATCATACCTGCCCAGGATCAAACCTGTGGTCATCTCCTTCGGCAGTTACAAACGCTGACCACCGGGCCACCCGCGGCCTACCTTCGCTTGATATCTTCTGTCCAAGGTAATACACTGCTGGACAATTGCTAAGGACGGATCATAAACGGCTATATAGCGCATAAAAAAGTAAGTGTGGTTGGATGCCAAGTGAAATAAAATAATGTCAGAATGTCAGGACATTACAAGAAAGACAATTTATTGTGCTCTGAAATCCAGAAGGCTTTGGAACGTGTTCGAGGGACAAACAGGCCATTTTGTGCAGAATACGTAAACGTGAAAAAAATGCAATTACCATCCGCAGGCGTTCCGGCGTAAGATGTCAATACGGGATATGGCCACCATGGAGGGCGATGCAAGATTCCACATGTCGTGTCATGCTTTGCACAACATTATCAAGCAGCTGTTGGCGTAATTTATCCCATTCCTCTGTCAGTGCACGGATGAGGGTGTCCTTGTTTATTGGAGGGCATTGGCGACCAGCAAGACTCCTCCCCAAAGCATCCCACACATTTTCAATGGGATTCAGATCTGGAGAACGTGCTGGCCATACGAGGCGTTGAATATCCTCGCTCTCAAGACACTCCTGGACAGCGACTGTTCGATGACATGTTGCGTTGTCGTCCATTAAAATGAATCTATCACCGACAGCACCACGGAACATGTGAACATGAGGTAGCAGAACATCATTAATGTATCGTTGGCCAGTCATAGTCCCAGTTGGAAGCACATAGAGGGACGTACGGCCATTGATCATGATTCCAGCCCATACCATGACACTACATGTCGGATATCGGTACTTTTCCTGTATGTTTGCTGGACAATATGCAGTACCACTATCACGCCAGATCAGTTGTCGTCGACAATCACACGATAGACTGTATCTACTCTCATCTGAGAAGAGGACAGCAGACCAGTCGTTATCAGTCCAATTGCGATGTTGATGGCACCATTGCAAACGGGCGGTACGGTGACGTCTGGACAATGTGATGCACACAACAGGACGGCGGGCGTATAGTCCTCCTTCATGCAAACGTCTGGCGACAGTTTTTCGGGAGATCCGCTTGCCAGTAGCAGCCATAAACTGATTTGCTACCTCACTAGCTGTGCTGCGCCGGTGTCTTTTTGTTGATAGGACTATGCACCGATCTTCTGCAGGTGTTGCACTGCGAACACGACCTCCCCCGTGACGTTTGCTACACTCTCCATTTGTTTGAAATGATTTCTGATTTCCAAAGCCTTGAAACAACACTGTGGCTGACGTTGAACTCCCTGGCAACATCTGTTATTTTTCGCCCTTCTTCAGTCTTGCCAATAATACGGCCACACGTAAAATCATCTAGGTGATGTCGGGAAGACATACTGAAACTTGCAAGTTCGTCAATTGATTCTTTCCCTTTCAACTTTGCGTTTGAACAACAAAGGTCAATATGCGTCAAATCCTTTATATCTCTTAGCAGCGCTATGACGTCACGAACAAATTCGGCAATCCAAAATTTGCATACGCACAACACGTCTTACTGTATCATGCACTTATGCTAATTTCCACATTTTCCTGCCTTCCATTTTATGGTTGCTATCGTTGCTATTGTCATCCATCCTTAGCAATTGTCCAGTAAGACGTGTTGTGCGTATGCAAATTTTGGATTGCCGAACTTGTTCGTGACGTCATAGCGCTGATAAGAGATATAACGGATTTGACGCGTATTGACCATTGTTGTTCAAACGCAAAGTTGAAAGGGAAAGAATCAATTGACGAACTTGCAAGTTTCAGTATGACTTCCCGACATCACCTAGATGATTTTACGCGTGGCCGTATTATTGGAAAGACTGAAGAAGGGCGAAAAATAACAGATGTTGCCAGGGAGTTCGACGTCAGCCACAGTGTTGTTTCAAGGCTTTGGAAATTAGAAATCATTTCAAACAAATGGAGAGTGTAGCAAACGTCACGGGCGAGGTCGTGTTCGCCGTGCAACATCTGCAGAAGATCGGTACATAGTGCTATCAACAAAAAGACACCGGCGCAGCACAGCTAGTGAGGTAGCAAATCAGTTTATGGCTGCTACTGGCAAGCGGATCTCCCGAAAAACTGTCGCAAGACGTTTGCATGAAGAAGGACTATACGCCCGCCGTCCTGTTGTGTGCATCACATTGTCCAGACGTCACCGTACCGCCCGTTTGCAATGGTGCCATCAACATCGCAATTGGACTGATAACGACTGGTCTGCTGTCCTCTTCTCAGATGAGAGTAGATACAGTCTATCGTGTGATTGTCGACGACAACTGATCTGGCGTGATAGTGGTACTGCATATTGTCCAGCAAACATACAGGAAAAGGACCGATATCCGACATGTAGTGTCATGGTATGGGCTGGCATCACGATCAATGGCCGTACGTCCCTCTGTGTGCTTCCAACTGGGACTATGACTGGCCAACGATACATTAATGATGTTCTGCTACCTTATGTTCCATGGTGCTGTCGGTGATAGATTCATTTTCATGGACGACAACGCAACATGTCATCGAACAGTCGCTGTCCAGGAGTGTCTTGAGAGCGAGGATATTCAACGCCTCGTATGGCCAGCACGTTCTCCAGATCTGAATCCCATTGAAAATGTGTGGGATGCTTTGGGGAGGAGTCTTGCTGGTCGCCAATGCCCTCCAATAAACAAGGACACCCTCATCCGTGCACTGACAGAGGAATGGGATAAATTACCCCAACAGCTGCTTGATAATGCTGTGCAAAGCATGACACGACATGTGGAATCTTGCATCGCCCTCCATGGTGGCCATATCCCGTATTGACATCTTACGCCGGAACGCTTGCGGATGGTAATTGCATTTTTTTCACGTTTACGTATTCTGCACAAAATGGCCTGTTTGTCCCTTGAACACGTTCCAAAGCCTTCTGGATTTCAGAACACAATAAATTGTCTTTCTTGTAATGTCCTGGCATTCTGACATTACTTTATTTCACTTGGCATCCAACCACACTTACTTTTTTATGCGCTATATAGCTGTTTATGATCCGTCCTTAGCAATTTTCCAGCAGTGTATATATATACTTTCTAAATTTCAGACTTGATATCAAGGGACAGGAAAAGACCCAGAAGACCACAAGGGAGATGAGTGGATGAAATTCGTAAACATTCAGGGGTTAACATGGAGGGGACAAGCTCAAGACAGACAGTCATGGAAAAAATTTAAGGAGACCTTCGTCCAGCAGTGGACTGATAATGGTTAACAGTGATGATGATATGCTTTCTAAGTCACTAAAAATATTGCGTTATACATCACTTCGTCATCTCGCTACGGATCGGTCATTAACAATACACACTTCCTGAAAACGGACTGCTGGTCCTGTGGCCGAGTTGTCAGAAGTGCTAGTTATAGACTAGTTGTTAGCACTGGGCCCTGGTTAGACTCCCAGATAAGGCATGAGTGGGGGTGTTTGTCTGTTTCCGCTGGCTTTCTCGTCTCCCTGGAACCAGTAGCCTCCAATTAGGAGCGTTCAAGTAACCTGCAGCTCCAACAAGTAACACCCCCTGGGTCGAACAAACAAAACAGCACTAAACTTGCGTTATAAGTCATTTACGTACCTCCGAATTCAATGGTGATATTCATTTTTCTGTAAAACTCCGCAGTTGCTCACTAGAGGGCTCCGTTGAGTCTCCCGTCGCTCGCCGGGTGCTACGCCAGTCGAGAGTGCGCAGGTGCTTGTATCACATGCCTTCTTTGTCTATGTGCGTAGTGAGACGACAAAATGGTTCGACGATTATTAATCAATCCACTTAATGTATTGGGGTTGGTTGAGCTGAAAGTACGACGTAAGGTGCGCCATGAAGATGGTAGTGGTCTGGAAGATGAGTCGTTCGCATGTTTTCTTGCGTCCGTGATTATGAACAAATATGAAAACCTGTTAGACAGTGATAGTGTCGTAAAGTTAGATCGCAGTTACGTTAATGGTGATGAAGGTAATGATGAGCTAGCCATTAAAAGTAGTGATTACGCTTCAAGGCCGAACAGAGAAGATGGAAGAAGACACAGTGAATATGAACTTTCACCTGTAAAAAAGGTCAAAGTGTCAAGTGTAGTAAACAATGTTCGATGATAAAACATTAGACAATATTTTTGACGATTATTATGTCCGAGGGTTTAGCACATATGAGAAGCTAATGAAGAAATACCCCAAACTAAAGAAGAAAAGTAATATTAACATCGTGTTGGACTATGTAGCGAAGAAAAGCTGAAGATGTAACCGTTTTTAAAGGAAATCGCACACTACAAGTAAGTGCCGTTAAACAACATACGATAGCCAAATTTGACGAGGCAAGAGAACTGGGATATAGCGTTCATTACTGGCATTTATAACATTGGGCAATTGAAGCAGCCAGAAATATCGGGCTTGTGAATTTAAAAGCTACCGTACATTTCATTGATAATTTGAAAAGAGACTTTGGAATAACGTCTCGCCACGTAACTATGCTCCAAGCAAAGAACGATACCCACGACGACAAAGAAGTAATCAAACGAGCAAACGCATTCTTTACTGAAGTTAATGAACATATTGAAACGGAAAATATTCAAATGAGGTGTATCTGGAACTGTGATCAGAGCCAGTTTAACTACGAGATGTCATGCGAAATAACATTGTCCAAAAAGGGAGAGAAATATACCAAAGCGAATATGTAATCACTTCATAGCAGGACACACAGCTACACGATAGACGTTGCAATGTCCATGGATGGTCGCTTAGCAAACAAACTTTATACACTGACGGAAAAAAATCCCAACACCACGAAAAAATAGTTGTAGAGGAATGAAATGGCGGCAATACATTTGTATAGGTAACATATTTAATCGATTAAGGTTTCAAGATCACAGCTTATTGTAAGCGCGAGAAGAGCCATTTTAAATGTGAAATGCTGGTACATTAATAACCGGTGTAACCGCCAGAATGTTGAATGCAAGCACGCAAACGTTCATGCATTGTGTCGTACAGGTGCTGGATGTCAGTTTGTGGGATGGAGTTTCATGCCTGTTGCACTTGGTCGGTCAATACAGGGACGGTTAATGCTAGTTGGGGGTGACGCTAGAGTTGTCGTCCAATGATGTCCCATACGTGCTCGATTGGCGAAAGATCTGGTGATCTAGCAGGCCACGGCAACATGTCGACACTCTGTAGAGCATGTTGGGTTACAACAGCGGTATGCGGGCGAGCGTTATCCTGTTGGAAAACACCCCTGGAATTCTGTTCATGAATGGCAGCACAACAGGTTGAATCACCAGACCGACGTACAACTGTGCCGTCAGGGTGCGTGGGATAACCACGAGAGTGCTCCTGCTGTCATAGGAAATTGCTCCCCAGACCATAACTCCAGGTGTAGGTCCAGTGTGTCTCGGCCGCAGACAGGTTGGTTGCAGGCGCTCACCTGGCCTCCTTCTAACCAACACACGGCCATCACTGGCACCCAGGCAGAACCGGCTTTCATCAGAAAACACAACAGATCTCCACTCCGTCCTCCAATGAGCTCTAGCTTGACACCACTGACGTCGCAAACGGCAGTGGTTTGGAGTAAGTGGAATGCACGCTACAGGGCGTCTGGCTCGAAGCTGTCCTTCAAGTAACCGATTTGTAACAGTTCGTTGTGTCACTGTGGTGGCAACGGCAGCTCGAATTGCTGCCGCAGACGCGGTACGATGCGCCACGGCCATACGCCGTACACGGCGGTCTTCCCTCTTAGTAGTGCCACGTGGCCGGCCGGAACCCGGTCTTCTTGAGACAGTACCTTCCCTTGACCACCGCCGCCAACAATCATGCACAGTGGCTACATTCCTGCCAAGTCGTTCCGCAATATTGCGGAAAGAAAATCCACCTTCTCGTAGCTCTATTACACGACCTCGTTCAAACTCCGTGAGCTGTTGATAATGGCTTCTTCGTCTTCTTAAAGGCATTCTTGACTAACATCAACACCCTACGTCGAATCTCAACGATAACTAACGCTCACGAACGTTACAGCGCGTATTTACAGCACACCTGCTTTGCATGTTCCGAGGGGCTCTACTAGCGCCACACGTATGCGCCGAGCGCGAAATTTGCATATGACGTCATCTTACAGATGTACTCTCACTGCCTACCAACTGTCGTTCATCTAACACAACCCCTTGTTGGTGTTGGGATATTTTTTTTTCCGTCAGTGTATATGCTTCCAAGAACGAACTGGAACATTTGGACCTCGTGTGGCAAGAGAAATCGAACAAAAGTGTCCATCGAACGTTTTCATGGAAGTCAGTGTGAGCGGAAAGATGACGAAAGTCATTTGCAGACCTTTTTTGCGTCAGTTTTGAATATACATCTGTCTGAAAAGTCACTCGTACTTTGTGGTTCCTGGTCTGGACACAAGGATGAACGAATACTTCACGAGGCCTCCGGGGGAAACAAGTTCATTTAAAAATCATTCCACCAAAAACTACGAAATATGTTCAACTCCTCGATGTTTATTTTTTCAGATAATATAAAATTTACGCAGAGAGGATTACAGACTACATAAAACTACGATCCAACATGCCGCAGCCAAAATTACATGACAGAATATTCCTTCTTTTTTTTTTTTTTTTTTGATTGGAGGTTTAACGACCACCGTGAGCAACTCAATGGGCTATAAGCAGTCGCCCGTCCCTAATTTAGGGTCACTGGTTCCAGGGAAGGGAGAGAGCCAGTGCCGTAAGACAAACACAACATCCATGCCTCACCGGGATTCGAACCCGGACCCCTTACGGACGAATGATCAGAGGCCAGCGCCTTAGACCACTGCGCCACCGGGGCGGCGAATATTCCTTCTGAAGATGTATTCTGTGATCTACAGTCAACTGTCTGCGAAGATCTATAGACCGATGCTTCGTTACGCATTACAGAAAGCTGGCTACCATTGTGGTGAACCTGTGCAGAATTTCAAAAGTGTCATCGACGTGGCTTTCAACACTAACGTTCCTCTTGCGTGCGCATTCTGTGGGTGTACCGATGTTGCATTTATTAATTGTGCATTTTGCGGCAATGGTTATTGCTTTGATCATTTTGTAGACAGCCCTCACATGCATTAATCTTTTGACACTTGCACACCCTGACCCTTCATTATGAAGTTACGGACGTCAACAGTCCTATGTACGTGATAATTATTTTTGTGCAGATCTGCTCTTTACGCTTCGTTGTGGCACCTGTCTTCAGAGACCTCTACTGGCCAACTGCGGAGTTTTACAGAAAAACGAATATCACTATTGAATTCAGAGGTACGCAAATTACTTATAACGGAAGTTTGGTGCGATTTTGTTAGTTCGACCCCGGGGGTGTTCCTTGTAAGAGTTACTCATGATGGTTGGTACACGGACACCCCGGAGAAAAAAGAAGTACGGGATGATCCGCATCTTTATATTAAAGTTCTGACTAACATCCTTACAGAAAACAACTGAATTCGTAAACCTAAATTTTATTTTTAGCAGCGGGTGTTTGTCAACATTTGAACGCGGATGTCTGTTGTATTCATTTATTGTTTGTGCGGAAATCTGGGTTTAATTCATTTGTAGTTGGGTTTTGTCAGAGCAGCAGGGTATGCGATTGGTCCGAACTGTCCCACACTCCAGTGACGTCAGCTCTGCGACCACGAGACATCTATTGTTGTTTCTCCCCTGTTGCACGCGTAATGGTCCGTGACAGCGCGAGGCATGCTGGGAAAGTGAGAAACCAAACACAATGGCAAATGGCGTCGCAAACGCTACTAGGGGTCCGCGGGGACACTTGATTGAATTGGTCATGGACCTCTAGATGCCTTGTGTCAATTCAGGATTTCCCCCTCGTCAGATTAAAGAGCACATCACTTGGCATTCAGGCTTGGAGCAGGAGAAGATGAAGTCAACTTCCATCTCCAATATTGGATGACTCTCAAAAACAAGGAAAACAAAAATAAATCGGCTAATAGAAGAGCTACAAATGGGAAAAATCCTTTAAAATGTTCTATTCTAAGTTAAATTTGTTCTCTGCCCACCACCCCATTTTCTTTTTTTTTACAATATGAATAGACATTTATGAGTTTTTAATACATACAACGAACTTTTTTTTTTTTTTTGATTGGAGGTTTAACGACCACCGTGAGCAACTCAATGGGCTATAAGCAGTCGCCCGTCCCTAATTTAGGGTCGCTGGTTCCAGGGAAGGAAGAGAGCCAGTGCCGTAAGACAAAATACAACATCAATGCCTCACCGGGATTCGAACCCGGACTTCAGAGGAATGATCAGAGGCCATCGCTTAGACCACTGCGCCACCGGGGCGGCATACTACGAACTGAGCAAATTATTCCTGGAGGAAATGTAATAAAAAAGAAGTACCGTTGAAAAGCATTTTAATAAAGTTTAATCATGGTATATATAAAGTTCAGTCTTTGGTAACACACACACAGAGGCGTAACTAGGGCGGCTGCCCCGGGCGCAGATCAAGAGAGGGCGCAAAAATAACTGCGTATAATCTGATTAAAATCGAAACAGATATTTGCACTAGTTTCTGATGCAAAATTTACCTATACTTTCTTTCGCCAGTTGTGGTAGCTTGGCGGCTAAAAAATCGCATTTCATCCTCAAAATGTGCAAGAGATGTAAGTTGCTCACAATCAGAAATGACGGCGCGGTTGTTCGCACGTTACAAGATGAGGATATCGTTCATATTTTTTACGCTTTTCAACCGTAGGTTGAAGAAGCGTGTATGCACCAGCTTTGTCCGTCCGTCTGTCTATCTGTTTGTCTGTCCGCACGATAACTCGCGTAAAAATGGTTCGATTTCGATGAAATTTTAGTATGTGGTAGGGGACAACCTGGGAGCGAACCGTATTGAAAATGGACGAAATGAGGTCAAAGGTCAGGACATAAGAGCGGGATCCATTCCATCGCCTTATGCGTCATAATTTACGTAAAAATGCTTCGATTGCGATAAAACTTTATCATATTGTTCGGGAGGTACACTGCACCGGTTCTGTAGAATATCACCGAAATGGGGCCAAAGGTCAGGGCACAGGAGCGAGATTTATTCCACAGTCATTATCCTCATAACTTGACTAAAAATGCTTCTATTGCGACAAAACTTTAGTATGTTGTTCCGGTGGTATACTGAACCAATTCTGTTTAATATCATTGAAATGGGGTCAAAGGTCAGGGCACAGGATTGAGATCTCTTCTACAGCCATTATCCTCATAACTTTTTTTTTTTTTTGATTGGAGGTTTAACGACCACCGTGAGCAACTCAATGGGCTATAAGCAGTCGCCCGTCCCTAATTTAGGGTCACTGGTTCCAGGGAAGGGAGAGAGCCAGTGCCGTAAGACAAACACAACATCCATGCCTCACCGGGATTCGAACCCGGACCCCTTACGGACGAATGATCAGAGGCCAGCGCCTTAGACCACTGCGCCACCGGGGCGGCCCTCATAACTTGAGCAACGATCTCTGGTATGTTGGAAAGCGTATCATAATCAATGCATTGCATGATTTTACTGACTTGTTGAAGATTCTCTGTGGGCAATTCGATCATTACTGCTACTGCTGCAAGCTGCATTCGGTTCGTTTAATATGGAACCTACTGTCGGAACTCCGGAGGAGTTGAGAATCTCACCTCTCTCTTCACATTTTGTATTTTGCACCCCTAAATGGAGTTCCGCGTCCAGTTTAGCTTCACCACTCAGAACATCCTTGATGTAAGTAAGGGTAAGAGAAATGCACGAAACCCTTCTGCTGAGTACTGTCCCCATTTCCTAATTTTTTTCCGACGAAATTAATGAGGGTAAAATGCCTTTCCCGTTTGGGATAAGAAATGACACTTAGTTCTATAATACCCTATTTGCAGTATCATACCCGCCAGAAATATTTTAAAATTAGGTTCTTAAAATACAATTAAAATGGCAATAACTTAGCAAAGATCTTCTGGTCCACCGAGAAACTAGCCGCTTTTTAAAATCTATTGCACAGCCTTTAGTTATTAATAGTTATCAATTAACTACAAGAGAATATGTTGTGCTGGAACAACAAATCTAATCTGCGGCAGTTCAACTAATTTATTTACAAGAATTAAAGGTTCTGCGGGCAACGTGTTGGAACAAGATACTAGAAGACACCTTTAGATATCTTGTAGTATCGATCTGCTGGCAACGTGTTGGAACCAGATACCAGAAGACACCTTTAGATATCTTGTAGTATCGATCTCCTGGCAACGTGTTGGAACCAAATACCAGAAGACACCATTAGATATCTTGTAGTATTAATGCCTCACCGGATAAGGGCTGTTTTGGCCGCATGTGCGGGACCAACATCATATTGGGCAGGTGGTCATAATGTTTTGGCTCATCAGTATATTTGTGTTATGTATCTGTACTTTGATTCGGTTCCTTTGCACTTTGAGAGAATCGCAACTCGGAATTAAGAATGAGCTATTCCTCCTGGCATTCGATATTGGGGACAGTTAATGCATAAAAATTGGAGAAAAAAGTAATAGAATGGTGCCAAAAAGACTTAACAAGAAAGAAAATAATTAGAGTCTAAAGGCGGACCCACCTAAAATCTTTGCCTTCTATTTCCAACGGGCAAACTTCTGTAGCCATTTTCTTCACAATTAATGCGTTCCTAAAAATCAGAATTTGAACATCGAAAAAAATAACACGGGCGTGCAAAAATTAAGGACGAGACGGTTTTTCAAATGTAACGTCGTGCAGAAGTGCTCCACATCGACTCAAATCATACCATAAGATTCCCAAGATGTAAGAATATGGGACAAGTGAGCAAAACCGTCCAAACAAGGAATCCAAAGAATATAAAGGCACTTTATTGAAAAGGTAGCTTTGAGCACAACTGGACAGAAGACAGAAACGTCCATGTGACAAGCGGCTGCCAAGAAAAATCTAGTCTTTAGTAGGGGATATGATCACCCCTGACTGCGTTGCAGGATTTACAACACCTGTTCATGCTGAGGACGAGGTTGTCAAGGTGCTGTTGAGGCATCGCTGCCAATTCCTCTTGTAGCGCCAATCGCAGCTGCGGAATCGCTGCTGGCGGCTGGTGACGTGCTGCTAAGCGTCTCCCGAGAAGGTCCCACACGTGTTCGATTGGAGTTAGGTCCGGGGACCTTGCGGGCCAATCCATGCGTTGAATATCTTCACTCTCCAACAGCTCTGCGACAGCCACTGTACGATGAGGTGTAGCGTTGTCGTCCATGAAGAGGAACTCAGGACCCACAGCACCTCTAAACAGACGCACGTGAGGCAGGAGGACCTCGATACAATAGCGGGCACCAGTGACTGAACCTCCTTGGAAGATGTGGAGGTCAGTACGGCTACCAAGCATGATACCGCCCTAAACGAGAACTTCGACACCTCCAAACCGATCCCTTTCGATGATGCTGGAGGTGTGATTGCGTGTTCCCTGCTCTCTCCAGATATGTATACGCCCAGAATCGTTCGTCAGACTAAATCGGCTCTCATCCGTAAAGAGAACTCGACCCCATTGCTGATGTGTCCAGTTCTTGTGTATGATACTCGAACGTAAATCCTATCGAACATTTGTGGTTTGAGTTGGAGAAACGGGTACATGCAGCATCATCCGAACTACGTAATTTACAGGAATCGTGGGATGTTTTGTTGCCGTCATGGTACCAAATATCACCACCCAGAACAAGGAACCTCCAAGCAACTGACGATATGTTTTGGGACTCAAATGACTAATCTTCAAGTTTTCTGAGGCATGCCTACTTGCGTGATTAATTGGGCATCCACACTGAGAACAAAAGTTTGTTTGAAACAACAAAATAATTTTGTTGAGCTGTTTAGTCGATTTATTTTGTTGCTTTAGCCAAACTCCATCGGAATTGTTTTGTTGGTAACACAAAATTATTTCGTTGGCTATATTTTGTTAATTCAACTATATGGAGGTGGCATCGACCTTACGCCAAAGCTCACGTGATTACTAGCTACTCCATACGGGCACTACCAGACTACCACTGACCAGAAGAATCTCGTTTTGGGCTTTAGATTTCGTTTTTAGTTACGGCTGACTGCGAATGTTTATTTGCGATCGGTTCCTAATCGCAAATAAAATTTGCACATGAGATAATGATAAGAATTGTAATTTATGTATGGAGCTTGATTTCATGTATAGGCAGGGTGTTTCGAAATTCGTGCGGCAACCAAAGATTGCATGGTGCTAAGTACCCTGGAACATATAGAACGTCAAGAAAAATATTAAGATTTTTTTTTTTTTTTTGTCTAACCAAAAATGCCCCGGTGGCACAGTGGTCTAAGCGATGGCCTCTGATCATTCGTCCGAACGGGGTCCGGGTTCGAATCCCGGTGAAGCATGGATGTTGTGTTTGTCTTACGGCACTGGTTCTCTCCCTTCCCTGGAACCAGTGACCACAATTGGGGACGGGCGACTGCTTATAGCTCATTGAGTTGCTCACGGTGGTCGTTAAACCTCCAATCAAAAAAAAAAAAATGTCAATAATTTGTTTCATCAAAAACCTAAGGAAAACATTTAAACAGAAATCGGATTTAGAAACATGTTACACACTCACCAGAATAGTGTCAATGCATCGTTATGTCAAGTATAAATCATCCGTGAACATTCCAGAAGGTAATAAACCATCCTACAGATGCTGAATTCGCAGATAAAAATTTACTCGTAAGGACAGGTACAGCCGAATGGTTAGAGCGAAGGTCTCCGGTTCCAGTCCACTCGGTGAGCGATTTTTTCGCTGGCTCTGAAAAATTTCCTCGTTACGTAACACAGTCCAAATTCATTTAAACATCACTAGAAAATAGATACGGAGGGAGAATATTGGCGGATACCCAGGATCGAAGGGCACCTCCTAAAATTACTGCATCGACGAAGTGTTGCCATTGGAAAAAAGTTTAGGGACAAAGTGGCCCAGTTACATAACTCTGAATTTTATTGGAGCAAGAAATTACTGTGTCACGATAACAATATGTTTGGTTGCAGCAACAAATCGTTTTATCACGATAACAATACATATTGTTGTATCAAACAAATTCCCAAAAATCGACTTGGGCAATTTTGTTAAATGAGCAAAACGTTTTGTCATGATAACAATAAATTTTGTAGAATCAACAATAATTTTCAGCAAAATACTTTTGTAAATTCAACAAACATTTTTGTTGACTACATATCGACAAAAATTTTCGATTGATTCAACAATTTTTTTGCTGAATTAACAAAACGTTTTTCTCAGTGCATCTGCCCGTAATATCTATTTGACTAATAAGTACCCCCTTTATGGCGACTGTATTCTCTGGCAGAGATGGCGTCTTTGAACTAGTTCCAAGAACATGAAGAGGAATTTCATTTATTGTCATGGCCGCCAGATTCGTCGGGTTGTGAGTTAGAGTTGGAGAAACGGGTACAAGCAGCATCACCCGAACCACGTAATTTACAGGAACCGTGGGATGTTTTGTTGCCGTCATGGTACCAAATATCAAGAGACACCTATCAACATCTCGAAGAATCTGTGCCTCATCGAGGACCTACATCTCACTAGGCAGTTGGTTTTAATGTTTTGGCTGATTGGTGTATATAGAACTGTATACAAACATATGGAATGCATTTATGTACCCAATCGATGTTGTGTAGCGATCAACGGCTTTAAACCGTCTAGTGAAAAATATTTTATTATTTTTTATGGGCCAAGGCATAAAGCAATAGAAATTCTTCTTCTTCTTCTTATTATTATTATCTTCTTTGTTCGAAATATACGAAACACAGCCTATAACAATTAAACATAAACAAAAAAATTACCATTGATTTGTGTTGTTGAGCTGATACGAGTTTCCACCGGAGACCTATACACTGAAGAGCAATTGAAATAGAGACAGCTGGAGTTATGCAAATGTGGCGCTGTGGGCGGCTTTGTAAACGGAAACGACATCACGTATGCAGCGATCCGACAATATAAGGAGTGATACGACGGGAATCAGTAAGAGTCGGACGCAATATGGGTAAGACGAAGGATCTAAGCGCATTTGATCGTGCGCAAATTGTCGGGGCCCGACGAATGGGTCACTCTATCTCGGAAGTTGTGCAGGCACTGGGATTTTCACGAGCCACTGTGTCACGGGTGCATCGTGTGTACATCGAATCCGGTAAAACCATCCCTGCAAGGGCCAACTGCTGTGGACAACAGCGTGTGGATAAGCGGGGTCATTGTGGGCTAGCTCGCATTGTAACAGCAGATAGACGGGCCACAGTGCAAGAAATCACTCAGCAATTTAACGCTGGTGCACAAAAACGTGTAAGCAGCCACACCATCCAGAACCATCTCCTTGCTATGGGGTACAGAAGCCATCGTCCCACGAGGGTCCCGCTGCTGACTGCACATCACAGGGTGCAAAGATTAGAATGGGCACAGGGACATCGCCACTGGACCCTAGGCATGTGGAGAAATGTTGCCCGGACTGATGAGTTGAGATTCACATTGGTACGCGGATGGCAGGATACGAGTACGGCGCAAACCACATGAAGCGATGGATCCTTCTTGCCAGCAGGGTACTCTGCAAGCTGGTGGGGGTGGTATTCTCGTCTGGGGACTGTTTACGTGAACTGAAATGGGACCCTTAGTACGTGTGACATCGTCCCTCACAGGTCAACGTTACCGGGATATCCTGGACGACCATTTGCTCCCGTTTGTGCGTCTTTAACATCCCACTGGGGACCTCATCCTGCAACAAGAAAATGCACCGTGCCATCGCTCCCGAATTCTATCCGAATGGTTGGATGAACACTCCACCGACGTGACCTCGCTTCCTTGGCCAGCTAAGTCACCTGACCTCAATTCCATCGAGCACATCTGGGATGCCATCGAGAGAGATGTTCGAGGCTCTGACCCCAATCCATCAAATATTCGTGAACTGTGGGAGCTTGTTCAGGGGTCGTGGATCCAACGCTTCCGGTGTCTTGTCGAGTCCATGCCGAGACGAATCGCCGCCGTCATCAGGGCGAAAGGTGGTGCTACACATTACTAGACTGGTATCTCTAATTCAATTGCTCTTCAGTGTAGATACCAGTCCAGAATCGGCGTAAATATATATAATGTCTCAAGTAAAGTGGTCTTCTGCAGTTCTCTAGGTGGGACATCAGAAAGCTGCATTTTTTCGAAATGATTCATAAATGTTTTTGACATTGTTCCAAGAGCCCCGATGACAATGGGGACTACCGTTGTGTGTTTAGTCCATAATCGGGTAACTTCTATGGCCAGGTCTCTATATTTATTCATTTTTTCCAGTTCTTTTTCATCTACTCTGGCATCTCCAGGAATCGCTATATCAATTATCCAGACTTTCCGATTTTCTGACTGTTATGTCTGGTGTATTACGTTCTACTTGCCGATCGGTTTGAATTCGAAAATCCCACAAGATCTTCACTTGATCGTTTCCTACGACTTTCTTAGCCATTTCCCACGACTTTCTGGATTTTAGCCTTTATAACGTTTGCTTGCAATGCCTGTTCTTGTGCAGCAAATATTATTATTATTATTATTATTATTAGTTTTATTATTATTTTTATAGATGATTCCACCTCTTCCTTCCGGGACTGGTACGACGTACCACGTCTGGGAAGTGGTATTTCTTTCTCTTAGTTGCCCAGGAACTTCCTTACTATCTTACAAGAGTTCAAAATAGCTGCCTTCTGTAGTTACATGTAGGTACTAGGTTGAAGGTCTAGTTTCTATATAGCGCTGTGAATGGTCTTAGGTACAACTCCTGTGGATGATATTACTATGGGGACCGTGGTGACGTTCTCCATATGCTACATTTCCTTGACTTCGTATCGTAAGTCGTTATACTTTGACAGCTTCTCTTCGTGTGTCTTCTGGATGTTGGGCACGGTTATGTCAATGAGGTATGTTGTCTTCTTCTCCTTGTCGACCAGGACGATGCCGGGCCGATTGTGGGGGATGGTCTTATCTGTTTTGATCGATCTGTACATCTTATGGGTGTTGCTCTCTAGAAGCGTTGTTGGTTCATACAGCAGGGGACAGGCTCAGTTGTGATTATTTGGTTTGTGCTTTCTTGCCAATTTCTGATGGAGGATCTTGGCGACTTGATTGTGCCTGTTCGTGTATTCTGTCTGTGTGAGAACAAACACAATACACGAACAGAGTACATGATCATATCCTCCTGCCGTGATATGTTGGATGGTCTCTGGCGCTTGATGGCACTGCCGACATGTGTCGCTTTCCACTCACGTGTCCTTCAGGATATGTTTCCGATAGTTTCTGGTGTTTACAACTTGATCTTGTATAGCCATCAGGAACCCTTTTGTCTCGGAAAAGGTCATCCGGGAAAAGTTATTATTATTATTATTATTATTATTATTATCGACAAGTGAATTCAAAAATATGACAATTACTTGAAAAATTGAGAACATCATGTTCAGAATAATGCCAAAAGGAAGAAAAATACCTTTAAATAGTTTTTTTTTCAATTTTCTTCATAATTTACTAGTTGAATATTACTGCTATGCTCTTCATAGCTAGTGGTAGTTGTTACTACATTTTCTTTTGTCATTTTTATTAATCTTGTGCTTTGTTGATTGGATTTTACAGTGTTTTCATTTTCAGTTGCTGGTTGTGTTGAAGCCGTGTGGATTTTATTATCCTTAAACCTTTAGAGATCACATTGCTTGCATTGTTATGTAAAATTCAATCCTCAAGGTTGGAACTGTTAATACTGGATATTAACTGTCCTTCACTGAATTCTAATACCAAGTGCATTGTTGGTAGGTCTCTATATTGTGCTTATAACTTCATCTGACTGCACCAAACGAAATTTGCATTCAACACACCGTTCTCTTTTCACGCCTACAACTTTTAAAAATATCATTTGATACTGTTTTGTGAACAAGTAATTATTTTTTGTTACATTACAGGCTTTGGTTACTTTCGTTACTAAGCAACGACGCAATAAAGCTGTTATAGGTAATAGCATTCCAGACACTTTGTTGATGATGTCTATCAAGTTTGATAGATTATCGATAAGTGGATCCCTTGACAAGAAATGACACCAGAGTCCATTCTTCAATAAGAAGCCCACAATGTTTTTCTTTCCCGAATGAATAACTCGCATTTTGCCGACATACTGACTTTTTTTGTCCAATAAACTTAAAGCATATGTTTTCTCACCGCAGGATGAAAAACTAAATTGAGCCAAACATTTTTTTGTGTAGAACTAAATTAATATTGATATCACTTAGTAGCGTTCGTAATTATTTTCTTAAAATACAGTCGAAACACGTTATAACCAAATTCAAGAGGGGGGGGGAGAGAAAAATTCGTAATAGCGTATTTTCGTTAAAACGTTTTTACGAAATTTTCATTAAAAAGTTGTTACGTACTACAGAAACTTTCATTACCTGTAAGATTGCATCGCTGTAATTGCGAAATAGTACCCATAGAAACAAATAAAGGTAATTTATTTGCAATAGAAAGTTTTTGCTAAAGTAGTAATGAAATATGCACTATATTGACGAAAGTTACCGAACACCCCTTTAAAAGCAACTGAACGGATTCGCCGCGTTGTTAAGATGCGCGGTACAGCTGCAAACGATATAAAAATAAGCCTGCAACTGATCACGATCATATCGCACTGTGTGGTTAAGTGAAAATGTGGCGGTAGGAGAGAACTGACTTTGAGAAAGGAAAAAATGTTGGGTGTTATATTAGTGGGCTGTCCGTAAGAGAAACCGAGAGGCGTTTAAACATACCCAAGTCAACTGTTTTGGATGTACTGAATAAGTTTAAGACACATGGCTTGCCTGAAGCAGCAAAACGTACACGGCAGAACAAAGAAAATCAGTGATAGAAGACGTCGAAGCCTCAGGAGAGTCGTTGCAGCTAATAAGCGGAGTACTGCACAAAACCTCAGTGTACAGGTGAGTAACAATGCTGGAACCTCGGTTTGTACACGTACCATTGGCAGAAAACTTCATTCCATGGGTTACCGTGGTTGTGCAGCTGCTCATAAGCCTTTCATCTCCACTCGGAATGCTACTCGTCGTTTAGCATGGTGCAAAAAACATTTATCGTGGACCGTAGATCAATGGAAATGGGTCCTATGGACTGATGAATCCAGATACACGATCCATCAGTCTGATGGCCGTGTGTGGGTATAGCGGCAGCCGGGGGAACGCTATTTACCGCAGTTTACTGTTCTTACGGTCAAGTTTGGAGCTGTCAGTGTACTCGTGTGGGGGTGTTTTTCGTGGTATGGCTCGGGCCCTTTGTTTACTCTGGACAAACCTGTTAACCAGCACGTCTACATTGATATTCTGGACAATTATGCCCTACCAACCCTGTGGCAATACTATGGAACCGAGCTTTGTTGGTACCAGCAGGATAATGCACCGAAACATAAAGCAAGGACTGTTACCACGTGTTTTGACGACAATTCCGTATCGTGTGTGGACTGGCCAGAACAGAGCCCTGATCTTAACCCCATAGAGCACCTATAGGATGAATTAGAGCGCCGCATAAGAAGTTTGGAACCAAGGCCTACTACTAAGCAACAGTTAGAGGCAGCATTATGTATTGAATGGAAGCACATACCTATTGCTGTGTTCCAAAACCTTGTCGAAAGCATGTCTCGAAAGGTCAGTGCATGCATTAAGGACAAAAGTGGACCGGCACTGTACTAATGTATGCCAATAAATGCTATGTTGTGTTTCTCTTCTGGTGTTCGGTGACTTTTGTCAATATAAGCTTTAATTCATTTATATGTATGAAATTGCGTACTGTATATATTTTTGCTTATAGGTATGTACGTACTTTTCACCATTCCCCCAGGAAAATTTGTCTCTTTTATATATTAAAAAAATACTACCCTATGCTTCAAGAAATAATGTACGCACATATTGGCATTGCGTATCTTTAATTTTAAAATTGTGTAATTAAGACAATTTATTTAGTTCCATTTTGATTCAAGGCATGTTTACATACAGGAAAATATGAAACAGAGTTCAAACTTTACCTAATGGGTTTTGAAGTACGATGTACGTAAAGTCTGTTTTTGTTTTTCCATGGAGTCTTTAGTTATAATTGTATTCATAACATTTACACTGCTGGCCACCCAAAATGCAACACCAAGAAGGACACGAGATAGCAAAGCCAGATTTACTGGACACATAACAACAGATACAAAGATGAAACGATTGAGCTTACAGGCCCGTGCGACTTGCGGAACACGCAGACATCAATAGTTTGTGTGGCTCCCATGGCTGGCAATAACGGCTGCTTCACGCCGCGGCATCGAACGAAAGAGGCTTTGGATGTGGGCTTGGGGTATGTCGGTCCAGGCTGTTTCCACACGTTGCCACAGTTCATCAGGCGTAGCCGCGGGTGGTGCTTGCCGGGCCACTCGGTTGCCAATCAGCGACCAGACGTGTTCGATGGGCGACATATCGGGAGAACAGGCGGGCCACGGCAGCAGTGACACCGATGCGTGCCACGTGCGGGCGCGCATTGTCCTGTTGAAACGTGGCCGCTGGCGGGTCCTGCAGCTAAGGGAGGGCTACAGGCTCCATAACGTCGGAGATGTAGCGGTGGCTGTTGAGCGTACCAGCGATGCGTACCAGAGGGGTCCGGGTGTCATATCCAATTGCGCCCCAAACCATAACGCCAGGCGACGGACCGGTATGGCGATGCATAATGCAGGCGTCATACAGTCTCTCGCCGCGGTGCCGCCATACGCGGATCCGACAATCGTGGTGTGGCAGGCAGAAGCGGGATTCGTCGGAGAAGACAATGTCGTGCCATTCCGTCGTCCAGGTGCGGCGTTCAACGGCCCACTGACGCCGCACTCGTCGGTGGTGTAACGTCAATGGTAATCGGAGCAATGGGCGCCGTGCGACAAGTCCCCGCTCCTGCAGACGACGTCGAACGGTACGTGCTGACACAGGTTGTTGCGCAACACACCCTAATTCCTGCGCTAACGTTCGTGATGTGGCGGTGTGAGCCGTCAATGCCCGCCGCACAACATGCTGGTCCTCTCGTTCGGTGGTGTGCATCGCTCACGTCGGTCCGTCCGTCCCTCCTGCACCCACCGAATCAATACTCGCCTCATTGTGGCTGGATGTCGTCCCACACGGGCGCCGTTGTCTCGGTACGATAAACCGCTGTCGCGATAAGGAACTATTCGTCCTCTGTCGAACTCCGAAACGTGCTGGAATGACTGCCGTATTCTGCGACGAGGCATCAGAAAGCTTCCAACGCACAGGTCCGGCAGTACAACACACTTCCACCACTTACACCCCGCCTTCTGTGCACCCTTCTTATAGTGCTTCTCGGTGGCGTGCCGGGCGCACATGATTTGTATATGCCCTGCAATGCTAATCGTTTGCATGTCCTCTTGCGGGGGATGCATGCTGCGAATTTCAGGCCAATCGGATGCTTCCTTCTTGGTGTTGCATTTTGGGTGGTCGGCAGTGTAGATAGTTGCTAATTTCTTGAGTATGAAGTCCTCGGTTCTGTAAATAGTATCCAACTTTCTCTAAACATTCAATTGCATTTACTGGAGAATCAGAATAACAGTTCAGATTTTCCATCTCATCTGAATCTTCATTTTCTTCCGACAAAGGTTTTTGGCGAAATGTGTAGTCAGTTTTGTTCTTTTGTTGACGTTCCACGGCAGCTAATTCGTTTAGAATTGTAAAGAGAGCGAGAAATTCGCTACGAATTAAGTTTGGCTTGAGCATTTTCCCCAAGAATTTTACTTTGTAAGGTGTTTTTCGTTGCAAAGTATTTCGTCATAACGTTCTTATGTACATACAGTAAACCAGACGAGTTCACGATTTTTTTCGTTGTAACGTGCTTTATGTTATATCGTACTTCGTTATTAAAAAGAGGTTAGGAGAAAGTGAACCATTTCTCAAGTGGTCCACCAGAAAAATTCCCAGTGTTCCGGTAAGCCAATTTCGCCCCTGGCTGTGGAGAAGACGTTCTGTGTGCTTGAATTAAGCAAAACGAATCTTGTCACTGTTGTGAAACGGCGTTTAAAGCACGTTTCAAGAAATCACCGCCGAATAGACAATCCATCTAAGACTGGCACAAGAAATTTGAAACGACAGGATATTTGTGTAAAGATAAAAGCATAGGTAGACCACGTTGGTACCCTGGACGCAGACATTGAACATCTGACCAAGGGTGCAGACATTGAACATCTGTAAGCTTCTGTAACAAACTTCATGGGTTTCCCTACAAAACGGAACAAAGTGAGTGTCAATATCTTATATACACGGTCGAGTCACACTATTGTGACCACCAGCTAATATCCAGAGTAACCGCCGTGTGCAGCGCAAATAGCAGCTAGACGGGCTGGGAGTGACACAATAAGGTGCCGGAAGGTGTTCACAGGTATGTGGAGCTGACTGCAGTGCATCTGACAGCTGCTGGAGGGTGTTTGGTGGAGGATCCATAGAGTGAACAACACGATCGAGGTAGTCCCACAGATTCTCAATCGGGTTTAAGTCCGGGGAATTAGGGGGCTAGGGAAGTACTTTGAAGTCTTCATCGTGCTCTTCCAACCCCTCTCGGACATTTCTAGTTGTGTGATACTTCGCATTGTCGTGCTGGAAGACCCCATCTGCCACAGGGAAGACAATCAGCATGTATGGGTGTACGTGGTCTGCAAGGATGTATTCATAACGAATTCGGTCCATATTCCCTTCCACAGGTATGAGTGGACCCAAGGAATGCCACGAAAACATTCCTCAGACCACAACGCTGTTCCCACCAGCTTGTGTTCTTCCAGCAATGGTTGAAGAGTGTTTGGTCTCTGATGTTTTCGCCTTATACGCCAACGTCCATCCGTTCGATGAAGCAGAAAACGTGACTCATCGGAGAACGCAATCCTTTGCCAATCAGCAGAGGTCTAATTCCGATACTGCCGTGCAAATATAAGCCTTTTCTGCCGATGCACCTTCGTTAGCATAGGTGCAGGGACCATCCGTCTGCATCGGAGCCCCATACGCAGCAGGGTTCGCTGAACTGTCGTTTTAGACACACTTCCGGTAGCCCCTGGTTCATTCGGTCAGTGAGTTGCTCCACTGTGGTGTGTCGATCGGCCCTCACGCACCTTCGCAGCCGACGCTCACCTCTCACATCAGTGGCACGTGTTGCTCCGCAGTTTTCACGTCGCTTATTCGCAATGGTACCATTTCTCCAATCACGATACACTTTAACCACAGCAGCACGCGAACAGTTCGCAAACTGCGCTGTTTTAGAAATACTGCCACCCTTGGCTCGAAAGCAGATAAACATCCCTTTTTGTAAATCTGATAAATCGCTCCTTTTATCCATGACAGCAACGAGTGATACGTTTTTTAGAATGCTCTCCAAGTCAGCTCACGATACGTGCCTTCTTTCATTGGCTACGCGCTGTTGACCTGAAAAGTAGGAGATGGTCACAATAATGTGACTCGACCGTGTAGTTTAGGTTTTATAAAATGTTGGAACTGTCTGTTTCACGTTTGTAATAACCCAGTACATACAGACAAGTAGGTGGGAAAGATGAACAAGTGGATCGTGTTCATGCCATTTACCAACGCAGCCGAAGAAATCCACAGCGATGACGCCAAATTCGACAATAGCCTGTTGGAGAATTTTGAGGAAGCGGTTGAAAGTGAGTCTGTAGAAACTGCAGTTATTGCAAAGTCTAAGTGACAATGACAGAACTGCAAGCCGCGATTCCTGTGCGGAAACACAGAATTTTAAAAAGGATGGTTTTAGTGAGCGTCTAATTTTTAGCGACGAATCGACATTCCAAATAAGTGGGAAAATTAACAAACATAACATTCTCATACGAGGGACTGAAAATCTTTGTGCAAGAGTGGAACATGTGCAATATTCCCCAAAGGTTAATGTGTTCTATGCTATCCGTAAGAAAGTGGATGGCGCCTTCTTTTCCCAAGAAAACCCAGTAACGGGAAGTTGTTTTCTCGATATGCCAATTATTTGGTTGATGCCTCAACTGCACGAAGACAGTGACAACTTCATTTTCCAACAGGATGGAACACCAACCCACTGGCATCGGGACGTTAGAATTACCTCGATGAAAATCTTTCACAGCGGTGGATTGGCCGAGTAAGGGGTGACAACATGTCATCACATGTTAGTCACCATAAAGTCCGGACCTAACACCCTGTTACTTTTTTACGCTTTCCAACCGTAGTTTGAAGAAGCGTATATGCTCCAGCTTTGTCCGTCTGTCCGTCTGTCTGCCTATCCGCACGATAACTCGCGTAAAAATTTTTCGATTTCGATGAAATTTTAGCATGTGGTAGGAGACCACCTGGGGACAAACCCGATTGAAAATGGACGAAATGGAATTATAAGTCACGACATAGGAGCGGGATCCATTCCACTGCCCTTATGCGTCATAACTTGCGTAAATATGGCTCGATTTCAATGAAATTTTAGTATGTAGTAGGGGACCACGTGGGAACGAACCCAATTGAAAATGGGTGAAGTGGGGCCAAATGTTAGGACATAGGAGCGGCATGCATTCCACTGCTCTTATGTGTCATAACTTGCGTAAATATGGTTCGATTTCGATGAAATTTTAGTATGTCGTAGATGGGCACCTGCGGACGAACCCTGTTGAAAATGGGTGAAGTGGGGTCAAAGGTCAGGACATAGGAGCGGGATGCATTTTATTACATCTTATTAAAGGAGCAATTCTTGTACATATGTAAATTTTATTTCGAAAACGGCTCTAAGGATTTTGATGAAAGTGGTTAACCTACCGTTTTCTGGTACTAGAAATCGATTTAGTTTGATCTCGACTTTGAAAAAATTCGTTTAGTGGGTTAAATAACCACCCCGAGTTAACACGTTTTTAATGTCATGGCGTCGTCCTATTAATGTTTCCCATTCTTAGAAATCTTATGACGTCACACTCTCGCGATCGACTTGCGATTCAGATGTTGGCGCGTGCGGTCACGCCATCTGCCTTATTACGTCACGCGTTGTTTGTGGATCCTATTAAAGTTTTTTGACGTCACACTCTCACGACCATCTGCCTCATAGCGTCACGCGCTGTGTGTGTATTACGCATTACTTTTATATAATCGAAATGGGGTCAAAGGTCGGGTCAGAGGAGCGAGATTTATTCTACAGATATTATCCTCATAACTTGAGTAATGATTTCTGGTATGTTGGAAAGCGTATCATAATCAATGCATTGCATGATTTTACTAACTCGTTTCTTATGGGGCTAGGTCAAAGACAAAATCTTGGTACCTTTCCTTCCGGTTAATCTAGCTGATCTTAAACAACGTATCAAACAGCTATTGCTAGGGTTAATGAAGTTAACGCGTATTTGGCAAGGATTCAACAACCGCGTTGATACACACGGATGAGCCATATTACATTATGACCACCTACATCTTAGAGAAATGTCCGCGCCTGGAGACCGAACGGTGGCTCACGTGAAGTTCACAGAGCAGTATATATAGAACGCGAGGACCAGCTGGCTAGTAGAGTTTTCGGAGTCAGAATGGGAAAAGCTGGCGATTTATCAGAGTTTGATGAAAGACAAGTTGTGATGACACGACAATTCGGAACTACGAACTCGGAAACGGCGCGGCTTGTGGGTTGTTCACGTTCCGCTGCAGTGAGTACGTATTGAAAGTGGTGCACAGATGGCCAAACGACAGACCGTCGTCCAGCCGTGTGTAATCCGCAGCTCATTGATGCCAGAAGGGAGCGGAGACTGTCACGCAATGTCCACAGCGACCGCAGAGCCACAGTGCGACAAATCCCCCACAGCTACAACAGTGGTGATCAGGGCAATGTATCACAGCACACAGTTCATCGAAGCCTTCTGCGCATGGGCCTGCGTAGCCGAAAACTCAGCCGGGTCTCCATGCTCACTTCACGTCATCGCCAACAACGCATGAAATGGGCCCAAGATAATCGAGGCTGGACCGTGGATGATCAGAAGAAAGTGGCCTGGTCTAACGAATCAAGATTTCTGGTGCATCACGTAGACGGCCAAGCGCGGATATGCCGATTACCAAAGGAGGCTCTGGAACCCTGGATGCACTGTTGGGCAGAAACAGGCCGCTGCGGGCGGTGTTATGCGGTAGGCGATGTTTTCCTGGGACACTTTAGGCCCCATTATCCCAAAAGCACAATCCTTGACAGCTGCCAGGTATCTGCGGACCAAGTTCACCCATTCATGGCGACTGTGTTCCTTGCTCGTGATGGCCATTACTAAGAGCATAATGCGCCATGCCACACTGCCAGAATCGTGAAGGAGATGTTCGAGGAACATGCTGGTGGCTTTTTGTTAATTGCAAATTCACTTGACATGAACCCAATCGAACATTTGTGGTTCGACTTGGAAAAGCGGGTTTGAGCTAAATCACCACCACCCTGAAATGTACGAGAACTGGAGGACCTTCTGTTGACATTGTGGTACCAGATACCTTAGGATACCTATCGCTAACTCATCGAATCGACGCCTCGCCGATTGGCCGCTGTTTTGTGGGCTAAAGGAATGGCTTATCGGAGTATGCCATGAGATTAAGAGTGCTGACATTGATCTGCAAGCTTCTGTAACAAACTTCAAGAGTTTCCCTACAAAACGGTGCAAAGTGAGTGTCAATATCTTAAATGGTTTTGGTTTTATAAAACGTTGAATCTGTCTGTGTCATTTTTAATAACCCTGTACATGTGGACAAGTAGGCAGGAAAGAAGTGATTAAATTTCTGAGGGATTACATAAATGCAGTGGGCAAGGCGACAGTATAATGCGGCCTGTGTCAGTAGGTCGTATGACAGCCATGCTGGGCCATACATTCGGGAATATGGCGCGGCATCAAGCGGGAAAGTCACCGGATGGTGTTCGGAGGTATTGTTCACCTTGAGTTTTTGACCTGTGTTCACAACCCATCGACAAGCGAGGGTGTAGTGCAGAGACGTTAAGTTATCAGCCAATGACGTCACACACGCTCTCAGTTTGTCAGTAGCGTAGCTAGTAATGTTGTAGCCGTGGTGTAGAATCATGCAGTGGGCCGCTCGTTTTCGTAGAAATGCACTCATTGTCATAAAAATCCGGGCACCAAGATAAAACCGTGCGATTAACGCGAAACTCGACGAATAGCTACGGGGAGGGAAGGCATGCAAAAGATTAAAGTTTCGTGTGACTCCACCTGCCCACTCGTCCAAGACCGGCGCTGCAATCGCAATCATTGGAGCTTATAAGGCGCCGCGCAGGGGACTCCACATTCGTGCGTAAGTGCACGGTAAGAGTCAGGTGAGATCCCTGAGTGATAGACATGCCGAGGAGCCACCATTGATGCGTAGATATGCGTACGGGCAACTGACGGAATTTGAACGAAGCGGCATCATCGGGATGAGAGAGGTAGGGTGGCCGGCGCGTTGAATTCGCCACCATTTGAGCCGGTCGGACAGTACGGTGCGCTCGTGTTGGGAATAATGGACAAGGGAAGGCATCCAAGCACGGCGGACTGGCTTTGGATGACCTAGATACACCACCAGTAGAGAGGACCGTGGGATCGTGAGAGCGGCATTCACAGATGCAGCGACGTCCTTGATCAATATCCAGAGACATGTGACGGCTGTACACGAGACTCCTGTGTCCGCCAGAACCATTTCCAGACCCCTGGCAGAGGCGAATCTGCACTCCCGACGGTTCTTACGTTATCTGCCATTAACACCTGACCATCGTCGGCGTCGATTGCGGTGTTGTAAGCAGCGAGCAACGTGGAATGCTACGGACTGGCGATGTATAGTGTTCAGCTACGAATCCCGCTTCTGTATTGGGTACAGACGACCACCGTGTCCCGAGTGTGGAGGACCGCAGTTGAGCGCTACAGTCCCAACCTCACTGTACAGCGGCACACGTCCTGAACCTCATGCGTGATGGTCTCAGAAGCCATCGCGTATGACAGCCAGACTTCCCTCGTAGTGATCCGAGGGACGTTGACAGCCGAGCGCTACGTACAAGAAATTCTGCGGCCCCGTGTGCTGCCTTTCGCGGCGTGCCTGCCCTGAGCCATTTTCCAACAAGATAACGCCCGTCCGCACACGGCTCGGGTTTACCAGGATTGTCTTCATCATGTTTCAACGCTTCCGTGGCCTACCAGATCGCCTAATCTCTCGCTCATGGAGCACGTGTGGGACCAGATGGGACGCCAGCTTTCTCCAAGTCGCAGTGTTAGTGCTTTAGAGTGTCAGTTGCAAGAAGTGTGGGCCAATTTGTCCCAGGATAGCATACGGCGTCTTTTTGACTCCATGCCGGACCGTATCACCGCATGTATCCGAGCACGATGCGGTCCAACGCGGTACTAACGCTGACCGGATTGTGTACCCTATATCCGCGGGAAATCGTCCTGCTGCTGTGATATTGTAATCACTTCTGTCCTTGGTATGTATCATCTCACTACTAAAATCTCATTTCAATCTGACGCCTCCTTCTTGGTGCTCGAATTTTTATGACAATGAGTGTACCATACATTTATGTCAGATACACTATATTATCAAAAGCATTTGGACACTGCCAAATATTTGCATACGTGCAAAAATGGTTGCGCAGGAAGGTGCGCTGTGAGTGGGGAGGTACGTATATAAAGCTGAGTTGTTCTGTCGTGTTATCAGTAACTGTGAAACAGATGTGCCGCGTTAATAGGACTATAACAAACTCTTCTTATCTGAGATGGGCGAGACTAAAAATTATGCACTTTCGATTTCAAGCTTACTCCTCTTCAAGTTCCGAATTGCGCCCTTTCAAGTTCCGAATTGCGCCCTTTCAAGTTCCGAATTGCGCCCTTTCAAGTTCCGAATTGTGCCCTTTTAAGTTTTTGTTTTGATTGGAGGTTTAACGACTACCGTGAGCAACTGAATGGGCTATAAGCAGTCGCCCGTCCCTAATTTAGGGTGGCTGGTTCCAGGGAAAGGAAAGAGCCAGTACCGTAAGGCAAACACAACATCCATGCCTCACCGAGATTCGAAGCCGGACCCATTCACCTTCACGGACGAATGATAAGAAGCCATCGCTTAGACCACTGCGCCACAAAGGCAAACTTTTCGAGTTCCAATCAAATAATATGTGGTTTTTCCTTTTCATACACCGCCGTTATTGGAAAGTATGATGATCTTTCAAAAATGACACCCGGTTTTTGACATAATTTTATTAAAAATGTAAAAACCAGGTAAATATCCAAAACAACACAGGTTGTAAATACCAAGAAAAGCGTAAACGTTATGTGAACGTCGACAGCACAACACTTCACAGAAACGCAGAAGGAAAAAGAAACCAGCGCAGAACGAATGTGTATCAAATAGTGAATGTAACAATAGGAAGAAGCTTTAGGGGTAGGGCTTGGAAAAATTCCGTTCAAGGTTAAACACTCACAGAACTTTCTGCGACAGAGCATAGATGATTAATTAGCTCTTCATCCCAACAACATGTTCCGAAAGGTCATGGAGGTTAGGCATATCAGCACTTTGTTTTCTATGCCTCCATTCACTGTTTTGGAAAATTCCCTTATACACTGAGTGGCCACTTTATTATGACCACCCCCTCAGTACTTCGTTGGGCTACCTTTTGCCTTTAATACTGCGTCGATTCTTCGTGGCATGGACTCCACGAGATGTTGATAGGTGGTTTGTGGAATCTGAGACCATGCTTGATGAATAGCACTTTCTAAGAGTGTGAGATTACAGGGTTGTGGACCCAGCTGTCTGATGGCTCGTTCAACTTCATCCCACAAACTCTCAATGGGGTTGAGATCTGAGATTGTGGGGGCCACCTAAGCAAAGTAAACTCACCAGCATGTTCCTGAAACCAATCCTGTACAATACGAGCACTATGGCAGGACGCATTATCTTGTTGAAAGTAACCACCGCCATTGGGATAAACCATCCACATGACAGGATGCACTTGATCCGTAACGATGTTTAGATATGATGTGCCAGTCAGACGTTGATCAACACGAATTAAAGGGCCCAAAGCATGCCAGGAAAACATTCTCTAAACCATAACGTTGCCTCTACCAGCTTGAAGGGTTGTAGCAATGCATTTGGGGTCCATGCTTTCGTGCTGTTTCCGCCAAATTCTCACTCGGCCATCGGCATGGTGCAACTGAAAACGTGATTCATCGGACCACATAATTTGTTTCCAATTATCGACTGTCCAATCCTTGTGCTCCTGTGCGAACTGGAGATGTTTTCTCTTGTTAACTGCAGACAGTAAAGTTGTTCGAACAGGCCTTCGGCTGCCATATCCCATCCGATGCACTGTACGGCAAACAGTGCATGCAGAGATCATTTGAGGGGATCCTTGATTAAGATGGTCTGTAATTTGCTGCACTGTTGCCCTTCTGTTGTCCGTTACCAGTCTGGACACTCTCCGTTCCGCCCGAGCAGTCACTAGTCGATGACGACCACACGTTGCACGTATAGACACAGTTTTTTGGCTGACATTCCAGTCTTTAAACACTTTAACAACAGCTGCTCTGGAATATTTCACGAATGCGGCGGTTTCGGTGATACTCGCTTTATGGCTCCGAGCTCCTACAATCATCCCAAGTTGAAAGTCCGTCAAATCGCATTTTTTACCCATCTCGTCACCCAAAAATCCCTTATACTACTGTCGCAAGCACTAAGCTTTCCCTTTTATACTAGCCTCGCCCTCTGTTGGCAACAGCGTGCAGCCATAGCTCATTTGCTTAAAACTGTCAGGTGGTCATAATAAAGTTGCCACTCAGTGTATGAGATGTTCATACCTCATAGTGTATGTTACTCTATACCCTAGTTACCTATATGGAATACTACATGAGACTAACTAAAGTCTTAAAAAAGAAAATACTGAAGGGTGTAACTTTTTTTTCAGATGCAATTTCTAGTTTTTACATCCCTTCAAACATGAATTTACGCTGCTGGAATGACCATTCTGGGAGGGCAACAGCTCTCCCTGCCCTCCAGGTAGCTACGGCCTGCGCGTGGACGAGAGCTTTCCGAGACATAGGATGTCATTTGAGTAACGTTTCCCTATGGAGCACTGCAGCTAAACTAAACATACCAAAATCGACTGTAAGAGATGTCGTAAAGAGATGGAAGCAGGATGGTACAACCATAGTAAAACAAGTTAGTAAATCATGCAATTCATTGATTAGTTATGATACGCTTTCCGACATACCGGAAATCATTGCTCAAGTTATTACTCAAGTTATGAGGATAATGGCTGTAGAACAAATCTCGCTCCTGTGTCCTGACCTTTGACTCCATTTCGATGATATTCAACAGAACAGGTAAACTATACCTCCGGAACAACATGATAAAGTTTTGTCTCAATCGAAGCATTTTCACGTAAGTTATAACGCATAAGGGCGATAGAATGGATCCCGATCCTATGCCCTGACGTTTGATCCCACTTAACCCATTTCCAATAGGGTTCGTCCCCAGGGGTCCCCTACGACATAATAAAATTTCATTGAAATAAAACTATATTTATGCAAGTTATGACGCATAAGGGCAATAGAATGGATCTCGCTCCTATGTCGTGACCTTTGACACCATTTCGTCCATTTTCAATAGGATTCGTCCCCAGGTAATCCCCTACCACATACTAAAATTTCATCGAAATCGAACCATTTTTACGCAAGTTATGACGCATAAGGGCAATGGAACGCATCCCGCTCCTATGTCCTGACCTTTGACACCCCCACTTCACCCATTTTCAATAGGGTTCGTCACCAGGTGGTCCCCTATGACATACAAAAATTTCATCGAAATTGAACCATATTTACGCAAGTTATGACGCATAAGGGCAATGGAATGGATCCCACTCCTATGTCGTGACCTTTAACCCCATTTGTCCCATTTTCTGTAGGGTTCGTGTCCAGGTGGTCCCCTACCAGTTACTAAAATTTTATCGAAATCGAATCATTTTTACGTGAGTTATCGTGCCGACAGACGGACGGACGGACGGAAAAAGCTGGAGCATATACGCTTCTTCAACCTACGGTTGGAAAGCGTAAAAAAGGTTCAGGAAGGCCGCACAAACTGACAGAAGGTGACAGAAGGGCCATTGTAAGAAATGTTAAGAAATCCCGTTCTTCCTCTGCCGTTTCTATCACTGATGAAGTAGGAAATGCTTGTAATGGCTCAGTTAGTACCATAACTATCCGCAGGGAGTTACACAGTGTGGGTTATTACGGCAGAGTAGGGGCACACAAGCCACACATCTCTACCATGAATGCGAAGCGCCGTTTGGTGTGGTGTGTCTCCCGTCGTTCTTGGACTGTGAGCAACCGGGAAGCTGTTCTTTAGAGTGATGAGTCACACTTTATACTTTCCAATCTAATGGGAATGTTTGGATTTGCGACAGCCCGGCAAGTTATGTAGTAAACATAGCAAAAATACTGTTCTTCACGTGTTTATACCAGCAATTTTAAGCAGAACTCAACAGGTTCCCGGTAATATTAACAAAAAGCAAACTACAAGCAGCAAAACCAAAAGAATTTACCCCAACTTCAAAAAGTAGGCCTACATCCATTGTTGTCCGGCTTCTTCTGCACGAGAACAAGTACTGTACCACAGCGAAAGGTAAAAATGACCAATTGAGTAAAAGTGAATTGAACGGTATGAAATGTTGTAACAATAATTCGCCTATCGATATTCCACACGCATGGGAATACCTTTTACAATCTGAAAATCAACGTATGATTAAACAGAAGTCTGATAAACTCTACTTGCTTATCTGGGTCGACCAGCGGGACGAATATGTCGGCGAGATTCCCACAGATGGCGTTATACAAGAACTGCGCAATAGGGTATAATTGTTCATAGCTTATATGCTGAAGTTCACATACTGTCTTTCATTCAAGCATGTCATACATATTACATCTGGGTTAATTGCGGGGGACTTAGCACTTGTGAACTCTTCCACTGATGAAGGCATAATATTTGCTGAAACATGTATGGATGCTAGTAGCATGAGTAGAATGTGGATAGGTTTCGTGTTTTTTTTATCATTTTTAACTTTGTCGGTTTTACTTTTCAATAGATTTTAATGTTCTCATTTCATTCGAATTTCACCCCTTTTATACTTGGTTTCATACCGTTCAATTAACTTTTTACTCAATTGGTCATTTTTACCATTCGCTGTGGTATATATCTTGTAAACCGCTTATACTTGTTCTCGTGCAGAAGAAGCCGGACGACAATGGATGTAGGCCTACTTTTCGAAGTTGGAGTAAGACCTTTTGGGTTTGCTGTTTGTAGTTTGTTTTTTGTTGATATTACCGGGAACCTGTTGACTTCTGCTTAAAATTGCTGGTATAAACACGTGAAGAAAAGTATTTTTTCTACTGTAATTAGTAGTTATAGATTCATAGAATATTTGGACTCATTTTCTTCAGGAGCACAGTAAACTCGGCGTCATATTTGAGTGAACGTTTTCAGACAATTTGTGAACCAATTAACCGACATCGATTTGACAACTGTTTACTTCCAACAGGATGGAGCGACATGCCAAACGTCCCGTGTGGGCATGAGTGAAGTTTCCTCTCTCGTCGGTGACCGAGTGTTCTCCAAAGAACTACGGCCACCCACCCCCCCGTCCACCCGATTTGATTCTTCTTGATTTTTTTCTTATGGGGATATTTGAAGTGTTGTGCTTACATCAGTGCAACAATCCAGACTACTGATGAGTACGTCCTGCCGAGGACTTCGGTAAAATGTAGCGTCGCGTTCGAGTGTGTTTGGATGCCTGTAGAGGACATTCCCAGCATTTATTGTGAATGGTGCTACATTCCCATGAACTGAGGTACGTTGTAAACCACATGTCGTGTTTCTAAGCAGAGTGTGTTGCAAAATATGACCGTTTCTTGAGGGGGATTACCTAGTGAAACATCCTGTATGTAGGTGATTCCAACTTGGAAAGTGGAGTCTAAAGCTATATCAGCACTGTCACGAGATAGTGAGAGCGCAGGATGTGGCTGACGATGCTTTGGAGGACATGAGTGTAAGACAAGGTTGCTGGCTGGAAGGAAGGGAATTAACGAAGGGCAAAGTATTGTTTCTGCATGCCCTAATTTCCCCTCAACCCTAATCTACAAAGGCCGTCCAATAAAAACTGAGAGTCATTCTTTTTAAGTTGGCAACAGGACGCAGGGGAAAAATAACCACTTAGTCGACTAACTGAATTAAGGAAGTATCTATGGCAACAGTTATTAGCCGTGGCAGACGATTCTAGTTTTGTTATTGCGCAGTTGTTTAATAAGGAAGTATCTATGGCGACAGTTATTAGCCGTGGCCGACGACTCTAGTTTTATTTTATTGCGCAGTTGTTTAAGGTATGTCTGCATTTCACCATACAGCTATGAAGGTGAGTGATTCAGAGTTAAGAAGTCAAATGCGTTGCCCGATAAAGTTTTGCTATCGTTTGGGTAAAACGGCTTCAGAAACAGTTGATTTAATGAAAAAAATATAATTGTTTGGGTGAATCAACGATTTTTAGATGACATCATGATTTCCAAAAAGGTGTTTGTCGGCAGAACTCGCTCCTAGGCCTGGTCGACCTAAAAGCGTTGTTACGGAGCGTATTGTTAATACTGTTTGGGCAATCCTGCAAGAAGATCGACGAATGACGTGTGAAGACATAACGACGTCAACTAATATTTCAAAAACGTCTGCATTCCGCATTCTACGCGACAAATTACTGCTGCATCGTGTGTTTCAGATGGGTACCTCATCACCTGACGAGTGAACAAATGTTAATCAGAGTTCAGGTGCGTCATGAGTGTGAACAAATGATTGAAAAGGATCCAAACTTTCTAAACAGAGTAATAACTGCCGATGAAACATGGGTTCACTATTTCGGCCCTGTCACGAAGTTCGCAACGAGTGTCTGGAAACACAGAGGCTCGCCTCCTCCGAAAAATGTCCGGCAGACAAAACCAGCTGGGAAGGTGATGATGATAATTTTCTTTGATCATAAAGTTGTAATCTACCAGCATGCCGTTCCTCCACAAATTACTGTCAATGCTGAATATTACATTTGAGTCTTGAAGCGCCTGCGACGACACGTATCGATTAAGCGACCGGAACTGGTGGGCAAGTGGACTCTACACCATATAACGCCCTCCCACATGTGGCTGCTTTTGTTCAACAGTTTCTAACGAAATGCAGTATTGAAATCATACCAGAGCCTGCGTACAGTCCTGACCTCGCCCAGTGCGATTTCTGGTTTTGTTTCCAACAATGAAGAAGAAGTTCCGTTGCGCAACATTCATCACAGATGCTGACGTTATTCAAGCTGTGCAGGGGTCGCTAAAGCAGCTTCCACAAAATTTCTTTGCCACATGATTTGAAAAGTGGACTGAACGATGGGACCGTTGCATATCATCCGAGGGAAGATACTTTGAGAAAGAATAACATATATTTTGCTGTACCAATATTTCTTCATTTTGTGTGATTTTACTCTCAGTTTTCATGGAACGGCCGTTGTAACAAAATATTTGCTTTCAGATCCTTCTCTAAGGTTCTTTTAATCAGTGTGTGGTGCTGGTGGAAGTGTGTCGTGTTCGTGATACAGGTGTGGAACTCTTCAGGTTTTAATAAATTTATTAAAACTGGATGGGCGGAAAATTAACAGAAAAAGACCCCAACTTTTGGTTTCTTTTTTATTCCAAAAGTGCAGAAACAGTTCCAAAATTGATGATTATGTATCCAGGGGCGAGAAGGGATATTGTAAGAATTCCGTTGTAGCCTGCAGTAAAAAGCATTAAAAATTCTTTCTTTCAGTGTTTGGTAAAAAAAGTTTCTCTCAAACTTGCCCCAGCAAGAATAATACTCGCCCACCCGTTGCACACCCTAATTTCAAAGGTAGCCAAAACTGTGCACAAACCATTGTCATCGCCGTTGAAACGTGTTAAGTCGCAGCGGGCGCCCTCGCCTCCGATATCTTTCTGTTACGCCTGCGTGCTGCCAGGCCTGATGATCAAAATGGCTGTATTGCTGCGAAGCTATGATAGGACGTGCCTCGAACGGGTATTTCTCAGAAAAACGATACTGCTCCTAAAAGAGTGAAACGGCGCGACGCGGGCTTTTTCTGACGCTGTTTTTTGTTGCCCGACTTATGGAATTTGCAACACAACACACGATTGCACCACGATATTCGCTCAAGCTTTATTCGGTCCTTCACTTCAGTTCATTTAACTAAGGTTGAAAATAAACTAACACGGGTGAAGTGACACCAATAGCATGGCCCAGGTGGTTAACGCGCGTGTGCAGTGTGGGTGGCGGACGTTTCTCACTGGTGTTCGAATTCCAGTCCTGCCGGTCATCTGGTCTACTGTTTTTCTGGGGTTTTCCGCAGACTCCTCTTGGTTGAGGATGCGAATGCGTAGATGGTTCCTTGTAAAGTCGGCCCCGGTTGCACTTTGCCAAAACCTGATCCTAGTACTGCGAAGTGGAAGGTAACGGGAACCCAGCGCTTTAGTTTCCCAGGTTGTCTAGCATGGAAGTCACCTTGTGCGTGATGACGCATGCTACCCACCAACTAGGAGAGAAGGAGGAGTAGGGGGAAGTGACGCTTGTAAGTTTGTGTGCTTGTGGTAGTGTTTAGTATTTGCAATAGATCGGTGATTCAAGACGGAAACGTTAAGTCACCCATCAAGAAAGCGTTCGTCTTTTATAGCCAAAGTTTCTGACGAGATTTTCGGAGAATTTACCCAGCACCTACAAGAAATAAGTGATGCCCTCTCGCAGTACTTTCCGAATGTAATGCACGATAACTTGGATAAATATACATTGGTAAAAGATCCGTTTGGAGTTAAGACAAGTCTCGCATGCAGCATGACTGCAAGCGAATATGAAATTCTTATCGATCTGACACTCTGAAAACGCAACGTATGATAAACTACCATTCAGCGAATTTTGGTGCAGCGTCAAGATACATTACCCATGTTTACCACAGAAAGCGATTAGAAATACTCCATCCCATTGTCAGTATGTATCTGTGCGAGACTGGCTTATCAACTTACGTTTTCACAAAATCCAAGTATCTCGTCAGAATGGGTGCAGAGCCAGACATGCGACTCTCCTCCATAGAGACGGACGTGATAGAAATTTGTCAGAAGAAAAAACAACTGCACTCGTCGCATTGAGGTCAGTAATTCAATATTTTTTTCTTACGAATACTTGCCATGTATTTGCAATGGCATTTCCTTTCTCCATTGAAGACAAGATCATTTTTTTCTCCATTGAAGATATCTCTAATGGTTTTATTATGAAAGAATACTAGAACATCGGAAACCCTAGAAGTGTTACGTATGCTGTTAGCTAAATAAAACGAATAATGCGCTTCCATTCAGTACATAATGCTCCCGCTAACTGTTGCTTAGTAGTAGGCCTTGGTTCCAAACTTCTTATGCTGCGCTCTAATTCATCCCATAGGTGCTCTATGGGATTAAGATCAGGGCTCTGTGCTGGCCAGTCCACTCACGATACAGAATTATCGTCAAGCCACGCCGTAACAGTCCTTGCTTTATGGCTCGGTGCATTATCCTGCTGGTACCAACAAGGCTCGGTTCCACAGTATTGCCACAAAGTTGGTAGGGCATAATTGTCTAGAATATCGAGGCAGACGTGCTGGTTACCAGGTTTGTCCATGATAACCAATGGGCCGGGGCCATACCATGAAAAACAACCTCACACGAGTGCACTGCCAGCTCCAAACTTGACCGTAGGAACAGTACAATGTGGTAAATATCGTTCCCCCGGCTGCCGCCATACCCCACACACGGCCATCAGACTGATGGATCGTGTATCTGGATTCTCATCAGTCCATAGGACCCGTGGAGATGAAAGGCTTATGAGTAGCCGCACGACCACGGTAACTCATGGAATGAAGTTCTCTGCGAATAGAACGTGTACATACCGCGGATCCAGCATTTTTACTCACCTGTACACTGAGGTCTTGTGCAGTACTCTGTTGATTAGCTGCAACAACTCTCCTGAGGTTTCGACGTCAATGTCACTGATTTTCTTTGGTCTGCCGGTACGTTTTGCTGCTTCAGGTACCCCATGTGTCTTCCACTTATTTAGTACATCCAAAACAGTTGACTTGGGTATGTTTAAACGCCTCTCGGTTTTGCTTATGGACAACCCACTAATATAACACCCAACAATCTTTCCTTTCTCAAAGTCAGTTCTTTCCCGCTGTGACATTTTCACTGAACCTCACAGTGCGATATGATCGCGGTCAGCTGCAGGATTGTTTTTATACCGTTTACAGCTGTACCGCGCATCTTAGCAACGCAGCAAATTCGTTCATTTGCTTTTGAAGGGGTGTCCGGTGACTTTTGTCAATATAGTGTATTTCAGATTTCTCAGAAATAAAATTCTGAAATCCTCCTTGCATTTATAAATACAATATTGAATTGAATATAAACACGGGCATAGAAAAAAATTGCGTGCTCCGCGGCCTCGTCCTTAGGTGAAAAGAGCTTCGCGGTGTCAAAAGTTTGAGAACCTCTGCGATAGGTGATGTAAAACAGTGCTAAAGAGGAATCTTCGTGCAAGAGGAAGACTTCTTGTTCATTGTTTTGTCTTCAGTAGGAGTGGTTTTGCGGTGCATGCATGTGAGAAGAAATGCTTATTGGTGGGAATCTGAGGGTTTCGGGTTTTTGAGTGAGGAGGGCAGGTTTGGCAGTTGACCACGATATGAAGAGGCTGCCTCTGAGCACCAGCGATCAATAACTCTTCGATGTCATTGCGTGAATCCACGGAAAGGGAGCAAAATAGAAAACTAATAAATAAATAAATACACAGTCGAGTCACATTATTGTGACTACCTCCTACTTTTGACGTCAATAGCGCGTAGCCAATGAAAGAAGCCACGTGTCGTGAGCTGGCTTGGAGGGTATATAAGGTGTGCTGTAGGCAATCCGAAAATATATCACCCGTTGCTGTCATGGATAAAAGGAGTGATTTATCAGATTTGCAAAAAGGGATGATTATCGGCTTTCGGGCCAAGGGTCGCAGTATTTCTGAAACAGCCAGTTCGTGAACTGTTCACGTGCTTCTGTGGTTAAAGTGTATCATGATTGGAGAAATGGCACCATTGCGAATAAGCGAGGTGGAAACTCAGGAGCACCACGGGCTATTGATATGAGAGGTGAACGTCGGCTTCGAAGGGGCGTGAGGGCCGATCGACACGCTACAATGGAACAACTCACTGGCCGAATGAACCAGGGAGCTACCGGAAGTGTATAAAACGACAGTTCAGCGGACCCTGCTGCGTATGGGGCTCCGATGCAGACGGATGATCACTGCACATATGCTAACGAAGGTGCATCGGCAGAAAAGGCTTACATTTGCACGGCAGTATCGGAATTGGACCTCCGCTGATTGGCAAAGGATAGCCTTCTCTGATGAGTCATGTTTTCTCCTTCATCAAAAGGATGGACGTTGGCGTTCAAGGCGAGAAACATAGGAGAACAAACACTCTTCAACCATTGCTGGAAGAATACAAGTTGGTGTGGGCAGCGTAATGGTCTGGCGAATGTTTTCGCGGCATTCCCTGGGTCCACTCATAGCTGTGGAAGACATTATGGACCGAATTCGTTATGAATCGATCCTTGCAGATCACGTACACCCATGCATGCTGATTGGCTTCCCTGGGGCGGATGGGATCTTCCAGCACAACAATGCGGCGCGTAACACAGCTAGAAATGTCTGAGAGTGGTTGAAAGAGCACGATGAAGACTTCAATGTACTTTCCTGGCCCCCTAATTCCCAAGACTTAAACCCAGTTGAGCATCTGTGAGACCACCTCGATCGTGTTGTTCACTCTATGGATCCTCTACCACGCTCCTTCCAGCAGCTGTCAGATGCACTGCAGCCAGCATGGCTCCACATACCTGTGAACACCTTCCAGCACCTTACTGAGTCACTCCCAGCCCGTCTAGCTGCTGTCCGCGTTGCACACAGCGGTTACTCTGGGTATTAGCTGGTGGTCACAATAATGGGACTCGACCGTGTAGTTTGTTCATGTTAGTTAGCAGTCAGTCACCCTTCCTCTAGCGGTAACGGCCTTGAAACTCAGCCACCTTCAAATTCTGATGTGATTTTTTTTTATTAGGACAGAGTTGGCTCTTCTTTCTCTTCCAACACTTCCTTCCCGCCCCCTTATTTTGATATTTTGAATCTCATTTCTTTTATTTACATTTCGGCATGGAGTAATGGTTTGCTAATGAAGTAAATTAACAAAAGGAATGATAATTCAAAGCAAAGCTTGCATCTGGTATTCGCGGGTGAATACAATTTGTCGTTAAACATTTTGTCCCCTCGTCAAGATGAGACTTCAGCCATCATTGAGACCTAGCTACGGCCCTGAATTTGCAGCAACTCCTCAGTCATTTCCGCATGGTACAGAGTGAGCCCAAATTCCCTGTGCACCTGACGTACTGTGGTAAGAAATAATAATAAGATATCTATAAAGTGTAGTTACCGCGCACGTACATGCAATATTGTGAATGGAGAATGTTCGTGTGTTTGTGGCGGAGTTACGCGCATCCTGCCGTCAGACCATGAACGACGCAGCCGGTGCGTCTGGAAGTGATTGAATCAGTCAGTAGTGAGGCGTCACAGTGTCCGATTGAACATGGTGTTGCCGCTTGAGAGGCGAGTATTTCTGATTGAACATGTGTTTCGTAGTGGAGGTGAATATACGGACGAAGTGAATTGTAAGTACATAGAAAAAATTCCCGATACTGAAGCAGCCCATCGCACTGCAGTGAGGCAGTTAATTGAAAAGTTTCGTAAAACCGGATCAGTGAGAGATGCTCCGAGAAGTGGTAGGCCGCGAGTTTTAACAGACTAAGTGGTGGAGGATATTTCCGTTCGCATCACTAAAAGTTCAAAGAAGTCGATTCGAAAATTGGCACAACAAGCAAGTGTGTCGTACAGCAGCACCCGTAGGGCACTGAAGACGCTACTACAGCTCTACCCGTACAAAATCAGAACAGTGCACGAACTGAAACACACAGGCTGCAATAAGCGTGTGGAATATTGTAGATGGTTTAAGGACTTGATTAATATAAACGGAGAGTATGTTATGGACGTCACGGTTTTCTCCGATTAGGCGCTGTTCCACTGATCGGGGTATGTGAACAAACAAAACAGTCGCATGTGGTCTTCCAATAATCCGCATCAGATACACGAAATGCCATTACATGGTCAGAAGATTGGTGTGTGGTGTGCGATATCTCAAAGACACATAATTGGGCAGATTTTCTTCGAGGGGTCCATAAACGCGGCAAATGTGCCAGGTGCACAGTGTCTTTTCGTTCACCCTGTATAATAACCCTGTAGAACGCTTTCAGGGTCCAGTATGCTTCATGCCGGAAAAATTCTTGCTGTTCTGGCGACCAAGGACAGTGCAGGGCGCTACTAGGTAGGGGCGCCTATTAATCTGGCATTGCAGTGTACATCTAGTGGTTGCGTCGTTGCTTTAGTATTGTTAAAAGACGATGCAAAACTGACAAGAACTTCCAACGAATTGAGCCATTACTTGAACGTAGAACTTACCAAACACTCACCGCGTGTTCATGATTTTGTTTCGTCATTCAAAAATAAATAAATAGAAATAATACGCAAATAAGAAAAACAAATTTTTCATTCTATCTGGTTTATTACTAAACTGATCAACAAGAATTACATGCATTTCCCATTACTGCGCTCTTTGGTTGACTGCAGACTGCTCACAATGTTCAGTTTTATAAAACTGGTCTGATGTAAATTATCTTTAAACTATAATTTCTTATATACATTTCTCACACTCCAAGTGTGACGTTTGACAGAAATACAATAGCAGATAATACTGTACTTAAGCTTCTCACAATAAAGACTTTGATTAAAAACTATACACACTTTGATATTTTCTTTTAAAAAGAGACTGAACTATTGATTTGGTGCGCTTTAATCCTATTTTCCTGTTTCTTTCGAATCTCATTGAAGACATTTTAACAAATATGTAAATTTGCTGTCTGAAAAACCTTACGACCTTGTTTTGTTGCTACAAAAATTTCTTTCATATCAGGAATAATGTAAAATCAGAACGTTACTTTTATCAAACACATAGTAGTTTCAGACGTCACTATTTTTATAACGTGACAGGAGACTGTTGGCAATGCAAACAATCAGCAGTCAACCTTACAATCATAGCAAAGCAGTACCTCATCATTATATTAAGTGGTTACAGTACATCGAATATACGCTACAGACAAATACTAATAAAATAATAAGACAAGGAGAACAAGTTTCATAATATAGTGATTTTGCGCTTCGATGAGTGCACAGAACATAATGCATGGTATTATATTATGCAACAAAGACACCTTATATAGAGCCCCATCTATTCGGATAAAAAAGCATATTTACAGAAATAGTAGTTTCAGTTTTTTTTTCGTATACATTTTAACAGTCTTCACACATCTCATAACGTTTATGCGCAGTATTTTTTTCTTCTTTTATCGCCAGTTAAGCCCCAGGCAAGTCTGTAGTTTATTTTTATGACGTCTCAGCTTTTGCATCTTTTATATAGAAAGCAAGCTTATTATTTTTGTTTTCAGTAAGTAGACGGAACACAAGCAAAGAATAAAAGATAGCCATTCTGGTTTAATTACAAGTAATCGGCAATACGCCGAAAGGAGATTGAACCATATCAGAAAAACCGACAAACTGCTGTTGGTGTTAATGCGTATTTGCAGATGCTGTTGAGAAAAAAATTTAGTTTTTTCAAGTGGTAAAAATAAGAGGTGTTACTCCAGATTAAGCAAGATATTTATATATAACAAAATACCATACGACAGATAGGTATTACTATGCCAAAGTATGGCAAGCATGATAAAAGGCAATTACAAAAATACATAGATTGTGGAAAAGACATTTTTTAGATTTGATTCTCATAGTGTGAAATGTTACAAGTTAAAAAAGCATGAAGTTTCGGAAAGTATAAGTAGCTCTGTCTGTAAAATCTTTCGTGTACTCATTCGTTCAAAACGAAAATCAGTTTCAAAAATTGGATGATGAGCTAATTAACTGCCATTCGCACGTTTTTAACGGTTCCTAATTAGCATGGGTCACTGCTGATAATAAACACGGCGTGCTCGTTGCTTATTATAATGATGAAAGTAGAAATCAGCGTTGAATATCTGGTTTAACACAATTCCACCAATACGCCGAATTTGCGCCACCTTCGTCCATTTATTCATGGATTATTCCTTATAAATTGTCATTTGTACTAAAGGTGGCATAATTTAGATGAAGAACCAATTTTTTTAGTAAAAGCATCTCAACTACATGCTTTCGTTTAAGAACGGTACCACTAAGAATATCATAACTACAGAGATTAAGAAATCCCTTTCAAATCATAGGAAAGTTTGCAATTGTGTTTTGCATTATATTATGTGACAAGATGTGATTTTAAGCCTTTCTTTTATTTATTTTTTTAAATACTGATGTATATAATTACAAAAATTTTAGCTAATGAAAATAATATATCTTTTACATTATTATTTTAGTGTAATAACATTCACATTTTTTGTAATAAAGATTACAACAGCGGAAAAGTCACGATCATCTCCTCAAAACGAAGATTTTTACTATTTCATTTTGCTAAAGCAAGCTAGACTATCTGCAAATAATAGTTAAGAATTCTTGTGTTCCTTCATGACTGTCTGTGCTCTTATCCAAAAGCAAAAACAGGTATTATGAACCTGATGACATGAATATGTGGCCTCAAATATGACCACTACATGAATATTTCATGCATTCAGACATATGTAGTATATGTACATTATAGTGCAACCGCTGCGCTTATGGCATTGCTTTGTTTTTCGAAGAACACATATGTGACGGCATAAAAGATGTACATAAAAATTCATGTAATTTTAACTTGAACAAAGGCAGGTAATGACAATGTCTTCCTGATTCATAGATGGCGAACTGAAAATCATTAAAAACATGATACTGAATGTAAAGTACATAATAATAGTACTTTTTTATTGATACATTCAGCATTATTAATGATGACACTTAAAACGGATACTTTTGACTATACCTACATCGAAGTTTTATGTAGGTTACGCTTCAGTCAATTGCTTTTAGAATACATTCCATTTTATGTTGATGCAGATGAAAACATGAAAAATGACGAAGAGGATAGAAAGCGTGTTGATGCATAGTGATAAAAGAAAGGGGACATGTTCTTACAGAATGGAAAAGAAAAAAGGAATGTCGATGGGACACGAAAAGAGGGATGCACGTTGGTCTAGCACGAAATGGCGAAGCATGCTAGTGTGAAATGAAATAAGGAAGAAACATGGCTGGGTAAAATACAATGAGGAGGAAACATGCCTGTGTGAAATTAGATGAGGAGGAAGCATGTCTGTGTGAAATTAGATGAGGAGGAAGCATGTCTGTGTTAAATTAGATGAGACGGAAGCATGTCTGTGTGAAATTAGATGAGGAAGAAACACGGCTATGTAAAATTAAATTAAGAAACATGTCAGTGTGAATTGTAATTAGAAAGAAGCATGCCTGTGGGAAATTAGATAAGGAGGAAACATGTCTGTGAAATTAGATGAGGAGGAAGCATATCTGTGTGAAATTAGATGAGAAATAAACATGGCTGTAAAATTAGATGAGGAGGAAGCATGCCTGTGTGAAATTAGATGAGGAAAAAACATGGATGTGTAAAATTAAATGAGGAGGAAGCATGTCTGTATGAAATTAGATGAGAAGGAAGCATGTCTGCGTGAAATTAGATGAGGCAGAAACATGTCTATGTAAAATTAGATGAGGAAATGAAAAGGAAGCATGTCTGTGTTAAATTAGATGAGGAGGAAGCATGTCTGTGTGAAATTAAACGAGGAGGTAGCATTTTTTTTGTTCTTATCAGTTTTCTAAACCACACATCTTGCTGCAGTATTCGTTATCGAATAAAGTAACAACAGTCCGTAACTTCCGTCTTCTGTTTCATAACAAAACCGTACTGTTGCTGCAGGTATTTTGAAAAACAGCAGGAAAGCAGTCTAATTTTGAGAAATCTTGAAGTCTTATTTTAAAGTCTTCTACAAACAGCGACGTTAGTTTCGTGCATAATCGTGAATTTAACAGTTATCTATCCCTGAAAATCACGATATCTATATTATCAGTCAGTTATTTTTATAGAGCAAATATTTAACTTTGATTTTAATATCCAATTAACAAGGATTTGTTTTGCGGCATGTAAAAATCATTTATGATATTTTTTTATTCTCTATGATAAGTCGAGTATACTCGACTTTATAAGCAAGAATTCGGTAGTTATTAACAAATGATCAACATCTTATCATTTTGGGCTACGTCTTTAAAAAGATCAGAAAATTCGAAGAGAAGATTTAAAAGGCACCTATTATCTGAATCAGTGGACTTTTTTTTCTCGATTCGCAATAAACATGATTTTTTTCTCAGTAGTAACATTTTCTAAATATCTGCAAATGGTTTGCTACTACAAAGCTGTAACTGTAGCTCTGTATGTAAACTGAATCAGTTTGCAAACGGACTGCAAAAAATAAATGAGAAATGCCAGTTGTTTTACACTGAATAAACCAATCTTGATTATAAAACTGACTTTTTTTTGTAGGTGTAACGACCACACACCATGAAGAAATCTTAGGGCTATTAGCAGTCGCAAACTGATTGCAAATTTCTTTTAACTGATTTGCAGAAAAACCAGCTGGGAATCTCAAATTATGTATGTTATGTTGCTCGGCAGGAGAAATTTTGATATTTAAGTAATTTTCTAAACCTATGCGAAGTGCAAGATCCTCTTATTACTTTTGAAAAAAAAGATACTGTATTTGAAAGTCATTGACCAGAAACCCCACTTGAAACTTTGAAAAAAAAAATAAAAGCATCTGAATTAACGTTTTAGATGAATTTATTTATAACGTTTTTTATGCTGCTTTACTTAGATGAAGGTCGTTCCACTTACCAATTTCTTAAGGGAACGCCATTCCCCACAGTTCCCTCCCACTTTCACCACTATGCATCAGATTCATGCAAAGTTCCACAATTTTTAATTGAAAAGAAAGATATACCGAGAAAAGTAGGAACAGGTTTTAAAGTACATAATTATTCATTTGTCGTGAATTCTACCTAATTATTAAATAAATTTGGTTTTCTCTCTTAACAGAAGAGGAAGACATATTTCCGTTACCTGCTTTATGCCCATCCATAATATTTTTGTGCTAAATTTGTAAAATTCATGTATATTTTGCACTAACAGAAATCTCGTAAAAGCATTCTTTAAAATTGTCATAATGCTTGAGTCGCACATATTAAATAAAATTCAGTTTTTTTTTTGTTTTTTTGCGGTGCATACAGTTTCAAAACTCTGAATGTTTCAAGACTATTAAAACTCTTTAGCAATGAATCAGAGGAACTACATGTAGTTTATGCCAATATTTCACACTTTTTTTTTTGTTTGTATATTTATTTCCCTGCATAGGCAGTTCATCACAGGTTAAAAATAATTTCATATTACTTCTTGGGTAAAGAGAAAATGTATCTGTCACTTTTCGTAAGTTCTGACACATCACCCAAATAACGTATGATATTTAAGTCCACACCAAGCAGTCTTTTTTCTTTTTTTTTCGTCTTCCAAACACTTTTGACGCATTTCACTCACGTCTAACACAAGGAACCAATGCATTTCGAGAAACCTTTTGAGATATTTACATGGGTACGAGAGGACGAATCAAAAAATCTTCAGTGACGAAGAAGTTTTTCCACGAAAAGTCATTTAACGCGAGCAGGAACTTGATGGCGACCTTGCTAAGATTCCTTGTCACGTGTACAACAGATTTCTTGTGTTTTTCACCAGATCAGGTCAAACGCTTGAGTTAAGGTACATGCCACAATTAAATTCCGAAGCATCTCATTTTGAAAAGCATAGATAACTCCGAAAAACAGTAGTTATATTAGAAATACAACCAATTCAACTTTCGATGCATTTAAACATTGATTTTCTGTCGCATTTCTTTTTTCAAGCGATTTCTATCAAAAATAAGGCGTGTCAATGATACAAATTAACATTTATCATTGGGTAAATCAAATCAATAGAAAAAATGTAATTTTGACATCCTTTAGGTGCTTGCCAACAATATACAGGGTCCAAAGGAAAGTCGATATCCACTCCTGTCATGGCTGAAGGAACAGTCCCCGACTATGAACGTTAGGTCTGTCTCTAGTAAATTGGACATGCCCGATCGATTAAGAGCGATTGGAGCTCCCCTAGTGGCGAAGTGTGGAAGTTAGCAAATCTAACTCGGCAACGAAGCAAGATCGACGCAAAAGGTCAACCACGAAGTTGTAGAGCATCGTCGAATTACGAAGAATCGACACAAAGAAACTGAAGAACGTGAAAGAATGACCAGTTAGACGTCAGCGAAAGCTAGAGACCCAACTTATGCCCCATCCAGTTAATCGGCGGTGAACTGCACACGAGAGTATGCAAATACGATAGTGACGTACGATTCCGCTGGTGATAAAACGCAGCCTGTGCTGGAGGGGATAAGCGCTTAAAACAGGACTTAATTTTTTCCGCTGTTGCACACACTTGTGCAACAAGCAGACAAGTAGCGAAGAAAAAAAATGATTGGCCCTTATACTACCGGCTCCCTAAATAAGGAATAAAAGCCCTGATTGTGGCTGTTTTTATATTTTTGTTTTTCTGTTGTTTACTCATATTGAATAACTTAAACCTCGATCGGTGTAATCTTGTGATCACACCAATTCGGCTATGGTTACTCTGACATGTCAGGCAAGAATCAACAAAAGTAAACCTGAGAAAAATTTTTTTAAACCAATGGATAAAATTCTTTTCTCTCATTGGCTGACGAGTAACGAAGCAATAGCGGACCCGAGAGAAACACTGAGCAAATGGCCAGTTTTGTCTTATCCGGTGTTGAACGTCGATTTTCCTCTGGGAAACTTATTCTGTGTGTAATGTTTTTTTTTTCAGGTTCCCCTTTCCCGTGTCCTTCCCTTCTTTTCCGCCTGTACTTATCTGTGGCATCGGTGTACTGGGCATTTTTCTGCGGAGAGAAATATCGCTCGGAACGGCTTGTTGTTGCAGGTAAGTATGTAGGGCAGCTTATAACTTCACTACTTAACTGGAAACCGTCTACTTCTTGTGCTCTAATATTTCCATACTTTTCTTTCGTGCTATCCTATCAGGGCAATCTGCTCCTAACTCTCTTAGATTCTCTTTCACCTGCCAAAAGGCGCAACGCGCAGTGGGTTCGGGTCTCTCAACCTAAATTAGGAGCCCCCCTTGTTGTTGGGATATGCGCTTTGTCGCAGAGATTCTGATGGCGTGCCACATGTCCGGGCAGTATTGCGAGATGGTCATTATGTATGGCGAATGGGGTCTGGTTCATTTGCCCGACGTTTACTTCACCGAAGGGTCACTTGACCGAAAATCACTTCACCGAAAAGATTGTTTCACCGAAAGATCACTTGATCGAAACGTTCATTTCACCGAAGGGTCACTTGATCGAAAGGTACATTTTACTGAAGGGTCACTTGATCGAAAAGTTCATTTCACCGAAAGGTCTCTTTACCTAAAAGTTCATTTCATCGAGAGGTTATTTCACCGAAGGGTCAATTTATCGAAAACTTTGGATTTCATTACAGGATCTGTTGAAGCATGGTGCAAGTTCGGCAGACAGACCACCGAAACGTTAGGGGTTTATACTCAAATTGCCCTTTTGATTTCTCCGTGTCACAGAGAACGCAAAGATTTAGTTTTAAGACAAAAATAATTAATTTTAGGTACCTAGGCTTCGGCTTAGGCCTTTTTAGCAAATTTTAATCATGTTCATAAGGTTTACATAAAAGTCATGTTCAGTGCTCATGTTCATAAGGTTTACATAAAAAGTAAAATTAATAATGTTGCACATTTTTTCAAACAAAAGGAATCAACTTTAGATCCCTAGGCCTTACTCAGGCCTTTTTACCCAATTTTAATCGTACGAACTCATGTTCATAAGGTTTACATAAAAAGTCAAGTTAATAATGTTGCACATTTTTTCAGGCAAAAAGAATCAATTTTAGGACCCTATGCATCGGCTTAGGCCTTTTTAGCAAATTTTAAGGTTTACATAAAAAATCACTTTACATTTTATGTAATGATTATGAATATGAGTAGGGTTAAAATCTGTTAAAATGGCCTGCATATAGGCCTACGGTCAAAAATTTATGTTTCGTGGTTGAGTAAAAGTGGAACATTATTTACTTGATTTATAAGGTAACCCTTATGAATATGAGCTCGGAGGATTAAAATTTGACAAAAAGGCACAGATCTAAGCCTTATAATTAATGTTGTATTTTGAAAAACCTACTCATGTGGAGGTGTTTCATAGAAATTAAAAGTGTATTTTTTATACAATCCGATAATGTTTAGGTGGCCAGTTTTTCAAAAACCCGCACCACACTCCAACAGATCTCTAACAACAAAATTCTAAGTTTTCGGTAAACAGATTATTCGGTGAAATGATCTTTCGATGTAATGAACTTTAGGTAAAGTAATCCTTCGGTGAAATGAATTTTTCGATCAAATGTCCTTTCGATGAAATTAACTTTTAGGTGAAGTGACCTTTCGATGAAATGAACTTTTTGGTCAAGTGACCCTTTGGTGAAATGTACCTTTCGATCAAGTGATTTTCGGCAAAGTGATTTTCGGTCGAATAACCTTTCGATCAAGTGAACGATACCCGGTGAGTGTCATCGGAATGCATAGGGGACACCGGACTTGACCCCTATGGACTTCTTCCTCTATGGATACTTAAAGAACCAGGTGTATATTACAGCACCTACAAGTTTGGACGATATGAAACAGCGTATCATCAGTGCTTGTAACACTGTGAGACCAGCAATGATCGTTACAGTACGCAGTAATGTACTGTCTCGCATTCAGATGTGCATCGCAGCCGATGGCGGACATTTTGAACAATATATCCGATAGCTTCCGGAGCTTCGACGTGTTGTTTTACGTCGTATGTATGTCAGCTACTCGCCTGTAACCTTTTCTAGGTCGATTAAATGCGTCTGTAACCATTCATATCCTATGACGTCTAACTGGCTATTATTGCGCGTTCTTCCGCTTCTTTGTGTCGATTCTTCGTAATTAGACGATGCTCTACAACTTCGTAATTGACCTTTTGCGTCTATCTTGCTTCGTTGCCGTGTTAGATTCGCTAACTTCCACACTTCGCCACTAGAGGAGCTCAAATCGCTTTTAATCGATCGGGCATGTCCACTTTACTAGAGACAGACCTAACGTTTATAGTCGGGGACCGTTCCTTCAGCCATGACAGAGGTGGATATCGACTTTCCTTTCGACCCTGTATATATATTAGATAACAGGCCCGAATAACACCACTTAAAATGGTGTAGCTCTGGAAATAAGGTATATAAAAACAGGAAAGTAATGACAAAGACACTTTATTCTCTTCTGTAGATAAACGCATAGTGATATTTGATCATAAGTATTTCAGGAGGTGAAATAAAATTGAGTTAGGAAAAGCTTGCATGATGGCGTTATTAGGAACAGGTGGCCCAATTAACGCCATCTATGTTCTTTAACATAACATTACGAAATATTTTCTCTAAAACTCACATTATTTAACCAAAATGCAACAATACCAAATCGATTTTTGGTTTATGTAACGAAATGATAAATATTCATCCATTATTAAGTTTTTCTTGCAGATAGAACAACAGCTGTAATAGGCAAAAATATGTTATGAACTTACTGGGTTATTAAAAAGAATGATATGGAAATACAATCTTTCACACGATACGAACAATGTATTAGAAAAGTTTGAAAATTCATAGGAAGGAAGCAATCACTTTGCACATCCGTAAGTTGAAAGATTTGTGTTCCTTTTTATGCCTCCACAGTTATCATGTAAATACCTCACACAAAATTTACACAGAGACATGTTCTCTACGCGATCTTCATCACAAATAAAACACATCCAGTCTTTGCTTGTGCTTGGTTGTGACTCAACCTCTTCACTTCTGGTTGGGACTAGTTTAGATCTTTTCTGGGGTTTCTTTGAACGTATTTTTCGTCAGTGATTTTGCATCTTTAAACATGGAAGTCTTGATTACGCTTGCCTTGTAGTTCTGTGATTTACGTGTGATCCTCTGACAAAATGGAAATGAGTTTCACATGATGAAGATTTATGTTAAATGTCGTCAATAACCTAAAATCTTGCATGTGCAACTTTAACGCCACCGTGACGTTAGAGGGCTACCTACTATTTGCATTCTACATCCGTTTCTGTAAGATTTCGAAATTTTATATAAAACAACTAAATTATCTTTATAGACGAAGCTTCAAACATCAAGAACATGAATAGTTTCAGAAAGTTATTCTTTACGGCATCTACAAAATCAGTTCTTTTCGCTTACCTTGATACAGCAGCAGACTTTCAGTTCCGTAACTCCAGAGCAAATGGCGGATATACCGCTGCGTTTGTAAATGATGGCGGACTTCTACTAATAATTTTTACTCGCTACATGGCATATGATTGCCAACCGGTAAATTATCGCTATCTGGTATCGTTACAAAGAATTCGCTTTGTGGCAATAAAGGAGCACATGGCGTTATTTTGTGTAACTCGTATATACTAGTATGTAGGGTGATTCAAAAAGGACTTTTCAAATTTAAAAGCGTATAGAAATTTAATCAGAATACTTACAAAATTTTTGGAAGCTTTAACCTTTTGCAAAACTCTGTTAACGGTGTTTGTAGTGTAATTGTTAACGGGACTTTTCATTCCCGTTTGGGTTCGGCTTGTATGATGAGCTGCAACTCTTTGCTGATGCTACGAAAGAATTGTACTTCACGAAAAGTATCAAGATCATTTGCGATATCAAACAGGTTCTCCATTACCATTTAATTTCCGTATACTGGGTATGTCCTGAAGTTATATTGGTTGCTGAATTAATTAGGATTGCTTTACTTTCTACTTGTCATCTACACATTCTACCTAATTTCTCTTCTAACTCATTTACTTATTCCCGAAGCCCTCTTCCAACCAACCTCCTGTCAGCACGCTGTCCGAAAATCTTCTCTCTTTACAATCCCTCTTTCTCAAAGCATCATCCCGCAGATTCTATGTCCTCTCTAATCTTCTCTCTCTCCTCTTCTCCCCTTGTGTTTGTCACTAGCTTGAAAGGTTCGGCTTCTTTTTTTTAATTTTTGATTGAAGGATTAACGACCACCGTGATCAACTCAGTGGGCTATAAGCTGTCGCCCGTCCCTAACTTAGGGTCACTGGTTCCAGGGAATGGAGGGAGCCAGTGCCATAAGACAAACACAACATCCACGCCTCACCGGGATTTGAACCGGGAACCATCTCGGACGGATGGTCATAAGCCAGCGCCTAGACCACTGCGCCACTAGGGTGGCGGCGGCTCGACCTCTGACGCCTACTGATGCAATAAAACAATCACTCCCTGCCCGAATGCTCTTGCCGATGGCAATGCGCATGATTTCAGCGTAGGCTAATAAAACGATTTAAGCACTATAAAACGGCTCATCCATACAAAAGAACGATTCCTTGGGTACCGCATTTTTACAAGTTTAATTACTGCCGCAGATAGCGTCTTCGAACACCTCAAGATGTCGGCTGACCTTACGCGAAAAAGAATCAATGCTGCTTTTAGAATCTCCAAGATACCTGTAACAACACACCAAGTTTTACCTCACGTAGTGCCATAGCACCGAATTCCGTAACCGCATCCGCCCACGGCGTGCATTTCAAAATTTTTGCTTTAACAGGTGCAGAGCGTGCTGGCTGTGCGTTTTGGTTTGAAGAAGCGAAATCCGCGGCAACGTAATGGAAATATCGCACCCAGGATCGTAGGGATTCTCCCACCAGACCTACAATTTACTCTTGGCATAAGAATCTTGTTGAGATTGGTTGTTCTGTTCGCCATGAGAAATCCCCGTGTTCGCCCGCGTGGTTCTGCTGCTGTCGTGGAACAAGTGAGGGAGAGCTTCGTTCGTAATCCCACAAAACCAACGCGACGTGCGTCTCGTGAAATGAGTATTTCACAACCGACTGGCGAGTGTTAAGAAAACGATTGCACTTAAAACCATGCAGATTTACCATGGTTCAAGACATTAGTAGCACAGATTGCGTGCCTCGTCAGGAATTCTGTGTGAAACGTTGCATCGAATAGAGGAAGACAAGGCATTCCTGGACTACGCAATCCTCAGTGATAAGTCGACATTTCATGTCAGTGGTAAGGTTAACACCCACAACTGCTGGATTTGGGGTGCCGAAAATCTACGTGAATCTCTGGAACATGTACGTGACAGTTCAAAGGTAAATGTGTTTTGTGCACTTAGCAAACATAAAGTTCACGGCCCCCTCTTTTTTTTTATGAAAAAAAACATTAACGTGTATCTGGATATGTTCGAAAATCATCTCATTCCACAGTTAGACGATGATGATCAAAAATGACGCGTTCACTTTCAGCAAGACGGCGCACCACCTCACTACTGTACAGATGTCCGGGATTCCCTCAATAAACGTTTCTCAGGCAGGTGAATTGGTCGAGCAGGACCGACAACATGGCCACCTTGTTCTCCCGATTTGGTACCTCTCGATTTTTTCCCTATGGGGTTTCATTAAAGATCGAGTGTTTGTTCCAAGACTACGAACTAATCTCGTTCAACTCAAAACTCGAAGTTGCAGAAGTGGCAATAGTTATGCTGCTTCTAGTTTGGGAAGAAATTGACTTCAGGTGGGATATTGGAAAGGGAGTGAGACAAGGTGACACCATATCTCCCAAGCTCTTTAATGCCCCATTGGAAAATGTCTTTCAATCACTGAACAGGGAAAACAAAGAGATAAAGATTAATGGAGATTATCTAACTCACCTTCGTTTTGCTGATGACGTAGTCATTTTGCAACTACCCCATCAGTGCTGCAGAGTATGATCCAGGAACTTGCTGAGAAGAGTAAAGAAGTGGGATTAAAAATGAAGTTTTAGAGGACAAAAGTGTTGTACAATGCTTTTACAAGAAATGAAGATTTATCGATTGATGAAGAAAAGCTGGAGATAACAGATACGTACGTTTATCTTGGACAGCAGATATCAAGTGAGGGCCACATTGATGAAGAAATTAATCGGCGTATAAAACTTGCCTGGAGAGCTTTTGGAAGAAACAGCATAATTTTCAAGAGCAATATGCCATTATGTCTTAAAAGAAAAGTGTTTGATCAATGCATCCTTCCAGTGCTTACGTATGGTGCAGAGACGTGGACCTTAACTAAAAGAGACATACAAAGACTGCAGGCAACTCAAAGTAGCATGGAGAGGTGCATGCTTGGTGTAACCAGGAGAGATAAGAAGAGGAACTCGTGGATCCGAAAAATGACAAGAGTGGAAGACATCATGATCAGAGTTAAATCCCTAAAATGGTAATGGGCTGGACATACTGCCAGGACAGACCATCGATGGATAGCCGAAATTTTAGATTGGATTCCAAGGGACAGGAAAAGACCCAGAAGAAGACCACATGGGAGATGGGTGGATGAAATTAGAAAGTATGCGGGAGTAACATGGAGGAGACTGGCACAAGACAGACTGTTGTCCAGCAGTGGATTGATAATGGTTGACAATGATGATGATGATGATGATCTGCAGCTCCACCCAAGGTTAGTAGATGACAAGGTTATGTTCATCCTGCACTTCCAGTGATTGCTTTGTGATGTCACTGTCCAAATCGCCATTGTAAGACTATCTAATCACCATGTCTCTTTGAATCTGCAGCATAGCAGCATGTCGGAATTATTATTCGTAAACCAGCTGGAATAATCTTCATAAATTCTATCAGATTTTTTAATGCTCGTAATGTTTTCAATTTTCAATTTAAGAAATTTGGGGAATGTTGCCGAGATGCTTTTCCTATTCCTCATAAAGAAATTCTTTATTATATGACAGTAATATGTCCTGTTGTGCGTTTCCCTTTTAAATTTATATAAAAACAGCAAAAATTCCCCTTGTAACTAAATTAACATCAAAAAGTATAACCTTTTTTCTCACCCTGTACGTTACAAAATGTGCGGGAGGCATTTTTGAAATCTCCGTTACTAAAATATTCAATTTACTGTAAATTTCTTTTGTATTTAATGTAAATTTGCCTTTGGATAAGCTTTTGTTATGTGTTGGAGTTATAAAAATTGTTGACAAGGCATCTTCCTCCATAGCTACAGTTCGGATCTACGACTCACATTTTAGGACTGTGACGTCATGATTATTCGTCTGCGAGGAAGGCGGGATGAGCAAACCTTACTGTCTATTAACCTTGGTTTCAACAATGGTAGTCACATCGAACCAAAATGACTGTGTGGGATAAAACTTGATGTGTTTTGCTACGGATTAACGCCTCAAAAATTGCTGCAAGCATTCTGAATAAATTTCTATACGCTTTCAAAGTTGTAAAGTGCTTTTTGAATCACCCTGTATATAATATATATAAAAATATAATACCTTTATTTTGATTTTTTGGCACTATTGAATCATAAAGGAACACCACATAACATTAAAGTGGTCAAAATAAATATTTTACGAAGTGAATGTATTCAAAGATGCACTTTCAACTTTATTGCCAAATGGAGAGTTTATTGGTTTATATCGGGGATGGCCAATTGAAGTGCTTCGGAAGCAGCACTTAAGGAACTTGAGTAATCGGGAGATATACTTCAAGAAGTTCCTGACGATGTCTCTTGGTTTTGCGTTGTCAGATGTTTGTCAGCGAGCAATATGTTCAGCAAATTTTTTCACTTGTTGGAATCGATCAAGCGCAATTATACGCAGAAAAACGCACATCTTTTTACCAACAGCAAAACTTAAACGGCTACGAGATATGGCATTTTTTTCTTTTTTACTGACGTTGCAGTTAAAATTTTGAAAGCACTTCCAGAAATAAAATATATTAAAACCTAAAGATGTATTTGGAGTCTGATTTCAATTTTTGGTACGACATATGAGGTCCTGTGTTCAACGCAAAAAAAAATCATTAAATTAAAGTACCGTATATTTCGTCATATGATCCGCGAATTATCTATTAAAAAAGTTATTATTCTTTGTTTTGCGGTTATACTCCGATTTGGATAATACGCCACGTAAAAAAAAAAAAAAAATACGTTTTTGCGGTTCTTCGATTCTTATAAAATTCGCGTCGCTATTATCAAGCGAGGTGGCATATTTGGAAAATTACCAGAAATGTGTTAATATCAAGATAACGTAACGCAGTAGGAGGTTGGAGGTCCGCAAATAGATGCAAAGAAGTTGTTTTTCTTTTTGTTTTTTTTCATTTATGAGTATTTTGACAAAAAAATACAATGAGACGAAAGCAACATTATTTGCTCTCGTGGGCCGATCATGTGGTATGGGTAGCTCAACGTCACACACGTTTGTGGGTGCCTCAGGCCTAACTACAGGGCTGCCGCAAAGGTGAAAATCATATTTTTTTCTCTTTATATATTTGAAAGCAACAGAAAAGCATTTTAAAATGGCAGCTTTTTAATATGACCCCTCATTTCTTTAGTAGACTGTTGGGTCATTCCATGAATCGCGACTATTCTCTAGGAATTTTGCGGTTCGGGATCAACATCACAAGTACGGACTATACAGCGACTTTTTTCAGCACGTCTTTTTTAAAAAAGATCGTGTTTATGTTATTATCACTTTGTTCGTCTGTCCGCTTGTGGACACCATATCTCTGCAACTATTAGCCCGATTTAAAATATTCCTTTCGCATTGGGAAGCTGGAAATGTGAGATCGATGATCCTTGCATTCCATTTTTTTCCCGATGCATAACTTCGCCGCTAGAGAGCGTAAATGCAGATAATATCGAATTCAAAATGCATTTTATTTCATATATTTGCTACTAAATATCCGATTGAAAAAATTATTTTTCATTTTGATGCCATTTATAACGAAGACTATTTTAGGAACAGTTTATTTTCCAAGCAATGCATAGATTTTCCGCTAGAGAGCTTAAAGGTAAATTGCGTTTCACTCCATATATCTGCTTCTAAAAGTCCGATATGAAAAATTTTTCTTTCATCGGATACAGTTCCTAATGGGAAATGTTTTGCATGCAATTTCGAATTCTTGGTAAAGAGCGGTTTAGCCACCAGGGGGGGGGGGAGGGGAACGTAAGCGATTTTTTCTGCTTGTGATGTATTTGCAGCGAAATCGGAGCTTCTGAAAACTCGACTGAAAAAGTTTTTCGTGGACGAATACCACTCATTTCGTAAAACCTTTTGAGAGTACCTTCCGCTTAAAATAGTGCATAGTTTTTCCGTCAGGACATGGATGTGTTTTTTATTTTTATCGATATCTCTGCTTCTAAGAGCACGATTTGAAATATTCTTTCTTGAGCGTTTCCGCTGCGAAATGTTTCTAATGTAATTTCAGTTTTTCCTTAACGCACAAGTGTGCCACTAGAGGGCGTAACTTCACGTTCCCGTTTGCAGCATGTTCGCTGCAATATCTGTTGGACTAAAAACCCGATGGGAAAAATTATTTTTCGATCAGATACTTCTGAATGTGAGAATATTTTGTGTGTATTTCCCTCTTAAAATAATGCACAAGTTCGCCGCTACAGGACGCAAACATTTAATCTGGTTTTCTCAATATATCTACTTTTAAATGCGCGATTTGAAACATTCTTTAAACACCAGACACCATTTAAATCGTACAACATTTTAGGTTTGCATTTGAGGAGTTTTGTAGTTCACAGCTCTGTCGCTAGTTGGTGTTTATGTACTTAAGATTGCAGCTGTATCTGTGCTTCTAAAAACCCTGTTGAGAAATTTCTCAAATAATATCCCTCTTTAAACAATGCACAGCTTTTCCGCTAGGGGCCGTAAAGGTCAAAACCTTTTTCTCTGTATCTCTGCTTCCGGAAGACGTATTTGAAAAGTTCTTTTTCCTTAACATAGCTTTTGCCATGAAGAATGCTTTTCGCCTATTTTCAACTTACCATTACGCAAAATTCTTCCACTAGAAGGCGTAGAGTTGTATCATGTTTCCTTCTATGTTTTTGCTTTTACCTGTTCAATTTGAAAATCTCTTTGTCTCTGATATCTGATATGATAAACTTTTTCTCCACCATTTGTTAATTTTCGTAACATACTTTTTAGCCGCTGGTGGAAGTAAGTAGCTGTTTTTATTTTTAGCACGTCTTTTGTAAAAATAGAACTGTTCAATTTGAAAATCTCTTTGTCTCTGATATCTGATATGATAAACTTTTTCTCCACCATTTGTTAATTTTCGTAACATACTTTTTTAGCCGCTGGTGGAAGTAAGTAGCTGTTCCTATTTTTAGCACGTCTTTTGTAAAAATAGATCGTGCTTATGTTATCAGTTCCCCCGTCTGTGAATACCATATCTTTGCAACTATGAGTCCGATTTGAAATTTTTTTTTTCATTGGAAAGCTTGAAATATGCGAATGATGACTATTTCGTTTTTTTACGATGTAAAATTTCGCCGCTAGACGGCGTAAATGTAAATGAAATCGAATTCAAAATGCATTTTATTCCATATATTTGCTTCTAAACATCCGATTGAAAAAAAACCTTTACTTTTCGATTCCATTTATGTCGAAGAGTATTTTAGGTACAGTCACTTTTTCAAGTTACGCATAGATTTTCCGCTAGGAGGCGTAAAAGTAAATTGCGTTTTCCCCGATGTCTCTACTTCTAAAACTTCGATTTAAAAAAAAAAAAAATCTTTAGAGGATACGGCTTTTAATAAGAAATGTTTTGTACATAATTTCTAATTTTTGATAATCAATGGTTGGCCACCAGGGGGCGTAAGGGTTAATTTCTGCTTCTAATGTATTTGCCACAAAATCTGTGCTTCTAAAATAAAATCTCGATTGAAAAAATTCGTTCGTGGACCGATACCACTCACGTCGATGAACCATTTCGTAATATTTTCTTCTTAAAATATAGCATGGTTTCTCCGCCAGGGCGTAGATGTATGTCTTATTTTTGCCAATATCTCTGCTTCTAATGGTCCGATTTGAAAAATTCTTTCTTTATTGGATAGAGTCTCCGTTGCGACATGTTTTTCATATAATTTCAAAATTTTCAAGTAATTCATTGATTTTCCGTTAGGGAGCGTAAAGGTAAATCGTGTATCCCCCCGATATCTCTGCTTCTAAAACTCCGATTTGAAAAATCCTTTCTGCACCGGATACAGCTCCTGATGGGAAATCTTTTGCATATAATTTCTAATTTTTGGTAAAAAATCGTTTGGCCACCAGGGGGCGTTAATGTATATCTTATTTTTTTCAATATTTCTACTTCTAAGAGTCGATTTGAAAAATTCTTCCTTTGTTGCATAGCGTTTCCGGTGCGAAATGTTTTTCATATAATTTGAAAATTTTCAAGTTACTCATAAACTTTACTCCAGGGGGCGTTAAAGTAAATTGCGTTTTCCCGATATTTCTGCTTCTGAAACTCCGATTTGAATAATTCTTCCTGTATCGCATGCAGCTCCTGATGGGAAATGTTTTTTATATAATTTCTAATATTTGGCAAAGAATGGTTTGGCCACCAGGGGCCATAAGTGTTAATTTCTGCTTCTGATGTATTTGCAGCAAAATCTGAGCTCCTGAAAACGCGATTGAAAATTTTTTTCCTGGACCGATACCACTCACATCGGAAAATCTTTTGAAAATAATTTCTTCTTAAAATAATGCATGGTTTTCCCGGCAGGGGGCGTAGATGCGTATCTTATATTTGTCGATATCTTTGCTTCTGAGTGTCCGATTTGAAAAATTCTTTCTTTGCCGGAGAGCGTTTCCGCTGCGAAATGTTTCTCATGTAATTTCAAAATTTTCTTTACGCACAAGTCTGCAGCCAGAGAGTGTAAGTTCACGTTTCCGTTTAGAGCAAAAGAAAAAAAAAAAAAGAAAAAGCACCCGATTGAATAACTTCTAAAAAACTTCTTTCAAAACCCGATTGAAAAACTTCTTTCTTCGGTCAGATACTATTGTTTTCCATACCAGTTCCATTGACTTATAGCTTTGAAATTTAATTTGCGTCGGAACGGATTCAAAAGACGTGCACGTTACACCCGAAAATTCGGCGTCATTTTTCTTGTTAATGGCTTATCGATTGTAGAAACCCGGGTTTTTGTTTTTGTTTTTATTTTTTACTAACAGTTTCGATTGACTTTGAATGGCCTTGATAAATTTTATTCGCATTGGAATGAATTCAAAAGACGTGCTCATTACAACAGAAAATTCCGTGTCTTCTTTTTTCTTTCTTAAATTTCACGGCATCGGATGATGACGGGAAGGAACTTCTTTTGCTTTTCCTGAATCTCACGTTCTGCGAGTAATAAGATGAATTTTACGGTACCATTTTACGTTATTTCAAAGTACACCAGACCGTGAATACTCCAGAAGCGCTTATAGCATGTTAAATTCTCTTATTTAGTGGTGTAATAGGTATGAAGATTCGTCAAGCTTACGCTCTCCACTGGATGGCTTTTTCAAGGCAATGGTAGACATAAAATGCCTAATTATCTCTTTTTTACCATTAGATCTACCACTGCCTTGAAAAAGCCTCCCAGTGCATAGCGAAAGCTTGGAGAATCTTTATGCGAATTTACACCACTAAATAAAAGTATTTACCACGCTACAAGCGTTTCTTGAGTTCGGTACCATTTTTTATTTATTTATTTATTTTTTTGTCCTATAGACACCATATTTGATTTCTACGAAAAGCTTACTAGCAAATATGGCTGTTGCGATGAATACGGCCAAAGTATCAAGCATGGAAAGTGTGTGATGAGGTCTTGTGTTAACTGTTATATATAGTGTTATATGGAACTATTTAAACTTTAATTAAATTGTAACTTCGGTTATTTTTGTGTGCGAACGACAGCTAGAGAAATTCATCCTCAGTAAAAAAGGAGCTTAGCAAAGATTCATTTTGGGGAAAGCCTTCTTTCACGGACCTGGAACTCCCACGAACAAAAGGACTATCCCTTTATCCCCGTCGTTGGGCACGACTCTCCCTCCGAGAGAACCCGCCAGGGACAACGGGAGTAAGCAATTAACGATCGACTTCTAATCAAGAGCATTTTCCTGAAGGACAGATCGTGTAGGGGAATGGAACCGATAGGAGCCATTGGGGAGTCTGGTTGAGGATCTTGAAGGGAAAAGTAGGAAGTGTTTTGCTCGGACACAAGGCACGGCAAACGCTTCTGCACGGGATGAAGTAGAAAGAAATTCTGGCGGGAATTAAATAGAGGAAGTCTCCAAAGAATCTATCGACCCGCTGGAAGTATTTACTATTCGATCAGACCAACTAATATTTCCCCTTTGCTCCCCAATCTGAAGAATAAAGAAAATGTATTTGCGTCCCTGCTCCAATGAAAGGAACCTGCAACCGACAACGATTCTTCTGACAAGTTGGAGTCCACCACAATACATAAAATAAAACAAGCCAACAATAGTCAATTTATGGTAATTACTAGTTTCTCGTTTTTTCCAATAATTTGTTTCCAAACAGCTAAAGATAATGTTTCCATGAACAATACAATAATATGTGTTTTCTAAACACTGAATATTTAATTATTTTTTTAGCTTTGACATTCTTTAATAACTCTAACATCATAACATGCATTTTTGCCTGAACAGCATGTTGCTTTTGGGCCACTTTGTGGTTACCCCTGGTTTATGCAATATATTATATGAATAATATAAGTAGCAAACGTTTTGCTTAATTATCTCGTTTTTACCTTTATGCATTACAGTCGAAACTCGTTATAACGAAATTTAAGGGGGACAGAAAAAATTCGTAACAACGTATTTTCGTTAAAACGTTATTACGAAATTTTCGTTAGAGTTAGTATGTACTAAATAAAAATTTCATTACGCATAAGACAGCACAGCTGTACTTGCGAAATAGTGCCCATAGAAGCAAGCAAAGGGAATTTATTTGTAATGGCAAGTTTTTGCTAAAGTAGTAATGAAATATATAAGATTTGATTAATTCATATGTATGAAATTACGTACTGTATACATTTTTATTTATATGCATGTACGTACATACTGTATAGATTTTTTGCCCCTTCTCTGTATTTTTTTTTTTTTTTTTTTTGGATTGAAGATTTAACGACCACCGTGAGCAACTTAATGAGCTATAAACAATCGCTGGTCCCTAATTTAGGGCAACTAGTTCCAGGGAAGTGAGCGAGCCAGTGCCGTAAGACAAACACAACATCCATGCCTCACGGGATTCAAACCCGGACCCTTCTCAGCCGAATGGTCATAAGTCAGCGCTTAGACCACTGCGCCACCGGGGCGGTCCATAGAAGGTTATCTCTTTTATACATCTTAATAAAATACTGTCATATGCTTCAAGAAACAATGCACATATATATTGGTATTGCGTATTTTTAATTTTAAAGTTGTGTAATTAAAGCAATTTATTTAGTTCCATTTTGATGCAAGGCATGTTTACACACGACAGACTGTAGAGGAGAGCTCAAACATACCTAATTGGTTTTGACTGTTTTCGTTTTTCCATGGTGCCTTTAGTTGTAACTGTATTCATAACATTTAGATAGCTGTTAATTTCTTCAGTATAAAGTACTCAGTTACGTAAATAGTATCCAACTTTCCCTAAACATTCAATCGCATTTACTGGAGAATCAGAATAACAGTTTAGATTTTCCGTCTCATCTTCATTGGGTGAATCCTCATTTTCTTCAGACAAAGTTTTCTGGAGAAATGTGTAGTCATTTTTGTTCCTGTGTTGACGTTGCATGGGAGCTAAATGGTTTAGAATTTTAAAGGGAGGGAGAAATTCGCTACTTGTAAAGTTTTGCTTGAGCATTTCCCCCTAGAATTTTACTTTGTAATAAGGTGTTTTTCGTTGTAAAGTATTTCGTTATAACGTTTTATATTGCTTATATAAATACAATAAACCAAACAAGTTAAAGTTTTTTTCGTTGTAACGTGCTTTTTGTTATATCGTATTTCGTTAAAACGAGTTTTGACTGTATTATAAATAACACTTGAATGATATAAAATGTACTGATAACTAACACCAATATCAACATAAAGACAAAAGTTCATATCATTCACTGAATAAATTTGACCATCTTACGTGTGATATTACTGATTTTTAAATATTTAAGTCTTAACTCGTTCAAATAATTATGCACAAAATGTTCAAAAAACATTACTTGATGGATTTGCTTTTAAGCTATCATCCATAATTCTAAGTGTCGAGGAATTATTTTTAAAACGAAAAAAAAAAAGTTAAGAATGCAGTAGTATCAGGAAAAAATATATTTTACATAACCTTTCATACAAATAATCAAATAACTGAAGCTTGAGGGAAAGCGAGTTCGTAATAAGTATCACTTTTTCTAAATTTAAGTTGTACTTTTGCATAATGGAGAATAAACAAACTTTCCTTTCTTTAGCCGACAGAAAATGAATATTTTTCACATCTGATCACCAGGTTTTATATTTGCATGACATGTTTACTTCTCAATACAGAATCATGAATTTTGCCATTTTTATCATTCTTTTTATTTATTTCATTCGCTATCGTTCTTTTAACAAAGGAAAATCATGTTTGGAATAAGAATGAAAAAGTCTCACCTGAAATTCTTCATTTTTTTCATTACAGTACAACAACTTCTAGTATACAATGTTTTAACGTATTTGTACTTTACAATCTTTCGTAAACTTCCCTTTCACCTCCGTCACATAAAAGACACGACTCATTTGACGCAACGCAACAAGCAAAACAATACAAAAAAGTTATGTACATTGTTACAAACTGCACGCTCTTATATAGAGTTCTTTTTGCCCTAATCAACGGCTTGACGAATAAGCGTTTTTGTATATTTCTGCGAATTTGTTAAAATGACTGAAGATGATACTGCAGAAAAACTGTTTCCTTAGTAGTAATCTGAGGGAAACCCTTTTCTTTTCGTTATACTCAGCTTCCATGTGATTGAATTAAGTGGTATGCTTAACTTTATAATTCTTTCATTTTCTACGGCAGTCTTGTGTAGCGATGTGGTTAGAGCGATTGGTAAAATGTAGACTGTGTAAGAGAAGGATGATACAGAATTCTTGGAACATAAGTTCTTTCAGCATATTGTGTGGCTGAAAAACTGTAAAGTGTATGTAGGAGGATTGCAGAGAGTTTCCGGAACATGCGTTCCTTCTGCACAGTATAGAATCGTTGAATGGTTTGAGGTTTTCTTATTTCTTCCGAAACCTAATCCAGTTGCTATCTCCTTCGCTTAAGGAAACAAAACGACAGCTCGTTTGGGACTTCAGTCAGTCACAATGTCAGTTGTACTGTACCTCAACGGGTTTTGCTTATCATAGTCAGTGCCGATGTATGTATCAAAAAGCAGCGGATCCAGCAGGGGGCGACACCATTAAAACTGGCTTTTCCTTTTTCAATGGCCAACATCGTAAATAATTCTTATACAAGGCGTGCTCATGACTTGTACAAGAATTATTTACGATGTATTTTAAGAATTAATTACGATGACACTCGTACAAGAATTATTTTAATTCTTGTACAAGTGTCTTGCGCATGACTTATTGCCTAGCAACTAGTCAGACGGCAAATGATTCTTTATGCCATTAGCTTCGTTTTACTGCGTAATAAAACTCCGTACGTCTATTCGTTCGTATTAATTGCATGTAAAATGGGCGATTCTTTTTCCATTGTGCACACTGGTGTCAAACAACGATCAGTTATAGAGTTTTTAACTCATGAAAATGAACCTCTCAAAGAAATTTACGCTAGAGTAGTGTTAGTTTATGGTTCTGGAAATTTGGACATAACGACTGTTTGTCGTTGGATATGAAAATCAGAGGAGAGTGGAGGAATGTTGACCGTAAAGGATCAACCGCGGAGTGGGAGGCCCGTAATCGCAACTTGCGATTTGAACAGACAAAAAGTCGATGAGCTCATCAGGGAAAATCAAAGAATAACACAGAGAGCCATAGCCTGTAAGCTGAACATTAATTTAGGTAGTGTCAATGACAGTGTTAACGTTTTAGGATACAACAAAGTCTGTGCTCGTTAGGTACCATGTGACCTAACCACTGAAATGAAGAAATCAATACTTAAAACGTGCCAAAGGTTGCTTGCTCGCTATGAAAAATATAGAAGTGACTTTCTCTGAAGCATTGTGACTTGTGATGAGAGTTGGATTCATCATTATGACCCAGAAATGAAAAATCAATCGTTGGAATACCGACACCTATCTTCTCCTCTAGCGAAAAAAATTCAAGACTCAAATTTATTCTGGTAAGTGCATGTTCACTGTGTTCTAAGACTACAGAGGAATTATTCAACATCGCCAAAGGTACGGCTATCAACTCTGAGAGCCACATGCATGCCTTAAAAAAGTTAAAGCCGCTCGTGCGTGGGTAAAAATGCCAATGATTCTGGATCACAACGTCAAACTCCACGCCAGTGCTTTCACTTCAGAAGCCTTACAGAAAATCTGGTTTGAAGTTCTTGAACACCCTCCCTATATAGCCCAGCTTTGGCACTGTCCAACTTCTGGTTGTTTTCTGCTTTCAAGAGACATCTGAAAGGAATTCAGTTTACCTGTGAAGAAGATGCTCAAACCTACGAGGAAATGGTTCCGAGAACAATCTGGAGATTTTTACAGAGACGGGTTTAAAAAACTAATTTTTCTCTTTTTTAAGACTACCTACAGACTCGGAGACATGCTGTCTAAGAATGTCTGCATTCTTTCAGTATTCATCATCCACTGATCCAATCGACAGGTCTCACGTCAGAACAGATCTGAAGAGAAAAAGCTGAAATACATTAAAATTATTCAACACCCGATACCTGTTTTTTTTTTTTTCTTCTTTTGCGCACTAGTTGTCATGCAGTAGTTTTTAAATTCTAGATAACTAATTGTTCTGTTATACACAGATTTTTCCTAGTTTTTTTAAAACCCACAATATCAGGAAAAATGTCTATAGTACGATATTTGTGTTAATGATAGATACTGTTTTTGAGTATAGCACTTATTTCACGTACTTTGGGAACATCTGGGTATTGTTTAGCAAGAAGTATAAGTACGAGGGTTGTACCGAAAGTAATGCAAAAGTGGGCATCACTTTTTTATTATCTGACAGAGGTCGTTTAAATTTCACATGATGGTAGAGTAACTGTTCCTCTATAGTAGGGTTAACCCTTCTTCTTCATTGCAGATTTGAAAGACAGAAGAATGGAAGTCTGCTCTGATCTGCTGGAAGTGTTTGAAGCCAATGAAGATATTTTTTTATTGGAATTTTAGCGACCACCGTGAGCAACTCAGTCGTCTATAAGCAGTCGCCCGTTTCTAATTTAGGGTCACTAGTTCCAGGAAAGGAAGACAGCCAGTGCCTTAAGATAAACACATCATCAATGACTCACCGGGATTCGAACCCGGACCCATCTCGGACGAATGATCATAAGCCATCGCTTAGACCACTGCGCTACCGGATCGGCGGTTTTTTTTTGGTCTGGTGACAGGGAATGAAACGTGGGCGTATCTTTACGATCCTAAAACGAAGAATCAATCCATGGAATGGCGTCACACCTCTTCACCAAGACCTAAGAAGTTCAAGAACCAGCGATCAGCACAAAAAGTCGGGGTGACTGTTTTTTGGGATGACAGGGTGTCATTCCCCTTGATTTTCTAGAACGTGGCAGTACCGCGACCACCGAGCGGTACATTGAAACCCTCAAGAAGCTTAGAGAACCCATAAGGAGGAAGAGACTGAACAAGAATCTGAAAAGGATCCACATTCACCATGACAATGCGAGACCACACACATCTTTGGCAACAAATCAGGCTGGTCGGTGGTCCCCCAATCGTCGCACAGCCCAGATCTGGCGCCCTTCGACTTCCACCTGTTTGGCCCAATGAAGGACAGTCTCCGGGGACAACGATTTTATGACGCAGACGAGGTTAAAGTGGCTATGAAGAAGTGGGTACAGCAGTTCACACCTGAATTTTTTCAAAGAAGATTTAGTGTTGTGTTCAACGATGGCGCAAGTTCATCGCTTGTGATGGAGACTATGTTGAGTAGTACCTTTGTATAGAAGAAGAGTTACTCTACCAACATGTGCAATTTGAACGACCTCTGTCAGTTAATGAAAACGTTATGCCCACTTTTGCATTGCTTTCGGTACAACCTTCGTATTACATTACTCACTTAGCGAATAATATCCTAAACAATACAGCCAAGGCACACGATATACGTTTTTTTAGTGTTTAATTCAGAATGCGAAAACCTCTTGTTTTACATGACGTTACAAACTAACGTATAGCAAAAATGTTGATCAAAATTCGGTTTATAAACGACATTATTTCTAGAGACTGAATGAAATCCTGATTAATTAAGTGGGCCGGGTTGAAGATCCGTGTCCAATCCAGCTTCTTTTCTAATGTTATTTGAAAACAATTTCTGTTTGTTTCGGGGTTTACCTACCCCTGTGAGAAATTATAAGGGCTATAAGCAGTCGCACGTTCCTAATTAAGGCGCTCCACTTTCTAGGGAGAGCCAGTGTGCCTTGAAACAAATACAACACCCATGCCTCATCCGGGCGGGCGGCCCTCTCGGTCCGTAGCCAGCTCTAAAATCACTGCGCTACCGGGGCTTCGAAAACAATTTCCGTGGAAGTTTGTTTTCTATACTGTTAGAAAAGAACCTGATGAAATGCAGAAAGTGATAGCTCTATTAACCCTTTAACGACCATGACCCCAAAATCTTGTATCACTCTAAATACCATAAAGCCCGAAACTGTCTGTTGGTTCACTTCTTTGGTTAGTAACACCAGTAGTGACCGAGGGTTATTCCTGCTGATCCCTCATAGGTTGTGCAAATTTAAAGAGCAGGTAAGGGTAGGAAATCTGACTCACTTTAGACAGGCGTTTCGCGGGGTTATTATCGTTTGTATGTACGGGAGTTTTGGGCGTTATGGTCGTTAAAGAGTTTGCTTTGAAGAGTTGATTCCGAATAAATCTCGATATGTTGACAATTTAACAATTTAGTAGACATGAAGTGTTATGCAATGTAAGGTAGAAATTAATTTAAATTATTTTAAACATGCTTATTGAAATGTTTTTTTTTTCTTGGTTGAGGGTTTAACGACCACCGTGGGCAACTCAATGGGATATAAGCAGTCGCCCGTCCCTAATTTAGGGACACTGGTTCTAGGGAAGGGAGAGAGAGCCAGTGCAGAGATGAAAATGGGGCACGGGTCAGCGGGTCAACAGGTAAACAATTTCTTGCAGGTCAACGGGTAAGCATTTTTTTGCGGGTCAAAAGGGTCAAGTCAAGGTGTTCCTGACCCGATTTCGACCTAGTTTTATTTCCGTTTTATTTTTGAAAAGAAAAAAAATATTTCAAACAAAAATGCGTACTTTGGAATTTTGTGCTCGATACTGATGCCAGCGGAGAGAAAAATGATTTGTCATACAAAAATATTGCCGTCTCTTTCTTAAAGTAACGGAGCTTTACACCAACCGACGATCCGGCGCAGGCAGACTCACCGATAGCATATCATAAAAGAATGCTTCCTTTGCGTTTGTTTTCAGTGCGATTGTGAGGAGCAAGATACAGGCAAACGCCTGTCACCTGCTGCTCTCGCGATTCACTCTCTCACACCCCGCGTGTCATATTGTAAGACTGAGAGTTACTTTTCACATCGCATCTTTTGCATTGTGCTTTCAGAGGTTTTCGTTTGGCCTGCTAACACCCCCTCGTGAAAAAAATTCTGTTACATCGTGGATGAAGTAGAACTGTTGAAATATGCTTCGTAAAACAAATTCATTTGTGAACCAAATGTTAACAATTTAACGGTGAAACAATTTTAAAAATCCTTTCGTGATTGAATGTAGCTTCAAACCAAGCTCAAAACGGGGTGTTGTGCCAGATTATTAATTTCCTTAAAAAAATTTGATTTGACAAGAACAAAATCGAGTGTCTTGAAGACTTCGTTTCCAGCTAAGTCACTATGAAGATCATTCTGAATGTTAAAATGTGCGCATGCAACATGGCAATTTTCCTTCAAAATTAAGTTTCATATTTATTTGCCTTCTGATCTCCTACTCTGCAATTGTATTGGTATGTCCTCCTTGAGTAGAGGCCTTTTCCAAGTCTACCCATTATTTTGACCCCTGAGTTAGTACTGGTAAACTGCTGTTTCTTTTAAGATACATGTGTGTGGGACACAGATTTCGGAATATCTCTGCCGGAGAAGCATTCTTTGTATCAGTCAATGGATAAGTGTGTGGGAACGATAAATTTTCACATGAGGGTAGGGCACACCAATGACCCTGCGATCCGAAAGGAAAAGTTTTTTTTTTTTTTTTTTTTTATGTAAATAACCTTTCAAATAGAAATGAAGCTCGGATGAAGTTTACCGTTATACGTATAAGTACCAAAATAATTATTCGTTCTTTCCAAGAAATCCACGCGAAAAGAATGGAAGAAAGTGGGCAAGTTCTCGAATGGTCCACCGGGAAATGTCCCGGTATCCCGGTGGGCCAATCCGCTCCTGCCCGAAGTAATCATTGATTGAGCAGTTACTCGATAATAAAGGATTTTATCAGACACCAAATCGCTTCTGTTGAATGGCCTAGTATTTCTCTATTGATGTTTACAGTGCTCAAGAAACCTTGCAATCTTCTGACTATAACATGTTTCGGTAATTAAAGAACGAATTAAAATAGCACTGTGACATGACGTCTGGGTGCGGGTCAGGTCCAGGTCCAAAAATTTTGACCCGTTTCCAACTCTGAGATAGTGCCGTAAGACAAACACAACATTCACGCCTCACGGGTTTCGAACCCCGACGTAGTGGTCTAAGCCAGCGCTTAGACCACTGCGCCACCGGGGCGACCTTGCAAAAATGTGCACGCACGTATACACATACATGCGAAACACAGGTGTACACATATATTGTGTGTGTCTATGGGCTTACGTGAAATCTTGGTTTGCTTACTGTTTCCAATTAATTCCATTTCGGTTTCAGCTTTATGTTCTGTTTGAAAGTTAATTCCCTTTTAGCTTTTTATTCTGACTAAATATTTAAATTTCATCAAACCCTCAATGCAATCTTTGATTAAAAAATTCTTCTGAAGGTAATAGGTAAACCTAGTGGTTTTACTCAGAAAGAAATACTTGAAGAGATAACTTGTCACGTGTTTTTACTATTGCTAAACTAGCAAACCGATTTAGCTCAAGTGCCATGTGCTGGTATAAAAGGCTAACTGATCGGAAGTTAAAGACCTGATATAGTGGTTAGTCAGCTCGTACATTAGTGGGGTCACTTCTTAAACAACACTAAATCTTGGTGCAGACATTCATTCCCCACGACTAGAGCTAGACGTAGCACTACCCCTTCAATACTACCGCCAACTCACTGTTTTTTTCTTTGACCACCATGAGCAACTCAATGGGCTATAAGTAGTCGCCCGTCCCTAATTTAGGGTCACTGATGCCAGGAAAGGGAGAGAACTAGTGCCATAAGACAAACACAACATCCATGGCTCCCCGGGATTCGAACCCGGACCCTTCACGGACGAATGGTCATATGCCAGCGCTTAGACAACAGCGCTACCGGGGCGGCCTCACTGTTTTGTAGTCCTTTTATTTTTACTTACTAATCGATCAGCAGCGTCTAAGGTTGGCTTGTTGGGTTTGAGTTTCTTGTGAGGGCAGAACTCCAAGAGCAAGACGTGTTAGGAGGACGTAGCTCGTGCCGTAGGAGTGCCACACACCATTCACCGGGCGAGCCAGCCGATTCTCTAAAGGACCTCAGCTGCGAATGTGGAAATCTTAAGCAAAAAAAGTTTAATTATACCACCAAAAAATGATTTTCATTGAACGATAATCGATTTCGCATTAATTGGAAGTTTACTCTCTATTAAAATTAGTTACAGGCTACGCATTGGTTTTGATGAGGGATCTACAGCAAACAACTGCAATGTTTATCGTAGAATATAAGGTGTATAAGGCGGAAAGTTTTTTGTCGTTTTTTTTTCATTTTCAAAGAAAGCTTTGAGGCAATAGTGTGGATATTTCCTTATGATGTAATAATCTCTTTATGGCGCTGCAATCAGAGATGGAAACGGGTCACGGGTAAGAGGATCAACGGGTCGACAACTTCTAGCGGGTCAAATGTGTCTGGTCCAGGTGTTGCTGACCCGATTTCGACCCTGTTTCGTTTTCGGTTTATTTTTGAAAAGCAAAGAAAAAATTTTTTCAAAGCAAAATGTGCACTGTGGAATTTTGTGCTTGATACTGGTGCGGGTGGACTGAAAAATGATTTGTCATGCCATATGAAGGAAGAGTGTTCTCAGAAGGAAAAGTGTCCCTTCCTTCTGAGGGGCCTCAGAAGGAAAAGTGTGAAAACAACATCCACATTTTGGAAACTTTCAACTCATCATAAACTTGTGAAAACTGGTGTTGATGTGAAACGTATTCTGGGGTTTGATATGCTGTCAAAAAACAGCAAAAACTGAAATTGAACATACAACAAGTTGCTTAACTCAAAAGTTTTGACTTTAGCGCCATCAAAATTAGATGGAACAGCCTTAGCATTACTGCGGAGGGACTTTCTGACTCTCGCAGATTTGTTTCAAAACATGTGTAAAACAAATGAAGGACGCTAGTTTTTTTCTTGTTTTTTTTATTGGAGGTTTAACGACCACCGTGAGTAACTCAGTGGGCTATAAGCAGTCGCCCGTCCCTAATTTAGGGTTACTGGTTCCAGGGAAGGGAGAGAGCCAGTGGCGTTAGACAAACACAACATCCATGCCTCACCGGGGTTCGAACCCTGACCCCTTTCGGACGAATGATCAGAGTCCATCGCTTTGACCACTGCGCCACAGGGAAGGCTTTTTTTTCTTTCGCCACCGGGGCGTCGACGTTAGTTTCAATGCTTCCTGTAAGTAAGTGAGTTAATTATACGTTCCATAATACATTTGTTTGACTTCCATATAACCTAAGATACCCACAGCGGAGAGACATTTTTTGAATTGAACGCCCTATATATATATATATATATATATATATATATATATATATATATATCAAAGTAGATTTGCCCGGGTAGGGCCCGGGTCAGTTACAGATCCGGGTCGGGTCCAAAATGTTTGACCCATTTCCAACTCTGGCTGTAATGCGCATAAAGAAATGTTGGTAATTTTTCTATTGCAAATATTTCCTCGTATTGTGCTGTCGTTGTGTTGTGGTAGGAATGTAATAATTTTATCAACTGGATTTTTTTTGTTTTACTCGTTTTGTATCTGAGTCTAATGTACATTGAATTCGAGCTCTTTATGTTTTAAAATATTAACGAATTTGTTGTTGACAAAATTCATTGTTATTGCCGCCTCTTACGCCAAGGATTCAGTACCAGCCTTCTGAAGAGTGTAGTGATTGGCTATTGATATTAACGAGTCAGTGACCAGTGGTCAGTTGTTTTAGAAGAGTGATCCGATGGAATGGATTGATGGCCTGGTGGACTCGTGGACTGTGTCCTCCCTTTTCCTCAGAGAGGTTGCAAAATCACGTTCCGATTGGCTAGTGCAGTCCCTAGATGAGACGTCCGATTCGCCAGTGGCTCTCGTCACTTCTCCGTACATCTTGGCGCTGTGTTCCAATGCCTTGGCCCTCAAGGCGGCGATGCTCGACGATCGGAGGTCTTCTTTCCGGACTGCGGAGGGTGAGGAGCTGCCGCTGCACGGAGACTGACGTCCCTTGTTGAGGTCTTGTGGATGGCGCTCTTCGTTCGGCTGTTTTTGTTGGGGCTCCTCTGGCGTGGACAGATCCGTCTCCTTCAGCTTCTCGGCGGCTTCCAGTGACTTCCGGTGCATCCCTGTTGGACGACAGACGACCAGGGCGTTAACTTCCGGGCTTCGAACTTGGGCTCTATGGGGGAAAGGGGGCACGTAGTCTAACCGATTAGAGACACGTGGTCACTCACAACATTCAAAGGGTATCATGCTTAAGGTGGGGGGGGGGGAGGCTTCGACTGCGAAATAATACATTGCGTAAAAGTGGAAAGACTCCGAGGAAAGGACTTTATTGTATTGCATGCAGGGAATATTTAAACGAATTTTCCATTAAGAAGTTCTGAACATTTCGATTTTATTTCTGCCGTCAACCACGGAACTAAAAAAGTCTTTGTACTTTTTACCAGAACATGGCCGTGTTCATGCCCCTTAATTCCCTAAACAGAATTTTTAACACCACGAGTTCACGTACACAGTTTTTTACTTATTTCTCTGCAGGTCTTCCTCCGAATGCACGCTATTCCGAGCATTAAAAATTCCAGAGAAATAAGTGATAAATAAAAATGCTATCTCCTACGTACTGGATTGCATCGCAATTCAAGGTTGTTTTTTTTTTCTTTTCTTGGGAAATTATCAACTGATTCACGCATTGAAGGCTAGTAAAACCATTCATTTAGAGTCACAATCTCCAAAAGCCAGACAATTCAACAAACAGAAGTTATCCCGCTAGGTAGTAAATAAGGGCGTTTTCTACCTCGCTTCCGTGTGACATTCCTATCGGGCACTCTAGCCCAAATCTCCTAGCTTCCTATTTCTAAGGGTTGTTTAAGACCTGGGGTCAGACACTTCCTTCCTAAAATCCTCTACATATGATGTGATCTAATTTAGGGCCGTTGGTACCAGGGAAGGGAGGGAACCAGCGCCGTAAGGCAAACTCAACATCTATGTCTCATCGGGATTCGAACCTAGACCCATCTCGGACGAATGATCAGAAGATATCGCTTAGACCACTACGCTACCGGGGTGGCGCTGGAATTTTACAGGATATGTGCAACACGCAAGTGATTAAAATGTCAGTGAAAATGCGCATGCGGTTTCGGCGCAATGCCTTCTAAACTGTCCGGTCTTTGGTGTACAGAGCTGGCTCAAACGAGGTGTTGCTATCAGTGAAGAACCGACATTGAGTCGAAAGGGTGTTCCTTGTGTCTCACTATCTCCCGTCGCCGAAGAAGGTCGCATTATGAACACTTGACGGACTTTGAGCGAGGAAGGATTGTTGGGATAAGATAAACTGGATTTTCCTACAGCAAAATTGCCCCTCGTATGAGACCAAACGCCAGTACAAGAATGCGAACGTAACGTGCTGAACAGATTAGGTTCGGACGCACAGAAATCCGGGAAATGGATCGCAAAATCGCACGACTGCACGGAAAGACAAACGCCTCTACCGCATGGCAGCGCACAGCGACATCCACTGTGTTAGCGCAGCAGTGGAGCACTGTCACAGGCCAGGATTTACCCTCCAGTGCAGTTCGACGTCGTCTGCTTAACAGTAGATTGGTCGCTAGCAGTCCATTTCTGAACATTCCTTAGACCCTCAACCACGAACAGTTCGTGCTGCAATAGGGTTTCGAATGCAGACATTGGCACGCTGATTGGCAACAGGTCGTGTTTTCTGACGAGTTACGATTCAGCTTGATGCACCATGATGGTCGCATATACACTGAAGAGCAATTGAATTAGAGACAGCTGGCGTTATGTAAATGTGGCGCTGTGGGCGGCCCTGTAAACGGAAACGACATGACGTATGCAGCGATCCGACAATATAAGGAGTGATGCGACGGGAATCAGTAAGAGTCGGACGCAGTATGGGTAAGACGAAGGATCTAAGCGCATTTGATCGTGGGAAAATGGTCAGGTCCCGACGAATGGGTCATTCCATCTCGGAAGTCGTGCAGGCACTGGGATTTTCACGAGCCACTGTGCCACGGGCGCACCGTGAGTACATCGAATCCGGTAAAACCATCCTTGCAAGGGCCAACTGCCGTGGACAACAGCGTGTGGATGAGCGGGGTCATCGTCGGCTAGCTCGCATTGTAACAGCGGATAGACGGGCCACAGTGCAGCACATCACTCAGCAATTTAACGCTGGTGCACAAAAACGTGTAAGCAGCCACACCATCCATAACTATCTCCTCGCTATGGGGTACAGAAGCCATCGTCCCACGAGGGTACCGCTACTGACCGCACAGCACAGAGTGCAAATATTAGCATGGGCGCGGGAACATTGCCACTGGACCCTAGACATGTGTAAAAATGTTGCCTGGACTGATGAGTCGAAATTCACGTCGGTACATGCGGATGGCAGGATACGAGTACGGCGCAAACCACATGAAGCGATGGATCCTTCTTGCCAGCAGGGTACTCTTCAAGCTGGTGGGGGGTGGCATTCTCGTCTGAGGACTGTTTACGTGGACTGAAATGGAACCCCTGGTACGTGTGACATCGTCCCTCACAGATCAACGTTACCGGGATATCCTGGACGACCATTTGCTCCCTTTTGTGCGTTTTCAACATCCCACTGGGGACCTCATATTGCAACAAGACAATGCGCCGTGCCATCGCTCCCGAATTGTATCCGAATGGTTGGATAAACACTCCACCGACGTGACTTCCTTGGCCAGCTAGGTCACCTGACCTCAATACCATCGAGCACATCTGGGATGCCATCGAGAGAGATGTTCGAGGCTCTGACCCCCCTACATCAAATCTTCGTGAACTGTGGGAGCTTGTTCAGGGGTCGTGGATCCGTATGGCTTCCCAACGTTTCCGGTGTCTTGTCGAGTCCATGCCGAGACAAATCGCCGCCGTCATCAGGGCAAAAGGTGGTGCTACACATTACTAGACAGGTATTTCTAATTCAATTGCTCTTCAGTGTATGTTACACCATGGCAAACGGCATCTTTCAGGGTACATTTTGCAGCGATATACCGGCCCAACGCCAAGTGTCATGATTTAGAGTGCCATTGAGTTCCATTCGCGATTTCGCCTGATATGAATTGAGGCAACCCTCAGCAACCAGTAATACATTATCGACGATTTAGAGGTAAAGGTGATACCCTTCCTTTAGAGTTGTCCTGGTGCTATATTCCAGCAGGACAATGCTCAGCAACATGTGACCCGGAATGCCCAAGACAGACGACAGATACCGCTTCCGTGCTGGCCTGCCCGTTCGCCGGATTTGTCCCCGATCGAACATGTATGGGACATCGTAGCTAAGAGACTGGCTCGTCAAGCGCCTACAACAGTAATCACAAATGAACTTTGGTCTCGCATAGAAGCAAACTGGCAAGCCAGAATTTGAATGATTTAGAAATGTAAGTATCAATTTTAAAAGCTTATAAAGTTATCATGCTTATTTAGTTACGTACTAGTCATTTTTACTACTGCTTCGTAATTTGGTAGACTTTTTTTTTCTGGAAATGTTAGTTTATATCATCGGCGGCGAACTTTTCGCGAAATTTCATAATTAACCCAGCGACTGCCCCACGAATTTTGCCTTTTTTCCCCCGCGATAAAATTACTGCCCTACTGATTGGTACTGGACGAAACCGTATTGGAGCAGCTGTTGTTAGATGAATTGTGCCCGAACTATATCCCCTTGCTAATTCTTTTCCTTGCGGTCTTTCAGGAACGATCCGGTAAATATACACTTTTATAGCCATGTTGAAAAAGCACAGCGACAATTTATGACCGTGGTCGAAGTCAGAACAGATTTCCAAAGTTTTATCAGTTTAAGGAAAAATTGATAGCTCTCCCCGATTAAATAAACTTTTTAAGCTGCTTTCAGAAAAAAGCAGCAACTGCTATTTGGTTCCTTTTCGATAGCATTGTGTTTAATTATATTGGGATGCTAAATATTAGATCTATATAATTTACTTTTATAGTATTTCACTCGAAGTGTTTGCATACTTGAAGTACAGCAGCACTTGTACCTTATATTTTGACTAAATAGAAGCCAAAATACAAGGGTATAAAGAGTGTATTTAATTTAATAAAAATTTGGATTACAAAAGTTCTTTTTGCGTCGGAATGTTCAAGGGACGATGTTAGTTTTAGTTACTTTTATGCATCAAATAAGACTACTTTTCATCGGGATTTAAATAAGGAGGTAAATGAGGAGGAAGGTTTTAAAAGCTCAGATGAACAGGAACAATTTAAATAAAACTGCATTGAAACAGGGCAACAAATAACAAGAATAGTATGCATCACAAATAATAACTATAAAATAACTTGTAGAAAATCACTTAAAACACAAAAAAATATTGAAAACATAACAGATAATTTCATGAATAACTGAACCACACCGAGAGCAAGTTTCGTTTACATACATTTAATGAAAGTAAAAAAAAAAAAAATATATCATAATTGGGTAATCAGTATACAGCTCAAAATCAAGTGAAATTAAGAACTCAGTTGTTATTTAACTCAGATATCAAACTACTTTAATTTTCCTAGGAACATTAATTTCATTTATAGGTCTGCACGGACATTAATTTGGAAAGTTGGGCCCGGTCCTGCCCATTTCAGAATTTAATCAAGCGTTTTTTGCCACTTATTGCAAAAAAAGTAAGGCTTCCACTAGAGCAAGGGTCTTCAACCTGTGACCCGCGGAGCACTTTTCAATGGCCCGTTTCAGACTTTCATCAAGCGTTCTATGCCACTTATTGCAAAAAACACAAGGCTTCCTCTAGAGCAAAGGTCTTCAACCTGTGATCCGCGGAGCACTTTTCAATGGCCCGTTTCAGAATTACATCAAGAGTTCCCTGACACTTATTACAAAAAACACAAGGCTTCCTCTAGAGCAAGGGTCTTCAACCTGTGACCCGCGCAGCACTTTTCAATGGCCCGTTTCAGACTTTCATCAAGAGTTCCCTGCCCCTTATTGCAAAAAACACAAGGCTTTCTTTAGAGCAAGGGGCTTCAACCTGTGACCCGCGGAGCATTTTTCAATGGCCAGTTTCAGACTTTCATCAAGCGTTCTCTGCCACTTATTGCAAAAAACACAATTCTTCCTCTAGAGCAAGGGTCTTCAACCTGTGATTCGCGGAGCACTATTCAATGGCCCGTTTCAGACTTTCATGAAGCGTTCTCTGCCACGTATTATAGCAAAAAACGTAAGCCTTCCTCTAGAGCAGGGGTCTTCAACCTGTGACCCACGGAGCACTTTTCAATGGCCCGTTTCAGACTTTCATCAAGCGTTCTCTGCCACTTATGGAAAAAACACAAGGCTTCCTCTAGATCAAGGGTCTTCAACCAGTGACTCGCGGAGCACTTTTCAATGGCCCGTTGCAGACTTTCATCAAGCGTTCTCTGCCACGTATTACAAAAAACACAAGGCTTCCTCTAGATCAAGGGTCTTCAATCTGTGACTCGCGGAGAACTTTTCAATGACCCGTTTCAGACTTTCATCAAGCGTTCTCTGCCACTTATTGCAAAAACACAATTCTTCCTCTAGAGCAAGGGTCTTCAACCTGTGATTCGCGGAGCACTATTCAATGGCCCGTTTCAGACTTTCATGAAGCGTTCTCTGCCACGTATTATAGCAAAAAACGTAAGCCTTCCTCTAGAGCAGGGGTCTTCAACCCGTGACCAGCGGAGCACTTTTCAATGGCCCACGAGACATCCGCAAAAGAAATTCGAAAATGAAAAAGAAAATACATTTTCGAGATGGAGAAATGAATATTTAGATACCTTGGGTGCATGGTCTTTGAATTCCCGAATCTGCTATGTGCTATGCTGCGATAAATTACATGACTAAAAATTTTAAACAGTACTGAAAAATATAGGCATATACTTCGGAATTCTTTGTGACATAGATATCATGTTAACTATTTCGTTTCTTTTTCCTAAAGTTAGTTTTAGGATACAAAATGGCTCTGAAATAATCGATATTCATCATATACACGTGCATTTTTCTTTTCATGTGGTCCGTGTGTGTTACTCCATTTTGTCATGTTCTCCGCGGATACGAAAAGACAGAAGACCTCTATGACGTAAAAGTCTTGTCTTACTTCTACCTTAATTTAAAACATCAACATACTAAGAAATAGTTCCGAAATGAAAGAAAACCTTAACGGCCAGACGAAACATATAAACAACAGAAGTCACACTTACGGAAAGAGATGCTTTATTCAGGATGTAGCAAACACATCGTATCATAGCATATTGCACTAAACTCTCCACACACAACTCTTTAACACAACGCTCTTTTCACAACGCTCCTTTCAATAATCATTTTACAATCCAACGCTCGTTTTACAACGCTCCTTTCAATAATCAGTTTACAATCCAACGCTCTCAAGCAATAGATTAGTCGTCGTTTTTATCTCTTGTTCTTATCAAAACTCAGGCATACGTCACGTTTATTCAACCTCAATTGTGTTGCCAAACGTATTCGTTTGAGAGAAAGATATCACGTTGAGAGTGAAGAATAACAGAATAAACTCAAGATTTACATAGGAAAAAAACTAAAAAGGAAAGTTAATTTAGAATATACGTCACACCTCTCACTCTAAATAGAAACAAAGCTGATCTATTGAACTGACTTACCTTAGTAGTAAAAGGAATGTAACGCACCAGACTACATACTTCTGTGATATACATGTAAATGCTTTTGCACTTCTGCATTCAAGTGTACTAGGTCGTATCAAAATAATATGACCATCTACCTAATAATGGGAATAACCACCCTAGGCCTATATAACAGCGGCGAGACGGCGTGGCATGGACGCAATGAGGCCCTGGAAGGTCGCCCGAGGTACACGTGCCCATTCGAACTGCAGCAGGGCACGGAGGTCCCGGAGATTGCGTAGTTGTGGGTCGTCATATCGAACCTGTCGATTCAAATAGTCCCACACGTGCTCTAAGGGATTGAGGTCGGCCGATTTCGCCGGCCAAGGGAGAACGGAGACATCGCTGTCGTTTTCCTGGAACCACTAACGCACCCTTTTAGCGACGTGGCACGGCGCATTGTGCTGTTGGTAGACACCATCACCACCAGGATAAACGTCCAACATGAAGGAATGCATGTGGTCATCGGGGATGGATAGGTAGCCATTGGCGTTCAGGGACCCATCCAGTGGTACCAGCGGTCCCAGATCATACCAGGAAAACTTCCTTGAGACATGCACACTGTCACCGCCGGCCTGTGCTTGACCGACAACCGTGTCAGGGGGTCGATTCTCGTGTGTATGACGCCTTACCCACCACTCCTGTGGAGTAGAAACCTCGATTCGTCGGAAAAGGCAACCGTTTTCGACTCTTCCACTGTGCAATGACTGTAGTCCCGTGCAAACTGCAGGCGTCGTTGCCGATGGACCTGGATTAACATGGGCGCCTCGACGCAGCTTCGACTGCAGTGACCTATGCGTAACAGGGTTCGCCCTGCTGTTATCGGGGACACGTACCTGGATGCCCCAGCGTTCATTTGCATGGTCAATTGCTGCACTCCTGCGCGTCGATTGCCCTTTACCAGTCGACGGAGGCGACGATCTCCTCTGGGGTCGATGGCCTTTGGGGCTCCGTAGTTATGAAGTCGGGAGGTACTCGGTGTGCCAGCGGTCTATTCTTGGTACACCCTTACTACAACACCTCGCGAACAGCCCACGAAGGCTGCTGTTCCTGAGATGTTTCCACCATTGGCGCGGCAGCCGATGATAATTCCTTTTTGAACGTCAGTCAAATCACTACATCTGCCCATTGTTCTTACGTGACGCATTGTGGCTCATCTGTCCTGGCCGGCCGCTTATATCTCCGTGTGGTCGACCTTGTCACGTGCACTCTGTGACGCGCCTGGAAGGGGAAAATTTGATTCCGGGGGTGGTCATATTATTCTGACACGACTGTGTAAACAAGGTAGTTCTATTTCCCTAAATATGTAAACGAATACTTTACATATTTCTTCTAAAAGATGAAATACTTTACATATTAGTAAATGTAAAGTATTCATCTTTTAGAAGAATATGAAATACTTTACATATTATTATGAAATACCTTACTATTCAGTAAAGATGAAATACTTTACTAAATACTTTACATATTTCTTCTTTTTTCTCTCTGCCTTCTATGTCCAAAATCGTACGGCGGCGCCATCTAATGTGCTCTCTCTGACTTACAAACTATCCTGTCAGAATCGCTAGATTCGCTCTAACTTCCTTCAGTTTCTGTGCCCTCCCTGAAAGGGCACAGAAACTGAATGACGTTAAAGCACATATATTTAAAATATATGAATTTTTTTTATTACATACACTGAAGAGTAATTGAATTAGAGACAGCTGGCGTTATGCAAATGTGGCGCTGTGGGCGGCCCTGTAAACGGAAACGACATGACGTGTGCAGCGATCCGACAATATAAGGAGTGATGCGACGGGAATCAGTAAGAGTCGGACGCTGTATGGGTAAGACGAAGGATCTAAGCGCATTTGATCGTGAGCGAATTGTCGGAGCCCGACGAGTGGGTCACTTCATTTCGGAAGTCGTGCAGGAACTGGGATTTTCACGAGCCACTGTGTCACGGGTGCACCGTGAGTACATCGAATCCGGTAAAACCATCCCTGCAAGGGCCAACTGCCGTGGACAACAGCGTTTGGATGAGCGGGGTGTTATCGTCGGCTAGCTCGCATTGTAACAGCGGATAGACGGGCCACAGTGCAAGAAATCACTCGGCAATTTAACGCTGGTGCACAAAAACGTGTAAGTAGCCACACCATCCAGAACCATCTCCTCGCTATGGGGTACAGAAGCCATCGTCCCACGAGGGTACCACTGCTGACCGCACATCAAAGGGAGCAAAGATTAGCATGTGCGCGAGAACATCGCCACTAGACCCTAGACATGTGGGAAAATTTTGCCTGGACTGATGAGTCGAGATGCACGTAGGTACATGCGGATGGCAGGATACGAGTAAGGCGCAAACCACATGAAGCGATAGATCCTTCTTGCCAGCAGGGTACTCTTCAAGCTGGTGGGGGTGGCATTCTCGTCTGGGGACTGTTTACGTGGACTGAAATGGGACCCCTAATATGTGTGACATCGTCCCTCCCAGGTCAACGTTACCGGGATATGCTGGACGACCATTTGCTCCTGTTTGTGCGTCGTCAACATCCCACTGGGGACCTCATCCTGCAACAAGACAATGCAGCTCCCGAATTGTATCCTAATGGTTGGATGAACACTCCACCGACGTGACCTCGCTTCCTTGGCCAGCTAGGTCACCTGACCTCAATCCCATCGAGCACATCTGGGATGCCATCGGGAGAGATGTTCGTGGCTCTGACCATCTCCATCAAATCTTCGTGAACTGTGGGAGCTTGTTCAGGGGTAGTGGATCCGTATGACTGCCCAACGCTTCCGGTGTCTTGTCGAGTCCATGCCGAGACGAATCGCCGCCGTCATCAGGGCGAAAGGTGGTGCTACACGTTACTAGACAAGTATCTCTAATTCAATTGCTCTTCAGTGTATATTTGAAATACCAGATATACTCCCAATTGATTCCCTGTATGTACTCAACAATGAGTACGTGTCTTTTTCAAAAATGAAACGCAATTACTCGGAGCTATTATAAGCCCAGAATGTACTCAAAAACGAGTACATTTTGCTTATTTCGAAGTACCAATTTTTATTAATGAATGGACCGCATCAGTTGTTAATGTATGTTTAATTCACATATGCCACAGGCCTAATGACTTGTATCTTCTAGTACTTTCCAATATCTTATTAAGTAAGCAATCTGCATGCATGCTTTGTTTGGATCACCATTGGTAGTATGTTTTTTATTGATACAGCTGTCCCATGGACCCACGACGCAACTTACGTATCGCAAAACGTTTCGTTCAAAGCTGTCCCGTAAGTTGTGACGTGCGGTGCGGTCTAATGAAAGGTACGATGTTATGGATAGAAATAATCTTGGCTTCCTTCCAAGCTTTAGTGGTTGAGTTTCGAAAAAATCGTCTGGCGTTTCAGATCGTTCTTAGGTTACTCTGTGAACTTTAGACTTATTCGCCGTGCCATCATCTTTCTCAGTACTTTCATGAAAGCTGAATAATTGTGATTTCTCATTGTGCGTGGAATACATCTCACTGGTTTTTGGTCTCTAGAATGTTTTATGGTTAGTAAATGGGCATCATGACTTGCCCGGTTTGCTCGCTCGCGAATATCTGTCTGTCACGATCTCACTTGAGGATGATGTTGTTATTATTTCATATTCACTGGAAAGGGATTTATGGGATTTGGCAAACGAATTCTGAGGAAGAAGTTGAAGAAATTATGGAGAGTACTCACAGCAGCATTTCAGAACGTCAGAAGATGAAACAAGAGAAACACATCACGAAAAAAGAGTTCACCTAATAAAGTAAATTTGTATGGCAAAAATAGATACAAATAGGTTCAAGAAGAATGAAAAAAAATTCTTATAGTTTTTTTTTTGTTTTTTTTTGAACTGCACAAAAGCAGGCGTGGATGCATTAGATGAAAAATGCAATATTTATAAACACTGACGTGCCAGAAAAACTGGTACAGACGAGCTTATGCAAAATACATAGCAACGCCACCTATGCGCGTACTCTGTTGCATCCGCCAGTGCGTATATAAAGCGATAGACATCCTTGCCAGCTGTCAGAGCTGTTTTCGGCATGAGAATAACTAGTAATAACGATTTAAGCGATTTTCAACGCGGTGCCATAGTTGGCGCTCGTGAGATGGGCCATAGTATTTCGGAGGTAGAAACGAAGTTCGGATTTTCACGGACGACCATTGAAAGGGTGTACCGTGACTACAAGAATTCCGGCAAAACCTCCAACCTACGATACCAGTGCGGCCGTAAAAAGACATTGGGTGAACGTGACCATCGTCGGCTGTCAAGAATCGTTTCACGCGATAGGCGTGCAACACTCTCGCAGGTATAATCGGAATTAAATACTGGAACCTCAACAAGCATCAGCGTCCGGAATGTGCAACGAACCCTGCACGATATGGGCTTTGGGAGCCGACGCCCAACTCGAGTCCCCTTGATGGGTGCACGACACAGAGCTATGCGCCTCACTTGGACACGGCAACACCGCCGCTGGACACTTGATGACTGAAAACAAGCAGCCTGGTCTGACGAGTCACGTTTCCAACTGTATCAGGCAGATGGAAGGATTCATGTGTAGCGCAAACCCCATGAAGCCATGGATCCCGCCTGTCAACAGGGAACTGTACCGGCTGGTGGGGGGTCCGTAATGGTATGGAGTGTGTTTAGCTGGACTTCACCGGGACCCCTGGTACGTCTACAAACGTCTGTGACCGGCCAACGCTATGTGCGCATCGTTTTTGGCGAGGTACACCCGTTCATGTCCTGCATTCATGCTCATGGGTTGGGCCTGTTCCAACAGGACAGTTCCCCTCCACACAAGTGTCGGGACGTCACATTAGGGTTAGAGGAGCATTCATCTGGGTTTGGGGTGTTGCCGTTCCCATCCAAGTCCCTAGATCTGAACGTGATAGAACACATCTGGGATGCCATGCGACGCGCTATCGAACACAGGAATCCGAGACCTCGGAATACACCCGAATTGTGGAACGCTCTGCAGGAAGTATGGTGTGCATTGCCTACAGCATATTACCAGAAGCTAGTGGAGTCCATGCCCTGTCGTATTTCTGCAGTCCTGCACTCCCGTGGGGGGCCTACCAAGTATTAGGCTGGTGTATCAGTTTTTCTGGCACTTCAGTGTATAACTGTAGTCGTTCCACCAGACGTTGGGCGATATATTCATATATTCTGTATCAGTCTCATAGTAACCAGTGGCGTAACTACCACCCCCGCAACTCCCGCAGATGCGGGAGAGGGCTCAGGTAACGAAGGGGCGTACTGCAGCTGCCAGTTATATTCTTATGAAAACAATTCGAACACGCACAATAATTAACACAGAGATTCAAATTTTGCTTTAAGATATATTTAGCTTTGCCTAAATAAATGCCTAGCTTCACTTTGAAACGCTGAATGTCCTACTGGTTGAAAGTGGTCGGCTCTTTGACTTCGGTTTGTAATACGATTGCTATGCAATGGGTTGTAAATAATACGATGGCTCTCTAATCGCCCTCTCTCTGCGCTGCTGAGGAAAAGCTCGAGACCGCAGCGGGATTCCCCGAGGAGGTTGTGGAAAAACAGTCAGTTACTTAGGATTACGTGCACAACAAGCGTCAACATTTATTCACAGCAGCCGCAGATCTGCAGTGTGTAAGAGGGTGATTCCTTCAACTGATTTATTTTTGTTTTGGACAAAGCAATTGCACGCATTGTCAAATCTATTACTTAAACAGTTAAAACTACAGGGCCCTAGGTACCACCATTACTTTTGCAGACACTCTCCCTGACTTCCTACCCCCTCCCAACTAACCCTCCCCCGAAAAATGATGCATCCTCCCTCGTGTTCGAAATCCTGGAAAAATTACTGTGCTTAGGGGTGCTAAAGTAAATCTTACGGGGTAGGGGGTGCACGTTTTGCTAGTTACTCCACTGATAGTAACCCGGATCTTCAATCACGGTTAGAATCCATAAAATCTGTAGGTGAGCAGTTTATAGATCCAAATCTAAAAGAGAGTTTGAATAACACGAGACTGTCAAGGGGAAATTACGTTTGTCCATAAAACTCATTCTTGGAATCAGGAAACAGCAGGTTAGAAAAGATAAAAAAAGAGTAAGTGGTTAGTAAGACAAAACAGAAAAACATACTTTGTGGTTTCAGCGGCAAAGATGCGCAAAAAAAAAAAAAAAAAAACACAAAAAAAAAACTGCCTCTTTCTATTCTTTTTGCAATATACTAATATACGGCCGGTGTGCAAACTCGAATTCCAAAAGCTGAACGTGATGTCAGTTGAACGCCATCAGTTTTCTAGAAATTCTCGCTGGGGACCTAATACAAAAATTTTATTAAGAATATTTCATCATCAGCAGATATGCGCAGTCTTAGAAGTGTGCGTACTTTATTATTTCTTAAGAGAATTTGAAATGTTACATGTGATTTAGAGTAAAACTTCTGTGTCCTAACAAAATTTTCGTGATATCCATTAACAAACTTTTAAAATATTAAAATTTTTGTCACATTTGGTTGTCAGAGTATTATTACAACGCAAAACATTAGTTAATATAATTCTTTTTGCAACAGGTCTTTATCTAGGGTACGGTAAGTACAGCAGTCCTCTGGACCGCACGACGCTCTTTATGTACTAAATATGCACTACGCAACTTACGGGTTAAAAACGGGTTGATGAAAAGATAAATAAGTGGACATATTAACAAAATGTGACAACGAAAAACAACGGAAAGAAGTTCAGATTAGCCAGATATAACTGGTCGAAAACTGAAGTCTAACGCAACTAAAATGTGCTGTAAAATGACTGCCCTTCCTCCAAGATATTCATCTTCATTTTTAGTTTGAATCATCCCCAAGATCAAGTAGAAAACTGCTGAAACAAAATTCTTAAAACTGCAGTGAACAGGAGTTGTGTACGATTCTGAATATATTGCTGCTGCTATTTTTATAACTTCATAGCTGTGTTCCCCGATAAAACCATTTTTTTTTATTCTGTGTAACAGGTTCGTCACTTGTAACCATGACGACAAGGAACAAAGATTGTTTAGCGGAGTAGCTGGAGTTCTGTGTGTCGTTGACGAGTTAATAAAGCAGCGATCTATTAAAACATGGTGGAGCTGTAAGTTGGAGCGTTTCCTGACATTCCGAGCGAAGCACATAAGCTAAAAAAAAAACACACAAAAAAAAAAAAAAAAAAAAACAACGAAAAGAGGTGAAAAGGCATTTCCACTTAGCGAAAGAGATTTCGATTATTTGACTAGTACAATGATAGCGGCCACTACATTTACCTGTAAGCCACCTCAGGAATTCATCTCGATGTGAAAGGAGCGTTATCGCTTAAGGTACTTTGGTTTTTGAGAGTACTGGAAATCTAAACACGATATATACAGAAAACAGATTCCATTGCTCGTTTCACAGAAGAGAGAGCCAAAATTGTTCGCCATATGCTGAAACTGCCAGCGGATCACGTTCAAGAGTATTTTATTCCTTAATTCTTTTCTAACAAACCAATCTTAAAGGTCAACTAATTTGTGTCTCTAAAATACTCGGTTTGAAAATTTTTAAATCAAGCATAAAATCAACTGGAAATTTACATCGTCGAGAACTGTTACCTTGATAGTAAGAAAGAACGAAAAAACGACAAGCATCTAAATTGAAGAGGATTAAAAAACTACAATGGTGTCCAAAATTAAAGTGACAAATACAAATCATGAGAATCCACAAGCCAGAGTTTAGCGTAGAAATATCAACGCGCCTGGAGACCGAGCGGTGGCGCAGGTGAAGTTCACAGAGCAGTATACATACAACCCGAGGGCCGGCTTTCGGTTAGTAGAGTGTTCGGAGTCAGAATGGGAAAAGCTGCCGATTTATCGGAGTTTGATAAAGGACAAATTGTGATGGCACGGCGCCTCGGAACTACAATCTCGGAAACTGCGCGGCTTGTGGGTTGTTCACGTGTCGCTCTAGTGAGTACGTATCAAAACTGGTGCACAGATGGCCAAACGACGAACCGTCGTCCAGCCGTGTGGCGTCCGCAGCTCATTGATACCAGAGGGAAGCGGAAACTGTTGCGCATTCTTCACAGCGACCGCAGGGCCACAGTGCGACAAATCACCCGCAGCTACAACAGTGGTGATCAGGGCAATGTGTCACAGCACGCAGTTCATCGCAGTCTTCCGCGCATGGGCCTGCGCAGCCGAAGACCCAGCCGGGTCCCCATGCTCATTGCACGTCATCGTCAAGAACGCATCAAATGGTTCCCAGATCATCGAGATTGGACCGTGGATGATTGGGAAAAAGTGGACTGGTCTGACGAATCATGATTCCTGGCGCATCACGTGGACAGCCGAGCGTGGACACGTCGATTACCAAAGCGGAAGCTAAGGCACCTGGATGCACTGTTGGGCGGAAACAGGCCTCCAACAGCGATGTTATGCTGTGGGCGATGTTTTCTTGGGACACTTTAGGCCCCATTATCCCAGTAGTACAATCCCTGACAGCTGTCAGGTATGTGAACATTGTTGCAGGCCAAGTTCCCCCATTCATGGCAACTGTGTTCCCTGCTGGTGATGTCCATTACTAACAGGATAATGCGCCATGCCACACTGCCAGAATCGTCAAGTAGTAGTTCGAGGAACATGCTGGTGACTTTCTGTTTATTCAAAATTCACCTGACATGAACCCAATCGAACATTTGTGGTTCGACTTGGAAAAGCGGTTTCACGCTAGATCCCCACCACTCCGAAATGTACGGGAACTGGAGGACCTGCTGTTGACAGTATGGTACCAGATACCACAAGATACCTATCGCTACCTCATCGAATCGATGCCGCGTCGAGTGGTAGGTGTTTTGTGGGCTAAAGGAGCTCTTACAGCTTATTAGGTAGGTGGTCATAATGTAATGGATCATCGGTGTACATGTATATTGATAACGCAGCGATGCACAACTGAAAAGGAATGTCATCCTCCCCACACACGAGGAGAAAGCATGCTCATGACAGCATGGTAGTCCAAAAGTGATGCAGCAAGTGGTGAGGATTTCGAGGGGCTAATAGAAAGTGTGATTAACCCGAATTGCGGTACAGCTCGCATAATGAGCCCTCATGCTGTTTACTAGGCTGTGAATGAGCTTTTGAAGCAATAAGTACCACACCTCCACCGAGGCACGTCGGAGACCTTTGAGGTTTCTGGGAGGAGGCTGCCGGCTTGCCATTGCTATTCTTCAGGCATCCCAGATATGCTCTATCGGGTTCAGGTCCGGAGATCTCGCGGGCTACTCCATCCTGTGGATATCCTCACCCTCCAATTTACGTCGACTAGCCTAGCCGTATGGGGACGGGCGTTATCGTCCATAAAAAGAAACTGGGGTCAACAGTAGCTCCCCTTTAAAGCCGTACGTAGGACTCTAAGATGTCATCCCTGTAGCGTGCTACATTCAGGGAGCCTCCTGGAAACACAAGAAGCAGCTGAAATCCATCCAGCATGATGACGGCACAAATCAAGAGTCTTCCACCAATATAGTGGTGAATTTCCCTAATGTTGGAGAGAAGATTCCAGCTTCACGTCTCTCTCTTCAATTGTTAAATTGGTTTATTTCTTCCAGGTTAACGTTGTAAATAACGATCAGAGTGCTACATGGTTGATAATAAGAATAATACACCCTTTCACCCCGGGGTTCGTGGTTAGAGTTCGACACCCAAACAGCAACGTGAAGGAAACAACAAAAGAGTTAACAATAATAAGTAGGACGCTACACTATTTCACGAAATACTTCTGGGATTTTTAAAATCGATTTATTTCTGTTATCTACTTCGGCGAAGGTTGTTCTTAAGCTCTTTTTACTCTGTTTGTTGGGAGCAATATAAGATATTTCCACCCTTTATGGATACTTGTTACCGATAACTTTCTACGCCTTTCTTTCGCGCCATCGGGAAAAACCGTTTTCTCCCCGTAGTTAAGAACGTTGTACCGGAGAACAAAGTCCCCCTGGCTTGCTTCACGACTGACCCCTCGTATCTCCCCGAGTTGACTTCCTTTTCCATTCGCCAATTCGCCCTTAGACGAAAGGTGACCCTAGCCCTACAACACACACAGCGGTACTCCACTCCCACGGATTAAAAATTGGCGTCCCAGGGCAAAACCCTTAAAGCTGAGAATAGTCGCTCCTCGCGTACCCTTCGGTTACCTTTGAACATACATGCTGAAAAATGCTAATTGCATTTGACAATACCAAATGCGGCTACGAAACACAAAGCCAAGCCTTGAAATCGTTTTGTTCATTGTGATATCTTTGTAAAACGAAGGCTAAAGACGCAACAGCTTGGCGCCCTCTGAGAATCCCTACTTCCTGACAACGTAGAAAAGGTGAAACTTTCTCAGGCCTGTAGAATAAAGGAAAAAGGGAAATTTGAGGCAAAAAGCGTTGTCAGAGATTTAATATTTTCCCTAAAATTCTTAATTAAATCTTTGTAACATCGAGAATCCATGTTTAGGATGTATCCCGACTCATAACTGAAGAGAACACAAACCCAATGGTCAGGGATCTAGGGCTGACTCAATTCATAAATACCCTTCTGTGCGGTGCGACGAGTGGGATACAGACCACTGGCCTTCTGCATATAGCTTCTCTCTTGGAGTCTTCTGTAAACTGTTTGCCTCGATATCGATGTTCCCGTAGCAGAAGAGAGCTCCTGCGAGGGTTACCTCGCCCTTGACTCCCTACGGTGGCGAGCTGTTAGATACAAATACCGGCCATCTTGACTTGTTGTTGCTCGTGGACATCCTTATCCTGGCCTTCTGGTTATTGTTCCGGTTTCCTGGAACGGTCTCCAGTGATTGGAGACTAATTGTCTCGACACATTCAGCCATCTTGCTACGCCAGCATGCGATTTCCCTGCATGTATTCTACCGATCTCTGAGAGTCTTCTAAGCGATGGTGCGGAGAAATTCTTCCGCTAACAGTCCAACTCAAGCTTCAACTGTCGCGTGCCACCAGATCGATGATGTATTGTGGTGATTTGCATACTTCCATAAGAGCTACCACAATTTTGCTTGGGTATGTCGACTTAGCGTTTCCCCTTGCACATGTCCCTGAAAAATCCTTACTATATAGGTTGTCTAGTTTTGGTCATATTCGCGAATTTGATTTTGTCACTTTAATTTTAGACACGAGTTTGAGTCTGTCTAAACTGTGAAACAGCAATTATTTTGGTTTGCAAGCCCCAAACACATGATACCCGTGACTAAGTCTCTTATAAAATTTTGCAGGCAAAGTGAGGAGTTGTGACGTACCTGCCAGCAGGACGCACACGACATAAAGGCACATAGCAATCAGAATAAACGTCCGCGTAGCTCAATTGGTAGAGTGACTTGTTCCGGAATGAGGGGATCCGGGTTCGAATCCTGGCGTGGACAGAAATGACGGAGAAATTTACTTCGTTATAATGGCGCCCGAACTATCCGGATGACCCGACCGTTCAAAATCTCGCAATGGTGTGATGTTATTTCCACACCGCGAGATAGGAAAAATCAGAGAATCCCTTCCCCAGCGCTTCGAAAAAAAATGACTGGGAGTTCTCAAGTGCACGTTCTACAGTGGATGGCTGCCTGCAACGATTCATGGTCACGGCTGATCCGTGGGCCATGCCCCCGGCCCTCTTTCGGAGGGGGGATGTGACGTACCTACCAGCAGGACGCACACGACATAAAGGCACATAGCAATCAGAATAAACGTCCGCGTAGCTCAATTGGTAGAGTGACTTGTTCCGGAATGAGGGGATCCGGGTTCGAATCCTGGCGTGGACAGAAATGACGGAGAAATTTACTTCGTTATAGAGTATATGTCCTTTCGTGACCATAGCGCCCAACGCGCCCTTACTTGCGAACAACCACAAGCGCCCGAGTCGTCCGGAGGTCATGAGTAGGATTTCCTAACCCCATGTTCTTTTTTTTTTTTTTTTTGATTGGGGTTTAACGACCATCGTGAGCAACTCAGAGGCCTATAAGCAGTCGCCCATTCCTAATTTAGGGCCACTGGCTCCAGGAAAGGGAGAGAGCCAGTGCCATAAGACATGCACAACATCCATGCTTCATCGGGATTCGAACCCGGACCCATCTCCGACGAATTATCATAAGCCATTGCTCAGACCACTGCGCTACCATGTTCTTTGAATTTTCACGGCGTCCGAGGGATTAGCAGAAGTCACCCCTAGTGGTCATTGTTGTCGCTAAAAAAAGAAGCGAATAGAGGAAAACTTGATTCCTGAAACAAAGCGCCTGCCACTGGTGCAGCAGCAAGGTATAAACGATATGCGGGTGATTTTTTTATTCTCACATTTTAGTTGTCAGCACTGTGCCTGCAGGTGTTTTGGTTGTCGACATCCTGGTTGTCGGAATTGCATCCGTCAGTATTTTAATTGTTGGTGTCCTGGTTGTCGTGATCTTTGTCGGCATCCGGGTTGTTGTGATTGCATCTGTCGATGTTTTGGTTGTCTGCGTCCTGGTTGTCGGGATTCGCCTGCCGGTGTTTTGGGTGTCAGGATTGCGTCTGTCGGTATTTTGATTGTCGGCGACCTAGTTGTTGGGATTGTGTCTGTTGATGTTGTAGTCGTCTACCTCCTGGTCGTCGAGATTGCGCAGTCGATATTTTGGTTGTTGGCGTACTGGTTGTAGGAATTGCGATTGTCGGTATTTTGGTTTTAGGCGCCTTGGTTGTTGGGATTGCGTCTGTTGGGGCTTTGATCGTCGACTTGCTGACTGTCGGGATTGTGTCGGTCTGGGTTTTGATCGTCGACTTGCTGACTGTCGGGATTGTGCACATCGGTGTTCTGTTCCGTAGGTATTTCAAGGTGCCGCCAATGTGACCGGCACCGCTGGAAACAAGCATTGTTCATAAAAGGCCTTAAGATATTGTAGCCAACGTGACAGAATGCATTTGTTGATTTAAAAGAATGCAATTCTTCTGCCATCTGCGTATCAGAATCAAGTAGTAAAATTGGAATACGGACGAACTTGTCCAAACAACTAAATTTATAAAGGGAAAGAAGTATGTTTGGTTATAAAAATGCTGCCATCACCTGATATTCACGTGGCGAACTCCTTAGAAAACTTTAAAAGTTCATTGTCCTGCAGTTGCAGTTGAGCCCTCATCTCCGGTATTTGTCCGTGTTCTTCATAGTTATATAATTTCTAATCACTTCTAGTATCAGTATATAAATTTCATTAGGATTCTGTAACAGTTTCAGTTACATATTTCACATAACTGGCAGAAGCTCAGATAAAAGTATTAGATCGATCAGAAAAAAAAAAAAAAGGTCACACGTGAGTAAAAATTTCAGGCAGCTTCCTTCATTGCACGATACCTTAAAAACCTAAAGGAGTTAAAAGCCCTCACAAGTCCAAAAGGATTTTATTTGATTGCTAAAAAATTAAAACATGAGACCCTTCGGGCTTCCACTAAGCCCATCTTCAGATGAATAAAACGGTAGCACAAATGGGGAGACATATAAGTACACATTTGTCAGTGTAGCTGATGACGTTGTAAAACGGGCAGGTTTTGGGTGCGCCGTGGACACAGTAGCAAGCATGGACATCCAATAAATCGTTGTCTGATAATAAAGATATATTTTGATGGAAATCAAATCAAAGTTACAGTTCATCTCAAACTTTCCTTATACATTAATATTACATGGACTTCAAATCCTAAACAATTTATACTGAAAACAACCATGAAGTATACTCGACTTCATGACTTCTACATGAATTGCAACATTTCGAAATTTAAAGTACCCCAGGGACATACAAACTTTTTTGTGAAAGTGACTATGAACTTTCCTTTCTCCTTAATATTACATGGACTTTAAATACTAAACAATTTAAACTGTTATATTTCTCTCATACATTAATATTATTTGGACTTTAAATGCCGAACAATTTGAACTGTTATATCTTTTTTAAATTTAAATATTCCTCTTCAGTTGTGTACAGGACAGTTACAAATCTGGTTCACTTCATTCTCTGATTCGCCGAGCCTATACACACTCCTCATCAAACTCTGATCTCTCGCTAGAGCTTCAGCACATTTCCACCATGGCCGAGTCGTTCGGATATCCCCACCGATATTTCATTAAAACTCTTCACAAGTTTCAGCGCCATTATTCCACCACACTTCGAACCCAACGTGAATTGCCTGTCATCAGGTTTGTTGGCTCCATTTTTTACCACCCTACCATAGTATCCACACTCTATAAAACGTGCCCTAAGTTCAACTATAGTTTCGGGATTTCTTCCGAATGCCTTTTCAACTTGGTCAAGTCTGATCGTGATCATGTTTCAATCATGGAAAAATATGGTGTATATTCTGTGCCACTACAATCTGTTGATGACTCTCTCCCTGTGACAGCCTACATCGGATCAACTTGTCGGTCACTCGGGGTGAGAATCTCCGAACGTAAATACATTCATCCACAACGGCCTTAGCCCGAACAGCCAACAAAGGCGATTATTTACCACTATGGAATGATGTTAATTTATTGTGCTCGGCGAGAACTAAAACTGCAGTGCTCTTTTTAGACAGTTTGTATATTTATGATTTTGTCGAACAATGCTGTAATGAAGAAACCCCTCAAATCATACCTGCTCCTTGGAGGTTCCTGCTGGAGAATCCCTCTTCTACTGTAAATATGTTTTAATTACTTACTTACTGCCATTTGGATTATTTCTTTTTCATGCATTTGTACATATTTTCATTTTGTTACTTTCCGTGTAAAGCATACTTGACCTTTTAGTACGGCGCATGCGTTGTATCTCGCTGATGTACAGAGGTGTGTATAAAGCCAGCGTACCCCGTGTGAGTTTCTCGTTGTGCCTGAGGATGGGTCTGTAGAGACAGACCCGAAAGATCTCGCACATTGTTTTAATCATTTTAACCCTTTAAACAAGTTTTAATTTCGAAAACAGTTGATTTAGGTATGTTTAAATGCCTCTTAGTTTATCTTATTGATAACTCACTAATATAACACCCAACAATCTTTCCCTTTCTCAAAGTCAGTTCTCTCCCGCCGCGATATTTTAACTCAACCTCACAGTGCGATATGATCGCTGTCAGATGCAGGCTTGTTTTTATACCGTTTGCAGCTGTACCGCGCATTTTAACAACACAGCGGATCCGTTCATTTGCTTTTGAAGGGGTGTCTGGTGACTTTTATCAATATAGTGCATATGTACGAGGGTTATACTGAAAGAAATGCAAAAGTGGGCATAATTTTTTTATTAACTGACAGAGGTCGTTCAAATTGCACATGTTGGTGGAGTAACTCTTTCTCTATACAAAGGTACTACTCAACATAGTCTCCATCTCAAGCGATGCATTTGCGCCATCGTTGAACCCCCAATCCTATTTGAAAAAAAATCTGCTTTGATCTGTCAGAAGCGTTTGAAGCCAATGAAGACACGTTCTTCTTCGATCTGGTGACAGGGGATGAAATGTGGGCATATCTTTACGATCCGGAAACGAAGAATCAATCCATGGAATGTAGTCATACCTCTTCACCAAGGCCTAAGAAGTTCAAAAGCCAGCGATCAGCACAGAAAGTCACGGTGACTGTTTTTTTTTTTGGGAGATGTCAGGGGTATCATTATCCTTGATTTTCTGGAACGTGGCCGTACCGTGACCAGCGGGCGGTACATTGAGACCACCAAGAAGCTCAGAGAAGCCATAAGGAGAAAGAGACAGAACAAGAATCTGAAAAGGATCCACATTCACCATGACAATGCGAGACCACACACATCTTTGCCAACAAATCAGGAGGTCAGCAAATTAGGCTGGTAGGTGGTCCCTCATCCACCGTGCAGCCTAGATCTAGCGCCCTCTGGCTACCACCTCTTCGGTCCAATGAAGGACAGTCTTCTGGGACAACGACTTGATGACACAGACGAGGTGAAAGTGGCTGTGAAGAAGTGGGTACAACAGTCCACACCTGAATTTTTTCAAAGAGGATTCGAGAGTTGTGTTCAACGATGGCGCAAATGCATCGCTTGTGATGGAGAATATGTTGAGTAGTACCTTTTTATAAAAAAAGAGTTACTCTACTAACACGTGCAATTTGAACATCTGCCGTTCAATAAAAAGTTATGCCCACTTTTGCATTACTTTCGGTACAACCCTCGTAGTGTATTCATGGAAAAGAAAGTACATTATCAAAATGACTCACTTATCAATTATTGCTGCTTCTTGCTTCTAGTTTCCAAGGACATTGAGTGTTTCGTATTCTCCTGTGGACATTGTCAAGTTTAATGGTGACAGTCTCTTATCTGCTTTATTTTTTTAACGGTAAACTGTGACTAACAATACCGAAACAATTCGTGACAATCCTAAACCACCTCCGTCGCCCACATCAGCGTCAAGATCCAGTAGAATTCCAAACATTCGTTTCTCTGCTGAAATTTAAAAAACTGAAAATTTTGAAGATAGCAACTGACAAAATCAATTGTTTTTCGTCGTCACCTGCGCGTGATCTTTTACTTACGCAAATTATCATTCTAAAACATGTACAGATTCCATTTCCCTGAAAGAAAAAACATGCTGGTTATTTGAGCAAATCACATCACTTCTAATTAATATTACCTAATAGCCATGGAGCGCACGAAGAGACGTCTCCCTCTTTAGCACTCTTCAGTATGCTCTCGGGGAGCGGTAAAGAATGTCGAACCATAGCCCCGTATAAACCATATTCGGCCATAATGGTGCTTTTCCCCAACATTTTTCTGTCTTCCGCCATTTTGCTCTCCTATTTTGAAACCACACCTAGAAATGAAACGAAAAGAATGAAATCATGAAAACAATATCTGTGCCAATTTTTGTTTCGAAAAATGTCAGCCTTTAAATCTGCTTTCAAATGACTTCTCGCTTTGGAATTGGACAATTTTCTCGTCGTTTTTCATAAATGTCCTTCTGCCTTCTTGAGATAGATTCGTACATATTTTTAAAAAGCTGAAAAATCTACATAGATATAAATTTCGTAGAGTTAAAATATCTTGTCATTCATACCACTGAGAACTAATACGATGTTTGTAATTCATTAACATAAGGTACTTACGCCAAATAACGCCATGTACTCCTTTATCGCCACCAAACGAATTCATTACGAAACCAGATAGCAGAGCTGAGACGGGCTGAGCCCGAGCCCGAAAGCCCGAAGCAGAACCCAGGCCCGAATCGCGCTCGGGCTGTAGAATATTTACTCGGCTCGGGCAGGCTTGGGCTCTTAGAGAGAGGGTGAGCGAGATAATTTTTTTATATAAAAATGTGATTTTATATGATTTAGCCAAAATGAAACACTTAATAGTTGGTAAAGGGAATTCTTCGGCAACTGGTTCTGGTTGGGGAGCGGGCATTCGAGGTGGCTATTTATTCCGGGCTTGGGTAGACAATGCCATAGGCTGCGCATTAGTGTGTTCCTTCAGAGAAAAAAGCTTTTTCAAGAACTATAAGTATCGGATAGTTGATAGCTTACCGACGATAATTTACCCCTTGTCTCTATACGCAGTAGCTCCCTGCTAACTGTATTAAGCAACGTACATACTGCAGCGCATTATGGCGTGATAATATTAGCATCATTTAAGCAACATACAATTGTAGCACCGTCCGAAGTACTTCAGGTGGAAACGAACGGTCAAAGAAAATCGTACAGTTACACTATAAAAATAGATAGAGGTCCGCCGCCCCGGTGGCGCAGTGATCTAAGCGATGGCCTCTGATCATTCGTCCGAACGGGGTCCGGGTTCGAATCCCGGTGAGGCATGGATGTTGTGTTTGTCTTACGGCACTGGCTCTCTCCCTTCCCTGGAACCAGTGACCCTAAATTAGGGACGGGCGACTACTTATAGCCCATTGAGTTGCTCACGGTGGTCGTTAAACCTCCAATAAAAAAAAAAAAAAAAAAGATAGAGGTCCCTTCCCCACTCCCCATTTGAGAAATACATTGAAGTGCCAGAAAAACTGGTACACACGAACTTATGCAAAATACATAGCAACGTCACCTATGCGCGTACTCTGTTGCATCCGCCAGTGCGTATATGAAGCGATAGACATCGTTGCCAGCTGTCGGAGCTGTTTTTGGCATGAGAATGACAAGTAATAACGATTTAAGCGATTTTCAACGCGGTGTCATAGTTGACGCTCGTGAGATGGGCCATAGTATTTCGGAGGTAGAAGCGAAGTTCGGAGTTTCACGGACGACCATTGAAAGGGTGTACCGTGACTACAAGAATTCCGGCAAAACCTCCAATCTACGATAACAGTGTCACCGTAAAAAGACATTGGGTGAACGTGACCATCGTCGGCTGTCAAGAATCGTTTCACGCGACACTCTCGCAAGTAGCATCGGAATTCAATGCTGGAGCCTCAACAAGCATCAGCGTCCGGACTGTGCAACGTACCCTGCACGATATGGGCTTTGGGAGCCGACGCCCAACTCGAGTCCCCTTGATGGGTTAACGACACAGAGCTATGTACCTCGCTTGCGCACGGCAACACCGCCACTGGACGCTTGATGACTGGAAACAAGTAGCCTGGTCTGACGAGTCGCGTTTCCAACTGTATCGGGCAGATGGAATGATTTGTGTGTGGCGCAAACCCCATGAAGCCATGGATTCCGCCTTTCAACAGGGAACTGTACCGGTTGGTGTGTGGGGGGGGGGGGAAGGGGGGGTCCGTAATGGTATGGGTGTGTTTAGCTGGACTTCACTGGGACCCTTGGTACGTCTACAAACGTCTGTGACCGGCCAACGCTATGTGCGCATCCTTTCTGACGAGGTACACCCGTTCATGTTCTGCATTCATGCTGATGGGTTGGGCCTGTTCCAACAGGGCAATGCACCTCCACACAAGTGTCGGAACGCCACATTATGGTTAGAGGAGCATTTATCTGAGTTCGGAGTGTTGCGTTGCCCTTCCCACCCAAGTCCCCAGATCTGAACGGGATAGAACACATTTAGGATGTCATGCAACGCGCTATCGAACACAGGAATCTGTGACCTCGGAATACACCCGAATTCTGGAACGCTGTGCAGGAAGTATAATGTGCATTGCCTACAGCATATTTCCAGAAGCTAGTGGAGTCCATGCCCCGTCGTATTTCTGCAGTCCTGCGCTCCCGTGGGGGACCTACCAAGTATTAGACTGGTGTACCAGTTTTTCTGGCACTTCAGTGTATATATCCGATTACTACCAGATTTGCGCTGGTCTAAGCTGTTCCTGCCATGTGGAATACAGCGAAAAATGCCAATAATCCGTGGAATATTATTCTAGCCATGATTCGATGATTGTGGATGTGTGCGGACACAGGAGCGAGATTTATTCCACAGCCATGATACTCATAACTTGACTAAAAATGCTTCTATTGAGAAAAAACTTTAGTTTGTTCCGGAGGTATACTGAACCAATTCTGTTTAATATCATCGAAATGGGGTCAAAGGTCAGGACACAGGAGCGAGATTTATTCCACAGCTATTTTCCTCATAACTGTAGTAATGATCTCATGGTATGTTGGAAAGCGTATTATATTCAATGCATTGCATGATTTTACTATCTTGTTGTAATTATAGTTTAACTCAGAGGTGGGGAACCTTTTAATGTTGGAAGCCTCATTAACTTAGCTGTAATCTAACAAAGCCGCATTCAAGAAACTTCAATTTGATATACTTCGAAATGTACATTATTTTGTAAAAATCTCACTACGTACTAACTAACTTAAAAATGAAAAAAAAATCGTTAGTTCTAAAGTTAACTAACCTTTTAATGACTTTGCTGTGATTTCTTTTTGGTGGAAAGCATTTGAATATTTGGGTGCAACATGGAGGTCCACAATTTCAGCTGATCCTCTAGATAGGCAGTGCCCAACCATCAATTTACGAGCCCCAGTACAACCACATTTGAGTGGGCCCTCACCCCTTCTTGAAATACACTGACTGAAAAAAATCCCAACACCAAGAAGGTATTGTGTTAGATAAACGACAGTTGGTAGGCGGCGAGAGTACATCTGTAAGATGACGTCTATGCAAATTTCGCGCTCGGCGCATACGTGTGGCGCTAGTAGCGCCCCTCGGAACATGCAAAGCAGGTTTGCTGTAAATACGCGCTGTAACGTTCGTGAGCGTTAGTTATCGTTGAGATTCGACGTAGGGTGTTGATGTTAGTCAAGAATGCCTTTAAGAAGACGAAGAAGCCATTATCAACAGCTCACGGAGTTTGAAAGAGGTCGTGTAATAGGGCTACGAGAAGGTGGATCTTCTTTCCGCAATATTGCAGAACGACTTCGCAGGAATGTAGCCACTGTGCACGATTGTTGGCAGCGGTGGTCAAGGGAAGGTACTGCCTCAAGAAGACCGGGTTCCGGCCGGCCACGTGGCACTACTGAGAGGGAAGACCGCCGTGTATACGGCGAATGGCCGTGGCGCATCGTACCGCGTCTGCGGCAGCAATTCGAACAGCAGTTGCCACCACAGTGATACAACAAACTGTTACAAATCGGTTACTTGAAGGACAGCTCCGAGCCAGACACCCTGTAGCGTGCATTCCACTTACTCCAAACCACTGCCGTTTGCGACGTCAGTGGTGTCAAGCTAGAGCTCATTGGAGGACGGAGTGGAGATCTGTTGTGTTTTCTGATGAAAGCCGGTTCTGCCTGGGTGCCAGTGATGGCCGTGTTTTGGTTAGAAGGAGGCCAGGTGAGCGCCTGCAACCAACCTGTCTGCGGCCGAGACACACTGGACCTACACCTGGAGTTATGGTCTGGGGAGCAATTTCCTATGACAGCAGGAGCACTCTCGTGGTTATCCCACGCACCCTGACAGCACAGTTGTACGTCGGTCTGGTGATTCAACCTGTTGTGCTGCCATTCATGAACAGCATTCCAGGAGGTGTTTTCCAACAGGATAACGCTCGCTCGCATACCGCTGTTGTAACCCAACATGCTCTACAGAGTGTCGACATGTTGCTGTGGTCTGCTAGATCACCAGATCTTTCACCAATCGAGCACGTATGGGACATCATTGGACGACAACTCCAGCGTCACCCCCAACCAGCATTAACCGTCCCTTTATTGACCGACCAAGTACAACAGGCATGGAACTCCATCCCACAAACCTACATCCAGCACCTGTACGACACAATGCATGAACGTTTGCGTGCTTGCATTCAACATTCTGGCGGTTACACCTGTTATTAATGTACCAGCATTTCACATTTAAAATGGCTCTTCTCGCGCGTAGAATAAGCTGTGATCTTGAAACCTTAATCGATTAAATATGTTACCTATACAAATGTATTGCCGCCATTTCATTCTTCTACAACTATGTTTTCGTGGTGTTGGAATTTTTTTCCCGTCAGTGTATCAATAACCCAGGACAGTAGCTAGGTCTCAGAACCAGGAGGAGCTGAAGAGTCGTCGGGGAAAGGGGCTCTGTGTTCAAATACAAACTATGTTTTTCAATGAAAGCAAATGCCAGTTTCGCTTTGATTTTTCTCTCCTTTTGTTAATTTTCTTCCCTAGCATATAATTTCTCCATGCTAAAAAAAGTAAAAACAATAAAATAAAATGCAAAATGCGAAAAAAAAAAAAAAAAAGAAAGAGAAAACGAACTCTGTTGAAATATAAAAAATAATAAAACACATTCTCTGAATTGATGGTGGTTTAGTCTCAGATTCTTATAGCCATAGGCAAAATAACTCCCAGCTGAAATGGAAAAACCATTTAGCATTTTAGTTTAATATTCAGTTCGTTTTCTGTGGATCCCTGCAATGTCATAATGAAGAGTCATTGACGTGGCATTTGGACTCTTTTTATCCATCTTCTCAGGGTTCCATTTTTTCTCCATCTTTAATCGTATGTTGTCTTTCGCTAGTGGTCAGTGGTAGCCTCTCCTTAGTGTGGTCAACAACCCCACCCCCACTAAGAAGCCAAGAGACCTTAAGACGCACACACGCACAAGCACACACACGCACACGCGCGCGCGCACACACACACACACACACACAAAGAAGAAATGCCCAAATCTCGAAAATTGCCCTCAGCATTCCTACATAAATAATATTGTTTTACTTAGATTCTCGGTGGTACGGTTTACTAGCTGCAATATAGCATTATTTTGGGAAATGCTACAGTTTCTATTAATTTCTTCCACATGCCTTCATAATAACTATATTTGTTAATAAAATGTGGCAAAGAGAAAATACACTATGAGTATTTTGAGAAACGTGTGAATCATGGTAAGAGATCGAATGCTACCAGGTTTTGTTTCAGTTTTATTCACCATATTTTTGCTATATATAATTTAAATTGTCATTTTTCCTGCCATATTGGATCGCGGGAATCTGTCCCTCTCTTCCCCGCTATGGTTGGGGACTGTAGATAGGTATCCGTCATTTGTGACCTAAAGGGCGTCTTGATTTGGATTAGGTAGGAGAATGTAGATTCAAAGCAATAAGTGGTTGAGAAGCAAGAAAGCATTTTTCGTGCATGTTGCCGAAGGCGTGGATATTATTCTATTGCATTTTATCATAGTTCACCTGGGTCTTTCTTAGCGTCAAATAAGGACTTTAAAATGTCATCTTTTGAGAGCTCAATCAATTCTATCTGTAGTTTAGGAGCCATAGGACGAAATTATGAGGGTAGCAGGTGTCAAAATAGCCCTTATATGACTTACTAATGTTTTAATTGTAGCCGTCAGTCGGGAAGCATTATTTCGTAGGATCTCCTTTTACTCTTTGGTGTTTTAGATACGGTCATTTTAAGATTAAAGAAAAATAACAAAAGACGAACAAAAACATATTAATGAAAATAAAAGAATTTGTTCTGCAAAATTTGGTTTCACTCAAAAGGCCGCAGATTCCTCACCCCTGGTTTAACATGATGAGAGAGAGAAAGAGAGAGAGAGAGAGAGAGAGAGAGAGAGAGAGAGAGAGATTCTTTGTGTAAAATTACAGACTAAAATTCATAAACTGCCTTATGAAAGAAAAAAGAAATAAGTAAGCTAAAATTGCGAAGAAATAGTAACTTACCATAGATATACGCATCCATGGTCTCCATACTACATACGTTGAATAAATATTGGGTTGATATATAAGTTCTGGCCGTTTTATTTTACGAGTGTTTACCAGGTCAGCAGTGACGGTGCAGATGGCCAGTTGTATATCAAAATGTAGCCAGTAATATCGCGTATCTAAATCATATTGCGTTGTGCGATTGTGGCTAATGCTTTTTTGGTTTTGAGATCCGGAAGTATGAAGTGTCAAGCAGAGAGGAATGAACATTTCCGACATCTGCTCCTCTACGAGTTTAACAAGGGATCCACAGCAGCCGAAGCTACTCGACAAATTTGTGCGGTGGATGGGGAGGATGCTATTGCTCCGAGGACAGCCCGCAAATGGTTTGAGCGGTTCCGAAGTTGCAATTTTGACCTCAACGACTCTCCACGCTCAGGTCGTCCATCTCACTTAGATGAGGATCGTTTGAACCATCTCAATCACTAGGATCCACGTCACACCACACGCGAATTAGCCACTGAGATGGATTGTTATCAGGCCACAGTGGTGCAACACCTGGAACGTATGGGAAAGGTCCAGAAATTGGGGTCTTGGGTGCCTCACACTCTCACCGAGGACAACAAGAATCAGCGTGTTGCCATATGTGGTTCCTTGCTCGTCCGTTATCGCGAATGTTCTCAGCAACACAAACCCTTTCTGTCACGTATTGTTGCTGGAGATAAAAAGTGGTGCCTTTAGGAGAATTTCAGGCTTCGGAGGGAATGGTTAAGCCCGAACAAGACGCTCTTACTACTTCCAAAACATGACCTTCATCCTGCGAAGATCTTGTTGTGTGTCTGGTAGGACTTGGAAAGCAATATTCACTGGGAAATGCTGCCAAGGAATCGGACCATCAATGCTGCACTCTATTGTGAGCAACTCCGCCGTGTGGAGGGAGCAATTCAACAGAAACGGCCGCATCGGTGCCATGGTGTCCTTTTCCAACATAACGTACGCCCTCGCAGTGCAAACATGACCAAAATGGCCATTCAGGACATGAAATGGGAGATCCTTCCACATCCAGCCTATTCCCCAGATGTCGCCCCTTCAGACAATCACCTGTTCCAACCTCTGTCGAATGCACTCCGTGGCAGAACGTTCAACAATGATGTTGATCTCCAGAATTTCCTTGATGATTTCATCGCAGCAAAACCTGCACGTTTTTAAGAAACCATCGTAAACAATTGTATGAGGGGGATACATAGTTGATTGATTCCGTTTTCCCTTCTGATGTAATGCATTCCTGTAGTGCGGTGAAAAAAACGGCACGAACTTATGCATCAACCCAATACTATGAACAGTATTCACTTGTAAGCTTTTTTCCCAACGTGAATAACACTATCAGCGTCTAGTAAAACGCACATGAACGGAATTTTTGGTCAAAATTTCTGCCAAACACTTCAAAATATGTGCCGCCCATAATGCTTAGCACCCCTAATAGCCCACCCATTTCTGAGCGGCTGGCGTTGGAACTGCTAGGAGGGCAACCCCTCCCTAGCGCCTCGCTGTTAGCCCTGTATTCAGAATATTACAACCCCCCGAATATCGCAGCTTTCAGTTTGTTTTTAAATCAAGGGCAGTGAACTCTTTCTGAACAGGGCAGTTAAACAAGAATTTTGTTTCTATTAGGTAATGCAAACTTGGCTGCAGAGTAGAAAATAACTGACATATAACGGTTCAACACTAAGATCTTTTTTCTGTTGTTTCAAGAACCTAGTGTTTGTTTCTTTACAAAGACATGCAGCTAGTTGCCTACGGGAATAGTTGGTTTTCCTATTTGAAATATTTTGAAAGCTTTTATACATGTTGCCGCATATTCTCTTTGCGAATCAAATGAAAAAAAAAATTACAAGAAAAAAGCAAAAAACAGTATTCTCTGGAGCTGTTGAAAGCCGGCAGACGCGAAGCCTTGCTTTCCCCCTTCCAGTCCGTACTCCCTTGTGAAACAGGGTCCCAGCGCAGGACGCCATTAGGTTTATTACGTTGCTCACTGAACTCCACAGGTGAGACGCCCTCTAGGGGCAGACGCGTCACCGTACCAGGCTTTTACTCCACATAGGCTTCTGCGCTCATTCCCTTGTAGCACACGCGCTACAGTTTCAAGAAGCGAATACGATTTTACAAAAAATATTCCCTGCTCCAGGAAAAGAATAATAATGAAAAAAAGCGCATTCGTAAATCGCATCGCATGCCTTTTTAATATATTACAGTTATTAGGTTACATACTCCACAAAGTTTCATTATTCTCAAAGGCACTAAAAGACTACCTATCTTAGCGATTTCACGCCCATCTCTGTTTCTCCGCTTTGAAAATATGAGACGAGGTAAACTGATGCGCGTGGACGTTTTTCTTTGCATTCAATGAAAGAGAGACACAGACTAAATGCGAAAAAAAAAAAAAAAAAGCGTTAAAATACGAATGCGCTTTTCTAAAACACAAATGTATGCCCTTAGCGTAACTAATGTTTAAACACCGGACTCTTTCTTTGGTAGTGTTCGTTTAAATCTCTTGCGATGGAATTTAGGATTGCCAAGAGAATTAATATTTGCGTAAAAAATACTGAAAGGTAAAACAACAAGTTAGTAAAATCATGCAGTGCATTGACAACATACCAGAAATAATTACTCAAGTTATGTGAATAATGGCTGTGGAATAAATATCGCTGCTGTGCCCTGACCTTTGACCCCATTTCGATGATATTCAACTGAACCGGTTCAGTATTACGTATATCCGGAACAACATACTGAAGTTTTGTCTCAATCGAAGCATTGTAAAAACACAAATCCAAAAACATTCAACTCACCCACCCCACCAAACGACTCGTAAAAGCCGAAAGGAACAATAAACCCAAAAGAAATAATAACTGCAACCGCGACGTCATGCGCCATTTATCCACTGCACAATTGTCACATGGTTGACCATTTGGATTTCTGTCACAGGCTGGTGAGTTGTCCGATGCTTTGTCTCCTGTTTCTCGGTATGTCTCCGGATTGTTCCTTTTATTTTTATTTTCATTTTATATTTTAGTTTTTTGGTTTTATCTAGGTCGGTCGTTGTTTCCATTTATGGCCAAGGGGACCCACACAGCAGGTATTGACCTTGTCTGCTTTTGCTGTTGTTTTGAAAGACCATATACACTGGAGTGCAAAAATTAAGCACGAGACGGTTTTTCGAATGTAACGTCGTGCAGAAGTGCTCCACATCGACTCAAATCATACTATAAGATCCCCAAGATGTAAGAATATGGGACAAGTGAGCAAAACCGTCCAAACAAGGAATCCAAAGGATATAAAGGCACTTTATTGAAAAGGTAGCTTCGAGCACAACTGGTCAGAAGACAGATACGTCCATGTGACAGGCGGCTGCCAAAAAAATCCAGTCTTTAGTAGGGGATACGATCACCCTTGACTGCGTTGCAGGATTTACAACGTCTGTCCATGCTGAGGACGAGGTTGTCAAGGAGCTGTTGGGGCATAGCGGCCCATTCCTCTTGTAGCGCCAATAGCAGCTGCGGAATCGTTGCTGGCGGCTGGTGACGTGCTGCCAAGCGTCTCCCGAAAAGGTCCCACACGTGTTCGATTGGATTTAGGTCCGGAGACCTTGCGGGCCAATCCATGCGTTGAATACCTTCACTCTCCAACAGCTCTACGACAGCCACTGTATGAAAAGGTGTGGCATTGTCGTCCATGAAGAGGAACTCAGGACCCACAGCGCCTCTAAACAGACGCACGTGAGGCAGGAGAACCTCGGTACAATAGCGGACACCAGTGACTGAACCTCCTTGGAAGATGTAGAGGTCAGTACGGCTACCAAGCATAATACCACCCCAAACGAGGACTCCGCCACCTCCAAGCCGGTCCCTTTCGATGATGTTGGAGGTGTGATTGCGTGTTCCCTGCTCTCTCCAGATGTGTACGCGTCCAGAATCGCTTGTCAGACTAAATCGGGTCTCATCCGTAAAGAGAACTCGACCCCATTGCTGATGTGCCCAGTTGTTGTGTTCCTGGCGCCACATAAACCACCGTCTCCAAGGAGCAGGCGTTAATGGCACACACCGTACTGGTCGTCGTGCAAATAGACCATATTTGTGCAGCCTCCTGGCCACGGTAAAACGCGATAACGGACGTCCAGTTGTCTGTTGTATGTGCCTTGCGATTTCTCCCGCTGTCTGCCATCTGTCTCTTCTCGCCTGTAGGAAAATATACCGATCGTCTGCCGCCGTGGTTACTCGTGGACGACCACTGCTAAACTTTCGGACAGCTGTTCCTGTCGTTTGAAATGCTCTCCAAGCTCATGAAACGATGCTATGAGCGACCCCGAACTCATCGGCCACACTAGTCACACTTCGACCTTCTTCCAACTTCCCAATGACGCGACCTCGGGTAATGTCATCCAGATGCCGTCAACTGGATTGCCTGTTGGCCATATCACACGGTGGCAGCAACTCGACGTCGTTCAAACCGATGTATACCGTGCAATAGCTTTCACCGAATAGATGAGCGTACACCGCCCGTGTGCTTTATACCTTTCCGACATCACCCCCCTACGTCATGCTGCATATATGCACATGCCCTACCGTACCGGACCCTAGTCTATCTCCTGAGTGGTCTTTCGGTCCGTTCTGCCTGCTCGTCCCGCTGTTATGCTAATTTCTCCTCTTCGTACTAAATATTTGCACACCAGTGTATTTAGCTGGGGTCTTCCTGATGATGACAGCTGAATTTTCGATATGTTTTTGATGCTTTTCATGGTTCATTATTTCTTTTGGGTTTATTGTTCCTTTCGGCTTTTACGGGTCGTTTGGTGGGGTGGGTGAGTTCAATGTTTTTGGATTTGTGTTTTTAATAAATTTTGTGTCTTATATATATATATATATATATATATATATATATATATATATATATACACTGCTGGCCACCCAAAATGCAACACCAAGAAGGACACGAGATAGCAAAGACAGATTTACTGGACATATAACAACAGATACAAAGATGAAACGATTGAGCTTACAGGCCCGTGCGACTTGCGGAACAGGCAGACATCAATAGTTCGTGTGGCCCCCATGGCTGGCAGAAACGGCCGCTACACGCCGCGGCATCGAACGAAAGAGGCTTTGGATGTGGGCTTGGGGTATGTCGGTACAGGCTGCTTCCACACGTTGCCACAGTTCATCAGGCGTAGCCGCGGGTGGTGCTTGCTGGGCCACTCGGTTGCCGATTAGCCACCAGATGTGTTCGATGGGCGACATATCGGGAAAACAGGCGGGCCACGGCAGCAGTGACACCTGGTGGGCCGTGAAAAATTGTTTCACGATGCGTGCCACGTGCGGGCGCGCATTGTCCTGTTGAAACGGGGCCACTGGCAGGTCCTGCAGGTAAGGGAGGACTACAGGCCCCAAAACGTCGGAGATGTAGCGGTGCCTGTTGAGTGTACCAGCGATGCGTACCAGAGGGGTGCGGGTGTCATATCCATTTGCGCCCCAAACCGTAGCGCCAGGCGGCGGACCGGTATGCCGATGCATAATGCAGGTGTCATACAATCCCTCGCTGTGGCGCCGCCACACGCGGATCCAACCATTGTGGTGTTGCAGACAGAAGCGCGATTCGTCGGAGAAGACAATGTCGTGCCATTCCGTAGTCCAGGTGCGGCGTTCAACGGCACACTGCCGCCGCACTCGCCGGTGGTGTAACGTCAATGGTAATCGGAGCAATGGGCGCCGTGCGACAAGTCCCCGCTCCTGCAGACGACGTCGAACGGTACGTGCTGACACAGGTTGTGGCGCAACACACCCTAATTCCTGCGCTAACGTTCGTGATGTGGCGGTGCGAGCCGTTAATGCCCGCCGCACAACATGCCGGCCCTCACGTCCGGTGGTGTGCCTCGAATGCGGCAATCACTCACGCCGGTCTGTCCATCCGTCCTGCACCCACCGAATCCATACTCGCTTCACTGTGGCTGGATGTCGTCCCACACGGGCGCCAATTCACTCTTATTTTTAATTTTTATTTTACTCACACCGGTAAATACATAACTTTTTCTATGTTGTACTTGGTATGAGTCAAAAAATTATTTTTGCTGCGGTCTCTTCTTAATAGAATGTGAATTCTGAATTTTCATAACTGCTGCGTTGCGCGTTTTGATCTTCAGGTTATTTTGCAACTTTCATTTTAAATTCAAAAGTTTTTTCTTTTGTTTTCGGCTTTGCTCTTCAGTATATATATATATATAAACTGAAGTGCCAGAAAAACTGGTACAGTCGAGCTTATGCAAAATACATAGCAACGTCACCTATGCGCATACTCGGTTGCGTCCGCCAGTGCGTATATAAAGCGATTGACATCCTTGCCAGCTGTCAGAGCTGTTTTCGGCTTGAGAATGACAACTAATACCGATTTAGGCGATTTTTAACGCGGTGTCATAGTTCGCGCTCGTGAGATGGGCCATAGTATTTCTGAGGTAGAAACGAAGTTCGGATTTTCACGGACTACCATTGCAAGGGTGTACCGTGACTAGAAGAATTCCGGCAAAATCTCCAACCTACGATACCAGTGTAGCCGTAAAAAGACATTGGGTGAACGTAACCATCGTCGGCTGTCAAGAATCATTTCACGCGATATGCGTGCAACGCTCTCGCAGGTATAATCGGAATTCAATGCTCGAGCCTCAACAAGCATCAGCGTCCGGACTGTGCAACGTACCCTGCACGATATGAGCTTTGGGAGCCGACGTCCAAGTCGAGTCCCCTTCATGGGTGCACGAAACAGGGCTGTGCGCCTCGTTTGGGCTCGGCAACATCGCCACTGGACACTTAATGACTATAACAAGCAGCTTGGTGAGACGAGTCGCGTTTCCAATTGTATCGCGCAGATGGAAGGATCCGTCTGCAGCGCAAACCCCATGAATCCATGGATTCCGCCTGTCAACAGGGAACTCTACCGGCTGGTGGGGGATCCATAATGGTATGAGATGTGTTTAGCTGGACTTCACTGGGACCCTGGTACGTTTAAAAACGTTTATGACCCGCCAACGCTATGTGCGCATCCTTTCTGACGAGGTACACCCGTTCATGTCTTGCATTCATGCTGATGGGTTGGGCCTGTTCCAACAGGGCAATGCACCACCACACAAGTGTCGGGATGCCACATTATGGTTAGAGGAGCATTTATCTGAGTTTGGGGAGTTGCCCTTCCCACCCAAGTCCCCAGATCTGAACGTGATAGAACACGTTTGGGATACCATGCAACTCGCTATCGAACACAGGAATCCGTGACCTCGGAATACACCCGAATTCTGGAACGCTCTGCAGGAAGTATGGTGTGCATTGCCAACAGCACACTTCCAGAAGCTAGTGGAGCCCATGCCCCGTCGTATTTCTGCAGTCCTGCGCTCCCATGGGGGACCTACCAAGTATTAGAGTGGTGTACCAGTTTTTCTGGCACTTCAGTGTATATACGTGTATATATACACTGAGTGGTCACTTTATTATGACCACCCGACAGTTTTAAGCAAATGAGCTATGGCTGCACGATGTTACCGCCAGTGGGCGAGGCTAATATAAAAAGGGAAAGCTTAGTGCTTGCGACAGATGTACAAGTGATTTTTGGGTGACAAAATGGGTAAAAAATGTGATTTGACGGACGTTCAACATGGGATGATTGTAGGAGCTCGCAGCCATGGAGCGAGTATCACCGAAACCGCCGCATTCGTGAAGTGTTCCAGAGCAGCTGTTGTTAAAGTGTTTAAAGACTGGACTGTCAGCCAAAAAACTGAGTCTCTACGTGCAACGTGTGGTCGTCGTCGACTAGTGACTGCTCGGGCGGAACGGAGAATGTCCAGACTGGTAACAGACAACAGAAGGGAACAGTGCAGCAAATTACAGACCATCTTAATCAAGGATCCCCTCAAATGATCTCTGCACGCACTGTTCGCCGTACAATGCATCCGATGGGATATGGCAGCCGAAGGCCTGTTCGAACACCTTTGCTGTCTGCAGTTAATAAGAGAAAACCTCTCCAGTTTGCACAGGAGCACAAGGATTGGACAGTCGATAATTGGAAACAAATTATGTTGTCCGATGAATCACGTTTTCAGTTGCACCATGCCGATGGCCGAGTGAGAATTTGGCGGAAACAGCACGAAAGCATGGACCCCAAATGCATTGCTACAACCCTTCAAGCTTGTGGAGGCAACGTTATGGTTTAGGGAATCTTTTCCTGGCATGCTTTGGGCCCCTTAATTCGTGTTGATCAACGTCTGACTGACACATCATATCTAAACATCGTTGCGGACCAAGTGCATCCTGTCATGTGGATGGTTTATCCCAATGGCGATAGCTAATTTCAATAAGATAATGCGTCCTGCCATAGTGCTCGTATTGTACAGGATTGGTTTCAGGAACATGCTGGTGAGTTTACTTTGCTTAGGAGGCCCCCACAATCACCAGATCTCAACCCCATTGAGAATTTGTGGGATGAAGTTGAACGAGCCATCAGGCAGCTGGGTCCACAACCCTGCATGGAATCTCACACTCCTGGAAAGTGCTATTAATCAAGCATGGTCTCAGATTCCACAAACCACCTATTAACATCTCGTGGAGTCCATGCCACGAAGAATCGACGCAGTATTAAAGGCAAAAGGTGGTCCAACGAAGTACTGAAGGGGTGATCATAATAAAGTGGCCACTCAGTGTATATATACCCACAGTCGAGTCACATTATTGTGACCACCTCCTACTTTTGACGTTAACAGCGCGCAGCCGTTGAAAGAAGGAACGTGTCGTGAGCTGGCTTGGAGGGTATATAAGGTGTGCTGTATAGGCAACCTGAAAACATATCACTCGTTGCTGTCATGGATAAAAGGAGCTATTTATCAGATTTGCAAAAACGGATGGATCATCGGCTTTCGGACCAAGGGTGGCGGTATTTCTGAAACAGCACAGAGTGTGAACTGTTCGATTGTTGCTCTGGTTAAAGTGTATCGCGATTGGAGAAATGGCACCATTGCGATTAAGCGATGTGGAAACTGCGGAGCACCACGTGCCATTGACCTGAGAGGTAAACGTCGGCTGCGGAGGTGCGTTAGGGCCGATCGACACGCCACAGTGGAGCAACTCACTGGCCGAATGAGCCAGGGGCTACCGGAAGTGTGTCTAAAACGACAGTTCAGCGAACCCTGCTGGGCATGGGGCTCGGATGCAGACGGATGGTCACTTCACCTATGCTAACGAAGGTGCATGTGCAGAAAAGGCTTACATTTGCACGGCAGTATCGGAATTGGACCTCCGCTGATTGGCAAAGGATTACCTTCTCCGATGAGTGACGTTTTCTGCTTCATCGAACGGATGGGCGTTGGCGTATAAGGCGAGAAACATCGGGGAAAAAGCACTCTTCAACCATTGTTGGAAGAACACATGCTGCTAGAGGCAGCGTTATTATATGGGGAATGGTTTCGTGGCATTCTCTGGATCCACTCATCCTTGTGGAAGGCACTATGGACCGAATTCGTTACGAATCGATGCTTGCAGGCCACGTGCACCCATACATGCTGCTTGTCTTCCCTGGGGCGGATGGGATCTTCCAGCACGACAATGCGACATGTCACACACCTAGAAATGTCCGAGAGTGGTTGGAAGAGCACGATGAAGACTTCAAAGTGCTTATATATATATATATATATATATATCAAACTCTCTACAACTTCAACCAAGAACTTCCAGTAGAAATCCCTAAATCCCACCAAATTAACACACGCAAACTAAAATAAAAACTCTCACAATTCACATACAAAAAAAAAAAAAAAAAATAATAATAATAACAATAATAATAATTTTAAACACTTGGGGTCGCAGACCGGGAGCCACTCATCAGGGAAAGACTCCCCGGCCCCCGAACCCTGGTTCAGGTTTCATGCAGGTGTCTTTGAAATATCTGATTTTCGAAACAAGGGTTAATTTTTTTTTACTTTAGTGTTATACACCTGGTCTTCCCTACCTGAAAAAAACGTAGTACACCTTTAAAATATTTGTATATATATATATATATATATATGTGTGTGTGTGTGTGTGTGTGTGTGTGTGTGTGTGTGTAAAATTTGATAATCATTGTAAGATATACAGTATGTACAAATATATTGTTCTCGGTCACTGTGACAATACCAAGATTTAAGGTACTTATTGAAACTTAAAGTTTTAGCTGAACTCTTGCTCATAGAAGCTGCTAGCTATAAGATTCTGAGCTTAACTATGTCCTAGTAATTGTCGCTAAACAAAAATTTTTAAATATGGATATTACACTGCCGGACAATTGCTAAGGACGGATGACAATAGCAACGTTAGCAACCATAAAATGAAAGGCAGGAAAATGTGGAAATTAGCATAAGTGCGGGATACAGTAAGACGTGTTGTGCGTATGCAAATTTTGGATTGCCGAACTTGTTCGTGACGTCATAGCGCTGATAACAGATATAAAGGATTTGACGCGTATTGGCCGTTGTTGTTCAAACGCAAAGGTGAAAGGGAAAGAATCAATTGACGAACTTGCAATTTTCAGTATGTCTTTCCGACATCACCTAGATGATTTTATGCGTGGCCGTATTATTGGCAAGATTGAAGAAGGGCGAAAAATAATAGATGTTGCCAGGGAGTTCGACGTCAGCCACAGTGTTGTTTCAAGGCTTTGGAAATCATTTCAAACAAATGGAGAGTGTAGCAAACGTCACGGGGGAGGTCGTGTTCGCAGTACGACACCTGCAGAAGATCGGTACATAGTGCTATCAACAAAAAGACACCGGCGCAGCACAGCTAGTGAGGTAGCAAATCAGTTTATGGCTGCTACTGGCAAGCGGATCTCCCGAAAAACTGTCGCCAGACGTTTGCATGAAGGAGGACTATACGCCCGCCGTCCTGTTTTGTGCATCCCATTGTCCAGACGTCACCGTACCGCCCGTTTGCAATGGTGCCATCAACATCGCAATTGGACTGATAACGACTGGTCTGCTGTCCTCTTCTCAGATGAGAGTAGATACAGTCTATCGTGTGATTGTCGACGACAACTGATCTGGCGTGATAGTGGTACTGCATATTGTCCAGCAAACATACAGGAAAAGGACCGATATCCGACATGTAGTGTCATGGTATGGGCTGGCATCATGATCAATGGCCGTACGTCCCTCTATGTGCTTCTATCTGGGACTATGACTGGCCAACGATACATTAATGATGTTCTGCTACCTCATGTTCGCATGTTCCGTGGTGCTGTCGGTGATAGATTCATTTTCATGGACGACAACGCAACATGTCATCGAACAGTCGCTGTCCAGGAGTGTCTTGAGAGCGAGGATAATCAACGCCTCGTATGGCCAGCACGTTCTCCAGATCTAAATCCCATTGAAAATGTGTGGGATGCTTTGGGGAGGAGTCTTGCTGGTCGCCAATGCCCTCCAATAAACAAGGACACCCTCATCCGTGCACTGACAGAGGAATGGGATAAATTACCCCAACAGCTGCTTGATAATGTTGTGCAAAGCATGACACGACGTGTGGAATCTTGCATCGCCCTCCCTGGTGGCCATATCCCGTATTGACATCTTACGCCGGAACGCCTGCGGACGGTAATTGCATTTTTTTCACGTTTACGTATTCTGCACAAAATGGCCTGTTTGTCCCTTGAACACGTTCCAAAGCCTTCTGGATTTCAGAGCACAATAAATTGTCTTTCTTGTAATGTCCTGGCATTCTGACTATTTTATTTCACTTGGCATACAACCACACTTACTGTTCTATGCGCCATATAGCAGTTTATGATCCGTCCTTAGCAAGTATCCAGCAGTGTATTAAACGTTCCAGAGTCAATGAATCAGCAAAAAATACTTAAAACTTCAACAAATGCTACTATCAACATGCACTTCAATCTACTTATTCGTCATCTTTGACCAATCGTCCGAGATGGAGCCGGGTTCGAATTCAGCTAAGCATGGATGTTGTGTTTGTCATATGGCACTGGCTCTCTCCATTCCCCGTAACCAGTGGCCCAAAATTAAGGGAGAGATATTGCCTGTAGCCCATCGATTTGCTGACGGAGGTTATTAAAACCCCAGATAATGAAGGTGGATCGAAAAGTAACTCACACTCCTTTTTTGGGGCAAGAGTTTAATAGATAGGCAAAACAAAACATATACACAGTCAAACTGCATTTCTTAGCTATCTTTCAACATAAGAACCGAGACACTCAATACATTTATCCCTGCGTGGTACCAGTTTTAGTATACCTTGTTCATAAAAGTCCCTTTTCTGAGCGTATAGCCACCTGTAGACAACCGATTTGACTTTTTAAGCCGAGTCGGAGCGTTGGACGTCCAGGAATCTTTTCAAGAAACCAAACAGATGAAGTTTCGAAGGAGCCAGGTCCGGACTGTACGGTGGGCGCTGGAACGCCTACCAGCCAAATTGCGCAATTTTATATTCTGCAAAGAGACCCCCTCAGTTAATTCCGATCTACCCTCCTCATTAGCCCCCCTGGCCATACAAACATGAAAGCCTAACAGATGCTATTTTGATAACGTTTCTACGGAGAAGTAAACAACACAATTCCTATGAGAAAACGCGTAGGGATACATGAAATAAAACACAAGACTTATTACTTGGCGAAGTGCAGATTATATTTTTAAGTTAAATACACTGAAAAGTGGCCCATTTTGAACTGGGTGGGCTGTAGGGTGGGCAAAACAAATTTTAGGGTGGGTCATACCTTTGGCGACGTCCCTGGTACATACACACTAAATATGTATTGAATGAAGACTGCGTAATAAACTAAGTCCTCAACAATGCGGCGGCAGAACGTTATCACTTAACCTTTCCTGGCTCAGTCCATTTTCAGACTGCAGGGGGAGCGAGATCCACACGACGTCACGCCAAGTTTTCAAAGAACATTACAGTCCGGAACTCAGATGAAGGGAGGACTTTCACGAGAAAAATGATGTGTGTCCTTTTTCTTTTAACATTTATAACGAAGTAAATTTCTCCGTCATTTTTGTCCACGCCGGGGCTCGAACCCGGGTCCCCTCATTCCGGAATAATTCGCTCTACCAATTTACGCGGACGTTCGTTTTGACTGCTATCTGCCTTTATGTCATGTGCGTTCTGCTGGCAGGTACGTCACATCTCCCCCACCCGAAAGAGGGCCAGGGGCATGGCCCACGGGTCAGCCGTGGCCATGAGTCGTTGCAGGCAGCCATCCGCTGTAGAACGTGCACCTGAGAATTCTCAGTCAATCTGGTGTGTGGAATGCAACGTTGCACACATTTACTTTTTGAAGCGCTGGAGAAGGGATTCTCTTATTTTTCCTCTCTCGCGGTGTGGAAAGAACATCACACAATTGCGAGACTTTGAATGGCCGGGTCATCCGGTAAGTTCGGGCGCCATTATAACGAACTAAATTTCTCCGTCATTTTTGTCCACGCCGGGGCTCGAACCCGGGCCCCCTTATTCCGGAATAAGTCGCTCTACCAATTTACGCGGACGTTCGTTCTGACTGCTATCTGCCTTTATGTCGTGTGCGTCCTGCTGGCAGGTACGTCACACATTCTTTCTTACAATTCATTCTTTAAAGCATGTACACGTCTTGAAAATTTGCATGTTGCACTTCACTATAAGTTTTAGTTTTTCCTTACAGTCGCGACGCTCCGGACCAGCCAGGACCGGCGACGCCCTGGAGCGTTGCGACGCACACATTGGGAATCTCTGCCGTAAGTCATTGTTCGAATACGTCATGAGTGACAAGCTTTGTGAGAAAGGACTGCAAAATGATAATACTGTTGAAGGAAACTGCAATAAAAGTATATTCGCGTTTGCAGATTCAGTCCCGATAATTTTCGGTCCGTAGAATATATTTTTCAGAACAATTGGTAAATGTACCTATCTTGCGCTAACACATTTGTAATTTAATGAAAGCCAATTCTCCTCGTGCGTGGGCATACTGTTCTACTGCAACAACGAAACTAAAATAAAAAAAAAATGTTTCATCGGGATCAAAATATCACACGCATTAATTTTTTTCGACAATGCCAGTGCTTCTGGGGAACATGAAATACTCCAAGAAGTGCTTTGTTACACTAACATCCACTTGCAATCAGTAACCGCTTTCCCGCAAATTATACAGTTAGCACAAAAGGGTAAAGCTTTAATACAGTTCCTCGTTGCTTTCATGTAGATTATGGAGTTTATTTTCCGTGGATAAAATTCTAAAGACGTCTGCCTCTCTTTTTTTTTTATGAGACAGGAGCAGCGAAGGATGGAATAACAAGTACGGAGACAAAATCCCGAGCTGCGCTGAGTCTATTTAGGCCTCGCATCTTCCTGTTTTCATGTTTGAAGTTACACGGTAGAGCAATAGAACGGAGGCAGCTAGCAAGCACTAAGGTCTCTATGCAGCTTTAATTAATGACTTGGACTTTCTGCCGGCCAACATTGCCTTTGAGTCGAAGCAAGCAAGTACTTGGTAAATAGTTTAAACCACTTCACCGTAATTAAGCGTGCCTAGAGAGAGAGAGCGAGAGAACAGCTACGAGCGAAAGAAGAGCTTTCCCCAGCTTGCTTTCAATGGAAGAAGGAAGGATGAAGAGGGGTGGGGTGCATGGGCTGGGAGAGCATTGATGAAATGTGTATAAAATAGGCCTAAAAAGCAATTACAGGCAAATTAGTGGAAGCACTGGAGCATCTAATGTGGTATGGAGTACCTTGACGGAAGAAGCTTTGACGTTATGGAGCAAATTAAAACATTCCGGGTAAACTATTTTCCAAGCCTTTCTTGCTTGGAGTTTGTGGGGTTCAAGAAGGAACACGAGAGGTTTTACATGGGGAGGATCGGGGGAGGAAAGGGAAGAAATGGAAAAGGCATTGATGGCGTCGTACGTTTTGGCTTCTGATTGTCCCCCCTTACCTTTCTCTCTCTCTCTCTCTCTCTCTCTCTCGTTAATCTTTTCATTGGAGGATGAAAAGCATCCGTATCGCTAAAGTTGGATAGAGAAAACACTTTCCCCGCTTCACTGCAACAGAGATTTTAAAATGTTATACGCATGGCTCGGATGATTAATGCTTTACTTTAAAAAACGGGGAAACCAAAAACAGAGTAATTGCCAGGTTTCAAGATGAACAACTGCTATGACAGCAAGTGAACAATTTGCTTTCCGTTTTCTATTATTCCAGAAAATGATGTGCTATTTGTTTTGCAATTAAGAAACAACGACTGACTTCGTTCTTCTATATTCCGGCTTTTATATGAATGGGCGGAAGAAGAAGGAAACATTTCTCGTGGTTCATTTCTTTTCCTGTCACAGCTCTGCGAAGAGCTGTTGTCGCCATGGCAAAACTCCCTCAACTGCTATGGTGTTTATCTCATTAGAGAACCTATGCCACTGATTCCATCTTTCCACCTGGATGTTGGCCGCTCCAGACTCTCTTTCTATTCTCTCTCTCTATATATATCTAGTCCGCCCATGGTGGGTTGAGTTTCGCAAAGACAACTATGCGCCCTTGAGGATTACCGGCAAATTAATGCAGCCGGCTTGCCATTCCTCTGCTGCATACGGATAAGGGACAAAGTGCGCCTGGGGCCGATTTCACAGGGAACCATCTTATCCCACCTCGTCCGCCTGTGGCGGGTTGAGTTTCGCAGAGACGACTATGCGCCCTTGAGGATTACTAGCAAATTAATGCACCCGGCTTGCCATTCCTCTGCTGCATACGGATAAGGGACAAAGTGCGCCCGGGGCCGACTTCATAGGGAACCATCTATGTATTCGCGTCCCCAAAGACAGAAAAAACCACAGACTAGATGGCTGGCAGGAGCGGGATTCGAACACCCGTCAGAAACGCCTGCCTCCCACACAGCACATAGCGACTTAACCAATTGCGCTATACCGGTGGTCTCTTTGTATTAGGAGTGTGCAAAAGTCCTACCCGTTTTTCATGATGCAAATTCCAAGTAAAAAATTTAAGTAAGAAGTGCAATGATAAATGGCGCGTGTGATGGCCAAAATGCTTCGAGGAATAGGCTATAAAATGGCACCAAGTATGCAGGTGCATCTCATTCGTAAACAAGTCCCACTATGGTTAACATGTCAAGCAATAAGGATCACATTAGGCATCGTTTGCTTTATGAGTTCGACAAAGGCAACAATGCAGCTGAAGTCTGCCGCAACATCTGTGAGGCGTATGGCGAGCGTGCTGTAAACGGAAGCATATGTTGCTGTTGGTTCCCGAAATTCCGTGAAGGAGACAGAAGCTGCGGTGATTAACCATGTTCTGGACGTCCATCAGCGGTTTCTGAATCTCAGCCAAGCCATATCAAATGACCAACATCTACACTGAGAAAAACGTTTTGTTAATTCAACAATTTTTTTTTTGTCGATATACAGTCAACAAAACTTTTGATGAATTTGCAGAATTATTTTGTTGAAAATTATTGTTGATTTAACAAAATCTATTGTTATCACGACAAAACGTTTTTTTCATTTAACAAAATGATTAGGTCGATTTTTGATAATTTGTTTGATTTTTTTTTTTTTTTTGATTGGAGGTTTAACGACCACCGTGAGCAACTCAATGGGCTATAAGCAGTCGCCCGTCCCTAATTTAGGGTCACTGGTTCCAGGGAAGGGAGAGAGCCAGTGCCGTAAGACAAACACAACATCCATGCCTCACCGGGATTCGAACCCGGACCCCAGACGGACGAATGATCAGAGGCCAGCGCCTTAGACCACTGCGCCACCGGGGCGGCGATAATTTGTTTGATCCAACAAAACATTTTGTCATGATAACAATATGTTTTGTTGGATCAAACAAATTCTCAAAAATCGACCTAATCATTTTGTTAAAAGAACAAAACGTTTTGTCGTGATAACAATAGATTTTGTTAAATCAACAATAATTTTCAACAAAATAATTCTGCAAATTCAACAAAAAATTTTGTTGACTGTATATCGACAACGTTTTTTGTTGAATGAACAAAACGTTTTTCTCAGTGTAACCGTTGAAGAATTACCAGAAAAGTTTTCTGTACACAGAACAATACTAGAAAGAAGGATGCATGCGCCTGGGTTTATCACAAAATTCGACCAGTGAGTACCACATGACCTATCCGCAAGAAATAGATCGAACAGAATGACCACCTATCTTTCTTTGCCTGAGCGTCAGTGAAATGAACTTTTCTTGGAACGATTAGTTACGGGTGATGAAAAGTGGTTCTTTTACAGAAAAGTAAAGTGTCAAAGGACTATATACCGAGTTCTCCATCGACTTCAAGAGGAGAACTGCATCCGAGAAAGGTCTTGTTAAGAGTATGGTGGGATGTCAAGGGGGTAATCCATTGGGAGCTGCTTGCACCTAACCCAACGATAAATGCTAACCTGTACTGCCAACAGTTGGGAAGGCTGAAAGAAAAGTTGAAATCTAAGCGTCTAGCACTGGTTAATTCCAAAGGCGTCATCTTGCAACAGGACAGCGTAAGACCCCATATAGTTTAGCTACTAAGAGAAAATTACTGGACATTGGATGGGTTTATATTTTCGCTCAAGCTTTAACTGAATGCCCTACAGATTGAAAGTGTTCGGCTCTTTGACTTCGTGTTTTAATAAGATTGCTCTGCAATGGGTTGTAAATAATACGATCGCTCTCCAATCACCCTCTCTCTGAGCTGCTCAGGAAAAGCGCGAGGCCACAGTGGGATTCCCCGTCGACGTAGTGAGAAAACAGTCAGTTACCTAGGATTACATGCACGACAGGCGCCAACATTTATTCACAGCAGCCGCAGATCTGCTATATGTAAGAGGGGGATTTCTTCAAGTAATTTATTTTAGTTTTGGACAAAGCAACTACACGTATTGTCAAATCTATTACTTAAAAAGTTAAAACTACAGGGCTCTAGGTGCCACCATTACTTTTGCAGACACTCTCCCTGGCTTTCTAACCCCCCTCCCCCCCCCCAACCACCACACACACACCGCGAAGAATGCATTATCTCTCGTGTTCGAAGTCCTGGGAAAATTACTGTGTTTTGGGGTACTGAAGTAAATTTTGCGGGGGGGGGGGGGTCACGTTGTGCTAGTTACGCCACTACGTCACAGTACTGTGGCTACATAATCAAGTGAAAGAAAACACTTCTAGTACATGTTCGGAATACGTACTGAAGAGCTAATGGGAAACAGACGTGATCAATTAATGTTCTTTGAGTGTGGGATGATAGTATAGTTGGTGTTGGAAGGCATGATGCGAGATAAAGGTATTTAATGAGCAGATACAATCTTACGTGCAGCGTTCTAAGATCATTAATGACTGGTTCAATGTTTTGGTCAGCCCAACACTCTTTATGATACAACATCCCTCGCCATCTCGACTTTCAAACTTATGCTGTGTTCTTTTCTGCTGTTTTCCTGCACCTCAACCCGCTTTTGCTAGTTTTTCTAGTAGTTTCGTATTAAAAATGGTGTATTTTTCGTGCCAAAATCACTAACCAAAAAAAGTAATATCCAATATTTTGCAAAATGAACAAGTAAAAGCTTTAACTGTTAAAATTACATTAAAACCGAAGTTAAAAAGCATAAGATCTTTCAATCCTGCTTCAGGATCGTCATCAGATGGAGTGTCAGATCACACTATCGGAAGAAACTATATATGTCGGGTTTTTCAACCTCATCAACAACGTAATAGACACACATTGCGCATGCGCAGTTTTTCAAAGAAATCAGCAGAGTCCTTAAAGTTGTCAATTATTCAATATTAAAGAGTTGAGATGTGCTTCGGATGAACTTCTATTTTTTGTGATAAGTTGCTTCCATTGGTTTGGTATGGGGTACGGAACTTCGTCGTTACAACATTTTTCTTCAAAATTTAAAATAAATAAACTCTCGGAAAGTAAACATGTGAACTTAGTATGTGCGGTGGACAGTAAGGTGACATCATTCCAAATTGGGAGGTGCGTACCACCTCTTGCTAGTCGGGACAGAGTAGTTGATCTGGAACAACTTTTTACATCATATTTGTGTTCCTAAATTCTGGTTTCTAATGTTCTTGAGGTTGAACCTATATATGATAAGTCATTGCTATTGGAGTTAACATTCTTCATGGGTACACAATAGATACCATGTTTATTGTCCATAACGATAGAGTCACTGTCTTTTTTAACCCGCGAGAGGATGTTTTGGGTTTTTACTCCAAAGTCTAGTTTGTTTTTTCGACAGATGTTTTTTAAGGTTGCAACGATGTTCGGTATGTAGTTTTGTATTATTTTGCTTTCTATTGTATTGTATTAAATTTTAAAAATTAAATAATAAAATGAGATATTATTGAACATATTTTGCTGAATGTAATCCTAAACTTTGGTAATTATCGAAGAATGTAATACTTAAAGACAGAGAGAGACTAAGCGCGTTCAAAATCTCCCTCCGCCCTCGTGGCGCAGTGGTCTTGTTTTAGTAGAGAAGAAAAACGGAAACAAGTTAGTAAAATCATGCAATGCATTGATTATGATACGCTTTCCAACATACCAGAAATCATTACTCCAATTATTACTCAAGTTATGAGGATAATGGCTGTAGAATAAATCTCGCTCCTATGACCTGACCTTTGACCCCATTTCGATGATATTCAACAGAACCGGTAAAGTATACTTTCGGAACAACATGATAAAGTTTTGTCTCAATCGAAGCATTTTTACGTAAATTATAACGCATAAAAGCGACGGAATGGATCCTGATCCTATGTCCTGACCTTTGACCCCATTTCGCCTATTTTAAATACAGTTTGTCCCCAGGTGGTCCCCTACCACATACTAAAATTTCATCGAAATCGAACCATTTTTACCTAAGTTATAACGCATAAGGTCAATGGAATGCATCCCACTCCTATGACGTTATTTTTGACCCCACTTCACCCATTTTCAATAGGATTTGTCCCCAGTTGAGTTTTAAGCGATGACCTCTGATCATTCGTCCGAGTTTGGTCCGGGTTCGAATCCCATGAGGCCTGGATGTTGTGCTTGTCTTACGGCACTGGCTCTCTCTCTTCCCTGAAACCAGTGGCCCTAAGTTAGGGACGGAAGACTGCTTGAGTTGCTCACGGTGGTCGTTAAACCCCCAATCAAAAAAAAAAAAAAAAAAATGTCCCTTTCTCTGAACTAGCAAGCACTTCAAAAGTTAATCCCTATACAGATTGGGGATAGGAGAAACAATCCATGTCGTCCCACTCTCTCATACAAACACACACCCCTCTTCACTGCAGACGCCCATCGTCCCCCACAACAGACACACTCGCTCAAATCTTTTGTTGTCAACAAGCCCCAAAGTGGTTTCACCATCTCAGTACCTACAGATGGTAAAAACACTGTTAGTGCCTCTCCTCGCCTCTGTGATTACGCCCTGGGCTATGTCATGGAAGTAAGTAAAGCCACCAAAACGATTAAACAGACCAGGAAATCGGGAAACACGACTTTTTTCTTTCTTTACCATTGCGATAAAAAGAATGAGTCGACTTGGCCCGGTCCGTCCGTAAGTGTCTGGGAAAAAGCTCGGCCCGGCCGGTAGTTTTGTTCTCTAAACTAAAAAAAGCCAGAACCGGCCGGCAGTTTTGTTCTCGAAAGTAAAAAAGCCAGAACCGGCCGGTAGTTTTATTCTCTAAAGTAAAAAAAGCCAGAACCGTCTGGTAGTTTTGTTCTCTAAAGTAAAAAAAGCCAGAACCGGCCGGTGCATGTTTCTAATCTGTATCTCCAAAGTAATCGAGGTAGTTGCCTTCAATCGTGCATTGAAGGCAACTACCTCGATTACTTTGGACTATTTCTGCACGAATTCGAATTCTCCTAATAATCTGTATCTGTTTAACTACTTTTTTGTTTATATAGTTACATGAATTCTTGACCTGCAGTTTTGGAGAGCCTGTTTCAGTTACAACAAAATTGCTGCTTTCATTTGAAAGCAATTAAATAAACACCAATCTTCGTATTCTTTACTTTCTCTCACTTTATAAATTTGCACTGAAGTTCTTTGAATTCCAGAAAATTTCAGGTTTTTAAAACTGTTTTTCGTAAATATTTTGTGTATGACCGGTAATTCCCCTCCCCCTTCCCCCACACAATATCATTTTGGCACATATGGATTTCCCTTCTCACAAAAAGCGAAGAAACAATTACACTCATTGTCATAAAAATCCGCGTACCAAGAAGGAGGCGTCGGTTTGAAAGGAGATTTTAGTAGTGAGATGGTACATACCAAGGACAGAAGTGATTACAATATCACAGCAGCAGGACGATTTCCCGCGGACATTCCGGTCAGCGTTAGTACCGCGTCGGACCGCCTCGTTCTCGGATACATGCGGTGATACGGTCCTGAATGGAGTCAAAGAGACGCCGTATGTTATCCTGTGACAGATTGGCCCTCACTTCTTGGCCACGGAAGCGTCGAAGCATGACGTAGACAGTCCTGGAAAACCCGAGTCGTGTGCGGACGGTCGTTATATTGTTGGAAAATGGCTCCTGGTCGTCCCGCCAGGAAAGACAGCACGCGGGGCCGCAGGATCTCCTGTACGTAGCGCTGAGCTGTCGACGTCCCTTGGATCACTACGAGGGAAGTCCGGCTGTCATACGCGATGGTTTTCCAGACCATCACGCCTGCAGTTTGGGACGTGTGCCACTGTACAGTGAGGTTGGGATTCTAGCGCTCACCTGCGGTCCTCCACACTCTGACACGGTGGTTATCCGTTGCCATACAGAAGCGGGACTGGTCGCTGAACACTATACGTCGCCAGTCCGTAGCATTCCACGTTGCTCGCTGCTGACATCACCGCAATCGACGCCGACGATGGTCAGGTGTTAATGGCAGAAAACGTAAGGGCCGTCGAGAGTGCACATTCGCCTCTGCCAGGCGTCTGGAAATGGTTCTGGCGGACACAGGAGTCCCTTCTCTGGATATGGGATAAGGACGTCGCTGCATCTGTGCGTGTCGCTCTCACGATCCCACGGTTCTCTCTGCTGGAGGCGTGTTTGGGTCGTCCAGAGCCAGTCCGCTTTGTCTGGGTGCCTTCCCGTGTCCATTGCTCCCAACACGATCGCACCGTACTGTCCGATGTCGGTTGATTCGGCGCGGCGGCCACCCTGCCTCTCTCAACCCGACGATACGGCATCGTAAGTTGCCCTTACGCACATCTACGGCGGCTCCTCGGCATGTCTATCGCTCAGGAATCTCACCTGACTCTTACCGGGCACTTATGCACGAATGTGGAGTCCGCAGCGCGGCGCGTTATAAGCCCCAAGGATTGCGATTGCAAAGCCGGTCCTGGACGCGCGGGCATGCGGAATCGCACGGAACTTTAATCATCACTCCCCGTAGCTATTCGCCGAGTTTCGCATTAACCGCACGGTTTTTTCGTGGTGCGCGGATTTTTATGACAATGAATGTACAATTCTAAATTCAGCAATCTTAATAAAATTCCTAAGAATGGAATAAAATCTTCAACAGTCTCTTTAAGAGAACGTACCTTATCTGTTACTTTAGCCGTGTAAGTAATCTTTTCTTCACAATAATTTTAACTAAGAATACCCGCACGGGGATAACTGGTTTTCCAGTTATTTGGGGAGCGGCGCCCCCACGGCCCGAGCTGACCTTGTGACTGGTCAACATCTTATGTCATGCCACCGCTTGTTTTTTCTTTTTGGTGTTTGCAGGGACGGCTGTTCATCCAGCTGTTGGGGAGTCGCGGCCCCACGATCCCGAGCTGGTCTTGTGTCTCGCTTTTTCGTTTTTATTTAGTTTCTCCACTGGCTAGTTGCCCGTGTTGTATACTTTACCTAATCGCTACCACGTTATGCACTAACACCCCGGTCTTGTGGTTTTGTTACCCTCCACCACTAACTGTATTATATTAACCGCTCAGTTCGTAGGTTGCTGAGATTCCGTTTAGGTTCCCTTCCAGGATTTGTCTTCTTTGGATTTCTTTTTTTCCTTTTAGCTGGTTTGGGTGCTAGACCTACCTGCATGTTTGCCGCGTGCGGAGACCCGTGAGGCGGAAATGGGATGTCTGGCGGCTGAGGTCGCAGGAGACCGGATAAGTGCCTCCTGTGTGCCAACACTCCTCTTCGACCCCGGCTTCGCTGTAAACGGGAGGCTACAGACTAACCCACCTCTAGTCAGAAGTCTTGTACCAAGTTGTGTACACGGCTTTAGCGGCTTTTGTCGTATAGCACGGCAGGGTGAGCCCGGGGGCTGTGGGATCATGCCAAAGGCGTTGGCATGACGGTACCCGGAGGCCGAAGTGTCCGCCGAGTGCGTGTGATCACAGCCAACGGACTATATCTGCATCGTATAAGCTCCAGAACTGTGTCCAGCGTCATTTTCTTGGCTTGCAGACCTCCAGTTCTCCCTTGTAGGGCTCGGTGGTGGGTGGAGTAGTCTGCAGACGAATCTTCCTCCTTTTTTCCATGGGTAAAAAGAACAAAAACTCCAAATTTAAGTCACCTGACAAAATGATAGTTGACAACGACTGTCCTTCGTCTTCTCAACCTACCAAGTCTCATACCCTTAAACGGTCTTTAGACCTTGACCTGGACCAAGAATGTGGAACCTCTTCTTTGGCAGCTGTACCAGTCGCTCCGAAGCGTCGTCTCCCCTCGATTGCTGTGACTACGCATGCTACTCACTTGCTTGTAGAATCCATCGATCCGCATGAGAGACTGTCCACCAGATCTCCCTTTTTCATTTCTAAAGCTTTGGACGCTGCGGTTGGCCCCTTGAAGTCTGTGAGGAAGCTTCGCTCTGGGGACCTGCTTGTCCAAACTTGCAGTGTTTCTCAGAGTAACACTTTTCTGAGCCTCACTAGTCTTCAAGGCATTCCTGTAAAAGTGACACCTCACCCGTTTCTTAACACCTCTCGGGGTGTTATTTCGGAGTTTGATCTCTTGCCATGCAGTGAAGACGAATTCGTGACTGAACTTGCTGATCAAGGTGTTATTGCTGCACGTCGTATGATGTTTCGGCGTGATGGTTCCATGATTAAGTCAAAAAATGTCATCTTGACTTTTAACTCCCCGAAAGTTCCGACCGAAATCAAGGCTGGCTACTTGGTCTGTGGAGTTCGCCCGTACATTCCCAGTCCTCTGCGCTGCTTCAGGTGCCAGAGGTACGGGCATTCCCAACGTTTCTGTAAGAGTTCCGCTCGTTGCGCAAATTGTGGCTCCAGTGAACATGACGGGGAAGGTTGCACTTCTGCGGCCTGCTGTGTTAACTGCGGTGAGGCCCATGCAGCTTACTCCCGCAACTGTATGAAATGGAAGGACGAGATGGCGATCCAGCGGCTCAAGACCCTGGAAGGCCTCTCGTACCCTGCTGCCAAGGCCAAGTTGGGTATACCCACCACCCGACAGCGTACTTTTGCCGCAGTAGTTCAGTCTCTGCCACAACCCGTGCAGCCCTTTGTTCCGCGCCCTGTAGCTCTCGCCGCCCTTGCCAAGCGATCTACAGCTGACCAAGCGACACAGGTGTTTTTCCCCGAGCTCGAGATTTTTCGAATACCTGATTCTGGGCCTTCTCTTTTGCTGCCGACCGTCTCTTCCAGTTTCCAGTCGAAAGCCTGCACGTGCGGAAGACCCGGCCCTCAATCCGCAAAGGTGTGCAGTGTCCATCCAACTGTCTCGGCCTCAGCGAGGTCCCCACCCTCAACCAACATTATAGAGGAACATGGGGGGAGGAGAGTGACAGTTCGTCCCCAGCCTCAAACAACATTGCTGAGGAACATGGGGGGGAAGAGAGTGACAGTTCGTCCCCGCCCTCTGCCAGCATTGCAGAGGAGTGTGGGGGGAGGAGAGTGACTCATCCTTTGTGTAGTTGTGTTTAAAGAAAAAAAAATATAATTATAATAGTAAATTAATAAATTTTTATATAAACCTAATTAACTACCTTGTCTTCACAGCTTTCATCATACTCTTTTTCAACTTTTACCAAGCCTGTCTGCTCTTAATCATTTTCCACGTTTTTAAAAATCTGTGGCTGATAGTTCTTTGTCTGGCGCTCTTTGGCCAAACCTGGCCCTTGCGCCAATAAAATCCAACAACCAACCAACCAACCAACCTAACTAAGAATATCTTAAGGTGCGGTCCAAAAAATTCGGTAAAATGTTAGTTAACTATTCCCATAATACAAACGCTGTAGTAATTCGTAGACTTGTGTTGAAATGGTATATTGATCGGACTACTTTTATAATTTTGTTCTAAAAATGGGCCGCAGAAACTCCGCTTCCATGGTCGACCACTACGAAACTCCGCTTCCACGGTCGACCACTACGAAACTCCGCTTCCAGGGTCAACCACAAAAACTCCGCTTCCAGGGTCGACCACAAAAATTCCGCTTTCAGGGTCGACCACTATGAAACTCCGCTTCCAGGGTCGACCACAAAAACGCCGCTTCAAGGGTCGACCACTATGAAACTCCGCTTCCAGGGTCGACCATAAAAATTCCGCTTCCCGGGTCGACCACAAAAATTCCGCTTCCAGGGTCGACCACTATGAAACTCCGCTTCCAGGGTCAACCACAAAAATTCCGCTTCCAGGGTCGACCACTATGAAACTACGCTTCCAGGGTCAACCACAAAAATTCCTCTTCCGGGGTCGACCACTATGAAACTCCGCTTCCAGGGTCGACCACTATGAAACTCCGCTTACAGGGTCAACCACAAAAATTCCGCTTCCAGGGTCGACCACAAACATTCCGCTTCCAGGGTCGACCACAAAAATTCCGCTTCCAGGGTCGACCACAAAAACTCCGCTTCCAGGGTCGACCATTATGAAACTCCGCTTCCAGGGTCGACCACTATGAAACTCCGCTTCCAGGGTCGACCACTATGAAACTCCGCTTCCAGGGTCGACCACTATGAAACTCCGCTTCCAGGGTCGACCACTATGAAACTCCGCTTCCAGGGTCGACCACAAAAACTCCGCTTCCAGGGACGACCACTATGAAACTCCGCTTCCAAGGTCGACCACAAAAACTCCGCGTCCAGGGTCGACCACCATGAGCACCACTAAGGGTCGTAAAGGGTTTGCCGTACCTAATTTGGGGCTACTGGTATTAGGGAGGGGCAGAGATATTGTCGTAGGACAAACATACCACCCATGTGTCACCTTGGACTCGACCCTCGGCCCACTCGAGAGATTTTCGTAATCAACTCACTTTTCTCTTCTGCTTTAAGTCTCTCTTCTGAATTTCCAACTATTATGTCAATTTTTTTAACTTGAGATATAATTTTTTGATTATTTGACCGAAGTTCTTGATACACTGTCGAGTCACATTATTATGACCATCAGCTAATATCCAGAGTAACCGCCGTGTGCAGCGCGGACAGCAACTAGACAGGCTGGGAGTGACTCAGTAAAGTGCTGGAAAGTGTTCACAGGTATGTGGACCCATGCTGATTGCAGTGCATCTGACAGCTGATGGAGGGCGCGTGATGGAGGAACCAACACGATCGAGGTGGTCCCACAGATGCTCAATTGGGTTTAAGTCTGGGGAATTAGGGGACTAGGGAAGTACTTTGAAGTCCTCATCGTGCTCTTCCAACCGCCCTCGGACATTTCTAATTTCCTGCCGATGCACCTTCGTTAGCATAGGTGCAGTGACCATCCGTCTGCATCGGAGCCCCATACCCTGTAGGTTTTAGGCACACTTCCGGTAGCCCCCTGGTTCATTCAGCTAGTGAGTTGCTCCACTGGGGCGTGTTGATCGGCCCTCACCCACCTTCGAAGCCGACGTTCACCTCTCACATCAGTGGCACGTGGTGCTCCGCAGTTACTACGTCGCTTATTCGCAATGGTGCCGTTTCTCCAATCACGGTACACTTCAACAACAGCAGCACTCGAACAGTTCACAAACTACGCTGTTTCAGAAACACTGCCACCCTTGGCCCAAAAGCCGATAATCATCCCTTTTTTAAAAATCTGATAAATCGCTCCTTTTATTTATGACAGCAACGAGTGATATGTTTTCAGAATCCCTACAGCATACCTTATATAACCTCCAAGCCAGCTCACGACACTTGCCTTATTTCATTCGCTACCCGCTGTGGACGTCAAAAGTAGCAGGTGGTCACAATCCCGGATGATATGCAACGGTCCCATCGTTCAGTCCACTTTTCAAGGCATGTGGCGAAGGCATTTTGTGGAAGCTGACTTAGCGACCCCTGTACAGCTTGAATAACGTCAGCATCTGTGTTGAATGTTGCACCACGGAACTTCTCCTTTATTGTTGGAAGCAATCAGAAATCGCAGGGGGGGCATCTCAGGACTGTAGGCAGGCTGTGCATGATTTCAATACTGCATTTCGAAAGAAACTGTTGAGCACAAGCAGCCACATGTGGGCGGGCGTTATCATGGTGTAGGGTCCACTTGTCCCACAGTTCCGGTCGCTTAATCGATATATGTTCGTCGCAGACGCTTCAAGACTGAAACGCAATACTCAGCATTGACAGTAATTTGTGGAGGAACGGCATGCTGGTAGACTGTACCTTTATGATCAAAGAAAATTACCGTCATCACCTTCCCAGCTGATTTGGTTTGGCGGACTTTTTTCGGAGGAGGCGAGCTTGTGTGTTTCCAGGTATTCGTTGCGCGCTTCATGAGGGGGTCGAAATAGTGGAGTCATCTTTCATCGGCAGTTATTACTGTGTTTAGAAAGTTTGGATCCTTTGCAATCATTTGTTTCCACTCATGAAACACCTAAACTCTGGCTAACAATTGTTCTCTCGTCAGGTGATGAGGTACCCATCTGGATCACACACTATGCAGCAGTAATTTTTCGCATAGGATGCAGAATGCCGACGTTTTTGAAATATTAGTTGACACCGCTATGTCTTCACACGTCATTCGTCAATCTTCTTGCAGGATTGCCCAAACATTATTGACAATACGCTCCGTAACAACACTTTCAGCTCGACCATGTCTAGGAGCGAGTTCTGCCGACAAACGCCCTTTTTTAGCGGCTATTGTAAAAAAGATCGTGCTTATGTTACCGGTTTGTCCGTCCGTCCGTCTGTACCCACGATATCTCAGCAACTATTAGTCCGATTTGTAAATTTCTTTTTGTATTGGGAAGCTTGAAATATGCGAATGATGATCCTTTATTTCGGTTTATTCTTTACGATGTACAATTTCGCCGCTAGGGGGCGTAAATGCAGATGATGTCGAATTCAAATATACATTTTATGCCACATATTTGCTTCTAAACATCGATTGAAAATTTTTTTTTATCTTTCGATTCCATTTATGTTGAAGAGTATTCTAGATATAGTTACTTTTTAAAATTACTGAAAGATTTTCCGCTAGGGGGCGTAAGAGTAAATTACATTTTCCCCGATAACTGTTCTTCTCAAACTACAATTTGAAATTTTTTTCTTCAGCGGATACATCTCCTGATGGAAAATCTTTTGCATGTAATTTCAAATTTTTTGGTAAAGAATACTTTAGCCACCAGGAGGCGTAAGTGTTAATTTTTGCTTCTGATGTATATGACATAAAATCTGAGCTTCTAAAGTATCGATTGAAAAAATTCTTTCGTGGACTGATGACACTCACACAGATAAACATTTTCGGAATATTTTCTTCTTAAAATATTCCACAGTTTCTCCGCCAGGGGGCGTATATGTATATCTCATTTTTGTCAATATCTCTACTTCTAGTAGTCCGATTTGAAAAATTCTTTCTTTGTTGGATAGTGTTTCTAGTGTGACACGTTTTTCATGTAATTTCAAAAATTTTCAAGTAATTCATAGACTTTCCGCTAGGGGGCGTAGAGGTAAATTCTGTTTCCCCCTATATCTCAGCTTCTAAATCACCGATTTTAAAAATTCTTTCTGCACCGGATACAGTTCCTGATGGGGAATCGTTTGCACATAATTTCTAATTTTTGTAAGAAAATGGTTTGGCCACCAGGTGGCGTTAATCTTAATTTCCGCTTCTGATGTATTTGCAGAAAAATATGAGCTTCTAAGTTCTTGATTAAAAAAATTCGTCGTTTGTAGACACATACTATTCATGTCGACAAATCTTTTAGAAACATTTTCTTTTTTAAATAATGCATGGTTTCTACGCCAGGGGGCGTAGATGTATATCTTATTTTTGTCAATATCTCTAATTCTAGGAGTCCGATTTGAAAAATTCCTTCTCTGTTGGATAGTGTTTCCAGTGTGACATGTTTTTCATATAATTTCAAAATTTTCAATTAATTCATAAACTTTCCTATAGGGGGCGTAATGGTAAATTTCTTTTCCCCCAATATCTCTGCTCCTAAATCTTCGATTTGAAAAATTCTTTCTGCACCGGATGCAGCTCCTGATGGGAAATTCTTTGCACATAATTTCTAGTTTTTGAAAAAATGCTTTGGCCACCAGGTGGCGTAAGTCTCAATTTCCGCTTCTGATGTATTTGGAGCAAAATATGAGCTTCTAAAATCTCGATTGAAAAAAAAGTGGTTTGTTCACCGATACCACTCATGTCGACAAACCTTTGAAAAACATTTTCTTCTTAAAATAATGCATGGTTTCTACGCCAGAGGGCGTAGATGTATATCTTGTTTTTGTGAATATATCTACTACTAGAAGACCGATTTGAAAAATTCCTTCTTTGTTGGATAGTGTTTCCGATGCGAAATGTTTTTCCTATAAATTCAAAATTTTCAAGTAAATCATAGACTTTCCGCTAAGGGGCACAAAGGCAAATTGCGTTCCCTGCGTTATTTCTGCTTCTAAGACTCCGATTTGAAAAATTCTTCCTGTATCACATACAAGACCTGATGGAAAATATTTTTCACATAATTTCTAATGTTTGGTAAAGAATGGTTTGGCCACTAGGGAGCATAAGTGTTAATTTCTGCTTCTGATGTATTTGTAGCAAAATCTGGGCTCCTGAAAACTCGACTAATTTTTTTTTTCTTGAACCGATAGTGCTCATATGGAAAAACCTTTTGAAAATACTTTCTTCCTAAAATAATGCATGGTTTTCCCACCAGGGGACATAAAGTCACATCTTATTTTTGTCGATATCTCTGTTTCTAAGAGTCCGATTTGAAAAATTCTGTGTTGGAGAGCATTTCCGGTGCGAAATGTTTCTCAAATAAATTCATGTTTTTCTTAACGCACAAATCTGCAACCAAAGAGCGTAAGCTCACATTCCGTTTACAGCAATATCTGAGGGATTAAAAACCCGATTGAAAAACTTCTTTCTTCCGTCAGATACTATTGTTTTCTATACCGGTTCCATTGACTTTGAATAGCTTTGATAAATGTAATTTGCGTCAGAATGGATTCAAAAGACGTGCTTATTACACCCGAAAATTCGGTGTCATCTTTATTGTTGAAATCATGGTGCCGTCTAAAAATCGTCCAAACATTTATGTTTGTAAGCTTTTTTCATTAAATGAACTGTTTCTGGTGCCGTTTTACCCAAAAGATTACAAAATCTTATCGCACAACGCATTTCACTTCTTAACTCTGAATCACTCACCTCCATAGCTTGCTTGCATGGCGAAATGCAGATAACTGCGCAATAACAAAACCATAATCGTCTGCCACGGCTAATAACTGTTGCCATAGATACTTCCTTAATTCAGTTAGCGCCCTGCGTGGTTATTTCACCCCTCCGCACTGTTGCCAACTCAAAAAAAAAAATACTCTCAGTGTTTAGGGAACGGCCTCTGTATGACGCACCTCTGATACTAATGTTACGTAATTTTTCAAGCAGCTGGTTATGATTTCTTTTATCGAATGCCTTAGAGGAGTTAAAAAATTCTAAAGTTATTTCAGCGGAATTATACACTACTGTTTGTTCAAAGTGCAACTCCATGAAGGACTGCTTGTATTAGCTTCAAGCTTATAAGATAGACGTACAACAGGTTGGAACATTCAAATGTTTGAAATATCAGTGAATATGCGCACGTGGTTTCGGAGCAGCGCCCTCTGCACTGTCCAGTCATGGATATAAAGAACCTGACTCAAACGAGATGTTGCTATTAGTGAAGAGCCGACATTGAGTCGAAATTGTGTCCTCAACAAGCCCGCTTCCAGGGCCGTTTATGGATCGCCAGTCTGCCCCTGTGTTCGGCGATAGTTTATTAAAATTTATTATTAACTAACGATGAAATTAACGGTTGTTGCGGCATTTCCGTTACCCATTTCCGTTACATCGAAATTTTTTACTTGGGATTTACTTTACTGCTATCAGGAAAGATGCATATCATAAAAATAAATAAATAAAATGTAGTTTCCACATCTCTCTGTTTCACTTTTCTTTAGAGTTAAAAAAGGCAGTTCAAGCACTTTACAATTTTTAACATTTCCAAGCAGATTAGTTATGAGTTTCCGGCTCATTATCCTATAAAGGTCGGTCAAGATGCATATATACAAAGGTTTTCTTGAATTTTGATCCGTGTACGCAAGCAAATATGTCGCAATTAGAATTACTCCAGACTGGTTGAGGTCACTTGCGCAGAAACGGGGTTTTAATTGGGGTCTGACCATCGAATGTCATTAACTTTCACTTTTATTCCCACTCAGTGACTTCATCTTATATCCCCCGAGGCACTCTACCCTGCTGCGGCCTCGTTTCCACTCCTGTTACTCTCAAAGAAACAAAATAAAAAGAAATCGATTTCTTGATACTCAGATCCCTCAACGCATGTGACCAGGGCTCACTTTAATTAGAACGGCGGGCATGGTGACATCCACTATGGCTTTCGTAATCGTCAATTAGTACTTCACCACTTGCAACTAGGTCCGTCTCCGATGACAGTGAAAGGAATACCTCTTCTGTTACATTTCCCCCTTTAGCCAATCGGTAAAGCGTAAAGAACCACGGTAGTTTTTTTTAACAACGTTGAAGTATTAAATGATATTACTGGGAAAACCTCAATCGTGGGCTCACTCTTTGTTCTATTTCATACAGTAAAAAATTCGGAAGTGATCAGCTTTCTTGAATATTGAGCTTGGTCCAAGCTATTTCTTTTCACTTGCTTGCACATACGTACAAAGGGTATCCTGAAAGTAATGCCTCGTTTCTCATAAGATTTTTTTGTAGCAGCAAAAATGTGAGACTTGTTGGCAAAATACTTCGATATATTGTTAATAATACTAGCCTATTCAAAGTATTGTCCATCACTTTCTATGCATTTCCGCCATCTTTGAACCCATTGGTAAAATCCATTTTGGAAAAACTCCTGAGGCTGTCGTTTCATCCATGAGTTCACAGCCAGTTTAACGTCTGTCACATCGTCAAAACGTTCCCCACGAAAAGTGTTTTTCAAAGGGGCAAACAAGAAAAGTCTGAGGGAGCCAAATCAGGACTGTAGGGGGGTTGGGGCATCACCATCCACCCCTTTTTGGCAATAGCCTGTGAAGTCTCCATTGAGGTGTGGGGACGTGCGTTATCATGGTGTAAAACAAAACTATGAAGTGGAATGTCACTTATTTTCCTTTTGATAGCTTCCTTTAGCTTCTTCAGTGTCTGCACATAGTGAACACTGTTTGTTGTTGCACCATGTTCAAAGAAATCAGTCAAAATGGCACCACGTTTGTCCCAAAAAATTGTCACCATACCTTTCCCTGCGGAACGACTTCTTTTACCTTTTTCTGTCTTGGTGAAGATGTGCGGTGACATTCCATTGACGCACGTTTTGTTTCTTTTCACCTTTTTCTGTCGAGGTGAAGATGTGCGGTGCCATTCCATTGATGCATGTTTTGTTTCTTTTCACCTTTTTCTGTTGAGGTGAAGATGTGCGAGGCCATTCCATTGACGCACGTTTTGTTTCTTTTCACCTTTTTCTGTCGAGGTGAAGATGTGCGGTGCCATTCCATTGACGCACGTTTTGTTTCTTTTCACCTTTTTCTGTTGAGGTGAAGATGTGCGGTGCCATTCTATTGACGCACGTTTGTTTCTTTTCACCTTTTTTTGTCGAGGTGAAGATGTGCGGTGCCATTCCATTGACGCACGTTTTGTTTCTTTTCACCTTTTTCTGTCGAGGTGAAGATGTGCGGTGCCATTCCATTGACGCATGTTTTGTTCCTGGGTCATGAAAGAACACCCAGGTTTCATCCCCCGTCACAACATTAAAGAAAAATACCTCACGCTCCCTCTAATAACAGTCCAAGAGGTTCCGGCACATGTCTACCCTTTGCTCACATTGTACACGGATTAGGTTTCTTGGGATCCACTTTGAACAAATTTTTCTGTAGCCCAGATCCCTAATTAATGTTTCCATAGCACTATGACCACAATGAATTGCATCACACAACTCCTGGATGGTGACACGACGATCAGCTGTGACGAGGTCTTTCACTTGTTGCCTGTTGGCATCTGTCACTGCAATTGCGGGTCTTCCACTCCGTTGTTTGTCCGACAATGACCTTTCTCCCTCTCGAAACCTCTTCATCCATCTTCGGACATTACTGATATTGATTGTGGCAGCTCCATACACAGCCAGGAGTCTTCTGTGGATTTCTGGAGTCTCACATCCCTCTTTTTTCAAGAATTCAATTACGGCTCGCTGCTTTTCTCTGTCACTTAACTTTCTATTCTGAAAAAAATTTGTTCCGACATTGGTAACATATCATAGTACATGTCAGTGTAGTTTCATTGTAATCATTTCAAAATTTCAAAAGCTATTAAGGAGGAGGCATTACTTTCTAGATGCTCTTTGTACATACGAACAAGGAAAAACTTTAGTCATTTGCGTTATACCAGGAGTTCACTGTAAAAAATAATAGCGTGAAATCACGGAAAATTTCTGAAAATAACGTGCAGTAAAGTTGCCGATAGGTGTCCGTCTTTTTCGGAAATTTCCGTTTTTAAAAGTGCCCTTTTATTTTAACTTCCGTATTTTCATAGATTTTCCGTAGTCAGATATTCCGTTTATGTCAGAAAAGCCCGTTTCAGGCTTTTTTCCGTATTTAAACAGAAATTCCCCAAAATCGACGACCCCGCACTTTTCAGCCCTTACCCCAGATAACCCTTCCTCTGCAGTCGGGATCGAACCCCGGCGTTTGGGTTAGCTTAACAGGTAACGCACGCCTTTAACCACTGAGCCACAAACGCTCGGAAATCCGAATCACGTACATCGTAAAACAAATCGCGCGACAATGATTTTATTTTTGTCATTAATGCGAGGGATTTCGTCATTTTATTTTCTGTTGGAGCTTATTATTTTTTCTCAATAAGTTCGCAACATTTTTTTTTTCTGTAGGAGGACTTTTCATATTAGGTGCTTGAATTAATTCCCGCTGTTTTTTTGCCACACAAACACCTGTGCGTTGCCACAGAACGGTACAGGATAGTCTATTCAAAGTAGTGTCCGTTGGCAGCTACGACCCTTTCCCACCGTTGGGGTAACAAATGGATTCCGCGGTAGAACCATCATCGAGCCATTTTTGGATATCCGCGACAGAAAGAAAGTGCTGCTCTGAAAGGCCATATTGTAGCGACCGGAACAAATGGAAGTCCGAGGGAGCAATGTCCGGGTAATAAGGCGGGTGGGGTAAGAAGTCCCAGCCAAGTACCTCCAAGAGTTTCTTCACGGATTTGGCGACATGAGGTCTAGCGTTGTCGTGGAGAAGAATAACCTGGTCATGTGGGATCCAGTTTCCGAGCTTCTGGATCATTCCCATTGCCTTTAAACGTTCGCTAACCGTTGACTCATCGACCCGTAGTGTTTCAGACAACTCGTGGAGCATCTGACATCAATCCTCGTCCAATAATGCCTCCAATACGCCAACTTCGAACTTTTTCGGTTGCCCAGGGCGCTCTTTGTCCTTCACGTCGCATTCGTTGACTATGAAGCGTCGGAACCACTCTCTGCATGTTGTTTCCGTTAGGGCATGCTCCCCATAGGCCTGCACTAGCAAACAACGACTTTCCGCTGCAGATTTCCTGAGATGAAAGCAGAAGAGTAATGCTTCCCGCAAATTCTCTTTTTTTGGTACGAAACTCGACATCGTGAATGCGATACAAACTCGTGTTCTGTGCCCTCCGATCGCGAGTCACACACTGCTTCGCCCAGACTACGGACGGTACGTGCGTGTGCAAGGGAGGTCACGTGTGGCCCGGGTCACAGCGCACCACTGCTGCGCTCTATTGGGCAACAGCGGGAATTAATTCAAGCCCCTAATAAATAAAGCATTTTTCATCGTGATTTTTCGAAGTAACAAAATGCTTTGCAACTTGATTTTTTTAAACTGACAATGACTTTCGGTTATTTTTAGAAAAAGGTGAAATGTACTTTTTCATAGCATTATTTCTCAAAAAGAAAAAAAAATCCTAAATATAAAATTTACTTTTGATAGCTACAATAGCTTTTGTCTTAAGTTGTCCAAAGACTGATACATAGGCATCGTACAATCATCTGTACAATAAGTTAAGTACCTGGTTTATTACAGTAACACAATATATAATAAATAGCTGGTGTACAAAATAGGGGAGAGGAGAAAAAATTTCCTGTACTGCAATAAACAAAATTTATGCGATATGCTATCCACAGTATCCGATCTCGCTACGAAACTTCAAAATTCGACAGACGATTGAAATTTAAAAGTTTAATCAAACCTCACCAATCCCACCTGTCACCGGTAATTTCTCGTCATACGGAAAAAGTGAGAACGGAGTTTTTTCGTTAATGTACGAAAGGAATTGCAGAAAGATTTCTGAAAATTCAGAATTTTCCGTTAACACATCTCTAAAACGGTAATTTACCGTCAATGTGAGAAAGAAACTGCGGAAAGGTTTTTGAAAATTCAGAATTTTCCCGTCATACGGAAAAAGTGAGAACGTAGTTTTTTCGTTAATGTACGAAAGGAATTGCAGAAAGATTTCTGAAAATTCAGAATTTTCCGTTAACACATTGTAACGTACCAGGAGATGTGACGTACCTGCCAGAAGGACGCACACGACATAAAGGCATGTAGGAATCAGAATAAAACGTCCGCGTAGCTCAATTGGTAGAGTGACTTATTCCGGAATGAGGGGATCCGGGTTCGAATCCTGGCGTGGACAGAAATGACGGAGAAATTTACTTCGTTATAACATCTCTAAAACGGTATTTTACCGTCAATGTGAGAAAGGAACTGAGAAAAGGTTTTTGAAAATTCAGAATTTTCCCGTGGTACGAAAAATCCGTGAAATTCAGGTTTCTTTTTGTCATTTCACGGAAAAGGTTGTATCGGAAATATGGTTCATTATTTCACGAAAGAAATGACGGAATGTGGTTCATGAATTTCAGACAATTTTTTGCAGTGAGTTTGTTAAGACCTTTTGTTATTTTGCATACAAAAGGTTTTACCAAACTAGGCAACAAGATTTTGAAGCCACGAAAAACTTGCAGAGATGTTACATAAGTCAGAATATTTTTATTAAAAGAGAACCGCAACCAAAATCTGCTCATCTGTTTTTATTATAAAGCTATTTCAACTAATTAAAAAAGAAAATGAAATCTCACAAATCAGCAAGCGGTGTAGTAACAAAGATATTTTATTTGGCCGAGCTTTCACCTACCAAAGGAAAGGCTTTATCAAGACCATTTACATTAGACGAATCTGAACCCGTTTGGAGTTTAAAAGAAAAATCAGGCGAGTTTAAGAGGTAAACTTCAAACGTGTTCTATTTTCGTCTAACAATTTGCGTTGATGAAGCTTCCCACTAGCAGGCGATATCTTAGCAAAATAAAATAAGGTACCAGGCTTCAATAACGCCCCCTTAACACTTGAAATGGCGTAGCTCTGGAAATCAGGTATATAAAAACAGGAAAGTAATGACGAAGGCGCTTCAATCTCTTCTGTAGATAACAGCATAATGATATGGATGATAAGTACAGAGGGTGAATTGAAAGTTTTGCAATATTTGAATCACTTCGTGTCTTCATACGTACCTTTACGACGAAAGCTGACTACCATTCAAAGTATAGGCCATCGTGTTGCACCGTCTTTAGCCATCTGTCTGCCAGTTTTTCGATTCTACAGAGGGAGAGTCGAAAGTTTTGCAATATTTGGATCACTTTATGTCTTCATACGTACCTTTACGACGAAAGCTGACTAGCATTCAAAGTATAGGCCATCGTGTTGCACCGTCTTTAGCCATCTGTCTGCCAGTTCTTCGATTCTACAGAGGGAGAGTCGAAAGTTTTGCAGTATTTGGATCACTTTATGTCTTCATACGTACCTTTACGACGAAAGCTGACTACCATTCAAAGTATAGGCCATCGTGTTGCACCGTCTTTAGCCATCTGTCTGCCAGTTTTTCAATTCCGCGTCGGTACCAGTTCTTGTCCTTCGCAGCGCAGAACTACTTCACCCCAGCTGCCACCTTTTCTTGATTGTTGAAGTGCCGCCTGCGGAGGAAGTGGGCCATGGACCGGAACAAGTAATAATCCGACGGGGGCAAGATACGGACTATATCCTGGGTGTGGCATCAGTTCGATTCCCTCAAGTTGCTGGAGTTTGGCCCAGGTCGTTCGCGCGGTATGAGGCCGAGCGTTGTCCTGTTGTAGGAGAGCGCGCTTTCTGTTCACCAGTGCCTGGTATTTCTCCTCCAAAGCGAGCTTCAGAGTAGAGGTTGACGTTGATGGTCCGACCGTCTGGAACATATTCGTAATGGATTATCTCCTCGAAATTCCTCTAGACGCAGAGCATCACCTTGGGCTCGAAGCGCCCACGTTTGGTAAGAGGTTCAGGAAACTGGCCCGGGCTCAACCACTGCCGTTATGTATTAAGATTACGGAAATAGAACCACTTTTCATCTCACGTAACAATTCTCTTGATGAAGCGTACATCGCGCGGGTTTTCTAGGAGTTTCGTGCACACTTCCACTCGGCGATTTGCTTCAGCTGGCGTCAGTTTGTGACCCTCTGTATGTGCGGCAGCTCCTGTAGACCTTGCCGAGGTCCTGAAGGTGATGAACCATGGTGGTCTGTGATATGCCCAGCTCGCATGATAATCTCCGAGTGCTGGTTGTCGGATTTGCCTCTACGGCCAGGCGGACGGCCTCCGAATCCACGGTTCGCGGCCTACCTGACCTTGGCTGATCGTCGAGGTTTCTGTCACCTGAGCAAATTTCCTTGAACCATCTGGTTGTGGTGCTGTGGTCCACGGAACCTTCCCCTTTCGCATGACAAATGCTTCGTGTTGCTTGAGCAGCGTTATGGCCGATTTCAAACTCGTAAAGCAAAAGTTCCCAAATTAGCCGGTTGCGGCTGTTCATCTTTTAGGCATCCCAACCACATACAGAACGACGACATGCAATGCTGGTCACAGCAACGACTACCACTTTATATCCCTTTCGACTGACTGCAGTGCGCGACTTGAACTAGTTTAAATACGTGAAATACCCGCCGCAGCATATGCGTTTAGGCAAATAGCGCAAAACTATCGATTCACCCTCTGTATTTTAGGAGGTGAAATAAAACTGAGTTAGAAAAAGCTTGCATGATGACGTTATTAAGAACAGATGGCCCAATTAACGTCATATATTTTTTAACACAAAATTACGAAATATTTCCCCCAAAAACTAACATTATTTAACCAAAATGCAACAATATCAAATCCATTTTGAGTTTAAGTAACGAAATGATAAATATTCATCCATTATTAAGTTTTTCTTGCAGATGGAACAACAGCTGTAATAGGCAAAAATATGTTATGAACTTACTAGGTTGTAAAAAAGAATTATCGCGAATATAAAAACACAATATTTCACACAACTCGAACAATGTGTTAGAAAGTTTGAAAATACATAACAGTTTGAAAATTCCTACCGGGGAAGCCATCAGTTGTCTTTAGGTCTACAATTGATTGCTTCCCCCGTACGAATTGTAAGGTTGAAGTTGACATGACTTACAATACAAAATCATCTATCTTCTTGCTATATAAATTTGTAAGGTTGAAGTTGACATGACTTACAATACAAAAGCATCTATCTTCTTACTGTAACTTTCACAACAATACATTACAACAGGAATGACCATTGCTCCTTTCACAGCAATAAGCTTTCACAACAATACATTACAACAGGAAAGACCATTGCTGCTTTCACAACAATACATTACAACAGGAAAGACCATTGCTGCTTTCACAACAATACATTGCAACAGGAAAGACCATTGCTGCTTTCACAACAATACAGTACAACAGGAAAGACCATTGCTTCAACAGTTCTGATCTTTGTTGTCATTGCAATCTCTTTATCCTTCATAATCTTTTCTAAATTTATCATGGCCTTTCTTCCTATACATAGATTCACCCTAAGATGACACTGAAAGGGAAAGTACGTAAACCTATCGCCACGACTAAAAGTAGTTCCCAACATTTTCCGTGAAAACCAACGCATTTATTGCCCAGAATCTTACTAAATATTGTCCTAGCTGTTTACATATAAGTACATACTGTTATTTTATACAAATCTAAAAAAGATCTATTTTCAGAAATTAAGTTTTAAAATTAGACCAACGCACGCATACGTAGGTATGCAGTGTTTGGGAGACAAGGATGCCAATGAGTTAGTTGATGGGGAAATGATTGACAGGACACAGTGGGGAGTTACGCGGATGACAATAACTCTTGGCCGTTCCCAAAAGCTCAGTGAGTGCGTAGGCTCTTGTACCTTAAACTGCAGTGTCATTTTAGGGTGAATCGAAGTATAGGGTTATTGTTCTCCTTATTTCTCCTGCACCCTCGTTATCTATTCTAGAGCCCAAGAGGATAAAATTGCCTACGACTCCCACTTCCTCCCCGTCAATTATAAAACCTGTGAGGTTGGAAGTTGACATGACTTTTGTTTCTTAAATGTCTGTTTTTACACTCTCCACTTTTGCTTTCTTGATGAGGTCCTCTAAGACTTCTCTGTTTTCTCCCAAAAGAGTGGTGTTATCTACATATCTTAAATTGTTGATGATTTGACCTCCAATATGAATACCAGCTATGATTTCATCGAGGCGTCCATTCTAAAAATATATTCGCTGTATATTTTAAACAGATATGGAGACATAATGCAACCAGTGGCGTATGATCGAGGTTAGCTGCGAAGCCCAGGTAATGCACAAATAAAAGTCAATTAAATATACACAAATAAAAGTCAATTATCAACGGCATTAAGATATGGCGATGCTTTCGGTGCGAAAAAACACGAGCGGATTCGCTTCTTTCGATTATGAGAATCAGTCTGGCGAGCGATGATCAACTGCGTAACGCAAGTAGGTCTTCGAGAGACTTCGCTGTTCTGATGCGAAGAGCTTCAATACTATCACCTGCTAGCGTTTCCATGGCAACAGGAATGAGCTACGGAGGTGAGTGAACCGTTGCTTTCAGCAAGGATTCGCTGAGAAACAAAGAAGACTTCGGACTACCTCAGTCCCTCCATGCTTCCATCGCGTGTTTCGCGAGAGTTGTTTCAGTTTGTGTGTAGTGTTAATGAATTAAAATCAGTGATATTATATCTTAAATTCGTGGCTTTGTTGGGTTCGAACTGTTTTGATAAATTTTGTGAAAGCTTCCCTGAAGATCTACAATCAGAGCTTAAAGAACTCTATGCTTCAAATTTTGATACAGCTCGATAAAAAAACTGAGCTAAAGGTGTTTTATTCCCTTGATGAACACAAAACAAGTCAGTAAAAGACATTACTTGTTACATAAAGTTGAATAATTGGACATAGTGTTTATTGAGGTGTACAAATTAGCAGATCTAATATTAAACTGTTCATCAACAACTGAAACTGCCGAAAGAAGTTTTTCCGTATGAAAAAGAATCAAGATATATCTTAGAGCCACAGAAAGACATGCACATTCGAGCAACTTGGCTGGTTTGTTAATAGAGAAAAACATTATTTTTAAATATGAAAAAAGTACCCGAAAGAAACATTTTTGTGAAAACCTAACACTCAAGTTCACACAAAAGGAAAGAATAATGGAGTTCATGTACAAAGAAGTGTTTAAATCCTAATCCTCATAACTATTTGGTATCATGTTAGCAATAGCATGTAACTAAAATTTAGGAAAAAATGTTGCTTTTATTACTTAACAATAAAAAAATAAACTTCGCAATTAAAAAAAAGTAGTACTGTGGGGGAAGGGGGTGAGATAGCCCAGGTCTCGGACCCAAGATACGCCATTGAATGCAACGTTGTAGCACTCTTTTTCTTAAGAAGTTATAAGCCAACTGTAAAAATGTATACTTTCTTTCCTTTTTGTTTTCAAAGGCATTTTAAATCTGCGTTTTTGTCATCTGCTTACATCTGTTTCGAACGTAAGATATTTTTTTCGAAAATCATCTCAGCTTGTTTTAATACTTGTTGCAAAAGAAACGTACAGTTGAACAAGACAAACTAAAGAAAGAATAAAAAATCCCAATGATCATAGTCTCCGGCTATTAATCGACAAACTCTTCAACTGGTTTATTTTATTTCATTTCTAATTCTTCTAACAATGAATGTTTGACTTCGTCTTTAGTTCTTTCACAAAGTGTAAATCCTTCGTCTGAGTGTGCCGTGATACATTCGGATAATACAACCCATCTTCTATTTTTTGTTCTCTAAGATTCAAGAGCGACCGCCAAGCCGATGCTTCTTACCTAAAGCGCTGTATTAATATTTCTCAAACTAAATTCTGATAAGTTGAAACATACTACTCCGTTGAAAGAAACTGAATCAAAAGTGACACTCGGTCGATGCGAGTAGGGTAAATATTGCGTAATCTGCGATTTGAATCACCGTGCCGAGAATATTAGTTTTTCATAGGGATTTCATCCGGAAGGAAGAAAATTAAATTATGCTCGATGTAAAATTACAGCTATATAGAAGATCATCTAGGTCCTGTTCCCGCCTCCTGCTTCGAGAAATATTTTATGAAACGAAGCGAGTGGCGAATGAAGAAGTCGGGAATTCAAGTAATGGGAGTTCTGGTCAATTGAAAACAACTTACGAAGAAAATTTTGTTAGCTCGAGCTCTCAAGATTCGATTCGTCAACAAGATGTCAACTCCATTATGCAAATTTGCCATTTGCCGGGGAAGAATTCAATAAATATCGGGATCTGGTGTTTCGCAGTCAAGGCTGTGAGAAAGTTAAAAAATTTTCATCAGTATTCTGAAAAATGTGATTAAGTGTCTGAGGCGGAGGAATGGGCCTGAGGACGAGCAAAATCCTTCAACGCATTAATGATAGAGATGGAAAACTGTGCTTTATTATTTATTTTAAGTAAAGAGAGACAGCCAAACCTGATTTTAGCCTTATTTGAATAACAGACGCCTTGTGAGGGTTCCTCCCCCCACCTCTAAGTCATGGGTATGACAGGGCCCAGAATTTAAAACACTTCCTGTTATTTCCTTCCTACAACATAACAGTTATTGAGTTTTTTTTGTTTTTTTTGTTTCGGAGGGGAAGGTGGTTTATCGCAGAATTGGAAACGGGTCAAATATTTTGGACCCTGACCTGGCCGTCTCATAACTGGACCCGAATAGGGATGGCCCGACAAATCTGCTTTGAGCTATAAACTCGAATATATCATCATTGTCAATCATTATCAATACGCTGCTGGATGAAGGTCTCCCCACGTTTCTTCTGCAACGGACTCTCCTGTCTTTTCCTGTCACATGTGCCAATCTCTTCCATCTACCCATCACCCATGTGGTCTCGTTTCTGGGTCTTTTCCTGTCACTTGGAATCCAGTCTAAATTTTTCGGTTGTTCATCGGTTGTCCGTTCTCCGGACAATATATCCAGCACATTACCATCATCGTTTGTGCTATATAATGGTTGCATCTCTGTGTCTAGTGGAACTTATCCTGATGATGGGGGTGGACATATTCAAAAACTTTGTGGTTTGGTTTCCGGGCGTCTTTCTCAGATCCAGCCGATGAGTTCACATGTTGGTTCCATCAATAGTTCTTCTCTGCCGGAATCATTTCTCAACTACAGTTCTGTTCATTTGTCGGACGCTCAACGCTCCGCCCTTAATAGAGGGTTTAAATACAATTTTCCTGTTTCGTCATTCCGGCCTCTACATTCAATCCCTCAGGTTGAAAATATTATTAATGCATTACCAGAGGAAGAACGGGATCTTACACGCTACACTGTAGCCAAAAACCTTTCAACCCGGAGCAAGATCTCTTACACGCTACACTGTATCTTACTAACTACCCCAATGTACTCCCAAGTCATTCTTACTTGGGAGTACTGATTCGAAGTTATTTGAAATGGAATATGCATATTGACAACCTGACTAATATAATATCTAGAAACATTGGGGTAGTTGGTAAGGTTATGATAAATTTTTTCCCTACAATAATGATACTTTTATACTACACACTAATACAAACACATATAAATTACTGTATACTGACATGAGGGCAAACAACACAATATAACTTAAAAAAATACAGGTATTACAGAATAGATATATAAGATTAATAGACCTAAAAGCTCTTAATAATTCTATACCTAATCTTACCTTTAGGTCAGAAGTAAATCCCAATAAATATAATATACTTATAATAAAACAATTATTTGACTATAATCTTAGTAAAATAATGTTCAGAAGAATTAAAAATGATTTATACCATGACTTAATATCATTAAATATTCGTACTCATACTTATGAAACCAGGAATCGATCAACACTCACACCTAATTTCCCTCGGACAGAAACAATTAAAATGAATATTAATTATTCGGGTCCAAAACTTTGGAACTCCTTGCCTTGTGACATATAATCTATTAACAATTTTGACCTATTTAAAAAAAAATTCAAGCACCACCTTATTAACAAGTCTCTCAATTAGTGCTGAGTTGACCTGTACTGGTCACTGGATTGATTTCACGGCTTATGGATAGACCTTGCATATATATACACTTATGTATTTATTTAATCTTTCAGTTATATTCAATATGCCTTTGACTTGTCTTTTGTATAGTTCTTTGTTGTTCGTGCCTTTTTTTTTTTTTTAGTAGGGGTGGGAAGGCTATGTCAGGCCATACGGCCTTTTACCTCCTCCTCCTGGTTGCTACATTTTTTGTAATTGATTATATTGTTTGTATTTTGAACTGTAATATGTAGCAACTGAAAAATGAATAAATGAAATGAAATGAAGATTCATTATATCAATACATCATCTGTGTTATATAATGGTTTCATCTCTGTGTCTAGTGGCACTTATTTTGATGATGGGGCCATGAGGCCTCGAAAGATCTCGCATTTTAACTAGTTTTTAATTTGTAAATAAAGTGGTTTTAATTTGCAATTTGAAAATGTGGTTTTTAACTTATCGTACGTAGACAGCTATTTGGAAATCACTATGACATTACCATTTCAGGTATTTTACTCTGAACGTGATGTCTTCCACTCCTGTTATTTTCCTTATCCACGAGTTACTCTTTTTATTTTCTTACACCAAGCATACATTTCTCCATGCTTCTTTGAGTTGTCTGAAGTTTTTGTATGTCTTTTTTTGTTAAGGTCCACGTCTCTGCTCCGTAAGTAAGCACTGGAAGGATGCATTGATTAAACACTTTTCTTTTAAGACATAATGGCATATTGCTCTTAAAAATTGTAGTTTCTTCCAAAAGGTATCCAACCAAGTTTTATACGCCAATTCTTCACCAATGTGACCTTTGAGGAAGTAGAATTAAGCTGTCTAAGTACGATATATCAAACTCACCGGGCTAAATTACAAAGTTAAAAATATTTTACAGGTAGGTTAAAATACTTAAAGCAAGATCTTTCGAGGCCGCCTTCGGCCTCATAATCAGGATGCAATACAGATCTTCCTAGCTTTGTTCCACGCCCCTGGGAGCTATTCATCGAATCCGTGTTTCACACAGCGGAAGTGGAACATCTGTTATAATTTTTCATGTACTTGGGAATTTCCACTGTCCACGTTTGGCAACGAGGGCTTATGTGACTATTGCATCATGGAATTGTGTCTCAGTGTACTTATTGCTTGCTTGCTCTGTATACTATAGCACAGGCCGCGGGTGGCCTAGTGGTTAACGTTCGTGACTGCCACGGAGATGACCTCAGGTTCGACCCCAGGCAGGTACGAACGCTCGAACCACTAAATATCCGCCGTGCGTCTGATGGGCACGTGAAGCCGTCGGGCCCCGGGTACTGCCCCCCCCGGAAGCGAGGTAGGTGTCTTCTACCTCGCTTCCGTGTGACTTTCCTATCTGGCACTCTAGCCCAAAAGCTCCTAGCTTCCTATTTCTAAGGGTTGTTTAAGACCTGGGGTCAGACACTCCCTTCCTAAAATCCTCTACATCTGATCTGATCTGATCTATACAGTGGCACTAACCCTGATGATGAGGCCGAAGGCGGCCTCGAAAGGTCTTGCTTTAAGTATTTTAATCTACGTGTGTACTAATTGTAAATAAAGTATTTTTAACTTTGCAATTTGAACACGGTGAGTTTGACATATCGTACTTAGACAGCTTAATTCTACTTCTTCATAATATGTAGTACGAAATACGTTTACTCTTCATAATGTGACCTTTGCATGACATCTGCTGCCCAAGGTAAATGTAGGAATTGGTTATTTCCAGCTTTTCTCCATCAATTGATAGATCTTCATTCCTTGTAAAAGCATTGTACATCAGTTTTGTCTTCGAAAGTTCATTTTTTATCCATTTCTTTACACTTCTCAGCAACTTCCTGTATCATAAATACTCTGCTGCTTTGAAGTATTATTTCCAAGACCTTTGAAGGGTTCTTTGAAATATTTTTTTTCTTTTCAAAAATAAAATGGAAATAAAACCGGGTCGAAATTGGGTCAGGAACATCTTGGCCCGACCCGTTTGACCCGTAAAAAAATTGTCGACCCGGCCCGTGACCCGTTTCCATTTCTGGTTTATCGACCACTTTGAGCAACTCACTGGGCTGTATAAGCAGACGCCTGTCCCTAATTTAAGGCTGCTGGTTTCGGGGTGGGAGCCGGTGGCGACGCTAGCAGTTCATAACTTGGAGGGCTTAATTAGGGCGCTAAGTGTTATACGAGGGGCACAAATTTTCAAGTGCTTGGTAGAAAAATTTCATGTAGATTTTACTCGATGCTGATATTATCCCCTGTAAAAAGAAAAAGGTTTCTAGATACATATTTAGGGCGATTCAAAAGCCATTACCGTTTTGAGCAGTCGTCCGGTGTCACGCAATTACTCGGCGCGCATGCGTTATGTAGACAGGAACAACGTAGAGCCAGAAAACCGGTGTCGTCTAGTTGGCATAAATAATAGTACACGCTGCTGATTTATTGGCAAAATTTCTTCTGCCAAACGCTGTGGACGAGAAATGCACCATCCGAATGCTGTTACGTTTTTTTACGCTTTCCAACCGTAGGTTGAAGAAGCGTATATGCTCCAGCTTTGTCCGTCCGTCTGTCTGTCTGTCGGCACGATAACTCGCGTAAAAATTGTTCGATTTTGATGAGATTTAGTATGTTGTAGGGGACCACCTGGGGACGAACCTTATTGAAAATGGACGAAATGGGGCAAAAGTCAGGACATAAGAGCGGAATTACTTCCATCGCCATTATGCGTCATAACTTACGTAAAAATGCTTCGATTTGGATGAAATGTTAGTATGTTATAGAGGCCTGACTGGGGACGATCCTATTGAAAATGGGCGAAATGGGGTCAAAGGTTAGGACACAGGAGCGGGATCTATTCCATAGCTCTTCTTATGCATCATAACTTACGTAAAAATGCTTCGATTGCGACAAAACTTTATCATGTTATTTTGGAGGTATACTGAACCGGTTCTGTTGAATATAATCGAAATGGGATCAAAGGTCAGGGCACAAGACCGAGATTTATTCCACAGCCATTATGCTTATAACTTGAGTAATGATTTCTGGTATGTTGGAAAGCGTATTCTAATCAATGCATTGCATGGTTTTACTAACTTGTTATTTAAAACAAAAGTTGACAGCTGCAGTTGACCAGGGTAAACATCCAACATGAAGGGAAGCACATGGTCAGTGAGGATGGACAGGTAGTCATTGGGGTTCAGGGACCCATCCAGTTGTCCCAGGTCATACCAGGAAAACATTCCCCAGACACGCACACTGCCACCGCCGGCCTGTGCTTAACTGACAACCGTGTCCGGGTGTTGGTTCTCGTGTGTCTGACGCCGTATCCGCCACTGCCCGTCACTTCTGTGGAGTAGAAACCTCGATTCATTGCAGAAGGCAACCTTTTCCCACTCTTTCACTGTACAATGCGAACTGTAGGCGTCGTTGCCGATGGACCTGGGTGAACATGGGTGCCTTGACGCAGTGTCGACTCCGGGGACCCATGAGTAACAGGGTTCGCTCTACTGTTATCGGGGACACGTTCCTGGGTGCAGCAGCGTTCATTTGCGTGGTCAATTGCTGCACTGTTGCACGCCGATTGCTCTTTACCAGTTGACGGAGGCGACGTTCTCTTCTGGACACGATAGCCTTTAGGGCTCCATAGTTATGATTTCGGGAGTTACTCGGTGTGCCAGTGGTCCACTCTTGGTACACCCTTACTACAGCACCTCGTGAACAGCCCACGAAGTCTGCTGTTTCTGAGATGCTTCCACCCTTGGCGCGGTAGCCGATGATCATTCCTTTTTGAACGTCCGCCAAATCACTCCCTCTTCCCATTGTGCTCACGTCACGCACTATGGCTCATCTGTCCTGGCCGGCCGCTTATATGTCCGTGTGGTCGAACTTGTCGCGTGCACTCTGTGACGCGCCTGGACGGGTGCACTGTGATTCCGGGTGTGGTCATATTATTCTGATACGACCGTATATACATTATATCACTCTAATAAATTAATGTATTATTGCAATGTAGACTTGCATTTATTTCTGACGGCACCTTTTTGCCACTTATAGCATCACTAGACTTTAGATTGCCTAACACTTTTTGCCGATTCTAATTAATTTAGGAATATAGTAGCAGCCTGGAACGCGTAATAAAATTTTTATGATGTTACTAATTCTTTCTTTCTGCCCAACAAACCCATCAAAAACAGTAAATACATTATATCACTCTAATAAATTAATGTATTATTGCAGTGTAGACTTGCATTTATTTCTGACGGCAAGTTTTTGCTAGACTTTAGATTGTCTAACACTTTTTGCCGATTCTAATTTGTTTAGGAACATAGTAGCAGCCTGGAACGCGTAATAAAACTTTTATGATGCGCCTAACTCTTTCTTTCTGCCCAAAAAATCCATCAAAAACAGTAAATACATTATATCACTCTAATAAATTAATGTATTATTGCAATGTAGACATGCCTTTATTTCTGACGGCACCTTTTTGCCACTTATATCATCACTAGACTTTAGATTTCCTAACACTTTTTGCCGATTCTAATCTGTTTAGGAATATAGTAGCAGCCTGGAAAGCGTAATAAAACTTTATGATGCGACTAACTCTTTCTTTCTGCCCAACAAATCCATCAGCAACAGTTGCGAGCATGCGGTAGCTATATTCCTGTAATTGCGCTCTGTTTTGTGATTACTTGAGTTGTCAGAAACTCCCTTGTTTGAGAGGTTAATGATGACGTACTTCCGTGGAAAACAGTGGTCGACTGGCGATCCATAAACGGTCCTGGGAGCTGATTTTGAGTTGTCCACTTCTGAAAAAAACAGCAAAATACCCCCCCCCCCCCCCAATACTCGATATGTTAGCATCAACATTTACTGTCTTAAGATCTTTTCAACACAAGTTCACGAATCTTCACAGTGTTTTTGTATTAAGGCAATAACTAACAACATTTCAGCCAATTTCCTCGACCGCATATCCCCAGTAAAATTTAATGAAAGGACAAAATTACTTTTGTTGGTGAGAAGCATCAGACGAGGTACGTTCTCTGAGAGAACCTGTCGAACACTTTATCCCATTATTATGCATTTTATTGCGACAACTGAATTGAGAATTTGTTATCGTTTCTTCACTTTTAGGGAGAACGGAAATCTAAATGTGTAAGAAATTAATTTCTATTTCAAGACTTACCTATCATTAATAAAATAACTACCAAGAAACCTCTTGAAAAAATTAAATGTGTCCATAATTGCAGGAATTTTAGTGTAAATTCATAACGTGAGAGAAATTAAAGAATGCGAAAATTAATTTTTACGTAATTGCTTTCAGATGAAAAAGTATTTTTGCCGTAGCTGAAACAGTCCTTCCAGAACTGCAGCTCAAGAATTCGTGTAACTGTAAATAAAAGCACATTTCGTTCAAGAAAAAAATAAAAAAATAAAAAAAATAAGAAAGCATATTGTGGCGTATACTACAGAGGTAAAGCACGTGCCAAGACGACAAATCTGCAGCGATACATTCCGTCCGTGCAGCTAAGTTGGGAGAGCAACTTACTTTGGAGTGAGGGGTGCGCGGTTTCCATCCCCATCATGGCAAATTTGTGTTTTCACATTGGCGCTCTAACTTTAACAAGAAAGATGACACCGAATTTTCGGGTGTAATAAGCACGTCTTTTGAATCCGTTCTGACGCAAATTAAATTTATCAAAGCTATTCAAAGTCAATGGAACCGGTATGGAAAACAATAGATCTGACAAAAGAAAGAAGATTTTCAATCGGGTTTTTAATCCCTCAGATATTGCTGAAAACAGAATCGTGAGCTTACGAACTCTTAGAAACAGAGATATTGACAAAAATAAGATGTGACTTTACGTCCCCTGGTGGGAAAACCATGCATTATTTTAGGAAGAAAGTATTCTCAAACGGTTTATCAATATAAGCGGTATCGGTCTAAGAAAAAAAAATTGGTCGAGTTTTCAGGTGCCCAGATTTTGCAACAAATACTTCCGAAGCAGAAATCAACACTTATGACCCCTGGTGGCTAAACCATTCCTTACCAAACATTAGAAAATATGTAAAAAAATATTTTCCACCAGGTCTTGTATGCGATACAGGAAGAATTTTTCAAATCAGAGCTTTAGGAGCACAAATAACGAAGAAAACGAAACTTAACTTTGTACTCCCTAGCGGAAAGTCTATGATTTACTTGAAAATTTTGAATTTATAGGAAAAACATTTCGCATCGGAAACACTATCCAACAAAAAAGGAATTTTTCCAATCGTACTCTTAGAAGTAGAGTTATTGACAAAAATAAGATATGCATCTACGCCCCCTGGCGTAAAAGCCATACATTTTTTCAAGAAGAAAATTTTCCTAAAAGGTTTGTCGACATGAGTAATATCGGTCAACAAACGACTTTTTTTTCAATCGAGATTTTAGAAGCTCATACTTTGCTGCAAATACAACAGAAGCGGAAATCAGGACTTACGCCACCTGGTGGCTAAACCATTTCTTGCAAAAATTAGAAATTATGTGCAAACGATTTCCCATCAGGAGCTGTATGCGGTGCAGCAAGAATTTTTCAAATCGGAGATTTAGAAGCAGAGATATAGGGGGAAATGCAATTTACATTTACGTCCCCTAGCGGAAAGTCTATGAATTATTTGAAAATTTTCAATTATATGAAAAACATGTCACACGGAAAACACTATCCACCAAAGAAGGAATTTTTCAAATCGGACTCCTAGAAGTAGAGATATTGACAAAAATAAGGTATACATCTACGCACAGTGGCGTAGAAACCATGCACTATTTTAAGAAGAAAATGTTTCTAAAAGGTTTGTCGACATGACTAGTATCGGTCAACAAACGACTTTTTTTTCAGTCGAGATTTTAGAAGCTCATACTTTGCTGCAAATACAACAGAAGCGGAAATCAAGACTTACGCCACCTGGTGGCTAAACCATTTCTTGCAAAAATTAGAAATTATGTGCAAACGATTTCCCATCAGGAGCTGTATGCGGTGCAGAAAGAATTTTTCAAATCGGAGATTTAGAAGCAGAGATGTAGGGGGAAATGCAATTTACATTTACGTCCCCTAGCGGAAAGTCTATGAATTACTTGAAAATTTTGAAATTATATGAAAACCATGTCACACGGAAAACACTATCCACCAAAGAAGGAATTTTTCAAATCGGACTCCTAGAAGTAGAGATATTGACAAAAATAAGATATACATCTACGCCACTCACCAACCCGCTTGGCCAGCGTGGTGAGTTATGGCCAAACACCTCCAAAATGACTCTACAACTTAAATCTTGGCCCTCAGTCTCCGGAAGCTGGAATGTACCTGGCCAAGGCAGCGGCCAGTGCGACATGAAGGCAGAGGGTGCTAAGAATCCCCGGAGGACCGGACTAGGCTGCCATTTGATGCTGACCTTGGCTACCTACAACGGACGCTCCCTATCTTCTGATTCAAGGCTTCTTGAATTGGAAGAGGAACTACAAAGGATCAAGTGGGACATCGTCGGGCTGAGTGAGGTAAGGAGAAAAGGAGAAGATCTCATTGAACTGAAAAGTGGACATCTCTTCTATTATCGTGGGACAGATACTGGCAGAACTAGTGGTGTTGGATTTATAATAAACAAGAAACTGAAGGATAAAGTGGTAGAAGTTGAAAGTTCCTCTGACAGAGCTGCACGACTCGTTATCCAACTATCGAGAAGATACCAGGCTCAGATTATTCAAACTTATGCACCCACCACAAGTCATCCTGAAGAAGAAATTGAAGAATTTTATGAGGAAATTCGTCATCTAAATAATAAAGGTAAGCAGCACTTTAAGATAATTATGGGAGATTTCAATGCAAAAATAGGGCACCGGCAACAGAATGAAACTTCAGTAGGTAAATTCGGTCACGGCAACAGAAACCAGCGTGGAAATACTCTCGTTGAGTTTGCAGAGGCAGAAGGATTTTTCATCTTGAATTCCTTTTTCAAGAAAAAGCCACACAGGAAATGGACATGGAGACATCCAATTGGGACGACAAGTGAAATTGATTTTATTATGTGTAACAAAAAATTCGTCATCGAAGACTGCAGTGTGCTAAACAAGTTCAACACAGGTAGTGACCATAGATTGGTGAGATGTAAGATGCACCTCAACACTAAACTGGAACGTGGCAAGCTCATAAGACAAACAAAATGTATTGACATAACCAACCTTAAAAAACACCATAATACTTTCAAGTTGGAACTGAAGAACAGATTCTCTGCTTTAGAAGGCCTAACATCGGAAGAAGTGGATATTTCTGAAGTTAACAGAAAAGTAACCAAAGCTCTTATGGAAACAGCAACAAAATTAGCTGGGTCTAAGAACAAGTTGCATGTAAACAAATTATCAGGAAAAACCAAAATGTTGATGCAAAAAAGAAGAGAGATGAGGACAACTAAAGAAGATGTGACTTCCAAAGTGGAATATATAGAGCTATGCAAGACAGCACGAAAAAGTATCACTGAAGACGTAAGGAAATTCAACTGTGAGCTAGTGAGGAAAGCAATTGAAAACAACCAAAGCCTAAAGATAGCAAAGGGACATCTCAGTAAGGGAAGAAAACAGATTATGGCTCTGAGAAAAGAAGATGGTTCTATAACAAGAAATAGAGGCGAAATTTTGACAAGAGTGAAAGATTTCTACTCCAAATTATATGAAAGGGATGATACATGTACTCCAGACATCATGAAAGGTACCAGAGTTCTTCCAGTCCTCCCAGCAGAAGTTGCTCATGCAATCAAGAACATGAAGCGGGGGAAAGCTCCAGGAGAAGATGGAATTACTATAGACATCATACAAGAAGCAAGTGGAGAAATTGAAACAGTACTCGCCCAAATTTTCACTCGATGCCTTAATGAAGGGAAGATTCCTGAGGATTGGAACAATGCTACAATGATCCTGCTACATAAAAAAGGTGACATTGAGGATCTCAGGAACTACAGACCTATCAGCCTCCTATCAGTGGTTTATAAAATCTTCACTAAAGTTCTTTCACACCGCTTGAAGGTAACACTGGACATGGCTCAACCGAGAGAACAAGCTGGATTCAGGAGTGGCTACAGCACAATAGATCATATCCACGTACTGAGAGAACTAATTGAAAGAGCGAGGGAATATGAACTTCCATTGTGCATGGCTTTTATCGATTATGAAAAAGCCTTTGATTCGGTGAAACCATCAGCAGTTACCACGGCTCTGAAATCCTGCGGTATTGAAGATGCATACATTAATATTATTAATAACATCTATGGAAATGCAAGTGCAAAGATTCGGCTGTTTGAAAATACAACACACATAAAAATTGGAAAGGGAGTGAGACAAGGTGACACCATATCTCCGAAGCTCTTTAATGCCACATTGGAAAATGTCTTTCAATCACTGAACTGGGAAAACAAAGGGATAAAGATTAATGGAGATTATCTAACACACCTTCGTTTTGCTGATGACGTAGTCATTTTTGCAACTACCCCATCAGAGCTGCAGAGTATGATCCAGGAACTTGCTGACAAGAGTAAAGAAGTGGGATTAAAAATGAACTTTCAGAAGACAAAAGTGATGTTCAATGCTTTTACAAGAAATGAAGATTTATCGATTGATGGAGAAAAACTGGAGATAACAGATACGTATGTTTATCTTGGACAGCAGATATCAAGTGAGGGTCACATTGATGAAGAAATTAATCGGCGTACAAAACTTGCCTGGAGAGCTTTTGGAAGAAACAGCATAATTTTCAAGAGCAATATGCCATTATGTCTTAAAATAAAAGTGTTTGATCAATGCATCCTTCCAGTGCTTACGTATGGTGCAGAGACGTGGACCTTAACTAAAAGAGACATACAAAGGCTGCAGACAACTCAAAGCAGCATGGAGAGGTGCATGCTTGGTATAACCAGGAGAGATAAGAAGAGGAACTCGTGGATCCGAAAAATGACGAGAGTGGAAGACATCATGATCAGAGTTAAATCCCTGAAATGGCAATGGGCTGGACATACTGCCAGAAGGACAGACCATAGATGGACAGCCGAAATTTTAGATTGGATTCCAAGGGAAAGGAAAAGACCCAGAAAAAGACCACATGGGAGATGGGTGGATGAAATTCGTAAATATGCGGGAGTGACATGGAGGAGACTGGCACAAGACAGACCGTTGTGGAGGAAACTTGGGGAGACCTTCGTCCAGCAGTGGATTGATAATGGTTGACAATGATGATGATGATGACATCTACGCACAGTGGCGTAGAAACCATGCACTATTTTAAGAAGAAAATGTTTCTGAAAGGTTTGTCGACATGACTAGTATCGGTCAACAAACGACGTTTTTTTTCAATCGAGAATTTAGAAGCTCATATTTTGCTGCAAATGCAACAGAAGCAGAAATTAAAATTTACGCCCCCTGGTGGCCAAAATATTTTTTACAAAAATTAGAAATTATGTGCAAACGGTTTCCCATCAGGAGCTGTATCCGGTGCAGAAAGAATTTTTCAAATCGGAGACTCAAGAGCAGAGATATAGGGGGAAACGCAATTTACCGCTACGCCCCCTAGCGGAAAGTCTATGAATTACTTGAAAATTTTGAAATTATATGAAAAACATGTCACACGGAAAACACTATCCAACAAAGAAGGGATTTTTCAAATCGGACTCCTAGAAGTAGAGATATTGACAAAAATAAGATATACATCTACGCACCATGGCGTAGAAACTGTGGAATATTTTAAGAAGAAAATATTCCGAAAAGGTTTATCGATGTGAGTGGCATCATTCCACGAAAGCATTTTTTCAATCGAGATTTTAGAAGCTCAGATTTTATGGCAAATACATCAGAAGCAAAAATTAACACTTACGTCCCCTGGTGGCCAAAGTATTCTTTACCAAAAATTTGAAATTATATGCAAACGATTTTCCATCAGGAGAATTATCCGCTGAACAAAAAATTTTTCCAATCGGAGTTCTAGAAGAAGAGTTATGGGGGAAAATGTAATTTATTTTACGCCCCCTAGCGGAAAATCTATGCGTAAGTGGAAAAGGAACTACATCTAAAGTACTCTTCAACATAAATGTAATCGAAAGATACATTTTTCTTTCAATCGGATGTTTAGAAGCAAATATGTAGAATAAAACGTATTTTTGAATTCGACATCATCTGCATTTACGCCCTCTACCGGCGAAATTGTTCAACATAAAAAAACCAAATGAAGGATCATCATTTGCATATTTCAAGCTTCCCGATTCAAAAAGAAATTTTCAAATCGGACTAATAGTTGCAGAGATATCGTGGGCACAGACGGACGGACGTGGGTACAGACGTGCTAAAACCCGATAACAGAAGCACGATCTTTTTTTACAAAAGACGTGCTAACAAGCCTGCAGCTGACCGCGATTATATCGCACTGTGAGGTTAAGTGAAAATGTCGCGCCGGGAGAGAACTGACTTTGAGAAAGGAAAGATTGTTGGATGTTATATTAATGGGTTGTCCATAAGAGAAACCGAGAGGCGTTTAACCATACCCAAGTCAACTGTTTTCGATGTACTGGATGAGTGGAAGACACATGGTGTGCCTGAAGCAGCAAAACGTACCGGCAGACCAAAGAAAATCAGTGATAGAGGACGTCGAAACCTCGGGAGAGTCGTTACAGCTAATCGACGGAGCAATGCACAAGGCCTCAGTGTACAGGTGAGTAAAAATGCTGGAACCTTGGTATGTACGCGTACCATTCGCAGAGAACTTCGTTCCATGGGATACCGTGGTCGTGAGCTGCTCATAAGCCTTTGATCTCCACACGGAATGCTACTCGTCGTTTAGCATTGTGTAAAGAACATTTATTGTGGACCGTAGATCAATTGAAACAGGTCCTATGGACTGATGAATCCAGATACACGATCCATCAGTCTGATGGCCGTGTGTGGGTATGGAGGCAGCCGGGTGAACGCTATTTACCACAGTGTACTGTTCCTACAGTCAAGTTTGGAGCTGGCAGTGTACTCATGTAGCGGTGTTTTTCGTGGTATGATCACGGCCCATTGGTTATCGTGGGAAACCTGTTAACCAGCACTTCTACTTCGATATTCTGGACAATAATGCCCTACCAACTCTGTGGTAATACTATGGAACCGAGTCTTGTTGGTACGAGCAGGATAATGCACCGAGCCATAAAGCAAGGACTGTTACGGCGTGGTTTGACGATAATTCCGTGTCGTGTGTGGACTGGCCAGCACAGCGCCCTGATCTTAATCCCATACAGCACCTATGGGATGAATTACAGCGCCGCATAAGAAGTTTGGAACCAAGGTCTGCTACTAAGTAACAGTTAGGTGCATCACTATGTACTGAATGGAAGCGCATACCTATCGCTATGTTCCAAAACCTTGTCGAAAGCAAGTCTCGAAGGGTCAGTGCATTCATTAAGGCCAAAGGTGGATCGGCACTGTACTAATATATATGTGAATAAATGCTAAGTTGTGTTTCTCTTCTAGGTGTCCGGTGATTTTTGTCAATATAGTGTATGTACATATGAAAAGCAGCGACCCCAAATTTCTTACTGTAGGTGAACCCAATGCATTAACGTACACAATGTATTTCGAGTTTCGATCCCAAACTATTGATACCATATTTGATTACACTGCATTGGTTATACAACTGCAATTGAACTGAGATACAGGATATCAGCCCAAAGGGACGGGCCTTTGTGGTCTAGAAAAGGGAAGGGCTGTATGAAAAACAGTGTTTACCTCAGCGAAACATTTGCTACGAAGGTTGGGTTTTTTTTTCCTGAAGCCATTAAATTAGTAAACGAACTTTGCCGTTTTAGTATAACTTAGTTTTCTTCTACAAAAATATTTAAGTACAAGTTCTGACGACCGCCAATAGCGGTATAACTATACCATCGGGATCAGAGGAAATGCTATCCCCCACTCACCAACCCGCTTGGCCAGCGTGGTGAGTTATGGCCAAACACCTCCAAAATGACTCTACAACGTAAATCTTGGCCCTCAGTCTCCGGCAGCTGGAATGTACCTGGCCAAGGCAGCGGCCAGTGCGACATGAAGGCAGAGGGTGCTAAGAATCCCCGGAGGACCGGACTAGGCTGCCATTTGATGCTGACCTTGGCTACGTATAATGGACGCTCCCTATCTTCTGATTCAAGGCTTCTTGAATTGGAAGAGGAACTACAAAGGATCAAGTGGGACATCGTCGGGCTAAGTGAGGTAAGGAGAAAAGGAGAAGATCTCATTGAACTGAAAAGTGGACATCTCTTCTATTATCGTGGGACAGATACTGGCAGAACTAGTGGTGTTGGATTTATAATAAACAAGACACTGAAGGATAAAGTGGTAGAAGTTGAAAGTTCCTCTGACAGAGCTGCACGACTCGTTATCCAACTCTCGAGAAGATACCAGGCTCAGATTATTCAAACTTATGCACCCACCACAAGTCATCCTCAAGAAGAAATTGAAGAATTTTATGAGGAAATTCGTCATCTAAATAATAAAGGTAAGCAGCACTTGAAGATAATTATGGGAGATTTCAATGCAAAAATAGGGCAACGGCAACAGAATGAAACTTCAGTAGGTAAATTCGGTCACGGCAACAGAAACCAGCGTGGAAATACTCTCGTTGAGTTTGCAGAGGCAGAAGGATTTTTCATCTTGAACTCCTTTTTCAAGAAAAAGCCACACAGGAAATGGACATGGAGACATCCAATTGGGACGACAAGTGAAATTGATTTTATTATGTGTAACAAAAAATTCGTCATCGAAGACTGCAGTGTGCTGAACAAGTTCAACACAGGTAGTGACCATAGATTGGTGAGATGTAAGATGCACCTCAACACTAAACTGGAACCTGGCAAGCTCATAAGACAAACAAAATCTATTGACATAACCAACCTTAAAAAACACCATAATACTTTCAAGTTGGAACTGAAGAACAGATTCTCTGCTTTAGAAGGCCTAACATCGGAAGAAGTGGATATTTCTGAAGTTAACAGAAAAGTAACCAAAGCTCTTATGGAAACAGCAACAAAATTAGCTGGGTCTAAGAACAAGTTGCATGTGAACAAATTATCAGGAAAAACCAAAATGTTGATGCAAAAAAGAAGAGAGATGAGGACAACTAAAGAAGATGTGACTTCCAAAGTGGAATATATAGAGCTATGCAAGACAGCACGAAAAAGTATCACTGAAGACGTAAGGAAATTCAACTGTGAGCTAGTGAGGAAAGCAATTGAAAACAACCAAAGCCTAAAGATAGCAAAGGGACATCTCAGTAAGGGAAGAAAACAGATTATGGCTCTGAGAAAAGAAGATGGTTCTATAACAAGAAATAGAGGCGAAATTTTGACAAGAGTGAAAGATTTCTACTCCAAATTATATGAAAAGGATGATACATGTACTCCAGACATCATGAAAGGTACCAGAGTTCTTCCAGTCCTCCCAGCAGAAGTTGCTCATGCAATCAAGAACATGAAGCGGGGGAAAGCTCCAGGAGAAGATGGAATTACTGTAGACATCATACAAGAAGCAAGTGGAGAAATTGAAACAGTACTCGCCCAAATTTTCACTCGATGCCTTAATGAAGGGAAGATTCCTGAGGATTGGAACAATGCTACAATGATCCTGCTACATAAAAAAGGTGACATTGAGGATCTCAGGAACTACAGACCTATCAGCCTCCTATCAGTGGTTTATAAAATCTTCACCAAAGTTCTTTCATACCGCTTGAAGGTAACACTGGACATGGCTCAACCGAGAGAACAAGCTGGATTCAGGAGTGGCTACAGCACAATAGATCATATCCACGTACTGAGAGAACTAATTGAAAGAGCGAGGGAATATGAACTTCCATTGTGCATGGCTTTTATCGATTATGAAAAAGCGTTTGATTCGGTGAAACCATCAGCAGTTAAAACGGCTCTGAAATCCTGCGGTATTGAAGATGCATACATTAATATTATTAATAACATCTATGAAAATGCAAGTGCAAAGATTCGGCTGTTTGAAAATACAACACACATAAAAATTGGAAAGGGAGTGAGACAAGGTGACACCATATCTCCGAAGCTCTTTAATGCCACATTGGAAAATGTCTTTCAATCACTGAACTGGGAAAACAAAGGGATAAAGATTAATGGAGATTATCTAACCCACTTTCGTTTTGCTGATGACGTAGTCATTTTTGCAACTACCCCATCAGAGCTGCAGAGTATGATCCAGGAACTTGCTGACAAGAGTAAAGAAGTGGGATTAAAAATGAACTTTCAGAAGACAAAAGTGATGTTCAATGCTTTTACAAGAAATGAAGATTTATCGATTGATGGAGAAAAACTGGAGATAACAGATACGTATGTTTATCTTGGACAGCAGATATCAAGTGAGGGTCACACTGATGAAGAAATTAATCGGCGTACAAAACTTGCCTGGAGAGCTTTTGGAAGAAACAGCATAATTTTCAAGAGCAATATGCCATTATGTCTTAAAATAAAAGTGTTTGATCAATGCATCCTTCCAGTGCTTACGTATGGTGCAGAGACGTGGACCTTAACTAAAAGAGACATACAAAGGCTGCAGACAACTCAAAGCAGCATGGAGAGGTGCATGCTTGGTGTAACCAGGAGAGATAAGAAGAGGAACTCGTGGATCCGAAAAATGACGAGAGTGGAAGACATCATGATCAGAGTTAAATCCCTGAAATGGCAATGGGCTGGACATACTGCCAGAAGGACAGACCATAGATGGACAGCAGAAATTTTAGATTGGATTCCAAGGGACAGGAAAAGACCCAGAAAAAGACCACATGGGAGATAGGTGGATGAAATTCGAAAATATGCGGGAGTGACATGGAGGAGACTGGCACAAGACAGACCGTTGTGGAGGAAACTTGGGGAGACCTTCGTCCAGCAGTGGATTGATAATGGTTGACAATGATGATGATGATGACATACATATAAGGATGTTGGAGTAACACGGAGGAGATTGGCTCAAGACAGACAGACAATTGTTAAGGAAACTTGGGGAGACCTTCATCTAGTAGTGGACTGATAATGATTGACATTGATGATGATGATATATATACTGATGAGCCACTACATTATGACCACCTACCTAATAAGCTGTATGACCCCCTTTAGCACGCAAAATAGAGGCCACTCAGCGAGACATCGATTCGATAAGGTGGTGATAGGTATCCTGGGGTATCTGGTACCATAATGTCAACACCAGGTCCTCCAGTTCCCGTACATTTCGGGGTAGTGGTGATTTAGCGCGAACCCGCTTTTCCAAGTCGAACCACAGATGTTCGATTGGGTTCATGTCAGGTGAATTTGGAATTAACAGAAAGTCACCAGCATGTTCCTCGAACCACTCCTTGACGATTCTAGCAGTGTGGCATGGCGCATTACCCTGTTGGTAATGGCCATCACCAGCAGGGAACGCAGTTGCCATGAATGGGTGGACTTGGTCCGCAACGATGTTCAGATACCTGACGGCTGTCAGGGATTGTGCTATTGGGATAATGGGGTCTAAAGTGTCCCATGAAAACATCGCCCACAGCATAACATCCGCCGCCGCCGGCCTGTTTCCGCCCAACAGTGCATCCAGGTTCCATAGCCTCCTTTGGTAATCGGCATATCCGCGCTTGGCCGCCTACGTGATGCACCAGGAATCTTGATTCGTCAGACCAGGTCATTTTCTTCCAATCATGCCCGGTCCAATTTCGATAATCTTGGGCCCATTTCATGCGTTGTTGGCAATGACGTGCAGGGAGCATGGTGACCCTGCTGGGTCATTGGCTACGCAGGCCCACGCGCAGAAGGCTGCGATGAACTGTGTGCTGTGACACATTGTCCCGATCACCACTGTGGTAGCTGCGGTTGATTTGTCGCACTTTGGCCCTGTGGTTGCTGTGAACAATGCGCGACATTCTCCGCTTCCCTCTGGCATCAATGAGCTGCGGACAACCCACGGTTAGACGATAGTTCGTCGTTTGGCCATCTGTGCACCACTTTTGATACGTACTCACTACAGCGGCACGTGAACAACCCACAAGCCGCGCAGTTCCGAGGTGCAGTACCATCACAATTTGTCCTTTATCAAACTCCGATAAATCGGCAGCTTTTCCCATTTTGACCCCGAACACTCTGCTAACCGAAAGCCAGTCTTCGGGTTTTTTGTTTGTTTGTTTGTTTGCAGGTTTAACGACCACCGTGAGCAACACAATGGGCTATAAGCAGTCGCCCGTCCCTAATTTAGGGCCACTGGTTCCAGGGAAGGGAGAGAGCCAGTGCCGTAAGACAAACACAACATCCATGCCTCACCGGGATTCGAACCCGGACCCCGTTCGGACGAATGATCAGAGGCCATCGCTTAGACCACTGCGCCACCGGGGCGGCTCTTCGGGTTGTATATATACAGCTTTGTGAACTTCACCTGCGCCACTGTTCGGTCTCCAGACGCGCTCTTTTCTATGGGCTGGGGGTGGTCATAATGTAATGGCTCATTGCTTATGTTACCGGTTTGTCCGTCCGTCCGTCCGTCAGTACCCACGATATCTCTGCAAATATTAGTCCGATTTGAAAAACTATTTTTGCATTGGAAAGCATGAAATATGCGAATTGTGATCCTTCATTTCGTTTTTTTTTTTTTGCGATGTACAATTTCTCCGCTAGAGGGCGGAAATGCAGATGATGTCGAATTCAAAAATACGTTTTATTCCACATATTTGCTTCTAAACATCCGATTGAAAAAAATATTTTATCTTTCGATTCCATTTATGTTGAAGAGTGTTTTAGATATAGTTACTTTTTCAAATTACGCATAGATTTTCCGCTAAGGGGCGTAAAAGTAAATTACATTTTTCCTGATAACTCTTCTTCAAAAACTCCGATTTGAAAAATCCTTTCTTCAGCGGATACACCTCCTGATGGAAAATCTTTTGCATGTAATTTCAAATTTTTGGTAAAGAATACTTTGGCCACTAGGGGGCGTAAGCGTTAATTTTTGCTTCTGATGTATTTGCCATAAAATCTTAGCTTCTCAAATATCGATTGAAAAAATGCTTTCGTGGAATGATGCCACTCACATCGATAAACCTTTTCGGAATATTTCCTTTTAAAAATATTCCATAGTTTCTCCGTCAGGGGCGTAGATATATATAATTATTTTTGTCTATATCTCTAATTCTAGGAATCCGATTTGAAAAATTCCTTCTTTGTTGGATAGTGTTTTCAGTGTGACATGTTTTTCATATAATTTCAAAATTTTCAAGTAATTCAACAACTTTCCGCTAGGGGGCGTAGAGGTAAAGTACTCCCCCCTATATCTCTGCTTCTAAATCTCCGACTTGAAAAATTCTTTCTGCACCGGACACAGCTCCTGATGAGAAATCCTTTGCACAGAATTCCTATTTTTTGTAAAAAAAATGGTTTGGCCACCATGGGGCGTAAATCGTAAATCTTAATTTCCGCTTCTGATGTATTTCCCGCAAAATATGAGCTTCTAAAATCTCGAATGCAAAAAAAAGTCGCTTGTTGACCGATACTACTCATGTCGAGAAAACTTTTAGGAACATTTTCTTCTTGAAATAATGCATGGTTTTTACGGCAGGGTGCGTAGATATATATCTTATTTTTGTCAATACCTCTACTTCTAGGAGTCCGATTTGAAAAATTCCTTCTTTGTTGAATAGTGTTTCTGATGCGAAATGTTTTTCCAATAAATTCAAAATTTTTAAATAAATCATAGACTTTCCGCTAGGGGGCACAAAGGTAAATTGCGTTTTCTGCGTTATTTCTGCTTCTAAGACTCCGATTTGAAAAATTCTTCCTGTATCGCATACAAGACCTGATGGAAAATATTTTTTCACATAATTTCTAATGTTTGGTAAAGAATGGTTTGGCCACAAGGGGGCATAAATGTTAATTTCTGCTTCTGATGTATTTGTAGCAAAATCAGGACACCTGAAAACTCGACTAATTTTTTTTTTCTTGGACCGATACCGCTCATATGGAAAAACCTTTTGAGAATACTTTCTTCCTAGAATAATGTATGGTTTTCCCACCAGGGGACGTAAAATCACATCTTATTTTTTCTCGATATTTCTGTTTCTAAGAGTCCGATTTGAAAAATTCTTTCGGTGTTGGAGAGCGTTTCCGGTACGAACCGTTTCTCATATAAATTCATGTTTTTCTTACCTCACAAGTCTGCAACCAGAGGGCGTAAGCTCACGATTCCGTTTACAGCAATATCTGAGGGATTAAATATCCGATTGAAAAACTTCTTTCTTCCGTCAGATACTATTGTTTTCCATACCGGTTCCATTGACTTTGAATAGCTTTGATAAATTTAATTTGCGTCAGAACGGATTCAACAGACGTGCTTATTACACCCGAAAATTCGGTGTCATCTTACTTGTTTTTTTCTTGAGTTAGAATAAGGCTTGGTAGGGGGCACAAAGGTAAATTCTAACTCAAGAATATGGAGCTCCCCAGGGAATTCTCCTAGCTGCCCAGTCCGCACCTGGTGGTAAACTATAGTTCTGCCTTAATGCCTACTTTCCCTAATATTTCTCCTTTCAATACCGTTATTAAATTTCTTCTGGAAGGAATAAAAGTCACGACCTTTATTGAATATCCAAAATGTAAGAGTTTCCTTCTGCTGACTCTTTGAAGATGAATCTTGAGCCTTTCAGTTATCTTCAACGTCAATTTATTTGCTTTCCGATTGAGGCTGATTCTGTAAGCAAGGCATATTTATTAACAAATACTGAAATGCGTATAAGAAGTGTCTGTCTACAAATTAAACGAATGTGAACACCCAAAGATGATGATTTGGGTACTTTTTAACAGGAAAATATTTATTTTCTGGACTATTCAATAGGGCTGTGACATTGAGGTGCAAGCCTTTCAACAGAGCGAATTTTTAGACACCGTATGCTGTTTAATAAAGTTAAAATTCATTCTCAAGAACTGGATTTTAGTTTCTCCTGAGGAGCCAAAGTTCCCCAGTTAGCAACAACACAATGTGTGTGACGCACAACGATATTCAAGCGCTACTGCATATATTTCTTTCTTTCTTTCTTTTTTTTTTTTTTTTTCTCCCTGCATATACTTTTTTTATTTTGTTCAGTTTATTGGCTGTCAAGCATCACGGAATTGTTAAAGTACTTGCCTTAATGCCGAAGTCCTTCGTATTTTCTTTACACCTACACCATTATTTGAGTGGCTATTCGATGACCTCGCAGCATAACGTTGAGTTGAAATCTTTCCGCTCCTTAATGGCGGAGTTGGCGACGACCAAGTTGTATTCCTGACGCAATTTAGCTGCTTACCCCGCTTAAAAATTAAATAAACAATCCTTATTTAAGGAAGAACGTCATTTTGTTGCTATTTTAATCCAGTCAAAATTGTCCTTAATATCTTGAGACATACATATACCTCATGAAAGGCATTACCACCCACCGTGGACAGCGCAGTGGCTGTATTCTGCATCCTGACCTGGGGAAAAACTCCAAATATAATATTATTAAATCACAACGAATACAAAAATAAATTCATCAGACTTCTTGAGTTGAAACTTCAAAACAATTATTCGCGAAGCTTGACAACCCGATTACATCCTAATGATTTTCATCTCTTGATCAACTATGTAATTACAATCTAGGAATATTAATGTTTAAGAGAATTAAAAAAAATAGCCTTTATCGGGATTTAATTTCACTAAATTTTCACATCCATCAGCATTCTACTAGAAACAAAATTAAATTAATGCCTGTGTTTGCACAAACAGAACGATCTAGAGCACACATTAACTATACTGGACCAACTTTTTGGAATACTTTGCCTCGTGAGTTAATAACCCTAAACATCAGTCTCATTATAATAATATTAGCAGCTAATTCATAAATCAACTCCAGCTTCAAGGTTGCTTCAGCTTTGTCCGTCTGTCCGCATAATAACTCGCGTAAAAATGGCTCGATTTCGATGAAATTTTAGTATGTGGTAGGGGACCACCTGGGGACGAACCCTATTGAAAATGGGACAAATGGGGTCAACGGTTAGAACATAAGAGCGGGATCCATGCCTTATGCGTCATAATTTACGTAAAAGTGCTTCGGTTGCGACAAAACTTTATCATGTTGTTCGGGAGATACACTGAACCGGTTCTGTTGAATATCATCGAAATGGGGTAAAAGGTCAGGGCACAGTGACCAGTGGCGTCTGAGCAGGATTGTCCATGCTAACAGCCAAACGACACTGGCTCAAATAACATCCACACAGGATGTACCAGAGACATATTCATCAGGTCAGTGCAGCGTAATTTAGCGCTCATGGGGTATGGGAGCAGAAGACCCACCAGAGTGCCTTGCTAACACCACGACATCGGACACAGCGCCTCACCTGGTCTCGTATAATAAGAAAAATTATTATTTCGCAGTTGATTCGTATTAACAGAATTTGCAATAGTTCTGATACTGTTTTTAAGAATCTTAGAACTTTGTTTAAACATCTGAGTTCAAATATGTTTCCTTACAATTTTATTATTTATTACTTCAAACAGCTTTTTTCAAATTCAAAATTCTGTTCTTCCGTTTCCTTTGATATTACAGATATTACTAAGGACCTAACAGTTTCAACTAATAGGATACACCAAGTGCTGTTTGATGGGTGGCTTACAGCTGAAGCTTCACTAACCACAACATAGCTTACACTTCTCAATACACCTTTTTGTTGCGACCGATCATGGTTCTTCTTTTTTCACTCCTGTTCTTTTTATTTTTACTCCTTTACTCTTTCTGTTAACCGTATCCGTGACCCTTTTACAATCTTAGTTATCTCCACTTTAGTCCATTACACGTCTTGGGTCACCATGCCACTTTGAACTTGATTTCCGAGTCGTTCTGAATGGTTTGTCATTTACTTCTTGCCGCATGGGACTGGTTACGTTCATTTGGTGGGTCATGTTCTGGTTCCTCACATCGGCGACTGCTTCTTTTCTTATCTCGTGCTTCGCGATGTTTTCTTCCCGGCTAATTAGGCGTCGGCTCTGCGGCTGGTGGAGATTTTATTTTGTGTAATGCTTGGCTCCTTGTTGGCTCTTTTACGAAGACACGTTTCGATTGCAAATTTTGAGTTTTATGACTTATTTTGTGGTTCATGTTCTATGGCTCAGAGAGTATCACCCGTGGGCTTTGGTTACCAGCCCTTTACTGGCATTATGAAACTCCACTTCCACCGGATTGGTATTTCCCCGATGATTACAATCCGGTCGTGTATATATATATACTCATAAAGCAATAATGTAAACAAAGATAAAAAATGGCTTACCGGTAGACCAAAGAGGTCAACGCCACGAATGAAAACTAAACACTTGACCGACGATCAACAAGAACACAAATACATACTGAATCGTAAGTGAAGTGGTCGCGGTTGAATAACATCCTAGCAAGCCAAAAAAGTGTGTGAGATGACGAGATGCAAAACTGTGTATGCAAATGAAAATCTTCAGCCACTAGGGACCTACCTGGTGGCACTTTGTATTGCTTGATTTACTTAATATTGTTAGGTCCTGGATTAGTAAAGCATGTCGGTGTGTAATTTGAAACTTTTTTAAACTAAACTGAAATTCAGAATTAAATGTTTTAAATAATGCTTTAGAAAATTTATGGGAAAGTTGTTAAATTGCAATTTATTTAGAAGTGTTTTAAGATGTTTTATCATTAAAACCTGTGTTGAACATATTTTTGCTATTCTGTGGAATTGAGAAAGAAGTAAGTTGCGATGTACTTCTTTAGAAATGTTTGAGGACCAATGTGTGTAGTGAATGATATCGAAATCAAGAGCATTTCTTTTATCGTAAAGATTCACCACACCCCCTCCCCCTCGTTCACCTGCACCTCCAAATCGAGGTAACAGATGCAAGTACACGAGCTATTGGTTTTTTCTAAGGTGAGGTCCCCAGTATACAAGTCAGCAGCGCATCTCAAAAAGTCCGGCATGTTATGGCGGTAGCCTTAAATTTACACACTAAGCTTGAGTCCGAAGTTACAGAACAATTTTGGCACTTTTCAGTGGACTTCTGTATTGATAACAATTTTGTTACCGTGGGCGATGGGCTGTACCTCCAAACTCGTGGTATTCCAATGGGCAGTCGCTTCTCAAGTAGCCTAGCCAACTTTTATCTGCACTATTTTGAAGATAGATTTACTGCTGCTTGCCCTTTGCCTGGTATCGTTCTGAGGTATGTTGATGACATTATTGTCATTGACATGCCGGACTTTTTGCGATGCGCTGCTGAATTGTATTATTGGGACCTCACCTTAGAAAAAATCAATAGCTCGTCTACTTGCGTTTGTTACCTCGATTTGGGTATCGTTCACTTGACCGAAAGGTCACTTGACCGAAAATCACTTCGCCGAAAATCACTTGATCGAAAGGTACATTTCACCGAAGGGTCACTTGACCGAAAAGTTCATTTCACCGAAAGATCACTTCACCTAAAAGTTCATTTCATCGAAAGGACACTTGATCGAAAAGTTCATTTCACCGAAAGATTACTTTACCTAAAAGTTCATTATATCGAAAGATCATTTCACCGAATGGTCAGTTTATCGAAAACTTAGAATTTTGTTGTTATAGATCTGTTGGAGTATGGTGCTGGTTTTTAAAAAACTGGTCACCTAAACATTATTGGATTGTATAAAAAATACACTTTTAATTTCTTTTAAACACCTCCCCATAAGTAGGTTTTTCGAAATATAACATTAATTATAAGTCATAGATAGACCTGTGCCTTTTTGCCAAATTTTAATCCCCCGAGCTCATATTCATGAAGTTTACATAACAACTCAAGTTAATGAGTTGTTATGTAAACACACTTATTCAGACAAAAAAAAAAAAAAAAAATCAGTTTTAGGGCCCTTGGCCTCGGTTTAGGCCTTTTTAGAACATTTTAATCGTGCGTGCTCATATTCATAAGGTTTACGTAAAATGTCCAGCTAATAATGTTGCACATTTATTCAGGCAAAAAAGAATCAATTTTTGGGCCCTAGGCCTCGGCTTAGGCCTTTTTAGAAAATATTAACCGTGCGTGCTCATGTTTATAAGGTTTAAATAAAAACTAAAGTTAATGATGTTGTACTCTTATTCAGGCCAAAAGAATCAGTCTTAAAGCCCTTGGCCTCGTTTTAGGCTTTTTTAGAAAATTTTAATCCTGCGTGCTCATATTTATAAGGTTTACATAAAATGTCAAGTTAATAATGTCACACATTTATTGAGGCAAAAAAGAATCAATATTAGGGCCATAGGCCTCGCTTAGGCCTTTTTAGCAAATTTTAATCATGCTTGCTCATGTTCATAAGCTTTACATAAATAGTAAAGTTAATAATGTTACACAATTTTTCAGGCAAAAAATAATCAATTTTAGGGCCCTAGGTCTCAGCTTAGGCCTTTTTAGAACATTTTAATTGTGTTTGCTCATGTTCATAAGCTTTACATAAAAAGTCAAGTTAATAATGTTGCAATTTTTTTCAGGCAAAAAGAATCAATTTTAAGGTCCTAGGCCTCAGCTTAGGCCTTTTTAGAAAATAATAACGGTACGGGCTCATGTTCATAGGTTAACCTAAAAACTCAAGTTAATGATGTTGCACACTTTTCAGGCTAAAAGAATCAAGTTTAGGGCTCTAGGCCTCGGCTTAGGCCTTTTTAGCAGATTTTAATCGTGCGTGCTCATATTCATAAGGTTTACATAACAACTCAAGTTAATGATGTTGTACACTTATTCAGGCCAAAAGAATCAGTCTTAAAGCCCTAGGTCTCGGCTTAGGCCTTTTTAGAAAATTGTAATCGTGCGTGCTCATATTTATAAGGTTTACATAAAATGTCAAGTTAATAATGTCGCCCATTTATTCAGGCAAAAAAGAATCAATATTAGGGCCGTAGGCCTCGCTTAGGCCTTTTAGCAAATTTTAATCGTGCTTGCTCATGTTCATAAGCTTTACATAAAAAGTAAAGTTAATAATGTTACACATTTTTCTGGCAAAAATAATCAATTTTAGGGCCCTAGACCTCGGCTTAGGCCTTTATCGCAAATTTTAATCGTGCGTGCTCATATTCATAAGGTTTACGTAAAAAGTCAAGTTAATAATGTTGCACATGTATTCAGGCAAAAAAGAATCAATGTTAGGGCCCAAGGTCAGCTTAGGCCTTTTTAGAACATTTTAATCGAGCGTGCTCATATTCATAAGGTTTACATAAAATGTCAAGTTAATAATGTTGCACATTTATTCAGGCAAAAAAGAATCAATTTTATTGCCCTTAGGCCTTTTTTTTTTTTTTAGCTTAGGCGTTTTTAGAAAATTCTAATCTTGCTTGTTCATAAGTTTACATAAAATGTCAAGTTAAAAAAATCAAGAGGGGGGGGGGGGTTACAGATTGCCGTTTCTGGGCATATATTGAGAACTGAATTGGGAACTCCAAACGCATTTCGCGAAAACGGTCCATGTAAGCCAAGCGAGGCGAGAATTGCACTTTAATTTGAAGAAAAAATTGCCGAGGATCCGAGGTACACCTAGTTTTGGGAGGGTGTACCCCAACTTCCGTAATATTATGTTCGGGGCCGCTGGAGTCTGTCAGTGTATCCAGGATGTTCCCCTTGAAGCGTCCGCGAGGTCCGTCATCTTGGGGGGGGGGGGTTGGCTTTCCCCCAAAATGTTAAAATGGACGTAGAGCTGTAAACATTAGACCCATGCTTTATATAATGATTCTGTACACGACCACGAATTTTCAGGAATGTGGAGTGAAACTGACCCCCCCCCCCCCGTTTCCAAGAGCTCTTCAGGGGTAACATCGAGGATACACTGATGACCGACTCCAGAGGTCCAGAATATAAAATTACGGAAGTTGGGGGTAGTGCCCTCAAAACCAAGCACCTCGTATCCCTTTTACAGACTTCACCAAATTTCTGGGGGAGGGGGAAGGGCATACATAGTTTGGCACTAAACACAACATGAAGCATAGAAATTGCGAGCAAATCCCTTACCTTGAACACCTGTCTGCGCTCTTAGAAACTTGGGAGAGGGTGAATTCGTCCCACCCTCCTGAAAATTCGTGATCGTGTACAGAATCATTATATAAAGCAAGGTTCTAATGTTTACAGCTCTACGTCCATTTTAACATTTTGGGGGAAAGCCCCTCCCAAAGCTCACGGACTTCGCAGACACTTCAAGGGGAACATCCTGGATACACTGACAGACTCCAGCGGCACAGAATATAATACTACGCAAGTTCGGGGTACAGTTCCCTCAAACCAAGTGTACCTCGGATCATCGGCAATTAATTTCTTCAAATTAAAGCACAATTCTCGCTTGGCTTACATGGAACGTTTTCGCGAAATTCGTTTAGAGTTCCTAAAAAGGCCTAAGCCGAGGCTTAGGGCCCTAAAATTGAATCTTTTTTGTCTCAATAAATGTGCAACATTATTAACTTGACTTTTTGCGTAAACCTTATAAATATGAGCACGCACGATTAAAATTTGCTAAAAAGGCCTATGCGGAGGCCTAGGGCCCTAAAATTTATTCTTTTTGCCTGAATAAATGTGCGACATTATTAAGTTGACATTTTATGTAAACCTTATAAATATGAGCAAGCAGGATTAAAATTTTCTAAAAAGGCCTAAGCCGAGGCCTAGGGCTTTAAAGACTGATTCTTTTGGCCTGAATAAGTGTACAACATCATTAACTTGAGTTGTTATGTAAACGTTATGAACATGAGCACGCACGGTTAAAATTTGCTAAAAAGGCCTAAGCGAGGCCTACGGCCCTAATATTGATTCTTTTTTGCCTGAATAAATGTGCAACATTATTAACTTGACTTTTTGCGTAAACCTTATAAATATGAGCACGCACGATTAAAATTTGCTAAAAAGGCCTAAGCGGAGGCCTAGGGCGCTAAAATTGATTCTTTTTGCCTGAAAAAATGTGTAACATCATTAACTTGATTTTTTATGTAAACCTTATGAACATGAGCACGCACGGTTAAAATTTGCTAAAAAGGCCTAAGCGAGGCCTACGTCTTTTTGCCTGAAAAAATGTGTAACATCATTAACTTGATTTTTTATGTAAACCTTATGAACATGAGCACGCACCGTTAAAATTTGCTAAAAAGGCCTAAGCGAGGCCTACGGCACTAATATTGATTCTTTTTGCCTGAATAAATGTGCGACATTATTAACTTGACATTTTATGTAAACCTTATAAATATGAGCATGCAGGATTAAAATTTTCTAAAAGGGCCTAAGCCGAGGCCGTGGGCTTTATGACTGATTCTTTTGGCCTAAATAAGTGTACAACATCATTAACTTGAGTTGTTATGTAAACCTTATGAACATGAGCACGCACGGTTAAAATTTGCTAAAAAGGCCTAAGCGAGGCCTACGGCCCTAATATTGATTCTTTTTGCCTGAATAAATGTACAACGTTATTAACTTGACTTTTCATGTAAACTATTTATGAACATGAGCACTGAACATGATTTTTATGAAAAACGTATGAACATGATAAAACTTGCTAAAAAGGCCTAGGCCGAGTCATAGGGACTTAAAATTAATTATTTTTGCCTTAAAACTAAATCTTTGCGTTCTCTGTGACACGGAGAAATCAAAAGTGCAATTTGAGTAAGATCCCCTAACGTTTCGGTGGTCTGTCTGTCAAACTTGCACCATGCTTCAACAGATCCTGTAATGAAATCTAGCGTTTTCGATAAACTGACCCTTCGGTGAAATGACCTTTCGATGAAATGAACTTTTAGGTAAAGAGACCTTTCGGTGAAAATGAACTTTTCGATCAAGTGACCCTTCGGTGAAATGTACCTTTCGATCAAGTGACCCTTCGGTGAAATGAACGCTTCGATCAAGTGATCTTTCGGTGAAACAATTTTTTCGGTGAAGTGATTTTCGGTCAAGTGACATTTCGGTGAAGTAAACGTCGGGCAAATGAACCAGACCCCCTCGATTTGGAGGTGCAGGTGGACGAGGGGGGAGGGTGTGTGGTGAATCTTTACGATAAAAGAAATGCTTTTGATTTCGATGTCATTTACTACACACATTGGTCCTCAAACATTTCTAAAGAAGTACATCGTAACTTACTTCTTTCTCAATTCCACATAACAGCAATAATATGTTCAACACAGGTTTTAATGATGAAACATCTTAAAACACTTCTAACTAAATTGCAATTTAACAACTTTCCCATAAATTTTCTACAACATTATTTAAAACATTTAATTCAGAATTTCAATTTAGTTTCAAAGAGTTTCAAATTGCACACCGACATGCTTTACTAATCCAGGACCTAACAATATTAAGTAAATCAAGCAATACAAACTGCCATTTGGTAGGTCCCTAGTATCTGAAGATTTTAATTTACATACACAGTTTTGCATCTCGTCATCTCACACACTTTTTTGGCTTGCTAGGATGTTATTTAACCGCGACCGCTTTTTTACGATTCAGTATATATTTGTGTTCTTGTTGATCGTCGGTCTAGTGTTGACCTCTTTGGTCTGCCGGTAAGCCTTTTTTTATCTTTGTTTACATTATTACTTTATGAGTTCTTAGGTCTGGTTTGTGTTTGGTCTGGTGGCCTTGGGAGCATGACCAACTGACATTTTTGGTTCACCTTGTCGTTTGTTGGTACTAGAAAGGCCACTCCAGCAGGTTGATGCTCTCCTGAATACGGCAATCTCTTTTTTTTTTTTATATATATTGTGTTTGGTTTTCAATTCTGAAATTCAATTATGAATTTAATTTTGTATTTTCTAAAAAAAATTCTTTAAATTTTATTAATTCTTAAAAATTCACTCTATATATGCTATTGCATGAGGTATAGCTACCTTTGGCGCTTCTCATGGCACTAGCTTTATTTCTTTCGTTCTGTTTTTTTACTGAAGATGTTTTAATTTAGATATCTATTCTTATTTTGCAAATTTGAATATATATATAATAATATATATTTGGCTTAGCGTGTGGCCATGTATATACATGTATATGGCCACACGCTAAGGCGTTGTTCCCCTGACGATAACGGCTGGCTTTTGGACTTTTGAGGTTATAATTCCGATACAGAGGTATGCATGGGCCGGGCTGAGTCGGGTCGTTTTTTTAGTTTAGAGAGCAAAGCAACGGGCCGGGCCGGGCCGGGCTGAGTCAGGTCGTTTTTTTAGTTTAGAGAGCAAAGCAACGGGCCGGGCCGGGCTGAGTCAGGTCGTTTTTTTAGTTTAGAGAGCAAAGCAACGGGTCGGGCCGGGATTTTTTCCAGACACTTACGACCGGGCTGCGGTAAGTCGACCAATTCTTTTTATCGCAATGGTAAAGAAAAAAGTCGTGTTCCCCTATTTCCTAGTGTGTTTAACTGTTCCTACTCATCCTCTTCATTTGGCTTTACTTACTTCCATGACATAGCCCAGGACGTAATCAGAAAGGCAAGGAAAGGCACTCACAGTGTGTGTTTTTACCAATCTGTAGGTATTAAGATGGTAAAACCATTTTGGGGCTTGTTGACAACAAAAAGATTCGACCCCGAGAGAGTGTGTGAGTTGTGTTGAGTGGGGGACGGAGGATGTCGGCAGTGCGGGGTGTGTGTGTGTGTTTTGTATGAGAGACTGGGCCGACATCGATTTTTTCTCCTATCTTTAACCTGTATAGGGATTGACTTTTGTAGTGTTACCGCTTACTAGTTCAGAGAAAGGGAGATTCTGAACGCGCTTAGTCTTCCTCTCTTTTTAAAGGTTACATTTTTAGATAATTGTCCAAGTTTAGTTAATGTTTTAGGCTTACCTTCAATTAAATATTTTCAATAATATCTCATTTCGTTATTCAATTTTCACATTTTAATAAAATACAATAGGAAGACAAAATAATACCAAATGGTACATCAAGGGCAGGGCCGGGCCGGGCCCAAATAAGAGCTACAATTGATCGGACCGGGCCGAGTGTCTGATATTTGAAGCGGGCCGGGCCTTAAACGCACGGGCTTGGGCCCGGCCGGGCTCACCAAATTAGGCCCGTGCAGATCTTTATTCCGATACTTTGTCCTCTTTTATTTCTTTCATTTTAGGGCTTTCTATTTGCTTCATACTATGATATTTTGACCTTTTTACCTTTTATGTTTTGTATTTACGGGGTTTCTGGAGCATGTCTTCTATTACCTTTATTGCTGTTTTTATTGTATATATTTTGACATACTGTATATGTTCTGCTGGTCTGAACGTTAATTGCTTGGTTTTAATCCTGTTTTTGAGTGGGTGTTCTTTGTGTTGAATGGATTGCCTAATATTATTATGATTTGCTTGAATTTCTTTCAGTAGTCAGAATTTGCATGGTGGTGGGTTTCCTTTCGTGTTTTAGGCTTCCGCTATCTTAGTGTATACGATATCTTGGTATATAGAATTCTTTCACATCGCTTGAACGTAACATTGGGCATGGCTCATCCGAGAGAACAAGCTAGATTCAGGGGTGGTTACAGCAGTACAGATCATATCCCCGTACTGACAGCACTAATTGAAAAAAACGAGGGAATATAAACTCCTATTAACAATGGCATTTATCGATTATGAAAAGGCCTTTGATTCCGTGAAACCATCAGCAATTACATGGCTTTGAAATCTTGCAGTATTGAAGATGCATACATTAGCTGATTAATAACATCTATGAAGTTGCAAGGGCATCTCTTTGAGGATACAGCACTAATAAAAATTGGAAAGGGAGTGAGACAAAGTGACACCATATCTCCCAAACGTTTTAATGACACATTGCAAAATGTCGTTCAATTGCTGAACTGGGAAAACAAAGAGGCAAAGAATAATAGAGATTATTTAACTCACCTTCCTTCTGCTGATGACGTCGTTATTTTTGCAACTACCCCTTTGGAGCTGCAGAGTATGATCCAAGAACTTGCTGACAAGAGTATAGAAGTGGGATTAAAAATGAACTTTCAGAAGACAAAACTCATGCACAATACTTTTACAAGAAATAAAGATTTATCAGTTGATGTGGAAAAGCTGGAGAAAACCGATACCTATATTTACCTTGGCGAGCAGATATCAAGCGAGTGTCACATTGATGAAGAAATTAATCGGCGTGTAAAACTTGGTTGGAGAGCTTTTGAAAGAAACAGTACAATTTTGAAGAGCAGTATGCCATTTGTGTCTTAAAAGAAAAGTGTTTAATCAATGCATCCTGCCAGTGCTTACGTATAGAGCAGAGACGTGGATCTTAATCATGGTAAAAAAGACATACAAATACTTCTTCTTTAGACATGCTTCTTTTAGATTGCAGACAACTGAAAGCAGTATGGAGAGATGCATGCTTGGTGTAACCAGGAAATATATGAAGAGGAACTCGTGGATCTGGAAAATGACAGGAGTAGAAGGCATCATATCGTGATCAGAGTAACATCCCTGAAATGGCAATGGGCTCAACTTGTTTCCAGAAGAACCAAAATCTTAGTATATGTTCCAAGGGACATAAAAAGACCCAGAAGACCACATGGGAGATGGGTGGATGAAATTGTGGAAGAAACTTCTGGAGACCTTCATGCAGCAGTGGGCTGATAATGGTTGACAATGATGTATACTGTATATAAGCGTAGATTGGAGGAAAAACTAAACCGTGCGTAATAGTTTTGGAAGAACTTTCTGCCAACAGCAGTTGATCTTTATTTTTCGAAATGTACAAGTTCGTATGATTTTAAACTGATAAACAGATGGGCCACAAAAAATCAAGATATGAAATATTGAGTAAAGAGCTATACTTATTCTCTAAATCCAACCCAGCTGTTGAGATAGGTAGCTTAGAAGAAAACGTGTTCAGTGAGATGTCGATTGCATTGTTTTGAAGCGGGAATTTCCGTTAAATGAAGTATCTAGTATTTCCGCTCTTCCGTATTTCCGAAGATTTTCTCCCCACTCCTATCCAACGGTTCACATCCCCTAACTTCTTTGTTCTGCGTATGATTAAAGAGCAGGAAGAGAGAATATAGCATTTTAAATCAAATTGCTACGACCGATTCCTCCTGTCGACAGCAATCATCCACAAAATCAATATTATTTGACAGGGTGGGAGACTTGCTGTTCCGAGCGGCCACCTGGAGAAAAATCAAGGAACTACTACAACATGGCGGGGAGTCGAGAGACGCATCGGCCACTCTGTGGGACTCAGGCAGGGAAGAAAAAAGGAAAAAAAAAAAAAAAAAAAGGTGACGTTTTTCAATAATGACTACACCAGAGTTACATAAAGAAAATGATTGAAGAAATACTTTAGGGGAGATTTCCGAGAAGAGTGTGAGTAGTTTTTGCCTGAAAGCGACGAGAAAAAAACGTCCTGTGCAGTTTTTCTCTCCTAAAAATAAAGATTTATGTTTGCAACTGCACTTGATTTGTCATTAATTTTAAATGAACAGTGAAACGCACTTGTCATTGTTCTGATAAACAAAATCAGCTACAGGTGGGTGACAAAAAATTTAAAACAAAATTTGTGCTGTGTCTGTGAGTAGCAGACTCATTTTTGGTAAAGTTTTGAAAGGTTTTTTGCAAGAAAAAAAGTGATCGAGAAAAAAGTAACATTAGTATTTGGGAAGTGCTTTAAAAATTCATATATCAACATGAATAATAGAGTTTTAATGCAAGTGCGGGAACACCGTACTTTTGAGTATAACGAGTAAGTCTGCCAGAAAAGGTGCAAACTTAAAACACTGTACAGTATACCAGAAGCAAGAAATACCTTCCGGAAAATTCTAAGTCAAAGGCAGTGGCGACGGGCTGAAATTCATTTGGTGGGCTCGAAATTTCGAATCGTACTATAGGATATTATAGCAAGTTAATAACGAGAAACTGTACACCAATTATTTTGAAAATTGTAAAACTATGCTAGTAATCCGATTTATTGGCGTAGAAATATATAAACAATTGTTTCCAAGCATTCGCACATCAACCAGATGGCTTTTACAAGGAAGATAAACAGAAACTGCAGTTTCTGTCTATCTATCTTGCAAAAGCCATCTGGTTGATGTGCGAAAGCTTGGAAACGATTTATATATTACTACGACAATAAATCAGATTACTAGCATAGTTTTGCCATTTTCTGAATATAGCAGCGTCGTAGTAACGAACCTAATTTTTTTAGCGTTATATTTTTATTTCATTGATGTAATTGTTAGTCCATACACTGTGCAGTTTCTGTGTATCTTCCTTGCAAAAGCCATCTGGTTGATGTGCGAAAGCTTGGAAACGATTTATATATTACTACGCCAATAAATCGGATTACTAGCATAGTTTTACCATTTTCTGGATATAGCAGCTTCGCAGTAACGAACCTAATTTTTTTAGCGTTATATTTTTATTTCATTGATGTAATTGTTAGTTCTTATACTGTTAAAAATTTTGTAGAAGGTTGCACCAAAAAGTGGTGCTACACCAGTTTTTGGTGCAACCATTTTTGTTTCATGGGGTCCCAAAAGTGTGCTGCACCACTTTTGGGATCCCATTTACGTTGCATGCCATAATATGGCATTGCATTAAAATGTTTGTATGATGCACGAAACATACAAAAACATAACTGTATCATGTTTTTGTATGTTTCGTGCATCACACAAAGGTTTACCTTTGTCCCAAAAGTGATAGAGCTGGTGTAGCACCATTTTTTAGTGCAACTTACTACAACATTTTTAACAGTATACTGAACAGTTTTACCTAATTCTGCGACCAGGGCTTCTACTTTCCAGGAAAAATTTCCCATTTTAGGGAAATTTGATCAAAATAAAGCCACCTTAGGCAAAAATGGAAATTTTCTTTCAAGAGATGTAAAACCTTGAACTGTAACTGAATTTAAAGTCGGCCAATCAAATTGCAACCGTAACTTCAATGAAGCAGATTTTGCGGTTTCTGAAGTCGTAGGTTTTTCTTGCCTGAGCCGATAATTTTTTTTCAGAAAATGTTTTGTTTTTGATGCCGGTCTGGAGTGGGAGCGCAAGCTGGCTGAGGGAACATCGGCCATTGGGAATTGTGGGAGAATTCAAAGTTCATCCAAAGGGAAGAATGAAAGGGGGGTTGGGCACCATTTAGGACTCACACTTACAAGCAGTTCATTGGCTGCAATGTGCAAATTTGGTGAATTCTCCTTTCTGCTGTTTATTTTAATTTCGGAATTCCAGTCCCCCCCCCCTTAAACTGAAGTGCCACGGGGCCTTCAAGATCTAAATCCGCCCCTGGTTGCTACAGTCATGGCCAAACATGGGCCAACTGCGCATTGATTTTGCCTAATAAATGATCTTGTTTCCGATCGACCTGGGTGTCCGAATACTTTTATATACACAGTGTATACGTTATACATATGTTATAAGGATTCCGATGGAGGCTCCTCCGATGCCTACAGATGCCTACACACCTAAAGCGGTGTCACCATGCTGCCTCGTTAACAGTGGAATGTTCCTAAAATGACAGTTATTCTGGTCATGTAACGAAAAAAAAAATATTTAGCTAAATTCGACAACACCATTAATATTAAAATGAAAAGTAAAGAACGGAAAAAAATCTCAAATTCAGTCTGGTTGTAACCAGACATGGAAACGGTCTCGGGTCAGTGGGTCAACGCGTCGACAATTTCTTGCGGGTTAAACGGGTCGGGTCAAGGTGTTCCTGACCCGATTTCGGCCCGGTTTTATTTCCGTTTCATTTTTGAAAAAAATATTTCAAAGAACCCTTCAGAGGCTTTTGAAATAATACTTCACAGCTTCAGTGTATGATCCAGGAACTTGCTGAGAAGGATAAAGAAATGGGATTAAAAATGATCTTTTAAAAGACAAAACTGAAGTACAATGCTTTTACAAAAAAAAAAAAAAAAATGAAGATTTATCCGTTGATATGGAAAAGCTGGAGATAACTAATTCCTACATTTACCTTGGGCAGCAAATATCAAGCGAGGGTCACATTGATGAAGAAATTAATTGGCGTATAAAACTTCGTTGGAGAGCTTTTGGAAGAAACAGTACACACAGTTTTTAAGAGCAATGTGGCATTATGTCTTAAAAGAAAAGTGTTTAATCAGTGCATCCTTCCAGTGCTTACGTACGGAGCAGAGACGTGGACCTTAACTAAAAAAGACATACAAAAACTGCAGACAGCTGAAAGAAGCCTGGAGAGATGCATGCTTGGTGCACCCAGGAAAGATGAGAAGGGGAACTGATCAGAGTAGACATCATGATCAGAGTAAAATCCTTGAAACGGCAATGGGCTGGACATATTTCCAGGAGAACGGACAACCGATGAACAACCGAAAATTTAGATTGGATTCTAAGTGACAGGAAAAGACCCAGAAGAAAGAAAGACCACATGGGTGATGGATAGATGGAAGAGACTGGTCCAAGACAGTCCGTTGTAGAAGAAACTTGGGAAGACCTTCATCCAGCAGCGTATTGATAATGATTGACAATGATGATCATGATACATTCGAATTTATAGCTCAAAGTAGATTTGTCTGTGGTCAGGCCCGGTTCGGGTCCAATTATGTGACGACCGGGTCCTGGTTCAAAAATTTTGACCCGTTTCTAATCCTGGTTGTAACATCGAGGATTCAGCAATTTTTCCTCAGTATTCTGCTATTACATCTAGTAGCTCAAGTGACAAAAGTAATTTAGCACCTTTCCGTTGCCATATAAAATTTTGAGAAAACACTGCATATCAATAATAGTGTTCCCTTATTTATTTATTTATTTGCGTCTGTGACTAAAAGCGGTATTTCTTTTTTTAACTATCTGGCAAATAAACGCGCTGTTTTGAGAGCGGTGATCACATGCCACTATACGTTAGAGCAAAAAATGCCAATGACTGCCAATAGTTTTCACTTATCGGAGTAAACAAAAGCTGCTACAACGTAATAAGCAGGACCGTCTAGTCGGAAGTCCAGGATTGGGGGTTGCTATAGCAACAGGATGGGGAAAAGTCATCTCTCGTGGGAGGGAGCGTAATTCCAGGTGAGGAAACTCAAGGGAAATGTGGGTGGGTGACGTAATTAACTTAACGACAGGTAATGAGAACACCGTATTGGAGATCGCACTTGCGTCATTAGTGAAAGTAACAGCGAACACCACTGCGTCTAATCCCAGCAACCTCATATCAATCTTTGATCAGCCGCAGTAGGCACGCAGCTGAAAACGTTCGCAACCGCCTGCCGATTCGGGGATATGGCCTCGGTTATCAACAGTTGTAAGATAGCTTTTCTGTTTCAATAAGCCGGATTAACACCTATTGCGATAACAGTTTGGTTCACAATTAGCGGTGCTGCTAGTAACAGGGATGAGTGCGGGATAGTGTTTGTTTACTTTATATTCTTTGAGCAAAAATATTCAAAACCAAGCTGCAACACTTAACTTCTCTCTGTTTTGAGGCTTAAGTCAAAATTTAGCTCATCTTGACCAGAGGTGTAGAGGTAGGGCGGGTGGCTAAGTGAGGGCCAAAAATCACTGGTCAAAATCTGATTAAAATTAGAATTAAAACTTTTGCACCAGTTTTTGGTACAAGTTTCCGGCGCCACACTCGGTTATTTGTCCATTTACAAAAATTTCTTGTTAGCTTTTCCAGTTTCGGTGGCCAAATAAGTTAAAATTAGGATTTATTTCTCAAAATGTTCAGGGGACGCTAGATACTTACGTTCAGAAGAAATGAAGACGTGGTTGTATATTCCATCCAGCAAAAGAAGAACCATGGTATTCGTCGACAGAAATGAGGTTTGCGGTTGCCCTTTATTTGGATAGACTGCACATACGTTGCAAAATCAAACTGTCGTTCATATTGTTGAAAGACACTCTGGGGCTATTCGATCAATACTACGGCTACGAGACACGATTGCCAGCCTCCGTTTGATGGGGTACCGACGTTTGGGAAAAGCTCTGTACAAACGGCCACATTTTGATTGTACCTCTCGCTTAGAGGGGTACGACATTAATTTTGTTTTGTCGAGCTATGTATATATATCATCATCATCATCATTGTCAACCATTATCAATCCATAGCTGGACGAAAGTCTCTCCAAGCCACTTCCACAACGGTCTATCTTGTGCCAGTCTCCTCCATGCTACTCCCGCATACTTTCGAATTTCATCCACCCATCTTCCATGTGGTCTTCTTCTGGGTCTTTTCCTGTCCCTTGGAATCCAATCTAAAATTTCGACTGTCCATCGATGGTCTGTCCTTCTGGCAGTATGTCCAGCCCATTGCCATTTCAGGGATTTTACTCTGATCATGATGTCTTCCACTCTTGTCATTTTTCTGATCCACGAATTCCTCTTCTTATCTCTACTGGTTACAACAAGCATGCACCTCTTCAAGCTTCTTTGAGTTGTCTGCAGCCTTTGTACGCCGCTTTTATAGTTAAGGTCCACGTCTATGCACCATACGTTAGCACTGGAAGGATGCATTGATCAAACACTTTTCTTTTAAGACATCATGACATATTGCTCTTGAAAATTATGCTGTTTCTTCCAAAAGCTCTCCAGACAAGTTTTATACGCCGACTAAATTCTTCATGACCCCCACTTGATATCTGCTGTCCAAGATAATCGTACGCATCTGTTATCTCCAGTTTTTCCCCATCAATCGATAAATCTTCATTTCTTGTAAAAGCATTGTACATCACTTTTGTCTTCTAAAAGTTCATTTTTAATCCCACTTCTTTACTCTTGTCAGCAAGTTCCTTGATCATACTCTGCAGCTCTGATAGGGTAGTTGCAAAAATGACTACGTCATCAGCAAAACGAATGTGAGTTAGATAATAATCTCCATTAACCTTTATCCCTTTGTTTTCCCAGTTCAGTGATGGAAAAACATTTTCCAATGTTCGTTTTTACACTATTGGATACATATATATACATACTTCGCTCGACAAAACAAAATTTATGTCGTGCCCCTCTAAGCGAGAGGCACAATCAAAATGTGACCGTTTGTACAGAGCTTTTCCCAAACGTCGGTACCGCATCTGACGGACGCTGGCAATCGTGTCTCGTAGCAGCAGCAATGATAGAATAGCCCCAGAGTATCTTTCAACAATGTGAACGATATTTTGATTTTGCAACGTACGTGCAGTGGAAAGGGAGTGAGACAAGGTGACACCATATCTCCCAAGCTCTTTAATGCCACATTGGAAAATGTCTTTCAATCACTGAACTGGGAAAACAAAGGGATAAAGATTGATGGAGATTATCTAACTCACCTTCGTTTTGCTGATGACGTAGTCATTTTTGCAACTACCCCATCAGAGCTGCAGAGTATGATCCAGGAACTTTCTGACAAGAGTAAAGAAGTGGGATTAAAAATGAACTTTCAGAAGACAAAAGTGATGTTCAATGCTTTTACAAGAAATGAAGATTTATCGATTGATTGAGAAAACCTGGAGATAACAGATGCGTCCGTTTATCTTGGACAGCAGATATCAAGTGAAGGTCACATTGATGAAGAAATTAATCGGCGTATAAAACTTGCCTGGAGAGCTTTTGGAAGAAACAGCATAATTTTCAAGAGAAATATGCCATTATGTCTTTAAAGAAAAGTGTTTGATCAATGCATCCTTCCAGTGCCTGCGTATGGTGCAGAGACGTGGACCTTAACTAAAAGAGATATACAAAGGCTGCAGACAACTCAAATAGCATGGAGAGGTGCATCCTTGGTGTAACCAGAAGAGATAAGAAGAGGAACTCATGGATCAGAAAAATGACAAGAGTGGAAGACATCATGATCAGAGTAAAATCCCTGAAATGGCAATGGGCTGGACATACTGCCAGAAGAACAGACCATCGATGGACAGTCGAAATTTTGGATTGGATTCCAAGGGACAGGAAAAGACCCAGAAGAAGACCGCATGGGAGATGGGTGGATGAAATCCGAAAGTAGGCGGGTCTAACATGCAGGAGACTGGCACACGACAGACCGTTGTGCAAGTGGCTTGGATAGACCTTCGTCCAGCAGTGGATTGATAATGGTTGACAATGATGATGATGATATATATTATATTGTTTTTTCGTATTTACACTATTTAATATACACTGGCGTGCAAAAATTGAGGACGAGACGGTTTTTCGAATAAAACGTCGTGCACAAATGCTCCACATCGACTCAAATGATACCATAAGATTCCCAAGATGTAAGAATATGGGACAAGTGAGCAAAACCGTCGAAACAGGGAATCCGAAGGATACAAAGGCACTTTATTGAAAAGGTAGCTTCGAGCACAACTGGTCAGAAGACAGAAACGTCCATGTGACAGGCAGCTACCAAAAAAAAATCCAGCCTTTAGTAGGGGATATGATCACCCTTGATTGCGTTGCAGGATTTACAACGTCTGTCCATGCTGAGGACGAGGTTGTCAATTAGCTGTTGAGGTATCGCGGCCCATTCCTCTTGTAGCGCCAATCGCAGCTGCGCAATCGTTGCTGGCGGCTGGTGACGTGCTGCCAAGTGTCTCCCGAGAAGGTCCCACACGTGTTCGATTGGATTTTGGTCCGGGGACCTTGCGGGCCAATCCATGCGTTGAATATCTTCACTCTCCAACAGCTCTGCGACAGCCACTGTACGATGAGGTGTAGCGTTGTCGTCCATGAAGAGGAACTCAGGACCCACAGCACCTCTAAACAGACGCACGTGAGGCAGGAGAACCTCGGTACAATAGCGGACACCGGTGACTGAACCTCCTTGGAAGATGTGGAGGTCAGTACGGCTACCAAGCATGATACCTTCCCAAACGAGAACTCCGCCACCTCCAAATCGGTCCCTTTCGATGATGTTGGAGGTGTGATTGCGTATTTCCTGCTCTCTTGAGATGTGTATACGTCCAGAATCGCTCGTCAGACTATAAATCGGCTCTTATCCGTAAAGAGAACTCGACCCCATTGCTGATGTGTCCAGTTCTTGTGTTCCTGGCACCACAGAAACCGCTGTCTCCGATGAGCAGGCGTTAATGGCACACACCGTACTGGTCGTCGTGCAAATAGACCACCTTTGTGCAGCCTCCTGGCCACAGTAAAACGCGATAACGGACGTCCAGTTGTCTGTTGCATGTGCCTTGCGATTTCTCCCGCTGTCTGCCATCTGTCTCTTCTCGCCTGTAGGACAATATACCTGTGGTCCACAGCCGTGGTTGCTCGTGGACGACCACTGCTAAACTCTCGGACAGCTGTTCCTGTCGTTTGAAATGCTCTCCAAGCTCGTGAAACGATGCTGTGAACGATCCGGAACTCCTCGGCCACACTAGTCACACTTCGACTTCCAACTTCCCAATGTCGCGACTTCGGATAAAGTCATTCAGATGTCGTCTACTGGATTGCCTGTTGGCCATATAACACGGTGGCAGCAACTCGATGTCGTTCAAACCGATGTACATCGTGCCATAGCTTTCACCGGATTGCTGAGCATGATCATAATCATATGTAGAGGATTTTAGGAAGGGAGTGTCTGACCCCATGTCTTAAACAACCCTTAGAAATAGGAAACTAGGAGATTTCGGCTAGAATGCCCGATAGGAAAGTGACACGGAAGCGAAGCAGAAAGGGGGAAGAAGACGCCCTTATTTATTACCGGGAGGCCAGTACCCGGGGTCCGACGGCTTAACGTGCCCATCCGACGCACGGCGGATATTTAGTGGATCGAGCGTTCGTACCTGCCTGGGATCGAACCTGAGGTCCTTTCCGCGGCAGTCACGAACGTTGCCCACTAGGCTACCCGCGGCCCCTGAATTGCTGAGCGTACACCGCCCGTGTGCTTTATACCTCTCCGACACTCCCCCGCCTACGTCATGCTGCATACATGCGTATGCCCTACCGTACCGGACCCTAGTCTATCTCCTGAGTGGTCTTTCCGTCCGTTCTGCTTGCTCGTTCCGCTGTTATGCTTATTTCTCCTCTTCATCCTTAATTTTTGCACACCAGTGTATATACATATCTATATACATAGCTCGAGAAAACAAAATCAATGTCGTACCCCTCTAAGCCAGAGACATAATCAAAATGTGACCGTTTGTACAGAGCTTTTCCCAAACGTCGGTACTGCATCAGACGGACGGTGGCAATTGTGTCGTAGTCGCAGCAGTGATCGAATAGCCCCAGAGTATCTTTCAACAATGTGAACGACATTTTGCATCTGCAACGTACATGCAGTGGAAAAGCAGTGTGACAAGGTGACACCATATTTCTCAAGCTCTTTAATGCCACATTGGAAAATGTCTTTCAATCACTGAACTGGGAAAACAAAGGGATAAAGATTCATGGAGATTATTATCAAAATCACCTTCGTTTTGCTGATGACGTAGTCATTTTTGCAACTACCCCATCAGAGCTGCAGAGTATGATCCAGGAACTTTCTGACAAGAGTAAAGAAGTGGGATTAAAAATGAACTTTCAGAAGACAAAAGTGATGTTCAATGCTTTTACAAGAAATGAAGATTTATCGATTGATGGAGAAAAGCTGGAGATAACAGACACGTACGTTTATCTCGGATAACAGATATCAAGTGAGGGTCACATTGATGAAGAAATTAATCGGCGTATAAAACTGGCCTGGAGAGCTTTTGGAAGAAACAGCATAATTTTCAAGAGCAATATGCTATTATGTCTTAAAAGAAAAGTGTTTGATCAATGCATCCTTCCAGTGCTTACGTATGGTGCAGAGACGTGGACCTTAACTAAAAGAAACATACAAAGGCTGCAGACAACTCAAAGCAGCATGAAGAGGTGCATGCTTGGTGTAACCAGGAGAGATAAGAAGAGGAACTCGTAGATCAGAAAAATGACGAGTGGAAGACATCATGATCAGAGTTAAATCCCTGAAATGGCAATGGGCTGGACATACTGCCAGAAGGACAGACCATCGATGGACAGCCGAGATTTTAGATTGGATTCCAAGGGACAGGAAAAGACCCAGAAGAAGACCACATGGGAGATGGGTGGATGAAATTCGAAAGTATGCGGGAGTAACATGGAGGAGACTGGCACAAGACAGACGTTGTGGAGGAAACTTGGGGAGACTTTCGTCCAGCAGTGGATTGATAATGGTTTACAATGATGATGCTGATGATATAATTTTAACCAAACTCAGGAAAGAACAAACATTTTAAAATTTACCTGGATTTAAGGTCGATGTGTGTTGGTACAGTATTTTTTTTTTTTTTTTTTTTGCTTTCCATCCTTGTTGAGGTTTTGCTCTAGTTGCCTACTTAGTGTTTTGTGACACGTGGCTCTGATGTCTCATTTTATGGATCTCGCTCTGATGTCTCATTTTATGGATCTCGCTCTAATGTCTCATTTTATGGATCGTTCAAGTAAAAGCATTTTTACATTGCTGTGTACATATTATTATTATTTTTTTTTTTTGCTTTCCATCCTTGTTGAGGTTTTGCTCTAGTTGCCTACTTAGTGTTTTGTGACACGTGGCTCTGATGTCTCATTTTATGGATCTTGTGCCTTCAAGTAAAGCATTTTTACATTGCTGTGTACATATTATTATTATTATTATTATTATTATTATTTTTTTTTTTGCTTTCCATCCTTGTTGAGGTTTTGCTCTAGTTGCCTACTTAGTGTTTTGTGACACGTGGCTCTGATGTCTCATTTTATGGATCTTATGCCTTCAAGTAAAGCATTTTTACATTGCTGTGTACATATTATTATTATTATTATTATTATTTTTTTTTTTTTTGCTTTCCATCCTTGTTGAGGTTTTGCTCTAGTTGCCTACTTAGTGTTTTGTGACACGTGGCTCTGATGTCTCATTTTATGGATCTTGTGCCTTCAAGTAAAGCATTTTTACATTGCTGTGTACATATTAATTTTTTTTTTTTTTTGCTTTCCATCCTTGTTCCTTGTTGAGGTTTTGCTCTAGTTGCCTACTTAGTGTTTTGTGACACGTAGCTCTGATGCCTCATTTTATGGATCTTGTGCCTTCAAGTAAAGCATTTTTACATTGCTGTGTACATATTATTATTATTATTTTTTTATTTTTTTTTTTTGCTTTCCATCCTTGTTGAGGTTTTGCTCTAGTTGCCTACTTAGTGTTTTGTGACACGTGGCTCTGATGTCTCATTTTATGGATCTTATGCCTTCGAGTAAAGCATTTTTACATTGCCGTGCACATATTAATTTTTTTTAAAGTATTTTATCAAGTAAAGCATTTTTTACTCTCCTTTGCACGTATAAAAAAATCTTCCTTTAAAGTTTTTTTCCAAGTTTTGTATTACATTTCAATGGTCTAAATTCTCCATGTGTCTGACGATAGTTAATTTTTTTTTTCTTTTCTTTTTTTTTTTTTTGTTCATGGGCTCTGTACTAGGTTTTCCTGGATTTGTGGACGATGAGTCGTGTGGGTTGGGCCAGGCATGTCATAAATGTATTGCTAAATTCTTAATTTTTACCTTTCCGTGGCTTGAAAGGTGTTTTTTTGATTTGTGGGGTCATTTGCCCGAAATATATTTATGACATAGCAGAAACCCATATTCAATCAGGTCTTTGTATACAGATGAGTTAATGCTGTGTTTTGCTGGTCCTTGATAAAGCCAAAGCTCAGCATTTTCAATGCTTTCTGCATTCTTGCGTGTTTTTCCCTGCTCGTTTGCATTGGTTTTCCCTGGCCCCTTTTTTTTTTCCTTTTTTTTTTTTTTTTGGCTCCTGTTGAAAATGCTTCTTCTTGTAGTAGGTATATATATATATATATATATATATACACATGGGAGATGGGTGGATGAAATTCGAAAGTATGCAGGGGTGACATGGAGGAGACTTGCACAAGACAGACCGTTGTGGAGGAAACTTGGGCAGACCTTCGTCCAGCAGTGGATTGATAATGGTTGTTGTTGATGATGATTGATGATATATATCATCATCATCATCATTGTCAACCATTATCAATCCACTGCTGGACGAAGGTCTCCCCAAGTTTCCTCCACAACGGTCTGTCTTGTGCCAGTCTCCTCCATGTCACTCCCACATATTTACGAATTTCATCCACCCATCTCCCATGTGGTCTTTTTCTGGGTCTTTTCCTGTCCCTTGGAATCCAATCTAAAATTTCGGCTGTCCATCGATGGTCTGTCCTTCTGGCAGTATGTCCAGCCCATTGCCATTTCAGGGATTTAACTCTGATCATGATGTCTTCCACTCTCGTCATTTTTCGGATCCACGAGTTCCTCTTCTTATCTCTCCTGGTTATACCAAGCATGCACCTCTCCATGCTTCTTTGAGTTGTCTGCAGCCTTTGTATGTCTCTTTTAGTTAACGTCCACGTCTCTGCACCATACGTAAGCACTGGAAGGATGCATTGATCAAACACTTTTCTTTTAAGACATAATGGCATATTGCTCTTGAAAATTATGCTGTTTCTTCCAAAAGCTCTCCAGGCAAGTTTTGTACGCCGATTAATTTCTTCATCAATGTGACCCTCACTTGATATCTGCTGTCCAAGATAAACATACGTATCTGTTATCTCCAGTTTTTCTCCATCAATCGATAAATCTTCATTTCTTGTAAAAGCATTGAACATCACTTTTGTCTTCTGAAAGTTCATTTTTAATCCCACTTCTTTACTCTTGTCAGCAAGTTCCTGGATCATACTCTGCAGCTCTGATGGGGTAGTTGCAAAAATGACTACGTCATCAGCAAAACGAAGGTGGGTTAGATAATCTCCATTAATCTTTATCCCTTTGTTTTCCCAGTTCAGTGATTGAAAGACATTTTCCAATGTGGCATTAAAGAGCTTCGGAGATATGGTGTCACCTTGTCTCACTCCCTTTCCAATTTTTATGTGTGTTGTATTTTCAAACAGCCGAATCTTTGCACTTGCATTTTCATAGATGTTATTAATAATATTAATGTATGCATCTTCAATACCGCAGGATTTCAGAGCCGTGGTAACTGCTGATGGTTTCACCGAATCAAAGGCTTTTTCATAATCGATAAAAGCCATGCACAATGGAAGTTCATATTCCCTCGCTCTTTCAATTAGTTCTCTCAGTACGTGGATATGATCTATTGTGCTGTAGCCACTCCTGAATCCAGCTTGTTCTCTCGGTTGAGCCATGTCCAGTGTTACCTTCAAGCGGTGTGAAAGAACTTTAGTGAAGATTTTATAAACCACTGATAGGAGGCTGATAGGTCTGTAGTTCCTGAGATCCTCAATGTCACCTTTTTTATGTAGCAGGATCATTGTAGCATTGTTCCAATCCTCAGGAATCTTCCCTTCATTAAGGCATCGAGTGAAAATTTGGGCGAGTACTGTTTCAATTTCTCCACTTGCTTCTTGTATGATGTCTATAGTAATTCCATCTTCTCCTGGAGCTTTCCCCCGCTTCATGTTCTTGATTGCATGAGCAACTTCTGCTGGGAGGACTGGAAGAACTCTGGTACCTTTCATGATGTCTGGAGTACATGTATCATCCCTTTCATATAATTTGGAGTAGAAATCTTTCACTCTTGTCAAAATTTCGCCTCTATTTCTTGTTATAGAACCATCTTCTTTTCTCAGAGCCATAATCTGTTTTCTTCCCTTACTGAGATGTCCCTTTGCTATCTTTAGGCTTTGGTTGTTTTCAATTGCTTTCCTCACTAGCTCACAGTTGAATTTCCTTACGTCTTCAGTGATACTTTTTCGTGCTGTCTTGCATAGCTCTATATATTCCACTTTGGAAGTCACATCTTCTTTAGTTGTCCTCATCTCTCTTCTTTTTGCATCAACATTTTGGTTTTTCCTGATAATTTGTTTACATGCAACTTGTTCTTAGACCCAGCTAATTTTGTTGCTGTTTCCAAAAGAGCTTTGGTTACTTTTCTGTTAACTTCAGAAATATCCACTTCTTCCGATGTTAGGCCTTCTAAAGCAGAGAATCTGTTCTTCAGTTCCAACTTGAAAGTATTATGGTGTTTTTTAAGGTTGGTTATGTCAATATATATATATATATGCACAAACATGCGTCATTACATCTACATATTAATAGATATATATAAAATAGAATGTCTGTGTGTTCCCTATGAACTCCTAAACCCTTTAACTGATCTGGACCAGATTTTGCATAGTTAATCACTAGAACCCTGCGGAAAATATAGGCTACCACAAAACCTGGACACCCTATTTCCTCCTGCTGATTTCATTCCTTTGTCACTTTGTGCCTAAACCCTTTGACAGATCTGGACTAAATATTTCAGTTACTCTTTCGGACTCTGCGAAAGATATAGGTTGCCATGGAACCTGAACATCTTACTCCCTTCCCCTGATTTCAATCGCCCTCCTGATTTTATTCACTTGCCACTTTGTGATTATTTATGATTAGTGCATGGAGGCACCAATTAATTTTAAAATAATATATTTTGATATGATTGCTTCAATAAAGGAACAAACGGGATTTGTTCCTTTATTTGAAATTCATGGATTTAACAACCAATGAATTTCAGTTAATTATTATAAACTTCTATGCTTTTATGTAACTTTAACGTGAATTGAAAAAGCTAAAAGCTATTGGATAAATCAATCCAAAATCCAAGAATGTGAAATTACGTATTAAGAGAAGCTCAGACCCTAAAGAGCGTGAATTCCAAAATGCCCCCGGAAAAAGCGAAAATCTATTGGATAAATCAATCCAAAATCCAAGAAAGTGAAATTATTAAGAGAAGCTGAGACCCCTCAACAGCGTGAATTCGAGAATGCCACCGAAATCTATTATGCAAATCAATCCAAAATCCAAGGATGTGAAATTACTGTATTAAGAAAAGCTCAGACTCCTCAACAGCGTGAATTCGAGAATGCCACCGAAATCTATTGTGCAAATCAATCCAAAATCCAAGGAAGTGAAATTATTAAGAGAAGCTCAGACCTTTCAATAGGGTGAATTCCAGAATGCCACCGAAAAAGCGAAAATCTATTGCGCAAATCAATCCGAAATCCAAGAAAGTGAAGTTATAAAGAGAAGCTCAGAACCTCAATAGCGTGAATTCCAGAATGCCACAGAAATCTATTGTGCAAATCAATCCAAAATCCAAGGAAGTAAAATTATTAAGAGAAGCTCAGACCTCTCAACTGCGTGAATTCCAGAATGCCCCCGAAAAAGCGAAAATCTATTTGCGCAAATCAATCCGAAACCCAAGAACGTAAAGTTATAAAGAGCAGCGCAGACCCATCAACAGCGTGAATTCCAGAATGCCACCGAAAAAGAGAAAATATATTGGAAAAATCAATCCAAAATCAAAGAAAGTGAAATTATTAAGAGAAGCTCAGACCCCTCTATATTTTGAATTCCAGAATGCCTCCAAAAAATGCGAAAATCTATTGGACACATCAACTCAAAATCTAAGAAAAGTATTCGAAAAAAGAGAAAAAGATAATTGCTTTTTGTTAACCCGGGAAACACTGGATATCTCTGCCAGTTAGTAATATGATAAACAAATGAAAGCGCAATATTTTGTGATTTTCCCCGGGCGCAGAAACGCCTCTGATCTTGACCCTGTATAAAAGATACCAAACAGGCTGACTATTAAGTTGCTGTAACTTTATGTGCTTACGTGCAAACATGTGTCTACTAGTGCTCACAATGAACTCGTCGCACATGGGTTACACTTTGTCATAATCATAACCAACCGGCCAAGGAAGAAATCAGCATGTTAACTAACAATCCCATGTCTTTTATTCGCCCACCACTAGAAAGGTAGATCCCTCATACACTAGATTGATCAATTATTATATTCGTTCATCGATCACATCAATTTGAATGGATCTTGTTCAACAATCTACTTTCCGACAAAAACAATTCTCATTTAAAAATCTTAAAAAGTACAGAGTGATTCATAAAGAAGTATAGTTCCCAGATGCTGTAAAACAGTTGAAGACACGGACCACAACTGCAAACCGTTTGGTAGATGTACTCATAGATCAGATCAGATCATATCAGATCATATGTAGAGGATTTTAGGAAGGGAATGTCTGACCCCAGGTCTTAAACAACCCTTAGAAATAGGAAGCTAGGAAATTTGGGCTAGAGTGCCCGATAGGAAAGTAACACGGAAGCGAGGTAGAAAGGGGAAGAAAGACGCCCTTATTTATTGCCGGGGGGCCAGTACCCGGGGTCCGACGGCTTAACGTGCCCATCCGACGCACGGCGGATATTTAGTGGTTCGAGCGTTCGTACCTGCCTGAGATCGAACCCGAGGTCTTCTCCGTGGCAGTCATGAACGTTGACCACTATGCCACCCGCGGCCCAGATGTACTCATAAAGTTTGTGTCCCGCTACTGAAGGAAGTGACGTAGGCGATACCGCACGTGTCACGTGACTAGTCAGTCGATAAACTTCTTCCTCACCGATGGATTGGACAAGCCGTGGACTACAAGATGCCATTGACCCAATGGCCACCCAGAAATCTTGACTTAACACCTTGTGACTTTTTCCTGTGGGTGTACGTAAAGGACAAGGTATTCGCCCGTCCCCTTCCTGTTGATCTAGCGGAGATGAAACAGCGTATCACAGCCACTATCACTGCACTTGATTCAGATATATTATCTTGCGTTTGGGCGGAAATGGATTACCGGCTCGATGTGTGTCGTGTGAATTAGGGTGCACACATAGAACTTCTGTGACTGTCTCTAAAAGAACTTGAAACATTCCCCTACAATTCTGTTACAGGTAACATAAAATATCTTACATTGTTCTTGTTTTAGAGTGCGTTGAAACTGTATACTTCTTTATGAATCACCCTGTATATACGAGATCCAAGAGTTCCTCTTCTTATCTTTCATGGTTATACCAAAGATCTTGGCAATCTTTTCTGGTTACTCCGAAAATCTTGATGTAACCAGGAAAGATAAGAAGAGGAACTCGTGGATAAGGAAAATGGCAAGAGTGGAAGACATCATGATCAGAGTAAAACCCTGAAATTGCAATGGGCTGGACATATTGCCAAAAGGACGGACCACCAGTGGACAACCGAAATTTTAGACTGGTTTCCAAGGGACCGAAAAAACCCCAGAAGACCACATGGGAGATGGGTGGATGAAACTCGAAATAATGGAGAAGACTGGCTCAAGACAGACCGTTGTGGAAAATACTTGGGGAGACCTTCATCCAGCAGCGAATTGATAATGGTTGACGACCACGATGATGATGATGGTGATATGTAAAATGGGACATTTGCTAGTTCAAATGTTTGTAAAAGTTTTTCTTCTTATTTGAGGTTTAACGACCACCGTGAGCAACTCAGTGGGCTATAAGCAGTCGCTCGTCCCTAATTTAAGGCCGCTGGCTCCAGGGAAGGGAGCGAGCCAGGCCCGTAAGACAAACACAACATCCATGCCTCACCAGGATTCGAACCCGGACCAATCTCGGACGAATGATCAGAAGCCATCGCTTAGACCACTGCGCCATCGTGGAGGTATCCAACAAACTGGTAAGCAATGCTATGGTCTCTATGGAACTACCAATGGTTTAACATGCGTTATCAAAGGAGGGTAACACTACGCAGCATGCCGTATAATGCGTGATAAAACTACACGTAATACCGCTCGCGATGTCATCCGCTTATTTTTTCAAAAAAATAATCTGTGTTTCTTACGTGTTCTAAGTCTCTGCATTTTATATCTACCTATTGTCTTGAAAAAGCCTCACAGTGGAGAGAGAAAGCTTGGCGAATCTATATACTTCTTACGCCAGAAAGTAAACGGACTTTACTACTCTATAAGCGTTTTATTGATTGTGAATAAGTTCATGGTATTACTTTTCATATTTGAGAACATATGATATGCTCTTGCCAAAATCCACTTTTGATGAGCAATTGACATAAGAACTCCTGTCTGTGTTGGAGAAAGTTGTCTGGACATGAATAAAAAATCCCTCCGAAATCGCATATTTGTGGAAATTAGTGACACTAGGAAGTTTCAAAAAGAAGGTGTGAAGTTCTAAAGCTTCCCTACAGAAAACTCATTAAAAGATTCAATAGGAATTTAGTAGCCAATCAGACCTGTTCATCATAGAATGATGAATGATCACGTTTAGAATAAATTATCAACGTTTATTCACAATTAAATGTTTCATTAACATCGACTATAGTTTCGCAGAGCATTTGGCCCCGCATCATCAAGACGAATGGCAAGCCGAGCCAAACGCTCTGCGAAACTATAGTCGATGTTAATAAAACATTTAATTGTGAATAAACGTTATTAATTTATTCTTAATCAACATCACAAGTGTGTAGTCTTAAATTATATACATTGGTGTACAAAAATTAAGGAAAAAGAGGAGAAATTAGCATAACAGCGGAACGAGCAGGCAAAACGGACCGTAAAACCACTCAGGAGATAGACTAGGGTCAGATACGGTAGGGCATGCGCATATATGCAGCATGACGTAGGGGGGGGGGGATCGGAAGGGTATAAAGCACACGGGCGGTGCACGCTCAGCAATTCGGTGAAAGCTATTGCACGGTGTACTTTGAACGACGTCGAGTTGCTGCCACCGTGTGATATGGGCAACAGGCAATCCAGTAGACGACATCTGGATGACTTTACCCGAGGTCGCGTCATTGGGAAGTTGGAAGAAGGTCGAAGTGTGGCTAGTGTGGCCGAGGAGTTCGGGATCGCTCACAGCATCGTTTCGCGAGCTTGAAGAGCATTTCAAACGACAGGAACAGCTGTCCAAGAGTTTAGCAGTGGTCGTCCACGAGCAACCACGGCGGCGGACGACCGGTATATTGTCCTACAGGCGATAAGAGACAGATGGCAGACAGCGGGAGAAATCGCAAGGCACATGCAACAGACAACTGAACGTTCGTTCTCACGTTTTACCGTGGCCAGGAGGCTGCACAAAGGTGGTCTATTTGCACGACGACCAGTACGGTGTGTGCCATTAACGTCTGCTGATCGGAGACGGCGGTTTCTGTGGTGCCAGGAACACATCGGCAAAGGGGTCGAGTTCTCTTTACGGATGAGAGCCGATTTAGTCTGACGAGCGGCTCTGGACGTATACACATCTGGAGAAAGCAAGGAACAGGCAATCACACCTCCAGCATCATCGAAAGGGACCGGTTTGGAGGTGGTGGAGTTCTCGTTTGGGGCGGTATTATGCTTGGTAGCCATACTGACCTCCACATCTTCCAAGGAGGTTCAGTCACTGGTGTCCGCTATTGTACCGAGGTTCTCCTGCCTCACGTGCGTCTGTTTAGAGGTGCTGTGGGTCCTGTGAGTTCCTCTTCACGGACGACTACGCTACACCTCATCGTACAGTGGCTGTCGCAGAGCTGTTGGAGAGTGAAGATATTCAACGCATGGATTGGCCAGCAAGGTCCCCGGACCTAAATCCAATCGAACACGTGTGGGACCTTCTCGGGAGACGCTTGGCAGCACGTCACCAGCCGCCAGCAACGATTCCGCAGCTGCGATTGGCGTTACAAAAGGAATGGGCCGCGATGCCTCAACAGTTCCTTGACAACCTCGTCCTAAGCATGGGCAGACGTTGTAAATCCTGCAACGCAGTCAGGGGTGATCATATCCCCTACTAAAGGCTGGATTTATCTTGGCAGCCGCCTGTCACGTGGACGTTTTTGTCTTCTGTCCAGTTGTGCTCGAAGCTACCTTTTCAATAAAGTGCCTTTGTATCCTTTGGATTCCGTGTTTCGACGGTTTTGCTCACTTGTCCCATATTTTTACATCTTGGGGATCTTATGGTATGATTTGAGTCGATGTGGAGCACTTCTGCACGACATTACATTCGAAAAACCGTCTCGTCCTCAATTTTTGCACGCCAGTGTAGAATGATCACGTCGTTGTGGGCCAACGTAGCCTGGAAAATAAACCAAATCATCAAAACATAGTGAACGAAACAACCACTGACGAAAATGATGCCAGCTAAAGATAGTCACAGATAATAGTTTTAACACCAGCAGTAAGTACAACGAAAAAATCTTGCACCAAAAAATATGTGATGTGTCCTGTAGTTAAATGGAATGGTTGATGCTCAGAAAGTACATTAATGGGATTCATAACAGCTACTTACATTAGGATTTAGAGCGTTGAATGTCTTCAATACGCTAATTTACACAAAAGTACAGCTTACGTGTGTATCCGTGCTATAATGAATAAACACAGATGTTTCAAATACGAAGGTACGTTAGTTTTGAACTATGTGATGAAAGACTCTTACCCGTATCACATTCCGCCATGTTGCTCATACATTTTATGGCAAAAGCACACAGCAAGGGTGCTTCGTGGGCGCGGAAGAGTTGAAGAGATGAGGCGCTTTATTACAATCGAAGCAGAGAAGAAAACAACAGCATATTATTACAGCAGAGCGTCGAAAATCCGAACGTCAAAAATCCGAAACGTCAAAAATCCGAAAAAGCTCCCTTCCTCTTTTTTCCTTTTTCTTTTGGGTAGTGGAAATTTTAAGTATAGTTCGTTAATTTAAACTTGGTACTTAATTATAATAGAATCGCCTAATTTTGGGGGTGCAAACATTTTGGCGGCGACGTGTCGAAGGTGGAGGTAACTTCTGATACTCAGAGACAAAATGTGAAAACTTCCCCAGTCACTTGTTCCCTCCGGGGCTAAGATTTTACGACCCATTTCCACGCCCCTTGTTTCATCCCTCTGTCCCATTGTTCACTGACAGCCCGGAGGAAAGTTGCATTCAGCATAAAGTACACCCCTTTGCAATCGGAACCAGCTTGTAATGAAGTTTTGGAATTTGTACTTTATGTTTACAAATTTTACAGCAGCAGTAAAAATGGCAAACTTTTTTGTATTGCATAATAACAACAACAAAAATCTTTGTCCTGTGTAATTTTTTTGCATACAGTTGCTTATTTTTGGTGCATGTACTTGGATAATACCATATAATGTAGAAATGTTAGCGTATTGTATTTTTTTACGTGTTCTATAATCCGAACAGCCAGTGGTCCCAATTAGTTCGGATTTTCGACGCTCTACTATATTATATATAATAATAACAATTATTATTATTATTATATAGTAGAGCGTCGAAAATGGCAAGAAAGCACCACCTCATTACAACTGAGCCTGTCCCCTACTACAAGTATAAGCCAACAACATTTCTAGAGAACGACACCCACAAGATGTACTGGGAGAGATCGATCAGAACAGTTAAGACCATCCCCCACAATCTGCCTGACATCGTCCTGGTCGACAAGGAGAAGAAGTCAATATACCTCATTGACATAGCCGTGCCCAACATGTGCAACATCCAGAAGACGCACGGAGAGAAGCTGTCAAAGTATAACGAACTACGATACGAAGTCAAGGAAATGTGGCATACGCAAAACGTCACCACCGTCCCCATAGTAATATCAGCCACGGGAGTTGTACCTAAGACCATTCACAGCTCTATACGGACACTAGACCTTCAACCTTACACCTATTTACATGGAACTACAGAAAGTAGCTGTCCTGAACACTTGTAGGGTATAGTAAGGAAGTTCCTGGACAACTGAGAGAAAGAAATACCACTTCCCAGACTTGGTACCCGTCCCGGAAGGAAGAGAAGAAAGTCCTCAAGAAGAGATGGAATCTAAATTATAATAATACTTCTAATAATAATAATAATAATAATAATAATATATTATTATTATTAAGAGGAAATTTATGACTAAAACTGGGAGCAAAGATTAAATCTTAAAGGTCTTGAAATATTTTGTGTTTCACTTTAAATATACTAAACCATATAATATTAAATTTAGTTTTACCCCCTCAATCTATTATGCACTTGTATCTCAAAAATCACGCAAGACGGGTACAGAAAAATATTTTCTTGTGAGAGTATGGTGTAATGTCATTTCAGGTTTTCCTTTTTATTGTTCAGGAGGATGCACTGCAAATAAAAAAAAAATGTGGAACTCAGAGAGAAATAGTTTGATTTCGAAAGCAATGCGAGAGCCAAAGGAAGAAGAATTCACACCAACCTTGTGTTACTCCTGCGTGTGCTTCCAATGTGACTATTGAGTAGGTCATATGAGCGAAACAACCAAAATTTCCAAAGTTGCTATAAGCTTCTGACTTGTCATGTGTTGATTGTAAAACAATAAAATGGCGAGCCCCGTTGCTCATCTGCTGATGTAAACTGAAACACCCCACAAACGACAACCAATGTATTCGGCCCTCATTGAATCCTGTAGGTGTTTATTAACTGGTTATCCTGCTAATGGGGAGGCATTCACTTCTGCTTTATAGAATAGCAGCTGGATTTTACAGCTTTCTTTTAATTTTTTCATTCTTACCTTGCCTACGTAAATTGACTGCGTGAAGGCTGCCCAGATGGCGCCGTTGTCTAAGCGATGACTTCTGACCATTCGTCCGAGATGTGTCCTGGTTCGGATCCTCCTGAGGCACAGATGTTGTGCTTGTCTTACGGCTCTGGCTCGTTCCCTTACCTTGAACCAGCGACCCTAAATTAGAGACGGGCGGCTGCTTATAGCCCGCTGAGTTGCTCACAGTGGTCGTTAACCGGACTCCTCCCCCCCCCCCCAAAAAAAAAAAAAAAGACATGAACTCACCACAGCAGTAAGAACCAATGCTTGGGGTGGAGTAAATACAGAAACGCTATTCGAAAGAGTACAAACCGCAAACTAGATATAAGTTGATAATTTCTTTTAAATATGCACGGTCGTATCAGAATAATATGACCACCTACCTAATAATAGGAATAAACACTCTTGGTCCGGATGACAGCAGCAACACGGCGTGGCATGGACGCAATGAGGCCCTGGAAGGTTGCCCGAGGCACACGTCCGCATTCGGACGGCAGCAGAGCACGGAGGTCCCGGAGAGGACGTGGTTGTGGGTCGGCATGTCGATCCAAATATTCCCACAAGTGCTCTATGGGATTGAGATCGGGCGATTTCGCTGGCCAAGGGAGAACAAGGACGTCGCTGTTATGTTCCTGGAACCAGTCACGCACCCCCTTAGCGACATGGCAGGGCGCATTGTCCTGTTGGTAAACACTATCACCACCAGGGTAAACGTCCAACATGAAGGGATGCACGTGGTCATCGAGGATGAACAAGTAGCCATCGGCGTTCAGAGACCCATCCAGTGGTACCAGTGGTCCCATGTCATACCAGGAAAACGTCCCCCAGACATGCACACTGCTACCGCCGGCCTGTGCTTGACCGACAAGCGTGTCCGGGTATTGGTTCTCGTGTGTCTGACGCGTATCCACCACCGCTAGACACTTGTGGAGTAAGAACCTAGATTTGTCGGAGAAGCCAACCTTTTTCCACTCTTCCACTGTCCAATGACGGTAGCCCCAGGCGAACTGCAGGCGTCGTTGCCGATGGATCTGGGTTAACGTGGGGGTATTGACGCAGCGACGACTACGGAGACCCAACTACTGTTCTCGAGAACACGTAGTGGGTTCCTCAGCGTTCATTTGCTTGGTCAATGGCTGCATTTTTGCGCGTCGATTGCCCTTTACCAGTCGACGGAGGCGACGTTCTCCTCTGGGGTCGAACGCATTTGGGACTCCACAGTTATGACGTCAGGAGGTACTCGGTGTGCCAGCGGTTCATTTTTGGTGCACCCTTCTACAGCACCTCGCGAACAGCCCACGAAGCATGCTGTTTCTGAGATGTTTCCACCCTTGGCGTAGTAGCCGACGATCATTCCGTTTTGAACGTCCATCAAATCCCTACCTCTGCCCATTGTGCTTATGTAACGCACTATGGCTCATATGTCCTGGTCGGCCGCATATATCTCCGTGTGGTCGACATTGTCACGTGGACTCTCTGACGCGCCTGGGTGGTACACTGTGATTCTGGAGTTGGTTATATTATTCTGATACGACTGTTGGGAAAATTTTGTGTTGCTCCAGTCGGTATTAAGTTTATCAGTTTTATGAATGAAGAGGGAAGTAAAATAATGCTCCTGCAAGGGGCTCAAGCCCTGCGAGCTCCACACGTAGCTGCGCCCGTGTTTATGAAAAAAAAAAAAAAAAAACCTAAGTGCTCATTATTGAACACCAAGTAGAGTTCAAGACTGTTGCACTCCTGCTTTCTTTCTTTCTTTTTTTTCTTTTGCAGGATGAGTGAAATGCATTTTGTATACGTCATTAAATCTAAATCGAGGCCATCTTGTTAACGTTCCAAAAACAAATCGAAGTATATTTCAGGAGCTAAAATTGTTTTCATGTTATGTGAAACCCTTCCTGTTGCTGAAAATGCAATTTTCGTAACTAAGGTAACGGCACGAATACTACAATTATTAGCGAAAAATGCTATGCCTTTTTTTTTTTTTTTTTTTTTTTGCTGAAGAGGAAGAATAAGTTTTATTAAATCGGGAAACGAATGGCCCGATAACTACTTTATTAATTTCAAACCAATGACAATAATTATTTTTATTAAATCTTACCTCATCGGGAAATCATACGTTATTAAATACCCTGATCCGAAGCAGTTTCATTAGAGAAATAATGAGTTTCAATTCTCGTCTACTAAAGTAAAACACCGTTGCTAAGCTTTTAATCTACGCTCTTAGTTCTTGTTGCCAGATGCTCCACTTCAATCGCATTAACAGCGTTTCCCTTACCTGTGTTGCCAGATCCCAAAGGAGTTGATGTCACTGCCTACAGTCCGTGTCCACGTAGATGATATGTGAAGCCGTTCGCTGTTCTTCATGTTCCGGAGCTTCACACGATGAGAATTAGTTGGGGAAAAGTAGTACATTACCTTCATTAGCCCATGGGAGTTCTTCAAAAGATCCAAATAGCCTAGTGGCTCTTAAAACCATTAGGTAATTGGCTGTAGCTATTGATCCTAATTAGAAAGAGCGTTGATTCAGTAAGTACAGGTTGTAGTATCTTGTATATGTCGACTACATTGTCAAGAGATTAACTAACCTTTTTGGTTGGTTCTTCTCTTTTCTTTTGAATCACATCCCTTTCTAGCAGAAAACACATTCTTAGCGTTGATTGTTTTTAAATTTTGCCGAATAAAGGAAGTTCTTGTCTCGAGGGATTCATTAATGAGAATTAATCTCCTTAAAATCCTTCAAAAGGAGCAACACTGTTGCGGTAAATAGAAAATTCTTCTTCCTTCTTGAATAAAACCAAAAGTTTGAGCAACGTCCGAGAGAAATTCTCTGGTAAATGTCGATAATTTACACTTTAAGGAAAATCACCTTTGTGTGTGTGTGTGCGTGTGCGTGTAAGCTTGGCTTTTACGTTTACACGGTACTAGCGGTGGTAGCACGCGTTTTCCTGGTTAAACAAAAAAAAAAAAAAAAAACATGAATCAGCTGAGCCAGCTCTTTCCAAACATTTTTCTTGAATTTCGGATTACTTTTTCAATAGCTTTTTGCTTTTTCGGGGGCATTCTGGAATTAACGCTGCTGAAGGTGTCTCAGCTTCTCTTAATAATTTAACTTTCTTTGATTTTGGATTTATTTGGCCAATAGAGTTTCGCTTTTTTGATTTAAGTTTAAATTATATAAAAAGAATAGAAGTTTATAATAATTAACTGAAATTCATTTGGTCGTTAAACAAATCGCGTTTTTTCCTTTATTGCAGCAATTATATCAAAACACAAAATTTTTAAATTAACTCACTCCTTCATGTAATAAACATAAATTATCACAAAGTGTCAACGGGATGAAATCAGGAGAGCGAGGGGTCTCCAGGTTTCATAGCAGCTGATATTTTCCTCAGTGTCCTAGAGAGTTACTACGCAAAATTTGGTACAGATCTGTCAAAGGGTTTAGGCCCAAAGTGCCAAAAGGATGAAATCACGGGGAGGAAGTGGGATGTCCGGGATTCGTGATACCCTAAATTTTCGCAGTGTTCTAGAGAGTAACTATGCAACCTTTTTTTTTTTTTTTTGATTGGAGGTTTAACGACCACCGTGAGCAACTCAATGGGCTATAAGCAGTCGCCCGTCCCTAATTTAGGGTCACTGGTTCCAGGGAAGGGAGAGAGCCAGTGCCGTAAGACAAACACAACATCCATGCCTCACCGGGATTCGAACCCGGACCCCTTTTGGACGAATGATCAGAAGCCATCGCTTAGACCACTGCGCCACGGCTATATGCACACTTTGGTCCAGATCGGTCAAGGGATTTAGGCCCAAAGGGTCAAGGGGATGAAATCAGGGGAATGGAGTGGGGTGTCCAGGTTTCATTTTATCCTATATATTCAACAGCGTCCTAGAGAGTAACTACTGTATAAAAAATGCGGTCCAGATCGGCCAAAGAGTTTACGATTTCATAGGGAACATACAAGACATTCTACTACATATGTAGAGAGATTTGTTAAAATCTCGTCAGCGACAGATCTTGAGGATTTTGATATTGTTAGCCGATTTCTATAAATGTTGGGGGTGAGAGGTTTTAATAGCGCCCAGAGAACTTGCGCACACTCTCGGGAAGAGCAGCATGACTTGAGGCAGTAAAAATAATGACCTCTGGAAATCAACAACGAGAGTTTTATGAAAATCAGGCATCAGAGCCTCATAAAACAACAAAGGCCATATTTCACTTTTTAAAAGGCTTCGCTGACTGAGGGAATTGTGAAAATATTCAATACGAGTACACTAACGGACACAAACATTTCAACACCTATTGCGGTTGAACTTCGCTGCATCATTGCGGTTGAACTTCGCTGCATCATTGCGGTTGAACTTCACATTGAATGGAGTATGTGTCCTGAAACACCGAAGACCCAAAACAATATGACCAACGCATCCTAAAGCCCCGACAGATAAGCTTGATGTAAAGATGGCCCAGATTTTGAGGCTCCTATCACGATAACACACACGTTTTTCCAAATACCAACGTGTAGCCATTTTTAAAGCCTTTTAAATTGTTTGGCGCTTTTGACAAAATAAAATGTTAGCAGTAGATCCCGTTAATGACATCTGACATTGATTAACACAATCTTCATGATTGTTTCATCAATTAAAAGCCAAAATAGTGCTTTTGATGCGTAGATCCATGTACATATTAGCAGAAAAAAACAATAGAAACACATAACAGAAACATTATACATTTCTCTAATGTTCTTAAATTACTTCACAAAGTTTCCTGTACAAAATTAACATGAAACTGTTTAGTTTGTTCTAAAATGAGGTCAGTCTTCCCAATGTTACCCGGTCAATCACTTACAGTAAAACCCTCCTTCCACAGAATCGCGTCCTCTTGTGGATCTGTAACAAGAATATTAAGGACAGTAGTTGAATGTTCAATGTTTCCTGTGTTATCAGACTTCAACCGAAAATTGTAAGAAGCATTTCTGACTTATCTTCCTTTGCTCCTTTTTTAGCGCGACTTTTAAGAGGCAGACCGTGCTTATAGTGCCGCTATATCCGCCTATGGGCATCGTGTCTGTGCACCTATTAGTCTGATTTGAAAAATCCTGTTTTCACTAGGAAGCATCAACTATATAAGAGCGATGATCAATGTATTTTGAACTTCGCCTTATACACAACTTTGGCACTAGATGGCGTAAATTCGAACTTTACAGAAATAAAAATATACATATTTGTTGTCTTATCGAGATACGTACAGTATATCCATAATTAAAAGTATGTCCATGAATGAAATATACATATTGCTGTCTTATCAAGATACGTACAGTATGTCCGAACTATCCATGTCGCGTGGATTTTGCGTTACTTATCATTTTGTGTTTGCCACGTGATCTTTGGAAACCAGAGCCATTTTCTCTTTTATTGATCCTAGATGGTGTAGATATATACACAGTCGAGTCACATTGTTGTGACCACTTCCTACCTTTGAAGTCAACATCGCGAAGCCAATGAAAGAAGGCACGTGTCGTGAGCTGGCTTGGAGGGTTCATAAGGTGTACTGTAGGCAATCTGAAAACATATCTCTCGTTGCTGTCATGGATAAAAGGAGAGATTTATCAAATTTGCAAAAACGGATGATTATCGGCTTCCGGGCCAAGGGTGGCAGTATTTCTGAAACTGCGCAGTTTGTGAACTGTTCGTGTGCTGCTGTGGTTAAAGTGTATCATGACTGGAGAAATGGCACCATTGCGAATAAGCGACATGGAACTGCGGAGCACCTCGTGCCATTGATGTGAGAGATGAAGATCGGCTGTGAAGGTGCGTGAGGGCCGATCGACACGCTACACTGGAGCAACTCACTGGCCGAATGAACCAGGGGACTACCGGAAATGTGTCTAAAACGACAGTTCAGCGAACCCTTCTGCGTACGGTGCTTCGATGCAGACGGATGGTCACTGCATCTATGCTAACGAAAGTGCATCGGCAGAAAAGGCTTACATTTGCACGGCAGTATCGGAATTGGACCTCCGCTGATTGGCAAAGGATTGCCTTCTCCGACGAGTCACGTTTTCTGATTCATCGAACGGATGGACGTTGGCGAATAAAGTGAGAAACATCGGGGAACAAATCCTCTTCAACCACTGCTGAACACAAACTGTTGGGGGCAGCGTTATAGTATGGGGAATGTTTTCGTGGCATTCTCTGGGTCCACTCATACCTGTGAAAGGCACTATGGACCGAATTCGTTATGAATCCATCCTTGCAGGCCATGTACACCCATATATGCTGACTGTCTTCCCTGGGGCGGATGGGATCTTCCAGAACGACAATGCGACGTGTCACACAGCTAGAAATGCCCGAGAGTGGTTGGAAGAGCACGATGAAGACTTCAAAGTACTTCCCTAGCCCCCTAATTTCCCAGACTTAAACCCAGTTGAGCATCTATGGGACCACCTCGATCGTGTTGTTCGCTCTATGGATCCTCCACCACTTACCTTCCAGTAGCTGTCAGTTGCAATTCAGTCAGCATGGCTCCACATACCTGTAAACAGCTTCCAGCACCTTATTGAGTCGCTCCCAGTCGTCTGTCCGCGCTGCACACGACGGTTACTCTGGATATTAGCTTGTGGTAACAATAATGTGACTCGACCGTGTATTTACGTTCGTCACCGTACCTCTGTTTTTAGGAGTCAAACTAGAAAAATCATTTTTGCATCTCATTAAAAGAAACATGCTCAAAATTTGCGCTATATTTCCTACTCTATAGCGTAAGTGCAGAATTGTGTTTGACAAAATTTGAAACGAATTGAAATTATTTTGGAACGAAAGAAAGGGGCATCAGGACGATTTAATTTTTTTTCCGTAGCGTATGTTCTTAAGTGGCTACTGGCAACATAAAGTACATTGGAAAAATAAAATGCAGCATAATTATGCCTGCAGACATGAAATTTCCGTTTTTAAGGTACGATGTGATTGTGGGACATTTTAAGTTTGAATATTTTCTACCAAAACACACATTCATCGGTTGCGCACCTTCAGTGGTAAGAACTACACTGTAAAACAAATTCTGAAATTCACGAGCCACTTTCCGTGATTTCTTTCGTGAATTAACGAAGCGTGTTTCTGATGCAACTTTTTCCGTGAAATGACGGAAAAAAACCTCCTGAATTTCACGGATTTTTCGTACGCCAAAAAATTCTGAATTTTCAGAAACCTTGAGATTGATTAGAAACGTCGTCTCCAACACGATAATATAAAACTTGAAATAATGGTATTTACAAACCTTTAATGAGTTAAAAATCACACATACACAAGATCTTTCGGACCCTGTCAAACAGGTCCGTCATGAGGTGAAACTAATACAATGAGTAGTGCGAATGTCTTAAGTAGGAGTTCAAAATGCCGTATAGCTCATGCGCACGGGGCCGCGGATGGCCTAGTGGGCAACGTTCATGACTGCCACGGAAAGGACCTCAGGTTCGATCCCAGGCAGGTACGAACGCTCGATCCACTAAATATCCGCCGTGCGTCGGATGGGCACGTTAAGCCGTCGGACCCCGGGTACTGGCCCCCGGTAATAAATAAGGGCGTCTTCCTCCCCCTTTCTACTTCGTTTCCGTGTCACTTTCTTATCGGGCACTCTAGCCCAAATCTTATAGCTTCCTATTTCTAAGGGTTGTTTAAGACCTGGGGTCAGGCACTCCCTTCCTAAAATCCTCTACATATGATCAGATCAGATCAGCTCATGCGCAGAAGGGCGAGAACTGAAAAGGTTCCCCGAACATAAAACTAATTTGAAGGGGGCCATCAGGAGGTTCTTGTATTAAACGGGGGATGCTTGTACACCATACTTCAGGAACACTAGATGGAAAATAGTCGTTGCAACACAAATTTCCATACCGTAAAATGAATAAGCTTTCAGTAAGACGAAAATGGGATTGATGGGATGACGTATCGAAAATAGTAGCGCTTGACCAGTCGGGGCAGTGAGTTCCTCCATGAACAAGGCGTGCAAAAGCTGTATACCTGGAGCCGACATGAATATTATCTCGGTGTTCCCTTAATCTGGTTTGCAGGGTACCTTTTTGTAGAACCGATATAATAAAGGTCGGAATCTTTTTGGTTTACGGCCTTGAGGGTAACATTGTAAATACCAAATTTGTTGGCGACGGGTACTGGGTCCCTATCATTACGTATCGAAGACCGAATATTATTGGTCTTAATACTAAAGGCTAGTTTATGTTTTTTACGAACTTTTTCAGAATATTACACAATGCCGGGTGGTAAGAAATAGAACCGATAAATTTAAAGTTTCTTACTTCCCTTTGCAAAGTAGAGTAATGTGGAACATTTAATTTCCTGTATAATGCATAAACAGTATTGTTATGATAACCATGTGCGTTGGCGATCTTCATAATCTTTCCCAGTTCAACTTGGCGTCGAGTATGGTTAGAGGAGTGCGAAATAGCTCGTAGTAACATAAACCTTAATGTCGAAAGTTTTAAATTCACAGGATGAGAAGAGGTGTTAGGTATTATTGAAGCGATAGCTGTCGGTTTACGATATACAGAGGTTTGGACGGTATGAGTTCCAGGATTACGTTCAATTAGGAAGTCCAAAAACGGAAGTTGGCAATTAGATTCCAATTCCAATGTGAAACTCATGTAGGGGAATTGGGTCCATATTTGTTCTTTAAAAGCTATTTAGTCGGAATGTGAACGAGACCAAAACACCAAAATATCGCCCACATATCTTACATATAGCAGGGGAGCTGGATGGGTAGAGCCAAGAACCCGTTCGTCAACTCACTACCCCGACTGGTCAAACGCTATTATTTTGGATACGCCATCCCATCAATCCCATTTACTTCTTACTGAAAGCTTATTCATTTTACGGTATGAAAATCTGTGTTGCAACGACTATGTACCATCTAGTGTTCCTCAAGTATGGTGTACAAGCCTTCCGCGTTTAATACAAGAACCTCCTGATGGCCCCCCTCCAAATTAGTTGTATGTTCGGGGACCTTCTGCGCATGAGCTATACGTCATTTTGAACTCCTACTTAAGACATTCGCACTACTCATTGTATAGTGGTTTCTCCTAATGGTGGGTCTGTTTGACAGGGTCCGAAAGATCTTGTTTGTGTATGTGTGTTTTTTAACTCATTAAAGGTTTTTAACTTGTAAATACCATCATTTCAAGTTTTATATTATCGTGTTGGAGACGGCTTTTTTAATGAATCTCATTTTCAGCACGAATTTTTCATTTGTTCATTTAAGAAACCTTTCCAAAATTCCTTTCCTTTGACGGTAAATTACCGTTTTCACGAGGCTTTAACGAAAAATTCTGAATTTTCAGAAACCTTTCTGCTATTCCTTTCTTATATTAATGGAAAAACACCGTTCTTACTTTTTCCGTACCCATACGACGAAAACCAGGAGAGATTCACTGGACTACTTGAGGGTTTGATTAACTGTTAAATTTCAGTAATATAACGAAGTACATTTCTCCGTCATTTTTGTCCACGCCCGGCATGGAACCCGGTACCCAACATTCCGGAATAAGTTGCTCTCCCAACTGAGCTACGCGGACGTATGCTCTCGCTGCTATCTTCCTTTATCACATGTGCGTCCTGAGTCGCAGGCACGTCACATCTCCCCCCCGGAAGAGGGCCGGGGACATGGTCCACGGATCAGCCGGGACCATGTATTGCTGTAGGCAGTCATCCGCTGAAGAACGTACATTGGAGAAATCCCAGTCAATTTGGTGTGTGGAACGTAACATCACACACATTTGTTTTTCGAGGTGCTGAAGAAGGGATTCTCTTATTTTTCCTGTCTCGCGGTGTGGAAAGAACATCACACCATTGCGAAAACATTAACGGCCAGGTCATTCTTCAAGTTCGGGCGCCGATATAACGAAGTACATTTCTGCGTCATTTTTGTCCACGCCGGGCATCGAATCCGGGTCCCCTCATTCCGGAATAAGTCGCTCTCCCAACTCAGCTACGCGGACGTATGCTCTCGCTGCTGTCTGCCTTTATCTCATGTGCGTCCTGCGGTGCAGGCACGTTACAGTAGTCTGTCGAGGTATTTGAGTATGAACTTCTGTAGCGATATCGGATATTGTGGATAGTATATCGCATGAATTTTGGTTACTGTGGCACAGGATATTTCTTCTCTTCTCCATTTTGTGCCCCAGCTATTATATATTGTGTTACTGTAAGAGAAAATCCTCCAAATACGTGACGTCAGTGAATAAACAAAGACATCGCTCTTTCCACGTTTTAGCAACACACAGCAACCGAAAAACTGTTGTTCGGTCACCGCTGGGGAATTGAATCCCAGCTCTCTCGATATCTAGCCGAGCGCGTTAGCCTTACACCACGGTGGCCAACAATCCACGGCGCTATGTGTGTTTTTCTGTCAGCTTCTGACATCATAAATCCTTGAAACCGGTTACTTAATTTATTATGCAGGTGATTGTACGATGCCTATGTATCAATCTGTGGAGTCCATAAGACAAAAAACTATATAGCTGTCAAGAGTAAATTTTACATTTAGGAGTTTTGTGAAATAAAACAGTACATTGCACATTCACTTAAAGACAATTGAACGTTATTTTCGGTTAAAAAACAGATCCCAAACTCCAAATCATTCCGTTGCTTCGAAAAATCACGATAAAAAATACGTAATTTGTAATAAGACCTCCTACAGAACATATAAAATTATTACAAACGTATTAAAAAAATGCTCCAATAGAAAACAAAATGACTAAACCACTCGCATTAATGAAAAAAATCATCATCGCCCAGTTAGTTTTACCTTGAACGTGAGCCTGATTCGTGTAACTTTCTGGCTCAGTGGTTAAGACGCGCGGCTTCAACCTAAACGACTGGGGCTCGATAATTGGCGCAAAACGATTCTCTCGCGTAAGGGCTGAAATTTTCAGCTTGTTGGATTTTGTGAAATTTCTGTCTAACTAAGGAAAAATTTGAAACGGGACTTTTATGAAATAAACGAAATTACTGACTGCCGAAAATCTGTGAAAATACGGAAGTTAGAAAAAAACAACAACAACGGGCACTTTTAAAAACGGAAATTCCGTTAAAAGACGGACATTTACCGGCAACTTCACGTTGTTTTCAGAAGTTTTCCGTGAATTCACATTACTTATTTTTTACAGTTGTTTACGGAAAAACTCTAAAATTACGTCTTTGTATAAGAACTCAGTTCTGCATAAAAATTAAATAGAAACATCGAAGCTGGGGAAGAAGCTAAAAATTTATCAGAGTGGTTTCATGGGATAAAATTTCAATTCTTTTTCTTGTGAGGGCAGTTTTAGAATTTTACTTATCCTTCTATTATATTAAATCCAGGTTACTTGGTTCACTATTCAAACGAAAACAGCAGTTTATGTAAAAAGCATTTTACTGACCTGTAAATACATTACCTTACTCAGCATAATCAGTCTTCAAGCGTCCATGTCGTTTCAAGCCTCGTAATAATTTGTTGGAAAAATCAGATTTCAGTTATAATCAGATTCATTTAAAAAAATGTGCTCTTCTCAGCACATATTTAAAGTAAGTATATTTGTGGCAAAGGAAGGAGATCCTGGATATTTATTCTGAAATTCACTCACTTGACGACGCAAAACTGAAATCTTACCGTGAATTTTCAGTATTTTGTTTTGAATTTTCTCCAGTACCAAAGCTTCTATTTAGTCAAACCCGTTCATAACTTGTATTTTTATTTGGTGCTAGACTTGACAATTTATATTGACTAAGACTATACTCACATATGTAACTTAGCACATATTTTCTACTCAATGCTGTGCTAAGATTTATTACATGGCGCAGTTTTCAGTGACCGGTAGAATGGGACATACCTCTAAGCCACTATTGATGATGCTTGATATTGTGTTCCTGTTGCGCAAGGATTGTTCTACAGTGTACCCTCCACATTATTACGCTTCTGCACTGCAGCGTCGTACACAACCGGACCCATTCCTTATTTCAAGCTTACGATAACTCGCCAAGAATCCGCGGTTGATATATACGTTTCAAGAGTCCAGATATACAAATATCCGCGAGAAAAGCATTAAGATACTTTACAAGGATGTCCTAGAACGGCAAAGAGCGGATTCTTGTTTCCTCTGCCATCTGCAAAAGATATTTACCCGTAGACACTGAGGTACGACTCGAAGTTTTGTATTAGAGCAATCACAGCCCGTTGACTATCGCACCATACAAGGCAAACATTTCGCCCTAGTATGATGGCTCCAGGATGTCTGTCTAATAGCAAGGGCAGCCCACTTCAGCAATTTTTTTTACTACACGGAATAGCAACTTACCGTTATACCTATACCCAGCAATGACCATGAAATCTTTGCTTTGGGGAACTTTTGACACATTCTACGTACCGCTACAGGTAGACTGATTGGTCAATTTGTTGGTAATACATTGACCTGTATTTGTTGCAGTTGTCTTGGCAAACGTACCCCTCTGTCGATGAGGTCACATTTCCACTTGTCATCCGCCAGGCAACTCCCATATAGTTTGTGGCAACTTGTACACTGTTCCATTATGTGGTGAGGTAGCGGCTAATGTACACGTGAACTATGCGTGATCTGTAAGAGAAGATTGTCTGGTATTATATTGGAGACCGTCGACTGGGATATCTTCGGGATCTCGAATACGGTTCTCTGGTTTGCCAGTTCTATACACCAACCACTGTGCGGACCATCAACAATCACTTCAGAGCACAACAGCATTTGGTGTGTGGCTGGTTACTTTTGGATATCTTAGGTACCAGCAATCTCTTCCAGAGATCTGTCTCCTGAGCATTGCTTGACCACATACACTGAAGTGCCAGAAAAACTGGTACACTAGTCTAATATTTGGTACGTCCCCCCACAGGCGCGCAGGACTGCATAAATACCACTGGGCATGGAAATATGCTGTAGGCTAGCTTCTGGAAATATGCTGTAGGCAATGCACACCCTACTTCCTGCAGAGCGTTCCACAATTCGGGTGTATTCCGAGGTCTCGGATTCCTGTGTTCGATAGCGCGTTGCATGGCATGCCAAATGTGTTCTATCACGTTCAGATCTGGGGACTTGGGTGAAAATGTCAATACCCCAAACTCAGATGAATGCTCCTATAACCATAATGTGTCGTCCCGACAGGTGCACTGTCCTGTTGGTACAGGCCCAACTCATCAGCATGAATGCAGGACATGAACGGGTGTACCTCATCAGAAAGGATGCGCACATAGCGTTGGCCGATCTCAGACGTTTGTAGACGTACCAGGGGTCTCAGTGAAGTCCAGCTAAACACACCTCATACCATTACGGACCCCCCACCAGCCGGCACAGTTCCCTGTTGACAGGCGGGATCCATGGCTTCATGGGGTTTGCGCCACTCAGGAATCCTTCCATCTGCCCGATACAGTTGCAAACGTGACTCGATAGACAAGGCTACATGTTTCCAGTCATCAAGTGTCCAGTCGCGGTTTTGCCGTGTCCAAGCGAGCGCATAGGTCTGTGTCGTGCACCCATCGAGTGAACTCGAGTTGGGCGTCGGCTCCCAAAGCCCATATCGTGCAAAGTACGTTGCACAGTCAGGACGCTGATGCTTGTTAAGGCTCCAGCATTGAATTGCGATGATACCTGCGAGAGTGTTGCACTCCTATCGCGGAAACGATTCTTGACAGCCGACGATGGTCACGTTCACCCAATGTCTTTTTACGGCCACACTGGCATCGTAGGTTGGAGCGTATTTCTTGTAGTCACGGTACACCCTTGCAATGGTCGTCCGTGAAAATCCGAACTTCGTTTCTACCTCCGAAATACGTCCGTGAAAAGCAAGCCCATCTCACGAGCGCCAACTATGACTAAGCGTTGAAAATCGCTTAAATCGTTATTACTTGTCATTCTCATGTCGAAAACAGCTCTGACAGCTGGCAAGGATGTCTATCGCTTTATATACGCACTGGCGGACGCAACCGAGTACGCGCATAGGTGACGTTGCTATGTATTTTGCATAAGCTCGTCTTTACCAGTTTTTCTGGCACTTCAGTGTATATATCCTTTTGAGAAATGCTAAATCACTCATGTCGTTATACATCATCATCATTTGTGACTCAGAAAACTGGGGTTTGGAAAGAACAACAATGTACCGTTCCAAAATCCTGTAGTCACAAAATCATATCGTGCAGTTTGTGCTGGCAAAAGATACACGGATGAACATCAGTCACATACACAGTCGCCACAACTGATTTATTGGAGATTGCACGCCACCGAAATAACACACCGCCCACTGAATTAGAAAACTGTATGTAGATGTACACGAACGTTACTTACGCAGCATATATGCAAAACACGTGCTCACGTGCGTCCTCTCTAGTCAACTATTTAAGACTGCTGCTCGTCGGTAGTGTTGATCACAATGGGGAAAAACAAAGGATCTTTCGGAGTTCAATAAAGTGCTTACTGTGACAGCCCGTTTGGCTATAGCGACGATTTTGAAAACTGACTGGTTTCTCAAAGGGTGAGATATCCCGGGTCTTTTATCAGTGGAAACATAACCCACGTTGCTTATCAAAGAGGCGTAACTGCGGCGCGACGGCAGTCTATCAGGAACGATATCGCCGTCATTTGAGAAGGCTTGTATGGAGTAACAGGACTTGTTGCTTTCAGCAATTGACCGAAGCATTCAATGAAGGCTGTTTCCGACCGTTATCTCAGCGAACTATGTGCAGGGAATTGAAAAGGACCGGTATTGGCAGTCGCGTGCCTATACGGAAACCACTGATCTATGCGACGAACCAGAAAGTTAACCTACAGGGATGTCACACCATGACTGAACACTGGAAGACTTGAAAAAAGTCGTGTGGTCCAACGAGTCACGGTACAACTTGCTCTGTACCGACGGTAGGCAGAGAGTTTTGTGGGAGCCCCGTAAAGCAATGGACCCAGCGTGCCTTGGAAGCACAACTCAAGGGTGGTGCCATGGTGTGCGACACGTTCTGTTTATAACAGGTCCCATGATATTGCTGGAAGGTTGGGTGTTCTCCAAGGATCACATGAACATTATTGCTGATCAAGTCCATCCTTCAAAGTTGACTTTTTATCTAGCAGGTGACTGCTGTTTCATGGACAACAATGTTACTGTCCATTGTGCAAGATGTGTTCAGCAATGGTTCAGCGAGCGTGACAGCGACATCCATCATCTTTCCAGGCCACCACAAAACCCGGATCTAAACCCCATTGAGAATGTATGGAACAAGCTAAAAACAGATCCGGGATCAAAGTCCTCTTCCGTTAAATCTGAGCTGGTTAACGGACTGTCTAATGAACGTCTGATATGCTGTAGACGTAGATGCACTCCAACACCTTGTGGGATCCTCCAAATCTGAGCCGGTTAACGAACTACGTATGCTGTAGACGTAGATTCATTCCAACACCTTGTGGGAATCCTCCAGATCTGAGCCGGTTAACTGACTACATATACTGTAGACGTAGATGCACTCCAACACCTTGTGGGATCCTCCAAATCTGAGCCGGTTAACGGACTACATATGCTTTAGACGTAGATTCACTCCAACACCTTGATGTGGGATCCTCCAGATTTGAACCGGTTAACGGACTACATATGCTGTAGACGTAGATTCACTCCAACACCTTGTGGGATCCTCCAGATCTGAGCCGGTTAACGGACTACATATGCTGTAGACGTGGATTCACTCCAACACCTTGTGGGATCCTCCAGATCTGAGCCGGTTAACGGACTACATATGCTGTAGACGTAGATGCACTCCAACACCTTGTGAGATTCCGTTAAATCTGAGCCACTTAACGGACTGTCTAATGAACGCCTGATATGCTGTAGACGTAGATGCACTCTAACACCTTGTGGGATCTATGCCAAACAGCATATTCGGGCTAAAGGAGGTCCAACCTGGTGTTGAATAAAAGTTTCTAATTCAGTGGCAGGTATGTGTACTTCTCCATATGCATGCAGCTCATATATAACGTAATCAACCCCAGCATCTGTTTTTGTGATCACGTGTTTTTGAAGATCGCAAGCATTTAAGAAATACGTAAACATTACTCTTTATGGGAAAAGACTGCAAACGCTCACCACCAGATTATTTTTAGGTATGGCGTTCCAGAAGTGGTGGTTCATTCTTGATTTGAATTTTGAACAATACAGGAGTAAACAGATACTGTACCTCTCCATGGCTTCATGTAGAGAACATGAAGCTGTTGAAAGATCCGTAAGAGTGATGTTCTCTAAACTATCTGCAATTTTATATTGCGTTCTGTGTCCTCCTGGATAACCTTGCTAAACAAAGCAGATGGTGATGGCACTGATGCGTTCAAGCAATAGCACGTGCGGTAGTACCTAAAAGATGTGCAGAAAACTACTAGTCGGATTATTTATAGATTATTGCAGACTAGATAAAACATCTGAGAACTGGCAAGAGTCAAGATATTAATCTTATTCTCCTGTGCACGAGATCAAAAACTTTTAAGGGTCTCTCTTTAGCCATGCAAATTGCTCCAGGAACAGACGAACATATGTTTTCACAACCTGAAACGTTATTTGGAAACGAAAATTTAGATCTATATAAAAAACCATATAAATATGTTTTGTACTAATGCTCGTGAGGTGTACTTCTCAATACTGTTCTCATTACCGCAAAACTCTGTGCACATTCTTTACATGTGAGTACTTTAGTTTCACTTCGATGCTCGTCCTAAAAATGTAGTTATTTGAATCCTGCAGTAAAAATACTAAAAACAAAAGAACCATTTTTAGTTCAAGAGACTATCAGTCTTAATTGTTAAAATCTTTTCACTAAAAATATTTATTGCTATTTAGTATACAAATTTTCAAATGTTCGTTGATTTTTGCTATATTTAAACCATTAAAATCTGAAGAAAACGTCAAGAAATGATAAAAATACTATGTTAAAAACATCGAACTTTAACAATACCACAATCATCTTACCTCCGTATGATCTTCCGAATCAGCAATGCATTTCGATACATAGGTTGGTATCATTATCAAACTGTTATGTTGCGGTTCCCAAAGCGACCTAAGTATATATATATATATGGGATCTACCAATCATTGGTTGTCATACCACTGTCAACGTCATTGTCTGACTCTCATGTCATGTTTCTGCTATGCAGCAAATTGTTGCCAAACTGCCGTAAGCTGACTTAAACTTCTGTATCCTGCGTTGTATATTCCAGTATTTGTTCATCATATGCTTTATCCTTTTGAGAGTATCTATATTTTCTTTCTTGCTTGCATTCAATGTATATTAGGACAAAGTCCTCTATAATACTGTTACACACGTAGTATATGAGTTTCGAATAGACAAGTTGACTTCAATGATAATGGAATATTTATAGTTGAAATTAAGAATATTTATTTATGTACAGTATTTAAATGTTGGAACCTCACATAGGTTATATATAGTGAGATATAAAAACGGCAATGAAGCAAATGGAGTAAGACGTATTGCGCTCACCTTACTCCGGTTTCAATCCTTCTGGCTTGCAATCTATTATGCTTCTTGTCTGGTGTTGTATCACACGTCATTAAAGATATTCCACGTTCAAACTTCAACACAAATACGAACATCAGCACAATTCTTACAAGAAGGGGGTGATGAGTTAAAACAATTTTGAGATCCCTGTCAAGACTAGGTTACGTTGACGCAGCTAGAATTTTAGCAGTTGAAACATATGCCAAGCTATGAAGTATCCAAATTAAAAGATTTAAAAACTTTAAATTTTTTTTAAAAAAGTCAACTAGTCCTTCCTCGATCGTCCGAACATGTTTCTGGCAATACTGTGCCCATCTTCAGCGGTCAGTTGTATGAGACATCCGAATGCTTTTATTGTGCTGATTACCTCCTTGTCACCAGTCGACTCATCGCTCATTGGTCCTGTATCCGTGCGTAGGTTTTGCCAGAAACATGTTCGGACGATCGAGGAAGGACTAGTTGACTTTAAAAAAAAAAAAAAAATTTAAAGTTTTTAAATCTTTTAATTTGGATACTTCATAGCTTGGCATATGTTTCAACTGCTAAAAATCTGGCTGCGTCAACGTAACCTAGTCTTGACAGTGATCTCAAAATTATTTTAACTCATCACCCCCTTCTTGTAAGAATTGTGCTGATGTTCGTATTTGTGTTGAAGTTTGAACGTGGAATATCTTTAATGACGTGATACAACACCAGACAAGAAGCATAATAGATTGCAAGCCAGAAGGATTGAAACCGGAGTAAGGTGAGCGCAATACGTCTTACTCCATTTGCTTCATTTCCGTTTTTATGTCTCACTATATATAACCTATGTGAGGTTCCAACATTTAAATACTGTACATAAATAAATATTCTTAATTTCAACTATAAATATTCCATTATCATTGAAGTCAACTTGTCTATTCGAAACTCATATACTACGTGTGTAACAGTATTATAGAGGACTTTGTCCTAATATATATTGCCTATCTCCACGTAATTTGATGTTCAGGTGTATATATGTATAGATTGAACTTCTACTAAAAATTGCTTGCATTCTTTTTCTTCATTTAAAATTAGTCTCCAAGGATATGGAATATCTATAGAGTTAAATTTTTTGCAGTTTTTATCTTTGTTTTTTTCCATAACTAAAGCTTCTGCAAATATTAGTTTTTGTTCCGAATCCTGATCTGTAATAATTTTAACATTACTGAAGTCTGGAGTGTATTTGTTATCAATAAAATATTCAACGAATGGAGTCTTTTTTTCACGTTTTCTCCAATTATCTTCATGTTGTTTAATTCGATACAATAGGTAATTCTTTGTACTATCTATATAATATTTTTCAGCGGTTTTTTTTTTCCCTTTATGATGTAAGATTGGCACTTGATGCACTCCATCCTATTCGAACAGGTTTAAATACAGCGGAAATCAACGAACATTTAAAAATTTGTATATATATAGCAATAAATATTTTTTAGTGAAAAGTTCTTAACAATAGGACTAATAGTCTCTTGAACTAAAAATGGTTACAGGAACCTTTGTTTCTAGTATTTTCACTGCAGGATTCAGATAACTACATTTTTTAGTACAATCACCGAAGTGAAACTAAACTACTCACTTGTAAAGAACGTACACAGAGTTTTGAGGTAATGAGAACTGCATTGAGAAATACACCTCATGAGATGAAAGTTCAGATCTTTATTACTTTGAAACGAATACTCTAATATAACTTTCTTTCAGTTTCTGTCTCTATGTAAATTTGGTTTGCTCTCCTTTACCAATTTCCAAACTTAACGTTTACATTTTCTCACTCGCCCGAATCTCTCTTTGGCAAGAAGTATTGAATTCAGTGGTTGAGTGACATAGGTAAAAGATGAGACAAGAAGGTTGTTTTCAATGTGTGCTCGCTGGCTGACTGGCTTACGAGCTCTTAGAGCTGTCTTTTTGGAAGCTGTCTTTCGTTGAGCTGTCTTCCGTTAATCTGATTTGTGGTCGGTTGACTTGTGTTCAAATGTATTTCGTTTAAGGAAAAGTTTCGTTAAGTTAATTTTGTATTTGCTAATAAATTGAAATTCAATTCAAGTTCTTGTTAATACTGTTATGAGATAGTTGATGCTCAACGTCTGAGCTGATTGTATAGTGATTATCGAATGGTGCTTCATTATTGTGGAAGTGATATTTGTTATCAACATCATGTGAATTTTTGACTACTGGTTAGCTGACTCGAATAAGGAATTAAAAAGCTGTAATCAGAACTATTGACGTTTTCTTGAAGTACAATTTGAATGCTTAATTAAGGATATTAAAGTTAAGCTATCACGGGTTCATACTCATTCAAACCAACGACGATATTTAAAAACAAGCTTCACGTAAGGTGGGGTTTTAGGTAAACTGACTTTGCACATATAGTTACATTTTTAAAACCTAAGAATACTACAACTTACAGATTAACAAAATAATCAAACCTAATATTAGGGTGATTCAAAAGTCATTGCCGTTTTGAAGAGTCGTCACGTGTCAGGCAATCATTCAGTGCGCATGCGTTATGCAGATAAGGACAACGCACGACCTAAAAACGGTATCGTCTAGTTGGTACAAATGGGAGCACAAGCTGCCGTAACATTATCGCAAAAAATAATAATAACATTGATATTCTGTGAAGTAAATCCAACAAATATAAGTACAACACTGCAAATAACATTACAACAAAAACACTAATAATATTGATATTGTTAGTAAATTAAACAAAAAGGTGTAACTCTCAATTTTAAAAATTCCAATAAGTACAGTATACAAGATTTATCATCCAAAAATAATATAAGAGCAAGAATAAAGCATGGCCCTTAAAAGACTCTCTCAAAAACAAAATCAAACATAAATTCAAATTCTCAAACTAAACCCCTTAAAATTATTAAACTCCTGATTAATAAATTTATTAAAAGTGCAATACGCAAATAATTATTAAATAACTGCTACCTGTTAATTGAAAAGGATTAAGTAGAGGTCACTCCAGACCCAACTTAGTATTAAATGCCGCGCCCGACTTATCAAACAAAACAAATATCCAAGAAATAGTATTTAAACAAACTTAAGTAGCTCACAGTATAAGATACAGCTTTTCTCCGGCTTAGCATTCCAGCATTGGCGATGCATATACTCTAATTTTTCATTGCTTTTGTTTATTACTTTCCTACCTGAACATCTGTTCAAATTTTCTCTTTTCAAGGCGGTTGAACCTCCGACGTCACGTCGTCTTCCCGTATTCCACGACACAGTTGGGTTTGCATGCTGGCGACTAAATCTTTTGAGGGAACAGTAATCGGAAGGAGTTTTTCAAAATTATTAAAGTGTGTGCTTCAAAATTTTTAAATTTCGGTTCATAAAAGAGACGTGATTTACTGGAAAAAATTTTTGCTGCAAAACCTATGAACGAGAAATACACGATCCGAGTGCTGTTACGGTTTTTCTTTAAAAAATAAAAGTTGACCGCTACAGAGAGGGAAATTTGTGCTGTGGAAGGAGAAGGAGCAGTTTCTGAGAGAACGGCTTGAATTTGGTCTCAGCGATTTAAAAATGGGGGCTGTAGCGATAAAGACAAAGCACGTGCTGGAAGACTTTCGACGGTGTATTCTAAAGCTGTACGCGCCGCCCCGGTGGCGCAGTGGTCTAAGGCGCTGGCCTCTGATCATTCGTCCGTAAGGGGTCCGGGTTCGAATCCCGGTCAGGCATGGATGTTGTGTTTGTCTTACGGCACTGGCTCTCTCCCTTCCCTGGAACCAGTGACCCTAATTTAGGGACGGGCGACTGCTTATAGCCCATTGAGTTGCTCACGGTGGTCGTTAAACCTCCAATCAAAAAAAAAAAAAAAAAAGCTGTACGCCAAGCCGCAGAGTCAAATCTGTGCACAAACACTGTATAACTGTCAAATGAGCTGGTGTTACCTCAGCCCGCAATTGTTCACGAACTGCACAAGCTCTGCAAGACGCACAGAAGCGGTCGACAAGTACCCCTGATGCTCAAGCTCAGCGATGTGTCACCAATTGTTTTAAAGCCCCAGGACGCCGTATTCTTTAGTGAAATGTGACATGCGATGAAAATTGGATATTTTCCCGGAATTTTTTTTGTTTTGTTTGATTCGAGGTTTAACGACCACCGTGAGAAACTCAATGGCCTAAAAGCAGTCGCCCGTCTCTAATTTGGGGTCACTGGTTCTAGGGAAGGGAGAGAACCAGTGTCGTAAGACAAACACGACATCCGTGTCTCACCGGGATTCGAACCCGGACCAATCTCGGACGAATGATCAGAAGCCATCGCTTAGACCGCTGCGCCACTTCGGCGGCATTTTTCCGGAATCGTAACATGAGGAAACAGTGGTTAGATCCACAAAAGCCACCAGAACAAAAGGAGGACGATTTGAGCACAAAGTTATGCTATACTTACACTGTTAAAAAAATCTACTTAAAAATGAGAACCTGAACCTACTCGGTTTTTTTTAAGTACAATCGTATGGTAAACGAGTACATGACATGCTCAAATATAAGTAACCATACGTACTTACAAATAACTGCATCAATAAATATAAATATAATCTCGTATTACTTCATTTTACATAGTATATAGATTTCAAGAGAAATTGTTTAATGTGCAAGCTGACACACATAAATAATTAGTACTACAAAGTCACTGATCACAAGTAATTTAATTATGCATAAAGTTTCTTTGTGTACGTTTTTACATTAAGTGTCAATCTCATAAATATTAATATATTGTCGCTTCATCACTATATTTGTCATAAAATTGTGCGGCCCATTTGCCCAGCATGTGACAACGAGTATATAGCTATTATCCCAGATGTGCCATCGAATAATATACTTCCAGTTGATTCTATGAAAAAATGAGTATGTATGGAGTACACGTATTTCAAATTTGAAATCGAGCCGTGATGGCTTAGTGGTTAGAGATTCAAACTGCTGATGGAGGGACCAAAACCTAGCTGATAGGCGTGGTGGTGTGAATTTCCAACAATCGCTGAATATCCGCCGTGCATCGGACGAGCACGTTAAGTGACGGCCCCCGGGTAGGAATCCCCGGTTAGGTGTTCATTCCTAAGCCCTCCTAACTTCTCTCTGCCTTCTATGTGCAAAATCGTACGCTTGCACGGTGGCGCCATCTAGTGTTCTCTCTCTTACTTACAAGCTATCCTGTCAGAATCGCTAGATTCCCTCTACCCGAAAGGGCACAGAAACTGAATGAAGTTAGAGCACATATATTTGAAATATATGGATTTTTTTTTAGTACATATATTTGAAATACCAGATATACTCACAACTGACTCCCCGTATGTACTCAAAAATGAGTACGCGTCTTTCCGAAAAATGAGGCACAAGTACTCGGAGCTATTATAAGCACAGAATGTACTCACAAACGAGTACATTTTGCTCATTTCTAAGTACCAATTTTTAACAGTGTATGGTGGAACTTTGAGGGCCTCATTCATTGGGAATTGGTTCCAGATGGCTAAGGCATTAATGCTCAGCTGCAATGTGGCCAGTTGGAGTGGATGTATTCCTCTTTAAGCTGAAAGTACCCTGCTTTGGGGTACCTTAGACGAGTTATCCTTCAATTGGATAATGCTCCTGCTTATCGTGTATAACGAAGTAAATTTCTCCGTCATTTCTGTCCACGCCAGGATTCGAACCCGGATCCCCTCATTCCGGAATAAGTCACTCTACCAATTGAGTTACGCGGACGTTTGTTCTGACTACTATCTGCCTTTACGTCGTGTGCGTCCTGCTGGCAGGTACGTCACATCTCCCCCCCCCGAAAGAGGGCCGGGGGCATGGCCCACGGGTCAGCCGTGACCATGAATCGTTGCAGACAGCCATCCACTGTAGAACGTGCACTTGAGAACTCCCAGTCAATCTGGTGTGTGGAATGCAACGTCACACACATATATTTTTCGAAGCGCTGGAGAAGGGATTCTCTGATTTTTCCTATCTCGCGGTGTGGAAATAACATCACACCACTGCGAGATTTTGAACGGTCGGGTCATCCAGAAAGTTCGGGCGCCATTATAACGAAGTAAATTTCTCCGTCATTTTTATCCGCGCCGGGGCTCGAACCCGGGTCCCCTCATTCCGGAATAAGTCGCTCTACCAACTGAGCTACGCAGACGTTCATTCTGAATCCTATCTACCTTTATGTCGTGTGCGTCCTGCTGGCAGGTACGTCACATTTTTATCCGCGCCGGGGCTCGAACCCGGGTCCCCTCATTCCGGAATAAGTCGCTCTACCAACTGAGCTACGCAGACGTTCATTCTGAATCCTATCTACCTTTATGTCGTGTGCGTCCTGCTGGCAGGTACGTCACATCTCCCCCCGAAAGAGGGTCGGGTCATCCGGATAGTTCGGGCGCCATTATAACGAAGTAAATTTCTCCGTCATTTCCGTCCACGCCAGGATTCGAACCCGGATCCCCTCATTCCGGAATAAGTCACTCTACCAATTGAGCTACGCGGACGTTTGTTCTGACTACTATCTGCCTTTATGTCGTGTGCGTCCTGCTGGCAGGTACGTCACACGTGCTCGGTCAACTAAGGGAAAAATGCAGGAACTGGAGAGTTTTGAGCTAATGTCCCAACTTGCTTATAGTCCTGACCTTGCGCATTCGGGCTATCACTTATCAAAAATGTCCATGGCACATTTTCTATGTGGGAAACACTACCAAAACAATCACGATGTTGAACTTTGGGTTCAAGACTTTTTCGCCTTGAAATCAAAGGAATTTTTTCGCAGGTGTATTCAAGACATTGGCATCACAATGCTGTAAGACCATCGAGTGCAATAGACTCTATTTCAAAGATTGAACTTTTGCGTTTATGCATTTATACACCTTTTCATCAACTCTCAGAAAGCTGCAATGACTTTTGAATCACCTTGGTATGAATATTATCGTCTCCATTAAATAAGAACAAAATGAAATTGTAGACTTATGTCTGCTGTAATTCGTACTGTATGAAACTCAATAAATAAGTCAATGAAGAGCACTGAGATTATCAGAACTGCGAAATTCTTGCTAAAGTGGAGAGTAAGTTATTGTACCGAAAGCGAGAGAACCACGAGAAAGAATTACTCTGTAAAAAATATATCTGCATTAAGAAAGTTAACCTTAAATAATTTTGTGTATTATGTTGTGCAACATCGAGTGAAATTGAAAAATCCTACCTGTATTCGATCCTCTGGTAAGTCGGTTTTTAGAGAAAGCATTTCTCTAGCGTAAACGTCTGGATAATGTGCTTCTTTGAAAGCCTTTTCCAGCTCTTCCAACTGATAACTTGTGAAGATAGTCCTGTTTGAGAAAAGAAAACCATGCCAAAAAATATGAGTATTCGGAGTCGCAGAATTTATATGCTTTAAGACATATTTCATTAACTGCATATCTTGACATGCATACACAAAGACACTTTGCCTGTTGTTAGGCACTCAACATTCGAAGAATAATTTAGGTGGATGAGAGGATAACAATAAAAATAATTCTTGCGGAAAATGAAAATAATCTTATAAGAAAACACAAACCCCAAAGCATTTGACAAAATTAGATGAAATTTATTGCTCTGAGCACTCGTTATATGTCAGTATCTGTTGGCACTCGTTATAGATCAGTGTCCGGTGGCACTCGTTATAGGTCAGTGTCTGTTGGCACTCTTTATAGATCAGTGTCTACTCGTTATAGGTCAGTCAGTGTCTCTTGGTACTCTTTATAGATCAGTGTCTGGTGGCACTCGTTATAGATCAGTGTCTGGGGCACTCGTTATAGATCAGTGTCTGTTGGTACTCGTTATAGATCAGTGTCTGGTGGCACTCGTTATAGATCAGTGTCTGGTGGCACTCGTTATAGACCAGTGTCTGTTGGCACTCTTTATAGATCAGTGTCTACTCGTTATAGGTCAGTCAGTGTTTGTTGGTACTCTTTATAGGTCAGTTTCTACTCCTTATAGGTCAGTCAGTGTCTGTTGGTACTTTTTATAGGTCAGTGTCTATTAGCACTTGTTATAGGTCAGTGTCTGTTGGTACTCTTTATAAGTCAGTGCCTGTTGACACTCGTTACAGATCAGTATCTGTTCGCTCATCTAATCCCCAGTGTACCTGAGAGGTTCTTCTGCGATATCTCTAAACTATTTCCTTACACAATCACTTTTAGCGTCAAAAATAAACCCCACAATATGCTTCTACCACTTCTGGTATTAGTAAGCCAACATTTAAATAAATAAATGCATTATGAGAGAAGCCGGGGGAACGCTATTTACCACAGTGTACTGTTTCTACGGTCAAGTTTGGAGCTGGGAGTGTACTCGTGTGAGCGTGTTTTTCGTGGTATGGTCCCGGCCCATTGGTTATCGTGGACAAACCTGTCAACCAGCATGTCTATCTCGATACTCTGGACAATTATGCTCTACCAACTCTGTGGCAGTACTATGGAACCGAGCCTTGTTGGTACCAGCAGGATAATGAACCGAACCATAAAGCAAGGACTGTTACGGCGTGGTTTGACGATAATTCCGTGTCGTGTGTGGACTGGCCAGCACAGAGCCCTGATCTTAATCCCATAGAGCACCTACTGCATAAAAAGTTTGGAACCGAGGCCTACTACTAAGCAACAGTTAGCGGCAGCATTATGTACTGAATGGAAGCGCATACCTCTCGCTGTGTTCCAAAACCTTGTCGAAAGCATGTCTCGAAGGGTCAGTGCATACATTAAGGCCAAAGGTGGACCGACACCGTACTAATGTATGTCAATAAATGCTAGGTTGTGTTTCTCTTAGTGTATATAGGGCGTTCAAAAAGTCTCTCCGCAGTGGGTATCTTAGGCTGTATGGATAACAACGTCCTTCATTTGCAAGACAACTGTTTTACACATGTTTTCAAACGCATCTGCAAGAGTCAGAAAGTCCCTCCGCAGTAATGTTAAGGGTGTTCCATCTAATTTTGATGGCGCTACAGTCAAAATTTTTGAATTAAGCAACTTGTTGTATGTTTGATTTCAGTTTTTGCTGTTTTCTTGATATCATATCAAGCCACAGAATACGTTTCATATCAACACCAATTTTCACAAGTTTATGATCATTTGAAAGTTTCCAAAATGCAGATGTTGTTTTCACACTTTTCCTTCTGATGCCCCTCAGAAGGAAGGGACACTTTTCCTTCTGAGGACACTCTTCCTTCATATTGCATGACAAATAATTTTTCAATCCGCGGGCACCAGTATTGAGCACAAAATTCCACAGTGCGCATTTTTATTTGAAAAAAAAAATCTTTGTTTTTCAAAAAATCAAACGGAAATAAAACCAGGTCGAAATTGGGTCAGAAACACCTTGACCCGACCCGTTTGACCCGCTAGAAATTGTCAACCCGTTGACCCGTGACCCGTTTCCATCACTGATTGCTACAGTTCCGTGTTTTAACGGATTTCATAATGATTCCACGTCGTGATTTTTTGAGGGCCCATTTAGATACCTTAGCTTAGGGGCCCAATTTTTCAATCCGCGGGCACCTGTATTGAGCCCAAAATTCCACAGTGCGCATTTTTATTTGAAAAAAAAAATCTTTGTTTTTCAAAAATGAAACGGAAATAAAACCAGGTCGAAATCGGGTCAGAAACACCTTGACCCGACCCGTTTGACCCTCTAGAAATTGTCAACCCGTTGACCCGTGACCCGTTTCCATCTCTGATTGCTACAGTTCCGTGTTTTAACGGATTTCATAATGATTCCACGTCGTGATTCTTTGAGGGCCCACTTAAATACCTTAGCCTAGGGGCCCACTAAGTCCGTAACCCGGCCCTGATCTTTCTTGGAATATGCTGAAAAATATTTAAATACTGAGGAGGAATTTAATGACCTAGGTATGTGCATAAAGCCTTAAAATTTCTGATGTCCATCTAATAACCCATATTGTACAGCTACAAATGATAAATGAAAGTCCTTTTCCGCTCGAGTGCTTGCAAATGCAGAGGGGTGTGTTTGTTTTGGTATTTAAATAACCATATCCATCAAGTAAATCTATTTGATTGAAGCCGAAATACGACTGTGAAGGGAAGTTTCAATGTAGATGTTTTCTCTCGATTATTTCATCAAAAAGCACTTTTTCTCGGGTGCCACCCATACGAACCGTCGTTGCATGTGTACATTTTGATCTGGTGAAAATGAACGCATTTTTCGTCGCCTGCTGTAGCCACATCGTCGACGGACAACTCCCCGTCTGAGCAAACACTTCGCGGACCCGTCTCGCAGAAGGGATTCACTATCAGTGTTTGCCGACTCTCACACAGCACAGGGGCACGCCTTCTTGAGTCCCCGAGTAGGGAGAATGGGTTTTCAACAGAAAACAGTCCCATTTCATACTTGCCACTTTAATTATCTCTCCTCCGCCAACAATGAAGAGAGGGAAATTTCGGAAACCCCTTGTCAGATTGACGGCAATTACGCGATCGATTTTTGTCAGGGGTGTCGACCCCGACATATGACGGCTTGAGTCTTGATCTATCGCTGATTGTTTCTACTTCTATTCAAAGAGGAAGACAGAGTTTTAGGTGGCCGAAGGTCAATATTAGCACTGTCCAAAACACGGACCTGTGAGACATCTTTACAGAAGTTGATTTATAACAGAACAAGTCATACAAAGAATAACGCTCCACATGTTCTAAAAAAAAAAAAAAAATCAATTAGACCAATAACAACAAGCCACACCAAGATTTATGAGCCACATTATTTCTAAAAACATGTAATTATTTAATTTTTAGAAGAAGTGAACCCTTAGGGAGATAAAATAATAGGTTTTGTAATTTGTCAAACGCAGGCTGTTTTGGTGTTCTATTGCACCTATCGTTGGATCCACTGACCTTGAATAACAAACACTTAGTGCTTCCCAAACTTTTTGGAACCGCGACCCAATCTTTGGAATGACAAAATTCGCGACCCACCGAGCTTCAATGGACATGAGGGAGCATTTTTTCAATTTAATTCTTTTTTTTACTGTTTTTCAATTTTACTAGATGAAACCCGTCGGAATAGACGGTAAGTTTTCTTTTTTTTTAAATAATAAACTCATCTGAAACAACAAATGTAAACTTTATTTGATTGGCAAATTCATTCAACCACTTCAGTAAAGACAGTAGGTTCGTGATTTTTTTTTTTTTTTTTTACTGAAGATTTAACGACCACCGTGAGCAACTCAATGGGCTATAAGCAGTCGTCCGTCCCTAATTTAGGGTCACTGGTTTCAGGGAAGGAAGAGAGTCAGTGCCGAAATACAAACACAACATCCCTGCCTCACCCGGATTCGAACCCGGTAGACGAAACCCGTCGGAATCGAAGATTAGTTTTTTTTTTTTTTTTTTTTTTTTTTAAAGAATAAACTTTGTGGAAAGTTTATTTACATCTTTACATAATACGAAACGCCTTACCTACGTGAATAAACTGGATCGAATGAAATTTAAATTGTATATATACATCACACAGTCCAATGGCACAACGCAATCAGATCTTCGAGTGTTCGCTGTTCCGATAAGAACTTTCAAACAAATCTAGCGTTTTTTTGCACAACGGTTCGCTGAGAACAGAGAATTCGGACTTTGGACTATCTTAGTCCCTCCATACTTTCTCCTTCAACAGCGCGTGAGTCAACCGCAGGCTATCGGATGTCTCCTACTGACTTTACATCGGAATTTTGCCGCCCCACAACGCCCGAACCGTTGCCCCAATCTCATTATTCTCTTCAGCTGACACATCTACACGGTAAGACCTTTATTTTGATACCTCAACCATATGTTTACGTTCAGCTGTTCTCTCACAATTGGTCTTACAGTAAATAACCTTATAGAATTAATATATAGATTATTGAATACAATGTTACAAAAAACTGACCTATTACTCATAATGAGGGGTGTGCCTAGGATGCATGGGTATTCTGATAGCCCTAGCAACTCCCGCAGTACGGGAAGGGGGGGGCATGGCTAAGAGGGCTTGTAGTCTCAATAGAAGAATTTTCCAAAAATTTGGGGAAGCTTCATGTGAGACTGGTAAAAGAAATCGCCAGGAGTCATTGACGGCAGCTTTGAATGAAATATTAAAACCAAAAGCAATTTTTGGTATTTTTTTTCAGTAAATAAACAAAATCTTCAAAAACCATTTTGCCGTCCCGGTGGCGCAGTGGTCTAAGTGATAGCTTCTGATCCTTCGCCCGACGGAGGGGTCTGGGTTCGAATCCCGGGTAAGGCATGGATGTCTGTGTTTGTCTTTCGGCACTGGCTCTCTCTGTTATTTGCAAATCTGGCATACTGTATCACATGTTCGATCTGTACTTTGATGATTCCAATAATATTTGTACCCTGTGACGCACAATACTGAACTTGTCTGAATTCGAGATGTGTGTGTTAACCACGACCAATATATGAATTCAAGTTGTATGTGTTACCTGGGACCAATAAATAATTAAAAAAATTATATATGTGTTACCTGAGAATAAAGACGCACCGGTCATGTTTTGGGTCTTTGATGTATATTGAAATTCAGTTGTAATAACTACAGCTAACCTGATTAATATTACAAACTTAAGAAAATCAATGGAAAAACTGTATGTACGTAACGAGACTGACGTCGTAGCACCAAAACAAACCCTAGCAGAAAAATGCAGCTGCCTGCGTCGGTACACCTGCGAAGTCAATCACGTGATAATGCGTCGTTACAGCGCTTCTCTTGTTCATTCTTGTAGCAGACGGCGTAGAGTTCGGACGTGTTTCTGCAACCCAGTATGGATTTAAAACTGCAGCAAAGAGCAGCTATAAAATTTTGCGCGCGTTTGAATAAAACCGCCACAAAAACGCTCGAATCGATTTAAATAGCCTATATAAGTAAGATGATTCGTCAGTCCCGTGCAAGTGTTTTTGAGTGGCACAAGAAATTTGTGAGTGGTGAAGAGTGTCTGGAAGATTCGCCACGCTTCGGTAGGCCTTCGACATCGACTACGAAGATTAATGCCAATACCATCGAGGCACTTCTGCGCGAAGACCACCGAATGACGATTGAGGAGGTTCCTAACATGATGCAGATGTCCGTTGGTTCCGTTGATGATATTGTGAGAAACTAATTGGGGTACCGAAAAGTCGCTGCAAATTGGATTCCTCAATTGTTCACGACAGAACACAAGGCAAATCGTGTTATCACTTGTCGCCAATGGAAGAGCCGGCTACGACCCGAGCCACACTTTTTGGATCGAGTCGTTATTCAGGGTGATTGTAAACTCCTCCAACAAAACAAGAGGGGTGATAGTACACATCAAGATGAACAATATTTGCTATGGAACCTAGGGCCACATTCCACTCCTTGTTCCAGAAAAGAGTAAAGTTACATATCCAAGTTGAGCCTTCAACAGTGAAAACAAAGAGACATACCTAATTTATGAGTTGCACAATTCCAATCGCATCAGAGAAAGACTCAAAGGAGCTGCTCAAACTGGCGTCCAAGGGTGTCGTTGCACAGCCTACACCGGCGAATGAAGGACTGTCGCACCCTCTCGTAGACTCCCGATGTGGTGTTGATCTTGTCCGCAGCAACAGCGATTCGCGCGACGAGACCTTCCAGGGAGTCCACAGGTGTCTCGTACACCAATGTTTTCATGTGCCCCCAAAAGAAGAAGTCCAGTGGATTAAGATCCGGGGAACGTGGAGGCCAAGCCACAGGTCCACCGCGTCCAATCCACTTCCCGGGATATGTCGCATTTAGGAAGTATCGGACCTCGGTGGCAAAAGTGTGCTGGGACCCCATCATGCATAAGGCACATGTCCCTCCGTGTGGTGAGCGGAACATCTTGCAACAGACCGGGAAGCACTTGTTCCAGGAACACACGGTACGCTGCGCCGGTCAGACGTATACGTCAATTCTCATGTGATGTTCGCACGGTAATATCGCTGAACGGGTTCGGCTGCGTTTTTAAATGTTTGCTCCTCATCGTCTACGCACGTGTTCAGCACACCTGATTTGCATTTTGTGCTTCTCATGCACTGGTTGGAACTCCGTGTGCCTGCTTTTTCGAACGCGCTCTTTTCTGGCACTAGGAGTGGAATGCGGCCCTAGGCTCCATTGCAAATATTGTTCGTCTTGATGTGTACTATCACCCCTCTAGTTTTGCAGAGCACCCAATGGAAACACCACAGATACTTGATCCAAGAAAGCAAAGTTTCAAGTTAGTGCAAGGGAGGTCATGCACCTGATTTACTTTGATTAAAAGGGGAACTGTGTATGACCATGTTGTTCTACAGGTGGAAACTGTTACCGGTGCCTATTATTCGAAAGTTCCCAAAGGTCTTCTAAAGAAAAAAATTCCCATAAACTTCCAGAATATGCACAAACTAGCTGGATTTTGCGTCGAGGTAATGCCCCCGTACGTCGTACTTTGATTACCCAGCAGGTTAACCAAGATCTAACCATAGAAATAATGGTGCAAGCTCCGTATTCACCGGATCTGGCACATTGCGACTTCCGCCTATTCCCTGAAGTGAAAAAAACAAGCTCGTGGGCGCCGGTTTTTATCAAATACTAAACTGAACAATGCTGTGATGGGTATCCTGAAAAACATGTCGAGAAAGGGCTTCGAGCACACCTTCCGGAAGTGGATAGAAAGGTAGGACCGGTGCATTCAGGTTCAGGGAGAATACTTGGAAAGTGTGTAAGTATGTTTACTGCATTTACACTCCTTCTCAGTGGCGTACCGAAAAGCCCCCCCCCCCCCCGCAAAAATACCTTGGAGGCCCTTTAGCGAAAATGTATTAGCTTTTAATTACTGAAATTTTTAAATTCCTTATTATTAGCTATGTTTTATGAGCTTTTCAATAATTCGAATTCTTTTGAACACACAGGTATTTATTGGAAAACCAAAATTATTGCACATTGTGTGTAACACGAATGTGCACTCTGTAATTGAAATGATCGCCCTAGTTTTATACAAATACACAGTACTACGAAACACTTACATTAAAAGTAATAGGTAATATATGCAATTTTTTTCTTTTACGGAACTATGAAACATGTAACTGCCATTGGTTGGAGTTCGTTCGCACGAGGGCCTCAGTAGGCCAAGGAGCACCATGCCAAACGATTTACATCAGAAACAAAAGCAGCATCAAAACTATAACAAAAGCAAAGGTACAAAACAGAAACGCAACGATAAACTATGTAAATGGCTGACAATCAGACAACGGTATACACAAAACGAAAAACACCACATGTAACTGACATCTGACAGCGCCTATGGGCCTTTTCCGATTTATACGAATATATAGAACATAAGTAAGTATCAGTTAATAATTGTTGCACAAAAGAAGCAAAACATCTTAAATTATTTACTCTTGAATATAAAAAACACATTTAACATCATACCACAATATTTTACACCGCGAAGAACATCTTTTAGTTCATTGTATTCTGAAGGACGCATAGGTAAAGGTATGTGCAAACGATTGCAATACATAACTCTTTATTCTCATTGGTATAAAACTTTCATTCATTGAACTGATGTTTCTTTCACATTTGCTATGGTTGTGAAAAGGGCCGGGCCTCAAGTCATCTCGAGTAGCTACTTTTCCGTCATCCAGTTTTTATGAACTGAAACTGTGAAACTTAATTCTAAATATTTTACTTTATTTACTGAAAATAAGAGTGCTTTTATTTTTAGCACGTCTTTTGTAAAAAGATCGTGCTTCTGTTATCGGTTTGTCCGTCCGTCCGTCTGTACCCACGATATCTCTGCAACTATTAGCCCGATTTGAAAAATTCTTTTTGCGTTGGGAAGCTTGAAATATGCGAATGATGATCCTTCATTTCGTTTTTCTTTTTTTTTACGATGAACAATTTCGTCGGTAGAGGGCGTAAATGCAGATGATGTCGAATTCAAAAATACGTTTTATTCCGCATATTTGCTTCTAAACAACCGATTGAAATTTTTTTTATCTTTCGATTCCATTTATGTCGAAGAGTATTTTAGATATAGTTACTTTTTCAAATTACACATAGGTTTTCCGCTAGGGGGCATAAAAGAAAATTACATTTTCCCCGATAACTCTTCTTCTAAAACTCCGCTTCGAAAAAACTTTCTTCAGCAGATACATCTCCTGATGTAAAATCTTTTGCATATAATTAATTTTAAATTTTTGGTAAAGAATACTTTTGGCCACCAGGGCGCGTAAGTGTTAATTTTTGCTTCTGACGTATTTGCCATAAAATCGGAGCTTCTAAAACATCGATTGAAAAAATTCTTTCGTGGACTGATGCCACTCACATCGATAAACCTTTTCGGAGTATTTTCTTCTTAAAATATTCCACAGTTTATCCGCCAGGGGGCGTAGATGTATATCTTATTTTTGTCAATATCTCTATTTCTAGGAGTCCGATTTGAAAAATTCTTTCTTTGTTCGATACTGTTTTCCGTGTGACATGTTTTTCATATAATTTCAAAATTTTCAAGTAATTCATAGACTTTCCGCTAGGGGACGTAGCGGTAAATTGCGTTTCCCCCTATATCTCTGCTTCTAAATCTCCGATTTGAAAAATTCTTTCTGCACCGGATACAACTCCTGATGGGAAATCGTTTGCACATAATTTCTAATTTTTGTAAAAAAATAGTTTGCCCACCAGGGGGCGTAAATCTTCATTTCCGCTTCTGTTGTATTTGCAGCAAAATACGAGCTTCTAAATTTTCGATTGAAAAAAACGTCGTTTGTTGACCGATACTACTCATGTTGAGAAACCTTTTAGAAACTTTTTCCTCATAAAATAGTGCATGGTTTCTACGCCAGGGGGCGTAGATGTATATCTTACTTTTGTCAATATCTCTACTTCTAGGAGTCCGATTTAAAAAATTCCTTTTATTGTTGGATAGTGTTTCTAGTATGACACGTGGTTCATATAATTTCAAAATTTTCAAGTAATTCATAGACTTTCCGCTAGGGGGCGTAAATGTAAATTGCGTTTCCCCCTATATCTCTGCTCCTAAATCTCCGATTCCAAAAATTCTTTCTGCACCGCATACAGCTCCTGATGGGAAATCGTTTGCACATATTTTCTAATTTTTTGTAAGAAATGGTTCGGCCACCATGTGGCGTAAGTCTTAATTTCCGCTTCTGTTGTATTTGCAGCAAAATATGAGCTTCTAAAATCTCGATTGAAAAAAAAGTCGTTTGTTGACAGATACTACTCATGTCGACAAACCTTTTAGTAAAATTTTCTTCTTGAAAAATGCATGGTTTCTACGCCAGGGGCGTAGATGTATATTTTATTTTTGTCAATATCTCTACTTCTAAGAGTACGATTTGAAAAATTCCTTCTTTGTTGGATAGTGTTTCCGATACGAAATGTTTTTCCTATAAATTCAAAATTTTCAAGTAAATCATAGACTTTCCGCTAGGAGGCGCAAAGGTAAATTGCGTTTTCTGCGTTATTTCTGCTCCTAAAGCTCTAATTTGAAAAATGCTTTCTGTATCGCATACAAAACCTGATGGAAAATATTTTTCACATAATTTCTAATGTTTGGTAAAGAATGGTTTAGCCACCAGGGGTCATAAGTGTTAATTTCTGCTTCTGAAGTATTTGTTGCAAAATCTGGGCTCCTGAAAACTCGACTAATTTTTTTTTTCTTCGACCGATACCGCTTATATGGATAAATCTTTTGAGAATACTTTCTTCCTAAAATAATGCATGGTTTTCCCACCAGGGGACGTAAAGTCACATCTTATTTTTGTCGATATCTCTGTTTCTAAGAGTTCGTAAGCTCACGATTCCGTTTACAGCAATATTTGAGGGATTTTTTTTTTTTTTTTTTTGATTGAAGGTTTAACGACCACCGTGAGCAACTCAATGGGCTATAAGCAGTCGCCCGTCCCTAATTTAGGGTCACTGGTTCCAGGGAAGGGAGAGAACCAGTGCCGAAAGACAAACACAACATCCATGCCTCACCGGGATTCGAACCCGGACCCCGTTCGGACGAATGATCAGAGGCCATCGCTTAGACCACTGCGCCACCGGGGCGGCAATTTGAGGGATTAAAAACCCGATTGAAAATCTTCTTTCTTTCGTCAGATCTATTGTTTTCCATACCGGTTCCGTTCACTTTGAATAGCTTTGCTAAATTTAATTTGCGTCAGAACGGAGGCCTTCTTAGCCGTAAGCCCCCCCCTCCCCGGTTGCGAGGGCTATCAGTAGTTCCCTGCTTTTGCCCCATGTAAAATCAGTTTCGTTACTTTTTAAGTGACCTTCATAATTATGTCGTAAAAAGCACGTATTTTGAAATGACTGTAGGGAAACAATCGCAAAAATACTGCAGGTGAAAATTTTCAGGAGTGGTCCGGAACCTTAGGTCCTTCCCCTTGGCTACGTCCATGGCACTGTTGCCAGTTTTCGATTTAACACGTTCGCTGCGGCGACGTTTTCCGGTGACTTTTTTTGTAGTGCGTTATGACCCAGCGGTGTGTCGTAGGCTGTTTCAATACAGTGCTGTACGACAAACCGGTGGGTCGTTTCTTGGAAGTGTTTTCCTTGTCTACCAAGAGATGGAGGTTGATGCCTGTATTTTGTACGCTTGCATTTCGTATCGAACGGTGTTTAGATAGCATACTGCAAGAGCAGGAGCGATCGCTGGTGGATCGCTTAGCACACAATGATGAAATTGATAAACGCACTCCATTTAAACGCGGTATGGTTTACCTTTCATTTGTTAGTCCTTAATTTATTATACCTATATGAATTATTACATGAAATATATGGTGAGGTGATAACAGTAGTATAATGTTCTAAGTTATATCAGCTGATTTCTAAAATAAGCAAAAAAAGTGAAGCATGAAAAAAAAATATTTATATAAAATACACCGAAGTGCCAGAAAAACTGGTACAGACGAGCTTATGCAAAATACAAAGCAACGTCACCTATGCGCGTACTCGGTTGCGTCCGCCAGTGCGTATATAAAGCGATAGACATCCTTGCCAGCTGTCAGAGCTGTTTTCGGCATGAGAATGACAAGTAATAACGATTTAAGCGATTTTCAACGCGGTGTCATAATTGGCGCTCGTGAGATGAGCCATAGTATTTCGGAGGTAGAAACGAAGATCGGATTTTCACGGACGACCATTGCAAGGGTGTATCGTGGCTACAAAAATTCTGGCAAAACCTCCAACCTACGATACCAGCGTGGCCGTAAAAAGACATTGGGTGTACCGTGGCTACAAGAATTACTGCAAAACCTCCAACCTACGATACCAGTGTGGCCGTAAAAAGACATTGGGTAAACGTGACCATCGTCGGCTGTCAAGAATCGTTTCACGCGACACTCTCGCAGGTAGCATCGGAATTCAATGCTGGAGCCTCAACAAGCACCAGCGTCCTGACTGTGCAACGTACCCTGCACGATATGGGCTTTAGGAGCAGAAGCCAAACTCGAGTTCCCTTGATGGCTGCACGACACAGAGCTGTGCGCCTCGCTTGGGCACGGCCACACCACCACTGGACACTTGATGACTGGAAACAAGTAGCCTGGTTTGACGAGTCGCGTTTCCAAGTGTATCGGGCAGATGGAAGGATTCGTGTGTGGCGCAAACCCCATGAAACCATGGAACCCGCCTGTCAACAGGGAAATGTACCGGCTGGTGGAGGGTCCGTAATGGTATGGAGTGTGTTTAGCTGGACTTCACTGGAACCCCTAGTACGTCTACAAACGTCTGTGACCGGCCAACGTTATGTGCGCATCCTTTCTGACGAGGTACACCCGTTCATGTCCTGCATTCATGCTGATGGGTTGGGCCTGTTCCAACAGGGCAATGCCCCTCCACACAAGTAACGGGACGCCACATTATGGTTAGAGGAGCATTCATCTGGGTTTGGGGTGTTGCCATTCCTACCCAAGTCCCTAGATATGAACGTGATAGAACACATTTGGGATGTCATGCAACGCGCTATCGAACACAGGAATCCGAGACCTCGGAATACACCCGAATTGTGGAACGCTCTGCAGGAAGTATAGTGTGCATTGCCTACAGCATATTTCCAGTAGCTAGTGGAGTCCATGCCCCCGTCGTATTTCTGCAGTCCTGCGCTCCCGTGGGGGACCTACCAAGTATTGGACTGGTGTACCAGTTTTTCTGGCACTTCAGTGTATATATATAGATTTTCTGCACTAAATAGCTATATAAGCGAATAATGAAAGGAATTTAACACTGTAATTATAATGTTTAATGTAGATTGTACATTGTAACTGTAATTAGGATTCTTCACTTTAAGATTTTCGTTATAACGCATTATGCACGTGAAGGAACGACCACCGGTGGGTCGTTCAGCACACAATGATGAAACAAATTCATATATTCCGTAACTTTTTACTGACAGGAAAAACAATTCTATTTTGGTTCATTTAACCCTAATGCTATTATGCCTATATGATTGATTCATCAGAATCTGTACTGAGGAGATAAGTTTCTATTCAAACTCCCAATGAGAGAACTAATACGAAATAGACGATGGTTGGTTTCACGATTCTTTTCTAAATCAGCAAGTGCCTAAATTTGTGTGGAAATAAGAAACGATCGCTTGGTAATGCTGATTTTATCAGGGTAACTGAATACAAATCATTGTTAGCCCAGTATTGATTTATATTGGGCACATCAACCAGTCCCATGCACATTATGATTCCAATGATTTTTTTCATTTCAGGAACATCCGTGGCATTCCATTTTCGGACCCGAGATTTTTCTTTTAGGGTTTTGTCTTATATGAACTTTTCCACATAGTTATTGGTTTCCCGCACTATGGTTTCCCAAATATCATCAGAAAAGAAGAGAGAATATACATATTTGGAAAGGATCATTACCACTTACATCGTGGACTATTTCTCGATTGCCTGTTAAGGATACGAAAGACTCTATTGAGGTTAATTTTTCTCCATAATTTTTCTCCAATTTTTAGTATAGGTATTCTGGAAGAAACCACTGAATCAACGTCAGATATAATTTCCATTTCACTGGAATCAGCTGATTCTCCTGATGGCTGAAAAAGTTGATCATCAGAGCTGTCAACCTCCTCAGTGCTGCTGCTTCCAGAGTCAGAAAACCCTACATTTGAGTACGAAGGCACACTAGCAGAAGGTTCATCGATTCTGTTACATTTACGTTTTTTGCCTTGTCCGTAAAAGAAACTGGTATCGATTGTAAAAAGCGAAACATAAAATTTTATCAAGAACTAAGTCGGAACTACCTCCGATATTGTCGAAAAGAATTTCATTTTTTGAATGATACAATAAACCTGTCATCTCTTGCATTAATTTTCGTTTCGATGCTGGCTAGTACTTATTTATCCTTAGTTCTTAGCTTCCACGGTCCTCACCCTTGACCTTTTTACGTCTTTTAAGGTGAGGGAACATAGTCAAAAGAGTGAGATGGGTATCATATTACCTCTTCCCTTTCAACAGTCGCGGGCTGTCTGCAAAGTACGCTCGCGTGTAATGGGAGAAGCAGGGGTTGGCACTACGTCAGACAAAATGTAATAGGAGGTGTGAAGTCTGAAAAGCAGCCATAACCGTGCATGTATTGTGACATACTACAAAGGTTGTGACGTACTACAGAAATAAAGCACTTGTCAAGACGACAAATCTGCAGCGATATATTCTGTCTGCGTAGCTTAGCTGGGAGAGCAACTTACTCCGGAGTGTAGGATGGATGCGGGCTCGAGCTCCGTCACGAACAAATTTGTGTTTTCACATTGGCGCCTGAACCTGAACGTAAAAATGAATGTATTGTCCTTTGGGTCCTTCGAAAAAAAATGTGTGATGTTTGTTCCACACTCGTCTAGAATAAATGAAAAAAAAAATTCGTTCTTCGCTTCAAAAGAGAAAGAAAAAAAAAGTAAGAGGGAGATGAATGTGACATACTAAAGAGGTAAAGCTCGTGTCAAGACGGCAAATTTGCAGTGCTATATTCCGTCCGTGTACCTTAGTTGGGAGAGCAACTAACTCCGGAGTGACAGGGCGCTGTTTCGATCGCCGTCATGGACAAATTTGTGTTTTCACAATATTTATGAACTATTACTAATGTACAATGTAACACAAAAGCCTGGACTGCCAGAACTGGAAAATAATGGCCCAAAATAGGAAACAATGGCAAAAAACTTGTTGAGGAGTCCAAGGTTCACCCTGCTCTGTAGAATCAAGAAGAAGAACCTACAACATAAGTTTCAAATGTGTACGTTACGTCCCACCGATGGGTCGTTTAAAGATATATACATAAAGTGACAGATATAGATTTATGTATAAGGGTTGTTTGATAAATAAGTGGACTGGGTATGTGATTTCGGTATAAATAGAACTCAGGAAAAACCGATTGTGTTTATTGATACACTTGTCTATTGCGCATGTGACATGCTCATGGTTTGTCATCTGTTTTGTTCGCAGGTAGACGTTCGATGCTCAAACGTGAATTAGTGCTGCGATGGATTCTTCCAGATATGCGCAACGGTGTGTGATCCAGTTCCTGTGTGCTGAAGATGTGCAGCCAGTAGAGCTTGTTCGTCGGTTAAATGCGGTATACGGCGATAAAGCTTTGCAGCGTATGACAGTGTTTAATTGATGCAAGAAATTCCGAGAAGGGAGACGAAGCAGTGCAGCGGATCTTCCACGTCCAGGTCGTTCGATCAAGGTGACGGATGACAAAACATGTGCAAAAGTGAATGGCATTGTGTTACAAAATCGTCGAGCAACTGTGCGGTTTATTAGTGAAGCGACGGGCATAAGTACGGAACGTGTTCATCACATTATCACAGAGAAACTGTGATATCGGACGGTAGCTGCCGCATGGGTTCCAAAGTGTTTATCGGAAGTGCAAAAGAGCACACGCCGCTGACACCTTTTGCAGGACAATGCCAGGCCACATACCGCAGCTGACACCTTGACAACAACCCTACAGTCCCGACTTATCGCCCTGTGATTTTCATGTGTTCGGCATAATGAAGAGAGCCCACAAGGGGAAGCGCTTTGCGTCGGACGTTGAAGTGCAAAATGCATTTTCTTCATGGCTCCACAGCCAGTCCGTAGAATTCTACAGAAATGGCATTGACAGGCTAGTGTATCTGCGGGATCGTTGTCTCAACAACCATGGAGAATACGTCAAATAAAAACCACTTCTGGAATCCTAATGACTAAAGTCCACTTATTTCTCAAACGACCCATATACACTGAGTGGCCACTTTATTATGACCACCTGACAGTTTTAAGCAAATGAGCTATGGCTGCACGCTGTTGTTGCGAAGGGGCGAGGCTAGTATATAAAAAGGAAAAGCTTAGTGCTTGCGACAGTAGTTGAAGTGATTTTTTGGGTGACGAGATGGGTAAAAAATGCGATTTGACGGACTTTCAACGTGGGATGATTGTAGGAGCTCGGAGCCATGGAGCGAGTATCACCGAAACCGCCTCATTCGGGAAATGTTCCAGAGCAGGTGTTGTTAAAGTGTTTAAAGACTGGACTCTCAGCCAAAAAACTGGGTCTCTACGTGCAACGTGTGGTCGTCATCGACTAGTGACTGCTCGGGTGGAACGGAGAGTGTCCAGACTGGTAACAGACAACAGAAGGAAATTACAGACCATCTTAATCAAGGATCCCCTGAAATGATCTCTGCACGCACTGTTCGCCGTACACTGCATCGGATGGGATATGGCAGCCGAAGGCCTGTTCGAACACCTTTGCTGCCTGCAGTTAACAAAGAGAAAACGTCTCTAGTTCGCACAAGGATTGGACAGTCGATAATTGGAAACAAATTATGTGGTCCGATGAATCACGTTTTCAGTTGCACCATGCCGATGGCCGAGTGAGAATTTGGCGGAAACAGCACGAAAGCATGGACCCCAAATGCATTGCTACAGCCCTTCAAGCTGGTGGAGGCAACGTTATGGTTTGGGGAATGTTTTCCTGGCATGCTTTGGTTCCTTTAATTCGTGTTGATCAACGTCTGACTGGCACATCATATCTAAACATCGTTGCGGACCAAGTGCATCCTGTCATGTGGATGGTTTATCCCAATGGCGATGGCTACTTTCAACAAGATAATGCGTCCTGCCATATTGCTCGTATTGTACAGGATTTGTTTCAGGAACATGCCGGTGAGTTTACTTTGCTTAGGTGGCCCGCACAATCTCCAGATCTCAACCCCATTGAGAATTTGTGGGATGAAGTTGGACGAGCCATCAGACAGCTGGATCCACAACCCTGCAATCTCACACTCCTGGAAAGTGCTATTCATCAAGCATAGTCTCAGATTCCACAAACCACCTATCAACATCTCGTGGTGCCCATGTCACGAAGAATCGAAGCAGTATTAAAGGCAAAAGGTGGCCCAACGAAGTACTGAGAGGGTGGTCATAATAAAGTGGCCACTCAGTGTATATAAAGTTTTTTTTCCTCCTCTGAAAAATGTAGAAACTATTGCTTTAGCACAGGAGGATAACGCGCATTTCTGGGTGTCGCACACGAAACAAACGCGTTACGACCCACGGGTGGGTCGTAACGCAGCGAACGTGTTAAGGCGTCCATTTTTTCAGAACACACAAATTTAAATGTGCCTGGAAGTTAGCGTGCTTTCCACAGAGGAACTGCGTTCGCCTTAATTAGTATAAGACAAAAGGAATATTATAACAGTTCTTTTTTTTTTTCTTTTTTGAGATTTAACGACCACCACGAGCAACTCAATGGGCTATAAGCAGCCGCCCGTCCCTAATTTATTGTCACTGGTTCCAGGGGAGGGAGAGAGCCAGTGCCGTAAGACAAACACAACATCCATGTCTCACCGGGATTCGAACCCGGACCCCTTTCGGACGAATGAACAGAGGCCATCGTTTAGATCACTGCGCCACTGGAACGGCCCAGTTCTTTTGTGTGAAGGTGATTATATCGGCTTTGATTCTGTCCTTAAGTTACGAAGTCGACTTTAGAATTTGTTAAACCTCTGACATGAAACCTCGATAAAGAGACAGCACTGCCTACCCTGATCTGTTAAGTACGCAGATTTCCGATACCGCACAGAGACAGCTCCTGCTATAGATCTGAAACAAAAAAACAAACAAAAAAAGTTACGTGGAGCATAGATCTGCACGTACATGCAACATATTCTTCTCTAGTCATTTACATTTTCTTTCATCTCATGTTCGGAATGTTTACTTCGAAAACTTTCCAAACGCTTTTACGCCTGTAGCATGAAAACAATACATCGCACATTTGTTCGGGTTGTGCTAGCAGAAAAACTGACGTCTCCAATCCATTTTTCATAATCGATTTAATGGTAATTAATCTCATCTCTTTTTTTTTCTGCGTCCAAGCTCTGATTGAAACAGGGTGTGTCCATAAAACATTTTTTTGCGCATATCCTACTCTGTAAACAATAAGTGGTGTGAATTCAAGGAACATTTCTGGAAATAACGCGCAGCAAAATTGTCGGTAAGTGTCCGTCTATTAACGACATTTCCGTTTTTAAAAGTGCTCGAGTTTTTTTTTTTTTTTTAATTTTCGTATTTTCACAGATTTTTCATTGTCAGTAATTCCGTTTATTTCAGAAAAGTCTGTTTCAGGTTTTTCCGTATTTATACAGAAATTTCGCAAAATCGAATATGCTGAATTTTTCAGCATTTAGGCCAGAGAATGCTTTCGCGCCGGTCGATGCGAACTGAGGTCGTTCAGGTTGGCTCAACAGAAACTGCGCCAATGCTGTCCCAGACCCAGGGCAGGGGGGCTGAAGAGTCATATGGATGGGAGCTCGGGGTTAAACTGCAAACTAATAGTTTCCACGGATACAGACGCAAATTTTTCTTTGTTTTTTCTCTCCCTTTGTTAATGCACTTTACTAGCGAATAGTTTTTCCAACCCAAAAAGTAAAAACAATAAAATAAAATACAAAATATGGAATAACAGAATGCTGAGAGAAAACTGAATTCTCTTAAAATATAAAGGGAAAAAAATCACATTCTCTAAATTTACTTCATTGTGGTTTAATTGCGGGTTCCTTATTGTTGAATAAACTATTTCATTTTCTAGTTTACGGTTCTGGTCCTTTCTGTGGACTCGCGTAACAGCATCGGGGAGTTACTAATGTCGTATTTCGACTCTTTCTACTTTGGTTCCACTTTTGTCTCCATCTTTTATCACGCGTTCTCCTTCGCTGGTGCCTCTTCTTACGGTGGTAACAGCCAAAACCTTCTCTTCCACACTCAAAAACCAAGGCCCCTCAAATCCCGCCAGTAAATCAACCATTTTTTTTTTTTTTTTTTTTTTGATTGAGGGTTTAACGACCACCGTGAGCTACTCAATGGGCTATAAGCACTAATATACACTTGCTGTCTTAAAGCACGATAAAACTCCGGCTTAAAAGGTCAGAATAACTATATTTCCTACGAATTTCAGCACTTCGTCTCTTGTCTTCGGCGCTGGAAATGACCAATTGGTCCCTATGTGAGATAATATGACACTTGACCAAGAGGAACCTAGGAATTGCATGTAGCGAGCGACAGTTAACCAAAAAATTTAAATGAGTTTCATTAATCATCAACTTACGACGTATCGAGAAGAAGGTTCTTGCTGCTCTCTCCATGGTTCGGGCAAATTCAAGGTACAACCACAGTGAAGATTTGTAGCATATTAAGAAGGTTTTATCATGCTTTAAGATAGCAAGTGTATATTAGTTCAACAATCAGCACGTTGTATCAAATTTTGGGCTATAAGCAGTCGCCCTGCCCTAATTTAGGGCCACCGACTCCAGGGAAGGGAGAGGACAGTGCCGTAAGACAAATACATCATCCATGCCTCACCGGGATTCGAACCCGGACTCATCAAACCATTTTTCTCCCACACACACTCATCATAAAACCGATCCTACTGACCCAAAGCAATGAGTAGGGAAAAGTTGAAAGCTCCCTCTCGCATAGTTAGCTACCACCCACATCCCCTCCACTCGACATTACTTTGCAGGCAGTTAACTACATGGAAGTTTCTTAACGGCAGATTTGCATCTCATAGTCACTTATTAAGTTATGAATAGAGTTTTACCCTTCTGCGCAACTACGCATCTGCTTCTGCTTCTTTTTTTTTTTTTTTCTCCTTTCTTCCTTTCCTTTCAGTAAGGGGGGAGGGCATTTTTCTCGTCCCTGACACTTAACACACACACACACACACACAAAAGCTCCTGTATGGTCGAGAATCATTGTCGCAACAATTCTTACAGATGCGCCCCAAGAAGTAATTTTTCTTTTCTTTTCTTTAATTTTGTTGTTGTTGTTGAGTCATTCATTGTTCATGCTGTATCATTTCAATTTTGATTTTTTAAAGAAAAGTTCAATACACGAATAAATAAGGTATTTATGCTTATAATGAAATACAACAGTAATTTTTATAACCCAACGAAAATAAAAGTTCAGAGAATTTACAACAATATCCATCTTCAAGGAAAGGGGGGCTTGCTTGCCTTTCGGGGGAAGGGGGTGACATGAGCCCCCTTCAGCACCCTGCTAGCTACGGCCTTAAACCGCGCGTGGCCGCCCCGGTGGCGCAGTGGTCTAAGGCGTTGGCCTATGATCGTTCGTCCGTAAGGGGTCCGGGTTCGAATCCCGGTCAGGCATGGATGTTGTGTTTGTCTTACGGCACTGGCTCTCTCCCTTCCCTGGAACCAGTGCCCCTAAATTAGGGACGGGCGACTGCTTATAGCCCATTGAGTTGCTCACGGTGGTCGTTAAACCTCCAATTAAAAAAAAAAAAAAAAACCGCGCGTGTTAATCACAGAGCCAGAAAGACTCAGAAATCACACTCTCGTTCAAGGTAAAACCCTAATTGCGCGATGACTGATTTTTTTTTTTCATTAATGTGAGCGATTTAGTTATTTTATTTTCTGTTGGAGCTAATTATTTTTTAATAGGTTTGTAATAATTTTATTTTCTCTGTAGGAGGATTTATCACACATTGAGTATTTTTTTTTCATCGCGATCTTTCGAAACAACAATGCTTTGGTACTTAAGACCTTTTTAAACTGACAATAGCTTTCAGTTACCATTAAGAAAAAGGTGAAATGTATCATTCTATAGTATTATTTCACAAAACTCCTAAATATAAAATTCACTCTTGATAACTATAAAAGCTTTTGTTTTAATGACTCCACAGACTGTTACATAGACATCGTACAATCACCTGTACAATAATTTAAGTACACGGTTTCTTAAGATAACACCATACACAGGGTGATTCATAAAGAAGTATACAGTTTCAACGCACTATAAAACAAGAACAATGTAAGGTATTTTATGTTACCTGTAACAGAATTGTAGGGGAATGTTTCAAGTTTTTTTAGAGACAGTCACAAATGTTCTATGTGTGCACCCTTAGTCACACGACACACATCAAGCCGGTAATCCATTTCCGCCCAAACGCGAGGTAAGGTCAGTGAGATTTTGCAACATCTGCACTTTGTATGGAATCATTTTCAGCTTCTTTCTCAAAATTCTCCAGAGTGTGGGCTGTGAAATCTGTACTTCACGACTCACCCTCCTCGTTGATTTTCCCGGGCATCGCTGAATGGCGGTACAAACGCTATCGACGACTTCTTCCGATACACGTGGTCGTCCAGGACTTTTTAAGTTTGCACAAACAGCCCGTAGTTTCAAATTTTTTAGGCCAATCGTAGATAGATTTTCTGCTTGGAGGTTCTTTTCCGAATCATGATCGAAAATGCTGTTGCACAACAGTTAAAAATTCCGTTTTGCTCAATTCAAGAACAGAAAACGCCTTCTCCACTGCAAACGCTGCCATTTTGACTGCCTAGTCACGTGATACGCGCGTTATCTCCCTACGTCACTTCACTCAGTAGCGGGACACAAACTTTATGAGTTCATCCTAACGGTTCGCAGTTGTGGTCCGCGTCTTAAACTGTTACTGTTTTACAGCATCTGGAAACTGTATACTTTTTTATGAATCACCCTGTATAATATCTGGGGTACAAAATGGGACAGAGGAGAAGAAATATCCAGTACCACTATAACCAAAATTTCATGTGATATGCTATCCGCAATATCCGATCTCGCTACAGAACTTCAAAATCAAATACTCCGACAAACTATGGAAGTTTAACAGTTAGAGTATTTTCATGAAACGCTCCTTTTACCGGAAATTTTTTGTCATATAGATAATTTTTTGTCATATGGATATATACAAAAAAATTGCAGAAAGGTTTCTGATAATCCCGAAATTTCCGTTAACACATATTAAAAACAGCAATTTACCGTTAATAAAACAAAGGAATTACGGAAAGGTTTCTGTAAATTCAGAATTTTCCTTGCCTACGAAAAATTCCGGAAATTCAGATTTCTTTTCGCAATTTCACGGAACAGATTGCATCAGAAATATGCTTCGCTAGTTCACGAAAGAAATAGTTCGTGAAGAACCCACCAATTAAGCCGTTTGAGAAATCGAGGCACCGGTTCTCCTAGGTCCCACGATATGTCTTTTCTCGAAGTCGGATAAATCTCTCCGTTTATCCAGCACGCTCCGAGTTTTACTACCTACTGCTCCACTCGCTCCTCTTATATGCTTCGTCTGTCGACTAATCGCGCCCTCTCGGAAATCACCCATACATTTTTGATAGGGGTGGTCATAATTCAGTGATCCCTCGGTGTGTGTAAAAAAAAAAAAAAAAATGAAACGCTAAGTCTTACCTGTGCCTCCGTTTCTTCTTCTTTTTTCTTGTTTGTTGAATTTGTGTCGTCTGAAAGGCTATTTTTGGTAAAGTCTGCCCCGAGCACTGTAAAAGAAATAATAACAATCAGCAATGCAATAAAAGTGGTGTTAGTATTTCAACATTCAGCTTAAAATTAGTATCATATCGAAATTTCAGAATCTATCTTTCCTGATTACACCAAGCATGCACCTCTCCATGTGAAAATTATTAAAATAATTGTGATTTTTCTAAGTTTTGTGGTTCTTCTTCTAAATAAATGCAATATTTCATGAAATATTAGTTTAATTTGTTGGTATAAATCATTTTTCAGAATGATTTGGAGGATATTTTTTAAAATGTTGAATGATGTGACAGCATATAGGAACATTTGTTCAGAAGTATGCCATGGAATAATATTGCAGGTGTAAACACCTGATTTATTGCATAAATATTCATTGAAATATATAAAAACAAAACTACACAATCATAACAGTCAATAAAAATTCCAAATGAATTCTGAGTTAACAACATGCACTCTGAATCATAAGTTAATAGGAAGTACAAGTAAACAATTTCCAACGGGCACAGCAAGGAGGAATATAATGACGCCAAACAATACATACCAGAAAACTGACAATCCTTCAAAAGATATTTATCTAAACCTTGTTTTTCAATAAAGGTCTTAATATCTTCAGTCCTTTTATAATACAAATCATAGTGCATTTGTATAAGATCAGGTGCAGGATCGTTCTCGATAATCCAATGAAAAATATAATTTAAACGAGAAACACATTCAGGTAAACAATCCAGATGCATATTCAGGAGAGTTTGGGATATTGGACGGGAGAGATGAAATGGGCTGATAAGCAGAAGATTTTAAAAGTAAGGTTATGTGATGTTTTGGTGATGTAGCATGTTTATTACAAGTTACCTGGATACCTTTTTTGCAGTTTGTAAAGTTTTAGGGTCCATTGTTTGTAGTTGAATTGTTACGTCGTTAGTGTCTTGGTCATCATTTTTTGACTATAGGTAAGACAAGTGATCTGTCTCCTAGAAAAGTGGCTTTGGCCAAGTATCTTCTGAAAGAAAAACGTTATACACAAGGAAAAATAGCCGATAGATTAAAAATTTCACAAACATCTGTGTGTAGATTGAAGAAGTCTTTGGATTCCGGCACACCTTCTAGGGTACTAAAATGTGGACTGAAGAAAAATTCAACCCAAGAGTGGAAAGTAAACTTATTCAAATTGCTACGAAAAACAGAAGAGCCACTAGCAAAGACTTAAAAATTACTATGGAAAAGCATGGGGTAAATGTTTGTGCGCAGTTCCGGTGGCTCAGTGGTCTAAGTCGCTGGCTTATGACTATTCACCCTAGTTGGGTCCCGGTTCGAATCCCGGTGCGGCATGGATGTTGTGTTTGTCTTAAGGCACTGGCTTTCTCCCTTCCCTGGAGTCAGTGTCCCTAAATTAGGGACGGGCGACTGCTTATAGCCAATTGAGTTGCTCATGGTGGTCGTTAAACCTCCAATAAAAAAAAACGTTTGTGATTCTTCTATCCGTCGAAGACTGATCGCTGGTGGACTCCGTGCAAGGACGTCCTCGAAAAAAGGCTAAAATCACACCTGCTATGCCAAAGAAGACGCTTGCCTGGGCAAAAGAAATTCGGGAACGACTGGAGCAACGTAAGGAACAGTACAGTTCCTGTAACTAATCAGTTGGTTTGAGGTTTCATTTTTGTCTCTGAAATCATGCACAGAGTAGCGTACCGACTACAGACACAAAGCTGAAGGGATTTCTTGCTACGCAGAATTGTACTGTACTGTTGGTTATTTTTATCTTTCAGGTATGTTTTTTTTATGAATCCATGTTTGCTATAGCGGAAGAAAGCAGCCAGTTCGTGAGAAACGCCGATGAGGAGTTCTCGTCTAAGTGTGTAGCACAAACAGTCAAGCATGCTATACCCAAGTGATGGTCTGGAGTGTCATGTCAGCTCAAAGTACAGGACGTCTATATGGGTACACTGTAGAAGGTGTGATGAACCAGCATTAGTACAAGACAGTACTTGAACAAAGGTGAACTTGTTCCCAGATGGTGACCTCGTCTTCATGCATGATGGTGCACCGTGCCATAAGGCAAAGTCTGTTACCAAGTTTTTAAGTGACAACAATATAAAAACTCTGTTATGGCCTGGAAACAGCCCAGATATGAACCCCATGGAGAACCACTGGTCCACTGTGAAGAAGAGACCGCGAAAAACCGGAATTGCAGCTGTTACGTGGTTAGTGTTAACTTGCAAGTTTTGCGTGGTTGAAGACAATAAAAAGACTATAACTAATAATTTTCGCAATTCTTTTAAAACTCTAATGACGCACTTTATTCTTTTCTTTGCTTAATCTCAGAAAGGTTGTGCATCAGCTCTGTAATTCTTCCTCGCTGTTCCCCTGAAACTCAAATTTCCTTCGTTAAATCCTCCTGTGGTCATTTCTTCGTGCTGCCGAGAATACCTCCATTCTCCGGGAAAGCTTAAGGCCTTCCAACACCCCAGGCCCTTCCTGCCTTCGTCCTGCTGCGACCGTTCGCTTTCTTAATCCTAGAAGTTCTTGTCTTAGCCCCCCCCCCTGTTTCCACCAAACTCACCCCTTTGCCTCACGAATCCCCATGGGAAAAACACGCCGGCATCGGCTAATACAAAACAACAAGGTAAAAATTAAGACGGCTTGCGCTTTCACTCGGCTGCTTTGAAACTAAAGAAGGCAAAGGATCAAACGAGCACGACAATACTAATCCGTCTAGAGAATAGAAAGGCGCAGACTCTAAAATGAAACAAACTGGCGTCTCTAAATAAACCGTGTCTCCGATGCTTCATAGAGGAGTGACACAGCGAAATTTCTCTCACGCTTCGTGGAAACAAAGGAACAGGAGCACTGAAGCGAAATAAAAGTCGCGAGATGAGATTTAATATATTTGCCTAAACTCTAGAATTAAATCCCCGTAATATAATACAACGAAGGCCACCCTCATGGAAACGCTTATTGAAATTTGGCACCATGATGAAGAAATCAAAGACTCTTGTACAAAACTTGTGGAAAGCATGCCAAAACGCATTGAATCTCTGAAAAAGAGCAAGGGCATGCATACTAAATACGAAGTGTGTCATTATTTTATTTATTTATTTGCCATTTTTAGCTGTTACATGAAATATTAATACAATTAATCCAATTATTTACATATCAATATGGGAATACTGAAACAGCACGGAAAATCAAGGAAAAGGTCTACATAGTGACCTGACTTAGCCTTGAAACCCCGAAGTCATAGTAAAATAGTCAAATAGAGCACAACGTGTTTGACAGATCACGAAAAGAAAATCGAAGTATCAGGATGAAACAGGCAATGCTCGTTTTACAATATTCACCCACCCTTCTTTTCGGGCTTGTTGTTTACCTCCATCCCCCCCCCCCCCCCCCCACCGTTTTTAAAATAATAATAGTGTGCAAGTAAGTACCTTTTTAGTTTCTTTTTAAATAAATTATAATTGTTAATTATAGTTGTTTCAGAAGGTAAATGATTCCAATACTGTGGGCCCTGAAAAGTTATGCTTTGCTTAATCAATTCAGTTTTTGGCTTACATGTTTCAATATAAGTCTTTTTTCTGGTATCGTATTTATGTGTAACACTATGGATATAAATTATTTCACAATTGAGATTATTCTTTATTTTTTTATACATATTTAGTCCAAGGTTATAGTTAATTAGTTGTTTTATATTTAATATACCGTATTTATTGGGATTAACGTGCGTATGAATGTGAAGATCAGTATGATATGCCATGTTAGTGTTATATTTAAGATCCATTAGTCTGATATATTTGTTTTGAAGAACTTGTAATTTTTTTAAATTTGATTTTGTTGTATGTTCCTATGATGAAAGACTATAAATTAAATGCGTTTGAACTAATGTATAATATAATAGATTTAAAGTTTTAATAGAAAGTTTGATAACATGTGACTAACAATTCCAATATTTCTCATCGGCCGCCACCGGGAAACGAACCCAGGGTCTTCCAGTTTCGCGCCGGACTTACTACCACCACACCAGAGCGGCCTGAAATTCTCGAGACTGATATGTGATTAACTGCCAAACTACATGGCAGGTTGCTTCATGGAGCCCCCACAGTGCTGGGGATTCACCAAAGATGGAAAGCAGCAACTGAACAAATAACTAGGAGGCGAATGGATAATTAATTCATACACTCGACGTGGATCAGGAACACCAAACAGAAATCATCGCTCTTTCCACGTTAATAAGTGAGTCACGGAAAAATTCTCACCACGTTAATAAGTGAGTCACGGGAAAATTCTCACCATGTTAATAAGTGAGTCACGGGAAAATTCTCACCATGTTAATAAGTGAGTCACGGAAAAATTCTCATCGGTCGCCACCGGGAACGGTGACTGCCGATGATAATTTTTCCGTGACTCACTTATTAATGTCGAAAGAGCGACGATTTCTGTTTGGTGTTCCTGATCCACGTCGAGTGTTTGAATTAATTATCCAATATTTCTAGAAATTTTATTGCAGATAAGGTCAACGTGTTTATTCCATTTTAAATCATTCTGTAAGTAAATTCCCAAATAGGTAAAGTTATCAGTAATATCAATTTTTATGTTATCATAATATATCGATAAGTCTTGATCTATATTCATCCGCTGTCTTGTAAATATCACAGCCTTAAATTTGTTAGTATTGACTAATAAATAGTTCATTAGAGGTTATCCAGTCATAAAATGTGTGTATTTGATTATTGCAAAGGGATATGATCTGGTGTACATTATCACACCGAAATAAAAAAATAAAATAAAATACTACTTATTTAAATATATATATATATATTGAAATATAGGAGTATTTCATTGACTTAACTGGTTTTTTGCACAAAATTTCCAATTATTCTGATAATTTTCACACCTCTGTATGTATTTATTACGGAATCGGGGAAAATATGTACAAAGGATGTTGACACATTTTTAGAACGATTTTCCAGCAATATAATAAATGTTTAAAATAAAATTATTTCTTTCTTAAATGTTCCATTTGATACCTCTTTCTTTGGATATGAACCTAAATCTAGATTTCTAAGATAACAGGGCATTTCTTGAAATTGGTAGTGATATTTTATGCTCTCCTCCACTGCTTTCCATAGTCCAATTATTGTTTTTGGGAGATTTTTAATTCTGGAAAATGTGTACAAAGGGTGTTAACACATTTTTAGAACGATTTTCCAGTAATATAATAAATGTTTCAAATAAAATTATTTCTTTCTTAAATGTTCCATTTGATACATCTTTCTTTGGACTATGAACCTAAATCTAGATTTCTAAGATAACAGGGCATTTCTTGAAATTGGTAGTGATATTTTATGCTCTCCTCCACTGCTTTCCATAGTCCAATTATTGTTTTTGAGAGATTTTTAATTCTGGAAAATGTGTACAAAGGGTGTTAACACATTTTTAGAACGATTTTCCAGTAATATAATAAATGTTTAAAATAAAATTATTTCTTTCTTAAATGTTCCATTTGATACATCTTTCTTTGGACTATGAACCTAAATCTAGATTTCTAAGATAACAGGGCATAACAGGGCGGCCAACGAGAATTTTTCCGTGACTCACTTATAAACGTGGAAAGAGCGATGACCTCTGTTTGATTTTCCTACTGACAATGGAAGAGACATGCCCCTCCCACTTCTGATCCCTTCACGCCTGCCCCCTCAATAATTTGGTGAAGTCGGAGCCCCTGATTTTAACATTCTTTTCAACTTTTCTTTATTTTATATTACCATTGTACGAGAAACCAGAAATAATCATGAATCATTTACTGAAACCTTTGGATACTTGGAACCAAATTTGTAAGTCTTTTTCTTCTCTTTTGCGATAGCAAATCGACCTTTTTTGTTACAGTCGTTTATGTATTAATAGTCACAAAAAATTTTCATCTGTCTTCGGCTAAGTGATTTTCATAGAGAAGTCTACACCGTGTTCTGCGCTCAGCCACGTGCTACGACGAAAGGCGGTAAACATTATGTTCTTTTTGGGGTTTTTTCAGATTCAAATCTGTATTACAGTTGATACAGATATTTTTTGTTTGTACAATTGATACAGAGATCTTAATGACTGAGCAATTGCTTTCTGGGCCAGCGGAATTTCTTTTAAGACCAGAGACCTTACTTTTGAAATAGTCCTAAAAGTCCGTACCTTCTTTGGATATTCGTTCGGTGTTCTTTCTCCTGATAAAAGCAATGCTTGACGATTTTTCCCTCTATTATTAATAATATTGTTTATTTTGCATTTAGAAAGGCTAATTCCCTAATTTTTACGGCGTTTTTCAGTTACAGAATACGAATATTTTTTTTGAGAATACGCTATTTCCTTAGCAGACGATAGTTAGCTGCAGCAGATGTTTCTTTCGTCTTCATCTAACACGCAGTTTCAACTCTTTGCACTTCTTTTATTTTCTGCAATTTCTTATCAAAAAAGTTTTTAAAATGTGTAAAGATACCCTGTATTTTATAACGAAGTAAATTTCTCCGTGATTTTTGCCCACGCCGAGCATCGAACCCGGGTCCTCTCATTCCGGAATAAGTCGCTTTCCCAACTGAGCTACGCGGACGTATGCTCTCGCTGCTATCTGCCTTTATCTCATGTGCGTCCTGCGGTGCAGGCACGTCACAATTTACATACGGAATTTTGGAAAATATGTGTTTTTACATGAAAACATTTATTTACCTAAAAATCCGTTCAATGGTCATCACATTAAAATTTTTTCAGTACACACCACCACGATCTTACAAAAAAAAAAAGTGTTAACCGGAGACTAGCTGTATTTTATAAACTGTGTTAAACTGGTGTTTTATTGGTCTGATAATTGCCAAAATCTGAAATGTTGTGCTTACCGAATTTGAACATCATTGTAAAAGATGATGCTTCAATTCCTACCTTTGCATAGATTTTTGACGAGCATTTTTTTTTTTTTCTGAATATCCAAAGAAAAACTCCTTTTTCATTAAAACGTTTCCCCCGTCTTTTCACGCATAAATCTCAAAAGCACGGGATCCTAAATTCGGAAATTATAATTCGTCACTTCATGCATATGAATGTATTTTAGATTTAATACAAAGTGTTGCAGAGCAATTACGAATGCTACGGATTGCCATTTTTGTAGAATAATGCGGTCAAATGTATAAAAACAGGCAAGGTACAAACCGTGTCTCATCGCACTTCGTCACGGTATTAGTGAGACACGCAGGAGCTTATCTGCTCCGAATCTGCTTTGTCTGGAGATTCCATCCGTCTTTTTGCAAAGCCATCTATATCACACCACTAAGTAGCACTCCTGCCTTCCGAGGTTTGAATCTTCCACAGCCACCCTAACTCCCCACCCTCTGTTCTACCGTCTCCAACATACCGAGGGCTTCGGAACTGGCCAGCCCAAATATTCCATTTATGTGCTGACTTACTAATGGCCAAGTAATTTAATTAACTCTTGGGTTTGCACATTCCAAGCATGCCGGAGCCACTAAGCTTAATACCCAGTGGTCATGGCTGTGAAAGGCGCAGACCCAACGTAGGTGAATATTACATCAGTGATAAGTTCGCGGAAACGCTATGTGTGTGAGTGGAGAGAGATGGGGGGGGGGGAACAGCATCAGTTCAATCCCCTCAACACCATGGAATTCCGTACAGGGTGTTGGGAGTCCCTTATGAAGGGATTCGGTCGTCAGAATTTATGGATCTCGCCTTTCCAAGCTTGGGTCATATTTTCCCCCTGATCCGTCAGCTTCTCTGTAAAGCTCCCGGCTTGCTGACATCTTCTATGCCATCCCACTGTTGGAGTCCTTATTGGAACAACGGCGATCGGCGTTCGCAGCAAATTAACTCTCCTCCTCTTCTTATCGAGACCAGTTCTCTGAAAATGAATTAACACAAGAGAGGAAGAAGCATTTGTCTCTTCGATATCAAGAGTGCGCCTTTAGACACTCAATCTATTGTCTTTTGTTCTTACTTTCGCATTAGTGTTGCGCATAATTGTTTCAGCACAATATTAAGCTTAATGCAAACTCAATAAACGTTGCACAATGAAGAAACATTCTTTTAAAATCCTTTTACAGTTTCGTGTAATTACACTCCATTAGAGTCCCTAATAGGAATATTAAATAGGGCTTTTATCTCATTAAGAATCGAGCTTTCAATCGAAAGGGCTAAGCCAAGATAAAAATTCAAGGCATTTGATGACAGCTACAATTAATTAAAGGTGAATCTGATGCTGGTACATTTCACAGGATGATAAAAATAAGGTTGAGGTGCGAATCGTCACCTAGTTTTATCCATAAATTTGTTTCTCTTTCTACAAACGAAAAAGAGGGAAAAGTCCATGCATGTGATGATGACGAAAATTAAAAAAAAAAAAAAAAAAAAAAAAAAAAAAAGGAGAAGAAGAAAAAACAACAACATATTTTTGCCGTGTTTAAAGTTATGTACAGTGAAACCGCTTACGTTTAATACGATTTCCCGCTTAGTATACATTTTTCACGCAGTCCCTTGGATTGAGAGGCAAATAAATAAGTACAAATATACCGACATTTGACGTGGACTAGGAACATCAAACAGAAGTCATCGCTCTTTCCACGTTTATAAGTGAGTCACGGAAAAATTCGCAGTCACCGGGAATCGAACCCAGGGTCTTCCAGTTACGCGCCGGATATGCTTCCAACGCACCACAGCAGCCTCGTGTGTGTCTGGAGGGATTCGAATTTTTCCGTGACTCACTTATAAACGTGGAAAGAGCGATGACTTCGGTTTGATACAAATATACCCTATTTCATACGCTTTGAATCCCGCTTAATAAGCGCTTAGCTTTGTAGCATCATGTGCATTTGAATTCGGGTGAATAGCAATACTATGCAAAAAATGAGTCAGTCGCGTGTTACATGAGTTATTGGATGTTTACTTCGATTAGACAGAAAATTCCCTTATTCCTCGCCGCTAACTGAATAGGCTTGTCGAGATGTTTCAATTAATATTGTGCTGTAATACAGTTTGTGACTACAGTGAATTGTGTTTTTTCTGTTGTTGTCTTTTTTTTTTTTTTTAATATAATTATTTTTGGTGTTCTCCAACAGTTTCGTGAATATGCAGCCGACATATACAAAGGTACGTAGCGTAAGTTTTATTTATTTTCTATTTCCGGCTAATACGCTGTAACGAAGTAAATTTATCCGTCATTTTTGTCCACGCCGGGCATTGAACCCGGGTCCCTTCATTCCGGAATAAGTCGCTCTCCCAACTGAGCTACGCGGACGTATGCTCTCGCTGTTATCTGCCTATATCTCATGTGCGTCCTGCGGTGCAGGCACGTCAAAACGCTTTCCCGTTTAAGACGCTAATTTGCGTCGGTCCCTGCAAAATCGTATTAAAGGGATTTCACTGTACTTTTATTTCTTGCGGTAAGTGTTGGAGATAACATTAACTTGAGAATAATCAGCGAATTCTGAAGTTTTCAATGAAATCTAAAAATTTTCTGGTTCTAACACGGACTCAGTCTAGTTTTTTTATATTTTTCATGCAAGAGATCGGCGCCGCCCCGGTGGGCAGTGGTCTAAGCGATGGCTTCTGATCATTCGTCCGAAAGGGGTCCGGGTTCGAATCCCGGTGAGGCATGGATGTTGTGTTTGTCTTACGGCACTGGCTCTCTCCCTTCTCTGGAACCAGTGACCCTAAATTAGGGACGGGCAACTGCTTATAGCACATGGAGTTGCTCACGGTGGTCGTTAAACCTCCAATCATAAAAAAAGGTCGGCCTATCCGTGTTAAAAAAAAGTTCCGTTATAACACACACACCGAAGGAAAAAGAAAACATTATGACCTGCGCGTTGTTATGCAAATCGAAGCAACTGCACGTAAACGACGGCGCGTGTGAAGGTCGTGAAATGGTGTATATAACATCTGATACTGAGTTCTGTTAATCAGGGCAGCGGGTGGCCTAGTGGGCAACATTCGTGATTGTCACGGAAAGGACCTCAGGTTCGATCCAAGCAATTACGAACGCTCGATTCACTAAATATCCGCTGTGCGTCGGACGGGCACGTTAAGCCGTCGGACCCCGCGTACTGGCCACCCGGTAGTAAATAAGGGCGTCTTCTACCTCGCTTCCGTGTCACTTTCCTGTCGGGCACTCTAGTCAAAATCTCCTAGCTTCCTATTTCTAAGGGTTGTTTAAGACCTGGGGTCAGACACTCCCTTCCTAAAATTCTCTACATATGATCTGATCTGATCTCTGTTAATCAGTGTTATTTTTGTTCTTCAGATCGGAAAGGCAGCGGACTTAAAAGGATTTGACAAAGGCCAAATTGTAATGGCCAGACGAACGGGACAAATAATTTCCGATGCGTCGAGGCTTGTGGGTGCTCACAGTCAACCGTGGTTAGTACCTTCAAAAAGTGGTCCGAGGAGGAAGAACCACTAACCGCTGGCAAGGTGCATGCCCACCACGACCAATTGATGCTATAGAGGCAAGCGAAGCCTATTCCGTATAATACGAGCCAACGAAAAGGATATTGTGGGGCAACTCACCGGTAATTTGAATGCTGGTGAGTGGAGTAATGTGTCACAACTCACAGTGCATAGAACCCTGCCGAAAATGGGACTGCGTAGCCGCAGGCCGATCCAAGTGGCTGTTGGAAATAAAATTATTTTAATTGAATATAACATGCCCATGCTGACTTTGATGCACCGTCGAAAGCACCCACAATGAGCACGCGAGCATCAAAACTCATTCGACTTTGAATGAATGGAAGAAGGTCGTCTGGTACGATGAATCTCGTTTCCTGTTGCACCGTGTGGACATCCGGGTACACTCTTAAAAAATATCTCCTTAAAAATGAGAACCTGAACCTGCTCTGTTTTTTTTAAGTACAATCGTATCATAAACGAGTACATGACATGCTCAAATATAAGTAACCATACGTACTTACAAATAACTGCGTCAATAAATATAAATATATTTTCGTATTACTTCATTTAAATATTATAGATTTCAAGAGAAATTGTTTAATAAATGTGTAAAGTGACACACATAAATAATTAGTACAACAAAGTCACTGATCATAAGTAATTTAATTATGCATAAAGTATCTTTGTGTACGTTTTTACATTAAGTGTCAATCTCATAAATAATATATTGTCGCTTCATCACTATATTTGTCATAAAATTGTGTGGTCCATTTGCCCAGCATGTCACAACGAGTATATCTCTTATCTTAGATGTGCCATCGAATAATATACTTCCAGTTGATTCTATGAATAAGTGAGTATGTATGGAGTACACGTATTCCAGATTTGAAATCGAGCCGCGGATGGCTTAGTGGTTAGAGATTCAGACTACTGATGGAGGACCCCAGGTTAAAACCTAGCCTGATAGACTTGAACCTGGGGGCTCTCCGTTGCGGTGTGGATTTTTAACAACCACTGAATATCCGCCGTGCATCGGACAAGCATGTTAAGTGACAGCCCCCGATTAGGAATCCCCCGGTTAAAGTTCCTAAGCCCTCCCCTTAATTTCTCTCTGCCTTCTATGTGAAAAAACCGTACGGTGGCACCATCTAGTGTGCTTCATGGTGGTTCTATCTAGTGTGCTTCATGGTGGTGCCATCTAGTGTACTCTCGTGCTCTAACTTCGTCCAGTTTCTCTGTGCCTTGCCCAAAAGGGCACAGAAACTAAAGTTAGAGCACGTATATTTGAAATATAAGGATTTTTTTTAGTACATATATTTCAAATTAGAAATACCAGATATACTCACAATTGATTCCCTGTATGTACTCAAAATGAGTACGTGTCTTTTCAAAAAATGAGACACAAGTACTCGGAGCTATTATAAGCCCAGAATGTACTCAAAAACGAGTACATTTTGCTTATTTCTAAGTACCGATTTTTAACAGTGCGTGTTCGTGCGTGTAATCTTCATAGTTATGTGTTCATATATACGTGTAAATTCCACTAGCCACATGTGAAATTTACTTACTGGCATCTCAGTATCTGAACAGGAACAGAACTGTGCAAATGCAGCATTACTGGCAACACCACCTTTAGAAATATGTCGTACGTTTTAGGATTTCCTGGATAAGTTCAAATTTTTATTTTTTTAAAGTTTTGTGGAGCATGGAATAACTGAAAACTTTGAGCAACACATTACAGTGATTTGCATAACATTCCAGAAAAACCGCAATTTGTGAAATGCGCATGCGCAAATTTTGCTGAAAGTATGTAAGGTTTCAGAGCTTGAAAGGCGCATGGGCACTTTCTAGGAGCTGTGTAATGCTTCTGATGCCAGTGTAATATGTATCACAATTTTGTTATTATTAATTTACTTGGTCGCAAGGTGCATGAGCAGTATTTTTCAGCATTTGTATGAAGTTTCACCTGTAAATAACTCTTCGCAGAATTTCAGCTCATTTGACACAAAGCTAACAGGCTCAGTCTTTTAACAAAATGCTTCACAGTTTTTGATCTTAATCCACCAAAGAACAAAATTTAGGTTGCCCAAAATACGCCGAAGAGCCAAGACATTATGACTATCTGCCGAATATTTCGCTGGTTCTCTGCATGGCGACTAAATAGCATTTACGAGGCGAGGCAAGGAAAGTACAAGATTTCTGAAGGTGTCTTACGGTATTTGGCAGTAGCACACCCAGACACGGTTTTGGGCCCTGGACAAGAAGCTTTTAGAGGTCCCCCAGCATCCCTATTATGTGCATACATGTATGATTAAGGATGGCCACAGGAGCCTTAGTCTACGTTGAGATTGTTTAGTACTGGGAATTTTTTATGCTTTGTACAAGTGTTTTAGAATATTTTTGGTATCGCGTTTTATTCATCAAATAGAAGTTATCGCTCTTTCCACGTTTGAAAGTGAGTCACGGAAAAATTCTCATCGGCCACCACCGGGAATCGATCCCAGGACTTCCAGTTACGCGCTGGACATGCTATCACTGCACCACAGCGGCCTCAAATTCTCCAGACTCACAAACGACTAACTGCAAAATCACATGGCAGGTTGCTTCTTGGAGCCCCGCACGATGCTGGGGATTCACCAAGTTATACTTCAGTTGCTGCTTATGAGCCCAGCACAATGCTGAGATTACCTCCTAGTTATTTGCTTAGTTGCTGTTTACCGTCTTTGGTGAATCCCCAGCATTGTGCGGGGCTCCAAGAAGCAGCCTGCCATGTAGTTTGGCAGTTAGTCGTTTGTGAGTCTGGAGAATTCGAGGCCTCTGTGGTGCAGTGGTAGCATGTCCGGCGCGTAACTGGAAGACCCTGGGTTCGATTCCCGGTGGCAGCCGATGATAATTTTTCCGTGACTCACTTACAAACGTGGAAAGAGCGAGGACTTCTGTTCTGATGTTCCTAATCCACGTCAATTATGTGGATTAATTAGTGTTTTATTGTTGTACACATTTTGTTTTTTGGAATTTAAAATGACCCGCTAGTGGTGCAAAGATGTGTTTTTGTATTTATTTCAGTGTTAGTATAGTGATCTACTGTTATGCATACTTAGTTGTTTGGAACCATGAATGGAATACGGAATTACACCATACAATACAAATTTTGAAGATGTGAATCCGTTTTTTGGTGTAAATATGACATGGATGGTAAGTCAGATAATATCCGAAAACTTGAAAATTTCGTCGTCCTGGAGCGGGAATCGGATCCGCGTCTCCCGGATAGCACCCGAGTATGCTAACCACTACACCACCGAGAACGACCAAGTCTCAAGTTTCCGATTAATTTGAACATAACCATCACAGGATTCGCTAAGTCGAAGCAACTGGCATTCATGTTCAGCGAATCTGGAGGTTAAGAATTCTATCCTGTGATTGCCCGGAGGAGCAGGTAAATCATGAATGGAATACGGGATACAATACAAATTTTGAAGATGTGAATCCGTTTCCATGTCACATTTACACCAAAAAACGGATTCACATACTCAAAATTTGTATTGTATGGTGTAATCCCGTATTCCATTCATGATTTATCTGCTCCTCTAAACATCTATTCTAAACATCCGATTGAAAAATTATTTTACCTTTCGATTCCATTTATGTCGAAGGCTATTTTTTACGCTTTCCAATCGTAGGCTGAAGAAGCGTATGTGCTCCAGCTTTGTCCGTCCGTCCGTCTGTCCGCACGATAACTGGCGTATAAATGGTTCGATTTTGATTAAATTTTAGTATGTGGTAGGGGACCACCTGGGGACGAACCCTATTGAAAATGGGACAAATGGGGTCAAAGGTCATGACGTAGGAGCGGGATCCATTCCATTGCACTTATGCGTCACAACGTGCGTAAATATGGTTCGATTTCAATGAAATTTTACTATGTGGTAGGGGACCACCTGGAGACGAATCCTATTCAAAATGGGTGAATTGGGATCAAAGGTCAGGACATTATGCGTCATAACGTGCGTAAAAATGGTTCGATTTCGATGAAATTTCAGTATGTGGTAGGGGACCACCTGGGAACGAACACTATTGAAAATGGATGAAATGGGGTCAAAAGTCAGGACATAGGATTGCGATCCATTCCATCGCCGTCATCCCATATTATTAAGGTGGACGTCAAGTAATTTTGCTTCCTATACTTCCAATGGTAAAACTTTTGTACACATTTCCTTCACAATTAATGTGTTCCCAAGGATGAAAATTTGAACATCGATTAAAATAACTTCTTAATATAACTTGGAATACTTAGTATTTTCTAAAACATAACCATAATTATATTAAAAATCAATAACTTTTTCTTTGGTGGTGTTGAAACCAGAAAAAGGATGGCGCGACCTGTACTTTGATGACGTCAGTAGACAAATAAATGTTGGATTGCATAATTATGGTTATGTTTTAGAAAATATTAGGTATTCCAAGTTAAAAAATGAAGCTATTTTAATCGATGTCCAAATTATCATCCTTGTGAACGCATTAATTGTCCAGAAAAAAGATGGCGCGACCTGTATTTTCATGACGTCAGTAGACAAACAAATGTGCAGATCCTATTAAAGTTTTATGACGTCACACTCTTGCGAACAGATGGTCGCGATTCCCATCTGCCTCATTACGTCACGCGTTGTGTGCGTATGTTCGTCTGCACGATAACTCGCGTAAAAATCGTTCGATTTCGATGAAATTTTAATATGTGGTAGGGGAACACCTGGGAAGGAACCCTATTGAAAGTAAACGAAATGGGGTCAAAGGTAAGGACAAAGGAGCGGGATCCATTCCACTGTTCTTATGCGTCATAACTAACGTAAAAAAGGTTTGATTTCGATTAAATTTTAGTATGTGGTAGGTGATCACCTGGGGACAAACCCTATTGAAAATCGGGCGAAATGGGGGTCACAGGTCAGGACACGGGAGCGGAATCACTTCCATTGTCATTATGCGTCATAACTTATGTAAAAATGTTTCGATTTGGATGAAATGTTAGTATGTTGTAGGGGCCTGCCTGGGGACGAATCCTATTGAAAATGGCTGAAATGGGTCAAAGGTTAGGACACAGAATGGGATCTATTCCATAGCCCTTATGCATCATAACTTACGTAAAATTGCTTCGATTGCGACAAAACTTTATCGTGTTATTTCGGAGGTATACTGAACCAGTTCTGTTGAATATCATCGAAATGGGATCAAAGGTCAGGGCACATGAGTGATATTTATTCCACAGCCATTTTCCTCCTAACTTGAGTAATAGCTTGAGTAATGATTTCTAGTATGTTGGAAAGCGTATCATAATCAATGCATTGCATGATTTCACTAACTTGTTTCTTTTACCTTTCGATTCCATTTATGTCCAAGGCCATTTTAGGTATTGTCACTCTCTCAAGTTACTCATAGATAGGGGACGTGAAAGTAAATTGCGTTATCCCCGATATTTCTGCTTCTAAAACTCCGACTTGAAATATTCTTCCTGTATCGCATATAGCTCCTGATGGGAAATGCTTTCATATAATTTCTAATATTTGGTAAAGAATTGTTTGGCCACCATTGGAATAAGTGTTAATTTCTGCTTCTGATACATTTGTAGCAAAATCTGAGCTCTTGAAAACTCGACTGAAAAATTTATTTCCTGGACCGATATCGCTCACATCGAAAACCCTTTGCAGAATACTTTCTTCTTAAAATAATGCATGTTTTTCCAGCCAGGGGGAAAACATGCTTTTAACGCACAAGTCTGCAACCAGAGGGCGTAAGTTCACGATTTCGTTTACAGCAATATCTGCGGGAATAAAAGCCTGATTGAAAAACTTCTTTCTTCGGTCAGATACTGCTGTTTTGCATACCGGTTCCATGGACTTTGAATAGCTTTGATAAATTTAATTCGCGTCAGAACGGATTCAAAAGACGTGCTCATTACACCCGAAAATTCGGTACGATCTTTCTTGTTTTTTACTATTGTAACTTGGACTGTTTGAATGAAGGACCGAGTTGGTCCCGTTCGTTGGTGAATGGGTGTCTTAATCGGTTTGGTCAGGTCAGTGTATTGTTGGCACTGGATCGATATGTGTGCTGAGTGTACGACGTGAGGTAAGGTTATTAGGATTGTTATTGCTTTCCTCTGTTTGAACTAATCCCTGTAAAGCATTGTTATTTCTTTCCTCCCATCCACTAATCCCTGTTAAGCCAAATTTGGCGGTACAGGATTTACACTTCAGTAACAGTATGAGCTTTTTGTGGTTTCATTCCGCATCGGTTGGATACCGATCTGCAGAAAGTGTATTAGAATAATTTCACAGAAGTTTTACTCTCGATTTCCACCTCAGCATCAAGTCAAAGCAAAATAAAAAAAAATAATTAACCAATCACGACCAGAGTCAGTTATTTCATGATTGGTATTTTCTCTCTCGTTGTGTCGATTGATGCTGTGGTGTAAATGAAGCATTAATTTCAGTTTTTTCCCCGATTCGTTATGGTTGTGATCGGGATGTTGCAAAATCACATCAACTGTAGCCAATCACCCATCTAAGTACTATGAAAGGAGAAGCTTATGATATTTTGGGGGTTCACTGAAAGATTGGGACCTCAGGCCCTGCATCTAGGATTTCTTTATAGGGGTGGCTCAACATATTGAAGATGCAAATATAGATACCCAGGAGACTCCAAAAATATTTTGAAGCGATAACATCTCCACCATATGACAGTCCGTTTCCAATTATTCATAAATTACACTATATTGACAAAAGTAACCAGACACCTAGAAGAGAAACCCAACAAAGCATTTATTGACATACATTAGAACGCTGTCGATCCACCTTTGGCCTTAGTGCATGCACTGACCCTTCGAGACAGGCTTTCGACAAGGTTTTGGAACACAGCGATAGGTATGCGCTTCCATTCAGTACATAATGCTGCCGCTAACTGTTGCTTAGTAGTAGGTCTTGGTTCCAAACTTATTTTCCGGCGCTCTAATTTATCCCATAGGTGCTCTATGGGATTAAAATCTGGGCGCTGTGCTTGCCAGTCCACACACGATACGGAATTATCGGCAATCCATTCCGTAACAGTCCTTGCTTTATGGCTCGGTTCATTATCCTGCTGGTACCAACAAGGCTCGGTTCCATAGTATTGCCAGGGAGTTGGTAGGGCATAACTGTCCAGAATATCGAGGTAGACGTGCTGGTGAACAGGTTTGTCCATGATAACCAATGGGATGGGACCATACCACGAAAAATACCCCCACACGAGTACACTGCCAGCTCCAAACTTGACCGTATAAGGAACAGTACACTGTGGTAAATAGCGTTCCCCCGGCCGCCGCCATACCCACACACGGCCATCAGACTGATGGATCGTGTATCTGGATTCATCAGTCCATAGGACCTGTTTCAATTGATCTACGGTCCACGATAAATGTTCTTTACACCATGCTGAACGACGAGTAGCATTCCGAGTGGAGATGAAAGGCTTATGAGCAGCCGCACAACCACAGTAACCCATGGAATGAAGCGAATGGTACGTGTACATACTGAGGTTCCAGCATTTCTACTCACCTGTACAGTGAGGTGTTGTGCAGTAACTCCGTCAATTAGCTGTAATGACTCTTCTGAGGCTTCGACGTCCTCTATCACCGATTTTCTTTGGACTGCCTGTACGTTTTGCTGCTTCAGATACGCCATGTGTCTTCCACTTATTCAGTACATCCAAAACAGTTGACTTGGGTATGTTTAAATGCCTCTCGGTTTCTCTTATGGACAACACACTAATATAACACCCAACAATATTTCCTTTCTCAAAGTCAGTTCAGCGACATTTTCACTCAACCTCACAGTGCGATATGATCGCGGTCAGCTGCCGGCTTGTTTTTATACCGTTTGCAGCTGTATCGCGCATTTTAACAACGCAGCTTACAGTTGCTGTAAGGATACAGCTCAGCGACAACGTGCTGCGTTGCATTCTACGAAGCGGCAGCTGGTAAAATGAATAACTACTTTCTGTCTCACTCTCTGAGTAAATAGTGTGTTCACAAGCATTTTAACTTGTATACATCGTTCACCTTTTATCTTACATACAATCACCATTTTTTTTAAAAGACTCCCCTTCTTTCACGCGACGTTTTGATGAGAGTTTATGTGTTCGGATGATTTCAAGCAGAAAGTCTTCAGAGGGACCAGCCCCTCTCTCCTTATTTCTCAGAATCGTCAACTAATGAGACTTATGCACTACCGAAGCTACTGAAGTGTCGATACACTTCCTATTTGACTACACGCCAATACGGCTAACTCGAACACTTGGATTCCATCATTATTACCATGTTAGGTATAGACTGTAAATTTTCTCATAACTTTTAATAAAGGACTATTTTAAAGTCTCACCAATTTCCGACTTTGAGTAATTTGTATACCGTGTGATTCCACTTCATTACATCCCTTTCCCCTGCAAATATTGGCGTTTGCTACAGCAAGTATGTATAAGTACAGCACGACATCAGCGGTGAATTACGGAAACAACTCTAATCATAACGTGTACAGAGTTTTTAAAACTACTCTTTTGAAATGAGTTCAATACAGTACATAAATGTTTTTTTCCCATAACAAAAGATGGAAGGGAACCGGGAATGTGGCCCTAAGAAATCGCAACATCCGGAAGCAACGACAGAGTACTTAGACAAGAACTTATTACTTAGAACTTATCTAAACTGGTAAGTTCTAAGTAAATGAAAGCACAAAGGAAAGATTTCCCTATAAACCTTATCAACAGTTCTTGTTCTGAAATAAAACGCAGTTCCTTGAAATATTCAATATCAGACTTTGATGCCCAATACAGTAAAAATTACACGGAGACAAGGAGAAATAGCACAAAGTGGCGAAACACTCATCCAATAGGAAAACTGTATGCACATCTAATTGACTTGCGTACATAGCAAAGCTTTCGACTTTCCGTCACTGATTCACGAAGTGTTGTCATACCGACCACGCATATCATTTTTGTTTTCTGATGAAGGAGGAGAAAGCACATTTGAAATCCATAGAAGTATGCTTCGGACACAGGGACCCAGATAGCTTTCCACTTTTTTCGCATTTGAAGAGTCCCCTTCCATCTTTTGTTATGGGACAAAAACATTTGTGTACTAATTTTGCCTCGCTAAACAAGTTTGTAATTGACTTTTTTGCCCTATTTGCAAAGCGGGGCGCGATAGCCTTCTCAAACCCCCCCAAAAGGGGGCGATGGATCCTTCGTGGTGTTATTGTGTGCACCATAGAGGGTTTCCTACACAACTACAGAAGTAAATCGCTAACTATACCATAGTTCCTGAGATATTGGTCTGATCACGGACTTTCCTTGTAACCCTGTATATTTAGAAACACTTGCAAACATATTTTAAAATAAGCAGCTATTAATGAAGAACGAAGGACCAAGTAATACCTAATGGGGAGGGCCCAGGCCTCTGGGCAACCCTCACTGAGTGCGCCTCTGGTATCAGGCAGCAACACGTTAGCAGCAGATTCTTTAACTCTTGCAAGTTACGTGGTTAAGCCGCCGCAGATGGGATTTGCTATTCCAACACAAACCACAAATGCTCGTTTAGATTGATGTTTGGGAAATTTGGAGGCCAGGACAATACCTAAAGGCCCTACTAGAGGAGAATACCGTTGTCATGAAAGTACATACCTGGTCTGCATTGATGTCGAGGTAGGTGGTAGACGTCATAGTTACCTTCACATGAATCACTGGACACAAGGTTTCGCAGCAGAACATTGCCACTCTTCCTCCACCCAGAGTTTTTTTTAATTTTGATTGAAGGTCTAACGACCACCGTGATCATCTGAATGGGCTATAAGCAGTCGCACGTCTCTAATTTAGGGTCACTGGTTCCAGGGAAGGGAGAGATCCAGTGCCGGAAGACAAACACAACATCCATGCCTCACCGGAATTCGAACCCGGACCCTTCTCGGACGAATGGTCATAAGCCAGCGCATACACCACTGCGCCACAGGGGCAGCCCACCCAGAGTTGGAACCGGGCCAATAATTTTGGACCCGGACCCGGTCGTCACATAATTGGACCCCACCCGGGCCTAACCCAGACATTTTGATTATAACAACATAATGACATATTACTCTTAAAAATTGTACTGTTTTCTTCCCAAATCTCCCGCCACCCCGGTGGCGCAGTTGTCTAAGCGCTGGCTTATGACCATTCGCCCGTGAAGGGTCCGGGTTCGAATCCCGATGAGGCATGGATGTTGTGTTTGTCTTACGGCACTGGCTCTCTCCCTTCCCTGGAACCAGTGGCCTAAATTAGGGACGGGCGACTGCTTATAGCCCATTGAGTTGCTCACGGTGGTCGTTAAACCTTCAATCAAAAAAAGAATAAAAAAAGAAAAATCTCCCTAACCAAGTTTTATAAGCCGATTAATTTCCTCGTCAATGTGACTCTCGCTTGATATCTGTTGTCCAAGGTAAATGTACGTATCGATTATTTCCAGCTTTCCCCCATCAATCGATAAATCTTCATTCCTTGTGAATTCATTGTACATCAGTTAGTCTTCTAAAAGTTCATTTGTAATCCCCATTTCTTTACCCTGCTCAGCAAGTTCCTGGATCATACTTTGCAGCTCTGAAGTATTATTTCAAAGACCTCTAAAGGGTTCTTTGAAATATTTTTTCTGTTCAAAAGTTAAACGGTAATAAAACCGGGTCGAAATCGGGTCAGAAATATCTTGACCCGACCCGTTTGTCCCGCAAGAAATTCTCGACCCGGTTACCCGTGACCCGTTCCTATCTCTGTCTCCATCGGCTTGTTTTCGCCCCAAGGTGAATCCTCTTACCAACATTTCCCCTGGTGGTGCAACAGGAAACGGGACTCATCGGACCAGATGACTTTTTCCCAATAATTCAAGGTCTAGTTTTGATGCTCGCGGGTCCATTTGTTGGCGCTTTCGTCGGTGAATCGAGGTTAGCATGAGCACTCCCAGCAACCTGCGTCTACGTAGCCCCAGTTTTAGTAAGGTTCGTTGTGCTGTGTGTTGTGGCACATTACTCTCATCACCAGCATTCAAACAGTGAGTTGCGCCGCAGCATCCCTTCTGTTGGCTCGTACCATGCCCAATCAGCTACCTTTCTCATCTGAAGAACAAGACTAATCCTGATTAACAGATCTCAGTATCAGGTGTTATTTATATCGTTTCATGAGCTTTACACGCGCCGTGGTTTACCTGCAGTTGCTTCGATTTGCATAAAAACATGCTTTTCATAAGGTTTTGGCTCTCCGGTGTGTAAGCACGCATGTTTTTTTTGTTTTTTGTTATTGTAGGTATAACGACCACCGTGAGCAACTCAATGGGCTATAAGCAGTCGCCCGCCCCTAATTTAGGGTCACTGGTTCCAGGGAAGGGACAGAGCCAGTGCCATAAGACAAACAAAACATCCATGCCTGACCGGGATTCGAACCCGGGCCCCTTTCGGACGAATGATCAGAGGCCATCGCTTAGACCACTGCGCCACAGGGGCCGGCTGTTTTTCTTTCACAAGACATGCTAAAAAGAAAGGGATTTTTGTATTGTAACTCCTGTACAAGAAAATTCTCGACAAATGCTTCAAGAAATTGCCCAAACAGACAGAATATCCATAGCAAAGCTTCACGTAATGTTGCAGTAAAATGTAATTTTGCGTAATTTTTTTTTTTTTTTTTTTTTTTTTGAATTCGCAATTTTTTCTTCAGCAAATAAAAGGATTTTGATGAATCACTTAAGATAGAAAAATTTGTGTTTTTGAAATTAATAAAAACAAATCCTGTGCAATACGTTAAACTACTTTCATTGATAAATTGTTATAACAACGAACTTCTGCTTTTTTTTTTTTTTTTTTACCTCTTGTTGGAAAATGAAGACATAAAATTAGACTAAAATTAGCTCTAAAGTTTCCCAAAATCTTTCTTAAGTCTTAATTTTGTTCAGAAATAAGAAATACACTCCTGAACACCAAAGGATTTATTGTTTGGTTATTGTAGTTTAATATAGCTAAATGACCGAAACAACCAACTCGAAAGAATGAAAAAAAAAGTGTAACAGGGTGCTTTACAACTGGCATAACAGTGAAGTATTTATTCTCGGGCTTAACGGTGCTTAAAAGAGGGGATGAGAACTACTTGTCTTCCATATCCCTTTGCATTTACCGTTAACAAAAATACTAAAACAACTTTCACATAGAAAACACTAGAGGCGCATAGCATATACCTTTTAGTTCACGTGTTTCACCTAAATTTTGAATACTTATAACTTCTGCACGGACAGCAGCTAGACGGGTTGGGAGTGACTCAATAAATTGCTGGAAGGTGTTCACATGTATGTGGAGCCATGCTGACTGCAGTGCATCTGACAGCTGCTGGAGGATCCATAGAGCAAACAACACGATCGAGGTGGTCCCACAGATGCTCAATTGGGTTTAAATCTGGGGAATTAGGGGGCCAGGAAAGTACATTGAAGTCTTCATCGTGCTCTTTCAACCACTCTGGACATTTCTAGCTGTGTTACGCGCCGCATTGTCGTGCTGGAAGATCTCATCCGCCCCAGGGAAGGCAATCAGCATGCATGGGTGTGCGTGATCTGCAAGGATCGATTCATAACGAATTCGGTCCATAATGCCTTCCACAGCTATGAGTGGACCCAGGGCATGCCACAAAAACATTCCCCAGACCATAACGCTGCCCCTACCAGCTTGTGTTCTTCCAGTATTGGTTGAAGAGTGTATGTTCTCCGATGTTTCTCGCCTTATACGCCAACGTCCATCAGTTCGATTAAGCAGAAAACGTGACTCATCGGAGAAGGCGATCCTTTGCCAATCAGCGAAGGTCCAATTTTGATACCGCAGTGCAAATCTAAGCCTTTTGTGCCGATGCACCTTCGTTAGCATAGATGCAGTGACCATCCCATCGGAGCCCCATACGAGCTGCATCGGAGCTCAATACGCAGCAGGGTTCGCTGAACTGTCGTTTTAGGCACACTTCCGGTAGCCCCCTGGTTCATTCGGCCAGCGAGTTGCTCCACTGTATCATGTTGATCCGCCCTAACGCACTTTCGAAGCCGACGTTCACCCTCTCACATGAATGGCACGTGGTGCTCCACAGTTTCCACTTCGCTTATTCGCAATGGTACCATTTCTCCAATCACGATACACTTTAACCACAGCAGCACGCGAACAATTCACGAACTGCGCTGTTTCAGAAATACTGCCATTCTTGGCCCTAAAGTCGATAGTCATACCTTTTTGCAAATCTGATAAATCGCTCCTTTTATCCTTAACAGCAACGAGTGATATGTTTTTCAGATCAGATCAGATCATATGTAGAGGATTTTAGGAAGGGAGTGTTTGACCCCAGGTCTTTAACAACCCTTAGAAATAGGAAGCAATGAGATTTGGGCTAGAGTGCCCGATAGGAAAGTGACACGGAAGTGAGGTAGAAAGGGGAAGGAAGACGCCCTTATTGATTACCGGGGGCCAGTACCCGGGGCCCGACGGCTTAACGTGCCCATCCGACGCACGGCGGATATTTAGTGGTTCGAGCGTTCGTAACTGCCTGGGATCGAACCTGAGGTCTTTTCCATGGCAGTCATGAAAGTTGACCCCTAGGCTACCCGCGGCCCATATGTTTTCAGAATGCCTACACCACAACTTATATACCCTTCAAGCCAGCTCACGACACGTGCCTTCTTTCATTGGCTACGCGCTGTGGACATCAAAAGTAGGAGGTGGTCACAATAATGTGACTCGACTGTGTATATATACCGTATATATATAAATAAGACAAATGGGGCACATTTTTGTGGTTTATCTCAGGCGTAGAAATAGCTCTGAGGGCGGCGAACACATCTATTCAAACATCACTGCTGGAAGCTGTACTTCTCAAAATCAGTGTTTGATTTTTTCAAGATCAATTGTCCCGTCTGATTTCCTTTGAACTTTTCTACATCGACGAATCCCTTGACTTTCACGTTTCTTAAACTTCCGGGAAAAAGTAACGGGGAATTTCTTTCGTAGGTCTCTGTAAAAATGAACAAGTCTGAAGTTACAGATGAATGTTTTGTATGCTGTTCCCCAGGTACCAGTAACAGAACACTTTGATCAAACGGGTCGCATGCTTAGATCTTTAGTCACAATGGCTTGGCATAAACCAATACAAATTCCTTCCAGTTCATTATATATTTCTCTGATTACTAGTCGTCGGTTCTCCTCAACTAAATAACAAACTTCATCTATCAGATCATTGTTTCCTTTTGTTGTATAGGGAGTCAGAGACGCTCATTGCCGTCAATTGATATTCTTCCTTCTTTAAGGCTGGAGAACCATCTCAATAACTGATAAACGGCGTCTAGCTTCCAACACCGTAAGACATTTTTCATCACTGCGTACGTACTTCGGTAGCTGTCTTCCTGTACTTTCGGGCATAACGAATTACAAAGTTAGAAACTGTGTTGTATCGATCGTTGCTGGCACAAAGCCAAAAGGATGCATGCAGTGAACACAATAAAACAAGCATTCACTTTTACCATGCGCAGCTATTTATCGGAACATATACTGCTGGCCACCCAAAATGCAACACCAAGAAGGAAGCATCCGATTGGCCTGAAATTCGCAGCATGCGTCGCCCGCGAGAGGACATGCATACGATTAGCATCGCAAGGCATATGCAAATCATGTGCGCCCCGCTCGCCACCGAAAAGCACTATAAGAAGGGTGCACAGAAGGCGGGGTGTAAGTAGTGGAAGTGTGTTGTGCTGCCGGACATGTGCGTGAGAAGCTTCCTGATGCCTCGTCGCAGAATACGGCAGTCATTCCAGCACGTTTCGGAGTTCGACAGAGGACGAATAATGGCTTATCGCGACAGCGGTTTATCGTACCGAGACATCGGCGCCCGTGTGGGACGACATCCAGCCACAGTGAGGCGAGTATGGATTCGGTGGGTGCAGGAGGGACGGACGGAACGACGTGAACGATTGCCGTAGCCGCGGCACACCACCAAACGAGAGGACCGGCATGTTGTGCGGCGGGCATTGACGGCTCGCACCGCCACATCACGAACGTTAGCGCAGGAATTAGGGTGTGCTGCGCAACAACTTGTGTCAGCACGTACCGTTCGACGTCGTCTGCAGAAGCGGGGACTTGTCGCACGGCGTCCATTGCTGCGATTACCATTGACGTTACACCACCGGCGAGTGCGGCGGCAATGGGCCGTTGAACGCCGCGCCTGGACTACGGAATGGCACGACATTGTCTTCTCCGACGAATCCCGCTTCTGCTGCAACACCACGGTGGTCGGATCTGCGTGTGGCGGCATCGCGGTGAGAGACTGTATGACGCCTGCATTATGCATCGCCATACCGGTCCGTCGCCTGGCGTTATGGTTTGGGGCGCAATTGGAAATGACACCCGCACCCCTCTGGTACGCATCGCCGGTACACTCAACAGCCACCGCTACAACTCCGACGTTTTGGAGCCTGTAGTCCTCTCTTACCTGCAGGACCAGCCAGCGGCCACGTTTCAACAGGACAATGCGCGCCCGCACGTGGCACGCATCGTGCAACAATTCTTCACCGCCCACCAGGTGTCACTGCTGCCGTGGCCCGCCTGTTCTCCCGATATGTCGCCCATCGAACACGTCTGGTCGCTGATCGGCAACCGGGTGGCCCGGCAAGCACCACCCGTGGCTACGCCTGATGAACTGTTGCAACGTGTGGAAGCAGCCTGGACCGACATACCCGAAGCCCACATCCAAAGCCTCTTTCGTTTGATGCCGTGGCGTGTAGCGGCCGGTATTGCCAGCCATGGGGGACACACGAACTATTGATGTCTGCGTGTTCCGCAAGTCGCACGGGCCTGTAAGCTCAAAGCTCAACCGTTTCATCTTTGTATCTGTTGTTATGTGTCCAGTAAATCTGGCTTTGCTATCTCGTGTCCTTCTTGGTGTTGCATTTTGGGTGGCCAGCAGTGTAGATTCAGTATAGGCACTTTCTGACCAGATCTGGTATAAAACATCAACTTCGTTCGGTTTTTTCCTTTCTTTTTTTCAGAATACGGAACTGTTAGGTAGAAATTTTTCCGTATATATATAGCTCACTTAAACATATAAATTGCGAAATCATCATCATCATCAACTATTCTCAGTTGACTGCTAATAATAGCTGATGATGATATAAACACCAAAATGTAACTACCCATCACCCACGTGGTCTTTTTCTTGTATCCAGTCTAGTATTTCAGTTGTCGAACGGGGGTCAGTTAGGGCAATATGACTAGCCCAAGCCAAAAGGATGGATTAGGGAGGCAATATGTCAGGCACAAAGCCAAAAGGATGCATGCAATGAACATACACTATATTGACAAAAGTCACTGGACACCCTTTCAAAAGCAAATGAACGGATCCGCTGCGTTGTTAAGATGCGCGGTACAGCTGCAAACGGTATAAAAACAAGCCGGCAGCTGACCGCGATCATATCGCACTGTGAAATTGAGTGAAAGTGTCGCGGCGGAAGAGAACTGACTTTGAGAAAGGAAAGATTGTTGGGTGTTATATTAGTGGGTTGTACATAAGAGAAACCGAGAGGCGTTTAGACATACCCAAGTCAACTGTTTTAGATATACTGAATAAATGGAAGACGCATGGCGTGGATGAAAGAGCAAAACGTACAGGCAGACCAAAGAAAATCTGTGATAGAGGACGTCGAAGCCTCAGGAGAGTCGTTACAGCTAATCGACGGAGTACTGCACAAGACCTCAGTGTACAGGTGAGTAACAATGCTCGAACCTCGGTATGTACACGTACCATTCGCAGAGAACTTGATTCCATGGGCTACCGTGATCGGGCGGCTGCTAATAAACCTTTCATCTCTACTTGGAATGCTACTCGTCGTTTAGCATGGTGTAAAGAACATTTATCGTGGTCCGTAGATCAATGGAAACGGGTCTCATGGACTGATGAATCCAGATACACAATCCATCAGTCTGATGGCCGTGTGTGGGAATGGCGGCGGCCGGGGGAACACTATTTACCACAGTGTACTGTTCCTACGGTCAGGTTTGGAGCTGGCAGTGTACTCGTGTGGGGGTGTTTTTCGTGGTATGGTCCCGGCCCATTGGTTATCGTGGACAAACCTGTTAACCAGCACGTCTACCTCGATATTCCGAACAATTATGCCCAACCAACTCCGTGGCAATACTATGGAGCCGAGCCTTGTTGGTACCAGCAGTATAATGCGCTGAGCCATGAAGCAAGGACTGTTACGGCGTGTAGTTCCGTATCGTGTGTGGACTGGCCAGCACAGAGCCCTGATCTTAATCTCATAGAGCACCTATGGGATGAACTGGAACTCCGCATAAGAAGTTTGGAACCAAGGCCTACTACTAAGCAACAGTTAGCGGCAGCATTATGTACTGAATGGAAGCGCATACCTATCGCTGTGTTCCAATACGTTGTTGAAAGCATGTCTCGAAGGGTCAGTGCATGCATTATGGCCAAAGGTGGACCGACACCGTACTAATATATGTCAACAAATGCTATGTTGTGTTCCTCTTCTAGGTGTCCGGTGACTTTTGTCAATATAATGTATATTATGCAGTGGAAGTAGACTCCGTAACTTTAACTGCATAGTCAGGTTAGCCTTACCCCGAGTATAGACCAAAAGTTACCAATCCCCCTCACTAACACACTTGCGATTCAGCTTTCTCTCCATCCTAAGGTCAGATTTTAGCTTGCGCATTCGCAGATGGACTTTCATATCCACATCACTTTTCATCGATGTCAAGGTCGTTTCTTACGTTCGGCTAAATCTGAATAATACAAAATAGGTTGACTGATGAATGTATATAATAATAATAATTAAAATGAATATTGTTTTTGAAAAACTAAGCAGTCGAAATGCTTATTACTGCCGCCGCCAATATTTACTTTTATGACTCATATATCTTCTTTTATTGGTTTAACGAAAAAACATTTATCAGTCCACCTACCTAAGTATCGCTCAATGTCGAATTAGTAAACCTTATTGTTTGCTGTTAAGATTTAGTTCTACTTAGTATGTACCGGACTGTGGCTCTGTGTGGTCGTGAGTGAGGCAAATGTGTTGTTATTGTTTGTTGTTATGATTTAATTCCACTTAGTATGTACCGGACTGTGGCTCGGTGTGATCGTGAGTGTGGCGAACGTGTTGTTATTGTTCGTTGTTATGATTTAATTCCACTTAGTATGTACCGGACTGTGGCTCAGTGTGGTCGTGAGTGAGGCGAATGTGTTATTGCTTGTTGTTATGATTTAATTCCACTTAGTATGTTCCGGACTGTGGCTCGGTGTGGTCGTGAGTGAGGTGAATGTGTTGTTATTGTTTGTTGTTATGATTTAATTCCACTTAGTATGTACCTGACTGTGGCGCGGTGTGGTCGTGAGTGAGGCGAATGTGTTGTTATGATTTACTTCCACTTAGTATGTACCGGACTGTGGCTCGGTGTGGTCGTGAGTGAGGCGAATGTGTTGTATGTAAATAAATGTATACCAGTACTCTCGAAATATTCGTTTTATTTCACACCCACAAGTTTCTTGGGATACGAAAGATGCATAACATAAATTATCAACAAAGTTTGCGAGAGCACTCTCTCGGTTTTTTTTTATTTTTCATTTTTTCTAGTAAGAAAAGCTTTTAAACAATTAATTATGTGTATATTGACTGTTAATCTGACGCTATTTAGGTTCCTTGATCGTCTGTTATGTGTTGTGAGATACAAACAATCGTAGAATGTTTTTTTTTAAGTATGTCTGAACGTTAGTTTGCCGAATACAGGTGCTTTCGAATGTGAGTAACATTTTATGTTTGGTTTGAGTGCCGTCGGAAAAATTCCTCTTTGTACTGTGAAAGGCAATCTATATACAGCCCCCAAATCACTCGCACACGACAACAGAGATCTCGTGAGCCTATTGAGGATTGGCCCTGTGGTAATGAAACGACTTTGGCCTGATAATGCCGCAACCTCCTCAGTTAATTCCGGGGATTACAAGTGATTTTGCCCTCCCCACCCCCGATGATCTGCCTTGGAAAGCTCAGTGTTCTCCGTTGTGCCTCCTCCCCGCTTTGCTTTCTCCCTCACATTTTACCCCCTTTCGAAGGTAGACGCTAGGGTGCCAGAAGGACGATCAGTAGCGGCACCAACTTGATTAATCCACGGCAGTTATTGCCCTGAAATTGCCAAGAGAACGAAGCCTCTGCTTCAGAGCTTTGGTGCCGACGCATTTGGTCTCAACGCTTGGTAGTCACTCACACACACATTTCAGAGAACGGAAATCTCCTGATGAAAGCTCTCAATGTATTCATCTACCTTCTTAAACGCAGGGCTTCATTAAGCAACATCGAATTGTGTTGTAGAGGGCCTGCTTTCGATGAAGAACAAGGAGGACTAAGCAAATGACTTCATGTGTGCGCTAAAATAATTAGGAGAGTTTCCTATCCTAATTATTTCAGAGAGACAAAAGAGACATTCCTATTTTTGACAAAACGTCTCAGTGCCACACAACTCAACTTCGAAAGTTTTCCTACAGTGGTCCCCATTAGCTGAATAAATGGCCACCCAAAATTTTACTAGCGCTTCTTTTTGAAGGACGATACCAAAATTTGCATCATATTAACATCAAGCTTTTGCTCTTTACTTATAAGGATTGAATCTATTAATACCAAAGTTTTACGAATAGGAACAGAAACGTCGCCAAGCGGTGAGTTTGAGCCCACCCTGCCGCCCATCCAGTTCAAAACGTGCCATTTTTCAACTTTAAAATATAATCTACACTTTGGCAAGTAATAAGTCTTGTGTTTTATTTCATGTAGCACTTCGTATTTTCCCCTAAGAAGTGCGTTGTATACGTCTCAAAAAAGGTTATCAAAATAGCATCGTCATGGCCACGGAAATTCAATTGTTCTCCACTCTTCCAGTTTCTTTGTTTAAGCCACTTTTTTATGTTTGCATGGCCAGAGGACTAATGAGGATGGTGGGTAGGAATTCACTGAGGGGGTCACTACTAATTGCTCTGTTTTTTTCTTTTTCTTTTTCTTTTTTTACAAAATAGGTGATTCCAACACAGAAAGTTGAGTCTAAAACTTCGCTAGCGCTCTTAAGAGTGCCCCGGGACAGTGGAAGTGTAGAAAGCGGCTGACGACTGCTTTGAAAGAGAGGAGTGCAAGGCAAAGTAGCTGGCTTGAAGGAAGGAAGTTTAGGAAGGGGGAGGTATTGTGTCTGCGTGACATCACGTTAAAATTTGATTTAGGTGAACAAATTATTTAAAAGGCAATGCCGTTTTTGTTTAAGTACGGTACCATTTTCGTAAGCAAATTTTGAAAAGCAATTTAAGACAATGCAAGCAAAAAATTGTAGGTGACATTTTACCAATACTTGTATCTTACATAAGTGCACAACTAGTGAGATCCGTGTATGTATCTGCGTCCAGGTGGAGGAGGTGGTGATTGCAGGAATTCTTTTGTAGCCGGTAGTGAAAATGAGGCATCGATGTTGTGCTTGTCTTACGGTACGGGCTCTCTTCCTTCCCTGGAACCAATTACCTTAAATTAGGGACGGGTTTCTGCTTATAGCCCATTGAGTTGCTCACGGTGGTCGTTAAGGGGGTTCGGTAGGTTGTATCTCGGCCATGTTAATTGTAACATGTTGAAGACCCGTTATCTCAGGAACCACAGGAAAGAAGTGGCTGAAATTCTCAGGGGTTGTTCTCTACATACTGCTACACACTTTAACACAAGACTTTCTTAAAATTAATTTTAGTTGTCATCGTATGATTTCTATTTCAGGAACCACAAAAAATCTTGTAAAAAATAAAACATAAAAATGTATAAAAGGATACCAAAACATCACATTACAAAAATCTTGTGTTAAAGTCTGTATATACAAGAGGCAAACCGGTGGTACAAATTTCAAAGCTGTATCTTTTATAGGTTCTGAGATAACGGGTCATTAATGCTCAAAAATACAACTCTCGAAAATATGCAATTGAATTTTATTGAGCAAGCGCTTACCATACAGCAGTAGATTCAGTGCATTCCAGCATCATAGGAGGGGTTATCTGGTCCCCCTTCTTCATGGAACGCCTCTTCAATCTTCCTCTTGGCACTTGCACGCTATTGTCTAGCTTTTTTATGGAGTGTGGACAACATACGCTCACCCCTTCTCACCCGCAGACTGTCGAGCTCAGCCAGAACTGATCCCGTATTCTTGTTGACAATGATCCCAAGCTGTTGCAAAACCATGCATCTATATGTATTCCCTTTGTTAAAGTTTAGCATGGCATCATACACTCCAAATAACCTCAGACTACACCAACACAACAGTAAAGACACCACAGTTCGTGTGGCTGTCACTAATGAAATCTATCAATTGTCACGAAATACATGCTTTTATTCCCTTACAGCAGGATTGCCAACTTGAAACAAGAAACTTCTGTCCTTAGAACTGTGGAATATTTAGTACTATAAAAAAAACACGATATAGCGTGAGATCAAATACAAAACAAGATAGTAAAATCATGCAATGCATCGATTATAATACACTTTCCAACATACCAGAAATCATTACTCAAGTTATGAGGATAATCGCTGTGGAATAAATCTCGGTCCTGTGCCCTGACCTTTGATCCCATTTCGATGATATTCAACAGAACTGGTTCAGTATACCTCCGAAATAACATGATAAAGTTTTGTCGCAATCGAAGCAATTTTACGTAAGTTATGATGCATAAGGGCTATGGAATAGATCCCATTCTGTGTCCTAACCTTTGACCCATTTCGGCCATTTTCAATAGGATTCGTCCCCAGGCAGGCCCCTACAACATACTAACATTTCATCCAAACCGAAGAATGTTTACGTAAGTTATGAAGCCTAATGGCGATGGAAGTGATTCCACTCCTATGTCCAGACCTTTGACCCAATTTCGCCCATTTTCAATATGGTTTGTTCCCAGGTAGTCCCCTACCGCATACTAAAATTTCATCGAAATCGAACCTTTTTTACGTTAGTTATGACGCATAAAAGCAGTGGAATGGATCCCGCTCCTTTGCCTTGACCTTTGAACCTATTTCGTTCACTTTCATTAGGGTTCCTTCCCAGGTGTTCCCCACCACATACTAATAATTCATCGAAATCGAACGATTTTTACGCGAGTTATCGTGCGGACGGACATACGCATACAATGCGTGACGTAATGAGGCAGATGGGAATCGCGACCATCTGCTCGCAAGAGTGTGACGTCATAAAAAGTTAATAGGATCCACACACAACGCGTGACGTAATGAGACAGATGGCGTGACCGCGCGCCAACATTCTCAAACGCGAGATTGTGACGTCATAAGATTTCTAAGCATGGGTAACATTAATGGAACGACGTCATGACACTAAAAACATTATAATTCGGGGTGGTTATTTATTCTATTAAACGAATTTTCCTAAAGTCGAGATCAAGCTAAATCGATTTCTAGTACCAGAAAACAATAGGTTAACGACTTTCATCAAAATCCTTGGAGCCGTTTTCAAAATAAAATTTACATACATACAAGAAATGCTCCTTTAATAGTATGAGATAAGGGCGATGGAATGGATCCCGATCCTATGTACTGACCTTTGACCCCATTTCGTCCATTTCCAATAGGGTTCGTCCCCAGGTGGGCCCCTACGACATACTACAATTTCATCGAAATCGAACCATATTTACGCAAGTTATGACGCATAAGAGCAATGAAATGCATCCCGCTCCTATGTCCTGACCTTTAACCCCACTTCACCCATTTTGAATAGGGTTCCTACCCAGGTGGTCCCCTACCACATATAAAAATTTCATCGACATCGAACCATATTTACGCAAGTTATGATGCATAAGGGCAATTTTATTTTGAAAACGGCTCCAAGGATTTTGATGAAAGTCGTTAACCTATTGTTTAAGTCGTGACCTTTGACCCCATTTCGTCCATATTCAATAGGGTTCGTCCCCAGGTGATCCCCTACCAGATACGAAAATTTCATCGAAATCGAACTATTTTTACACGAGTTATCGTGCCGACAGACAGACGGACAGAGAGACGGACAGAGAGACGGACATACGGACGGACAAAGCAGGAGCATGTACGCTTCTTCAACCTACGGTTGGAAAGCGTAAATGAGGGCAACGCGCGAAAAACCGCCTGACATGTATTCACATTTATGGCCATAACTTTTGTTCTATCAGTAGGATAAGTACAAATGAGGTGTCAAATTAAAGCCAATGATTCATGCAATGGAAATATACAATAATACAAAAAGCGATTTTTGTGTCCATATTAACCTACCGAACCCCCTTAAAAATAGCATTAAAAATTCGTTCTTTCAGTGTTTCAAAGAAAAAAGTTGCTATTAAACTAAGCTTGCCCCACCAAAAATAATGCTCGCCGACTCGTCGCCCATCCTGATTTCGAAGTTTAGCGATGTCCCTAAACAGGAATTGTGGCGCACTGGTCTCAGCGATGGCTTCTGATCATTCGTCTCAGATGGGTCCGGGTTCGAATCCCGTGAAGCATGGGTGTTTTTTTCTCTTACGGCGTGGGCTCTCTCCGTTTCCTGGAGCCAGTGGCCTTAAATTAAGGATGGGAGACTGCTTATAGCCCACTGCGTTGCTCATGGTGGTCGTTAAATCTCCAATCAATCAATCCCGGATTGATTTTAGATGAAAATTATTACTTAATGGCCTTCCGCTGCCAGTTTTATTTCTCTATTGTTAGCTCTTATGTATTTACCGTCCAATTGCGGGTGCGGTATTTCATATTACTTCTCTATTCTGTTCCCCAAGACCCTACCGTGAAAAGAATGCTTCTTTGCTCATCATCATCTCCTCACGGTCTCCTTTTAGCTCGCTGACCTTTTGCTCAGTTTGCTGTCTCCGAAATTCTTTCCGCCATCTCTATCGCCACTGGACACTTTCTCTGCCCCCTGTCTTTGTTCTGGCTTCTAAGGTCTATGGTGTCACTGATGCAATTAACTAATTAAGCAGTCTTGATTGCCCTGTGGATGACAATATCTCCTGACTGTGTAGGCGATAAAACAATTTAGCCCCACTAGAGTTTCCTAAAACGACCTTCGCCGCACAAAAGAAACGATTCCCTTTGAACCTCGCCTTTACAAGACCAGTTTCCGATTGCCGCCGTAGATATTGCTCTTTTCGAGTTCACCGCTGGAAAATTCCATGCTTTAGAGGAATGAATTTGTAAAGGCGAAAAATAATAATGAGATGAATATCAATTAAGATATGATCAAGTGTGAATCTATGTAATATAAAAACAAAAAGAAAAAGTAGCTATGTCACGTGCAGTGGGACGACGAAATGTCGCCCGAGAAAAATGTTTCTTTTACTCAGGAAATAACTTAATTTCATTAACTGTGTGCATATACAATGCAAAATGCCTGGCGTACGTTTACGACGTCAGGAGGTATATAACTAATCGAAAGCTGCGGAAAGACATTGTTTCGTAGTACATTGCCGGACACAGAAAATCTGGTCCAAGAGAATACCTGCACAAATGCAGACAATGCACAATGGTGGAAGGGCGCCAGTTGGTCTGGGAGGGCTAATACGTCCTTTATGTGAAAGAATATCAGTATTGTTGTATGTTTTGTTCTGTCTGTATAGAGTCTGGTTCCACGTGCAGAAGTCCGTTAGAAGGAATGTCAAACATGCGGTCGTCTGACACGAAGACAATAAGTGGGGACCAGTTCGAAGCTGGGTTCCAAGAAGCAGGAACTGCTGAAGTACTGATGCGAAGCAAGTTGGCCTGCGGACAAAGGTCAGGTTCGCTCCGGAATCTGACAAGTTCAAAAGGTCCACGCCTCGTGGTAGGAGGCAGAGAAAAGGAGGGGTCCTCTGGAGAGAAGGGGATAAGAGAGGCTCCGAGGAACACAGTTCCTGTTTTTAGCGTGAAGTCGGGTGCTTCGGGAGAAAGAGTAGAGCAGTGAGAAGTGAGCTTGGAAGGCGGATGGACGTGGGGAGTTTAGGCTCCGAGGAACACAGTTCCTGTGTTTAGCGTAAAGCCGAGTGCTTCGGGAAAAAGCGTGGAGTAGGAACGACTCTGATATTAGAGTTGCCATAAGGCAACTGATTTTTGATTGAACAATTCGTGACGGACGCCGCATGGGCAATAAGTTCTTTGACGTGGACATTGGCACAGGAACCAAACTCTTTCCAATACTTTTGCTTCATTACATTCATTGTCTTTCTTATTCACGAAGTATTTATTGAAGTTGATGAAATGCTTTACGGTAGCCATTCTCTCACTTCCTTGATTCGCGGATAATTAAACAAAAAGGCGGAGGAAGAGGGGCCTGGATAACAAATTTATAATTAATAAATTAAGAGAGAGAGAACCTCAGATAGTTTGCTGTCAGTGGGGAGTTGTTAAAATAACTCACGGACGCCTATCGGAAGGAAGGCGGGCCCTTTAGCACGAGAGCCTATGTCTCACCCCTACAGAATTAATACGAAAATGCTTTAAAATACTCACCAGTATTACAACTCGGGCCCGTTTCGGACGAATAGTGAGAAACCAGCGCTTCGACCACTGCGCCACCGGAGCAGTTAATTTTAGCTTGTTAATATTTTGATTTGAACTGTTTGTGGGTTTAACAAACACCGTGAGCAACTCTAAGGGCCATGAGCAGTCCGTACCTAACCTAGCGCCACTAGTTCCAGGGAAGGGATAGAGCCAGCGCCATGAGACAAACACACCACCCATGACTCATTTGGGACATGAATCCGAGCCCGCTCGGATGAACGGTCAGAAACCAGCGCTTAGACCAGAGCGCCAATAGGGTGGCTGTTGCCATCGAGGATGTGTTGAAGGAAACTTCTTTGCTTCGTCGTGGACATTGCTTTTTTAGGCTTTGAGGTTTAACTTGATTTCTTGTGGGGCTTGTAGCGCATCAGGCAGTAATATTTATGACAGGGCTGGGTCAAGAAGAGCAATGATGTTTTTAACAGTGGCGGATTTCCGGCTAGGCGCACTAGGCGCGCGTCTAGGGCCCCCGCTATTTCAGGGGCCCCGAAAACATAATTGGATTTTCAGTTTTGGTTTTCACGGACTGAAGCAAATCAATCCTTAAAGCGACTACTTTGTATTGTCAATTGATATTTTACTTTCTCATATTAATAATAACATATTTTTTTTTCTTGCTGTTGCTGATATTCCGAATTTTCCAGTTTTTTTCGATGTACTTATTTTGAAAGGAACGGTTAAAATAATTGAGTTTCTTTTAGTGGTTGGTAAAGAAGGTATTCACGCTTCCCACACGTTTCATTGTTTAAGGCGAATTCTTAACTGGCCTGCTGTGCTATAAATTACTTTCATGGCACTTCCAGCCAAGGGAACACATCTGTGTTGGAACCTGCCCACTTTCTTCCCGAGCTGCGATGAGGAGTACTTGTAAAATATTTCCTGATGATCGGCCGTGTTTGCTGTTAACAATTTTTTCCCCTTCGTGGTAGGATAATCAATGAAGAGAGAAATATTCTTCACAGGATAACTCTTCTTAGGACAATCAAGTTCTTTCTCGGCCCTAATCCCACTAAACCATCTTAAACGAACATAGTTTTTAATATTTAGGCTGGAAAAATAAAGAAATTTGAGAATACCACACTATCTTATCTAATAGTGTTAAAATTTATATGGTATTGCAACAACATTTTCTCATTACTTTCTGCTCCCTTGGTTTAATACTGATAATTATAAAGTATTCTCACCTTTTCTATTCCTTAAATCGACTTAAAACTAACTTTTGAAAAAGCAATACAAAGTTTCAATGATACTCTTACTCAAAAACCTGCAGTTCCTACTTTTCCATTTTCATACCGGATCTTTTGCATTTAATTTGTATGCTTCTGCTTCTGATAACTGCAGTGCAGGTATAAATGGGATACTGATATTTAAAGTGCCAAACCTAACATCCATTGATTCCCTATTAGCGTCAAAATTCTGTTTATGATAACTGCAGTGCATGAAGTATATGGGATATTAAAAGTGCCAAACTTAATATCCATTGATTTCCTATTAGCCGCAAAAATAATTTTTGAAATATCTCTGAAATCAAAAAGTTCGAGTTGCACGGACAGACAAAATTATTTCACTACACTGTTTCTTACAGAACGTTCTAATAATAGGAAGCGATGGCATTTTAAAAAAGTGTAAAAACCTTTTGACTCCTCCCCCTCCCTATTTTTTTGTTAATCTGACGGATGAAAATTTCTGAAGGGATAAGAAGGGGGAGGGGGCCCTGAACCTTTTAGCGCCTAGGGCTCCAAAAGATCTAAAGTCTCCTCTGGTTCTTAAGGACATTCGGTTTCTTGTGTCTCTTAAAAGCACATGCACAGAACGACCTTTTGAGGGGTGTGATGTGCTGTAGAGCATTGGAAAACTCATTTATTCTGTGGGAATGAGAGGTGATGTTTAGGAAGAAGAAAGGAAGGGATGAGGGCTTTAGAAGAATCGGAGGTAAACTATCTTATGTGTCGAGCTATAGCTTCGGAAGCGATAGGTGGCAAAGGCATGGCCAAAGAGCACCGGTATGGTTTGATAGCAGAGGTAGCCCAATAAACAAAGACTATGTGTTGATAAATGTGTTTTGATTTGCTCTTTGTGTTGATAAACGTGTTTTGATTTGCTCTTTGTGTTGGTAAACGTGTTTTGATTTGTTCTTTGTGTTGATAACCGAGTTTTGATTTGCTCTTTCCACGTTTATCAACACATAGCAAAGGAAGAATTGTTATCCGGTCGCCGTTGGGTTGGTATCCCAGATCGCTCGATATCTAGCCGAGTGCGTTCGCCTTACACTACGGTGGCCAACAATCAACGGCGCTATTTGTGTTTATCTGTTAGCTTCTGACATCACAAATCTGTAGGGTGGGCTCGGCAACTAAGACGTCTCCATCTGGTGGGCATTAACGGCACAAGCTATATATTAATTATAGCAAATAAATTCAAAGTGCGAGAACAATAGGGAAAATCCCCGAAATACGTGGCGTCAGTGAATAAACAAAGACATCGCTCTTTCCACGTTTATCAACACATAGCAACCGAAAAATTGTTATCCGGCCACTGCTGGGATCGTACCTCAGATCGAGTGCGTTCGCCTTACACTACGGTGGCCAAAAATCAATGGCGCTATGTGCGTTTATCTGTCAGCTTCTGACATCACAAATCCGTAGGATCTGCTTAGCAACTGAGACGTCTCTATCTGGTGGGCAATAACGGCACAAGCTATATATTAATTATAGCAAATAAATCCAAAGGGCGAGAACAATAGTGAAAATCCTAAAAATTGTTAGAAGCTGTGAGTAGGAAACTTTAGGAGAACAAGGATTGTTGAACATACGCACCCTTAAATACAGAAATAACACCAGCCGAAAGGAGCTCGAGCGTAATGTGTTACGCTTGCAAGAAACTGCTACAAATTAAGATATTGTTTTCGGTTTTTGTTTGGGTGTTTAACGACCGCTGTGAGCTAGAGGTTTGCACGGACTTTGGGAAGCTGTACAGTGATGTCAGGCAGACCTCCGTAGCGTGTCGCTTGTAATATGGGACGAGCTGCACCAGACACTCGTCAATAATATCATTGCAAGTAGGCCTCGTAGCTGTCAAGACCTTTTTCGACACAGAGGTAATGTTACGGGGTACTGAAATCCAGAGGTGTGGGCATTCTCCGAATTTACGATTTTGTCTATACAGCAGTGCTACTTTGTTGTGTGCAGAAATTGCACAATAAATTGTTTTTGTAAACGCACTCTTTATCGTTTGTGTTACGCAGCCTCACTGATGTTATTTCAATGCGTGTTACTTGAGTCAGATACATGCATCCTCTATTTCCTGCAATATCCCTAACTTTTTTGGGACCAGTTGGGAAAACACCAGTTTGTCCACGACGGACATCGAATTCTCTCACTCCGTAGTAAGTCGCTCTCCCAACTGAGCTACGCGGACAGAATGTTTCGCTGCTGATCTGTCGTCTTGACACGTGTTTCACATTTGCAGTACGCCACACAGTATATAAGACCATATCTAACGTACTTGAACTGCGTATGATATTCGATCGAAACGCATTTTAAAGAAGCATATTACAAACAGTAAAGAGCGGCATTCGGAGCATGAGCAATGTAAAGTTTTTTTAAAAAAAAGGTGGAGTGTAAAAGACCGCGGTGAGCATCTAAGGCTGAAAGGAGTTACTCGTCCCAGATTGGGAGTCACTGATTCCAGAGAACATCGCAAAGACAAGCACTCTACCCGTGTCCCGGACACAGCACGGACGACTGGCCAGAGGCAGGCTCCTCTTGCCACTCGGACACCAAAGCGGCTGCGATGCGCTAGCTATCACAAAGTTTTGGGGGAAGACAGGGTTAGCATCCACCATGAGAGAATTCAAGGGCTATCAGCGATCGCCTGTCCCAAATGTGGACCTACTGGCTATGGGGTGGGTCGGAGAGACCTCCTTTCGACAAGCGCACCACCTATGCTTCAGACGGGACTTGGATATCTCGGATGGTTGGTCAGAAACCAGCTACGGACCCCTCAGACCCCTCTGCCATCGGCCCAGCTACAAAAAGTTTTCATCTTCTGCATTACATCATTCTCTATCGATGCGCAGAAAATAAAATCTCTCCGCTTTTTGTTGGCGGACGCCGCGCGTATCGGCGGTGCATGAAACATCAAAGATCGCAAGTAACTCATAAGAAAAAAGAAAAAAATGACGTTCTCATGGTTCACACTCGGAGGAAAAATTGCGTGCGTGCGCATCGTCATCAAGAAAAACTCCTGTTACCCAGTTATGACTCAGACGTTTTCTCAGCTTTTCACTTCTAAAAATGCGTGTGTGTGCAGTCGGAGTGTGAACAAAAAAATCGCAACAAGCAGAGTAAACCTGTTGCTTTACAACTGTTTTTTGATAAAATGTATTAAGTGAAGTGTTGTCAATCTGCAACTCGGCAAATTGAAGCCCGAATTTAAATACACTCATCTACCTGCCATTTGTGTTTACTGCCATGTGTTGTACTATATTTGCTTTCTTACTACTATTAATAGCTTATCATCGTGTTTATTCAAGACTAAAGGATTACATGTCTATGATCAGGTGAGTTCTGATTTATACATTTGTATTTGCTGAATCATTTCGTTAAAAGATAACATCGTTTATGCATCCATCTGATACTATCATCGCTGTCGCCTATTACTATCAAGCGAGTGGGATATTGCACGATCGTGTTGAGTCCCGCTTACACTTTCAACGTCATCTCCACCAAAACAGCTACACACACTGTACAAATAAGTGGTGTGAATTAACGGAAAATTCCTGAAAATAACGTGCAGCAAAGTTGCCGGTAGGTGTCCGTCTTTTAACAAAATTTCCGTTTTTAAAAGTTCTTTTTTCTTTTTTTAATTCCACACTTTCACAGATTTTATGTAGTCAGAAATTCCGTTTGTTTTCACATAAGTTTTGGAGTTTTCCGTATTTTTACAGAAATTCCGCAAAATCTAACACTGATTTTTTTCAACCCCTGCACCAGGGATTCCTCTCCCTTCTGAGATTCTAATCGAGGCTGTTTGGGTGGGCACAACAGAAGCCTCACGTGTTACCATTGAGCCAGAAAGCCACAGCAGTCACAGTTATAAGTAATAAATCTAATGGCGCGATGATGAAATGTTTTTTGTCGTTAATACGGGTGAATTAATCATTTCATTTTCTAATGGAGCTTATTAGTTTTTTGAATAGCTTTGCAATAATTTATTTTTTTCTATAAGAGGGCATATCAAAAATTAAGTGTTTTTTCATCGTGATTTTTCGAAGAGACAGAATGCTTTGGAACTTGAGACCTTGTTAGACTGGAAATGGCATCTTTAATAAATGGTAAAATGTACTGCTTTGTAGAATTATTTCACAAAACTCCTAAATATAAAATTCACTCTCGATAGCTATAATAGCTTTAGTCATAAGGGGTCCACAAATTGATATATAGACATCATACGATCACCTGAACAGTAATTTAAGTACCCGGTGTCTTATGATAACGCAATTTACTATAGCTGGGACACAAGATGGGGAATAAGGGAAGGAGTACCCGGTGCTACAATGACCAAAATTTCATGCAATATGCAATACACAATATCCGAATTGGCAACAGAAATTTCTAGAGACGAGTGAAATTTAATAGTTAATCAAACCTCAAGTATATTCCCACAAATCGCTCATATTACCGAAACTTTCCGTCATATCGATAAGGAAAAAGTGAAAACATTTTCCGTTAATATACGAAAGGAAGTGCGGGAAGGTTTCCGAAAATTCAGAATTTTCCGTTAACACATCTTAAAAACGGCAGTTCACCGTTAATATACAAAAGGAATTGTGAAAAGACTTCTGAAAATTCGGAATTTTCCGTTAACACCTCTTAAAGATCAGATTTTATGTAGAGGATTTTAGGAAAGGAGTGTCTGACCCCAGGTCTTAAACAACCCTTAGAAATAGGAAGCTAGGAGATTTGGGCCAGATTGTTCGATAGGAAAGGGACGCGGAAGCGAGGTAGAAAGGGGGAGGAAGACGCCTTTATTTATTACCGGCGGGCCAGTACCCGGGGCTTGTTGGCTTAACGTGCCCATCCGACGCACGGCGGATATTTAGTGGTACGCGCGTTCGTACCAACCGGGATCGAACCGGAGGTCTTCTCCGTGGCAGTCACAAACGTTGACCACTAGGCCATCCGCGGTACAACCCCTCTTAAAATGGTAATTTACCGTTAATATTCGCAAGGAATTGCAGAAAGGTTTCTGAAAATTCAAAATTTTCCGTTAACACCTCTTAAAAACGGAAATTTACCGTCAGTATAAGAAAGGAATTGGGGAAATTTTTCGGAAAATTCAGAATTTTCCCTTAACATCTCTTAACAAGAAAGATGACACCGAATTTTCGGGTGTAATAAGCACGTCTGTTGAATCCGTTCCTGACGGAAATTATATTTATCAAAGCGATTCAAAGTCAATGGAACCGGTATGGAAAACAATAGTATCTGACGGAAGAAAGAAGTTCTTCAATCGGGTTTTTAATCCCTCAGATATTGCTGTAAACGGAATCGTGAGCTTACGCCCTCTGGTTGCAGACTTGTGCGTTAAGGAAAATATGAATATATATGAGAAACATTTCGCACCGGAAACGCTCTCCAACACAGAAATAATTTTTCAAATCTGACTCTTAGAAACAGAAATATAAACAAAAATGAGAAGTGGAGAAATGACTTTACGTTCCCAGGTGGGAAAACCATGCATTATTTTAAGAAGAAAGTATTCTCAAAAGGTTTTTCGATATGAGCGGTATCGGTCCAAGAGGAAAGAAATTTTAGTCGAGTTTTCAGGAGCCCAGATTTTGCTACAAATACATCAGAAGCAGAAATTAACACTTATACCACCTGGTGGCCAAACCATTATTTACCAAACATTAGAAATTATGTGAAAAATATTTTCCATCAGGTCTTGTATGCGATACAGGAATAATTTTTCAAATCGGAGATTTAGAAGCAGGAATAACGCAGAAAATGCAATTTACCTTTGTGCCCCCTAGCGGAAAGTCTATGATTAACTTGAAAATTTTGAATTTATAGGAAAAACATTTCGCATCGGAAACACTATCCAACAAAGAAGGAATTTTTCAAATCGGACTCCTAGAAGTACAGGTATTGACAACAATAAGACATACATCTACGCCCCTGGAGTAGAAACCATGCATTATTTCAAGAAGAAAATGTTCCTAAAAGGTTTGTCGACATGAGTAGTATCGGTCAACAAACGACGTTTTTCTCAATCAAGAATTTAGAAGCTCATATTTTTCTGCAAATACATCAGAAGCGGAAATTACGATTTACGCCCCATGGTGGCCAAACCATTTTTTTACAAAAATTAAAAATTATGTGCAAACGATTTCCCATCGGGAGCTGTATCCGGTGCAGAAAGAATTTTTCAAATCGGAGGCTTAGAAGCAGAGATATAGGGGGAAACGCAATTTACCTTTACGCCCCCTAGCGGAAAGTCTTTGAATTACTTGAAAATTTTGAATTTATATGAAAAACATGTCACACTGAAAACACTATCCAACAAAGAAGGAAGTTTTCAAATCGGAATTCTAGAGGTAGAGATATTGACAAAAATAAGATATACATCTACGCCCGCTGGCGAAGAAACTGTGGAATATTTTAAGAAGAAAATATTCCGAAAAGGTTTATCGATGTGAGTGGCATCAGTCCACGAAAGAATTTTTTCAATCGATGTTTTAGAAGCTCAGATTTTGTGGCAAATACATCAGAAGCAAAAATTAACACTTACGCCCCTTGATGGCCAAAATATTCTTTACCAAAATTTTGAAATTATATGCAAAAGATTTTCCGTCAGGAGGTGTATCCGCTGAAGAAATTTTTTTTCAAATCGGAGTTTTAGAAGAAGAGTTATCGGGGAAAATGTAATTTATTTTTACACCCCCTTGCGAAAAATCTACGAGTAATTTGAAAAAGTAACTACATCTAAAATACTCTTCGACATAAATGGAATCGAAAGATAAAATATTTTTTTCAATCGGATGTTTAGAAGCAAATATGTGGAATAAAACGTATTTTTGAATTCGACATCATCTGCATTTACGCCCTCTAACGGCGAAATTGTACATCGTAAAAAAAATCGAAATAAAGGATCATCATTCGCATATTTCAAGCTTCCCAATGCAAACAGAATTTTTCAAACCGGACTAATAGTTGCAGAGATATCGTGGGTACAGCACAATCTTTTTTCACAAAAGTCGTGCTAAAAACGGCAACCGTTAATATACGAAAGAAATTGCGGAAAGGTTTCTGAAACTTCAGAATTTTCCTGTCGTACAAAAAATCAGTGACATTCCGTTCTTTTTTTTTTTTTTTTTTTCTTTACGTCATTTCACAGAAAAGGTTGTATTAGAAATATGCTCCGTTAATTCACGAAAAATATCACGGAAATTTAAGAAATCGTGAATTTAAGAAAAATATAATCGTGCATAGAAGAAAAAGGTTGATCGTGAATTTAAGAAAAATTCTTACAGGGCTTGTTTGACCTTGAATTATTCCGATGGACAGATCTGTTTTAAACAAAAATCTGTTTGAGCGGCAGAGAGCTAAATTAGCAATCATTACTAAGAGAAAATTACAGCTGGTAAGCGAGCCTTTCGTCAGTTTCTAAATCACTAGTCTATTTCGTCGTTTATCTCCATATTTCAGATTCCTTTTGAACTTTTCTAATTGTTTTATTCAGAAACGTGCTTCACAATAATTGCTTCTGACTTAACTGATATTGTAAAGTCTTTGTATTCTCTTTGCATACTTCAATTTTTGTTTAGAAAAGTTTGTTAAATTAAAATTGCACTTGCTGCGTTTTAGCGACGAACAAAGCTTGTACACAAGTCATACTTTTAGATAAATAATTTTATATTTTTTCCTTTGCGATGAGCTAAGTTTGCGTTTATTGTTTCTGATTTTGTATTAATAAATATCACTCACCATGTCCTTCCTTTTCACTTTTGCAAGTGTCACCGCGATCGGCTGAAGATCTTTGGAGGAAATAGGTAACAAACGACCCCTTCTCAAAACCCGGAAAAAAAACCCCGTAAAAATGCAGTTTTGGAAGATTATGCTTCAATGACACGGAATTTCGGGAATCGAAAGGCGTCAAAACCTGACATTGGACGATGTCCAATCGCATGAAAAAAAATCACAGGGATCGGATGTGTCATCTCGTACCCAGCCCGAACAACTAATTGCCTCGAGTCTCGTAAATAGAGAGCTTCGCTCAATGAATTTTGGTTATTGTGGCTCAGGAAATTTCTTCTCCTCTCCCCCATTTTGTACACCAGCTACCGTAAGAAACCGGGTACTTAAATTATTGGACGATGTCTATATATCATCCTGTGGAGTGCGTAAGACAACAGCTGTTACAGCTATCAAGAGTAAATTTTATATTTAGAACTTTTGTGAAATAATACTATCAAACAGTACATTGCACCTTCTCTAAAAGATAATTGAAAGTTATTGTCAGTTGAAAAAATAAATTCTACTTCCAAAGCATTCTGTTGCTTCGAAATGTCCCGTTGAAAAAATATACTTAATTTGTAATAAGACTTCTTACAGGGAAAATGAAATTATTACAAACCTATTAAAAAAGTAATAAGCTCCAACAGAAAATAAAATGACTAAAACACTCGCATTAATTGAAAAAAAAAAAAAAAAAGAATTCATCAACGCTCAATTAGTTTTGCCTTGAACGTCAGTGCAGTTCTTAAGACTTTCTGGCTTAGTGGTTAAGAAGCGCGGCTTGTGTTGACCTAACCCAACTGACCTGATTTCGATCCCCGCCACCGGCGAGAAAGGATTCTCTGGAGTAAGGACTGAAAAATTCAGCTTGTTGGATTTTGCGAAATTTCTGTCTAAATACGGAAAATCTGTGAAAATACGGGTTAAAAATAAACGGTCCCTTCTAAAAAACAGAAATTCCGTTAAAACACGGGCACTTACTGGCAATTTTGCTGCACGTTATTTTCAGAAATTTTCCGTAAATTCACATCACTTACTTTTTGCAGTGTATTAATCTATCCTCGTTTAACATTGCTTGCTTCACACATTATAAACTGCGTTCTCAACCTCTCAAACACGTAGACGTTATCCACTGTTTACACAGTAAAAAAATAAGTGGTGTGAATTCACGGAAAATTTCTGAAAATAACGTGCTGAAAAGTTGCCGGTGATGTCCATCTTTTTCAGAAATTTCCGTTTTTAGAAGTGCCCAAATTTCCGTTTTTTGAAAGTCAGAAATTCCGTTTATTTCAGAAAAGTCCGTTTCAGGATTTTCCGTATTTAAACTGAAATTTCGCAAAATCGGAGATCCCACAATTTTTTTGCCCTTACACTTCGCAGCAGTCAGGACATAACACCTGAGGTTTGGGTTAGCTCAATAGATCACGCACGCCTTTAACCACCGAGCCACAAAAACTCGGAAATCGAGCTCGCGTTTATCCTAAAACAAATTGCGCGAAGATTAATTTTTTTTTTCATTAATGAGAGTGATTTAGTTTTTTTTTTTTATTTTCTGTTGGAGCTTAATATTTTTCTGAATAAGATTGTAATACCTTTTTCCTGTAGAAGGACATTTTTTTTAATCATTCGCTCTTTTTTCCCAGCGTTTGTGGAGGGGGGGCAATGATTTCGCAACACAATAACGCTAAATCCCATGCTAGTGCTTTCACTTCAGAGGCCATATGTTATAGAAAATCGGGTTTGAAGTTCTTGAACACCCTACCTACAGCCCAGATTTGGCGCCGGCCGATTTCTGGTTGTTTTCTGCTCTCAATAGACATCTGAAAGGAATTCAGTTCACCTGTAACGTAGTTGTTTAAGCTGCTGTGCGGAAATGGTTCCAAGAACAGCCTGAAGGTATTGACAGAGACGGGTTTCAAAAACTTGTTAAACTTAAGAATATCTGTATTGAGCGTGAGGGGGGCTGTGTAGAAAAATAAAATATGTAAATTAAAGTAGAAATTCTGAGCTTTGTTCTTCTTTCGTTTCTATTTGATACTTTGCCACCAGTGGCGTATATTCGAGGCTAGCTACGCTAGCCGCAAAGCCCAGAGAATGCACAAATAAAAGTCAATTGAATATACACAAATAAAACTCAGTTATCAATGATATTAAGATATGTCGATGCTTTCGGTGTGAAAAAAATACGAGCGGATTAGCTTCTTTCGATTATGAGAATCAGTTTGTCGAGCGATGACCAACGGCATAACGCAGGCAGGTCTTCGAGAGTTTTCGCTGTTCTGATGCGAAGAACTTCGATACGATCGCCTGCTAGCGTTTCTATGACAACATGAATGAGCGGGTGGAGGCAAATGGGCCATTGCTTTGTGCAACGGTTCGCTCTGAAAAGAGAAGACTTAGACTACCTCAGTCACTCTCATGCTCCCGCCCATAACAGCACGTGTTTCACGAGAGTTGTTTCAGTTTGTGTGAAGTGTCAATGGATTAAAATCAGGGATATTATATCTTAAATTCGTGGCTTTGTTGGATTCGAACTATTTTGATAAATTTTGCGAAAGCTTCGCTGAACATCTACTATCAGAGCTTAAAGAACTCTATGCTCCAAATTTTGACACAGCTCGATTAAAAAATGAACTGAAGGTGTTTTATTCCCTTGATGAATACACAACAAATCAGTAAGAGACATTACTTGTTACATAAAGTTGAGTAATTGGACATAGTGTTTATTGAGGTGCACAAATTAGCAGATCTAATATTAAACTTTCCATCAACAACTGCAACTGCCGAAAGAAGTTTTTCCATATTAAAGGGAATTAAGATATACACTATCTACCAACAAGTAACTGAACACCCCTGCAATCGACGATATCTGCGGTCCTGATACACGTCACGGCCACCGCCGTTAAATATCGAAAGCAAAGGATTCATGCTTATTGCTGGTTTCTTGTACAATGGGAAATTAAAGTTAAGAAAAGTTGGAGAGAATGTTAAAATCAATTCTACATATTACCAAAATAATGTTTTAACTCCTGTATTAAAAGAGGAAATGCCATTCTTTATCCACAGAGGATTCAAAGAGTAGAAAAGGCTACCAGTCATACATCTAAATCTACCACCCTATTTCTTGAAAAATGATAAAAGAGACGGGTATCAAGTTTATACCTTTAGATTATATTTCTTCAAAGTCACCTGATGTGTCACTAATGGACAATTGTGTCTTCGGACTGCTAAAAACAGCGCTTTCTAAACGCAGACATAAAACAATGATTACACTGTTAAAAAAAAATCCACTTAAAAATGAGAACCTGAACCTACGCGGTTTTTTTTTTTTTTTTTTTTGTAGGTTTAACGACCACCGTGAGCAACTCAATGGGCTATAAGCAGTCGCCCGTCCCTAATTTAGGGTCACTGGTTCCAGGGAAGGGAGAGAGCCAGTACCGTAAGGCAAACACAACATCCATGCCTGACCGGGATTCGAACCCGGACCCCTTTCGGACGAATGATCAGAGGCCATCGCTTAGACCACTGAGCCACCGGGGCGGCAAACGCGGTTTTTAAAGTACAATCGTATCGTAAACGAGTACATGACATGCTCAAATATAAGTAACGATACGTACTTACAAATAACTGCGTCAATGAATATAAATATATTCTCGTATTACTTCATTTAAATATTAGAGATTTCAAGAGAAATTGTTTAATAAATGTGTAAAGTGACACACATAAATAATTAGTACAAAAAAGTCACTGATCACAAGTATTTTAATTATGCATAAAGTATCTTTGTGTACGTTTTTACATTAAGTGTCAATCTCATAAATAATATAATGTCGCTTCATAACTATATTTGTCATAAAATTGTGCGGTTCATTTGCCCAACATATGACAAAGAGTATAGCTATTATCCCAGATGTGCCATCGAATAATATACTTCCAGTTGATTCTATGAATAAATGAGTATGTATGGAGTACACGTATTCGAAATTTGAAATCGAGCCGCGGATGACTTAGTGGTTAGAGATTCATACTACTGATGGGGGAACCCCAGGTTCAAACCTAGCACACCGAGGTCTTGTGCAGTACTCCGTCGATTAGCTGTAACGACTCTCCTGAGGCTTCGACGTCTTCTATCACTGATTTTCTTCGGTCTGCCGGTACGATTTGCTGCTTCAGGCACGCCATGTGCCTTCCACTTATTCAGTACATCCAAAACAGTTGACTTGGGCATGTTTAAGCGCCTCTCGGTTTCTTTTATGGACAACCCACTAATATAACACCCAGCAATCTTTCCTTTCTCAAAGTCAGTTTTCTCACGCTGCGACATTTTCACTCGACCTCACAGTGCGATATGATCGCGGTCTGCTGCAGGCTTGTTTTTATACCGTTTGCAGCTGTACCACGCATCTTAACAACGCAGCGGATCCGTTCATTTGCTTTTGAAGGGGTATCCGGTGACTTTTGTCAATATAGTGTACTTTTACACATGACTTAACTATGCAAATTGAAGTATGCTGATGAAGTTTTCAATATTTTCCCATATAATATAAGTTTGTGATTGTAATGAATCAGAATTTATGCAATTTAAAAGACCGTTCTACAGGTCAAATCAGTTTCTCTATCTGAGGACATAATCACATATGCAATGAAGTGTATGTAAATCGTAAAACAGTAGTTTAAAGCTATGAGTTTAAGATTTAAATTTTGAATATAATCATCTCATGATTTAAATTGCAAAACCAAAGTGAAAATTGCGTGTTCAAGACTTCAATTTCGCACTTAATTTTCTTGGTGTATAACTGAATTATTGATATTTTCATATAGAATTGCAAAAGCTACAACACTGTTAAAAGTCATGGGTAAAATTTGGAAGAGCAGAGCTGCTAGCATCAAAACTGAGTTAAGCATTCTCGAGACATGCATCTTCAGCAGCATGCTATATGGATGCGAGACTTGGACATTGACAAAGGAATCAGAGAGAAGGATACTTTATGACGTAGAAGTCTTTTCGTACTTCTACGTTCTTTTAAAAACATAACCATAAGATGAAATAGTTCCTAAATTAAACCTTAACGGCCAGACGAAACATGTAAACAACAGAAGTCAAACTTACGGAAAAGATGCTTTATTCAGGATGTAGCACTTCCATAACAAATCATAACATCACATAGTACTTCGCATTAAACTCTCCACACACCACACAGCTCTTAACACAAAGCTCAACTTGCGACACTTCTCCAAGCAACGCTCTCTTTAACAACGCTCTCTTACAACAGTTTAGTCGTCGTTTTTATCTCTCGTTCTTATCTAATATCAGGCATACGTCACGTTCATTCAACCTCAATTGTCTTGCCAACAGTATTCGTTTAAAAGAAAAGATATCACGTTAAGAGTGAAGTATACCTGAGAATAAACTCAAGATTTACATAGGGAAAGAAACTAAAAAGGAAAGTTAATTTAGAATATACGTCAGATCATCTCCCTCGTACTTTTTTTTTTACGGAAAAGATGCTTTATTCAGGATGTAGCACTTCAATAACAAATCATAACATCACATAGTACTTCGCATTAAACTCTCCGCACACCATACAGCTCTTAACACAACGCTCAACTTGCAACACTTCTCCAAGCAACGCTCTCTTTAACAACACTCTCTTACAACAGTTTAGTCGTCGTTTTTATCTCTCGTTCTTATCTAATATCAGGCGTACGTCACGTTCATTCAACCTCAATTATGTTGCCAACAGTATTCGTTTGAAAGAAAAGATATCACGTCAAGAGTGAAGTATACCTGAGAACAAACTCAAGATTTACATAGGGAAAGAAACTAAAAAGGAAAGTTAATTTAAAATATACGTCACAAATTGCTTTTGTAAGAAAGTGCTCTCGTGAAATCTAACGAATCGGATGGACCCAGAAGATAAGAAATGAAGAAGTGTACAGGAGAATACAACTAAAAGAGACATCTGGTTGATGTGGGAAAGCGTGGGATATTTTATTTCTATTCTACGCCAAGAAATGCGGATCATTAGTATAGTTGTACTATTTTGAGTAAAAGATACCCTGTTTCAAAAATTCATACAGAGAAAACTAGGACTTTTTGGACACATACATCTGCAGAATTAAAAATAACAAAAAGATAAAGACATTGATGTTTGGCTTAATGAACGGAAGAAATGCAGGATGACTCCCTCACCGTGTGTGGGCTGGCGATTCTAAAGACTGGTGCGGCGGAAATCTTCAGGAACTGAGCTACTCTGCAATGAACAGACTCCAATGGGACAATATACACTATCTACTAACAAGTAATTGGACACCTGTGATAGCAAAGGAAAACGAAGTTTATTCACCTTCAATAGTTGGTGGAGCCTCCACGAGCGGCGATTACAGCTGCGACCCTCAGGGGCATACTCTCAACCACGCGTTGTACGACAGCTAGCGGTATTTTCTTCCACTCGGCTTGGAGAAGACAGGTCAGTTCTTTCACCGATTTCGGACGGTGGGGGCACCCCTTAAGTCGACGATCCAACTCGTCCCAGAGGTGCTCGATAGGGTTAAGGTCCAGGCTCTGCGCAGGCCAGTCCATTCGATTAACCCCATTGTCACCATACCAAGCCATGGTGGACCTCGCAACATGTCAGGTGGCATTGTCATCCTGAAAGTAACATGGGTCCACCCCGTAAAACTGCCACAACGTAGGAATCGCATGATCATCCAAAATGGTGCAGTAGGTCTCGGGGTTCAGTCTACCAGGAATTGCGACCAAGGGTCCCGTACCATACCAGGAGAAACACCCCCACAGCATAATTCCACCGCCGCCGAACTTCACAGTTGACACAATACATTCAGGCAGGAGACGTTCTCCAGGCAGACGCCAAACCCAGACCCTGCCATCCGAACAGTAGAGGGTGAACCTTGATTTGCCGCTCCAGAGAACCTGTTTCCACTGTTCAACGGTCCACTGTCGACGTTCTTTGCATCACTTTAGCCGAGCAGCGCTATTTATTGGACTTGGTGATCAAAGTCTTGTGGGCGGCAGCACGTCCATGATAACCGGGCAGATGGGCTTCCTTACGGATAATATTCATCGAAAGAACACTTCCGAATGCCTGTTGAAACTCCTCTCGGATGTGGCCCATCGATTTGGCGTGGTTCTTCCGAATTTCTCTGGCCAGCACCCGTCGGTCTCTAACTCCCAGTTTTGTGGGTCTGTCAGGTCGGGGCACATTCCGACAGTCACCTCTCATCTTCCACTTGCCAATCACGTAGGCCACTGTCAATTTTGGGTACTTCAACTCGCTGGATATGTCACGTATGGATCTTCCATTTCTGTGATACCCAATGATTACACCTTTCTCGAAATCAGAGAGCTCCGAACTGCGTGGCATCTTGAATGCGACTGGTTGCGTTGTTGTTTCCCACCCTACATTTAACGGCGGCGACCGTGACGTGTATCAGGACCGCAGATATCGTCGATTGCAGGGGTTTCCAATTACTTGTTGGTAGATAGTGTAGTTCAAATGGCAACAGACACCTACGGGAATCGTACCCATGGTTGATGACGATGGTTATATACAAGAAGGGAATTACAAAAGGGAAAAACACTGAAGTGCCAATAAAACTGGTACACCAGTCTAATACTTGGAACGGGCGTACCTCGTCAGAAGGGATGCGGACATAGTGTTGGCCGGTCACAGACGTTTGTAGACGTACACTGAAGTCCAGCTAAACACACCACACACCCCATACCATTACGGACCCCCCCCCCCCACCAGCCGGTACAGTTCCCTGTTGACAGGCGGGATCCATGGCTTTATGGGGTTTGCACCACACACGAATCCTTCCATCTGACCGATACAGTTGGAAACGCGACTCGTCAGACCAGGCTACTTGTTTCCAGTCATCAAGTGTCCAGTGGCGGTGCTGCCGTGCCCAAGCGAGGCGCATAGCTCTGTGTCGTGCACCCATCAGGGGGACTCGAGTTGGGCGTCGGCTCCTAAAGCCCATATCGTGCAGGGTACGTTGCACAGTCCGGACGCTGATGCTTGTTGAGGATCCAGCATTGAATTCCGATGCTACCTGCGAGAGTGTCGCGTGAAACGATTCTTGATAGCCGACAATGGTCACGTTCACCCAATGTCATTTTACGGCCACACTGGTATCGTAGGTTGGAGGTTTTGCCGGAATTCTTGTAGTCACGGTACACCCTTGCAATGGTCGTCCGTGAAAATCCGAACTTCGTTTATACCTCCGAAATACTGTGGCCCATCTCACGAGCGCCAACTATGACACCGCGTTGAAAATCGCTTAAATCATTATTACTTGTCATTCTCATGCCGAAAACAGCTCTGACAGCTGGCAAGGATGTCTATCGCTTTATATACGCACTGGCGGACGCAACCGAGTACGCGCATAGGTGACGTTGCTATGTATTTTGCATAAGCTCGTCTGTACCAGTTTTTCTGGCACTTCAGTGTATCAGTACCAAAAGATGGTGATGGGGCTTGTTGGGTGGAATCTGCTGGATGTGTTTAATTTTGACCATGGCCCTTCACTTTTTCAGCAAATTATTTGTCCCACACTGTCCCGTGCTCTCCAATGGGATTTCAGATGACAACACATGATGCCATCACAAATGCAGCCAACCTGCAGCAGAAGTCTTATGCACTACATCGTAACTTTTAGATTTCACTCAGCCAATTAGAAAAATAAGTACTTTTTAAGCATTTTATTCCATTTTCAAAAAAAAAAGGGGGGGGGGGCTTTTAAGCAACCCAACAAAAAATAAGAAGGACTGTTAAGGATTTATAAGGACCGTGGGAACCCTGTAAAAACAGCTGTCTGCAGAGTTTCACAAGTGATTTGGTGAATTCCGTAAACTTAAACTGTGTGTTATTTCATTCATTTTTTCTTCTCTTTATCAAACAAGGTTTTCTTCCAAAATCCAATGTTTATTCAGTCGTCGATTGAACGCGAATCTTGTAAGCTTAGATATGTAACTGAATAAAAAACCTGCTCATCACTGTTTTGCTCAGGGCGGATTAAGCAATAGCGCTCTTCCCGAAATAGAAGTTGACAGAACTTGTCTAAAACATTTTTCCACAACAGCAGCACGAGAAAAAAGAAAAGGAAAAGGCAATCATTTCATCACTTGGATGTTTTCAAATCGGCTTAGGTGTCTGGAGTAAATTGGTATGCGGCCCCGATGTGAGAATTGAAGTGGCTTGCCGATTTGCTCTGGAGTTTTCCTCGCTGTGCGCTGGAAATTCCCCTGGGATTCACTTCCTTCCTGAGCCATACGGATTAGAGATTAACTGGCAATCAGGAGATGGTTTCGTGAGACATTTATAGGATCCCCTGCCGATAATCCCTGGCAAAAATTGTTCAGCTGTAGCAAAAGGGATTCCTGTCGAACTTGGACAACACCCTTTTTATGTTGCCTTGATTTGCTTGAAGTCTCATTCAGATGAACCGCAGATGGGCTAATGCCTACAAATAGGTAATTCTGCTAATATTGAATTTCACGCTGCTACGGATTCTGGTAAAGAAAAGTCTGATCAAATAGGAGCTTACTTCCTTTAAGCTCCGCTTCATAGCTCGGCTTTGTTGTGCACAAGTTAATCGATTTTCGGTTCGGCCAGAAGAGTATGTTTATAATAAAGCCTCCCGCCTGTATGATGAAATCGTTCGCTTTCCTTTCTAACCATGTGTTGCTGTTCGGAGAAGCAGGGGAATTCTTTTGCCGCAACATGACACAATAGAGGACTAAACAACAGTAAATTTAGTAGAGTGTAACTATTGCCTTAGCGCTTGCTTTCAATGGAAGAATGAGAAAATGTAGATTTTGCTTGCATTAAAAAAAAATCGCGATGGCTATTCCGCTGGAATCTTGGACGCTGATTTATTTGTTGTTTACGGGTACGGAGAACTGGCCACCGGAGAAGTGGCCATAGAAGAACTGGCCACATTGCAATTTCAGTGCCATAAAATTGTATAAATAAACAAATATCGTGTAGCTATATTTCCCTTTACTTGAGCAACTATTGTTCACGAAATATATTTTTTTTAATATTTCATTTTCAATAAGGAATTTAGATATTTCCATGATTTTCGGCCCAAAGACAAAGCGAAGAACTGCCCCCATTTAAAAGGCCGTATAAAAATTGCGTTTTTGACCGTTTCGTGGCCACGTCTCCAGAGTTTGGGTACCCGAGTCGCATAAAGTTTCCGTAATTTCGTATTTTCTTAATTGCGATATTTAATTTAATTCTTTATAAAAAATGTTTATAATCTACAACTCAACAAAAGAATTTCAGGATATAAAAACATTAAATATCGCGGTTAAGAAAATACGAAATTACGGAAATTTTATGTGATTCATTCAGATAGCCAACCTCTGGGGACGTGGCCACGAAGCAGATCAGATCAGATCATATGTAGAGGATTTTAGGAAGGGAGGGTCTGACCCCAGGTCTTAAACAACCCTTAGAAATAGGAAGCTAGGAGATTTGGGCTAGAGTGCCCGATAGGAAAGCGACACGGAAGCGAGGTAGAAAGGAGGAGGAAGACGTCTTTATTTATTACCGGGGGACACGGGGCATCGACTACACGCCTGTTTATAAGGCTGCCGGTTCGTGCTTGCAGCGCCATCACGGGGTGTGCCGTCATGCGCACGCGCACCAAACGTGGATCATTTGCATACCAGCACGCACTCTAGCTATTTGCAAAGTTTCGCGGTTGTAGCATGTTTTCTTCTTGGTGCGCAAATTTCATTGTCCGTGACTGTATTTTGAGGTTGCGTGTTGAGTGCTATTTATTTGTACAAGTTACGACTATCGTTGCCCGGATATTATACGATGCTATAAAAAGTGTTGGCTGAAATAAAAGTTAGATTAGTAAGTAACCTTTTTGAAGTTATTTGAGTGACTCCTAACTCACTATAGGGGAAGTTTTGAGAATTGATTTATGTAGAGTTCAGTAAGTCAGTTACCCACAAACGCTATAATCCATCGGGGAACCTAGCTATTTTAGCTCTTACTGCAACTTCTCATCTTTTTCGCTTGCTGGTCTGGAAACTTCACATCTTTATCAGAGACGAATTTAGGTCTTTGCCGCCCCTAGACCTATACAAATATGACGCCTCTACTCCCCCTTAAAATAAAGAATTTAATAGCTACGATTTCATATAACACATTCGTATCCGATCCAGGAAAAGAACGAAATGTTAGCGGGAAGGTGGAAGAGAAATGTAGCCTATCCAAAGCACAAGTAAAAATAATTTAAAGCTTAAATGTGGTGAAACTATCAGCAAGAATTTTTCTTATGACAAAAAATAACAAAATTTCATCTGTCGTTGACAAAAATTCGTAAATTTGACTTTCGCCATCAATTCCTCAGTTGACTAAATATGTGTATTAAATCAGTTGCTTTGGTAAAAGTTTTTGTCTTCTTTCTTTCTTTCTCTTTTTTCGTTTTTTAACAATTTTTAAAGTTTTGATAAGAGGAGGCGCTCAGCCTTTCAGGCAGGACAGTATGACATATGCTTCACCATAGATTTCGGTCGTCAGTTAAGGACGCCTGTTGGCTGAAAACTAATTAACGCTTTATCTCTTGAACACTGATTTTGGTTGCAATTTTAATACATACAATTCGATGCGTCATGTTTCTTTTAAGGTCTAGTGATTTTGCTTCCTATACTTCCAATGGAAAAAATTTGGACTCTAGTTTTTCAGCGAAGAAAGATTTCCCATCCATCAAACTTGGCCCACTCATAAAAAACATCCTAACTTATATTGTACAATGGGTGCTTTTTGCAAAAAAATTTCCTGAACTACACTATATTGACAAAAGTCACAGGACACCTAGAAAAGAAACACAACATAGCTTTTATTGACATACATTAGCATGGTGTAGGTCCATCTTTGGCTTTAATGCATGCACTGACCTTTCGAGACATGCTTTCGACAAGGTTTTGGAACAAAGCGATAGGTATGCGCTTCAGTTCAGTACATAAAGCTGCCGCTAACTGTTGCTTAGTAGTAGGCCTTGGTTCCAAACTTCTTATGCGGCGCTCTAATTTATCCCGTATGGGATTGAGATCAGGGTTCTGTGCTGGCCAGTCCACACACGATACGGAATTACACGCCGTAACAGAGCCTTTATGGCTCGGTGCGTTATCTGCTGTTACCAACAAGGCTCGATTACATAGTATTGTCACAGAGTTGGTAGGGCATAATTGCCCAAAATATCGAGGTAGATGTGCTGGTAAACAGGTTTGTCCACGATAACCAATGGGCTGGGACCTTACCACGGAAAACACCCCCACACGAGTACACTGCCAGCTCCAAACTTTACCGTAGGAACAGTACACTGTGGTAAACAGCATTCCTCCGGCTGCCGCCATACCCACACACGGCCATCAGACTGATGAATCGTGTATCTGGGTTCATCAGTCCATAGGACCCGTTTCCATTGATCTACGGTCCACAATAAATGTTCTTTACACCATGCTAAACGACGAGTAGCATTCCGAGTGGAGATGAAAGGTTTATGAGCAGCCGCACGACCACGGTAACCCATGGAATGAAGTTCTCTGCGAATGGTAAGTGTACATACGAGGTTCCAGCATTTTTACTCATCTGTACACTGAGGTCTTGTGCATTACTCCGTCGATTAGCTGTAACGACTCTGCTGAGTCTTCGACGTCCTCTATCACTAATTTTTTTCGGTCTGCCGGTATGTTTTGCTACTTCGGGCACGCCATGTGTCTTCCATTTATTCAGTACATCCAAAACAGTTGACTTGGGTATTTTTAAACGTCTCTCGGTTTCTCTTATGGACAACCCACTAATATAACACCCAACAATCTTTCCTTTCTCAAAGTCAGTTCAGTGAAATTTTCCCTCAACCTCACAGTGCGATATGATCGCGGTCAGCTGCAGGCTTGTTTTTATACCGTTTTGAGCTGTACCGCGCATCCTAACAACGCAGCGGATCCGTTCATTTGCTTTTGAAGGGTGTCTGGTGACTTTTGCCAATATAGTGTATATTAAAAATCAATAACTGTACTTCGATGTAGTTATGATACTTGCTTAGAGATGGCGCCACTCTTCCTTACCACTACATTGAAGTAAAGTTATTAATTTTTAATATAGTTCAAAGGATTTTTTTGCAAAACACACCGATTGTACAATCTAAGTTAGGATGTTTTTTGTCAGTGGGTCAGTTTTGAATTATGGGAAATTTTTCTTCGCCGGAGGAAATATATTTTTCCATTGGAAGTATAGGGAGCAAAATCACTAGACGTCCACCTTAATGAAGTAAAGTAATAAATATATTTCGATTTTGAAATGAAAGCAAATTTTAGGATTCGTGCACCAGTGCTACATCATTTAAAATTTTAAAGGTATCGAAATTTTGATAATTGCCAAGTTTTAAGGAAGTTTTCAAAAGATAAATACAGGGAGTGGACAACGAAACCGAAACATGGATTTAGGACACAACAATTTATTAGTACCGTGTAGGGCCTCCTTTGGAGGCCAATACAGCTGCAATTCGTCTTGGGAAGGACCGATACAAGTCCTATACAGTGGTCAGAGGGATTTGAAGCCATTCCTCTTGCAGAAAAGTGGCTAGTTCACGACGTGATGCTGGTGGAGGAAAACGTTTCCTGACTCGCTCCTCCAGAACACCCCAGAGTGGCTCAATAATGTTCAAGTCGGGTGACTGTGCAGGCCGTGACAGATGTTCAACCTCACTTTCATGCTCAGTAAACCACTCTTCCACCAGTTTGGCTCTGTGTATCGGAGCGTGATCATCCTGATACACGGCACCACAGTTAGGGTACAATGTTTGAACCATTGGGTGCACCTGGTCCTTCAGAATTGTCCGATAGTCCTTGACAGTGATGTGCCCCTCAAGAACAATCAGCGGGAGGACAGACTGCCACGATATTGAGGTTCAAACCACCCCCAATCCACCTCCGTGCTGCACTATGGGCAATAAACAGTCCAGGTGGTAAGCCTGTGAGGGATGTCTCCACATGTAAACTCTCCCAGTTGTGGGAAAGACAATGAAGAACGTTTCATCAGAGAACAATACACATTTCACGGTGTCCAACGTCCACGATTTGCGCTGCTGGCAGCATTGCAACCGACGTTTGGCAATCATGCTGGTGATGCAGAGTTTGGCGATAGCAACACGGCCGTGAATGTTGACCCGGTGAATTTCCCGACGAACAATTTTACTAGAAACATGTGAGTCGCGGAGAGTATTCAACTCTGCGGTGAGTTGGGCAGCTGTGGTTTTATGTGTTTTGGCTACCATCCGTGTTAGCATCCGAACGTCTCTATCAGACAACTTCCTCTTTCCTCGATAGTTACTCCTGTTGGATGCGGTTCTTCCCTCTTGCTGGTATGCCAACATGATCCTGGATACCTTGGCTCACGATACACCACAAAGACTTGCTGTCTTGGACAAAGATGCACCGGCGAGACGCGCACCAACAATCTGTCCTCTTTGAAACTCGGATATGTCTCCCATTATGTTGTGTGGATTGCACTTTTTGAGGTCCAGCTTTGCTACTGCTCTGCCAATGCAACCTTCACACTATGCTATCGTTGATCGACTGCGAAATAGATGCAGGCTGGCCACCAGGTAGCGCGTACAGCGGCGTGACACGTGGGGTGCTATTTGCGCAGGTGTTTCAGTTTCGTTGTCCAATAATATTGGTGAAATGCAAGCTATTCAGAGACTGAGAGAATATACTGAAAACGTCCAAGTTGTACCAGAAAACTTAAAACCCCTCTTAAGAACGATTTCAACTCAACCTTGTTCGACAGCTGAATGCGAACGAGGATTCAGTTTAATGAACAACATTATAACCGATCTCAGAGCATCTTTGTTAATCTCCAATGTATCTAACCTGATGTTCATAAATTCAAATGCACCGCCCACTGAACGACTTAATCCAAAAAAAAAAAAAAATAATAAAAAAATGTAAGATCTTGGTTGATGAATCATCGTTCAGCAACTGATAGTAGATCAAGAGTTTGCCGCCCCGGTGGCGCAGTGGCCTCTGATCATTCGTCCGTAAGGGGTCCGGGTTCGAATTCCGGTGAGGCATGGATGTTATGTTTGTCTTACGGCACTGGTTCTCTCCCTTCCCTGGAACCAATGACCCTAAATTAGGGACGGGCGACTGCTTATAGCCCATTGAGTTGCTCACGGTGGTCGTTAAACCTCCAATCAAAAAAAAAAAATCAAGAGTTTCTTATAGAGAAGAACAGTGCTGTAAGGACTTATCGCGACAGGCTTTTTTTTTCTTTTGATTGGAGGTTTAACGACCACGGTGAGCAACTCAATGAGCAATAAGCAGTCGCCCGTCCCTAATTTAGGGTCACTGGTTCCATGGAAGGGAGAGAGCTAGTGCCGTAAGACAAACACAACATCCATGCCTCACCGGGATTCGAACCTGAACCCTTTCAGACGAATGATCAGAGGCCATCGCTTAGACCACTGCGCCACCGGGCTCAGGCTTTATGGGATATATTTCAACAAAAAATTAAAATAGTCTTGTTCAACATATCGTAACTGACAGGAGAGAGGAGAAGACACTTTATTCATATCATAGTGGTAATTGTTAAAAAGGCACGGTACCTCCACGAGGGTACCGTGCCTTTTTTTTTTTTTTTTTTAATCCATGTGGTGTAACCTCTGATTTTTTACGATTTGCTCATAGTTTGTATATTCTCTGCTGATTTTACAACCACCGCATTGACGTGGGGTGCTATTTGCGCAGGTGTTTCAGTTTCGTTGTCCATCCCCGGTATATTTTCATTTCATTTATTTATTTTATTCAGTTGCCACATTGTATTACACATCATAATTTCATTATAACAATATAGAAATAGTGTAGCAACCAGGAAGACGAGAAAAAAAGGCCATATAACTTGACATAATCCTCCTCTCCCTAATCAAAGGAAAAGAATGAAAGACCTCAACAGAAAGACAAGCCAGCACACTTATGGCAGTTTGATATATGAATAAAAACAGCAATTAACCCATTATAAACATACGTATCAGTTTTGTTCTAGACATCAATAACCTTATTTATAGTTAATTGAACACCAGACCTCGATTTCACATCCATCAATGAGGCGTAGTAACTCACACTTTATCAGTTTTTCTCTCCTCAATTAATCTTGATAACTATACCTTATATCTGTTCTTTCTGATTTACTCTTTGCGTCTCGTACTGTCTCTAATATCTCCATCCAGTTCAGCGTTTATTACCTATTATATCCTATAATTTCATAAGATATGCTTTTAATTTTTTCTTAAATAAATTACAATTATTAATAGATATCAAATCATAAAGTAATGAATTCCATAACTTAGGGCCGGTGTAGTTTATATTCATTTTAATTGTTTCAGTTTGTGGGAGAAGTGGTATGAGTTGTGATCTATTTTTATGTATGGTTCGTCAAGTCGAAGAGGAAGGGGATTACGGGAATTCGGAAACAAAATCCCGTGTACAGTAGTTTACGGACTAAATAGTTTCCACTTTTATTTTTATTTTAAATTTTATTTTCGTTATTTTTACGGGCTTTTAACAAATTATTGATTTTTACTACCACTGAAATTTGCCGCCCCATTCCCGTGCCTAGCCGGTCTATCGGGAAATCTGTCTCTGATCTTTATCCTTTGAAGGCCTACTAACTTCTCTCTATCTTTCTTCTCCGATGTCTGCTAACTTAATCATCGCTGTCTCCCTGGTACGACGATACGGGTGGGCTGGAGTAGGCTTCAGCCCACCGTACTTTTCTTTGAGTTCCCCCCAGTTCAAATATTTAAGGAGTTACAGCATATAGCGGGTGATGCAACAATCTAAGATTTTAGGGAACTTGGAAAAACGTACATGAATTTATCGAATTCACAGAAATTTTGTTATAAAAAATGATTTTTTTTTGTTAAATCTAGGGTTTGTACTTCTGGAAAATGGAGGGAGCCCTCTGAGCGAATGTCTAAGAGAGTAATAGAAAGGCGCCATTTTTGTAATTATAATTTTAAAAGACGAGAGAGAGAGAGAGAGAGAGACAGAGAGAGAGAGAGAGAGAGAGAGGTAGAGAGAAAGACAGAGAGAAATAGGTATTCCTTGTCAGATTACAAACTAAAATTCATACACAGCCTTATGTCAGAAAAAAATGAAGAGAAAAGAAACAAGAAAGATGACACCAAATTTCCGGGTGTAATAAGCACGTCTTTTGAATCCGTTCTGACGCAAATTAAATTTATCAAAGCTATTCAAAGTCAAGGGAACCGGTATGGAAAACAATAGTATCTGACGGAAGAAAGAAGTTTCTCAATCGGGTTTTTAATCCCTCAGATATTGCTGTAAACGGAATCGTGAGCTTACACCCTCTGGTTGCAGACTTGTTCGTTAAGAAAAACATGAATTTATATGAGAAACATTTCGCACCGAAAACGCTCTCCAACACAGAAAGAATTTTTCAAATCGGACTCTTAGAAACAGGGATATCGACAAAAATAAGATGTGACTTTACGTCCCCTGGTGAGAAAACCGTGCATTATTTTAGAAAGAAAGTATTCTCAAACGTTTTTCCACAGGAGCGGTATCGGTCCAAGAAAAAAAAAATTAGTCGAGTTTTCAGGAGCCCAGATTTTGCTACAAATACATCAGAAGCAAAAATTAACACTTATGCCCACTGGTGGCCAAACCATTCTTTACCAAACATTAGAAGTTATATGAAAAATATTTTCCATCAGGTGTTGTATGCGATACAGGAAGAATTTTTCAAATCGGAGTTTAAGAAGCAGAAATAACGCAGAAAACGAAATTTACCTTTGTGCCCCCTAGCGGAAAGTTTATGAATTACTTGAAAATTTTTAATTTATAGGAAAAACATTTCGCATCGGAAACACTATCCAACAAAGAAGGAATTTTTCAAATCGGACTCCTAGAAGTACAGATATTGACAAAAAAAGATATACATCTACCCCCCTGGCGTAAAAACCATGCATTATTTTAACAAGAAAATGCTTCTAAAAGGTTTGTCGACATAAGAAGTATCAGTCTACAAACGACTTTTTTTCCAATCGAGAATTTAGAAGCTCATATTTTGCTGCAAATACATCAGAAGCGGAAATTTAGATTTACGCACCCCTGGTGGCCAAACCATTTTTTTTACAAAAATTAGAAATTACGTGCAAACGATTTCCTATCAGGAGCTGTATCCGGTGCAGAAAGAATTTTTCAAATCGGAGATTTAGAAGCAGAGATATAGGGGGAAACGCAATTTACCTTTACGCCCCTAGCAGAAAGTCTATGAATTACTTGAAACGTTTGAAATTATATGAAAAACATGTCACACTGCCCAACAAATAAGGAATTTTTCAAATCGGACGCCTAGAAGTAGAGATATTGACAAAAATAAGATATACGTCTACGCCCCCTGGCGGAGAAACTATGGAATATTTTAAGAAGAAAATCTTCCGAAAAAGTTTATCGATGTGAGTGGCATTAGTCCACGAAAGAATTTCTTCAATCGATGTTTTAGAAGCTCAGATTTTATGGCAAATACATCAGAAGCAAAGATCAACATTTACGCCCCTGGTGGCCAAAGTATTCTTTACCAAAAATTTGAAATTATTTGCAAACGATTTTCCACCAGGAGGTGTATCCACCGAAGAATTTTTTTTTTTTTTTCAAATCGGAATTTTAGAAGAAGAGTTATCGGGAAAAATTTAATTTACTTTTACGCCCCCTGGCGGAAAATCTATGCGTAATTTGAAAAAGTAACTATATCTAAAATACTCTTCGGCATAAATGGAATCGAAAGATAAAATAATTTTTTCAATCGGATGTTTAGAAGCAAATATGTGGAATAAAACGTAGTTTTGAATTCAACATTATCTGCATTTACGCCTTCTAGCGGCGAAACTGTACATCGTAAAAAAAAGCGAAATGAAGGATCATCATTCGCATATTACAAGCTTCCCAATGCAAAAAGAATTTTTCAAATCGGACTAATTGTTGCAGAGATATCGTGTCTACAGACGGACGGACGGACAAACCGATAACATAAGCACGATCTTTTTTACAAAAGACGTGCTAAAAACAACATAGGTAAGCTAAAATGGCGAAGAACGGAGAAATAGTAAAGTGTTAAAGGATATGAAGTTTCGTATCCACTGTTCCCATACTACCAACACTGAAGAAATACTACGTACAGTATGCACCTGAAAACTTTTTTTCTTTTACCAGAGATAACATTCTCACCTAGAATGAGTCAGCAACGTTTAGTCACTATTAAATATTTCCTTTTGATATCTACTATAGTTTCGTTGAGCATTTGTTTCGGCTTCATCAGGACAAGGGTCATCAGGATAAATAAATAGACCTATCTATTTATTAATTCATTTAATGGTGAGATATTTAAGCACAAGGAAGAGAGATTTCAAATTTTTTCTACCAGTATCGATCAGGCACGACGTACGGGTGGGATGGGGTGGGCTTCAGCCTACCCAACTTTTCTTTGAGCCAACCCTTTAGCCCCCATAATGTTTAAGCATTTGGTTATCACGCTGTCATCGTACGATATAAAAACCCAGCTTTCAAAATTGCAAATTAAAACCGTATTTATTTACAAGTCTAAAAGTCAGTTTAAAAAGACAAGATCTTTCGGAGCTCACAAGGCTCCATCATCAGGTCAAGTGCCGACAAGACACCTGGGGAGCTTACATTATAAGCATCTGCGGTAGACCCACAATACATCTGGTCGCCAGCCTCACCTTTCGGTGATGCCAGTTTGATATGGTTAAAGTTCAAAAATCGATGGAAATCAAAATAATTCCTCACCTTCAGACCGTCGCTCCGATGGTTCAGTCAAACGTCTCCACTAACGGGGCACAAATGACGGAAGTTCCAAATTACAGCACGTTTCACCATACTTTAGAACAGGCTCTCTGTGAAAAATACAGTTCGTTTGGTGACACTGGAGTTGAGTATCTTCACTTCAGACCAGTTCGGAATATATCCTCCCTGGTTGACAGCAACTGTAAAGGCAGTAGAGGTGTTGTCCGAGCGTAGAGCATATTGATGCTCAGACAAACGGATCTTCAATGTCCTAAGTGTAGAGCCAATATTAGGCACCGTTCGGGTCCCCATTGATAAAGGGGATACAGTAAACACCAGGTTTCTGCAAGGTAGGCACTGCATCCCTGTCGTTACGTACTAAAGAGAAAATGTTTGTGGTGCTTACACCAAAATCCAAGTTATGTTTATGACATACCCTTTCTAAAATGGTAACAATCATAGGGTGGTAATCTAGTTTACCAACAAATTTAGTTGGTGACTGGATTCAGGTGTTTACGTCGTGAATCTCAGCTTCTGAATTTTTTCTACCAATCTTACCAAAGGAACGGGCTAAAGTCGTAATCGTAGACATTTCATCCCTCCGAATTCTTCTGGACGAAGAGTGCGTGAAAGCCCTTTTAATTAGGAACCGTAGGGCAGAGGCTTTATGTTCAGGAGGGTGAGCTGGCGAAAAAATAATGATACAAGGTGTAAACGTTGGTTTACGTTATACAGAAAACGAAAGCTGGTTGGTGTCCTGGTTGCGGGGTAGTAGAATGTCCAAAAAGGGGTAATTTACCCCCAACTTCAAGTTCTTTGGTAAACATATTTTGATTTCCATCGATTTTTGAACTTTAACCATATCAAACTGGCATCACCGAAAGGTGAGGCTGGCGACCAGACGTATTGTGGGTCTACCGCAGGTGCTTATAATGTAAGCTCCCCATGTGTCTTGTCGGCACTTGATCTGATGATGGAGCCTAGTGAGCTCCGAAAGATCTTGCCTTTTTAAACTGACTTTTAGACTTGTAAATAAATATGGTTTTAATTTGCAATTTTGAAAGCTGAGTTTTTATATCGTACGAAGACAGCGTGATAACCAAATGACTATGCCGTGCGAATAATTTTAATTATTATGTTTAAGCAGTTGGAACACATGGCGGGAGCAGACATCTAATATTTTAGGGAACTTGGATATAAAGGTATGTGAATTTCTCAAATTCTCTGAAATTTTGTTATATAAAATGAATTATTTGCTAAATTTAGTGTTTGTACTTCTGAGAAATAGAGGGAGTACTCTGAAAAATTTTTTTAAGAGAGTAGCAGAAATACACCATTTTTGTAATCATAGTTTCAAAAGATGAGAGAGAGAGAGATAGAGAGAGAGAGAGATACACCTTAAAAAAAAGCGACCTAAGCAAGCTAAAATTGAAAAACAATAGTAACTTAATTGCAATGGAGAATCGCATACTACATCAGGCCTTAATTTCGTTTTTTATTTTTTTTTCAGCAGTAGCAACACTTACTAGTAGCCTTATTTTTTACTAGCAAATTGCGTTATCTACAAGCGAAAGTTTATTAATATTATACAAAAGAAACTTTAACATGCCCCTCTCCATTAGTCAATCATGTCAAATTTTGATTTCACCCCTGTAACTATCACATTGTAATGCTGAAAAGATTACAAATATTTAGATATAACTCACCTTTTCATGGCCCGGCCGATTAATTCTAACAATTTAATTCGAATGCAAATATTAAAAAAAAAACATTTCTTTATTTAACTTGATTCACAAAATTCAAGAACACTATTCAAAATCTTAAGTTATGGTTTACGATCTGGGTTTCGGGTCTTTTCATCATACCACTTTAAAACAGCAGGCCTGGGGTTAAACTTCTTTTAGGACGGACCTTCAACCCTAATACTCATGAGAGCATTCAATGTTTGCAAGTTTAAACTGCCCCTCCAATCACCCTGGACTCCCTTCATGAGACTGAACCCAACCTCACATGCAGAAGTAGATAAGGTAAATATACTAGATATTTCTACTAGTGCCAAAATGTTTTTATAATGTTTGTACTTTTCAAGAAACATTCGTTTTTAGAAAGCAGTTGCTCTTTTTTTGTATGTGTCCAAAATATTCAACACGCGCAATGCAGTGGCGCTTTACTGTTCACACTAAAACATTCAAAAGTTTTCCACTAGCAACTTTTGCTAGAACCACTTTTTATCACTAGCAAAATGCATTTGCCTGCTAGCAATTTGCTACTAACTACCGGTCGAAATCGAGCCCTGTACTACATACACCGATGATCCATTCCATTATGACCAACCCCAGCCTAGAGAAATCAGCACGTCTGGAGACCGAACGGTGGAGCAGGTGAAGTTCGCAGAGCAGTATATACACAATCCGAGGACCTGCATTCGGTTAGTTGAGTGTCCGGAGTCAGAATCGGAAAAGCTGCCGATTTATCGCAGTGATAAAGGACAAATTGTGGTGGCACGGTGCCTCGGAACTACGATCTCGGAAACGGCGTGGTTTGTGGGTTGTTCACGTGCCGCTGTAATGAGTACGTATCAAAAGTGGTGCACAGATGGCCAAACGACGAACAGTCGTCCGCAGCTCATTGTGGCCAGAGGGGAGCGGAGACTGTCGCGCATTGATCACAGCGACCGCAGGGACACAGTGCGACAAATCACCCGTAGCTACAACAGTGGTGATCAGGGCAATGTGTCACAGCATACAATTCATCGCAGCCTTCTGGGCATGGGCCTGCGTAGCTGAAAACCCAGCCGGGTCCCCATGGTCACTGCACGTCATCGTCAACAAGGCATGAAATGGGCCCAAGATCATCGAAATCGGATAGGGGATGATTGGAAGTAAGTGGCTGGGTCTGACGAATCAAGATTCCTGGTGCATCACGTAGACGGTCGAGCGCAGATGCGCTGTTCACCAACGGAGGCTATGGCACCTGGATGCACTGTTGGGCGGAAACTGGCCGACGGCGGCGGTATTATGCTGTGGGCGATGTTTTCTTTGTACACTTTAGGCCCCATTATCCCAATAGCACAATCTCTGACAGCTGTCAGGTATCTGAACATCGTTGGGGACAAAGTTCACCCATTCACGGCAACTGTGTTTCCTTCTGGTACTGGCCATTACCAACTGGATAATGCGCCATGCCACACTGCCAGAATCGTGAAGGAGTGGTTGGAGAAACATGCTGGTGATTTTGTGTTAATGTTCTGGCCTCCAAATTCACCTGATATGAACCCAATTGAACATTTGTGGTTCGACTTGGAAAAGTGGGTTCGTGCTAAATCACCACCACCGCGAAATGTACGGGAACTGGAGGACCTGCTGTTGACATTATGGTACCAGGTACCCCAGGATACCTATCGCCACCTCATCGAAACGATGCTTCCCCGAGTGGCCGCTGTTTTGGGGGCTAAAGGGGGTCATACAGCTTATTAGGTAGGTGGTCATAATGTAATGTAATGTCTCATCGGTGTACATTGAATAAACACTACGTACAGTATTCACTTGAATACTTTTTTTTTACTAAGGACAATATTATCAGCGTCGGGTAAAACGCTCATGAACGGAATTTTTTTGCCAAAATTTCCCCCAAACACTTCGAAATTTGTGCGCCCTTTCCCCCACCATGCTTAACACCCTCATTTCTGAGCGGCTGCGTCTCCACTTGTGCCATCCGTATTTTATGGAAGATTATATATACATTGTTGCAAATTTGAAATATAGCAAATTTTTTGCTAAATTTGTTAAATTCTCACCATTATTTCAATTTTAAAAATTTGTTGATCTGAAGAGTTCTGCTTCGTGAAAATGCTAATTTCGAGGTTGGTACTTTTAACGTAGCTGAAGATAAAGCGACATGCAGTTTTGAAGACCGATGCATAGCTTACAAGGCATACGAATGTGCTTTTCTAGCAAATTCTTTGCGCCTGATTTAATCGCTAAGAAAATTAGAAGCTTTTCTTCCCACCTTTTCATATTCAAGGAAGCATTCGAGATAATAAAATGATTTTTCATTTCCCTTTCGTATGTAGAAGGACAGATAATAACTGCTGCGATGTGAAGAAAGACAAAGAAAGCCTTCGACGAGTTCTATTCTTCAATTATTTTGGCCGGAGATTTGCTTGTGAGATGTGATCCGCTCGAACCTATCTGCAAAGCAGGAGGTGGAATAATCCGATTACAAAATCATCGCAAAACAAAAGGACTGCATCAACTAAAGGGTACATCGAAGAAAACTTGAGCATTTCGTAATCACTTAAGAGTATTAAGTTAAGCATTTCTTTTCCCACTAATTGACCTGCTGCTCGAGAGTTAATTGCTTTAATTACTGAGAGTCCTGCTAATAACATGCAACTAGGCATTCTCCTTTCTCTCTTTGGCGCCATTATTTCCACGTCAGGCGCTGATCATGGGAACCATTTTTCTTTTCACGAATGTCGACTGCAGCGCAAAGAAGCCCTGGACAAACCAATCGACGCATTGACTAGTGAGCCAATAAAGCTTTTTATCTTTCTTCATTTTTTTGGACGAAGATATATCATTTCTTTGTAACTTTAAATAAAACACTGTCAAATTCAAAGTGAATCGCAACAAAACAAACCTAACACATCCACTCGAAGCAGACAAAAACGATGACTATACTCAGGAAAATATTTTGCAAAAAGAAAGCACTTGTGCGTTTGCAGAAGAATTAATTTTGCCTTTTCGTTATTTTTCACACAATAAAGTATATCTTTTTATTTGCATAATATACACACATTTAAAATGATTCCAAACAGCAAGAATTGCTGAATTGGAAATGATATTTCTTATTCAGTTATTGAAGCACCATTTTTTTTATTTCCTGTGTTTAAAATGCTTTATGACCGAAATTTCTTATAGGAGGGAAATGCCATTTTGGAGGGCAAGGAGATGGAGTGAAGCGATTTTATATCGTTTTGGATCGCTTTTTTTCTTTTTTTTGCGAAAATTATGCTGAAAAATATAGTCCTGCAAATATATATTTTTTCGGTGATTTTGTTTTCTTTTGGAGCTTTAACGACCACCGTGAGCAACTCAGTGGGTTATAAGCAATCGCTCGTCTTAATTTAGGGCTACAGGTTCCAGGAAAAGGACAGAAGAGAGACACAACATCCATGCCACACCGGGATTCGAAACCGGACCCCGCCGCCCCGGTGGCGCAGTGGTCCAAGCGATGGCCTCTGATCATTCGTCTGAAAGGGGTCCGGGTTTGAATCCCGGTGAGGCATGGATGTTGTGTTTGTCTTACGGCACTGGCTCTCTCCCTTCCCTGGAGCCGGTGACCCTAAATTAGGGACGGGCGACTGCTTATAGCCCATTGAGTTGCTCACGGTGGTCGTTAAACCTCCATAAAAAAAGAACCCGGACCCATCTCGGACGAATAATTAGAAACCATCGCTTAAACCACTGCGCAACAGGGGCGGCAGTTTTTAGCACGTCTTTTGTAAAAAAGATCGTGCTTATGTTATCGGTTTGTCCGTCCGTCCGTCAGTCCGACCGTCCGTCTGTACCCACGATATCTCTCCAACTATTAGTCCGATTTGAAAAATTCTTTTTGCATTGGGAAGCTTGAAATATGCGAATGATGATCCTTCATTTCTTTTTTTTTTTTTTTTTACGATGTACAAATTCGCCGCTAGAGGGCGTAAATGCAGATGATGTCGAATTCAAAAATACGTTTAATTCCACATATTTGCCTCTAAACATCCGATTGAAAAAATTATTTTATCTTTTGATTCCATTTATGTCGAAGAGTATTTAAGATATAGTCACTTTTTCAAAAATAACCCTAGATTTTCCGCTAGGGTGCGTAAAAGTAAATTACATTTTTCCGGATAACTCTTCTTCTAAAACACCGATTTGAAAAATGTTTTCTTCAGCGGATACACCTCTATATGGAAAATCTTTTGCATATAATTTCAAATTTTTGGTAAAGAATACTTTGGCCACCAGGGGGCGTGAGTGTTAATTTTTGCTTCTGATGTATTTGACATAAAATCTGAGCTTCTAAAATATCGATTGAAAAATTCTTTCGTGGACTGATAACACTCACATTGATAAATTTTTTTGGAATATTTTCTTCTTAAAATATTCCACAGTTTCTCCGCCAGAGGGCGTAAATGTACATCTTATTTTTGGCAATATCTCTACTTCTAAAAGTCCGATTTAAAACATTTCTGCTTTGTTGGATAGTGTTTTCCGTGTGACATATTTTTCATATAATTTCAAAATTTTCAAGTAATTCATAGAGTTTCCGCTAGGGGGCGTAACGGTAAATTGCGTTTCCCTCTATATCTCTGCTTCTAAATCTCGGATTTGAAAAATTAGTTCTGCACCGGATACAGCTCCTGATGGGAAATCGTTTGCACATAATTTCTAATTTTTGTAAAAAAAAATGGTTTGGCCACCAGGGGGCTAAATCTTAATTTCCGCTTCTGATGTATTTGCAGCAAAATATGAGCTTCTAAATTCTCGATTGAAAAAAACGTCGTATGTTGACCGATACTACTCATGTCGACAAACCTTTTAGAAACATTTTCTTCCTAAAATAGTGCATGGTTTCTACGCCAAGTGGCGTAGATGTATATCTTATTTTTGTCAATATCTCTACTTCTAGGAGTCCGATTTGAAAAATTCCTTCTTTGTTGGATAGAGTTTCCAGTGTGACACGCGTTTCATATAATTTCAAAATTTTCAAGTAATTCATAGACTTTCCGCTAGGGGGCGTAACGGTAAATTGCGTTTCTTCCTGTATCTCTGCTTCTAAATCTCCGATTTGAAAAATTCTTTCTGCACCGGATACAGCTCCAGATGGGAAATCGTTTGCACATAATTTCTAATTTTTGTAAAAACATTGTTTTGCCACCAGGTGGCGTAAGTCTTAATTTCCGCTTCTGATGTATTTGCAGCAAAATATGAGCTTCTAAAATCTCGATTGAAAAAAAAGTCGTTTGTTGACTGATACTACTCATGTCAACAAACCTTTTAGGAACATTTTCTTCTTGAAACAATGCATGGTTTCTACTCCAGGGGGCGTAGATGTATATCTTATTTTTGTCAATATCTCTGCTTCTAGAAGTCCAATTTGAAACATTCCTTCTTTGTTGGATAGTGTTTCTAGTGTGACATGTGGTTCATATAATTTCAAAATTTTCAAGTAATTCATAAATTTTCCGCTAGGGGGCGTAAATGTATATTGCGTTTTCTGCGTTATTTCTGCTCCTAAAGCTCCGATTTGAAAAATTCTTCCGGCATCGCATAGAAGACCTGATGGAAAATATTTTTCACATAATTTCTAATGTTTGGTAAAGAATGGTTTGGCCACCAGGGGTCGTAAGCGTTAATTTCTGCTTCTGATGTATTTGTAGCAAAATCTGGGCTCCTGAAAACTCGACTAATTTTTTTTTTTCTTGGACCGATACCGCCTATATGGATAAACCTTTTGAGAATACTTTCTTCCTAAAAATAAAGCATGGTTTTCCTACCAGGGGACGTAAAATCACATCCTATTTTTGTCGATATCTCTGTTTCTAAGAGTTCGTAAGCTCACGATTCCGTTTACAGCAATATCTGAGGGATGAAAACCCCGACTGAAAATCTTCTTTCTTCCGTCAGATACTATTGTTTTCCATACCGGTTCCATTGACTTTGAATAGTTTTGATAAATTTAATTTGCGTCAGAACGGATTCATAAGACGTGCTTATTACACCCGAAAATTCGGTGTCATCTTTCTTGTTCTTTTTGCAAATACAATGGCATTCAGTTCTGCAATACTCACGGCTGTCGGTGTGCATATTTTCATCAACACTGCAAAAAAATAAGTGTTGGGAATTGACGGAAATTTTTAAAAAAATAACGTGTAGCAAAGTTGCCGGTAAGTCTCCGTCTTTTAACGGAATTTCCGTTTTTAAAAGTGCCCGTTTTTTTTTTTTTTTTTTTTAACTTCCGCATTTTCACAGATTTTTCCGTAGTCAGTAATTCTGTTTATTTCAGGTAAGTCCGTTGCAGGTTTTTCCGTATTTAGACAAAAATATTAGACATTAAATATTAATATTAATATTTAATATTAGCATTTAGACATTATTTAGACCCGTAGTTCCACCTCTTCCAGCAATCTCCTCGTCCTTTCCTCAGATGAAAGAAACAAATGATGTTCTTTTTAAATACATTATTCCGCCTAAGGGTAAATTAAAACAAAAAAAGATGACACCAAACTTTCGGTTGTAATGAGCACCCCTTCTGAATCCTTTCTGAAACAAATTAAAAAAAAATGATCAAAGTTACTCTAAGTCAATGCAACCAGTTAGAAATAGATCAATCGGATTTCTACAATCGATAAAATATCCAGAAATGGAAACAGCTACTTCTTACTACCTCCAGCGGCTCAAAAAGTAGGTTATGAAAATTGACAAATGGCACACAAACATTTTCTCATAACACGAGGAAGATATCAGAGACAAAGAAATTTTCAAATCGTACAGTTGAAAGACGACACATAAAAGAAAACACGATATACACTATATTGACAAAAGTTACCGGACACCTAGAAGAGAAACACAACAAAGCATTTATTGACTTACATTAGTACGGTGTCGGTCCACCTTTGTCCTTAATGCATGTACTGACCCTTCGAGACATGCTTTCGACAAGGTTTTAGAACAAGCGATAGGTATGCGCTTCCATTCAGTACATAATGCTGCCGCTAACTGTTGCTTAGTAGTAGGCCTTGGTTCCAAACTTCTTATGCGGCGCTCTAATTCATCCCATTGGTGCTCTATCGGATTAAGATCAGGGCTCTCTGCTGGCAAGTTCAAAATTCGACAGACGTTTGAAATTTGAAAGTTAATCAAACCTCAAGTATTTCCACGAATCGCTACTATTAGAGGAAATTTCTTGCCATACGGATACAGAAAAAGTCAAAACGTAGATTTCCCTAAATATACGAAAGGAATTGCGGAAAGGTTTCTAAAAATTCAGAATTTTCTATTAACAGATATCTGAAACGGTAATTTACCGTTAATATACACATAAGAAAGAAACTGCGGAAAGGTTTCTGAAAATTTAGAATTTTCCCGTGGCACGAAAAGTCCGTTAAATTCAGGTTTTTTCCCGTCGTTTCACGGAAAGGTAGTATCAGAAACATACTTCGTTAATTTACGAAAGAAATGACGGACAGTTGTCCGTGAATTTCAGAAAAATTTACAGTGTATTTTCAATACCTGTGCATAACATTCTTTTCGAATAATTTTGCCTGGCCTTGAAATACAAGTTGAGCGGCGGCGAGAAGAGTTCTGCGTTATAAAGCTTGGAGAACACTCCCCTGCACTCCCTCTCCCTTGAGTTTCAGTTGTCATAGTAGCCCAAAGAAGTGTAGGAGGAAACAGGAAGTGAAGGCGCATCAAGAACAGAGAAACACTTAGAATTTCGAGACATGCTCTCCTTCCTCCTTCCGTTCTTGTACTACTTCTATCAATAGGACTCGTAATTGGTTCTCCTTGTGTGGTCAGACACGTGCCTTGTTGACCAGGTGTCAATCGCAGAGATGTTCTCCGCATGGGCCCCATTGACATCAGTCCAACGATCACCGGTAGTCTGACATCCTCCTCAGCCACCTTCTTCGATTTCACGACCTGTTAGAAAAGATTCCAGGGACAGCATCGAAACTAAAATTCGATAAACTAGAGTAAATGGGTTCGATAAAGCGCTTGACAAAATGAATAATGTTTCCTGGAGGTCGCCTCTCGCGGGATATTACGAATTGCATGAAATACTGATTTAGGCCGTAGATAATTTTTACAGCAAATTTTTCTCGTTCTTGAGTTTGTTGAAAGCATCGCATTTTAAGGATCTGAAGACATCTTCTGTTTTCTTAGCTAATGACAAATTAGCTAAGAAAACAGAACACTCGTCCAGTTGAAAAGGCCTTGGCTAAATTTTTATTTACTTTAATTGCTAATTCATCTTATTCCGTCAACAGTTCAGCCCAGGCTTTATCTAAGATTCAGTATTTTACTTGCAGCACTAGGTCGTTTATTATGGCTTCACTTGTACTCCTTGTACCCTAACGTACCTGTTCCCATTATATATAATCTTTTTGATTCTAAGATTGTTATTGATTCTGTTTGTTGGAAAGCATCGCATTTTGATGATCTGAAGACATCTGTTTTCTTAGCTAATGACAAATTAGCTAAGAAAACAGAACACTTGTCCAGTTGAAAAAGCCTAGGCTAAATTTTTATTTCCTTTAATTGCTAATTCATCTTATTCCGTCAACAGTTCAGCCCAGGCTTTATCTAGGATTCAGTATTTTACTTACAGCAAGCACTACGTCGTTTATTATGGCTTCACTTGATGTTATCTGCTTGTACCCTAACGTACCTGTTCCCATTGTATATAATCTTCTTGATTCTAAGATTGTTATTGATTCTAGTTTGTTGTCTAGTTTTTATTTTATTGATTCTAGTTTGTTGGAAAGCATCGCATTCTGATGATCTGAAGACATCTGTTTTCTTAGCTAATGACAAATTAGATAAGAAAACAGAACACTCGTCCAGTTGAAAAAGCCTTGGCTAAATTTTTATTTCCTTTAATTGCTAATTCATCTTATTCCGTCAACAGTTCAGCCCAGGCTTTATCTAGAATTCAGTATTTTACTTGCAGCACTACGTCGTTTATTATAGCTTCACTTGGTGTTATCTCCTTGTACCCTAACGTACCTGTTCCCGTTGTACATAATCTTATTGATTCTTAACTCCTTGCCTTTAGGATATTTATTATCTAATGAAATTTCTTCTATCCTTAGTACCTTGCGATTCGTTTATCATAGGTCTTACTTCCGTTTTAACAATATCATCTACCGCCAACTGGAAGGATGCCCCATGGGTTCCCCACTCTCTGCCACTTAGGCAGAAATTCTCATGCAGGATTTAGAAGAAAATGTCATTCAATCCTTTTCCACTAAACCACTTTTATATATCCGTTACGTTGACGATATACTGGTTTTCTGGCCCTCCAGTCGCGATGAACTAGTTGGTTTCGCCAATAGGCTTTCATCGCGATATCCTTCTATTAAACTCTCCAATGAATATGAACAAAACTGTTCCACACTTTTTCTGGATTTTTTCTTGCAACGGGACGCAGGAGGTAACACTATCATTCACTCCGTTTATTTTAAACCACTTCTACCACTTGCTTAATTCCTTTTGATTCAGCACATCCAATTAAATAAAAAAATTCTGCACTTAATTTTCCTTACACCGGGCCATTACTCATTCATCCAGTATTTGTCTTCGAGATCTGGAAATCTCAAAAATAAAAGACCTCGCCAGAACATATGGCTATCGTAACCATATCATTAATAGGTTAATTCGTCGTTCAACTGAATTACCTGCCTCAACCCTAACCCGTGACAAGTACAGGGTGTCCGAAAATTATTGGACACATTACAAAATTATGTTCAAAAAAAAAAAAAAAAAAAAAAAAAAGCTATGAGCATTGTCTGTTTTTCTATGTCACGTATTACTAACACGGTTTCTATATTTTTGTTTTGCAGAGTTGTTATTCCCAGAATCCTATAGAAGGCGCTAGGTGTGGTCTGTTGAGGAATATATGAGAAATGCGCAATCAGTAGTCATGTGATCCGTACAGCAGAAGGCGATGTGTGTGTTATGGCTTGCGGAATTAAAGTCTGTCATTAAAGTTAAAAGACGGTACCGTTTAGAGTATGGTTGTAATCCTCCGTCAACGAATTCAATTAAGGCGGTGGATGAAACAGTTTAAGCAAACTGCTAATGTGGAACATCGTGGAGGAGTCGGTAGACCTAGCGTCAGCGGTGAGACGGTTGACCAAGTTAATGAAAGTTTCAGACGAAGCCCCAGGAAATTCGTTCGTAAAGTAAGCAGAGAACTGTGCATTCCGAAATCGACAGTTCACGATATCTTGCAAAAGAAATTAAAATTTCATGCCTACAAAATTCAAATAGTGCAAAAGATGCATGTAAATGATCACACTCTGCGATACGATTTCGCTGTGGATATGCTGAATCGAGTGGAAAACGACGAAAACTTTCTCAGTACTGTAATTTTTAGTGATGAATCCACATTTCATGTATCAGGTAATGTGAATCGTCACAACTGTAAGATATGGGGCAGTGAACCGCCTCATGCTGCTATTGAACTGGAACGTGATTATCCGAAAGTTAATGTGTGGTGCGCCCTATCAAAAAGAGAAGTGATTGGCCCTTTTTTCTTCTGCGAAAAAACCGTGAATGGTGACTTTTACTTGGATATGGTAGAGAATTTCGCTATACCCCAGATCAAAAGATATGACAACGTCGTTTTCCAACAAGACGACTCGCCTCCACATTGGTCAACGTGTGTACGTAAGTGCCTAAATGAGCATTTCCCCAACAAATGAATTGGGCGTGGTGGTCCCGTTCCATGGCCTCCTCGCTCTCCAGATCTAATGGCATTGGATTATTTTATGTGGGGTTATGTGAAAGATCGTGTCTATCAGAGGCCTTGTACTGATTTGCAGGAACTGAAGCTGCGTATCACAGCTGCTATTAATTCCATAACTCCTCAGATGCTTGCCAATACATGGCATGAAATCCAGTATTGCTTGGACGTACTACGAGCAACCAAGGGATATCACATTGAAATTTATTAACTTGCGTAGTTACATTGTAAGTTAGTACAGTCAGTTTCTTTCTATCTGTTTAATGTTTTGTTTTATATAATTTTGTAATGTGTCCAGTAATTCTCGGACACCCAGTATATGTTGTCTATACAATACGTTCCGGCTGTTTCTAATAATCTTAAGAACATTTGTAAGAGGTATGATTTGAGTTTTGGAGTAAAAACTAGTAATTTAATATCGCAAATAATAAACGACAGAGATATAATGAATTTGGAATATCGTCACAGCGTCTACGGCATTCCGTTAAGGGCCATAGACTCTAATAAAAGAGACTCTGTATATGTGGGTTCTACACTTCGTAACCTAAAAGGCCGAATCTATGAAAACAAACACTATTTTTTAAAAAATTGTATTTGTTTTCATAGAATCCTCTACATCAGATCATATGTAGAGGATTTTAGAAAGGAGTGTCTGACCCCAGGTCGTAAACAACCCTTAGAAATAGGAAACTATGGGATTTGGGCTAGAGTGCCCGACAGGAAAGTCACACGGAAGCGAGGTAGAAAGGGATCAGATCAGATCATATGTAGAGGATTTTAGGAAGGGAGTGTCCGACCCCAGGTCGTAAACAGTCCTTAGAAATAGGAAACTAGGGGATTTGGGCTGAGTCCAAATCCCCTAGTTGGCGTAAGTCCACCTTTCCGTTTGCAGCAATATCTGCGCGACTAAAAACCCGATTGAAAATCCTCTCAGATCGGATATTGTGGATAGCATATCACATAGATTCTGTTTGTTTTTTGTGGCCCAGGATATTTCTCCTTTCCCCTATTTGGCGCACCGGCTACTTATTATATATTGTGTTACTGTAAGAAACTGGGTACTTATTGCACAGATGATTATACAAAGTCTGTGTATCAGTCTTTGGACAACTTAAGACAAAAGCTATTTATAGCTATCGAGAGTAAATTTCATATTTAGTTGTTTTTTTTGTGTGTGTGAAATAGTACCATAAAAAGTACATTTCACCTTTTTTAAAGATAAATGAGTCATTGTAAGTTTAAATCATGTTGCAAAACAATTTGTTGCTTTGAAAAACCAAGATGAAAAATGCTTAATATTTGAAAAGTCCTCCTACAGGAAAAAAATAAAAATAAATTACAAACTTATTCAGAAAAATAATAAGCTCCAACAGAAAAGAAAATGACTAAATCACTCACATTTATGACAAAAAACAAAATTTCTTTGTCGTGCGATTCGTTTTATGACATACGTGAGTCTTGTTGCCGAGCGTTTGTGGCTCAGTTGGTAAAGGCCCAAAGGTCATGTCCGGCGAGTTATAGCGTCGGGTGTCCGATCCTGACCGCTGCGGGTAAGTGCTGTGTAGGTTTTTTGGTTTTGCGGAATTTCAATTTAAGTACGGAAAAACCAGAAATGGATTTTTCTGAAATAAACGGAATTTCTGTCTACGGAAATATCTGTGAAAATACGGAAGTTAAAATGAACGGGCACTTTTGCAAACGGAAATTTCTGAAAAACACGGATTCCTACGGGAAACTTTGCTGCACGTTATTTTCAGAAATTTTTCGTGAATTCACACCACTTATTTTTTACAGTGTACCGAAAGGGAAGAAGAGAGAACTAATTCCTCAGAAACTGCATTTTCAAAAATATTACAGTGGTGTGCAAAAGTATTGCATGACCTGCAAAAAACCGTGAACTTTTAAGTTTAACTCTTTGTTTAACTAACTAATGTTCATAGTTATTTCATCATTTATATGTCATTAGATGCCAAATTTAATGGAGATTTCAGAAAGTTCTTAGTTTTTCCTGTAGCTACTTCTGTTCTTAAGATATGTTACAAAAATCATGACCAAGTCGAAACAAGTTAGTAAAATCATGCAATGCATTGATTATGATACGCTTTCCAACATACCAGAAATCATTACTCAAATTATGAGGATAATGGCTGTGGAATAAATCTCGCTCCTGTGCCCTGATCTTTGATCCCATTTCCATGATATTAAACAGAATTGGTTCAGTATATCTCCGGAACAACATGATAAAGTTTTGTCGCAATCGAAGCATTTTTACGTAAGTTATTAATATGACTCATAAGTGCGATGGAATGGATCCCGCTCCTATGTCCTGACCTTTGACCCCATTTCGTCCATTTTCAATAGGGTTCATCCCCAGGTTGTCCCCTACCACAAATTAAAATTTCATCAAAATCGAACCATTTTTACGCGAGTTATCGTGCGAACAGACAAACGGACAAAGCAGGAGCATATACGCTTCTTCAACCTACGGTTGGAAAGCGTAACTTAATATGAAAAGGATCATTTATCCAATACTTAGAGTTTACAGCAATAAATCGTTTTCGTAATTCATAACGAATGAAATAACATTTAAATACAGAAATATAATGACGCAAAATTATGAAATGTACCAAATATTTTGTTGCCCAGCCTTTAGCTTTAATCACAACTTTGCACCTTGCTGGCAAACTGTGAACAAAGTTTTGTGAAAGATTGGATTGAGCAATACGGTTCCAAATTTGAATTACATCTTCAATGAGTTGAATTTTGGTTGTTGGCTTCTTTTTTTATAGTTCAAATGACACTTTAAACGACAAATTTTCGAAAAAAATGTGTCGTTTTTTTCGGTGACATCGGTGGCCAATCAAGCTGCTGAACTTTTTTTTTCCTAAAACCACTTTTTCACTACTTTAGCACCATAACAGGGAGTTTTACCATCTTTAAAAATGAAATTGCCTTCATAAAGTCTCCTAGATGATGGTAACAACTTGTTTTCAAATCCAGATGTATTTCTGGGCATTACCATACATCGACAATATGGAGGTTCCCAACGCCATGTTCACACATACAGCCCCAAATCATGACCTTCACCGGATGCTTAACAGTAGCCACTAAGCAACCTGGTTGGAATTCTTCATGCTTGAATCTTCTTACATAGGCACTACTCTCATTCCCATTAAGGCGAAATTTAGATTCATCACTGAAAATAACATTTTCCCATTGCTTGGTTGCCCATGAGACATGCTGTTTTCCCCACTGAAGTCTACACTGTCTTTGATTTGCAGTTAACAGTGGTTTACACCTGCCTTGGCAGCCATGTAAGTCATAGTCAAGCAGCCTCCTCCTAACAGTAGATGTACTAACAGTAACATCAGTCACTTCAGACCATCTTTGAAGCAATTCAGGTGAATTGAGCATCCTGTCTGCCAAGCTTAGCTATCTGAACGCTCTGTCCTGCCTGGTTGTACTGGATCTGGGCCTTCCAATGCGACGCATCAGCAGTGTCTTTTACTTTCTTCAGTAGCATAATAACTGTAGATTGATTACAGCCCACTCTTTCAGCGATTTGCCTTGAAGAATATCCCTCTTCATGCAGAACAACTGTTTTTACTCCGTCCGTCCGCAGTTTTACCATTATTGAGAATGTACACAAATTATACCCTAATAACAACAAGAAACAACCACTACAATGCTCTAGTAGATCAGATCAGATCCTACCTAGAGGATTTTTAGGAAGGAGTGTCTGACCCCAGGTCTTAAACAACCCGTAGAAATAGGAAGCTAGAAGATTTGGGATAGAGTGCCCGATAGGAAAAGTGACACGGAAGCGAGGTAGAAAAGGGGAGGAAGACGCCCCTATTTATTACCGGTGGGCCAGTACCCGGGGTCCGACGACTTAGCGTGCCCATCTGACGCACGGCGGATATTTAGCGGTTCGAGCGTTCGTACCTGCCTGGGATCGAACCCGAGGTCCTCTCCGTGTCAATCACGAACGTTGACTACTAGGCCACCCGCGGCCCCCAAATGCGTCAGCCCTTATAAAAGCTGGAGTAGGATTAGGATATCATTAGGAAGCAGCCAATCAGGTAAAAGAATCTCCATAATTGGCTGTAACAACTGATACGCAGCTAACGTGAATTTCAATGTGTTTGTCAACCCGTATTTAATGTTATGTCTTAAGAACAGAAGTGGCTACAGGAAAAAGTAAAACATTTTTGAAATCTCCATTAAATTTCGCATCGAATGACGTTCATACAAACGATGAAAAAACTATGAAAATTAGTTAGTTAAAAAAAGTTAAACTTAAAAATTCACAGTATTTGAAGGGGATGCAATACTTCTGCACACCACTGTACATACGGGTGCATCTGCCTTATATTATTTAGTTCCACTCTATAAAATAAGTGGTGTGGGTTCACGGAAAATTCCCGGAAATTACGTGCAGCAAAGGTGAAGAGATTTTAAAGAAATTTCCGTTTTTAAAAGTTCCCATTTTTTTTAACACGTATTTTCACAGATTTTCCGTAGTCAGTAATTCCGTTTATTTTAGAAAAGATCGTTTCGGGGTTTTCCGTACTTATACAGAAATTTCGCAAAATCAAAGACCCTGGATTTTTAAGCCCGCCCACCAGGTACTCCTCTCCTCTCTTTTTCCTGGTGGGCTTCGAACCGTGGTCGTTTGGGTTGGCTCAACAAAAACTGCACGTCTTAACCGGTAAGTCAGAAACACTAGAAAAATCACAGACACGTTCAAGGTAAAGCTCTAATTGCGCGATGATTATTAATTTTTTTTAATTTTTTTTTGTCATTAATTCGAATGAATTAGTTATTTTATTTTCTGTTGAATCTTATTGGGGTTTTATGATAGCTTTATAATACTTTTATTTTTTCTGTAGCAGAACTTATCACAAATAATTTTTTACTGTGGTTTTTCGAAGCAACAGAATGCATTGGAACTTGAGATCTTTTTTATGCTTTCCAACCGTAGGTTGAAGAAGCGTATATGATCCAGCTTTATCCATCTGTCTGTCTGTCTGTCTGTCTATCCGCACGGAGCGAGATATTCCACAGCCATTATCCTCATAACTTGAGTATGGATTTCTTGCATGTTGGAAAGCGTATCATAATCAATGCATTGCATGATTTTACTAACTTGTTAAATTGACAATGACTTTTAATCATCTTTAGCCGCCCCGGTGGCGCAGTGGTCTAAGGCGCTGGCCTCTGATCATTCGTCCGTCAGGGGTCCAGGTTTGAATCCCGGTCAGGCTTGGATGTTGTGTTTGTCTTACGGCACTAGCTCTCTCTCACTTCCCTGGAACCAGTGACCCTAAATTAGGGACGGGCTACTGCTTATAGCTCATTGAGTTGCTCACGACGGTCGTTAAACCTTCAATAAAAAAAAACAGAAAAACGGTGAAATGTTCTGCTTTATAAGTATTACTTCACCAAACTACTAAATATAAAATTTCCCTTAGACAGCAATAAAACCTTTTGTTTTACGGAGTCAAAAGACTGATACAAAGATGTCATACAATCACTTGTGCAATAATTTAAGTTCCCGGTATGCAGAACTTTAAAATCAGATCCTTACGACACACGATTAAAATTTAACAGTTAATCAAACCTCAAGTGTTCCCGCGAATCGCTCTTATAACCGAAATTTTTTCGTCATATGGATACGGAAAAAGTGAGAATGAAGTTTATCCGTTAATATCGAAACGAATTGCGCAAAGGTTTCTGAAAATTCAGAATGTTTCATTAACCCATCTTAAAAAATGCAATTTACCGTCAATATAAAAAAGGAATTGCGGAAAGGTTTCTGAAAATTCAGAATTTTCCATTAACCCATCTTAAAAAACGCAATTTGCCGTCAATATGAGAAAGGAATTGCGGAAAGGTTTCTGAAAATTCAGAATTTTCCATTAACCCATCTTAAAAAAATGCACTTTACCGTCAATATAAGAAAGGAATTGCGGAAAGCCTTCTGAAAATTCAGAATTTTTCATTTACCCATCTTAAAAAACGCAATTTACCGTCAATATAAGAAAGGAATTGCGGAAAGGTTTCTGATAATTCAGAATTATCCTTTCGTGCAAAAAATCCGTGAAATTCAGGTTTCTTTCTGTCATTTCACGGAAAAGGTTGTATCAGAAATATGCTTCGTTAATTCACGAAAAGGACTGCGGAACGTGGCTCGTCAATTTTAGAAAATTTTGTGAAGTGTATATATAATGGTATCAAAATACAATATGACGATGAGGCATGTTTCAGAAGGTTCCTGAGAAAGCAAAAAGATTACTGGGTAAAATATAATATTAATATATCTAAATAAATTAATATAAAATTAGCATATATATACATATATAGCGAAAAATACTAAAAGGAATATATTCCTGTATTTGCTGAAACATTGTTGAAGCTCTTCACATTTCTTTAAAATTCGGTATTAGTTGTTGTACATTATTAGTTTTGAACAATGCCTTGGATCTGAATAGTGTGTGAATATTAATGTCAGTTATTACATTCAATTTATTTAGAACCGTTCGTTTTTCGTATTCTAAAAAGTTTTTCCGGGTTGTGTGTGTGCGTCGGGTCTGAAATATTTGGTTTGCAGTAGCAAGTTTTTTATTCTTAAATTATCCTCTAGTTTCTGAACCTTATATATAATTCAAGCCAAACGCTGTGCGAGACTACAGTCGATGCTAATGAAACATTTAATTGTGAACAAACGTTGATAATTTATTCTAAATCCTTTCTTAACCTTATTTATAAAAAAAAAATAATATATTTTTGTAATTCTTCTCTTTGAGAACTTTCCTTTCTAAGTGCTAAATTGCATAGTTATGAGTTTAACTACTTCTGCTTTTAGATTTGATAATTTAACTGGTTTATCCCTTTAGTTAAATTTAACTAGTTTATCCCTTTAGTTAAATTTAACTGGTTTATCCCTTTAGTTGAATATTTGCAAACTGGATATAGCAGAAACCCACACTCGTATGGATTGTGTAGAAATGAGAGGGAGAGATAGTTGTGATCTGTGTCAGCCCTTGAAACTGCCAAAGTACCACAGGTGATAGCTGCCAATATGTTCTACAATCCCTCTATCTCCTGGAGGATATATAAAAACTGTGAACCAACATCATAAACGATCAAAAACTATTTAATTTAATAAATTTGAGACCTGAAAACCTAAACGGGCAAACGCAGCAGAGAAGAATTCTCAGAAAAACAACCAAAACAAGAAGATGCACATTTAACTGGATCCAAAAGCAGGAGAAAAAATAAAATAAAAAATTGCAATGCAAACAAGCAGGGAAAAACAAGCAAAAAAATGAATTTTTTTTTTAAATGCTGAGCTTTGGCTTCATCAAGGACCAGCAAAACACAACATCAACTCATCTCTACAAAGACCTAGTTGAATATGGTTTTCTGCTGGTATACATGTATTTCAAGTCAATGACTCCACAAATCAAAAAACACCTTCGAAACCAAGAAAAGACGAAAATTAAAAATTTAATTTAACAATATATACACTATATTGACAAAAGTCACCGGACACCTAGAAGAGAAACACAAGATAGAATTTATTGGCATACATTAGTACGGTGTCGGGCCACCTTTGGCCTTAATGCATGCACTGACCCTTCGAGACAGGCTTTCGACAAGGTTTTGGAACACAGCGATAGGTATGCGCTTCCATTCAGTACATAATTGTTTCTTAGTAATAGGCCTTGGTTCCAAACTTCTTGTGCGGCGCTCTATTTCATCCCATAGGTTCTCTATGGGATTAAGATCAAGGCTCTGTGCTGGCCAGTCCACACACGATACGGAATTATCGTCAAACCACGCCGTAACAACCCTTGCTTTATGCTCGGTGCATTATCCTGCTGGTACCAACAGGACTCGGTTCCATAGTATTGCCACAGAGTTGGTAGCGCATAATTTTCCAGAATATCGAAGTAGACGTGCTAGTTAACAGGTTGTCCGCGATAACCAATGGGCCGAGACCATACCACGAAAAACACCCCCACATGAGTACACTGCCAGCTCCAAGCTTGACCGTAGAAACAGTACACTGTGGTAAATAGCGTTCCTCCGGCTGCCGCCATACCCACACACGGCCATCAGACTGATGGATGGTGTATCTGGATTCATCAGTCCATAAGACCCGTTTCCATTGATCTACGGTCCACGATAAATGTTCTTTACACCATGCTAAACGACGAGTAGCATTCCGAGTGGAGATGAAAGGATTATGAGCAGCCGCACGACCACGGTAACCCGTGGAATGAAGTTTTCTGCAAATGGTACGTATACATGCCGAGGTTCCAGCATTTTTACTCACCTGTACACTGAGGTCTTGGGCAGTACTCCGTCGATTAGCTGTAACGACTCTCCTGAGGCTTCGACGTCCTCTATCACAGATTTTCTTTTGTCTACCGGTACGTTTTGCTGCTTCAGGCGCGCCATTTGTTCCACTTATTCAGTACATCCAAAACAGTTGACTTGGGTATATTTAAACGCCTCTCGGTTTCTCTTATGGACAACTCACTAACATAATACCCAACAATCTTTCCTTTCTCAAAGTCTGTTCTCTCCCGCCGCGACGTTTTCACTCAACCTCACAGTGAGATATGATCGCGGTCAGCTGCAGACTTGTTTTTATACCGTTTGCAGCTGTACCCCGCATCTTAACAGCGCAGCAGATCCGTTCATTTGCTTTTGAAGGGATGTCCGGTGACTTTTGTCTATATAGTGTACATGTATATGGAAAAACTTTTTGAAAAATAGTTCTGCTGACGCTAGAGACCCATTTAGCTACGACCCCCCCCCCTCCACTGCGGAGTTTGCGGGGCTATCAGTACGCCCAGGCGTTTTTATTCCATGAAATGTGTACGTACGCTCGTGGCATCCTTCAAATAATAAAGCTGATGACCATAGAAACAATCTGCTAATCGTAATAATGATTAGTGAAGCAACTTATAGCTGAACAACTTTCACGTTTTATATTACGTATATTTGTAACAAGAAGACGCGCAATCTATTACGCATGCTCGGTCGCATAAACATGCCCCTGCTGAAATCAGGGCATGCTCGGTTGCATAAGCATGCCCCTGCAGAAATCAGGGCAGGGTCAGGATGACCTAATTTCTGCAGGAGAAGTCAAAATGATCTTTTGGTAACAATTCATACATTGTAATTAGACCTTACGGAATAACATTTTTCTATCAGTTTAAAATCAGCCATATATTGGGTTGTCGGAAAAGTCATGACGTATTTTGGCACCCGATGGCGGTTGGGCGGTTTTGGAAGTACTAGAGGCATGCGCAACTCTGTTATCGCTATGGCATTCGACAGGTGCCAGTTCTAGCTGCAGTCTAAACGGAATAGTGAGCGATTTGGTTGATTTGCGGAGATTTGACATCAAGTTGAAGATGGAAGACCAAACTGTGCATTTTCGCCATATTTTACTGTTTTACTTCCGTAAAGGGTAGAACGCGCGTCAAGCTTGTGAAAAGTTGCTTAAAGTGTACGGTGATAATGCTCTACAAGAACGTCAGTGCCAGCGGTGGTACGCAAAATTTCGTGCTGGTGATTTTGACCTCAACGATGCTCCTCGGTCCGGGAGGCCAACCGATGTTGATGACGACCAAATTAAGGCATTGATCGAGTCAAACCCACGTTATACGACACGAGAGATTGCAGACACATTGCACATCCATCATTCAAGCGTTCACGACCACCTGAAGAAGCTGGGATACGTAAGCAAGCTCGATGTGTGGATTCCTCGTGAACTTAAAGAAGCTCAATTGATGGCGCGTATAAACATCTACGATATGCTCATTAAACGTAAGGAAAACGATCTTTTTTTGATGCGACTGATAACTGGTGACGAAAAGTGGATTGTGTACAACAATGTGCTGCGCAAACGGTCTTGGTCCCGACGTGCTGCTTCGCCTCAAACGACATCCAAAGCAGACATTCATCAGCGGAAGGTTCTGGTCTCTGTGTGGTGGGATTTTAAAGGTGTCGTGTTTTTCGAGCTCCTATCACGGAACCAAACAATCAATTCGAATGTGTACTGTCGGCAATTGGACAGTTTGAACGAATCCATCTTCCAGAAACGTCCAGAGCTCGTTCATCGTAAAGGTGTTGTGTTCCATCACGACAACGCGAGACCACACACAAGTTTGATCACTCACCAAACATTATTGGAGCTTGGATGGGATGTGTTGCCACACCCAGCATACTCGCCTGACCTTGCGCCGTCAGACTTTTACTTGTTTCGCTCCCTTCAACAGTCCTTGCGTGGTATAACGTTCAATTCAGATGAGGCTGTAAATCAGCACCTTGTACAATTTTTTCGCCACGAAAGACAGGTCTATGAACGAGGCATTCTGCAGCTCACTGAAAGATGGTAAAAGATTATCGAACAAAACGGGCATTATATCATTGATTGATCTTTGTTCTTTCTATCAATAAATGACCTTTGCAAAACATGGCTAAAATACGTCATGACTTTTCCGACAACCCAATATTACTAAAATTCGGAACTGATGCATTCAACGCATCACACATTTCGAAATAGTGTATGTTGAGTATATTACTTTAGTGTAAAGAAATGCTGTAATATATCAGTTATAATTTTATGCTGAATTCAATACAACAAACATTTTATAGATCTATTGAGAAATTTATTTTATTTTTGTTTTATTTATTTATTTGCCATGTTGCACGCAGTTAATTCCATAGCAACATAGCAGAGAACCAGGGGGAAAGGCTAATATTTGCCTGACTAGCCGCCGGCCCCTAAGATAAAAATAAAATGTCAAGTCAAGTTTTTACATATTTCTCAACCTATATGCACACATTTTGCCTTTAGAGCTTTTGGAAGAAACAGCATAATTTTCAAGAGCAATATGCCATTATGTCTTAAAAGAAAAGTGTTTGATCAATGCATCCTTCCAGTGCTTACGTATGGTGCAGAGACGTGGACCTTAACTAAAAGAGATATACAAAGGCTGCAGACAACTCAAAGCAGCATGGAGAGGTGCATGCTTGGTGTAACCAGGAGAGATAAGAAGAGGAACTCGTGGATCAGAAAAATGACAAGAGTGGAAGACATCATGATCAGAGTAAAATCCCTGAATTGGCAATGGGCTGGACATACTGCCAAAAGAACATACCATCGATGGACAGTCGAAATTTTAGATTGCATTCCGAGGGACAGGAAAAGACCAAGAGAAAGACCACATGGGAGATGGGTGGATGCAATTCGAAAGTATGCGGAAGTAACCTGGAGGAGACTGGCACAAGACAGACCGTTGTGGAAGATGCTTGGAGAGACCTTCGTCCAGCAGTGGATTGGTAATTGTTGACAATGTTGGTGATGATGATACACACATTTGCAATACGATACAACTAAAATTAATCAAATTTAACTATTTACGTAACATTCCTTTAGTGCTTTTTTAAAAGATACGAAACTGGCAAGTGATTTTATATGAGTCGGCAACCCGTTCCAGAGCCGGGGCAATGAGCATTAATATTGAAATAAAGCGCATTAGTACGAGCTATTGGAATTAAAAAGTTATCAAACCCACGAGTCTGATAAATATGTGCAGGATAACTTAAATGTGTTAAATTGAGATGTTTATTGGCATAAAAACGCTCATGCATTAACAACAGTGGTCGTCAACCTGATCCCTACCGCCCATAGTGGGCGATTCAAGCTTTCATGGTGGGCGGTGGGGTTTTTTTGACCGTTGTTACAAATCTTGTTCTTCCGCCATATATCGAATACATTGCGAACAACTTCGCGAGTTTGACTTTTTAAAATATGCTTTTCCAATTTACTTTTGAATTCCATCTTTGAATATAGATAATAATTAAAACAAGGTAATCCGTAAGTACAGAGTGTTGAGGATGACACAAAACACGTTTTATTAAGGATGTAGGTCACGCACAAAATAATATAAGAAGAAATTAAATGCGAACATTTTTTTCTTCTTGCAGAGAATGTTATCTGCAGAGCTAAAACAACACAGCGTTGAAGGTCGACGAGACAAACACCTGTGTGAAAGCACTTAAAAGTAACACATTATAATTCCTGTGCGATTTTTATCACTACTGAAGAGCAACAACGTAAAAGTGTTTTCCCTTTGACAACGTAGTACACGTGTATAAAAAAATGCCTGCGTAATAAAATAAAATAAAAATGCCTGATTGTATCCAAATATGTGGAAAATTATATTTAATTTATTGATACATTTCCCCACCTCATATCTTGTAGAATCAGGCTTTAGTTCTGTTAATCATATTATCACCAAATATAGAAACCTTCTGAATATCACTGAAAGAGGAGACCTTCGTTTGTTCCTCACGAAAATCGAACCAGATATCAAATCTTTAGTCTCGCAGCATCAGCCTCAAGGATCTCATTAATCACTACTTAAAGGTAATTTCAATAAGCTTTATTATTTTCACATTTAACTCTCATTTTCTTCAATTTAAGCAGCTGCCGCACTAGTAGGCGCTGTATCGTTGGAGATGCAGAAATTCATTAAATTGAAATTATCTATGTATAAACATACATAAAGTGTAAATAAAAAGATAAATTTAAGGTACATATTTTTTACAAACGCTCCCCTCTAAAAATTACTTCGCAGTTGCGCTAAATTGGGTTACTGCGGCACCTGTGGCATCTTTACCATCAACAAAGATACAAAAGTGCGGGTGGTAGTTACTAAAAGGCTGACGACCCCTGATTAACAACATCAGTCGATAAATATATAATTTTTCAAAAATCAATAATTTGTAACAACTGAACAGGATTTCCACATTTTCGAGTAGATTCAACAAACGAACGAATTTGTTTTTGTAAAGAAGAAATTCTATTAATATCATATTTTGTTGTCCTACACTGCAAAAAAAAAAAAAATTGAAATTCACGGACAAATTTCCGTCATTTCTTTCGTGAATTAACGAAGCATGCTTCTGATACAACCTTTTCCGTGAAATGACGGAAAAAAACCTGAATTTAACGGACTTTTAATGCCAAGGGAAAATTCTGAATTTTCAGAAACTTTCAGCAGTTTCTTTCTTATATTGACAGTAAATTACAGTATTAGAGATGTGTTAACGGAAAATTCTGAATTTTCAGAAACCTTTCCGCATTTCCTTTCGTATATTAACGGAAAATCTCCGTTCTCACTTTTTCCATATGACGAGAAACTTCCGCTAATAGTAGCGATTCGTGGAATTACTTGAGGTTTGATTAACTTTCAAATTTCAATCGTCTGTCAAATTTTGAAGTTCCGTAGCGAGATCGGATATTGTGGATAGCATTTCGCATAGATTTTTTTTTTTTTTTTGTGGCACAGGTTATTCCTTCTCCTTTCCCCTATTTGGTGCACCAGCTACTTATTATATATTGTGTTACTGTAAGAAACCGGGTACTTATTGTACAGATAATTATACGATGTCTGTGTATCAATCTTTGGACAACTTAAGACAAAAGCTATTATAGCTATCAACAGTGAATTTTATATTTAGTTTTTTTCTGCGTGAAATAATACTATAAAAAGTACATTTCCCCTGTTTTAAAGATAAATGAAAGTTATTGTCAGTTTAAAAAAATCATGTTGCAAAGCATTTTGTTGCTCTGAAAACCACAATAAGAAATGCTTAAATTTTAAAAAGTCCTCCTTTAGGGAAAAAAAAAAAAAAAATTAGAAACCTATGGAGAAAAATAATAAGCTCCAACAGAAAATAAAATGACTAAATTCCTCACATTAATGGCAAAAAACAAAATTTCTTTGTCGCGGAATTCGTTATGTACGTGAGTCAGATTACCTGGCGTTTGTGGCTCAGTTGGTAAAGGCGCAAGATTGCCTGTTCGGCAAGTTGTTACGTCTGGTGTTCCATCCTGACCTCACCGGAAGGATTATCCGTCTTTAAACTGAAATTCCCGCAAAATCATGTACAGGGGCCGCGGGTGGCCTAGTAGGCAACGTTCGTGACTACCACGGAAAGGACCTCAGGTTTGATCCTAGGCAGGTACGAACACTCGAACCACTAAATATCCACCGTGCGTCGGATGGGCACGTGAAACCGTCGGGCCCCGGATACTCCCCCTCCCCCGCCCCCGTAGTAAATAAGGGCGTCTTCTACCTCGCTTCCATGTCACTTTCCTATCGGGCACTCTAGCCCAAATCTCCTAGCTTCCTATTTCTAAGGGTTGTCTAAGACCTGGGGTCAGACACTCCCTTCCTAAAATCCTCTACAGTTGATCAATCACGTACAGGTTTGTTGATTTTGCGGGATTTTCAGTTTAAATACGGAAAATCCAGAAATGGACTTTTCTGAAATAGACGGGATTTCTGTCTACGGAAATATCTGTGAAAATACGGAAGTTGAAATGAATGCGAACTTTTAAAAACGGGAATTTCTGAAAAAGACGGATACCTATACCGGCAACTTTGCTGCACGTTATTTTCAGAAATTTTCCGTGAATTCACACCATTTATTTTTTACAGTGATAGGCAAGTAGACAATAAGACAGGTAGGGATAAATAAAAGAACAATAGAGTGTTAACTTAATATTTAATAGCAATAGACTGGAGACTCTAGGTAAAACTATCCGAGACCTCAAATCCCGCGAAATAGCTTCGATCAGATCATGCACTCTAAAACATAAGTGGTGTGAATTCACGGAAAATTTCGGAAAATAACGTGCAGCAAAGTTGCCGGTAGGTATCCGTGTTTTTCAGAAATTTCCGTTTTTTAAAAATGCCCGTTTATTTTAACTTCCGTATTTTCACAGATTTTCCCTAATCAGAAATTCCGTTTATTTCAGAAAAGTCCATTTCAGGTTTTTCCATATTTAAACTGAAATTCCTCAAAACCTATAGCCCTGTACTTTTTAGCCCTTATTCAGATAATCTTTCCGCTGAGACAGGATCGAATGCCCGACGTTGGAGCCGGCTCAACAGGTAACTCGCGGCTTTAACCACTGAGCAAGGCTGAATCCAGTTCAGCCTTGCACTGAGCTACAAACGCCCAGTGATCAGCTTCACGTACATCGTAAAATAAATTTGGCGCCGATGAAATTTAGTTTTTGGTCATTAATACGAGTGATTTAGTCATTTTATTTTCTGTTGAAGCTTATTATTTTTCTGAATAGCTTTGTAATATATTTTTTTTCTTTAGGATGACTTTCACAAATTAAGCATTTTTCACCGTGATTTTTTGAAACAAAAAAGGGCTTTGCAGCTTGATTTTTTTAAACTGACAATGACTTTCAGTTATCATTAAAAAAAGGTGAAATGTACTTTTTTATAGTATTACCACCCCCTCCCCCCCCACACAAACTAAATATAAAATGTACTGTTTTAGCTATAATAGCTTTTGTCTTAAGTTGTCCCAAGACTGATACACAGACATTGTATAATCATCTGTACAATAAGTACCCGGTTACTTACAATAACATAATATGTATATAATAAGTAGCTGGTACACCAAATAGGGGAAAGGAGAAGAAATATCCTGTGCCACAATAAACAAAAGCCATGCGATATGCTATCCACAATATCCGATCTCGCTACGGAACTTGAAAATTCGACAGATGATTGAAATTTAAAAGTTAATCAAACCTCAAGTATTCTCACCAATCGCTCCTATTGGCGGCAATTTCTGGTCATACGGATACCGAAAAAGTGAGTACGGAGATTTTCCGTTAATATACGAAAGGAATTGCGGAAAGGTTTCTAAAAACTCAGAATTTTCCGTTAGCACATCTCTAAAACGGTAATTTACCGTCAATATAAGAAAGAAACTGCGGAAAGGTTTCTAAAAATGCAGAATTTTCCCGTCGTACGAAAATTCCATGAAATTCAGGCTTCTTTCTGTCATTTCACGGAAAAGGTTGTATCAGAAATATGCTTCGTTAATTCACGAAGGAAATGATGGATAGTTGCCTGTGAATTTAAAAAAAATGTCTACCGCAGTGTGTGTAGAATATTTTAGTCTCTGACCCCAGGTCTTAAGCAACCCTTAGAAATAGGAAGCTGGGAGATTTGGGCTAGAGTGCCTGATAGGAAAATCACACGGAAGTGATGTAGAAAGGGGGAGGATGACGGCCTTATTTATTACTGGGGGGGGGGGCGTCAGTACCTCGGGTCCGACGGTTAACGTGCCCATCCGACTCACGGCGGCTGTTTAGTGGTTCGAGCGTTCGTACCTGTCTGGGATCGAACCTGGGGTTTCTCCGTGGCAGACACGAACGGTGCGAAATAGCTTCAACATGCGCATCCCACTTTAAATTCTCTTGAAACAAAACACCTACGAACTTTACCCTATCTTGAAAAATCAAAGGCGTATCATTCAAAAACTCTTCCGGTAGAGGCTCAACTCGAGGTTTTCGGCCAGAAAAGAACATACATTTAATTTTTTGTGGAATTAAGAGTTAACAAATTGCAACGAAACCAAGTCTGAAGTTCCTGAAAGGCGCTGTTAAAACAGAGTTTTAGCCGCCCCAGTGGCGCAGTGGTCTAAGCGGTGACTTCTGATCTCTCGTCCGAGGAATTAGGGACGGGCGACTGCTTATAGCCCATTGAGTTGCTCACGGTGGTTGTTAAACCCTAAATAAAAAAAACAAAAACAAAAAAAAACACGGAGTATTAAGTCAGACACCGCATGACCGGGGAAAAAAAAAAAAAAAAAAGCTCGTATCATCGGCAAAAAGGAGCGTGTACGCACAGGAACGAACATAAAATATCTGATTAACACAAATTAAAAATTTTAATAAAAAAATGAAACAGTTAAAAAAATATGAAGGAAAACAAGATGTCTTCCCGGCGGCCGAGTAGTATTACCAATCGTCAGCCTCGAGATGAGTCCGGGCTCGAATTCCGGTGAGGCTGGGAGGGTACGCTAGTCTTATGGAACTGGCTCTACCCCTGGAACCAGTGGACTTAAATTAGGGACGGGCGACTGCTTACGTATCCCAATGAGTTGATCACGGTGGTCATACCCCTTGCCCCTCGAAATAAAACTCACAAGAATGAGGATTGAATGCTAAACCGGCACTATTTCGTAAATGTTCAATAGTTTACTATAACGATTAATAATAACACATTTCTGTTTATTTTAATATTTGTTTTAAAGAGCATGTCCTAAGATTAAGGAAACTCTACGCCTATGCTATCAGGTACTCTTCTTTCCTCGTTGCGAAGAAATTGTCCCCAAATGAACTAAGAAAACTGGGTTCCCTATCATTTGGCCCGTGTTTACTTCGTTCACGTTCACTTGGTCTAGTTCATTTCTTCCACAGTTCACTTTGTCCACGGTTCACTTTGCCCTCAGTTCACTTTGCCCTCAGTTCACTTTGTACACTGTTCATTTAGTTCTCTGTTCATTTCGTCCAGTGTTCATTTCGTCCACCGTTCACTTTGTCCACTGTTCATTTCGTCCACCGTTCACTTTGTCCACTGTTCACTTTGTCCACTGTTCACTTTGTCCACTGTTCATTTCGTCTTCCGTTCACTTTGTCCACTGTTCATTTCGTCCTCCGTTCACTTTGTCCACATTCATTTCGTCCACCGTTCACTTTGTCCACATTCATTTCGTCCACCGTTCACTTTGTCCACATTCATTTCGTCAGCAGAATGGATGGAATGCCGTGAAAATTTTCTGTTTTGATGGAATTTTTGTTACTAGACAGAAAATAAAAGGTCAGGGAACATAGCTTACATGCGATTTCCTTTCCTTTTTTAAGTTTTTCGATTACAATATAACGGTTTTAAATGTTATTTAAAGTAAAACGAGGAATTGAACTCTAAAGAGCTTTTTAACTCTTGTGTCGCACGATGTCAATCACTATGACATAAATCAAAGTTTATTCCAATGGCCATAAATGTGTTAGACTGAAGAGACAAATTTAGACCCCCTTTAACCTTTATGCAAAAATTCTTTATTTTCCTTCTCTTACGCCGCAAATGCACAGTACATCATTCTAAACGCAAATGCACAGTAAATCATTCTAAACACAAATACACAGTAAATCATTCTAAACACAAATGCACATCAAGCTAAACATTTTTTTCGCCATTATACTTTTAATGATTCTTTCTCACATTAAAGAGCTATGACACATATAGAGAGCATTGTAGTTCATTCAATAATTAATAATACGGAAATTATAAACTATTAATAATCAAAATAAAAGATAGTATGCTGAAAAGCTAAGAGCTATATGAAAACAAAAAAATTTTGTAAAACTTTGACTTATGTAATAGTGATTGACGTCGTACCACACGAAAGAGTTAAAAAGCTGTTCAAAGTTCAGTTCCTCGTTTTACTTTAAATAACATTTAAACCAGTTACATTTTTTATCGAAAAACTTAAACAGGAAAAAATCACATGCAAACAATGTCGCTGACCTACGTTTTTCTGCCTAGTAACAAAAATTCCATCAAAACATAAAATGTCCACGGTATTCCATCCATTCTGAAGACGAAATGAATGTAGACAAAGTAAGCGGTGGACAAAATGAACGGTGGACGAAATGAACAGTGGACAAAGTGAACGGTGGACGAAATGAACAGTGGACAAAATGAACGGTGGACGAAATGAACAGTGGACAAAGTGAACGGTGGACGAAATGAACAGTGGACAAAGTGAACGGTGGACGAAATGAACAGTGAACAAAGTGAACGGTGGACGAAATGAACAGTGGACAAAGTGAACGGTGGACGCAATGAACAGTGGACAAAGTGAACGGTGGACGAAATGAACAGTTGACAAAGTGAACGGTGGACGAAATGAACCGTGGACAAAGTGAACGGTGGACGAAATGAACCGTGGACAAAGTGAACGGTGGACGAAATAAACAGTGTGTAACGTACCAGGAGATGTGACGTACCTGCCAGAAGGACGCACACGACATAAAGGCACATAGGAATCAGAATAAAACGTCCGTGTAGCTCAATTGGTAGAGCAACTTATTCCGGAATGAGGGGACCCGGGTTCGAATCCCGGCGTAGACCAAAAATGACGGAGAAATTTACTTCGTTATAGTGGCGCCCGAACTATCCGGATGACCCGACCGTTCAAAATCTCGCATTGGTGTGATGTTCTTTCCACACCGCGAGATAGGAAAAATAAGAGAATCCCTTCTCCAGCACTTCGAAAAAAAAAAAAAATAAATAAAAATAAATTAAAAAATAAGGGGAGATGATGTAACGTACCAGGAGATGTGACGTACCTGCCAGAAGGACGCACACGACATAAAGGCACATAGGAATCAGAATAAAACGTCCGCGTAGCTCAATTGGTAGAGCAACTTATTCCGGAATGAGGGGACACGGGTTCGAATCCTGGCGCGGATAAAAATGACGGAGAAATTTACTTCGTTATAAGTGGACGAAGTGAAAGTGGAAAAAATAAACGGTGGACGAAATGAACAGTGAACAAAGTAAACGGTGGACGAAATGAACAGGGGACAAAGTGAACGGTGGACGAAATGAACGGTGTATGAAATGCACAGTTGACAAAGTGAACGGTGGACGAAAGAACAGTGGACAAAGTGAACGGTGGAAAAAGTGAACGGTGGACGAAATGAACAGTGGAAAAAGTGAACGGTGGACAAAAGGAACGGTGGACGAAATGAGCAGTGGACACGGTGGACGAAAGGAATGTGGGCAAAGTGAACGTTGGACGAAATGAACAGTGGACAAAGTGAACGGTAGACGAAATGAACGGTGGGAAAAGTGAACAGTGGACAATGTGAACGGTGGACGAAATGAACAGTGGACAATGTGAACGGCGGACGAAATGAACAGTGGACACAGTGGACAGAGTGAACGGTGAACCGTGGACGAAATGATCTGGACCAAGTGAACATGGACGAAATGAACATGGACAGAGTGATCGGTACCTGAAAACTGGGTGTGTACCACAAGCAAAATAATTCTGTTAAGGGAGATGTTATGAAGAAATATTGCTTGTTTTAACCACTTGAAGTACAACTCACTCTGGAGGAGAAATATCACAGTTTCTGGGTCAAAGCTAATACCTAAGCTAACACGTTCCTGGTCTAGATTAAGAAACTGGAGAATTAATTAGGATGTCCTAGGTAGATAACAGAGAGTCACACAAATCTCTGCTCCATTTTAAATGCACTTCTGCACAGCATGCCGGTAAGTACAATGTAAAAAATCTTCTGAAATTCACGAGCCACTTTCCGTGATTCTTTTCGTTGAATTAACAAAGCATATTTCTGGTACAACCTTTTCCGTCAAATGACAGAAAGAAACCTGAATTTCACGGATTTTTCGTACAACGGGAAAATTCTGAATTTTCAGAAACCTTTCCGCAATTCCTTTCTTATATTGACGGCAAATTACCGTTTTAGAGATGTATTAACGGAAATTCTTAATTTTCAGAAACCTTTCCGCATTTCCTATCATATATTAACGGAAAAATTCCGTTCTCACTTTTTCCGTATCCGTATGACGAGAAACCACTGGTAATAAGAGCGATTGGTGAGAATACTTGAGGTTTGATTAACTTTTAAATTTCAATCGTCTGTCGAATTCTGAAGTTCCGTAGCGAGATCGGATATTGTGGATAGCATATCGCATGAATTTTGTTTACTGTGGCACAGAATATTTCTTCTCCTCTCCCCTATTTCGTGCACCAGCTATTTATTATGTATTGTGTTACTGTAAGAAGCCGGGCACTTAACTTATTGTACAGATGATTATACGATGTCTATGTATTAGTCTTTGGAGAACTTAAGATTTAAGACTATCAAGTGTAAATTTTATATTTATGAGGGATTTTGGGAAATAATATAATAAAAAAGTACATTTCACCTTTTTAAAAGATAACTGAAAGTCATTGTTAGTTTAAAAAGATCAAGTTGCAAAGCATTTTTTGCTTCTAAAAGTCACGATGAAAAATGCTTAATTTGTGAAGTCTTCCTATAGGGGAAAAAAAAAATATTAAAATCCTATCCAGAAAAATAATAAGCTCCAATAAAAAAATAAAATGACTAAACCACTCGCATTAATAACCAAAAAAAAAAAATTCTTCGCGCACTTTGTTTTACGATATACGTAAGTCGGAGTTCCGAGCGTTTGAGGCTCAGTGGTTAAAGGTGTGCGTTACCTGTTGAACCAACCCAAACGACGGGGGCTGGATTCTGACTGCAGCGGATAGATTATCTGGTAAAGATCTGAAAAATGCAGTGTCGTCGATTTTGCTGAATTTCAGTATAAATACGGAAAAACCTGCAATGGGCTTTAATGAAATAAACGGAATTTCTGACTACCGAAAATCTGTGAAAATACGGAAGCTAAAATAAACGGGCATTTTTAAAAAACGGAAATTTCTGAAAAACACGGATACCTATACCGGCAACTTTGCTGCACGTTATTTTCAGAATTTTTCCGTGAATTCACCCCACATATTTTTTACAGTGTAGTCTTCGAATCGTTAAATGCTTCAGATTGGATACATACTAACTAAAATAGTAAATAGATTTGGGTCCCGTAGGGTTCTAACTGCCCATTAACCCCCAGTTTCTTTGCCATGTGATAAAACAAGGGAAATAACTAAAAGTTTAAACTCCATCCGACCGTCGCCTTTGACTGCATGTGATAAAAAAAATTATTGCAAATTTAAAATCTCTGCAGACTGCAAATTTTCACTTGAGAAGACAAGAAGTTTCAGAACGAAGAAATAAATCACAAGGAACGTCACAACATTTTCTAAAACTTTTTTCTTGCAGGTTTCCTTTTCTTAAATTCATAGTTTCTCGGCAATTTTTTGCTTTTTGATAATCCTCTGCTTCATTACTGGACTACTGTCTCCTGTTAACAAGTTCTTTGCTATCTTTGTAGCCTGTTGTTAACATGTTCATATTAATTTCATAAATATTGCGTGGTTGAGTTGCTAAGTCTTGTATGGTTGAAGATGATTGTAATTAACATGTAATAACCAAATGATAATAATTGTATGCAAATAATTCTTGCGAACCGTAAATATGTCTAAGAAACGTATTTATTGTTATCTTCATTTAATTCCCTGCAAAGGTTGTCCGTTAGCTGTGCTATGTTTCTTAACTCTCCCGCTTAAAACTCCAATTCCTTTTTATTCTGTCCTGCTTTCCTTCATCTCTCGCGCTGTCGAGAAATCCCCTACCCTCTCGGTCCGCCTAAACCTTCCCGGCCTCGCCTGGGGCAATTCCTTCGTCTTGCTATGTGGGACAGCTCGCTCTCCAAGACCATAGACCACTGTCATCTCGCCTCTTCTTCCCTCGTGACCAAAAATGCCCTTAAGCATATACGAAAGTTCCCCGTGAGAAACAAACATACCGCCCTCGGTAAATCTAAAGCCTCAAAGTAAAATGTGAGGGGCTAGTTGAGGGCCGCGGATGGCCTAGTGGCCAGCGTTCGTGGCTGCCTTGGAGAAGACCTCGGGTTCGATCCCAGCAGGTACGAACGTTCGAACCACTAAATATTCGCCGTGCGTCGGATGGGCACGTTAAGCCGTCGGACCCCGGGTACTGGCCCCCGGTAATAAATAAGGGCGTCTTCCTCCCCCTTTCTACCTCGCTTCCGTGTGACTCTAGCTTCCTACTTCTAAGGGTTGTTTAAGACCTGGGGTCAAACACTCCCTTCCTAAAATCCTCTACATATGATCTGATCTGACCTGATCTGTGAGGGGCTAGTCCATTAGTCGGCAGCATTGAAATTGAAATCTGTAAAGCGTCAAAAGAGGCGCGATAGAGTTAATCTCCATTCAACATACAATGTGCAAATACTAAGCTCAGACACATTGTCGTCTCAGCAAATTAACCGTGCATACGGTGTCTAACGGGGAACTGACTCTGAGAAATTTCTCTCACGCTTTGTGGAAACAAAGGAAGTAGAGCACGAGATGGAATAAAAGTTGCAATATTGAGATTTTATATGAAATCCTACAGCCTAGTATAAAATTTCTGTAACACTCCTGTCTTCCAGCTTTTTCCCCTGCTGCTGCTTCAAATTTACACTTCAGTCGAGAAAAATGCAGGAAAAAAGAGGGAAAGAAAGCAGTAAGGAGAAAGAAAAAAAAAAAAAACCCTGGAGGAAGCATTCTTAATTTCCTTTCATTACTTGCGAATAGTGATATCGTGTTAAAACCTGAGCAACAGAAGAACAAATATGTTATGCAGAAATTGTTCGTGTCTACAGTTTTTCAAGCTATAAGTAGAACTCACGAGGTGGTTGTTGAAACGTTTTAAATTGCAAGATATTCTTCTCGTCATCGTTTGATTCTAAAGTAGGGAAATCTAATTTTCTAATAATTACGTAAATTTCGGTTCTTCCGCCTCAAAGGAATATCATCGCTTTTGATTAAAATCACGAAAAAAAAGCAAAAATTAGTAAAAACGCGATAAAAACTAAAGCTTTTTTTTTTTTTATTTATTTATCTTTCGGAGGCGTCTCTCGTGTTAAAACTCGATACCATTTGTTGGAAGACATAATCTCCACCCCCCTGTTCCCTCCTGCCACTAGGAGCGAGACGCTCACTCTAAACAGAACATTATTGCTAACACCAACATTTAGTTGAAAGGAAATTAGAGAGTTGACAGCTGCTGAGACAAGCATGCGTTCCTTCAGCGTTGCCATGCGCCATTTTCCAAATACCGGGTCCACTTAGGTACAGGAGCCTGGCAGACGATAGGCCAGGCCTGTCACACGCAACAATGCAACTCATAGATCTCGACCCTCGATTAAATAACAACGCTCGCTACTGCCTTCACCACCAAGCTCCGTTCTGCGCTAAAGCTTCTCTCTTCGGATGGGGGGGATGTTAAGGGGTAGCGAGAACGAGAGTATGGAACAGGAGAGTTGATTAATGCTGTCTCAACTGGTATCCGGACTGGATTCTAAAATGTCTGTATGTGTGTAAGCCAAACAACCGTAGAATTGGAAGACTATGAGAGAGTTTACTGAAGAACATCAGAGGGAACGTTGAAAGAGGGAAGAAAAGCTAGGCGGGGGGGGGGGGGGAGGGCTTCGACTGAGAGCTTCCGAGCGCAACACTAAATTATTTTCGAGTTTTCCTAAAACAGAAAGGCGTTGATTGGAAACGCTTAACCTCCAGTCGGAGAGCAATTTTACAGCGGTTCGCATCTTACGTTGGCAGGCTGACGAGAGGGAGGTAGACGTCGTAATGCGACGATGAAAGACGAACACATCCACCTCGGAGAGCATTTTCATCCAATTACACCAAGTGTCGAGGAACCATTCTTCGCTCGAGAAAGAGAAAGATCGCAGAGACCAATCACCCACCTATTCAGACCCAAAGCTAGGAAATAATGACGCGCTGCAATTCATTGCGACCATGATTACGTTGCCTTCTGCAAACGGAATCTTCAGTAGAAAGCGTTTGCACTATATTTGCGTTTGTACTTGTAGAACCCAGTAGATGATGTAGTGACTAAAAATATTACACGAAGTGTTTGAAAGTCCCATTCTCACTAAAATACACATATTTACAGGATCTGAAAATAACGAAACTGAAGGCATATTTCCAATAAATCAGCTTCGATTACGTAACTGTTATCTTAGGAGCCGACTAGGGGGAGGGGGCAAGGTGAATCTTGTCCCCATTATAATTTTACTAAAGGGGCAGTGCCCACATAATATTTTTCGTCCTATTGCACGTCGTGTTTGAAAGTCCCATTCTTAATAAAATACACATATTTACAGGATCTCAAAATAACGAAACTGAAGGCATATTTCCAATAAATCATCTTCGATTAATAACTGTGATCTTATCATAGGCGCCGACTAGGGGAAGGGGGAGGTGAATCTTGTCTCCATTATAATTTTACTAAAGGGGCAGTGTCCACACAATAATTTTCGTCCTATTGCACGACGTGTTGAAAGTCCCATTCTCACTAAAATGCACATATTTAAAGGATCTCAAAATAAGGAAACTGAAGGAATATTTCCAATAAATCAGCTTCCATTACGTAACTGTTATCATAGGCGCCGACTAGTGGGGGGGGCAAGGTTAATATTGTCCCCATTATAATTTTACTAAAGGGGCAGTGCCCACACAATATTTTTCGTCCTATTGCACGACGTGTTTGAAAGTCCCATTCTCACTAAAATACACATATTTAAAGGATCTCAAAATAACGAAACTGAAGGCATATTTCCAATAAATCAGCCTCGATTACTTAACTGTGATCTTATCATAGGCGCCGACTATGGGGGGTGGGGTGGGGGGATCTTGTTCCCATAATAATTTTACCGGAGGGACAGTGCCCACCCGATATTTTTCATCCTGTTTAATTAAATAAGTTTTTGTGTGTATATGTCATTTTCGAAATACGTGAGTTGAGATATTTCTACAGAAAACAAATATTTTACCATCCTATTCAGGCTATCATGTGCTGTGCTAATTTCCAAAAATGCATTTCTTTTCTTTATAGAAATGTGATATTCTTTATAAATGGACGAAGTTCCACTTTATGAAACCAAGACGATTTATTTCCAAAAAATAAATCAATAACAAAACTAAGATGAATATATTTCAAATACGTGGTGATAATGTAAATAGACGATGCCATCGATCTGTCCACGTTATTTATAAACAACGCATAGCAACAGAAAAATTGTTGTTCTGGCACCGTTGGGATCGAACCGCAGATCTCCCAATAAGTAGCCAAGTACGTTCGCTTTACGCTACGGTGCCAACGATTCACAGCGATATGTGTGGCTTATTAGTCAGCATCTGACTACATAATTCCATATTGATGGGCCCAGCAACTGAGTACCGCCATCTAGTGCCATTCAACAGAGTAAGCTGTTTACTTACAGCTGATAAATCCAAATGGCGATAGAAATGGTGGCAACACATCATTTGCTGAGCCCATCAACATGGATTTATGTAGTCAGATGCTGACTGATAAACCACACATACCGCTGTGAATTGTTGGTACCGTAGCGTAAAGCGAACGTACTCGGCTAGTTATCGATAGATCTGGGGTTCGATCCCAGCGGTGTCGGAACAACAATTTTTCAGTTGCTATGCGTTGTTTATAAATAACGTGGACAGAGCAATGACATCGTCTATTTTAATAAAACTATACTACTCTGTCAAACATTTGGTTGCACCACAAATAGTGGTGCTACACCAGCTGTGCACCACTTTCACTTTCTGAGAAAAGATGCACGAGTGTCTGGTGCAAACAAAACCCAACAACGTGGTGCAACTTTGCACTACACAATGGTGTATCTTTTCTCAGAAACTGGTGCAGCTGGTGTAGCACCACGTTTTGGTGTAACCTACTACACATTTTTTTAACAGTGTAGTAATCTGATTTATTGGGGTAGGAATATACACTACATTGACAAAAGTCATCGGACACCTAGAATAGAAACACAACATAGAATTTATTGACATACATTAGCACGGTGTCGGTCGTTTTTTGGCCTTAATTCATGCACTGACGCTTCGAGACATACTTTCGACAAGGTTTTGGAACACAGAGATAGGTATGCGCTTCCATTCAGTACATAATGCTGCCGCTAATTGTTGCTTAGTAGTAGGCCTTGGTTCCAAATTTCTTATGCGGCGCTCTAATTCATCCCATAGGTGCTCTATGGGATTAAGATCAGGGCTCTGTGCTGGCCAGTTCACACTCGATACGAAATTATCGTCAAACCACGCCGTAACAGTCCTTGCTTTATGGCTCGGTGCATTATTCTACTGGTACCAACAAAGCTCGGTTCCATAGTATTGCGGGAGTTGGTAGGGCATAATTTTCCAGAATATCGAGGTATACGTGCTGGTTAACAGGTTTGTCTATGATAAACAATGGGCAGGGACCATACCACGAAAAACACCCCCACACGAGTACACTGCCAGCTCCAAACTTGACCGTAGAAGCAGTACACTGTGGTAAATAGCGTTCCTCCGGCTGCCGCCATCCCCACACACGGCCATCAGACTCATGGATCGTTTATCTGGATTCATCAGTCCATAGGACCCGTTTCCATTGATCTACGGTCCACGATAAATGTTCTTTACTCCATGCTAAACGACGAGTAACATTCCGAGTGGAGATGAAATGTTTATGAGCAGCCGCACGACCACGGTAACCCATGGAATGAAGTTCTCTACGAATGGTACGTGTACATACCAAGGTTCCAGCATTTTTACTCACCTGTACACTGAAGTCTTGTGCAGAGTACTCCGTCGATTAGCTGTAACGACTCTTCTGAGGCTTCGACGTCCTCTATCACTGATTTTCTTTGGTCTGCCGGTACGTTTTGCTGCTTCAGGCGCGCCATGTGTCTTCCACTTATTAAGTACATACAAAACAGTTGACTTGGGTATGTTTAAACTCCTCTCGGTTTCTCTTATGGACAGCCCACTAAGATAACACCCAACAACCTTTCCTTTCTCAAAGTCAGTTCTCTTCCGCAGCGACATTTTCACTCAACTTCACAGTGCGATATGATCGCGGTCAGCGGCAGGCTTGTTTTGATACCGATTGCAGCTGTACCGCGCATCTTAACAACGCAGCGGAACCGTTGATTTGCTTTTTAAGAGGTGTCCGCTGATTTTTGTCAATATTGTGTAGGGGCCTATTACTAAATAAGCGTTTCCAAGCTTTCGCACATTAACCAGATGGCTTGTCTAACTTCCTTGAGAAAGCCATCTGGTTAGGCAGAAACTGACTAACTTAAAGTTTTTACTATCAAAGTGTTCTATAACAGGAAATAAGTTTTTTTCAATTTTGTTTTATTCGTACGCCAATAAATCGGATTTCTAGTATAGTTTTACTATTTTCTACGTGACTGGTGTACAGTTCCTCGTTATTAATTCGTTATTAAACAACGAAATAAGTAAAAACTTTTTTCCCGTATTCAGCAGCATTGCTCATTTGATAAGAAACTTGATTGCCAGTTCCGTATTGTGTATTGTGTTTCAATTATTTTTTAAAATATTTTTTAATAGTTTTAGAAATAAAATTCAGCCTGTGATTTTACAAAAACATCAACAGAGATTTTATTTCCAAACGTTTATGAAAGAATATGAGAAATAAGCGCGGTTACTCAAACGAAGAACGAGAAGCACAAAAAATGATAGATAAATAAAGATGCTAGAGATTACACGTTTCTGTATTAGTCCCGTATTGTGTTTGAAATATTCTCGTGATATGTGGTAAATGTTTCAAACAATTATATCAAAAATAAAATAAAGAAATAAAAATACAGAAAGATATAATCTCTATAGCGCCTTTATTTATCTATTTATTTTTTGCGCTTCTCGTTCTTTGTTTGAGTAACCGCGAATATTTCTCATGTTTTTTTATAAACGTTTAGAAATAAAATGTCTGTGGATGTTTCTGTAAAATCACAGACTGAATTTTATTTCTAAAAATATTAATACTCAGCAAAAGAATATTTCAATTTCCTTGTTCATTTTCCGATGAGCAATGACAATTGCGTTTTAAAATATACTTCGAAATCGTAGTTTATCTTTCTGCCCTTTTTTATTATTTTCCTCGTGACAACGAAAGAGACGTTCCTCTCCCACGTCTAATCTCTTCCCGCTCCCCCACCCCCTCCTCACTAATTTGGTGAAGTCAGCGATTCTGGATCTTATAGAATTTTGATTTTGTTAGCTGTAGTTTCGCTAATTAATTAAAGAGCTAGCTAATTGGCTAATGTTGTTAAATATATGTCGTTACACATAAATCACAATTTAAAAACAAGTAACCATATACGGTTAGGTAGAAAAGAATCAGCTGTCGACTCACTTAATTCCAACAGTTATTATCGAAGCACTTGCACTGGAGGACATCAATATAATCCATCGCCAGAATATAATCTCGCTGGTATTAACAAAGATATCAACTGTATGACACATATACAATCGTGGCCAAAAGCCCTGCACCAGTAGATCGAAAGTCAATTTTTGATGTTTGAAGTCAACTTATACAGCGTAATGGTAAAGTCACGAATGCATATCCTACATGATTTTAAAGGAAATTTGATGCTGAATTCAAAAACTTTTACAGAATGTTATTACCAGTAATAGAAATGAAAGTACATGCAAAAATGTGCAAGTGAGGGAACACAAATCCAGTTTCGAAAAAGCGTTCGCGCCCCTCTAATACACTATAGCTTTTTCCAACATCCGTTAGTGAGATATAAAAAGATGTAGAATCGTCTGCCGACTTAAAACGCAGCTCATTGTAGTCAGAATTCCTAGTGATATTTGAATTTCGGAATGTCAAAGACCCGAAAATTGATCCTGCCTCTTCAAACCAGGGCAAAAATTATTACATTGCATGAACTTGGATTCAGTAGTCATAAAATTGATGTTAAATGTGGCTGTGATCATTCCGCTGTCTTGCGCACCATTAAAAGAGTTGCAGAAACTGGATGTGTGGGAAACAGAAAACGAGCAGGTCGACCAAGGCTGTGTACTGAACGTGATGATCTCGCGTTGATTCGTCGTTCCTTAAAATCAAGGTTTAAAACAGCCACTGATTTAAGAAATCAGTGAGAGAATGAAGTAGGCATTACTGCATCTGCACATACAGTTCGTCGTAGGCTACAAGAAAATGGACTGACTGCACGAAAAACTGCACGAAAACCTTTCCTTATTGAACAATAACGGCTCAAAAGAATTGCTTGGGCCAAGGCACACAAGAATTGGACTGTTGATGAATGGAAAAATGTTATTTTCAGTGATGAAGCAACTGTTACTATTTTCGCTAATAATGGAAATAATTATGTACGTCGCCGGGCTGGTGAAAGATATAAGGCATGCTGCACCCAGCCAACAATCAAACACCCACATTCGGTGATGTTATGGTCCTGTATTTCAGTCAGTGGTGTTGGCCTTCTGCAATTTGTTGATAGCACATGGAATGGATCGAATATGTGGATATTTTGGAGTCCAAACTGCTACCATCTGCACAAGACATTGGTTTGCGGAATTTTATCTTTCAGGAAGATAACGCGCCATGTCATCGGTCAAAGTTGGTTGACGAGTGGTTTAATCGAAAAGTTATAAGAAAACTTCAGTGGCCGGCTCAGTCACCAGATCTTAATCCCATAGAGAATCTGTGAGTGAGACTGAAGCAAAAGATCCGTCAACAAGGACCCAACACCCTTAATTGAGTCTGTAAGGGCCGTATGGCACAGTGTTATCACCAATGGACAACTAGAGAAGCTCATTAGTTCCATGCCAAGAAGGTGCACTTTGCTACTAAGAAACCGTGGTTATCCAATTAAATATTGTTGGATGTTAGCGTTCTTTGCTCGCTTTTTTTATTTTCATCGAACACCTGCTGCAAGTGTGTTTACGTTTACGTTGACGCCAAGCAGCCAGCCGGCGATGTGACGTACCTGCCAACAGGACGCACACGACATAAAGGCAGATAGTAGTCAGAACAAACGTCCGCGTAGCTCAATTGGTACAGTGACTTATTCCGGAATGAGGGGATCCGGGTTCGAATCCTGGCGTGGACAAAAATGACGGAGAAATTTACTTCGTTATAATGGCGCCCGAACTATCCGGATGACCCGACCGTTCAAAATCTCGCAATGGTGTGATGTTCTTTCCACACCGCGAGATAGGAAAAATCAGAGAATCCCTTCTCCAGCGCTTCGAAAAATAAATGTGTGTGACGTTGCATTCCACACACCAGATTGACTGGGAGTTCTCAAGTGCACGTTCTACAGTGGATGGCTGCCTGCAACGATTCATGGTCACGGCTGATCCGTGGGCCATGTCCCGGGCCCTATTCGAGGGGTGGGGGTGACGTACCTGCCAGCAGGACGCACACGACATAAAGGCAGATAGTAGTCAGAACAAACGTCCGCGTAGCTCAATTGGTAGAGTGACTTATTCCGGAATGAGGGGATCCGGGTTCGAATCCTGGCGTGGACAAAAATGACGGAGAAATTTACTTCGTTATAGCGATGTGTTGCAAAGAATTATGGGATCACGACCCTGGACAATTGTTGACAGAGAGAAGAGGAGATGTTAGCGTCCCTTAGCTGTGTGTGTCTGAACATGGTGTATTTGTTGTTCTTACAAAAACTGCTCTAAAAGATTACATACTTTATGATCCTAAAAGGACTCTCACTGGAATAAGCTGTGTGTTTGTTGTATGAACTCCTAAAAGAAATATAAATCATGGTAAGACTGTTTAAAACAGACTAAATAGAAAGCAAAGCTCGTTGTTAATAATAACTCATTCGTTCCATGTTTATTATATATCCGTCAACTTTCGTTAGCGTGTTAGTTGTGTTTTAATCAAGAATAAATAACAAAAAACTTAAATAAGGAGTTTGTCGATTATGAAGAGAGTTACCGTTGCAAATCATTTCTTAGTTTTTAACTTACACCATTATTATTTTTGATTATGAGTCTGAGAACTAGTTTCATATCGCAGCTTCGGAAATAAGTGAAAAGAAAGGACACAAGTACTAAGTACAAAGTAAAACAGTCAGCAAAATGGCGATGTCGAAAGAATATGTTATCATAGAAAAACTGACAGAAACTAACTATGCAACGTGGAAATTTAAGATGGAAATGTTGTTAATCAGAGAAAACCTAAGTGATGTAGTGTTTGAACCCAAACCACAAGCTGTAGATGAAACATGGGTTAAAAAGGATAGGCGATGCAGAGCATTAATTTGTTTGTATATCGGTGATTCACAATTGTATCACGTGTTACACGAAACCAGTGCAAAGGACACCTGGAACAAACTCAAACGAGTACATGAAAGAACCAATTTATCCAGTAAACTGTATTTGTTAAGAAAATTGTACAGTGTAAAATACACTGAATCGATTCCAATCCAATCGCACATTAAAGAAGTAAGCGAACTGGGAGAGAAGTTAAACAATATTGGGGAACAAATAAAAGAAGCCCATATGGTAGCAATTTTGTTGTGCAGTATGCCACAAAGTTATAGTGCATTGATAACAGCTCTGGAAAGCAAAAATGAAGAGGAACTATTACTGGATTATGTGAAATCTAAATTAATTGACGAGTATGAGAGAAGAATGCATATTGAGGAGGGGTCAGTTACACACTCTGAAACACAATTTTTCGTTTATAAAACAAAGAACACTTTTACTGTCTCTAATTTTAAAGCCAAAACATATTGCACTTATTGTCATAAGTCAAATCATTTTAGAAATGAGTGTTGGCATCTGAATGCTAATAATAAGCATAGTAATATTTACAAAGGTAAAACAAAATTTTACTCCAAAGCAGCCGATTTATAACAGTAAAATACAAAGTAATAACAACCTGCCACACAAGTTGAATAAATGTAGCAAAAATTAAAATGTGAAGGATGTTTTTTGTGCTAGCGTTACAAGCAAAGATGCAAAACTTGATATAACAAAGGATGATGCACAAAGAACATTAGTATCACAAAACAATTCAATGTCTTGGATTGTAGGTTCAGGAGCAACTAGCCATATGTGTAGTGACATAAATTTCTTTGATAGAATTACAGAAAAATCAAATGAAAATGTAACCATAGCAAATGGTCATATGTTGAAGTCAAAAGGTTTTGGAGAAGATAAGGTACTAGTGAAAACTCTAGAAGGAAATATTCACAGCCTTAGTCTATCAAATGTTTTGTATGTCCCAGACTTAGTTGGAAATCTATTATCAGTTAAAGTGCTTGCTAGTAAAGGCTTTACAGTACTATTTGAAGAAAATACTTGCATTATTAACAAAGGTCAAACCATAGTTGCAAATGCCATTGCCACAGATGGTTTATTTGAACTCATCGTTGTTAAAGACAAAGATAAACAAGTTACAAACTGCATAACACAATTGGGGAATAATATGTGTAAAAATGAAAACTGCATTTATAAATGACATCTCAGACTAGGACACAGAAGTATTAAAGCAATTAAAAAAATGGCAAATCAAAATTTAGCTAAAGGTATGAAAATAAATAATTGTAAGCATATTTTTTAATGCGATTCATGCATTAGAGCGAAACTTACAGAGAAACCATACCCGAAACAGGCATCTTACAGAGCGAAAGAACCGTTAGAACTAATACACTCAGATGTATGTGGGCCTTTTGAAGTTGAAAGCTTGGGAAGAAAAAGATATTTCCTGTCTTTTATAGATGATTTCAGTAGATATGCAACAGTATATGTAATAAGTAGAAAAGATGAAGTATTGGCAAAGTTGAAAGAATTTGTTAGTTCTACCACAAGTAAATTTAATAGAAAAGTAAAAATTTCGAGAACAGATAATGGCCTAGAATACTGCAGCAAAGAAGTTGAAGAGTATTTAACAAAGGAAGGTATTGTTCATCAAAATTCTATAGTGTATTCACTAGCTCAAAATGGAGTAGCCGAAAGAAAAAATCGATCGTTAGTTGAAATGTGCAAAGCCATGCTAATTAATGCAAATTTACCAAAAGCATATTAAGGAGAAGCAGTGCTAACCAGCAACGTATTTGCAAAATAGATTAGTCACTAAAGCAAGTAACAAAACTCCGTATGAGTTGTGGAATGGAGTAAGAAAAAATATAAATCATTTAAAAGTGTCTGGATGTAAAGTCTACAACTACATTCATAAACAGAAAAGAAAGAAATTAGATAACAAAGCAGTTGAAAGTACATTCATCGGTTATGATTTTAGATCAAAGGGATATCGAGTTTACGTTGGAGGAAGAAACGTAGTCGTGTCAAGATCGGTAAAATTCTTTGAAAATCAATTTAGCAAAGAAAAAGAAGAAACTGAAGAACAAGGAGATTTTAATCTCTTACAATTAGGAAGTCTGAATTATTCAGAAAGTGCAGATATTGAAAATGAAATACAGAAGATTCAAGAAGAATAAAGCACTGAAAAAATTTCAGAAGAGCAAGAAACTGAAGAAGGTATAAACATTAATTTACCCAGAGTTTCTGAGCGTTTAAATAAAGGAGTTCCACCAGAACGACTTGGATTTAAAGCAAAAATAAACCAAACTTCTAACTCAGATCCAAAATCTCTGAGTGATATACAAGATCTTCCAGAAAGAGAGAGAACAAAATGGCAAAATGCAATGAAAGAAGAAATAAAGTCTCTAAAAGCAAATAATACTTGGTCACTAACAGAGTTACCAAATGGAAAGAAAGCTATAGGAAGAAAATGGATCTTCAAGACAAAATGTAACGATAAACGTCAAGTAACAAAGTATAAGGCCAGATTAGTAGCCAAAGGACATGACCAAAAATGTGGGTCAGACTACGATGAAACTTTTGCACCAGTGATCAAGCAGCACACCACAATAAGATCTTTTCTTACTACAGCGGCATATAAACAAATGCACGTACACCATATTGATCTTAAATCTGCGTATTTGAACGCAAAATTAAATGAAGAAATATATATGAAGCAACCAGAAGGTTTTGAAGTGAAAGGCGAAGAACGCAAAGTTTGAAAATTGGACAAATCTATATATGGTTTAAAGCAAGCAGCAAAAGCGTGGAATAACTCAATAGAACAAACGTTGGAAAGTCCTGCATTTACAAAAAGCAAGGCCGATTCTTGTCTATTTTTCAAGACAGAAAAAGAAAATCCTGTGTATTTAATTCTGTATGTAGACGACATTTTGATCAGCGCTAAAAATGTTGCGGAAATAAAACGTGTAATAGAAGAATTGCAGAAAAGGTACGAGGTGACAAATTTAGGTGAAGTGCAGTACTGCTTAGGAATTGAAATGCAGAAAAACGAAGATGGAAATTTTCATTTAAGCCAAAGGAACAAAATTCAAGAAATGGTCGAAAATTTTGGAATAAAGGAAGCAAAACCAAGTAACACTACCTGGTATACTGCGCGTCGCAAAACAACATTGCAGACCTCATGACAAAACCACTTCCACATCCAGCATTTACAAAATTCAGAAAGGAACTTGGAATTAACTAGCGCGGACGCAGGAGGGGTTTGTTGGATGTTAGTGTCCTTTGCTCGTTTTTTTTATTTTCATCGAACACCTGCTGCAAGTGCGTTTACGTTTGCGTTGATGCCGAGCAGCCAGCCAGCGATGTGTTGCAAAGAATTATGGAATCACGACCCTGGACAATTGTTGACAGAGAGAAGAGGAGATGTTAGCGTCCCTTAGCTGTGTGTGTGTGAACATGCTATATTTGTTGTTCTTACAAAAACTGCTCTAAAAGAGTACATGCTTTATGATCCTAAAAGGACTCTCGCTGGATTAAGCTGTGTGTTGTATGAACTCCTAAAAGAATTATTAATCATGGTAAGACTGTTTAAAACAGACTAAATAGAAAGCAAAGTTCGTTGTTAATAATAACTCATTCGTTCTATGTTTATTATATATCCGTCAACTTTCGTTAGCGTGTTAGTTGTGTGTTTAATGAAGAATAAATAACAAAAAACTTAAATCAGGAGTCTGTCGATTATGAATATAGTTACCGTTGCAAATCGTTTCTTAGTTTTTAACTTACACCATCAAATATTAAAGCGTATTTTGTTTGTTGGTAAGTTATTTCAATTGACCTGCAAGTTTCAATAATGTACTGTGCAATAATTTTACGTTGAATGCATTGTACACTAATTTCACAAATTCCACTATTTTTTTGCTTTTTATGACTAGACGCTGTACTTTTGCTGGTAACTTCACTTCTATTACTAGTAATAACATTCTTTAAAAATAATTGAATTCAGCATAAAATTTCCTTTAAACTGATGTATAATATGTATTCCTGACTTTACCATTGCGCTGTATACGTTGACTTCAAACATCAAAAACTGACTTTCTGTCTATTGGTGCAGCGAAAACGAACGGCATAACGCAAGCAGCTCTTCCAGAGTCTTCGCAGTTCTGTAACGAAAACCTTCGGTTCAATCGCCTGCTAGCGTTTCCATGACAACATGAATCAGCTGGTAGGGGTAATGGGCCATTGCTTTGGGAAACGGTTCGCTCAGAAAAAAGAAGAGAAGACTATCTCAGTCACTCGCATACCCCCGCCCACAAGAGTGTTTCGCGAGAGTTGTTTCAGTTTTTGTGAAGTGTCAGTGAATTAAAATCAGAGATATTATATCTTAAATTCGTGACTTTGTTGGATTCGAACTGTTTTGATAAATTTTGTGAAAGCTTCCCTGAACATCTACTGTCAGAACTTAATTCAAATTATGCTTCAAATTATGATACAGCTCGACTAAAAAATGAACTGAAGGTGTTTTATTCCCTTGATGAATACAAAAACGAATCAGTAAGAGACATTACGTGTTACATTAAGTTCAATAAATTAGACATAGTGTTTAGTGAGTTGTACCAATTAGCAGACCTCATATTAAAGTTTCCATCAACAACTGCAACTGCCGAAAGAAGTTTTTCAGCATTAAAAATAATCAAGATATATCTTAGAGCCACACAAGGACATTCACATTCGAAAACCTTGGCTGTTTTGTCAATAGAGAAAAACATTCTTTTTAAATATGAAAAAGTACTCGGAAGAAACATTTGATGAAAACGTAGGACTCAAGTTCACACAAAAGGAGAAACAAAATGGAGTTCATGTACAAATAAAGTATTCAGAAGAAGAATGGAGTTCATGTACAAATAAGTGTTCAAATCCTAATCTTCATAACTATTTGGTATCATGTTAGCAATGGCATGTACCTAAAATTTAGAAAAAAAGTTACTTCTATTACTTAACAATTAAAAATAAAACTTCGCAATTAAAAAAAAACAGTACTGGGGGGAGGGGATAGCCCAGGTCTCGGACCCAAGATACGCCACTGGTTGAAACATATGTATGAACATATCAGCTTGAGTTAGCTTACTTATACAGTATAATAAATTTATTATTAGCAATTCCCCATATATAGAGCTGTGGAAAGTCAATCAAATTGCTGTCACCCACCTCAAACACTTCATCTTGACAAAATTTTACAGTGCTGTTCTATTCTGAAAGTTCTCTTGGTGAAAACAAAGGAATTTTTATTGGAAATTGGCAAGCAAGCAAGTTAAACTTAACATTTTAACCTAGTTTTAACTTTTGTGGCAGCATTTAGATGATTATATATTTTTATTAGGCGATTGACTATTTTCAGAATGAGATTATGTGGCTGAAGTCCAATTTGCAATATATTGAAATCTCCCCTTTTGGCTGCACAAAGTTTGTTCTTGAAACGTTTGATGAAGTAATTACTAAATGTACATTAATTATTTCTATATATGTAAATATAGTACTTAAATATTTTTTTATATATGCATATATACTACTTGAAAATTTGGAAAACTTGTTCTCTCTAAGATTCCATCCCCCTCCGCCCGGCTGAAAAATCTTGAAAGAAATACTGCTCTTTAAATTCTTACATTCCTTTGTTCACAACTATTTAATTTCTTGAAACGGCATTCCTCCTACAATTTCATTAAAATAACGCTATTTCCACCAACTTTCACCACCACCTGGACTCGGAACGCGGAAAAGATATGATCGCAACTTTATTTAAGGCCCTCTTTTGAGCTGGCTACCTTAGATCAAAGATAGAACCCCGAGAATTCGTAGCATTCACTGAAGTATACCATGGCAGGTCTGAGGACCTGTGTGTTTGTGTGTAAGAAGACAAAAATTCTTTACTACAGGATTCTTGTGGTACAGATGGATAAATTAAGAGCTGTAAGCTTCGTTAAACTCGGGTATTGTTTACAGTCGCTAATGCAGGTTTGGTAAAACATTGAATTATTACGATTTTGATCTAAAAGAGTACAGTCTCGGATATTGCGCAACCAATTTATCCTGAGGTAGCGCCCCCTGTGACGAAGCAAGCCGCGTATGGCTTAGTGGTTAGTGTTTCAGACTGTCGATGCTGGGTCCCCAGGTTCTAGCCTGGGCTGATCCTTCAGAGATGGTGTGATTTACTAACAATCGCTGAATATCCGCCGTGCATCGGACGAGCACGTAAAGTGACGGCCCCAGGCTGGACCCACTGGTTAAATGGGTATCCTTTCCTGAAATTCTCTCACCCCTCTATGTGCAATATCGTACTTGTACGGTGGCGCCATCTACTATACTCTAATCTCACTACAAACTGTTCTGTCAAAAGTCGCTAGACTTGCTCCCATTCCTTCCGTTTCTGTGTCCTGCCCAAAAGGCGATCTCGCTGTAGGTGGCTGGGACCTAAACTCTACTCACTGTGGACGGAAGTCCTACATGAAAATGACAAATTCTGGACCGTTGCGGTTGCGGCGTTATTATAACCTGTGACGACGCACATACTCTTCGGGTCATTCCCGTAAATATTAAACTGATTTTTATCTTTTTTGACTCCGGCCTACAACGTGAAAGTCCTTGACAAGTGTTTACAGGAAATTTCAGAATCTGGTCCGGCTTCAGGACGGTGCGGCAGTATACGCACCGGGAGCCAAGTTCATGGGGGCGCCGAGCTAAGTTTTTTTTTTTTTTTTTTTTTTTTTTTGAGCTGTGCCTCTTTCCCGACAGTAGTAAATTAAATCCCAAGTAAAAAAAACTTCGATGTAACGGAAATTGTTTAACAGGTTTGGAATAATTTTATATTTTCTGTAGAAGGACTTTTCCCAAATTAAGTAGGTTTTTTTTCATCCTGATTTCTCGAAGCAACAGAATGCTTTGGAACTTCAGGTCTTTTCAAACTGACAATGATTTTCAATTATCTTTAAGAAAAGGTAAAATGTACTGTTTTATAGAATTAGTTCACAACACTCCTAAATATAAAATTTACTCTTGATAGCTATAATAGTTTTTGTCTTAAGGTGGGTGGTTCTACCTAAAATTTCTGCCTTATGTTTCCAATGGTAAAACTGCTTTACATATTTTCTTCGCAATTAATGTATTCCCAAGGATGAAAATTTGCACATCGATAAAACTAACTTTAAATTATAGTATAGGATACTTAATACTTGCTAAAACATAACTATAATTATATTAAAAATCAACCATTTTTCTTTGAGTAATGTTCAGACCTGTTAATAGATGGCGCGACCTGTACATTGATGACGTCAGTAAACAAACAAATGTTGGATTGCTTAATTATGGTTTTTTTTGTTAGTATTAAGTATCCCATGCTATAACTTAAAGTTAGTTTTATCGGTCTGCAAATTTTCATCCTTGGGAATAAATTAATTGCGAAGAAAATATGTAAAAAAGTTTTGCCATTGGAAACATAAGGCAGGGATTTTAGGTGGAACCACCTTAAAGGACTCCACAGACTAATACATAGACTACATGAAAGAAATACATAGACTACAATCAGCATAACACTAATTTAAATACCCGGTTTCTTATACGGTAACACAATAGCTGGAACACAAAATGCGGGAGAGAGAAAGGAATACCCGGTGCTACACTAACCAGAATTTCATGCTATATGTTTTCCACAATATCCAATCTCGCAACAGAACTTTTAAATCAGATCCTTCGACCGATGATTGAAATTTAACAGTTAATCAAACCGGAAGTATTCCCGTGAATCTTTCATACTACCAGAATGTTTTCGTTATATGGATAGGGGAAAAGTGAGTACGGAGTTTTTCCTTTAATATTCGAAAGGAAATACGGAAAGGTTTCTGAAAATTCAGAATTTTCCGTTAACATTTCTGAAAACCGGCAATTTACCGTCAATATATGAAAGGAATTGTGGAAAAGTTTCTGAAAATCCAGAATTTTCCTGGCGTACAAAAAATCAGTGAAACTCGTGTATCTTTCGGTCGTTTCACTGAAAACGTTGCATCAGAATATGCTTCGTTTATTCCCGAAAGCGATCACGGAAAGTTGCTCCTGAATTTCAGAATTTTTTTTACCGTGTTGTACTTGTTGTACTTGGTAAACAAATGTGGTCTTAAATTAGAATCTTGGGGTAACACAAACGTGGCAACATAGGGATCAAAATACATGGTTGTTTACGCTTTCCAACCGTAGGTTGAAGAAGCGTATATGCTCCAGCTTTGTCCGTCTGTCTATCTGTCCGCACGATAACTCGCGTAAAAATGGTTCGGTTTCGATGAAATTTTAGTATGTGGTAGACCTGGGGACCCCTATTGAAAATGGGCGAAATGGGGTCAAAGGTCAGGACATAGCAGCGGAATCCATTCCATCGCCCTTATGCGTCATAACTTACGTAAAAATGCTTCGATTGCGACAAAACTTCATTATGTTGTTCCGGAGGTATACTGAACCAATTCTGTTGAATATCATCGAAATGGAGTAAAAGGTGAGGGCACAGGAGAGAGATTTATTCCACAGCCATTATCCTCATAACTTGACTAAAAATGCTTCTATTGCGACAAAACTTTAGTATGTTGTTCCGGATGTATACTGAACCGGTTCTGTTGAATGTCATCAAAATGGGGTCAAACAAAGGTCAGGGCACAGGAGCGAGATTAATTCCACAGCCATTATCTTTATAACTTGAATAATAACTTGAGTAATGATTTCTGGTATGTTGGAAAGCGTGTCATCCAATGCCTTGCATGATTTTACTAACTTGTTATAAATAACAGATAGGAAACGGTTAAGAAGGTAAGTGGCCTAGTGGCCTAGTGGTCAACTTTCGTGACTGCCGCGGAGAAGACCTCGGGTTCGATCCCAGGCGGGTACGACGAACGTTCGAACCACTAAATATCCACCGTGCGTTGGATGGGCACGTTAAGCCGTCGGACTCTGGGTACTGGCCCCCCGGTAGTAAATAAGGGCGTCTTCTACCTCGCTTCCGTGTGACTTTCCTATTGGGCACTCTATCTCAAATCTCCTAGCTTCCTATTTCTAAGGGTTGTTTAAAACCTGGGGTCAGACACTCCCTTCCTAAAATCCTAAACATATGATCAGATAAGATAAGACTTAAAGATGGAAGCAGATGGCCACAGAGCTTTACTTCTTGAGCAAGACGCTATGATGAGCTTTGCCAAAAGCTGATAAATCAAAGAAAAAGCTGCGGGAAACTGAATTAATATGTGAAGTCGTAAATTATCTCCGTTTAGATTAAGAAAACAATTCTGGCAAGCCAGCGAATGCTAACGAGCCATTTCTTTTTGAAAAAAAAAATCATATTCACTCCTAAAATGCCAGATTTATTGGTAAATCAAATTCTAAAAGTAACGGTTCAACGCAACTAATGTGATTTTTTTAAGTAAGCACATTAAACTCCTTAATCAACATTGTGACTAAATAGGAGTTCATCTAAACTCGTATTGACTATAGAAGAAAATCGGAATAAGGAATTTATCCAGCTTGGCTTCTAGAACTGAGAGTGCAGAAACGGATGTACTGCCCAATGAACCTAAGAGCCAAAGCCGCCTGCCTAATATGATGTTAGTCCACCATGTGCTGTTGAAACAGCTTTTACCTGGCAAGGCATACACGCTACAAGATTTCAAAAGGTGCACTATCTGGTACCAACAAGTTACCAGCAGATCGTTTAACTCTTGTACTATACCGTGCAAATTAATTGGGACAAGCTATTTTATTCTCAGAATTGTAATGTGATCGCCAGTTGAAGTCAGAAACCCACGTAAACTGCTTTTATCAGCTGTGAGGTGGTGTGACTGTTAGAACTTGATAGTAAAAATGTGGTTTGACCGGTTTTAAAGAGGAAATAGGCACTTCAGCTTCAGTTGTGAGCGTTCGCGTGTGACAGGTGGATGTTAGTTTTTGCTCTCTGTGAGTACGTGTTGTTTTCGTGTATTGAAAAATGGATATTTCCCCAAGGAAGCGTGCAAAAATAATTGCTCTGAAGGATCACACTTCTATGACACTGAGAGTATCGGTGCTACAGTTGGTGTAGGCAAATCAAGTGTATCAAGGCTGCTTATACAATGGATCATCGTCTCCAAAAAGGACAGGTAAATGTGGAAGAAAACGAAAAACAACTCCACGAACCGATAAATATCTAATCAGAAATAGTAAAATGAATCAAAAAAAATAAATAAAATAAAAACAAGCACTGACCTTCAAAGAGATTTATTGGCTTGTGGTTGTGATGTTAGTGATTCAACTGTACGCCGTAGGCTTCTGGAAGTTGGCAAGAAGACCAAGAAAAAACAATATTTGAATGCGAAAATGAAGATAAAACGTTTAGCATGGGTCAAAAAATATAAATCATGGACTGCTAACGACTAGAAAAAGGTAATTTTCAGTGATGAAACTCATTTGTACAGGGTTACCAAGCAAATGTCGTTAGACGAAGCAACTGTGAACCCTTAAGACCTGAGCATGTCAAACAAACTATAAAACACCCACTGAAACAGATGTTTTGGGTTTTTTTCACATCAAATGGCACTGGAAGCTTAGTTCCTGTTCAAGGTATGATGAATTCAGCCAAGTACGTAGAAATATTACAACGTAGGATTGTTCCATTCTTGCAAACTTTTGACGGGACATTTCAACATGACTTGGCCCCATGTCACAATTCGAAATTGGTCGAGAATTTCATGCTGGAAAATCAAATTCATTTGCTTGATTGGACTGGAAATTCACCAGACTTAAATCCCATAGAAAACTTGTGGAATATTTTGAAGAGACGTTTAGGTAAAATGGACTTCAACCAAAGAACGCATGATAACGAATGCTATAAAAGTGTGGTTCCACGATTATGAAGTCAAAAATATGTGCACTCAATTAGTGGAGTCAATGCCAAAACGAATTCAAGAGGCCATTTCTGCTAAAGGAGGACATACTTCATACTAATACAGGTATTTATCAGTGTATATCAAGGCATAGTTTTGGAAAAAATAGTGATTTTTTACTTTGTCCCAATTAATTTGCACAGTATAGTAAGTTACGTGGTTGAAACGCCTCAGATCGGAATTGCTGTTCCAACACAAACCACAGATGCTCGATTGGGTTGTTGTCTGGGGCATTTGGAGGCCATACGGGAAACAGGACCACAGCAAATTTTTCTTTTCTGGGAGGGCGCAATTTTAAAGTACGCCCCTTCGAGTTCAAAATTACACCCCCTCGAGTTCCACTCAACTAATACCTGGCTTTTACTGTCTCACACACCACCGTTATAGAAAGGCATTATGATCGTTCAAAAATCACACTTCAGGTTTTTGACATAAATGTATTAAAAATAGAATATTCAAAGCAAACAGAATATAAATTCTGAATTTGTTTGTAACACTCACTGGTCATCCACGTAATACTTCTCAGAAAACATCAAAGCCTTGGAGCGGGAATCAAACCCGCATCTCCCGGTTTCCGTTCGAGTATGCTAACCGTTACACCACCCAGGACAGTGAAGCCAGGGGCGTACTGATAGCCCCATGCAACCCCCATTGCGGGGGGGGGGCGGCTCACGGCTGATAGGGCCTCTAACCTCAGCAGAAAGATTTTACGAAATTTTTTGCGGAAACTTCATACGAAAGTGGTTAAAGAAACAGCCAAGAATTCAGGCAGCTTTGAATGAAGTATTAAAAAGAAAAGCAAGTTTTGCTTCTTTTTTCAGTAAATAAGTGGAATCTTTAGAAAACATTTTTGGTGCTTCAATTCACAAAAACTGGATGACCGGAACGCAGCTGTTCCAGAGGACTTGAGCAGGGCCTGATTTACGGGAGGGCATTGGGGGCACGGGCCCAGGACACCGCCGATCTTTAAGCCCCCCCCCCCCGCCAAATAGTTTTATACAGTCAAAACTCAATTTAACGAACTTCAAGGGACCAACAATCTTGTACGTAAAATTGCGGAATTCGCTAGATCGAGGAAACCTTTAGAATGAAACATTCAAATTAAGCTGGTGTTCATAATAGAATAAGTAAGCAGCTATGTTCTCTTTTTTTCAGTGACTAACGTTTGTAGTGCTACCTGTGTTCATCAAAAATTTGTCCGTAAACGAGCTGTGTTGTTTAATTTGAGCTGTAGATTTAACACTGAGAAAAAAAAAAAAAAAGCGCGATTTGGCGAAAAATTCCAGAGGTTCAGGAATGGGTACGTACCATGTGTGTCTCTGACTTCACAGAGTATTTTCCAGCTTCCCACTCATGCATGAAAACTCCTTTGGAACTTGTTAATCATTTGCTTTGCCCTGTAAGAAGCTTACGCTTGATAGTCGGAGGAAAGGCGAACTAATTTATGATTCCGTCAAGCTGTGTCGCAGATGGTGTTCTTTAAAACGCTGGTTAACTGCATGCGTAAAATGTTCCTGTTATGCGAAGCTCTCTTTCTAGCTGACTTTTAATGTGAAAATGCTGGTTAACATAGTTTGGTAGTTAAAAAATATATATATTCGCTAAATTGGGGAAATGTGTTCGTTAAATCGGGAAACGCCAAGCATTGATTTCAATATGGGTTCCGTCCGGACCACAAAAAATGTACGTAAAATCACGGAATTCGTTAAATCGCAGTCCGTTAAATAAGGGTTTGACTGTATATTTGGGGGCCACAAACTGACATTTGCTTTGCATTGAAACTGACTCGCAAAGTTCATTCACTGAAAAAACTTACAATGGTAATTTCAGAACTGTACGTTGAAACACATGGAAATGACAATTATAATTTCCACAAAAAAAGTAGAACACCACATTACCTACAAATTAATGTCTTAATCTGCCAATAATAACTATATGTAACCTGTCATAGCATAAGAACGTATAGGGTGCAACCAATCACTATCGCTTTGCAATGGAAGGTAAACCTAACCCGTTTTGCGGAGCAGAGGAGGGGGGGGCTTCAAAGCCTCTTGCCTAGGAGCCCTAAGCTGTCTAAGTCGGCCCCTGGACTTGAGGGCCATTTTTTGATGGCCATAGCAAAAGTTCCTATGCATATAGTATATTGACAACAGAATGTGTTAAAAAAATATCAATTCTGTGAATAGAATTTTTATACCGATGAGGATAAGGTGTTTATGTATTACAGATATTTGCACATAACTACACATCCTTCAGAATATAATGAACTAAAGGGTGTTCTTCGCTGGAAGGAAGAAGCAGTCTTTATAGAGAGTGAAGAGAATATTTTTTTTACTCTGTGCAAAACATTGTGATATTATGTTAAATGTGTTGTTTTTTAAATTCAGGAGTATATAATTTAAGTAGTTTTACGTGCTTTGGGCCACAATTCTTAATTGCTTCTTATTTATTTGCTTACTTATGTTCTGTATTTTCGTATAAACCGGAAAAGTCATTTGACACTGTCACGTGGCGGTCGCATGCTTTATGTGTGTAATTATGAGGCATTAAAAAGAGGCTGGCCTTTTATACAATTCTCTAAAAGGATAAAATTTGCATGATATGATTAGCTTTGGCGTAAGTGTTTTGGAGTACTTTGTATAGGTATGAAAGTAGGGCAAAGATTTTAATTAAAATGTGCACATTTGTGTTTCACACAATAAAGTAATAATTTTGGTTTTATACAAAATACTTGTAGGTTCCAAAGAATTTGATTTATTAAAAAGCCCGTTAAGCCTAACAAATGATAAGGAAGTTAAAAATTTTAGTAATTGAAAGCTTATAAATTTTTGCAAAAGAGCCTCGAAATTTATTTTTTTGCGGGGGGGGGTCCCTGCACGCTACTGAGTGAAGCTCCAAGCAACTGAGACTAAGCAAACTTAGTTTAGGAACCTGAACATCCTCGGATTTTCCCTAGCCGAAGCATCGTTGTTTCATCATAGCGTTTTGACCCAACTCCCATCCAGAAACGGATGTAGGTCGGAAATCATCAGCACCATTCACTATTTCTATCGCCCTTTGGATTTATTAGCTACAATTATTAGGTGTGCAACTTAATTCTTGGCAACAGGCACGACACGTAGACAGCAATTATAGCAGATTGAATACGTACCTAATCAGGGAATATAATCCCCGTCGTGTTGGATACATTTGAGCCATCGGTCAGGGAGCTGCCGAATGCCACTGCCGAATGCCACTGCCGAAAAAAGAGAGCTGTTTCGAGTTGATAAAGTCATCAATACTTGTGTGGACCTCCTCAACAGAAGTGAAGTGCGCATCACTCAGGTGATGTTGCAGGGAGAGAAAGAGGTGATAATCCGACGGGCAAAGTCTGGAGAATACGCCGGGTGGGACAAAATCTCCCATCTCAGGTCGGTGATCGTGTTTAAAGTCGTTTTCGCGGTGTGAGGACGCGCGTTATCCTGAAGCAACAGGACCGACCTTCTGCCCTTGCCGGTGTATGGCCTTTTCGCATCCATTGCTTCACTCACACGAATGAGTTGCTGACAATAACGCTCAGCATTGACAGTTTCACCAGGTTTGAGCAACTCATAGTGTACGACACCACACTGATCCCACCATATGCCCAGCAACAACTTCCTAGCATGGATATTCGGTTTGGCGGTACTGGTGGTAGGCTGATCTGGATAAACCCACTATTTGCGCCGCTTGGGATTATCGTAGAGGATCCACTTCTCATCACAGCTCAAAATCTTGTGGAGGAAAGCCTTCTTCATGAATCTGGAGAGCAAGGACACAGCAACATCGTAGCGCCTAGACTTGTTCGCAGCTGTGAGTTGGTGGGGCACCCAACGGCCCTCCTTGCGAATCCATCCAAGCTTGTGCAGACGCTTTGCAATGACTTGCCGTGTTACTCCGAGTTCCTGGGCGAGCTTTGACTGTGTGCGACAGAGATCCGCGTCCAACAGTTGTTCCAGTTATTCATCGTCAACTTTCTGTGGCTGTCCCGGACGTTCTGCATCACGGTGATCGAAATTTCCCTGCTTAAACCGCTGGAACCACTTCTTACACGTACTGTAGGACAAAGCAGCACAGATCATTTGCATGGGCTTCCGCGGCACTTTTTTCGGCTGAAACGCGAACAGGAGGCAGTGCCTCAAATGTTGCTTCTCGAACGACATTGCTTTCACCGTCAACTTTCGTCCCTTCTGTCACTACAGCTGTGAGCGGTTAGCTGTTGGATGGCGCTGCAATCAGCCATTATCGCACGCAGCTATTTGCATTTGCCGACGTTCTATGATCGCTTGCGGTTAGGGGCCGAGAATTAAGTTGCACACCTAATAAATAGCTGGTGTGTTAAATGACACCAGATGACGATATCTTAGTTGCTGAGACCATCAATACGGATTTGTGTAGTCAGATGCTGACTAAGAAATTACGCATGGCGCTGAGAATTGTTGGCACCGTAGCGTAAATGCGAACGCACTCGATTAGTTATCGAGAGTTCTGGGGTTCGATCCCAGCGATGTCGGAACACAATTTTTCAGTTGCTATGCGTTGTTTATAAAATACCGTGGACAGAGCGATGACATCGTCTATTTCGAGTACCACAGATACATCAATGAAGGAAGAAACATTCCTCATAATACATGGGAAATCGATAAAATATTCAAAGCAAACATAATATAAATTCTGAATTTGCTTGTAACACTTACTGGTCATATTAATGGTCATCCTGGAAGCAGAATCGTAGCAAGTTTTACTGGTCTTACTGGTGCTTCTGCATAATCTATCGATTTCGCTTTGAATATTCTGTTGATTTCGCTTTGAATGTTCTATCGATTTCCCATGCATTATGAGGAATATTTCTTTCTTCATTGATTTCTTAAAAATGTTAAAAACTGGGTAAATACACAAGATCCACAGACTGTAGATACCAAGTAAAGCGTAAACGTTATGTGAACGCCCACAACACAACACTCCGCAGAAATGCAGAACGAAAAACAAACCAGCGCAGAGTGAATGAGTATATCGGATAGTGAACATAACAATAGGTAGAAGCTTTAGGAATAGGGCTTGGAAAAATTCCGTTCAAGGTTAAACGCTTAGAGAACTTCCTGCGACAGAGCACAAATGATTAATTAGCTCTTCATCCCAACAACTTGCTTGGAAAGGTCATCAACATCAGGCAGATCAGCATATTGTTTTCTATGCCTTCGTTAACTGTTTTGGAAAATTCCCTTCATGGATATGACATGTTCACACTTCACAGTTGTAAGTTACTCTGTACCCTAGTTAGCTGCATGAAATACTATATGTGACTAACTAAAGTCTTTAAAAATAAAATACTGATGGGATGTAACTTTCTTTATTAGTTACAATTTCTATTTTTTTACATCCCCCAGAGCATGAATTTACGCCCCTGGAATGTCCATTCTGGGATGGCAACCGCCCTGCCTACCCTCCCGGTAGATAAAGCCCTGCCTGGAAGTCTTCTCCATGCTCCGCAAACCATTCTTGAACAATCCGGGCAGTGTGGCATGACTCATTATCCTTCTAAAAGAAGGCACTGCTAAAGGAGAATACCGTTGCCATGAAAGAATGTACTTAATCTGCAGTGATGTTTAGATAGGTGGTAGACGCCATAGTGTCCTGCTCATGAATGACTGGGCCCATGGTTTCCCAGCAGAACATTACCCAAAGCATTACACTTCCTCCACCGGCGTGTGTTCGTTCCTCGGTGCATCCTGGTGCCGAAACTTCCCCAGCTAAACGACGCACACATACCCGGGCGTCCATATGGTACAACAGGAAACGAGATTCATCCGACCAGAGGACCTTCTTCAATCAATGTACCCAGGGCGTCCGCATGGTACAACTGGAAACTATATTCATTGGACCCTGAGGACATTCTTCCAATCAATGTACCCGGGCGTCCATATGGTGCAACAGGAAGCGATATTCATTGGACCAGAGGACATTCTTCCAATCAATGTGCTCGGGCGTCCACATGGTGCAACAGAAAGCGATATTCATTAGACCAGAGGACCTTCTTCCAATTAATGTACCCGGGCGTCCACGTGATACAACTGGAAACGATATTCATTGGACCAGAGAACATTCTTTCAATCAATGTACCTGGGCGTCCACATGGTGCAACAGGAAACGATATTCATTAGACCAGAGGACCTTCTTCCAATCATTCAAGGTCCAGTTTTGATGCTCACGTGCCCAGTATAGGCGCTTTCGGTGGTAAGCCGAGGTTAGCACGCCCACTCGGAGCAGCCTACGGCTACGCAATTCCATTTTTAGCAGGGTTCAATGCACTGTGTGTTGTTACACATTACTCTCGTCACCAGCATTCAAATTACTGGAGAGTTACGCCATAATATCCCCAGTGGCGAACCGGAAAAGCTAGAGGGCCCCCGGCAAAATATTATCGAGGCCTTTTGACAAAAATCTATTAGATTTCAATTATGGCAATTTTTAAATGCCATTTTATTAACTAAGTTTTATGGGCGTTTTAATAATCAAAATTCTTTGGAACCTGCAGGTATTTTTCGTATAACCAAAATTGTTGCACTTTATTGCATGTTACACAAATGTGCACGTTGTAGTTAAAATGACTGCCGTAGTTTTATACCTTAATACAAAGTACCACAAAACACTTTCTCCAGCATTAATCATATCATGGAAATTGTATTGTCTCAGCGAACTAAGGCCGGTCGCTTTGAAATGCCCCACCATCACATATACAAAACACTTAACCACCGTGAGATAGCGTCTAACGATGTTTTCGGATTTACACGAAAATACAGAATAGAAGTAAGCAAATAAATAAGTAACAATTAAGATTGTAGCATGAAATTTGCAAAACCACGTGAATTATTTCTCTTAAATATCAGAAACACATTGATATAATGACACAATGTTTCGCACATACACTGCCGGACAATTGCTAAGGACAGATGACAATAGCAACGATAGCAACCATAAAATGGAAGGCAGGAAAATGTGGAAATTAGCATAAATGCAGGATACAGTAAGACGTGTTGTGCGTATGCAAATTTTGGATTGCCGAACTTGTTCGTGACGTCATAGCACTGATAAGAGGTATAAAGGATTTGACGCGTATTGACCATTGTTGTTCAAACGCAAAGTTGAAAGGGAAAGAATCAATTGACGAACTTGCAATTTTCAGTATGTCTTCCCGACATCACCTAGATGATTTTACGCGTGGCCGTATTATTGGCAAGATTGAAGAAGGGCGAAAAATAACAGATGTTGCCAGGGAGTTCGACGTCAGCCACAGTGTTGTTTCAAGGCTTTGGAAATCATTTCAAACAAATAGAGAGTGTAGCACACGTCACTAGGGAGGTCGTGTTCGCAGTACGACACCTGCAGAACATCGGTACATAGTGCTATCAACAAAAAGACACCGGCGCAGCACAGCTAGTGAGGTAGCAAATCAGTTTATGGCTGCTACTGGCAAGCGGATCTCCCGAAAAACTGTCGCCAGACGTTTGCATGAAGGAGGACTATACGCCCGCCGTCCTGTTGTGTGCATCCCATTGTCCAGACGTCACCGTACCGCCCGTTTGCAATGGTGCCATCAACATCGCAATTGGACTGATAACGACTGGTCTGCTGTCCTCTTCTCAGATGAGAGTAGATACAGTCTATCGTCTGATTGTCGACGACAACTGATCTGGCGTGATAGTGGTACTGCATATTGTCCAGCAAGCATACAGGAAAGGGACCGATATCCGACATGTAGTGTCATGGTATGGGCTGGCATCATGATCAATGGCCGTGCGTCCCTCTATGTGCTTCCAACTGGGACTATGACTGACCAACGATACATTAATGATGTTCTGCTACCTCATGTTCGCATGTTCCGTGATGTTGTCGGTGATAGATTCATTTTCATGGACGACAACGCAGCATGTCATCGAACAGTCGATGTCCAGGAGTGTCTTGAGAGCGAGGATATTCAACGCCTCGTATGGCCAGCACGTTCTCCAGATATGAATCCCATTGCAAAGGTGTGGGATGCTTTGGGGAGGAGTCTTGCTGGTCGCCAATGCCCTCCAATAAACAAGGACACCCTCATCCGTGCACTGACAGAGGAATGGGATAAATTACCCCAACAGCTGCTTGATAATGTTGTGCAAAGCATGACACGACGTGTGGAATCTTGCATCGCCCTCCATGGTGGCCATATCCCGTATTGACATCTTACGCTGGAACGCCTGCGGACGGTAATTGCATTTTTTTCACGTTTACGTATTCTGCACAAAATGGCCTGTTTGCCCCTTGAACACGTTCCAAAGCCTTCTGGATTTCAGAGCACAATAAATTATCTTTCTTGTAGTGTCCTGGCATTCTGACATTATTTTATTTCACTTGGCATCCAACCAAACTTACTTTTTTATGCGCTATATAGCCGTTTATGATCCGTCCTTAGCAATTGTCCAGCAGTGTAGAAAAAATTTACCTCTTGACTTTGTTATAAACAAGTTAGTATATAAAGTCATCAATGCATTGGTTATTATACGCTTTCCAACATACCGGAAATCATTACTCAAATTATTACTCAAGTTATGAGGATAGTGGCTGTGGAATAAATCCCGTTCCTGTGCCCTGACCTTTGACCCGATTTCGATTATATTAAACAGACTTGGTTCAGTATACCTCCGGAACAACATACTAAAATTTTGTCCATGTAAGAGCATTTTTAGTCAAGTTATGAGGTTAATGGCTGTGGAATAAATCTCGCTCCTGTGCCCTTACCTTCGACCCCATTTCGATGATATTAAACAGAATTGGCTCAGTATACCTCCGGAGTATTTTTAGTCAAGTTATGAGGATAATGGCTGTGGAATAAATCTCGCTCCTGTTCCCTGACCTTTGACCCCATTTCGATGATATTCAACAGAACCGGTTCAGTATACTTCTTCCGGTACAACACTAAAATTTTGTCGCAATAGAAGCATTTTTAGTCAAGCTATGAACATAGGCTGTGGAACAAATCTCGCTCCTGTTTGTTGACCTTTGACTTCATTTCGATTATATTAAACAGAATTGGTTCAGTATACCTCTGAAAAAACATGCTAAAGGTTTGTCGCAATAGAAGCCTTTTTAGGTAAGTTATGACGCAAAAGGGCAATGGAGTGGATCCCGCTCCTATGTCCTGACCTTTGACCCCATTTCGTCCATTTTCAATAGGGTTCGTCCTCAGGTAGTCCCCTAGCACATACTAAAATTTCATCGAAATCGAACCATTTTTTCGCGAGTTATCGTGCGGACGGTCAGACGGACAGACAGGCAGACGGACAAAGCTGGAGGAAATACGCTTCTTCCTACCTACGGTTGGAAAGCATAAAAAATGACAAAGGTCTTGTTTTTTCGTCCCCGCGGAGAACACCTTTTTGTTCATTATATTCTAAAGGATGCATAGTTATGTGCAGACAACTGTAATATATACACTGCCTGACAGAGAAAATGCCACACCAGGAAGAAATGCTCGAAAACAGACCAAACTGCACACAGCGATAGCCAAGTAGGTCCTGAACAAATGGTTTAATTGTCACATACAGACTAGTCTCTACAGTGGCCAAATATACAGGATGATCAATAAGGAGTGTGGCCCCCGTTCTGGGCGATACGGCGTTGAATCCGACGTGGCATCAAGGCAATAAGAGTCCAAATAGAGTCCTGGGGTATCGTGGACCATGTGGTGTTGATTCGAGTCCACAGTTCATCTTCATTTTGCGGGGGTGGGAGGGTACTCAACCGACGTCCAATCATGTCCCACAGATGCTCGATGGGCGAGAGGTCAGGGGATCGTGCTGGCCACGGAAGCATCCGCACACCGTGTAAAGCATTCAGGCTGGTCCAAGCGGTATGAGGCCAGGCGTTATCCTGTTAAAAAACTGCGTTTGAAATGCCCTGCAGATGCGGGATCGATCGTGTTGTTTTTAATCCCCTGCAGATCCATCTCGATCCATCTCGTTGTTCGCTCTACGGATCCTCCACCATGCATCCTCCAACAGCTGTCAGATACTTTTAAACAGCTTCCAGCACCTTAATGAGTCACTCCCAGCCCGTCTAGCTGCTGTCCGCGCTGAACACGGCGGTTACTCTGGATATTAGCTGGTGATCACAGTAATGTGACTCGATCGTGTATAATCTGGCGTGAATTTCTTTGGGAGGTACATTTTCATGAATTAAAAACTATAACTGATGATATTGTTGTTTGAAACCCGTCGACACAGTTGAAAAAGAATCAAGCATTTTAAGCACAATTAAATACGAACAAATAGATGAGCGGAGTTCTATTACGCAGTAAAATGAAGCTAATAGCACAAAGAATCGTTTACCGTCGGACTGGTTGCTAGGAAACAACTCATGCGCAAGACGCTTGTGCGGAGGCATTACTAATTGAACACGCCTCGTACGTTTCGTTTTTCTGGCAATCCTAATTTTAACTGAGAACCAAGTTCCGAAGTTTTTAATTATTCATTTAAACGAAAAAATACGCTGATTTGCTCCGGGATTATCTTATGTCTGTAAGGACATCCAAACAAACAAACAAACACACAAACACGGAGGTAATTTTATAATTTTTGAATATCATTTCAGGAACACTGTTAAAATTTGGTACTTAGAACTAAGCAAAAATAATAGCTCCGAGCACTTGTGTCTCATTTTTGGAAAAGACACGCACTCATTTTTGAGTACATTCTGGGCTTGTAATAGCTCCGAGTACTTGTGTTTCATTTTTGGAAAAGACACGTACTCATTTTTGAGTACATACAGGGAATCAACTTTGAGTATATCTGGTATTTCTAATTTGAAATATATGTACTCATTTTTGAGTACATAATTTTTCAAATATATTTACTCAAAATAATCCATATAGTATTTCAAATATATGGTGCTCTAACTTCATTCAGCTTCTGGGCCCTTTTGGGCAGGGCACAGAAATTGAAGGAAGTTAGAGCGAATCTAGCGATTCTGACAGGATACTTTTTAAGTGAGAGAGAGAGAGAGAGCACACTAGAAGGCGCCACCGTACGATTTTGCACATACAAGGCAGAGAGAAATTAGGGAGGCTTAGGAATGAACGCCTTTATATGTAACCGGGGGATTCCTACACCCTGGGGCCGTCCCTTGACGGGCTCATCCGATGCACAGCGGATATTCAGTGATTATTAGAAATTCACACCGCCGAAGAGAGCCCCCAGGTGCAAGTCTATCAGGCTAAGTTTGAACCTGGAGTCCCTCTATCGGTAGTCTGAATCTCTAACCACTAAGCCATCCGCGGCTCGATTTCAAATTTGGAATACGTGTACTCCATACATACTCATTTATTTATAGAATCAACTGGCAGTATATTATTCAATGGCACATCTGGGATAATAGATATATTCGTTGCTGGGCAAATGGACCGCACAATTTTATGACAAATATAGTGACGAAGCGACAATATATTATTTATGAGATTCACACAAATATAGTTAATGTAAAAACTAAACACAAAGATACTTTCTGCATAATTAAATTACTTGTAATCAGTGACTTTGTTGTACTAATTATTTATGTGTGTCACTTTACACATTTATTAAACAATTTCTCTTGAAATCTATAATATCTAAAATGAAGTAATACGAAATTATATTTATTGACGCAGTTATTTGTAAGTACGTATGGTTACTTATATTTGAGCATGTCATGTACTCGTTTACGAAACGATTGTATAAAAAAAACAAAACTAAGTAGGTTCAGGTTCGCATTTTTAAGTAGATTTTTGTTAACAGTGAAGAAGTCAACAAAACTCTTCGAAATTCACTTCCAATTGTTACGATACGTATTTCTTTTGAATTTAATATTTTATCTTAAATGGACATCTTACTGAATGCATTTTGCTAAAGCTGCCATTATCATCAAACTCAGCCTAAAGTTTCGTGGCTGAGGGTATTCTACAAAGTAGATATCGGTGTTGGTCAACTACACGGCAAAAAATGCAAACATAGGCTAACTGCACGGGAAGAGTAAAAAGAAGGAATCAGAGATAGTCCGAACTGCACGCCTTTCAGAGACTCTTAACGTTACCCAGGGGACACCACGAGGAGGGTGGCTCTACGTCTCCCATAATGTTTTTGCTTCTGTTCTTTTGTTTTGCATATCTTTATTTATTTTATAATGTTCTACAAAATTTCCTGTAATATAACACATTCTACAAAAAGATTAATTATAAACATACAGTAAGCTCTGTAAGATAACACATAGTACAAAGTATAAACATACTGTACAGTACTCATTTTTGCTTTTTGTAATTGTAAGACACGCATTTTAAAAAGTACATTCTTGTAATTTCTTTCTTTTTATACTTTTCTAGAAAATTAACAACAATTTCTTTCCTCTTGAAGCGTATATGCTCCAGCTTTGTCCGTCTGTCTGTCTGTCCGCACGATAACTCACGTAAAAATAGTTCGATTTCGATGAAATTTTAGTATGTGGTAGGGGACAACCCCTGTTGAAAATGGGCGAAATGGGGTCAAAGGTCAGAACATAAGAGCGTGATCCATTCCATTGCCCTTATGCGTCATAACTTGCGTAAAAATGGTTCGATTTTGATGAAATTTTAGTATGTGGTTGGGAATAATCTTAGGAACGAACCCTACTGAACATGGGCGAAATGGGTCAAAGGTCAGGACATAGAAGCGGGACCCATTCCATCGCTTTTACGCGACAGAACTTACGTAAAAATGCTTCAATTGCGACAATACTTTAGTATGTTGTTCCGGAGGTATACGGATACGGGTCTGTTGAATATCACCGAAATGGGATCAAAGGTCAGGTCACAGGAGCGAGATTTATTCCACAGCCATTATCCTCATAACTTGACTAAAAATGTTTCTATTGAGACAAAACTGTAGTATGTAGTTCCGGAGGTATACGGCACCGGTTCTGTTGAATATCATTAAAATGGAGTCAAAGGTCAGGGCAGAGGAGCGAGATTTATTCCAAAGCCATTATCCTGATAACTTGAATAAAAATGCTTCTATTGCGACAAAACTTTAGTATGTTGTTCCGGAGGTATACTGAACCGATTCTGTTGAATATAATCGAAATAGGGTCAAAGGTCAGAGCACAGGAGCGAGATTTACAGCTGCTATCCTCAAAATCTGAGTAATAACTTGTGTAATGATTTCTGGTATGTTGGAAAGCGTATCGTAATCAATACATTGCATGATTTTACTAACTTGTTATACTTTACATTGGTTATTGCTCATGCAGATAATTCTATCTTTCGTCTAACGGACTTTACTCTCCCAGTGCAGTTGACCTTTGTCATTTAGAAGGGAGATTTTATGGGTGTACAGTTAGCCCCTACCCCGCTGGATATATCTACCTCCTTTTTCTTTTTGCGCACTGCATCGACTAACTTCAGAACTTTTTAATGTTCACCAACTCTATCGATCTTGAAATAAAATGCATAGCTCGTAAGTCTCGAAGTGCAGAATTTCCACTGTGTGTGTGTGTGCTCGTGTCTGCCGCTGGAAATCAATTCTTCACCGATACTGCGTAATTACTGTGTTTTGGTTTGAAAAATATAAACTATTTTCGTTTTCCGTCTCCTAATCTAATACGGAAAACATTCTTTTCCTTTAGTTACTGACTTGACATGGTGCACTTTGAATGCACATGCCTTCTTCCCATCTTGCAGTTTTTCACTTTGATTCGATTACGCTGGCTAGACTACAGCAGAGAGCCAACTTCTCCCAGGGAATGATGTTATAGAATTTACGTAAACATTGACCGAGCTTTGATGGAGGTAGGAGGAAGAACTTTTTTGCTTCTAATCAGTTTACTGCTCCAAGGGAGACTGTAAAGCCTATTAGAAGTGCACGCCCATCCTAGATTCATGCACCAATCAGAGTCGATGGAATTAAGGAGATTTAATCGTGTTAGACCCCCTGTCCTCTTAGATCGTTAGTTTTAACAAGCTAATGGATGAATGCTCGCAGCAGGTTGACGTTTTTAGACGTAGCTCCAGCTAAAATAACGTCCTACTTTCGACCAGCATGAGGGGTTTAGATTTTCATTAAGTGACTTCAGAACAAAAGGCTCCAATGTTACTTAGTTGCATTACGCCTTCAAGAATCATAAAAAATTAAAGACTCTTTCAATGGATAACTGCAGCGCCACCTTACGGTCGATCTTTTTTCTTCCCCTTTCTTTTCTGTTTTTCGGTGTAAACGGAAAGTTTGCCTTTCCTTCACAGACAAAACGCTGCTTGCTGCGATTACTAAATTTTCTACGTTTCTCGTGTGTACTCTCTCTTTTAAGGTGGATCCACCTTAAAAGGGAGTAAGGTGGCGCTGCCGTTATCTTTGCTTTGCATTTCCAATAGGCAAACTTCGGTAGCCATTCTCTTCACAATTAATGCTTTCCCAAGGATGAAAATTTGAACATCCATAAAAATAGCTTCATATTATATCCTAGTATACTTAATATTTTCTAAAACTTAACCATAATTATTTTAAAAATCAATAACTTTTCCTTTGGTGGTGTTGAGACCAGAAAATAGATGGCGCAACCTGTACATTAATGACGTCACAAACAAATGTTGGATTGCTTAATTATGGTTAAAGTTTAAAACATATTAAGTATACTTAGCTATAATATGAAGTCATTTTTATCGATGTTCAGATTTTCATCCTTGGGAACGCATTAATTGGGAAGAAAATGGCTACAGAAGTTTGCCCATTGGAAATACAAGACGAAGATTTTAGGTGGATCCACCTTAATCAAAAATATCCCTAGGTAAAAGAGAAAAGAATGTACACAAACCGTACATGTACTTTTTCAGTTGACTGGTGCTGTACACGCAGAGCACATTTAAGGAGACAGGGGGCCCGGGGGCTGGACATTATTTTGACTACCAGGTATTAATGGCTTATCTAGGATTTCACTATGGGTGAATGAATAAAAATACCCAGGAGAAAAAATTCCCAAAATATGATGAGGAAGCCATAAAAATATCCCCGCACTACTGCAGAGTTGGAAACGGGTCAACAATTTTGGACCCGGAACTGGCCGTCACATAATTGGACCCGACCCGGGGCTGACCCGGACAAATCTGCTTTGAGCTATAAACTCGAATATATCATCATTGTCAATCATTATCAATCCACTGCTGGATGAATGTCTCCCCAAGTTTCTTCCCCAACGGACTGTCTTGGGCCAGTCTCCTCCATCCACTCGTCTCCCACGTGGTCTTCTTCTGAGTCTTTCCTGTTCCTCGAAATCCAGTCTAAAATTTCAGTTGTTCATCGGTGGTCCATTCTTCTGGAAATTATGTCCAGTCCATTGCCATTTCAGGGATTTTAGTCTGATCATGATCTCTTCCACTTTTGTTATTTTCCTTATCCATGAGTTCCTCTTCTTATCTCTCCTGGTTACACCAAGCATGCATCTCTCCATGCCTCTTTCAGTTGTCTGCAGTCTTTGTATGTCTGTTTTTTAGTTAAGGTCCATATCTCTGCTCCCTACGTAAGCACTGGAAGGATGCACTGATTAAACACTTTTCTGTTAAAACATAATGTCATATTGCTCTTAAAATTCTACTGCTTCTTCCAAAACCTCTCCAACCAAGTTTTATACGCCAATTAATTTCTTCATCAATGGGACATTTGCTTGATATCTGCTTCCCAAAGTAAATGTAGGAATTGGTTATCTCCAGCTTTTCCACATTAATTGATAAATCTTCATTCTTTGTAAAAACATTGTACATCAGTTTTGACATCTGAAAGTTTACTTTTTGGTCCCTATTTCTGTACCCTTCCCAGCAAGTTCCTGGATCATACTCTGCAGCTCTGAAGTATTATTTCAAAGACCCCTGAAGGGTTTTTTGAAATAATTTTTTTCTATTTAAAAATAAAACGGAACTAAAACCGGGACGAAATTGGGTCAGGAACACCTTGACCCGAACCATTTGACCCGCAAAAAATTGTCGACCCGGTGATCCGTAGACCAGGTGACCCGTTTCCATCTCTGCCATACTGAAGTGTGTATGCCATGATTCATGGACGAATCAGTGGTAGCAGGAAAATGTTAAGATGCATGGTTGAAAAATGGATACCAGTTCAGTTCTGCTTTACCCCCCCCCCCCCAGGTTGGATTCCGCTTGTAGAAATTATATCGAAAGAAATTATATCGAAGTAGTGGGCAAAATAATATGATCCAAATATGATGATTCAAACGAATTCTTAATGTATTAAAATTTCCTCGGAATTACAGATGTGTACAAAAAACTCCTGTAATGCTTTCGAAAGATTTGAGGATGGACTATTTTTTTTATGGACTTCTCCTAACAAACGGAAAGAAAAAGAATTGCTTTTTTCACAGGGCAGTTTCTTATAGTTTTTGCTGTGCTATCTTAAAGAAGTTAGTAAAATCATGCAGTGCATTGATTATGATACGCTTTCCAACATGCCGGATATCATTACTCAAGTTATGAGGATAATGGATGTGAAATAAATATCACTCCTGTGTCCTGACCTTTGACCCCATTTAGATGATATTATATAGAACCGATTCAGTATACCTCCGGAACAACATCATAAAGTTTTGTCGCAATCGAAGCATTTTTAGTCAAGTTATGAGGATAATGGCTGGGGAGTAAATCTCGCTCCTGTGTCTTGACCTTCGACTCCATTTCGATGATATTAAACAGAATTGGTTCAGTGTACCTCCTGAACAACATAATAAAGTTTTGTCGCTATCGAAGCATTTTTTACGTAAGTTATGACGCATAAGGGCAATGGAATGGATCCCGCACCTATGTCCTGATCTTAGACCCCATTTCGTCCATTTTCAATAAAATTTGACCCCAGGTGGTCCCCTACCACATACTATAATTTCATCGAAATCGAAACATTTTTACGTAAGTTATGAACTATAAGGGCCATGGAATGGATCCCGCTCCTATGTCGTGACCTTTAACCCCATTTCGTCCATTTTCAACAGGGTTCGTCCTCAAGTGGTCCTTTACCACATTCTAAAATTTCATCGAAATCGAACAATTTTTACGCGAGTTATAGTGTGGAAGGGCAGACGGACGAAGCTGGAGCATATACGCTTTTTCAACCTACGGTTGGAAAGCGTAAAAAACACTAAAAAAAACCCTGCGGAACTCTGTTAATTTTTCAAGCCTCTTGCAAAATTCTGGGACCTCATGAAAATGCGGAACCCGTGGCTGCAGCAGCCCTAGGCTCCCCTCATAAATGGGCTTTGTGTACACTTCGTATTCATTATCAAATATTTTGCCCCTTGTGTTTCAAAACCAGGATACTTTTTGTAAACAGAGGTGGGGTGGCATCGATATGAACGCTATTATTTTTTCGACAACAGTTTCAAAATTCTTATCTACAAGACCAGGCGCGCAGCCAGAGTTCTTCGTGTGTTTGTTGTGACTTACTACAGATGTAAAAGCACATGTCAAGACGACAAATCTGCAGCGATACATTCCGTCCGTGTAGCTTAGTTGGGAGAGCAACTTACTCCGGAGTGAGGGGGAGGAGCGCGGATTCAACCGTCGTCACAAACAATTTTGTATTTCCACAGGGTGTGTGTGTGTGTGAAGGGGGGGGTGCTAATATTAGAGCGCTCGATTTTAATGGAAGCAGAGAACCAAATAATAATGATACATTATTATTAGTATTATTATTATTCACAATGATTAAGAGAAAGTTTTTGACTAAAACTGGAGGCGAAGATTAAATGTTCAAGATCTTGGAATATTCTGTATTCCATTTTAGACATTCTAAACCGTACAATATTGTAGTGAAACCTGCGAGTAACGGTCACTGTTTGGAAAAGGAAACAATGAATGCTCGTGACTGTTGCTCGGAGGTTAGGCCTAGGTTAACATTGCTAGGCTGTTGCGTTTCTGCAAACGCACAATAGATATATGAAGCTTACGCACAATTAAGAAAACTTTGCAGTACTTTTTCCAAATGTTGCCTGCCGAGTCAAACTGAATATAATAATTAAAAAATAATTCACTGTGTATAGAGGATTTTAAGAAAACGGTATCTGACGTCTTGGGTCATAGGGCAAAATCATTCTGTGTCACGAGGAATAGGACAAAAATCCTTCTGTGTCAAAAGAAATACGACAAACTTTTTGGTTCTGGCAAGTTGGCGTTCTATGGCCCAGCGATCTCAGGCGCGGGCCTCTGACGGGCCCGGGTTAGAGTCCAGTATGTGTATGGGGGATGCGTTTGTCTGATTACGCTGACTCTACCCATTCTCTGGAACAAGTTGCACACATTTTAAGACACAATGTAAAAAAAATTCTGAAATTCACGGGCCACTTTCCGTCATTTCTTTCGTGAATTAACGAAGCATATTTCTGATACAACTCTTTCCGTGAAATGACGGAAAGAAACCTGAATTTCACGGATTTTTCGTACTACGAAAAAATTCTGAATTTTCAGGAACCTTTCCGCAATTTCTTTTTCATATTGACGGCAAATTACCTTTTTTGGAGATGTGTTAACGGAAAATTCGGAATTTACAGAAACGTTTCCGCAGTTTTTTTTTATATTGACGTAAATTAGGTGAATTAATGTTTTAGAGATGTGTTAAAGGAAAATTCTGTATTTTCAGGAAACCTTTCAGCAGTTTCTTTCTTATATTGACGGTAAATTAACGTTTTAGAGATGTGTTAACGGGAAATTCTGAATTTTCAGAAACCTTTCAGCATTTTCTTTCTTATATTGACGGTAAATTAACGTTTTAGAGATGTGTTAACGGAAAATTCTGAATTTTCAGAAAACTTTCCGAAATTCCTTTCGTAAATTAACGGGAAAACTCCGTTTTTACTTTTTTCCGTATCTTTATGACGAGAAATTACCAGTAATGGGAGAGATCGGTGAGAATACTTGAGGTTTGATTAACTTTTAAATTTCAATCGTCTGTCGAAGGATCTGATTTCGTAGCGAGATCGGATATTGTAGATAGCATATCACATAAATTTTGTTCATTGTGGCACAGGATATTTCTTTTCCTCTCCCATATTTTGTTCACCAGCTATTTAGTATATATTGGGTGTGTACATAAGTTCTACCCGTTTTTTAGGCTACAGAGAAAAGCGGAGAACACAGCAAATAATGTACCTAGGATTTCTTATAATTGCCATCATTCTGTATGATCTCTTGCCATCTGTCTATGAGTAGGTGAATCCCACGCCGGAAAAACTCCTGTGTTTTAGAGTAAAAAAAATCATGTAATACCGTTTTCACATCGTCCACATCATCGAAGGTTTGGCGTTCTGTAATGATCGAAAAAGGTGGTAGTCTGCAGGTGCCAGATCAGGGGAATACGCCGGGTGAGGTAACACTTCCCAACCAAAGTCTAGTAATTTTTTCCGAGTGATTAAAGCAGCATGACCCTGTCGCCATCATGACGAAGGATCACGCCTTTGCGATTGGCGAGTACTGGCCGCTTCGATGTCAGTTGTTCTCGCAATGTGCACAACTGTTGGCAGTAGAGGTCAGCATTTACCGTTCGGTTAGATGCCAACACCTCACAGTGGATAATTTCCTGGACATCCCACCAAACACTCAACAAAACCTTTTTGGGATGCAGTCCTCATTTTGAGGTCGATGGAGCAGGCTCCTCACCTTGGCACACAGTCCGTCGACGTTTTACATTACGGTACAGTACCCGTTTCTCATCACCCGTCGTCCCAAAAACGGTTCATTTCTGTGACGAGAAAGCAAAGAAGCACAGGTACTGATTCTCTCCTCTCGTTGCTTTGCAGAAAGCTGGTGCGGAATCCAGTTATCGATCTTAGTGATGAACCCAAGCGCATGCATCCATCTTTCGGTTGTTTTTCTGTGTGCCGACAACGTTTCCGCTAATTCCTGAACGGTTGGATGTGTGTCATTTTTTATGGCTTGGTCCACATCCTCCTCAGAAACCACAGATGGTTGATCTTTACAGCTTCTGTCTCCGTCCCGGAATTTCCGTAACCAACGGCGACATGTCAACTGCATCCTCCCCATGCACTTGACAGATGTTGCGGCAAGCCGCGGCTGCAGTACTGCCTTTATCGAACTCGTACAGTAAACAATGTCTAATGTGCTCCTTATCGCATGCCATGTTACACCGTCCGTGATTTCCGTTACGAATGACTTACTCGGACAAACCTAGTGCCTCTATATGCTCTACTACTCCACGCTTTATTGGCCGAAAATTCGGCATAGCAGCGACATCTGTGACGTAACTACTCTGATCGCAATTTGCCTCAATTACAAAGACGGGTAGAACTTTTGTACACACCCAAAAAGTTGTGTTACTGTAAGAAACCGGGTACTTAACTTATTGCACAGATGGTTATACGATGTCTAAGTATCAGTGTTTGGACAACTTAAGACAACAGCTATTATAGCTATCAAGAGTAAATTTTATATTTAGGAGTTTGTGTGTGTGTGTGTGTGCGCGCGCGAAGTAATACTATAAAAAAGCACATTTCACCTTTTTAAAGCATAAATGAAAGTCATTGTCAGTGTAAAAAAATCAAGTTGCAAAGCATTTTGTTCTTCTAAAATTAACGATGAAAATTGTTTAATCTGTAAAAAGTCCTCTAGAGGAAAAAAAAAATTATTGCAAAGCTGTTCAGAAAAAAAATAAGCTCCAACAGAAAATAAAATGACTAAATCACTCATATTAAAATGACAAAAAAAATTTCATTGTCGCGAAATTTGTTACGATGCACGTGACGCGAGTTTTTGAGCATCACCAGGGAAGATACAACATTTCTGAGTTTTTGAGTGTGCAGTACAGCGAAGATACAACCCTTCTGAGTTTCTGAGTGTGCAGTACAGCGAAGATACAACCCTTCAATAAAAATCCGGGAACCGAATCCTTTATCCACGTTGACTCCTGTGATGCGCCCATTACGAGAGAATGTTGCCATTGTTCCATTTTCCAGTGATTTTGCCTTCAAAATTTCAAAAATTCTTAAAACATTAATTTTGAAGTGATTCTTAAACCCTTAAACAAAATGAACTTTTTAGGATCAAAGGACTACGTTGAAGATAAAAACTCGTGGGGAATTTATCAAATCCCATGTGAGTGTGTCGCTTCGTATATAGGACAGAACCGTTGTAATGTACCAGGAGATGTGACGTACCTGCCAGAAGGACGCACACGACATAAAGGCAGATAGGAATCAGAATAAAACGTCCGCGTAGCTCAATTGGTAGAGCAACTTATTCCGGAATGAGGGGACCCGGGTTCGAATCCTGGCGCGGATAAAAATGACGGAGAAATTTACTTCGTCATACCGCAGAGCCTTGCGTTTTCGATTAAAGGAACACAAGACCTACATCCGAAACTGTGACATAAAGAAGTCGTCGTTGGTTAAACACTGTTACGAAAATGACTATAAATTTTTCTTTGAAAATGTGAAACTAATCGATAAGCCAGATTCAACCATCAAACTTGATACTCTGAAAACTTTCCACATATATCGGAATTCTTCGCAACTTGTTAATGACATGGCATCCACATCATTTCTATCAAGCGCGTGGCAGCAACTAATTAAATCCCGTGTCTATAAACACCGTTGTGAATGCCACATACGATTAGAATGTTTATGGACACAATGCACGTTGATTTCATATGCCGTAATGAAAGGCAACTTTACGTTGTGAAGGTGTATGCATACATTTATCTTCTTTGCTTCTGTCCTGGCGCGCAAATGGAGAAAGAGAGAGAGAGAGAGAGAGAAATATAGAGAAGAAGAGAATGATAGTGAGAGAAATAGCGAGAGGAAAAAAGGATCGTGAAAAATAGAGAGAATGATAGTGAGAGGAATAGAAAGAAGAAAAGAATGATGGTGAGAAATAGAGAGAAGAAGAAAATGATAGCGAAAGAGCAAGAGAGAGAGAGAGAGAGATGAGAAATAAAGAGTTTCAGAGACAGATAAACGGGAAGAAATTGTTAGAAATACAGATACAAAGGATAGAATGAAATTGGGGGAATAGAGAAATAACATTTTTCTCCTTTGCTTAAGTCTTATTAATCTCAATAAGAATAAAAAGGAGCTGTCTGAGCATGTAGAAAACCAATCCAAAACGTGCAATTATAATGTTACTACTAAAAGGCATATTAGGTAAAAACTAATGCCGTACAAGGCGCCTGTTATGAAAGATCTTGTTTTTTTCTAATATGTCTTTTAGTAGTAAAATTCTAATTGTACGTTTTGGGTTGGTTTTCTACATGCTTAGACAGGTGCCTGATGTTGATATTTTTAGCATGCAACGATTATGATCTTATTAATCTATTTGCTTATCTCCCTCTATTTCTTTCTTTCTTTCTCTCTCTCTCCCTCCCTCCCTTTCTTACTTCATCATCCTATTTCTCTCTATACACCGCTCTCTATTTCTCCCTACGTCTTCCTATTTGTCCCCCTGTATCTCTCTCTATTTTTATTATCTCTTCTTATTTTTCTCTCTACCTCTTTCTGCACCATATCTTATTTTCGTTACCTCTTTTTAGTTATCTCTTTTGCTTTCTACCTCTTTGCATTTCTCACTATTTCTTACCTTACCTGATTCCATTTTTACTATCTCTTTCTGTTACTCTCTATTTCACACTTTTCTCTCTTTGCCGTTCTTTGTTTCTCATTATCTTTCTATTTTTCTTCCTATATCTCATTAGCTTTCTTTCTACCTCTCTGTATTTCACTACTTCTTTCTGTTTCTCTTTCAACTTCTTGCTCTCTATCTTTCGGTATTTTTCACTATCTCTTTCTCTTCTTTTCTCTATTTCTTGCACTTTCTCATTCCACGTGCCTCTGCTTTTACTGCGTTTCTATTTCTCTTTCTGTCTTTTATTTCTTATTATCTGCTTCTATTCTCTGTCTTTCCTCTTTGTATTTCTGGGATGCGCAAACACAAGAATTCCATACTCTCAAAAAATTCGCCCTGAAGTTCGGCTTATTACTTCTTCGGTAATGGAGCAAATCTGCGTGTGCCTTTTAAGGAAGCCCAAGAAGTGTTAAGTCCATTTAGGTTTCATTGCTTGGGTTATTACTGCTAAGCTGGCCAAAAGGCGAAATGTAACTCTCAACCGCATTCACAGGACTCTAATTTAGCCTCAAGGGTCCAATGAAATGGCCAAAAGACCACGCCCTCTGTCGGAGGCGACTCCCACCTAACTCGGTAATTTGGTTTCGTCACGACTAAGTTCTTCGGCACGAAAGCTGTCGGGTCGAATGCATTAGGCCTAATCAGGTCAAAGTCTTTAAACACGTTGAAGACACTCACGCTAGTACCGTTTATATATATAGCCCGGAATGAAAACTTGGTTTAATAAGACCCTGGTGCTTAGGCTGTTTTTCGGAAAGGTAGCATTAACTTTGGAGTGGTAACGATCCAAATTACCATGGTCGATGGTCTTTGGGGTTTCGCACCCCTGTTTGATCATATGATGAGCTGTGACGACGCTCTAGGGGAATCCCGAAGCCTCATTAGCAAAGAGTTCGTGAGAATGGCCGTCAAATATTGATACCTAGTTGTAGCAGTACCCTAATAGAACAAAATGATTGTTTTAATTAATTGACAACGCGCTTTGTCATTTACTGGGACGATACAGAACCAGGCGTCACCCTTCACAGGGTTTAAGTAAAAATGGCTACATTCGGAGCCCAATTTAATTGCTAGGAGTTTTGAATGATTGTATTAGAATTATGAAATACGATCCCTTCTTCCGAGTTAAAATAAATCGTTCTCAGATAGCTTTCAATAATTTGATATGAATGTTCAGATTATTTATGGGTACGTATTAAAATGTGAGTTTTTAGTTTATAGAAAAAATTGACAGAAAAACTTATTCAGGACAAAGAAAAGATTTTACCGTCAAATTAGAGCACATTTAAGGAGACAGGGGGCCGGGAGTTGGACAGTATTTTGGGGTCCCAGAAGGCGCGTACGTATAACCCCCGCATACCCCGTGTTGATGGGGGGCGGCTCACGGGCAGCTAAGAGGGCCTTTATCTCAGCAGAAACATTTTACAGAATTTTTTACGGAAACTTCATATGAATAAAGGAATAACCAGCATTTTTTTACGGCAGTTTGAAACAAATATTAAAAAGAAGCGTAATTGTCTTTTTTTCGTGGTTAAAATTTATAAAAACTGAATAATGGTAAAGCAGCTATTTCAGAAGACCTGAAGCCCCTCTGTATTATTACATGCATATTAACAAGAGAATGTGAAAGAAATGTCAGTTGAATGAATGAAACACTTTTACCAATGAGGATAAGGTGTAATACATAACACAATTATTTTCACATAACGACGAATATATGAACTGAAAGGTGTTATTCGCGGGGAGAAGCAGAGACCTGTGTCATTTTTTTCATAACAGAGTCAAGACGAAAAAAGTTTTACTATGTACAAAAGGTGTCGCATTTGCGACCGGGGTTGAAATGGTAGCATATGCGACCGGCAGGGGCAAAGAGGAGTGGGGGATGAAAGGAGGGAGGCAGGGTGGGGAGATTAGGTGTTGACCACCTGGGGTCTTCCAACAGTCAATGTGACCGGGGTTGAAAGGTCAGATGGTAAGTGGGTTCAGGGCCGAGCTCATCACGTTTGTAGGAATTAATTGAATAAACAATTTTTGCACTCTTTAATTTCTCTCACTTTATATATGAATTTCCATTGAAATTCTTGCAGTAACAGAAATTTTAAATTTTGTCATCGATGGTTTGATGCTTTCGTAATTACTTCGTTTTTCACAGTCTTGAAAAAAAGAAAAATGAAATTTCGGAACATTTGGATTTCCTTTCTTACTAAAAGCGAAGAAACTTGGCATTAATTCTGAATGCAGCTATCGGAATGAAATTCGCACTACCATTGAAATTCTTGCAGTAACAGAAATTTTAAATAAACAAATACATCGCCCTTTCCCCGTTCCAGAAACACATAGTAACCAAATAACAATATTTCGGTTGCTATGTGTTTCTGGAACGTGGAAAGAGCGATGTATTTGTTTATTTACTGACGCCACGTATTTGGAGGATTTTCACTTCAGAAATTTTAAATTTTGTCATCGATGTTTTGATGCTCTCGCAATTACTTCGTTTTTCACAATCTTGAAAAAAAAAAAATGAAATTTGGGAACATTTGAAATTTGAACATTTGAAAGGAACATTTGAAAGTTTAGAATGAAATTTGGGTATAAAATTCGCACTACCATTGAAATTCTCGCAGTAACAAAAATTTTAAATAAACAAATCTCTTTCCACGTTCCAGAAACACATAGGAACCGAAAAATTGTTATTCGGTTGCTATGTGTTTCTGGAACGTGGAAACAGCGATGTATTTGTTTATTTACTAACGCCACGTATTTGGAGGATTTTCACTTTAAAAATTTAAAATGTTGTCATCGATGCTTTGATGCTTTCATAATTACTTCGTTTTTCACAGTCTTTAAGAAAAACAAAAGAAATTTGGGAACATTTAAATTTCTTACTAAAAACGAAGAAACTTGCCATTAATTCTGAATGCAGCTATCACAATAAAATTCGCACACGAATGGAATAAAATCTCCGGCAGTTTGTCGTAGAGGAAGTACTATGGCTATTGCTTGGGAAAAGGAAGTGTTTTATTTTTTATATACAGATCAAGTTTTACTAGTGGTATCTTTAGCTGCAATCCAGAAGCATGAGTAAAACCTTATTTTATAAATACAATAATTACAATAATTATCAGAATTTTGCTGAAAAAGACTATTAAACAAGAAATGGGGATGTCAGCATACCGCTAATTTTAGGTTTGGAACACATGGATAATTTTTGCAAACAGTGAGCCGCAAAAAATCTGCTTCCAGGGCTGTTTATGGATCGCCAGTCCGATACTGAGCATTGGTATGAAGATCTGAAATTTACAACAGCTGTTTTTTAATAATAATTCCGGGTACGTATAAAATAATCTATGAGAAATTAAAAGAGCAATACATGAAGGTAGGAATGTCTTCTGGGGAATAATATTTTCTTCATTTCCTAATCAATTGTTATTATGTGGTTGTAATAAAGTCAGAGCATAAATAAGCAATTCTTAAAAATGACAAATGAATCAAAGCCATTATTATTCAATATTTTCTGGAGATCTAAAATTCATGTGGGAGAAACCGCGAGACCACAGACACGCGTTCAAAACACTGAAGTTCTGTCGCGTTCAAACTGAAGTACGTACTTTGGTACAAAGCAACTTCTTTTACGCTGTAGAGGAAAAGCATTTCCGTAGTTCCCGTGATGGTCGCAAATACTACCCGTTTCGTCACACCGCATCGTCAGCAGCCCCCTCCCTGATCTCCCCTCCATCTGACATCCCTTCCTTCTTTCCCCATCCCTCGGCGTTAAGCCGGTCGCATTTACTACCATTTCAATTCCGGTCGCAAATGCGACTGCTTCGTACAAAATCTTGTAGCATTATGTTAAGTGTGTTTTTTATATTCAATAGAGTAAATTATTTAAGTAGCTTTTTTTTTTAAATTTTTGTGCCACAATTCTTAGCTGTTACTTATTTATTTACTTACTTATGTTCTGTATTTTTGTATAAATCGGAAAAGGTCATTAGACACTGTCACATGAAAGTTACGTGTTTTGCATGTGTGATCGCGAAGCATTTCAAAGAGACTGGCCTTAGTTGTCTAGAAGAATGAAATTTCCGTGATGCATTCAACTTTGGCGCAACTGTTTTGTAGTACTTTCTATTGGTATAAAATTAAGGCAACTATTTCAATTACAACGTGCACATTTGTGCTACACGCAGTAAAAAGTTCAATAATTTTGGTTTTGCGCAAAATACCTTTAGGTTCCGAAGAATTTTAATTATTAAAACGCATATAAAGCCTAATAAATAATATGGAATTAAAAATTTAAATAATTCAGGGCCCATAGATTTTCGTAAAAGAGCCTCGAAGAGATTTCCTGCTGTGGGCCCCCGAGATTTTCCGGTACGCCACTGGGCCCCAGTATTAGTGGCATATCTAGGATTTCACTATGGGTGGATGAATGAAAATACCCAGGAGAAAACATTCCCAAAATATGATGAGAAAGCCATAAAAATATCCCCGCCATACTCAAGTGTGCATCACATGATCCTTCATGGACGAATCAGTGTTAGCAAAAAAACGTGAAAACGCACGGTTGAAAAATGGATAGCAGTTCATTTCTGCTTTATTCCCCTCCCCCAAGGTTCAGTTTGTTGAAATTATAATCAAAGTAGTGGGCAAAATAATGTGATCCAAATATCATGATTCAAACGAATTCTTAATGTATGAAAATTTCCCCCAATTACAGATGTGTACAAAAAAAAATTCTGTAATGCTTTCCAAAGATTTGAGGAAGGACTGGGGGCTCCTATGCTTTTTGCGGACTCCTCCTTAAGGTGGTTCCACCTAAAATCTCTGCCTTATGTTTCCAATAGTAAAACTTCTTTAAATATTTTTTTCGCAATTAATGTATTCCCAAGAATAAAAATTTGTACATCGATGAAATAACTTTAAGTTATAGCATGGGATATTTAATATGAGTAATAACCATGAGTAAGCAATCCAACATTTGTTTGTCTACTGACGTCAACAATGCACAGGTCACGCCATCTATTAATAGGTCTGAACATTGCTCAAAGAAAAAATAATTGATTTTTAATGTAATTATGGTTATGTTTTAGCAAGTATTAAGTATCCCATGCTATACTTTAGAGTTAGTTTTATCGATGTGCAAATTTTCATCCTTGGGAATATATTAATTGCGAAGAAAATATTTAAAGAAGTTTTACCATTGGAAACATAAGGCAGAGATTTTAGGTAGAACCACCAACCTTAAGACAAAAACTATTTTAGCTACCAAGAGTAAATTTTATATTTAGGAGTGTTGTGAAATATGTTGTTACTATTGAAAATATAAGTCAGATATTTTAGGTGGAACCACCTTAAAACAAGTTAGTAAAATCATGCAATGCATTGATTATTATACGCTTTCCAGCATACCAGAAATCATTACTCAAGTTATGAGGATATAGGCTGTGGAATAAACCTCGCTCCTGAGCCCTGACCTTTGACCTCATTTCGATGATATTCAACAGAACCGATTCAGTATACCTCCGGAACAATATGATAAAGTTGTGTCGCAATCAAAGCATTTTTACGTAAGTTATGGCGCATAAGGGCAATGGAATTGATCCCGCTCCTATGTCCTGACCTTTGACCCCATTTCGCCCATTTTCAATGGGATTTGTCCCCATGTGGTCCCCTACCACATACTAAAATTCATCGAAATCGAATCATTTTTAGTCAAGTTATGACGCATAAGGGCAATGGAATGGATCCCGATACTATGTCCTGACCTTTGACCCCATTTCACCCATTTTCAATAGGGTTTGTTCCCGGTTGTCCCCTACCACATACTAAAATTTCATCGAAATCGAACAATTTTTACGCGAGTTATCGTGCTGACGGACAGACAGACAGACGGATGGACAAAGCTGGAGCATATACGCTTCTTCAACCTACGGTTAAAAAAAAAGCGGAAAGAAATAGAAATTTTTTTCACAAGGCAGCTTTTGCTGGGCAATCTGTAAAAAAAAAAAACAGCAAAAAAAACAACAACTGTAGAACCCTGCCAATTCTTCAAGCACTCTGCATAATTCTGGAGCCCCTTGAAAATGCGGGGCCAGGGTGTGGAGCCCCCTATCCCCCCTCTTAAATGGGCTCTGCGTAAAATGCGTGAAATTAAACCTCTTCTCTAAACGAGTATCTAATCTCTTTAGAAATCGAAATGCCAGCATTTCATTCATTTAGAATGAGAGTCTCGTAAGTAAACTTGTGTCTAAAAGATCGATGAAAATTTTTAGAAAAAATAAATAGCAGGAATAGGAACTCAAAATTAAAGAAACGAGCGTCTACACTAAAATTCAAAATACAGATGAAAAATAATGTAGCTACTGGAGTGATAGAATTTGTAAGACTTATACAGAAACCTACTTTATTTGCTCTTCAGTTCTCTTTTATAGTCTTTTTTCTTTAAATATGGACTAATGTAAATGCAAGTCTTCTATGGCACAGAAATAGCTTTTCAAATATTTATAAAACTGCAGATAATCAAGCACGTTTAAAATTTGTAAAATGACGAAAAATTTATTGGATTCAGTTCTAAGCCTCTGACAGCATATTTGAATGAATAAACCAAACATAATTAAATTCCAGCAAGGAAATAAATTGTTGACCCCCCCCCCCTTTTTTTTTTACTCGTTTGCAGACATTATGTTTATCTTTGCGTTTGTCGCATTGCAAAATATCAAATAACGCACTGCACAATTTTCTCTGAAATTCACAAGCTATTTTCCGTTATTTTGTTTCGTAAATTAACCAAGCATATTTCTGATATAACCTTCTCGTGAAATGACGGGAAAAAAATCTGAATTTCAGTGATTTTTCGCACGCCTGTAAAAATTCTGAATTTTTAGAAACCTTCCTGCAATTCTTTCTGTAAATTAACAGAAAAAAATTCTGTTCTCACTCTCTGCGTATCCATATGAAGGAAAATTTCCGGTAATAGGAGCGATTCGGGAAAATGTATTGAGGTTTTTTTTATTTTTATTTTTTTATTTTTATTTTTTACCATTGGAAACATAAGGCAGAGATTTTAGGTGGAACACCTTGTCCTGACCCGTTTGATCCGCAAGAAATCGACGACCCGTTTACCCGCTGACTCGTGACCCGTTTCCATCTCTGATTGGATGATGTCTATGAGTCTGTGCCTCTTAAGGCAAAAACTATTATACGTATCTATCAAGAGTAAATTTTATATGTAAGAGTTTTGTGAAATTAATGCTATAAACAGTATATTTCACCTTTTTCTTAAAGATTATTGAAAATCATTGTCAGTTGAATAAGATCTCAAGTTCCAAAGCATTCAGTTTCTTCGACAAATCACGCTGAGAAAAATACATAATTTGTAATAAGTCCTACAGAAAAAATAAAATTACACTGCTGGCCACCCAAAATACAACACCAAGAAGGAAGCATCCGATTGGCCTGAACTTCGCAGCATGCGTCGCCGTCGCCCGCGAGAGGACATGCAAACGATTAGCATTGCAGGGCATATGCAAATCATGTGCGCCCGGCACGCCACCGAGAAGCACTATAAGAAGGGTGCACAGAAGGCGGGGTGTAAGTAGTGGAAGTGTGTTGTGCTGCCGGACCTGTGCGTTGGAAGCTTTCTGATGCCTCGTCGCAGAATACGGCAGTCATTCCAGCACGTTTCGGAGTTCGACAGAGGACGAATAGTGGCTTATCGCGACAGCAGTTTATTGTACCGAGACATCGGCGCCCGTGTGGGACGACATCCAGCCACAGTGAGGCGAGTATGGATTTGGTGGGTGCAGAAGGGACGGACGGACCGACGTGAGCGATTGCCGCAGCCGCTGCACACCACCGGACGAGAAGTCCGGCATGTTGTGCGGCGGGCATTGACGGCTCGCACCGCCACATCACGAACGTTAGCGTAGGAATTAGGGTGTGTTGCGCAACAACCTGTGTCAGCACGTACCGTTCGACGTCGTCTGCAGGACCGGGGAGTTGTCACACGGTGCCCATTGCTCCGATTACCATTGAGGTTACACCACCGGCGAGTGCGGTGGCAGTGGGCCGTTGAGCGCCGCACCTGGACTACGGAATGGCACGACATTGTCTTCTCCGACGAATCCAGCTTCTGCCTGCAAAACCACGATGGTCGGATCCGCGTGTGGCGGCACCGCGGCGAGAGACTGTATGACGCCTGCATTATGCATCGCCATACCGGTCCGTCGCCTGGCGTTATGGTTTGGGGCACAATTGGATATGACATCCGCACCCCTCTGGTACGCATCGCCGGTACACTCAACAGCCACCGCTACATCTCTGATGTTTTGGTGCCTGCAGAACCTGCCAGCGGCTACGTTTCAACAGGACAATGCGCGTCCGCACGTGGCACGCATCGTGCAACAATTCTTCATGGCCCACCAGGTGTCACTGCTGCCGTGGCCCACCTGTTCTCCCGATATGTCGCCCATCGAACATGTCTGGTCACTGATCGGCAACCGAGTGGCCCTGCAGGCGCCACCCGCGGCTACGCCTGATGACCAGTGGCAACGTGTGGAAACAGCCTGGACCAACTTACCCCAAACCCACATCCAAAACCTCTTTCGTTCGATGCCGCGGCGTGTAGCGGCCGTTATTGCCAGCCATGGGGGCCACACGAACTATTGATATCTGCGTGTTCCGCAAGTCGCACGGGCCTGTAAGCTCAATCGTTTCATCTTTGTATATGTTGTTATGTGTCCAGTAAATCTGGCTTTGCTATCTCGTGTCCTTCTTGGTGTTGCATTTTGGGTGGCCAGCAGTGTATTACAAACCTATTCCGAAAAATAATAAGCTCCAACAGAAAATAAAACGACTAATTCACTCACATTAATAACAAAAACCATCACACGATCAGAGTTCTACCTTATACGTGACTCTACGTTCCGAGTCTTTCTCGCTCAACGGCAGCACGCGGTGTTCCCGTAGAAAAGGTCCCTGGTTCGAAACCCACCGGAGGGACAGAGTTCGTATTGGGTGTGTGCAAAAGCTCTACCCGTTTTTGTAATACATGCAAATTGCGATCGCAGTAGTTACGTCACAGATGACGCTGCGAAGCCGAATTTTCGGCCAATAAAGCGTGGAGCAGTAGAGCATATAGAAGCACTAAGTTTCTCCGAGTAAGTCATTCGTAACGAAAATCACGGACGGTGTAACATGGCATGCAATATAAGGAGCACATTAGTCATTGTTTACTGTACGAGTTCGATAAAGGCAGTGTTTGGGGAGGATGCAGTTGATGATAGCACATGTCGCCATTGGTTTTTGAAATTCCGAGACGGAGACAGAAGCTGTAAAGATCAACCACGTCCTGGACGTCCATTCATGGTTTCTGACGAGGATGTGAACCAAGCCATAACAAATGCTCCACATCCAACCGTTTAGGAATTAGCGGAAACGTTGTCGGTACACAGAACAACAGTCGAAAGACGGATGCATGCGCTTGCGTCCATCACCAAGTTCGATAACTGGGTTCCGCACCAGCTTTCTGCAAAGCAACGATAGGAGGGAATCCGTACATGTGTTTCTTTGCTTTCTCGTCACAGAAATGAACTGTTTTTGGGACGAATTGTAACGGGTGATGAGAAATGGGTACTGTACCGTAATGCAAAGCGCCGACGGACTGTGTGCCAAAGTGCGGAGCCGGCTTCATTGACCTCAAAATGAAGACTGCATCCCAAAAAGGTTTTGTTGGGTGTTTGGTGGGATGTCCAGGGAATAATCCACTGGGAGGTGTTGCCACCTAACCGAACGGTAAATGCTGACCTTTACTGCTAACAGTTGGAAAGAATGCGAGAACAACTGGCACCGAAGCGGCCAGCACTCGCCAATCGCAAAGGCGTGGTCCTTTATCATGATAACGCCAGACCTCATGCGGCTTTAATCACTCGGCAAAAATTACTAGTCTTTGTTTGGGAAGTGTTACCTCACCCGGCGAATTTCCCTGACCTGGCACCTACGGACTACCACCTTTATCGATCGTTACAGAACACCTTCCCTCTCCAAACCTTTGATGATGTGGACGATGTAAAAACGGCATTACATGACTTTTCTGACTCTAAAACACAGGAGTTTTTCCGGCGTGGGATTCGCCTACTTATAGACAGATGGCATTATGGCAAGAGGTTATACAGAATGATGGCAATTATATGAAATCATAGCTACGTTGTTTGTTGTGTTCTTCTCATTTCTTTGTAGCCTACAACAACGGGTACAACTTATACACACCCCCAATAAAAGGGCTGAAAAAGTCAAAATCGAAGGTTTTACGAAATTTCTGTCAAAATACGGCAAAGCCAGAAGCGGACATTTCTGAAATAAACGGAATTACTGACTGAAGAAAAGGAAACTTCTAAAAATTGAAGTTTCGTTACAAAAATGATACCCTTTGCTGCATGTTATTTTCAGGAATTTCTAGTGAATTCACCCCACGTTCTTTTTATCTGGGGAAAATTTCCGCGATTTCACTATTTCTAAAAGGTACATTAGAAATATTCAATTTTTAAATCCAATTGGCGTAAAGTGGGCACAGCATTTTTCATTTTATCAGTTATTCCTGGTGTACTATTTTCCTCCCTGGGGTAGAAATATGCATTTGCATATGTTATAACGTCTCCGTTTATTGATAACCGTTATTGAAGTAAATTTCTCAGTCATTTTTGTCCACGCCAGGGCTTGAACCCGTGTCCCCTCATTCCGGAATAAGTCACTCTACCGATTGAGCTACGCGGACGTTCGTTCCGGCTGCTATCTGCCTTTATGTCGTGTGCGTCCTGCTGGGCAGGCACGCCACATCTCCCCCCGAAAGAGGGTCGGGGGCATGGCCCACGGGTCAGCCGTGACCATGAATCGTCGCAGGCAGCCATCCGCTGTAGAACGTACTTGAGAACTCCCAGTCAATCTGGTGTGTGGAATGCAACGTCACACACATTTATTTTTCGAAGCGCTGGAGAAGGGATTCTCTGATTTTTCCTATCTCGCGGTGTGGAAAGAACATCACACCATTGCGAGATCTTGAACGGGCGGGTCATCCGGGAAGTTCGGGCGCCATTATGACGAAGTAAATTTCTCCGTCATTTTTGTCCACGCCGGGGCTCGAACCCAGGTCCCCTCATTCCGGAATAAGTCACTCTACCAATTGAGCTAAGCGGACGTTCGTTCTATCTGTTATCTGCCTTTATGTCGTGTGCGTCCTGCTGGGCAGGTACGCCACACAGTTTGAAATGAAAAGTATTTCGTTTTTATCAAGAAAAGGCAGGTATGGCAAACAATATCGGTATGTTTTGCAGTTTTGAGTTATGAGTGATGTTACTACTGGTTAATGTGAATGTGTAATTATATTTATATCGAGATCTCTGTTGCTAGAGAGCTATCTGGAATGGTTGCTTCACATCATGAAGAAGTCAGTGTGCCTAAAATGTTTCGCTTGACTAGAAGCAGGTCATTCTCAGGCACAGGTTGCAAGGGACTTGAATATCCATACCAGAGTAGTTTTATGGTTATGGCAGCAATTCAACAACACCGGTGTTGTGATACGAAGCCCTGATCAAGGTCGTCCAAGGAGTACGACATCTCGTGACAACTACTATGTCGCTCTAACCGCACGGCGTCATAGCTCCTATATAACCCACAGCTCTCCGCTGCCACTGGGAGCACGGTATCAAGGCAACCGAAACGTCGAAGGCTTAATGCAATCGGACTTTATGGCTGGAAACCCATGATTTATGTCTCGCTAACCGCATCTCAGAGAAGACCTCGCTTTAAAAGGCAAAAAAACCCCAAACGTTCTTATAACAGACGAGTCGAGATTCAGTCTAAAAACGGATTCTCGTCGATATTTCATCTGGACGCAACAGGGAACCCGTGATGATCCTAATTATTCATTAAGACATTTTTAGGTTGCATTCTGCGAATGAAACTCCCTCCGAGGAGGTGGTGTGTTCGTGTGGGGTGGCATTCTGTTCAACGGCCGCACACCACTACTCCACGTGTTCGCAGGAGGCAATGTGAATGCTAAGCGCTACACTGCAAAAAAATTTCTGAAAGTCCCGAGCCACTTTCCGTCCTTTCTTTCGTGAATTAACGAAGCTTATTTCTGATACAACCTTTTCCGTGGAATGACTGAAAGAAATCTGAATTTCGCGGATTTTTTTGCACGACAGGAAAATTCTGAATTTTCAAACACCTTTCCACAATTCCTTTCTTATATATTGACGGTAAATTGTCATTTTTAGCACGTCGTTTGTAAAAAAAGATCGTGCTTCTGTTATCGGTTTGTCCGTCAGTACGTCCGTCCGTCTGTACCCACGATATCTCAGCAACTATTAGTCCGATTTGAAAAATTCTTTTTGCATTGGGAAGCTTCAAATATGCAAATGATGATCTTTTATTTCGTTTTTTTTTACGATGTACAATTTCGCCGGTAGAGGGCGTAAATGCAGATGATGTCGAATTCAAAAATACGTTTTATTCCACATATTTGCTTCTAAACATCCGATTGAACAAAAATTTATATCTTTCGATTCCATTTATCTCGAAGAGTATTTTAGATATAGTTACTTTCTCAAATTACGCATAGATTTTTCGCTAGGGGGCGTAAAAGTAAATTACATTTTCCCCGATAACTCTTCTTCTAAAACTCCGATTTGAAAAAAAATTTCTCCAGCGGATACATCTCCTGATGGAAAATCTTTTGCATATAATTTCAAATTTTTGGTAAAGAATACTTTGGCCACCAGGGGGCGTAAGTGTTAATTTTTGCTTCTGATGTATTTGCCATTAAATCGTAGCTTCTTATTTATCGATTAAAAAATTCTTTCTTGGACTGATGCCTCTTACATCGATAAACCTTTTCGGAATATTTTCTTCTTAAAATATTGCACAGTTTCTCCGCCAGGGGACGTAGATGTACATCTTATTTTTGTCAATATCTCTACTTCTAGGAGTCCGATTTGAAAAATTCCTTCTTTGTTGGATAGTGTTTTCCGTGTGACATGTTTTTCATATAATTTCAAAAATTTTAAGTAATTCATAGACTTTCCACTAGGGGACGTAGCGGTAAATTGCGTTTCCCCCTATATCTCTGCTTCTAAATCTCCGATTTGAAAAATTCTTTCTGCACCGGATACAGCTCCTGATGAGAAATCGTTTGCACATAATTTCTAATTTTTGGAAAAAAATTGTTTGGCCACCAGGGGACGTAAATCTTAGTTTCCGCTTCTGTTGTATTTGCAGCAAAATATGAGCTTCTAAATTCTTGATTGAAAAAAACGTCGTTTGTTGACCGATACTGCTCATGTCGACAAACCTTTTAGGAAAATTTTCTTCTTGAAAAAAATGCATGGTTTCTACGCCAGGGGGCGTAGATGTATATCTTATTTTTGTCAATATCTCTACTTCTAAGAGTACGATTTGGAAAATTCCTTCTTTGTTGGATAGTGTTTCCGATGCGAAATGTTTTACCTATAAATTCAAAATTTTCAAGTAAATCATACAGTTTCCGCTAGGGGGCACAAAGGTAAATTGCGTTTTCTGCGTTATTTCTGCTCCTAAAGCTCTGATTTGAAAATTCCTTCCTGCATCGCATACAAGACCTGATGGAAAATATTTTTCACATAATTTCTAATGTTTAGTAAAGAATGGTTTAGCCACCAGGGGTCATATGTGTTAATTTCTGCTTCTGAAGTAATTGTTGCAAAATCTGGGCTCCTGAAAACTCGATTAATTTTTTTTTCTTCGACCGATACCGCTTATACGGATAAACCTTTTGAGAATACTTTCTTCCTAAAATAATGCATGGTTTTCCCACCAGGGGACGTAACGTCACATCTTATTTTTGTCGATATCTCTGTTTCTAAGAGTTCGTAAGCTCACGATTCCGTTTACAGCAATATCTGAGGGATTAAAAACCCGACTGAAAATCTTCTTTCTTTGGTCAGATCTATTGTTTTCCATGCCGGTTCCATTGACTTTGAATAGCTTTGATAAATTTAATTTGCGTCAAAACGGATTCAAAAGACGTGCTTATTACACCCGAAAATTCGGTGTCAACTTTCTTGTTAAGGTATGTTAACGGAAAATTCTGAATTTCTGTTAACAAATTATTTTATTAACGGAAACTTCCGAGTTTCCGTTAATAAATTATTTTATTAACGGAAAAATTCCCTTCTCACTTTTTCCATATTCATATGACGAAAACTTGCCAGTAATAGGAGAGATTCTCGGGAATACTTGAAAGTTTGATTAACTCTTAAATTTCAATAGTCTGTCGAAGTATTTGATTTTGAAGTTCTGTAGCGAGATCGGATATTGTAGACTGCATATCGCATGATTTTTGTTTATTGTGGAACAGAATATTTCTTCCCTTGTCCCCAATTTTGTGCACCAGCTATTTATTATATATTGTGTTGCTGTAAGAAACCAGGTACTTTACTTATTTTACAGGTGATTATACAATGTCTACCTAACTCACCTACGTTTTGCTGGTGACGCCGTCATTTTTGCAATAACCCCATCAGAACTGCAGAGTATGATCCAGGAACTTGCTGACAAGAGTAAAGAAGTGGGATTAAAAATGAACTTTCAGAAGACAAAAGTACAATGCTTTTACAAGAAATGAAGATTTATCGATTGATGGAGAAAAGCTGGAGATAACAGATACTTACATTTATCTTGAACAGCAGATATCAAGTGAGGGTCACATTGATGAAGAAATTAATCGGCGTACAAAACTTGCCTGGAGAGCTTTTGGAAGAAACAGCATAATTTTCAAGAACAATATGCCATTATGTCTTAAAAGAAAAGTGTTTGATCAATGCATCCTTCCAGTGCTTACGTATGGTGCAGAGACGTGGACCTTAACTAAAAGAGACATACAAAGGCTGCAGACAACTCAAAGAAACATGGAGAGGTACATGCTTGGTATAACCAGGAGAGATAAGAAGAGGAACTCGTGGATCAGAAAAATGACAAGAGTGGAAGACATCATGATTAGAGTAAAATCCTTGAAATGGCAATGAGCTGGACATATTGCTTGAAGGACAGACCATCGATGGACAGCTGAAATTTTAGACTGGATTCCAAGGTACAGAAGACCACATGTGAGATGGATGGATGAAATTCGAAAGTATGCGGGGGTAACATGGAAAAGACTGGCACAAGACAGACCGTTGTGGAAGAAGCTTGGAGAGACCTTCGTCCAGCAGTGGATTGATAATGGTTGACAATGATGATGATGTTGATGATGATACAATGTCTATGTATCAGTCTTTGGATTCCTTAAGGCAAAAGCTATTATAGCTATCAGTAGTAAATTTTACATTTAGGAGTTTTGTGAAATAGTACTGTAAAAAAGTACATTTTACACCTATTTTTTAAGATAATTGAAAGTCCTTAATTGTTAATTTAAAAAGGTCAAGTTGCAAAGCATTATGTTGCTTTGGAAAAGCACGATGAAAAATGCTTAATTTGTGAAAAGTCCTCCGACAGAATTTTTTTTATTACAAACCTATTTAGAAAAATAATAAGCTCCAACAGAAAATAAAATGACTGAATCCCTCGCATTAATAGCAAGAAATTTTTTCCATCGTCGCACAGTTTGTTTTACGATAAACGTGACGTAAATCACCGAGTGTTTCTGGTTCAGTGGTTAAAGGCGCGCGTTATCTGTTGAGACAACCCAAACGACGGGGGTTTGGTCATGATTCCTGCAAGATGATTATCTGGTTTAAAGGCTGAAAAGTGCAAGTTCTTTGATTTTTGCGAAATTTCAATTTAAACACGGGAAAACCCGAAACGGGCTTTTCTGAAATAAACGGAATTTCTAACTACGGAAAGTCTGTGGAAAAAAGGAAGTTAAAATAAATGGGCACTTTTAAGAACGGAAATTTCTGAAAAAGACGGACACCCACTGGCAACTTTGCTGCACGTTATTTCCAGAAATTTTCCGTGAATTCACACCACTTATTTTTTACAGTGTATAGAGGCGAGATCTTAGATCTTTATGTCATACTTTTTAGGGGGGGGGGTAAGCCCTCAGTTCTTTTTACTGGATGAACGTTCTCTAGCACAGGGCCTAGCTTGTCGATGATTTCATGCAGAGCGAGGATATTCGGCGTATGGACTGACCAGCCAGGTCTCCGGACCTGAACCCTATATATCATGCTTGGGATGCTCTGGAACCACACGTAGCCGCTCGTCAACTCCCTCCCAGAACCCTTAAGCTACGTAACCACTGTCACCGAGGAATGGAAATATTTGGCTCCGGAGTTCATCAGCAATTTGGTGAGTATGCATTGTCGTTGCGAGGGTTGTCTCTCCGTACGAGCTGAGCACATTCCTTATTAAGCTATTTTTAGGTTACATTCTTACATCTCACCCTAGTGACATTTGCGGACGAGAGCCTGTATACGCGAAATGTTTACATATTTTTCAGTTGTTATAAAATGTTTATTAGCCTTATGATTGTAGAAAAAAACATGGTATGTATAGGGTTCGGTACTATCCGCGGTTTCAGGCATACGCTGGGATTCTTGGAACGTATCCCTCGCGGATAAGGGGGAGACTACTGTATACACTGAATAGCAATTGAATTAGAGACAGCTGGCGTTATGCAAATGTGGCGCTGTGGACGGCCCTGTAAACGGAAACGACATGACGTATGCAGCGATCCGACAATATAAGAATTGATGCGGCGGGAATTAGTAAGAGTCGGACGCAGTATGGGTAAGAGGAAGGATCTAAGCGCATTTGATCGTGGGCAAATTGTCGGGGCCCGACGAATGGGTCACTCCATCTCGGAAGTCGTGCAGGCACTCGGATTTTCACGAGCCACTATGTCGCGGGTGCACCGTGAGTACATCGAATCCGGTAAAACCATCCCTGCAAAGGCCAACTGCCGTGGACAACAGCGGGTGGATGAGCGGGGTCATCGTCGGCTAGCTCGCATTGTAACAGCGGATAGACGGGCCACAGTGCAAGAAATCACTCTGCAATTTAACGCTGGTGCACAAAAACGTGTAAGCAGCCACACCATCCAGAACCATCTCCTCGCTATGGGGTACAGAAGCCATCGTCCCACGAAGGTACCGCTGCTGACCGCACATCACAGGGTGCAAAGATTAGCATGGGTGCAGGAACATCGCCACTGGACCCTAAACATGTGGGAAAATGTTGCCTCAACTGATGAGTCGAGGTTCACGTTGGTACATGCGGATGGCAGGATACGAGTACGGCGCGAACCACATGAAGCGATGGATCATTCTTGCCAGCAGGGTACTCTTCAAGCTGGTGGAGGTGGCATTCTCGTCTGGGGACTGTTTACGTGGACTGAAATGGGACCCATGGTACGTGTGGCATCGTCCCTCACAGGTCAACGTTACCGGGATATCCTGGACGACCATTTGCTCTCGTTTGTGCGTCTTCAACATTCCACTGGGGACCTCATCCTGCAACAAGACAATGCACCGTGCCATCGCTCCCGAATTGTATCCGAATGGTTGGATGAACACTCCACCGACGTGACCTCGCTTTTTGGCCAGCTAGGTCACCTGACCTCAATCCCATCTAACACATCTGGGATGCCATCGAGAGAGATGTTCGAAGCTCTGACCCCCCTCAAATTAGTGAACTATGGGAGTTTGTTCAGGAGTCGTGGATCCGTATGGTTTCTCAACGCTTCCAGTGTCTTGCCGAGTCTATGCCGAGACGAATCGCCGCCGTCATCAGGGCGAAAGGTGGTGCTACACGTTACTAGACAGGTATCGCTAATTCTATTGCTCTTCAGTGTACACCGATGAGCCATTACATTATGACCACCTACCTAAAAATCTGTAGGACCCCCTTCATCCCGCAAAACAGCGGCCACTCGATGCGGTGGCGATGGGTATTCCAAGGTATATGGTACCATAATGTCAACAGCAAGTCCTCCAGTTCCTGTACATTTCAAGGCGGTGGTGATTTAGCGCGAACCCGCTTTTCCAAGTCGAACCACAAGAGCTCGATTGGGTTCATGTCAGGTAAATTTGGAGGCGAGGGCATTAACAGAAAGTCACCAGCATGTTCCTCAAACCACTCCTTGACGATTCTGGCAGTTTGGCATGCCGCATTAACTTATTGGTAAAGGCCATCACCAGCAGGAACACAGTTGACAGGAATGAGTGAACTTGGTCCACAACGATGTTCAGATATACCTGACAGCTGTCGGGGATTGCGCTATTGGAATAATGGGGCCTAAAGTGTAAAAAGAAAACATCGCCCACAGCATAACCCCACCGCCGCCCTGTTTCCGCCCTACAGTGCATCCAGGTGCCATAGCATCAATGCTCGGACGTCTACGTGATGCACCAGGAATCTTGATTCGTCAGACCAGGCCACTTTTTCCCCACCATCCACGGTCCAATCTCGATGATCTTGGGCCCATTTCTTCCGTTGTTGGCGATGACGTTCAGTAAACATGGCGACCCGGCTAGGTCTTCGGATACGCAGGCCCATGCGCAGAAGGCTGCGACGAGCTGTGTGCAACGACGCATTGCCCTGATCACCAGTGTTGTAGCTGCGGGTGATGTATTGCACTGTGGCCCTAAGGTCACTGTGAACAATGCGCGACAGTCTCCAATCAATGAGCTGCGGACGACACACGCGTGGACTACGGTTCGTCGTTTGGCCATCTGTGCACCACTTTTGACACGGACTCACTGCAGCGGCACGTGAGCAACCCACAAGCCGCGCCGTTTCCGAGATCGTACTTCCGAGGCGCCGTGGCATCACAATTTGTCCTTTATGAAACTCCGATAAATCGACAGCTTTTCCCATTCTGACTCCGAACACTCTACTAACTGAAAGCAGGACTTCGGGTTGTATATATACTACTCTGTGTACTTCACCTGCGCTACCGTTCGGTCTCCATGCGCGCTCATTTCTCTAGGCTGGGAGTGGTCATAATGCAATGGCTCATCGATGTATGTAAATAATTATATACACTGAGAGGACAGAAACCATGGTGTACCTGGTTCCTGGGGAACGCGACGCTGCCCCCCCCGTTGCTAGAGGTCGAACCCACCGTTTGGCAGGATCATAGGTAGGATGACCTCACTTCATTCACGTAGATAGTAATTCGATGTCAGTATGGATAAACGTCGTGAGTTAGCAGAGTTCGTAAGAGAGATGAGAGTGGCTGCCCGATGCATGGATCACTCTATCGAGGAGGTGGTACAAGAATTGCAGTATCCTAGTTCGGCAGTATCAAGAGTGTATATGGAATACGTCATTTTCGGAATAACATCACATCGTGGACAACACTGTGGGCGGAGGAAGGTGATAGATGACCGTGACCGTCGACGTCTGTCTCGCAGATTTGCAACCAAACGGAGAACGACAGTGGCAAAAATCTCCGCCGACTTCAACGACGTAGGTGCCAGAAACGTCTCCACCAAGATCAATAGCCGCAAGAGACCCACTATAGTCTCATTGGTAACAGCACGTCACTGGACTGTAAGCTGAAACTGTGAGAAAGAACATTGGCAGTGGACCCTGGAAAATTGGAGACGGGTGTCCTCTTCCGATGAGTCCCGTTTCCAGTTACCTTGCACAGACGGGATGGTGTGGATCTGGTGGAAACCCCACAATACGATGGACTCAGCATGTCAAAAGGGAACTGTTGAGGCTAGTGTTGACTCCGTTACGGTCTGGTGCGTGTTCAGCTGGCACACGTTGAGACCTCTGGTACGTCTAGATGCACCTCTGAACAGTCCACGCTAGGTGTCCATCTTGCACACCATCTGCATCCGGTCATGATCATTACGACCCCACAGGGAAATGGTCTCTTCCAGCAGAACAATGCGCCTCCATGTAAACCGGTGGTGACCAGAAATGGAAACGGGTCACTGTTCACCGGGTCAATGGGTCGACAAAACGGGTCGGGTAAAGGCGTTTCTGACCCGATTTCGACCCTGTTTTATTTCCCTTTTATTTTTGAATGGAATTTTTTTACTTCAAAGAACACTTAGGAGGTCTTTGAAATAATACTTCAGAGCTGCAGATTGTGATCCAGGAACTTGCTGAGAAGGGTAAAGAATTTGGATTAAAATTGAAATTTCAGAAGACAAACCTGACGTACAATGTTACAAGGAATGAAGAATTATCAACTGATGGGGGAAAGCAGGAGATAACCAATTCCTACATTTACCTCGGGCAGCAGACATCAAGCGAGAGTCACATTGAGAAAAAAATTGATCGGCGAATAAAACTTGATTGGAGAGCTTTTGGAAGAAACAATACAATTCTTAAGAGCAATATGCCATTATGTCTTAAAGGAAAAGTGTTTAATCAATGCATCCTCCCACTGCTTACATATGGAGTGGAGACATTGGACCTTAACTGAAAACTACATACAAAGACTGTAGACAACTGAAAGAGCCATGGAGAGATGCATGCTTGGTGTAACCAAGAAAGATAAAAAGAGAAACTCGTGGATCAGGAAAATAACAAGAATGGAAGACATCATGATCAGAGTAAAATCCCTGAAATGGCTATAGGCTGGACGCATTGCCGGGAGAACGGTCCACCGATGAACAAACGAAATTTTAGATTGGATTCCAAGGGACAGGAAAAGACCCAGAAGAAGAAGACGTGGGAAACGTGTGGGTGGCGCAGACTGGCCCAAGACAGTCCGCTGTAGAAGAAACTTGCGGGAGACCTTCATCCAGCAGTGTATTGATAATGATTGACAATGATGATGATGGTACATTCGAATTTATAGCTCAAAGCAGATTTGTCTGGGTCAGGCCCGGGTCGAGTCCGATTATGTGACGGGCGGGGCCGGGTCCAAAATTTTGGACACTTTTCCAACTCGGGGGGGGGGGGGACTAGAACAGGGTTAAAAGAGCATTCCGCGGAAGTTTCCACCCTGGAAATGGCCTCCCCGTTTTTTTTTTTTTTTTTTTATTGGAGGTTTAGCGACAACCGTGAGCAACTCAATGGGCTATAAGCTGTCGCCCGTCCCTAATTTAGGGTCACTAGTTCCAGGGAAAGGAGGGAGCCAATGCCGTAAGACAATCGCAACATCCATGCCTCACGGGATTCAAACCCGGACCCCTTTCGGACGAATGATTGGAGGCCATCGCTTAGACCACTGCGCCACCGGGGCGGCGCCTCCCCGTTCCCAGGCCAGACATGAAACCTGTGAAAAATCGTCGCTATGCTGTGTGAAGGTCCAATTTGAGCTTTGAATCCTCTACCCAGGACGGAATTATGAACAGCAAGCATGGATAGAGATACCTGTAGAACTCTCTCCTGATCTGGTTGACTCAGTGCCTCGCTGTGTGACTGCCCTTATCCAGGCAAAAAGTGGGCCTCGCTGTTACTAGATTTCATTATTTCTGTCCAGTCAGTGTACAATCCTAATTATAAAAATAATAAACGAACTCTTACAAAGGGCGAGAAAACTTTAAGGAGAGGTTACTAACAATGAGACGTAGAGAAAAATGGAAACTTTTTTGGTCAAAATCTCCTCAGATCACGTAAACAATACTTGTAGCATCGCAAAATTCAAGCACCCGTTCAAACGTGAGATATTATGAAAGTAGAACGAGGTGATGTTTAACTTAAGCCGGCGCAGTGGTCTAAGCGATGGCCTCTGATCATTCGTCCGAACGGGGTCCGGGTTCGAATCCCGGTGAGGCATGGATGTTGTGTTTGTCTTACGGCACTGGCTCTCTCCCTTCCCTGGAACCAGTGACCCTAAATTAGGGACGGGCGACTGCTTATAGCCCATTGAGTTGCTCACGGTGGTCGTTAAACCTCCAATCAAAAAAAAAAAAAAATGTTTAACTTGAACAACTACTTTTACTTGAAAAGCAAAAGATAAGCAAAGGCATCCACCTCCTGCGCTGAGTCTCAAAGGTAATAAGAAAAAATCTGTTGCGTTAGTTCCCTGGCGTCGTTTAAGCAAAAATTTGCTTATGTTATCGCTTCGTCTTTTCCTTTGTTTAGCCATGATATCGCAGCTTCTATCAAATACTTTACTTCAATGGGATACTGGACACCATTCTCAAGAGGTTGTTTTTTTTGCATGATTTCCAGCTTCTTCTAAAATAGAATTTTCCTGCGCATCAACGTAAATCTATTTCTTAATTGCCACGATGGCTGTGTTTTCAAAAGGCGGATTAAAACATTCATTTTTCGTTGGACATAGGCAAGCTTTAGGGAACTTTTTTAATTGATCGTACAATAATTTTTCTGTTGGGAGACGTAACGCATAGAACGTACAGTTTAGACACACAATATACACGGCCGAGTCACATTATTGTGACCACTAGCTAATATCCAGATTAACCGCCGTGTGCAGCGCGGACAGCAGCTAGACGGGTTGGGAGTGACACAATAAGGTGCTGGAAGGTGTTCACAGGTATGTAGAGCCATGCTGATTGCAGTGCATCTGACAGCTGCTAGAGGGTGCGTAGTGGAGGATCCATAGAACGATCGAGGTTGTCCAACAGATGCTCAATTGGGTTTAAATCTGGGGAATTAGGAGCCAGGGAAGTACTTTGAAGTCTTCATCGTCCTCTTGCAACCACTCTCGGACATTTCTAGCTGTGTGACACGTCGCATTGCCGTTCTGGAAGATCCCATCCGCCCCAGGGAAGACAATCAGCATGTATGGGTGTAAGTGGTCTGCAAGGATGGATTCATAACGAATTCGGTCCATAGTGCCTTCCACAGGTATGATTGGACCCAGGGAATACAACAAAAATATTCCCTAGACCATAAGCTGCCCCACCAGCTTGTGTTTTTCTGGAAATGGTTGAAGAGTGTGTGTTCTCCGATGTTTCTGGCCTTATACGCCAACGTCCATCCGTTCGATTAAGGAGAAAACATGACTCATTAGAGAAGGCAATCTTTTGCCAATCAGCGGAGATCCAATTCCGATACTGCCGTGCAAATGCAAGCTTTTTCTGCCGATGCACCTTCGTTAGCATAGGTGCAGTGACCATCCGTCTGCATCGGAGCCCCATACGCAGCAGGGTTCGCTGAACTGTCGTTTCAGACACACTTCCGGTAGCCTCCTGGTTCATTCGTCCAGTGAGTTGCTCCACTGTAGGGTGTCGATCGACTCTCACGCACCTTCGAAGTCGACGCTCACCTCTCACATCAATGGCACGTGGTGCTCCACAGTTTGCACATCGCTTATTCGCAATGGTGCCATTTCTCCAATCACGTTGCACTTTAACCACAGCAGCACACGAACAGTTCACAAACTGCACTGTTTCAGAAATACTGCCACCTTTGGCCTGAAAGCCGATAATCATCCCTTTTTGCAAATCTAATAAATAGCTCCTTTTATCCATGACACCGACGAGTGATGTGTTTTCAGAGTGCCTACAGCACACCTTATGTAACCTCCAAGCCAGCTCACGACACGTGTCTTCTTTCATTGGCTACGCGCTGTTGACGTCAAAAGTAGGAGGTGGTCACAATAATGTGACTAGACTGTGTACATGCGACGTATACCATATTATTAAAAGTATTCGGACACTAAAAATATGTGCATAAGTGCAAAGAACGGTTGTGCGGGAAGATGCGTTGTGAATGGAGAGGCGCGTATATAAAGCTGAGATGTTCTGTCGTGTTATCAGTAACTTTGAAGCTAATATGTCGCGTGGACGTGTACTTTCTGAGTTCCAGCGTGGGCTGGTCATAGGATGTCATTTGAGTAACGTTTCCATACGGAGAATTGCAGCTAAACTAAACATACTAAAATTGACTGTAAGTGTTGTCGTGAAGAGATGGAAGCAGGAGGGTGCAACTACAGCAAAATAACGCTCATGAAGGCCGCACAAACTGACTGAACGTGACCGAAGAGCCATGGTAAGAAATGTTAAGAAATCCCGTTCTTCCTCTGCAGTTTCCATCGCTACTGAAGTAGGGAATGCTTGCAATGGCTCAGTTAGTACCATAACTATCCGCAGAGAGTTGCACGGTGTAGGTTGTTATGGTAGAGTAGCGGCGGAGAAGCCACACATCACTACCGTGAATGCGAATCTCCGTTTGGAGTGATGTGTCTCCCGTCATTCCTGGACTGTGGACGACTGGAAAGCTGTTCTTTGGAGTAATGTGTCTCCCGTCATTCCTGGACTTTGGACGACTGGAAAGCTGTTCTTTGGATTAATGTGTCTCCCGTCATTCCTGGACTGTGAACGACTGGAAAGCTGTGTTTTGGAGTAATGTGTCTCCCGTCATTCCTGAACTGTGAACGACTGGAAAGCTGTTTTTTGGAGCAATGTGTCTCCCGTCATTCCTGGACTGTGGCCGACTGGAAAGCTGTTCTTTGGAGGGATGAGTCACGTTTTGCACTCTTCTTCCAATCTGATGGGCGTGTTTGGATTTGGCGAAGCCCAGCGAATGATTTTCGTCAGACTGTGTTCTTCCAACTATTAAGTTGGCAGAGGGTCCATCATAGTGTGGAGTTGTTTCTCGTGGATGGGATTCGGCCGTATGGTAATTATACCACAAAATATGAACTCTGAAGTATACCTCGACGTTCTGGATAATTCTGCTCTACCAACAACGTGGCGGTATTTTGGAAATGACCGTTGTCTCCTCCAACACGATCGAGCTCCCTGCCACACTGCACGGCGTGTGCAGGACTGGTTTCTTGAAAATGAGGTGGAATTATTAGACAGGCCTGCTCAGAGTCCCGATCTTAATCCCATAGAACACCTCTGGGATGAACTTGAGTGACGGATACGAAATCGACCACAACGACTGTCTTTGCTCTCTGGCAGCAGCTTCGCAGAACAGATGGGGAGCCAGTCCTGTCTCCAGGAAATTAGTTGATAGTATGCCTAGACGTGTTGTCGTTATCATACAAGAAAAAGGTGGACCGACTAACTACTAATTGCGATAATAAAGCCATTTGTCTCAAAACATTGTGGTATCCGAATACTTTAATTAATACTGTATAATCGTCACAAGACGATTATACAGTATAGTCTTTGAGATCAAGAATATTCTAGTGCTGTTGTTGTTTTCTTAGCCAAGTTTTATTATTATTAACTCACGTTCGTTTAATTAACATAGTAATATTAAACAAGAAAGTTGACACCGAATTTTCGGGTGTAATAAGCACGTCTTTTGAATCCGTTCTGACGCAAATTAAATTTATCAAAGCTATTAAAAGTCAATGGAACCGGTATGGAAAACAATTGATCTGACGAAAGAAAGATTTTCAAGCGGGTTTTTAATCCCTCAGATATTGCTGTAAACGGAATCGTGAGCTTACGAACTCTTAGAAACAGAGATATCGACAAAAATAAAATGTGACTTTACGTTCCCTGGTGGAAAAACCATGCATTATTTTAGGAAGAAAGTATTCTCAAAAGGTTTATCCGTATAAGCGTTATCGGTCGAAGAAAAAAATTAGTCGAGTTTTCAGGAGCCCAGATTTTGCTACAAATACATCAGAAGCAGAAACGAAAAGTCTATGATTTACTTGAAAATTTTGAATTTATAGGAAAAACATTTCGCATCGGAAACACTATCTAACAAAGAAGGAATTTTTCAAATCGGACTCCTAGAAGTAGAGATATTGACAAAAATAAGATATACATCTACGCACAGTGGCGTAGAAACCATGCATTTTTTCAAGAAGAAAATTTTCCTAAAAGGTTTGTCGACATGAGTAGTATCGGTCAACAAACGACGTTTTTTCAATCGAGAATTTAGAAGCTCATATTTTGCTGCAAATACAACAGAAGCGGAAATTGAGATTTACGCCCCTGGTGGCCAAACTATTTTTTTACAAAAATTAGAAATTATGTGCAAACGATTTCCCATCAGGAGCTGTATCCGGTGCAGAAAGAATTTTTCAAATCGGAGATTTAGAAGCAGAGATACAGGGGGAAACGCAATTTACCGCTACGCCGCCTAGCGGAAAGTCTATGAATAACTTGAAAATTTTGAAATTATATGAAAAACATGTCACACGGAAAACACTATCCAACAAAGAAGGAATTTTTCAAATCGGACTCCTAGAAGTAGAGATATTGACAAAAATAAGATGTACATCTACGTCCCCTGGCAGGGAAACTGTGGAATATTTTAAGAAGAAAATATTCTGAAAAGGTTTATAGATGTGTGGCATCAGTCCACGAAAGAATTTTTTAATCGATATTTTAGAAGCTACGATTTTATGGCAAATACATCAGAAGCAAAAATTAACACTTACGTCCCCTGGTAGCCAAAGTATTCTTTACCAAAAATTTGAAATTATATGCAAAAGATTTTCCATCAGGAGATGTATCCGCTGGAGAATTTTTTTTTCAAATCGGAGTTTTAGAAGAAGAGTTATCGGGGAAAATGTAATTTACTTTTACGCCCTCTAGTGAAAAATCTATGCGTAATTTGAGAAAGTAACTATATCTAAAATACTCTTCGACATAAATGGAATCGAAAGATATAAATTTTTGTTCAATCGGATGTTTAGAAGCAAATATGTGGAATAAAACGTATTTTTGAATTCGACATCATCTGCATTTACGCCCTCTACCGGCGAAATTGTACATCGTAAAAAAAAACCGAAATAAAAGATCATCATTTGCATATTTCAAGCTTCCCAATGCAAAAAGAATTTTTCAAATCGTATTAATAGTTGCTGAGATATCGTGGGTACAGACGGACGGACGGACAAACCGATAACAGAAGCACGATCTTTTTACAAAAGACGTGTAAAAAAGAGTTGTAGTTACGTCTGTTGAAGTGCCAAAGGACTGGTGGCTGAATAAAAACTAATCGTAAGTAACTTTTTCTCGCATTTTCTTGAATGACTCCTGTTTCACTGTAGTAGAAGTTTTAGAGAACTGATTTATGTATTGTTCAGCCAGCTCTATCTACACTAACTTTACAACGATCACGGTCAAGTAAGATCGAATGAACATTTCGCGACACAATACACCTCAGATACAAGAGAAGAGGCATCCTGAAAGTAACGTTTCCTCCTTAATAACTTTTGAAATTTTGAAGTGATTTTAATGAAATTTCCCTGATATGTTCTATGATATGTTACCAATGAGAGAACAGACTTTTTCAGAATCGGAAATAAAAAACATGAATGACAGAGAAAAGCATCGAGACGTAATTGAATTCCTGGAAAAAAGAGGGATGTGAGGTTCCAAAAATCCACAGAGGACTCCTGGCGGTGTATGGAGCTGCCACAATCGATTTCAGTAATGTCCGAAGATGGATGAAGAGGTTTCGAGAGGGAGAAAGTTCAGTGTCGGACAAACAATGGAGTGGAGGACCCGCAACTGCAGTGACAGATGCCAACAGGCAACGAGTGAAAGACCTCATCAGAGCTGATCGCCGTGTCACCATCCAGGAGTTGCAACAATAAACAGCCCTCACTATGTGCAGACATTGAAGAAGCTAAAGGAAGCTATGAGAAGGAAAAGACGTGACATTCCACTTCATAGTGTTGTTTTACACCTTCACTGGCTATTGCCACAATAGGGTGGACGGAGATGTCCCAACACCCCTACAGTCCTGATTTGGCTCCTTTTTCCTGTTTGCTCCTTCGAGAAACACCCTTCGCGGGGAACGTTTCGACGATGTGACAGAAGTTAAACTGGCTGTGAACTCGTGGATGAAACGGCAGCCTCAGGAATTTTTCCAAAAGGGATTTTACCAATGGGTTCAAAGCTGGCGGAAATGTATAGAAAGTGATGGACAATACTTTGAATAGACCAGCATTATTAACAAAATGTCGAACTATTTTCCAACCAAGTTTCGCATTTTTGTTGCTACAAATAAAAATATTATGAGGGACGAGGCACTACTTTCATGATGCCCTTTGTATTTCTCTTAAAATTGGTAAAATATGTTATCGCGATGATTTGCAATCAGACGACGAAGTGGGGTTTGTTTCAGATTCCCTCTCTGTGGATCCAGTAAGAGGAAATTATTGCTAAAAATAGGTGCTGAGCTGCAACTGCGTTTACTCAGAGAAATTTCATACTGTTCAAATTAAGGCTTGTTCATGTAGATGTAGCACAACTATTCATATCTTTAATTGGGTCATGTGCGCCAATAACAGGTTGTGTCCGCTAAGAAAACTGAGACACTATCTTCGCTAAGCAGATAACCTCTGGAAAATTGTTTAAAGCAGGTAGTTTGCAAGTAAGGATATATGATACACGTGAGGTTGGTATTACAAAGCATAGGAGAATCGTCCGTTACGAAAGGAGAAGAAATAGAAAAGAAAATCAACGTGATCTATTTCATGACCGCCCAGTTGGCGATGCATGGGTTTTACAAATGTCTTTTCTGCCCAACGAAGCGAGAACGATGTCCATTCCACATTTATCTCTTGTGGTCAGGAGCTTAGAGAAACCCAGAAAATGAAGATGGAGATGCTTCCTTTCGTAACACCGATTTATTGTCCAGCGAGACCCCTACTCTTAAGATCCAACCAAGCAGAAGTAAGGCACCCATCCGCTACTATCCTGATCTTCTTGACCACATATCAACATCGACTTATATCCTCCCCTCCCCTCTCTTGTTCCACTACATTGTTAGCTCTTTTTTTTTCGTCTTTTGTCCTCCCTAATCCACCCTACTTGACCGCAACCCTCCCTTTGGCCGCCCAACCACTCACCCGTCCACATCTGAGTTATTGGTCAACAAATTTCCCCTTGTTACTTCGGGCACTACGAGTGGACTGTTAAGGGGAGTTTGCGGCCACTTTTCTTACATCAGCTCTGACACCTGTCCTTCAGTTCTTTCTAAATGGATAAAGTTCCAAGAGGAACAAATGAAACGAACGGAAAGCACAAGAGGAAGAAACATGACCTGAACTGCATATTGATTTTGCATAGATATGTTTTGTTTTCGATACTGAGCAACAAAGGCTTACTTCATGTATCAGGGGTGTGTAATTCTTAATACAAAAGTGCCTTAGCTGCGAACGCGTTAGGTAAAAACAGCCCTCAGAAAAGATCCTGAAAATTTTCAAAAGCATTTTCCAATTTGATTTTTTGGTTTTATTCATCATCATCAACCATTATCAATAAATTGCTGGATGGAGGTCCCTCCAAATAAAACCTATATAATAGGCTACGTCTGTCCCTGACGTTCTGACGTCAGAGCTGGGATGTCATTTAGTACTTCTATCTGCTTTTATCCGGTGTCGAAATAGGAATTAAGCTCACCGCTATCGCACAATACGTAAAATCAAGGAGAAATACCGGAAAATAAAATAAAGTTTGTAAGACAAACGACTTCATCTGTGGCAACACGCACGTGCTCGAACAACTGTCTGATATGTTTGTTCTGTGACGAAGGTGTTATGTCGTTTTTTTTTGTTTTTTTTTCACATTGCTGAGTAATTTCATAAAAAAGAAATAAAATTGCAGAGTAATTTCATAAAATGGAATCAGCATTATTTTATCCGGTGGCGAAATCAGAACTAAGCTCACAGCTATCGCACGATACGTAAAATCAAGGAGAAATACCGGAAAATAAAATAAAGTTAGTAAGACAAATGACTTCATCTGTGGCAACACAACACGTGCTCGAACAACTGTCTGTGACGTTTGTTCTGTTACGTAGGTGTTATGTCGTGTTTTATGACATTTTCTTCGCATTGCAGAGTAGTTTCATCAAAAGGAATAACGCTCTGACGTCATTCAGTACTTGCAGCGCCGTCTGCTTTTATCCGGTGGCCGAAATCGGAATTAAGCTCACCGCTATCGCACGACACGTGAAATCAAGGAGAAATACCGGAAAATAAAATAAAGTTAGTAAGACAAACGACTTCATCTGTGGCAATACGCACGTGCTCGAACAACTGTCTGCGACGTTTGTTCTGTTACGTAGGTGTTATGTCGTGCTTTATTTCATTTTCTTCGCTCTGCAGAGAAATTTAAAAAAAAAAAAAAAAAAGGAATAGAATTGCACGGACATTTCATAAAAGGGAATTAGCGTTTTTATAAATATAAATAAATACTCAGATCTATTTAAAACGCTCTAACCTACAATAAAAACTAAAATTTTGAGATGTCAAAGTGAGCATAATCGCATTTAAAAACATTTTCAGCTCTTACATGAATGAGTTGTTACTATATTTTCTTACAGAAATCCTGGGTCTATTTGATATGTTTTCAACTGCTTCAATTAAAAATTTCACCCCGACCTACAGAGTGTGGACAACGAAACAGAAACACATGGGTTGAGGACACAACAATTTATTAGTGCAATGTAGGGCCTTCTTTGGAGGCCAATACAGCTGCAATTCGTCGTGGGAAGGACCAACACAAGTCCTGTACAGTGGTCAGAGGAATTTGAAGCCATTCCTCTTGTAGAAAAGTGGCTAGTTCACGACGTGATGCTGGTAGAGGAAAACGTTTCCCGACTCGTTCCTCCAGAACACTCCCAATACAAGTCCTGTACAGTGGCCAGAGGAATTTGAAGCCATTCCTCTTGCAGAAAAGTGGCTAGTTCACGACGTGATGCTGGTAGAGGAAAACGTTTCCTGACTTGTTCCTCCAGAACACTCCCAATACAAGTCCTGTACATGTGGCCAGAGGAATTTGAAGCCATTCCTCTTGCAGAAAAGTGGCTAGTTCACGACGTGATGCTGGTAGAGGAAAACGTTTCCTGACTCGTTCCTCCAGAACACTCCCAATACAAGTCCTGTACAGTGGCCAGAGGAATTTGAAGCCATTCCTCTTGCAGAAAAGTGGCTAGTTCACGACGTGATGCTGGTAGAGGAAAACGTTTCCTGACTCGTTCCTCCAGAACACTCCCAATACAAGTCCTGTACGGTGGCCAGAGGAATTTGAAGCCATTCCTCTTGCACAAAAGTGGCTAGTTCCACGACGTGATGCTGGTAGAGGAAAACGTTTCCTGACTCGTTCCTCCAGAACACTCCCAATACAAGTCCTGTACAGTGGCCAGAGGAATTTGAAGCCATTCCTCTTGCAGAAAAGTGGCTAGTTCCACGACGTGATGCTGGTAGAGGAAAACGTTTCCTGACTCGTTCCTCCAGAACACTCCCAATACAAGTCCTGTACAGTGGCCAGAGGAATTTGAAGCCATTCCTCTTGCACAAAAGTGGCTAGTTCACGACGTGATGCTGGCAGAGGAAAACGTTTCCTGACTCGCTCCTCCAGAACACCCCAGAGTGGCTCAATAATGTTCAAGTCGAGTGACTGTGCAGGCCGTGACAGATGTTCAACCTCACTTTCAAGCTCAGCAAACCACTCTTCCACCAGTTTGGCTCTGTGTATCGGAGCGTGATCATCCTGATACGCGGCACCACAGTTAGGGTACAATGTTTGAACCATTGGGTGCACCTGGTCCTCCAGAATTGTCCGATAGTCTTTGGCAGTGATGTGCCCCTCAAGAACAATTAGAAAGCCGACAGACTGCCACGATATTGCGGCCCAAACCATCACCGACCCACCTCCGTGCTACACTGTGGACAATAAACAGTCCAGGTGGTAAGTCTGTGAGGAATGTCTGCATACGTAAACTCTCCCAGTTGTAGGAAAGGCAATGAAGAACGATTCATAGGAGAACAATACACATTTCACGTTGTCCAACGTCCACGATTTGCACTGCTGGCACCATTGCAACCGATGTTTGGCATTCACACTGGTGATCCAGGTTTTGGCGATTGCAACACGACCGTGAATGTCGACCCGGTGAAGCTCCTGACGAACAGTTTTAATGGAAACAGGTGAGTCGCGGGTAGTATTCAACTCTGCGGTGAGTTGAGCAGCTGTGGTTTAATGTTTTCTGGCTACCATCCGTGTTAGCACCCGGACTTTCTTATCGGACAGCTTCCTCTTACCTCGACAGTTACTCCTATCGGATGTGGTTCTTTCCTCTTGCTGGTATGCCGGCATGACCCTGGATACAGTGGCTCGCGATACACCATAAAGACTTGCTGTCTTGGACGTAGATGCACCGGTGAGACGCGCACCAACAATCTGTCCTCTTTGAAACTCGGATATGTCTCCCATTATGTTGTGTGGATCGCACTTTTTGAATTCCAGCTGTGCTATTGCTCTGCCAATGCAACCTTCACACTCCGCTCTCGTTGATCGACTGCGTAATAGATGCCGGCTGGCCACCAGGAAGTGCGTACAGCGGCGTGACACGTGGGGTGCTATTTGCGCAGGTGTTTCAGTTTCGTTGTTGACCCTTTGTAGGTCGGGCAACGTCCCCTATATATATGAATATTTATTTATAGCTTCAGGTGAACGTCAAGTAAAAATGCGCCGCTATACTTGCAATGACGAAAATTGAGTTACATAAATTTACATGCCAGAAATGCTTACTGACTCGTGAAAATTGGGACACGGACGAAGAAGACACTGAACTATATATAGTCAGTAGCGTGCAAATTTGAGGAAAAAATAATAGGGAATATTTCAAAATTAAATTACCGCGTGTTGGAGTAGTGTTGCATATCGTTAATAGGTGGCGCTCTTCGTACGTCATGTACTGGAAACGTGGCACTTCCGTACCTCCTTTCTTGAATACTACAAGTTTTCATACAAACAATAATAACTGAGGGGTTATAGACTTTTGTTTAGGATGTTGTGACGTATATTCTAAATTAACTTTCCTTTTTAGTTTCTTTCCCTATGTAAATCTTGAGTTTGTTCTCAGTTATACTTCACCCTTAACGTGATATCTTCTCTCTCAAACGAATACTGTTGGCAACACAATTGAGGTAGAATGAACGTGACGTATGCCTGTTATGAGATAAGAACCAGAGATATATACTACGGGACAACAGTTGCTCGCGTGGAGTGTGGAGTGTTTAATGTGGGAGTTGATTTGTGTGAGAGAAGTGGTATGTGATTTCTATACTATCTTGAAGTGCTATTATCTGTGCTGGAGAAATAAAACATCATTTACAGTAAGTTGACTTCTGATTAAATGTTTCGTCTGGCCGTTAAGGTTTAATTTAGGAACTATTTCATCGTATGGTGATGTTTTTAAAATAACGTAAGAAGAGCGACAAAGAATTAGTACGAAAAGACATTACGTTATAATGTCAGTAATTATTTAAATTACATACATTACAGTTTATTGGATTTTCTACCCGTAAGCTTGTGTAAATCAGAAATCAGATTCTGGTAATCTAAGATGCTGATAGAAGCTTTTTCAGAAATCACGATCTGATAAGGGAAAGACCTCACGAAATTCTCTCACAAAACCCCTACGAGAACGGGTCACAAAAACTGCGCGATTTTCATCGTATCTATGAGCAGAAGACTGTATTAATACAGACATTTAAAAAGCGAAGATCTCTGTTTGATGCAGAAGACTGTATTGGATATGCCTTTATCTCCACCTTAAAAGTGGCCTTCCTAGGACGGTCTGCAGGCTAGTCTTTTCATAATTCTCTGTCTTGGGCAATTCTCTTCCATCATACTTCGGCAGGCATTCAGCCACCCATTTCCAACGTGGTCTTCTTCTGGGATTTTCCTGTCTCTCATGATCCAGACTATTATTTTAGTTATCCGGTGGTGGTCAGTTCTTCTGGACATATGTTTTGCCCATTGTCACAAGAGGGCAGTGGCGCCCAACCTGTAAGGAATGAGCTTTGTCTCATGCCCTCACAGATGGTAAGAGCAAAGGCTGTTTGGACATTGCTCCCACTGGTTCTGTAAGCCACAGAATCTCTAGAAGCATCATGTTTGTATGTCTTTTTTCCCTCTTTTTTATGCTCTTACCAAATGGAATATCAACATATTTTAATGATTCTCTTAACGGTACTAAACCAATATTTTTTTTCCGCTTCGACATATTCAGCTGTGAGCCTCGCAGAGGCACAATAAATAGGGCGGGGCAGGCGGGGCAGGCGGGGCTACTGCCCTGGGCGCAGCTCCAAACAGGGCGCAAAAACCACTGCTTATCTGATGGTCTGCTACCCAAACCACTGCTTATTTGATTGAAATTAGAATTAAAACTTCTGCAGGAGTTTCCGGTGCAGTTTTTTCGCTGCATGATTTGTAATTTTTCCATCTACAGAATTTTCTTATAATATGCTTCACCAGTTTCCGTAACCTTCGCATTTCTTCCTCAAAAAGTTAAAGGAGTATTTGTTTCTCACATTAAAAATGATCTGCTTTTGAGAATACGATTTGAAAAATTCCTTCTTTTCTGGATAGCGTTTCAGGTGCGAAATGTTTTTCATATAATTTCAAAATTCTCAAGTAAAGCATGAACTTTCCACTAGGGAGTGTATTTTTTACCGATATCTCTGCTTCCAACACTCCGATTTGAAAAATTCTTCCTGTATCGGATACAGCTCCTGATGGGAAATGTTTTGCATATAATTTCTAATTTTTGGTAAAGAATGGTTTGGCCACCAGGCAGCGTAAGTGTTAATTTCTGTTTCTGATGTATTTTGAACTAAATCTGAGCTTCCGAAAACTCGATTTAAAAAATTCTTTCGTGGAGCGATACTGTTCACTCGCAAAACGTTTTGGGAACACTTTCTTTTTAAAATAATGCATACCTTTTACGCGGTGGGGCGCACATGTACATCTTATTTTTGTGGATATCTCTGCTTCTAAGATACAATTTGAAAAATTCATTCTTTGTTGGAGAGCGTTTCAGTGCGAAATGTTTCTCATATAATTTCAAATTTTTCTTAACGTACAAGTCTGCCACCAGAGGGCATAATATCAAATTTTGTTTACAGCAACATCTGCGGGACAAAAAACCAGATTGAAAATCCTTTTCGGTCAAATATAACTAACTATGCAAACTCTGTGTGTGCACTTTCTTTCCAAAATAATGCACAATTTCGCCGCTAGGTGGCGCAAATGTTTATTTTTTTCAATATCTCTGCTTCTACAAGTACAATTTGAAAAATTCTTTCAACACCGGATGTCATTTACCTTGAAGAATACTTTAGGTTAGTATATGAGGAGTTTTATGGCTCACAGTTTAGTCGCCAGGTGCTGTTTGAGTACTTCAGTTTGCAGCTGTATCACCGCTACTAAACACCCTATTGAGAAATTTCTTCTTTACTGTATGACATTCGTTACAATAGAGATATGTGGAACATTATCCCCTTTAAATAATGCACAGATTTCCCGCTAGGTTGTGTAAAGGTCGAAACCTTTTTCTCGCAATCTTGGCTTCTTGCAGACGTATTTGAAAAAGTTCTTTTCCCTTAGCATATCTTTTTCCATGAAGAATATTTTTCTCAAATTTCTAACTTTTCCATTGTGCAAAATTCTTCCGCTAGAAGGCGTAGAATTACATCATGTTTCCTTCTATATTTCTTCTTTTGACTGTTCGATTTGAAAATTTTTTTGTCTCTAATACTCCTTGTGCTATGAGAACCTTTTGTGCGGCATTTTTAAATTTTCGTAACATGCTTTTTAGCCGCTGGTGAATAAATTTACTTCGCATTTCAAAGGATTCCAAAGACGTGCTCATTACAACCGAAAATTCGGTGTCATCTTTCTTGTTATCATATTTATTCACACCATTAGTAACATTTTCACACTAAAAGTAAATTTAGATCTAAAGTAAAGAATTCAATTTTAATTTTTTACACAATTATTTTAAAATTTAGATAAGATTTTGTACAAAGATTAATATCAAATAGAAAATAATAAATAATAATAAAACGATTTCCAACTAAACCAATAAGTTTTCCAACTTTCCACTAATTTACTCCTCAATCGATTGACATAATGTCATACTAAAGGATCACTAAAAGGTTAAGGAGATCCCATAGAAAGATACATAAAGTATGTATTACGTATGTATTTACTTTGTAATGGAATATCCCATAGAAAGATGCATAAAGTATGTATTTACTATGTAATCCGAGAAACAAATTTATTCTTTCATTTATGACATTCACTACTCCCTAGGGGGAGCCTGCACGAGAATTGCCATCCGAAACAACAGGTTTTCAACGACTAATTTGGAACCACTCCATCAGGGAACTCTAACAAGGAACCAAATTGGAAGATGTCCATAAACAGAGCTAAAATATATATTATAACGAAGTAAATTTCTCCGTCATTTTTATCCGCGCCAGGATTCGAACCCGGGTCCCCTCATTTCGGAATAAGTTGCTCTACCAATTGAGCTACGCGGACGTTTTATTCTGATTCCTATCTGCCTTTATGTCGTGTGCGTCCTTCGGGCAGGTACGTCACATCTCCTGGTACGTTACATCATCTCCCCCTTATTTTTTTTTTTTTTTGAAGTGCTGGAGAAAGGATTCTCTTATTTTTCCTATCTCGCGGTGTGGAAATAACATCACACCAATGCGAGATTTTGAACGGTCGGGTCATCCGGATAGTTCGGGCGCCATTATAACGAAGTAAATTTCTCCGTCATTTTTATCCGCGCCAGGATTCGAACCCGGGTCCCCTCATTCCGGAATAAGTTGCTCTACCAATTGAGCTACGCGGACGTTTTATTCTGATTCCTATCTGCCTTTATGTCGTGTGCGTCCTTCGGGCAGGTACGTTACAATATATATATATAGGAAGTGGTCACCTTATATATATATATATATATTTATCTTGGACAGCAGATATCAAGTGAGGGTCACATTGATGAAGAAATTAATCGGCGTACAAAACTTGCCTGGAGAGCTTTCGGAAGAAACAGCATAATTTTCAAGAGCAATATGCCATTATGTCTTAAAAGAAAAGTGTTTGATCAATGCATCCTTCCAGTGCTTACGTATGGTGCAGAGACGTAGACCTTAACTAAAAGAGCCATACAAAGGCTGCAGACAACTCAAATAGCATGGAGAGGTGCATACTTGGTGTAACCAGGAGAGATAAGAAGAGGAACTCGTGGATCCGAAAAATGACAAGAGTGGAAGACATCATGATCAGAGTTAAATCCCTGAAATGGCAATGGGCTGGACATACTGCCAGAAGGACAGACCATCGATGGACAGTCGAAATTTTAGATTGGATTCCAAGGGACAGGAAAAGACCCAGAAGAAGACCACATGGGAGATGGGTGGATGAAATTCGAAAGTATGGGGGAGTGACATGGAGGAGACTGGCACAAGACAGACCGTTGTGGAGGAAACTTGGGAAGACCTTCGTCCAGCAGTGGATTGATAATGGTTGACAATGATGATGATGATGATACAGTATATTGGCTTTGAAATCCTGCGGTATTGAAGATGCTTTCATTAGCGTTATTAATAACATCTATGAAAATGCAAGTGCAAAGGTTCGGCTATTTGGGGATACAGCATCAATAAGAATTGGAAAGTGATTGAGACAAGTTGACACCATTTCTCCCAAGCTCTTCAAATACAACATTGCAAAATGTCTTTCCATCATTGAACTGGGAAAACAAGGGGACAAAGATTAATGGAGATTATTTAACGCACTTTCGTTTTGCTGATGACGTAATCATTTGTTCAACTACCCCTTCAAAACTGCACAGCATAATACATGAACTTGTTGACCAAAGTAAAGAAGATTAAAAATGAACTTTCAGAAGATAAAAGTGAAGTACAATGCTTGTACAAGAAATGAAGATTTATCAATTAATGGGGGAAAGCTGTAGAAAACCGATACCTACATTTACTTTGGACAAAAGATATCAAGGGAGGATCACATTGATGAGGAAATTAATCGGCGTAAGGAACTTGGCTAGAAAGCTAATGGAAGAAACAGTGCAATTTTCAAGAGCAACATGCCATTACGTCTTAAAGGAAAAGTGTTTAACCAAAGCATCCTTTCAGTTCTTACGTATGGGGCAAAGACATAGACTTTAACTAAAAAAAGACATACAAAGGCTGCAGACAGCTGAAAGAAGCATGGATAGATGCATACTTGGTGTAACCAGGAAAGATAAGAAAAGGAACTCATAGATAAGAAAAATGACAAGAGTGGAAGTCATCATGGTCAGAGTAAAATGCCTGAAATGGCAACGGGTTGGACATGTTGCCAGAAGAACGAACCACAGATGGACTACCGAAATTTCAGACTGGAATCCAGGGGACAGAAAAAGACCCAGAAGAAGACCACACGTGAGATGGATGAATGAAATTCAAAAGCATGCCGGAGTATCGTGGAGTAGAGTGGCTCAAGACAGACAGCTGTGGAATAAACTTCGGGAGACCTTCATCCAGCAGTGGATTGATAATGGTTGACAATGATGATGATGATATATTACCCACCAGATGGATCTGGGGTATAGTCTATTAATGCCCACCAGATGGAGCTGGCGTACGATCCCAGCAGTGGCCGGATCACTGACGCCACGTATTTAGAGGATTTTCACTATTGTTCTCACCCTTTGGATTTATTTGCTATAATTAATATATAGCTTGAGCCGTTAATGCCCACCAGATGGAGACATCTCAGTTGCTGAGCCCATCCTACGGATTTGTGATGTCAGAAGCTGACAGATAAACACACATAGCACCGTTGATTGTTGGCCACAGTAGCGTAAGGCGAACGCACTCGGCTAGATATCGAGAGATCTGTGATTCGGATCCCCAGCGGTGACCGGATAACAATTTTTTGGTTGCTATGGGTTGATAAACGTTGAAAGAGCGATGTCTTTGTTTATTCCGGACCCCATCGCGGGCGAATGATCAGAAGCCATCGCTTAGACCACTGCGCCACCGGGGCGGCAAATTTAACAATTAATCAACACTCAAGTATTTTCGCGAATCTCTCCTATCACCGGAATGTTTTTGTCATATGGATACGGAAAAAGTGAGAACGCAATTTTTCCATTAATATACGTAAAGAATTACGGAAACATTTCTGAAAATTCAGAATTTTCCGTTAACACATCTTAAAAACGTCAATTCACCGTCAATATGAGCAGGGCTGTTGCTACGGGAGGGCATTGAGGGTAGTTGCCCTCCCAGAATGGTCACTCCAAGTGCGTAAATTCATGCTCTGGGGAATGTATAAAATAGAAATTGTAACTGATAAGGAAAGTTACCTTCAGTATTATCTTTTTAAGAACTTTGGTTAGTCTCATACAGTATTCATGCAGTTACCCAGGGTACTGAGTAACATACACTGTAAGGTCTGAACATCTCATAGGGAACTTTCCAAAACAGTGAATGCAGACATAGAAAACAATATGCTGATATGTCTGACCTCCATGACTTTTCCGAGCATGTTGTTGCGGGATGAAGAGCTAATTAATCATCTGTGCTTTGTCGCAGAAAGTTCTCTGAGCGTTTAACCTTGAACGGAATTTTTCCAAGCCCTACCCCTAAAACTTCTTCCTATTGTTATGTTTACTATCCGATACTCATTCGTTCTGCGCTGATTTGTTTTTCATTCTGCATTTCTGTGCAGTGTTGTGTTGTCGGCGTTCATATAACCTTTACAGTTTTTTTGGTATTTACAACCTGTGGTTCTTGGGTATTTTGTTAACTTCGTTTGTTCTCCTAGGTTAACGTAGTAAATTAAGAATAAGAAATAGGAGGTTCATTATCTTATTGGTGAATAACGATGATCATTGCTACGTAACTAACGATAAAAATCATAGACTCTCTCACCTCGAGGTTCGGAGTTCGACACGCAATCACCAATGTGATGGAAACAACAGAAGAGCTAAATATTGTAAGGAGCACGCTACACTATTTCATGAAATACTTCTGTATCTTACAACAAGTTAGGAAAATCATGCAATGCATTGATTATGATACGCTTTCCAACATACCAGAAATCATTACTCAAGTTATGATGATAATAGCTGTGGAATAAATCTCGCCCCTCTGCCCTGACCTTTGACCCCATTTCGATGATATTAAACAGACTTGGTTCAGTATATCTCCGGAACAATATACTAAAGTTTTGTCGCAATAAAAGCCTTTTTAGTCAAGTTATGAGAATAATGGCTGTGAAATAAATCTTGCTCCTGTGCCCTGACCTATGACCCCATTTCGATTATATTCAATAGAATTGGTTCTGTGCACCGGCGGAACAATATACTAAAGTTTTGTCGCAATCGAAGCATTTTTACGTAAGTTATGACGCATAAGGGCGATGGAATGGATTCCGCTCCTATGTCCTGACCTTTGACCCCATTTCTTCCATTTTCAATAGGGATCGTCCCCAGGTTGTCCCCTACCACATACTAAAATGTCATCGAAATCGAACCATTTTTACGCGAGTTATCGTGCGGACAGACAGACAGACGGACAAAGCTGGAGCATATACGCTTCTTCAACCTACGGTTGGAAAGCGTAAAAAACGATTTATTCTTCTTATTTACTTCTGCGAAGATTGTCGTAATGATTCCGCTATCCTGCTTGTTGCGAGCTCTATAAAATATTTCCACTCCCTATGGATACTCGTTACCGATAACGTTTTACCCCTTTTCTTCCGGCGATCGGGATAGACCCTGTTTTCCCAGCTCCTAAGAAATTTCTATCCTCCTAGAAACAAAGCCGTCTGGCTTCTCCACGACTCACACCTTCTATCCCTCCGAGTCGCATTCCTTTCGTCACCTTGCCCTCAAGCGAAAGGATGACCACCCCTTCTAACACACACAGTGAATACTTCCTCTTCCACGGATTAAGAGAGCCGCATTCCAAGACAAAAGTCTCAAAGCTGTGAATTTTCGCTCCAGCATACCCTTCGGTACCTTTGAGCCTAGAGCCGAAAGGTGCAAATTTCATTTGACAATACTAAATCCCGCTACAAAATACAAAGCCTAGACTTTTAAGATGCCACAGCTTGGCGTCTCTAAAGAAACTGTATTTCCACATATTCATTGACTGGGGTGAGAAGCTAAAAGTTTCTCACGCATCGTGGGAACAAAGCAAATGGAGCACGAAAGCGAAATAAAAGTTGGAAATGAGATTTAATATTTTTGCCTAAAAATTCTTTTATTAAATATCCGTAACAATTTACTTAGTTTTTACATTTTGAATGAAATAATGTCAAAAACCTGAAATGCAATTTTTGAACGTTCATAACACTTTCCTATAAAGGCGGTGTGTGAGAAAGTAAAAACCACGTGTTATTTTGAGTGGAATTCAAAGGGGCGTAATTTTGAACTCGATGGGCGTATCTTTGAACTCGAAGGGGCGTAATTTTGAACTCGAAGGGGCGGGATTTCGAACTCGGTGAGCGTATCTTTGAACTCGAAGGGGCTTAATTTCAAGTTTCGCCCTCCTAGATAAGAAAAGCTTGCTATGGTTCTGAATGTAAGAATATAATTGCGCGAAGGGTTCAGAATTTCCCTGAAAAATCCGTGACATTCAGGTTTCTTTCCGTCATCTGACGGGAAAGGTTGTACCAGAAACATGCTTCGTTAATTCACGAAAAAAGAAACACGGAAAGCGGCGCGTGAATTGAGTGGCCCAGTAGAAAAGAGACACATGACACATGTGAGTCAAATTTAAGTTAAAGTATGTACATGATAGCTACTGACATCTAGAGTATATTTCACTAAAAATTAGTTATGTGACCCATGCGCACGCACGTCCACAACAGATTAAAATATCGTGTTCTCAGTAGCGTGTGAAATCTCTAGTGTAAGAAGAGCACATGCCACGCAACTCACTAGGAGTATATATAGTACAGTGCCTCTGAGTGGCTGTGATGTGCACAAGCAACCAATCACAGCTGTTGTGTGAGACGAAGTTGCGCTATGTCAGTGTTTTCAAGATGGAGATACACTGAGTTGATGTAAATGTGAGTTGTGAAAAAAGTGCAAAAGTTTCGGAGAAGAAACGTTATAGGAATAAAATGTATTTTATAAGAGACAACTCTGCACATTGTGACGTGCCTGGCCAGCAGGACGCACACGACATAAAAGGCAGATAGCAGTCAGAACGTCCGCGTAGCTCAATTGGTAGAGTGACTTATTCCGGAATGAGGGGACCCGGGTTCGAGCCCCGGCGTGGACTAAAAATGACGGAGAAATTTACTTCGTTATAATGGCGCCCGAACTTTTCGGATGGTTGCATTCCACACACAGATTGACTGGGAGTTCTCAGGTGTACTTTCTACAGCGGATGGCTGCCTACGACCATTCATAGTCACGGCTGACCCGTGGGCCATGTCCCTGGCCCTCTTTCGGGGGGGGTGACGTGCCTGGCCGGCAGGATGCACACGACAGATAGCAGTCAGAACGAACGTGCGCGTAGCTCAATTGGTAGAGTGACTTATTCCGGAATGAGGGGACCCGGGTTCGATCTCCGACGTGGACTAAAAATGACGGAGAAATTTACTTCGTTATGACATATAACTTCGGTGTTCCTTGTTGCAATGATGAGAGAGCAGTAATGTGTGTATGGTCAGAAGACGTGGCTTCAAGAGGAAGTTGGGTTTTGAAGACACTGCAGCATCTTAAACAAGATTATCACCATACCTTAATCATATACTCTGATTCGTGTGTTGGACAGAACAATAATTACATCATCCCGGAGCTTTGGTCGAACCTCTTGGAGAAGAAATACTTTACTACCATTGAACACCGAGTTTTTGTACCTGGACATACATTCATGCCTTGCGACCGAGATTTTGGACTCATGGAGAAACGCAAAAGAAGCGCACAAGCAGTGTACACTCCTTCAAAATGTGCGGAACTGATACGACAATGCAGACAAAAGAAACCATTCATCGTAACGGAAATGAAAACAGCATATTTGGTTTCACTGGCACCAATAGTGGCGAATCTTGTGAACAGAAGTGTGACTGTTGATAAACAACGTTGTAATCTTAAAAAAGCTAAGGTTCTGCTATTAGTGGATGGTGAACATTCTGTTTACATTAAGTATACTCATGGAAGTACCAGTGAACGTTAGTCTTCAAAAAGAGCGTGGTCATCCAACGAATTTAGGAAACTGTGTTTTGCCAGTGAAATATCCTAATAGAAGACTGATAAAGGCAGCAAAACTTCGTAACGTACTAAGTCTGATGCAGTTTATACCACCTGTTTACGTTCGATTTTATGATGCGTTAAAAAGTGACAACACTGATGTAACAGAAAACACTGATGAAGAGGTGGATGCTGAAAGACTTGTGACGTATATTCTAAATTAACTTTCCTTTTTAGTTTCTTTCCCTATGTAAATCTTGAGTTTATTCTGTTATTCTTCACTCTCTACGTGATATCTTTCTCTCAAAACGAATACGTTTGGTAACACAATTGAGGTTGAATGCACGTGACGTATGCCTGAGTTTTGATAAGAACAAGAGATAAAAACGACGACTAATCTATTGCTTGAGAGCGTTGGATTGTAAACTGATTATTGAAAGGAGCGTTGTGAAAAGAGCGTTGTGTGGTGTGTGGAGAGTTTAGTGCAATATGCTATGCTACGATGTGTTTGCTACATCCTGAATAAAGCATCTTTTTCGGTAAGTGGGACTTCTGTTGTTTATATGTTTCGTCTGGCCGTTAAGGTTTCTTTCATTCATTTAGGAACTATTTCTTAGTATGTTGCTGTTTTAAAATAACGTAGAAGTAAGACAATACTTCTACGTCATAGATTTTGAAAGTGCAGGTACATTTCTTTCTTTTCATTGGGTACAAATACAGTACAACATTGACACTTTTCTGATGTCACTGTTGCGACATACTTACATATCTATAACATAAACAATAAACAATGCCATCTGCCGAAGTTCACATTATTTGCGGTCTTCTAATAACTATTGCTTGTATGAAATATCATGTAATTTCGTTAACAAACTTCAGAATTATTTTCCAGTGAGTACATTTCACTCTGACCAACCTATGATGCTTCACTGCATTAACATTTTTATCATATTATTAATGGTGACACTTCAGTGAAGATTTGGAAATAAACATCCTCCAGTATCTATTTTAATGTGCTGTTAAAATAATTACATGTTTCCAATAATTTTTTTACGAGACAACAAATTTAGTAAAAATGCCTTTTCTGAACAAAATGTGTTTTGTGGCATGTGCCTCTTTTCCACTGGGCAACTGAATTTCAGAATTTTCGACTGGGGTGACGAATCTAAGAGTTTCTCCCCATCGTGGAAACAAAGGAAGTGGAGCACGAAAGCGAAATAAAAGTTGGGAATGAGATTTAATAATTTTGCCTAAAAAGTCTTGTTTTAAATCTCCGTAACAATTTACTGAGTTTTTACATTTTGAATAAAATTTTGTGGAAAACCTGAAATGCGATTTTTGAACGTTCATAACACTTCCCTATAACGGCGGTGTATGAGAAAGTAAAAACCATGTATTATTTTGAGTGGAACTCGAATGGGTGTAATTTTGAACTCGAAGGGGACGTAATTTTGAGCTCGAAGGGGTGTAATTCAAGTCTCGATCTCTTAGATAAGAAAAGCTTGCTAGGGTTCTGATCATAAGAAAATGCAAAGGGTTCAGAATTTCCCTGAAAAATCCGTGACATTCATGTTTCTTTCCGTCATTTCATTTGAAAGGTTGTATCAGAAATATTCTTCGTTAAGTGTATTTCCGAAAAGTTTTTACAGTTGTAAAATGGAAACAGAACCAATACGCCAGTTGCAGATCTGCGAGTCTTTTATGCCTCCTTTATCTTGTGACTCTCCACTACGTTTTTCTGTGAATCAGTTTTGCGGAAATGTCCGAGTGACAAAGTATATCACTCGTTCGTCAAATATATCTACGTGTTTCTTGCTTCTCACCTCGCTTTTATCTTCCGAGATGACAGGATTTGCACCCGTGACAATCCTTTTCCCAGAAACCTCCAGGATGACAGTCCATCGGACCTACTTATATAAAGCTTCTACAACTGCCCATCTCTGCAGATCTCTCGCTGGCTGTCAGAACTGATCGCACTTCATCTTACAAAAAGAGGTTTACAGATTTTGTCCCGTAGTCCCGCTCTCCACGTACGGCCAACGTTACACTTCTAAGCTACTTAGAGCAACTTCCAGGAAATGGAACTAAATATTTCTTGTTACTGCATCTTCGTTCAGAAATTTATATCTGTGATCACAGTTGAGTTAAATGAAATATATAAGAACAACGAATTCTTTTAGAAATGTGCCATGTACTACAGAGGTGAAAACATGCGTCAAGACGACAAATCTGCAGCGAGACATTCTGTCCGCGTAGCTCTCAGTTGGGAAAGCGACTTACTCAGGGGACACGGAGGTGTACTAACAACATATAAAAAAGTATCTATAGTTTTCAAGCATTATGCCACAAACCCAGCTTGTTTCTACTTATCATAGTTTTTTTTATACAAATTTTGTTAATGAGGAAAACCGTGTATTAAGGTGGATGTCAAGTAATTTTGCTTCCTATACTTCCAATGGAAAAACTTCTATACACATTTTCGTCACAATTAATGCGTTCCCAATGATGAAAATTTTGAACATCGATTAAAATAGCTTCATTTTATAACTTGGAATACTTAATATTTTCTAAAACATAACCACAATTATGTAATCCAACATTTGTTTATCTACTGATGTCATCAAAGTACACATCGCGCCATCTTTTTTCTGGTTTCAACACAACCAAAGGAAAAATTATTGATTTTTAAAATAATTATGGTTAAGTTTTAGAAAATATTAAGTATTCCAAGTTATAATATGAAGTTATTTTAATCGATGTTCAAATTTTCATCCTTGGAAACACACTAATTGTGAAGGAAATGTGTACAAAAGTTTTTTCATTGGAAGTATAAGAACCAAAATTACTTGACGTCCACCTTAAGCTGAAAGCGTTGGTCACACCATACTAAAAAAAAAAAAAAATTCTGAACTAAAATATACACTGGCGGAAAGTGAAAAAAGAACACCAAGAAGGAATTGGCGGACGATCATGAAATTTACATAAGTTAATGGGGTCGAGTTTACGTAGGTGTGATCTTAATTTCGGGACCAACCGGTGAGCGCTTACGCCACAGCACGGCATAATATGCAAATTATCGTCGGTGGTATTTAAGGAGTACGGCGAAGTGAATGTAATCAGTCGCCGACGTACGGACACGTGCGGAGACCCTGAAGAAGCTGCAATGCCTGAACATGGAAGACGTGTACGATTTCAGCGGTTATCGGACTTTGAGCCAGGTCGTCTAGTCGGACTCCGCGAGGCCGGGTGGTCGTATCGTCGTATTGCGGAGCGAATTGGACGGGAAGTATCGGCGGTAGTACGATGGTGGCGTAGATGGTCCGAGGAACATTCCCACACGAGAAGACGTGGAACCGGGAGTCACAGACGGACTGATGAGCGGACCGATCGACGCATAAGAAGAGCGGTGTTGTCAAGCAGAACATCCACTGCAACGCAAATCCGAGCTGCCGTTGCACCTGAGGTGACTGTGCGAACAATCCGCAACCGTCTACTGGATGCAGGACTACGTGCACGTGTGTATCTGGCATGTGTACCTCTGACTCCAGCCCACCGTCAGGAACGGCTGCAGTGGTGTCGCCAACGTCTGCACTGGAGAACGCAATGGAGATCTGTCGTGTTCAGCGATGAAAACAGATTCTGCTTGGGAGCCTCCGATGGCCGTATGCGTGTTCGCAGACGCACAGGGGATCGTCTCCACCCTTCTTGCATCCGCCAGCGACACACAGGGCCTACACCATGGTCTCCTGGTATGGGGAGCGATCAGCTATCACTCCCGTACACAACTAGTGTTTTTACCGGGTACGTTAAACAGCACCTCCTACATCAACAACATCATTCAGCTCGTTGTTGTGCCATTTGTAAGGTCGGTCCATCGTAGTGTTTTCCAGCAAGATAACGCACGCCCACACACGGCACGTGCAACGCAACATGCACTTCAGGGTGTGAGAACACTTCCGTGGCCTGCACCGGATTTGTCCCCCATTGAGCACGTGTGGGATTTTATGGGACAAAGACTTATCTGGTCTCCACGGCCAGCCACGACTATCCCCGATTTGCGCGTCCAGGTTGAGGATGCTTGGAACTCAATACCCCAAACTTACATCCAACATCTGTACGACAGACTCCATGCCAGAATTGCACAGTGTGACGCAGTTCATGGCGGTTCAATCTCGTACTAACCATGTTACATGAAAATGTTATTTTTCAGTTTACCAACAAATACAGCTGTATTTTGCCATAATGTTTTGATGACGTTATCCTCTGTATTTCGTTATTATGCTGTATAAATTTCGTTGGTATCAGACGTCTCCTTCTTGGTGTTCTTTTTCACTTTCCGCCAGTGTATATATTAAAATACTCCTGAATATATATATATATATATATATATATATATATATTAAGATAATACAACGTAGTTTGTCACAAATATTTATTTTTTTCAAGTCGACCATGGTTTCGCTGGGTATCGACCTAGCTTCATCAGGACAAATGGCACGTAAATATTCAAATTGTATCATCATCATCATCATCATCATCACTGTCAACCATTACCAATCCACTGCTGGACGAAGGTCTCTCCAAGCCTCTTCCACAACGGTCTGTCTTGCGATAGTCTCCTCCATGTTACTCCCGCATACTTTCGAATCCCATCCACCCATCTCCCATGTGGTCTTCTTCTGGGTCTTTTCCTGTCCCTTGGAATCCAATCTAAAATTTCGACTGTCCATCGATGGTTTGTCCTTCTGGCAGTATGTCCAGCCGATTGCCGTTTCAGGGATTTTACTCTGATCATGATGTCTTCCAGTCGTCATTTTTCTGATCCTCGAGTTCCTCTTCTTATCTCTCCTGGTTACACCAAGTATGCACCTCTCCATGTTGCTTTGAGTTGTCTGCAGCCGTTGTATGTCTCTTTTAGTTAAGGTCCACGTCTCTGCACCATACGTAAGCACTGGGAGGATGCATTGATCAAACACTATTTTCTAGTAAGAATTGCCACAATAGAAGTTTTGATTAGTAATCAAATGTAGCTGTCTGAGCTGGATAACAACTCACCAGATACTAAATAAAAGATGTTATTTATTTACATTTTAAAAACTACACACACGTAATTTAAAAAAAACGACCATAGCGAGATCTTTCGGAGGTACTATACCTCCATCCTCAGGCCTAGCGCGCAGAAAGGGAAATGTCCCGAATATAAATGCACTTACAAGCAATACCATCATGCCCCAGTCGAGGAGAGACATTGCCATCTGAAAAAACAATATTATAGAAGATAGAAAGTGATGTCATAGTTATGGGTTATTCATGAGGTACGTCCGAATCATCGGGAAAACAGTTCTTTAGAAGAAACTCAAGGGTGAGGGCACAGGGAACGGTAACTCGTCGTTGCAACAGGAAGACAAGTAGCGTTGAATGCACAAGCTTTCTGTAAATAACAGGGAAAATTTGTCAGAAGCGACAGCAAGAATGGAGGATTTATTCCATTCTGGATAAAATTGTCCCTCAGCAATAGTCCGGGCTATCTTATTCAGCAACAGTCTGGGATATTCTTACTCAGCAACAGTCCGGGCTCCTTCATTCTTACTGTCGATTCTGATAAATACTTACTGTCGGTTCTGATAAATTCTCTCTGTTATTTGCAGAAAGCTTGAGCATTGCACGCTACTTGTCTTCCTGTTGCAACGACGAGTTACCGTTGTCTGTGCCTTCACAATGGAGTTTTCTTTTGAAGAACTGTTTTCCTGATGATTCGGACGTAGCTCATGAATAACCCATAACTATGACGTCACTTTCCATCTTCTATAATATTGTTTCTTTCAGTTGGCAATGTACTCTCCTCGACTGGGGCATGATGGTATTGCTTGTAAGTGCATTTATATTCGGGAAATTTCTATTTCTGTGCGCTGGGCCGCAGGTGGCTAGTGGTCAACGTCGGTGACTGCCACGGAGAAGACCTCAGGTTCGGTCCCAGCAGGTACGAACGCTCGAACCACTAAATATCCGCCGTGCGTCGGATGGGCACGTTAAGCCGTCGGATCCCTGGTACTGGCCCCCGGTAATAAATAAGGGGGTCTTCCTCTCGCTTTCGCGTGACTTTCCTATCGGGCACTCTAGCCCAAATCTCCTAGCTTCCTGTTTCTAAGGGTTGTTTAAGACCTGGGGTTAGACACACCTTTCCTATTATAAAATCCTCTACATATGATCTGATCTGATCTGATTTTTGCGCGCTAGGCCTGAGGATGGAGGTATAGTACCTCCGAAAGATCTCGCAAAGATCTGATGTGCTGTCTTCTGATCATTCGCCTGAGATAGGTCCGGATTCAAGTTCCGGATGAGGCATTAGGGATGTTTTTATCCAATATAACCGGCTCTCTCCGTTCCCTGGAACCAGTGGCCCCAAATTAGTGGCGGCCGATTGATTATAGCCTTCCGAGTTGCTCATAATGGTCTTGACCCCTAGAGGTGTGCAGTGTGCACGGGCCTTAATTTGGAAAACCCGGCCCGGCCAAAGCCCGCACGTCCAAGGCCTGGCCCGTTTTAAATTTTTTAATTAAAGCCCAGCCCGTATATTTCTCTTGTCTCCATGGCCCGGACCAGCCCGTAAAATTTCAACAATTACAAAAACACTAATTTGACATCTGGTGCACTCGGTCATTCGACCCCTGAAGAGTTTTCGTTTCTTTAATTGCGACACGTATTCGATTATTACAATACACGTTAATTCAGAATATTTCTGAGACTCTGTATGAGTCACGTGACATCCCAGGAGGGGGAGGGGTGCTTGTATACTCAAACATATTGCATGAAAAGCACAATTTCCATGCCTTTCAAATTTTCTGGGTTTTCAAATTATCATTCCCTACCGCCGAACTCGGAAATATCCTTGGAGATAAGGAGGGGGGGGGGGGGCTAATTCGAAAAGTACGAAATATCCAGATTTATGAGTCCGATTGTTCTACTGGGAGAAGATTTTATATCTTCATAAATTTATAAACTGCACCTATCTCTACTGGCATATCATATCGCTGGAACCCAATATGTCTCTCGTGTGTGTGTGGGGAGCACATTTGTGCCGCTTAAGATGCGATGTTCCAGACTTTGTGCTATCGTAACTCAAAAAGTTTTTGCATTTAGTGCACTGCACAACGTTTACCGGCCGACTAGTTTCAGAACGGGACAGTAGTTTAAAATATTTCAAAAATATCGCTTTCCCCTTTACATTGTCTACAAGACATGTTCTCCGGAAGCGATTTTTTCGCGAAAATCTTTCACTTTCTTAAACTCCATAATAAGTATGGAAGAGTATTTATCAGCATCACTGAACTGAGCATATGCTAAGCAAAAACAACGACAGACTGCCCAGCTAACCAGTGTCCAGAAGTTTTGAAAACGGCTGCCTGAGAGTACAAATGAGGAAAATACGGCACAGATTTATACACAAAAGTAAATTTCTCCCAGCCCATTTCTCCCGTGTCATTTAAGACAACTTAAAAGCGTTTCACACAGCTACAGAACAAAGTGCCGCCGACCAGAACAATAAAAAAGATCGTCTGCGAGCGGGTAGCTCCGTTTAGAAATGCTGTAGTTAATAGCCTGCCCTGAAACATTAGCGGAGGGTGGAAGTTAGAGAGAGAGAGAGAGAAAGAGAAAAGGGACCACATTCACATTGAAAAACTAAGGGAGCTGATCCACTCCAATTGTTTTGCAGGAGTCGTAAACTTATATTTTTTCCATCAGCGGAAATTATTCAATCTTATCCTGCTGCTGTATGTTTCGAGTTTTCCAAACGAGAAAGGCACCATACAGCGATTGTTTTGCTCATAAAAAAAAACAAAAAACAAAACAGAAAACCCTGCTCTGCCCGTGTCTGTTTTACATTAAATATTGAAGGCCCGGCCCGTTTTCCTAATTTAGAAATGAGCAAAGGCCCGGCCCAGTGCAGACCTCTAGTAATCCCTCCCCCGCCAAGAAAACACAGACACACACATGTATAATGAAAAAAATGAAAATTTTCTCGTATGAACCCATATTTTTCTATTTTCCTTGTTTCTAAATTTATGATTTTCCCACTGGAAAATCATGAATTTAGGAACAAGGAAAACATGTAGGATATTTTGGCTAGCTTTACCTCTACTAGATCTGAAAGTAATATTTCCAAGCCGTTTTCTAGAAGCAAAGCCCTCATGCTAAATACAAATTTGCGTTGATGTTACCCAGCGTGAAAATATGAATAGAAAAAGTGGAAAAATAGGGCAAAATCTTGGTAAGACATGATTGTAGGTAGCAAATACAAAAAGTAAAGGGGAAAAAATGTGATTTCTAAAAGTTGCGGTAAAATGTGCTACAAAAAATTAATGATAGTATATTGGAAACCCAAATTTTGTTCCATCCATCCGTCCATCTGTCTCGTCCATCCATGGCGGATTGAGTCTCGCAAAGACAACTATGCGTCTTTGAGGGTTACTTACTGGCAAATTAATGCAGCTGGCTTAGTGTCGATCAGCTCGTCAAATGATTTCAGTATTTCTACTTTAGTTCCCCTGGTCTTGGATGCATTGCGTCTAGAGATTCTCCAATCATTAGAAGCATACAAGAAATTCATGCTTTCGCAGCTCTATGTGTGTGTGTGTGTGTGTGTGTGTGTGTGTTACCACTTATGATTTTGCCTGACTCTCCAAAACATAGACGGGGAGTTCGATTTCACTGCAAACTTAAAATTGTTTCACCGCTATACAACACACCTATATTACAGCAAAATAATTTCTAAATGAAGAGATGGACTACTTTTGCAGTTAACATTCTTGGATATTGCAGAGACCCTACATTCCAGATGCGGTACTTCAGTGGTCTTCCATAGAGCTTTGCCCATCGTGAGCTCTGTAAATCACTTCAAATGTTTCGCTGTTAAAAACACATTTACTCTCAAGGCAATTTGTAAGATTCCGCATATTTTTGAAGCTGTTTTAAACTTACCAAACTTAAAACGACGCAAACTCTTCGTTCTTCTGAGTCACTCATTTAAAGAATTGTGGAATATTCCATTACTGCCACGGATGTATTGATCCTTCTAGTCTAATTACTTGAGTCTGGCTGGTGTGTTTTTTAACTACTTTTTAAGCATTCGTTTATCAGTAATTCTGTTGTTGTTTTTTCACCCACTAGCTAAAACTTTCAGCTGATCGAAGGCTTTTTTAACAGAGTTGTTACGAATTTATTCATTATGTTGAACGGATTTATTCGTTTTAAATCTCTACGCAGACGATGTCTGAAACGAGTTGCTATCACGGTAAGCTTCTTCTTTAGATTATGTCCATATATGCTCACTGTGATTTTTATTCTTAAATTTCCATACTATACAATGTTTCACTAGTTATAGTTTTAAAATGTTCCAAAGGTAAAATCAGTCCATAGTTAAAATATGCTAACCATCAGGGATCTAAATTAAGTTTTTATTCCCATGTCGGGAATCCACAGTAAATTGCATTTGTGGGCAGAGCATTTCTTACACCAATTACGTAGTTATTTAGAGAATGAATGTGCCCGTAACGAAAGCTTGAGAGGTTGTTTAAGCCGTGTAGAAAGAATTTCTGAACCTTGGAAACAGAGAGAAGGTTTCAAGAAGTTGACCGAATTGTTAGCTATCTTGATGTGTCCCCGCCTTACTCTGCTTCTCCACTCTTCCTTTTCCTCGTGTTCTCGTGATTAACTGACTACGCCAGCCTATCATTCGCCAAGCAACAATCTGAAGCCCTCATTAGAATAATTGCCGTCCATCATGGCGTTCTGTCTCTAAAAGTCCCTGGGTTTCCATGGCAACCGTTCGCTAGAAAGCAGCAAAACATGGGAGGTACATTGCAGCTAAGTGGAATAAGGAACTGGAGACTTGAAGATGCGATGCTTAGGCTCCACTTAGAATCCGTGCTCTTCAACGCTACCAGAAAGATTCGCATGTTTAGAAACTCACAGGTTTCCGAAAGAAAAGATACGTTTACGATATGGATTGTGAAAATATCATCAAGATATCGTCCAACCGCAAAGAAATGGAAAGCGGTTTTATTCGGCTACATAACATCAGCCTATTTAACTCCAGGAATAGGAAATCTGGAGAAACTATTCTCTGCCCTAAACGGCTCGCCTGAACCAGACATTCATCGCACGAAAATCTCCTTACCAAATAGAATGGATCTTTACACTTAAATAAGCCACAGACATATTATTTGATACAATGATCTTTAAGCATTGTATAAATAGAGGCGCTTGAACCGTTTCAGCATTACGTAAGTTTTATATAATAGAATAAAATAAAATATTTCCGACAATTCCAGAAGAATCCCAACTAACCTATTTTCAACTTAAACCGGTAGAATAGCAGGTGTTCTAAAATAATACGAGTTTAATGCCTGTAGAAATTCGATTGTTTGAGGTTATTTGATGAATTAACATTGTAAAAAAAATTCTGAAATATCGGAAAACAGAACGTGCTTGATTATTTCGGATGTTGTGACTATCTTGATCAAAGTTATGCACGACACCAGTCTTTGCTGGCTTAGGTGTTCTTGGTTGGTTTAACATATGTCACTAACACATCGAAGGTAAATAAATCCATCGCTATTTCCACGTTAAGCAACGCACAGCAACCGAAAAATTGTTATTCGGCCGCCGTCGGGGAATTAAGTCCCGAATCTCGCGATATCGGCTAGATATCGAGAGATTCGGGACTTAATTCCCCGACGGCGGCCGAATAACAATTTTTCGGTTGCTGTGCGTTGCTTAACGTGGAAAGAGCGATGGATTTATTTATAAAACTGACACTACGTATTTAGAGGATTTTCACATCGAAGGTGTTCTTGGCAACATATGTCACTAACACACCGAAGTGAAACATGTCACTAACACATCGAAGTGACATATATAACTCGAAATTTGAAAAAATGGCGCATCTTGAACTGAGTGGGTAACAGAGTGGACAAGATAAATTTCAGGGGATTCCAATCCATCCTCGCACCCCTTTGGCGACGTCTCTGAAAGAATGCTTCAAATGTAATGGCGTTTGGAATTTTACTGTTGCAAAAATTGCAATTGGCGTAGTGGTCTAAGCATTGGCTTTTGACCAATCGTCCGAGATGGGTCCGGGTTCGAGTCTGATGAAGCATAGATGTTGTGTTTGTCTTGAGGCACTGGCTGTCTCCTTTCCCTGGAACCAGAGGCCCTATATTAGGGACGGGCGACTGAGTCGCTCACGGAGGTCGTTACCCCCCCCCCCAAAAGAAAAAAATCCAAACTCGAAACTGATATAAATAATTACTACCAGATTTGGGCATTCCCTAATGTTCCCGAATTTCGGGTATCGCAACAACAAATGAGAGCAGAGCTACAGAAGCTGGAAATGGGATAATTCTTTAAAATGTAGATGACACAATCGTGTGGTATTGAATTTCCATGGTATAGTATTTCAGAATAGTGTACAGTGAAATTTCTATTTAACGAACCTCTGCTTAGCAAATTTCTCTATTAAACGAATTTTTGGGGAACTCTTGAAATTTCAGCTGAAATACCTTCAAAAATACCCCAATTATGAACTCACTTCCTATTTAACGAAGGCCTTAATAGAAATTCCTCTCTCTCTCTCTCTTTTCACTCAAAACAGGTTAGGATGTAGCTACTCTGATTTTTGAGGATACATGCAGTGTCATCAATTCTTATTTTGGTTACACAATAATAATACCGTACTATGTAAAAAAATTCTGACATTCACGAGCCACACTCCGTCATTTCTGTCATGAATTAACGAAGCATATTTCTCATACAAATCTTTCCGTGAAATGACGGAAAGAAACCAGAATTTCACGGATTTTTCGTACCATGACAAATATTCTGAATTTTCAGAAACCTTTCCGCAGTTGCTTTCTTATATTGACGGTAAATTACCGTTATAGAGATGTGTTAACGGAAAATTCTGCCCTTTCCGCAATTGATTTCATATATTAATTAACGGGAAAAACTCCGTTCTCACTTTTTCCGTACGACGAGAAATTACCGGTAATAGGAGCGGTTGGTGAGAATACTTGAGGTTTGATTAACTTTTAAATTTCAATCGTCTGTCGAATTTTGAAGTTCCGTAGCGAGATCGGATATTGTGGATAACATATCGCATGAATTTTGTTTGTTGTGGCACAGGATATTTCTTCTCCGTTTCCTATTTTGTGCACCAGCTATTTATTATATATTGTATTACTGTAAGAAACTGGGTATTTAACTTGTTGTACAGATGATACGAGGTCTATGTATGTCTTTGGACAATTTAAAACAAAATCTAATCCGGCAACATAGCTATCAAGAGTAAATTTATATTACAGCTATCAAGAGTAAATTTATATTATAGCTATCAAGAGTAAATTTTATATTTAGGAGGTTTTTTTGTGAAATAATATACTACGAAAAAGTACATTTCACCTTTTTTAAAGATAACTGAAAATCATTGTTAGTTAAAAAAAAAAAGTTGCAAAGCATTTTGTTAATTCGAAAAATCACCATGAAAAATGTTTAATTTGTGAAAAGTCTTCCTACAGAAAAAAAAAAAATATATGTTACAAACTATTCAGAAAAATAATTAGCTCCAACAGAAAATAAAATGTCTAAATCACTCGCAGCAATAACGAAAAAAAAAAAAAAACATTCGTCGTCGCGCAATTTGTTTTACGATGTACGTGTTCAGATATCCGAGCGTTTGTGGCTCAGTGGTTAAAGGCGTGCGTTACCTGTTGAAGCAACCGAAACGACGGGGATTCCATCTTGGCTAAAGGGGCAGGATTATCTGGTTGTAAAAGCTGAAAAGTGTCGGTTTGTGGATTTTGCGGAATTTCAGTTTAAATACGGAAAAACCTGAAATGGACTTTTCTGAAATAAACGGAATTTCTGACTACGAGAAATCTGTGAAAATTCGGAAGTTAAAATAAAAGGGCACTTTTAAAAACCGAAATTCTGAAAAAGATGGGCACCTACCGGCAACTTTACTGCACGTTATTTTCAGAAATTTTCCGTGAATTCACACCCCTTGTTTTTCACAGTGTACCTAAAAATTAGAAATTATATCTAGAACATTTCCCACCAAGAGTTGTTTCCGATGCAAAAAGAATTTTCAAATCGGACTAAGTTGTAGAGATACGCTGTCCGCAGACGGACGGACAAAGTGATACTTACTTTTTTTTTACAGGCGTGCTGAAAAATAACAGATAGGGGCGCAATACTTTGTGGTTTGCCCTGGGATCAGACATGCCTATATACAGGTAGTTACGCCTCTGAAATGTGGGTGTCTAAAACATCAGGTACCAAGCCCGAATAACGCCACTTAACACTTAAAGTGGTGTAGCTCTGGAAATAAGGTATATAAAAAGAGCAAAGTAATGACGAAGACACTTTAACCTCTTCTGTAGATAATAGCATAATGATATGGATGATACCGTATTTTTCCGTGTATAAGACGCCCCCTTGTATAAGACGACCCCTAGTTTTTCAAACCGAAAATTAAGAAATCAATATTTTGATGACAAAAAAGGACCCATTTGAATTTTTTTAGAAATTGGGAAATATCATTGAATTACATTTAGAAATTAGGTAATATCACAAAGTCTGTGGTAATATACGTGTATAAAAAAAGGACGTTTGGAAATTTATCTTATTTAGAAATTAGGTAATATTTTTTAGATACAAACTATGACATTATGCATAATTTTTTTCAGCACTATTAGTTCCAGACATATCACTTTTTTCAACCTCAACTGCATTACTGCTGTTGTCTGAGTCACTGTCTGTATATATTAGATCATCCTCAGTTCCATCCATGGCATTGCTGATTGCACATTTCTTGAAGGACTTTACAACCACCTCTTGCTTGACTCCGTTCCATGAGTTTAGGACCCATACTGTAAAAAAATTCGAAATTCACGGACAAGTTTCCGCCATTTCTTTCGTGAATTAACGAAACATTTCTGATACTACCTTTCCGTGAAATGACGGAAAAAAACCTGAATTTGACGGACTTTTCGTGCCACGAAAAAAATTATGAATTTTCAGAAACCTTTCCGCAGTTTCTTTCTTATATTAACGGTAAATTACCGTTTTAGAAATCTGTTAACGGTAAATTCTGAATTTTCAAAAACCTTTCCGCAGTTTCTTTCTTATATTAACGGTAAATTACCGTTTTAGAGATCTGTCAACGGAAAATTCTGAATTTTCAGAAACCTTTCCGCAGTTTCTTTCTTATATTAACGGCAAATTACCGTTTTAGAGATATTTTAACGGAAAATTCTGAATTTTCAGAAACCTTTCCGCAGTTTCTTTCTTATATTAACGGGAAATCTCCGTTCTCACTTTTTCTTATCCGTATGACGAGAAATTTCCTCTAATAGTAGCGATTCGTGGAAATACTTGAGGTTTGATTAACTTTTAAATTCCAATCGTCTGTCGAAATTTTAAGTTCCGTAGCGAGATCGGATATTGTGGATAGCATATCGCATAGATTTTGTTTGTTTTTTGTAGCCCAGGATATTTCTTCTCCTTTCCCCTATTTGGTGCACCAGCTACTTATTATATATTGTGTTACTACTGGGTACTTATTGTTCAGATGATTACACGATGTTTGTGTATCAGTCTTTGGACAACTTAAGACAAAAGCTATAATAGCTATCAAGAGTAAATTTTATATTTAGTTTTTTCGTGTGTGTGTCAAATAATACTATAAAAAGTACATTTCACCTTTTTTAAAGGTAAATGAGTCATTGTCAGTTTAAAAAAATCATGTTGCAAAGCAATTTGTTGCTTCGAAAAACCACGATGAAAAATGCTTAATATTTGAAAAGTACTCCTATAGGAAAAAAATTACAAAACTATTCAGAAAAATAATAATCTCCAACATAAAATAAAATGACTAAATCACTCACAATGACAAAAAACAAAATTTGTTTATCGTGGGATTCATTTTATGATGTACGTTAGTCAAACTGTCGAGCATTTGTGGCTCAGTTGGTAAAGGCGCGAGTTGCATGTTCAACGAGCTATAACGTCGGATGTTCGATCCTGACCTCACCGGTATTAATTATCTGCGGGTAAGCCCTATACAGGGTTGTTGATTTTGCGGAATTTCAATTTAAGTACGGAAAAACCAGAAATGGATTTTTCTGAATTAAACGGAATTTCTGTCTACTGAAATATCTGTGAAAATACGGAAGTTAAAATGAACGGGCACTTTTACAAACGACAATTTCTGAAAAACACGGATAACTACCGGCAAATTTGCTGCACGCTATTTTCAGAAATTTTCCGTGAATTCACACCCTTATTTTTTTACAGTGTTGCAGACCTCAGTAATAGTTGTTTTTTCACTCTACCTGTCGTTGTCAATTAAGTTATTACCGGTTTTTTGCATCCATTTATTCCATTCTTATTTCATCAGGGCTTTGAAGAGCTTGTTGATGGAAACATCTAGAGGCTGTAGCTGACCTGTAAGTTCACCAGGAATAACTGCTTGTAAGTCTTAGTAGGGAGAGGGGATAAGAGGTACTGGCAGTTTTGCCGCGGTAACCACAGGGTTCTCTCAACTGGTTACCTCCCGTGTATAAGACGACCCCCAATTTTTCGTCTAACAATTTTGGAAAAAAATGTCTTATACACGGAAAAATACGGTATTTCAGGAGGTGAAATAAAACTCAGTTAGGAAAAGCTTGCATGATAGCGTTATTAGGAACACGTGGCCCAATTAACGTCATCTGTTTTTTAATATAACATCACGAAATAATTTTTCCCAAAACTCACATTATTTAACCAAAATGCAACAATACCAAATTATGTAACAAAATGGTGAATATTCATTCATTATTAAGTTTTTCTTGCAACTGGAACAACAGCTGTAATAGGCAAAAATATGTTATGAACTTACTGGGTTATTAAAAAGGAACATGGGATACAAAAATACAATATTTCACACGATACGAAGAATGTGTTAGAAAAGTTTGAAGATACATAACAGCTTGAAAATTCATATGGGGAAGCCGTCACTTTGCACATTCTGGACATCTGTAAGTTGAAAGATTTGTGTTCCTTCTGATGCCTCCACACTTATCAAGTAAATTACCTCATGTAAAATTTAAACAAAGACATGTTCTCTACGCGATCTTCATCACAAATAAAACATATCCAGGTTTTACTTGTGCGTGGTTGTGACACAACCTTTTCACTTCTGGTTGGGACTTGTTTAGATCTTTTTTGGGTTTTCTTTGCCGTATATTTCCTCACCGACTTATACACAGGGGTCTTGATTACTCTTCTCTTGCAGTTCAATGATTTACGTGCGATCCTCTGACAAAATGGGAATGAGTTTAACATAACGAAAATTTACCTAAGTGTCGTGAATAACCTAAAAATCTTGTATGTATAAATTTAACGCCACCGTGACGTTACAAGGGCTACCGAGTATTTGATGGTATTTTACATCCGTTTCAGTAACATTTCAAAATTTTATATAAATTTAGTAACGTCTCTCTATAGACGAAGATTCAAGCATCAAGAACATGTATATTTTTAGAAAGTTATTCTTTACGGCATCTACAAAATCAGTTCTTTTCGCTTACCTTGTGTGACGTGCCTGCCCCGCAGGACACACACGACATAAAGGCAGATAGCAGCGATAACAAACGTCCGCGTAGCTCAATTGGAAGAGCGACTTATTCCGGAATGAGGGGACCCGGGCTCGAGCCTCGGCGTGGACTAAAAATGACGGAGAAATTTAATTCGTTATACTTGATATAGTAGCAGACTTTCAGTTCCGTAACTCAAGAGCAAATGGCGGATATACTGCTTCGTTCGTAAATGATGGAGGACTTCTAGTAACAAATTTTCTCGCTACATAGCCTATGAAGGCCGACCAGTATGGTAAACTACCCTGCGCCCCTTTATCGCCAAAGATAAAGGGGCGCAGGGCGTTATTTGGCGTAAGTACCTTACGATAACAGTAGCAATAATAATCCAGTTTATTAGGCTTCGTTCATAATAATAAGTCAAGACCACTCTCCGATTTGGAACTATACAGCAGTTTTGATATTCCCTTACGCGCATTTCGTGTATATCTATAAAATAATGTTTTTACTCAAACTGGAGTAAGAGATACTGACATTTTAAAACTGCAGACAACGACAAAACCGTGTCATCCACCTTTCAGCTTTCATTACCACAAAAATAAAAAAATGTGGGGTTAAAAAAAGCCGTACTTTTCACGTTCCTGAAAGCAGTGCCGCGCAATTTGTCACGGGTTAAATAGGAAAGGGTGCGGTGAAGAAGAAAGGCAAAAGGAATAAGCTCAGACGGCGTAAAAGTGAATTGAGGGAATGTTGACTACTAAGGTGAATCACTTCGGCGATGCAAACAGAAAGCAAAGCGATAAAAAACTGATTACTCTTCTTCCTCCTTCACTCCTTTTCACAGGGAAGTCACGTTCTCCGAGAATTTCGAGGTTACCCTGAATTTTACTTGAGATTTCACCCTTGGGGTTGTTCTCTAAAGTAATTCTCTCAGTTTCCAGTTTTTCTTTTAAATTTTAGTGTTCGTGAAAGTTCATTTTTCTGTAAAACTAGCACCAAACTGTCTTTAAAAGCTTTAATGTACCATAAAAATTATGTGGAATAGGGTTTTTTTTTTCTTTCGGAAAGTCACGTAAATAGGATTGCATCGATTGCTGTATGAAATCACGGAAAAGACGTTTTTGTTTTTAGCATTCGTTGTGACGGATACTACCTATTAAACTTTTCGTTGCCGCCCCGGTGACGCAGTGGTCTAAGCGATGGCCTCTGATCATTCGTCCGTAAAGGGTCCGGGTTCGAATCCCGGTCAGGCATGGATGTTGTGTTTGTTTTACGGCACTGGCTCTCTCCCTTCCCTGGAGCCAGTTACCCTAAATTAGGGACGGGCGACTGCTTATAGCCCATTGAGTTGCTCACGGTGGTCATTAAACCTCCAATAAAAAAAACAAAAAAACTTTCCGTTTTTGTTTACTTTTTTTAATGTAAATTTCGGTTATCTCTAGATATTCTTTCTACACTGAACGTCAAATCGGGACTCCCAAAGAATTTATTTCGCTAAGATTTCACTGACAGTCAGTGAAGTCAGGAAAATGAGTATAAGCAGATCAGATCAAATCATATGTAGAGGATTTTAGGAATGGAGTGTCTGACCCCAGGTCTTAAACAACCCTTAGAAATAGGAAGCTAGGAGATTTGGGCTAGAGTGCCCGATAGGAAAGTCGCACGGAAGCGAGGTAGGAGACGCCCTTATTTACTACCGGGGTGCCAGTACCCGAGGTCAGACTGCTTAACGTGCCCATCCGACGCACGGCGTGTATTTAGTGGTTCAAACCTGGCTGGAATCGAACCTGGGGTCCTTTCCGTGGCAGTCACGAACGTTGCCCGCTAGGCCACCCGTGGCCCGAGTATAAGCACATACGACCTTGCTGCTCTTAAAAATTGCGGATGCCGCCCCCTGTGGCGCAGTTGTCTAAGCGATGGCAATGACCATTCGCCCGAGTTAGGTCCGGGTAAGAGATGGAAACGGGTCAACGGGTCAACAATTTATTGCGGGTCAAACGGGTCGGGTCAAGGTGTTCCTGACCTGGTTTTATTTCCGTTTTATTTTTGAAAAAAAAAAAAAAAAAAAAAAAAAAAGACGTAGTGTGAAATTCTGCGCTCGATAATGGTGCCAGCGGAGTGAAAGATGATTTCCATATATTGCCGTCTCTTTCTTAAAGCAACGAAGGTTTCCACCGACCGACGATACGGCGCAGACGATAGACTCATCGATACCATATCGTAAATCGATACTTCCTTTGCGTTTGTTTTCAGTGCGATACAGTTAAACGCCTATCATCAGCTTCTGCGGTGATTCACTCTCTCACACCCGGCTTGTCACATTGTAAGACTGAGAGTTATTTTTCACATCGCATTTTTTTCATTGAGCATTCAGAGGTTTTCGTTTGACGTCTTAACATCTCGTTCCGTTGCATGTCGTATAGGAATTAATGCCTTATTGGATAATATGTATGCATTTAATAATAAGAAAATCGAAAAACGCGTCGAGGCCAACAAATACGTTCTTGTTGAAAACAAAAAAGGGAGGAACGAATGCTGGAAGTTGTTTGGTCTCATTAAGAAACCAGAACATATTTCACAGCAACACCAATTTTCACAAGCTTCTGATGAGTTGAAAGTTTCCAAAATGTGAAACTTGATTTCATGAGTGTTCCTACCTTTTGAGGGGCAATGAGGAAATCAACATCCACATTTTGGAAACTTTCAACTCATCAGAAGCTGGCGAAAATTGGTGTTGCTGTGGAACACATTCTGAAGCTCGATATATACACTATATTGACAAAAGTCACCGGACACCTACAGGATTAACACAACATAGCATTTATTGACATACATTAGTACAGTGTCGGTCCACCTTTGGCCTTAATGCATGCACTGACCCTTCGAGACATGCTTTCGACAAGGTTTTGGAACACTATGCGCTTCCATTCAGTACATAAAATGCTGCCGCTAGCTGTTGCTTATTAGTAGGTCTTGGTTCCAAACTTCTTATTCAGCGCTCTAATTCACCCCACATGGGATTAAGATCTGGGCTATGTGCTGGCCAGTCCACACACGATACGGAATCATCATCAAACCACGCCGTAACAGTCCTTGCTTTATGGCTTTTTGCATTTTCCTGCTGGTACCAACAAGGCTCGGTTCCATAGTATTGCCACAGAGTTGGTAGGGCATACTTGTCCAGAATATCGAGGTAGACGTGCTGGTTAACAAGTTTGTCCACGATAACTAATCGGCCGAGACCATTCCACGAAATATACGCTCACACGAGTACACTCCCAGCTCCAAACTTGACCGTGGGAACAGTACACTCTGGTAAATCACGTTCCCCGGCTACCGCCATACCCACACACGCCCATCAGACTGATGGATCGCGTGGATTCATCAGTCCATAGGACTCGTTTCCATTGATCTACGGTCCACGATAAATGTTCTTTACACAATGCTAAACGACGAGTAGCATTCCCAGTGGAGATGGAAGGCTTATGAGCAGCCGCACGACCACGGCAACCCATGAAATGAAGTTCTCTGGGAATGGTACTTATACATACCGAAGTTCCAGCATTTTTACTCACCTGTGCACTGAGGTCTTGTGTATTACTCCGTTGATTAGATGTAATGACTCTCCTGAGGCTTTGACGTCCCCTATCACTGATTTTCTTTGGTCTACCGGTACGTTTTGCTGCTTCAGGCACGCCATGTGTCTTCCACTTATTCAGTACATCCAAAACAATTGACTTAGGTATGTTCAAACGCCTCTCGGTTTCTCTTATGGACAACCCACTAATATAACACCCAACAATCTCTCCTTTCTCAAAGTGAGTTCTCTCATGCCGGGACATTTTCACTCAACCTCGCAGTGCGATATGATCGCGGTCAGCTGCAGGCTTGTTTTTATACCGTTTGCAGCTGTACCGCACATCTTAACAACGCAGAGGATCCGTTCATTTGCTTTTGAAGGGGTATCCGGTGACTTTTGTCAACATAGTGTATATGTAAGCTGTGCTCAAACACTGTGTAGGGACGAGAAATTACGCCCCTATATAAATGGTGTGATGGACTTTAAATCCCATCGATCATTCTGGATATTAACATTTCAGAATAAATATTTCCATGTGTATTATTTGGAAACGAGTGTAACACGTGGTAATGCACGTGAAACGAGTGTAACACGTGGTAATGCACCAGACTAGGTGACATTTCGATGCGCCTGTTTGACAGGTCTATTGTATTCACGGAAGGCACGGCTGTTGTTCCTGGCCAGAGGGATATGTAAGCTGCAGGGCACCGTGAGGTGGAGGTCAACGAAGGGATTAGGTGGAGGTCAACGAAGGGATTAGGTGGAGGTCAACGAAGGGATTAGGTGGAGGTCAACGAAGGGATTAGGTGGTCACTGGCAGAAGACACGTGTCAAAAGAGAAAGGTAGTATGGGGGGCACCGAGAAGAGCGAGGGGGTGGCCTGCTCTTGGAGGGCTCCGACTAGGGAGAGAGAGGGAGCCTCAGGCAAGTGAGGCAGGAGCCAATAAGGAAGGCTAGTGAAGTTAGGTGGGAAGGACTTCAGGATAGAAGTAAGAGAAAAGAACACTCAGTCGACGGGGGCGAGGGTGAGAGACAGTCTACGGGGAGCGAGCGTAGAGGACGGTTGACGACAGCGTGTGCTGTGGACGGATGTATAGTGCTGGGAGTTAGCACTGGGTAAAGAAAAGTTCGTGATAGAACGTGCCAGTTAGAGCACGGGGAAAGCCAGCGTAGTTGGAATCAGACACGTGTGTCTGGAACGACGTACGGAGAAAGCGTTTGGAGAGAACACGTGTTCGGGACGGAACACGAAGCATAGCTTCCGGAACAAAGGAAGAGAGACGAACGGAAGGGTACGACGATTGAAACATTTCACGTCGGTGATAGAAAAAGAACGGGCAAAGAATATTGGCAGGAATGGGTATTCTGGAATAATTATATACCCGGATCCTTTTCACGTGGAACTGCAGTTACAGGAACTCGAGGTCAAGGAACAATAGCTGCCGGAACAATTTACTGTTGATTAAATGTTTTGTTAAGTTTGCAACAAGCCTGAGAGTGAATTCATGCTTGGAATTGTTTTGCCATTATTTTTACTTCCCCTCTCCTGAATAGCAGATTTATAGTAAAGCTGGGAGAGAAAGAACGCCGGGCTGTCTTCAACTATCGTTGATAGACAGTCTCTAGACAACGAACCTTATAAATGGTTTTCCTTCCTGCTGTGGGGAAATTTTGATCAGCGCTGGAAGCCAGTGGGTGTTTGGTCGTGGAGCCATTAATTAACATAATGAGCTCCCACCCCTACACACTGAATGCCAAAATTCAGTGTTATTGCTTTCTACTTTAAATTTCATCTTTTTCGATTATGAATTCTTAACGCGTTTTTTTTTCAGTTTTTACTGCGTACAGCACATCAAGAAATAAAATTTCAAAGAAAAAAGTTATCTGTAAAATCTTGTTAGTACTTCTTAAACACTGAAAAGGCATTGTCAGATATCCAGGGGAGGACAAGGATTATATCTTGCCCTCTTCCCCTCCATATGGGCTCCATGCTTATTGAACCACGAGAAATTTTATAGCGTATGTGTGTGTACATCAGTGTGTTGGAAAATGAAGTGCTGTCTGTCAGTGCACATGATATTTCTGCCTCTACAAATCTGTTAAGAAAGATCCTCTTAATATCGGAAAGTCCATAATTACCCAAATAGTTTCCGTTTTCCTAGGTATTAAAATATTATGACAGACGACGAGAAGGCTCTTTTGAATTTATCGCAATGTATCTTTTCGTTGGAGGCGTACTGTTAAAATTTTCCAAAACTGAGAGGTTAGCTAAGCTGCTAAGTACTAAATTTCACTCGAAGCAAGCGATCTCTCGCGCTTAACCATTGATTAGTCTTTTTGTCGGCGTCACTTTTTCTCACTCCGGGATTTTTCATTATTATAGCATATAATTCACATTACACAGGGTATCTATAAATCTGCACATATAAAACTGAAAGCCCTCACTGACTCACACACTGACTCATCACCGAATCTCAGAAACTACTGAACTTAGAACTTTCATATTTGGCAGGGGCAGGAATGTTCCTTTTGCAACATAGAGGCACACTTAGGATTTTTTCCTACGATAACTTTAAGTGGGCCAAAATGGGTATTTTAAATAACCCAGCTTTGATAACGCTAGGACGTTTTGCAATGATCGGGCCATTGCTGCCCAGCAACTGAAGCCCCCCCCTTAAGTTTTGGATGACTTGAGTTGACCTGCTCAGTATATATTTTGTTGTAAATTCATTTGTTCTGAATTTATTTAACAAAAAACCTTAAAACTCAGGTAAAAAGCGCTATATCATAATATGCTTTGCATTTAATCATTTGTTATCGTTTGACATATCGAATGTCAAGGTTTTTTTATTTGTTCTCAATTTATTTAACAAAAAAGACTTTTTAAAATATCATGTAAAAAGCGCTATATCATAATATGCTTTGCATTTAAATATTTATATTATCGTTTGACATACCGAATCTCAAGGTTTTATGAGTCAAAATCAAATTACCAACATTCGTTTTCACCGAAGAAACGGTGACGTCATATAAGTGGTAAGGTGACTACAATAAATATAAATATGCGGGTAGACTTTCATAGTAATTGAAATTTGAAAAAGAAACATGGTTTCCCCTTGAGATATTAGCGGTGGCAACACAATTTTGCTCACGCTTCCAAAAACATCTGACTTTAAATGTACAGATTCGAACGAAATTGTTTATAAGCAAAGTTCTTTTTACATTTGTGCTGAAAGTAACCGCGTATTTTGTTCTGTTTTCTATTATTTTTTTGTCCTGTTGTCTATTAATATTTTAACGACGAAAGTGAAGAGTCACGACGTATTTTGATTTGTTTCGTGTAGGCTTGAAATTTTAAATTTACAGTTATGAACGAAATTGCTTATGTGTCGTCTGGCAGAACAAGTCAGTCAGACATGTGTTTCTCAAAAAGCGAAGAATTATGATGTGTTTGGCCATTTCAACTGTCGCAATTTTTTAAGGAGGTAAATCTGCTCATGCAGCCTTTAAACTTCCATTAAACATGAATTATGTGGAAACTCCTACATGCAACATTTCGAAGGAAAGTGAATTCTCTGAAGTTCTAAAGCATTGTAAACTTATTGTTTGAGATGAGTGCACTATGTCCTACAGGGAAGAATCGAAGTACTTGAGTGTTTAAAAGACCTCAATGGAAATAAGAATCTTATGGGAGGTGTCACAGTGCTGCTTGCAGGAGACTTCCGCCAAATTCTACCAGTTGTTCCAAGGGGAACCCGTCATTATTATGGCCACACATCGATAAACTTTGGTTAACAAAAAACTTGCGCGTTCATTCAAATGGCGACAACAAATGCGGTGATTTTTGCGGAGTTGCTCTGGAAGACTGGGGATGGCCGTATTAAAGAAACGGAATGATATTGATATTCCACAAAACCTGTGCAAAACCGTTACAATTGTACACAATTTAATATCAATGGTTTATCCTCATATCAAGCAGTTAACAGACAAACCAGTGATTTGGCTTTGTGAAAGAGCTCTCCTAACACCAAAAAATGATAAGCCTTCAGAATTAAATAATATCCTGTTAAACAGCTTTTCAGAAGAAGAAATGACATACAAATCACTTGATACAGTACTTAACAGCGATGAAGTAATTAAGTATCCTGTTGAATTATTAAATACTCTGAATCCATCAGGAATGCCACCTCACAACATAACTGGAGTTCCATTAAAAATCGGAACTCCAGTTATGTTGTTGCGGAATTTAAATCCTCCCAAACTTTGCAATGACACAAGACTTCAAATCAATGCTCTACATCGCAATGTCATTGAGGCCACCATATTTACTGGTTGCCCACATGGGGAATCTGTATTTATTCCACTTTTACCTCTTATTCCACCTGATTACCCATTCAAATCCAAGAGATTGCAGTTTCTTTTGAAGGTCTGCTTTGTTATGACGATCAATAAATCTCAAGGACAGTCCTTAAAAATAGCTGGTATCGACTTAAGAGAAAACTGTTTCTCTCATGGCCAGTTTTACGTAGCGTGCTCAAGAGTTAGTTCACCTAGCAGTTTGGTAATACTAGCGGATGATTCCAGAACAGACAACGTAGTGTACAAAGAAGCACTAACATAAGTCAATATATTATTTAATTTTTCCATTCGCTATAGAAATGTTTAGTTACAAATGCAATAATCCCCGTCTTATAAGGATGCAAAAAATCATGCTATGTATTTGAATCCATTTTATTACCGATATGATATAATAAAGTTATAGAACAAAACGATTAGTATATTAATTTATGGTACAAATTATATTATGGTATGGTATGAAATTCTGTATCATAGAAATATTTTTAAAAACATCACGTTCGAAGAACGGGTATTCAGCTAGTGAAGTATACAACTTCAGTATGCTATTAAAAATACTATAGAAAAAACTTACTTTAAACGTCAAGAGACGTGGCAAGTGTTAAAGTTTGTTGAATCACATTATAGATGGCGCCAGGTGTCTCATGTAATGAAAAATCTTGTCAAAAACGGAATACAACAGATATGGCTTCCCCAGTGGAGAAAGCGGGTGTGCTTTGGTTTGTGGAGTCAAAATCTCTAAAAATATTTCAGCATAAGTTCAGAACGGAGTACAAGAGACAGCCGCCGACACGAAGGAGCATCGAACAATGGGTAAATAAATTCAAAGCAACAGGATTCAGACAGAGTGATAGGGCCCTTTTTCTTCGCTGAACCAATCGTTACTGGCACAACATACCTGGACATGTTAGAACAATTCGCAATTTCACAACTACAGGATATTCAAGATATCATTTTCCAGGAAGATGGAGCGCTTGCGCTGGTCTTTGGATGTACGCAGACCACAATTTCGCAGGGCGTGGGATTGGACGTGGGGGTCCTACGGCATGGCCAGTCCGTTCTCCTGATATTACCCCAAGCGATTTTTTTCTTTGGGGCTTTATTAAGGACACTGTGTACAAGAAAAAGGTTACATCTATCACTGAGCTCAAAGAACGCATTACTGCGCCTTCCTCCTTGTTACACCTGACATTCTGCAGCGCACGTGTGTGAAACTGGACTATCGTTTAGACATCCTAGGAGCAACCAACGGAGCACACGTGGAGACCTATACTGACTTTATTCTAAAAATTTTTTTTATGTGTTTTGACATTAAAAGTAAGTTGTTATTTATTGTAATTCTTTTTCAATAGCATACTGAAGTTGTATACTTCATTTATGGTCACACTGTATTATCTATGATAATGTTTTATGTATATTATACAGGGTGATTCATAAAGAAGTATGCAGTTTCAACGCACTATAAAACAAGAACAATGTAAGGTGATATTTTATGTTACCTGTAACATAATTGTAGGGAAATGTTTCAAGTTTTTTTAGAGACAGTCACAGATGTTCTATGTGTGCACACTTGGCCACACGACACACATCAAGCCGGTAATCCATTTTAGCCCAAACGCGAGGTAAGATATCTGAATCAAGTGCCGTGATAGTGGCTGTGATCATTTTCAGTGATCATCTTGTATGGAATCATTTTCAGCTTCTTTCTCAAAATTCTACAGACAGTGGGCTGTGAAATCTGCACTTCATGACTCACCCTCCGCGTTCATTTTCCTGGGCTTCGTTGAATGGCGGTGCAAACACTATCGACGACTTCTTCCGATACACGCGGTCGTCGAGGACTTTTAAGTTTGCACAAACAGCCCGTAGTTTCAAAAATTTTATATTCCAATCGTAGATAGATTTTCGGGTTATAGGGTCTTTTCCGAATCGTGATCGAAAATGCCGTTGCACAACAGTTACAGATTCCGTTTTGCTCAATTCAAGAACACAAAACGCCTTCTCCACTGCAGACGCTGCCATTTTGACTGACTAGTCACGTGACACGCGCGCTATCGCCTACGTCACTTCCCTCAGTAGCGGGACACAAACTTTATAAGTACATCTACCTAACGGTCCGCAGTTGTGGCCCGTGTCTTCAACTGTTACTGTTTTACAGCATCTGGAAACTGTATACTTCTTTATGAATCACCCTGTATATTTTTAATATGCTACTCGAATAGCCTATGCGTGACTAAAAGCTGTCAGGATTAATTCGAAATCGAAAGTGTTCAAGATTAACTTTTGTTGGGAATGGGGCCCCGTAGTTTTGCGCTGCATCACTGAATTTGCCAATTTTGTAGCCAGCGCGGTATGACTTCATTCACATGTACAATACTGGCACCGTTCTTGCCCAACTTTTTACCTTTCTTGACAGAATTCACTCTCTTCCCTTCACAACTTTCATGATTTTAACTTTAACTTCCCCATCCCATGTGGCAGTACTGTTTCACATCTCGGCTTTCTATTTGCTCATATTTTTTTATCCTTGCAAAGCACGTCATCTCTTTACCATCTCTCCATCCGGGGCTCTGTCCCTCCGCCGAATCTCCTCGTTGCTCAAACTGAATTAGTTTCCCGTCTTCTCTCCTTTCTTCTGGAACGCCTTACCAGCGAGTATGAGGATGCCCGTCTTAGGGGAACCTTGACGACTTTTACCATCAACTAGTAGCCAGGCACAACACGGTTTTCAAATCTTAATGACCACATCACTCTTTCTGTCTGACTTAGTGGCGACGCCAGTATCTCAGAACGGGGGAGGGGAGACTCTTAGGAGTGTTAAGTATCGTGCGGGGAAGGGGGCACAAATTTCAAAGCGTTTGGCAGAAATTTTGCTGAAAAATTCAGTTCGTATAGATTTTTTCCAACGCTAATAATGTTATCCATAGTCGAAAAAAAAGGTTTTCAGGAACATGTTGTATGTAGTACTGGGAAACATGTATACGAAACTCTATGGTCTTTAAAATGTTACGATTTCTTCACGATTGCAACTTAGTTCGTCATTTTTTTAACTTATATATATACACTACATTGACAACAAAAGTCGCCGTACACCTAGAAGAGAAACACAACAAAGCATTTATTGACATACATTATTACGGTGTCGGTCCACCATTGACCTTTTTTTTTTTTTTTTTTTTTTTGGTTGGAGGTTTAACGACTACCGTGAGCAACTCAATGGGCTATAAGCTGTCGCCCGTCCCTAATTTAGGGTCACTGGTTCCAGGGAAGGGAGAGAGCCAGTGCCGTAAGACAAACACAACATCCATGCCTCACCGGGAGTCGAACCCGGACCCCTTCGGACAAATGATCAGAGGCCAACGCCTTAGACCACTGCGCCACCGGGGCGGCCACCTTTGACCTTAATGCATGCACTGACCCTTCGAGACATGCTTTCGACAAGGTTTTGGAACACAGCGATAGGTATGCGCTTTTATATTCAGTACATAATACTGCCGCTAACCGTTGCTTAGTAGTAGGCCTTGGTTCAAAACTTCTTATTCGGAGCTCTAATTCATCCCATAGGTGGTCTACGGGATTCAGATCAGGGTTCTGTGCTGGGCAGTCACACACGATACGGAATTACACGCCGTAACAGTCCTTGCTTTATGGCTCGATGCATTATCCTGCTGGTACCAACAAGACTCGGTTCCATAGTATTGCCACAGAGTCGATAGGGCATAATTCTCCAGAATATCGTGGTAGACGTGCCGGTTAACAGGTTTGTCCACGATAACCAATGGGCCGGGACCATACCACGAAAAACACCCCCACACGAGTACACTGCCAGCTCCAAATCTGACTGTAGGAACAGTACGCTGTGGTAAATAGCGTTCCCCCGGCTGCCGCCATACCCACACACGGCCATCAAACTGATGGATCGTGTATCTGGATTCATCACAATAGGACCCGTTTCTATTGATCTACGGTCCACGACAAATGTTCTTTACATCATGCTAAACAACGAGTAGCATTCCGAGTGGAGATGAAAGGCTTATGAGGAACCGCACGACCACGGTAACCTATGGAATGAAGCTATCTGCGAATGGTACGTGTACATACTAAGTTTCAGGATTTTTACTCACCTGAACACTGAGGTATTGTGCAATACTCCGTCGATTAGCTGTAACGACTCTCCTGTGGCTTCGACGTTCTCTATCACTGATTTTCTTTGGTCTACCGATACATTTTTCTGCTTCAGGCACGCCATGTGCCTTCCACTTATTCAATACATCCAAAACAGTTGACTTGGGTATGTTTAAACGCCTCTCGGTTCCTCTTATGCACAACCCACTAATATACCACCCAACAATCTTTCCTTTCTCAAAGTCAGTTCTCTCCAGTCGGGAGCTTTTCACTCAACCTCACAGTGCGATATGATCGCGGTCAGCTGCAGGTTTGTATTTATACCGTTTGGAGCAGTACCGCGCATCTTAACAACGCAGCTGATCCGTTCATTTGCTTTTGAAGGGGTATCGGGTGATTTTTGTCAATATAGTGTATATTTGTTACGAAAATGGTGCTCTTCTACTACTCTCACAGACATTTTCACAGAGGACTCCTTCCATTTTATAGAATAGCACACTTAATTTCGCAAAAAAATCATTCCATACACCAAGTGGCAAAATTATTATGACCACCTGCTTAGTACGTTGTCGGTCCACTTTTTGCCCTTAATACTGCTTGAATTCGTCTTGGTATGAACTCTATGAAATTTCGGCAGGGTGCTTGGGGTATATTATCCCAAACGCGATGAATTGCACCCTCCAGCTACTGAAGATTTGATGCTAGTGGATCCAGCTGTCTGATGCCTCTTTCGACTTCATCCCATGAATGCTCCGTTGAATTGAGATCCAGTGATTGAGGAGGCCGTGCAGAAGAGAAAAGTCTCCATGATGCACTTCAACCCATTCACGTACAGGTTGAGTACTATGACATGTACATTATCCACCTGGAAGTATCTATCTCCACTGGGATAAATCATCAACATAACTGGCTGTACTTGGTCGGCAACGATATTTAAATACTTTTGGGCCGTCAGACGTTGCTACACACAAATTAAAGGACCCAAACAACACCTTTCTTTTAAGACATGTGACGTACTACTGAGGTGACATATTAGTCAAAAGGCAAGTTGTAGCGATAAGACTTGTCGGCATAGTTCAGTTGGGAAAATATCCCACTCTGGAGTAAGAGGTAACTTTTTGTTAAAAATAGAACTGTTCCTTTCAAACACACTCCAGCTAAGTTTTATACGCATGTTGATTTCTTCTTTGATGTATTCCTCGTTTGAACAAAAGTAATTGGACCCCTTCCCCCCTCCCCCACACATGAAGGCGCAATGGTGTGCTCCTGCAGCAGACACGTGGTTAATAAGGTATAAAAACGGCAACTGGAGTAAGCTCGTATCAATTACCGATAAAATAGCTAGCAGGATAGAGCTCTCCGAGTTTCAAGAGGGCATTATAATAGGTTGCTCAATTGGAGGTATGAGCATCAAAAGCATTACTGATGCCAGACAGGTCACTAAATCAACTGTGGCCTTTGTCATCAACAAGTGGAAGAAGACGGGACATTACAGGAATTCACATCGCCCTAGAAGACCCACAAAACTGTAACCCAGGGACTGGAGGGTGCTGTAGAGGGAGATCCAGAAAACCAGGTCGCAACCAATGCACGAGTTCCAGATGTTCACAGATGTTATGGTCTCCAACAAGAAAGACACTTCAAAGAGAGGCCCATGCACTCAGGTATCATCGCCGAGCAGCCACCCATAAACCTCTCATCGCAAAGACCAAGAAAGCCACATGGCTACGATGGTGTCAACAGCACAAAAATTGGACACTGCAGCCATGGTGACAGTTGTTATGAAATGATGAATTGCGTTTCACATTATTCCGATAAGATGGACGTGTCTGGATTTGGTGGTTGCTCGGAGAACATCTGCTTCTGAAGTGTACAGTGCCGGCGGTGAAGCACGGAGGCAGTGGAGTTATGTATGAGTCTGTTTCAGCTGGTACAATGGGGGTTCACTGCTTGTTATTCATGGCAACATGAACTCTGTGCTATACAGGGATATCCTGGATAACTCAATGCTCCCAACATTGTGGCAGTTCTACGAAGACTACTGTTTCTTCCAAGAAGACAATGCCACTTGTGATGTTTCCAGGGCTACAATGGAGTAGTGGTATGAGGAAACTCAGGTCTCGCAGATGGACTGGACAGCTCAGAGCCTGGACCTCAATCCCACTGAACACCTAAGGGATGAACTTGAACGACAGGTGAGGTCTAGGCGAACACTACCTTCTTCACTGACAGAGTTGGTCGATGTACTCAAGGTGGAATTGAGGAACTTCTTGGTCTTTCCGTACTCAATGGACTTGTGAACAGTTTACCTTGACAGGTAGCTGCTGTAATCTCTGCAAATGGAGGACCTATCGGTTACTGATGTAAATACAATACTGGTTTTCTATTTACTTACAGTGTCCAATCACTTTTGTCCACATTGTGCATCTTCCAAGGTAAAGATCTAGGCAACAGTTACTTCTAAATTCGCCCCATCTACTTCTAAATCTTCAGTTCTTGTAAATACATTGTACATCATTTTTTTTTCTGGAAGTTCATCTATAATACCACTTCTTCAACAAATTCTTGGATCACGCTTTGAAGATCTGAGGAAGTGCTTGCAAAAATGATTACAACGTCAGCAAACTGAAAGTGGATTAAGTGATCTCCGTTAATCTTCATCACTTTTTTTCCCCAGACCAATGATTGAAAGACATTCTGCAATGTGGCATTGAAGAGCTTGGGTGTCCTCTTGTCTCATTCCCTTTCCAGACCTGGATGTCTGCTCCATACCGTTAGTAGTGGATTTTTCCGGTTAGCAATCGATAAGTTGACAACGGTGGGGACGGGTGTTATCATTGTGTCGGAGAAAGGTGTCACAAACAGCACCCATACACAGAGCCTTAGATTTCATTCCTGTACGTGCCACCGGTGAAGATAGTGTTTGAAGCGCATAGAGATTTTGATGGTGTAAGTTAAAAACTAAGAAACGATTTGCAACGGTAACTGTGTTCATAATCGACAGACTCCTGAAATATATTTATCTTATTTATTCTTGACTAAACACATAACTAAAACGCTAATGTAAGTTGACTGATAATACTAAACATAAAACGAATGAGTTATTAATTAACAACGAACTTTGCTTTCTATTTAGTCCGTTTTAAACAGTCTTACCATAAATTTAATATCCTTTTGGCACTTCACACAAAAACAGTTTATTCCAGCGAGTATCCTTTTAGGTCAACATAATACATGTACTCTTTTAGAGCAGTTTTTGTAAGAACAACAAAAACAGCTTGTTCACACACATCGAAGCGACGCCATCTCTTTACTGTCCAGGGTCGCGATCCCATAATTCTTTGCAACGAACCGCTGGCTGTTCTGTTCGGCTTACACAAACGTAAACTTGCAGCAGGTGTTCGACGAAAACAAAAGAAACGAGCAAAGGACGCTAACATCCAACAGATTTGAGCGACCACCCGATCATATCCATCCGCTAACCATGACACTACCATTCCTATAAGCACTTCGCTGGCGGATATTTGTAGCATGACAACGCATTCCTGATTCCCTTCATTTTCAACTGACGTCGCGAATCGCTGTGGAGGAAAAATTGCTGCTCATCTGTGAAGAGCTCGGACTGTCATTTCTCCTGGGCCCAGTTGACATGACATCTACACTAGTTTAGACAGTCTCTCTTGTGGCGTCAAGTCAGGATCACGCACAACACTGGCCGCTCCTACATGGGTGGGCCTCGTGAAGTCTTCATAGTTCAGTAGTAGAGCATATCGTCCTTCCACTCGCAATTCCGGGGTCTGATCAAAGTTGACGTGGTGTTGCCATTCTGCTCCTCCTGTCTTACAACACCAGAGAGCAGTTTCCCCTTGGGAATTTTACCAATGGTTGTCTGCTGTTGAATCGTTTGGATGCGCTCTACACCAAAGAAGGACTCATATCACCCCATCTAGCAACTTTGGCTTGTTTCCAGCCGATCTGTAGCTCGCCACCTCACTTTCAGATAAAGATGCCAGGTATCAGTGGCGAAGCGTCAATGGAAGCAAGGGAAGCAATTGGTTCATGCGCTTTCTTTTGCGCGAATTAAAAATATGTAGCATTAAAGTAAAATAAAAATATCACACCAACATAACGCAGTGGGCATTTTTTTTCAGTATCTTTTATTTTTAAGAAAGCAAATTCATATTTGTATTTTTACGAAAACAAGAACAAATGTCTCGTACGTAAGTCGCTCGTTGGAAGCAACGCAGATAATGCATCCAGCTGAACTTCAGCAAAACGGCATGCCCACCCGCAAAGTGGCCAACCACAGCCAGTAATGCTACGCATAGAGCGTGGCGAGATATATCTAAACACCTTGTGGGGAAGCATTCTCCCAAACTCTTCCACGGCGCCGAAGGCAGGACCACACAAGAAAGTTTCATGAAAAAAGCCACTAACTTGAGCACGCGCTCTTTCCAAACGTTCAGTTATCAGACTCAGCACTCAGAGGACTGCCGTAACAATAGTTTGAAGTTGCAATTTGTCAAAAGTTTTCTGTGTTAGTGTAATTAGTTGATTCAGTTCCATTATTGGCTTATGGTTTGAACTTTCAGTTGTTTTATGTCGCACGTTCTTTAGCGGTGACATGTCATTATATCAGGAATATAAAAGTAAGCGTTACTTTTATTAGTGTAGCTATTTTTTTCTGTGACTCTTCTGAGAAATGTAAGCGCCATGGAAGCAATGGACTCTGGCACATCTACAGTACACGGCCACGTGAACTCCCAAAACTCCGAAGACTACGTTCTAGAAAAAATACTTTCTCTGTCTTTTAGGTCATTTTCATAATCATATAAAATCACATTTATAAATTAAAAAAAATTCTCTATAAAAATCATATAAAATCACATTTACATAAATGTGATTTTATATGATAATTTATATGTGATTTTATATATAAATCATATAAAATCACATTTATAAATAAAAACAATTATCTCGTTCTCCCTCTCTTCAAGAGCCCGAGCCCGAACCGCAGTAAATATTCTTCAGCCCGAGCCCGAACCGCAGTAAATATTCTTCAGCCCGAGCCCGATTCGGGCCCAGCCCGTCTCAGCTCTGATAGAAGCAACCCCCAATTCTTTTCGTTGTGTGGGTAAACAAGTTTCTTTCCCTTTCAACATTTTCACTGAATATTTTTTTCATAAATCTTTGCATTTGAACTTCTACATAGACATTTCTTTTTGGTAGTACCGCGCATGGTCGCCGCGTTTGGAGGGGGGGGGGGGTTGTCTTACGATGCTTTCTGCCATGCCGTATTGTCAACGTAACATATAAACTACGGGTAACTTGCTGATTTTAATTATTATAAATTTTCATTCATATCACTTTTGCCATCTATTTATCGCATATTAACTTCGTTGCTTCCCTTACTTACAAAGTCACATTCGCCACTGCCAGGTATACATACTCAACAAATTTACTGTCTGGACAGCTATTGCTCCTTATGCGCAAAAGAACTGACGAAACGATTCAAGATGCCTGCTTTTAAACACATTTGCATTCTGTATCTCAGTTCTGCGTTGTATAATATACATGGCTTTCGTGAATATCTATCTCCGGAATTTTACGATGGCGTCCTTTTTATTTTGTTCCTGTCTTAATTTACGAAAAGCCACGCACTTTATACTGAAAGTAGCCACAAGGAGTGAAGCATGAACGAAGAGGAAAGGGGGTAGGGGGAAAAGGCTATCATGTTTCATCACTGCTTTTTTTTTCTCCAGAAAACAATTGGGAAGCTTATTTTGTTTCTTTTTTCAAGGATATGAGCAGAGGGGACTTTAGATCTTTTGGGGCCCTAGGCGCTGAAAGATGCACCCCCCTTCCACCCCTTCTTATCGCCTCAAAAATTTTCATCCGTCAGATTAACAAAAAAGTTTTTACCTTTTTTAAAATGCTATTCTATTTTTCTATTATTAGAACGTTTTGTAAGAAACAATGCTAATATAATCACTTTGTCTGTCAGTGCACATCGAACTTTTTTTTTTAGAGATATTTCAAAAACTATTTTTGCGGGGAATAGGAAATCAAAGGATATTTAGTTTGGCACTTAAAGTATTCCATATAATTCATGAATTTACCCCTAAGGGCTATCAAAGTCGAAAATTTAAAAAAAAAAAAATGAGGTTCTGTTGTTAAGAAACTGGAAGGCTAAATAATTTTAACTGTTCCTTTCAAAACAAGTACATCGATAAGAACTCGAAAATCTGGAGTATCAACAACAGCAAGAAAAATACAGAATAGGCTATTAATATGAGAAAGCAACATATCAATTGATAATACAAATAAAGTGATCGCTTTAAGGACTGATTTGTTTCAGTCTATGAAAACCAGAACAGAACTGGCAATCCAATCACACATTTCTGGGGCCCCTCACGCTGTGGGCCCTTGGCGCGCGCCTAGTACGCCACCCCTGAATATGAGACTTCACACACTTTTAAAAAATTCAGTGAAAAAATCAATTGAACGCACGCCCTTCCGGAGGTAAAAAGACTGTTTAACACAGCATTTAACATCAGAACTATACTGTAAAAGGTTTTTTGAAATTCGCGTGCCATTTTCCGTGATTTCTTTCGTGAATTAACGAAGCATATTCGTGGCACAACTTTTTCCGTGAAATGACGGGGAAAAAAATGAATTTATTGGATTTTTTCGTACGCCAGGAAACTTCCGAATTTTCAGGAAGCTTTCCCCAATTCCCTTCGTATATAAACGGTAAATTGCCATTTCTAAGAAGTGTCAACGGAAAATTTTGAATTTTCAGAAACCTTTCAGCAATTTCTGTCGTCCATTAACTGAAAAATATGTTCTCACTTTTTTCGTACCCATATTATGAAAAATTTCGCGGAATAGGTTTTCTGTAGCGATATAGGCTATTTTGAATAGCATATCGCAAAATATCCTATATATATCCTGCGCCACAATAACTAAAATGAAATTTTAGTTATTGTGGCGCAGGATATTTCTATTCCTCTCCCCCCATTTGGTGCACCAGCTATTGTGTATCGTGTTACAGTAAGAAACCGGGTACTTAAATTGTCCTGCAGGCGATTGTGCGATGCAGATGTATCAGTCTGTGGAACACTTAGGACAAAAGGTATTATAGCTATCAACAGTAAATTTTATATCTTGGAGTTCTGTGAAATAATACTACAAGGCGCCTTTTCTTAAAAATAATTGAAACTCATTATCAGTTTACAAAGATCTGGAATTACAAGGTATTGTGTTTCTTCGAAAAATCACAATGAAGAAAATGTAATTTGCAATAAACCCTCCTGCAGAAAAAATAAAATTATTACAAACCCACTCAGAAAAATAACAATCTCCAACAGACAATAAAATGACTAATTCACCGGCATTAATAGCAAAAAACATTTCATCATCACGCGATTAAAGTTCTTTCTTATACGTGACTGTTCTTTGCGTGTCTTTCTGGCTCGGCGATAGCGCGCACGGCTGCCGTTGAAGACGAACCCGGTTTGAACCCCACCAGGGGTAAATCCAAAGGATTCGTTAATTTCGTACGTAAGGAAAGAAGAATCCCTGTAGTCAAAATGGAAGATTTTTCGAAATTTCTGTCTCAATACGGAAAAACTCGAAACTAACCTTTCTGAAATAAACCTTAGGGAGAATCTGCTAAAATGCAGAAGTTAAAAGAAGCAGGAACTTTTAAAAACGGAAATTTCTTTAAAAGCTGCATGCTATTTTCAGGAATTATCTATGAATTCACACCACTTATTTTTTACACTGTAGATAAAGTGAAGCAAATACAAAATGCCTCCCAAACTCAATCGGAACGACAGCTACTGATTTTCATGTTTCCCACATTTATGAAGGTGTGTATGCAATGTTTCTTGCATGAGTTCCGTCCCTGTTGAATCCATTTGTTGCATTCATTTGCATTAAACTACTACCGTGTTGACATGCATCTCATGATACGGAATAATATTCCAATCAAGGTGAAAGTTTACTTAACACTTGTCATTTATGAGTCGTCATCAACGGTGTTTAACTAACGAACTGAGGGGATTGCATAAACACTCTTAATCACTGGACAGGTTTTCTGTCAAATTACCTTCGCCATTCATGATATTATAATAAATCGCGAGTTAGTGCCACGAGTGGAATTCCCATCAGTGGAGCAAGGGGAAAATTGTCCCACTAGTGGAACTAAGGAAAGTAGTCGTCGGCGGCGGCTTTCTAAGTTACGCGAAAACGTAGCTCTTTACAGATCTTAGTGCAAATATATAAATTTTAATAACATATGGATTTTGAAGTATCAGATTTATGTAATTTATATTTTATATTTTCGATCCCGAAAATATAATTTTTTTGTTTCTAATTTAATCTTTTTCCCTGATTCAGTAGTGTCTGCATGAGAAAAAGATTATGAGTATAAAATTTAAAAGGTCATGTGTACGTCGTGTGATGGATGTCAGTGAAGCCCAAATTGTGTGTCAAAATCGCTGTAAATGGAGAAGTTTGATACGGCAACAGTAAGTAAGTAATCAGTTAAAATTTTATCTGGAAGTTTGTATTTCTTCGTGGAGCTAACCTCTGAAACTCAGAGAACAGCTTGATGATATGATATATTTTATATTTTGTTCTAAACAATATTTATGCACAGTAATTTATGTATGGAACAGTATCATTCGTATGAAATTTAGTCTTGTCACTCTAATTTATGAACGTTCAATGAAAATTTTCCGAAATTCACGAGCTATCTTCCTTCATTTCTTTCGTGAATTAACAAAGCGTATTTCTGATACAACATTTACCATGAAACGACCGAAACAAACCTGTGTTTAACAGATTTTTCGTACTAAGGGAAAATTCTGAATTTTCCGAAACCTTTCCGCAGTTTCTTTCTTATGTTGACGGCAAAATATCGTTTTACAGATGTGTTAACGGAAAATTCTGAATTTTAAGAAACCTTTCCGCAGTTTCTTTTTTATAGTGACGGTAAAGTACCGTTTTAGAGATGTGTTAACGGAAAATTGTGAATTTTAAGAAACCTTTCCGCAGTTTCTTTCTTATATTGACGGTAAAGTATGGTCTTAGAGATGTGTTAACGGAAAATTCTGAATTTTCAGAAACCTTTCCGCAATTCCTTTCGTATACATGAACGGAAAAACCCCGTTCTTACTTTTTTCCGAATCCGTATGACGAGAATTTACCGGTAACAGGAGCGATTCGTGAGAATATTTGAGGTTTGATTAACTTTTAAATTTCAATCGTCTGTCGAATTTTGAAGTTCCGTAGCGAGATCGTATGAATTTTGTTTATTGCGGCACAGGATATTTCTTCACCTCTCCCCTATTTGGTGCACACTTATTACATGTTGCGTTACTGTAAGAAACCGGGTACTTCATTTATTGTACAGATGATTAAACGATGTCTATGCATCAGTCAAAATGCACAAAAACATGTTGTTTTTTGCACGATATTATACTTGCAGTTAAAGTAATCCAAAGGGGGTGAAGTACCTTTAATCATTATAAACATACAAGTTAATATATATATATATATATATATATTCTATAAAGATACCTAAGCAAAAAAATACATATATAATTTTGACTCACACCTAGTACAACATAGAAAAGGTTATGTATCTACCTGTGTGAGTAAAAGGAGAAAAGATAAAAAAATAAAATAAAACAACTGAATGTAGAAGGTGTCGAGAATACTGAGCCTTGGCTTTATCAAGGACCAGCAAAAACTCTGCATTTTCTCACTTCCACAAAGACCTAGTTGGAAATGGGTTTCTGCAAGGCCATAGATGCAAGTAACATTCCCACCTAAAATAGTTTAAAAAATATATATATAAGTCATGTCCTCCGTAGAGTAGCATGACCTAGCACTAGTTAACAATTTCGCTTGCATCCATTAACCTTCATGGCCCGACCCATGCTCTTCATCTGTTACTATTATACAGAGAGAAGAAGATTAAAGAGAACTCAAGCTGTGAGAGTGACATAATAAATAGAAATGATTTTCAGCTATAACGAAATTCCAAGTTCGTTTGAGAGAGAATTTAAACCTGAAAAACAAATTTTACATTGCAATTAAAAAAGGAAATGTTAATTTATAACGAACAAATTTTTGAAAGAAAACTTGAGTCTAAAACCCCCTACTCTACAACTTATGTGACAGCACGAAAACGAGAATAAGTTAAAGATAATAATTAACTAAAGAAAACTTTGTGAAAGTTATATACCTTAAACAGTTAGTTGCAATATGTACAAAGTATTTCATCAGTGCTTTAAGTGCATAATTAATTAGTTATTAAGAACTTAACTACTTTGAAAAAACAGCGCATAGACAGCGCATAGAAAAGGAACAAGCTTAGCCATCTTCTGTTCCTAGGTACCACAAAAGACGCTCAAAGTTACAAAGAAAAGTAAGAGTTAAAACCCGCATAAATGTTAACAGACAAACCAATGACTTATATATATATATTTTTTAAACTATTTTAGGTGGGAATGTTACTTGCATCTATGGCCTTGCAGAAACCCATTTCCAACTAGGTCTTTGTGGAAGTGAGAAAATGCAGAGTTTTTGCTGGTCCTTGATAAAGCCAAGGCTCAGTATTCTCGACACCTTCTACATTCAGTTGTTTTATTTTATTTTTTTTTCTTTTCTCCTTTTACTCACACAGGTAGATACATAACCTTTTCTATGTTGTACTAGGTGTGAGTCAAAATTATATATGTATTTTTTTGCTTAGGTATCTTTATAGAATGTGAATTCTGAATTTTCAAAACTGCTGCGTTGCGCGTTTTGATTTTCAGGTTATTTTGCACCCTTCGTTTTAAATTCTAAAATTTTTTCCTTAGTCTTCAGTTTTGCTCTTAAGTATATATATATATATATATATATATATATATATATATATATATATATATATATATATATATATATATATATTCTATAAAGAAGATACCTAAGCAAAAAAATACATATATAATTTTGACTCACACCTAGTACAACATAGAAAAGGTTATGTATCTACCTGTGTGAGTAAAAGGAGAAAAGATAAAAAAATAAAATAAAACAACTGAATGTAGAAGGTGTCGAGAATACTGAGCCTTGGCTTTATCAAGGACCAGCAAAAACTCTGCATTTTTTCACTTCCACAAAGACCTAGTTGGAAATGGGTTTCTGCAAGGCCATAGATGCAAGTAACATTCCCACCTAAAATAGTTTAAAAAATATATATAAGTCATGTCCTCCGTAGAGTTGCATGACCTAGCACTAGTTAACAATTTCGCTTGCATCCATTAACCTTCCTGGCCCGACCCATGCTCTTCATCTGTTACTATTAAACAGAGAGAAGAAGATTAAAGAGAACTCAAGCTGTGAGAGTGACATAATAATTAGAAATGATTTTCAGCCATAACGAAATTCCAAGTTCGTTTGAGAGAGAATTTAAACCTGAAAATCAATGCAAAAGAAATCCAAATTTTACATTGCAATTAAAAAAGGAAATGTTAATTTTTAACGAACAGATTTTTGAAAGAAAACTTGAGTCTAAAACCCCCTACTCTACAACTTATGACAGCACGAAAACGAGAATAAGTTAAAGATAATAATTAACTAAAGAAAACTTTGTGAAAGTTATATACCTTAAACAGTTAGTTGCAATATGTACAAAGTATTTCAGCAGTGCTTTAAGTGCATAATTAATTAGTTATTAAGAACTTAACTACTTTGAAAAAACAGCGCAAAGACAGCGCATAGAAAAGGAACAAGCTTAGCCATCTTCTGTTCCTAGGTACCCCAAAAGACGCTCAAAGTTACAAAGAAAAGAAAGAGTTAAAACCCGCAAAAATGTTAACAGACAAACCAATGCCTAAAAGCTGAAAAGCTAAAAAACGACAGAGAAAAAGTACATGAAGTACAAACATTGAACTTATAAAACCTAGAACCCAAAAACAAGGAAGAGAGCTTACCTCTTGTGTGACAAAAACTTTTCTCCTCACAAGAGAAGAACATGGCTGACCTCTTCCGCCACTCCCTAGACGCTGGGGGCAGTGAGGGTGGGGCTGATGGCCTCCTCATACAGCAAGAAACCAACGCGCGGAGATTTTAACCAGAGAAAAAAAATATATAAACTTAAGACTGTGGATCTGTATGATCAGAAAGAGCAGAATTAACTCTCCAGAATACATGAGAAATATTATAAAATACACGAGCAGTTTATTTAATAATCTTTGCATGTATTAAACCACCTTAGTGAGCATCTATAGATTAATCAGAATCTTATTAATTTTAATGTTGGTTTTACTATTTTTAGTATAGCTATCCTAGTGATGAATAACTAGTTTTCTTTTTTATTTGTTTTTATTTTCTTTTATAAACAGATTTTTAAGCTTTTTTTGTGATTTTGTTTATATTATTTAATTTTTTGTTTTAATAGGACCGTCATATCCATAGCACTAAGGTTCCTTTAGGTAGTTAATAGGCATCCTCTAGCCAACTTCCTTACGGCTTTGATTGGTCAGAATCATATTATTAACTGTGTAGAAAATTAAAGCAGATCTGCCAACCTTACTCTATTATTCAGAATAATTTTTCTTAAAGTTCTCTTGATGAAAGAAGAAGGAATTTCGTTCTCTAGAAAACTTTCTAATAGTATATTAATGTGGTAATTGAAGTCCAAATTGTTGCTGCAAATTCTTGAAATTCTTAGGACCTGAGAAATTAGTACATTCTCAATTACTTTGGTTGAAATGTTATTATTCCAGTGTAGATATTTAATTACTTTGAAAGGAAAATTAACTCTTTTATCAAAGAGGCTAATAGATGGGTTACCTCTGTTGAGCTTAATGCTTAAGTCTAGGAAATCAAGTTCCTGATTACTGTGGTTGGTTTTATATAAGTTAAGAGAGCTAGGATAGATATTATCAAAATCACTCTCTATAACTTCTGAATTATTGATACACAGCAGATCATCAATATATCTAAAAGTGTAAAGGTAGTTATCTGAGCAGGTGGGGTGATTTTTAATGAATTTATATTCCTTAAAGAACAGGAATAGATTAGCGATATTCGTGGACGTTGATGTTCCCATTGGAATACCGTTCACTTGCTTATAGAGAGTATTATTATATAAGATATGGTTATTTTTTATGCAGCAATTGAGATAAGAGTTCCAAGTTCCTACATCAACAAATTGGTTAAGTTTAAATTCTGCATACAGCTCTTTAAAGGTAGTGATTATATCTGATAGAGGCAGATTAGTATATAGGTTTTCAAAATCATAACTATTAATATCTAGGGGACAAACTTTGAGTCTTCAGTTTTGCTCTTAAGTATATATATATATATATATATATATGGGATGTAAGGTCAGGTGATGCGTAACATCACAGCCTCTCCTTGACAAATGTCAACCCCGCCTTCTCGTGGTGCATCCTGTTCCCACTAAAGGGGCTCTGACGACCGCAAATAGCGGTATAACTATACCATCGGGATCAGAGGAAATGCTATCCCACACTCACCAACCCGCTTGGCCAGCGTGGTGAGTTATGGCCAAACACCTCCAAAATGACTCTACAACTTAAATCTTGGCCCTCAGTCTCCGGCAGCTGGAATGTACCTGGCCAAGGCAGCGGCCAGTGCGACATGAAGGCAGAGGGTGCTAAGAATCCCCGGAGGACCGGACTAGGCTGCCATTTGATGCTGACCTTGGCTACCTACAACGGACGCTCCCTATCTTCTGATTCAAGGCTTCTTGAATTGGAAGAGGAACTACAAAGGATCAAGTGGGACATCGTCGGGCTGAGTGAGGTAAGGAGAAAAGGAGAAGATCTCATTGAACTGAAAAGCGGACATCTCTTCTATTATCGTGGGACAGATACTGGCAGAACTAGTGGTGTTGGATTTATAATAAACAAGAAACTGAAGGATAAAGTGGTAGAAGTTGAAAGTTCCTCTGACAGAGCTGCACGACTCGTTATCCAACTATCGAGAAGATACCAGGCTCAGATTATTCAAACTTATGCACCCACCACAAGTCATCCTGAAGAAGAAATTGAAGAATTTTATGAGGAAATTCGTCATCTAAATAATAAAGGTAAGCAGCACTTGAAGATAATTATGGGAGATTTCAATGCAAAAATAGGGCACCGGCAACAGAATGAAACTTCAGTAGGTAAATTCGGTCACGGCAACAGAAACCAGCGTGGAAATACTCTCGTTGAGTTTGCAGAGGCAGAAGGATTTTTCATCTTGAATTCCTTTTTCAAGAAAAAGCCACACAGGAAATGGACATGGAGACATCCAATTGGGACGACAAGTGAAATTGATTTTATTATGTGTAACAAAAAATTCGTCATAGAAGACTGCAGTGTGCTAAACAAGTTCAACACAGGTAGTGACCATAGATTGGTGAGATGTAAGATGCACCTCAACACTAAACTGGAACGTGGCAAGCTCATAAGACAAACAAAATGTATTGACATAACCAACCTTAAAAAACACCATAATACTTTCAAGTTGGAACTGAAGAACAGATTCTCTGCTTTAGAAGGCCTAACATCGGAAGAAGTGGATATTTCTGAAGTTAACAGAAAAGTAACCAAAGCTCTTATGGAAACAGCAACAAAATTAGCTGGGTCTAAGAACAAGTTGCATGTAAACAAATTATCAGGAAAAACCAAAATGTTGATGCAAAAAAGAAGAGAGATGAGGACAACTAAAGAAGATGTGACTTCCAAAGTGGAATATATAGAGCTATGCAAGACAGCACGAAAAAGTATCACTGAAGACGTAAGGAAATTCAACTGTGAGCTAGTGAGGAAAGCAATTGAAAACAACCAAAGCCTAAAGATAGCAAAGGGACATCTCAGTAAGGGAAGAAAACAGATTATGGCTCTGAGAAAAGAAGATGGTTCTATAACAAGAAATAGAGGCGAAATTTTGACAAGAGTGAAAGATTTCTACTCCAAACTATATGAAAGGGATGATACATGTACTCCAGACATCATGAAAGGTACCAGAGTTCTTCCAGTCCTCCCAGCAGAAGTTGCTCATGCAATCAAGAACATGAAGCGGGGGAAAGCTCCAGGAGAAGATGGAATTACTATAGACATCATACAAGAAGCAAGTGGAGAAATTGAAACAGTACTCGCCCAAATTTTCACTCGATGCCTTAATGAAGGGAAGATTCCTGAGGATTGGAACAATGCTACAATGATCCTGCTACATAAAAAAGGTGACATTGAGGATCTCAGGAACTACAGACCTATCAGCCTCCTATCAGTGGTTTATAAAATCTTCACTAAAGTTCTTTCACACCGCTTGAAGGTAACACTGGACATGGCTCAACCGAGAGAACAAGCTGGATTCAGGAGTGGCTACAGCACAATAGATCATATCCACGTACTGAGAGAACTAATTGAAAGAGCGAGGGAATATGAACTTCCATTGTGCATGGCTTTTATCGATTATGAAAAAGCCTTTGATTCGGTGAAACCATCAGCAGTTACCACGGCTCTGAAATCCTGCGGTATTGAAGATGCATACATTAATATTATTAATAACATCTATGATAATGCAAGTGCAAAGATTCGGCTGTTTGAAAATACAACACACATAAAAATTGGAAAGGGAGTGAGACAAGGTGACACCATATCTCCGAAGCTTTTTAATGCCACATTGGAAAATGTCTTTCAATCACTGAACTGGGAAAACAAAGGGATAAAGATTAATGGAGATTATCTAACCCACCTTCGTTTTGCTGATGACGTAGTCATTTTTGCAACTACCCCATCAGAGCTGCAGAGTATGATCCAGGAACTTGCTGACAAGAGTAAAGAAGTGGGATTAAAAATGAACTTTCAGAAGACAAAAGTGATGTTCAATGCTTTTACAAGAAATGAAGATTTATCGATTGATGGAGAAAAACTGGAGATAACAGATACATATGTTTATCTTGGACAGCAGATATCAAGTGAGGGTCACATTGATGAAGAAATTAATCGGCGTACAAAACTTGCCTGGAGAGCTTTTGGAAGAAACAGCATAATTTTCAAGAGCAATATGCCGTTATGTCTTAAAAGAAAAGTGTTTGATCAATGCATCCTTCCAGTGCTTACGTATGGTGCAGAGACGTGGACCTTAACTAAAAGAGACATACAAAGGCTGCAGACAACTCAAAGAAGCATGGAGAGGTGCATGCTTGGTATAACCAGGAGAGATAAGAAGAGGAACTCGTGGATCCGAAAAATGACGAGAGTGGAAGACATCATGATCAGAGTTAAATCCCTGAAATGGCAATGGGCTGGACATACTGCCAGAAGGACAGACCATAGATGGACAGCCGAAATTTTAGATTGGGTTCCAAGGGACAGGAAAAGACCCAGAAAAAGACCACATGGGAGATGGGTGGATGAAATTCGTAAATATGCGGGAGTGACATGGAGGAGACTGGCACAAGACAGACCGTTGTGGAGGAAACTTGGGGAGACCTTCGTCCAGCAGTGGATTGATAATGGTTGACAATGATGATGATGATGATATATATATAGCGTTAAAAACCACACAAGATCTTTCGACCCTCTCACAGGGGTCATCATCAGATGTAAGAGGCAGTACCCGACAGCAGAAGTCTTATATACCGTAAAACATGATGCCACAGATAAAAACCGAAAAACTAAATTAATTGAACAGTACATACCCAAGTTTCAGGGGGGCAATGCTTATGGTAAGGCACAAAGTAGACTGGTCAAACACCAATAAAGTAATAAACCCATGTTACGTAGAATTAGAGTTCAATATTATCTTTCAAGCTGGAGTTTGGTCTTACATCTGATGATGATTCCTGTGAAAGGGTCGAAAGTTCTTATGTGGTTTTTAACACTATATATACTGTATATCTCTATTTTAACTGGTATGTTTATAATGATTAAACATATTATACCACCTTTGGATTACTTTAACTGCAAGTATAATATCGTGCAAAAAACAGCATGTTTTTATGTATTTTGACTTTTGTGCACGACGATTTTAACCTCATCGTATGTATCAGTCTTTGGACAACTTAAGACAAAAGCTATTATAGCTATTAAGAGTAAAGTTTACATTTCGGAGGTTCTTTTTCGTGAAATAATACTATAAAACAGTACATTTCACTTTTTTTAAAGATAACAGAAAGTCAGTGTCAATTTAAAAAAAATCTAGTTACAAAGCACTTTGCTGCTTCGAAAAATCACGATGAAAAATGCTTAATTTGTAAAAAGTCCTCCTACATAAAAAAAAAAATTATTACAAATTTATTCAGAAAAATAATAAGCTCCAACAGAAAATAAAATGCACAAATCACTTATATTGATGACAAAAAAAAAAAAAAAAAATCATCGCCGCCCAATTTGTTTTACGCTGTACGTGATTTAGGCTTCCGAGCGTGCGTGGTTCAGGGGTTAAAGGCGTGGGTTACCTGTTAAACCACCCAATCGGGCAGCGGGTGGCCTAGTGGTCAACGTTCGTGACTGCCACGGATATAACCTCAGGTTCGAACCTAGGCAAGTACGAACGCTCGAACCACTAAATGCTCGCCGTGCGTCGGATGGGCACGTTAAGCCGTCGGACCCCGGGTACTGCCCCCCCCGATAATAAATAAGGGCGTCTTCCTCATCTTTTCTACCTCGCTTCCCTCACAGTGTAGGAAAGCGTGTGTTTCCCAGTTCATTAAAATATCTATTAATTCTTTCGCTCAACTTAACAGCTGCTTTTTTCCTCTTCTAAGTTTCTAAATTCAAGAAAGTTCTTCATTTACACGAAGTCGCTGTTTTCTGCTTCATTTTCAAAGCTCTTGATCAGCTCTAAAATATTCAGATGGCTTTTATTGAAAACAGTGGCCAACTTGCTGTGGCATCCTTCAACGACGATATTTATTCGATGTCGTCACTTGTAATTGTAAGCCTCCTGAGTTCCACTAGTGGGACGATTTCCTCCCCTCTTCTACTCGGTGTCGTGGACTGAGCGGACTTGTCCTGAGCGTACAGTGGAAAATCGTGTCCTGTGGCACTGTAAAAAATTTGTGGTGTGAATTCACGGAAAATTTCTGAAAATAACGTGCAGCAAATTTGTCGGTAGCTATCCGTGCTTTTCAGAAATTTCCGTTTTTAAAAGTGCCCGTTTTTTAACTTCCATATTTTCACAAATTTCCCGTTTATTTCAGAAAAGTCCATTTGATATTTTTCCGTATTTAAACTGAAATTTCGCAAAAATCGACAACCCTGCACTTTTCAGCCCTTACCCCCGATGATCCTTCAGCTGAGCTCAGGATCGAACCCTGACGTTTGCGCTGGCACAACAGGCCACTCTCTCATTTACCCACTGATCCACAAACGCTCGGCAACCTGAATCACGTACATCGTAAAACGAATTCCACGACGAAGATATTTTGTTTTTTGTCATTAATGCGAGTGATTTAGACATTTTATTTTCTGTTGGAGCTTATTGTTTTTCTGAATAGGTTTATAATATATATTTATACATATATCATCATCATCATTGTCAACCATTATCAATCCACTGCTGGACGAAGGTCTCCCCAAGTTTCCTCCACAACGGTCTGTCTTGTGCCAGTCTCCTCCATGTCACTCCTGCATACTTTCGAATTTCATCCACCCATCTTCCATGTGGTCTTCTTCTGGGTCTTTTCCTGTCCCTTGGAATCCAATCTAAAATTTCGGCTGTCCATCGATGGTCTGTTCTTCTGGCAGTATGTCCAGCCCATTGCCATTTCAGGGATTTAACTCTGATCATGATGTCTTCCACTCTTGTCATTTTTCGGATCCACGTGTTCCTCTTCTTATCTCTCCTGGTTACACCAAGCATGCACCTCTTCATGCTGCTTTGAGTTGTCTGCAGCCTTTGTATGTCTCTTTTAGCTAAGGTCCACGTCTCTGCACCATACGTAAGCACTGGAAGGATGCATTGATCAAACACTTTTCTTTTAAGACATAATGGCATATTGCTCTTGAAAATTATGCTGTTTCTTCCAAAGGCTCTCCAGGCAAGTTTTGTACGCCGATTAATTTCTTCACCAATGTGACCCTCACTTGATATCTGCTGTCCAAGATAAACGTACGTGTCTGTTATCTCCAGCTTTTCCCCATCAATCGATAAATCTTCATTTCTTGTAAAAGCATTGTACATCACTTTTATATATACATATATATATACATTCTTCAATACCGCATACATTAATATTATTAATAACATCTATGAAAATGCAAGTGCAAAGATTAGGCTGTTTGAAAATACAACACACGTAAAAATTGGAAAGGGAGTGAGACAAGGTGACACCATATCTCCGAAGCTCTTTAATGCCACATTGGATTGTGTTTTTCAGTCGCTGAGCTGGGAAAACAAGGGGATAAAGATTAATGGAGATTATCTAACCCACCTTCGTTTTGCTGATGACATAGTCATTTTTGCAACTACCCCATCAGAGCTGCAGAGTATGATCCAGGAACTTGCTGACAAGAGTAAAGAAGTGGGATTAAAAATGAACTTTCAGAAGACAAAAGTGATGTTCAATGCTTTTACAAGAAATGAAGATTTATCGATTGATGGAGAAAAGCTGGAGATAACAGACACGTACGTTTATCTTGGACAGCAGATATCAAGTGAGGGTCACATTGATGAAGAAATTAATCGGCGTACAAAACTTGCCTGGAGAGCTTTTGGAAGAAACAGCATAATTTTCAAGAGCAATATGCCATTATGTCTTAAAAGAAAAGTGTTTGATCAATGCATCCTTCCAGTGCTTACGTATGGTGCAGAGACGTGGACCTTAACTAAAAGAGACATACGAAGGCTGCAGACAACTCAAAGAAGCATGGAGAGGTGCATACTTGGTGTAACCAGGAGAGATAAGAAGAGGAACTCGTGGATCCGAAAATGACAAGAGTGGAAGACATCATGATCAGAGTTAAATCCCTGAAATGGCAATGGGCTGGACATACTGCCAGAAGGACAGATCATCGATGGACAGCCGAAATTTTAGATTGGATTCCAAGGGACAGGAAAAGACCCAGAAGAAGACCACATGGGAGATGGGTGGATGAAATTCGAAAGTATGCAGGGGTGACATGGAGGAGACTGGCACAAGACAGACCGTTGTGGAGGAAACTTGGGAGTCCTTCGTCCAGCAGTGGATTGATAATGGTTGGCAATGATGATGATGATGATATACATTCTATTAAGAAGAGACCTAAGCAAAAAAAAATATATATTTTTGACTCATACCAAGTACAACATAGAAAAGGTTATGTATCTATCGGTGTGAGTAAAAGGAGAAAAAGATAAAAAATAAAATAAAACAACTGAATGTAGGAAGTGTCGAGAATACTGAGCCTTGGCTTTATCAAGGACCAGCAAAAACTCTGCATTTTCTCACTTCCACAAAGACCTAGTTGGAAATGGGTTTCTGCAAAGCCATAGATGCAAGTAATAAGCCCACCAAAAATTGTTTTAAAAAATATATATATGTCATGACCTCCGCAGAGTTGTATGACCTGGCTTTAGTTAACAATTTAGCTTGCATCCATAACTTTCATGGCCCGACCCATGCTCTTCATCTGTTACTATTAAACAGAAAGAAGAAGATTAAAGAGAACTCAAGTTGTGAGAGTGACATAATAATTAGAAATAATGTTCAGCTATAACGAAATGCCAAGTTCGCCTGAGAGAGAATTTAAACCTGAATAGCAATGCAAAAGTATTCCAACTTCTTACATTGCAAATAAAAAAGGAAATATTAATTATTTAAAACTCAGATTTTTGAAAGAAAACTTGATTCTAAAACCCCCTACTCCACAACTTCTGACAACACAAAAACGAGAATAAATTAAAGACAATAATTAACTAAAGAAATGCTTTGTGAAAGTTATATGACATAAACAATTAGTTGCAATATGTACAAAATATTTCAGCAGTGCTTTAAGTGCATAATTAAGTAGTTATTAAGGACATAACTACTTTGAAAATACAGCGCAATGTAAAGGAACTATGCTTGGCCAGCTGCTGGGCCTAAGTTTCCTAAAAAACGCGCAAAGTTACCAAGAAAAGAAAGAGTTAAAACCCGCAAAAAAGTTAACAGACTAGCCAGCGCCTAAATGCTAAAAAGCAAAAAACAACAGAGACAAAAAGTAGAAGAAGTACAAACATTGAACTTATAAAACCTCAAACCCAAAGACAATGAAGAGAGCTTACCTCTTATGCAACTAAACTTTCTCCACACAAGAGGAAACATGGCTGACCTTTTCCCCAAACGTCCAAACACCTCTACCACTCCCTAGTCGCTGGGGGGCAGTGTGGGTCGGGCTGATTGCCTCCTCACACTGAAAGAAACCAACTCGCGGAGATTTTAACCAGAGAAAAAAATATATACTTAAGACTGTGGACCTGTATGATCAGAAAGAGCAGAATTAACTCTCCAGAATACATGAGAAATATTATAAAATACACAAGTGGTGTATTTAATAATCTTTGCATGTATTAAATCACCTTAGTGAGCTTCTATAGATTATTCAGAATCTTATTAATTTTAATGTTAGTTTTACTATTTTTAGTATAGCTATTCTAGTGAGTGAATAACTAGTTTTCTTTTTTATTTTTTTTTAATTCTTTAATTTATTCTCGTTTTTGTGTTGTCAGAAGTTGTGGAGTAGGGGGTTTTAGAATCAAGTTTTCTTTCAAAAATCCGAGTTTTAAATAATTAATATTTCCTTTTTTAATTGCAATGTAAGAATTTGGAATACTTTTGCATTGCTATTCAGGTTTAAATTCTCTCTCAGGCGAACTTGGCATTTCGTTATAGCTGAACATTATTTCTAATTATTATGTCACTCTCACAACTTGAGTTCTCTTTAATCTTCTTCTTTCTGTTTAATAGTAACAGATGAAGAGCATGGGTCGGGCCATGAAAGTTATGGATGCAAGCTAAATTGTTAACTAAAGCTAGGTCATACAACTCTGCGGAGGTCATGACATATATATATTTTTTAAAACAATTTTTGGTGGGCTTATTACTTGCATCTATGGCTTTGCAGAAACCCATTTCCAACTAGGTCTTTGTGGAAGTGAGAAAATGCAGAGTTTTTGCTGGTCCTTGATAAAGCCAAGGCTCAGTATTCTCGACACTTTCTACATTCAGTTGTTTTATTTTATTTTTTATCTTTTCTCCTATTACTCACACCGATAGATACATAACCTTTTCTATGTTGTCCTTGGTATGAGTCAAAAATATATATATTTTTTTTGCTTAGGTCTCTTCTTAATAGAATGTGAATTCTGAACTTTCATAACTGCTGCGTTGCGCGTTTTGATCTTCAGGTTATTTTGCAACTTTCGTTTTAAATTCAAAAGTTTTTCCTTAGTTTTCAGCTTTGCTCTTCAATATATATATACATAGTATGCGGGAGTGACATGGAGGAGACTGGCACAAGACAGGCCGTTGTGGAGGAAACTTGGGGAGACTTTCGTCCAGCAGTGGATTGATAATGGTTGACAATGATGATATATATATATACATATATATATGGGATGTAAAGCCAGGTGATGCGTAACATCACAGCCTCTCCTTGAGAAATGTCAACCCCGCCTTCTCGTGGTGCATCCTGTTCCCACTAAAGGGGCTCTGACGACCGCCAATAGCGGTATAATTATACCATCGGGATTAGAGGAAATGCTATCCCACACTCACCAACCCGCTTGGCCAGCGTGGTGAGTTATGGCCAAACTCCTCCAAAATGACTCCACAACTTAAATCTTGGCCCTCAGTCTCCGGCAGCTGGAATGCACCTGGTCAAGGCAGCGGCCAGTGCGACATGAAGGCAGAGGGTGCTAAGAATCCCCGGAGGACCGGACTAGGCTGCCATCTGATGCTGACCTTGGCTACGTATAATGGACGCTCCCTATCTTCTGACTCAAGGCTTCTTGAATTGGAAGAGGAACTACAAAGGATCAAGTGGGACATCGTCGGGCTAAGTGAGGTAAGGAGAAAAGGAGAAGATCTCAGTGAACTGAAAAGTGGACATCTCTTCTATTATCTTGAGACAGATACTGGCAGAACTAGTGGTGCTGGGTTTATAATAAACAAGAAACTGAAGGATAAAGTTGTAGAAGTTGAAAGTTCCTCTGACAGAGCTGCACGATTTGTTATCCAACTCTCGAGAAGATACCAGGCTCAGATTATTCAAGCTTATGCACCCACTACAAGTCATCCTTAAGAAGAAATTGAAGAATTTTATGAGCAAATTCGTCATCTAAATGATAAAGGCAAGCAGCACTTGAAGATAATTATGGGAGATTTCAATGCAAAAATAGGGCAACGGCAACAGAACGAAACTTCAGTAGATAAATTCGGTCACGGCAACAGAAACACGCGTGGAAATACTCTCGTTGAGTTTGCAGAGGCAGAAGGGTTTTTCATCTTGAACTCCTTTTTCAAGAAAAAGCCACACAGGAAATAGACATGGAGGCATCCAAATGGAACGACAAGTGAAATTGATTTTAATATGTGTAACAAAACATTCGTCATCGAAGACTGCATTGTGCTAAACAAGTTCAACACAGGTAGTGACCATAGATTGGTGAGATGTAAGATACACCTAAATGCTAAACTCGAGCGTGACAAGCTCATAAGACAAAATGTATTGACATAAGCAACATTAAAAAACACCATAATACCTTCAAGTTGGAACTGAAGAACAGATTCTCTGCTTCAGAAGGCCTAACATCGGAAGAAGTGGATATTTCTGAAGTTAACAGAAAAGTAACCAAAACTCTTATGGAAACAGCAACAAAATTAGCTGGGTCCAAAAACAAGTTGCATGTGAACAAATTATCAGCAAAAACCAAAATGTTGATGCAAAAAAGAAGAGAGATGAGGAGAACTAAAGCAGATGTGACTTCCAAAGTAGAATATATAGAGCTATGCAAGACAGTACGAAAAAGTATCACTGAAGACGTAAGGAAATTCAACTATGAACTAGTGAAGAAAGCAATTGAAAACAACCAAAGTCTAAAGATAGCAAAGGGACATCTCAGTAAGGGAAGAAAACAGATTATGGCACAGAGAAAAGAAGATGGTTCTGTAACAAGAAATAGAGGCGAAATTTTGACAAGAGTGAAAGATTTCTACTCCAAATTATATGAAAGGGGTGATACATATACTCCAGACATCATGAAAGGTACCAGTACCAGAGCTCTTTCAGTCCTCCCAGCAGAAGTTGCCCATGCAATCAAGAACATGAAGCCGGGAAAACCTCCAGGAGAAAATGGAATTACTCTAGACATCATACAAGAAGTAAGTGGAGAAATTGAAAGAGTACTCGTCCAAGTTTTCACTCCATGCCTTAATGAAGGGAAGATACCTGAGGATTGGAACAACGCTATAATGATCCTGCTACATAGAAAAGGTGACATTGAGGATCTCAGGAACTACAGACCTATCAGCTCCTCTCAGTGGTTTATAAAATCTTCACTAAAGTTCTCTCCCACCGCTTGAAGGTAACACTGGACATGGCTCAACCGAGAGAACAAGCTGGATTCAGGAGTGGCTACAGCACAATAGATCATATCCACGTACTGAGAGAACTAATTGAAAGAGCGAGGGAATATGAACTTCCATTGTGCATGGCTTTTATCGATTATGAAAAAGCCTTTGATTCGGTGAAACCATCAGCAGTTACAATGGCACTGAAATCCTGCGGTATTGAAGATGCATACATTAATATTATTAATAACATCTATGATAATGCAAGTGCAAAGATTCGGCTGTTTGAAAATACAACACACATAAAAATTGGAAAGGGAGTGAGACAAGGTGACACCATATCTCCGAAACTCTTTAATGCCACATTGGAAAATATCTTTCAATCACTGAACTGGGAAAACAAAGGAATAAAGATTAATGGAGATTATCTAACCCACCTTCGTTTTGCTGATGGAGTATTAATTTTTGCAACTACCACATCAGAGCTGCAGAGTATGATCCAGGAACTTGCTGACAAGAGTAAAGAAGTGGGATTAAAAATGAACTTTCAGAAGACAAAAGTGATGTTCAATACTTTTACAAGAAATTAAGATTTATCAATTGATGGAGAAAAGCTGAAGATAACAGACACGTACGTTTATCTCAGACAGCAGATATCAATGAGGTCACATTGATGAAGAAATTAATCGGCGTACAAAACTTGCCTGGAGAGCTGTTGGAAGAAACAGTATAATTTTCAAGAACAATATGCCATTATGTCTTAAAAGAGAAGTGTTTGATCAATGCATCCTGCCAGTGCTTACGTATGGTGCAGAGACGAGGACCTTAACTAAAAGAGACATACAAAGGCTGCAGACAACTCAAATAGCATGGAGAGGTGCATGCTTGGTTTAACCAGGAGAGATAAGAAGAACTCGTGGATCAGAAAAATGACAAGAGTGGAAGACATCATGATCAGAGTTAAATCCCTGAAATGGCAATGGGCTGGACATACTGCCAGAAGGACAGACTGTCGATGGACAGCCGAAATTTTAGATTGGATTCCAAGGGACAGGAAAAAACCCAGAAGAAGACCACATGGGAGATGGGTGGATGAAATTTGAAAGTATGCGGGCGTAACTTGGAGGAGACTGGCCCAAGACAGACCGTTGTGGAAGAGGCTTGGAGAGACCTTCGTCAAGTAGAGGTTGATAATGGTTGACAATGATGATGATATCATCATCATCATCATCATTGTCAACCATTATCAATCCACTGCTGGACGAAGGTCTCCCCAAGTTTCCTCCACAACGGTCTGTCTTGTGCCAGTCTCCTCCATGTCACCCCTGCATACTTTCGAATTTCATCCACCCATCTCCCATGTGGTCTTCTTCTGGGTCTTTTCTTGTCCCTTGGAATCCAATCTAAAATTTCGGCTGTCCATCGATGATCTGTCCTTCTGGCAGTATGTCCAGCCCATTGCCATTTCAGGGATTTAACTCTGATCATGATGTCTTCCACTCTTGTCATTTTTCGGATCCACGAGTTCCTCTTCTTATCTCTCCTGGTTACACCAAGCATGCACCTCTCCATGCTTCTTTGAGTTGTCTGCAGCCTTTGTATGTCTCTTTTAGTTAAGGTCCACGTCTCTGCACCATACGTAAGCACTGGAAGGATGCATTGATCAAACACTTTTCTTTTAAGACATAATGGCATATTGCTCTTGAAAATTATGCTGTTTCTTCCAAAAGCTCTCCAGGCAAGTTTTGTACGCCGATTAATTTCTTCATCAATGTGACCGTCACTTGATATCTGCTGTCCAAGATAAACGTACGTGTCTGTTATCTCCAGCTGTTCTCCATCAATCGATAAATCTTCATTTCTTGTAAAAGCATTGAACATCACTTTTGTCTTCTGAAAGTTCATTTTTAATCCCACTTCTTTACTCTTGTCAGCAAGTTCCTGGATCATACTCTGCAGCTCTGATGGGGTAGTTGCAAAAATGACTACGTCATCAGCAAAACGAAGGTGGGTTAGATAATCTCCATTAATCTTTATCCCCTTGTTTTCCCAGCTCAGCGACTGAAAAACACCCTCCAATGTGGCATTAAAGAGCTTCGGAGATATGGTGTCACCTTGTCTCACTCCCTTTCCAATTTTTACGTGTGTTGTATTTTCAAACAGCCTAATCTTTGCACTTATATATATATATATATTTCTTTTCTGTAGGAGGACTTTTCAAAAATTAAGCATTTTTTTTTTCATATGTACAATAAGTACCCGGTTTCTTACAGTAACACGTTATATAATAAGCAGCTGGTGCACCAAATATGGGAAAGGAGAACACATATCCTGTGCCACAATAAACGAAATCAATGCGATATGCTCTCCAGAATATCCGATCTCGCTACGGAACTTCAAAATTCGACAGACGATTGAAATTTAAAAGTTAATCAAACCTCAAGTATTCTTACCAATCGCTCCTGTTACCGGTAATTTCTCGTCATATGGATACGGAAAAAATGAGAATGGAGAATTTCAGTTAATATACGAAAGGAATTGCGGAAAGGTTTCTGAAAATTCAGAATTTTCTGTTAACACATCTCTAAAACGGTAATTTACCGTCAATATACGAAAAAAACTGCATTTTGTTTTCTGAAAATTCAGAATTTACCGTTAACACATCTCTAAAACGGTAGTTTACCGTCAATGTAAGAAAAAAACTGCGGAAAGGTTTCTGAAAATTCAGAATTTTCCGTTAACACATCTCTAAAACGGAAGGGAGTGTCAGACCCCAGGTCTTAAACAACCCTTAGAAATAGGAAGCTAGGAGATTTGGGCTAGAGTGCCCGATTGGAAAGTGATACTGAAGCGAAGTAGAAAGGGGGAGGAAGCCGCCCTTATTTATTACCGGGGGCCAGTACCCGGGGTCTGACGGCTTAACGTGCCCATCCGACGGACGGCGTATATTTAGTGGATCGAGCGCTCGTACCTTGCTAGGATCGAAACTAAGGCCCTTTCCGTGGCAGTCACGAACGTTGCCCACTAAGCCACCCGCGGCCCGGAAATGCTAAATGTTTCCCTTCACACTTTCACACCCAGACTTAGAACTGGCATCTTGCCTTCAAGTGAACCGCAAAATAGGTGTGTTTAAAAAGTGAATTTATTAATTGTTTCAAAAGGAAGGTTTAGAATGAAATTTGTATTATTTTTGCTCAAAAAATACTATTTTTTATTATTTTGCTAAAAATACCACCTTCCCTTTACGCTTTATTCCCAGACTTAGGACTGGGTATCTTGCGTTCATGCCTGCAAATGAACCGCAAAATAGGTGTGTTTAAAAGGTGAATTTATTATTTATTTCAAAACGGTTTAATTAGTTTGTGCTCAAAAATACAACAAATACATACCGCCAAAAATACTACAAATACATACTGCTAAAAAATAGTACAGATTTCATTCTAAACTGCTACCTTATCGTGAAATGCAGACTTCATTGATGTTTTTGAATGTATACTAATGATCGTAAACACTTTCCTATATCTCTGTCTTGCTCAAAAATTTTGCAATTTTTTTTCATTTTCTGGTCTGTTTGGATGTAATTCTTTTTTCGTTTGCGAAGAGGTTCGCCTGTTTCCAATCGTTTCAGGATGAATTCGGTATGCTGTGCATCTTCCTTTAATTTATTTACAAGAACATATATATTTGGGTTTTTTATTCCCATTCTGTGATTTAAATTAGAATGCCAACGTTCAATCGGGTTATTGGTTCTGTGTCTTTGACCATGGACGTTCCAAAGTTGCACTGGTATTTGGGGGTTGTCTAACCATTGCGCCACAAAATAATTAAATTCTGAAAGCTTTTGACGTTGTAGAGAATTTTCCAAGATGTAGAGCCAGCCGTTATCGATTTCCTTTTCTGGTAAACCAGCAGATCAGATCGGATCATATGTTGAAGATTTTAGGAAGGGAGTGTCTGACTTTAGGTCTTAAACAACCCTTAGAAATAGGAAGCTAGGAGATTTGGGCTAGAGAGCCCGATAGGAAAGTGACACGGAAGCGAGGTAGAAGACGCCCTTATTTACTACCGGGGGGCCAGTACACGGGTCCGACGGCTTAACGTGCCCATCCGACGCACGGAGGGTATTTAGTGGATCGAACGTGAGGTTATCTCCATGGCATTCATGAACGCTGACCACTAGGCCACCCGCGGCCCCTGGCAAACAAGCAAGGGCGGTGCACATTTTTATGTGACTTCGAATGCCTTCATTCTCTTTGCACCATTTACTAATTCAGGTTGTTGAACTTTGCACCACAACACTGATTGAAGCTGTCCCCTATTCCTTGTCCACTCAGTCCACTTGGTCACCTTTGTGTACGCTCAGGACACGTCCGGTCTGTGCACGGAAACGTTTTACTCGTGGGAAGCTCCCATAAATCGCTACTTCCATTATTGCGGATCACTCACCACACCAAAATAAATCAGTGTAAATGTAATGTGCGTAGTTTTAGAACAAATTTTGTATATGTTAAAGTTAATCTAATAAATTTGTTACTATGCACTAGCGTATAGCCCGTCCTAGGACGGTTGTTTCTAAGCTTTAAATAAATATTAATATATAGAGGATGTTTCCCGTCCTAAGACGGGGTGAAATTTTTAATTGAAGCAGATTGAAATCAAATAGACGCCGGATTTTGTAAGGGAATATATAAACACTTATATAGTAAGAACTCATTCATGTTAGAACTGAAAATTATATGCTATTTATTTCCGTTTTTTAAAAGACTTTGCGAAAAATAAACATTCTGTGTGACATATTTGTTGTTTAACAATTGTAAATTAGAGCGTTTAGATAGATCGATATTGTGCAAAATGTGTAATATAATCAGCACTAAACTCGGAAAGTTGTTTTCGTGTAAACTTGCCTTAATAACTTTTTCTTTGGTCTTTCGCGTTAAATGACATTTTCTCCAACACACTTGTTATTCCCTTCACGACTTGTTTTAGTTTGTCCTATTCGACGGTTAGTTTGAAACTTCATAACAAAGCTTTTTCTACGAAATAATGTGATATCTGGTATTACAAATCGGAACTATCTAAATTCTCGACAATGTGCTAATGGGGCAACATCTGCTTTTAGATGCAATCTTGCTCACTTTGACATCTCAATATTTCAGTTTTTATTGTAGGTTACAGCGTTTATATAGATTGATATTTTGCAAAATGTATGACATAATCAGCACTAAACTCGGAAAGTTAGTTAAATTCAAAAAGTAAAAAATAATTAAAGCGTAGAAATTAATATTCGAATTGTGCTAAATTAAATTAATATAAAAACGCAACTTGCTGTGTTATTAAGATTTTAATTCGAATTTTGTAGATCGGACAAATAGAACTCGGGTAATTGATAATCCAATGTTTTTAAATTAGCACGCGATCACCTTGACATCTCAATGTGATCGCGCGCAAACTCAACTTGCTGTGATATTAAAAAATCAATTCAAATTTTGTAGATCGGAAAAATAGAACTCGAGTCATTAATAATCCAATGTTTTTAAATTAGCACGCGATCACCTTGACATCTAAAAGTGATCGCGTGCTATTATATAGCAGGAAATCATTTTGACATCGCGAGAGCACACACGAATTGTTCGATAAGCGATGGCGCAACAATGCAGACGTTGCTGTGACGTCAAGCGTTCCAGAGAGACAGACGGATCTCGGTGTTTATATATATTATGAACACTGGTTATTTTACAAAATGATCAATATTAGCGGTTAATGTAATAAAATACGTGCAATTAATTATTTTCACCAGTTATTCTACATAACAACCAACCTTTTTAGCTGAAGTGATAAATTATAATATTCAACAAATAATTTCTGAAATAAAGTACAACATATTTTTAATGTTACTATTTTTAAACGAATCACCTCCTACTTGTTGGAACAGGACAAACTGTCATGACATTTGGAATTACAGAGTATTCCATGCCTTTTGCAGCCACATTTTGTTGAAAGGCATTTTTCCTTCCAGTTGCATCTCTTATACCCTTGACCGCCTGTGATAGACCATTTTCTGGCACACTCGCAAAGAGAACCAATAGCATCTTGAACTTCCTCTTGCAAAATGAAAGCCTCTTGGTTCCTCGAATACATTTGAGACAATCGTCCTTCTTTAGTGCCAATCACATACATCCCTCCATCATCATTAACTTGCATAATCACCCCTAGAATGTTCCTGGAGTCACCCCTTCCTTTGTCGACATCAGGAACTCCAAGTTTTTGCGGTGTCTCCAATCTTGCCCCTTGGAAACTTTCTGCTAGGCATTTGTCTCATCTTGTTTGTCTGAGATTGCAATGCACTTCTGGCATCTTCTCTCTTTTTCTTAATATTGTTGATCTTTTCAGCAATAACATTCTTCTCTGAATTGCCCTCCATAGACGCGGCACTACGTGAAACTGAGACAGGTTGAAAATTTGCAGAAGCGTGAGATTTTTCAATTTAACCAGAGGCTGTTGGTTATTGTTCATAACAACAGGTTAATGTGATTAATTTTACAAAAGTATGAATAATTTATCACATTCACCAAAACTGTTGGCTATTATGTACAATACCCGGTGATTATACATATTCCCGGGATTTATCGATTTAACCGTAACATACACTGCCCGACAGAGAAAATGCTACACCATGAAGGAATGCTCGAAAACAGACAAAACTGCACTCACGGATAGCCAAGTAGGCCCCTAAACAAATGATTTAATTGTCACATACAGACTAGGCTCCAGTGACCGAATATATAGGATGATCAACGCTGTATTGCCCAAAATTGGGTGCGACCCCCATTTTGGGCGAATCCAGTTCCCACTGAAGGGGCACTGACGACCAACGAATAGCGATATAACTATACCGCCGGGATTTGAGGAAATGCTATCTTACACTCACCAACCCGCTTGGCCAGCGGGGTGAGTTATGGCCAAACACCCCAAAGATGCTTACACAATTTCAAACTTGGCCCCCAGTCCTCGGCAGTTGGAATGTACCCGGCCAAGGCAGCGGCCAGTGTGACATGAAGGCAGAGGGTGCTAAAAATCAAGACCCCATGAGAGATGGATGGATGAAATTCGAAAGCATGCCAGAGTGACGTGAAGGAGACAGGCTCAAGACAGACAATTGCGGAAGAAACTTGGGGAGACCTTCATCCAGCAGTGGATTGATAATGGTTGACAATGATTATATATATATATATACTTAAGAGCAAAACTGAAGACTAAGGAAAAAATTTTAGAATTTAAAACGAAGGGTGTGTGTGTGTGTATTTTTTTGCTTAGGTATCTTCTTTATAGAATATATATATATATATATATATATATACATAAAAAAGGTGACATTAAGGATCTCAGGAACTACAGACCTATCAGCCTCCTATCAGTGGTTTATAAAATCTTCACTAAAGTTCTTTCACACCACTTGAAGGTAACACTAGACATGGCTCAACCGAGAGAACAAGCTGGATTCAAGAATGGCTACAGCACAATAGATCATATCCACGTATTGAGAGAACTAATTGAAAGAGCGAGGGAATATGAACTTCCATTGTGCATGGCTTTTATCGATTATGAAAAAGCCTTTGATTCGGTGAAACCATCAGCAGTTACAATGGCTCTAAAATCCTGCGGTATTGAAGATGCATACATTAATATTATTAATAACATCTATGATAATGCACGTGCAAAGATTCGGCAGTTTGAAAATACACCACACATAAAAATTGGAAAGGGAGTGAGACAAGGTGACACCATATCTCCGAAGCTCTTTAATGCCACATTGGAAAATGTCTTTCAATCACTGAACTGGGAAAACAAAGAGATAAAGATTAATGGAGATTATCTAACCCACCTTCGTTTTGCTGATGACGTATTCATATTTGCAACTACCCCATCAGAGCTGCAGAGTATGATCCAGGAACTTGCTTACAAGAGTAAAGAAGTGGGATTAAAAATGAACTTTCAGAAGACAAAAGTGATGTTCAATGCTTTTACAAGAAATGAAGATTTGTCGATTGATGGAGAAAAGCTGGAGATAACAGACACGTGCGTTTATCTTGGACAGTAGATATCAAGCGAGGGTCACATTGATGAAAAAATTAATCGGCGTACAAAACTTGCCTGGAGAGCTTTTGGAAGAAACAGCATAATTTTCAAGAGCAATATGCCATTATGGCTTAAAAGAAAAGTGTTTGATCAATGCATCCTGCCAGTGCTTACGTATGGTGCAGAGACGTGGACCTTAACTGAAAGAGACATACAAAGACTGCAGACAACTCAAAGCAGCATGGAGAGGTGCATGCTTGGTGTAACCAGGAGAGATAAAAAGAGGAATTCGTGGATCAGAAAAATGACAAGAGGGGAAGACATCATAATCAGAGTTAAATCCCTGAAATGGCAATGGGCTGGACATACTGCCAGAAGGACAGACCGTCGATGGACAGCCGAAATTTTAGATTGGATTCCAAGGGACAGGAAAAGACCCAGAAGAAGACCACATGGGAGATGGATGGATGAAATTCGAAAGTATGCGGGAGTAACATGGAGGAGACCGGCACAAGACGGACCGTTGTGGAAGAAACTCGGGGAGACCTTCGTCTAGCAGTGGATTCATAATGGTTGACAATGATGATGATATATATATGCTGTAAAGTTATTCATGTGCTGAGAGAACTAATTTAATGAACGAGGGAATTTGAACTCCCATTATGTATGGGTTTTATCGATTACGAAAGGGCCTTTGATTCCATGATGCTATCAGCAGTTTGTGACATACACATGTGTATGCTCTAATTCAATTTTCCTTTTTAGGTTCTTTCTCTATGTAAATTTGAGTTCATGCTCCTTAGCGTTTTTCAAACTTAACGTGATATCTTCTCTCTCGCAAGAGCATGATTAGCACCACCGCTGAGGTCGGAACGAATGGCGTGTGGATGTCTGAGATGAGAACTGAACGATATAAATAATGTTTTGAGAAGCAGCAGTGGTGTGTGTGTTGTGGAGATGGTGGAAGCTATTATACTAATTGAGAGACGTATGCTAAATTGAAACTTGAGTCGAAAATCTTCCAAATACGTGGAAACAATGTAAATAGACAAAGTCATCGCTCTTTCCATGTTTTCCTTTAATGAACACACAGCAACCGAAAAATTGTATTTTGACATCGCTGGGATTTCGACATTTGTATTTCGATTCCGCTTATACCGCTACTTCCAGCTGTATCGAGATACAATTTTTCGGTTCTTGTGTGTTAATTAAAGGAAAACGTGGCAAAAGGGATGACTTTGTCTATTTGAAACTTGAGTTATTTGGCGACTGTGTGTTCTACTTTATCGTTGGTGTGTTTCTCTTAATAAACTGTTATGTTCGTTGAATTATTTTACTAACGTTGGAAAAAGAGTAGTAGTTCTGTCTTGTTGAAGTGCTAAAGGATTAAATTGCTGAATAAAGACGAACAGTAAATAACCTTTTCTGAAGTTATTTGATTGACTCCTGATTCGCTTGAAAGTGAAGTTATTAAGAACTGATTTCTCTAGTGTGCAGACAGCTACATTCCTCGAACATTGCAAGTTACAATGGCTTTGAAATCCTGCGGTATTGAAGATGCATACTGTATATTGGTATTATTAATAACATCTATGAAACTGCAAGTACAAAGGTTCGGTTCTTTGAGGTTGGTTGGTTGGTTGGTTCATTGATTTTATTGGCGCAAGGGCCATGGTTGGCCAAAGAGCGCCAAACAAAAGACATCAAAAGAGAACAAAATCAATAAAATAAGTACACAAGGCTAAAAACAGGATGAAGCGGTAAAAGTGAAAGATGGAAATGAATACGGTAAAAACTACAAGACAGACAGACAAACAAACAGTATTAAAAACGTGCGATGAAGCTTAAAATATGGCTGATCAAATAAAACTGAAGAATGAGAACGATGAAAGGGCTAAAAAAGATAATGAAACAAACAGTACTAAAAACATGATACAAAGATTAAAATCTAGCTGATTCAGTAAAACTGAAAAATGAGTATAATGATAGGGCTAAAATCTAGATACGTTTAAAATAGTCAATTTGCTTAAAAAATGAAAAAACAACAACAGGATTGCAGTGGGGTTCTTTGAGGACACAGCACCAATAAAAAGATATGATGTCACCTTGTATCATTCCCTTTTCAGTTTTTATTGGTTCTTTGAGGACACAGCACCAATAAAAACTGAAAAGGGAATGATACAAGGTGACATCATATCTCCCAAACCCTTTAATGCCACATTGCAAAATGTATTTCAATCATTGAACTGGGAAAACAAAGGGATAAAGATTAATGGAGATTATTTAACTCGCCTTCTTTTGCTGATGACGGAGTCATTTTTGCCATTGCTCCTTCACAACTGCAGAGTATATGGTCCAGGAACTTGCTGACAAGTGAAAAGAAGTGGGATTAAAAATGAACTTTCAGAAGACAAAACTGATGTACAATGCTTTTGCAAGAAATGAAGATTTATCGATTGATGGGGAAAAGCTGGAGATATCCGATACCTACATTCACCTTGGACAACAAATATCAAGCAAAACTCACATTGATGAATAAATTAATTATATAAAACTTGGAGAGCTTTTGGAAGAAACTGTACAATTTTTAAGAGCAATATTCCATTATGTCTTAAAAAGAAAAGTGTTTAATCAATGCATCTTTCCAGTGCTTACGTACGGAACAGAGACGTGGACCTTAACTAAAAAATACATACAAAGACTGCAGACAACTGAAAGAGCATGGAGAGATGCATGCTTGGTGTAACCAGGAAAGATAAAAGAAGAACTCATGTATCAGCTTGTGGGTTCCTTAAGACAAAAGCTATATAGGTATCAAGAGTAAATTTTATATCAATGAATGTAATACGGGATTACATCATTGTACAATACAAATCTGGAAGATGTGAATCCGTTTAGTGTAAATATGACATGGATGTTAAGTCAAAAAATATCCGAAGTGATCGTTATATTCAGATTAATCGGAAACTTGAAGCTTGGTCGTTCTGGGTGGTGTAGTGGTTAGCACACTCGGGCGCTATCCGGGTGACGCGGGTTCGATTTCCGCTCTAGGACGATGAAACTTTCAAGTTTTCGGATATTATCTCACTTAATATCCATGCCATATTTACACCAATAAACGGATTCAGATTTTCCAAATTTCTATTGTAAATTTTATATTTAGAAGTTTTGTGAAATATTATAAAACAGCACATTGCACCTTCTCTTAAAAATAATTGAAAGTTATTGTCAGTTGAAAAAATGATCTCAAACTCCATATCACTCAGTTGCTTCGAAAAACAGCGATGAAAATATACGTGATTTATAATAAGACCTCGTACAGAAAAAATAAAATTATTGGAAACGTGTTCAAAAAAATAACAAGCTCCTATAGAAAATAGAATGACTAAATCACTAGGATTACTGGGGGAAAAAATCACCATCGTGCAATTAAGTTTTATCTTAAACGTGAGATCGTCCCCTGTGGCATTCTGGCTCAGTGGTTAAGTCGTTCGGTTTCAACCTAAAAGACACGGGTTCGATTCTCCCGCGTAAAAGATGAAGTCTTCAGCGTGTTGAATTTTGCGAAATTTCTGTCTAAATAAGGAAAAACTTGAAAAGGCTTTTCTGAAATAAACGGAACTGCTGACTACGGAAAATATATGAAAATACGGAAGTTAAATAAGAATGGGCACTTTTAAAAACGGAAATTCCGCCAAAAGACGGGCAGTTACCGGCAACTTTGCAGCACGTTATTTTCAGAAAATTTCCATGAATTCACACTACACTGTGAAAAATAAGTGGTGTGAATTCACAGAAAATTTATGAAAATAACGTGCAGCAAAGTTGCCGGTAACTGTCCGTCTTTTGGCGGAATTTCCGTTTTTAAAAGTACCCGTTTATTTTATCTTCCGTATTTTCACAGATTTTCCGTAGACAGAAATTCCGTTTTTAAAAGTACCCGTTTATTTCATCTTCCGTATTTTCACAGATTTTCCATAGACAGAAATTCCGTTTATTTCAGAAAAGTCCATTTCAGGTTTTTCCGTATTTAAATTGAAATTCCGCCGTTCACGTACAGTACTTATCCCAGATAATCCTTCCTCTGAGGTCAGGATCCAACCCCCTTTGTTACAGCTGACTCAACAATTAACTCGCGCTTTCAGTAACTGAGCCACAAACGCTCTGCAACCGGAGTCACGTACATCGTAAAACGAAAAAAAAAAAAAAAAAAAAAAAAAGAAAACTAACTAAATTTAAAAGCTTCTGTAGCTTCTGTCTTAAGTTGCGAAAAAACTGATACACAGACATCGTATAATCATCTGTACAATAAGTGCCCGGTTTCTTACAGTAACACAATAAATAATAAATAGCTGGTGCACCAAATAGGGGAAAGGAGAAGAAATATCCTGTGCCACACTAAACAAAATCCATGCGATTTGCTATCCACAATATCCGATCTCGCTATGGAACTTCAAAATTCGACGGACGATTGAAATTTAAAAAGTTAATCAAACCTCAAATAGTTTCACCAATCGGTCCTATTACCGGTAATTTCTCGTCATACGGATACGGAAAAAGTGAGAGTGGAGGTTTTCCGTTAATTTACGAAAGGAATTGCGGAAAGGATTCTGAAAATTCAAAATTTTCCGTTAACAAATCTCTAAAACGGTTGTTTACCGTCAATGTAAGAAAAAAAAACGGCGAAAAAGTTTCTGGAAATTCAGAATTTTTTGTTAACATATCTATAAAACGGTAATTTACCGTCAATATAAGAAAGAAACTGCGGAAAGGTTTCTGAAAATTCAGAATACTCCCGTGGTACGAAAAATCCGTGAAATTCAGGTTTCTTTCTGTCATTTCACGGAAAAGGTTGTATCAGAAATATGCCTCGTTAATTCACGAAAGAAATGACGGAAACTTGCCCGTGAATTTTAGAAATTTTTTTACGGTGCGCCTAGTTTTTACAGTTACCGCTGACAAATAGCCGCGCAGCATGTTGCCACAAGATATCGTTTTGTTATACTTTCCGTTTGTTTGGCCTTCGGACTGAACAGAATCGGTTTATCTGAAATATTTCCGTGTTAAAGTAGCAATGAAACAATGTTTTATGCGAGTTTTTTTTTTTTTTTCATAATAACGATGCGTCATTCGAAAAAAGCAAAAAAAAAAAAAAAAAAAAAGCACATATGATTCAAAAGATGTCTTTTTTAAATTCGCGATGCATGTTTAAAGAGGAAAACCCATCAAACGTCAAATTATAATGCCGGATTTTACCATTCTTTTCATTGGATGAGCTTCGAAGCAATCACAGCCTTCCATAGTAAGAGAAGCAGGAACACTCGAAGAAAATTTTCGACCATCTGTAGTCTGGAGAGAACTGCGAGAGAGAATAAAGGGGGAAGTTGTTTTTCCGTTGACGTCAGTAGTCCAACTTGAATTGTTCAGGGAGAATACAAAAACGGAAGTGTCTGCGGCACGCGCAGGGCTCCAAACCTCAGATATTGAAATCTGTGATTGCTTTCTTTTTCACCCAGTGAAATTGCCAGTTCTCTACTAAACCCTTCCACCCAGAATGCTTTTCTCCAAACAAAAGAAATATATTTTTTCTCCAGCCACAATTTTTTATGCTTTTCATCATCAGGAGCGTGCGCACACGAATTCAAAAGCCTGCGTAAATCAGCCCTCAGCGTGTGTAGTTTATGACATTATTAAATATTCATCCCTGTATATTTTAAAACACGCACGAAAAAAAAAGACCAGATGTCTGCATCATGAATAAACTCATGTAGATGAAATGGCATGCGTAATGATAGCAAGCTACAGTGAGACCTCGCTTATACGTCTTTCTTGGGATGGCCGTAAGAAACGTATGGACAAAATTTCAAAATGTTAAATACTACATACATGAGATTCTTTCGCGGATTCGCGAAATCCCCCCCCTTTTTTGTCAACATTTAGGTTATTCTCGAGATCGATGCAAAACTTAAGAGAAATTTGATAAATTAGTTACGGGGGGAGAGTCGTTTTTTGGTCTGGGGAATGGTATTTTGTTTTTCAGAATTTTCGAAAACAGAAGTTAAAGGAGGGAAATTTTCCCCCGTAATCTCGCGATGTTTCTTCTGCGCAGTATTATTGTTAAATGTAATTTTATTCCATAAATATTTGCATTTCAGCTTGAAAATGGAAGAAAAATTCCGAAAACGGAAGCTGGCTTGAAAATTTCCCTGTGACATTCAGGCACAAGATTCTTCAGTGGATTCGAAGAATTCCGCCTTTTCCATTGTCATTTCGATGGTTCTCGTGATCGATGTAGAACTGAACAGAAATTTGGGAGGGATTGGTGTTGGTAGTGACGGTGGTGGGGTTGTTTTCCGTTGGTCGGCGGAATTCCGACTTTCAAAACTTTCGGAAACAGAAGTTCGATGAAGTGAAGGTTTCTCCCGTAATCGTAATCCTTTTTTCTTGCGATGTTTCTTCTACCCAGTTGTGTTGTTAAATATAATGTTATTCCATAAATATTTCTTTTGCAGCTTCAAAATGGAGGAAAACTTTCCTAGAACGGAAGTCGGACAGAGCGTGTAGATTTCGCCGGTAGTCGTAATTTTTTTCTCCTCGATGTTTCATTTATCCTGTGTTTCTGTTAAACGCAAAATAAAAAAAAAATATTCCTGAGGATTGGAACAACGCTACAATGATCCTGCTATATAAAAAAGGTGACATTAAGGATCTCAGGAACTACAGACCTATCAGCCTCCTATCAGTGGTTCATAAAATCTTCACTAAAGTTCTTTCACACCGCTTGAAGGTAACTGGGCATGGCTCAACCGAGAGAACAAGCTGGATTCAGGAGTGGCTACAGTACTATAGATCAAATCCACGTACCGATAGAACTAATTGAAAGAGCGAGGAAATATGAACTTCCATTGTGCATGGCTTTTATCGATTATGAAAAGGCCTTTGATTCGGTGAAACCATTAGCAGTTACAATGGCTCTGAAATCCTGCGGTATTGAAGATGCATACATTAATATTATTAATAACATCTATAAAAATGCAAGTGCAAAAATGCGGCTGTTTGAAAATACAACACAAATAAAAATTGGAAAGGGAGTGAGACAAGGTGACACCATATCTCCCAAGCTCTTTAATGCCACATTGGAAAATGTCTTTCAATCACTGAACTGGGGAAACAAAGGGATAAAGATTAATGGAGATTATCTAACTCACTTTCGTTTTTCTGATGACGCAGTTAATTTTGCAACTACTCCATCAAAGCTGCAGAGTATGATCCAGGAACTTGCTGACAAGAGTAAAGAAGTGGGATTAAAAGTGAAAATGGACGTTGTCATCGCTCGCTATATATATTAACCATTGCTTGATATATATTAACTATTAAAAATGAACTTTCAGAAAACAAAAGTGATGTACAATGCTTTTACAAGAAATGAAGATATATCGATTGATGGGGAAAAGCTGGAGATAACCAATACCTACATTTACATTGGACAGAAGATATCAAGTGAGGGTCACATTGATGAAGAAATAAATCTGCGTAAAGAAACAGTATAATTTTCAAGAGCAAAATGCCCTCATGTTTTAAAAAGAAAAGTGTTTGATCAATGCATCCTTCCGGTGCTTGCATATGGTGCAGAGACGTGGACCTTAACTAAAAGAGACATACAAAGGCTGCAGACAACTCAAGGAAGAATGGAGAGGTGCGTGCTTGGTGTAACCAGGAGAGATAAGAAGAGGAACTCGTGGATCAGAAAAATGACAAGAGTGGAAGACATCATGATCAGAGTTAAATCCCTGAAATGGCAATGGGCTGGACATACTGCCAGAAGGACAGACCGTCGATGGACAACCAAAATTTTAGATTGGATTCCAAGGGACAGGAAAAGACCCAGAAGAAGACTACATGGGAGATGGGTGGATGAAATTCGAAAGTATGCGGGAGTGACCTGGAGGAGACTGGCACAAGACAGACCGTTGTGGAGGAAAATTTGGGAAGACCTTCGTCCAGCAGTGGATTGATAATGGTTGACAATGATGATGATTATATATTGAATACAGTGATGTGGTCCAGCTTAATATTTACATAATAAATTTCGGTGAACAATTTCGTCTTGCTCACGCTGCGTTATATTCACGCTGTTTTGCAGCACATTCTTATTTTTCACCTGTGCGGGTAAAAAGTTCAGCTTTTTTTTTTCCTTCGTCACTCTCATGTATGACACTATCTTAAAATATATGTTTTAAAGGAGTATAAGATGTTCATTACTAATGATTTGTCTAATTAGTGGCGAAAAAAAAGCCTTACAAATTTAAAGGTACTTACGCCAAATAACGCAATGTACCCCTCTATCGCCCCACCAAACGAATTCCTTATAACGATACCAGATAGCCGTAGCTCACCGTACAGGTCGGCATTCATATGCAGAGGCGTAACTACACATTTGTACGGCAAGGGCAAAGCCCAAAATATTGCGTCCCTATTTTGAAAAGACTTGACACAGTACATCCAACTACACACACACACACACACACACACAAGACTGATTGATACAGGTAAGCGACCAAAAAAAAAAAAAAAAAAAAAAAAGGGAACAAAAGAACAACAAAAGCATTTAAAATTTAAGCGCGCACAAGCTGTAGAATACGATTTTCAAGAAAAATAATTTTAAATTAAAGATAGCACAAAGCAGATACAATTCAAACATGTAACAGTGCCACAAATACTTCCTAAAGAAACAAAGCATAAAAACGGATGTGCTGATCCTTGAAAAAGCAACGAATCACTGTTCTCAATGTTTTTTACCTTTCTTTCAATTTATTCCCTTCTATATTAGCTCCAGTTACTAGGCTTTCATTTTATGCTTAGTTTCTTTAGAAAGAATTTGTGGCCCTGCTATGTTTTTGAAATTTTATCTGCTTTTTGCTATTTCTAAAGCACACGTTGTTCGACCAACCAAAATTAAAGGCACTCTCAATGTAAACTTGATTGTACGGAAGGAGCAATCGAACTGTGACGGTTTGAACGACCTTTTCCAACTGCTTTTAAGAGTTCACATATTCGGTAGCACATCAAATGGGCCGAATGTAGCTGACGGTCGTGGTTCGCAGCCGAAGTAAATTTTGAATAGCCCCTAGATAATCTTCAGTAATGTGAACGACATTCTTAACGTATGTATAACCTATCCAACTAAAGCACTACTACGGGTCCCATCGTTCTCGATGAGGGTTGTGGTTTCTCTTCACTTAGACGAACTATAAAACCGTGAATTCATTACTGAATGTGAGCAACTAACAACCTCTGAACATGTTAAGGAAGAAACCTGAATTTTAGTTATGCCAGAAACTGGCGTAAAAGTTTCAATTCCAATTGCCATAAGATTACAAGCAGTAATTTTTGCGCCCTCTATTAAGTAGCGCTCGGGGCAGCCACCCTGTCTGCCCCGCCCGAGTTCCGCCTCTGTTCATATGCCATGTAGCAAGAAAAATTGTTAATAGAAGAACGCCATCATTTGCGAACGAAGCGGTAAATCCGCCATTTGCTCTTGAGTTACGGAACTGAAAGTCTGCTTCTACACTGAAGAGCAAGTGAATTAGAGATACCTGTCTAGTAACCTGTAGCACCACCTTTCGCCCTGATGACGGCGGCGATTCGTCTCGGCATGGACTCGACAAGACACCGGAAGCGTTGGGAAGCCATACGGATCCACGACCCCTGAACAAGCTGCCACAGTTCACGAAGATTTGATGGAGGGGGTCAGAGCCTCGAACATCTCTCTCGATGGCATCCCAGATGTGATCGATGGGATTGAGGTCAGGTGACCTAGCTGGCCAAGGAAGCGAGGTCACGTCGGTGAAGCATTCATCCAACCATTCGGATACAATACGGGAGCGATGGCAAGTACAAACGGGAGCAAATGGTCGTCCAGGATATCCCGGTAACGTTGACCTGTGAGGGACGATGTCACACGTACCAGGGGTCCCATTTCCGTCCACGTAAACAGTCCCCAGAAGAGAATGCCACCCCCACCAGCTTGAAGAGTACCCTGCTAGCAAGAAGGATCCATCGCTTCATGTGGTTTGCGCCGTACTCGTATCCAGCCATCCGCATGTACCAACGTGAATCTCGACTCATTAGTCCAGGTAGCATTTTTACACATGCCTAGGGTCCAGTGGCGATGTTCCCGCGCCCATACTAATCTTTGCACCCTGTGATGTGCGATCAGCAGCTGTACTCTCGTGGGACGATGGCTTCGGTACCCCATAGCGAGGAGATGGTTCTGGATGGTGTGGCTGCTTACACGTTTTTGTGCACCAGCGTTAAAATGCCGAGTGATTTCTTGCACTGTGGCCCGTCTATCCGCTGTTACAATGCGAGCTAGCCGACGATGACCCCCCCCCCCGCTCATCCACACGCTGTTGTCCACGACAGTTAGCCTTTGCAAGGATGGTTTTACCGGATTCGATGTACTCACGGTGCACCCGTGACACAGTGATCGTGAAAATCCCAGTGCCTGCACGACTTCCGAGGTGGAGTGACCCATTCGTCGGGCCCCGGCAATTTGCCCACGATCAAATGCACTTTGTCTTACCCATGCTGCGTCCGACTCTTACTGATTCCCGTCGCATCACTCCTTATATTGTCGGATCGCTGCATACGTCATGTCGTTTCCGTTTACAGGGCCGCCCACAGCTCCACATTTGCATAACGCCAGTTGTATCTAATTCAATTGCTCTTCAGTGTATATCAAGGTAAGCGAAAAGAACTGATTTTGTAGATGCCGTAAAGAATAACTTTGTAAAACTATAACATGTTCTTGATGTTTGAATCTTCGTCTAAAGACAGAAGTTAGTAAATTTTTATAAAATTTTGAAATGTTACTGAAACGGATGTAGAATACCATCAAATACTCGTAGTCCTGTAGCGCCAGGGTGGCGTTGAAGTTGTACATACAAGATTTTTAGGTTATTCGCGACACTTACGTAAATCTTCGTCATATTAAACTCATTTCCATTTTGCCAGAGGATCACACGTAAATCTACAAGGCAAGAGTAATCTAGACTTCCATGTTTAAAGATGCGAAATCACTGACTAAACATACGGCAAAGAAACCCCAGAAAAGATCTAAACCAGTCTCAACCAGAAGTGAAGAGGTTGAGTCACAATCAAGCTCAAGCAAAGGCTGGATGTGTTTTATTTGTGATGAAGATCGCGTAGAGAACATGTCTTTGTGTAAATTTTGTGTGAGGTATTTGCATGATCATTGTGAAGGCATCAGAAGGAACACAAATGTTTCAAGTTACAGATATCCAGAATGTGCGCGTAGAGAACATGTCTTTGTGTAAATTTTGTGTGAGGTATTTACATGATCATTGTGAAGGCATCAGAAGGAACACAAATGTTTCAAGTTACAGATATCCAGAATGTGCAGAGTGATGGCCTCCCCCGTATGAATCTTCAAACTGTTATGTATCTTCAAACTTTTTCTAACACACTGTTCATATTGTGTGAAAGATTGTATTTCCATATCATTATTTTTAATAACCCAGTAAATTCATAACATCTACACTGTTAAAAATTGGTACTTCGAAATATGCAAAATGTACTAGTTTTTGAGTACATTCTGGGCTTATAATAGCTCCGAGTACTTGTGTCACATTTTTGGAAAAGACACGTACTTATTTTTGGTACATACAGAGAATCAATTGTGAGTATATCTAGTATTTCAAATATATGTGCTCAAAAAACTCCATATATTTCAAATACAAGTTAGAGCGAATCGAGCGATTCTGACAGGATATTTAGTCAGTGAGAAAGATAACACTAGATAGCGCCACCGTACGCTTTTGCACATAGAAAGCAGAGAGCAATTAGGGGTGAGGTCGCTTAGGAACTTTAATCGGGGGATTCTTACCCGGGGGCTGTCACTTAACGTGCTGGTCCAATGCACAGCAGATATTCAGCGATTGTTAGAAATTCACACTACCAGGCTAGGTTTGAACCTGGGGTTCCTCTATCCGTAGTCTGAATCTCTAACCACTAAGCCATCCGCTGCTCGATTTCTAATTTGGAATACATGTAATCCATGCATACTCATTTATTCATAGAATCGATTGTGGAAGTATATTATTCGATGGCACATCTGGGATAATATTAGGTATGCAACTTAATTCTTGGCCACAGGCACGACACGTTGACAGCAAATTATAACAAAACTTTACGTTCCTAATCAGGGAAATAACCCCCGTCGTGTTGGATACATTTGAGCCATTGATCAGGGAGCTGCCGAATGCCATTGCGGAAAAAAGATGGCTGTTTCTAGTTGATAAAGTCATCAATACTTGTGTGGACCTCCTCGACAGAAGTGAAGTGCGTATCACTCAGGTGATGTTGCAGGGAGCGAAAGAGGTGATAATCCGACGGCGCGAAGTCTGGAGAATACGCCGGGTGGGACAAAATCTCCCATCCCAGGTCTGTGACAGTGTTTAAAGTCGTTTTCGCGGTGTGAGGACGCGCGTTATCCTGAAGCAACATGACCGACCTTCTGCCCTTGCCGGTGTATGGCCTTTTCGCCTCCAATGCGTCACTCACACGAATGAGTTGCTGACAATATCGCTTGGCATTGACCGCTTCACCAGGATTGAGCAACTCATAGCGTACGACACAGCGCTGATCCCACCATATGCACAGCAACAACTTCCTGGCATGGATATTCGGTTTGGCGATACTGGTGGTAGGCTGACCGATATAAACCCACGATTTGCGCCGCTTAGGATTATCGTAGAGGATCCACTTCTCATCACAGGCCAAAATCTTGTGGAGAAAATCCTTCTTCTTGAATCTGGAGAGCAAGGACACAGCAACGTCGTAGCGCCTAGACTTGTTCGCAGCTGTGAGTTGGTGGGGCACCCAACGGCCCTCCTTGTGAATCCGTCCAAGCTTGTGCAGGCGCTTTGCAATGGCTTGCCGTGTTACTCCGAGTTCCTGGGCGAGCTCTGACTGTGTGCGACAGGGATCCGCGTCCAACAGTTGTTCCAGTTCCTCATTGTCAACTTTCTGTGGCTGTCCCAGACGTTCTACATCACGGAGATCGAAATTTCCCTGCTTAAAAATCTGGAACCATTTCTTACACGTACTGTAGGACACAGCAGCCTCACCCAAATCAGCACAAATCATTTGCTGGGCTTCTGCGGCACTTTTTTTCAGCTGAAACGCGAACAGGAGGAAGTTTCTCAAATGTTGCTTCTCGAACGACATTGCTTTCACCGTCAACTTTCGTTCCTTCTGTCACTACAGCTGTGAGCCGTTACGGTTGCCTGGAAATCTGCCATTATCGCACACAGCTTTTTGCATTTGCCGACGTTCTATGATCGCTTGCGGTTAGGGGCCGAGAATTAAGTTGCACACCTAGTAGATATACCCGTTGTCACATGCTGCTGGGCAAATAGATCGCACAGTTTTATGACAAATATAATGATGAAGCGACAATATATTATTTCTGAGATTGACACAAATATAGTTAATGTAAAAACGCACACAAAGATACTTTATGCATAATTAAATTACTTGTGATCAATGACTTTGTTCTATTTATTTATGTGTGTCACTTTGCACATTTATTAAACAATTTCGCTTGAAATCTATAATATCTAAAATGAAGTAATGCGAGATTATATTTATATTTATTGACGTAGTTATTTGTAAGTACGTATGGTTACTTATATTTGAGCATCTCATGTACTCTTTTACGATACGATTGTACTTAAAAAAAAAAAAACCGAGTAGATTCAGGTTCTCATTTTTAAGTAGATTTTTTTTAACAGTGTATCTGAAGAATTTTTCAACAACCAAGTTCATAACATATTTTTGTCTATTACAGCTGTTGTTCCAGCTGCAAGAAAAACTTAATAATTGATAAATATTTATCATTTCGTTACATGAACTCAAAACGGATTTAATATTGTTGTATTTTGGTTAAATAATGTTAGTTTTGGGGAAACTATTTCGTAATGTTGTGTTAAAGAATAGATGGCGTTAATTGGGCCACCTGTTCCTAATAACATCATCATGCAAGCCTTTCCAACTCAATTTTATTTCACCTCCTGAAATACTTATCATCCATAACATTATGCTGTTATCTACAGAAGAGATTAAAGTGCCTTCGACATTACTTTCCTGTTTTTATATACCTTATTTCCAGAGATGTAAGTGTTAAGGTGGCGGTATACGGACTTTGTAGTTTAATACACAGTCGAATCACGTTATTGTGACCACCACCTCCCAATTTTGACGTCAACAGCGCGTAGCCAATGAAAGAAGGCACATGTCGTGAGCTAGCTTGGAGGGTATATAAGATGTGCTGTAGGCATTCTGAAAACATATCACTCGTTGCTGTCATGGATAAAAGGAGCAATTTACCAGATTTGCAAAAAGGGATGATTATCGGCTTTCAAGCCAAGGGTGGCAATATTTCTGAAACAACGCAGTTTATGAACTGTTCACGTGCTGCTGTGGTAAAAGTGTATCGTGATTGGAGAAATGGCACCAGTTCGAATAAGCGACGTGAAAGCTGCGGAGCACCACGTGCTATTGATGTGAGAGGTGAACGTCGGCTTCGAAGGGGCGTGAGGGCCGATCGACAGGCTACAGTGGAACAACTCACTGGCCGAATGAACCTGAGGACTACCGGAAGTGTGTCTAAAAGGACAGCTCAGCGAACCCTGCTGCGTGTGGGGCTCCGATGCAGACGGATGGTTACTGCACCTTTGCTAACGAAGGTTCATCGTCGGAAAAAGCTTACATTTGCACGGCAGTATCGGTATTGGACCTCCGCTGATCGGCAAAGGATTGCCTTCTCTGATGAGTCACGTTTACTGCTTCATCGAACGGATGGACGTTGGCGTATAAAGGGAGAAACATCGGAGAACAAACACTCTTCAACCATTGCTGGAAGAACACAAGCTGGTGGGGGCAGCGTTATGGTCTGGGGAATATTTCCGTGGCATTCTCTGGGTCCACTCATACCTGTGGAAGGCACTATGGACCGAGTTCTTTATGAGTCCATCCTTGCCAGAATACGTACACCCATACATGCTGATTGTCTTCCCTGGGGCGGATGAGATCTTCCAGCACGACAATGCGACGGTCACACAGCTAGAAATGTCCGAGAGTGATTGGAAGAGCACGATGAAGACTTCAGAGTACTTTCCTGGCCCCCTAATTCCATAGACTTAAACCCAATTGAGCATCTTTGTTACCACCACGATCGTGTTGTTCGCACTATGGATCCTCCCCCACGCATCCTCCAGCAGCTGTCAGATGCAATGCAGTCAGCATGGCACCACATACCTGTGAACACCTTTCAGCACCTTACTGAATCCCTCCCAGCTCGTCTAGCTGCTGTCAGCGCTGCACACGGCGGTTACTCTGGATATTAACTGGTGGTCACAATAATGTCACTCAACTCTGTATTTTTCATCGCATTGCAAAACTTGTAAGCCGCCCCGTGGCGCAGTGGTCTAAGCGATGGCTTCTGAGCATTCGTCCGAGATGGGTCCGAGTTCGAATCCCGGTGAGGCATGAATGTTGTATTTGTCTTACGGCGCTGGATCTCTCCCTCTCTGGAACCAGTGGCCTTAAATTAGGGTCTGGCGACTGCTTGCAGCCCACTGAGTTGCTCACGGTGGTCGTTAAACCTCCAATAAAAAAAAAACTCATAAAGCCTATGAAAATCAAACTTAATTTTTTGACGACCTGTCTGTCTATAAAAATCCTGGTTCTAGATTACGGGAAATCCTCACAACTAAGTACCTGCGACCAGTGTTTTAGTATGCAACACATGAATTAACAGCTTTTTTTCTGCAGATCCCGAGTGCATCCATTGGAAACCGGAATGCTGGATATTGATGATACATCTAAGATTCTATTCTATCACGGCACGAAATAGTAGAACCACAGAGTTACGGCTCAGCGATTTATAAATTTTTAAATAGCGCACATGTGTGGGAGTCATGAAATGCGAAACCAGTTTTTTTTTTCATCCTGAGCGAAAGTGAACCAGACTAGTGCGTAACCCGTGCTAAGCCCGTTTTTTTTTGTTTTGTTTTTGTTTTTTGAAGGTTTAACGACCACCGTGAGCAACTCAATGGGCTATAAGTAGTCGCCCGTCCCTAATTTAGAGCGACTGGTTCCAGGGAAGGGTGAGAGCCAGTGCCGTAAGACAAACACAACATCCATGCCTCACCGGGATTCAAACCCGGACCCCTTTCGGACGAATGATCAAAGGCTATCGCTTAGACCACTGCGCCACCATGCATGGTTGAAAAAGCTGTGACTGAATTTTTTTTCTTGTCATATAACGCGAATTGCAATAAACTGCATAACTATAATAAACTGTTGAATTATTAATGGGCAGTGTATAAGATGGGTCACCAACATCAAAATTTTCGTAATATTCCCATTCATTTTTAATTTTTCCAACTACTCGTACAGGAATTTAACGTCGACGTTCCTCATTATTGTATAAACATGTGCTTACCCGTCGTTGACGGGTTTACATTGGAGTATTGAGGTATTCTTTCAGTGACTCGAAATTATATTGTGTTTAGATAACTACACAATGCGGTTAAAAATGTGTTTTATTTTGCCAGTTTGGTTCCAACATTTTTTTTCTTGTATCATTATATAATCTATACTAATATACAGTATAAAGAGAGAAGCTTTGTTTGTGTGTTTGAGGTAATCTGGAAAACTACTGAACCGATTTGGATAATTCTTTCACCGTTGGGAAGCTTATTTCTTTCTGGTGGATAAAAGCTATATCGTTTATTTTTTATTACGTTTTTATTTTATTTTGTACTATTTTTGTCTGTACTACAGAATCAGATCGCTTCCTAGTAGTTCCTGGTTTCCCGTGTGTCGTACCGCTTTGTTTACATACAACCTGATCACACCCAACGTGAAAGAAAGGAGTTCACGATAATATACGAATTATTTTTTTACTAATCTCGAAAACTACTGAGCCGATTCGGATAGTTACAACTACGTAGTTGATAATGGTGGGCTCTTAGTTCCAAGTCCGACCACCGCAGAAAGGCAGATGGCGCTGCATGTACTGAAGCGAGAACAAACGCCAGAATAGCAAACGGCGAATTGTACAAAGAAAATGCCATGGTAACATAAAAAATAATTATTTATGACAATAAAAATTAGCGATGACAAATCTGTGGACCACTAGCTTTCATTAAAAAAATCATAAAAATCACTCCAGTGGGTTGTGCTGGCGGATTGTAGAAATAAACGGCCTTTTGTTTTTAATATATAGATACCCTTCTCTTATTCGATCAAGGTTCAGCTTTGGTTGCACCAAGAAGGACGTTACTGCACCGCAGGACGCACATGAGATAAAGGCAGATAGCAGTGCGAGCACATGTCCGCGTAGCTCAGCTGGGAGAGCGACTTACTCCGGAGTCAGGGGACCCGGACAAGCTGACAAACTTGTACATTATACATCATTTGTGACGTATATTCTATTTTAATTTTCATTTTTAGTTCCTTTTCCTATGTAAATTTGAGTTTGTTCTCTTTTGCACTTTTCAAACTTAACGTGATATCTTCTCTCTTACATGAAATGAGGTTTGGCAACACCATGAGGTCCGTACATAAGAGACGTATGAATGCGATAAGGACAAGACGAGATATATAATGGCTACGAATAGCTGTGCCAGAGGGATTCTAAATGTGAATGATCCCTTTTGGATACGAGACTGTTTAATTGCCGTTTAAGTATTGTTCAAGACTACGGGGTTTATTTTAATCACAGTGATTGATGCAAGATGATTCGTGTTAAAAACGGTAGAAGTTAAAATATCGACTAAACACGATAAAACACAAATGTAGCACACATACACTACATGTAATTAAACTTTACTGCTAAAATACACACCATATGAGATTTTTCGAGGATCACAACGTCCCCATCTTCAGATGTAACATTCACGAGCAAGACCAAGATATATAATAACGCACCATCGTCAGAATCCGACAATATCGCAACGCCATCTAGGATTTACACAATGCATTTAAAATAAAACCCTGAAAATGTTCAAATAAAATAGTCCATGGTTTAGATATGACCTTAGGGACATAATCATTACAGCAACGAGATCCGAAAGATGTAATATATAATAACAGCGAGAGCTTACCTGGAGATTTTATAATGGACACCTCATTCCACTTTGGTACATGAGAATCGGTCGCAACTAGACGAGACAGGGCGGCTGTTAACTTACCATTACGAGTATCATATTTATGCTTCCGGACTCTGGTACTCAAGTTCCTTTTTGTTGAACCAATACACACAGTATCATTAGTCTCTGGAACAACGGCTTGTAGAGGTATGGTATATACGCCGTATCTGGTATGTGGAGGCACCATGTCCCGATCCTTCTTTACTGAGGAACAAATTTTTCTAGGTGTAAGGCCAAAGTCAATTTTGTATGGTTTGCACTTATTTCTCAGTACATTAACAATCCTGGGCACGTACGGAAGTGATCCCACAAAACGGGGTTTACGTAAGTATCTAGAAAGTCGAAACATTAGACTTCTTAATTTGCCGGAGCAAGCGATCTACCACCGATGCCTCGTATCCATAATGACAGGCAATTTGTTTTATCTTGACCAGTTCCAAATGTCGTGATCTAGGGTTTGACGAGTGTAAAAATGCTCTACGTAATAAAAACCGAACAACCGCAAATTTGTAATTAGTCGGGTGATAAGACGAGAAAGGTATAATTTCAACACTGGAAGACGGTTTTCTGAAAACGGTTTTAAGTGTTGTGTTTCGTAGTCAAAGATTATGGTGAATACTAACTCAAGCACCAGTCTTACGCTTCATAGTTAATTGTCATTGTAGATATTAACCCACGTTTAGTTGATCTCGCCGTGTTAGAGTGAAAAATGATCAAGTGACTATTGACAGCAATAAAGGATTAGTTGTAAGACTTCTTGAACTTTATTTGAGTGACTTGCATTTCACTGTAGGTGAAGTTTTGATTTATGTAGTGTTTTAGTAAGTCAGCAACACACAAAAGCTACACATTAAGCAACACTATATGTTTGGACGGTGGAAATAGACAAAGACGGGAAATATGAAGAATCGAAATTCATTCGAAAAAATGGACATAACTGAAAACTACATTTAAAATGATGACAAAGGAATACTTCAGGCGCAGTGTCGCATGACGTTGCTGTTCAATGCGTTTTTATGAAGCTGACACCAAATTTGCTGTCAACGGTTTGTACCGGCACATTTAAGTGGCTGCTGACATTGTTTGCTACGCCACAAGTGTGAATAAAATACGTGTTCTTGTAGGATCCTATGAAGTTGGCCTATGTACAAAATGGATTAGGGAAATTAAAGTAAAAATGCTATAAAATGGGCATTAACAGAATGCAATTTGCAAAGCTTTGTTAAAATATTCTATGGTATAATATTACTCATATCTTAAACAACTATTACTAGGGCAAAATGGGGGTTAAAAAAGACTTACAATTCGTATCCTCAATAAGAGGTTTATTTTGGAATTAAATTTTTATTGTCTTTATACATCACATAAAAGGCGGTTCTGTACTGAATAAAATACTGCTAATTTATTACAACAAAAAATGAAGTAATATGCGCAACTACTGAAAAGTTTCCTAGAAGTTTACCTGGTTTTTTGATCTAATTAAAGTGGCTCCTCCTAAAATCTCTGCCTAATGTTTCCAATGGTAAAAGCCGCCCCGGTGGCGCAGTGGTCTAAGCGATGGCCTCTGATCGTTCGTCCGAACGGGGTCCGGGTTCGAATCCCGGTGAGGCATGGATGTTATGTTTGTCTTACGGCACTGGCTCTCTCCCTTCCCTGGAACCAGTGACCCTAAATTAGGGATGGGCGACTGCTTATAGCCCATTGAGTTGCTCACGGTGGTCGTTAAACCTCCAAAAATAAAATAAAAATGGTAGAACTTCTTTACATATTTTGTTCGCAATTAATGTATTCTCAAAGATGAAAATTTGCACATCGATAAAACTAACTTTAAGTTATAGCATGGTATACTTAATACTTGCTAAAACATAACCACAGTTATATTAAAAATCAATCATTTTACTTTGAGTAATGTTCAGACCTGTTAATAGATGGCGCGACCTGTACATTGACGACGTCAGTAAACAAACAGATGTTGGATTGCTTAATTATGGTTATGTTTTAGCAAGTATTAAGTATCCCATGCTACAACTTAAAGTTAGTTTCACCGATATGCAAATTTTCATCCTTGGGAATACATTAATTGCGAACAAAATATGTAAAGAAGTTTCACCATTGGAAATATAGGGCAGAGATTTTAGGTGGAACCACCTTAATGCTGGTTCTCTACTGTAGGCTTTTCATAAGGAAAAGAAGCCTGGAGAGAGGCGTGCTTAGTGTAACCAATCAAAATAAAAAGAGTAACTCGTGGATAAGGAAAATAAGAAGAGTGGAAGACATCACGTTCAGAGTAAAATCCCTGAAATGGTAATGGGGTGGACATATTGCCAAGGGAACGGTCCACCAATGAACAACCGAAAGTTTAGACTGGATTTCAAGTGACAGGAAAGGACCCAAAAGAAGACCACGTGGGAGATGGGTAGATGGAGGAGACTCTCCCAAGACAGCCCTTTGCGGAAGAAACTTGGGATGACTTTCATCCAGAATTGGATTTTTAATTATTGACAATGACGATGGTGATATATTCGAATTTATAGCTCAAAGCAGTTTTGTCCAGGTCAGGCCTGAGTCGGGTGCCTGTCGGGTCCGGGTCCAAAATATTTAACCCGTTTCCAACTCTGTGCGCCACCGGGGTGGCGCCTTCTGTGTGAAGACGATAAGATTTAATGTGACATCAAAGGTGGACCTAGCTCTTCGGTAATTGAAGTCCCAAACTCCGCTATAATTTCATTTCGAAATGTTTTACTTCCTTTCATCAATTTCTTTTTATTTTTATTTTTGAGGGGGGCATTAACGACCACAGTGAGCACCTCAAGGGACTGTAAGTAGATCCACCATTGTGACATCAAAGGCGGATCTAGCTTTTCGGCGATGAAAGTTCCAAGCTTCACTATAATTTCATCTCTGTATGTTCTACTTCCTCGATTTCTTCCTTTCATCATTTTTTCTTGGTGGTGGTGGGGGGGGGGGGGTTAACGATCACCGGTGGTGGAGTTTAATGGCAACCGTGAGCAACTCAATGGGCTATAAGCAGTCGCCCGTCCCTAATGTAGGGCCACTGGGAAGGAGAGCCTGTGCCGAAGACAAACACAACATCAATACCTCACCGGAATTCGAACCCGGGCCCATCTCGGACGAATGAGTTTTAGTCGAAATAATTGTGTCAGCGCTTACACCACTGTACCACCGGTGCAGGCCGTCCAAATTCTGTTCTTCGATTTTTGCATACTGTACGCAGTATGAAGCTTCCTTCATCGGTAAACAGCCACCCTGGTGGCATGGAACATCCTAGCGAGGCATGCATGTTATGTTTGTCTTACGGCACTGGTCCTAAATTGTGGATGTGCGGTTTCTTGTAGCCCATCGATTTGCTCACGGTGGTCGTTAAACCGCCAAAAAAGGAAAAAAAAATCAGTAAAAATGAGTTTTAGTCGAAATAATTGTAAATAACCCTTTAACGCTCATAACCCCCAAAACGCTCGTACATAGAAACGACCATAGCCACTCGAAACGCCTGTCTAAAGTGAGTCAGATTTCCTACCTTTACCCGTTCTTCAAATTTTCACGACCTATGACGGTTCAGCTCCAGTCACCCTCAATCACTCTTGTTGTTGCTAAACAAAGAAGTGAACCAACAGACAGTTTCGGGCGTTATGGTACTTACAGGAATATAAGATTTTTGGGTCATGGTCGTCAAAGGGTTAAAAAGACTTTATATAGCACATTCCATACATATGTGCATTTGTTTTTTAATTTAATCGCTCACGATTGCAATAACTCACTTCTCTGTTCTGCCGAAGATTAACTAAAGTCGCTTCACTCCTCTGTTATGCTGGAGATTAACTAAAAATCGTTTTGCCGTAATCTGTCTCGCTGTTTATTCTTCTAACAACCCTATTTGAATCGCTATTCAAATATCACATGTTTGTTTTATTTCCTATTTGCTAGAATTTTTCCGAAACTACATGGCATACATCCCTTAGAATAGTTCCTGCTTTTCCTGTTGTTTTTTTCTTTCATGAGACTTTTTTTCTATTCCTTCCCCCCTCCCCACCCTTAAGGCTGCAATCTTTCTTGATTTTAGTCTCTTACATTGTAAATGACGCCCCCTGGAATGGCATTCTAATGTGATGGCTGCGGGAGACCGCGACGCGAAAGAAATTGCAAGGGATGAAAGCGTTGAGCTAGGAAATTAGCACTAATTTGATGGCATTGCATGGGCCAGGCGAATCGCCAAATCACTCCTCTTTGGAGGCAATCTCTGGAGTAACGTGGGGGGAAAAGAAGACTTGTCCGATTATGGGAAAGACACTGGAAACTACAGCACCATTTTTGCATGCGAATAAACGGCAGGGAACTTGGGTTGTTCTCCTATAGACGAATGGATCATGCCGAATGCTGAAACGAAAGATCGCGGTTTTCCATGATGGAGATATTCCAACTTAGCAGAAGATAAATCACGCGACTGCCTTGATCTATAGCGTCTTTTTTGACCAGCCAACGTCCTGGATTGCTTTTGATAAATTGAAAAAAGAAGCCTTTCCTCACCCCCGCAGCCACCACGAAGGGCGTTATTTTTCTTTTTCATTTCTGAAGTCACATGCAAAAGTGTTGACTTAGTATTGATTTATCTTTGAAAGGTCTCAGCTCATTTGTCAAAGAAGACATGCACAAATACCACTCATACGACCTCATTTGTTACTCAAAAGCATGTGGCCTGTGTAATACTTCAGTTGAAGATCTTTTATCTGCGGCGGGAGACGCACACAGTATGTATGCCAAACCCAACCACAATTCGATACCTTTCTATTGAAGAAACAAACTAAGCAACTGATTTTCTTTTGTGAAGGAACCTGTAAGAAGCTTTCTTCCTTCTCACGATTCCTCTCTAATAGAAAGTTCCCAGCCAAAAGAGCAGGAAAATAAATAAGTAAGCAAATAACAGTGGTACAGGAAAGATCCAGAGTGTTTTTCACAGCTTATTATTACTCTTTCGCTCTCAAATAAAACCTTCTTCCAGAAGGTGCCCAATCTAAAGGAAGGGATAAAATTTTTCCGATAAGTTGCGTTACCAAAGTTGATGAGTTTGTAGCTGAATTTCGACTTTTCGTGGTTTTTGTTTTGACTTTATAAACAGTAAAGCAATCCAAGAAAGTAAATAAACGATGGCATCGCTCTGTCCACGTTACTTTATAGACAACACATAGCAACTGAAAAATCGCGCATCCGACACCGCTGAGATCGAACCCCAGAACTCTGAATAACTTGCCGAGAGGATTCACTTTACGCCACAGTGCCAACACTTCACGGCGCTATGCGTGGTTTATCAGTCAGCTTATCCGATAACTAGCCGAGTGCGTTCGCTTTATGCCACAGTGCCAACAATTCACAGCACTATGCGTGGTTTATGAGTGAGCATATTCGATAACTAGTTGAGTGCGTTCATTTTACGCCACAGTGCCAACAATTCACAGCGCTATGCGTGGTTTATCAGTCATGGTTTATCAGCTGCTAGCTGATTAACCACGCATAGAGCTGCGAATTGTTGGCACTGTGGCGTGAAGTGAACGCACTCGGCTAATTTTCAAGATTTCTGGGGTTCGATCCCAGCGGTGTCGGATGCACAATTTTTCAATTGCTATGCGTTGGTTGTAAAATAACGTGGACAGAGCGATGTCATCGTCTATTTACATTATCTCCACGTCTTCCAAATTTATCCCAATCTAAGAATAAAATTTACTTCCCGAACTGAGCAGCCCCGGTGGCGAAGTGGTCTAAGCGATGGCTTCTGATCATTCGTCCGAGATGGGTCCGGGTTTGATTCCCGGTGAGGCATGGATGTCGTGTTTGTCGTACGGCGCTGGCTTTCTCCCTTCCTTGGAACCAGTGGCCCTAATTTAGAGACGTGCGACTGCTTATAGTCCACTGAGTTGCTTCCGGTGGTCGTTAAACATCCAGTCAAAGAAACACAAAAAACTCTTCCGAAACTGAAAATAGTACATTAATTTTCAAGAGATAAGTCGTTGAAATGCTCATAAATAGCTGAACAATAGTTCTTTCACATACAAGTGGGACACGAATTTCCCCGAAGAAATAATTCTTCATTAATACAGGGTAGGCATTGCAATGCTATTATTGGCATATTTTCACTGTTTTCCATGTAACCACTTCTTTCAGAAAACTTGAAAATTTTCATCGTCCTGAGCGGGAATCGAACCTCCCGATTTCCGGTCGAGCATGTACACTACTCAGGACAAGGAAATTCCAAGCAACTGAACGTAGATATCTGAGAACCTTCAGATTTTTGCCAGTCGAAGCTATTCCTGCCCAATTGTAGCGTCTCACGACGTTTCTCACATCCAGGGTCGGATGTAGGTCACAAATTCCAGTGATGAAAAGCATGCTCGACCGGAAATCGGAAGGTTCGATTCCCGCTTCAGGACGATGAAAATTTTCAAGTTTTCTGAAGGAAGTGGTTACATGGAATACAGTGAAAATATACCAATAATAGCATTACAATCATTCTTTAACATAAGATAACGTTTAAGGTTCCACGCCCGATTGAGTTTATGATTGTGTAAAGTTGTGAAAATGAAGCTTTCTGTGTGGATTCGAATGTAAACCAATACGAGAGAGAGAGAGAGAAATATATAGATATCCCTTGTCAGGTTACAAACTAAAATTCATAAACAGCCTTATGAAAAAAAAAAACCCGACGTAAGTAAGCTAAAATTGTGAAGACAGTAAATTGCCATATAGATTCGTATACATGGTTCATACACTGAGAAAAACGTTTTGTTAATTCAGCAAATAAATTGTTGAATCAACCAAAAAATTTTATCGATATGCAGTCAACAAAAATGTTTGTTGAATTTACAAAAAGTATTTTGCTGAAAATTATTGTTGATTGTACAAAATGTATTGTTATCACGACAAAACGTTTTGTTTATTTAACAAAATGTCCAGGTCGATTTTTGGGAGTTTGTTTGATCCAACAATATGTATTGTTATCGTGATAAAACGTTTTGTTACTGCAACCAAACATATTGTTATCGCTACCAAGTAATTTCTTGCTCCAACAAAACTTAGAGTTATGTAGCTGCGCCACTTTGTCCTTAAACCTTTTTTCAGATGGTGACATTTTGACATTGCAGAAATTTTAGGCAGTGCCCTTCGACCGCGTGTATTCGTCATTTTTCTTATTTCGGAGGTGTCGGTAATTTTCCCACTCTTTATTTATTTACTAGTGGTGTTTAAATGAGTTTGAACTGTGTTACGTCAGAAGAAAAATCTCTCACCGAGGAGATTCGAACTGGAGACCTGCAGTTTCGGCGTGCTAACCACTCGGCTATACCCATTCACACACGTAAATTCTTATCTGCCAATTCAACATATGTATCACGGTGGGTTTATCACCTTCTGGAATGTTCACGGACGATTTATACTTGACGCAACGATGTATGGACACTAATTTGTTGCGTGTGTAACATGTTTCTAAGCCCGGTTTCTTTTTAAATGTTTTCCTTAGCTTTTTGATGAAACAAATTATTGATATTTTTGGTTAGAAAAAAAGAAAAAAAAATCTTAATACTTTTCTTAACGTCTATATCTTTCAGGGTACTTACTATCACCATGCAATCTTTGGTTGCCGCACGAATTTTGAAATACCCGATATATATATATATATATATAGCCTATACATGAAATCAAGCTCTATACATAAATTACAACTCTTACCATTACCTCATGTGCAAATTTTTATTTGCGATTAGGAACCGATCGCAAATAAACATTCGCAGTCAGCCGTAACTAAAAACGAAATCTTAAGCGCAAAACGAGATTCTTCTGGTCAGTGGTTGTCTGGTAGTGCCCGTATGGAGTAGCTAGTAATCACGTGAGCTTTAGCGTAAGGTCGATGCCACCTCCATATAGTTGAATTAACAAAATATAGAATAATAATAACAACGTTTCGCACAATAAAATGTTTATTATACATCAACTATAGTTTCGCAGAGCGTTTGGCTCGGCTTCCTCAGGACGAGCCAAACGCTCTGCGAAACTATAGTCGATGTATAATAAACATTTTATTGTGAGAAACGTTGTTATTATTAGTAAATAGTAACACTGTACTAGTGATCGAAATAATTTTGTGTTGCCAACAAAACAATTCCGATGGAGTTTGGCTAAAGCAGCAAAATAAATCGACAAAACAGCTCAACAGAACTATTTTGTTGTTTCAAACAAACTTTCTTTCTCAGTGCATACTGCATACACGGAATAAATACTACGTACTTTTGTGAAAGCACATATTTCTTAATGACGGGAATCGAACTCCGGAGTGAGTTGCTCTAATGGACTAAGCTACACCGACAGAATATATCGTTGCAGATTTGTCGTCTTGACACCTGCGTCACCTCTGTAGTACGTCACATCATCTCCCTTTTCATTTTTTTTTTCCATTTTTAAAGCAAAGAAGGAACCTTTAATTAATTTCAGACGATGTGTGGAACGAACATCATACATTTTTGGAAGAACCCAACGGCCGGCAAATCCATTTTTACGTTTGGGCGCCAATGCGAAAACACATATTTGTCGAAACCGCGTTTCCTCGCTCCGGAGTGAGTTGCACTAATCGACTAAGCTACAGCGAAGGAATGTGTCGTTGTGGATTTGTCGTCTTGACACTTGCTTTACCTATGTAGTACAGCGCACAGTATTCACTTGAAAACTGTTTTTTGCTAGGGATAACATTATTAGCGTCGCGTAAAATGCACATGAACAGAATTTTTTGCCAAAATTTCTGCCAAATACTTAAACATTTGTTCCACTCCATCATGCTTAGATCCCCTAATAGCCCGCCCAATTCTGAGCGACTGGCGTCACCCACCTCCGGTGACCATTGTGCGCTGGTACCAAGATTTGGTGTCATAAGGATGCATAAAGTATCTTTGTGTGCGTTTTTACATTAAGTGTCTATCTGATAAATAATATATTATCGCTTCATCACTATATTTGTCAAAAAATTGTACGGTCCATTTGCCCAGCATGTGAAAACGAGTATATCTATTATTCGAGATGTGCCATCGAATAATATACTTCCAGTTGATTCTATGAATAAATGAGTATGTATGGAGTACACGTATTCCAAATTCGAAATCAGGGCCGCCGGTGGCCTAGTGGTTAATGTTCGTGACAGCCACGGAGAAAACCTCAGGTTCGATCCCAGGCAGGTACGAACGCTCGAACCACTAAAAATTCGCCGTGCGTCGGATGGGCACGTTAAGCCGTTGGACCCCGGGTACCGGCCCCCCGGCAGTAAATAAGGGCATCTTCTACCTCGCTTCCGTGTCACTTTCCTATCGGGCACTCTAGCCCAAATCTCCTAGCTTCCTATTTCTAAGGGTTGTTTAAGACCTGGGTCAGACACTCCCTTTCTAAAATACTCTACATATGATCTGATTCTGAAATTCGAAATCGATCTGCGGATGGCTTAGTGGTTAGAGATTCAGACTACTGCCGGGGAGGGACCCCAGGTTCAAACCTAGCTGATAGGCTTTTCACCGTGGTGGTGTAAATTGCTAACAATCGCTGAATATCCGCTGTGCATTGCACAAGCACGTTAACTGACAGCCCCAGCGTAGTAATCCCCATCAGGTCAAAGTTCCCAAGCCGAAGCCCCCCCCCCCTTCCTAATTTATCTCTGCCTTCTATATGCAAAATCGTGCGATGGCGCAATCCAGTGTGCTCTCTCTCATTTACAAACTATCCTGTCAGAATCGCTCTAACTTCCTTCAGTTTCTGTGCCCTGCTTGAAAGGGCACAGAAACTGAATGAAGTTACAGCACATATACACTGAGTGGCCACTTTATTATGGCCACCCCCTCAGTACTTCGTTTGGCCACCTTTTGCCTTTAATACTGCGTCGATTCTTCGTGGCATGGACTCCATGAGATGTTGATAGCTGGTTTGTGGGATCTGAGACCATGCTTGATGAATATCACTTTTTAGGAGTGTGAGATTGCACGGTTGTGGATCCAGTTGTCTGATGGCTCGTTCAACTTCATCCCACAAATTCTCAATGGGGTTGAGATCTGCAGATTGTGGGGGCCACCTAAGCAAAGTAAACTCACCGGCATGTTCATGAAACGAATCCTGTACAATACGAGCACTATGGCAGGACGCATTATCTTGTTGAAAGTAGCCACCGCCATTGGGATAAACCATCCAAATGACAGGATGCACTTGGTCCGCAACAATGTTTAGATATGATGTGCCAGTCAGACGTTGATCAACACGAATTAAAGGGCCCAAAGCATGCCAGGAAAACATTTCGCAAACCATAACGTTGCCTCCACCAGCTGGAAGGGTTTTAGCAGTGCATTTGGGGTCCATGCTTTCGTGCTGTTTCCTCCAAATTCTCACTCGGCCATCGGCATGCGGTGCAACTGAAAACGTGATTCATCGGACAACATAATTTGTTTCCAATTATCGACTGTCCAATCCTTGTGCTCCTGTGCAAACTGGAGACGTTTTCTCTTGTTAACTGCAGACAGCAAATGTGTTCGAATAGGCCTTCGGCTGCCATATCCCATCCGATGCAGTGTACGGCGAACAAACAGTGCGTGCAGAGATCATTTGAGGCGATCCTTGATTTAAATGGTCTGTAATTTGTTGCACTGTTGCCCTTCTGTTGTCTGTTACCAGTCAGGACACTCTCCGTTCCGCCCGAGCAGTCACTAGTCGATGACGACCACACGTTGTACATAGAGACCCAGTGTTTTGGCTGACAGTCCAGTCTTTAAACATTTTAACAACAGCTGCTCTGGAACATTTCACGAATGCGGCGGTTTCGGTGATACTCGCTACATGGCTCCGAGCTCCTACAATCATTTCACGTTGAAAGTCCGTCAAATCGCATTTTTTACCCATCTTGTCACCCAAAAATCACTTCTGGTACTGTCGCAAGCACTGAGCTTTGCCTTTTTATATTAGCCTCGCCCTCTGGCGGCAACAGCGTGCAGCCATAGCTCATTTGCTTAAAACTGTCAGGTGGTGATAATAAAGTGGCCAATCAGTGTATTTGAAATATATGCATTTTTGAGTGCATATATTTGAAATATATGTACTCAAGAATGAGTACATATATTTCAAATTGGAAATATCAGATTTATTCACAATTGATTCCCTGTATGTACTCAAAAATGAGTACATGTCTTTTCCAGAAAAGTACTCGGAGCTATTATAAGCATAGAATGTGTTCAAAAACGAGTACATTTCGGTTCTTTCTAAGTACCAATTTTTAACAGTGTGCTTCGTTAATTCACGAAAGAAATACGTCACTGGACGAGCTATACACCGATGCATAAGAATTTCAGGTACAAATTGAATTTGTTAAATAGGATTTTGTTCCTCATCATGTACTCTAAACCTGAAAACACACACATTAGTATTCGTATATAGATATGCTAAGGTGAAGTAAGAAAGAAAAAGTCGTTGGGTGGGTAAAGATACAAGTAAAAAGTAAATATGGTGTAAAAGAAAAAAGAGCATTATTCTTCAAAGAAAATAGAAACACAGGAAACCCCGAAAATAAAAAAAAAGTTGAATCCCAGGTGGGCGTAAGACGATGATGGATCAAACAAAACAAAAAACGCCCAGGGACACGCTTAAACATTGAAATAACAGGATGAAAACGGGACAGCCCCATTTAGAGGCTCAACGCCTGTTTTCTATGCCTTTAGGCTTAGTTTTAAATTGGAAATTTAGTTATTTTTCTTCATTTTGTCTAATTTTGGTTGGAATAAAGGTATATCTATACTAAAACAATATATAGCACCCCAGACAGTAAAAGAAAAAATGACACTAAAACCAGCTCGAAAAATTCAATTAGAATGACTTCTACCTATTTATGCACAAGTGCATTTTCATCATTTCTAAAACAAACTATTTTTAATATACGTTACACATGCATTTAGGTTTTGGCATTTATTACATAGTTTTACTATAAAAAGAGACGCATTTTTGTTTTACTTACTGCTGTTCAGATTTTTCATGCTTTGAATCGTGTCATTACGTTTGTAAAATGATTTTGTTCTTCTGCACTACGATTTTGCCAGCATATACAAGGGGTTTTATAAGTTCACCGGACGCAGACACTTCAGGATTTTTAAAAAAATTATATAAGGTACTGATGATATATCGATTATATATATACACTGAAGTGCCAGAAAAACTGGTACAGACGAGCTTCTGCAAAATACATAGCAACGTGACCTATGCGCGTACTCCGTTGCGCCCGCCAGTGCGTATATAAAGCGATAGACATCCTTGCCAGCTGTCAGAGCCGCGGATGGCTTAGTGGTTAGTGTTTCAAGCCGCGGATGGCTTAGTGGTTAGTGTTTCAAGCCGCGGATGGCTTAGTGGTTAGTGTTTCAAGCCGCGGATGGCTTAGTGGTTAGTGTTTCAGATTATCGATGCTGGGTCCCCAGGTTCTAGCCTGGGCTGATCTTTCAGAGATGGTGTGATTTACTAACAATCGCTGAATATCCGCCGTGCATCGGACGAGCACGTTAAGTGACGGCCCCCAGGCTGGACCCACTGGTTAAATGGGTATCCTTTCCTATGTCCTCCCTGAAATTCTCTCACCCATCTATGTGCAATATCGTACTTGTACGGTGGCGCCATCTACTGTACTCTAATCTCACTACAAACTGTTCTGTCAAAAGTCGCTAGACTTGCTCTCATTCCTTCCGTTTCTGCGTCCTGCCCAAAAGGCGATCTCGCTGTAGGTGGCTGGGACCTAAACTCTACTCCCTGTGGACGGAAGTCCTACATGAAAATGACAATGCTCTTGCCAGCTGTCAGAGCTGTTTTCGGCATGAGAACTACAAGTAATAACGATTTAAGCGCTTTTCAACGGGCTGTCATAGTTGGCGCTCGTGAGATGGGCCATAGTATTTCAGAGGTAGAAAAGAAGTTCGGATTTTCACGGACGACCATTGCAAGGGTGTACCGTGACTACAAGAATTCTGGTAAAACCTCCGACCTACGATACCAGTGTTGCCGTAAAAAGACACTGGCTGAACGTGACCATCGTCGGCTGTCAAGAATTGTTTCACGCGATACGCGTGCAACACTCTCGCAGGTATCATCGGAATTCAATGCTGGAGGCTCAACAAGCATCAGCTTCCGGTCTGTGCAACGTACCCTGCACGATATGGGCTTTGGGAGCCGACGCCCAACTCGAGTCCCCTTGATGGGTGCACGACACAGAGCTATGCTCCTCGCTTGGGCACGGCAACACCGCCACTGGACACTTGATGACTGGAAACAAGCAGCCTGGTCTGACGAGTCGCGTTTTATGCTGTATCGGGGGCAGATGGAAGGATTCGTGTGTAGCGCAAACCCCATGAAGCCATGGATCCCGCCTGTCAACAGGGAACTGTACCGGCTGAGGGGGGGGCGTAATGGTATGGGGTGTGTTTAGCTGGACTTCACTGGGACCCCTGGTGCGTCTACAAACGTCTGTGACCGGCCAACGCTATGTCCGCATCATTTCTGACAAAGTACACCCGTTCGTGTCCTGCATTCCTGCTGATGGGTTGGACCTGTTCCAAAAGGACAATGCACCTCCACACAAGTGTCGGGACGCCACATTATGGTTAGAGGAGCATTCACCTGAGTTTGGGGTGTGGCCATTCCCACCCAAATTCCCAGATCTGAACGTGATAGAACACATTTGCGATGCCATGCAACGCGCTATCGAACACAGGATTCCGAGACCTCGGAATACACCCGAGTTGTGGAACGCTCTGCAAGAAGTATGGTTGCATTGCCTACAGCATATTTCCAGGAGCTAGTGGAGTCCATGCCCTGTCGTATTTCTGCAGTCCTGCGCTCCAGTGGGGGATCTACCAAGTATTAGACTGGTGTACCAGTTTTTCTGGCACTTCAGTATATATATATATATAGCTCACGCTTGAGGATACCGGCAGGGGGCATGAGACTTGGCCCTGTCATTTTTGCAGCATTGTGTGTGTCCAAATAATCAGCTTAATTTCAAAAACGTGATTTCTATGTGGAAATAATGTTTTTAATTTATTAATTACTTTTTCGTTATTTCTATGTAGAAATAATGAAAAAATCATTAATTATAATATTCACCGATGAACCATTACATTATGACCACCTACCTAATAAGCTGTAGGACCCCCTTTAGCCAGCAAAACAGAGGCCACTTGGCGAGGCATCGATTCAATGAGGTGGTGATAGGTATCCTAAGGTATCTGGTACCATAATGTCAACAGCAGGTCCTCCAGTTCCCGTACATTTCGGGGTGGTGGTGATTGAGCGCGAACCCGCTTTTCCAAGTCGAACCACAAATGTCCGATTGGGTTCGTGTCAGGTGAATTTGGAGTCCGAGGCATTAACAGAAACGACACAAAACACAGCAACGACTACCACTTTACATCCCTTTCGAATGACTGCAGTGCGCGACTTGAACTAGTTTAAACACGTGACATACCCACCGCAGCACATGCGTTTATTCAAATATTGCAAAACTTTCGACTCACCCTCTGTATCAATGAAATTAATTAACATGACCTTGAACTTGCTTTGCCGTGCCTTTTTCATCCTTTTTTGCAGCTGAAGTTTTCCGATATATCGACTGTTTTTCCATTTCAAGGTGGTATTGGAAGATTCAGGTTTCATCACAAGTGACAACACTTTCTAAGAGGCTTTGGGTTCACCTGAATTCCTCCGAGAATGTCAGCACAAATTTGCTTTCCGTTTTCTTCTTCTTCATGCGTGCGAACAATCTAAACCAGAGGTGAGGAACCCTTTCATGATGGAAGGCCTCATTAATTTAACTGTAATCTAACAAGGCCGCATTCAAGAAACTTCAATTAGATATACTTTGAAATGTACATTATTTTGTAAAAATCTTACTATATACTAGCTAACTTAAAAAATGAAAAAAAAATTGTTAATTCTAAAACTAACTAATCTTTTAATGATTTTGTTGTGACTGCAGTGAGAAAAACGTTTTGTTAATTCAACAAAAATTTTGTTGAATTCAACGAAAATTTTGTTGAATCAACAAAATTTTTTGTCGATATACAGTCAACAAATTTTTTTGTTGAATTTGCAAAATTATTTTGTTGAAAATTATTGTTGATTTAACAAAATTTATTATCACGTCAAAACGTTTTGTTCATTTAACAAAATGATTAGGTCGATTTTTGGGGATTTCTTTGATCCAACATAACGTTGTTATCATGACAAAATGTTTTGTTGCTGCAACAAAACATATTGTTATTACAACAAAACTCATTGTGTCACGATAACAATATGTTTCGTTGCAGCAACAAAACCTTTTGTCATGATAACAATGTTATGTCGGATCAAAGAAATCCCCAAAAATCGACCTAATCATTGCGTTAAATGAAGAAAACGTTTTGTCGTGATAATAAATTTTGTTAAATCAACAATATTTTTCAACAAAATAATTTTGCAAATTCAACAAAAAATTTTGTTGACTGTATATCGACAAAGTTTTTTTTTTTTTTTTTTTTTAACAAAACGTTTTTCTCAGTGAGCTTTTTGTTGGAAAACATTTGAATATTTAGTTGCAACATGGAGGTCCGCATTTTTAGCTGATCCTTTAGATTGGTATCCATCATTTGTGACTTTAAGGGCCTCTTGATTTGGGTTAGGTAGGAGAATGTAGTTAGCAGCAATAAGTGATTGAAAAGCAAGAAAGCATTTTTCGTGTATGTTGCAGAAGGCGTGGGTATTCTATTGCATTTGTCCATATGTCAACTGAATCTTTCTTAGCGTCAAACAAGGACTTTAAAATCTCATCTTCTGAGAGCTCAATAAATTTTCTTGCAAAAAAAAAATTAATTGACTAATAATCCTTTTATCTATCTGATAAAATAAATTAATTATTTTTTAATTAATTTCTTTTCACCTGTAGTCCTTTAGGAGCCATAGAACGAAATCATGTGCATAGCAGGTGTCAAAACAGCCTTTATAAAGATGGCTGTCAGTCGGGGAGCGTTATTTCGTTGAACCTTCTTTTACTTTTTGGTATTTTAAATACGGTCATTTTAAGACTAAAATAAAAATAATAAAAGATGAACATTTAAAGCATATTACTAAAAATAAAGGATTTTGTTCGGAAAATTTTTGATTAACACAAAAGGCCGCACTTAATTGCCTAAAACACTGAGAAAAAAAGTTTGTTTGAAAAAACAAAATAATTTTGTTGATCTGTTTTGTCGATTTATTTTGTTGCTTTAGCAAACCCATCGCAGTTGTTTTGTTGGCAACACAAAATTATTTCGTTGGCTATATTTTGTTAATTCAACTATATGGAGGTGGCATCGACCTTACGCCAAAGCGCACGTGATTACTAGCTACTCCAAACGGGCCCTTCCAGACTACCACTGAACAGAAGAATCTCGTTTTGCGCTTAAGATTTCGCTTTGAATCATGGCTGACTACGAAATGAGTGCATTGTTAGAAGACTGGAAGCTGTCAACTCTGATAGAGACATTGAGAGGTAAGAATTTCTAATATATCTTAATAATTCCGACGTATTTTTATGCTAGTGTTTATTGTGTGTTATTTTGGTTGGATTCGGTGAATTTTAGTGATAATTTGGCCTCACTTTGTAAACTCATAATTACAATGAACACGAGAAAATCCGCATCTTATTAGATGCACAGGGGCACGTATTAAATTTAAACCCAGATTTCTGATAAAGCAATAATACATTTCTTATGACGGCTTGCGGTTCCTGATCGCAAATAAAAAATTGCACATGAGGTAATGATAAGAGTTGTAATTTGTGTACAGAGCTTGATTTCATGTATATGTTATATACAGTGTGTTTCAAAATTCGTGCGGCAACCAAAGATTGCATGGGGATAGTACCCTGGAACGTATAGAACGTTAAAAAAAATATTATGATTTTTTTTTTTTTTTTGTCTAACCGAAAATGTCAATAATTTGTTTCATCAAAAAACTAAGGAAAACATTTAAAAAGAAATCGTATTTAGAAACATGCTACATACGCACCAAAGTAGTGTCAATACATCGTTATGGCAAGTACAAATCGTCCGTGAAAGATCCAGAAAGTAATAAACCCACCTTCAAATGCTGAATTCGTAGATAAGATCACCCGTGTAAGAGTAGGTATAGCAGAGTGGGTAGCACACCCCGTTCCTAAACTGAAGGTCTCAGGTTCGAATCCGCTCGCTGAGTGGCTTTTCGCTGGCTTTGAAAAAGTTCCTCACGACGTAAACAAGTTCATTTAAACCCCACTAGAAAGAAAATTGCAAACACCGAAGGGCACCGGCAAAGTGTTGCCATCGGAAAAAAGTTTAGGGACAAAGTGGCCCAGCTACAGATTTCTAAATTTTGTTGGAGCAAGAAATTACTGTGTTACGATAAAAATATGTTTGGTTGCAGCAACAAAACGTTTTGTTACGGTAACAATACATACTGTTGGATCAAAGAAAATCGACAAAATTATTTTGTTAAATGAACAAAACGTTCTGTCATGATAACAATACATTTTGTGAAATGAACAATAATTTTCATCAAAATAATTTTGTTAATTTAACACATTTTTTGGTGATTGTATATCGACTGAATTTTTTTGGTGATTCAACAATTTTTTTGTTGAATTAACAAAACGTTTTTCTCAGTGAAGCCCCAGGTTCCGCACCCCTGATCTAAACACACTTTTGTCATGCTTGAATTCCAAAAAAAATTTAACAAATATTTTTTTTTTATCTATGTTTACCTTTTCTGTCATTATCTTATTACTCAATCGTTTCGGTTGCGTATATTTTGTCCACGTTGTCTTCACAAGAGCGTCCGGGACGCCCTCGTGGAGTTTTCTGTAGTTCACCGGTCTGTCCGTAGGTTGTGTTTATGTACTTGCAATTGCAGCTGTATCACAGCTTCTAAAAACCCTGTTGAAAAATTACTTTTTTTACTGTATGCCATTCACTGCAATAAAAATTGAGAATATTGTCCTCTTTAAATAAATACAGATTTCCCGCTAGGGGATTAAATATTAAAACATTTTCCCCCCAGTGGCGTACCTGAAAAACACGGGGCCCCCCGCAAAAAAAAAAAAAAAAAAAATTCGAGGCCCTTTTGCTAAAATATGGGGTGTCCGAGAATTATTGGACACATTACAAAATGATATAAAACAAAACATTAAACAGATAGAAAGAAACTGGCTGTACTAACTTCCAATGTAACTATACAAGTTAATAAATTTCGATTCCCTTGGTTGCTCGTAGTACGTCCAAGCGATACTCGATTTCATGCCATGTATTGGCAAGCATATGAGGAGTTATGGAATTAATAGCAGCTGTGATACGCTGCTTCAGTTCCTGCAAATCAGTACAAAGCGTCTGATAGACACGATACTTCACATAACCCCACATGAAATAATCCAATGGAGTTAGTTCTGGAGAGCGAGGAGGCCACGGAATGGGACCACCACGCCCAATTCATCTGTTGGGGAAATGCTTATTTAGGCACTTACGTACACACGATCAATGCGGAGGCGCGCCGTCTTGTTGGAAAACGACGTTGTCATATCTTTTGATCTGGGGTATAGCAAAAATTTCTAGCATATCCAAGTAAATGTCACCATTTATGTTTTTTTCGCAGAAGAAGAAAGGGCCAATCACTTCTCTTTTTGATAGGGCGCACCACACATTAACTTTTGGAGAATCACGTTCCAGTTCAATAGCAGCATGAGTCGGTTCACTGCCCCATATCCTACAGTTGTGACGATTCACAATACCCGATACATGAAATGTGGGTTTATCACTAAAAATTACAGTACTGAGAAAGTTTTCGTCGTTTTCCACTCGATACAGCATATCTACAGCAAAATTGTATCGTAGAGTACATGCATCTTTTGCACTATTTGAATTTTATAAGCATGAAACTTTAATTTCTTGTGCAAGATATCGTGAACTGTCGATTTCTGCTTGCTTTACGAACGGATTTCCTGGGGCTTCTTCGGAAACTTTCATTAACTTGGTCAACCGTCTCACCGCTGACGTTAGGCCTACCGGCTCCTCCACGATGTTCCACATTGCCAGTTTCTTTAAACTATTTCATCCACCGCTTAATTGAATTCGTTGACGGAGGATTACAACCATACTCTAAACGGTACCGTTTTTTAACTTTAATGACAGACTTTAATTCCGCAAGCCATAACACACACATCGCCTTCTGCTGTACGGATGACATGACTACTGATTGCGCATTTCTCATACATTCCTCATCAGGCCACACCTAGCGCCGTCTATCGGATTGTGGGAATAACAATTCTGTAAAACAAAAATATAGAAATCGTGTTAGTAATACGTGACATAGAAAAACAGACAATGCTCATAGTTTTGTTTGTACATAATTTTGTAATGTGTCCAATAATTTTCGGACACCCTGTATATCACCTTTCTATTACTAAAAATTCTGACTTCCATATTAATAACTAGGCTTTATGGGAGTTTTAATAAATCAAATTCTTTGGAGCCTCCAAGTATTTTTCGTAAAACCAAAATTATTACACTTTATTGCGTGAAAAAAAAAATGTACACATTGTAATTAAAATGATTGCCCTACTTTTATAGCGATACAAAGTACTACAAAACACTCACGCCAAAATTAGTGTTTTACTTATTTACTGAAATTTTTTCCCTCATATTATCGCACATTTTATTCTTTTAGAGAAGGCCAGCCTCTTTGAAATGCCTCATGATCACACACACAAAATATGTAACTGCCGTGTTACAATGCCTATTGACCTTTTCCTGTTTATACGAAAATTCTGAACATAAGTAAGCAAATCCATAAGTATGAATCAAAAATTGTAGAACAGAAAACGCAGAACTACTTAAATTATTTACTGTTGAATATAAAAAACACACTTAACACCACAATGCTTTGCGCAGAGCAAAAATTTTTCTCTTGACTGTTACGAAAAAAAAAAAAAAAAAAAAAGACACAGGCCTCGATTCCTTCGTTCCTCGAAGAATACCTTAGTTAATTAAATTCTGAAAGATGCACTTTAAAAAAAATTCTGAAAATCACGGGCAACTTTCCGCCATTTCTTTCGTGAATTGGCGAAGCATATTTCTGATACCTTTTCCGTGAAATGACGGAAAGAAACCCTGAATTTCACAGAATTTTCGTACTACGGGAAAATTCTAATTTTCAGAAACCCTTCCGCAGTGTTTTTCTTATATTGACGGTAAATTACCGTTTTAGAGATGTGTTAACGGAAAATTCTGAATTTTCAGAAACCTTTCCGCAATTCCTTTCGTATATTAACGGAAAATCTCCGTTCTCACTTTCTCGGTATCCGTATGACGAGATATTACCGGTAATAGGAGCGATTCCTGAGAATACTTGAGTTTTGATTAACTTTTAAATTTCAATCTTCTGTCTAATTTTGAAGTTCCGTAGCGAGATCGGATATTGTGGATAGCATACCGCATGGATTTTGTTTATTGTGGCATATGATATTTCTTCTCCTTTCCCCTATTGGTGCACCAGCTAGTTAGTATATATTGTGTTACTGTAAGAAACCGGGTACTTATTGTACATTGTACAGATTATTATACGACTTCTGTGTATCAGTCTTTAGACAACTTAAGACAAGAGCTATTATAGCTATCTAGATTAAATTTCATATTTAGTTTTGTGTGGGGAGTAAGGGGGGTGAAATAATACTATAAAAAAGTACATTTCACCTTTTTAAAAAATATCTGAAAGTCATTGTCAGTTTAAAAAAATCAAGTTGCAAAGCATTTTGTTGCTTCGAAAAATCAGGATGAAAAATGCTTAATTTGTGAAAAGTCATCCTAGAGAAACAAAAAAAAAAAAAAAATATTACAAACCTATTCAGAAAAAAATTAAGCTCCAACAGAAGATAGAATGATTAAATCACTCGCATTAATGACAAAAAAAAAAATTGTCCTCGCCGAATTCGTTTTACGATGTACGTGAAGCCGATTACCGAACGTTTGTAGCTCCGTGGTTAAAGGTGCGAGTTGCCTGGTGAGCTGGTTCCAACCTTGGAGGTTGGATCCTGACTCCGCGGCAGGGTTATCTGGGTAAGAGCTGATAAGTAGAGGGTCGATTTTGCTGAATTTCAGTTTAAATACGGAAGAATCTGAAATGGACTTTGCTGAAATAAACATAATTTCTGTCTACAGAGAATCTGTGAAAATACAGACGTTAAAATAAACGAGCACTTTTAACAAGTTAGTAAAATCATGCAATGCATTGATAATTATACGCTTTCCAACATACCAGATATCATTACTCAAGTTATGAAGATAATAGCTGTGGAATAAATCTCTCTCCTGTGTCCTGACCTTTGACCCAATTTCGGTGATATTCAACAGAGCCGGTTAAGTACACTTCCGGAACAACATGATAAAGTTTTGTCTCAATCGAAGCATTTTTAGTGAAGTTATGACGCATAAGGGCAATGGATTGGATCCCGCAATTATGTCCTGATCTTTGACTCCATTTCGCCCATTTCCAACAGGGTTCGTCCCCAGTCGCGCCCTACCACATACTAAAATTTCATCGAAATCGAACCATTTTTCTGTAAGTTATGACGTATAAGGACAATGGAATGAATCCCTCTCCAATGTTCTGACCTTTGACCCCATTTCGACCATTTTCAATAAGGTTCGTCCCCAGGTGGTCCCCTACTACATACTAAAATTTCATCGAAATCGACCAATTTTTACGCGAGTTATCGGGCGGAAAGGCAGACGGACGGACAAAGCTGGAGCATATACGCTTCTTCAACCTACGGTTGGAAAGCGTAAAAAACGGAAATTTCTCAAAAAGACGGATACCTACCGGCAACTTTGCTGCACGTTATTTTCAGAAATTTTCCGTGAATTCACACCACTTATTTTTTATAGTGTGTGTAGTTATGTGCAAAAAACTGTAATACATAACATCTTATCCTCATTGGTATGCAAATTTCATTCATTGGACTGATATTTCTTATACATTCTCTCGTTAATAAATATACATGCATAGGAAGTATTGCTGTGGCTGTGAAAAGAGGCCTCAAATCCTCTGGAATAGCTGCTTCCTCGTCATCCAGCTTTTACGAACTAAAGCAACGAAAATGATTTCTTAGTATTTTATTTATTTACTGAAAAAAAAAAGCAAACATTGTTTTTCTCTTGGGTACTTCATTCAAAGCTGCCTAAATTCCTGGTTATTCCTTTAACCAGTTTCATATGAAGTTACATGAAGTTTCCGAAGAAAATTTTGTAAAATCTTTTGCCGAGGCTAGAGGCCTCCTTAGCCGTGACCCCCCCACCACCACCCAATTTGGGGTTTGCTGGGGCTATCAGTACGCCTCTGTTCTTCCTTCTATCTCTTCTTCCAGGAGACGTATTTGAAAAAATATTTTTCCATAGCCTTTGCTATGAAGAACACTTTCCGCATATTTTCGACTTTTTTATTATGCGAAATTCTTCCGCTACGAGAGTTACATCATGTTTCTCTCTCTATATTTCTTCTTCTAGATGTTTGAATTGAAAATCTCCTTGTCACTGATACTTCTGCTATGAGAAATTTTTTAAGCACGATTTGTTCATTTTCATATCGTGCTTTTCAGCCGCTGGTGGGAGTAAGTAGCTGCTTTTATTTTTGGATGTTTAATCGATTATAGAAATCCAGTTGATTTTTTTATTTCTAAGCGCTTCCATTGACTATGAAAATCTTTGAAAATTTTTATTCGCGTCGGAAAACATTCAAAAGACGTGCCATTACAACCAAAAATTCGGTGTCATCTTTCTTGTTCCTTATCGCATCATTCTCTCAAGGATGGTCTTGGGGACCCCTGTACAATTAAAACAACAGCAGAAATTAAGGAATACATAAGAAATGCTAAATCAACGTCTGCGGGACCATATGACATACAACCAAGGGCTATTAAAAGGGTTTCCAAAATAATTTCGAAACCTCTCAGTCATATGTTTAATGTGATTATTGAATTTGGAAAAATACCTGAAGAATTAAAAAGAACAAAAATAGGTAATTCCAAACCATAAGACCAGGGATAATATAAATAAAATAATTACAGACCAATTTCTAACTTATCTTTTTTGCTAAGGTTTTTGGGAAAATTATTATACGCAAGATTAAGTAAATTTTTTTTGAGAAATATCAAATTATTAATAAAAATCAGCATGGTTTCAAAAGAAAAAATCAACAGAAATAGCCACTTGAACATTTCAGAATATCATATTAAATAACAGAAAAAAGGGAATAGTAACCATTGCAATACTGATAGAACTTACAAAGGCATTTGATACGGTCGATCATGGGATACTTTTGGATAAGCTCTATAATGATGGAATAAGAAATCAATATTACAATTTATTAGAGGACTACTTACATAATAGGAAACAATATGTACAGATTAATAAAACAAAATTTCAAAAGTTAATAAATGAAATAGGAAAAAAATCAGTATTACAATTTATTAGAGGACTACTTACATAATAGGAAACAATGTGTACAGATTAATAAAACAAAATTGCAAAAGTTAATAAATTAAATAAGAGTACTGCAGAGCTAAACTCTGGGACCATTCCTTTTTTAACTTATATTAATGGCATTTTTAACATGGAACCTGATGAGGATTTAATTTTTTTTGCGGATGATGCCAAAGTTATGATTACAGGTACAGATATAAATGATGCAAAAAATAAAATGAAATAAAATTATTGAAAAATTGATGGAATGGCTAGATACAAATTTTCACTGTTTGAATATTGAAAAAACTAAAATTATGATTTTTAAAAAAGGAGACAGACAGATTGTTGAGCTACCATCTATTGTGGTGGGAAATTGTACCCTTGAAATAGTCAATAACATTAAATATTTGGGAATAATAATTGAGGACAATATAAAATGGAATATCAATATACAAAATATTGTAAATAAAATTTCAGGAGTATTGGGTTTAATTTCGAGAATGTCAAATAATTTAACAATTAAAATATTAAAAATGCTGTTTTACAGTCTGATTTATCCATGTTTGACCTTTTGTTTATTACTATGGGGTCAAACTACTGAGACTAATTTATATTAATTAAAATTGTTACAAAAAAAGATGGTCAAAATTTTAAATAATTTTAGGGGAATTAATTTGAATATGGGGTTGCGAATTAATATCTATGGATTTTTAGATATTGAGAAATTGTGGCGATATAGATTATCAGGATTTATGTATAAAAAAATAAAGGAGGATAGGTTTCAACATTTAATTCAGCTGAACACTGTGGGTCACGACTATCAAACAAGAAACAGAAATGCATTTTCGTTGCCAATGCCTAGCACTTTAACTCAACAAAGATTTATTGATTACCAGGGATTGATGTTATGGAATAATTTACCTTGTCAACAAACACATGTTAACAAATGTAATTATTTTCGAAAGCAACTAAAAATATTTGCTAACAAACTAAAATATTAAATTTAATAGTAGAAAATTATTAATCAGACCATATGTGAGTAAATTTTATGTGTGCAGAACGTTTGGCTTGACTACGCACTTTAGGGAATTGGGATTCACCCAGGCTATATATACATAAATAGCCCTTTTACTCAATTTCCTGTTCTGTGGTTACCATGTACATAAGTATTTATATATTATATATGTTTTCTTCTTAATATTATATGTTATAGAATTAATATTGAAATATAATAAGGTCATATGTAACCTTATAACGAAAAATAAATGAAATGAGATGAAATTTCCGTGGAAACCCGTGAAATGAATGCAGTCGTTCACAAATGACTCCGCTAAATCATCTTCGTATAATTCTGTTGTGAATAATTCCTGTTCTTTCAAGTTCGGCCTATTCCCTTGTTTTTTTGTTTTCAAAACCTTTCTTCGTTTTCTTTTTACCGTCCCCAAAGTTATGCCGCCCGAGTTGTAGCCCACCTAAACCCATTGGCAAAAACGGTCCTGACATTCACCACAATTGCTATGAAATCTCTGAAATACTAAGCATGCGAAACAGCAAAATTCCGTTCATGTTCGCTTGCGTTATGTAACTTATAGTTCTATGTTTGTTTCATTTTACGAAGGCTAGATGTTTAATGTTACAATGTCATAATTAAGTCGTTTCTGAAGGAATGGAAACCAGAGGTGGAACGCTATGTTTAATGTTGCCATTCTTTTACTGTAATTACCGTTATTATGAGAGAACAAGCATTCCAGTCATTCTTTGAATGCCAAAAGCTGGGTTAGTCCCTCCCTCGGGAAACAGTATTCGCACACACACACAGATAATTTTGAAGATCTCGTGTCACAAATCGTTACAACCGCTAAATTTCTTTCTGTCGTTTCAAATGATGTGAAAAGCTCCAGCCTAGACTTTTTGTGAAGTAAAATAAGACGGCATTTTTTTCAAAAAACTGAAATTCTGGGAAACTGGTTGCACAGAGAATGTTCACACACTTTTAGAAAGATTTTCCAGCAATCTAATTAATATTTAAAATAAAATTATTATTTCTTAAATGTTCTGTCTGGTAGTCCTTTTCCTGGAATAAACCTACATCTAGATTTCCAAGATAACGGGGCATTTCCTATAGTTGGTAGCATTGGCGCACCCAAGGAGGGGGCTTTAGGGGCTTAAGCCCCCTCCAAGGAGATTAAAAACGACGTACGTCACAAATTAAACATTAAAAAATATTATTTTACATATTCAAAAAATTACATACTGTCTTCTATTACATGGTGTCTTCTTCTCAAAGCCCCAAAGAGATTAAGAGCGACGTACGTCACAAATTAAACATTCAAAAATATTACTTTACATGTTCGAAAAATTACAGTGTTTTCTATTACATGGTGTCTTCTTCCCAAACCCCAAAGAGATTAAGAGCAACGTACGTCACAACAGTATACTGTATATATGAAACCAGAGGACCGGCTTTCGGTTAGTAGAGTGTTCGGAGTCCGAATGAGAAATTCTGCCGATTTATCGGAGTTTGATAAAGGACAAATTGTGATGGCACGATGCCTCGGAACTACTAATTAGGAAACGGCGCGGCTTGTGTGTTGTTCACGTGAGGCTGTAATGAGTACGTATCAAAAGTGGTGCACAGATGGTCAACGACACACCGTCGTCCAGCCGTGTGTCGTCTGCAGCTCATTGATGCCAAAGGGGAGCGGCGACTGTCGCGCATTGTTCACAGCGACCGCAGGGCCACAGTGCGAGAAATCACCCGCAGCTACAACAGCGGTGATCAGGGCAATGTGTCACAGCACGCAGTTCATGGCAACCTTCTGCGCATGGGCCTGAGTAGCCGAAGACCCAGCCGGGTTCCCATGCTCACTGCACGTCATCGCCAATAACGCATGAAATGGGCCCAAGATCATCGTATTTGACCGTGGATGATTGGAAGAAAGTGGTCTGCACTGACGGATCAAGATTTCTGGTGCATCACGAAGACGGCCGAGCGCGGATACGCCCATTACCAACGGAGGCTATGGTACCTGGATGCACTGTTGGGCGGAAAGAGGCCGGCGGCGGCGGTGTTATGCTGTGAGCGATGTTTTCTTGGGACACTTTAGGCCCCATTATACCAATAGCACAATCCCTGACGGCTCTCATGTATCTGAACATCGTTGCGGACCAAGTTAACCCATTCATGGCAACTGTGTTTCCTGCTGGTGATGGCCATTACCAACAGGATAATGCGCCATGCCACACTGCCAGAATCGTCAAGGAGTGGTTCGAAGAACGTGCTGGTGACTTTCTGTTAATGCCATGGCTTCCAAATTCACCTGACTGACATGAACCCAATTGAACATTTGTGGTTGGACTTCGAAAAGCGGGTTCGCGCTAAATCACCACCACCCCGAAATGTACGGGAACTGGAGGTCTTGCTGTTGACATGGCGCCAGATACCCCAGGATACCTATCGCCTCCTCCTCGTCTAGTGGCCGCTGTTTTGCGGGCTAAACGGAGCCCCATAGCTTATTAGGTAGGTGGCCATAATGTAATGGCACAACGGTGTATATACGTATATTTTTTTATTTTGTGGCAGACAACAAATGATACTGTTACAGCTGTGATTAGGAAAAGGGCAGTGTCACTATTTACTGCGCTATTAATTTTATAAAGCTTATTATTACTGATATCGGGATAAAAGGTGAACCAGGGTCATATTAGTTCGAATTTGCATTGAGGTAGGTGTTGAATAGGAATGTGCGGATTATTGCTGTTATCATTTAATATCAGTAGTTTTTGATGGTTTCTTCAGATTTAGAATGCATTTAATGCAACATTATGTTTGACAGGTTGTGCATATTTCAAGCATAAAAACAAAAAGAAAAAACAGAACTACTAATATCTAAAGATTTTTTTTTATCTCTGATCTAATGATTTCATGCAGGCAAAAATCTCTCACAACACTGACTGTCTACCCACCTTTATATATCTTTCCTAAAACGAACTCAATTTTAGCCTTTTGGTGCTTGAAGAGATGCAGATATGCACGTGATTGCGCCTCGAAGTAAACATCGATAACACTATAATATGCAAGGTTTTGTTGTTTTGGGCTGTATCTGAATGGATTTCTTGCGCAGATTCCGAAAATGACCTTCAAAATTCCGTATCACGTCAAGTTTTTTCACAAATGGCGGAAATGTGAAAATTTAAAAAAACGTTATTTTTTAATTACATTGTTATATGGCAACGTTTGTAACGTGTGAAAATGTTCTCTGGAGGGGCGGAATGATTGTTTAAGGAATAGATAAGCATAAATATATAGCTGATAATGGAAATGCAACTGTTTTATCTGTATGACGTCACGATTTGCGCCACTCACAAAGGCGGAACATGAGATAATGTTATCTTGGCACGGCAGTATGACTCATACCTCACGCCACTGCTCCCTTCTTTCTATTGGTCACATGTGGCGCCATTCGGGGCAGATCGTGTTACACTAGTCAGTGCACAGAAGGGACTGGTCCCGTTCGGTTGTTTCTTTGTGGCGTGTGCAATGGCTTGACGTGGTTGTGTAAATCATCCATACATATTTTGCTACATATGTGGCTGTTATACGACAGGAAAAATAAAAAGAGGCAAAATATTACGCCTTTCGTGAAAAATGCATTTTCAATACTTCGGCATTAAACTTGCAGATCAGGACAAAGTTTGGTCTCCTCACAATGTGTGCCGTGCATGTGTGGAGGGGTTGAGGAACTGGAAAAGTGGGAAAAGGGCATCAATGCCGTTCGGTGTACCCATGGTGTGGCGTGAGCCAAAAAATCACAGTGACGGCTGCTACTTCTGCACAGTGAATATTGTGGGCCATACCAGAACCAGTAAGCGTAACATTGTGTATCCCAATATCCTATCTGCCATAAGACCAGTGCCCCATAGTGAATCCATCCCTGTGCCATCCCCGTCCAATATTAAGCCTCCAACAGACACCGATTCAGACGGTGATACAAGTGATGAGATGTAACAACCGGACAGCATGGAGGATGAAACCCCAGTGCCATTTACCCAGAATGAACTGAATGATTTGGTTCGTGATCTGAATTTACCTGAAGACGCAGCAGAGCTTTTAGGATCACGACTTCGGGAAAAGAATTTACTATGTCCTAATACGAGATTCTCCTGGTACAGACACCGAGAAGCAGAATTGGTGCCGTTTTTTGCTGAGGAAGGTGGTTTGGTATATTGTAGAGACATTCCGGCAGTCATGAAATACTTCAACATTAATTACAATTCAGGACAGTGGAGGTTGTTCATAGATGCCAGCAAATCAACATCCATCCATCCATCCATTCCAGTAGCACATTCTGTGACTTTGAAAAAGACATACTTAAATTACTGCTGGAAAGTGTGCAGTACAAGTTTCATGAATGGTCTTTGTGCGGGGATTTCAAGGTGATTGGAATATTGCTCGGCAAACAAGCAGGCTACACCAAATGTCCTTGCTTTTTGTGTGAATGGGACTCCAGAGCAAGGACGGAACATTGGGTTCGGCAGCAGTGGCCAGTCAGAAGTACATTCACATCTGGCGAAAAAAACATTGTTTTACTTCCACTGGTTGATCCCTTGAAAATACTGTTGCCACCTTTACACATTGTGACGTATATTCTAGATTAACTTTCCTTTTTAGTTTCTTTCCCTATGTAATTCTTGAGTTTATTCTCAGTATTCTTCCAGCTTAACGAAATATCTTTTCCTTCAAATGAATACGTTTGGCAACACAATTGATTTTGAATGCACGTGACTTATGCATGTAATAAGATAAGAACACGAGATAAAAAGCGGCGACTGATCTGTTGTATGAGAGAGGTGTTGATATTATTGATAGCGATTATTGAGGTGTGTTGATAAGAGCGACTTGTTCCGGAATAAGCGGACTCGGGTTCGAATCCCGGCGTAGACCAAAAATGACGGAGTAATTTACTTTGTTATAATGGCGTCCGAACTATCCGGATGTCCCGGCCGTTCAAAATCTCGCAATGGTGTGATGTTCTTTCCACACCGCGAGATAGGAAAAATCAGAGAATCCCTTCTACAGCGCTTCGAAAAATAAAAGTGTGTGACGTTGCATTCCACACACTAGATTGACTGGGAGTTCTCGAGTGCACGTTCTACAGTGGATGGCTGCCTGCAACGATTCATGGTCACGGCTGACCCGTGGGCCATGCCCCCGGCCCTCTTTCGGGGGGGGGGGTGACGTACCTGCCAGCAGGACGCACACGACATAAAGGCAGATAGCAATCAGAATGAACGTCTGCGTAGCTCAGTTGGTAGAGCGACTTGTTCCGGAATAAGCGGACTCGGGTTCGAATCCCGGCGTAGACCAAAAATGACGGAGAAATTTACTTCGTTATAACATCAAACTTGGCTTAATGAAGCAATTCGTGACAGCTTTAAGCAGGGACAGTAAATGCTTTCAGTATCTTGGTGGTAAATTTCCATCAATCACGTCTGAAAAAAATAAAGCTGGCATTTTCATAGGCCCTCAAATACGAAAATTAATGGCAGAGAACATATTCGAGGAAACCATGAGTGAGTGCAAATTGCGAGCATGGACTGCATTCAGAAATGTGGTACACAACTTTTTGGGGAACACGAAGGCTTCAAATTACACCACTTTAGTCGATGACAGGCTGGAATCCTATAAACTGCTTGGTTGCAACATGAGCGTCAAAGTTCACTTTCTTCATGCTCATCTAAATTACTTTCCTAACAATCTTCGTGATTTTTCGGAAGAACATGGCGAGCGCTTCCATCAGGATATTAAAGTGATGGAAAAGAGATACCAAGGAAAGTGGACTGTACATATGATGGCCGACTATTGTTGGATGTTGAACAGAGACTGTACGGACGCACACCGAAGACAATCCAAAAAGAGGAAGTTTGAAGGGGAGCCCAGTGGCGAATGTTAGATATGTTTGCTTTTGAATATGTATTTATGTTTATCTATTCCTTAAACAATTATTCCGCCCCTCCAGAGAACATTTTCACACGTTACAAACGTTGCCATATAGCAATGTCATTAAAAAATAACGGTTTTTAAAATTTTCACATTTCCGTCATTTGTGAAAAAACCTGACGTGAAAAGGAATTTTGAAGGTCATTTTCGGAATCTGTGCAAAAATCCATTCAGATACACTTATTCGTTTGAACACAACAGAAAAAAATTGGAAAATTGCAGATCAGTGTAATTTTCCTCGTGTAAACAGAACGTAGGAGTACCGAAATTTCCGGTTTAACGCAAATGGTATTGAGATAGATAGACCAGCAATTTTAGCATAATAAATTTATCTGTTTTTCTTTATTTTTCTTTTATCGAATGATTCCGAAATAATTTGTTTCTATCATTTTTCGTTCGGGAAGCGAAAGCAAAGAAAACGTCAATCTCAAACAGTTTGATGGAAGCGGAAATCGCCACTTAGTAAAGGTTCCTACTTTCGCCATCTAAGGAAATCGTCAGCGTTCTTATTTTGCAAGAGAACAAAAAAAAAAAAAAAAAAACTAATAGAAAATGAGCTTTCAGTTATCGTTTTGAAGGGCAGTTCCGTTTTATTTCATTATCCCTCCTCAAAATAGTCCTACAGCACACTTTTTCCCTTTTCCTCCGTCATTATTATTTTTACAAACGCCATCCGCAGCGAATATCTGTTCTTAGACTGCAGAGTTTCTTCCTGATTGAACATTTAAGTGGATATCAAAACGATTTCTGCTTAAATTAGTCAAAGGTAGGCACGGACTTGGCCGTCTTAATACCGAGAAAATTGCCGGCAGGCCACCACATTCTGGGCAGGTAGATCTTATGCTAACACACACACGCACACACACGCAAAGCATATACACTGAAGTGCCAAAAGTCATGGGATAAAAGTATGCACTTTTTTAACTGGCGCTGCCGTCGCATAGAGGCTTCGACGAACGCCACGATTTTAATCAGCTGCGAGGTGTAATCTCGTGAGTCAGGTTGAACAAACGCCAGTAGGATTATGGCAAGCCGACGTGAATTATCGGAGTTTGAACGAGGCATGGTAGTGGGAGCCAGACGGATGGGACATTCAATTTCAGAAGTTGTGCGAACATTCAACATTCCTCGATCCACGGCCACCGACCGTGGACAGCGCAGTGGCCGGCCACGGGTGATGAATGACCGTGACCAGCGGCGTCTGACCAGGATTGTGCATGCGAACAGACAAGCGACTCAAATAACATCCGCATTTAATGCAGGAGATACCAGAAACATATCCATCAGGTCAGCGCAGCGTAATTTAACGTCCATGGGGTATGGGAGCAGAAAAGCCACCAGAGTGTCTTTGTTAACACCACGACGTCGGACACAACGCCTCACCTGGGCTCGTGAAAACGGTAACTGGACCCTGGAAGTCTGGCAACACGTAGCGTGGTCCGATGAGTCACGCTACCAGTTGTTACGAGCTGATGGTAGGGTTCAGGAGTGGCGCAGAACCCATTAGGCCATGCAACCAAGCTGTCAAGAGGACACTGTGCAAGATGGTGGTGGTACCATACATGCGTGGAGTGTTTTTAAGTGGCGCGATTCGGACCCTCTGGTCCTCGTAAACACGTTATTAACCGGTACTCGCTTTGTTGTTCTGCTGGGTCACCATTTGCAGTCCTTCATGTACCGCAACAAAGATGGAATTTTTCAGGCAGACAATGCACCACGCCATCAGGCCCAAGTTGTCCAAAATTGGTTCGAGGATCATTCTGGACAGTTCCGACGGATGGTGTGTCCACTACGTTCGCCCGACATGAACCCAATAGAGCACTTATAAGACGTGGTGGAAAGGTCCATTTGCACCCAAGATCCTGCGCCTACAAATACCTGGGAACTTCAGACGGCATGGCTTAACATCTCTCCAGAAGTCTTCCGGCCGCTTGTGGAATCGATGTCACGTCGAGTTGCTGCACTTCGCCAGGCTAGAGGAGGTCCTACACGATACTAGGTACGTATCCCATGACTTTTGGCACTTCAGTGTATATACTTGTGCTTCAATATTCTTGTAGAAAAAAAACAAGTAATGCTAAAACGGCAAAGTTTGTTTACAACTTTGACGGCTTCAGAAAAAAAAAAAAAAAAAAAAAAACGTACGTAGCAGACGCTTTGTTGAGTCAAACACCGTTTTTGGTACACACTCTTCTCCTTTCCCGACTTTCAAATTTAAGCCCCGTCTCTTTCAACTGATATCCTCTACCTCAGTCTGCTTTGCCAGTTGCCGTTGAATAATCAGTACAATCTAATCAAATATGATATCAATAGTATGGGACAGAAACTCGAAACTGATTATGTTGCATTGAGGTTCACCTGCATTTTTTTTTTAGGCTGCTGCTTTTTATATGTATAAATTTTTTTAATGCTATCTGCAACTGATTTACTACTTTTTGGAACTTACAGTTACACGGGTACTTGAATTACAGTTATGGAAAAGAACTGTACGGAATTATAGTTCAAGAACTTGTGTAAGCTAGAACAAACACACTTTTTCCCTTGGAAGTAATTAAATAAAAACTTATTTTTGCATTCTTTAATTTTTCTCGTTCAGTGGCGTGCCGGAAAGACTCCCCCACCCCGCAAGAAATATTTTTGAGGCCCTTTTATGAAAATCTATTTGTTTTCAGTAACTAAAAATTTGAAATTCCATTTTTTTAACCGGCATTTTGATAAATAAAAACTTCTGGGACCTACGAATATTTTTCGTAAAACCAAAATTACTACACTTTATTGCGTGAAACACAAATGCGCACACTGTAATTAAAAGGATTGCTTCTGTTTTATACCAATACAAAGTACTACAAATCCTTTACTCCAAATTTAATCATATCATGCAAAATTTATTCTTTTAGAGAACTAAGGTCAGCCTCTTTCAAATGTCTCACGATCACACTCACATAAAACAAGCAACTTCCGTATGACAGTACACTATATTGACAAAAGTCACCGGACACCCATCCAAAAGCAAATGAACGGATCCGATGCGTTGTTAACATGCGCGCTACAGCTGCAAACGGTATGAAAACAAGCCTGCAGCTGACCGCGATCATATCGCACTGAGTAAAAATGTCGCGGCGGGAGAGAACTGACTTTGAGAAAGGAAAGATTGTTGAGTATTATATTACTGAGTTGTCCATAAGAGAAACCGAGAGGCGTTTAAACATATCCAAGTCAACTGGTTTGGATGTACTGAATAAGTGGAAGACACATGGCGTGCCTGAAGCAGCAAAACGCACCGGCAGACCAAAGAAAATCAGTGATAGAGGACGTCGAAGCCTCAGGAGAGTCGTTACAGGTAATCGACGGAGTACTGCATAAGACCTCACTGTGCAGGTGAGTAAATATGCTGGAACCGTGGTATGTGCACGTACCATTCGCAGAGAACTTCATTCCATGGGTCACAGTGGTCGTGTGGCTGCTCATAAGCCTTTCATCTCCACTCGGAATGCTACTCGTCGTATAGCATGGTGTAAAGAACATTTATTGAGGACCGTAGATCAATGAAAACGGGTCCTATGGACTGGTGAATCCAGATACACGATCCATTAGTCTGATGGCCGTGTGTGGGTATGGCGGCTGCCGGGGGTACGCTATTTACCACAGTATACTGTTCCTACGGTCAAGTTTGGAGCTGACAGTGTACTCGTGTGGGGGTGTTTTTCGTGGTATGGTTCCGACCCATTGGTTACCTGTTAACCAGCACGTCTACCTTGATATTCTGGACATGCCCAACCAAATCTGTGGCAATATTATGGAACCGAGCCTTGTTGGTACCAGTAGGATAATGCACCGAGCCATAAAGCAAGGACTGTTACGGCGTGGTTTGACGATAATTCCGTATCGTGTGTGGACTGGCCAGCGCAAAGCCCTGCTCTTAATCCCATAAAGCACCTATGGAATGAATTAGAGCGCCGCATAAAAAGTTTGGAACCAAGGCCTGCTACTAAGCAACAATTAGCAGTAGCATTATGTACTGAATGGAAGCGCATACCTATCGCTGTGTTGCAAAACCTTGTCGAAAGCATGTCTCGAAGGGTCAGTGCATGCATTAAGGCCAAAAATGGACCGAGAGCGTACTAATGTATGTCAATAAATGCTATGATGTGTTCCTGTTCTAGGTGTCCGGTGACTTTTGGCAATATAGTGTATCTATTACAGCAGTGATTCTCAACCTGTGGGGCGCGAGCCAGTGAGGGGGCGCATAATATCTAGAGGGGGGCGAAGAAAAGTGGAGATCGAAGGAAAAACTATTTTTTGAAACAACAACAACAAAGATAAAAAACATAAAATGCATTTTGAAAATAAAATAATACCTTTCCCGTGGCAATAAATATCCGCACAGCCGAAGCGTGGTTGGTATAACCAGTAAGAAGAGCGAACTCCTTCGCGTTTGTAAGGAAACCTGTTTAATAAAAAAGTACTCAACTTGAGCTATGGTTTACAACAAAAATCGGTACAAAAACTGTAACAGGTATCTCGAAATATGCCTGGAAGCATTACTCCTACTGCACACACATCGTCTATCGATACACAAGAACACGAACCGAAGGTTCAAACATTGGGGCCACCCCAATCGTTCAACCTAGCACACGGTTATACGTGTCTTGCCCCCTAACATAGGTTTAGTCGACTGAATGATCACCTAGCAACGGTTCTGTCAATCGGGAAAGACGTGACACCGTAGTACCTGCCGCCTTTGAAAAAAGGAAGGAACAGGTGTTCCATAGGAAAGATAAGACCGAAAAAGAGTATAAGAAATTAGAGGTGTAGGAACAACGTCGTCCACAAGGAGCCTGACGCTCAGTGATGCAGCAAACTAAGTCATCTGGGGTGAATACGCCACTTATTGAGGTGTTTATTAGTTCAATATATTTTTTTTTTTTTTTTTTTTTTTTTTGCGACGTGAGTAAAACTTATTATTTATTTGTGGCAGAGGTTAATTTCCTTTGAGGGGCAAAAATAATTATTTTTGTACTTTGCGATTGTATCAATTGTTTTCTAGGAATTGCATTAAAAATTGTCATTATTTAGGTCGTCTTGCATGGGTTTCATGCGTAATTAAAAACGTGATTGGTCTCAATTTTATAAATTTTATTAGGGGGAGGTAGTGTATTTATAATTAGCACGAATTGATTTTATCGCAGAGGCATTAGCAATATGAGAGGGTTTAGTCATAAATTTATTTCTTTTAATTCTTTTAAGGGCCTATCAGGATTATTATAATCCTTGTGATTTGTTGAAACAGTGGTTTATTTCCACTGGAATTTGTTTATTAAGAACTTAGTATTTTTATATGAAATTATTGTTGGAATTTCTTTTTCCTGTGTAAAGAATGTTACTAACTTTCTAGGTCTGTTTGAGTTGCTCCAGAACATTCTTTTAACGTTAGTAATTTTAATACCCATATTTAGGAATATATTCTGTATTCCTGAAATACTTATATAATTTGATACATTTTTAATGATGTATTTTTGTGTTGCTTTATAGTATCATTGTAAGGTATTTTCTTTGTAGTTTCTTTTTCTGGTGCTTTCTTTGCACTTTCTTTTCCAAGTGTTTCGTTCAATTCATTATATATTTCATCTATTTTTCTTTTTATGTTTGTCTCTGTCGATTATTTAGCTAAGTCTTTTATAATTGTATTAGTTATAATCTCCTCCTGTTCCAATTTAAGTTTCTTTGTCTCTTTTTCCAGTTTTTGTTGGAAGCAATTGTGTATTTTATTCTCATAATTGGTTCTTGTTAAGTTATTATCGTTGACATCCACATTTTGAGTTGTTATTGAGTTATTCTCATCAGGCTCTCTATTTGCATTAAGAGGTAAGTTTTCATTATTGGAATTTACATTTTTCGGTTTAATAGTGAGTTGGTTCTTTATTTGCTGTTAGTAGTAAGGTAATTTCGTTTGGATCCTTTTAAATGAGATAGGATGTGTTGATATACCCAATTTAGCACATCTTTTTGCTATTTTATTTTGCAGTTTATTCACCATGTGTTTAGGGCTCCTGTATTTTTGAAAACAGTCTACAGAATAGTTCACTGCTTCTTTAATTTCTTCATTTGGGTGTATTTAAATTTTTCATAGTAACTTGCACTGAGATTTAAAATATTCTCATTAATACTCTTTATATTATGTTTGTTCATGAATTTAAATAAATTTGTTTTGGGTTTCGGTGAGAATATTACTCTCATAATTTCATTTTGGAATCATTGGATTTTGCCAAGTTGTGCTTTGGAACAGTTGCCCCAAATAGCAGCTCCATAAGTGATTATTGGAAGTAAGTATGCATGCCAGATTAGTATTTTATTTTTAAGTAGTAGCTTGCTATTTTTCTTAAGTAGTGGCATGAGAGCATTCTTGACCTTAAAGGCTTTCTTTATCATGTTATTAATGTGTGGTAACCAGCTAAGCTGTCTGTCCATGATTAATCCAAGGTATTTGATTCAATTTTTCCATAAAATATTTTTACCTCCAATTTTTAGTTTTATTTTGGGTATGCGATGAATAAATCTTTTAGTGAAAATAATAGCCTGGGATTTTTCAGGATTTATTTTAATATTTCACTTATTTAAGTACTCTTCTATTATAGGAATAAAATTTTGTAGTTTGTTTATTACATTTGCAGCATTGAGAGATGTATTTAGTAATGCAGTAAAAATTTTATTGTCTTTTATTGAGTTTAATTCATCCTTGTGGAAATCAGCGGTATACAGATTGTATAAAAATGGTCCCAACACAGATACTTGTGGAACACCAACTTTAATTGCGTGGCATTTAGATTTAAATTATTATATTGTACTTGTGCACACGCATCGTCATTTCTAGCGTTATTTATACTCATAGAAATATTTTCAGAACATTCGGGACTTCTCGTAAAGAGGTCGCGAGAATTCACGATACGGTAGGCGGGTGATGACGATCAGAAATTTGAACGATGCATATTTTACTGTGCTGACGACGATCTATTCATACAATAGATTTGAATAGATATTTTAAACAGATCAATACTAAAGAAGTTGTGTAATGTAAAAATTATACTTCAATTATGCACTTACAGTGTTCAGATAGCAATAGCTAACTAACCGAACTAACAATTCTGGTGTTTTGGCAGCGTCCTGTTAAAAGGAATGGAAAGGGGCCGCAAGAAAAATTGATATGGAAAAGGGGGCCACAAATACAAAAAGTTTGAGAAACACTGTGTTACAGGAATAAATAAATAAACAGGCTCTAAACTGCCTCTAGTGTTCCGGAAAGTTGTCTAAGCAATTAAAAATGTGAAGTAAGCAGGAGATCCACGGTAATAGGAAAGTTTTGTGTTTTATTTTTAAAATACCACTAATGACGAACTATACAGGGTGCCCGGTAAAGTCCCCTCTCAACCCCGTAACTTTCAAACGCCGACAGCTATAGCCCTAAAAACGGTGTCTAGGTATAGTAAAGTGGCTATGTGCTATTCGATGAGACCACTTACAGCGCCTCCTAGCGGCAAAGTCAGGAGTAAGCGTGCCGATCTCGAAAACTATACAAAATACGGGAAAATAGTCAATTACAAAGTTGTAGAGCAGCATCGATTTAGCACGAAAAGACACTTTACGCACATGAATGCTAAGAATAGAACGCGTACAACGCTCGTTTGTTTGTTCGCGATGTCGAACACTGTTACGTCACGAAATGCGTCAGAAGGGCGATAATATCGCCTTCCGCAAAGCACTAGCCCGACTCAACTGCGGAATGTTTGGTTCCAACATGACGGCGCCCCTGACCATGGACGATGTCCAATCGCATGCCTAAAATCACGATGATTGGATGTGTCATGTCGTAGCTATGCCCGAACAACTAAGTGTCCCGAGTCTCGTATAGAGAGCGGATTTTTTTCAATTATTATTATAATTGGTCAGTTTTTTAATGGCCATTATTTTTATACGACACGACCAATCACCATGATACCAACCCCGTGTCACTCACCATGTCCTTCCCTTTCTCTATGGCAAGTGTCACCGCGATCGGCTGAAGATCTTTGGAGGTGATAGGTAACAAACGACCACTTCTCTAAACCCGGAAAACCCTCTAAAAATGCAAATTTTTGGACGACTATTCTTCAATGACACGAAATTTCGGGAATCGGAAGGCGTCAAAACCTGACAGTGGACGATGTCCAATCGCATGCAAAAAATCACGGTGATCGGATGTGTCATCTCGTATCTATGCCCAAACAACTAATTGCCTCGAGTCTCGTAAAGAGAGCTCCGCTCGGCCTTCGGCCTCGCTTCACTCAATTAACACGACAATGTGAATAAAATAACAATTGAATATATGAAATGTTTCTATTAATGAGGATAAGGCGTTATACGTATATTACACTTGTTTGCACATAACTACACATCCTACAGAATATAATGAGATAAAAGGTGTTCTTCGAGGGAACGAAGAAACAAAGACCTGTGTCACATTTTTTTTATAACTGTCAAAAGAAAAGACTTTTACTATTTTACTACGTGAAAGCACATTGTAACATTATGTTAAGTGTGTTTTTTTATGTTCAAAAGTAAATAGTTTAAGCAATTTTCCTTTTTTTCTGTGCCACAATTCTTAAACGTTATTTTTTTTTATTTACTTGCTCATGTTCTGTATTCTCGTATAAATCAGATAGACACTGTCACACGGTCGTTCGTGTTTTATGTGTGTGTGTGTGTGTGTGTGATCGTGAGGTGTTTCAAAGAGGCTGGCGTTAATTCTCTAAAAGAATAAAGTTTGCATGATATGATTAACTTCGGCGTAAGTGTTTTGTGATACGGGTGATTATTCCAGGTGGTAATATACACAAAATCATATCACTTTGCAATAATCAAATACACAAATTTTATGACTGGATAACCTCTAATGAACTACACTGAAGAGCAACTGAATTAGAGACAACTGGCGTTATGCAAATGTGGCGCTGTGGGCGGCCCTGTAATAGGAAACGACATGACGTATGCAGCGATCCGACAATATAAGGAGTGATGCGACGGGAATCAGTAAGAGTCGGACGCAGTACGGGTAGGACGAAGGATCTAAGCGCATTTGATCGTGGGCCAATTGTCGGGGTCCGACGAATGGGTCACTCCATCTCGGAAGTCGTGCAGGCACTGGGATTTTCACGAGCCACTGTGTCACGGGTGCACCGTGAGTACATCGAATCCGGTAAAACCATCCCTTCAAGGGCCAACTGCCGTGGACAACAGCGTGTGGATGAGTGAGAACATCGTCGGCTAGTTCGCGTTGTAACAGCGGATAGACGGGCCACAGTGCAAGAAATCCCTCGGCAATTTAACGCTGGTGTACAAAAACGTGTAAGCAGCCACACCATCCAGAACCATCTCATCGCTATGGGGTACAGAAGCCATCGTCTCACGAGGGTACCGCTGCTGACCGCACATCACAGGGTGCAAAGATTAGCATGGGCGCGGGAACATTGCCACTGGACCCTAGACATGTGGAAAAATGTTGCTTGGACTGATGAGTCAAGATTCACTTTGGTACATGCGGATGGCAGGATACGAGTACGGCGCAAACCACATGAAGCGATGGATCCTTCTTTCCAGCAGGATACTCTTTAAGCTGGTGGGGGTGGTATTCTCGTCTGGGGACTGTTTACGTGGACTGAAATGGGACCCCTGGTACGTGTGACATCGTCCCTCACAGGTTAACGTTACCGGGATATCCTGGACGACCATTTGCTCCAGTTTGTGCGTCTTCAACATGCCACTGGGGACCTCATCCTGCAATAAGACAATGCACCGTGCCATCGTTCCCGAATTGTATCCGAATGGTTGGATGAACACTCCACCGAAGTGACCTCACTTCCTTGGCCAGCTAGGTCACCTGGCCTCAATGTTCGAGGCTCTGACCCCCCTCCATCAAATCTTCGTGAACTGTGGGAGCTTGTTCAGGGGTCATGGATCCGTATGGCTTCCCAACGCTTCCGGTGTCTTGTCGAGTCCATGCCGAGACGAATCGCCGCCGTCATCAGGGCGAAAGATGGTGCTACACGTTACTAGACAGGTATCTCTAATTCAATTGCTTTTCAGTGTATTAGTCAATACTAACAAATCTAAGGCTGTGATATTTACAAGGCAGTGCATGAATACAGATCAAGACTTGTCGATATATTATGATAATAAAAAATTTATATTTCTGATAACTTTAAATATTTGGGAATTTACTTGCAGAATGATTTAAAATGGAATAAACACGTTGATCTAATCTGTACATATAAAACTGAAAGCCCTCACTGACTCACTGACTCATCACCGAATCTCAGAAACTACTGAACTTAGAACTTTCATATTTGGCAGGAATGTTCCTTTTACAACATAGAGGTGCACCAAGAAAGAACTTTTTCCTATGATAACTTTAAGCGGGTCGAAATGGGTTTTTTAAATAACCCAGCTTTGATAACGCTAGGACGTTTTGCAATGATAGAGCCATTGTTGCCCAGCAACTGAAGCCCCGCCCTAAGTATTGAATGACTTGAGTTGACATGCTCAGTATATATTTTGTTCTAAATTTATTTGTTCTGAATTTATTTAACAAAAGACCTTAAAAATCACGTAAAAAGCGCTATATCATATGCTTTACCTTCAAACATTTATTATCGCTAGACATATCGAATGTCAAATTTTTTTTGGTTTCGAAATTTATTTAACACAAAAAAAACTTTTAAAAATATCACGTAAAAAGTCATTATATCATAATCGCTTTGCATTTAAACATTTAATTATCGTTTGACATATCGAATGTCAAAGTTTTTTGAGTCAAAATCAAATTACCAACATTCGTTTTCACCAAAGCAACGGTTACGTCACATAAGTGTTTTTTTAGTCAAAATCAAATTACCAACATTCGTTTTAACCCAAGGAGATTATATGACTGGAGACACCACTGGCTCTGCCGCCATAAGTTACAGCTAATCTGTGGTGTGACGTCACAAGCAGGCAAAATCCGAACTAAATTATACCGTTGATGAAACATTAAGCTTGTGTGTCATTGATAAAGACTATTGAATTACTCATTTTGTCTGTTTATACGCTTAGAAGCTTTTGTTCCATTGGTTCCAAAGCAGCTTCTTTACTGCGGCTGCGTCGTGCCTGCTCATGACGTCATTTGCAGCACGGACGGTGACTTATGGCGGTCAATGCTGCGTGGATAGGATTTTCGTCATTTTCTTGTAGGACTTCCGTCCACAGTGAGTAGAGTTTAGATCCCTAGCCACCTACAGCGAGATCGCCTTTTGGGCAGGACACAGAAACGGAAGGAATGAGAGCAAGTCCAGCGACTTTGACAGAACAGTTTGTAGTGAGATTAGAGTACAGTAGATGGCGCCACCGTACAAGTACGATATTGCACATAGAGGGGTGAGAGAATTTCAGGGGGGGGGCATAGGAAAGGATACCCATTTAACCAGTGGGTCCAGCCTGGGGGCCGTCACTTAACGTGCTCGTCCGATGCACGGCGGATATTCAGCGATTGTTAGTAAATCACACCATCTCCGAAAGATCAGCTCAGGCTTGAACCTGGGGACCTTGCATCGATAGTCTGAATGGTATCTCCAGTAATATAACCTCCTTGTTTTAACCGAAGCAACGGTGACGTCATATAAGTGGTAAGGTGACTGCAATAAATATAAATATGCGGGTAGATTTTCATAGTAATTGAAATTAAAAAAAAAAAAAAAGCTTCCCCCTTGAGATCTTAGCGATGGCAACACACTTTTGCTCACGCTTCCAAAAACATCTGACTTGCTAGCTTTTAAATGTACAGTTTCGAACGAAATTGTTTATTCAATTATTAACGAAATTTTTTATTTTCACGTTCGAAGAACGGGTATTTAGCTAGTCTGTAATAAAATTTCTAGATATATTGGAATTGTTAGGCACATATTTTCTAACCTTTATATCAGAACGCTAATTCTATTATATTATACATTAGTTCAAACGCATTTAATTTATTGTCTTTCGTCATGGGGACAGACAACGAAATCCAATATTAAAAAATTACAAGTTCTACATAACAAATATATAAGACTAATGGATCTTAAATATAATTCTAACACTAATATGGCATATCATGCTGATCTTCACATTCATACGCACGTTAATCCCAATAAATATGGTATATTAAATATTAAACAACTAATTAACTATAACCTTGGACTAAATATGTATAAAAGAATAAAGAATAATGTCAATTGTGAAATAATCGATATCCATAGTATTACACATAAATACGATACCAGAAAAAAAGACTTATTAAAACATGTAAGCTAAAAATTGAACTGATTAAGCAAAGCATAAATTATCAGGGCTCACACTATTGGAATTTTTTACCTTCTGAAATAACTGTAATTAACAATTATAATTTATTTAAAAAGAAACTAAAAAGCTACTTACTTGCACACTAATAATCTTATTATTATTTAACAAGGATGGGGGGGGGGGGAGCAAACAACAAGCACGAAAGGGGTGGCTGAATAATGTAAAATGAACATTGCCTTTTTCATCCTGATACTTCGATTTTCTTCTCACGATCTGTCAAACGCTGGGCTCTATTTGACTATGACTTCGGGATTTCAAGGCTAAGTCAGGTCACTATGTAGACCTTTTCCTTGATTCTCCTTGCTGTTTCATCATTTCCCAGATTGATATGTTAATAATTGTATTAATTTTAGTAATATTTCATGTAACAGCTAAAAATGGAAATAAAAAAAAATAGTATAAAATTAGAGTAATCATTTTAATTACAAAGCGCACATTTGCGTTACATAATAAAGTGGGACAATTTGGGTTTTACGTAAATACCTGTAGGTTCCAAAGAGTCTGAATTATTAACACGCCTAGTTAATAATATGGAATTTAAAAATTTCTGTAATTGAAAGCAAATAGATTTTCGCAAAAGGGTCTCGAAGATATTTTTGCAGGGGGGGGGGGGCGAGTTTTTAAGGTACACCACTGCTAGATACTACATAACAAACCCTAACAGTTTTTAAACAAGTGCGATAGTGAAAAACAAAGAACGAAATCACGGATAGATAGATAGATAGATAGATAAAGAGAGAGGGGGAGGGAGAGACTAAGAGGAAGACGACAACACGAGTTACCCCACCTGCGTATGCTGGTCTGATGACTCAGAATCCCCAAGTGGACCTATCCACGGACCAACGATCGCATCGGTGACCACCACCACGTGCGACAGTCAGATATCTGAATCAGAAATCTCGGATTCAAAGACAAGCTTCAGAGAGTGAGGAAATATTTCAAACCCCAATAATGTCAGCTCCCATGCAGGTGGATAGTTTAGCATTTCATGAATCGATAAAAAAAAAAAAAAAAAAAAACTACCACTGAAGTAAGCGAAATATAAGTATACATCGATCATTATCAGCTCAAAGATAATCATCTCTTCAGAGCAAGGACGCATCAACCAGGAAAATGCGGGCACGCGCAATTTAATTCAAAACCCGAATCCGTGTAATTCATCCAGTTCTTTATCATTGGGCTGGACGCCGTTTACATTTTAACTTTTTTCATGCTAATTTCGTCATTGTGTACTGGATTTATATGGGACTACTCGTTACCTACAAATGTTAGTAAACACTGGTTTATCCTCAAGGTTCACTGCAAAAAAAAAATTGTGAAATTCACGAGCCCCTTTCCGCCATTTCTTTCGTGAATTAACGAAGCAAATTTCTGATACAACCTTTTCCGTGAAGTGACAAAAAGAAATCTAAATTTCACGAATTTTTCGTACGACAGGAAAATTCTGAATTTTCAGAAAACTTTCAGCAATTCATTTCTTATCATCATCAACAACAACTGCCATTATCAATCCACTGCTGGATAAAGGTCGCCCCAAGTTTCTTCCACTTGCGCCAGTCTCCTCCATGTCACTTCCACATGCTTTCGAATTTCATCCACCCATCTCCCATATGGTCTTTCTTCTTCTGGGTATTTGCCTGCCTCTTGGAATCCAGTCAAAAATTTATGTTGTCCATCGGTCGTTCGTTCTTCTGGCAGCATGTCCAGCCCATTGCCATTTCAGGGATTTTACTCTGATCATGATGTCGTCCACTCTTGCCATTTTTCTCATCCATGTGAGTTCCTCTTCTTATCTCTCCTAGTTACACCAAGCATGCATCTCTCCATACTTAAAGGAAAATTCTGAATTTTCAGAAACCTTTCTGCAATTCCTTTCGTATATTAACGGAAAAATTCCGTTCTCACTTTTTCTGTATCCATATGACGAACATAATAGGAGAGATTCACGGGAATACTTGAGGCTTGATTAACTGTTAAATTATTGTCGTCTTAATTAAATTTCTGTCGTCTGTCAAAGGAACTTATTTTGAAGCTCTGCAGTGAGATCGTATATTGTGAATAGCATATCGTATGAATTTTGGTTGTTAAGCAACAGGATATTTCTTCTCCTCTCCAGCCCTTTTGTGCACCAACTATTATATATTGTGTTACCGTAAGAAACCGGGTGCACTGTAAAAAAAATTCTGAAATTCACGAGCCACTTTCCGTCATTTCTTTCATGAATTAACGAAGCATATTTCTGATACAACTTTTTCCGTGAAATGACAGAAAGAAACCTGAATTTCACGGATTTTTCGTACCACGGGAAAATTCTCAATTTTCAGAAACCTTTCCGCAGTCTCTTTTTTAGATTGATAGCAAATTACCGTTTTAGAGATATGTTAACGGAAAATTCTGAATTTTCAGTGATCTTTCCTCAATTCCTTTCGTATATTAACGAAAAAAACCCGTTCTCATTTTTTCCGTATCCGTATGACGAGAAATTACCGGTAATAGGAGCGATTGGTGACAATTACTTGAGGTTTGATTAACTTTTAAATTTCAATCGTCCCTCGAATTTTGTATTTCCATAGCGAGATCTGATACTGTGGATAGCATATCGCAGGAATTTTGTTTATTGTGGCACAGGATATTTCTTCTCTTCTCCCTTATTTTGTGCACCCGGTATTTATCATATATTGTGTTACTGTAAGAAACCAGGTACTTAACTTATTGTACAGATGATTACACAATGTCTATGTATCTTTGGACAACTTAAGACAAAAGCTATTATAAGCTATCGAGAGTAAATTTTATATTTAGTTCTATTTTTATTTTTTTTTCGTGAAGTAATACTATAAAAAAGCACATTTCACCTTTTTGAAACAACTGAAAGGCATTGTTAGTTTAAAAAAAACAAGTTGCAAACCATTTTTTTGCTTCGAAAAATCACTGTGAAAAATGCTTAATTTCTGAAAAGTCCTACAGAAAATAAATAAATAATATAAACCTATTCAGAAAAATAATAAGCTCCAACAGAAAATAAGATGACTAAATCATTCGCATTAATGACGGGAAAAAAATTCATCGTTATGCAATTTGTTTTACGATGCATTGGATGGGGTTTTCCGAGCGTTTGTGGCTCAGTGTTTAAAGGCGTGCGTTCCCTATTGAACCAACCTAAACGACGGCGGTTCAATCCTTACTGCAGAGGAAGGATTATTTGAGGTAAGGGCTGAAAAATTCAAGATCGTCGATTTTGCGGAATTTCAGTATAAATAGGCGAACCCTCAAAAGGTATTTACTGAAATAAACGGAATTTCTGACTACGGAAAATCTGTAAAAATACGGAAGTTAAAATAAACGGGCATTTTTAAAAACAGGAAATTTCTGAAAAAGACGGACTCTTACCAGAAACCTTGCCGCACATTATTTTCAGAAATTGTTCGTGAATTCACACCATTTATTTTTTACAGGGCATTTAGATTATTGTACTGGCGATTGTACGATGCCTTTGTATTAGTCTGTGGAGTGCTTTAAACAAAAGCTATTGTAGCTATCAAGAGTCAATTTTATATTTAGAAGTCACGTGAAATAATAGTATAAAACAGCACATTTCATCTTTTCTTATATGATTGAAAGTAACTGTTGGTTAAAGAAAAAAAGATCTCAAGTTCCAAAGCATTCTGTTGCTTCGAAATATCACGTGATAAAAAATATTGAATTTGTGATAAGTCCTCCTACAGAGAAAACAAAATAATTACAAACGTATTCCAAAAAATAATAAGCTCGAACAGAAAATAAATTGACTAAATCATTCACTAAAGTAATTCACCGATGCTGTCACACGTACGGTCATTCACAAACATAATTTTCAAATTGTAGGTCAAGATTAAAAACACTTTATTTACAGTTAAAAACTAATATTTTATTTACAATTAAAAACTAATATTAGTCTTTATTTACAATTAAAAACTAATATTAGTTTTTAATTGTAAATAAAGTGTTTTTAATCTTGACCTACAATTTGAAACTTATGTTTGTGAATGACCGTACGTGTGACAGCATCGGTGAATTACTTTAGTGACCTTTCGTACGATAGACTTTTAGCATTTATTAAATCATTCACATTAAAAAAAAAAAAGAAATATATCATCGCGAGATTAGTTTTATCTTAAACGTGAGTGCAATTTCTGAGACTTCCTGGCTCAGTGCATATAGTTAAGCCGCGCGGCTTGTGTAGATCTAACCCAAAGGGCTTGAGTTCGAACCCAGCCACCGGCGCGAGAGGATTCTCTGGCGTATGGGCTGAAAAATTCAGCGTCTTCGGTTTTACGAAATTTCTGTCTATATACGGAAAAACCTGAAACGGACTTTTCTGAAATAAACAAAATTACTGACTACGGAAAATCTGCGAAAATACGGAAATAAAAAACAAACAGTCCCTTTTAAAAAACGGAAATTCCGTTAAAAGACGGACCCCTGCCGGCAACTTTGCTACACGTTATTTTCAGAAATTTTCCGTGAATTCACACCTCTTATCTTTTCGCAGTGTAGATGAAAATATGCACACAGACAGCCGCCAGTATTGCAGTACTGTAATTGCAAAAGGAAAAACTGACATCAGTATGGGCTGTTGAAGATCGAAAAGTGTGAAACTAATCAAGTCCATATACAGGAACGTACTTACTAAACCAGGCGTTTTTTTGGGGGGTGGGGGTGGGGGGTGAGGGGCGTTGTTCAACGACCTCGTGAGCAATAGGGTTATAAATAATCGCTCATTAGAACTAAAAGACAAGCACATCATTCATGTTGTGACGTAATACAGAGGTAATGCACATGTCAAGACGGCAAGTAGCAGTGATAAGCCCTTGTCGGTGTAGCTTAATTGGGAAAACATTCGGCTCCGGAGCAGAAGGATTCCGGTTCGATCTTCGCTACCGGCAAATTTGGGTTCTATGTTGGCGCCCGAACGTAAAAATGGATCTACTGGCCGTTGGTGTCTTCGAAACATGTGTAACGTTCCTTCCACACATCGCCTGGAATTAATGAGAGTTCCTCCTCTCCTTCAAAAACGTGTGATACTTCTTCCACATATGGTCTGGAATTAGTGAGAATTCCATTTCCTACAAGGAGTTACGTCAAGCAAGGTTTGCGACGAACCCGAAACCTGCGATTCGTGCCCCCACCTATCTAGGGGAGGAGGCTTACAGAGGTGAGGTACGTGTCAAGACGGCAAAGTTGCAGCGATAAATTCCGTCGGTGTAGCTTAATTGGGAAAGCTTTCGGCTCCGGAGCAGAAGAATGCAGGCTCGAGCGTCGTCCACCGGAGAATTTGGTTGTTTCGCTAAAATGTCTCTTCCAGGATTCGGGCTAGGGCCCAGTTCAAATGATTAATCAGAATCTCTCTCCTCTGACCCCACGGAAACGTTGGCGACAAATGGCTTGGGATGTAACTGCTGGCTATTAATGAGGAGCAGCAAAGGAGGCTTGGATGTTAAACAAAGAGGTTCTTAACAACAGATACAAATTAAGGCATTCTAGAAAAAATATTACAAATTAGAAAATAATTATAATGATGGAATAAAGGGCCCCCGTAGCGTAAGGCTAACGCGCTCGGCTAGATATCGAGAGATCTGGGATTCGGATCCCCAGCGGTGACCGGATAACAATTTTTCGGTTGCTATGTGTTGATAAAAGGTGGAAAGAGCGATGTCTTTGTTTATTCACTGACGCCACGTATTTGGAGGATTTTCACATTATAATGATGGGGAGAAGCTATATATGTATACCGATCATTGTCTATGAAAAATTTCCCATTCCAAGTAAAGGAAAAATGTTTCAAATTTCTATTTAAGCTGCTGTACAAACTAAGATCACTAGAAACGACTGTATTTTATCTCTTTTTTCACATATCGTACTTTATCGTATTTACCATTACACACGTTTAGGAACCGTAATCTGAATTTGCAGTAGTGAAGACCATAGGCTTTTAATATAGCAGCACACAAACTCACACTTCTATTTATTTATTTTTTTATTGAAGGTTTAACGACCACCGTGAGCTACTCAAAGGGCTCTAAGCAGTCGCCCGTACCTTATTTAGGGCTACTGGTTCCAGGTAAGGGAGAGAGCCAGTGCCGTAAGACAAACACATCTTGGACTGCTTATTTCTAAAAAGTTTTTTCCTAGTTGGTTTAATAGGTCTTTGTGGAAGTGAGAAAATGCAGAGTTTTTGCTGGTCCTTGATAAAGCCAAGGCTCAGTATTCTCGACACTTTCTGCATTCAGTTGTTTTATTTTTCCCTTTTTACTCACACCGGTCAATACCTAACCTTTTCTATGTTGTACTTGGTGTGAGTCAAAAATTTTTTTTGCTTCAGTCTCTTAATAGAATGTGAATTCTGAATTTTCATAACTGCTGCGTTGCGCGTTTTGATCTTCAGGTTATTTTGCATCTTTCATTTTAAATTCTAAAGTTTTTCTTATGTTTTCGGCTTTGCTCTTTAGTAACTAATTTCAACTTACTATTTAGCAGCTTATGCGCAAATTGTAGTTGAAATGTTTTATATTTTTTTTAATGTTTTTATTTTTTTTAATGTTTTTATTTTTTTGTTTTATTTTATTTTTTTCATTTTTTATTTTTTATTTTTTTCATTTAACTATTATTTTTAATTTTTATTTTAGTGTGTTTTGGCTGTTGTCTTTTATTAGTGCAGTTTATACTCGAGTTTTGGTAATTTCTTGGACTGCTTATTTCTAAAAAGTTTTTTCCTAGTTGGTTTAATAGGTATTTGTGGAATTGAGAAAATGCAGAGTTTTTGCTGGTCCTTGATAAAGCCAAGGCTCAGTATTCTCGACACTTTCTACATTCAGTTGTTTTATTTTTCTCTTTTTACTCACACCGGTCAATACATAACCTTTTCTATGTTGTACTTGGTGTGAGTCAAAAATTTTTTTTTTGCTTCAGTCTCTTAATAGAATGTGAATTCTGAATTTTCATAACTGCTGCGTTGCGCGTTTTGATCTTCAGGTTATTTTGCATCTTTCGTTTTAAATTCTAAAGTTTTTCTTATGTTTTCGGCTTTGCTCTTTAGTATATATATATATATAAGTATTTGATCAGTGCATCCTCCCAGTGCTTACGTATGGTGCAGAGATGTGGACCTTAACTAAAAGAGACATACAAAGGCTGGAGACAACTCAAATAGCATGGAGAGGTGCATGCTTGGTGTAACCAGGAGAGATAAGAAGAGGAACTCGTGGATCATAAAAATGACAAGAGTGGAAGACATCATGATCAGAGTTAAATCCCTGAAATGGCAATCGGCTGGACATATTGCCAGAAGGACAGACCATCGATGAGCAGCTGAAATTTTAGACTAGATTCCAAGGGACAGGAAAAGACCCAGAAGAAGACCACATGGGAGATGAGTGGATGAAATTCGAAAGTATGCGGGGGTAACATGGAGGAGAATGGCACAAGACAGACCGTTGTGAAGGAAACTTGGGGAAACCTTCATCCAGCAGTGGATTGATAATGGTTGACAATGATGATGATATATATATATATATATATATATTGTATATTGTATATATATTGTGTATATATACACTGACGGAAAAAAAATCCCAACACCAAGAAGGGGTTGTGTTAGATAAACGACAGTTGGTAGGCGGTGAGAGTACATCTGTAAGATGACGTCTATGCAAATTTCGCGCTCGGCGCATACGGGTGGCGCTAGTAGCGCCCCTCGGAACATGCAAAGCAGGTTTGCTGTAAATACGCGTGGTAACGTTCGTGAGCGTTAGTTATCGTTGAGATTCGACGTAGTGTGTTGATGTTAGTCAAGAATGCCTTTAAGAAGACGAAGAAGCCATTATCAACAGCTCACGGAGTTTGAACGAGGTCGTGTAATAGAGCTACGAGAAGGTGGATTTTCTTTCCGCAATATTGCAGAACGATTTGGCAGGAATGTAGCCACTGTGCATGATTGTTGGCAGCGGTGGTCAAGGGAAGGTACTGCCTCAAGAAGACCGGGTTCCGGCCGGCCACGTGGCACTACTGAGAGGGAAGACCGCCGTGTACGGCGTATGGCCGTGGCGCATCGTACCGCGTCTGCGGCAGCAATTCGAGCTGCAGTTGCCACCACAGTGACACAACGAACTGTTACAAATCGGTAACTTGAAGGACAGCTCCGAGCCAGACGCCCTGTAGCGTGCTTTCCACTTACTCCAAACCACTGCCGTTAGCGACGTCAGTGGTGTCAAGCTAGAGCTCATTGGAGGACGGAGTGGAGATCTGTTGTGTTTTCTGATGAAAGCCGGTTCTGCCTGGGTGCCAGTGATGGCCGTGTGTTGGTTAGAAGGAGGCCAGGTGAGCGCCTGCAACCAACCTGTCTGCGGCCGAGACACACTGGACCTACACCTTGAGTTATGGTCTGGGGAGCAATTTCCTATGACAGCGAGAGCACTCTCGTGGTTATCCCACGCACCCTGACGGCACAGTTGTACGTCGGTCTGGTGATTCAACCTGTTGTGCTGCCATTCATGAACAGCATTCCAGGGGGTGTTTTCCAACAGGATAACGCTCGCCCGCATACCACTGTTGTAACCCAACATGCTCTACAGAGTGTCGACATGTTGCCGTAGCCTGCTAGATCACCAGATCTTTCACCAATCGTGCACGTATGGGACATCATTGAACGACAACTCCAACGTTACCCCCAACCAGCATTAACCGAACCTGTATTGACCGACCAAGTGCAACAGGCATGGAACTCCATCCCACAAACTGACATCCAGCACCTGCACGACACAATGCGTGGACGTTTGCGTGCTTGCATTCAACATTCTGGCGGTTACACCGGTTATTAATGTACCAGCATTTCACATTTAAAATGGCTCTTCTTGCGCTTATATTAAGCTGTGATCTTGAAACTTTAATCGATTAAATATGTTACCTATACAAATGTATTGCCGCCATTTCATTCCTCTACAACTATTTTTCGTGGTTTTGGGATTTTTTTTTCCGTCAGTGTTTATATATAGAGAGAGAAGTCAGCAACACGATATTCAATATGGGCTTCGTGGTCATATTGAATACCGTGGTACTGACTTCTCTCTTATTTCTAAAATTGCTGAAAAAGCAATTTTAAGAGCTGTAAATAAAAAGCTTAAATTAGCGGCCGAAACATTAGTAGACATTGAGATGTTTAGTGATTTAAAGCAACTGCACGTTATATTAAAAGAAAAAGCGACTACTCAGAGCTAATGCAGTCATGATGAACTTTTACTAGATATAGTGGGAAAAGAAAAAAAGATTTTAAATAGCAATGCTATTACTTCTATTCTGCTTCGGCATGTACCTCTAGTTGCTAGAGAGGAATCGATAAAAATCTTTTTAAGGCCATTAATTTCCTAGAAATAGTACAGCATAAAACTATAAGAATTACGGTGCCTGATTTCTGTAAATAATCCTAACAAATGTTTGTGACGTCACGCTTAGCTTTTCGTGTTTTCGTGTAGGTGACGTCATCACTTACACGCGCAGAGTCCACGCGTATACCACTTTGTTTTGTTGTCATAGCAACAAAGAACACAGCTGCTGGTGTGACGTCATCTAATCCAAGTCATTCTCATATGACGTCAGAGATGCGTTACGTCACACGGTCAACTCTAGAGTTACGAAAACTTTTTTTTTTTTTTTGGTTGGAGGTTTAACGACCACCGTGAGCAACTCAGGTTTAACGACCACGGTGACCCTAATTTAGGGTCACTGGTTCCAGGGAAGGGAGAGAGCCAGTGCCTTAAGACAAACACAACGTCCATGCCACACCGGGATTCGAACCCGGATCCCTTTCCGACGAATGATCAAGGGCCATCGCTTAGACCACAGCACAACTAGAAAACTTTACATCAGGAATCTTGGTTCACTACCTGAACCGGTGTTTAGCCATCTGTATGTGGCAACGTCAAGAGTACGACGATCTGACGACGTCAAGATAAAAATAGTTCACAGAAAAGAACAGGGTAAATTGATAGAGGGTTCACAGTCAGTGTATACGAAAAATGTTGTGTACAAGGAAATGTTAACGAAATAGGGACTAAAGGTTTTACAAAACACATAGCAAACAGACAGCCCGTCGTATCAAATTCGATAACTGACTGCTCGGGAAATTTTCAGCAAGCTGTGGGAATGAAATTTTTGACAAGATACAAAATGGGAGGAATCCGTAACGAATTGAGTACCTCGGAAAACTATTAACTTGTGTAACAAAAAATAATCAACATCCAGTTCCATGAGATAAAAAGAGAAGCAAGTATAAAAAAATACAGATCTAGGTAATTCTATAACAGAATGATTACCTTAGAAACATCTTGACTAGTGTTATGAACAGTCACTATTCCAGCATTCATGAATTGAAAAAAGAAAACAGCTCTAGGGATGTCCATAATGAAAGGAGTGCCTAATAAACGTGTTTACCACAATGAGATAATTTCGAGTCGGTATAGAAAAATGAAAACATTCAGTTTGGTAAGAAATGGTGGTTTGTTCAAGAAACTGTCAGCGTTAATCCCGGAAACACAAAAGAGCAAAAAAAGTTAATTACAAAGTTCTACGGCGTCATCGATTTTCTCACCACTCGTGCAATAACGAGAATAAAAGCTGTTGGCACTTAAATTGTGCGCAACATAGACAACGAATGAATTTAAAAATTAGACAACATTTTAAAGTAAGCAGGTATACCGAAATCGCCTTTTTAAGATATGAATAAAGAAATAGGTAGCGGAAACGGAACACAGAGCCACTTTCCGTGATTTCTTTGGTGAATTAACGGAGCGTATATTTCTGACACAACCATTTCCGCGAAATGACGGAACAAACCCGAATTTAATTGATTTTCTGCATGCGAGGGAATTTCTGAATTTTCAGAAACATTTCCGCAATCCCTTCTTCATATTGAAGGTAAATTTCCATTTTTAAAATGTGTTAATGGAAAATTCTGAATTTTCCGAAACCTTTCCGCATTTCTATTCGTATATTAACGGGGAAACTCTGTTCTCACTTTTTATGCATCCATATGACGGAAAATTTCTGGTAATAGGAGCGATTCGAGGAAGTACTTGGGGTTTTATTAACTATTAAATTTCAATCGTTTGTCGAATGATCTGATTTTGAAGTTCTGTAGTGAGGTCGGATATTGTGGATATCGCATGAAATTTGGTTATTGTGACACCTGATATTTCTTCCGCTCTCCGACATTTTGTGTACTAGATTTGCATATTGTATTATAGTAAGAAACCAGGAACATAAATTATTGTACAGGTGATCGTATGATATACTTGTATCAGTTTGTCGACCCCTTAAGGTGGAGATAAAGGCGTAGTCAATGCAATCAGTATCTTTCTATTATCGTTTTTTTTTTATTTAATAATCCGATCTTCAATATTAAAGCTCAACATATACACTATCTACCAACAAGTAATTGGACACTCCTGCAATCGACGATATCTGCGGTCCTGATACACGTCACGGCCGCCGCCATTAAATATCGTGTGGGAAACAACAACGCAACCAGTCGCATGCAAGATGTCACGCAGTTCTGAGCTCTCTGATTTCGAGAAAGGTGTAATCGTCAGGTATCACAGAAATGGCCGATCCATACGTGACATATCCAGCGAGTTGAAGTACCCAAAATCGACAGTGGCCTACGTGATTGGCAAGTGGAAGATGAGAGGTGACTGTAGGAATGTGTCCCGACCCGGCAGACCCACAAAACTGGGAGTTAGAGTCCGACGGGTGCTGGCCGGAGAAATTCGGAAGAACCGCACCAAATCGATGGGCCACATCCGCGAGGAGTTTAAACAGGCATCCGGGAGTGTTCTTTTGATGAATACCATCCGTAAGGAAGCCCATCTGCTCGGTTATCATGGACGTGCTGCCGCCCACAAGCCTTTGATCAACAAGTAAAATAGCGCTGCTCGGCTAACGTGGTGCAAAGAACGTCGATAGTGGACCGTTGAACAGTGGAAACAGGTTCTCTGGAGCGACGAATCAAGGTTCACCCTCTACCGTTCGGATGGCAGGGTCTGGGTTTGGCGTCTGCCTGGAGAACGCCTCCTGCCGGAATGTATTGTGCCAACTGTGAAGTTCGGCGGCGGTGGAATTATGCTATGGGGGTGTTTCTCCTGGTATGGCACGGGACCCTTGGTCGCAGTTCCTGGTAGACTCAACGCCGAGACCTACTGCACCATTTTGGATGACCATGCGCTTCCTACGTTGTGGCAGTTTTACGGGGTGGACCCATGTTACTTTCAGGATGACAATGCCACCTGTCATGTTGCGAGGTCCACCATGGCTTGGTATGGTGACAATGGGGTTGATCGAATGGACTGGCCTGCGCAGAGCCCGGACCTTAACCCTATCGAGCACCTCTGGGACGAGTTGGAGCGTCGACTTAAGGGGTGCCCCACCGTCCGAAATCGGTGAAGGAACTGACCTGTCTTCTCCAAGCCGGGTGGAAGAAAATACTGCTAGCCGTCGTACAACGCCTGGTTGAGAGTATGCCCCGGAGGGTCGCAGCTGTAATCGCCGCTCGTGGAAGCTCCACCAACTATTGAAGGTGAATAAACTTCGTTTTCCTTTGCTATCACAGGTGCCCAATTACTTGTTGGTAGATAGTGTATATCTATCAGCTCTGACACTTGAAAAATCTTCCATGCAAGATGGTCATATACATTATTTGGATATCAACATTTCTTTCACTGACGGTAAAAGCATTGAAACAGATGTCTACGATAAACGCCGTAATTTTCACTTCAGAATTAACTGTTATTCATACTGGACCCCAAATACCTCAATTTCCGTGCAGCGCAACATCGCTATTTCCCAATTAGTTCAAATTTGTAGAATTAGCAATAATTCAGCTAATGTTATAAAAAATTTCCGAATCCTGTATCTTCAATTGCGTAACAATCAACTGCCAATTCGTTTCCTCAAAAAAATATTTTCAACACTTCCTCACCAACTACAATAAGACCATGCACACGAATTTCGACCTTCACACCATTATTAACCCATGATCCTACAATGTTAGCATACGGGGCTTTCAAAATGCTGTTTGATGGATCGCTAACAGCTACTAATACTACCCCCCCCCCCCCTTTTTTTTTTTTCAGATTTCGCGCACTACTTTTTCCCCTACACTACAACGTCACCGTCCGCGTCACACCAAACACTTTCCGCCTATTTACATGCTATTCGGCGTCTTTCCTTCTTTCTTTTGTTTCTTCGTTCGGTCTTGCATTATAGTTTGCAGCTTAGAAAGTACTGTCCGTGGGTGTTTGGTTTTTTACCTACCTTTCAATGACATCAGAAAAGCTGCTCTCGCCATGTACTGGTGGTATTCTTCTGATGAAGACACTTCGTGGTTTACCGTTTTGTTTTATCATTCGTTCTTTGTCTATCCGTTGAGGTTTTTCGAATTGTCATTATGTACACTTCATATATTGCTTCACCGTTTGACTAGCTGCTGCATGCGCTACCTTCGGACGTAAGCTATTTTATCGTTTATTGTGTCCTGTTTCTGTTCAGTTTTTGGCCGTTATAGCTTTAACTCGTTTTTATGCTATATATACAGTATATATACACACCAGGGACGCGCCAAGCAGGGGTTGGCGCGTCCCTGGTGCGTATATTCCGGGGGCGGAAGGACCCACAATAAATTTTTTCGGTTGATAAATTAATATCACTGACGTGGGAGAAGTATTTTTTTTTTTTTTTTTTTTTTTGATTGGAGGTTTAACGACCACCGTGAGCAACTCAATGGGCTATAAGCAGTCGCCCGTCCCTAATTTAGGGTCACTGGTTCCAGGGAAGGGAGAGAGCCAGTGCCGTAAGACAAACACAACATCCATGCCTCACCGGGATTCGAACCCGGACCCCGTTCGGACGAATGATCAGAGGCCAGCGCCTTACACCACTGCGCCACCGGGGCGGCAGGAGAAGTTATGAAAACGTTATACTGTGAGAAATTGTAATGCTAAGTGGAACGTTTACTTTTTTAGTAAAAATAACTCGTTCATAATTCAACAGAAAACGTCTTGAAATCAGAAAATAATTTTTACTGTTTTGTTCAGTAACAGATACCGCGGACAAAGGATTGAAAATTATTTTTCTAATTTTTTCTTTTAAATCTTGAAGATTTCAGCATTCATGAATGCTTGGCCAGCGCTATAATGGGGCCAATATGTAAGAAAAACACAATGGACTTCAAACAGCATAATTTGTCGACTTAAGACCCTTACGCATTTTATGTACTTTGAGCGGCTCATATTTTAAATCTGGTCGTAAACGCCGACGAAAAAATTTCCCCGCAGATTATGAGCATTTTCAGCATTGTTCAAGAAATATATGCTTACTTTTCTGAATTACCTTATCGTTGGCAAATTTTCAAGAAAGAGCTTCCAGCGTTGACCGTAAAACAGGGGGGGGGGATATTCTAGGATCGATGCAATACGGGTAACGAGCACTGGTGTACAATTTCGTGGTATTCCACGATATTAGATATTTGGTTAGAATAGTTAAAGAGATGCCCGTCATGTTTAGTACTACATGTATAGATATCATCATCCTCCTCAACCATTATCAATTTTTCTGCTGGATGAAGGTCTCCCCAAGTTTCTTTCACAACGGTATGTCTTGGACTAGTCTCCTCCATCTTACACCCGCATGCTTTCGAATTGCATTCACCCATCTCCCACGTGGTCTTCTTTTGGGTCTTTTCCTGTCTCTTGGAATTCAGTCTAAAATTCCGGTTGTCCGTCGATGGTCCGTTTTCTTGGCAATATGTCCAGCCCATTACCATTTCAGGGATTTTACTCTGATCATAATGTCTTCCTCTCTTTATCATTTCCCTTACCTACGGGTTACTTATCTTATCTTGCTTAGTTATATATACTGTATGTGTGTGTGTGTGTGTGTATCCATCGAGAAGCTGTAATATGTTTATCATCGTACATGACGAAACTTTTTTTTACCGGTAATGCAGACTTTTGTGTAAATTGACACAGAGAGAGAGGAAGCTGACTTCTTGAATTATTCGTAGCGTCATCTGAACTAGAGTTTTACAGATTTTTTTCTTCAGTTTTATATGAGACAGGAGTGTTTTATGGAAAATCTCAATTTACCGGAAATAGAAAATAATGTTGCTAAAGGTATTTATTTCATGTAAAAGTGAATAAAAATTGAAAAATATTCTCGTACAGGGGGGGGGGGCAAATCTGGGCTTGCACCCGGGCGGCAAATGCCCTTGGCGCGCCCCTGATACGCACATAGTGTATATATATATACAGGGTGTCCCACTCGCTACCGAACCCGGCATTTCTTTAATAAAGTTTAACAACAATGAAGATATTGCAACGAAATTTGAAGTGGACTTACCTCATTTCGTGCGAAACGTGATGACCTCGCCACATGTGCTGGAAGTGGCCACCATTTGCGTCCAGACAGCATTGAACCCGGCGCTCTCCGCCAGCTAGCCGGAGGGCTCCTTAGTAATACCCAATGCCGATGATTTTCCTTAAAGCTCGGATTTTCCTGACATTTCTTTTTTTTTTTTTTTTTTTTTTTTTTGGTTGGAGGTTTAACGACCACCGTGAGCAACTCAATGGGCTATAAGCAGTCGCCCGTCCCTAATTTAGGGTCACTGGCTCCAGGGAAGGGAGAGAGCCAGCGCCGTAAGACAAACACAACATCCATGCCTCACCGGGATTCAAACCCGGACCCCTTTCGGACGAATGATCAGAGGCCGTCGCTTAGACCACTGCGCCACCAGGGCCGGCTGACATTTCTTCAGGAAAATCTGGGCATTCTGGACTACATGTGGTTCTCGGACGAGGCGTGGTTTCACCTGTCCTCCGGATACGTCAATTCACAAAATTCCCGTATTTGGGCCAATGAAAATCCCAACGCGGTACATGAAGAACCCGTTCATCAACAGAAAATTGGTGTTTGGTGTGGGACGTCCCGGCCCCGCATAATTGGTCCCATCTTCTTCGATACAACCATCACAACAGCTGCATATATGGAAATCTTCAACACCTTTGCAAATCAATTGGACGACGAAGAACTCTTCATTGGATATTACCAGCACGATGGAACGACATCACACACCAGTACGGCCGAAATTCAGTCCTTTTTCGGTGACCACGTCATTTCGAAGGGTCTGTGGCCACCGTGTTCGCCCGATCTGACGCCTCCTGATTACTTTTTATGGGGATATCTAAAAGGGAGAGTTTACCAAAACAACCCGCGAACCATAGATGCCTTGAAAGCAAACATCACCGAAGAAATTCAAGCAGTGACGACGGACGTACTGGCAAGGAATTTCCACAATATGATGCGCCGGGTTCAATGTTGTCTGAACGCAAATGGTGGTCACTTCCAGCACATGTTGTGATGTCATCACATTTCGCCCGAAATGAGGTAAGTCTACTTCAAATTTCATTGCAATATCTTCATTGGTGTTAATATTATTAAAGAGATGCCCGGTTCGGTAGCGAGTGGAACAACCTGTATTATACGTACATACTGTATGTGTGTGTATGTACATATAGTGTATGCATATGGGGTATATCTATACACTGAAGAGCAATTGAATTAAAGATACCTGTCTAGTAACGTGTAGCATCACCTTTCGCCTGATGACGGCGGCGATTCGTCTCGTCATGGACTCGACAAGACACCGGAAGCGTTGGGAAGCCATACGGATCCACGACACCTGAACAAGCTCCCACAGTTCACGAAGATTTGATGGAGGGAGATCAGAGCCTCGAACATCTCTCTCGATGGCATCCCAGATGTGCTCGATGGCATTGAGGTCAGGTGACCTAGCTGGCCAAGAAAGCGAGGTCACGTCGGTGGAGTGTTCATCCAACCATTCGGATACAATTCGGGAGCTGCATTGTCTTGTTGCAGGATGAGGTCCCCAGTGGGATGTTGAAGACGCACAAACGGGAGCAAATGGTCGTCCAGGATATCCCGGTAACGTTGACCTGTGAGGGACGATGTCACACGTACCAGGGGTCTCATTTCAGTTAACGTAAACAGTCCACAGACGAGAATGCCACTCCCATCAGCTTGAAGAGTACCCTGCTGGCAAGAATGATCCATCGCTTCATGTGGTTTGCGCCGTACTCGTATCCTGCCATCCGCATGTACCAACGTGAAGCTCGACTCATCAGCCCAGGTAACATTTTTCCACATGTTTAGATTCCAGTGGCGATGTTCCTGCACCCATGCTAATCGTTGCACCCTGTGATGTGCGGTCAGCAGCGGTACCTTCGTGGGACAATGGCTTCTGTATCACATAGCGAGTAGATGGTTCTTGGATGGTGTGGCTGCTTACACGTTTTTGTGCACCAGCGTTAAATTGCAGAGTGATTTCTTGCACAGTGGCCCGTCTATCCGCTGTTGCAATGCGAGCTAGCCGACGATGACCCCGCTCATCCACACGCTGTTGTCCACGGCAGTTGGCCCTTGCAGGGATGGTTTTACCGGATTCGATGTACTCACGGTGCAGCCGTGACACAGTGGCTCGTGAAAATCCCAGGGCCTGCACGACTTCCGAGATGGAGTGTTAAAAGCACGTTAACCTCTGTTGTGAAAAATTAAAAGTTCTGTTTGTTGTGAAAAAAAAAAAAAAAAAAAAACCATTCGTCGGGCCCCGACAATTTGCCCACGATCAAATGCGAATGCGCTTAGATCCTTCGTCTTACCCGTACTGCATCCGACTCTTACTGATTCCCGTCGCATCACTCCTTATATTGTCGGATCGCTGCACACGTCATGTCGTTTCCGTTTACAGGGCCGCCCACAGCGCCACATTTGCATAACGCCAGCTGTCTCTAATTCAATTGCTCTTCAGTGTATATAGTATGCCTGCATAATGTGTGTATATATGTACTGTATATACAGTATACGCACATAAGTGTATGTATATATAGTACACGCACATCGTACATACATTAGATATTTACCAAATAGAGCGATTAAAATACCGTCTGTAGGCACGTTAAAAATTTATTCGCATAAATACACAAGCGCTTTTGAAATCATCAGGTGTGTTACTTACAAGATAAAAAGGCACTTCACATAATAACTCCGTGGTGGCTGGGTAACCAGCGAGACGCACACTTGACGTAAATACTTTATGAGGTCTTGAGTTCAGATATGCTATACATCGTAGATGGCATAGATCAGCCTTAGCCACAGAACAAGTTACAAGAAGTAGGTTATGGAATGCAGTTACTGATAAGTTAAATTAAAGGTGCACTGGTAGGTGACTTCGAGGGGGTTGCCGAAGAAGGTTGATGAAAGTTAGTTTCTGCCTTGATAAGAAACCTCTGTGACGTACCTGCCAGCACGACGCACACGACATAAAGGCAGATAGTAGTCAGAACAAACGTCTGCGTAGCTCAGTTGGTAGAGCGACTTATTCCGGAATAAGCGGACTCGGGTTCGAATCCCGGCGTAGACCAAAAATGACGGAGAAATTTACTTCGTTATAATGGCGCCCGAACTATCCGGATGACCCGACCGTTCAAAATCTCGCAATGGTGTGATGTTCTTTCCACACCGCGAGATAGGAAAAATCAGAGAATCCCTTCTCCAGCGCTTCGAAAAATAAATGTGTGTGACGTTGCATTCCACACACCAGATTGACTGGGAGTTCTCAAGTGCACGTTCTACAGTGGATGGCTGCCTGCAACGATTCATGGTCACGGCTGACCCGTGGGCCATGCCCCCGGCCCTCTTTCGGGGGGGGGAGATGTGACGTACCTGCCAGCAGGACGCACACGACATAAAGGCAGATAGTAGTCAGAACAAACGTCTGCGTAGCTCAGTTGGTAGAGCGACTTGTTCCGGAATAAGCGGACTCGGGTTCGAATCCCGGCGTAGACCAAAAATGACGGAGAAATTTACTTCGTTATACCTCCAAGGGTGAGGTAGTGTAACGGGTTGTTTATCGTTACAACAGCTATTCAGGTTGTTTATATATTATAATTGTTTCACTATATCTCAGGTACCATTCACTAGGATTAGGGTTATCTGATTCCAAAGCGGTGTGAATTGGTCACTCAAGCAGGTTCTGGCTAAAGCTGTTGAGGTGCTTCCGTTTTTAATAGTTCTTTGGTGTTCAGTAATTCTGCAACGTAATCTTTTTGTGCATCCAATATACCCACTCTGAATAACATGCATGAGAGGGGAAGCTTGTTTAACCAGAGGGATCGAGTAAACACCTGCTGAGGTGAGAATATTGGGTTGCTCCATGTCCTTTCTGATATGCGAGAAGATATTCTTAATGCTCAAGCCAAAATTCGAAGAATGTTTAAGGCAAGCTTGATGTAACAAGTTAATGACAGCAGGTATACACTGAGTGGCCACTTTATTATGACCACCTGACAGTTTTAAGTAAATGAGCTATGGCTGCACGCTGTTGCCACCAGAGGGCGAGGCTAGTATAAAAAGGAAAGCTTAGTGCTTGCGACAGTAGTAGAAGTGATTTTTGGGTGACGAGATGTGGGTAAAAAATGCGATTTGACGGACTTTCAACGTGGGATGATTGTTGGAGCTCGGAGCCATGGAGCGAGTATCACCGAAACCGCCGCATTCGAGAAATGTTCCAGAGCAGGTGTTTTTTTGTTTTTTATTGGAGGTCTAACGACCACCGTGAGCAACTCAATGGGCTATAAGCCGTCGCCCGTCCCTAATTTAGGGTCACTGGTTCCAGGGAAGGGAGAGAACCAGTGCCGTAAGACAAACACAACATCCATGCCTCACCGGGATTCGAACCCGGACCCCGTTCGGACGAAATGAACAGAGGCCATCGCTCAGACCACTGCGCCACCGGGGCGGCAGAGCAGGTGTTGTTAAAGTGTTTAAAGACTGGACTGTCAGCCGAAAAACTGGGTCTCTACGTGCAACGTGTGGTCCGCATCGACTAGTGACTGCTCGGGCGGAACGGAGAGTGTCGATACTGGTAACAGACAACAGAAAGGCAACAGTGCAGCAAATTACAGACCATCTTAATCAAGGATCCCCTCAAATGATCTCTGCACGCACTGTTCGCCGTACACTGCATCGAACACCTTTGCTGTCTGTAGTTAACAAGAGAAAACGTCTCCAGTTCGCACAAGGATTGGACAGTCGATAATTATAAACAAATTATGTGGTCCGATGAATCACGTTTTCAGTAGCACCATGCCGATGGCCGAGTGAGAATTTGGCGGAAACAGCACGAAAGCATGGACCCCAAATGCATTGCTACAACCCTTCAAGCTGGTGGAGGCAACGTTATGGTTTGGGGAATGCTTTCCTGGCATGCTTTGGGCATTTAATTCGTGTTGACCAACGTCTGACTAGCACATCATAACTAAACATCGTTGTGGACCAAGTGCATCCTGTCATGTGGATGGTTTATCCCAATGGCGATGGCTACTTTCAACAAGATAATGCGTCCTGCCATGGCGCTCGTATTCTACAGGATTGGTTTCAGGGAGATGCCGGTCAGTTTACTTTGCTTAGGTGGCCCCCACAATATCCAGATCTCAACCCCATTGAGAATTTGTCGGATGAAGTTGAACGAGCCATCAGACAGCTGGATCCACAACCCTGCAATCTCACACTCCTGGAAAGTGCTATTCATCAAGCATGGTCTCAGATTCTACAAACCACCTATCAACATCTCGTGGAGTCCATGCCACGAAGAATCGACGCAGTATTAAAGGCAAAAAGTGGCACAACGAAGTACTGAGGGGGTGGTCATAATAAAGTGGCCACTCAGTGTATAAGGTACAGAGCCGACGAATCTTATAGTTTTTTTAGAAAGCTTTAAGGTTGGATTGAAAGATCTATTATATTTATTACAAAAGGTGCCTATTTGCTTTATGTCATAGCCGTTGTTTTGAGCCAAAACCTTAATTTTTTGTATTTCGTCATCCCGAAGGGATAACGAAAATACAGAAAATTAAGGTTTTATTAATATTTTATTTATAAATAAATATGTAGGGTGCCGAAAAAGTTCTCTGGTCGATAATGAAGGGAAAATCGTACATATAGGGCATAAAATCTAACTAGTACACACTATGCAATTCTTTGAACATGTAAAATAATATTTTTGAATGTTTAATTTGTGATGTATGTCGCTCTTAATCTCTTTGGGACTTTGGGATATAACTAGCAGATACTATGTAATTCTTTGAACATGTAAAATAATATTTTTGAATGTTTAATTTTTGACGTATGTCGCCCTTAATCTCTTTGGGGCTCTGGGATATAACTAGCAGACACAATGCAATTCTTTGGACATGTAAAATAATATTTTTGAATGCTTAATTTGTGACGTACGTCACCCTTAATCTCTTTGGGGCCTTGGGATATAACTAGTAGACACTATGTGATGTAAAATAACATTTTTAAATGTTTCATTTGTGACGTTCGTCGTATTTATTCTCCTTGGAGCAGTGGCGGATCCAGAGGGAGGGGGAGGAGGTACCCGCAGGACCAAGGAAAAGCTTCGATTTTTTAGATTTTAATAACAAATTGAATAATTTTTCGTGAAAGAAAGTATTACTTAAAAGTATATTACTTTCCTTAATTAATTAGGAAAATTTATAGACATACCAAGAACACTTTTTCATTTTGAGGAAAAATATCAGAAAGGTCCCCGGATATTTCCGACACTTACCCCCCCCTCTCGGGAAAATCATGGATCCGCCCCTGCCTTGGAGGGGGTTAAGCCCCCAAAGCTCCCTCCCCTTTCATGTGTGCGTCAATGGATGTCTCAAAAACTGCATAAAGAGGACTGACACATGAAGTTCGTCAGCATGTTGGGAAAACAGAAAAAAAGACTTAGTTGTTCTTCTGGGCAGTGTGGCCATTTCTATCCCATGCACCACAAAACTCCAGTGATCATTCAATTTATCATCAAGAAGGACATAAAAAAACACACTCAAAAGGCAAAGTTCTGGATGAACTTGCGGAACTCTTTGTCCAGCGGCAAACGGCCATTGTACAGGATATGTTTTCCATTTCTTTGTCTTTCACACTGCCCAGCACTGTACACATGTAAGCTGTGCTCTAACACGCTGTGGCAAATTTTAATATTATTACTTCCACTGCAGATTTCGAATGTTTTCACTAAACGCACACACCTCAAGAAGTTCAACAAAAAAATTAGCAATCAGAATGAATGATATGGCAGAAATCTTCGAAGTGCCTCCCAAAAACTGAAATGTCAGTCAGATTTCCAGGGCAGGTAAAGTGTCCCCTCTGGCCCCTCCCTATGGGCGCCCATGTTCACACCACTTGTTTTTTTCAGTGTACACTTCATCGATGAGTGAGAAAATAAAAAGAAGTATATATCCCATTCTATTCAGAAATGCAAGATCAAACTAAATAGAAGGAAACATTCCATAGAATATAAAGTAATTGTCTTCCTGCTGTAACTGTAGAACTTAGTCCTTAAAGTCAGTGATTACGTTATGTGTACTAAAATCATTGTAATACTAGGAGGTACCCATAAGCATTTAAGAAAGAGGTCAATATTTGTACTTACAAATAAGTTTATTCTTCTTGCATGTCGTTTACGCCACACTCATAGTTTGGCACTGGCCAACTATATCGTAATCCAGTTCTCTAGAGCACTCAATGCAATAGCAGCGATTTAACATCAAATCACAGTGTAACAGCAATCAACAGCACGTCTATTATCTCTATCATCAATAATATCAATCCCCCAAAGCAGATCAGATCATATGTAGAGGATTTTAGGAAGGGAGTGTCTGACCCCAGGTCTTAAACAACCCTTAGAAATAGGAAGCTAGGAGATTTGGGCTAGAGTGTCCGATAGGACAGTGACACGGAAGCGAGGTAGAAAGTGGGTCCCCCAAAACAACCACTGCATCGCATATTTATCTAACGTTCTTATCAGTACACACATACGTCACTCTCTTTCCGACCTCAGATTGTTACCAACGTCATTCTCGTTTGAGGGAAAAGACATAACGTTAAGGTTTGAAAATTTCTAAGAGAACGAACTCGAATTTACATAGAAAAAGAAACTCAAAAGGAAAGTTCAAATAGAATATACGTTATAAGATATATGGCAGCTTATTCTGATCAGAACTGTGAATTTTGCAACATATAACAAATTACTAAATAAATAATGACAAACTAAGCTAATATCAATATTTATACATATATGCAGCGTCGCTTGGGGAGTTTAATTTATCTCGCTATTATTTTGGAGTACAATGAAACTAAGTAAAAATTACGTAACTACTTTAATTAGGGAAAAAAGATAAGAACAGCCAAACAAATGATGGATACTTTAGACAAATGAAGCGAAAAGTTGTAAACATGAAGTTCCACGATATTCGTAGAAACAATGAAAAATGTGGAATACAAAAAACTGAACACCATTCGAAGGTGTGATGTTAAGCTCTCTGAAATAATTAATACCTTGTGCTCCTGTCATTGTCTTCACAACTTTCAATCATTATTTATCAAAGTGATAAAGAACAGGAAGTCAGCATCGAAGATAAAGCCAAATTAATTTCACGATAAACGAACTATACCACGTTCATGATTGCAGCAATTAAGAAGATATTCATTTGTCGGAGCAATTAAAGAAATGTGGCAAAACATTGTTTTATTTATGTCATTAAAAACTGAAATAATGTGATTATGGTCGTCTTCCATTGTAACCTTAAAAGAAATGGATGCAAAAACATCGTGCAAAAATTAAAAACTACATATGAAACAGATAAACGTACGCTCTTAATGAGACCATTTGTCGTAACGATGCATGAAATAAAGCTTATAAAAGAAAGAATTATTAACACAGCAATCAGGCATCTCTGAATTGCTTGCCTTTACTGTTCATCACGTAATCAGAAAACTTGAAAATTACATCGCCCACGAGCGGGTAGATGTAATTTTCAAGTTTTCTTATATGATAAATGCTACATGATGAATAGGAACTGCAAGCAATTTAGAAAAGTCTAATTTCCGTGTTAATAAATCTGACCTATATCCACGTATTATGAGAACAATATTTCATCTACAGAATTTATTACAGAAAGTTTGATACATCCCGTAAACTTTATAAACAGTGGAGAACAGGTGACCATTTAATTAAAAACAATGCAACGTTTTCAACTAATTTGAGATAACAATGTCATACAATCAGTGATGTCCAATACTTTAAATGTCCATAGAAAAAAAAAAAAACTACAGCGGATCCTCAGCTATACGTTTCTCTGATATACGTAATTCTGCCTTAGTCTTGATATTTTATTGCAGTTTCTATCGCATTTTTAACTTGGTTATATAGTCATTTTTAAAAGTTTATTACCACCCGTTGGTATTAGGAGATTTCTGCTGATGGTGGCAGCTACTGTCTATATTACTCAACTTGTTGTCGGTGTTGCATCATCCTACAGTGTTGATAAAGTTGGGGGAAGCGTGCGAGCGTCAGTTTGCTTCTGGTTTTCATGCTGAGAGGTTTTGTACGTATTTTATATATAGCGAAAAATGGCCAGAAAAGCGTCATTAGGTGTTACTCAGAGGGCACAAATAGTGACTTTATGTCATGAAGAATACTCCGAACGTGACATATGCGGAAAGGTGAATGTGAGCAAAATGCTATTCATAATACGATCATGAAATATCGAAATACAGGTGAATTTTGCAACCGAAAGAGAAGTGGACGTCCAAGGAAAACAACCTCACGTGATGACAATACCATAAGGCGAATAGTTATGCGTTCTCCGAGAAGTTCGTGCAAGAAAATCAAGAACTTTCTCGATTCAAAATGGTCTGGTGTTAGTATCAGGACTGTTTCCCGACGTCTGAGCAAAGATTTTGGATTAAAGTCTTTAAGCCTGCACATAAACCTAGACTAAGCGCTCATATGAAAAAGAAGAGACTCCAGTTTGTGAAACGTCATGAATCGTAAACTGCTAAAATTGAAGCCAAGTTCTATTTTCCGATGAATCAACTCTGCGTCAATTTGAATCATGTGAAGCACATGTTCAACGACCAAAAGGCAAAACGTTTGATGAAAAATACAACGTTAGCACCGTGTGACTATAACGAAGTAAATTTCTCCGTCATTTCTGTCCACGCCAGGATTCGAACTCGGGTCCCCTCATTCCGGAATAAGTCACTCTACCAATTGAGCTACGCGGACGTTTTATTCTGATTCCTATCTGCCTTTATGTCGTGTGCGTCCTTCTGGCAGGTACGTCACATCTCCTAGTACGTTACATCATCTCCCCTTCATTTTTTTTTTTTTTTTTTTCGAAGTGCTGGAGAAGGGATTCTCTGATTTTTGCTATCTCGCGGTGTGGAAATAACATCACACCATTGCGAGGTTTTGAACGGTCGGGTCATCCGGATAGTTCGGGCGCCATTATAACGAAGTAAATTTCTCCGTCATTTCTATCCACGCCAGGATTCGAACCCGGATCCCCTCATTCCGGAATAAGTCACTCAACCAATTGAGCTACGCGGACGTTTTATTCTGATTCCTATCTGCCTTTATGTCGTGTGCGTCCTTCTGGCAGGTACGTCACATCTCCTAGTACGTTACATGACATCCGCCTAGTCAGATGACATGGGGTGCTATGTCAGCATCCCGTACAGCTTCATTATCCCTTTTGCCGACAGGCACTACCATGACTGGTTCTTTTTATGTGGAATTGTTATGCGAGAAGCTGTTAACTCATATGCAAGTGCACAATCTTTATGCATGATGGTGCTCCATGCCACAGATCAAAGACAGTAAAGGACTACCTGCAGAGGAAAAACATAACTGTGCTGGACTGGGCTGATAATAGTCCCGACCTTAACCCCATCGAAAATTTATGGACCATTTTAAAAGACAAAGTAGCAGAAAAACAGCCATCAAATTCCCAAGCTCTGATTGACGCGATAAAGTACGTGTTGTGCAAAGACATTTCAAGTGAATACTGCAAATCCCTCACTGAGAAAAAAAGTTTGTTTGAAACAACAAAATAATTTTGTTGAGCTATTTTGCCGATTTATTTTGTGGGTTTAGCAAAACTCCACCGGAATCGTTTTGTTGGCAACACCAAATTATTTCGTTGCCTATATTTTGTTAATTCAACTATATGGAGGTGGCATCGACCTTACGCCAAAGCTCACGTGATAACTAGCTACTCCATACGGGCACTACCAGACTACCACTGACCAGAAAAATCTCGTTTTGCGCTTAAGATTTCGCTTTGAATTATGGCTGACTACAAAGTGAGTGCATTGTTAGAAGACTGGGAACTGTCAGCTCTTCAAAAATTGATTAATATCTGGGACCTAACTTTCTGGTACTCGTGACCGTAGCAACGTTTTCTTGTCTGGGAGTGCGAGACATGAAATTGCGCCCCTTTGAGTTCAAAATTACGCCTCTTCGAGTACCACTTAAATAATACTTGTTTTTTACTTTCTCACACACCGCCGTTATACGAAAGTGTTATGATCGTTCAAAAATCGCACTTCAGGTTTCTGACATAATTTTATTAAAAATGTAAAAACGGCGGTGTGTGAGAAAGTAAAGTAATATAATACATAGGCTATACGGTGTGTGAGAAAGTAGAAATGCTGTTTAGTACACTGAGAAAAACGTTTTGTTAATTCAGCAAAATAATTGTTGAATCAACCAAAACCTTTTGTCGATATACAATCAACAAAAATGTTTGTTGAACTTACAAATTTATTTTTTTGAAAATTATTGTTGATTCTACAAAGTTTCTTATTATCATGACAAAACGTTTTTTTTTTTGTTTATTTAACAAAATAATTTTGTCGATTTTGGGGAATTGTATAATTATAATAATTGTAAAACAATATGTATTGTTATCGTGATAAAACGTTTTGTTGCTGCAACCAAACATATTGTTATCGTGACACAGTGATTTCTTGCTCCAACAAAATTTAGAGTTATGTAGCTGGGCGCCACTTTGTGCCTGAACTTTTTTTTCCGATGGCAACACTTTGCCGGTGCAATAATTTTAGGCGGTGCCCTTCGACCCTGGGTGTCCGCCACTTTCTTTTTTTTTACAAAATAATTTTGTCGATTTTGGAGAATTTCTTTGATCCAACAATATGTATTGTTATTGTGATAAAACGTTTTGTTGCTGCAACCAAACATATTAGTATCGTGACAAAGGGATTTCTTGCTGCAACAACATTCACAGCTCATACGGGTGTCCGCCACTTCGTATCAGCTGTGAATGTCCAGTATGCCCAACTTGGGCTGTTTCTGTACTTTCTACGGAGAAATCGTCGACTTTGAAGAGGTTTTAGAGGCCTTGTGCAGCATGTACAGTCAGGAAAAAATGAGACTGAAATACACATGCACATAACTAAAAATTAGCAAAAAATTACAGAAATGCTGCTTAGTATTTTCTAAAAAAATTAAACGAAATTATGCTTCGTTGAGCGGAAGTGCATTTTGCGCATTAGCCAATCACGGCCTTGCTAAAACTGTGGGAGCCTTGTTGACCTTCAGGGGATGCTGCGGAGAGTAAGAGACGGCCGCTATCAATCTGTGCTGCAGCACAGGTCTTCAGGAAGTGACGTCACTGAACCCTCCCCACCCGGAGGGCGCAAGAAACCAGATGATCAGATTTGGCTTTACCAGCGGCTGCTGATTCCATTTTCTCTCTCTTCTATACTGACTGTACAACATATTTCCGCCTTTATCACTATGACCTCGAATAGGTTCTCGTCTCCGAATGAAAAGCTAGACTTTTGTATTTTGTGGAAACCTAGACAAACCGAAGAACTTTCTTTTACAAAGGATAGAGTTTCAAACGCTCTAAAACAACGGTACTTGAGGTTATTGTCTGTCGCGTCAAATTTGATGAGTGCGAACAAACACTAATTCTTTTTTTAGGCACAATAAACAGTCTGAGGGATAAATTTCTATAAACACTTAATATATACAGCAAACGGGGAATGAACAATAAAACACGTGAAGAAATGATAACGAAAAATAAAATTTATACATATACGCGTACGTGTATTTGTTCCACGAAATACGCGCAAACATATTAGGGGTTCGAGGAGCCCACAAAAAAATCATTGGGGGTTCAAAAGTGTCTCGAACCCACGAAGTCGGCGCCTATGCCTAACTGACATAGCCGTGCCCAACACGTGCAACATCCAAATGACGCAAGAAGAGAAGCTGTCAAAGTATAACGACCTACGATACGAAGTCAAGGAAATGTGGCATATGGAGAGCGACACCACCGTCCCCGTAGTAATATCAGTCGCAGGAGTTGTACCTAAGACCATTCAGAGCTCTATACAGACACTAGACCTTCAACCTAACACCTACATGGAACTACAGAAGACAGCTATCCTGAACACTTGTAGGATAGTGAGAAAGTTCCTGGACAACTGAGAGAAAGAAATATATCTTCCCTGACTTGGTACGTCGTACTTGTCCCGGAAGGAAGACAAGAAAACCTCAGGAAGAGGAGGAATCTCGTCAAAAATAATAATATTCGGGCACTTACAACAATTTCAAAAACTTTTATGAATCATTTCAGAAAATTGCAGCTCTCTGATATACCACCCACAGAACTGCAATAAACGGCTTTACTTGAGATATCATTTATATTACGCCGATACTTGTGTTACAGAGATTTTATACGGGGTTTTAGGATTTCATATAAAATCTCAAAATGTAACTTTTTATTCCATCTCGTGCTCCACTTTCCTTTGTCTCCACAAAGCGTGAGAGAAATTTCTCAGAGTCAGTTCCCCATTAGACACCGGATGCACTGTTATTTACTAAGACGACAATTTGTCTATACGTAGTATTTGCCCTTTGTATGTTGAATGGAGATTAACTCTATCGCGCCTCTCTTGATGCTTTTCAGGTTTCAATTTCAATGAGGCCGACGAATGACTAGCCCCTCACATTTTACTTTGAAGCTTAAGATTTACCGAAAAGCGGTGTGGCTCTTTCTCTCGGGGAACATTAGGATATGCTTAAGGGCATTTCCTGGAGACAAGGGAAAGAGGCGGAGGTCTAGGTTTAGCAAGCGAGCGGTCACGACGAGGTGATTGCCCTAGGGTAGGTCTTAGGTGGACCGCCAAGTCACGGGATTTCACGAGAGCGCGAGAAATGATCGAAAGTGGGAGAGTTAGGAAACAGCACGGCTAACGGACAATCTTTGCAAGCAATTAAATGATGAAAAGAATAAAAGTTTCTTAGACATATTTACGAATCGTGAGAATTATTTGCATACAATTTTACTATCATCTTCAACTATATAAGACTTAGCAACTCAACCACGCAATGTTTATGAAGTTAACAACAAGAACAAAGATAAGAACGGACATGTTAACACTTGACTGATACCTATGTCTCCGGTGGAAATTCGAATTAGCTCAACAACGCCAGTCAATGGTAATTTTGTTGTTCATATTTGTTTGTGATAGGCTGCTTATAGTCCATTGAGTTGCTCACGGTGGTCGTTAAACCTCCTATGTCATAGGCTGTGTTTCGTGTATTTCGAATAAAGGAAATAATAATAGTAATATTATTATCATTATTGATGTACAGTCACAAAGAATCGATAGTTATTTTTCATGATTATCATCGTTTTAGTAACGGATTTATATAATCCAGTTTTTGCGCATTTAATTACAACACAGCTTGTAAGACTCAGAAGTTTTAACAAACTGAAAAGTCTGAACTGCCAGGGTATGTCACCAACCGTTTCATTTAAACGTTGAAAAAAAAAATCTAGTTTTTCCTGGCTTTAAAGAAAGATTTTTTTTTAATTTATTTTCTCGCTTTGGGGCTTTTATGTCTAGAGATGAATTTACTTTAGATAAATCAGTGTAAGACATGTATGTATTGTAAAAGAAGAAAAGAAGTGCGGGTGAATGCTGTGAACGAGTGCATTTTTCTTTGTGTGCTTACGCTGTCTGCGAAGACCACCCATGTTGGTTTTTTCATGGACAGAAATGGTATGATTTATCTGGTTTCAGGTTATCTGCAGTTGCGTTTAATAGTTCTTTTAAAATCTAACGTCTGTTGCATAACTACTCTGAAAGGCACGCGCTGAGTTAAAGAAAGACATTGAGAAATAAAAAAAAAAAAAAAAAACCCCAAAAAAACAGGGACTCGAACCCAATGCCACTCGTTGATAACATAAGTTCTCCATCACTAGTTCACCTGTGACCCCGAAGGTTGGGTTGTTTGATTTCGAGACGATGGACGGTCAACAAAGCTTTCATTCATATTTTGACAGCTATGTCAGTTGGGACGTTAGAGTAAAATCCGAGCCTTATGTGAAGTGTACGTCACTAACAAAGGGAGTAAATAATTACCCTCTCCGCAAACCTCCCGAGCCCTTAGCTTGACATTTGCACAACTTTTTCTGCGGAGCAGAACATCCCTCAATTATTGTCCTAGTCTCGCCCTCGGTTGATCGTACTGTTCCTTGGCTCCTTTCACTCTATCCCCAGGGGTTATTCTCTTTCTAATGGGCCAAGAAATGGCATTCATCGAGCTCTGTCATAGCCCCACAAGACAGCATGGGAGGCCTATTACACACCGGTTGGGGGTGCTAACAGTTCAGACAGGATAGCTGTTGTTAATGTCCCCCTGCTTTGCTGGGGGAGGCACAGGGTGGAGGGAAAGTGCTGGCTGCAAGAAGGAACAGAAGGATCCTATCAGCGAACTACAACCACGATGATGTTGCTTTCAACACTCACAATTCGTTCGTTGGAGCACTCATGAAAAATTCCACATCGTTCTACATGGATAGAGAGACAAGCAATTCAAGTCAAATGAAAATATTACACGAATCACAAAAACATGTTCCATAAACTCTATTTTAAAATCCGGTGCAATTTATTGTCGAAAATATATTATTCGTGTTTCATTAAAATATTTAAATTTCGCTTCCGGTATTCAAACACCATTATTTGTTGCGTACAGTAGAGCTGAGATCACTGTTTCTTTCAGGCATACATTCGGGGGGGGGGGCGAAGATCTCCCGGAAACGACCATTCGCCTCGCCCCCCGAGACATTTTAGGTTACCGAGCCAAATTTTAATAAATACAGGCTATGATGAAAAATGAAAAAGGAAGTTTCGTTTCTTTTTATGATACAAATATTTCTTCAATCTAATTTTTTTTAATATTTATTCAAATGGTACTAGTTATAGTTTATCTTATTAAAATGTGTATTACGACGCATGGTATTCTTCAAAATATAATGAGTAGACTAATCATGTCTAAGAATCGTGATTCAGGAACAAGAGTGCGTTGAATGCATTTTAACAGATAAAAATTTCAAGCCTGCGGAACCTCCCCCTTTCCTCCTTTAGCTGAAAACAGTTTGTTATTACTGAAATGTTTGAAGAAGTAATTACTATATCAGGTATGTTTATAGAATTTTTCTTCCGGTGGAGGGACAAAAAGGAACGTTTTTGAAATTCACCATCTGGAACAAAATTAAAGTTAATGAAAAATTGAATAAAAAATTAAACCATTTTTTTTCTAATATATTTTGATACATTTTTATTAAATTAAGGTATTTTTTCTAATGTAAGTCGCATTTTAACAAAAAACAAAAAATGAAGCATTTTGCGTGGGGGGGGGGCTTTAAATGCGCTCCTGTGCTAGATATATAGTAATTACTTCTATGTTACCGCTAAAGTCAGAAATCAATTATTCTACAGATTGTCTAGGTAATGTGCAGATTAACTAGGGTGATCCGTTAAAGTGCCGAAAATTGTTTCATTTCTCAAATTACCTAGGTCATCTGCAAATTACCTAGATAATCTGCACATTACCTACTAGGCACTCGTTAAAGTGAAAATAAGATCTTTGCTGGAACAATAGCAATGTTTCTGTACGCTTAAATTAACATAATGTTATTTATTTATTTTTCGATATGTATAAAGGATCAAGTTAATACAATCAAACAATCAACAGATTAGTTGATAGAATCAATCATCAATCAATTAAAAAACTATAATAGAAAGAATCAAACGGTTTAAAATATTAATTAAAAATATAATTAAGGGAATGAATTTGCAAAACATATCATAAAATTATGCTTACTTATTAGTGCAATCTAAAGATTGGTGACACTTTGAATTACATAACAATTGGTTTTTGCGACAAGCACACTTATTTGTGGTACATTTAGGTTTGCAGTCACATTTTCTGAAACCCTGCCCAGTACCAAGGGATTGTTTTATTGCTGTTTGACGTAAAGATATTTCTACAGCAGGGACATCTTCTTCCGTTAAAAATCTCTCTTTGCAAACACTGAATTCAGATTTTGCATACAATTGTTTTAAAATGCCCGTTTTAGTACCAAGTTTATAAAAGCCATACTCTGTTTTACTAAGAACCACAGCTAAAATCGAGTGGGCATCAGTTTTTGCTCTGTCTACTTTTGGTACTTTAATTCTCACAGTGACACCTTCATCGACATTTGGGTGCTTTGTATTAGAAACTGCTAACATTTTCTTTGCTTGCTTTTCTCAACCTTTCTTGGCTTCATCACGCTGTATTTTCTGATCCATATTCTTTTTACAGATGTTGCACAATACATTCTTACCATACCCTTTCTCTTTAGGATCTATTTCACCACAAATTACGTGAACAAACATATCACACGATTTACACTTGTGAGCACCTGATGTTGCTTTTGAGCAAACAATACAGACCATGTCTTGTATAGTCCTCTTTAAGGCTCTGTACGAAACTGTGATGGCGATTCTGTTGAAGTTGGGGGTAACTCAGTGATGACTTCTTCAACATGCAGAGGTGATTCCTTGGAGGTGCAGGGTAACTGAATATTCTTCATAACTGTATCTAAAAGTGGAGGGAGAGGGGGAAGATGTAGGGAAAGGAAATGAGAGAAACAAACTTTTGAACTTTAACGATACGGAAGCCGTTAATGTGCACATTACCTAGGTAAAATGCGGAAAACTCTTGATTCCGCACGTTAACGGAGCAAATCAGTTAATCTGCAGATTAGCTAGGTAATGTGCACATTAACGGCTTTCGAACTTTAGCGGTAACATATATAGTAGTTAAAAATATATCATCATCATCATCGTCAACCATTATCAGTCCACTGCTGGATGAAGGTCTCCCCAAGTTTCTTCCACAACGGTCTGTCTTGTGCCAGTCTCCTCCATGTTACTCCCGCATACTTTCGAATTTCATCCGCCCATCTCCTATGTGGTCTTCTTCTGGGCCTTTTCCTGTCCCTCGGAATCCAGTCTAAAATTTCAGCTGTCCATCGATGGTCCGTCCTTCTGGCAATATGTCTAGCCTCTTGCCCTTTCAAGGATTTTACTGTGATCATAATGTCTTCCACTCTTGTCATTTTTCTGAGCCACGAGTTCCTCTTCTTATCTCTCCTGGTTGCACCAAGCATGGATCTCTCCATGCTGCTTTGAGTTGTCTGTAGTTTTTGTATGTCTCTTTTAGTTATGGTCCACGTCTCTGCACCATATGCAAGCACAGGAAGGATGCATTGATCAAACACTTTTCTTTTAAGACATAATGGCATATTGCTCTTCAAAATTATACTGTTTCTTCCCAACTCTCTCTCTCTCTCTCTCTCTCTCTCTCTATATATATATATATATATATATATATATCATCATCGGGATGTAAGGTCAGGTGATGCGTAACATCACAGCCTCTCCTTGACAAATGTCAACCCCGCCTTCTCGTGGTGCATCCTGTTCCCACTAAAGGGGCTCTGACGACCGCAAATAGCGGTATAACTATACCATCGGGATCAGAGGAAATGCTATCCCACACTCACCAACCCGCTTGGCCAGCGTGGTGAGTTATGGCCAAACACCTCCAAAATGACTCTACAACTTAAATCTTGGCCCTCAGTCTCCGGCAGCTGGAATGTACCTGGCCAAGGCAGCGGCCAGTGCGACATGAAGGCAGAGGGTGCTAAGAATCCCCGGAGGACCGGACTAGGCTGCCATTTGATGCTGACCTTGGCTACCTACAACGGACGCTCCCTATCTTCTGATTCAAGGCTTCTTGAATTGGAAGAGGAACTACAAAGGATCAAGTGGGACATCGTCGGGCTGAGTGAGGTAAGGAGAAAAGGAGAAGATCTCATTGAACTGAAAAGTGGACATCTCTTCTATTATCGTGGGACAGATACTGGCAGAACTAGTGGTGTTGGATTTATAATAAACAAGAAACTGAAGGATAAAGTGGTAGAAGTTGAAAGTTCCTCTGACAGAGCTGCACGACTCGTTATCCAACTATCGAGAAGATACCAGGCTCAGATTATTCAAACTTATGCACCCACCACAAGTCATCCTGACGAAGAAATTGAAGAATTTTATGAGGAAATTCGTCATCTAAATAATAAAGGTAAGCAGCACTTGAAGATAATTATGGGAGATTTCAATGCAAAAATAGGGCACCGGCAACAGAATGAAACTTCAGTAGGTAAATTCGGTCACGGCAACAGAAACCAGCGTGGAAATACTCTCGTTGAGTTTGCAGAGGCAGAAGGATTTTTCATCTTGAATTCCTTTTTCAAGAAAAAGCCACACAGGAAATGGACATGGAGACATCCAATTGGGACGACAAGTGAAATTGATTTTATTATGTGTAACAAAAAATTCGTCATCGAAGACTGCAGTGTGCTAAACAAGTTCAACACAGGTAGTGACCATAGATTGGTGAGATGTAAGATGCACCTCGACACTAAACTGGAACGTGGCAAGCTCATAAGACAAACAAAATGTATTGACATAACCAACCTTAAAAAACACCATAATACTTTCAAGTTGGAACTGAAGAACAGATTCTCTGCTTTAGAAGGCCTAACATCGGAAGAAGTGGATATTTCTGAAGTTAACAGAAAAGTAACCAAAGCTCTTATGGAAACAGCAACAAAATTAGCTGGGTCTAAGAACAAGTTGCATGTAAACAAATTATCAGGAAAAACCAAAATGTTGATGCAAAAAAGAAGAGAGATGAGGACAACTAAAGAAGATGTGACTTCCAAAGTGGAATATATAGAGCTATGCAAGACAGCACGAAAAAGTATCACTGAAGACGTAAGGAAATTCAACTGTGAGCTAGTGAGGAAAGCAATTGAAAACAACCAAAGCCTAAAGATAGCAAAGGGACATCTCAGTAAGGGAAGAAAACAGATTATGGCTCTGAGAAAAGAAGATGGTTCTATAACAAGAAATAGAGGCGAAATTTTGACAAGAGTGAAAGATTTCTACTCCAAACTATATGAAAGGGATGATACATGTACTCCAGACATCATGAAAGGTACCAGAGTTCTTCCAGTCCTCCCAGCAGAAGTTGCTCATGCAATCAAGAACATGAAGCGGGGGAAAGCTCCAGGAGAAGATGGAATTACTATAGACATCATACAAGAAGCAAGTGGAGAAATTGAAACAGTACTCGCCCAAATTTTCACTCGATGCCTTAATGAAGGGAAGATTCCTGAGGATTGGAACAATGCTACAATGATCCTGCTACATAAAAAAGGTGACATTGAGGATCTCAGGAACTACAGACCTATCAGCCTCCTATCAGTGGTTTATAAAATCTTCACTAAAGTTCTTTCACACCGCTTGAAGGTAACACTGGACATGGCTCAACCGAGAGAACAAGCTGGATTCAGGAGTGGCTACAGCACAATAGATCATATCCACGTACTGAGAGAACTAATTGAAAGAGCGAGGGAATATGAACTTCCATTGTGCATGGCTTTTATCGATTATGAAAAAGCCTTTGATTCGGTGAAACCATCAGCAGTTACCACGGCTCTGAAATCCTGCGGTATTGAAGATGCATACATTAATATTATTAATAACATCTATGAAAATGCAAGTGCAAAGATTCGGCTGTTTGAAACTACAACACACATAAAAATTGGAAAGGGAGTGAGACAAGGTGACACCATATCTCCGAAGCTCTTTAATGCCACATTGGAAAATGTCTTTCAATCACTGAACTGGGAAAACAAAGGGATAAAGATTAATGGAGATTATCTAACCCACCTTCGTTTTGCTGATGACGTAGTCATTTTTGCAACTACCCCATCAGAGCTGCAGAGTATGATCCAGGAACTTGCTGACAAGAGTAAAGAAGTGGGATTAAAAATGAACTTTCAGAAGACAAAAGTGATGTTCAATGCTTTTACAAGAAATGAAGATTTATCGATTGATGGAGAAAAACTGGAGATAACAGATACGTATGTTTATCTTGGACAGCAGATATCAAGTGAGGGTCACATTGATGAAGAAATTAATCGGCGTACAAAACTTGCCTGGAGAGCTTTTGGAAGAAACAGCATAATTTTCAAGAGCAATATGCCATTATGTCTTAAAAGAAAAGTGTTTGATCAATGCATCCTTCCAGTGCTTACGTATGGTGCAGAGACGTGGACCTTAACTAAAAGAGACATACAAAGGCTGCAGACAACTCAAAGAAGCATGGAGAGGTGCATGCTTGGTATAACCAGGAGAGATAAGAAGAGGAACTCGTGGATCCGAAAAATGACGAGAGTGGAAGACATCATGATCAGAGTTAAATCCCTGAAATGGCAATGGGCTGGACATACTGCCAGAAGGAAAGACCATAGATGGACAGCCGAAATTTTAGATTGGATTCCAAGGGACAGGAAAAGACCCAGAAGAAGACCACATGGGAGATGGGTGGATGAAATTCGAAAGTATGCTGGGGTGATCATGGAGGATCATCATTGTCAACCAAGATCAGACCACTGCTGGACGAAGGTCTCCCCAAGTTTCCTCCAGCAACGGTCTGATCTTGTGCCATTCTCCTCCATGTCACCCCAGCATACTTTCGAATTTCATCCACCCATCTCCCATGATGGTCTTCTTCTGGGTCTTTTCCTGTCAATCCAATCTAAAATTTCGGCTGTCCATCGATGATCTGTCCTTCTGGCAGTATGTCCAGCCCATTGCCATTTCAGGGATTTAACTCTGATCATGATGTCTTCCACTCTTGTCATTTTTCGGATCCACGAGTTCCTCTTCTTATCTCTCCTGGTTACACCAAGCATGCACCTCTTCATGCTGCTTTGAGTTGTCTGCAGCCTTTGTATGTCTCTTTTAGTTAAGGTCCACGTCTCTGCACCATACGTAAGCACTGGAAGGATGCATTGATCAAACACTTTTCTTTTAAGACATAATGGCATATTGCTCTTGAAAATTATGCTGTTTCTTCCAAAAGCTCTCCAGGCAAGTTTTGTACGTCGATTAATTTCTTCACCAATGTGACCCTCACTTGATATCTGCTGTCCAAGATAAACGTACGTGTCTGTTATCTCCAGCTTTTCTCCATCAATCGATAAATCTTCATTTCTTGTAAAAGCATTGAACATCACTTTTGTCTTCTGAAAGTTCATCTCTCTCTCTCTCTCTCTCTCTCTATACATATATAACAAATGGAAAACTTGCCCCCTCTAAGGTTCCATTTGCCCCCCCCAGCCAGAAAGTCCTGAAAGAAACACTGGCTGAGGTCGGGCTCAATTTTCGGAGCCCGAGCCCACCCGAGCTCGGAAACTGGATAACCTGTTCAACCATTGATAAAAACACCTCCTTTTCCACATTTCCACTCTCTCCCAGTGTTTCTTTCAGGCATACATCCGGGGGGGGGGAGCTCCCGGAAGCGACCATTCGTTCTCCCTCTCCCAAGACATTTTATCTTACCAAGCCAAATGTTAATAAATTCAGGGTATAATGAAATAGGAAGTTTCCTTTCTTTTGATGCTACAAATTTTTCTCCAATTATATATTTTTTAATATTTGTTCAAGTATTATAGTTTATTTTGCAAAAAAGTGTATTCAGACGCATGCCATTCTACAAAATATGATAAGTAAACTAATCATACCTCGTAGTCAGGGAATCAGAAGTGTGTTGAATACATTTTAATAGATAAAAATTTGAAGCCTGACGAAACAAACATCCACACCTTGAATCGCCCTCCACCCCTCTCGTTTAGCTAAAGAAAGTTTGTTCTTGAAATGTTTGAAGAAGTGATTACTATATCAGGAACGTATCTAAGTTTTTTCTTTCGGGAGGGCTGGGGGTAGGGTGGGGGGCAACGAAAAATGGAAGTATTTGAAATTCACCAGAACAAAATTAAAGTTAACGAAAAATAGAAGAAATATTATAGCATTTTTTCTAATGTAAGTTGATGCATTTTTGTTAAATTAAGGCATTTTCTTTCTAACTTAAGTCGCATTTTAACCAAAAACAAAAAATGAAACACTTTCTGGGGGGAGGGAGCAAGGCCCTTCTAAATACTCCCCTGTACTATATATATATAGTAATTACTTCTGTATATGTAGATATAGTAGTTAAAATGTTTATATATATATAACAAATAGAAAACTTGCCCCTGTAAGGTTCCATTCGCCCCCCCCCCCTCCGGTCAAAAAGTCCTGAAAGAAACACTGCTCTCTCCTCCTCTTACAGTGTGGGAAATGGAGAAGAGAACTCTATCTATTTTTACAGTGCAACTGTAGGATTTTCTTTGAGCGTTCGTTTCCACCTGAAGCGCTTCGGGCGGCCGGGCATACAAAATGATCGCTGCAACTGTATGTTGCTCAAATAATGCTAATATTATCGCGCCGTAATGCGCTGTAATATGTACGTTGCTAAATGGAATTAGTAGGGAATTACTGCTTAGAAATAGAGGGTAAATTATCGTCGGCATGCTAGCAACTATCCAATATCTGTAGTTCTTGAAAAACCTTTTTCTTCTCTGCATAAACACACTATGCGCGGCCTATGGCATTTTCTACCCAAGCCCGGAATAAATGGGCATCTCGAATTCCCGCTGCCCAACCAGAACCAGTTGCAGAAGAATTCCTTTTTACCAACTATAAAGTGTCTCATTTGGTAAATCATATAAAATCACATTTATATACACTGCTGGCCACCCAAAATGCAACACTAAGAAGGACACGAGATAGCAAAGCCAGATTTACTGGACTCATAACAACAGATACAAAGATGGAACGATTGAGCTTACAGGCCCGTGCGACTTGCGGAACACGCAGACATCAATAGTTCGTGTGGCCCCCATGGCTGGCAATAACGGCCGCTACACGCCACGGCATCGAACGAAAGAGGCGTTGGATGTGGGCTTGGGGTATGTCGGTCCAGGCTGCTTCCACACGTTGCCACAGTTCATCAGGCGTAGCCGTGGGTGGTGCTTGCAGGGCCACTCGGTAGCCGATCAGCGACCAGACGTGTTCGATGGGCGACATATCGGGAGAACAGGTGGGCCACGGCAGCATTGACACCTGGTGGGCCGTGAAGAATTGTTGCACGATGCGTGCCACGTGCGGGCGCGCATTGTCCTGTTGAAACGTGGCCGCTGGCAGGTCCTGCAGGTAAGGGAGGACTACAGGCTCCAAAACGTCGGAGATGTAGCGGTGGCTGTTGCGTGTACCGGCGATGCGTACCAGAGGGGAGCGGGTATCATATCCAGTTGCGCCCCAAACCATAACGCCAGGCGAAGGACCGGTATAGAGAACGTCGGAGATGTAGCGGTGTCTGTTGCGTGTACCGGCGATGCGTACCAGAGGGGTGCGGGTGTCATATCCAGTTGCGCCCCAAACCATAACGCCAGGCGACGGACTGGTATAGCGATGCATAATGCAGGCGTCATACAGTCTCTCGCAGCGGTGCCGCCACACGCGGATCCGGCCATTGCGGTGTTGCAGGCAGAAGAGGGATTCGTCGGAGAAGACAAGGTCGTGCCATTCCGTAGTCCCTGCGTGGGATCGAACCTGAGGTTGTCTCCGTGGCAGTCACAAACGTTGACCACTAGGCCACTTGCGACCCAATGCTTTAAGTCTTATAAGCAAGTAAGCGTCATTTTCTTGTAGGACTTCCGTCCACAGTAAGTAGAGTTTAGGTCCCAGCCACCTACAGCGAGATCGCCTTTTGGGCAGGACACAGAAATGGAAGGAATGAGAGCAAGTCTAGCGACTTTGACAGAACAGTTTGTAGTGAGATTAGAGTACGGTAGATGGCGCCACCGTACAAGTACGATGTTGCACACAGAGGGGTGAGAGAATTCCAGGGGGGGACATAGGAAAGGATACCCATTTAACCAGTGGGTTCAGCCTGGGGGCCGCCACTTAACGTGCTCGTCCGATGCACGGCGGATATTCAGCGATTGTTAGTAAATCACACCATCTCTGAAAGAATCAGCCCAGGATCGAACCTGAGTACCTTGCATTGACAGTCTGACTCGCTAACCACTAAGCCATCCGCGGCTCTTAAACCCAATGCTCTAATAGCTCTGCGTTAACCTTTATAAAGCCTGGAGTAGGATTAGGATATCATTATAGGAAGCAGCCAATCAGGTAAAAGAATCTCGATGATTGGCTGTAACAACTGATACGTAGCTAACGCGAATTTCAATGTGTTTGCCTAACCCGATATTTAATGTCATGTCTTAAAAATAGAAGTAGCTACAGGAAAAACTAAGATATTTTTTAAATCTCCCTAAATTTTGCGTCTAATGACATATAAACGATGAAATAACTATGGAAATTAGTTAGTTAAAAAAAAAAAAAGAGTTAAACTTAAAAATTCTCGGTTTTTGCAGATCATGCAATACTTTTGCACATCACTGTATTTTAAATGGGATCGCATTAAAGGACCTCGCAGAAGCCGACTTTCAGAAGTAGAAGGATCTCTTCTAAAGGTATATTGCTTCCGAAGGAGCGTATTTGGAAGGAATCACATTGAAAGACCTCACAGAAGACGACTTTCAGGAGTAGAAGGATCGCTTCCAAAGATGGGTTGCTTTCGAAGGAGTGTATTTGGAAGGAATCACATTGAAAGAACTCACAGAAGACGACTTTCAGGAGTAGAAGGATCGCTTCCAAAGGTGGGTTGCTTCCAAAGGAGTGTATTTGGAAGGGATCACATTGAAAGACCTCACAGAAGACGACTTTCAGGAGTAGAAGGAAGGCTTCCAAAGGTGGGTTGCTTCCGAAGGAGTGTATTTGGAAGGGATCACATTGAAAGACCTCACAGAAGACGACTTTCAGGAGTAGAAGGAAGGCTTCCAAAGGTGGTTTGCTTCCAAAGGAGTGTATTTGGAAGGAATCACATTGAAATACCTCACAGAAGACGACTTTAAGGAGTAGAAGGATCGTTTGTCTTTACTATTATCGCCCTTACTACTTTTGTGACAGACCTTGTGTAATATTATGGCGTTTGTATATTTGCATCCTTTTCAAGGGAAAGTAACCATCACAAATTTTCTACTGACTTTTAATTAATAATACATCTGCAGAAAATAATAAAACGAAAACATGAAATTATTTTCTTTTCTAATTGCTTTTTTGATTAGCAAAAAAAAAAAAAAAAGGAAGGAAGAAATGAGTAAAACAATGCATCCAATCGCACTATGAGGTAATATCGTGCCTCTGCAGAAAATGAGTTCCTGTTATTCCCAGGCTTTTACGCTTTTCCTATTCAGTTCTTTTTACACAGCTTTCGGTCGGTAAATTTGATCATTGTGGATTTGCGGGGAACACCCTGACTGACGCCTTCAGATGGGAAGGGGGTGAGATCCCGCGGTCGCGTGATTCGGACCCCGTGAGACGAAAGCGACGTACTTCCCTTCACCAACCTGCCCAAACCTCAGCCATAATTAAATTTCAATGGCTAATGAAAAATTGTATTACGCATCCCTGCTGCCTACATCAGAACTCCCTAAATAGGGAGTGTGGATTTTTCTGCGTTTTGCAAATGTGCTGGTAAACGGCTCTTCTTCCGTCACTAATTGCGTGGAACAAAAGCTGACCTGCTTCTTTCTATCGACCTAGTTTAAAAGATGGCTCCTTTCCATAGAATCTTTTAACGATTCTCTGTTTCCAGATAATCTTTTGCGCCGGTGGTGGGGATCGAACCCAGGTTGTTTGAGTTGAAGACGCACGTCTCAACCACTGAGCCAGAAAGTCACAGAATCGGACTAACGTTCAAGATAAAACTAATTGGGCCATGACGATTTTTTTATCATTAATGCGAGTGATTTAGTCATTTTATTTTCTATTGGAGCTCATTTTGTTTGAAAACGTTTGAAATAATTTAATTTCTTTTGTAGGAGGTCTTATTACAAATTACACATTTTTTTCACCGTGATTTTTCGAAGCAATGGAATGTTTTGGAGTTTGAAATCTTTTTTCAACTGACGATAACTTTCAATTATCTTTAAGAGAAGGTGCAATGTGCTGTTTTATTCCTCAAACTTCTAAATATAAAATCTACCCTTCGTAGCTATATAGTTTTTGTCTAAAGGACTCCACAGACTGAGGGCCGCGGGTGGCCTTGTTGACAACGTTCGTGATGGCGACGGAAATGACCTCAGGTTCGATCCCAGGCAGGTACGAAAGCTCGATCCACTAAGTATCCACCGTGCGTCGGATGGGCACGTTAAGCCGTCGGACCCCGGGTACTGCCCCCCTCCGGTAGTAAATAAGGGCGTCTTCTACCTCGCTTCCGTGTGGCTTTCCTATCGGGCACTCTAGCCCAAATCTCCTAGCTTCCTATTTCTAAGGGTTGTTTAAGACCTGGGGTCAGACACTCCCTTCCTAAAATCCTCTATATATGATCTGATCTGATCTCCACAGACTGATGCATAGACATCGTACAACCACCTGTACAATAGATTAAGTACCCGGTTTCTTACGGTTACACAATGTATAATAGCTGGTGCGCTAAATGAGGAAGAGGAGAAGAAATATCCTGTGACACATTAACCAAAATTTCATGCGATATACTATCCACAATATCCGATCTCGCTACAGAACTTCAAAATCAAATACTTCGACAGACTATTGAAATTTAACAGTTAATCAAACCCGGGAGTATTTTCGTGAATCTGCCCAATTTTTTATCATATGGATACGGGAAAAGTGAAAACGAAATTTTTCCGTTAATATAAGAAAGGAATTGCGGAAACGTTTCTGAAAATTCAGACTTTTTCTGGCGTACGAAAAATTCGTGAAATTCAGAGGGGTTTTTTTTTCCGTTATTTCACGGAAAAAGTTGAATCAGAAATACGCTTCGTTAATTCACGAAAGAAACCACGGAAAGTGGCTCGTGAATTTTAGAAATATTTTTTAGACCGTATGGAAACGCGGACCTACAACGCATGATAAATATTGTAAGATTTTGATATAACAACTCAAACAAAATTGTTTTGTGTGCGTTGTTTGAAAGAAGAATGGGATTCATTGTTTTCATGTTGGTTCTTTAAAACACCCCCTGTGCAGTACTAATAAAGCATGGCAGATTCAGATCTTTCTTCATGATGTGTCACTTCTGCAAATGACGTAGTCGCTTCAAAACGTCATTACTCAGCATCATATCACAAAACACATACGGTTTTAAATCCGTAACCTTAAGAAAATTCCTGCATTGCCTAAGGTCCCAGCGACCTTCTTTTTTTTTTTTTTTGAACTGTTGCTGGTTTATTATTTTCTCTTTTAATAAATAATGAATTTGGAGATGCTTTTTTGCTTTTTATGCCGACTTCCTGCGTGTGAGTTGCCCCTAAAAATAATACACTATATTGACAAAGGTCACCGGACACCCTGAAGAGAAACACAACATAGCATTTATTGACATACATTAGTACGGTGTCGGTCCACCTTTGTCCTTAATGCATGCCCTGAACCTTCGAGACATGCTTTCGATAAGGTTTTGGAATAAAGCGATAGGTATGCGCTTCCGTTCAGTACATAATGCTGCACCTAACTGTTGCTTAGTAGTAGGCCTTGGTTCCAAACTTCTTATGCGGAGCTCTAATTCATTCCATAGGTGCTATATGGGATTAAGATTAGGGATCTGTGCTGGCCAGTCTACACACGATACGGAATTATCGTCAAACCACGCAGTAACAGTCCTTTGCTTTATGGCTCGGTGCATTATTCTGCTGGTACCAACAAGGCTCGGTTCCATAGTATTGCCTCAGAGTTGGTAGGGCATAATTGTCCAGAATATCGAGGTAGACGTGCTAGTTAACAGGTTTGTCCACGATAACCAATGGGCCGGGACCATATCACGAAAAACACCCCCACACGAGTACACTGCCAGGTCCAAACTTGACCGTAGGAACAGTACACTGTGGTAAATAGCGTTCCCTCGGCTGCCCCTATGCCCACACACGGCCATCATACTGATGGATCGTGTATCTGGATTCATCATGCCATAGGAACCGTTTCCATTGATCTGCGGTCCGCGATAAATGTTATTTACACCATGCTAAACGACGAATAGCATTCCGAGTGGAGAAGAAAGGCTTATGAGCAGCTGCACGAACACGGTAACCCATGGAATGAAGTTTTCTGCGAATGATAAGTGTACATGCCGAGGTTCCAGCACTTTTACTCACCTGTACACTGAAATCTTGGGTGCATTACTCTGGCGATTAGCTCTAAAGACTCTTTTGAGGCTTCGACGTCCTCTATAACTAATTTTCTTTGGTCTGCCGGTACATTTTGCTGCTTCAGGCGTGCCATGTGTCTTCCACTTATTCAGTACATCCAAAACAGTTGACTTGGGTACGTTTAAACGCCTCTCGGTTTCTCTTATGAACAACCCACTAATATAACACCCAACAATTTTTCCTTTCTCAAAGTCAGTTCTCTCCCGCCGCGACATTTTCACTCAATCTCACGGGGCGATATGATCGCGGTCAGCTGCAGGCTTGTTTTTATACCGTTTGCAGCTGTAGCGCGCATCTTAACAACGCAGGGGATCCGTTCATTTGCTTTTGAAGGGGTTTCCGGTGACTTTTGCCAGTATAGTGTATATCTAAGGATTTATATCTAATGGCAACAATAAGAAAGTAAGGATCGGGAACTCTTTCTATAGTTGGCGATGCTAGTGGAATTAGAAAAACAAAATCTGACAAAAAAATCCAGGTTGAGAAGAAGCCAGTTTTGATATTATGCATCTTTTTTAACAGTAGTAAAGTAAATCCCAAGAAAAAAAGAATGTGTGAAACGAAAATGAGTAACGGAAGTAGCCAAAACCTTTGCTGAAATCTGATTTTTGAATGCAGTTCTATGAAGTGACGCAACAATAGTTAAATTTCATTGTTACTCAACAATAGTTAATTTCATTGTTACTCAACAATATATTTTACTTAACTATCGCCGAGCATTATTTTATCACGTTTTACATAAACGCAACAATATCTCATTGCAGTCTGCGTAAAGTACGAGAACCTGATGCTAAATGTGATAAAAGCCATAACAAAAATGCATTTTGATGCTATGAAAACGGTGCGTGGTATAGCGAAATTTGGCTTTCTCTCGACCGAGGTGTTACTTGCTATCTGGGACGTTGACAGTCTTCGAAATCAGGATGGGCGACGTCTGGAAGAGCGTTATTTTGGTGGGGCAAGTTTTTTTGGTTTTTTTTCATTTTTTAATTTTTTTTTCATTGGAAGTTTAACGACCACCGTGAGTAACTTAATGGGCTATGAGCAGTCGCCCGTCCCTAATTTAGGGCCACTGGTTCCAGGGAAGGGAGAGAGCCAGTGCCGAAAGACAAACACAACATCCATGCCTCACCGGGATTTGAACCCGGACCCCTTTTGGACGAATGATCATAGGCCATCGCTTAGACCACTGCGCCACCGGGGCGACATTTTTTTTATTTTTTTATTGAAAGTTTAACGATCCCGTAAGCAAATCAATGGGCTATAAACCGTCGCCCGTCCCTAATTTAAGGTCACTGGTTCTAGTGAAGGGAGAGAGCCCGTGCTATAAGACAAACAGAACGTCCATTCCTCACCGGGATTGGAATCTGGATCTATCTCGAAGAAGCCAGCTCTTAGACCACTGCGCCACCGGGTTGGCTTTAATGCTTTTCAATACCGGCTACAAAGGAATTCGTGCAATTCCGACCCCTCCACCCTGACACAAAAAGATACATACCCGGATCTGACTAGTTGCACCTCATGGTGTAAGATAGAAGTGTTGTTGGTACAGTGTCGCCTTCAACTTTTAAACAACCAATGAAATTTAGAGTTATGTAGCTGGGCCACTTGGTCCCTAAACTTTTTTTCCGATGGCAACATTTTGCGGGTGCTGTAATTCTAGGCGGTGCCCTTTAACCCTGGGTGCCCGCCAGATCAGAGGCACGTTATCCGGTATTTAAGCGAGTGCTGAGGAGCTTTTTTTGACGGGAAATTGATTATTGGAATTTATTGCTTTATGATTTGTAAAGGAAACGCACTGTTTGTTGTCTTGACTGGACTGGAATATTTTGTTTTTATTTAGAGGGGATCAGGGGCTTGTCAGGCAGTATTTCAGCCTTTGTTCCTGGCCCCTTACTGTACATTTAATTATTTTTAACATATAATATTTGATTCATACTGACAATAGGTAATTAGTCTATTTAATTGATATTAATTTTCATTGGAATGAGTTTTGTTGTTGTGCAGAATTTGTACTTATTGTGAAAGTTCTGGTGACTTGTTGTTTTTTGAGAGTTTTATTGGTAAATTTATTTGCTTTATTTGTACAGTTAGTTTATGATTGTGGCGCATATTGTATTTTTACTGAGTATTATATTACTTTTTTATAATATTGTACAGCAGAAATTGTCTAAATAAATAAATAAAAAACTGTTTCCAAAGGATCAATTTAGATGATGGAAAGTGGAATACAGGTGTTCCCATTCGATCATAAACTAGAACTGAAGACAAACTGTAGCTCACTTTCGTGGAATCAATATCGACTGCATTGTTTTGAATAATAGATTTAAATGTTTTCGAAAAAGTATGGTTTTTAAAGCACGCTCTCTGATATTTACAACTTTAAAAATTAAATAATTAGTTCTTTAATGTACTCTAGTCGTGATATCGTTGCCCTTCTTGTCGTGTTGAGATCTTCTAATTTTAATGCTGCCTGAAATGTGGTACGAACGTTTTTTAAACAACAGTCTTGATTACATTTCTCTATAGCAGTGTTCCGCAACCGGTGTTACCCCACAAGGTGGAAGGTGTGACGTGAACTTTTACCTATTATCTTATTATAAGAAATTAACTGTCGAGTTTTATTTTTTAATTTTATCCCAGTTACTGTGTTTCATATGCTTGTATTTCATTCTCTGCCGTCGCTCTGATTAAATAAGATGATGCTTGTTTATTCTTTATTACATGCCGCGAATTTTTATATATTCTAAGAAATTAAATGTAAATTATTTACTCACAGTTGTTGTTATATCGTAGTTTTTGCTTATTTGTATTTCTCGCTTCTACCGCTGCGCTATGCAGCTTCTTTGTTACACTCTATAACGAAGTAAATTTCTCCGTCATTTCTGTCCACGCCAGGATTCGAACCCGGATCCCCTCATTCCGGAATAAGTTGCTCTACGAATTGAGCTACGTGGACGTTTTATTCTGACTCCTATCTGCCTTTATGCCGTGTGCGTCCTGCTGGCAGGTACGTCACATCTAACCCCCCCCGAAAGAGGGCCGGGGGCATGGCCCACGGGTCAGCCGTGACCATGAATCGTCGCAGGCAGCCATCCGCTGTAGAATGTGCACATGAGAACTTCCAGTCAATTTTTTTTTTCGAAGCGCTGGTGAAGGGATTCTCGGATTTTTCCTCTCTCGCGGTGTGGAAATAACATCACACCATTGCGAGATTTTGAACGGCTGGGTCATCCGGGAAGTTCGGGCGTCATTATAACGAAGTAAATTTCCCCGTCATTTCTGTCCACGCCAGGATTCGAACCCGGGTCCCCTCATTCCGGAATAAGTCACTCTACCAATTGAATTACGCGGACGTTCGTTCTGACTGCTATCTGCCTTTATGTCGTGTGCGTCCTGCTGGCAGGTACGTCACAACTTGCCACATGTTCTGTGTACGCTTCTCCCTAAAACTGCGGGGATTAGCAAAACTTTCCGTCTTTTATTGTTTTATTACGTTGTTTTGGCATTTGTCCCTGTTTCTTAGTGCTTCTTCAACTTTATTACTTTTTTCCTTTACCGATGCACCCACCCATTGTTAGATTTTATTTTAAATAAGTTGGTATATGTGTCCCTTATTCCCTTTGAAGAGTATAAGTCCCGCGTCTTACAGTTATTTTAGTTCTATCACAGCTGTGCTCTGAAGTAGTCCGAAAATTGTGATTGCTACTCAGTCTTGCTATTTTCTATTACTATTCAACTATTTTATTTTTTCAAGATGGACAAGTTCCTTGCACGGAGTGTTTCGTCCACGAGTGCAAGTAGTAAAAGCATTGATCCGGAAAAAAAAAGAAACAAAAATTAGTGCACCGGCAGTTTAGTGATAATTATTTATCTTACGTTTTTTTTTTTTTTTTTTTTTTTTTGGTGTGATGATAAAACATGCCCAATCTCCGAGTGTAACGTCTGTGGTGAAAAACTCAGTAATGCTGCTATGGTTCCCAGTAAATTGAAACGACATTTGTCAACAAAACATTCTTCTCTGTCAAGCAAAATTATCAATTATTTTCGTCGGTCGTTGGAACAAAACAAAAAACAAGCAACGTTCATGACTGCGACAGTACGTGTTTCGGAAAAAGTACAGGAATAAAGTAGCCGAACTTATCGTAAAGGCGAAAAAACCACACACAATAGCTGAAACGTTGTTAATGCCTGCTTGTAAAGAGATGGTGAAAATAGTCCTGGATTCAGAAGATGCTAGTGAAATTTCAGAAATTCCTCTCTCTGCTGACACAATCAGTCGCCGAGTTAGTGACATGTCCAGTGACATTGAAGACATTATGAAGGAGAAAATCAACAGCAGTTAGAAGTTCTCACTTCAGTTCGACGAGTCCACCAATATTAGCGTTCACGCACAGCTTCTTGCCTACATTCGGTACATCGATGTAGATGTAATTGCAACTAATTTCCTTTTTTTGCAAAGAACTTCCCGAGCGAGCCACCGGTGAAGAAATATTTCGTGTGACTAATGAATATGTGCTCCATAATGAATTAAAATTGAAAAGATTGCGTTAGTGTTTGTACAAACGGAGCCGCTTCTATGACAGGCCGAGTGAAAGGATTTGCAACTAAAGTACGCGAAGTAAATCCTAAAATACGATGCGATCATTGTCTCATTCACCGCGAAGCCATTGTTACTAAGTCTTTGCCATCTTTTCTGAAAGTTGTGCTGAATGAAGTAGTAAAATAATGAAAGAAATACGGGGTTACGGGCTTACCATCCTTGTCACATTTACGCCAAAAATCGGATTGTCATCTTCAAAATTTGAAGTAGTAAAAGTCGCGAACCTCATCAAATCGCGGCCCCTAAATTCCTGGCTTTTTTCCGTTTTGTGTCAGGAAATGGAATCAGAACACACTACACTCCTGCTACATACAGAAGTACGGAGGTTATCACGGGGAAAAGTGTTAACGCGAATATTTGAACTTAAAAAGGAGGTACATGCATTTTTGACTGTTGAGGGGCACGAGTACGCGGATTTATTTGCAGATGATGAATGGGTATGTAAGTTGGCATGTATTTCCGATATTTTCGTACACTTGAATGAGCTGAACAGAAAAATGCAAGGTAGGAACGAAAGTATTCTGACTAGTATGGATAAGATTCAAGGATTTGTGAATTAGCTGGATTGGTGGATACAGAGAATTGAAAATGGGTCGTTTGGGATGTTCCCAACTGTATGGCTACTTGCTGACGGTAATAAAGTGGTGATGGACTTAATTAAAGAACATTTATAAATATTGCAGCAGAAGTTCAAGAAGTATTTTAGAAGAAGTGTTCAAGATTTCGACTGGGTTCGTGATCTATTCGTTGCGAATTCAAAACCTCTTCGGATTAATATACAAGAGGATCTCGCACATTTAAAAGCAGACAGAACATTGAAATTAAAACTTCTCGAAGTGACCTTTGGACACATTTTGGTTGGCAATAAGGAGTGAATACCTGGCTGTTCCCGATATGGCAGTTAATGTGTTATTGCCATTTTCAACTACATTATTGTGTGAACTGGGCTTTTCGACGTTGACTGAAATTAAAACATCAAAGAGGGAGAGACTCAAATCCGTCGATGAAGAAACGAGACTTGCATTTTCAACGATTCCGCCACGGATCAGCTGCATGTGCGCAGCTAAGCAGGCGCAAGTATCACATTAAAGGTATGAGTAGAATTACTTACTGTAATAGAAAAGTGTATTTTCTTGTAATTTCCACAGTGAATTAAAGTTCATAAATTATTAATAAATGCACGAGTCGATTTATGTTTAATAATAACATAATAGAATAATAATATTATATTCTAATAATAATAGGTTGACTACATTACGTATTTATATTAATAGTGTCATATCATACGTTTTTGAGGGGATTAACATTTTGGTGTGCCGTGTTGAGTCATGGATAATTTATGGTGTGCCGCGAGTAGAAAAAGGTTGCGGTACACTGCTCTAGATTAACTTCCTCTATTTGTTGGAATATTATCCCGAATTACCCAATTGACAGGTCTTGTCTGCTTGCATTCAGCCGGTCTGAAGGCTGTTCTGAGTTAGTATGTCTTGTCTGCTTGCATTCAGCCGGTCTGAAGGCTGTTCTGAGTTAGTATGTCTTGTCTGCTTGCATTCAGCCGATCTGAAGGCTGTTCTGAGTTAGTATGTCTTGTCTGCTTGCATTCAGCCGGTCTGAAGGCTGTTCTGAGTTAGTATGTCTTGTCTGCTTGCATTCAGCCGGTCTGAAGGCTGTTCTGAGATAGTATGTCTTGTCTGCTTGCATTCAGCCGGTCTGAAGGCTGTTCTGAGTTAGTATGTCTTGTCTGCTTGCATTCAGCCGGTCTGAAGGCTGTTCTGAGTTAGTATGTCTTGTCTGCTTGCATTCATCCGGTCCGAAGGCTGTTCTGAGTTAGTATGTCTTGTCTGCTTGCATTCAGCCGGTCTGAAGGCTGTTCTGAGTTGGCTATGCTCCGGCTTTGATGAATTCTTGAGGTTTAACCCTCCTCGGCATGATCAGCACGGATCTAGGATATTACTGTGAGACTTGTTCCTGTTTTGCAATTGGAAAAGCCATGACTGAACGTTTGTTTCAACTGGGCTGTCCTTTGGATGAAATAGATTGACTCTTCTTCTTCTTCTTCTTAGCCTGTTGGTACCCACTGCTGGGTACAGGCCTCACCCAGTCTTTTCCAACTTCCTCGATCCTTAGTCTCAGCCCACCATTTAGCACACCTAAATTTCTGAAGGTCATCTCTCCATCTTATTCCCTGGCGCCCCCTTCGTCTCGTTCCATCTCTCGGTTGCCATTCTGTTATTAATCGTGTCCATCTTTCAGTCTTCCAACATGTCCAGCCCATCTCCACTTTGATTCTTTTATTATTTTTATAAAATCAATTATTCCTGTTCTTCTCTTATAAGTACATCTCCAACTCTGTCTCTTCTTGTTATTCCCAACATTCTTCTCTCTAACTTTCTTACCGGCACTCTTATTTTTTCACATTGTCGTTCTGTGCTACTCCACGTTTCACTTCCATAAGTCAATACGGGGTTGATACATATGAACGAAAGATTTTTCTTTTTTAACGCAATGGAAGATCGTCGGTTAAAGAGTCTTTAAGTCTCCAAACGGCTATATTACCTTGGATAATTCTTCTATTGATTTCTCTTTCTTGTCTTTCTTTATAACTGATTACGTGACCTGAATAAATGTATTCATCTACTTTTTCGATTTATTTTCCTTCTATCAAAATCTTTTTTGTACCAGGCAGTTACTCGGTGCGCATGCGTTATGAAAATAAGAACAACACATGACCGGAAAACCTATATCGTTTAGTTGGTATAAATAGAAGCACACGTCGCCGTGATTTATTGGGACATTTTCTGCTCTCAAAAGCTATGGAAGAGAAATACACGATTCGAGTGGTGTTACGATTTTTCTTTGAAAACAAAGTTGACTGCTGCAGTTGCAGCGAGGGAAATTTCTGCTGTGCAAGGTGAAGGAGCTGCCGGGCCGGGCCAAGTCGACCCATTCTTTTTATCGCAATGGTAAAGGAAGAAAAAAGTCGTGCTTTCCGATTTCCTGGTCTGTTTAATCGTTTTTCTGGCTTTACTTACTTCTATGACATAGCCCAGGCCTTAATCACAGAGGCGAGAGGAGGCACTCACAGTGTTTCAACCAAGGAGGTTAGAATAGATGGAGTAAGGATGACGTCACAAACTTGAAGCATTATCAGATCAGATGTAGACGATTTTAGAAAGGGAGTGTCTAACCCCAGGTCTCAAACAACCCTTAGAAATAGGAAGCTAGGAGATTTGGGCTAGAGTGTCCGATTGGAAAGTCACACGGAAGCGAGGTAGAAGACGCCCTTTTTTACTACCGGGGGCAGTACCCGGGGTCCGACGGCTTAACGTGCCCATCCGACGCACGGCGGATATTTAGTGGTTCGAGCGTTCGCCCCTGCCTGGGATCGAACCCGAGGTCTTCTCCGTGACAGTTACGAAATTTGACTACTAGGCCACCCGCGGCCCCTCCAACTTGAAGCACTTTGAGCAGACGACTTTGATACTCAAACGTCTCACCAACATGGCTTCAGAGACTGTGATTAGCTGCGACTCGTCTCCCCAACATGGCGGCAGAGGCTGTGATTCGCTGTGACGTCATGATAGGGACGCTTTGGTGGCTTCACTGTGATTACACTAAGGGAACTCCATCTATTCTAACCTCCGTGGTTTCCACCATCTGTAGGTATTAAGATGGTAAAAACACTTTAGGGTTTTGTTGACAACAAAGAGATTCGACCCCGAGAGAGTGTGTGTGTTGTGCGGAGTGGGCGACTGTGGGGAGTCTAAAGTAGAGTGGGGTGTATGTATGTTTGTATGAGAAAGTGGAACGACGTTGATTGTTTCTTCTATCCCTAATCCACATGCGGATTGGCTTTTGTAGTGTTACTGCTTGCTAGTTCACAGAAAGGGAGATTGTGAACAAACTTAGTCTTGTTTTATTTCTCTCTCTCTTTCAAGGTTATATTCTTCGATAATTGCTAAAGTTTAATTAATATTTTTAGATTGATTGATTGATTTTTATGGCGCAAGGGCCACATTTGGCCAAACACCGCCAGATACGAGACCTAATATTTTTAGGCTTACATTCAACTAAATATTTTCAATAATATTTCATTTCATTATTTAATTTTCACAATTTAATAAAATACAATAATAAGACACAATTATACAAAATGGCACATCACGGGCCTGGACTAAATAATAGTTGCAATTGACGGGCTTTAAAGTACTGATGGGCTCGATTGTTTTTTGTTTTGTTTTTATTGGAGGTTTGACGGCCACCGTGAGCAACTCAATTGACTATAAGCAGCCTCCAGTCCCTAATTTAGGGCTACTGGTTCCAGAGAAGGAGAGAGCCCGTGCCGTAAGACAAACACAACATCCATGCCGCACTAGGATTCTAACCCGGACCCAACTCGGACGAATGATCACAAGCCATCGCTTAGATCCCTGCGAGCCGCCCCGGTGGCGCAGTGGTCTAAGCGATGGCCTCTGATTATTCGTCCGAAAGGGGTCCAGGTTCGAATCCCGGTGAGGCATGGATGTTGTATTTGTCTTATGGCACTGGCTCTCTCCCTTCTCTGGAACCAGTGAGCCTAAATTAGGGACTGGAGGCTGCTTATAGTCAATTGAGTTGCTCACGGTGGCCGTCAAACCTCCAATAAAAACAAAACAAAAAAACAATTGAGCTCATCAGTACTTTAAAGCCCGTCAATTGCAACTATTATTTAGTCCCGGCCCGTGATGTGCCATTTTGTATAATTGTGTCTTATTATTGTATTGAGTTGCTCACGGTGGTCGTTAAACCACCAATCAAAAAAAAAAAAAAAAAAAAAAAAAAAGGGGTAGAAATGCTCCATACGATGCACATGCTTTTAATGCCTTGCGAAATAAGCCGAAGGCATATTCACACCTCACAATTCTGCAGTTCCATTAGAACACATATTAAATATTACATTTATTTCTTTGGAATAAAATAATTTCCTTTCGCGCCCTTTTTGTGAATAGAAAGCAAAAATGAAGATTGAATCCGCAATCAACTTCTCGAGAAATTCTGTGCAGTTTGTGGGTGAAAATGAAAGGCATCTTCATTAAATTACTAGTTCCTACTCGACAATCCGGATGGCACGTCAGTCACTTGATGTTGCATTTGCATATTTGATTTGGGTTTTTGCAAAGCGGCGGCTTATTAAACCGGGAAATGAAGCCCTGGAATTCGTAGCTCTCCGATACCATCACCCGCGCTGTGGAACAGAAAAGCTATTTGACAATGTAAGCACCAAGTAATTACGCAACGTGGCATTTCTATAGAGACGCACAAAAGGAGCCTTTCCGAGAACAGTTACTCACGACAATAGCATATTCGTTTCACGAGGATCCTGAAAACAGCTTGGCAGTCACTCAGATCGTCAATCAAGGAAATATAGATTGCATCTCGGCACCTGTTAATGATTTAAATTAAAGTATTCAATATATTTGTGTGCCTTCACAAAAGAATTCACGCTCTTCGTACTCAACGTATTGGTTTCGTCACAATGAATTAACCCATCGCGACATACTTCGATTCTGTACCTGCTTTCGTGTGGACTCAGATTACAGAGTAGAGCAATGTGCTACAATTTTGAATTGTACAGATTCATGAAAGGTGGGAACATATTAAAAAAAAGTGATAAATCCAAAAATCTCCCTTATAGAATAAGCGGTACTTAATGTACCAGCAATAGAATTCAATATTTCGAACAGATTGTTTTACCACCCCGGCGGCGCAGTGGTGGTGAGAGCTGGCTCATGATCGTTCGTTTAAGTGGAACAGGGTTCAAATCCCGGTGAGGCATGAATTTTGTGTTTGCCTTACGCCACGGGCTCTCTCCCTTCCCTGGAACCAGTTGCGCTGAATTAGGGACGGGCGACTGCGTTTATAGCCCATTGAGTTGCTCACGGCGGTCATTAAACCCCCAAACGACAGAAAAAGATAGACTACTAAGAAAATAGTAAAACTATATTAGTATTTATTGCCGTAGGAATATATAAATAAGCGGTTTCAAGCTTTCGCACATCAACCAGATAGTTTTTTTTAAGAAGATAGAAACTGTCTGATATTTTCTGTCTATCTTCCTTGAAAAGACCATCTGGTTGATGCGCAAAAGCTTGGAAATTCTTATTTATATATTCCTACGCCAAAAAGTCGGATTACTAGTGCAGTTTTGCTATTTTTTACATAATTTACGTTATTAATAGACTGCTTTTTTCATTCTTTCTACAGAACTGACCACGAAGAAGAAGCATTTCATGATCATTATCATTTTTTTATTTGGAACTGTTCAAAAATAGTAGCAGTAATTTAGTTGAAAGTTCTCGGTCCCAATGTTAGTTAAAATCGTAAATTCTGCAATTCTGATACGGCCAAAAAGTTATTTAGGTGGTGAACTCGAACCTACAAATACCCACAAATGCTTTCCCAATTAAGCTACGCCGGCAAGGGCTTAACCATTTCCATTTGCCGTCTGCACATGTGCGTCACCTCTGTTGTATGTCACAAATGACACTACAACGCGCACAGTTCGGGTTCTGGAATATCTGTTACAAAGGAAAGTAAAGGATGACAACACTCAAGACAATAATTTAAGAGGTATACAGAACTTTAACTGCCAGCCCATGTGAAAAGAGCTGATATTAATTAATGAAGTTTGTAAAACTTTGTGGTGTTTTACTGCAGAACTTAGCGTTTTTAAAGTTACTTGGTGACTTTTAAACTGCTTGTAAAACCTTTTAAGTTTAACGACCACCGTGAGCAACTCAATGGGCTATAAGCAGTCGCCTGTCCCTAATTTAGGGTCACTGGTTCCAGGGAAAGGGGAGAGCCAATGCCGTAAGACAAACACAACATCCATGCCTCACCGGGATTCGAACCCGGACCCCTTTCGGATGAATGATCAGAGGCCAACGCTTAGACCACTGCGCCACCGAGGCGGCCGTTTTAAGTTTCAACTCGTAGCTTGTCGCTTGAAGAAGTTGTACCTGCAGACTTAACTAATCATTGCAAATGTCTGTAATTACACACTTTAAAGTAAAACCGTTCCAGAATCCAAGTATCAACAAAATCAGTACTTCATAGGTGTAGGGTCGGGGATCGAGGGGGAGGTGGGGGTGGCACGTGCCCCCAAACTTAAAAAGTCGAAAAAGTGATAACTAGTCGTTCGCCATTTAAATGTTATAAAGTGTGACATACAGCCAATGGAACAATGCTACGCAATAACGAGTATTGTAATGACTGCTTTCTATCAGTCATTCTATGCGCAATAGCAGCTATGCAGTCATCTGATGATGGCTTTCGTCATCAGATAACTGCATGAGGTGCTTTGAAAGGCTTTTTTTTTTCATTGAAGGTTCAAGTGAAATAATTTATTGGACCTGGTGGTACAGACATGGCAAATAGGATACAGACACTTCACAGCAACAAGTACAAATTATACATGGTTTACAGCATGCTAAATGACCAATTGTACACAGATAACCAGTGTTGGACAAGTAACATATTGAGAGCTAGTGCCGAAAGACAAACACAAACATCCATGCCTCACCAGGATTAGAACCTGGACCCAACTAGGGCGAATGGTCGTAAGCCGGCGCTTTAGACTACTGCGCCACGAGGACGGCCATATTTTTTTCATCCTCATTAGGGTGAATCAACGTAAGCATCGCACACCTCGCAGTTTTAATTGGAGGTTTAACGACCACCGTGAGCAACTCAATGGGCTATAAGCAGTCCCCCTTCCTAATTAAGGGCCACGCGTTCCAGGGAAGAGAGAGAGAGAGAGCCAGTGCCGCCGCCCCGGTGGCGCAGTGGTCTAAGCGATGGCCTCTGATCATTCGGCCGTAAGGGGTCCGGGTTCGAATCCCGGTGAGGCATGGATGTTGTGTTTGTCTTACGGCACTGGCTCTCTCCCTTCCCTGGAACCAGTGACCCTAAATTAGGGACGGGCGACTGCTTATAGCCCATTGAGTTGCTCACGGTGGACGTTAAACCTCCAATAAAAAAAAAAAAAAAGAGCCAGTGCCGTAAGACAAACACAACATCCATGCCTCACCGGGATTCGTGATGCATGGATGTTGTGTCTTTCTCGGACGAATGGTCATTAGCCAGTGCTTAGACCACTACGCCACGAGGACGGCCATATATATATTTTTTTTATTTTTTTTATTGGAGGTTTAACGACTACCGTGAGCAACTCAATGGGCTATAAGCAGTCGCCCGTCCCTAATTTAGGGTCACTGGTTCCAGGGAAGCGAGAGAACCAGTGCCGTAAGACAAACGCAACGTCCATGCATCACGGGATTCGAACCCGGACCCCTTTTGGACGAGTGATCAGAGGCCATCGCTTAGTCTACTGCGCCACTGGGGCGGCCCATATATTTTTTCATCTTCATTAGGGTGAATCAAGGTAAGCCTCGCACACCTCGCAGTTTTAATTGGAGGTTTAACGACCACCGTGAGCAACTCAATGGGCAATAAGCAGTCCCCCTCCCTAATTTAGGGCCACTGACTCCAGGGAAGGGAGAGAGCCAGTGCCGGAAGACAACACAGAACATCCATGCCTCACGGTATTCGAACCCGAACCCATCTCGGACGAATGGCCACAAGTCATGGCTTAAACCACTGCGCCACAGTTTTGTATATATTAGGCGAGTAAAAAAACCTAAGTTCTGGCGCTAATGGCAATTGAAAAGGGGCATTTTCAGAGATATTTCAGAGAATCCCCCAAGAAAAAAATTAGTTTACATTTATTTGTGCCCCCCCCCTCCCTTCAACATTTTTTTTCGTCACGCTACGCCTATGCAGTACTCACAAATTCAATATCCAAACAAGCTTTACTCATGGGATTAGCGGTAAACAACATTGAATATACTCCGAAATAATAAGATGACATTACGTTAGCTCGCTATATAACAAACGTAATTCACATGTATTACATATCTGCTCTTAGAATATTTATCGATCTTATCTCGCTGTTACAATCACTTATCGTTCTCCACTTAACGCAGAGCACATCGTACACACACACACACACACACACACACACACATATTTCATTAAATTATCGTTTGCATTTCGCCATACAGCTATGGAGATGGTGATTCACAGTTAAGAAGTGAAATGCATTGTGCGATAAAATTTTGCAATCGTTTGGGTAAAACGGCTCCAGAAACAGTTAATGGAATGAAAAAACCTTACAAAGATAAATGTTTAGGTGAGTCAACGATTTTTAGATGGCACAATGATTTCAAAAAAGGGCGTTTGTCGTTAGAATTCGCTCCTAGGCCTGGTCGACCTGAAAGGGTTGTTACGGAGCGTATTGTTAACACTGTTTGGGCAATCCTGCAAGAAGATCGACGAATGACGTGTGAAGACATAGAAGTGTCAACTAATATTTAAAAAAACGTCGGCATTCCGCATTCTACTCGACAAATTACTGCTTTATCGTGTGTGTTCCAGATGGGTACCTCATCACCTGACGAGAGAACAATTGTTAGCCAGAGTTCAGAAGTGTCATGAGTGGAAACAAATGATTGCAATGGATCCAAACTTTCTAAACACAGTAATAACTGCCTACGGAACATGGGTCCACTATTTCGACCCCCTCACGAAGCGCGCAACGAGTGTCTGGAAACACACAGGCTCGCCTCCTCCAAAGAAAGTCCGCCAAACCAAATCAGCTGGGAAGGTGATGATAATTTTCTTTGATCATAAAGGTGAAGTCTACCAGCATGCCGTTCTTCCACAAATTACTCTCGATGCTGAGTATTACATTTCAGTCTTGAAGCGTCTGCGATGACACATATCGATTAAGCGACCGGAACTGGTGGACAAGTGGACCCTACACCATGATAACGCCTGCCCACATGTGGCTGCTTATGCTCAACAGTTTCTTACGAAATGTAGTATTGAAATCATGCCACAGCCTGCTTACAATCCTGATCTCGCTCCTGGTGATTTCTGGTTTTGTATATATACATATAAACTTATGCTCAACAAAGGAAATATTGCAGTGCTTTTTCCAAATGTTGACTGCTGGATAAAACTGAATATAATGATTAAAAAATAATTCATGGTGTAGAGGACTTTAAAAAAACAATGCCTGACGTCTGGTGTTAAACAGACCTTAGAAAGGGGGAGGGGAGTGAGGTTGAGGGTCTAACGACCATTGTGAGCAACTCAATTGGCTGTAAGCAGGCGCTCGTCCCTAATTTAGGGTCACTGGTTCCAGGGAAAGGAGAGAGCCAGTGCAGTAAAACAAACACAATATCCACGCCTTGCCGGGATTCGAACCCTGACCCACTTGGACGAACGTCCATAAGCCAGCGCTTAGGCCACTGTGCTTCCGGGCGGCCTTTCGAAATAGCAAGATTGGAGATGAGGGTTAGGGTACGCTATAGGAAAGAAAAGAAGAAAATTCTTAGATAATGAAGCGTAACTGCACAGTTTATCTGTCCGCGCGCCGTAAGCATACAGTCCGGACCTTGCCTCGTCGGATTATTACTTGTTCTGGTCAATAGCCCACTTCCTTCGCGGGCGGCACTTCAACAATTAGGAGGAGGTGGCAGCTGGGGTGAAGGAGTTCTTCGCCTCGAAGGATAAGAACTGGTACTGCCGCCGAATCAAATAGCTGGCAGACAGAGGGCTAAAGACGGTGCAACACGATGGCCTATACTTTGAGTCAGCTTTGATCGTAAAGTTGCGTATGACGACATAAAATGATCCAAATATTACAAAAGTTTCGACTCACGCTCTGTATTAATATTATATCCCGATAGTATTAAATCATGGCATAGTGGATATGCTATTATTGGTTACAAAACAAGTCGGCTAATAAAAGGCAGAAAACACAAACTTCGGTCGCAAATTGTTCAGAAGCGCTTGGTTCTGGATAATCGCCAGAGTTGAGCCCGGGTTCGAGTCCCGAGCGAGATATGGGTGGGGGTGTTTGTCATATGACGGTGGCTTTCTCTCTTCCCCGGAACCAGTGGGATCAAATTAGGTGCGGATGACTGTTTACAGCGGTTTCAAGCTCAAAGGAAAAAGAGGAAATCAGAAACTCGTTCAACATACTATTTGATATGATTACAAATGAAATTGGCCGCCCCGGTGGCGCAGTGGTCTAAGCGATGGCCTCTGATCATTCGTCCGAACGGGGTCCGGGTTCGAATCCCTGTGAGGCATGGATGTTGTGTTTGTCTTACGGCACTGGCTCTCTCCCTTCCCTGGAACCAGTGACCCTAAATTAGGGACGGGCGACTGCTTATAGCCCATTGAGTTGCTAACGGTGGTCGTTAAACCTCAAATAAAAAAAAATAAAAAAAGGGAAAAAAGGGAAATTGTTCGGATCTCTTTTGTTGCTTACAAGTGACAGGGATTTGCAAGAATTTATCTGAACAGTTTATTATTATTATTTATTTATTTATTTTGGAGTTTAAGTACCACCTTGAGCGAATTTATGAGGTATAAGCAATCGCCCATACCTAGTTTGAGGCAAATGGTTCCAGGGAAGAAACACAGCCAGCTCCATCGGACAGATACACCACCGATGCCTCTCCCGGGTCTCAAACTTCGGCCCATTTAGGAAGAATGGTCAGAAGCCAGAGCCTCGGGCTATTCGGTTTCGCCCTGAACACGGTTTATTTCTCTTTTGGGTACGTGATTTAACGACTACCACGAGCAATTATAACGAGCTCCAAGAGACCGAAGAATAATGCTTGTTATAAACTTTGTCCGTTATACACTGAGTAATCACTGAATTATGACCACCCACACCTAATACTTCGAAGATCCTCCTTTCGACCTCAGTACAGCAGCTATCCGACGTGGCATCGATTCAACATACATTGAGTGATCAATGAATTATGGCCACCTACCTTATACTTCGTAGGTCCTCCTTTCAACCTCAGTACAGCATCTATCCGCCGTGCCATCGGTTCAACATACACTGAGTGATCACTGAATGATGGACACCAACTTAATACTTCGTAGGTCCTCCTTTCACCCTCAGTACAGCAGATATCCGCGGTGGCATCGATTCAACATACACTGAGTGACCACTGAATTATGACCACCAACTTAATACTTCTTATGTCCTCCTTTCACCCTCAGTACAGCAGATATCTGACGTGGCATCGATTCAACATACACTGAGTAATCACTGAATTGTGACCACCCACACCTAATACTTCGTAGGTCCTCCTTTCAACCTTAGTGCAGTACCTATCCGCCGTGGCATCGATTCCACATACACTGAGGGGGAATTATGACCACCTACCTAATACTTTGTAGGTCCTCCTTTCGCCATTAGTACAGTAGCTATCAGACGCGGCATCGATTCAACATACACTGAGTGACCACTAAATTGTGATCACCAACTTAATACTTCGTAGGTCCTCCTTTCACCCTCAGTACAGCAGCTATCCGACGTGGCATCGATTCAACATACACTGAGTGATCACTGAATTATGACCACCTACCTAATACTTCGTAGGTCCTCCTTTCGCCCTCAGTTCAGCAGCTATCCGACGTGGCATCGATTCAATAAGATGCCGGAAGCAGTTGGGAGGTATGGCCTACCAAGCTGTGTGTAATACGACCTTCGATGCAGGTATGGAAGTAATTGGTGTATCCAGACTCTTGATATACCGTTCCATAATGCCCCACGAGTGTTCTATGCGATTTATATCGGGGGAGATCGGAGGCCAATCGATATGCTGGAAGTCGGACCTGTGTTCTTCAAACTATTCCTGCACAACATTGGACCTGTGGTTCGGAGCATTGTCATCTTGGAAGACGCCGTCGCCATTCAGGAAAAAGTGCAACATTCCTAGGTGTACTGAGTTATCAAGCAATTGACGATAGTGGGCACCAGTCATACATTGTTCCACATGCACCAGGGATCCAAGTACCTGCCAGGTAAACATGCCCACACCTTACAACCTCTTCCACCGGCTTGCAATATGGAGACCTATAACGAAGTGAATTTCTCCGTCATTTTTATCCGCGCCAGGATTCGAACCCGGGTCCACTGATTCCGGAATAAGTTGCTCTACCAATTGAGCTACGCGGACATTTTATTCTGATTCCTATCTGCCTTTATGTTGTGTGCGTCCTTCTGACAGGTAAGTCACATCTCATGGTACGTTACATCATCTCCCCCTTATTTTTTTTTTTTTTTTTTCGAAGTGCTGCTCTTATTTTTCCTATCTCGCGGTGTGGAAATAACATCACACCATTGCGAGATTGTGAACGGTCGGGTCATCCGGATAGTTCGGGCGCCATTATAACGAAGTGAATTTCTCCGTCATTTTTATCCGCGCCAGGATTCGAACCCGGGTCCACTGATTCCGGAATAAGTTGCTCTACCAATTGAGCTACGCGGACATTTTATTCTGATTCCTATCTGCCTTTATGTTGTGTGCGTCCTTCTGACAGGTAAGTCACATCTCATGGTACATTACAGACCATGCAGGATGGATCGAGTGCCTCATGTTGTTTGCACCAAATACGTACAAGACCATACACGGAGTGGAGTAAGAAACATGACTCTCAGACCAGCACACGTTTTTCCAGTCATCCGACTTGTATGATCTTTGCACCAGATGAGTCTTTTCCGCTGATGAACCGTGGTTAGGAGAGGATGTTGTCATGGTAGTCTGCAGTTATAGCCCATACGTGCGAGTGTGCGATGCATGGTCATGACAGATACTATTCCAGGTTGACCTCTGTTGTATTGGGTAGTCAACTGTTGAACAGTGCAGCGTCGTCAAACTCGCGCTCACCTCTCACATCAACCTTCCCCTGCCCTGTGCAGTTTTGATTCCGGGTCGTTGTTTGGCCATTTTTACGCCAGTCCTGATACACTTTAACTACGGCTTCTCGCGAATGTCTCACAAGTTCAGCCGTTTGGGAAATCGAGGAACCCGCTCTCCGAGCTCCCACAATATGTCATTTTTTAAAGTCAGATAAATCCTTCCGTTTACCCATCACGCTCGGAATTTTACTGCCAACTTCTCCACTCACACCTTATATATACTACTTCGGTCGTCTAATCGCGCCCCTTTCGAAAATCACGTGGTCAACGGGCCGCATCCACTTTTGATAGGGATGGTCATAATTCAGTGATCACTCAGTATATATTTGTTACTGTGATTGCACGTCACTTTTTCTGTTGCTATTTTCATCACGCACACGCATGTGCATACAGATGTATGCTTACGTTAAAAGGATAAAAACTACAATTAATAAACATACAGCGTACGATTTCAGAACTTTAAATTTAACGTTCAAAAAGTTCCGGAACTTTTTGAATATTTGCCTGATGTCAGTGAATTACGTCATTCCCGTTGAGCAAGCGAACAGCATGATGTGACCGACTAGCCAGAACCGGTTTGATACAGATCCAAAACGTAGAGCGTATGTGCGTAGTTCGTGATTACAGGCATTCGAGACTCTCCATCACGAGGACGATGTCGAATTTTGAACAGCGTTCAAATGTAAAATTTTGTGTTCTGCTCGGAGAATCTTTCGCTGAGAATTTTCAAATGATTAAGTCAGCGTACGGTGAGAGTGAAGTGAGTCGAACTAGAGTTTATGAATGGCATCGACGATTCGAAAACGGGCGACAGAGTATCGAGGATGATAAGAGGTCAGGACGACCTTCAACATCCACAACGGATGAACAAATCGCCATTGTCAAAGAAATTGTGAAAAATGACCGTCAAAAAAACTATTGCAACGATTGCAGAAATTGCCGGCATCTTAGTTGGAAGTTGTCATGCCATTTTAACAGCGAAACTGGGCATGCATCACGTGTGCCAACAAATTGTTCCCAAAAACCTGGAACAAGAAAAAATGGATGAGCGCTTGCAAGTTTGCGGGGATAACATCGATGCAGTGGATTCAGATCCAGATCTCTTGAATCGATTGATCACTGGCGATGAGACTTGGTGCTCTTTGTACGACCCCCAATCCAACCGACAGTCAAAAGTGTGGAAATCACCGTCGTCCCCACGACCAAAAAAAGTTCAAAGGCTGACCGCTCCAAAGGAAAGGTCTTGTTAATAGTTTTCTTCGATTGCAAGGGGGTCGTACACAAAGAGTTCCTTCAACATGGTCATACAGTCACTAAAGAAGAGTACGTCAACGTCCTGAAACGTCTCCGAGAATCAGTGAAACGCAACTACCTGTCCAAACATCACATTCCCGTTCTTCCACAACCAGCTTATTCCCCTGATCTCGCCCCGTGGGACTTTTTCCTTTTTCCCCGGATGAAGAATTTGTTTAAGGGGCGACGCGACGTTTCTCAAGTTCCGAAGAAGTGCAACGAGCTGCGACAGAGGCACTGGAGGATGTGGCAAAAGAAGGCTTGCAATCTGCATTTAAATCTTTGTATGAGCGCTGGCAAAAATGCATAGTGGCACACGGTAACTACTTCCTAGGAAACACCGCATAAACAGGTTTTATATGTACTCATTCTTTTTTAACATAAAAAGTTCCGGAACATTTTGAACGTAGTTATATTAAATATTCACGTATTTATGCGCTAGATAATTAAGTCACACGCACACACACAAAATACGTACGTGCAAGTTTAATTAATTAAAAACGTCTTGCTCGAATGCTTTAGCTATGGTATTATTATTTTTCAAAGAAGTCTTCCAATCTTGCCTCTTTCAAATTTCTTTTAAGGAAAAAATTATGTGCATTGTCTTTTATTTTACTGAGATAAAATTGAAATTCTTGATCAATATCACTGGTTTCATAAAACAAGAGTTTTTAAAGGAATTTCTGCCTCTTCGCTCGACAATGCTGTAATTAAACACCATCCTCTTGTTCCTCGCTATCATCTTCGAGAAAGGCTGTTTTTTTTTCTCTAATTTGCTTCTAGAATGTCCTCATCTCCGGGTGTTTAGGAATTCATTAGAATGTCATCTGCGGTCTCGTACCAAAGTTTTTGAGGATCTGTGATGTGACTTTATTCCATCACAATCCGATGGCATTAAGAACTGAAATTCGAATTAGTCCCTTTCTTTCAGTGGATTCTAGTGTTTCCAATATTGAAAGTTTCCTAAAATGGCATTTAAAGTTTCTAATAACACCGTAGGTTGGATAATACAAGTTGAGTTCGGTGGTAAAAACACGAGAAAAATTTTTAATGTTTTTAAAACATCTTGGGTTTTTCAATTTGCCCTCTTACTAAGAGTTTCCCTTTTTACGCTTTCCAACCGTAGGTTGAAGAAGCGTATATGCTCCAGCTTTGTTCGTCTGTCTGTCTGTCAGTCTGTCTGTCAGTCTGTCTGTCCATCCGTCCGCACGATAACTCGCGTAAAAATAGTTCGATTTCGATTAAATTTTAGTATGTGGTAGGGGACTACCTGGGGAAGAGCCCTATTGAAAATGGGCGAAATGGGGGTCAAAGATCAGGACATAGGAGCGGGATCCATTTCATCACCCTTATACGTCATAACTTACGTAAAAATGCTTCGATTGCGACAAAACTTTATCATGTTGTTCCGGAGGTATACTGAACCAATTCTGCTTAATATCATAAAAATGGGGTGAAAGGTCAGGACACAGGAGCGAGATTTATTCCACAGCCCGTATCCTCATAACTTGAGTAATAACTTGAGCAATGATATCTGGTATGTTGGAAAGCGTATCGTAATCAATGCATTGCATGATTTTACTAACTTGTTTATTAACCTTAAGGGAACTTCACTTCCTTTCAACGAGTGTAACATTTTAAAAGCGTTTTCCAAAGTTTTGTGCTGTCCTTGTGGTCTTGAAAGGCGATTGTTTAATAAATATATTTACCCTTTCATGTCACATTCTGTTACATTTTTAACGTTGTATCTTTTTTTCACGGTCCGAAGCTACATTTGTTCGAAATAGGAATGATATTTTATGTTACTTCCTGTTATTTTTAGCAGCGAATTCCTCCAAACTTGTGTATTCAGCCCATGGATAAGTGCATTATGTTTACTTAACGTTGCTTTTTTTTTTTTCCAAATACCTGATCGTTTTGTAATGAAGATGCCGATTTTTTACGCATATTTCATATGTTTCTCCAACATAACGATTTTTTAATGTCTTTCCGGAACTTCTGTTTGAAGTCCGGAATTTCATGTTATTCATGGGAATGAAGTGGGTGTGCTTCATGGCTGTTTATGTTCTCTATTCTTCGTGTGTTAGTGCAGGAATTTTGCTGCGAAGTAAGTTTCTATAAATACATGAGAGCAATTGATTATTTCTTACAGTTCATTAACTATTTATTTATATAATTTTATTCCGACGGTAATCTTAGTCGACGTGGCATTTCATTAGGAAATTAATTCGCCTCTCTACATATGGCGTTTTATTACCCTTTCCAACCGTAGGTTGAAGAAACGTATATGCTACAGCTTTGTACGTCGGTCTGTCAGCACGATAACGCGCGTAAAAATAGCTCGATTTCGATGAAATTTCCGTATGTGGTAGGGGACAACCTGGGAAGAAACCCTATTGAAAATGGGCGGAATGGGGTCAAAGGTCAGGACATAAACGCGGGATCCATTCTATCGCCCTTATGCGTCATAACTTACGTAAAAATGTTTCCATTGCGACAAAACTTCATGTTTTTCCGGAGGTATATTGAATCGGTTCTCTCAAATATCATTGAAATGCGGGCAAAGGTCAGGGCACAGAAGCGAGATTTATTCCACAGCCATTATCCTCATAACTTGACTAAAAATGCTTCTATTGCGACAAAACTTCAGTATGCTGTTCCAGAGGTATACTGAACCATTTCTGTTTAATATCATTGAAATGGGGTCAAAGGTCAGGGCACAGGAGCGAGATTTATTCCACAGCCATTATCCTCATAACTTGACTAAAGATGCTTCTATTGCGACAAAACTTTAGTATGTTGTTCCGGAGGTCTACTGGACCAATTCTGTTTAATATCATCGAAATGGGGTCAAACGTCAGGGCACAGGAGCGAGATTTATTCCACAGCCATTATCACCATAACTTGACTAAAGATGCTTCTATTGCGACAAAACTTTAGTATGTTGTTCCAGAGGTATACTGAACCAATTCTGTTTAATATCAAATGGAGTCAAAGGTCAGGGCACAGAAGCGAGATTTATTCCACAGCCATTATCCTCATAACTTGACTAAAAATACTTCTATTGCGACAAAACTTTATCATGTTGTTCCGGAGGTATACTGAACCAGTTCTGTAGTATATATCATCGAAATGGGGTCAAAGGTCAGGGCACAGAAGCGAGATTTATTCCACAGCCATTATCACCATAACTTGAGTAATAACTTGAGTAATGATTTCTGGTATGTTGGAAAGCGCATCATAATCAATGCATTGCATGATTTTACTAATTTGTTTTAGTTGTCGATCATTTGCTCCGATACCTAAGAGTCCCTGTAGGGTCTTGGCACTCTGACTATGCTAAGCCTGCGGAATTTCGGCTGCGTCGGTGGAGAATGGGAAAAAGCAATTGCTATTGACGGAGGTGTGAAAGGAGTTAAGGACAAGGTTGTGACAAACGGGCAAAGAATTTCATCCCTCGTACATTAATTCAACCTCTGCTTATTACAATAGCATGAAGATTAACTCATTATACCTGTGAAGCTCTCAGCTACCGAGCTCGTTTTAGCCGTGAAATCTTGCTCATAAAATACAGTCGTATCAGAATAATATGTCTATCCCCGGAATCACAGTGTACCTGACCAGGCGCGTCACAGAATGCATGTGCTAAGGCATGATCATTGGCTACCGCGCCAAGGGTGGAAGCATCTCAGAAACAGCAGACTTCGTGAGCTGCTCGCGAGGTGCTGTAGTAAGGGCGTACCAAGAATGGACTGCTGGCACACTGAGTACCTCTTGACTTCATAACTGTGGAGCCCTCAAGGCCATCGACCCCAGAGGAGAACGTCGCCTCCGTCGACTGGTAAAGGGCAATCGACGCGCAACAGTGCAGCAATTGACCACACAAATGAATGCTGGGGCACCCAGGTACATGTCCCCGATAACAGTAGAGCAAACCCTGTTGTGCATGGGTCTCCGGAGTCGATGCAGCGTCAAGGCGCTCATGTTAATCCAGGTCCATCGGCAACGATGCCTGCAGTTCGCATAGGACCACGGTCATTGGACAGTGGAAGGGTGGAAAAAAGTTGCCTTCTCCGACGAATCGAGGTTTCTACTCCACAGAAGTGAAGGGTGATGGCGTATGCGGCGTTAGACACACGAGAACGAACACCCGGACACGCTTGTTGGTCAAGTATAGGCTGGCGGTGGTAGTGTGCATGTCTGGTAGATATTTTTCTGGTATGACCTGGGATCTCTGGTATCACTGGATGGGTCCCTGAATGCCAATGACTTGCTATCCATCCTCGCTGACCACATGCTTCCCTTTATGTTTGATGTTTACCCTGGTGGTGATGATGTCTACCAACAGGACAATGCACGCGCTACCGCGTCGCTAAGGGGTTGCGTGATTGTTTCCAGGAACACAACAGCGATGTCTTCGTTCTCCCTTGGCAGGCGAAATATCCCGACCTCAATCCCATAGACCACCTGTGGGACTATTTGGATCAACAAATTCTGCGTGCCGACCCACAACCACGGCCTCTGCGATACCTCCGTGCTCTGCTGTAGTCCGAATGGGCACGTCGGGCTCGGGCAATCTTCTAGGGCCGCATAGCGTCTATGCCACGCCGTCTTGCTGCTGTCATTCGGGTCAAGGGTGGTGTTTCCCATTAATAGGTAGGTGGTCATATTTTTCTGATACGACCGCGTATATTATTTCCATCCTACTCTTACCTGTTTGCTCGCAATAGCCGTGACCTCTTTATAACCGTACTCGTTATAGACGCGTTTGACTGTATGTACACTCATTCGACAAAACATTAGAGACAGGGGTTGTGAGCAGTTGACACGGGCATCCCCCTCCCCCACTCAAACCGAACGCTGGCGATAAATAGACGGACAGTAGGTCTTCCTAGCCGTGTATTGCAATCGATGAACGTCGATAAACGTGGCGATCTGAGTGATTTTGATCGTGGAACCATTACCGGCACAAGACAGTTAAGTTATTCTACCGCCCAAGTGTTAAGAACCCTATGGTTCCCGAGTCCAACCGTACTGAGGGTGTACCGCAAGTATACCATCGACGGAAGTACCAGCGCTCAGAGAGCAAGCCTGGCCGACCACACACTATATTGATGACCTTGATCGACGTAGACTATCCAAGCTCGCACAGACCGACCACACACTATATTGATGACCTTGATCGACGTAGACTATCCAAGCTCGCACAGACCGACCACTTGTCAGCGACAGCGCAAATCACATCCATGTTAAATGTCGGAGGCCCAAGCAACGTTAGCAAGCGAACGATAAGGCCCATGCTGCATACTCAGAAAATAAATTTTCTCTGTTAACAAGATTCATCCGGAAAACACGAGTTCCACTCCTGCTGGTAGGTTGATGAAGTCTCTTGTTTCATTCTTTCTTGGCGAGTTCATTTCCTCGTCTACTAATTTTTAAATAATGAAGAAATGAACTCGCGGCTTCTGTCCGTTTCCTTTCTGTGATTACTTTTCAGAATTCTTAAACATTTAGGCTCTTGTATATCTTGTGTTGTTGAAGAATGAGCAAACGCCTTATTTCCGATCTTCTAGTTTGAGCTGTCATGTTTTCACATGTTTTTCAACATACTGTATTTCAATTCCGTTCATGCGCTTCCTTTCTTCAGGAATTTTCCCCCTAAACTTTGTTTGGTTTATGCTCGCGTGGTCATTTTATAATTGTTTCTATCAGAGGCTTAACTAGGCATTTCTGCGCCGAGGCAAAGCTCAAAATATTGCACTCCCTATCCTATCTATCATGCATATCATTATCAACAACAACATTTATCAGTCCACTGCGGGATGAAAGTCTTCCCAAGTTCTTCCACAACTTTGTCTTCACCAATCTCCTCCATGCCACTCCGTTGGCGCACCCACAGAGGGGGCTTCGGGGGCTTAAGCCCCTCCAAGGATATTAAGAACGACGTACGTTACAAATTACATTCAAAAATAATATTTTACATGTTCAAAAAATTACATACTGTCTGATATAGTGTCTTCTATTACACGGGGTCTTCTTCCCAAAGCCCCAAAGAGATCAAGAGCGACGTATGTCACAAATTAAACATTCAAAAATATTATTTTACATGTTCAAAAAATTACATAGTGTCTGACATAGTGTCTTCTTCCCAAATTCGTCACAAATTAAACATTCAAAAATATTATTTCACATGTTTAAAAAAATTACATAGTGTCTTCTATTACACGGGGTCTTCTTTCCAAAGTCCCAAAGATATTAAAAGCGACGTACGTCACAATTAAACATTCAAAAATATTATTTTACATGTTCAAAAAATTACATAGTGTCTAATATAGTGTCTTCTATTACACGGGGTCTTCTTCCCAAAGCCCCAAAGAGATCAAGAGTGACGTACGTCACAAATTAAACATTCAAAAATATTATTTTACATGTTAAAAAAATTACATGGTGTCTTCTATTACACGGGGTCTTCTTTCCAAAGTCCCAAAGATATTAAAAGCGACGTACGTCACAAATTAAACATTCAAAAATATTATTTTACATGTTCAAAAAATTACATAGTGTCTAATATAGTGTCTTCTATTACACGGGGTCTTCTTCCCAAAGCCCCAAAGAGATCAAGAGTGACGTACGTCACAAATTAAACATTCAAAAATATTATTTTACATGTTAAAAAAATTACATAGTGTCTTCTTCTCAAAGCCCCAAAGAGATTAAGAGCGACGTACGTCACAAATTAAACATTCAAAAATATTATTTCACATGTTCAAAAAATTACATAGTGTCCGACATTGTGTTTTCTATTACACGGGGTCATCTTCCAAAAGCCCCAGAGAGATTAAGAGCGACGAACGTCACAAATTAAACATTTAAAAATATTATTTCACATGTTCAAAAAATTACATAGTGTCCGATATAGTGTCTTCTATTACACGGGGTCTTCTTCCCAAAGCCTCAAAGAGATTAAGAGCGACGTACGTTACAAATTAAACATTCAAAAATATTATTTTACATGTTCAAAAAATTACATAGTGTCTTCTTCCCAAAACCCCGTAAACGTACGTCACAAATCAAACATTCGAAAATACTATTTCACATGTTCAAAAAATTACATAGTGTCTTCTTCCCCAAACCCCAAAGAGATTAAGAGCGGCGTCCGTCACAAATTAAACATTCAAAAATATTATTTCACATGTTCAAAAAATTACATAGTGTCTTCTATTACACGGGGTCTTCTTCCCAAAGCCCCAAAGAGATTAAGAGCGACGTGTGTCACAACCGTATATAAATTATAGGCGTAAAGTATATATATGTACACACATTGTGTACGCATACTATATATATATACAGCCTCCTCCAACAAGAATTCCTGGGAGCGCCACTCTGCCACTCCGATATGGTTTCGAGTTTCATCCACTCATCTCCCACATGATCCTCTTAAAGTTTTTTTCCTGTCCATTGGTCTAGTATTTCTTTGAAAATCTTAATTTTCAATAAATTGACATGTGGTCTTAAACTTTTGCAAATGACTGTGATTCGTAAGTCAGTTATTTGCTATCGTTTAATCACAGTCTATTGAACCCCAAATAAGTTTACAACCGTCATTGTGTATTGTCAGAAATCTACATCTCTCCTCCGATACCGATGCTGAGTGGCTAATAGCTTTCCCAGGTGGCCAGCGGAACATCCACGCATGTGCGCACATAATTACGAAGGTTATGCGCACGCACATATAGCTAGTGGCGCACATCCGTTTAAATAGCCATAAAAATCAACGATAATACATTTACAGTTATAGAGTTTTGTAGATTTTTTTTATTGTGAGCGCAGGAAACTTTTAATGTAAAGTTTGCATAATTATATGAAACAAAATCGCGGGAATGCCTTGAAGAAGCGGAATAAAGAGCACAAGTTTCTCCTGAAACAAATGCCAGTCATGAATTATGAAAGCATAGATGAGCGCATCGAACCGGAATCACAGGCCACACTGCTTAAATATGATTAAAACTGAAAAATTTATTAAATTAAGCAACCCAATTACAAGGGTTAAAATTCCGTTTTGAGAGATTTTATCAAGCCTTACATATTTGAAACGCGTTAAACTCATTTGTCGCGAAGAAGATAATCCGCCGCCATGGAAAATGGTTTTGCAGTTGCTGCTTCAATTTTGGGATTTAATAATTTAGTACCATTATATTTTATGGAGAAAGTTAAGCCGCGCAATGTTGCCTAAATAAAACAACACCAAACAAATAAATAGCTGTGAGTAGTGTCCCCAGGGGCCTATACCTGAAAAACTCGCTCCCCTTCGCAAAAAAAGTATCTTCGAAGCCCTTTTGCGAAAATCTATTTGCTCTTAATTACTGAAATTTTTAAATTCCATATTACGCTAGATTTTACGGGCGTTCTGTGGTTAAAATTCTTTGAAACCTATAGGTATTTTTCATAAAAACAAAATTTTTACACTTTATTGTGTTAGCACAAATGTACACGTTGTGATTAAAACGATTGCCCTAGTTTTATACCAGAACAAACTATTACAAAACTCTAACGCCAAAGTCAATCATATCATGCAAATTTAATACTTTTAGAGAACTAAAGCTAGGCTCTGAAATTCCTCACGATCACACACGCAAAACACGTAATGCCGAGTTCTTGAAGATTTTACTTATTTACTGAAAAAAAAAATAAAAAAAATGCCAAAAATAGTTTTTCTTTGTAATACTTCATTCAAAGCCGTCGTCAATTTAAACTAAAAATGCATCGTTTGTATGTATTTTTTAGTTAAAATCCGTGACTGCTCTGAATTAAGAACTGGAAGGATTCATCGATGAAACATTTTTCTTTTAAGACATAATGGCATATTGCTTTTTAAAATTGTACTGTTTTTTCCAAAGGCTCTCCAACCAAGTTTTATACGTCGATTAATTCCTTCATCACTGTTACCCTCGTTTGATATCTGTTGCCCAAGGTAAATGTAGGTATCGGTTATCTCCAGATTTTCCCTATTAATCAATAAATCTTCATCTCCTATAAAAGCATTGTATAATACATCAATTTTGTTTGTTGGCCGCGGGTAGCCTAGTGGGCAACGTTCGTGACTGCCACGGAAAGGACCTCAGATTCGATCCCAGCCAGGTACGAACGCTCGATCCACTAAATAACCGCCGTGCGTCGGATGGGCACGTTAAGCCGTCGGACCTCGGGTACTGGCCCCCGGTAATAAATAAGGGCGTCTTCCTCCCCTTTCTACTTCGCTTTCCTATCGAGCACTCTAGCCCAAATCTCCTAGCTTCCTATTTCTAAGGGTTGTTTAAGACCTGGGGTCAGACACTCCCTTCCTAAAATCCTCTACATATGATCATCAATTTTGTTTGCTGATATGCGTACAGTAGAAATCCAATTATCCGGACTCCAGATATCCAAAACTCCAATTATCCGAATCATCGAAACAGACAACCCTTGTAGACTTCTTTTCATTGAAAACATAAATTTATTTCAAACTGTAAGTAAAAAAATGTAATCATGTGCACTCTATTACTCGTAACTTTTGTTAATTTTATTAATTTACATCAATAAGAGAAATATAATGTTTGGTTAAAATTTTATTAATTTTATTTGTGAAGAGGCTTATGTTTTTTGTTTAGAGTAAATTAAAAATATGTACGTACATAATTTCATTGTTTGATTTTTTCGACAAATTTTTTTTGTATTACTGTATTTTTACGTAAATAAAAATCTGTCATTTATTTTTTAAACTGTATAACATTTGTTATTATAAAATAAAATAAACAAAAAATTTAAATTCCCTGACTTCAATTAATAAATACGTATTTGGCCTACAAAAAAAAGACAACCCAATTATCCGGATTTTCTGAATATCCGGATGGACTGTGGTCCGAGTTAATCCGGAAAATTGGAGTTCTACTGTACTTCACACTGAAGGTAAAGTTCCGGTTGAGTTCGTTTAAATCAAAATTTACCCAGTATAAATATAATTAAAATATGACTTTCTTGCTGTAATTTTCTAGCAAGACATGCCATAAATATTTGTAGCTTGCAAACGAGGAGATAGGATCGACATTGCAAGCTTGTCTTGCAAATGCCATAAAGCTGTCAGTGCGTTACATATTTCATTCTTTCTATTCGCTTTTTCAACTAATTATTTAAGGGAAACGACATTGACAATTATATTATACAGCTTTTTTGTTTTGGATTTCTTCTTGAATATGCATTTGGAGACGCTGTTTATCAATTAAAATTTTTTCACTCCGGTTATTAGAAACAAGGCGCAGCTTATTAACAAAGCCATTGTTGTTTTTGTTAAATAGTGTCACAAATTTTATATCTTACTTAACTTTTTAAAAAATAGTGCTTTTCTCATAGCTGCTATAATTATTTTCATCACAATAACACCCAGTTTATCAGAAATTGAGCTCACTTCTTTAAAATGCAAATCGGTGTAACTATTTTTCAAATTGTTTTTGTATCAGCGTAATTAAAATTATATTATCCTTTAAATGTTCATTTTTTTGGACACACTTTCTAGAATTTTTTTGTGAAATGGTCAGATTTCCTTAATTAAGAAAAATTATTCATTATATTAGTGACAGAGCAGAGACTAGACTTCTACATAGCTGAAATTTAATTTTGCGAAGAACTCGTACTTTTTCTTTCACTGATTTAAATATTTCCTTCAAAAGATCCATGCTTTTTTGTTTCTCGACAAAAAATTTGGAAATCGTTGCTTGGGTTGCATGTTAATTTAATCTCTTAATGACTTACACAAATACAGGGTTTATATAAATGAAGTATACAACTTCAGTATGCTATTAAAATACAATAGAAAAAAACCTTAGTATAAACGTCAAGAGACGTGGCAAGTGTTAAAGTTTGTTAAGTCAGATGATAGATGGTGCCAGGTGTCTCATATAATGAAAAATCTCGTCAAACATGGAATACAACAGACATGGCTTCCCGAGTGGAGAAAGTAGCGTGTGTGTTTAGGTCTGCTGTTTCTGAGATGCTTCCACCCTTGGCGTGGTAGCCGATTATCATTCCTTTCTGCACGTCCGTCAAATCACAACCTCTGCCCATTGTGCTCACGTTACGCACTACGGGTCATCTGTCCTGGCCGGCCGTTTATATCTCCGTGTGTGTCGACCTTGTGCACCCTGTAACGCGCCTGGGCGGGTACACTGTGATTTCGGGGGTGGTCATGTTATTCTGATACGACTGTGTATGTCCACTAATTATTTCCACAGCTGGTATAATTCCTCAGACTCTTATATCTCCGCTCGATGCTTTGGGTGCACAGCACCTAGCGCCCGCCCCGGTGGCGCAGTGGTCTAAGCGATGGCTTCTGATCATTCGCCCGAGTTGGGTCTGGGTTCGAATCCAGTGAGGCATAGATGTTGTGTTTGTCTCACGGCACTGGCTCTCTCTCCCTTTCCTGGAACCAGTGGCCCTAAATTAGGTACGGACGACTGCTCATGCCGCCCCGGTGGCGCAGTGGTCTAAGCGATGGCTTCTGATCATTCGCCCGAGTTGGGTCTGAGTTCGAATCCAGTGAGGCATAGATGTTGTGCTTGTCTCACAGCGCTGGCTCTCTCCCCTCACTGGAACAAGTGGCCCTACTAAATTTGGGATGGGCGACTGCTTATAGACCACTGAGTTGCTCACAGTGGTCGTTAAATCTTCAATAATAATAAGAAGAAACAGTACTTAAGGCTCTACGAGACCCGCCATCTTGTATTGCTGCCTTCTCTTATTCAATGGGCAAGCGTATTTCACAAATTGCTCGGGCAGTTTTGCACATTTTGAAACACCGTTTGTGGCTAACGCAAGATGTATGATAAATAAAGAGTTCCCTGGTTTCAGATTTTCATTTTGGACCCTTTAAGTATTTTTTATTAATTAATAAAACTATGAAAGACGCCTTGGTACGACTTTCGCTGCAGATAAAAAATGAAGGGATAGGTCAATAAAAATTATGAAACCAGGGAACTCTTTATTTATCATATATCTTGCGTTAGCCACAAATGGTATTCCAAAATGTGCAAAACTGCCCGAGCAATTTGTGAAATACGCTTGCCCGTTGGTTAATAAGAGAAGGCAGCAATACAAGATGGCGAGTCTCGTAGAGCCTTAAGGCACAAAATCCATGAGGCAGTGATTCTGGATACGTGCCACATTGTACGGAGGATTTTAAATAATGAATGACTATATCTACAAGTGGACCATAGTATCGGTGCCACTTCTATAGATGAAAAAAAAATATTTTCTACGTATTGATTACTAAAAATAAAGCTAACATTTCAATCGGGGTCTGTGCGCTCAGAAATCTTCTCACGATATGGGAATTTTGCAAAACAGCTATTTTTAAAATAATATTGCATTGGAATAACTTCCAAAACTATGGTAACAACGTTTCCCTCTGTTACTGCATAACAAGAAGCTTAGAAAAATGAAGAAAGAAGTGTCTTTTTTACAGCATCCTTCTACGTAAACAGACTCCTTTAAGGAAATTCATTGTTTGTAGGGATTTTAATAAGAAAAATAAGAGACTCAGGCTTTTAGAAGAGAGTGTGCCACTTGAAACAAAAAGCCTAATGGGCTACACACGGAGTCGCTAACCGCCAAAGTTTAAAAGAAAGCAAAAGAGTTTGAAGTAGAATCCTTGTGGATGGAACTCTACCGAGAATTTCTTTTTTAATTTTTCTCCATATTAACGTTTTCTTTAAGTAAACGTGCATCGTTAACAGCAGGGCTCAACAAATATGTTCCAGATCTAGAAGCCATCTCTCAAAATTTAGGAGCCGAATGAAACGAAGTTAAATTTCAAAGAATAATGCATTAATAAAAACATTTGTGGTGATGATGTTGGAACGAGAAGTGATAAAATATATTTGTTGTCATTTTATTCTTTTTACCCAAAACACTTATTGCAAAATAAAGTTCCAATTTGCTTCATAATTTTCTTTTCCCATTATTCCAGTTGCTGCTGTTAAAAAATTAAAACTTTAGATTTCGCTTTTATTAAAACATTATTTGTGGAAGTCATGCTTTGTAGATATTAATTCAAAGAATCGTATTTTCGTTCGTATAATCTGCAGACCATAAAATTCAGGAAAAAATTTCTCCTTAAGATTCGCGGCGGCGTATGATCCACAGGCCCTGAAAAAAAAAAAAAAAATCCTACGTATAATCCGCTGCGGCATATAATCCGTAGATTGTGAATTTTTTTTTCCTTTTCTTAATCCGCGGCTGTGTATCGCAGCACCATTAAATTCGAAAAAAAAAAAAAAAAAGCTCCTCGTATAATCCGCACTTGCCATGTTAATTATACCGTAATTTCCGATGGAAAAAGCCCTGATTCACAGACTGATTCAGAAGTTCAAAGATACAAGAAAGAAACGATAGTTTTATCAAAAAAATAAAAAGGAACCGTCATTTTCAAATACTTTTAATTATACTTTGTTGTTACTCTAATTAAATAAAGAACTAAAATCATTAGATTTTGCAGCACTACCGTAGTTAATTAGTTAGACCTAAAAAATCCGTGGAAATTGTGGATAATCCATAGTATTTGTCTCCGAATATGTCTCAACTGAACAGCAATAAAAAAAAATAAGTGCTAGGATTAGCGTAGCAAAACTAACGAATGCGATTCACAAAATGATTGCGTGCCATGGAATACGTCTACGGGCTTCCCATGGCACGTAGGCTTCCGCGAGCGGCGCAACTCTTTCGTTGCAACATATTCTCTGTCAGAATCTTCGTAAGTAAAAAAAAATTCTTACGATCTCTTTGCGGTCTTCTATCTCCGTGTTGCGTTACATTTTTTTCAGTTACCGTATTTTCCGGCACTTTTCCAATTACACCGTCTCCGGACAATTACTTCGCAGATTTTTTAAAACGCAGCACTAATGTTAGTTATTTCTTTCTTTTTTTATTTTTATTCTTTACTGGTGTATTATCCGCAGTACCTAAATTTATAACAATATAACAGATAATTTACAGATTATACAGCAGAAATTACGGTATTTACTGCAAATTACAAATTCTGAAGTAAAAAAAAAAAAAAAAAATTTGGCGCCAGGGCGAGATTTTCTAGGCGACCTGGCGCCCGGGATTTGTCGAGCTCTGGTTAACACATTTAAGGTGGACGTCAAGTAATTTTGCTTCCTATACTTCAAATGGAAAAACTTCTGTACACATTTTCTTCACAATTAATGCGTTCCCAAGGATGAAAATTTGAACATCGATTAAAATGGCTTCATTTTATAACTTGGAATGCTTAATATTTTCTAAAACATAACCATAATTACGCAATCCAACATTTGTTTGTCTACTGACGTCATCAAAGTACAGGTCGCGCCATCTTTTTTCTGGTTTCAACACCACCAAAGGAAAAGTTTTTGATTTTTAATATAATTATGGTTATGTTTTAGAAAAAATTAAGTATTCCAAATTATAATATGAAGTTATTTTAATAATTTCTCAAATTTTCATCCTTGGGAACACACTAATTGTGAAGGAAATGTGTGCAAAAGTTTTTCCATTGCAAGTATAGGAAGCAAAATTACTTGACGTCCACCTTAAGGATCCGCAAGCGGAAAAAAAACATTGACCATAAGTTTTCGTTCAGCGGTATATCGCGAATGCATACACAGAAAATATTTTCCTTCGTTCTCCTTCTCTGTCTGAATTTCTCGTGTGAAAAGCTTGGAGAGTTGAATTTTTACTTTCCATAAAATTAATGATCTTGGTTTAGTGCCAGAGAAGGAACGAATGAGCAATAAATTTAGTATTGGGTTCGTGCCGTTTTATTTCACGAGTGTTTCCCAGGTCAGTAGTGACTATTTCCTAACAATATTTTACCCTTTTCCTGGACGACAGATTTCTAGTAAAATTACTTCCGTTGCTGAGCAGCAGTATAGACAAGTTACATTCTCTGAGACAGACTGTTGAAGACTTTCTGTTTCTTATGAACTTTATTCCGATAGCTGAATTCAGAATTTGTAATAGTTTCTTCGCTTTTATTGAGAATGAAAACACAAATATGCCAAAAATTTCTTTTTTTTTTCAAGACTTATCCTATCTATACTGCACTATATAAAGAGAGAAACTTTGTGTGTTTGAGGTAATCTCGAAAACTACTCAACCACTTTGAATAATTCTTTCACCGTTGGAAGCTTACTTCTTTCCGATGGACATAGGCTGTTTCGTTTATTTTTTAGTATTTTGTAGAAAATTTGCTAAGTCACGACTGGATGTGTGAACGAGCTATTGTGTCTCCAAGGAATGCATCTGTTGATGAAATAAACGATGCTATTTTGCAAAAACTGCCCAGCGAATACAGAATTTACGCATCGATCGATACTGTCGTTAACTTGGAAGATACAGTGCATTATCCACATGAATTTTTAAATTCTTTAAATCCCTCAGGACTTCCACCGCATTGTCTCATATTGAAAGTTCGCATTCCTATAATATTATTAAGGAAATTGAATCCTCCAAACCTGTGCAATGGTACAAGATTACAGGACAAAGCGCCGCGTAATAATATTATTGAAGCCGCTATACTAATTGGACTAACTGGGCCAGCAGCTGGACAAATGGCACATATACCCAGGATACCAATGATTCTGGCGGACTTGCCTTTCACGTTCAAAAGATGAGTTTCCTATTACACTATTATGACGAAGTAAATTTCTCCGTCATTTTTGTCCACGCCGGGGCTCGAACCCGGGTCCCCTCATTCCGGAATAAGTCGCTCTACCAATTGAGCTACGCAGACGTTCGTTCTGACTGCTATCTGCCTTTATGTCGTGTGCGTCCTGCTGGGCAGGCACGTCACACTATCCTTCTCTATAATGATCAATAAATCCCAGGGCCAAACTTGCAAACATGTGGGATTGGATTTGCGTCAAGAATGTTTCTCTCACGGACAGTTTTATGTCGGCTTATCGAGAATCGGCAGTTCAGACAATCAATTTATTTTGATAAGAACTGGAAACGAGACAAAGAATGTATATGCAGAGGCATTATGAATCATTTTAAAAAAATAAAATAAATTTATGTAAAAATTAATTATAATTTTATTTCACGTGAAAAACTAACTGCCAAACATTTAATTTTTCTGCCAATTTCCTCCATCGGTTGGTATGAAATTCAACTACAGTTCTTATGGATGGATCGGATTACACGTGTTATCATAGCCCTGTTTTTTAGTTATATCTTCCACGCGAGCGAAACTGTGGATACAGCTAGTAATCAATAAAATAGTTGCAAAATATCCCTTGAAAAAAATTTAAATGTTTCCGAGCAAATCTATAAAGTGAGAGAAATGAAAGAATCCGAAAATTGATTTTTACTTAATTAACTTCAAATGGAAAAAGTATTTTTCCTGTAGCTGAAGCAGACTTTCCAGAACTGCAGTTCAAGGGTCCGTGTAACTGTAAGGCCCAAAATAATGTAGTATATCGGATGCAGATCTTGTTCCGAAAAAAAAAAACATATACTTATAAAAGCAGCAACGCAAAAATTTTACTGTGAATGAACCTCAATGCATTAAAGTACACAATGAATTTCGAGTTTCTACTCAGACTACAATATTTGATTAGATTATATTGATTATTTAACTGCAACTGGCAAAAGCGGCCTAACGTAGAGGATAACAGCCCAATGGGACGGGGCTGAAATTTGAGTCCAGAAAGATGAAGGTATCTCTCTCTCTCTCAAAAGCATTGCTCCGCTCAACGGAAGATTTGCTAAGTAGTTTTTTGTTTTTCTCGGATTTGTTCAAAAGGGTAAAAAATTTTTGTCGTTTTTAGTACAACTTGGTTTTCTTCTACAAGAATATTGAAGTACAAGTATATACCCACTTATTTTTTTTTTCTGGGTTAGCTGAAGAACTACCAGCCCAGGACCTGGTGGTCCACCGGAATAACTCCCGGTATCCCGGTATCCCGGGGTCCCAGTCCGCGTCCGGAAGAGCTTGATTCAAAGAGTGGCAGTGACGAACAAACTGGTTTTCCTTAAGAGAAGAAAACTGCGTTGGGTAACTGAAAATACTACATATATATTTTTTCTTCAGTTTTTTTTAGAAAATTCAGTTTATTTTTCACTCTTGCTGTTCTTTGCGTGATTTGAGAAAAAACAAAATCAAAACACAGATGTTGCGATCTGAAAATAACAAGAGTTGTGACAATTTTTTTAATCCATTTTTGCGTAACTATAAATATTATTGAAGACAATTTTTTTTCCTATTTTCTTTCTTACTGCAAAATCAGCTGTTATTTCATTAAGTTGGGATTTGGAGAGCACACATCATTTGCTATTTGCACACATATTGGTCTTATAATTTTTGCGAAACATTTCCTGTTAGACGAGCGAATAATTTAGTTAGCCGTTAGGTTGTAAAAGAAAAATGTTCTTTTAATGCAAAAATTCCTGTCATGACGATGCAATTAACTGGCATGTATTTTCCATTTTATACTTACAAGATGAAATCAAGGTATGAGACGTACAAACACAAATCTGTTGTTTGACGAAAGTAGGCAATGTACAGTCTTCAGATTGGGCAAATATCGACACAACTTGTCGTTTACCACTACTGGTAATTAAAAGAAAAAGCGCAATTTTTTTGGTCAACTGAAGCATAAGATTGCTACTCAAGTAAGATTTCCTGCTTCTTAATAAGGAACTGTCACTTTAGCTTACGAGTCCGTTGAAGCTTTGATAGAGATCATGAGAAATATGTATGCTTGAAAAATTGATTGGGGGGGGGGGGGGGTGGATGGATTAACGACCACGGTGAGGAACTCAATGATGGACTAGTTTCCCTTCCCTAATTAAGGACCACTGGTCCTAGGGATACGAGAGAGCCAGCGCCGTAAGACAAACACACCAGCTCTGAGCTTGGGCTCAGTTTTATGGGCCCGAGCCCGAATATGTCAGCCTGAGCCCGAAGAACGTCAGTCCGAGGCCGAAATATGTCAGCCCGAGCCTGAAGTATGTCAGCCCGAGCCCGATATATATGTCAGCCCGAGCCCGAAGTATGTCAACCCGAACCCGAAATATGTCAGCCCGAGCCCGAAGTATGTCAACCCGAACCCGAAATATGTCAGCCCGATCCCGAAGTATGTCAACACGAGCCCGAAGTACGTCAACCCGAGCCCGAAGTATGTTAGCCAGAGCCCAAAATATGTCAACCAGAGCCCGCCATATGTCAGCCCGAACCCGAAATATGCCAGTCCGAGCCCGAAGTATGTGAGCCCGAGCCCTCCCAAGCACGAATTTTATATTGCAAGATACAGCTCGGGTGTGAACGAGCTCGAAAACTATGGCTAGCCTGTTTAGGCATTAATAAAAAGTTATCACTTGTAGACTTCCGCTCTCTTTCCCTTGCAATTAACCGATGTCTTTCTCAACATACTTCGGGCTCGGGTTGACATACACATGTCTTTTGACATACTTCGGGCTCGGGTTGACATACATCGCGCTCGGGTTGACCGAAGTATGTCAACCCGAGCCCGATGTATGTCAACCCGAGCCCGAAGTATGTCAACCAGAGCCCGCCATATGTCAACCAGAGCCCGAAATATGTCAGCCCGAGCCCTCCCAAGCCCGAATTTTATATTGCAAGATATAGCTCGGGCGCGAACGAGCCCGAAAACTATGGCTAGCCTGTTTAAGCATTAATAAAAAGTTATCTCTTGTAGACTTCCTCTCTCTTTCCCTTGCAAGTATAACCGATGTCTTTTTCAACTGGGGAGTGGACAAGGAGCCGCTATCTCTTTCTATAGAATAGTTCCACGATTTCTCTTTTACCATTCGTTTCTTCCTGAAATGTTTCGGGAGGCAGGGCATCCAGAAGCATCGAGAGGCGCTGAAAACTACGTGCTTTGCTCAACAGAATAAGCATGGAGCTACTGCATGCACAATAAAAAATAAGTGTTGTGAATTAACGGAAAATTCCTGAAAATAACGTGCTGCAAAATTGCTGGTAGGTGTCCGTCTTTTAACGAAATTTCCATTTTTAAAAGTGTCTGTTTTTTAACTTCCGTATTTTCACGGATCTTCCGTAGTCACCAATTCCGTTTATTTCAGGAAAGTCCGTTTCATGCTTTTCCGTATTTATACACTGCTGGCCACCCAAAATGCAACAACAAGAAGGAAGCATCCGATTGACCTGAAATTCACAGCATGCATCGCCTGCGAGAGGACATGCAAACGATTAGCATTGCAGGGCATATGCAAATCATGTGCGCCCGGCACGCCGCCGTGAAGCACTATAAGAAGGGTGCACAGAAGGCGGGGTGTAAGTAGTGGAAGTGTGTTGTGCTGCCGGACCTGTGCGTGGAAAGCTTTCTGATGCCTCGTCGCAGAATACGGCAGTCATTCCAGCGCGTTTCGGAGTTCGACAGAGGACGAATAGTGGCTTATCGCGACAGCGGTTTATCGTACCGAGACATTGGTGCCCGTGTGGGACGACATCCAGCCACAGTGAGGCAAGTATGGATTCGGTGGGTGCAAAAGGGACGGACGGACCGACGTGAGCGATTGCCGCAGCCGCGGCGCACCACCGAACGAGAGGACCGGCATGTTGTGCGGCGGGCATTGATGGCTCGCACCGCCACATCACGAACGTTAGCGCAGGAATTAGGGTGTGTTGCGAAACAACCTGTGTCAGCACGTACCATTCGACGTCGTCTGCAGAAGCGGAGACTTGTCGTACGGCGTCCGTTGCTCCGATTACCATTGACGTTACATCACCGGCGAGTGCGGCGGCAGTGGGCCGTTGAACGCCGCACCTGAACTACGGAATGGCACGACATTGTCTTCTCCGACGAATCCTACTTCTGCCTGCAACACCATGATGGTCGGATCCACGTGTGGCGGCACCGCGGCGCGAGACTGTATGACGCCTGCATTATGCATCGCCATACCGGTCCGTCGCTTGGCGTTATGGTTTGGGGCGCTATTGGATATGACACCCGCACCCCTCTGGTACGCGTCGCCGGTACACTCAACAGCCACCGCTACATCTCCGACGTTTTGAGGCCTGTAGTCCTCCCTTACCTGCAGGACCTGCCAGCGGCCACGTTTCAACAGGACAATGCGCGCCCGCACGTAGCGCGCATCGTGCAACAATTCTTCACGGCCCACCAGTTGTCACTGCTGCCGTGGCCTGCCTGTTCTCCCGATATGTCGCCCATCGAACATGTCTGGTCGCTGATCGGCAACCGAGTGGCCCAGCAAGCATCACCGGCTTTGGATATGGGTTTGGGGTATCTCTGGACCGAGATACCCCAAACCCATATCCAAAGCCTCTTTCGTTCGATGCCGCGGCGTGTAGCGGCCGTTATTGCCAGCCATGGGGGCCACACGAACTATTGATGTCTGCGTGTTCCGCAAGTCGCACGGGGCTGTAAGCTCAATCGTTTCATCTTTGTATCTGTTGTTATGTGTCCAGTAAATCTGGCTTTGCTATCTCGTGTCCTTCTTTGTGTTGCATTTTGGGTGGCCAGCAGTGTATAAATTTTACTCTTGATAGCTATAATAGCTTTTGTCTTAAGGTGGACGTCAAGTAATTTTGCTTCCTATATTTCCAATGGAAAAACTTTTGTGTGTTCCCAAGGATGGAAATTTGAACATCGATTAAAATAACTTCATACTGTAACTTGGAATACTTAACATTTTCTAAAACATAAGCATAATTATATTAAAAAACAATAACGTTTCCTTTGGTGGTGTTGAAACCAGAAAAAAGATGGCGCGACCTGTACTTTGATGACGCCAGTGGACAAATAAATGTTGGATTGCATAATTACGGTTATGTTTTAGAAAATATTAAGTATTCCAAGTTATGAAATGAAGCTATTTTAATCGATGTTCAAATTTTCATCCTTGGGAACGCATTAATTGTGAAGAAAATGTGTACAGAAGTTTTTCCATTGGAAGTATAGGAAGCAAAATTACTTGACGTCCACCTTAAGGACTCCACAGACTGCTACATGGACATCGTTCACGTATGTCCATTGTCCATGTATGGTTGTTTTTAAACATAAAAAAAAAAAAAAAAAAACATATATTTATGTTTTGTTCTCTCTATGTTCACGGACGACACCGCGACACATCATCGTACGACAGCAATGCAGACACTTCTGGAAACCGAGGGTATTTATCGCATCGACTAGCCAGCACGCTCCCCAGACCTCAGCCCCATCGAACATGTCTGGGACGCAACGGGGAGATTTATGGTGCTCGAAATTCCCCTCTAGAAAGCGAGAAGGGCCTCATCTGTGATCTGAGGTAGGAGTGTGTCAATTTGCTTCAGGAACTCCTGAATCACTTGGTTCTCAGCATGTCACGACGTTTTGAGAGCTGCATGGCAGTTCGGTGTGGACATATTCCATTTAGAAGTGTCTCTCCGCCTGGTTATCGGTCAGCACTGCACATCCATTCTCCAACTATGTCCTTCGGAAATTTGTAACTTTTGCGTTAACACTGATTACAATGCAATTTGTGCATCATTTATAAACATTTTTTTGAGCCTTTTCATGTTTTTATATGCTGGCAATGTAATTATTTCCCCATTTGGCTGCGACCATGTATTGTTTTTCTGATACAGGTAAAAATGTGATCCGTCGTTAGGTTTTGGACACCAGTGTATTTAACTCGCCAATAATGCCAGACCAATTAGCGGACAAACTGCTTTCAGAAGAGCGATGCTTACAAGTAACGGATGTGTAATAGGAGTACGAATATAAAACAAGAAGTTAGTATAATCATGCAATGCATTGATTATGATACGCTTTCCAACACACCAGAAATCGTTACTCAAGTTATGATGATAATGGCTGTGGAATAAATCATGCTCCTGTGCCCTGACCTTTGACCCCATTTCGATGATATTCAACAGAACCTGTTAAGTATACTTCCGGAACAACATGATAAAGTTTTGTCGCAATCGAAGCATTTTTACGCAAGTTATGACGCATAAGGGCAACAGAATGGATCCCTCTCCTATGACCTGACCTTTCACCCCATTTCGTCCATTTTCAATAGGGTTCGTCCCCAGGTGGTCCCCTACCACATACTAAAATTTCATCGAAATCGAACTATTTTTACGCGAGTTATCGTGCGGACAGACAGACGTACAAAGCTGGAGCATGTACGCTTCTTCAACCTACGGTTGGAAAGCGTAAAAAAATCGTATTCGGATTTATGACTCAGTATTTCAAAGGTAAGGTTTTTTTTTTTTTTACATAATAAACATGGGCGTACTAATAGCCCCCACAAACCCCGCAGTCCGGGGGGGGTGATAAGAGGGCCTTTAGCCTCAATAGATAGATTTTACAATTTTTTATGCGGAAACTTCATATGAAACTGGTTAAAGAAATAGTCAGGAATTTTTGACGACAACTTTGAATGAAGTAATAAAAAGAAAAACGTTTTTTTTTTTTCAGTAAATCAGTAAAATCTTCAAGAAATCGTTTTCGCCTTAGTTCGTAAAAATTCGGTGACGAGAAAGTAGCCATCCAAGAGGACCTGAGGCCCCTTTTCACAGCCGTAGCAATAGCTCCTATGCATGTATACTAACAAGAGAATGAACCATCAATTGAATAAATGGAATTTTTATATCAACGAGGATAAGTCGTTATATAATACACTTCTTTGCACATAACTACTCATGCTTCAGAATATAATGAGCTGAAAGGCGTTCTTCGCAGGAACGGAAAAACAAACCTGTGTCATTTTATATTATAAGTGAATCAAAAGAAAAGATTTTTACTGTGTGCAAAACTTTGTGCCATTACGTTAAGTGTGTGTGTGTGTGTTTTTATATTCAAGAGTAAATAATTTCTCTTTTTGTTCCACAATTCTTAATTGTTGCTTTTTTATTTGCTTTCGTGTAAATTGGAAAAGGTCATTGGACACTGTCATACGGCAGTTACTTGTTCTCTTTCTCTCTCTCTCTCTCTCTGCTCGTGAGGCATTTCAAAGAGGCTGGCCCAGTGGTGCCCACATGTGTACTTCTAGGGGGGGGCTAAGAAAAATCCTTATCTCCTTCAAGGCTGTCAAACATTTTAGTAAATGTACAAGACACTAAAATACAACAAAAATAATTGATACAATGAATCATTAATATCTTATTATTTTTAAAATGCTTTATAAAAAGGTTTCGTCTATTTTAGTGTTTTAAATTTATCAAAAATTTGGCTATACCAACTTCGGGAGGGGAGGTAGGGGTAGGGGTCCGAGCCCCCCCCGGCGCCCTTGGGCTGGCCTTAGTTCTCTAAAATAATAAAATTTGCATGATATGATTAACTTTGGCGTAACTATTTTGTAATACGTAGTATTGGTAAAACTAAGGCAATGAATTTAATTACAACGTGTACATTTGTGTTGCACGCAGTAAAGTGCAACAGTTTTGGTTCTACGAAAAATGAAAAATGCCTGTAGGTTCTAAAGAATTTGAATTATTAAAACGCCCGCATAACCTAGTTAATAATATGGATTTTAAAAATTTCAGTAACTGAAAGCAAATTTCTTTTGCGGGGGGGGGGTGTTCAGATACGCCACTGATAATAAGCTGGTTTTTATAAGGAAAAAAATATATATCCGAAAGTGAAAATTGGCATTTCCTTGAGATAGCAAACAAGGTATTGGTGTCAATATGACATGGATGTTAAGTCAGATAATATCCTAAAACTTGAAAATTTCGTCGTCCTGGAGTGGCAATCGAATCCGCGTCACCCTGAGAGCGCCCGAGTATGCTAACTGCTACACCACCCACAACGACCAAGTTTCAAGTTTCCGATTAATTTGAATAAAACCATCACAGGGTTCGCTGGTCGAAGCAACCGGCATTCATATATAGCGAATCTGGAGGTTTAGAATTCATTCCTGTGATTTCTATATTCAAATTAATTGGAAACTTGAAACTTGGTCGTTCTGGGTGCTGTAGTGATTAGCATTCTCGGACGCTATCCGGGAGACGCGGGTTTGATTTCCGTTCCAGGACGATAAAATTCTCAAGTTTTCGGATGTTATCTGACTCAACATCCATGTCATATTTACACCAATAAACGGATTCACGTCTTCCAAATTTGTATTGTACATTGGTGTAATCCCGTATTTCCTTCATTGAAACAAAATTATTCTCTATCATCATCATTGTCAACCATTAGCAATCCATTGCTGGACGAAGGTCTCCCCAAGTTTCTTCCACGACGGCCTGTCTTGTGCTAGTCTCCTCCATGTTACTCCCGCATATTTTCGAATTTCATCCACCCATCTCCCATGTGTTCATCTCCTGGGTCTTTTCCTGTCCCTTGGAATCCAGTCTAAAATTTCAGCTGTCGATCGATGGCCCGTCCTTCTGGCAATATGTCCAGCCCATTGCCATTTCAGGGATTTTACTCTGATCATGATGTCTTCCACTCTTGTCATTTTTCTGATCCACGAGTTTCTCTTCTTATCTCTCTTGGTTACACCAAGCATGCACCTCCATGCTTTTTTGAGTTGTCTGCAGTCTTTGTATGTCTCTTTTAGTTAAAGCCCACGTCTCTGCACCATACGTAAGCACTGGAAGGATGCATTGATCAAACACTATTCTTTTAAGACATAATGGCATATTGCTCTTCAAAATTATACTGTTTCTTCCAAAAGCTCTCCAGGCAAATTTTATACGCCGATTAATTTCTTCATCAATGTGACCCTCACTTGATATCTGCTGTCCTAGATAAATGTAGATATTGGTTATTTCCAGCTTTTCCCCATCAATCGACAAATCTTTATTTCTTGTAAAAGCATTGTACATCACTTTTGTCTTCTGAAAGTTCATTTTTAATCCCACTTCTTTACTCTCGTCAGCAAGTTCCTGGATCATACTCTGCAGAACTGATGGGGTAGTTGCAAAAATGACTACGTCATCAACAAAACGAGGGTGAGTTAGATAATCACCATTAAACTTTATCCCTTTGTTTTCCCAGTTCAGTGATTGAAAGACATTTTCCAAAGTGGCATTAAACAGTTTGGGAGATATCGTGTCACCTTGTCTCACCCCTTTTCAATTTTTATGGGTGCTGAATTCTCAAATAGCCGAATCTTTGCACTTGCGTTTTCATAGATGTTATTAATATTAATGTATGCATCTTCAATACCGCAGGATTTCAAAGCCATTGTAACTGCTGGTGGTTTCACCGAATCAAAGGCCTTTTCGTAATCGATAAAGGACATGCATAGCGGAAGTTCATATTCCCTCACTCTTTTAAATTCTCTATACATACGTATATATCTTATATTGTAAAATAGCATAATCTAAAATTACGTGGTTCTCCCCGCTTTCTTTTTTGGAGGAATTCAAAATTTTACAACAGTATTTAACATTCTGAAATTTCTTTTATAATTTTTTTAACATTTATACGATTTAAAGGGCTCCCCTAGAAAAACGTATAATCGAGTTTCAACTGTATAATATTTTATATAACAGATTTCGAATTAATACAATAATTTGCATGTGAATTAATTTTGAATGACGATTTATTTTGTAGCTCTGGGCGTAAATTGACTTGCGTTTAGATAGAACTTATTGAATCGTTTTTGAAATAAATTTTCAAGATATCACCGCACAGTTATATTTGTGTTCTGGTAATGACCAACCCCAACGATCAGGGAGAACACTAATCTGGGATTAGCCCGGTGAAAGGAAAAAACCTGCTAACTCCCCAAATGTGAGGATGGAGAGAAGGAAAGTATGACAGACAATGCACAACAGTGGTAAATGTATTCTATGTATTGTATGGGTCAAGACAACGCCAACCGCTGGTAAACCCATTCTATGAAGTTCCAAGAAAGCCAAAGATTCGATTTTATATTGCCTAGATTTTCTACAACTCTAATACAGTCAACTCTCGTTATAAAAAAGTTCAAGGAGATTGAAAATCAGTTTCTTATAACCGAATTTGGATTAAAACAGCTCAAACTTTGAAATTAAAGCAGATACATAACGTACAGTACATGTACAGGGTGCCCGAGAATTATTTGACACATTACAATATTATATAAAACAAAACATTAAACAGGTAGAAAGAAACTGCCTGTACTAACTTACAATGTAACTACACAAGTTAATAAATTTCGATGTGAGATCTCTTGGTTGCTCGTAGTACGTCCAAGCGATACTCGATTTCATGCTATGTATTGGCAAGCATATGAGGAGTTATGGAATTAATAGCAGCTGTGATACGCTGCTTCAGTTCCTGCAAATCAGTACAAGGCGTCTAATAGACACGATCCTTCAGATAACCCCACATGAAATAATCCAATGCAGTTAGATCTGGAGAGCGAGGAGGCCACGGAATGGGACCACCACGCCCAATCCATCTGTTGGGGAAATGTTCATTTAGGCACTTACGTACACACGTTGACCAATGCGGACGGAGGCGCGCCGTCTTGTTGGAAAAGGACGTTGTCATATCTTTTGATCTGGGGTATAGCTAAATTTTGTAGCATAACCAAGTAAATGCCACCATTTATGGTTTTTTCGAAGGGCCAATCACTTATCTTTTAGGACGCACCACACATTAAATTTTGGAGAATCACGTTCCAGTTCAATAGCAGCATGAGGCGGTTCACTGCCCCATATCCTATAGTTGTGACGATTCACAATACCCGATACATGAAATGTGGATTCATCACTAAAAAATTACAGTACTGAGAAAGTTTTCGTCGTTTTCCACTCGATTCAGCATATCCACAGCGATAACGTATCGCAGAGTGTGATCATTTACATGTATCTTTTGCACTATTTGAATTTTATAAGCATGAAACTTTAATTTCTTGTGCAAGATATCGTGAACTGTAGATTACGGAATGCACAGTTCTCTGCTTGCTTTCCGAACGGATTTCCTGGGGCTTCGTCGGAAACTTTCATTAACTTGGTCAACCGTCTCACCGCTGATGCAAGGCCTACCGGCTCCTCCACGATGTTCCACATCGCCAGTTTCTTTAAACTGTTTCATCCACTGCTTAATTGAATTCGTTGACTGAGGATTACAACCCTAATCTAAACGGTACAGTCTTTTAACTTTAATGACAGATTTTAATTCCGCAAGCCATAACACACACATCGCCTTCTGCTGTACAGATGACATGACTACTGGTTGCACATTTCTCATACATTTCTCATCAGGTCACACCTAGCGCCATCTATCGGATTCTGGGAATAACAATTCTGCAAAACAAAAATATAGAAACCGTGTTAGTAATACGTGACATAGAAAACCAGACAATGCTCATAGTTTTTTTTTTTTTTTTTTTTTTGTACATAATTTTGTAATGTGTCCAATAATTCTCGGACACCCTGTATTTTATGAATAAACAAGTGTGCATCAATGCATATCTTTCGTTTAAAAAAATCTGTTATAGAAGTCTGCTTTTTTGCATTTACCATTACAATCGTCTCACATTTTTGGAGTCCAATCAAACATTGCTCTATCTCGGTTTCTTGAGCACTTGAAATCCTACTCACATAGTCCTTCATCTCCTTCATTTTCTGAATCATATCCATGACTCCAACGTGCTTCGGTAGCTGCTGCTCAGAAAAGTTGTCATCCTCTTCTTCACTGCTGCTTCCAGTTTCTTCAACAGGATTCACTTGGGCCAAAATTTCGGCGTCTGTCAGCTCAGGCAATGTTGCACACCGTTATCTGCGGTGACAAAATTCTCAAAAGAAAAGGATTTTGTCACCGTTATCTGAGGTGACAAAATCCTTCCACCGTTATCTGAGGTGACAAAATCACGAATTGTGGGAAGGGGCGAAGGGGGAAAATACGACGTGCATTAACTCGTGAAAGTCGCTCCGAAAATGGCATTGAAATTCCATGGGAGATGAAGAGAAGAAACATTGCAATACAGGTCGAAAAAAAAAATATTATTTTAGAAATAAATTTTTTGAAACTTTCTTATAACCAAAATTTGACTTTTTTTGCTTTCTTATAAATATGAAACATTCCTAATAATGAAACGCATCATCATCATCATCATTGTCAACCATTATCAATCCACTGCTGGACGAAGGTCTCCCCAAGTTTCCTCCACAACGGTCTGTCTTGTGCCAGTCTCCTCCATGTCACCCCTGCATACTTTCGAATTTCATCCACCCATCTCCCATGTGGTCTTCTTCTGGGTCTTTTCCTGTCCCTTGGAATCCAATCTAAAATTTCAGCTGTCCATCGATGATCTGTCCTTCTGGCAGTATGTCCAGCCCATTGCCATTTCAGGGATTTAACTCTGATCATGATGTCTTCCACTCTTGTCATTTTTCGGATCCACGAGTTCCTCTTCTTATCTTATAGCGTATTAAATCCGTTTATTTTTGTGGTGTAGTCAACACAAAGATTCGCCAAGCTTTCGCACTGGGAGGCCTTTTTCGAGGCAATGGTAGACATAAAAATGCACAGAATTGGAACATGTAAAGAACGAAGATGATTTTTGAAAATAACGTGGGGGACATCACGAGCATATTACATGAATTTTTTACCACACAATTATACGGTGCGCTGTGATGTGTTTCCATCTTTTAATAACGCATGCCAAACCATTGGTGGTTCAGTAGAAATTATAGCATTGCATGCCAGTTTGCTGGATAGGATTTCCACTGTTGCCCTGATGGCAGTCTCTTTAAAATTTGTGTAAGGGCCAATTCTTCTAATATTATTCCGTACAGGAGCGGCCGAGCAATGCATGACTTTTCTGGCGAGGGCTGTATTCTGAATGTCCTGGTTCGTACTTCGTACTTGTTCTTTACATCTAATGTCCAAGGATCGCTTTGTCATTCCGATATATATTTTTTCCGTGTTGTCAGGATATACCAACGGTATAGCGTATACACACCCGCCTTTTCTTTCTCACACTGTCTCTCCTTGCAACTTGATATTATATGTGATAACGGGGTCGGGGACTTCATTGCTATTAATATGTTGTATTTGCGTAATAAATAATTTAACCAATATGTAAAGCCTGGGATGTATGTGATGGATCCTGCGTATCGTATTTCATCGTGCTACTAGGCGATTTTGTTATTGCTGATATTATACGATTTCTTACAGTATTCTGTGCATATCATCCTTCTTATATCCATCCTTTAGACCTTTGCTATAAATATTATCAATTTCTTTATTATTTACGGGTTTGCATACGTTATACGCTCTATAGAACCAGGCTCTAAATGCGGAAAGTTTGTACTCTTTTATGCAGTGTGAATCAAAGCTTGGCGAATCTTTGTGTTGATTGCACCACAAAAATAAACGGATTTAATACACTATATTATGTGCATGGCTTTTATCGATCATGAAAAGCCCTTTGATTCAGTGAAACCATCAGCAGCTACAATGGCTTTGAAATCCTGCGGTACTGAAGACGCATACATTAGCATTATTAATAACATCTATGAAAATGCAAGTGCAAAGATTCGGCTGTTTGAGAATACAGCACACATTAAAATTGGAAAGGAAGTGAGACAAGGTGACACCATATCTCCCAAGCTCTTTAATGCCACATTTGAAAATGTCTTTCAATCACTGAACTGGGAAAACAAAGGGATAAAGATTAATGGAGATTATCTAACTCACCTTCGTTTTGCTGATGACGTAGTCATTTTTGCAACTACTCCATCAGAGCTGCAGATTATGATCCGGCAACTTGCTGACGAGAGTAAAGAAGTGGGATTAAAAATGAACTTTCAGAAGACAAAAGTGATGTACAATGCTTTTACAGGAAATGAAGATTTATCGATTGATGGAGAAAAGCTGGAGATAACAGAACCGTACGTTTATCTTGAACAGCAGATATCACGTGAGGGTCACATTGATGAAGAAATTAATCGGCGTATAAAACTTGCCTGGAGAACTTTTGGAAGAAACAGTATAATTTTAAAGAGCAATATACCATTATGTCTTAAAAGAAAATGGTTTGACCAATGCATCCTTCCAGTGCTTACGTATGGTGCAGAGACGTGGACTTTAACTAATAGAGGCATACAAAGGCTGCAGACAACTCAAATAGAATGGAGAGATGCATACTTGGTGTAACCAGGAGAGATAAGAAGAGGAACTCGTGGACCAGAAAAATGACAATAGTGGAAGACATCATGATCAGAGTAAAATCCCTGAAATGTCAATGGGCTGGACATACTGCCAGAAGAACAGACCATCGGTGGACATCTCGAAATTTTAGATTGAATTCCAATGGACAGGAAAAGACCCAGAAGAAGACCACGTGGGTGGTGGGTGGATGGAGGAGACTGGCACAAGACAGACCGTTGTGGAAGAAACTTGGAGAGACCTTCGTCCAGCAGTGGATTGATAATTGTTGACAATGATGATGATGACGATGACGATGAATTTCATTATAATTCATGTCTGGTGTATTTAAAATGAAGTTATGAAACATTCCTATACATTGGGCCAACCAAAGCTATAATTTCTTTCTTATAACCTTAAATTGGGCCAACCAAAGCATTATAGCATTGGGCCAACCAAAGCTATAAATTTCTTTCTTATAACCTTAAATTTCTTATATCCGAGTTACTTATAATGGGAGTGTACTGTAGTACCAAATTAGAGTAAAGCTCGTTTATAACAAGCTCGGGTGTAACGAGCACTCGGTTGTATCAGTCAAAAAGTGTTAGTCCCGGCGAAAGTACCTTTAACCTAATGATAAATGAACTCTGTTGTAACCAGTGGCGTACCCAGAAATTAATTTTGGAGGGTGCTTATCGTCGCCGCAATGTCAAAACCACGAATGCAAAATTTTGTAGTTTGAATTATCGCTATTTAAAAATTAAATTGAATCAAAGAATCGCTTTTGCAGTTACATCAAACTGTTCAAGGACTATACATAACAAATCAAGTTGCTTCTGTGTTATGCATCCGTGAATAAAATTTCATATAATGTCAAGTCAACAATCGAAAAATTCTCACATTATTGGTTTTATGCGACTGCAGCTACGATATCATCCCTTCCTAAAGTGATAAAAAAAATGTGCATGAGAACAGGCTTTTGTATTTTTGTCAAATACTATTAATTATAAAGTATTGTTTATTCTACGTTTTTGTTTTCCTGCTATGGTATGTACTCAAGATAAGAGGCTAACCCCCCCCCCACCACCATTCATTAGACTAACGCCCTGACTAGTACAACATACAGATCAGATGTATAGAGGATTTTAGGAAGGGAGTGGTTGTTTAAGACCCCAGGTCTTAACAACCCTCAGAAACAGGAGATTTGGGCTAGAGTGCCCGATAAGAAAGTACCAAAGAAGCGAGGTAGAAAAGGGGAGGAAGACGCCCTTATTTATTACCGGGGGCCAGTACCCGGGGCCCAATGTGCCCATCAGATCAGATCAGATCAGATGTAGAGGATTTTAGGAAGGGAGTCTGAACCCACACTGAGAAAAAAGTTTTGTTAATTCAACAAAAAATGTTGTCGATATACAGTCAACAAAAAATTTTGGTGAATTTGCAAAATTATGTTGTTGAAAATTATTGTTGATATAACAAAATTTATTGTTATCACGACAAAACGTTTTGCTCATTTAACAAAATGATTTGCCGATTTTTTGGTAATTTGAGTGATCCAACAAAACATATTGTGTCACGATAACAATAAGTTTTGTTGCAGCAAGTAAACATATTGCCATGATAACAATATGTTTTGTTGGATCAAACAAATTCCCAAAAAGTCGACCTAATCATTTTGTTAAATGAACAAAACGTTTTGTCGTGACAACAATAAATATTGTTAAATCAACTATAATTTTCACACAAAATAATTTTGCAAATTGAACAAAATTTTTTGTTGACTGTATATCGACAAAAATTTTTGTTGAATTAACAAAACGTTTTCTCAGTGCAGGCCTTAATCAGCCCTTAGAAATAGGAAGGTAGGAAATTTGGGGTAAAGTGCCCCATAGGAAAGCACACGGAAGTGAGGTAGAAAGGGGGTGGAAAGCGCCCTTATTTGTTACCGGTGGGGGTCAGTACTCGGGGTCCGATGGCTTAACGTACTCACCCGACGCACAGCTGGTATTTAGTGGTTCGAGCTTTCGTAGTTGCCTGGGATCGAACCTGAGCTCTCCGTGGCAGACACGAATGCTAACCACTAGACCTCCAGCTACACACTGCAGCCTACAACACCAGTTCGCTTTGTTCTTTCTGTGGTGGCATACAAGCGGGAAATGCGCATGGGAGAGGGGGTTAGTCGTTAACAATAGGCATATGTGACCTCGTCTGACCATTCCAAATGAAGAAGTAACTAACGGCAATTTAAGGAAGACCAGAATGGGGACACTAGCAAAATAACGTCACCGACAAATTTTATCAATTTTTAATACTAGATAAAATTATTTTAGGGGGTGCTTATGGCCCTTTGACTCCTCCCCACCTCCCCCGGGTACGCCATCGGTTGTAACGAAGATACAAACAAAGGCGAACCGGCCTGTAACGGCCATCTCAAGTCTGAAAAAAGCTTTACAATTTTTGTACAATTTTATAAAAACAAAATTTATAAAAAAGCTTTACAATACTGTACAATTTTATTTGTAGCAGCAAAAATTTGAAATGAAATGAGAACCTCGCCGTCTATGCACGATATTTAATAAAATACGAAAGATATTTACAGTTAAAATACCCCACTAGCACTTTCGGGGTAACATTTACCCTATCATCATGTAGAACAGAGGCAATGTAGTACTCCTTTATATAGTAGTGCAACGATGCATTATGGGTATAAGTCATCAAACGTCGCATGGGTCGTGACCGTTGCCATTATAACAGTGTAAAGGGTATAATTTCACAAGTTACTAGTTTTACATATCAATACAAGGATTCGTTACAAATACAAAGTAATGATCAATTTTACATAATGTTGGAATTGTAAATATATATTACTATAATTTAAAATTCAGGTTAGTAATACGGTTGTCGTGTGCTCGATATCTTTGGGCGTGTTAAACTACATAGAGAGGGGCTACATATTAGACCTTTGGTCGCGGGCTATTTTAGCCCTACCCGACCGCTTGAAAAAGCTCTTGCCCTATATTTGTCTTAGTTAGCAGAGAGCTCTCCGTTTTGTATTAAAAGCTCCATTAAGGCAATAGAAAGGATCAGAATGATTCAGCCACATGCTGGCCCTTTCATTTTAGCCTCTCTAGATGTAGTTTCACTGTACCCTAATGTACCTGTGGACGCCACTCACCATATCATAGAGGCCAAAATTGCTGAAATTAATGTTCCCACCACTGAAATCTCAGCTATTATGAACGCACTTCGTTTAGTTAAGCGGCGTTCGTATTTCAAATTGCTTGACAGAATCTACTTACAAACCGAGGATCCCCACTTTCCGCAGTTTTAGCAGAAATCCTGCTACAATACATTGAGAACTTTGTTCTCAATGAATTCCCTTAGTTCCCAGTTTATACCTTAAATACGTAGACGACATCCTTGTGTTCTGGCCACACTCAAAGGATGATTTAAAACAATTCGCCGACGCCCTATCGTCAGTATTTCCTACTATCGGGCTCACGATTGAACTTGAATCTAATTTCTCTCTGCCTTTTTTGGATTTTCGTTTATTTCGTGATTCAAATACTAACTCACTGTCCTTTTGTGTCTATCGAAAGCCTACCGATTGTAACAGCCTTATCCCGTTTAACTCTTCACATCCAACTCCACAAAAATTTTCTGCTATCAATTTTCTTTTTAGAAGAGCCCTCACGCATTCTTCAAATGATGGTCATTTCCGGTCTGAGATACAGTTCATTTTTAAATTAGCGGATAAACATGGATACCCCAGGACGATGATTAATAGATTATACACTAGAATATCAAGTGAACGAACTATTAATCTGAAGCCAGATACAAGGCCTAATAAACGATTCGTAGGAGCATTGGACCAGCACCCCCATATCACTAACACACTATCTCGTATCTGTTCAAAACATAATATACAATTTGGCACCCGCTCGAAGAACCTCCTATCATCAGTTAAAAAGGATCGAGCAACAACAGATATTATGAACAAATGGGATGTGTATAATATTCCATTGCTGGACCCCTCAACTGGAAAACATGTTAACAACTACGTAGGATCGACACGAAGAAGTTTGGGTATCCGTGTTTAGGAACACAAATACGATATCCGAACCAACAGTAATAATACAGTTTTATCAAGGAATGTGGTAAACGGAATTCTACAACCAGACTGGGAAAACATTAGACTACTGGACACTCCAGCATATATACATTCGTTGCATTTTGTTGAAAGTATGTACATCGAAGCTTTAGGGGACAGATGCTGTAATGACTACTTGCCTGTGGGCATATCAAGAATTTGGAAAGAGCGTATTACGAACCTGAACTTTAAATTATAGTAATATATATTTACAATTCCAGCAATATATAAAATTGATCATTACTTCGTATTTGTGACGAATTCTTGTATTGATATGTTAAACTAATAACTTGTGAAATTACACTGTTATAATGGCAAAGGTCACGACCCATGCGATGTTTGATGACTTATACCCATAATGCATCGTTGCACTACTATATAAAGGAGTACTACATTGCCTCTGTTCTACCTGATGATGGGATAAATGTTACCCCGAAAGTGCTAGTGGGGTATTTTAACTGTAAATATCTTTCGTATTCTATTAAATATCATACATAGACGGCGAGGTTCTCATTTCATTTGGCGTATTGTGCGAAATCTTTCGTATTCTATTAAATATCATACATAGACGGCGAGGTTCTCATTTCATTTGGCGTATTGTGCGAAATCACCCTTTTATTGTTACAATTGTTCACCGCATTTAATCGTATCTCCTTGAGCATTTCAAAGCCAGGCAATGTGGAGCTCGGCTCTGCAAGAGCTCCAGTCAACACGAATCAAGCTCACAAAGGAGTGCACTCATTTGGGATTCCTGATTAGTTGTAAAGATTTGAATGTGATCCCGGGTAATCTTAACATCCGTACGGCTCCTTTCTCGTGGCGTGACAAATGTAAACTTCAAAATGCTGAGAAGAAGCGACTAATAACCGCCATTAGAAGTAAGAGATCTTTTATTGATTTCCTCAGTAGAAAGTTCTACACATCGTATGCAGAACTGTCGGGTTGTGAACATCCAATTATTTTGGACCGTGCGCTTACTATTTCTTCGACTTTGATTGAAAACTCTGTCAAATCATTGGTTAACAACCATATACATAAACTTCGTCTCCTAGTTGACCGTGAAGTCAGTAATAGACAAGTTCGCAGCCATAGACATTGCGAAAGTGAGGACTTAAAATCTAATCTTGTTAATCTCAGTAATTGCTAATTAAATGAAATACAGAGTCGAACTTTGGAGAGAGGAACCAAATTTGCATATCCGAGGCACAAAGTTAACGTCTTTCAGACAGTCCCACAAGTAGAGCATATTATCAAAAACTTACCTGAAGCCGAACATGATGTTACACGCTTACATATTGATAGACTACTACGAAGAGGCAAACCACAGCAACAACCTGAACTATCATTAATATATAATGAAGAAAAACAGCAGCTAGCCGAGCTTAGAAATAATAATGAAATTTCAATTTTGGCCGCGGACAAGACGAATCAGACGGTCATATTGGAAAGCTCATGCTATAAGGATAAAATGCTTGAAGCCATATCTTCTGTTCCGCACAAAGTAGTTGAGCGTGAACCAGCAAAAGCAACATGTGCAGCATTAACTCGATTGAAAAATTCTCATAACTTCCCTGAAGGTTTATCTAAAGCTTTTATTCCCCCACCTGGTTTTCGTGTGCCCGATATTTTGGGCGTGTTAAACTACATAAAGAGGGGCTACCTATTAGACCTTTGGTCGCGGGCTATGTTAGCCCTACCCGACCGCTTGAAAAAGCTCTTGCCCTATATTTGGCTAAATTAGCAGAGAGCTCCCCTTATTCTATTAAAAGCTCCATTAGGGCAATAGAAAGGATCAGAATGATTCAGCCACATGCTGGCTCTTTCATTTTAGTCTCTCTAGATGTAGTTTCACTGTACCTTAATGTGCCTGTGGACGCCACTCATGATATGATAGAGGCCAAACTTGCTGAAATTAATGTTCTCAGCTATTATGAACGCACTTCGTTTAGTTAAACGGCGTTCGTATTTCAAATTTCTTGACAGAATCTACTTACAAACCGAGGGTTACCCCATGGGATCACCACTTTCCACAGTTTTAGCAGAAATCCTGCTACAATACATTGAGAACAAAGTTCTCAATGAATTCTCCTTCGTTCCCAGTTTATACCTTAGGTACGTCGACAACATCCTTGTGTTCTGGCTTCACTCAAAGGATGATTTAAAACAATTCGTCGACGCACTATCGTCAGTATTTCCTACTATCGGGCTCACGATTGAATTTGAATCTAATTTCTCTCTGCCTTTTTTGGATTTTTTTATTTCGTGATTCAAATACTAACTCACTGTCCTTTTGTGTCTATCGAAAGCCTACCGATTGTAACAGCCTTATCCCGTTTAACTCTTCACATCCAACTCCACAAAAATTTTCTGCTATCAATTTTCTTTTAGAAGAGCCCTCACGCATTCTTCAAATGATGGTCATTTCCGGTCTGAGATACAGTTCATTTTTAAATTAGCGGATAAACATGGATACCCCAGGACGATGATTAATAGATTATACACTAGAATATCAAGTGAACGAACTATTAATCTGAAGCCAGATACAAGGCCTAATAAACGATTCGTAGGAGCATTGGACCAGCACCCCCATGTCACTAACACACTGTCTCGTATCTGTTCAAAACATAATACACAATTCGGTACCCGCTCGAAAAACCTTCTATTATCAGTTAAAAAAGATCGAGCAACAACAGATATTATGAACAAATGGGATGTGTATAATATTCCACTGCTGGACCCCTCAACAGGAGAACATGTTAACCACTACGTAGAATCGACACGAAGAAGTTTGGGTATCCGTGTCCAGGAACACAAATACGATATCCGAACCAACAGCAATAATACAGCTTTATCAAGGAATGTGGCAAACGGAATTCTACAACCAGACTGCGAAAACATTAGACTACTGGACACTCCAGCATATATACATTCGTTGCATTTTGTTGAAAGTATGTACATCCAAGCTTTAGAGGACAAATGCTGTAATGACTACTTGCCTGTGGACATATCAAGAATTTGGAAAGAGCGTATTACTAACCTGAACTTTAAATTATAATAATATATATTTACAATTCCAAAAATATGTAAAATTGATCATCACTTTGTATTTGTTACAAATCCTTGTATTGATATGTTAAACTAATAACTTGTGAAATTACATCCTTTACACTGTTATAATGGCAACGGTCACGACCCATGCGACGTTTAATGACTTATACCCATAATGCATCGTTGCCCTACTCTATAAAGGAGTACTACATTGCCTCTGTTCCACCTGATGATGGGGTAAAAGTTACCCCGAAAGTACTAGTGGTGTATTTTAACTGTAAATATTTTTCGTATTTTATTAAATATCGTACATAGACGGTGAGGTTCTCATTTCATTTGACGTATTGTGCGAAGTCATCCTTTTATTGTTAAAAATGTGAAATTTGTTGGCAAAGTTGTTGGATATATTGTTAATAATGCTAGCCTATTCAAAGTATTGTCCATCACTTTCTATACATTTCCGCCAGCTTTGAACCCATTGGTAAAATCCATTTTGGAAAAATTCCTGAGGCAGTCGTTTTACCCATGAGTGCACAGCCAGTTTAACGTCTGTCACATCGTCGAAATCTTCCCTATGTTTTTTAAAGAAGAAGGAGACAAAACAGGACTGTAGGAGGTTTGGGGCATCACCGTCCACCCCATTTTGGCAATAGCCTGTGAAGTCTCCATTAAGGTGTGGGGACGTGCGGTATCATGGTGTAAAACAACACTATGAAGTGGAATGTCACGCCTTTTCCTTCTGATAGCTTCCTTTAGCTTCTTCAATGTCTGCACATAGTGAGCACTGTTTATTGTTGCACCCCGTTCAAGGAAATCAGTCAAAATGACACTACATTTTCCCCAGAAAATTGTCACCATCACTTTTCCTGCGGAAAGAGTTCTTTTCACCTTTTGCTGTCGAGGTGAAGATGTGCATTGCCATTCCATTGACACATGTTTTGTTTCTGGGTAATGAAAGAACACACAGGTTTCATCCATCGTCTCAACATTAGAAAAAAATAAAACCCCTTAACCCTTCCTCTCATAACAGTCCAAGAGGTTCCGGCACATGTCCACCCTTTGCTCACATTATCCCCGGGTTAGGTTTCTTGCGATCCACTTTGAAATTTTTTTCTGTAGCCCAGACCCTAATTAATGTTTCCATAGCACCATGAATTGCAGCACACAACTCCTGGATGGTAACAGGACGATCAGCTGTGATGAGGTCTTTCACTCGTTGCCTGTTGGCATCTGTCACTGCAGTTGCTGGTCTTCCACTCCGTTGTTTGCCCGACACTGAACTTTCTCCCTCTTGAAACCTCGTCATCGATCCTCTGACATTACTGATATCGATTGTGGCAGCGGCGGGAGTTTTCTGTGGATTTCTGGAGCCTCACATCCCTCTTTTTCCAGGAATTCAATTACGGCTCGCTGCTTTTCTCTGTCATTCATGATCCTTATTCCCTATTCTGGAAATAATTTGTTCCCACATTGATAACATATCATAGTACATGTCAGGGCAGTTTCATTAAAATCACTTCAAAATTTCAAAAGTTATTAAGTAAGGAGTAAGCATTATTTTCAGGATGCCCTTTGTATTAGGTGTACAACTTAATTCTTAGCCACAGGCACGACACGTTGACAGCAAATTATAGCAAATTGAATACTTACCTAATCAAGGAAATAATCCCCGTCGAGTTGGATACATTTGAGCCATCGGTCAGGGAGCTGCAGAATGCCACTGCGGAAGAAAGAGGATGTTTCTAGTTGATAAAGTCATCAATACTTGTGTGGACCTCCTCGACAGAAGTGAAGTGCGTATCACTCAGGTGATGTTGCACGGAGCGAAAGAGGTGATAATCCGACGGGGCGAAGTCTGGAAAATACGCCGGGCGGGACAAAATCTCCCATCCCAGGTCGGTGATCGTGTTTAAAGTCGTTTTCGTGGTGTGAGGACGCGCGTTATCCTGAAGCAACAGGACCGACCTTCTGCCCTTGCCGGTGTATGGCCTTTTCGCCTCCATTGCGTCACTCACACGAATGAGTTTCTGACGATAACGATCAGCACTGATCGTTTCACCATGTTTGAGCAACTCGTAGTGTACGACACCGCGCTGATCTCACCATATGCACAGCAACAATTTCCTGGCATGGATATTCGGTTTAACGGTACTGGTGGTAGGCTGACCTGGATAAACCCACGATTTGCGCAGCTTAGGATTATCGTAGATGATCCACTTCTCATCACAGATCAAAATCCTGTGGAGGAAATCCTTCTTCTTGAATCTGGAGAGAAAGGACACAGCAACGTCGTAGCGCCTTGACTTGTTCGCAGCTGTGAGTTGGTGGGGCACCCAACGGCCCTCCTTGTGAATCCGTCCAAGCTTGTGCAGGCGCTTTGCAATGGCTTGCCGTGTTACTCCGTGTTCTTGGGAAGAGCTTTAACTGTGTGCGAGGGATCCGCGCCCAACAGTTGTTCCCCAGTTCCTCATCGTCAACTTTCTGTGACTGTCCCGGACGTTCTGCATCACGGTGATCGAAATTTCCCTGCTTAAACCGCTGGAACCACTTCTTACACGTACTGTAGAACACATCAGCCTCACCCAAAGCCGCACAGATCATTTGCTGGGCTTCCGCGGCACTTTTATTCTGCTGAAACGCGAACAGGAGGCAGTGCCTCAAATGGTGCTTCTCGAACGACATTGCTTTCACCGTCAACTTTCGTCCTTTCTGTCCTTAGAGCTGTGATCGGTTACAGTTGCCTGGAAAGCTGTTGGATGGCATTGCAATCAGCCATGATCGCACACAGCTATTTGCACCAGATACACTTTTTGGTACTTTCTTTTTGCCTAGTACGTATGTCGAATGTATGGCCAGAACGAACAGGTAGTGTTTACTTCTGGTGTGGCAGCTGGCAGGTCTGGGAGAATGGGGACTAAGGTAAGGTATATTAACGTTGGGGATTTGGGCAGCAGTCAGCGTGATATTTTAAAACTATATTGATATTTTAAGAAATCAACCGGTAATGTGATATTTTAAGAAATCCAACCGGTTGGATTTCTTGATTTTTTTTTTTTTTTGTTTGGAGGTTTAACGACCACCGTGAGCAACTCAATGGGCTATAAGCAGTCGCCCGTCCCTAATTTAGGGTCACTGGTTCCAGGGAAGGGAGAGAACCAGTGCCGTAAGACAAACACAACATCCATGCCTGACCGGGATTCGAACCCGGACCCCTTACGGACGAATGATCAGAGGCCAACGCCTTAGACCACTGCGCCACCGGGGCGGCTGGATTTCTTGATTTGTATCTTTATATGCTTTATTGAAAATATATTTTTAATTTCGAGGTAGGCACTCTCATACTATTTTGATAATGGTATTGCAATTTGGACTTTTGTGGTATATGGAGAATTTGTATTGTATTTTCATTAATGGGTAAGCTCTGTTATTAATTTAAAATATTTTTTATATATTTTACTTGTTCCTATTCATTATATGCCTGTGTTTGCTTTTTTGAGGTGATGTGTATATCTTACTATATATATATATATATATATATATACACTGAAGTGCCAGAAAAACTGGTACAGACGAGCTTATGCCAAATACAAAGCAACGTCACCTATGCGCGTACTCGGTTTCGACCGCCAGTACGTATATAAAGCGATAGACATCTTTGCCAGCTGTCAGAGCTGTTTTCGGCATGAGAATGACAAGTAATAACGATTTAAGCGATTTTCAACGCGCTGTCATAGTTGGCGCTCGTGAGATGGGCCATAGTATTTTGGAGGTAGAAACGAAGTTCGAATTTTCACGGACGACCATTGCTAGGGTGTACCGTGACTACAAGAATTCCGGCAAAACCTCCACCCTAAGATACCAGTGTGGCTGTAAAAAGACATTAAGTGAACGTGACCATCGTCGGCTGTGAAGAAACGTTTCACGCGATAGGCGTGCAACACTCTCCCAGGTATCATCGGAATTCAATGCTGGAACCTCAACAAGCATCAGCGTCCGGACTGTGCAACGTACACTGCACGATATGGGCTTTGGGAGCCGACGCCCAACTCGAATCCCCTTGATGGGTGCACGACACAAAGCTATGCGCCACGCTTGGGCACGGCAACACCGCCACTGGACACTTGATGACTGGAAACAAGTAGCCTGGTCTGACGAGTCGCGTTTCCAACTGTATCGGGCAGATGGAATGATTCGTGTGTGGCGCAAACCCCATGAAGCCATGGAAACCGCCTATCAACAGGGAAGTGTACCGGCTGGTGGGGGTGGGGGGGGGGGGCGAGGGTCCGTAATGGTATGGGGTGTGTTTAGCTGGACTTCACTGGAATCCTTGGTACGTCTACAAATGTCTGCGACCGGCCAACGCTGTGTGCGCATCCTTTCTCACGAGGTACACCCGTTCATGTCCTGCATTCATGATGATGGGTTGGGCCAGTTCCAAGAGTACAATGCACCTCCACACAAGGGTCGGGACGCCACATTATGGTTAGAGGAGCATTCATCTGAGTTTGGGGTGTTGCCATTCCCACCCAAGTCCCCACATCTGAACGTGATAGAACACATTTGGGATGCCATGCAACGCGCTATCGAACACAGGAATCTGAGACCTCGGAATACACCCGAATTGTGGAACACTCTGCAGGAAGTATGGTGTGCATTGCCTATAGCATATTTTCAGAAGCTAGTGGAGTCCATGCCCCGTCGTATTTCGGCAGTCCTGCGGTCGCGTGGAGGACCTGCCAAGTATTAGACTGGTGTACCAGTTTTTCTGGCACTTCAGTATATATATTACTCTCAAAGCCTTAATATCCTGCATCACGCAATCCTCCCATCTTAATTTAGTTCTTCCAATTTTTCTTTTTCCTTCCGGCTGAGCATTAATCATCTTCTTAACTATTCTATTACTATCCATGCGTATAATATGTCCAGCCTAACTTAATCTATTTATTTTTATATGCTAAATAATATCTGGCTCATTAAACAATCTGTGTAGTTTATGGTTGTATCTTTTCCTCCACACACCATTCTCTTGTATTGCTCCAAAAATACAAACATATATCTTTTTTTTTTAATACAAAAACATATTAACAGCTCTTTCGCCAAAAATATATCTTTTGGCGAAAGAACTGTTAATATTTTGTCATTGGTGAAAAATGACCGAGATGGTGTTGACATCTTGAATAAATTTTGAGTGTACTCCATTCTCCTAAAACCTAACGAACAAGATCTGGCTCACAAAAATGTCCATCGCATCCACTTCCCGGACCTTACGCTGCAGACTTTCTGAACACCAATACAGTATCCGGATGGCGTTGGCGTCCACGACGTTATCAAGATTATGCAGTTAAGGCATATATACCCCCAGTTGGGTTGGTTGGAACGCTGTCGATATTCTTTTTACCCCAAGGACCAAATCTGTACTCCTACTAACTGAGAGCTTATTAATTTACAGGTATAATAACTTTTGTTGTAATGACGACTACCCGTATGTCATTCCAACACAATGGAAACATCTCATGGACTATGAAAACAACCTCCCTGCGCCTCATTGTAAACCAGATTGGCTACGAAATTTAACACATGTGCAGTCACAAATTACAAAGGGGCGGAATATATAAAAGACTGATGTTGATTTCCACGGTGCTTCGAGTTTTATTTCATCTGATGATGAATTCAAAGTTAATTCAGAAGTGCTCATGATTTTAACTACTCGATGACTTTAATTGGTTTTAACTTGAAAACACTAAAGGTATGTTGTACATCTTGAATCTAAATTAAAGTATTTTATGATATCGTGCGTAAGACGGCAATTTGTTCATCTATTATAATAATATTCCGCACGAAAACATTCTTCATTTTCAAATATATCTAAGAACATATACACTGAAGTGCTAGAAAAACTGGTACACCAGTCTACTACTTGGTAGGTCCCCCACGGGAGCGCAGGACTGCAGAAATACGACGGGTATGGACTCCACTAGTTTGCACACCATACTTCCTGCAGAGCGTTCCACAATTCGGGTGTATTCCGAGGTCCCGGAATCCTGTGTTCGATTGCGCGTTGCATGGCATCCCAAATGTGTCCTAACACGTTCAGATATGGGGATTTGGGTGGGATGGCAACACCCCAAACTAAGATGAACGCTCCTCTAACCATAATGTGGCGTCCCGACACTTGTGTGGAAGTGCATTGTCCTGTTGGAACAGGCCCAACCCATCAGCATGAATGCAGTACATGAACGGGTGTACCTCGTCCGAAAGGATGCACACATAGCGTTGGCCGGTCACAGACGTTTGTAGACGTACCAGATGTCCCAGTGAAGTTCAGCTAAACATACCCCATACCATTAAGGACCCCCCTCCTCACCACCAGCCGGTACAGTTCCTTGTTAACAGGTGGGATCCAGGGCTTCATGGGGTTTGCGCCAGATACGAATCCTTCCATCTGCCCGATACAGTTGGAAACGCGACTCGTCAGACCAGGCTACTTGTTTCCAGTCATGAAGTGTCCAGTGGTGGTGTTGCCGTGACCAAGCAAGGCGCATAGCTCTGCGTCGTGCACCCATCAAGGGGACTCGAGTTGGGCGTCAGCTCTCAAAGCCCATATCGTGCAGGGTACGTTGCACAGTGCGGACGCTGATGCTTGTTGAGGCTTCAGCATTGAATTCCGATGCAACCTGCGAGAGTGTCGCGTGAAAAAATTCTCGACAGCCGACGATGATCACGTTCACCCAATGCCTTTTTACGGCCACACTGGTATCGTAGGTTGGAGGTTTTGCCAGAATTGTTGTAGTCACGGTACACCCCTGCAATGGTCGTCCGTGAAAATCTGAACTTCGTTTCTACCTCCGAAATACTATGGCCCATCTCACGAGCGCCAACTATGACACCGCGTTGAAAATCGCTTAAATCGTTATTACTTGTCCTTCTCATGCCGAAAACAGCTCTGACAGCTGGGAAGGATGTCTATCGCTTTATATACGCACTGGCGGACTCAACCGAGTGCGCGCATAGGTGACGTTCCTATGTATTTTGCATAAGCTCGTCTGTACCAGTTTTTCTGGTACTTCAGTGTATATATAGTGGATGTATATGAACTATTTTCAGCTTTCACGTCTGTTTAATTTTTGCAGCCAGTTACAGATACTTGCTGATTTTTGTTGCATAGGTAGTCTGAATATTGCGGTCAAACGTTATTGATATGCCAATACTGAATTCTTCCTTCTGCTTTTTGTCATATAGCACTATGTCTGGACGATTGGCAGAGATGGTTATGTCTGTTTTAATCCCACAGTTTCAATATAATTTGTATTGTTTATTATCTAGTACCTAAGTGGGCTGATATTTATAGTATACTGTTAAAACTTTTGTGGTAGGTTGCATCAAGAATTGGTGCTACACCAGCTGCACCACTTTCTGAGAAAAGATACACCATTGTGTAGTGCAAACAAACCCCAACAACACGGTACAACTTTGCACCACATTGTGGTAAAAGGTAGCACCAAATTGTTGGGTTTTGTTTTCACCATACAATGGCGCATCTTTTCCCAGAAAGTGGTGCAGCACCAATTCTTGGTGCAACCTACCACACAATTTTTAACAGTGTATGGTACTTCTTACACTGATAGTTCTGTATGGTGCTTTAATTGTTGAGGAATCATCTTAGAAAAATTAATATGTCGCTGCATATATAATCAACGTTTGCTAGCGTGGTGTAAATTCCGCAGATGTGTTCAATGGTCTCACTGTACATACATGCCACATCTACATTTGTCATTTTGCAGGTCCTCGTTCAAAATGTATTTATTATTATTATTGTTATTATTATTATTATTATAGATGATTCCACCTCTTCCGGGACGGGTACGACGTACCAAGTCTGGGAAGTGGTATTTCTTTCTCTCTGTTGTCCAGGCACTTCCTTACTTACCTACAAGTGTTCCTGAAAGCTGTCTTCTGTAGTTCCATGTAGGTAGTAGGTTGAAGGTCTAGTGTCTGTATAGAGCAGTGAATGCTCTTAGGTACAACTCCTGTGGCTGCTATTACTATGGGGACGGTGGTGACGTTCTCCACATATGCCACATTTCCTTGACTTCGTATTGTAGGTCGTTATACTTTGACAGCTTCTCTCCGTGCGTTTTTTCGATGTTGCACGTGTTGGGTACCTCTATGTCAATGAAGTATGTTGACTTCTTCTCCTTGTCGAACAGGACGATGTCGGGCCGATTGTGGGGGGATGGTCTTATCTGTTCTAATCGATCTGTCCCAGTATATCTTGTGGGTGTTATTATTATTATATTAAGAGAAAATTTATTATTAAAACTGGAAGCGGAGATTAAATCTTTTTTTTTAATCATATGATCATATGATTATATGGTCTGAATCCCCCAAAGCAGATCAGATCATATGTAGAGGATTTTAGGAAGGGAGTGTCCAGGTCTTAAACAACCCTTAGAAATAGGAAGCTAGGAGATTTGGGCTACAGTGCCCGTTAGGATAGTCACACTGAAGCGAAGTAGAAAGGGGGAGGAAGACGCCCTTATTTATTACCGGGGAGCCAGTACCCGGGGTCCGACGGCTTAACGTGCCCATCCGACGCACGGCGGATATTTAGTGGATCGAGCGTTCGTTCTTGCCTGGGATCGAACCTGAGGTCCTCTCCGTGGCAGTCACGAACGTTGCCCACTAGGCCACCCGCGACCAATCTTAAAGGTTTTGAAATATTTTGTATTTCACTTTCGATATACTGCACCATATAGCATTAAATTCATTTTTACCCCCTTACTTTTCACTCTATTTTGCGCTTGTATCTCAAAAATCACGGAGGATGTGTTCAGTAAAACATTTTTCTTGTGACGGTTTGGTGTAATTTCACTTGAGGTTTTCCATTTTGCTGTACTGGAGGATGCACTGCAAATGAATAAATATGGAACTGAAAACGAAATAGTTTTTTTTTTCGAATGCAGCACAGGCATCAAAAGAAGAATAATTCCCACCAGCCTTACACTGCTCCTGTGTGCGCTCTTAGTGAGACTACTGAGTAGGACATCTGAGCGAAATAACCAAAACTTCCAAAGTTGCTGCAAGCTTTTGACTTGTCGGCGCACATATGTTTATTGTGATATCAATAAAATGCCGAACCCTTCTACTGATGTAATCAGAATCACCCCACAAACGGCAACCAATGTATTCAGACCTAATTGAATCCTGCAGGATGTTATCAACTTCTTTTCCTGCGAATGCGAAGTCATTCACTTCTCTTTATAGAATAGTAGATAGATTTTACAGATTTCTTACTTTTTCTTATTCTTATCTTGGCTACGTAAAACAACTGCGTGGAGGCACAGCAGCAAATGGCACCAACGCTCGGCGAGAGGGGGTCGGGAAAATGGCTGTTTGAAAAAGTACAAACCCTAAACTATGTATAAATACATGCTTATCGTTTTTTAAATATATATCTGGATAAATTTTGGATTGCTCCACACGGCGTTAAGTTCTATCAGTTCTATGAACAAAGAGGGGCGCAAAATAATGCTATTGCAGGGTGCTGAAACACTGTGAGCATCCCTGGTGACTGCGCCCCTTCTAAAAACTAATGAAAAAAGAAACAGATAGAAAGATATTTTAGACAACTGTGTGTATAAAAAACAGTTTTTCAGATTTTCCATATTGACCGCTGAATAGCAGCCAGTGATTTCAGAGCATATCAGTTGCTTACAAAATCTTCATTAAGGAAGGGTAGTTCACTTCCTTCGTGTTTCCTTTGGCTTGAAGGAAACACTAAACCAAAGGAACAAGCGGGATTCCGGATTGGCTACAGCGCTATAGATCACATCCATGTACAGACAGAAATAATTGGAAGGGTGTCCTATAGAGACATTGTCATCGTGCTGGTGTAAGCACTTTCGTGTTCCACATTTAAGCCTAATTACAGCTCGTTGTGGAAGTTATGAAGAAAGCATATTACGAAGAAAGTACTGAAGGCAGGTGCGGTATTAAATCTGTTCTTTATTACTATCTAATTCTCGTTATTGGTTTGTTCTGGAATTATTTTTACTACTGAATTAATTACGGCACGTACTTCTAACTTTCTTTTCTATTTCATTTCCTCATCACTCACGCTTCACAATTCCCAAGCAATCTTCTATCACGTCTTCCCCAATTCGTTGACCGATTCTCTCTACTCTCTGAAAACTTCTTTCTTAAAACTTCCCTGTATGTCCTGAAAAGTTACGTAGAATTCGAGTAAGTATACGAAAGAGCGAATAATTATAGGAAACAGAATAAGCAGCGAGAGCATTGAAAACTCTGAAGAACTAAGACAAATTCTAGGAATAAACAATAACGAGAATTTGACAGTAATAAAGAATAACTTGAATGCCGCAAGTGTTTTTTTAATACCTTCTGCGTGATATGCTTTTTTCATAACAATCACAAGCAGTTGCAATCAAGCTTAGATATCGAACCCGAACGGGGTTTTTAAAATAGCTCTTCTAAAGCAAGCACATCCCTAGAGACAATAGATCTACACTGCTAGCCACCCAAAATGCAACACCAAGAAGGAAGCATCCGATTGGCCTGAAATTCGCAGCATGCGTCGCCCGCGAGAGGACATGCAAACGATTAGCATTGCAGGGCATATGCAAATCATGTGCGCCCGGCACGCCACCGAGAAGCACTATAAGAAGGGTGCACAGAAGTCGGGGTGTAAGTAGTGGAAGGGTGTTGTGCTGCCGGACCTGTGCGTGGGAAGCTTCCTGATGCCTCGTCGCAGAATACGGCAGTCATTCCAGCACGTTTCGGAGTTCGACAGAGGACGAATAGTGGCTTATCGCGACAGCGGTTTATCGTACCGAGACATCGGCGTCCGTGTGGGACGACATCCAGCCACAGTGAAGCGAGTATGGATTCGGTGGGTGCAAAAGGGACGGACGGACCGACGTGGGCGATTGCCGCAGCCGCGGCACACCACCGAACGAGAGGACCGGCATGTTGTGCGGCGGGCACTGACGGCTCGCACCGCCACATCACGAACGTTAGCGCAGGAATTAGGGTGTGTAGCGCAACAACCTATGTCAGCACGTACTGTTCAACGTCGTCTGCAGGAGCGGGGACTTGTCACACGGCGCCCACTGCTCCGATTACCATTGACGTTACACCACCGGCGAGTGCGGAGGCAGTGGGCCGTTGAACGCCGCGCCTGGACTACGAAATGGCACGACGTTGTCTTCTCCGACGAATCCCGCTTCTGCCTGCAACACCACGATGGTCGGATCCGCGTGTGGAGGCACCGCGGTGAGAGACTGTATGACGCCTGCACTATGCATCTCCATACCAGTCCGTCGCTTGGCGTTATGGTTTGGGGATCAATTGGATATGACACCCGCACCCCTCTGGTTGGTATCGCCGGTACACTCAACATCCACCGCACCATCTCCGACGTTTTGGAGTCTGTAGTCCTCCCTTACCTTCAGGACCTGCCAGCGGCCACGTTTCAACAGGACAATGCGCACCCGCACGTGGCATGCATCGTGCAACAATTCTTCACGGCCCACCAAGTGTCACTGCTGCCGTGGCCAGCCTGTTCTCCCGATATGTCGCCCATCAAACACGTCTGGTCGCTGATCGGCAACCGAGTGGCCCGGCAAGCACCACCCGCGGCTACGCTTGATGAACTGTGGCAACGTGTGGAAGTAGCCTGGACCGACATACCTCAAGCGATGCCGCGGCGTGTAGCGGCCGTTGTTGCCAGCCATGGGGGCCACACGAACTATTGATGTCTGCGTGTTCCGCAAGTCGCACGGGCCTGTAAGCTCAATCGTTTCATCTTTGTATCTGTTGTTATGTGTTCAGTAAATCTGGCTTTGCTATCTCGTGTCCTTCTTAGTGGTGCATTTTGGGTGGCCAGCAGTGTAGTTGCAGAAATTGCTATAACATCATTGTGCATTAAAACGCCATGTTGTTTATAGTATCCCTCTGTGCTCCGTTAATGATTCCGTACAACACAAGTAATATATAGGATCAACAAAACGAGCGTTACATTTTCGTCTATCTAAACATAAACATGCAGTGAAAAATGGCGCTGTGGACACCGCGTTAGCACGCCTGACCTTCGATGGGACGTTTTACCCTGATTGGAACCGAGTGAGTATTCTGTCTACGCACTCTGATGTTCCATCATTACTATTAGGGATGGAAGTTCAGGTGATGCGCAGCATCACAGCCTCTCCTTGACAAATGTCACCCCCGCCTTCTCGTATTGCATCCTGTTCCCACTAAAGGGGCTCTGACGACCGCCAATAGCGGTATAACTATACCATCGGGATTAGAGGAAATCCTGTCCTACACTCACCAACCCGCTTGGCCAGAGTGGTGAGTTATGGCCAAAGCCCTCCAAAATGACTCCACAACTTAAATCTTGGCTACTCACAATGGGCGCTTCCTATCTTCTGATTCAAGACTTCTTGAATTGGAAGAGGAACTACAAAGGATCAAGTGGGACATCGTCGGGCTAAGTGAGGTAAGGAGAAAAGGAGAAGATCTCGTTGAACTGAAAAGTGGACATCTCTTCTACTATAGTGGGACAGATACTGGCTGAACTAGTGGTGTTGGATTTATAATAAACAAGAAACTGAAGGATAAAGTTGTTGAAGTTGAAAGTTCCTCTGACAGAGTTGCACGACTCGTTATCCAACTCTCGAAAATATACCAGGCTCAGAATATTCAAACTTATGCACCCACCACAAGTCATCCTGAAGAAGAAATTGAAGAATTTTATGAGGAAATTCGTAATTGGCAATGGGCTGGACATACTACCAGAAGGACAGACCATCGATGGACAGTCGAAATTTTAGATCGGATTCCAAGGGACAGGAAAAGATCCAGAAGAAGACAACATGGAAGATTGGTGGATGAAATTCGAAAGTATGCTGGAGTAACATGAGGAGACTGGCACAAAACAGACCGTTGTGGAAGAGGCTTGGAGAAACCTTCGTCCAGCAGTGGATTGATAATGGTTGACAATGGTGATGATGATGATGATGATGATGAGTATTTATGGCAATAGAGTTTCATGCTGTTATGATACATATCCATGCGACATACCTGCATCCTGGAAACAGCTCATTCAAGATCGGACTACCCAGTCTGATGTTAGTACTGGTGTGCATTAATTTGTATCTGTGTGTTTAGTAACATTCTTACTTGTACCATATTCATGTAATTTTTGGGTCTTTATTATATAACAAGGTGTAGTGAGTGGATAACATTGATCCACCTAATCAACATTTTTCGTTTCACCTACTGTATAATTCACTCCAATGTCGAGTTGTTGACTTCTTACGCGCATGCTTAGTTCCTTGGTGCACGTCATTAGCGTGACTTCTAGTGTATATATATATTGTGACTCGCTGAGTCGCAGATTCTGTCTGGAGATGGGAACACGGTATTTCCAAAAGGTCTCACGGGAGTGTAAATTTGTTTTTTAACTCTTAATTAAAGTTTTTAGTACTACGGAGTTAGCTGTACTTGCTGCTTCGAGTTGATTACGTGTGTGACGGTTTTTGTATATATTTCATCTATAAAAGGTCAGTCATCGCGATATTCGCGATATAAACCCCAGTATATCTGGGGAAAAGGTGTGGTCGAAATCTTTTCTGTACTTTCTCAGTTTCATTTATTAGTGTTACGAGACTAGGGCTCCAAATGATCGCAGCATACTCTGGTGACCGTAGCCTCAAAAATGCGAATAAGTGTCTGAAGATGGGAAGAACACTCAGAAAGTCGTATAATGAATCCAAGATTTCTATAGGCTGAACGTACAATTCTTTGGATATGAATTTTGAAGTTCAAGTTCCAATCAAATGTAACTCCCAAGTCCTAGACATTGTTTGTCCGGCGAAGAAAACAGTCGTTAGTTTTGTAGTAAATAATAATTCGGTTTCTTTTCCTCGAAAAGTAAATGTGGGTGAATAAGAACTCCCACTATATTTGGCTTTTATTGCTCCTGAAAAGCTTCTGGTTCCGTGAAACCATCATCAATCCTAATGTCTTTAAAATCCTGCGGTACTGGAGATGCATTCGTTAATATTTTAAATTACATTTATAAAAATGCAGGCACAAAGGTTCTAGAGCTTGAGGAGGCATAAAAATTGGAAAAGGAGTAACACTAAATTACTCCACGTCTCCCAAACTCTGAAATTGACGAAGATCTTTCAATCACTTAAGTGGCAAGACGATGGGATAATGATTAACCAGGTAGTTTTACCCATCTGATGAAACTGTCATTTCAGTAAGTACCTTCTCAGAGGTGAAGAAAATGATGAAGATACTTGCTGACAAGCGCAAAGAGGTGAAAATGAAGGCCAACTTACAGAAAACAAAATTGGTGTACAATGGTTTTACAAGAACTAAAGATTCAGACGTTGATGGGGCAAGTTTAGAAATAACTGATGCCTACATCTACTTTGGACAACAGATATCAAGACAGGGCCACATCAAAGAAGAAATTAACAGAGTCTTAAGAAGTTTAGCTGGAGTGCAATTGTAGAAACGGAGAAAATTTCAACAGCAATTTGCCATTAGAAAGTGCTTACGCATTCACCCAATTCTTACTTATGGATCAGTGATACGGACCTTAATTAAAAAAGACATGGAAAAACTGTAAACAACTCAAGGAAGCATGGAGATGTGCATGCTTGGTGTAACCACGAAAAATAGGAAAAAGGCCTCATGGATCAAGAAAATGATATGATTTCAAAAACACATACGTGGAAACGTACACTGCTGGCCACCCAAAATGCAACACCAAGAAGGAAGCATCCGATTGGCCTGAAATTCGCAGCATGCGTCGCCCGCGAGAGGACATGCAAACGATTAGCATTGCAGGGCATATGCATATCATGTGCGCCTGGCACGCCACCGAGAAGCACTATAAGAAGGGTGCATAGAAGGCGGGGTGTAAGTGGTGGAAGTGTGTTGTGCGGCCGGACCTGTGCGTGGGAAGCTTCCTGACCTTCGTTGCAGAATACGGCAGTCATTCCAGCACGTTTCGGAGTTCGACAGACGACGAATAGAGGCTTATCGCGACAGCGGTTTATCGTACCGAGACATCGGCGCTCGTGTGGGACGACATCCAGCCACAGTGAGGCGAGTATGTATTCGGTGGGTGCAGGAGGGACGGACGGACCGACGTGAGCGATTGCCGCAGCCGCGGCAAACTACCGAACGAGAGGACCGGCATGTTGTGCGGCGGGCATTGACGGCTCGCACCGCCACATCACGAACGTTAGCACAGGAATTAGGGTGTGTTGCGCAACAACCTGTGTAAGCACGTACCGTTCGACGTCGTCTGCAGGAGCGGGGACTTGTCGCACGGCGCCCATTTTTCCGATTACCATTGACGTTATACCACCGGCTAGTGCGGCGGCAGTGGGCCGTTGAATGCCGCCCCTGGACTACGGAATGGCACGACATTGTCTTCTCCGACGAATCCCGCTTCTGCCTGCTACAGCACGATGGTCGGAATTGCGTGTGGCGGCACCGCGGCGAGGGACTGTATGGCGCCTGCATTATGCATCGCTATACCGGTCCGTCGCCTGGCGTTACGGTTTGGGGCGCAATTGGATATGACACCCGCACCCCTCTGGTACGCATCACCGGTACACCCAACAGCCACCGCTACATCTCGGACGTTTTGGAGCCTGTAGTCCTCCCTTACCTGCATGACCTGCATGCGGCCACGCTTCAACAGGACAATGCGCGCCCGCACGTGGCACGCATCGTGCAACGATTCTTCACGGCCCACCAGGTGTCACTGCTGCAATGGCCCGCCTGTTCTCCCGATATGTCACCCATCGAACACGTCTGGTCGCTGATCGGCAACCGAGTGGCCCTGCAAGCACCACCCACGGCTACGCCTGATGAACTGTGGCAACGTGTGGAAGCAGCCTTAACCGACATACCCCAAGCCCACATCCAAAGCCTCTTTCGTTCGATGCCGCGGCGTGTAGCGGCCGTTATTGCCAGCCATGGGGGCCACACGAACTATTGATGTCTGTGTGTTCCACAAGTCGCATGGGCCTGTAAGCTCAATCGTTTCATTTTGTATCTGTTGTTATGTGTCCAGTAAATCTGGCTTTGCTATCTCGTGTCCTTCTTGGTGTTGCATTTTGGGTGGCCAGCAGTGTATATTGAGTTAAGCGCTGTCTATATATGTTAAATTAAACCAATATGTTCCAATTGAAGAATTAAAATACGAGATTTGTTTACAAAAAAACCACAATGATTAAAAACTACTTGCAAGATCTCTCGGAACTAACTATAGTCCCATCATCAGGAAGATTGGCACAGAGGAACAGTGCGGCTGATATTAAATACAGAGGCATCCCGGATATTAGGCTCCTTTTGCAGGTACGACTGTAGCAACATGGAGCCTAATATCCGGGGATGCCTCTGTATTTAATATCAGCCGCACTGTTCCTCTGTGCCAGTCTTCCTGATGATGGGACTATAGTTAGTTCCGAGAGATCTTGCAAGTAGTTTTTAATCATTGTGTTTTAATTGTAAATAAATCTCGTATTTTAATTCTGAAATTAGAACATATTGGTTTAATTTAACGTACATAAACAGCGTTTAACTTGATATACGTTTCCACGTATGTGTTTTTGAGTAAGTCCAGTACGTATGGAATTCTGATGATCATGACAAGAGTTCATGACATCATGATCAAAGTCAAGACCCTCAAGTGTCCAGCTAGAACCGACACCATTGGGCAACTGAAATACTAAACTGCATACCTAGGAAGAGTAAAAAACCTATAAGAAAGCAACGTAGGAGATGGATGAGTGAAATTCGAATGCACGCCAGAGAGAGAGAGAGAGAGAAATTCCAGGACAAAACAATAAAGAAAATTCGACAGTAATAAAGAATTGCTTTAATGCCGCAACTGTTTTTAATACCTCCTTCGTTATATGCTTTTTTCATAACATTCAGAACCAGTCGCAACCAACTTAAATATCGAACCCGCACGGGGTTTTTAATAGCCCTTCTAAAGTAAGCACATCCCTAGAGACAGTAGATCTAGTTGCAGAAATTGCTATAACATCATTGTGCATTTAAAGTAATAATTACAATCCAGCAAAACATGCCTTACAAAATATAAATCATAACATAAATTAAAAATACCCGGATGTTCTTCAAGTGAGTTTCGAAGTCTATACATTTTCATGAGACACAGAGAAGGTGAGAGAGTTAGTTAGTTAGTTAGTTCCTTATTTAGTTGGTCAGTTAGCTCCTTAGTCAGTTAGTTCCTTAGTTAGTGAGTTCGTCAGTTAGTTAGTTAGTTTTGAGTCTTCGAACCAAAAAAGTTGTAAGCTTTTAATTTCTGTAAGGCTACAGTGTTAAAAAAATTGTAGTTGGTCGCACCAAAAAAGTGGTGCTACACCACTTTTAGTGCAAAGGTGAAAGTGGTGCTACACCACTTTTAGGTCAAAGGTAGACCATTGTGTTGTGCACGAAATATACAAAAACACGATGCACTTATTAATGGTATTCAACTTGAATGGTACCAAGTTGCACTTATTACACCTTGTTTTGTAGGTTTCATGCACCAAACAACGGTTTACCTTAGCCCCAAAAGTAAGGCAACAGGTGTAGCCCCAATTTTTGGTGCAACATATGGCAGTATTTTTAACAGTGTACAATTCACCTTTTCATAGAGTCTTGAACTAAACAGAAGTATTGGAAGTAAAGTGAAATAAATCTATCTAAAATCAATCTGGGGAAATATATCATTGTACGGATTAATAAATATACACATATGCACATATGTCATGGTAAGAAAAACGGATAGGTTCCTAAATGCTAAGTCACTGCTTATGATGATATTTAAATATATCGTGAAAACCCAATATTGACGTATGCAGATCAGTACCTTTTTTCGTTGTTGGTGTTATACATATTTAATTTTTTATTTACATTTGCTTCGGCTTGCGATACTTCGTCTAAATGCCTATATTGATTTCTTCTCGTAAAGTAAGAAGACTTCGGATCCTGACTGCCAAATAACTCTCTCTTGATCACCATGTTGTAAGCTGTATGCCTAACGCAGATTGTACCGCACGTGAATCAATTATCGATATAATTTCATTAAATTGTTTTACACGAATCTTTCTTTGTTGTTCACGAAGCGAAAAACATCTTTATTTGTTTGGAAAATTCGTCAAGAAATTTTCCCCACATTTTTACTCTCTTATTGTCAGCTCTTTAGAAATCGGCATCTAAAAATTCTGGAAGTCGTTCATGCTTTTATTGATACGTACGGCAGTGAAAATAATTTAAGGTAAATTCGAATTTTATTCGTGAGCAAGACTTTTATAAACCAACACTATGTGAAGCAACACTTCCATTAAAAACAAAAACGCAAATAGCACAACTTGCGGAAGTAGGAGAAAGCTGTCCGAAATTTAAATATTTGGGACAACCACATTTTCTTTATTTTTACATTCGACATATAATTGCACATCGTTATTGTTATAATCGAGACATTTTATCAATGTTTTTCAAACTCGGGAAACAAAAATTATTCACCGATAAATATGTGATGTCACTTTCTAAAGACTCCCGCTTCATATTTCCTTGAGTTATGAGAAAATCTCTCTGTGAGAAAACGTTTCCTAGTAGACAGAATTAGCATTCGGACAGTGAAATATACAGAAATGGTTAAGTTTAGTTTTTTAAATGGCGCTGTGTCATTGAGGCTTTTAGTTCTTGCAATACGAATGTGCAAATGCGAGACATTGAGGAAATTCAAGGTAGAAAATTACGATGATGATAAATTCCACTGGAAACAGAAAAAAAGCTGACATTAATTTAAATCTCCATCAACGCTGTTTGAATCAGTTCAAAGTATGTAGATGAAGCGGCAAAGTGAAAAAGAAAAGAATTATAAAAAAAAAAAAAAAAAAACTTTAGAGCGAAATCTACCTCGAGTAGTTCAACTTTTTCTGAAAACAACAAAATGAAATTCTGAAAAAATATAAATAAAATGATATTGGGTGGAGCCGTTTCGGCAGTTAATTTGAAATTGTAATGATGACTGTCTTTTAGGGCTGCCAAATACTAGTATGTCTGCTCGACTTGATATTTGTTTCCAGGATTATTGTTTTGGGAGAAGAGGGCTAGTTAGGTCCGTCTGGCCTTTTCCCTCTTTTCATCCCTGTTGTTGCTTATCTGCTCTACAATCATTTTCACTTAATCTATGTAATCTGTATGCGACAACTAAAATGAAATAAATGCAAAATGATATGAAATGAAAATGACAATAACAAAGAAAGAATATGCTGAAAATCACCGATTCCTTGAGTAAAGGGCAGTTACAATTCGAGTGCCAACTGTCAACATCAAACCGCAATTATTAACTGCTGATGTACAAATCGAAATTTAATGTCTAAAAGAATTAAAAAAAAAAAGCAATCGCGCTCTTCGTTTCCTGTATGGTTTCAATTCTTTGCATTTAGTGCTGTTTTGAATACAACGCTTATTCCCATATTTGAAAAATTGCGGTTAGTTCTTTTAGCCACAGTTGTATTCAAAAAGCATAAAATTATCATTTCTTACTAGTTCATGAAGTTTTTATGAGTCACAGTTTAGAAATTCACAATTATGTTTTACAATGCGAGCATTTCGTGGTACAGGACACCTTTCTTGGCGTGAGTCAGTGAAGTTTTGCTCTATTTTCTCTTGCATTCAAATAAATTTTTGAGAAACGTTGTGACAGTTCGGGAACTTGGTAAATTATTCAAAGATCAACAGTGTTGTGTTTGTTCCAATGAGAAGTGAACCTGCAATACTGGGAACAGATCGTGCATCGAAAGAAAACTTACACTTAAAGTAATAATTGCCTTTGAATTTGTGCTCTTTCTATCGATTTCGCTGAATTTTGTGCTCTCCTTCAACACAGTTTTATCGTGAAAAAGTTGAAGTACATTGTAAATGCATTGCCAATGGCAAAACATTGAAGGTATCTGTAATGTACCCAACACTTTTATATTTCTAACGATATGGAACTGCATAACAATTATGAATGCATAAACAATAAGTAGTAACATCAAAAAAAGAAATAAATAAAAATCTACAGTAGTACAAGAAATATTTCAGAGTAGTTGGCAAATGTAAAACGTATAAATATTGAATTAAGTACACTGCATGGAACAAGGCGAGATTTCGTTTTCCAAAATTTCGGCCTGTTTAAAACTGCACTTCTCTGTGGTGAAACTTTTCTGTATAGATCCTCTTACATTTTATATGGACTTGAGCACATTCAATTCGCTGTTGTCGTGGTCTTGAATCAATCATGGAATGTGGATAATCGTAAAGAAAACTGCAATTTGTTTTTATCTTGTATATGGTTGCAACGATTTCACGAAATCCTTGTATATCTCAATTTAAGAGGGAAAAGACCAGTAGGCATTCCATAGTTCGAACATCCAACAGTATATACGCAGACTTCTGCCACGGAGAGTAATGAATTACTCCGCATTTAATTCACAATAAATGAAAAGGGCTTTCAATAAAAACATGTGCTATTTATTTTTGTAAGAATTTTAAAGAATACCGAAACATTCAGTGCTTTGCTGGGAGAAACGCATAGGGTGAGTCTTGGCAAAACACTTCAAGGTCAATTATTCGCAGTTTGGATCACGTTTAAGTTTTAACTGCGCGCTAAGCAATAATGTTCCTTTAGTTGTTTTCAATTGAAGAAATTTCCCTGTCGAAAATGAGAATGGATATTCATAATTCATCAAAGAAAGATGAGAATTTTGAACGCAAGGCACGTGGTCTCAAGTTATATACCTGAAAAGGACCTTTAAAGTACTGCGCATGAAACTTGCCTTTAGATTTCCAAACCTGAGATGTGCTCAAATTCTAAGCATTAAAAAAAAAAAAAAAAAAAAAAAAAAAAAGAAAATATCCTGAAACGTTTCTTTACCGTTTTAAACCTGATATGTGTTTTAAGTGGCGTTCAGGTTCAGGGCCGGTTGGACCATGGGGGCAACCGGGAAGGTCGGCCCGGGCCCCGCGTCTTCACGGGGCTCCGCAGTTTAGAAAGTGAAAACAAAATCACATTTTCTAGAATTCTAAATATATTTTTAGAATTCTAAAGATATATCATGTTTCTAGAATTCTAAAGATATATCATATTTTCTAGAACTAAAGAGATATTTCATAATGTTATTTTTTTTAGTTTACAATCCTCCTCCCCACTTTTAAATAGGGCACCACGCTTCATCGTAAAGACAATGATATTTGGATATTTCAAATTATTATTATTATAACTATATTACACTTTTCCACATTCATGAAATAGCAAATTAAATTTCATCATTTTGTGACTCCCATGTTCAACAATTTGCAGATACTTAAATTTAAATAAATAAACAGAACAATATCAAAGTTGTTGTGAGGCTACATATATGGAGGCCAACTGTTCAGCTACTTTAAAAACAGTACTAGAAATTAAAATTAAAAAACAAACCAATTTTCATACATGGGCGTGTATGAAAGTTAAGAAAAGTCACCAATTTCTCAGTTTTTCCACCTTGCAACAAAAATAAATCAGTAAAGCATGTACCAGGAAAAAGATACATATAAATGAATTTATTTAAGAAGCATCCTTATTATTCTCTACGCGAAAATGTTTTGCTATGCAAAAATATTCGCTAAGCAGATTTTAAAGTTCTCTTTTTATTATTTTGTTCGAAAGTTTACATGAAAATCACAATGCAATCTAAACCTCCTCTCCTTCTCCCTGGAAAGAAAACAAAACACTTTTACTCTCTTCTCTCTCTGAATTTTCAATCCATTTTATAGTCTTTTTTATTTTAATCTCACAGCAATTGGTACAAATCATTTTTCTTTGTGGTAGCTTTCGTGTGTTTTCATTTTTCACGTAACAACTATGAGATTCGTTTTCTACAGCTCATAATGAAATCGTACTCAGGGCCCCGCTATGAAATTTCGTCCCGAGCCCCACAAAAGTTTCACCCGGCCCTGTTCAGGTTTCTATACCTCCATGGGCACCCATAGAGGGGGCATTTGCCCTCCCCTGGAAATCCGACCCTGCCCTTTCTGTCCTTGGAAGGTACTGCAGAGATTTTCACGATAACACTAATTCTGATTGATAATTTTTCTGTAGAATTTCTGTTTATTCTATTTTTCTGTAGAATTTCAGAATTTTGGTGCGCGTTTATGCAGGAAATATAGGAAAAACGTTAGGAATTTGCAGTAGAAAAAGCGAAAATTTACAGTGGAAAGTAATAGCGAAATTTCCCATTGCACATTGGAGAACACCGTACATTCGTACAGTATGGGAAAGTATGAAAGGTGAAGAAACGAAAAATGTATTATCTTCTGCAGCATCTATTCACTACTGTCGAAATTTCTCGCAAAAATTTGTCTTGTAGATTTTCATTCGTGACGACCAATTGAGAAGTCTCTAGGGTTTCGTGGCGCAGGTGACACAAGTGGCCAAACGAATCAAAAGAACGACAAAGTAACTTTTACTATCCTAGCATATCTAATTGCATTTAACCTTCTTGTTTTAGTTAGTTTTCGGGTCTCCAATTAAATTTATATGTTGAGAGTGTGGTGAAAACTGTTAGACAACAAGAAGGCACCTGGAAATTTGCCTACGGTGCTTGAAAATGTTATTCGTAGTAGCAACTTCTGTTTGCCCGCTCCTGAAAACTAAGCTATGGGCACCCATGTATACCTCATATTTTTTTGGTGTTTAAAACCAGAAATTCAGGTATTCAGGTGTTGAGAGCCTGAAACGCGCTTTGACAGTTTGAAGGTTGAAATATATTACACTCGACGCTCAGTACGTTTAAAACAGTGGTCTCAAACTCGCGGCCTGCATGTGGCCCGGCGCCAACTGTTTTGCGGCCAGCATGAATGATTACAAAATAAAAATAAATCCCTCTTTTTTTCAAGTGTGTTATAATATATTAAATATAATATAAACATAGTAATGCTTGGCAAAGCCATCTGCTTTATAAGTAACAAGTTTGTTTACAAAGAATATAACAGTATGGCGGTTCGAATGTTTCAAAGACGAAGAAAATATTTTCAATATATTCAAGTCTCCATTTTCCTATAAAGCTGAGAACGCACCTGAAGAACATCAGTGCGAATTAATAGACTTTCAGTGTGATTCTTTCCTAAAAGAAAAATTCAACAGCTGCAATAAACAGAGTTTTACCAGTTAGTTTTAAAGGAGAAGTACGTAAACATTCGTAACCTATAGTTAGTTTTAAAGGAGAAGTACGTAAACATTCGTAACCTATAGTTAGTTTTAAAGGAGAAGTACGTAAACATGTCTTGAAAGGAACATACGGGTTCTGTCTATGTTCGGAACAACATACTCATGCGAACAGTTGTTCTCAAGAATGAACCAAGTAAAATGTCTTGAAAGGAACATACACTTTTGCTCACTTTTAAAGGGACAGACACTTATGCTTACACATCTTTACTTTATACCATAACGCAGTCCCGTTATGGGATAAAGTAAAGATAATTACGCCGTATACTGGCTACAAAGGTACACTGATCAGAGAAAGTATTGAGATCTCCACACATCCCTACGCATGCAACGATACCCAATCTGTTGATATTCCGTCCGCGTGGAGGAACATTCTGAGATGATTCTTCGCATGAAAGAAACTCGTGTATCACCGCGTGCATCAAGTTTCAAAATACGACATTCCCGACCACCGAATTTTTTTGTTTATACTCGCCAGACTTGTTAGTAACTTCTGCAACCCTTGAGAAAGCCTCCCGGTTGGAGAGCGAAAGCTCGGGGGATACAATTTTTCCTTGTATTTCTTCTTTAAATATACTTTCTCACCAATAAACGGAGTTTGTATATATTTGTTTATTAACTTATGCTTACTTTTAAAAGTAGCATGTTCAAACGAAAATTATTCCAAATATCGATAAGTTAGTGAAAGAGAAGCGAGAACAAGTTTCTGGTCAGAACATGTAATATTTTCTGTACCGTGTTCAGTTGGTAAAATGTGATTGTTTTAAGATTTGTTACTTAAAAGTGATTGTTTTCAGTGATTGACGAAGCATTTGGCTTTACTATTTACCGATAATTAGAAATAATATTCCGCTGTAGTGCCAAGCCATTGGTGTAGTTTTGTAAAGTTGATATTTATTTATAAGAATTTTATTAATATTCATGCGGGCCCCTATATTCCTCCAAAACTGGGAAGTGGCCCTTGCAAGGGTCTAAGTTTGAGACCACTGGTGCCTTTAAAATTACTAGAGAATAATCGTAGTTTTTCCGTTATTTGTTTGAGCATTGGAACACACGTGGATGAAAATAAATTACAAAAAAAAAAAAAAAAAAAAAAAAAAATGACACCTACCAGCAGTTTCCGGTCTCCCATGAGGTCCAGTCTGGTCAAACCCCAGCATAGGCATGGTTGGGGGTGTCATGCCTGTCATACCATGCATTCCAGTCACGCTAGGCATTGTTCCAGGCACAGTCATGTTCGGCATAAACGCCGTGCCGAAATACATTCGACTTGGATCTGGGAAGCACTGAGTCGGCTGCGAGACGATGGGTCGAGGTTGGTAGGGTGTGCAGTGGGGTACGGGTCCCACCGGAGCTCCGCCGACTCCCATGGGAGAACTGACCGCCGGCGTTCGATGTGCTGGTGAAGAAGCCGGCGAACTTTCATTGTTTCCCAAACCGAGAAGTTCTTGTATAGCAAATGGTGACCTTTGGTGGGTAGCATGAGGGGCAAGTGACCCTGTGACCCCACTGCTGCTGCTAGGTTGAGAAAGCACAGACAGATGCGGATGAGACAGCCCGGGTCGGTGGTGGTGTTCTCCGTGGAGAAGGTTCATCACAGACACCATGACTCTTCCGTAAGGCTTGCCGCAACCAGCAAAGTTCACCCCGTACTCCAGAGTTGGTATCACGTCTTCACACCGGGCTAAGGGATGCCCGAACGTCGATAAAATCGCTTAAAACGGGAATCTATTTTTCAAAGACTTTACAACTGAGCCCAAGCTTCTTGAAATTCCTCTCAGATGAACGATGATTTTTCGACTATCTGCGAAGTCCATTGCTCTTCTTCCCTATAAAAACGTTTGCAGTTAATTTTGTCATTTGAAAGTTTTACAGATTTCTCACGATGATTAGCACCCAAATGTGCGACGCTTTTGTAACGGAAAAAAAAAGAAAGAAGATGCGAATGCTGCTCGTTCCGAGCCATCAACAACTTGACCTGCTTTCCAATCGGCACGATGGGGGAAGAGGGGGAGCCAATTTGGTGTTGACAAGATGTAGCAGGATCCTGCCTTGTCAGCAGCGCAGGAAATACTGGGACCCTAAAGCTCGTAACACGCGCCCACAGGCGCTTTGGCGCTCCGCCTACAAAATGACGTCACTGAGCACCATGTCAGCCACTCAGGGCTCGTGTCCAAGGGGAGGGGCAGAAGTGCTATCTGTGGTGGGTTCGACGTGGAGTAACGTTTCCGAGGCTAGGAGGTCATCAGTCTGTTAGAGTTGAGATCGAGTAGTGGGTTTCCCTGGAGAGTAGAGATCCGAACGCACTGGCCTCGCTGCCACACAGCGAATGAAGGTGAGTGATTGGCCACATCAGTAGCTTTGTTATCCAATCGTGAGAGACCGGACCACTGTGCGTGCGTCCCACGTTGTTGTAATATTATTATGAATCTCCTCCAGGCTCATTACTAGCCTGTTAGCTGTCTTAATCAAGCCAACTTTTCCACACATCGAACGAACTCATGTAACTAACCACCACACTCTCTAAATTAAATAACCAAGTGAACAAATTCACCAAACTGCTAATGCCGACGTTAATAAAAAACAATTAATTAATCTCCATCATGGATTTTTTTTTAAAGTTGATTTTTAATCTAATCAGCGCTCAGATTGATAATTACAAATTTTATTAAAATGAAAACACGCGGTGAGGCGGAAATAAGTCAATGGGAAATTTTGCGATTTAGACGCGCTTTAATTAGTACTCCTGAATGACCATTTATTTAATACTTATTTCAAGACTCTTTCACAAAAACAAACCTTCAAATACAATGTTTAAAAATAAAAAACACATTGAGGCGTTCAAGAGTACTTTTATCAAGTGAGCTATCTTTATTATTATTATTATTATTATTTGTGTGTGTCAGAGATGGAAACGGAGCACGGGTTGACAATTTCTAGCGGGTCAAACAGGTCGGGTCAAGGTGTTCCTGACCCGACTTCGACCCGGTTTTATTTCCGTTTTATTTATGAAAAGCAAAAAAAAAAAAAAAAAATTCTTTCAAATAAAAGTGTGCTTTGTGGAATTTTGTGCTAGGTAGGACTGAAAAATGATTTGCCATGCAATATGAAGGAAGGGTGTCGCTTCCTTCTGAGGGGCAATGATGAAAACAACATCCACATTTTGAAAACTTCCCAATGATCATAAATTCGTGTAAATTGGTGTTGCCGTGAAACATATTCTGAAGCTTGATATTTTATCGAGAAAACAGCAAAAAACTGAAATTAAACATACAACAAGTTGCTTAATTCAAAAAATTTGACTGTATCGTTATCAAAATTAGGTGGAACAGATTTAAACATCTCTGCGCAGGGACTGTTTGACTCTCGAAGATGTGTTTAAAAACATGTGTGAAACAGTTAGGTTATGTTTTGCAAATGAAGGACGACTGTTTCAATACTTCCTTTAAGTGATCCAGTAAATTATACGTCCCTATAATGCATTTGTTTGATTTCTATATAACCTAAGGTACCCACTACGGACAGACTTTTCGAACGCCCTGTATATATATTATAGTTCAAAGCAGATTTATCTGTGCCGGGTCCGGGTAGGGTCCAATTATGTGACGTCCGGGTACAAAATTTTTGACACATTTCCAACTAGTGTGTGTGTGTGTGTGTGTGAGTACGCGTTTTTATTGTGGAGTTAAGAATAGAAAAATCATATACACTGCATAGTCAAAAACATTCTGGTTACCTCTTTCATGTGAAGGCTTCATATCTGACATTATATTTGCGTGATAGAGGGGAAAAGATGTTCGTCTGCAAAAAAGTATTTAATTCCCGAGAAAAGAAATTTAAAAATGCCTCGTGGAACATTTGCTCTCAGTCACTCTTTCAGCATTAAAGCCTCGTTTCGTGCTCTCACTGCCGGTCAACGGAAAGATCATAACTCACCATTTTTCTGTAAACAGACCCGTACATAGAATATCATTTTGGAAGGGGGTGGTACATACTTGCGTAGCACAATCTACAATCTACTCATGCACTTATAGTAAAAATCAAACGAAATTAAAGTTTTCCCTAACTGAAAAGACTTTGAAATGCAAACTATTATTTGGAAAATCTGAAAGCTCAAATTGCTGCAGAGAAAGATTTTGGCAAGCAAAATATTAAAAACATGTAAAAATAAGAAGCAAGTATGCAGAATTTTTACCAAAATCAAGAGGAAAAGAACTCGCATATTGCGAAGTTCCCCTTAAACTCCTAAACCGGACAAATGTTCTCCTTATTGTACATCATTATCATCATCATTGTCAACAATTATGAATCCACTGCTGGACGAAGGTCTCCCCAAGTTTCCTCCACAACGGTCTGTCTTGTGCCAGTCTCCTCCATGTCACTCCCGCATACTTTCGAATTTCATCCACCCATCTCCCATGTGGTCTTCTTCTGGGTCTTTTCCTGTCCCTTGGAATCCAATCTAAAATTTCGGCTGTCCATCGACGGTCTGTCATTCTGGCAGTATGCCCAGCACACTGCCATTTCAGGGATTTAACTCTGATCATGATGTCTTTCACTCTTGTCATTTTTCGGATCCACGAGTTCCTCTTCTTATCTCTCCTGGTTACACCAAGCATGCACCTCTCCATGCTGCTTTGAGTTGTCTGTAGTCTTTGTATATCTCTTTCAGTAAAGGTCCACGTCTCTGCACCATACGTAAGCACTGGAAGGATGCATTGGTCAAACACTTTTATTTTAAGTTATAATGGCATACTTCTCTTGAAAATTATGCTGTTTCTTCTAAAAGCTCTCCAGGCAAGTTTTGTACACCGATTAATTTCTTCATCAATGTGACCCGAACTTGATATCTGCTGTCCAAGATAAACGTACGTGTCTGTTATCTCCAGCTTTTCTCTATCAGTCGATAAATCTTCATTTCTTTTAAGAACATCACTTTTGTCTTCTAAAAGTTCATTTTTAATCCCACTTCTTTACTCTTGTCAGCAAGTTCCTGGATCATACTATGCAGCTCTGATGGGGTAGTTGCAAAAATGACTACGTCATCAGCAAAACGAAGGTGGGTTAGATAATCTCCATTAATCTTTATCCCTTTGTTTTCCCAGTTCAGTGATTGAAAGACATTTTCCAATGTGGCATTAAAGAGCTTCGGGAGATATGGTGTCACCTTGTCTCACTCCCTTTCCAATTTTTATGTGTGTTGTATTTTAAAACAGCCGAATCTTTGCACTTGCATTTTCATAGATGTTATTAATAATATCAATGTATGCATCTTCAATACCGCAGGATTTCAGAGCCATTGTAACTGCTGATGGTTTCACCGAATCAAAGGCTTTTTCATAATCGATAAAAGCCATGCACAATGGAAGTTCATATTTCCTCGCTCTCTCTCTCTATATATATATAGTTTCTTCCACGAGTGTCTGTCTTGAGCCTGTCTCCTCTGTGACATATTGTACATAATTATATCATTGTTATATCGTGCCAGAAAATAAATCTGCAGATCCACGCAAAATTTTCTTTACTGATTCCAATTTAAGATGTCAGGGAGAGGAATGTGTTTAGTGCTGTACTGTTCCGGACCTGGCCATTCTATCTACCCCAGGGCAGGTTACAGTCCCACATCTCCTCAAAGAAAAACAAAAGAGAAAAAGGGAAGTAATCATCTGTTTGTTGCTGAAATCCACGCCGAAAATTTCCTCAAAAATTTTCGGGTATTTGAAAAAAAAAAAAATCCCTGAGTTAACCTTTTATTGCCATATCACTCCCCGTAGCCACCTCTGCAATATGTGAGAGTGGACAAATCAACGAAAACGTCAAGCAAATTATATAAGATTTTTTTTTTTTTTTTTTTGTCTCTTCAAAAATCTTTTTTTTTTTGCGCTTTCTTTCCCTCGTGCTACTCATATGTATAAATTTTCCTTCTGCCTCGGTGTGTGCACGGTTCAAAAGGAAAGGCATTTGGTCTTCAGCAGAGGACAATGGATAAACATAAGTTAATGTAATTATTGGAATAATGAAGGGGTGTGTTGTTTTTTTCTTGGGTAGTGTATGGATTGTTCAGTATCTGAGTAGTATAAATCAATTTGTAATTGTAGTTGAAAGTAATGTGAATATCATGTAACAAGCATGACTAGCATTTTTATTGTTTTGGATAATGCGAGCTTCGGCAGTCAGCAAGTATTTTAATTATGAAGGAAATCGTACTAGTAAGCAGTTAATAGCAACACATATAATAACACAATGTGTCAGAATGTACAAATTTAACCCAACAAGAATTCTTAAATTGGATTGAAATATCAGTGAAAGTTGGTGCCAATGGAAGTCGCAGTTCCAGTTCTACATGACTGCTATCGAAGCCGAAACTGAACTTGAAAAGGTAAAAAGTTCAATATTTTTACATTGCACCGGGAAGAATGTCCAAGATGTTTACCATTCATTCTGTTTAACAGAAGAAGAACAAAATGATTAACAAGTATCATTTGAAAATTTTTAAAGTCATTGTAACCCAAAAAAGAATGTTGCATACGAACGTTATAAATTCAATCGTTGCAGTCAAAAACATGGTGTTCCATTTAACGATTATCTAACAGAATTAAAAGTTATAGCATCAACCTGTGAATTTTTGGGCAACTTAAAGATTCTTTAATAAGAGATAAAATTGTATGTGGCATGTATTCGGAAGAATTAAGAGAACGCTTGCTAAGAGAATCGGATTTAACTTTGGAAAAACCAATCGATGAGTGTCGGGCTAGTGAAATAACAAAAAAACAAATAAAAAGCATGCATGACAACAGTGAAATTGTTAATGCCATTAAAGACTTTAAAAAGGGTAATATAATTAATTCCAAATATAAAGTGAAAGAAACTGAACACAAAAGAACATATAGTAAATCTTGCAGCAAATGTGGCAAGCAGCACACATTTCGAGATTGCCCTGCATTTAGACAAAAATGTTATATTTGTGCAAAAAAGAACCATTTTGCGAAACTGTGCAGAAACAAGAAACTGCAGGAGATAGCTAGTTCTAGCAGTAACATACTGGAAAACGAATTTGTGTCAGATTCTGTTAACAAAGGAGTTCACTCGAAAGAATGGAATGTTAGTATGGAAATAAATAAAGAAATTATTCCTTGCAAAATAGATACTGCACTGAGAAAAACGTTTAGTTAAAATCAAAACATTTTGTCGATATACAGTCAACAAAATTTTTTGTTGAATTTGCAAAATTATTTTGTTGAAAATTATTGTTGATTTAACAAAATTTATTGTTATCACGACAAAACGTTTTGTTCATTTAACAAAATGATTAGGTCAATTTTTGGGAATTTGTTTGATCCAACAGAACATATTGTTATCTTGACAAAATGTTTTGTTGCTGCAAAAAACACATTGTTATCGTGACACAATATGTTTTGTTGCAGCAACAAAACATTTTGTCATGATAACAATATGTTCTGTTGGATCAAACAAATTCCCAAAAATCGACCTAATCATTTTGTTAAATGAACAAAACGTTTTGTCGCGATAACAATAAATTTAAGTCAACGTAATGCCATTATCATGTATAAAAAATGGAATACAGAAGTAAATAAAATCAAGCCCACAAATGTTAATTAACAGGATATGGAGGCAATAAAATAGAAACTTTGGGAAAAATTCCTTTTCAAACAAGATACAAAGGAATATGTAAACACACAAATTTTTACATTACTAAAAGTAACAGTGATAAACCACTGATAGGTTTGCCTACATGCGAAGACTTTGCAATTGTTAAACTAACTGCAGAAATAAAACAAGAACATACTTATAACATAGAGTGAATAGTAGACAAATACAAAGAAGTTTTTGAAGGTCTTCCCTAAAGCTTATGAAATTGAAATATATCATACAGTAACTCCTAAAGTATTCCCAGCTAGAAAAATACCACTTCATTTGAGAAACCAACTCAAAATGGAGTTAGATAAAATGTGTAAACAAAAAATCATTGAAAAGGTAACGCATCCAACAGAATGGGTTAATCCTATCTTGTTAGTGGAAAATCCAGGTAAAAAGCTCAGAATTTTCAAGACCCACAAGAGTTAAATAAGGTTATTAAAAGGGAACGTCACCAATTGCCAACAATGGAAAAAATTGCCAGCAGATTATCAGGAGCCAAAGTATTTAGTTCATTAGATACCAATACCGGATTTGGCAAATCCCTTTAGATAAGAAGAGCACAGAACTTACAACTTTTAATATGACATTTGGCAGATACAAATTTTTACGAATGCCATTTGGAATTAGTTCAGCACCGGAAATATTTCACAGATGCTGTAAAGAAATATTCGAGGGACTGGAAGGAGTTGAGTTGTTCATAGATGATGTATTGGTGTTTGGAAAGGATAAGGAGGAACATAATAGAAGGTAAGAAAATGTTTTACAAAGAGTGAAAGAAAACAATTTCAAACTGAATAAGTCTAAATGTTGTTTTGGTGTAACAGAATTAAGGTACTTGGGTCACCTGTTAACTGACCATGGTGTGAAATCTGATAAGACCAAAATAGAAGCTATACTGCTTATGCCAACTCCTAAAAATAAAAAGGAACCAGAGAGATTTTTAGGCATGGTAACATATTTAGCTAAGTTCATCCCCAATTTATCCAAAGAAACTCACGACTTAAGAATTTTGATAAAGAAAGATGAACGGAATTGGGATAAAAAACTAAGTGCAGCATATGAAAAACTTAAAAATGTATTATCAATAGACCCCATCTTAAAATATTTTGATTTTGATAAGCCAACCACATTGCAAGTTGATGCTTCGTTGGAAGGCTTAGGAGCAGTTTTAATGCAAGACGGTCAGCCAAAGCCTGTGCATCAAAAGCCCTTACTGAACTGAAAAAAAAAATGCAGAAATAGAGAAAGAGCTCTTGGCTGTAGTCTACGGGTGTGAAAGGTTTCACCACTTCCTCTACGGAAGAGAATTCTTGGTTGAGTCTTACCACAAACCACTGGTAGCAATTAAGAAAAAATTGTTAGCTCAAGCACCAGCAAGACTGCAAAGGTTATTATTAAGACTTCAAAAGTACCAGTTTGAGATAACATACATACACTTTCTATAGCTTTCCATGGAAGACAACAACGTGAAAATAAACATTGGGACAAAGAAGAAATTCGAATACATGAAGCTATGAATTTGCTAGATGTGGAAATAGAAAATCACCTCAACCTGCATGAGAACTTACTACCAGTTACAGATAAAAAATTTAAAGATCTCAAAGAAGCAACAGAAAAAGATGCAGAATCCCAGCATCTTAAGAAATTCATAGCAATAGGATGGCCGAGTAAAAAAAGGAAGGTAGTACCCATAGAACTAAGAAAGTATTGGCCTTATAGATCGGAGCTAAACGAAGCTACAGGACTATTATTCAAAGGTACAAAAATCCTAGTACCATTAGATATGAGGAAGAATGTGATGAAAAAATTGCATCAAGGTCACTGGGGCAGAGAAAAAACAAAAAGACTGGCTAGAGATATTTTATATTGGCCAGGAATCAATCAAATGATAGAAGATTATGTAACAAAATGCCAAGTGTGTCAGCAAAAAAGAAGAAACCCTAGAGAACCTCTAAGCAGTCTTGAAATACCTACCCTACCATGGGAAATAGTGGGAAGCGACTTGTTCTTCCTCGATGGTAAATCGTATCTGATTATAGCAGATTCTTACTCAAGATACTTTGAGATAAAATAGATAGAAAAGCAAACTTCTGAAGAATGCATTCACCATATGAAATCAATATTTGCACGCCATGTGATACCCGAAACAGTGAAAACAGACAACGATCCTCAATATATTAGCCAAGAATTTGCTGAGTTTGCAAAAATGTGGAAATTCAAGCATGTGGCAAGCAGTCCTAACTATCCTCAGTCCAACGGTTTTATAGAAAAAATGGTAGGCATAGCAAAGCAAATGTTGATCATGTCTAAAATGAATAAGAGTGAAGTACATATATCTGAGTCTCTTGGACTACCGAAATACTCCTCTTAATGATTCACCGTCACCATCTCAACTTTTAATGAGTAGACGATTAAGATCAATGCTCCCAATAACAAAAGACCAATTGACTCCCGAAATTCAAGATATACAGAAATTCAGGAAGATTCGAAAAATGCAGCAGCTGGTCCAGAAACACTATTATGATAGAGGAACTAGATACCTACCAGAGTTTCATCCCAATGACTCTTAGAATTCAAGAAGGGAAGGACTGGAGAAAAGAAGTTATAAAGGAAGCGGCAGAAACTCCTGGATCATACATAGTACAAACAAAAGAAAAAGGTACAGGAGAAACAGGAGACAAATGATCAAGGACCTCACTCCAGAAATAGGTGAGCAACCGAGGATAATGACTAAGAACAACACAAGTGGCACCCCTACAGAGAAGGAACCTTTGATCCTACTTGACCCTGTTCCAGACACTACAGGTAATTCACCCGAACACTCAGAATAATTAATACAGACATTTGACGTGGACTAGGAACATCAAACAGTGGTCATTGCTCTTTCCACGTTTATAAGTGAGTCACGGAAAAAATATCATTGGCCGCCACCAGGAATCGAACCCAGGGTCTTCCAGTTACGCGCTGGATATGCTTCCACTACACTACAGCCGCCTCGAATTCCTCCAGACTCACACATACTAACTGCCAAGCCAATTCTTGCTTCTTTGAGCCCCGCACAATGCTGGGTGTGAGTCTGGAGGAATTCGAGGCCGATGTGGTGCAGTGGAAGCATATCCGGTGCGTAACTGGAGGACAATGGGTTCGATTCCCGGTGGTGGCCAATGAGAATTTTTCCGTGACTAACTTATAAACGTGGAAAGAGCGATGACCTCTGTTTGATGAACAGTCAGAATCAACTTGAACAATTTTCAATAAAGAACAATCTAGCAATGACAGGTTGATAGTTACAAGAAGTGGCAGAGTAGTAGTGAAGAAACTAGCCAGGTACCAGGAGTAGTAATAACTTTACTTGTTTACATACGACAGTAATATTTTGTAAAGAAAGGATATGTGACATATTGTACATAATTATATCATTGTTATATCGTTCATATCGTAATCGTATTATATGTCTTTAAGCTGTAATCGCGTAACGGGTATGTGTGTGTGGAAGTCGATGAGTGACAAAGTAAAGTGTGTATGCTATGGTTAAATTCTAATAAAGTGTATATTAAAGTACTAGTAGAGGAGAAGGTCTAAATATGGGCTACCACTTTCATTTGAGGACCTACAGGCATACCCGTTAAAGATTTTCTAGATTGAACACATTACAATATATCGGAGACTTGTTTTCCGTGTGGTATCGGGTTGACGTAATTGTTAAAAATATCCGTTATGTTGGAAATGAAGGTTTTACAATGAGAGGCAAAATGATGACTCTTGAAAGCAGGGTCCAAATATGTGTACCCTGAAAATATCCATAAAAAGAAAAACCAAAAATAAGAATAAAGAGAGGAAAACCTTTTTTTAATGCAAATAAATGTGTCAGAATACATTTGAATAACAAAATGAACTTGATAATCCAAACATCTGCTGTTTCGAACATAAAAAGAATTCACATATTTGTCATTTTAAAAATGTAAAAAAAAAAATCAAATTGCTGGAAAAAGGATACTATCCTTGGATGTTAAAGGTCTATTTACAAAAGTCACAGATGTAATGATACTTTTTGGCACCTGCACAATCACTGTGCCCCATGTATTGCATTGTACGTACGTCACCCATAGTTCACCCATTGAGTCTTCAGAGAACAGTCCACCGCAAAATATGCAGCTTCGCATCCTTGTCGTTAGGATAGTCCCCTTGAGGTATTTCAGTTGTTGCTGTCACTGTCATCCAGAGGAGGATCTACAGGCCCAAATCATCTTCTGATTCCGATCAGAGCCGTTTTCGTCTTGAAGACCATATTCCTCTAGTAGGCGCTGTTTCACTAGTTGACGCTATACCTGCAGTTGGAGTTTTTGAAGCAGCCGATCGGTTATATTGATGAGTAGGTCTACATTTCACCCTCTTCTTGCGTTTGTTGGCTGCATATGTTTCCAAAGACAGAGACAATGCTGCTTTGCACGGTTCTTCAGTGATAATTTTATTTAGACCCCACCGGGTAGCCCGTATTTAGACCCATTGCATACGGATTATTTGAGGGTTGGAAGCCAGTACCGTACATTACTATTGAGTGAACCATCTATGCTAAAACAAGCTCAAGATATCTTTAATGTTATGCCCATACTAAAATAGCTTTAAGTTTATTGGAGTGTTGTACATAAAACAGAATACACATACCTGTCGAAACTTCCGCTGTGATGCAGTAGGCAAAAGGGCACGTTATCAAATATTGCTTCTCGATCGCTCGCCTGCTGAAAACAAAATAAACATGTACACGTCGTATGTTCGTGAAGCACCGTTTCACACTATTTCCAACAGGTTACAGCAAAAATCAAACGCTGTGCTGCCACTAGCCCGTATTTACATCCTAGCCCATATTTGGACCTTCTTCTCTACTAGTAGCAGTTAATAGCAACACATATAATGACACATCCTCCATATAACTCTGGTATGTTTTCGAATTTCATCCATCCATCTCCCACGTGGTCTTCTTCTGGGTCTTTTTCTGTCCCTTGAAATCCAGCCTAAAATTTCGGTTGTCCATCGGTGGTCCGTTCTTCTGGCACCATGTCCAACCCAATGCCATTTCACTGATTTTACTCTGATCATGATGTTGTCTATTCTTGTCTTTTTCCTTATCCACGAGTTCCTCTTCTTATCTTCCCTGGTTACACCAACCATGCATCCCACCATGCTCTTTGAGTTGTCTGCAGTCTTTGTCCGTCTTTTTGCACTTGCATTTTCATAAATGTTATTAATAATGCTTATGTATGTATCTTCGATACCGCAGGATTTCCAAGCCATTGTACTGCTAATGGTTTCATGAAATCGAAGGTTTATTTCATTATCGATAAAAGCCATGCATAATGGGAGTTCATATTCAAACAGAAGGAAAAAGGTACGGGAGAAACAGGAGACAAATGATCAAGGACATTTTAGACATGGTCAAAATTTGCTTTGCTATATATGCCTACCTCTTGTTCTTTCAGTTAGTTCTCTCAGTACATGGATATGGTCTATATAGTGCTGTGGTCACTCCTAAGTCCAGCTCGTTCTCTTGGTTCAGCCATGTCTAGTGTTACCTTTAAGCGATGTGAAAGAACCTTAGTAAAGATTTTATAAACCACTGATGAGGCTGATAAAGGCCTGTAGTTCCTGAGGTCTTCAATGTCACCTTTTATATATATATATATATACAAAATTTCCATATATATATATATATATATATATATATATATATATATCATCATCATTGTCAACCATTATCAATCCACTGCTGGACGAAGGTCTCCCCAAGTTTCCTCCACAACGGTCTGTCTTGTGCCAGTCTCCTCCATGTCACCCCTGCATACTTTCGAATTTCATCCACCCATCTCCCATGTGGTCTTCTTCTGGGTCTTTTCCTGTCCCTTGGAATCCAATCTAAAATTTCGGCTGTCCATCGATGATCTGTCCTTCTGGCAGTATCTCCAGCCCTTGCCATTGCAGGGATTTAACTCTGGCCATGATGTCTTCCACTCTCGTCATTTTTCGGATCCACGAGTTCCTCTTCTTATCTCTCCTGATTACACCAAGCATGCACCTCTCCATGCTACTTTGAGTTGTCTGCAGCCTTTGTATGTCTCTTTTAGTTAAGGTCCACGTCTCTGCACCATACGTAAGCACTGGAAGGATGCATTGATCAAACACTTTTCTTTTAAGACATAATGGCATATTGCTCTTGAAAATTATGCTGTTTCTTCCAAAAGCTCTCCAGGCAAATTTTGTGCGCCGATTAATTTCTTCATCAATGTGACCCTCACTTGATATCTGCTGTCCAAGATAAAGATATGTCTGTTATCTCCAGCTTTTCTCCATCAATCGATAAATCTTCATTTCTTGTAAAAGCATTGAACATCACTTTTGTCTTCTGAAAGTTCATTTTTAATCCCACTTCTTTACTCTTGTCAGCAAGTTCCTGGATCATACTCTGCAGCTCTGATGGGGTAGTTGCAAAAATGACTACGTCATCAGCAAAACGAAGGTGGGTTAGATAATCTCCATTAATCTTTATCCCCTTGTTTTCCCAGCTCAGCGACTGAAAAACACCCTCCAATGTGGCATTAAAGAGCTTCGGAGATATGGTGTCACCTTGTCTCACTCCCTTTCCAATTTTTACGTGTGTTGTATTTTCAAACAGCCTAATCTTTGCACTTGCATTTTCATAGATGTTATTAATAATATTAATGTATGCATCTTCAATACCGCAGGTTTTCAGAGCCATTGTAACTGCTGATGGTTTCACCGAATCAAAGGCTTTTTCATAATCGATAAAAGCCATGCACAATGGAAGTTCATATTCCCTCGCACTTTCAATTAGTTCTCTCAGCACGTGGATATGATCTATTGTGCTGTAGCCACTCCTGAATCCAGCTTGTTCTCTCGGTTGAGCCATGTCCAGTGTTACCTTCAAGCGGTGTGAAAGAACTTTAGTAAAGATTTTATAAACTACTGATAGGAGGCTGATAGGTCTGTAGTTTCCGAGATCCTCAATGTCACCTTTCTTATGTAGCAGGATCATTGTAGCGGTGTTCCAATCCTCAGGAATCTTTCCTTCATTAAGGCATCGAGTGAAAATTTGGGCGAGTACTGTTTCGATTTCTCCACTTGCTTCTTGTATGATGTCTACAGTAATTCCATCTTCTCCTGGAGCTTTTCCTCGCTTCATGTTCTTGATTGCATGTGCAACTTCTGCTGGAAGGACTGGAGGAACTCTGGTACTGGTATCTTTCATGATGTCTGGAGTGCATATATCATCCCTTTCATATAATTTGGAGTAGAAATCTTTCACTCTTGTCAAAATTTCGCCTCTATTTCTTGTTACAGAACCATCTTCTTTTCTCAGTGCCATAATCTGTTTTCTTCCCTTACTGAGATGTCCCTTTGCTATCTTTAGGCTTTGGTTGTTTTCAATTGCTTTCCTCACTAGTTCACAGTTGAATTTCCTTACGTCTTCAGTGATACTTTTTCTTACTGTCTTGCATAGCTCTATATATTCCACTTTGGAAGTCACATCTTCTTTAGTTGTCCTCATCTCTCTTCTTTTTTGCATCAACATTTTGGTTTTTCCTGATAATTTGTTCACATGCAACTTGTTCTTAGACCCAGCTAATTTTGTTGCTGTTTCCATAAGAGCTTTGGTTACTTTTCTGTTAACTTCAGAGATGTCCACTTCTTCCGATGTTAGGCCTTCTAAAGCAGAGAACCTGTTCTTCAGTTCTAACTTGAAGGTATTGTGGTGTTTTTTAAGGTTGGTTATGTCAATAGATTTTGTTTGTCTTATGAGCTTGCCACGTTCAAGTTTAGTGTTGAGGTGCATCTTACATCTCACCAATCTATGGTCACTATCTGTGTTGAACTTGTTTAGCACACTGCAGTCTTCTATGACGAATTTTTTGTTACACATAATAAAATCAATTTCACTTGTCGTCCCATTTGGATGTCTCCATGTCCATTTCCTGTGTGGCTTTTTCTTGAAGAAGGAGTTCAAGATGAAAAACCCTTCTGCCTCTGCAAACTCAACGAGAGTATTTCCACGCTGGTTTCTGTTGCCGTGACCGAATTTACCTACTGAAGTTTCATTCTGTTGCCGTTGCCCTATTTTTGCATTGAAATCTCCCATAATTATTTTCAAGTGCTGCTTACCTTTATTATTTAGATGACAAATTTCCTCATAAAATTCTTCAATTTCTTCTTCAGGATGACTTGTGGTGGGTGCATAAGTTTGAATAATCTGAGCCTGGTATCTTTTCGAGAGTTGGATAACAAGTCGTGCAGCTCTGTCAGAGGAACTTTCAACTTCTACAACTTTATCCTTCAGTTTCTTGTTTATTATAAATCCAACACCACTAGTTCTGCCAGTATCTGTCCCGCGATATATATATATATATATATATATATATATATATATACTGATAAAATTGATGCAAACTGAATTAGTTATAATACAATGTACAAACGTAGAATTCGCATAGAAGCACTAAAGCAGCAATCCGGAACAAATCACATCATACTATCGATAAAAACATACCACTAAAATCCACACTTTCAAAAAACCCAAAAACCCTAATGAAAAAAAATGTTTTTAATACAATGAGACTCAAAAAGCATTATAACCAAAAACAAACCTCTCAAACCTATCTCATCAAGGGAACACCGACGCGTGGATCATGACCTTTCGAAACTCAGCAAAAGCCGGAATAACCCAAGACCCGCTGAGGTGCTCCCAATAAAAAACATACCACTACAAACCACACTTTCAAAAAAAAAAAAACCCTAACAAAAAAAACAAAAAACAATAACAACTCTCAAGCCGATTTCGTTGGTGTTCCCCTGAGGAGATCGGCTTGAGAGGTTTGTTTTTGGTTATAATGCTTTTTTGAGTATCATTGTATTAATAATATATTTTTTTTTCATTGGGGTGGTTTTTGGTTTTTTTGAAAGTGTGGTTTGTAGTGATATGTTTTTATCAATAGTATATATATATATATATATATATATATATATATATATATATATATTAGAGCTATGCAAGACAGTACGAAAAAGTATCACTGGAGACGTAAAGAAATTCATCTGTGAACTAGTGAGGAAAGCAATTGAAAACAACGATAGCTTAAAGATAGCAAAGGGACATCTCAGTAAGGGAAGAAAACAGATTATGTCACTGAGAAAAGAAGATGGTTCTGTAACACGAAATAGAGGCGAAATTTTGACAAGAGTGAAAGATTTCTACTCGAAATTATATGAAAGGGATGATACATGCACTTCAGACATCATTAAAGGTACCAGTACCAGAGTTCTTCTAGTCCTCCCAGCAGAAGTTGCACATGCAATCAAGAACATGAAGTGGGGAAAAGCTCCAGGAGAAGATGGGATTACTGTAGACATCATACCAGAAGCAAGTGGAGAAATTGAAACAGTACTCGCCCAAGTTTTCACTCGATGCCTTAATCAAGGGAAGTTTCCTGAGGATTGGAACAACGCTGCAATGATCCTGCTACATAAAAAAGGTGACATTGAGGATCACAGGAACCACAGACCTGTCAGCCTCCTATCAGTGGTTTATAAAATCTTCACTAAAGTTCTTTCACACCGCTTCACGGTAACACTGGATATGGCTGAACCGAGAGAACAAGCTTGATTCAGGAGTGGCTACAGCACTATAGATCATATCCACGTACTGAGAGAACTAAGTGAAGGAGCGAGGGAATATGAACTTCAATTGTGCATGGCTTTTATCGATTATGAAAAGGCCTTTGATTCGGTGAAACCATCAGCAGCTACAATGGCTTTGAAATCCTGCGGTATTGAAGATGCATACATTAATATTATTAATAACATTTATGAAAATGCAAGTGCAAAGATTCGGCTGTTTGAAAATACAACACGCATAAAAATTGGAAAGGGAGTGAGACAAGGTGGCACCATATCTCCCAAGCTCTTTAATGCTACATTGGAAAATGTCTTTCAATCACTGAACTGGGAAAACAAAGGGATAAAGATTAATGAAGATTATCTAATTCATCTTCGTTTTGCTGATGACGTAGTCATTTTTGCAACTACCCAAGCAGAGCTGCAGAGTATGATTCAGGAACTTGCTGATAAGAGTAAAGAAGTGGGATTAAAAATGAACTTTCAGAAGACAAAAGTGATGTACAATGCTTTTACAAGAAATGAAGATTTATCGATTGACGGAGAAAAGCTGGAGATAACAGATACGTACGTTTATCTTGGGCAGCAGATATCAAGTGAGGGTCACATTGATGAAGAAATTAATCGGCGTACAAAACTTGCCTGGAGAGCTTTTGGAAGAAACAGCATAATTTTCAAGAGCAATATGCCATTATGTCTTAAAAGAAAAGTGTTTGATCAAGGCATCCTTCCAGTGCTTACGTATGGTTTAGGGACATGGACCTTAACTAAAAGAGACATACAAAGGCTGCAGACAACTCAAAAAAGCATGGAGAGGTGCATGCTTGGTATAACCAGGAGAGATAAGAAGAGGAACTCGTGGATCCGAAAAATGACAAGAGTGGAAGACAACATGATCAGAGTAAAATCCCTGAAATGGCAATGGGCTGGACATACTGCCAGAAGGACAGACCATCGATGAACAGCTGAAATTTTAGATTGGATTCCAAGGTACAGGAAAAGACCCAGAAGAATACCACACGTGAGATGGGTGGATGAAATTCGAAAGTATGCAGGAGTGACATGGAGGAGACTGGCACAAGACAGACCGTTGTGGAAGAAACTTGGGGAGACCTTTGTCCAGCAGTGAATTGATAATGGTTGACAATGATGATGATGATATATATATATATATATATATATATATATTCACACTAAAACTCCAAACGAAAAGACTGCGTGTACCATACACACAAAAATGACATCGAAAATTGCAAAAAATATTACAAAGAAACACAAGCACACACCCAGACGCGCGATGCAGCAGACCGAACTGTGCTCAAATATACGTAATGAAATACAAATACAGAACACTTAACCCAATTACCTCATCAAATGAAATGCGATATCCAAGAAAAAGTATCAAAAATAACAAATTATATCGAAGATTCAGCTGTCATCATCAGGAGGACCCCAGCTGAATATATGGCCTTTCAAAACGACAGCAAAGGCAGACAAAGTCAATACCTGCTGTGTGGGTCCCCTAGGCCATAAATGGAAATAACGATAAACCCAAGTAAGATAGAAAAACAAATAATAGAAAACAAACAAGCAAATAGAAGTAGCAATCCAGAGACACACTAAGAAGCAACAGATAGAATTCCGGATAACACAACAACCCGTGACAGACATCCAAATGGTCAGCCATGTGACAAATATGCAGTGGAAGAATGACGCATAACGCCGCGGTTACAGGGAGGTATATAACTATAGTGAGTGACGAGAAAGGTTACAGATAGGTAGGTGTTAACTTAGTCTTCAGCCACAAGAGGCTGACTTAGTCTTCAGCCTCTTGTGGCTGAAGACTAAGTTAACACCTACCTATCTGTAACCTTTTTCGTCACTCACTATAGGTATATACCTCCCTTAGTCTTCTGCCACAAGAGGCTGACTTAGTCTTCAGCCACAAGAGGCTGACTTAGTCTTCAGCCTCTTGTGGCTGAAGACTAAGTTAACACCTACCTATCTGTAACAGTTTTCGTCACTCACTATAGTTATATACCTCCCTTAGTCTTCAGCCACAAGAGGCTGACTTAGTCTTCAGCCACAAGAGGCTGACTTAGTCTTCAGCCTCTTGTGGCTGAAGACTAAGTTAACACCTACCTATCTGTAACCTTTCTCGTCACTCACTGTAGTTATATACCTCCCTGTAACCGCGGCGTTATGCGTCATTCTTCCACTGCATATTTGTCACATGGCTGATCATTTGGATGTCTGTCACAGGTTGTTGTGTTATCCGGAATTCTATCTGTTGCTTCTTAGTGTGTCTCTGGATTGCTACTTCTATTAGCTTGTTTGTTTTGTATTTTTTGTTTTTTATCTTACTTGGGTTTATCGTTATTTCCATTTATGGCCTAGGGGACCCACACAGCAGGTATTGACTTTGTCTGCCTTTGCTGTCGTTTTGAAAGGCCATATATTCAGCTGGGGTCCTCTTGATGATGACAGCTGAATCTTCCATATAACTTGCTATTTTTGATATTTTTGATACTTTTTCTTGGATATCGCATTTCATTTGATGAGGTAAGTGGGTTAAGTGTTCTGTATTTGTATTTTATAACGTATATATATATATATATATTTATATTTATATTTATATTACAGGCCAGTTGAGATGAGGAACGTTAAGAAAACAGTCTTCAGCTAAATATGAGTATTTCATTTTAAAGTTTAATAACGAAATTTCTTATATGGTTTTATACTCGCTGCGAATGGGTTTGTGCATATTAAATTTTTATGGCATTCACTATAGACATATATAAATACTGGAAAAAAATTACGGAATGTAAACTTTATTCCTTAATATAGAGTTATATCACCACCTGCTTTAATTTTATTTGGCATTCTCGCAATATGTCTCAGTATCACATGCGTATTAAGTTTATTCCGCTTCATGCTCAAAAGATCCCTTAATTCCTCCAAATGTGCAGGGTGTTGTTCCTTCTTCTTCACGGCCCTTTCTTACACGTGACAGATGTTTTCAATACCGTCTAGATCGGGTAAATCTGCAGACCAATTGAGATGTGGAACGTCTTTCTCAAGTTCTTCAAACCAATCTCGCGCAATTCTAACTCGATGGACACGAGAGTTATCATTTTGAAACACAGGATCCGCTATGTGTCCTTGTTCCTAAAACTGGACAAATGGCAATAAAGTATTATTTAAGGTGGACCTCAAGTAATTTTGCTTCCTATACTTCCAATGGGAAATCTTCTGTACACATTTTCTTCACAATTAATGCGTTTCTAAGGATGAAAATTTGAACATCGATTAAAATAGCTTCATTTTATAACTTGGAATACTTAATATTTTCTAAAACATAACCATAATTATGCAATCCAACATTTGTTTGTCTACTGACGTCATCAAAGTACACGTCGCGCCATCTTTTTTCTGGTTTCAACACCACCAAAGGAAAAGTTATTGATTTGTAATATAATTATGGTTATGTTTTAGAAAATATTAAGTATTCCAAGTTATATTATGAAGTTATTTTAATCGATGTTCAAATTTTCATCCTTGAGACGCAATAAATTTGAAGAAAATGTGTACAGAAGTTTTTCCATTGGAAGTATAGGAAGCAAAATTACTTGACGTCCACCTTAAGAGTGGCACATATTCCATAGATTTCATACGATTGGACACCTCAACGAATGGTCTAACTCCAGTACTTGAAACACAGCCCCAAAACATGACTCCTCCACCTCCTTTTTACACAGCTCTTTGGACATATTACGGGTTGAAGAATGCTTCGCCACCCTTCCGCATGACTCTGGAGCGACCATCATTGGAATACAGGCAGAATCTAGATTCGACGGAGCGCATTATTCGTCGCCAGTGTTCAATGGTACAATGAAGATGATGTTTTGCCCAGGCAAGGCGAGTTTTCTTCTGGACAGTTGCTAACTTCGGACATATCCGCAGGCACTGGTTACCGACTAGGCTCGTAAGGCACAGGGCCCAGGGCCCCCAATTTTCAGGGGACCCCAAAATCCCAGTATCCCCCCCTCCCCAAGCTTTTGATTCTTTTGGGGCGTATATTTTTTACTTTTTAGGTGTTTTTCGAGAATGTGTATCTAAACATCAAATTTCAGAGTGTATTTTGACCAATGTGGAAGCAAAGTTAATAAGACGTGTACTAGATCAAAATTTTAGAATGTTTCTTTACGAAGAAAATGGTGTTTGTTTCAGTAACCTAGAATAAACCAGTCCCGAGTAATGTAAGTTACCGTAAACACCTGCAAACGCAAAAATCAGCGCGCGCCATGAAACAAAAATGGCCGCCATTGGAGTTACGAAAAAAATAAAAAATATTCCTTTTGAACTCTACATTCATATAGGTAAATACAAACAAAAAATAATTTTTTTCTAAAATGGTCAAGCAACCTCTGTTGGATCACTTGACATGGAATTACCCCACTACCATATGATTTCGAACTAACGTTCTCATCAGGTAGCCTACGTACCAACAAGTGATTGCATCGACATATGTCGGTATGTTTATGAAGGGGGTTGGGGTAAAACGCTTGGGAAAACCACACCCGGGATAGAAAAACTTCTCTGCCGGTGTCCATACTCCCCGTTTGAAAACAAAATAGGAATAGCGGGGGTATTGCTCAATACAACGATAGTCCATGTGAAATGCGTATACGTAGGTGTAGTACCAAGCCGCCATCCATTCGTAGAAATAGGATCGGAAGAGGATGAAGTTCCAACTTCAAAAATTCTTAAAAAAACCCAACAAGAACCGGCCCAACATAAGACCAACAGATACATTCATACATGAAGTAGACAGTAACTGTGGACCAAAACAAACAAAGAAACAAACAAAAAAACAGGTAAGCGTGCGAAATCGTCGTATAGCGGAACGTCAGATAGAAGTGTGGGGTAATTCAATTTTCAGTAAATAAGACAGCAACATATAGAACATTATATAATAACAAAAGTGTAAGCAGAAAACTGTCCTGAAAAAATATAAAGAGGTACTATTGAGAATGGGATTGTCATTTTGCTGTAGGGGCCCCGCAACGCTTACTGTGCCTAAGGCCCCATAAAACCTTAAGCGGGCCCTGGATGTCCGGGCAACACGATTGAAAATGCCCAAGCCATGCAGTTCTCTCCGTAACGTTCGTTCTGAGACTGGTTTACTGGGTCCAGCATTGTACTGTTGAAGCAGTTCTTGACGAGTCTGGAAACGTGCAACAGTTGCTAATCGTCCCAAACGTCAACAATCCCGATTTGTCGTCATAGAGCTTCTACCGCAGTAGCTCCGCCAACAGTAATAGCTTCCATACTGCTTCCACTGGAAATGCACGCTACTCACTCTTGACTCGGACAGTCCAACGAAATTTGTCGCCTTTTGCAAGGAATGACCATGCTCTCGGCTAAAAACAGTGGCCTCCTTTTGCCACTCAGTAACGTCACATTTACGACCCATAGTTGTACGTGTAAAAAGAAATACAGAATACCACGGAAGCTTTAAACACACACCTCAGACATCCGCGAGCATAATCCAACAGTTTCACTCTCCATATTTGTACAGCTCGTTATATTTATCATGTTTATACTTATGAACATGTTTCAGTCAGCATTCCGTAATATTTTGTCAGATGATATACTTACACTATATTGACAAAAGTCACTGGACGACCCTTCAAAAGCAAATGAACGGACCCGCTGCGTTGTTAAGATGTGCTGTACAGCCTCAAACGGTATAAAAACAAGCTTGCAGCTGACCGCGATCATATCGCGCTTTGAGGTTGAGTGAAAATGTCGCGGCGGGAGAGAACTGACTTTGAGAAAGGAAAGATTGTTGTGATTTATATTAGTGGGTTGTCCATAAGAGAAACCGAGAGGCGTTTAAACATACACAAGTCAACTGTTTTGGATGTACTGAATACGTGGAAGGCACATGGCGTGCCTGAAGCAGCAAAACGTACCGGCAGACCAAAGAAAATCAGTGATAGAGGACGTCCAAGCCTCAGGAGAGTTATTACAGCTAATCGACGGAATACTGCACAAGACCTCAGTGTACAGGTGAGTAAAAATGCTGGAATCTCGATATGTACGCGTACCATTCGCAGAGAACTTCATTCCATGGGTTACCGTGGTCCATGCGGCTGCTCGTAAGGCTTTCATCTACACTCGGAATGCTACTCGTCGTTTAGCATGCCGTATAGAGCATTTATCGTGGACCGTAGATCATTGGAAACGGGTACTATGGACTGATGAATCCAAATACACGATCCATCAGTCTGATGGCCGTGTATGGGTATGGTGGCAGTCGGGGGAATGCTATTTACCACGGTGTACTGTTCCTGCGGTCAAAGTTGGAGCTTTCAGTGTACTCGCGTGGGGGTGTTTTTCGTGGTATGATCCCGGCCCATTGGTTGTCGTGGACAAACCTGCTAACCAGCACGTCTATTGCGATATTCTGGACAATAATGCCCTACCAACTCTGTGGCAATACTATGGAACCGAGCCTTGTTGGTACCAGCAGGATAATGCACCGGGCCATAAAGCAAGGATTGTTACGGCGTGGTTTGATGATGAGTCCGTATCGTGTGTGGACTGGCCAGTACAAAGCCCTTATCTTAATCCCATAGAGCACTCATGGGATGAATTAGAGCCCCGCATAAGAAGTTTGGAACCAAGCCTACTAGTAAGCAACAGTTAACGGCAGCATTATGTACTGAATGGAAGTGCATACCTATCGCTGTGTTCCAAAACCTTGTCGAAAGCATGTCTCGAAGGTCAGTGTATGCATTAAGGCCAAAGGTGGACCGACACCGTACTAACATATGTCAATAAATGCTATGTTGTAGGTGTCCGGTGACTTTTGTCAATATAGTGTACATATAGTATATCTGCAGTTTCAATAAATCAGACAGAACTTTGCGGCAACAGACGTGATGTGCTTGAAGGTTTAACGACCACCGTGAGCAACTCAATGGACTGTATAAGCCGTCTCGCGGCAACAGATGTGTGAACTGGACGAAAAGCAACGTATACGAAAAACACGATTAGGGTGATGCAAAAGTCATTGCTGTTTTGAAGAGTCGTCCTGTGTTAGGCAATTACTCGGTGCGCATGCGTTATATAGATAAGAACAACGCATGACCGGAAAACTGATATCGTCTAGATGGTATAATTAGGAGTACACGCTGCCATTAACCCTTTAACGACCATGACTCAAAAATCTTGTATCACTCTAAATACCATAACGACCGAAACTGTCTGTTGGTCAACTTGTTTGTTTAATAGCAACAATATTGACTGAGGGTGACTCCTGCTGGTCCCTCATAGGTCGAAAACATTTGAAGAAAAAACAAGGACAGGAAATCTTACTCACTCTAGACAAGCGTTTCGGGTGGCTATGGCGGTTTGTACGTACGGGCGTTTTGGGTGTTATGGTCGTTAAAGGGTTAATTATTGGAAATTTTTCTGCTCTCAAAAGCTATGGACGAGAAATTCACGATCCGAGTGCTGTTATGGCTTTTTTAAAAAAGCCGTAACAGCACTCGGATCGAAGAAAATGTGTGCTGTGGAAGATCGAAGAAAATGTGTGCTGTGGAAGATCGAAGAAAATTTGTGCTGTGTGATCAAAGAAAATGTATGCTGTGGAAGATCGAAGAAAATGTGTGCTGTGGAAGATCGAAGAAAATTTGTGCTGTGGAAGATCGAAGAAAATTTGTGCTGTGGAAGATCGAAGAAAATGTGTGCTGTGGAAAATCGAAGAAAATGTGTGCTGTGGAAGATCGAAGAAAATTTGTGCTGTGAAAGATTGAAGAAAATTTGTGCTCTACAGCGAAGAAAATGTGTGCTGTAAAAGGTGAAAAAGCAGTGTCTGAGAGAACGGCAAGATTTTGGTTTCAACGATGTAAATATGGGCACTGCCGCCTTGGTGTTGCACGTCAAGCCGTAGAGTCAAATCCGTGCACAAGCACTAGACAATTGTCAAATGAGCTGGGAATACCTCAGCCCGCAGTTGTTCGCGAACTGCACAAGCTTGTCAAGATGCATAGAAGCTCTTGGCAAGACGCACAGAAGCTCTCGACAAGTACCCCGTTAACTGACTGCTGCTCAAGCTCAGCGACGTGTGCACGTGTGTTGCCAACTGGTGGAAAATCCCCAAGACAACCGTTTCTGTAGGTGAATTGTGGCATATGATGAAAAGTTGATATTTTCCCCGGAATCTTGACATGAGAAAACAGTGGTTTGATCCCAAAAAGCCACCAGAACATGTCCCACAAAAAAAGGACGATTTCAGCACAAAGTTATGTTTTGCGTATGGTAGAAGGGCACCTATTCCTTCAGAATTGGTTCTAAGAGACAAGGTATTAATCCGCAGCTGTACGGTGACCAGTTGTAGCGGATATATGCCGCTTTAAACCGGATGTACCCTGCTGTGGTGAACCGTAAACGAGTTATCCGCCAGAAGAATAATGCTCCTGCTCATCGTGCTCGGTCAACTATGGAAAGTATACAGGAACTGGAGGGTGTTGAGCAAATGCTACACCCTGCTTATAATCCGGATCTTGCTCCTTCGGACTACCACTTATTCCTGTCCATGGCACATTTTCTACGCGGGAAATGCTTCTAAAACTTTCAAGATTTTGAACTTGGTGCCCAAGACTTTTTCGCAGGGGGATTCAAAACATGGCACCACGATGTTGTAAGACCATCAAGCCCGATGAACTCTATTTCGAAGATGTAACGCTTACGTTTATTTATTTAAACACGTTTTCATCAACTGTCAGGCGGTACGTATTTAATCAAAGCGGAACTTTGTTGATGTGAACCGCCATACCTGAGTGTGAAATCATGAAAGCAGGGTGCGAGAAATCACCAGGAATCCGGGTGTGAGTAATATAACAGCAGTTTTAAACAATTGTCAGAGTACTTCTGCCGCTGTAAGGAATCAAACTGCAACAGTCCTTCAGATATCCAATATTGTGGACTATACATGTTCCAGCAGGTGTTCATAACCACCATTAACACTTCCTGGGAAATACTTTCTTCTCCCAATTTGTCTAGTCTTGTACCTATGTCACACGCCATAGCAACAAAATTCACGTTTCCTTAGCATCGAAAGTCCTTAATATAAAATTATAAAAAGAAGGTATGTTAGGAGACCAGCAAGACGTAATGTAGTGGACAAATATCAAGCTTGAAGGCCCGCACAACTTGAATTTTATATGAATGAAATCTCAGACTCTTTAAGCATGATATTTGTAATTTCCAGTTGCACCTCCAAATAGATTTCTGTGGACTACACACAGATTCACAGATACGTTTCAAAATTTCAGCGTGCACGTCGGAATTCGATCTGCCGATATACACTTCCAGCCTCCATTCACGCACAGACGGTCAATTTTTTGGTGTCCTTTAGTATTTCGCTCGAAATTTCATTTGAATCCAAAGACTTACTTTGATCTCAATGAATCTCACTACTCACCGAGCCTTTTCCCGTAGTGTAATTTTCTACTGTAGGATTTCGACGTTTTCCGCATATCAACAGTCACCTTGAACAAAATAAAATTGCTAAAATACACTTTCTGAGTTACACAGTCGAGTCACATTATTGTGACCACCTCTTACTTTTGACGTCAACAGTGCGTAACCAATGAAAGAAGGCACGTGTCGTGAGCTGGCTTCGAGGGTATATAAGGTGTGGTGTAAGCAATCTGAAAACATTTCATTCGTTGCTGTCATGAATAAAAGCAGCAATTTTTCAGATTTTCAAAAAGGAATGATTATCGGCTTTCGGGCCAAGGGAGGCAGTATTTCTGAAACAGCGCTGTTTGTGAACTGCTCGCGTGCTGCTGTTATTAAAGTGTATCGTGATTGGAGAAATGGCACCATTGGGAATAAGCGACGTGGAAACTGCGGAGCACCACGTGCCATTGATGTGAGAGGTGAACGTTGGCTTTGAAGGTGCGTGAGGGCCGATTGACACGCTACAGTGGAGCAACTTAATGGCCGAATGAACTAGAGGGCTACCGGAAGTGTGTCTAAAACGACCGTTCAGCAAACCCTACTGCGTATGGGGCTCTGATGCAGACGGATGGTCACTGCTGCATCTATGCTAACGAAGGCGCATCTGCAGGAAAGGCTTGCATTTGCACGGCAGTACCGGAATTGGATCTCCGCTGAGCCACGTTTTCTGCTTCATCGAACAGATGGGTGTTGGCATATAATGCTAGAAACAACGAAGAACAAACACTATTCAACCATTGCTGGAAGAACACAAACTGGTGGGGGCAGCATTATGGTCTGTGAAATGTTTTCGTGGCATTCCCTAGAGAAACTCATACCTATGAAAGGCACTATGGACCGAATTCGTTATGAATCCAGCCTTGCAGACCACGTACGATGGCTTGTCGAAGCTTCATTAAAGTTTGACAATATCGTTCGGCATTGATAGTTGATCCATTTGGTAGCCACTTAAGAAGCAATGGTCCTCGGTGGTCAAAGAACAGGATTAACGTCACCTTGCCTGCGGAAATGGTGGACCGTGATTTCCTCGGCGGTGGCGATGATGCATGTTTCCACTGCACGTTTCGACTCTGGCTTGAAATGATGACACCAGCTTTCGTTCTCAGCAATAATGCGTAGCAGGAAATCTTTACCTTCTTCATGGTAGCGGAACAGATGCTGTAACGATAGTCTCACTCGTTGACTCATTTGTTCATCGGACAGTTGTTTCGGTACCCACGTGACGCAGACCTTACGATATTCAAGGTGCGAATGCAGGATCGTATTGGCAGTTCCGATGCTCACACCCTCACTGTTCGCCAGTTCTCGGATCATGATTCTTCAGTTGGCCTTTACTGCAGCATCCACACGTGCAATTGTCGACACTGAAACAGCACGACGTGGTGCTCCTGGTCTTGACTCGTCTGCAGTCCCTGTTCGTCCATCACTAAAGAGCCTTGCACCACCACATTACAGTACTGTGTGGAAGACAAGCAGGCCCATACACCTCCTTTATTCGTCTGTGAATTTCACTTTGTGGAATTTTCTCCGCTTTCAAAAACTGAAATACAGCACGTTGAGCAACTTTGGACGTATGCATCTTTTATGAGAGAACAATAAAGTTAGTCCAGCACGTTACACTGGTTGCGTAACAAACAATCTGCAATGCAGCTGCATGGCCTTTAAATCGCCTGTACACTAGTGCCACCCATTGACAAAATTAGGAAGCGTAAACGCACTCCAGCCAAAGAGTCTCACTACTTATTGAACAACCCTTATAAATTAGCTGCCCCTGTGGCGCAACGGCCTACTCGGACGAATGTCCTTAAGATGGTATAGGTTCGAATTCCAGTAAGGCATCGATGTTGTGTTGGTATTATGGCACTAGCTCTTTCTCCCTTTCCTGGAACCAGTGACCCTAAATTAAGGATGGAGGACTGCTTATAGCCCATCGAGTTGCTCACGGTGGTTTTTAAACCCTCAAACAAACAAACGTAATGCACTCCTTAAAATAATCAGGGGAGCATGTGACTTTGGTTATATTACAGTATGCAAGCCAATCGTGTGATATCTTACCGAAAAGTGGAAAACGCAAGTCGAGTATGACGTTGACAGCCGAATCATGCATATCCTTATGTAAATTAGCGTCTGTGACGTAAAAATGCATAAATCACAGATTGGGTTTGACGTGCCTGCACCGCACGACGCACGTGAGATAAAGGCAGATAGCAGTGAGAGCACATGTCCGCGTAGCTCAGTTGGGAGAGCGACTTACTCCGGAGTGAGGGGACCCGGATCAATGTTCGGCGCGGACAAACTTGTACGTTTTATTGGCGCCTGAACATCCAGGATGACCCGGCTGTTACGTTTCTCGCAATGATGTGACGTTCCTTCCACATGGCGAGACAGAAAAACTGAGAATCCCTTCTTCAGTGCTTCGAAAAAATAAATCAGTGGGATGTTACGTTCCACACAACAAATTGTCTGGGATTTCTCAAATGCACGTTCTTCATGGGATGACTGTCTGCAGCGACACATGGTCCCGGCTGATCCGTGGGCCATGCCCCCGGCCCTCTTTCGGTGGTAGTGGCGGGGGGGGGGAGATGTGACGTGCCTGCCCCGCAGGATGCATCATATGAGATAAAGGCAGATAGCAGTGAGAGCACATGTCCGCGTAGCTCAGCTGGGAGAGCGACTTTCTCCGGAATGAGGGGACCCGGTTTCGATGTCCGTCACGGAACAAACTGTACGTTATATGAGATAAAAACGAAGGTTTTCAGGGAGCTGCCTTATTTTTTCGCGTTTATCGTGACATTTCGTTTCTTGGAGTCTTTGGTTCGAACGATGTCTCAACAGCATGATTTACCGGAATCAACGGCATTGGCAGGCTGGAAGAGGACAGACACAGCGGGTTGTAGCAGAAGCAATTGGAGTTTCCCGTTGTGTCATTTCCCGAGTGTGGACACCAATTCAGGATACAGGAATTCTTCGAACAAGGGAAAATCAAGGCCATCTACAAGCAACTACCGCAAGGGACGACCGTTGTTAACAGCCCATTGAAACTGGCTGCAAAATACTACTTAGCTCCAGCTCCAGCTCCATCTTCTTGTGTCAAGAGGACGCATGTTGTCAACTCAAACTATCCGTAATTGCTTTCACGAAGGTGGACTTTATGAACGCATACCAATTGTGTGCTTCTCTTTAACTGCACGACAACGTACTGCCGGTAGAAACAGGGCTGAGGTACATCGTGGTTGGGGACACGAGGAGCGGAGTCAAGGTCTCTTCTCTGACGAGTCAAAATTCAGTCTGGAGTCTAACAATCTACGAGTTCTTATCTGGAGGGAAACCCGGTACACGACATAACGGAGCTTTTGTTCAGGAAACATCACATTACGGTGGACATGGATTGATGGTTTGGACAGGCATGAGTATCGGTGGACATAAGGAACTGTACGTCATCCGAAACGTTAGTCTGGCTGCCCACAGTACGAGATTCCTAGATCTATTGTCATGCCGTATGCTGCAGTCATCGGTGATTCTTTTCTTTTCATGGACGATAACGCTCGACCTTATAGAGGTCGGCTAGTGGACAACATGCTTCAAGAGGAGGTAATCGAGTGTATATGGCGAGGACAACATGCTCCCCTGACTTAAATCCAGTTGAGTATACCTGAGACGCACTTGAAAGACGGATTGCAACTCGGCCGGCATCTCCGTTTACTCTTCGTGAACTGGAGACTGCCCTCATTGAGGAGTGGCGAAGATACCCCCAAAACCTTCTCGATAACCTCATCAATTTCATGCCACACATGTACGCAGAGGTCTTAGCCGTTCGAGTGGACCACACCCCTTACTAGAGGTCAGTTACCACATTCAAAAAGTCATTTCTTCTTGTTGTACAGACACGCATGTTGTTGTACAGCACATCGCATCATGCACTGTCTAGAAAATCTACTTAAAGATGAGAACCTGAACCTACTCGTTTTTTTAAAGTACAATCGTATCGTAAACGAGTACATGACATGCTGAAATATAAGTAACCATACGTACTTACAAATAACTGCGTCAATAAATATAAATATAATCTCGTATCACTTCATTTTAGATATTATAGATTTCAAGAAAAAATATTTAATAAATGTGTAAAGTGACACACATAAATAATTAGTACAACAAAGTCACTGATCACAAGTAATTTAATTATGCATGAAGTATCCTTGTGTACGTTTTTAAATTAACTATATTTGTGTCAATCTCATAAATATTGTCACTTCATCACTATATTTGTCATAAAATTGTGTGGTCCATTTGCCCAGCATGTGACAACGAGTATATCTATTATCCCAGATGTGCCATCGAATAATATACTTCCAGTTGATTCTATGAATAAATGAGTATGTATGGAGTACACGTATTCCAAATTTGAAATCGTGCCGCGGATGGCTTAGTGGTTAGAGATTCAGACTGCTGATGGAGGGACCCTAGGTTCAAATCCAGCTGGGTGTGGTTTTCTAACAATTGCTGAATATCGAAGGAGAACGTTAAGTGACCTACCCCCGGGTAGGAATCCCCTGTTTAAGTTCCTAAGCCTCCCCGTAATTTCTCTCTACCTTCTATATGAAAAAATTGTACGCTAGTACGGTGGCGCCATCTAGTGTGCTCTGTGTCACTTACAAACTTTCCAGTCACATTCGCTCTAACTTGCTACTGTGCCATGCCCGAAAGGGCACAGAAACTGAATGAAGTTAGAGCATATGTATTTGAAAAATATCGATTTTTTTAGTACATATATATGAAATATATGCGCTCAAAAATTAGTACATATATTTCAAATTAGAAATTCCAGATATACTCACAATTGATTCAATGTATGTACTCAAAAATGAGTACGTGTCTTTTTCAAAAATGAGACAAAAGTACTCGGAGCTATTATAAGGCCAGAATGTACTCAAAAACGAGTACAGTTTGCTTATTTCTAAGTACCAATTTTTAACAGTGTGTGCATTAAATGATAACATTGCATAAAAATCCGCTAACGTGTTTCTTTTTACCCACATTACCGAATGTTTTACTGTATCTTACACAGTGGCGTACCGGAAAATCTCGGCAACCCCGCAAAATTTCTTCGAGGCCCTTTAGCACTCAATTATTTAAATTTTTAATTCCATATTATTAACACTAAGTTTTATAGGTGTCTTAATAATTCAAATTCTTTGGAACCTATATAGGTATTTTTCGCAAAGCCAAAATTACTGCATTATACTGCGTATAACACAAATGTGCACATTGCAATTGAAATAGTTGTCCTAATTTTATACCAGCAGAAAGCACTTCAAAGCAATGACGCCAAAGTTGAATTTATCATGCAAATTTTATTCTCTTTGAGAGCTAAGGCCAGAGTCTTTAAAATGCCTCACGATCACGCCTACAAAACACGTAACTTTCATGTGACAGTGTCTTGTGATCTTTTTCGATTTATATAAATAGGTATCAGTTAAGAATTGTGGTATGAAAAGAACAGAAACTACTTAAATTATTCACTCTTGAATATAAAAAAACACACTTAGCATAATATGCTACAAGATTTTGCACCAAGTGAAAATTTTTCTCTTGATTCTGTTATAAATAATGATGTTAAACATTTTGCTCTCGACTCTGTTATGAAAAAACCAACGCAGGTCTCTGTTCCTCCCCGTGAATAACATCTTTCAGTTCATTATATTCTGAAACATGCGCAGTTACGTGCAAACAATTATAATGCATAACACCTTATCCTTATTGGTAAAAACTTTTCATTCATTGAACTGATATCCCTTCCACATTCTCTTGTTAATATACACTGAAGAGCAATTGAATTAGAGACAGCTGGGTGTTATGCAAATATAGCGTTGTGGGCGGCCCTGTAAACGGAAACGAAATGACGTATGCAGCGATCAGACAATATAAGGAGTGATGCGACGGGAATCAGTGAGAGTCGAACGCAGGATGCGTAAGACGAAGTATCTAAGCGCATTTGATCGTGGGCAAATTGTCGGGGCCCGACGAATGGGTCACTCCATCTCGGAAGTCGTGCAGACACTGGGATTTTCACGAGCCACTGTGTCACGGGTGCACCGTGAGTACATCGAATCCGGTAAAACCATCCCTGCAAGGGCCAACTGCCGTGGACAACAGGGTGTGGATGAGCGGCGCAATCGTCGGCTAGCTCGCATTGTAACAGTGGATAGACGGGCCACAGTGCAAGAAATCACTCGGAAATTTAACGCTGGTGCACAAAAATGTGTAAGCAGCCACACCATCTAGAACCATCTCCTCGCTATGGGGTACAGAAACCATCGTCCCACGAGCGTACCGCTGCTGATCGCACATCACAGGGTGCAAAGATTAGCATGGGCGCGGGAACATCGCCACTGGACCCTAGACATGAGGGAAAATGTTGCCTGGACTGATGAGTCGACATTCACGTTGGTACATGCGGATGGCAGGATACGAGTACGGCGCAAACCGCATGTAGCGATGGATCCTTCTTGCCAGCAGGGTACTCTTCAAGCTGGTGGTGATGGCATTCTCGTCTGGGGACTATTTACGTGGACTGAAATGGGACCTCTGGTACGTGTGACATCGTTCCTCACAGGTCCACGTTATCGGGATATCCTGGACAACCAGTTGCTCCCGTTTTTGCGTCTTCAACATCCCACTGGGGACCTCATCCTGCACAAGACAATGCATCATGCCATCGCTCCCGAATTGTTTCCGAATGGTTGGATGAACACTCCACCGACGTGACCTCACTTCCTTGTCCAGCTAGGTCCCCTGACCTCAATCCCATCGAGCACATCTGGGATGCAATCGAGAGAGATGTTCGAGGCTCTGACCCTCCTGCATCAAATCTTCGTGAACTGTGGAAGCTTTTTCAGGGGTCGTGGATCCATTATGGCTTCCCAACGCTTCCGGTGTCTTGTCGAGTCCATGCCGAGCCGAATCGCCGCCGTCATCAGGACGAAAGGTGGTGCTACACGTTACTAGACAAGTATCTCTAATTCAATTATTCTTCAGTGTACATATCTCTATTCTAGAAAAAAAGTAACTGTCACTGCCGCTGCCGCTGTTTTAGAAATTTCGCGACACTCGCGCTTTCTTAGCTCGCAGCACAAAAAGTATTGAACACAAAAATATGGAATTTACATCGTTTGTAGAGAATTGTTTAGAAAACACTCTGAATAAACCGTTTTTCGATTCTGGCGATACTTCAAGAGCTATTGTATTTCAAAATTAAGGTAAGCAAAAAAGTGCACTCAGTTCGCGTTCCGCACACGCTAACAGCAACAGAACCGCGGAACTGTGTAGGCATTTTTTTTTTTTTTTTTATTCGAGGTTTCACGACCACCGTGAGCAACTCAATGGGCTATAAACAGTCGCCCGTTCTTAATTTAGGGTCACTGGTTCCAGGGAAGGGAGAGAGCCAGCGCCGTAAGACAAAGACAACATCCATGCTTCACCGGGATTCGAACCCGTACCCCTTTCGGACAAACGAATGGTCAGAAGCCATGGCTTAGACTACTGCGCCACCGGGGAGGCTTTTGTAGGTATGTAGGGCTATGGCCGAATTTATGCGCCTCGTCGACCTTTTTTGAATTTCGATTTAAAAAACGGACATATGGCAAACTATAAACCACAACGCATTGCAATTTTACAGCATAAACTCACAACTATCGTCCCTCTTTGTACAAAAAAATTAAGAAAGAGATCGTTATCTGATTTTTAAGCATTTTTTAAAGACGCAAAGGAAAGGAACGAACGGCTTCCTCAGTCTTCAACGGTAACCACACAGGAAAGTTCCTGTTCCGTGACCTGCTGCCATGGTGACGCAGCTATTTTTAGCATTCTCTTCTCATTGGGTGAAAGGACAGGCTACAATCAAACTGGTAATGACGTAATGTTTATTACGTAGCAACGCTTTTAAAGTTCGACGTTTTCCGCCGCCATAAAATATACTAAAAAAAAATGGTAGCTATGGAACAATTCTCTGCTTGAAATTTTCGCGAATTGTTCGACCACTTCTACATGACCTGGAGATTTGAAATTTGTCATGTTGATAGGTCTTAAGGTCCTAATACCTAGAAGAGTCCGAAAACAAAACAAAACAAAAATCAAAATGGCGGCTTTTGAACATTCTCCGCTTGAATTTTTCGCGAATTCTTGAGATCTGAAAATTGGCATGCTGATAGTCCTTAAGATCCAGATTCCTGAAAACGTCTAAAAACCAAACAGTTCAAAAGGGAGCTTAACTTTACTGCTCGAAATTCTGATAGGTTTAAAGATTATTATGCCAGAAACGTTGAAATGCTGTAAAATTCCATGAAATTTTGATTTAAAATTAAGGGGAGCCAGAGCCTGATCCGTTTTATGTCAAACTGTTTGCATTGACGTCACGACTCTGTTTTAAATTGTGAAACATTTACGGATCTTAAATTACTTTTCTTTCCCTTAATTACTTTTCCTTTCTTTAATTTTATGTTCAAAAAATTATAGATTCACTGTTTGGAGAACTGCTTTATATAGTTATAGCAATAAAAATTATTGCTATAACTATACAAAGAAGCCTCAGGCCTTCTGAAATAACTGCCTTTCCGTCCTCCAGTTTTAATAAATTTTAACCGCGAAAAGAAAAAAAAACTTTTACTTTTCTTTTAATACTTCTTACTTTTCTTTAAAACTTACTGCTCTTTTTAGCACGTCTTTTGTAAAAAAAGATCGTGCTTATGTTATCGGTTTGTCCGTCCGTCCGTCTGTACCCACGATATCTCTGCAACTATTAGTCCGATTTGAAAAAAATATTTTTGCATTGTGAAGCTTGAAATATGCGAATGATGATCCTTTATTTCGTTTTTTTTTTTTTTACGATGTACAATTTCGCCGCTAGAGGGCGTAAATGCAGATGATGTCGAATTCAAAAATACATTTCATTCCACATATTTGCTTCTAAACATCCGACTGAAAAAATTATTTGATCTTTCGATTCCATTTATGTCGAAGAGTATTTTAGAAAGTGTTACTTTTTCAAATTACGCATAGATTTTCCGCTAGGGGGCGTAAAAGTAAATTACATTTTCCCCAATAACTCTTCTTCTAAAACTCCGATTTGGCAATTTTTTTCTTCAGCGGATACACCTCCTAATGTAAAATCGTTTGCATATAATTTCAAATTTTTGGTAAAGAATACTTTGGCCACCAGGGGGCGTAAGTGTTCATTTTTGCTTCTGATGTATTTGCCATAAAATATGAGCTTTTAAAATATCGATTGAAAAAATTCTTTCGTGGACTGATGCCACTCACATCGATAAACCTTTTCGGAATATTTCCTTCTTAAAATATTCCACAGTTTCTCCTCCAGGGGGCGTAGATGCATATTTTATTTTTGTCAATATATCTACTTCTAGGCGTCGGATTTGAAAAATTCCTTCTTTGTTGGATAGTGTTTTCAGTGTGACATGTTTTTCATATAATTTCAAAATTTTCAAGTAATTCATAGACTTTCCGCTAAGGGTGTAAGGGTAACTTGCTTTCCCCCTATATCTCTGCTTCTAAATCTCCAATTTGAAAAATTCTTTCTGCACCGGATACAGCTCCTGATGGGAAATCCTTTGCACATAATTTCTAATTTTTGTAAAAAATGGTTTGGCAACCAGGTGGCGTAAGTCTTAATTTCCGCTTCTGATGTATTTGCAGCAAAATATGAGCTCCTAAAATCTCGATTGAAAAAAAAGTCATTTGCTGACCGATACTACTCATGTGGACAAACCTTTTAGGAATATTTTCTTCTTGAAATAATGCATGGTTTCTACGCCAGGAAGAGTAGATTTATATCTTATTTTTGTCAATATCTCTAATTCTAAGAGTCCGATTTGAAAAATGCCTTCTTTGTTGGATAGTGTTTCCGATGCGAAATGGTTTTCCTATAAATTCAAAATTTTCAAGTAAATCATAGACTTCCCGCTAGGGAGCACAAGGGTAAATTGCGTTGTCTGCGTTATTTCTGCTCCTAAAACTCCGATTCGAAAAATTCTTCCTGTATTGCATACAAGACCTGACGGAAAATATTTTTCACATAATTTCTAATATTTGGTAAAGAATGGTTTGGCCACCAGGTGGCATATAAGTGTTAATTTCTGCTTCTGATGTATTTGTAGCAAAATCTGGGCTCCTGAAAACTCGACTAAATTTTTTTTTTTCTTGGACCGATACCGCTCATATGGATAAACCTTTTGAGAATACTTTTTTCTAAAAGAATGCATGGTTTTCCCACTAGGGGACGTAAAGTCACATCTTATTTTTGTCGATATCTCTGTTTCTAAGAGTCCGATTTGAAAAATTCTTTCTGCGTTGGAGAGCGTTTCCGGTGCGAAATGTTTCTTATATAAATTCATGTTTTTCTTAACGCACAAGTCTGCAACCAGAGGGCGTAAGCTCACGATTCCGTTTACAGCAATATCTGAGATATTAAAAACCCGATTGAAAAACTTCTTTCTTCCGTCAGATACTATTGTTTTCCATACCGGTTCCATTGATTTTTAATAGCTTTGATAAATTTAATTTGCTTCAGAACGGATTCAAAAGACGTGCTTATTACACCCGAAAATTCGGTGTCATCTCTCTTGTTAATACTTCTTTCGAAGCTGCCATAAAAAAACAATATGTCTTGCTCCTCTAATTCTTTTCAACGGTGTAAATTGTTCTTTAAGCTAAAATATAGTAAGTGTACAATTTGAATTTATTTTTCAAAGCAATAGATATCAAACACATCCGTTTGAGTTTTTTATTGGAGATTTAGCGACCACCGTGAGCAACTCAATGGGCTATAAGCAGTCGCCCGTCCCTAATTTGGGGTCACTGGTTCCAGTGAAGGGAGAGAGCCAGTGCCGTAAGACAAGCACAACATCCATACCTCACCGGGATTCGAACCCGGACCGCGTTCGGACGAATAATCAGGCGACATCGGCGCGTCCGTTCCAGTTTAAAACCACTCTTCTAAAATGAGAAGAGAAAAGAAATCGAAGCTTCAGTGATTTCAATCGCGTGAATGGAGTAGCAGATTCTGTCAAAGCTAAAGGAGGCGGGGGGAGTGGGGAAGGAGGGTGACAGGCATAATCCTGTTTACAAAGTTGATGGAATAATGTTCTTCTCCCATCTGTTAATTGACTGACATCTTTTATTATTGTATTATCTCCTGTTAGAGCATATTTTTCACTCTCCTTGTGTAATTATTTTGGCAGTCACAATTAGTAGTTACAAAAATCACATTATTTCATTATTTATCTTTCCATTTCGTTACGAAAAGTGTTTACCCAGCCCCCCACAATAAATGACTCAGATGGAACCTAAAGTAACTTCCTTTTGTATTCACCAGTTTAAAAGGAATAGGATGAACAAATCGCTCAGCAGGTTTTATTTCGGAATTAGTAACTATCCTGAAAATTAACACCCGTAGAAGCCAATTTATCTCAGATTTTTTTCTTTTTTCTGCAGTATACAAAGACATAAACAAAGATGCATGAGATGAATTTGCACGAATTCCTTTGATCCATGGAAAATTAATATGATGTTAAAATTGCATTGCGCACTTATCTTTTGAATTAAAAATGTTATGTTCAAGCAAAAATTTTCAGATTCCAAGAAAACCTTGGAAAAAATAACCAGCGCTCAAAGGGGAAAATCGAAAAGGTGCTGTTAAAGCCCATAACATGTCTTCACGCAATTTTATTTCTTAAAGTCAAATATAAACCAAATTTTTTTTTCCTGTGTTAAATGGACCACTGAAATGAACAAAGATGTAATGCGGTGCTACATGAGGTGTACAAATATAGAAACGAATATTACAACCTATAGATTAAGACGTCATCATATGTTTTTTGATATGCATCCAAAACTGAAAATGAGAGTGAGTGAACAAAATATAGTGGATCGCAGAACAGCCATTGTCACCCAGGAGCCTTCTCTCCGCTATAGAAATACACTGGCATGCAAAAATTAAGGACGAGACGGTTTTTCGAATGTAACGTCGTGCAGAAGTGCTCCACATCGACTCAAATCATACCATAAGATCCCCAAGATGTAAGAAAATGGGACAAGTGAGCAAAATCGTCCAAACAATGAATCCAAAGGATACAAAGGCACTTTATTGAAAAGGTAGCTTCGAGCACAACTGGACAGAAGACAGAAATGTCCATATGACAGGCGGTTGCCAAGAAAAATACAGTCTTTAGTAAGGGATATGATCACACCTGACTGCGTTGTAGGATTTACAACGTCTGTCCATGCTGAGGACAAGGTTCTCAAGGAGCTGTTGAGGCATCGCGGCCCATTCCTCTTGTAGCGCCAATCGCAGCTGCGGAATCGTTGTTGACGGCTGGTGACGTGCTGCCAAGCGTCTCCCGAGAAGGTCCCACACGTGTTCGATTGGATTTAGGTCCGGGGACCTTACGGGCCAATCCATGCGTTGAATATCTTTACTCTCCAACATCTCTGCGACAGTCACTGTACGATGAGGTGTAGCGTTGTCGATTGTAGTCCATGAAGACGAACTCAGGACCCACAGCACCTCTAAACAGATGCACGTGAGGCAGGAGAACCTCGATACAATAGCGGACACCAGTGACTGAACCTCCTTGGAAGATGTGAAGGTCAGTACGGCTACCAATCCTGATACCGCCCCAAACAAGAACTCCGCCACCTGCAAACCGGTCCCTTTCGATGATGTTGGAGGTGTGATTGCGTATTCCCTGCTCTCTCCAGATGTGGCCCCTTTCGATGATGTCCAAAATCGCTCGTCAGACTAAATCGGCTCTCATCCGTAAAGAGACCTCGACCCCATTGCTGATGTGTCCAGTTCTTGTGTTCCTGGCACCACAGAAACCGCCGTCTCCGATGAGCAGGCGTTAATGGCACATACCTTACTGGTCGTCGTGCAAATAGACCACCTTTGTTCAGCCTCCTGGCCACGGTAAAACGTGATAACGGACGTCCAGTTGTCTGTTGCATGTTCCTTGCGATTTCTTCCGCTGTCTTCCGTCTGTCTGTTCTCGCCTGTAGGACAATATACCGGTCGTCCGCCGCCGTGGTTGCTCGTGGACGACCACTGCTAAACTCTCGGACAGCTGTTCCTGTCGTTTGAAATGCTCTCCAAGCTCGTGAAACGATGCTGTGAGCGATCCCGAACTCCTCGGCCACACTAGTCACACTTCGACCTTCTTCCAACTTCCCAATGACGCGACCTCGGGTAAAGTCATCCAGATGTCGTCTACTGGATTGCCTGTTGGCCATATCACACGGTGGCAGCAACTCGACGTCATTCAAATCGATGTACACCGTGCAATAGCTTTCACCGAATTGCTGAGCGTACACCACCCGTGTGCTTCTTTATACCCTTCCGACCCCCCCCCCCCATACGTCATGCTGTATATTTGCGCATTCCCTACCGTACCGGACTCTAGTCTATTTCCTGAGCTCCTGAGTGGTCCTTCGGTCCGTTCTGCCTGCTCGTTCCGCTGTTATGCTAATTTCTCCTCTACGTCCTTAATTGTTGCACACCAGTGTACAAGAAATAAAAGATCAAATAACAGTGATGAAACAAAGAAGCATGAAGAACAGGGGAAAAGCAAGCAACTTTCTCCTGAAAAAACAGAAACTTGCAATACAGTAGTCGATATCTCAGTGCAAGATGATCAGAAGCGTGAACATAACTACCTACTGAAACATGAAATTGAACACCATTGTAACTCAGCTTTAACAGAATTTTCAGGGAAAGACCCTTGCGCTAGACATCGAATTCCTAAATTGGCGCCAACTCACAAATTTCAACAAATTCTATGCCACTTAAACGAAAGTGTTTTGCCTAGTCGCCTTCAAAAATCCAAGAAGCACTAATTCTCGATACGTGCTACATCGTACGACGATTTTTAAACCATGAATGACTATGTCTTTACTTGACTTCATGTCTGTACTACAGATGCCATTGCTACTGACAAGTGGACCATACTACAGATGCCATTGTTGTTGATGAGAAAATTAAATAAAATAAAATAATAATTCACCCGTCCCGGAAGGAACCATCCCCCCACAATCGGCCCGACATCGTCCTAGTCGACAAGGAGAAGAAGTCAACATACCTCATTGACATCACCGTGCCCAAAATCTAGAAGACGCACTGAGAGAAGCTGTCAAAGTATAACGACTTACGTTAGGAAGTCAAGGAAATGTGTCATAAGGAGAACGTCACCACCGTTTCCAACTTATATCAAGTGCCATCCAGAACGTACTCGAAAATCAGAATTAAATCAAGTACTGGGACAAACCACATATTACAAACAAGACTATTTACGACAATCGACCTGACATTGCAATTGTAAACGAAAAACTGAAGACGACACAACTAATAGATGTTCCACTTACAGAATACATCCAAATAACACACTGAGAAAAACGTTTTGTTGATTCAAAAAATTTCTAATTTTGTTGAATCAACAAATTTTTTTTTCGATATACAGTCAACAACATTTGTTGTTGAATTTGCAAAATTATTTTGTTGAATTTGAAAAATTGTTTTAAATTATTGTTGATTTAACAAAATTTATTGTTATCACGACAAAACGTTTTGTTCATTTAACAAAATGATTAGGTCGATTTTTGGGAATTTGTTTGATCGAACAAAACATATTGTTATCATGACAAAATGTGCGGCAACAAAACATTTTGTCATGATAACAATATATTTTGTTGGATCAAGCAAATTCCCCAAAATCGACTTAATCATTTTGTTAAATGAGCAAAACGATTTGTCGTGATAACAATAAATTTTGTTAAATCAACAATAATTTTCAACAAAATAACTTTGCAAGTTCAACCAAATTTTTTGTTGACTGTATATCGACCAAATGTTTGTTGAATTAACAAAACGTTTTTCTCAGTGCAGTGAGAAAATCTCGAAATATGAGAACCTGCGAATGGAAATCGAAAGGATCTCAGACCAAAGCATAACACAGATAATACCAGTTGTCATTTTGGCAACCACGGTGCTACCAAATAACCTTCTGAAAAATCTCGAGCAATTGGGATTGCCACAGAGACTTCTTCACCCAATCCAAAAGGCAGTCATTCTACATACCTGCCGTATCACTAGAAAATTCCTGAGTTTCCAGGTCCAAGATGAATATCCCCGCCTTTTGCTCATTGGCCTTTGCCCAAGAAAGTCGATAATAATAATAATAACACTAAATACGTCTTAAAATAATCTACATAGGTACAAGTTTGTAGTATGTGCTTGTGATTGCAAGGAGGATTACATTACCTCCTTCGAGGTCTCACAAAGTATTAAGTACTGTTTCTAGTATCCACTTGAGCAGTTTTTGGAAGGAACTCCTGGAGCGTACTCAAGCGATAGAGAGCCAACTTTTATTTATCCCAAGAGTACCAGGTAACCCAGGACTTCAAACGTTATTACTCAACAAAGGAAAATATTAAACTGGGTGTACCACAAGGTTCAATACTTGGACCATTATTATTTAATATCTACATGAATGACATTTTTAACATCGAATCTGAATCCAGCATTATCCTCTATGCAGATGACACTACATTGTTACTTAAGGGTACTAATCCAGAAGAAATAATTTTACTAAGTAATATTGAATTGCAAAAATACACAAATTGGTTGGGTGCTAATGAACTTGTATTAAATACAGATAAAACTAAAGCAGTTTTTTTTTCAAGACAACAAACAAGTCAACTTATTAATATACCTTTACTTCTCGACAAGAAATCAATTGAAATAGCAAATGAGTTTACTTACTTAGGTATTAAACTTAATGATGATTTAAAATGGAATAAACACATTGATAATCTCTTGAACAAATTATCAAAAAATATAGGAATTGTAAGTCATGTTCTGACAAATCTTACTGTTAAAACATTAAAATTAATATATTTTACTTTAGTTCACACACACACCTTAACTACTGTATATTAACATGGGGTCAAATAACTCAATCTAAGATTAAAAAATTACAAATACTTCAAAACAAGTATATTAGATTATTAGATTTAAAATATAGTTGTAATAATGTTATTTTTTCTCAATCATGTATACATACATATACAAGAGTTGACCCTAACAAATATAACATAATGACTATTAAACAACTATATAATTTAAACTTGGGTAAAATCATGTACAAAAGAATAAAAAATAACATAGAGCAGGAATTAATTAAAATATCTACATATACGCATCAATATAAAACAAGAAATCAACAGTCACTTATACCAGTGCTCCCTAAAACTTTAACTATGAAACAAAGTTTAAATTAATGTGGGCCGGCGTTTTGGAATTCATTGCCCAGAGAACTTACATTGATTAATAACTTTAACCTCTATAAGAAAAAATTAAAAGCATACCTATTAAGCTAACTATTTAAGGGAATAACAGGGTGGGGGGGGGGGGGAGAGAAAGAGTTATACTAATGGCTGGTGGTGTACATTGCTGTACTTGACTTGTAAATTTCCTTCAGGGAGCTCCGGGCTTAGACAGGACTCAATGAGGCCTTTTCCTGGAGCTTCCTTGCTGTTATTTTATAACTGTCAGCAATTGTTATCATTATTCAATAACCTGTAACAGCAGAAATAATAAAATGAAATGAAAATGAAATAACCCAGGACTTTAAACGTTCCAGGTATGGTGAACTGAGGAGAGCTTACTCTCCGAACTGAAAGTGAGAAATAAGGACCTGATAGGGAGGGATCCTCCCCTACGCCTATGAAGTGTAACGATTAACCTCCCGGCCTACTGTGCTTATATCTATATATACAGTGTATATAAAATTGAATGTTTGTTTGTAAGTCCGCTATACAAATCTACAGTTTTCAATTTAGAACCACCAAATTTGGCATACTATCTCATGGTACTTTAAGTTAGACCGTAGATGGTTTCTGAAAGGTGTCGGGGCCCGAGATCAAGGGCCCCCACACAAAATTTCCATAAAATCTACAGTTTTCAATTTAGAGCCACCAAATTTGGTATACTATCTCATGGTACCCCTAACTTAGATCGTAGATGGTTTTTGGAAGGGTCGGAGCACAGGGTCAGTCGGAGCTTGGGGTCAAGCGCCCCCCCCGAATTTCTGTAAAATCTACAGTTTTCAATTTAGAAGCACTAAATTTGGTATGCTATCTCATGGTACTCTTACTTAGACCGTAGAAGGTTTTAGGATGGGGTCGGAGCCCTGGGTCAAGGGGGCCCCCATGCAAAATTTTCGAAAAAAGTTCCATTTTTTACTTTTAAGAACTGCAACACAATTCACCACTCCAAAACCCGATCTACGGTCTAAGTTACAGACCGTAGACAACAATGAAGCGCAAAAATATCCACTTAATGGTGTATTAAAAACACAAATGAATAAACGTTAGCTTTCACCACCAACGGGCTGCTTCGTCAATTAGAAATAAAAGGTAATGTAAATAGAGAGTTCCAGACACTCAAAATTCAAAACGGTAAACAAAATGATGATTAATGCCAATGCCAAGTCACATGCACGCGACATGGCATAGGTACATTTCATTTCAGTGTCGCGGGATTCTCAGAAGCGCACGGCAGATGTACGGCAGTTCTATATACAGGGTGATCAGAATCGACCGCATAATAAACCTACCGGACGATTCCTCGCGGAGAAAGAAGCCGAAAACCGTTGTCCGTTGTCGGACGTCGCATTCCGGAGATATACGCGCCGAAAGTTTCGTGACGTCATATCCGGTAACGCACATGCTCGTTGAAGAGCGACGTGGATAGTTGTACAGACGCACGTATTACAAGGCGATCAAGCCCCGGTGGCGTAGTGGTGTAAGGCGATGGCTTCTGATCATTTATCCGAAAGGGGTCCGGGTTCGAATGCCGTGAACCATGGATGTTGTGTTTTGTCCTACGACACTGACTCTCTCCCTTCCCTGGAACCAATGGTCCAAAATTCAGGACGAGCAACTACTTTTAGCCCACTGAGTTGCTCCGGTGGTCGTTAAACCTCCAATTAAAAAAAAAGGCAATCAACATTTAAAAATGTGGCACGGGGTGGGTATGCAAATTCGAAGGACATGGTGGTGTAAAACCATCAGTTGTACGCCTGCGCGATACGGCAGGTAGAGATAAAAAGGGTTGGCGACGGTAGCAGGTAAGCTCATACAGCTTTGGTACATTTGACACTAGTGTGGGTAGCGATATGTGGTACAGTTTGAGACAGTATTGTGACATGCATCTCGTATTGGGGGAATGCCATGGTTCAGCATTGTGTGCTGCAAGGGCCTACAGCGGGCGATACCCAGCACGACGGCACCCGGAAGGCCAGGTCACACGGCTGTTCGACGCTCGAATGCGCTACACAGGCAATGTCGCACCACGTCCAAGTGTAGACAGTGGCTCTGGACCCGCTGTGAGAACACCATCCCTCGAGGACACCATACTAGAGTTCATAGAGGAGGAGCCAACGACCAGCAGCCGTGCGATAGCGCGACAGTTCGGTGTGCACCAAAGTACCGTACTTGCCGTTCTACACGACGAAGACCTGCATCCATATCACATCACACGGGTGCAAGGCCTATTACCACAGGATTATCCTCGAAGACAGGCATACTGTGAGTGGCTGCTACAGCAGCATGCTGCCGATAATAGTTTCATCCGCCGAATCTTGTGGACTGATGAAGCAAGGTATACACACAGCAGGGTATCTGCAACACCCATAATAGTCATGTTTGGGCATTGGACAATCCGCGCGCAACACGTGAACGCGCTCACCAGGTCCGGTGGGGTGTTAATATCTGGTGTGGTATTGTGGGCGATATCCTAGTGGGACCATATCTTTTCCCCGAACGTGTCACAGCTGCCAACTACATGGTGTTCCTACGTGATGTTCTGCCGGACTTACTAGAAAACGTACCATTGGCTGTTCTCAGCAATCTATGGTTCCAGCATGATGGAGCACCGGCGCATTACGCTGCAAATGTTCGCCAGTGACTGGATACTAATATCCCGTTCAATGGCTTGGTCGTGATGGTCCTGCTGCATGGCCCGCTAGATCATCGGATCTTAACCCATTGCACTTCTTCCTCTGGGGTCATCCAAAAGAACTGGTATATCGACGGCCTGTCAACATCCTGCACGACCTAGTGGCCACCTTACACGCGGCCCTCACAACTGTAAGCCCTGCTATGCTGCAACGCGTGCAGATGTGTATTCCTCGGCGGGCTGCCACCTGTTCCGCACTACAAGGTGGTCATTTTGAACACATGTTGTAATCTGACACGAATCCACGTGTTTTATCATTTGTGTTGCAGTGGTACACATCAATAAATTACATGTTTTCTGCCAAAGTGATTGGGTAAGTTATTTCTAATGTCTGTATTCTTACCGGATGTGACGTCACGAACTTTCGGCGCGTACATCTCCGGAATGCGACGTCCGATCGGACAAGGGACAACGGTTTTCGGCTTCTTTTTCCACGAGAAATCGTCCAGTAGGTTTATTGTGCGGTAGATTCTGATCACCCTGTATATCTCCTCGAAGGTAAGTATTTCCATTCCTCTTCCTTTCTTTTTTTGTTTCGTAAGAGTAAATTAACTAAATATTTTTTATTTTTTTTCACATTTGCAGCCATCTCGACTTTTTTTTTTTTTTTTTTTTTTTTTGCAGAAATATTACTGCATCAGCCGGTCTAAATGAATAAAATTAAAATAAATTTACTAGAAAATTACAGGAATATCTTTTTCATTCGTTAACTTTCACCAGCTGAACTTGGTGATTCGACGAATAGTAATATTTACCCGGGAAATACCGGGTACTCCTGCTAGTTGTAAATAAATGCATTTGAGTGTGCATAATTTTGCTCCCTTTTCACTTGGCTCTAGCTCAAATTCGTGCAATTCTGGCTCATTGGCGCCGTAAGCCAGCTCTGTGAATACAAAGATCCCATCGCCGAATAACCGCTCAGAAACGCAACAATATACTAAACCTAAGGACGAACACTATTTCAAAAGGTTGTATCCATAAAGTCGGACGCCACAGCTTCTGGCAATTTGCATAAATAGGGACGTTCAGTAGAATGCGAGTGCACATTAAAATATCAAATCGTGCGCACAGGGGTCACGTGATATAACTTAAACGGATCAAAGAGAAAAAGGTGTGGCGGGAGACATGTGTTTGAAGGAAAATCTGGACGTGAAGGCATAAAGTACTAACGTAAAATTTACGTTTTTTTTTTTTTTCATTGGAGGTTTAACGACCACCGTGAGCAATTCAATGGGCTATAAGTAGTCGCCCGTCCTTAATTTAGGGTCACTGGTTCTAGGGAAGGGAGAGAGCCAGTGCCGTTAGACAAACACAACATCCATGCCTCACCGGGATTCGAACCCGGACCCTTTTCGGACGAATGGCCAGAAGCCATCGCTTAGACCGCAGTGCCGTCGGGGCGGCAATTTACGTTTTGTTTCAAAGACATCATCTATTGGGTTGCCGGAAAAGTCATGACGTAGTTTAGCCATGTTTTGCAAAGGTAATTTATTGATAGAAAGAACAAAGAACAAAGATCAATCAATGATATAATGCCCGTTTTGTTCGATAACATTTTGCCATCTTTCAGTGAGCTGCAGAATGCCTCGTTTATAGAAGGACCTGTCTTTTGTGGCGAAAAACTATACAAGGTGCTGATTTACAGCTTTATCTGAATTGAACGTTATACCACGCAAGGACTGTTGGAGAGAGCGAAACAATTGGAAGTCTGACGGCGCAAGGTCAGGCAAGTATGCTGGGTGTGGCAACACCTCCCACCCAAGCTCCAATACTTTTTGGCGGGTGATCAAACTTGTGTATGGTATCGTGTTGTCGTGATGGAACACAACACCTTCACAATGAACGAGTCCGGACGTTTCTGGGTGATGGATTCGTTCAAACTGTCCAATTGCCGACAGTACACATTCGAATTGATTGTTTGGTTCCGTGGTAGGAGCTCGAAAAACACGACACCTTTAAAATCCCACCACACTGAGACCAGAACCTTCCGCTGATGAATGTCTGCTTTGGATGTCGTTTGAGGCGAAGCAGCACGTCGGGACCAAGACCGTTTGCGCAGCACATTGTTGCACACAATCCACTTTTCGTCACCAGTTATCAGTCGCTTCAAAAAAGGATCGTTTTCCTCACGTTTAATGAGCATATCGCAGATGTTTATACGCGCCATCAATTGAGCTTCTTTGAGTTCATGAGGAACCCACACATTGAGCTTGCTTATGTATCCCAGCTTCTTCAGGTGGTCGTGAATGCTTGAATGATGAATGTGCAATGTGTCTACAATCTCTCATGTCGTGTAACATGGGTTTGACTCGATCAATGCCTTGATTTGGTCGTCATCAACCTCGGTTGGCCTCACGGACCGAGGAGCATCGTTGAGGTCAAAATCATCAGCACGGAATTTTGCGAACCCCAGCTGGCACTGACGTTCTTGTAGAGCATTATCACCGTACACTTTAAGAAACTTTTTACAAGCTTGACGCACGTTCTTCCCTTTGCCGAAGTAAAACAGTAAAACACGGCGAAAATTCACAGTTTGGTCTTCCGTGTTCAACTTGATGTCAAATCTCCGCAAAACAACCAAATCGCTCACTATTCCTTTTAGACTGCAGCTAGAACTGACACCTGTCGAATGCCATAGAGGTAACAGAGCTGCGCTTGCCTCTAGTACTTCCAAAACCTCCCAACCGCGATCGGGTGCCAAAATACGTCATCACTTTTCAGACAACCCAATAGATGATTTGACGAGGTGAAGAATTATAGGGAAGCTGGAAGAAGGCCACCGAGTGAGTGATGTTACTAGAGAGTTTGGAATCTTGCATAGTGTGGTATCCAGATTCTGGGCAGCGTTTCAAACCACTGGAATGTGTTCCAGACCCATGCTATGAGGTCGCCTTCGCTCTACTACGACGCATGAAGACAGATTTTTAGTTGTAACGGCAAAACGTGATCACCGCACTACGACCGACCAGCTGGCGAGTGGCCTCCATTCCAGCACAGGAACGTGGATAACCCGACAAACTATGGCAAGACGTCTGCGACATCTACGTCAGGCTATATGTTCGAAGGCCTGTAGTCTGCGTTTCTCTATCAAGAGCTCAACGCAGGACACGTTTCTTGTGCTGTCGTATCCACAGAAATTGGACACGTCATCAATGGGCCAATGCACTTTTTACGGATGAGAGTCGTTTCAGTCTGTCCTCGGATTGTAGACGTCAGTTGATCTGGCGTTAAAGTGATACTGCGTACCAACGTGAGAATGTGCAGGAAAGAGACAATGGCGGGGTCATGGTGTAGGGCAGCATCATGATTCATGTACGTACCGTACTACAGGTGCTGGAAAAAGGGACGATGACGGGCAGACGATATTGCAACGAAATTCTTCTACGCCACCTTTGATTATTCCTTGGTGCTGTAGGCGAAGGTTTTCTGCCCATGGATGACACTGGGACACCTCATGGTACAAGAGCAGTGCAGACACTTCTGGAGACCAAGGTATTCCCCGCATCGACTGGCCAGCACGCATCCCAGACCTCAACCCCCCCCCCCCCCATCGAACACGTCTGTGACGCAACGGGGAGACACGGTTGTGTTCGACCCGCCCCCTCCTAAAAAAAACAAGCAGGACCTCATCCGTGCTCTGAGGAGGTGTGAGCCAATTTGCCTCAGGAACTCCTGGATCACTTGGTGCTCAGCGTGTCACGACGTTGTGGGAGCTACATCACAGTTCGGGGTGGACATACTCCTTACCGAAATGTCTCTCCGCCTGGTTATCGGTAAGCACTGTGTACATCCATTCTCCAAACTATGTCCTTCGGAAATTTGGGACTTTTGCGTAAGCTCTGATTACAATGAATTTTGTGTGTCATTTATAAACAATGTTTTGTGTCTTTTCATGAGTCCGTATGCTGACAATATAATTATTTCCCCATTTGGCTGCGATCATGTATTGTTTTTATTATACAGGTAAAAATGTAGTCCGTCCTTAGGTTTTTGATACCAGTGTACGTGAAAATCCCAATTTATTGACGGCAAACAGAATGGTTGTATCAATAATTCCGGTGGCTGTATAAGGCCAAGGACGAACAAAACTCACACTTCACAAGACGTTTGTAACCTTTACATTATGAAAAAACATATTTTCCGATATCTTCGAGTCAGAGCTGGTTTAAGAATCCGAGGGGGCCTCCTCTCCAGGGATCCTTAAACCAGCTCTTGTCTGATCCACAGGACTCCTCTCCAGAGATCTTTAAACCAGCTCTTCACTGATCCGCAGAGCTCCTCTCCAGTGATCCTTAAAGCAGCTCTTGACTGATCCGCAGTGCTCCTCTCCAGGAATCTTTAAACCAGCTCTTGACTGATCCGCAGTGCTCCTCTGGATCCTTAAACCAGCTCTTGACTGATCCGCAGTGCTCCTCTGGATCCTTAAACCAGCTCTTGGCTGATCCGCAGGGCTCCTCTCCAGGGATCCTTAAACAAGCTCTTGACTGATCCGCAGGGCTCCTCGCCAGGGATCATTAAACCAGCTCTTGGCTGATCCGCAGTGCTCCTCTCCAGGGATCCTTAAACCAGCTCTTGACTGATCCGCAGGGCTCCTCTCCAGGAATCTTTAAACCAGCTCTTGACTGATCCGCAGGGCTCCTCTAAAGGGATCATTAAACCAGCTCTTGACTGATTCGTGGGGCTCCTTTCTAACTTCCTCGGGGATAAGGGAAACATGACTGAATGGTGGCAACCTTGGGTATATCTGAAGAAAAGAATGGTAATATTTCATAATTTTTATTCAATGTAATTTATAGAACATCAGAAATTTGGATGGTTGGTCCATTACTTGACTAGTATGCAGTTGATCTTTAATGCAACTTTCAGGATGACTTTGTTGAAAACATTTGCTAGTATTATCCCGAAATTAATCAACCCACTTCCTAAGCTTTAAAAAAATGCACATATAAGTTGTCAGTTGAGTACACTTTTTACTGAACTTAAGTTAGTTACATGGTTGAGATGAAGTATTTACGAGACTTGGTACCCGATGACTCACCCATTATCCTCGACATGTTCATTTCTCTCAATACTCATCAAAGAGTGGTAGTTCAGTCTTGTTTGGCCCATACTGTTCTTATTTCGTTCTTGATTCGTTTCAATTTTGATAAAGAGAATTCACCACTTGTGACGTACCTGCCAGAAGGACGCACACGACATAAAGGCAGATAGGAATCAGAATAAAACGTCCGTGTAGCTCAATTGGTAGAGTGACTTATTCCGGAATGAGGGGATCCGGGTTCGAGCCCCGGCGCGGATAAAAAATGACGGAGAAATTTACTTCGTTATACACTGCAGTTGGTAACCATCACAGTGAGGTAAATCTTCAACACAATCTCTATAATACACTTATAGAAGAACACGTTCTAACGACCAGTGTACACAATAGCGCGGGGCTCGTATCACTTGCGACAGAGGGTGAGTCGGAAGTTTTGCTATATTTGGATCACTTTATGTCTTCATACGTACCTTTACGACGAAAGCTGACTAGCATTCAAGGTATAGGCCATCGTGTTGCACCGTCTTCAGCCATCTGTCTGCCAGTTCTTCGATTCTACAGAGGGTGAGTCGAAAGTTTTGCAATATTTGGATCACTTTATGTCTTCATACGTACTTTACGACGAAAGCTGACTAGCATTCAAAGTATAGGCCATCGTGTTGCACTGTCTTTAGCCATCTGTCTGCCAGTTCTTCGATTCTTCAGAGGGTGAGTCGAAAGTTTTGCAATATTTGGATCACTTTATGTCTTCATACGTACCTTACGACGAAAGCTGACTAGCATTCAAAGTATAGGCCATCGTGTTGCACCGTCTTTAGCCATCTGTCTGCCAGTTCTTCGATTCTGCAGAGGGTGAGTCGAAAATTTTGCAATATTTGGATCACTTTATGTCTTCATACGTACCTTACGACGAAAGCTGACTAGCATTCAAAGTATAGGCCATCGTGTTGCACCGTCTTTAGCCATCTGTTTGCCAGTTTTTCAATTCCGCGTCGGTACCAGTTCTTGTCCTTCGCAGCGCAGAACTACTTCCCCAGCTGCCACCTTTTCCTGATTGTTGAAGTGCCGCCTGCGGAGGAAGCAGGCCATGGACCGGAACAAGTAATAATCCAACGGGGCAAGGACCAGACTATATGCTGGGTGTGGCATCAGTTCGATACCCTCAAGTTCCTAGCGTTTTGCCCGGGTCAATCGAGTAGTATGAGGCCGAGCATTGTGCTGCTGTACGAGAGCGCGGTTTCTGTTCACCAGTGCCTGGTACTTCTCCTTCAAAATGGCATACATCCTCTCCAGCTGTTCAGAGTAGAGGTTGGCGTTGATGGTCCGACCGTCTGAAACAAATTCGTAATGGATTATCCCGTCGAAATTCCACCAGACGCAGAGAATTACATTTTGCTCGAAGCGCTCACATTTGGCAACAAGTTCTGGAAGCAATCCTGGGATCAACTACTGCCGTTGTGTGTTTGGATTACGGAAATGGACCCACTTTTCATCGCACGTAACAATTCTCTTGATGAAACGTACATCGCGCTGGTTTTCTAGGACTTTCATGCACAATTCCACTCGGCGGTTTGCTTCAGCTGGCGTCAGTTCGTAAGGGAGGCAGCTCCTGTCGAGGTCCTGAAGGCGACGAATCATGATGGTCTGTGATATGCCCAGCTCGCCTGATAATCTCCGAGTGCTGGTTATCGGATTTGCCTCTACAACCTGGCTCACAGCCTCCGAAACCACGGTTCGCGTTCTACCTGACCTTGACTGATCGTCGAGGTTTCTGTCACCTAAGCGAAACTTCTTGAATCATCTGGTTGCGGTGCTGTGGTCCACGGAACCTTCCACTTTCAAATAACAAATGCTTCTTGTTGCTTGAGCAACGTTAAGGCGGAGCTCAAACTCGTAAAGCAAAATTTCACTAACTAACCGGTTATGGCTGTTCATCTTTTAGGCTTCCCAACCACAGACATAACGACAACATGTAATGCGACTACCACCTTTTCTCTCTTTCGACTGACTGCAGTGAGCAACTTGAACTAGTTTTAACACGTGACATATCAGCCGCAGCGCATGCGTTTATGCAAATATTTCAAAACTTTTGACTCACCCGTACATGTGCTACTAGGGTTAAACCGGCACTACTTCGAGTATTTCACATTACCATGGCAGCATCGTTCAACGAACGCAGTGATTCAAATTTATATTCACCATAATGTTTTAGTTCGCCTCCTCTGTTTTTGTTTCTTTTCCTCTTTAAGTTTTACGACCACCATGAGTAAATCAACGAGCTATAAGCATGTTCCCGTTCAAAATTTGGAGCCATTGGTCCCAGGGAAAGAACAGGGCCAGCTCCATTTATGCCTCATCTGCGACTCGAATCCAGTGCCCATTTCTGACGAATGGTCAAAAGCCAGAGCCTCGGACCACTCGGCCACTCATGCTGCTTCATTAACTTTACTGCATTACAAGACTAAGGAGCTAATATATAGCCAAAATCATGTCCTCAAACCAAGTTGTCTGCTTGGTTGCTAAATACGAGTATAAACGAAATACACTGGTGTGCAAAAATTAAGGACGAAGAGGAGAAATTGGCATAACAGCGGAACGAGCAGGTAGAACTGACCGAAAGACCATTCAGAAGACAGACAAGGGTCCGGTACGGTAGGGCATGCCCATATATGCAGCATGACGTAGGGGGGGCAGTATCGGAAGAGCATAAAGCACACGGGCGGTGTACGCTCAGCAATTCGGTGAAAGATATTGCAAGGTGTACATCGGGTTGAACGACGTCGAGTTGCTGCCACCGTGTGATATGGCCAACAGGCAATCCAGTAGACGACATCTGGATGACTTTACCCGAGGTCCCGTCATTGGAAAGTTGGAAGAAGGTCGAAGTGTGACTAGTGTGGCCGAGGAGTTCGGGATCGCTCCCAGCATCGTTTCACGAGCTTGGAGAGCATTTCAAACGACAGGAACAGCTGTCCGAGAGTTTAGCAGTGGTCGTCCACGAGCAACCACGGCGGCGGACGACCGGTATATTGTCCTACAGGCGAGAAGAGACAGACGGCAGACAGCGGGAGAATTCGCAAGGCACATGCAACAGACAACTGGACGTCCGTTATCGCGTTTTACCGTCGCCAGGAGGCTGAACAAAGGTGGTCTATTTGCACGACGACCAGTACGGTGTGTGCCATTAACGCCTGCTCATCGGAGACGGCGGTTTCTGTGGTGCCACGAACGCAAGAACTGGACACATTAGCAATGGGGTCGATTTTTTTGCGGATGAGAGCCGATTTATAGTCTGACGCGCGATTCTGGGCGTATACATATCTGGCGAGAGCAGGGAACACGCAATCACACCTCCAGCATTATCGAAAGGGACCGGTTTGGAGGTGGCGGAGTTCTCGTTTGGGGCGGTATCATGCTTGGTAGCCGTACTGACCTCCACATCTTCCAAGGAGGTTCAGTCACTGGTGTCCGCTATTGTACCGAGGTTCTCCTGCCTCACTTGCGTCTTTTTAGAGGTGTTGTGGGTCCTGAGTTCCTCTTCATGGACGACAACGCCACACCTCATCGTACAGTGGCTGTCGCAGAGCTGTTGGAGAGTGAATATATTCAACACATGCATTGGCCCGCAAGGTCACCGGACCTAAATCCAATCGAACACGTGTGGGACCTTCTCGGGAGACGCTTGGCAGCACGTCACCAGCCGCCAGCAACGATTCCGCAGCTGCGATTTGCGCTGCAAAAGGAATGGGCCGCGATGCCTCAACAGCTCGCTCACAACCTCGTCCTCAGCATGGACAGACGTTGTAAATCCTGCAACGCAGTCAGGGGTGATCATATCCCCTACTAAAGACTGAATTTTTCTTGGCAGCCGTCTGTCACATGGACGTTTCTGTCTTTTGTCCAGTTGTGCTCGAAGCTACTTTTTCAATAAAGTGCCTTTGTATCCTTTGGATTCCTTGTTTGGACGGTTTTGCTCACTTGTCCCATATTTTTACATCTTGGGGATCTTATGGTATGATCTGAGTCGATGTGGAGCACTTCTGCACGACGTTACAATCGAAAAACCGCCTCGTACTTAATTTTTGCACGCCAGTGTAACATAAGAAATAATAAAAGAAATTCTCAAATTATTCTTTGCCCAAAATTACGAGGGTTGTAAAGTATTGCAAAAGTGGGCATAGCTTTTTTATTAACTGACAGAGGTCGTTCAAATTGCACATGTTGGTAGAGTAACTCTTCCGCTATAGTAATCCTTCTTCTTCATTGAAGGTAAATAATGGATTCCAAGGAGAAGCAACGCGTCGTCATTGAGTTCTTTACGGAGGAAGGGTGCAGGCTGTCCGAGGTTCACAGCAGGCTGCAGAATGTTCACGGAGATGACACCACTGACAAGAGCAATGTGCACAGAAGGATGAAGAACTTTAAAGAAGGGAGAAACAAGGTTGGAAGACAAACCACGTATCATATGCGACCACTGAGATGAATCGTCAGCGAGTGGATGAATTGATTCGAGCGGAGAGACGAGTCACAATCCGTGAGCTTGTTGCACAACTGGACTGTGGTCACAATGCCATACAGAAGATTGTGGAAGACTTAGGGTATCAAAAAGTGTGTGCAAAGTGGGTACCTCGGCAGTTGACACTCGATTTGAAGGAGAGACGAACAGAAGTCTTCTCTGAATTGCTGAAAGCGTTGAAGACATGTTTTTTTCCGATCTGGTGAAAAAGGATGAAATGTGGGCGTATCTTTACGATCAGGAAACGAAGAATCATTCCATGGAATGGAGTCAGACCTCATAACCATGGCCTAAGAAGTTCAAGGGCCAGCGATCAGCACAGAAAGTCATGGTGACTGTTTTTTGGGATGACAGATGTGTCATTCTCTTTGAGTTTCTGGAACGTGGCCGTACTGTGAGCAGCAAGCGGTACATTGAGACACTCAGGAAGTTTAGAGAAAATATAAGGAAGAAGAGACTGAACAAGAATCTGAAAAGGATCCACATTCATTATGACAATGAGAGACCACACACATCTTTGGCAACAAATCAGGCGATCAGCCAATTAAGCTGGTCGGTGGTCTCCCATCCACCATACAGCCCAGATATGGCGCCCTCCGATTTCCGCTTGAACGGTCCAATGAAGGACAGCCTGCGGGGACAATGATTTGATGACACAAACGAGGTGAAAGTGGCTGTGAAGAAATGGAAACAACAGTTCACACCTGAATCTTTTCAAAGAGGATTCGAGAGTTGGGTTCAACCCTGGCGGGAATGCAACACTTGTGATGGAGACTATGTTGAGTAGTACCTTTGTATAGACAACGTGTTATTCTAGCAACATGTGCAATTTCAATGACCTCTATTAACTAATAAAAAAGTTATGTCCATTTCTGCATTACTTTCGGCACAACCCTCGTATGAACACTGAAGAGCAATTGAATTAGAGATACATGTCTAGTAACGTGTAGCACCACCTTTCGTACTGATGACGGCGGCGATTCGTCTCGGCATGGACTCGACTAGACACCGGAAGCGTTGGGAAGCCATACGGATCCACGACCCCTGAACAAGCTCCCACAGTTCACGAAGGTTTGATGGAGGGGGTCAGAGCCTCGAACATCTCTCTCGATGGGATCCCATATGTGCTCCATGAGATTGAGGTCAGGTGACCTAGCTGACTAAGAAAGCGAAGTCACGTCGGTGGAATGTTCATCCAACCATTCGGGTACAATTCGGGAGCGATGTCACGGTGCATTGTCTTTTTGCAAGATGAGGTCCCCAGTGGGATGTTGAAGACGCACAAACGGGAGCAACTGGTTCTCCAGGATATCCCGGTAACGTTGACCTGTAAGGGACGATGTCACACGTACCATGGGCCCCAATTTAGTCCACGTAAACAGTCCCCAGAAGAGTATACCACCCCCACCAGCTTGAAGAGTACCCTGCTGGCAAGAAGGATCTATCGCTTTATGTGGTTTGCGCCGTACTCGTTTCCTGGTATCCGCATGTACCAACGTGAATCTCGACTCATCAGTACAGGCAACATTTTTCCACATGTCTAGGGTCCAGTGGCGATGTTCCCGCGCCCATGCTAATCTTTGCACCCTGTGTTGTGCGATCAGCAGCGGTATCCTCGTGGGGCGATGGCTTCTGTACCCCATAGCAAGGAGATGGTTCTGAATGCTGTGGCTGCTTACACGTTTTTGTGCACCAGCGTTAAATTGCCGAGTGATTTCTTGCACCGTGGCCCGTCTATCCGCTGTTACAATACAAGATAGCCGACGATGACCCCGCTCATCCACACGCTGTTGTCCACGGCAGTTGGCCCTTGCAGGGATGGTTTTACCGGATTCGATGTACTCACGGTGCACCCGCGACACTGTGGCTCGTGAAAATCCCAGTGCCTGCACGACTACCGAGATGGTGTGACCCATTCGTCGGGCCCCGACAATTTGCCCACGATCAAATGCGCTTAAATCCTTCGTCTTACCCATACTGCGTCCGACTCTTACTGATTCCCGTCGCATCACTCCTTTTATTGTCGGATCGCTGCGTACGTCATGTCGTTTTCGTTTACAGGGCCGCCCACAGCGCCACATTTGCATAACGCCAGCTGTCTCTAATTCAATTGTTCTTCAGTGTAGTCGTTTCAGCCTTCCTTTCTTTTTTCTTTATATCATGTAGACAAAAAAGAGTAAAAATACTGATTTTAATGTTGAAAAGAAGTACTTGCTAATGACGTACTACAGAGATGACGCACATGTCAAGACGGCAAGCAGCAGTAATGAGCATGTAGTTTAACTGGGAAAAGCATTCAGCTCCAGAGCAGAAAGGTGCTGATTCGGGCTCCGCCACCGGCAAATTTGTATTTTCAAATTGGGGCCCGAACATAATCATGGATCTTCTGGCTGTTAGGTTCTTCGAAAAATGTGTGATGTTCCTTCCACACATCGTCTGGAATTAGTGAGAATTCCTTTTTCTACAGAGTTACTTCAAGCATGGTTTGTCGGCTGACCCGGATATCTACGATTCCGTCGCGAGCCCATTCTCAAGGTGGGGATATACACTATACTGACAAAAGTCACCGGACACCTAGAAGAGAAACACAACATCGCATTTATTGACATAAATTAGTACGGTGTCGGTCCACCTTTGGCCTTAATGCATGCACTGACCCTTCGAGACATGCTTTCGACAAGGATTTGGAACACAGCGATAGGTATGCGCTTCCATTCAGTACATAATGCTGCCGCAAACTGTTGCATAGTAGTATGCCTTGGTTCCAAACTTCTTATGCGGCGCTCTAATTAATCCCATATGGGATTAAGATCAGGGCTTAGCGCTGGTCAGTCCACACGCGATACGGAATTATCGTCAAACCACGCCGTAACAGTCCTTGCTTTATGGCTCGGGGCATTAGCCTGCTGGTACCAACAAGGCTCGGTTCCATAAGGTTTCCACAGAGTGGGCAGGGCATAATTGTCCAGAATATCGGGGTAGACGTGCTGGTCAATAGGTTTGTCCATGATAACCATTGGGACGGGACCATACCACGAAAAGCACCCCACGCGAGTACACTGCCAGCTCCAAACTTGACCGTAGAAACAGTAGGCCTACACTGTGGTACATAGCATTCCTCCGGCTGCCGCCATACCCACACACAACCATCAGACTGGTGGATCGTGTGTCTGGATTCATCAGTCCATAGGACCCGTTTCAATTTATCTACGGTCCACGATAAATGTTCTTTACACCATGCTAAACGACGAGCAGCATTCCGAGTGGAGATGAAAGGCTTATGAGCAGCCGCACGACTACGGTAACCCATGGAATGAAGTTCTCTGCAAATGGTGCGCGTACATACCACGGTTCCAGCATTTTTGCTCACCTGTACAGTGAGGTCTTGTGCAGTACTCCGTCGATTAGCTGTAAGGACTCTCCTGAGGCTTCGACGTCCTCTGTCACTGATTTTCTTTGGTCTGCCCGTGCGTTTTGCTGCTTCATGTGTCTTCCACTTATTCAGTACTTCCAAAACAGTTGACTTGGGTATGTTTAAACGCCTCTCGATTTCTCTTATGGACAACACACTAATATAACACCCAACAATCTTTCCTTTTCTCAAAGTCAGTTCTCTCCCTCCGTGACATCTTCACTCAACCTGACAGTGCGATATGATCGCGATCAGCTGCAGGCTTGTTTTTATATCGTTTGCAGCTGTACCGCGCATCTTAACAACGCAGCGGATCCGTTCATTTGCTTTTGAAGGGGTAGACCTTTGTCAATATAGTGTATATCACGTACTACAGAAATGACGCAGATGTCAAGACGGCAAGTAGCAGCGATAAGCACTTGTCCGTGTAACTTAATTGGAAAAGCATTCGACTCCGGAGCTGGATGGTTTGTATTGGATTCTCGTTACCCGCAAATGGCTTTTAAGCTATATAGCTTACAAACGTTCTTGAGAAATTCATGAAGATAAAGTTAAACACCAACCTCCGTTTCTTGATGAAGGAGGCTATAGTAGGCTATATTCCTGTCAACAATTTTAGGCATTTGTGAACTACACTTTGCATTTGGATAGTATTCTTCCATTATGATTAAGTGCTGTTCAAGATACGGGGAAACAGCACTCATTTTTTTCACTGTTAAGCCTCTTGTATAGCAATAAGATTTTTACTAGATATGGGCTCTGAATGAGATGCAATAAGTTCACCCACATGTGCAGTACTGACACCATAGTCCACTTCATTCTCATTCATATATGACATACGTCTACTTCTTCTTAACTTTCCTCTTGAGGTTCTGTTTTGTTATGCAAATTTCGTCACTTCTCGTTAAACATTTTCTCACTGAACGGCACATTACTTCCCCGAACAACTTGTACATGCTGGCAACACTGGCAGTAAGTCAAAGAAAAATGTATAGTCGACGTTGAATGTTAAGAGAGTAGGCAGTGGAGATAGAGGATTGAATGGAGCTGTAGAGAGATTGCGATTAGATTTCTAAGCGTTGCTATTGCGAAAGACATTAAAACCTGTTTGATGTTGATGAGAATCTACGAATACGTACTGTTTTTTGGTTGAGATACATGTGGATATAAGATATTTTTGATACACCGAAATCTGAATTTATCCACAAAAGTACGATGGTAAAGTCAATTTGTGAATTAAACTGATACTGCAAGCATCAGCAGCAGACTAGCGTTGAAACGCCATTGCGGCAGTTAAACAAGGTGGCACATCTCATCGCGCAACGCTGTGGTTAGTCTGAATCTGGTGGGGAGTGTGCAAAGAGGAAACCTCCTCTTTTCGATTGCACTACTGTTGAACAGTTCGCCATAAAAAGGTTTGTTTGGGCGAAAAGGGGTCAAGCCCTCTGAAATACACAGATGAACGGTAGCACACTATGGTAATAAGAGTATAGGCCAGAGATAATTTTACGAATTGGCAGAAGAGTTAAAATCTGTCGTAACAAGCGTGACTGCTGAAGCTCGACCAGGGGGTCCGTCAACTTCACGAACTTAAGACCATGTCGATAGCATGAACTCTCTCATTCAAGGAGACCGACGTATTTCTGTTTCTGCTGTTTCAGATATGTTAAACAAAGTTGTGGTTCTGCCTATGGAATGGCTCATAACGGCTTAGGATACTGGAGAATGTGTGTCAGATGGATTTAGCTGACATATCAACTCAAAGAACATATTATGGAGATTTCCACCCAGTTTTTGCATGAGTATGAAGAAGACCCGGGTTAACTGCAACGTGTACCACTTTGGAAGAGAAGTACACCACATAAAGTCGAAATATGGAGTGGCCCAGCCTCGATCACCAGCAGAAAAGAAGTTCAACAGTGTCTCCTCTGCCAAAACAATGTTGCTAACTTTGCTTTGAGATATACATGGACCTACTTTGGAACATTATCAGGAACATGGACAAAGTATTAACGGTGCTACATTTTTAGCAATGCTTAAAGACAAGTTAAAATCTGCAATTCGTAACAAGAAAACAGTATTGTTGTCATAAACTATTCTTTTGCACTACGACAAACCTTGGCACCATATACAGCGGCAAAAACCACGGCGACAATCTAAAACCTCAAGTTTCTGGTTCTTCCACGTCCAACTTACATACCCGAACTCACACCAAGCAATTTTCATCTTTTCGGTACGCTTAAAGAAGCATTACGTAGTAGCCTGTATGGTAGTGAAGAGCAGGTAAAAGTGTTGCATTCGTAGCTTCAAGGACAACTGAGAACTTCTTCTCCGATGGGATCTAGAAGTTTGTGGACCATTGAAAAACGTGTGTGGAACTGCAGGGAGACTACACTGAACAATAATGCTACAGCAACGTAAGTGTCACTTTGTTTTTGGTAAATGCAACGAAATTGCATTTACTTTTTGATTTACCTTCGTAATACGTACGAAGACGAAGTAAATCCAGTTACTGTTATACGATGAGTGTCTTGCACCTGTGCATGTCCTTGTTTCTTTCATTTTCCCCAGCTTCCTCCTTTCAGAACGCTTCTTCTTCGACGTTTGGAGAGAAGAACCCACACGGTTCATCATCTAGCGATCACGTAACATGGGTTTGCTACTCCAGCCGCGGTTCACAAGACTGATGACCTGTAGTTGGCCAAAGGTTAACATTGACACTACCCGGTAGTTTTAACAACAAGTTAGTAAAATCATGCAATGCATTGATTATGATGCGCTTCCCAACATACCAGAAATCATTACTCAAGTTATGAGGATAATGGTTGTAGAATAAATCTCGCTCCTATGCCCTGACCTTTGACCCCATTTCGATTACATTAAACAGAATTGGTACGGTATACCTCCGGAACAACATACCAAAGTTTTGTAGCAATAGAAGCATTTTTAGTCAAGTTATGAGGATAATGGCTGTGGAATAAATCTCTTTCCTGTGCCATGACCTTTGACCCCATTTCGATTATATTCAATAGAACCGGTTCAGTATATCTCCGGAACAACATACTAAAGTTTAGTCGCAATAGATGCATTTTTAAACAAGTTATGATGCATAAAGGCAACGGAATGGATCCAGCTCCTATGTCCTGACCTTTGACCCCATTTCACCCATTTTCAACAAGGTTCGTCTCCATATAGTCTCCTACCACATACTAAAATTTCATCGAAAGCGAACAATTTTTACGCAAGTTATCGTGCGGACGGGCAGACGGACAAAGCTGGAGTATATACGTTTTTTTAACCTACGGTTGGAAAGCGTAAACACGCTATTTAACTACTGCACACTTCGGAAAAGACACAGCAGCAAAGTCGCTGCCGCGCAGCTGAAATATCTTCCGTGCAGTAAGCATTTTAGATTAAAATTCCCAAATCCCTAAATTAATTTTCATAAATCGGAAATCAATTATCTGCAATAATAACAGTGAATAAATGAAATCCGGGCTCTCAAAAGTAAAAAAAAGCACTTTTCTTGAATACCGTTCACCTCCTTCTGAGTTCGTCTGATTGTCTTCTTCATTCTCAAAAGCTTCTTGCAAAGTAGCCTCGTGCGAGCAGTTAAGTCTTATCTCAAAGCAACACACCAGCGCCAGCCAATCACAGCAAACCGTAAGCAAGTTCATTGTACTAACTAATGCACCCATGCCAGTTGGCGGGAGAAAGGCATTCCGGTCAGTTAAATTTAATTAATGAAATGTTTTTAATATTTTTTTATTTAAAATCAATTGCGGAATTAACGGTGATAAAAATGGGGGGGGGAGATTAGAAAAAATAAGCGTTCCAATCCAAGTTCCAATTTCTACTGCATTAGTAAGAGAAGCTGAGAAAATCATTTTTTTCCCCAAGTGGTTTTGATGCCTGCCCAGCTCATTGGGTTAGGCGAGCATTGCCCATGGCCGCTTAAAGAGAATATTGCACAGCAGCCGATTGAGATAGATTATCGTACCATACTCGCCAAGGAGCTTCATTTATTAATATTTATTGGGTGTTTGTGACTCGGCAAAGCAGTAAAAATCGTGTTTGTGCTACGGAATATTGAATTCAAAGTGTACATTTACGACAGTGCTCATAGAAAGTTATAACGAAGTAAATTTCTCCTTCTTTTTTCGTCCACGCCGGGGCTCGAACCCGGGTCCTCTCATTCCGGAATAAGCCGCTCTACCAATTGAGCTACGCGGACGCTCGTTAGCACTGCTATCTGCCTTTATGTCGTGTGCGTTCTGCTGGGCAGGCACGTCACCCCCCCCCTCCGAAAGAGGGCCGGGGGCATGGCCCACAGGTCAGCCAGGACCATGCATCGTTGTAGGCAGCCATCCACTGAAGAACGTGCACTTGAGAACTCCCAGTCAATCTAGTGTGTGGAATGCAACATCACACATTAATTTTTTCGAGGCGCTGAAGAAGGGATTCTCTTATTTTTCCTATCTCGCGGCGTGGAAAGAACATCACACCATTGCGAGATCTTTAACGGCTGGGTCATCCGGGAAGTTCGGGCGCCATTATAACGAAGTAAATTTCTCCGTCATTTTTGTCCACGCCGGGACTCGAACCCGGGTCCCCTCATTCCGAAATAAGTCGCTCTACCAATTGAGCTACGCGGACGTTCGTTCTGACTGCTATCTGCCTTTATGTCATGTGCGTCCTGCTGGGCAGGCACGTCACAAAGTTCAAGTCACCGAAGAGCCAGAACGTTATGACCTGCGCGTCTTTATGCAAATCGAAGCAACTGCAGGTAAACCACGACGCGTGAGAAGGTCACGAAACGGTATAAGTAACACCGGATACTGAGCTCTGTTAATCATTGTTACTCTTGTACTTCAGATGGGAAAGGCAGAGGGCTTAAGCGCGATTGGCCAAGGCCAAAATGTAATTACCAGACGCCTGAATCAGAGAATTTCCGAGACGGCAAGGCTAGTGTGCTACTCTCGGTCAGCCGTGGTTAGTACCTTCAAAAAGTGGTCCGAGGAAGGTAAAAACCACGAACTATCGGCAAAGTGTGGACCGAGTACGGCTCATCGATACCACAGGATGAGCGAAGGCTATCCCGTATGGAACGAGCCAACAGAAGAGATATTGTGGCGCAACTCGCCGGTAATGTGAATGCTAGTGACGGGAGTAATGTGTCACAACACACAGTGCATGGAACCCTGCTGAAAATAGAGCTGCATAGCCGCAAGCCGCTCCAAGTGCCCATGCTAACCTCGGTCCACTGTCAAAAGCGCCTAGAACGGGCACGCGAGCATCAAAACTGGTCCTTGAATGATTGGGAGAAGGTTGTTTACACTGAGGGGCAACTCGCCGGTAATGTGAATGCTGGTGACGGGAGTAATGTGTAACTGTACATCGAACCCTGCTGAAAATGGAGCTGCGTAGCCGCAGGCTGCTCCAAGTGCCCATGCTAATCTCGGTCCACTGTCGAAAGCGCCTCCAATGGGCACACGAGCATTAAAACTGGTCTTTGAATGATTGGGAGAAGGTTGTCTATACCGTGGCGCAACTCGCCGCTAATGTGAATGCTGGTGACTGGAGTATTGTGTCACAACACACAGTACATCGAACCCTGCTGAAAATGGAGCTGCCTAGCCGCAGGCTGCTTCGAGTGCCCATGCTAACCTCGTTTCACTGTCGAAAGCGCCTACAATGGGCACGCGAGCATCAAAACTGGACCATGAATAATTGGAAGAAGGTCGTCTGGTCCGATGAATCCCGTTTCATGTTGCACCATGTGGACGGCCGGGTAAGTGCGCGTCGCTTACCCTGGGAAGTGTTGGCACCAGGATGCACCGTGTGACGAAAACAAGCCTGTGGAGGAAGTGCAATGCTGTGGGCAAAGTTCTGCTGGGAAACCCTAGGTCCAATCATTCATATGCATGAAACTATGACTTCAGGCACATCCTTAGATCAGGCACATCCTTTCATGGCAATCGTATTCCCCTCTAGTAGCGCCTTCCTTCCAGCAGAATAATGCGCCATGCCATACTACTGGGATTGTTCGAGTATGGTTCGCGGAACATGAGGAAGACTTTCCTGGCCTACAAATTCTCCAGGCATCAATTCAATCGAGCATCTGTGATTTGCGTGGGAACAGCAAAACCCATCTAAGGCATCTCAACCACGTAACTCTCAAGAGTTAAGGTGGTTCCACCTGAAATCTCTGACTTATGTTTCCAATGGTAAAACTTCTTTCCATATTTTCTTCGCATTTTAATGTTTTCCCAAGGATGAAAATTTGCACATCGATAAAACTAACTTTAAGTTATAACATAGGATACTTGATACTTGTTAAAACGTAACGTAACTAAGCAATCCAACATTTGTTTGTCTACTGACGTCATCAATGTACAGGTAGCGCCATCTATTAGCAGGTCTGAACATTACTCAAAGAAAATGATTTATTTTCAATATACATAATTATGATTATGTTTTAGCAAGTATTAAGTATCCCATGCTATAACTTAAAGTTAGTTTTATCGATGTGCAAATTTTCATCCTTGGGAATACATTAATTGCGAAGAAAATGTGTAAAGAAGTTTTACCATTGGAAACATAAGCCAGAGATTTTAGGTGTAACCACCTTAAAGGATCTGCTGGTAATCTGTTGGTACCAGTTACCACAAGACACTTTTAGAAATCTTGTAGCGTCTATGCCTTCCCGGGTAAGAGCTAAGAGCTGCTTTGGTGGCACGCGGAGGGCCAACATCATATTAGGCAGGTGGTCCAAATGTTTTGGCTTTTTGGTGAGTATTTCCCTAAGATACGCTTGTGGATCACTAACTTGCACTCTTGTTACTACCTTGCGCACCACTGGAGACTTCGAATGTGATTCAAAGACGAAATTTTGCACACTGAAGATTCACGATTCATAAAAATGCTCGACATCATCAAGACCTCTGACTGGTCGATGGTTGGCGTCTCAACAGCCCGATCATCCAGTTTTTCGTATTTATTCTGTTCTTGGGGCTCCGTCACCAAACTGAGCCGTTGAGTGAACTCCGAATTTCAATCAACCGACACCATAAGAAAAAGTCGCAGTTTGATAAAGCCAAGGCTCAGTATTCTCGACACTTTCTACATTCAGTTGTTTTATTTTATTTTTTATCTTTTCTCCTTTTACTCACACCGGTAGATACATAACCTTTTCTATGTTGTACTTGGTATGAGTCAAAAATATATATATTTTTTTTTGCTTAGGTCTCTTCTTAATAGAATGTGAATTCTGAATTTTCATAACTGCTGCGTTGCGCGTTTTGATCTTCAGGTTATTTTGCAACTTTCGTTTTCAATTCAAAAGTTTTTCCTTAGTTTTCAGCTTTGCTCTTCAGTATATATATATATATATATATATATATATATATATATATATATTCATCCCAATAACTGCTTGATATTTAATAACTGAAATCCTTTTTTAATAACAAAATTTGTTTACTTGCTAAATTTTAGTGCCATTTTTAGTGCAACTATTTTGCGTAATCCAGAAGTAATGGCTGACTATGACCGTGACCATGGAGTATATTACAAATAGGAATCTTTATTTACGATTACACAAATGTATTTAGATTGTTCACTCTTTCCACGCTTTGATGGAGGTGCGCATACTTTTATATGATCCGTTAGATTTTGGGTTCCATAATCTTTTATTACACCGTCGACATCTTTCTTTGTAATTATACACTTTCCACATTTTGAACAACAAGCAAGACCAAACAACGCAGAATTATTAATCGGTTCCTTAATGAGACGAAACAATTTCCAGCATTCACTCTTCCCCTTGTGGTTTTCAACAAGCACGTATTTGTTGGCCTCGACGCCTTTCTCAACCTCCTTAATACTGAATATATCCATATTGACAAATAAGGAGTTAATTTCGACATGGCATGTCATTGGAACGGGATGTTAGCACATCAATCGAAAACCTCCGAATGCTAGTTGCGATGTGGAAAGTAACTCTTAGTCAAACAGTGAACTTCGCACGGAGAGAGTGAATCAGCTGAAAAGCAGGTTAAATGCGTTTGCCTGTTCCTTGCCCTGGACAATCGCACTGTAAATGAACGCAAATGAAGTATCTTTTTACGATATGGTGTCGGTGTGTCTGACGTCGATCGGTGGAAATCTTCGTTGCTTTAAGAAAGAGGCGACAATATTTTTACATGGCAAATCATTATTTACTCCGTGGGAACCAGTATCGACTACAGAATTCCACAAAGCGCATTTTTCTTTGGAATATATTTTTCTCTTTTCAAAAATAAAACGGGAATAAAACCGGGTCAAAATCGGGTGAGGAACACCTTGACCCGACTCGTTGAACCCCCAAGAAATTGTCGACCCGTTGACCCGTTGACCCGTGACCCGTTTCCATCTCTGGTTTAGAAAATTAAAAAAATAGTTTTCTTCATTTTTCAGTTTTTTTTTCTGCTAAGTTACCCTATTTTGTTTTTGTTTATTAGGCGAAAACAAATAAAATGAAAAAAAAAATTGGAGAAAGAGGAAGAAAAGGGTCGCTTATAAATGCGCATTGATCCTAATGAGGTTACTGAAACATTTTGATTCCGGAAACAATCGCTAATTTTTAAAATATATTCTGAGAAATTCAGGAATGACGGACACCCCAGTGGCGCCTCTGTCTAAGCGCTGGTTTCTGACTTTTCATCCGCGATGGGTTCGGGTTCGAATCCCGGTGAGGCATGGATGTTTTGTTTGTCTTACAGGGGTGGCTCTCTCCCTGGAACCGGTGTCTCTGGGTTAGGGATGGGCGACTGCTTATAGTCCATCGAGTTGCTCACGGTGGTCGTTAAACCCCAATACAAAAAAGAAGGAATTCTAATGCAGTGTTTCGTGCACAAATGCTTACAGAAAATTTTCCGAGGTCGGTAAGGAATACGTTATTTCTTGCTCACCTGAGCCAACAATTTCGTATGGGAAAAGTGCGAGTGGAGTAAGCAGAAACGGAAATTCTATTAGAATAAAAAAAAAAAAAAATACGAGGTCTTTTATCTATTTAATTATTGGATCAAGGATTGACAGTGTAAGTTAAAAACAAAAAAAAAGCCAATGTCCACAAGGATACACTAAATCATGAAATTAAATAGTGGAATGATCTCCGAAGTTCTTATTTATTGCTTTTGCTTGTCTCTTCCCTTGTCTTGTGCTGTAGTAAACATTTAATAGACGTTATACAGCTCCTAGTTACCGGCAACATGCTCAGAAATGTTGGAATTCTTTTGCCCATCAAAATGTTCTTTCTGAAAGCTCGCATTTTATTCTGCATTATCGCCCCTAAAAGATCGTCGTACTCACATTAGTTGAGCGACCCGATATCCCACAAAGAGAAGGAAGAACATTATTTATGGCTTGTCGTAGGCGTTATGTTCAGGATGGAAGCCCCAGAAATATTTCGTCGCGAGTTACGAGACACATAAAAACAACACAACACGAAATTACGGTCAGCGTAAAACACGAGGATATTTTATTTTGTGCCATTACAGAAATGAATAAACGGTTCTTTATGAGAGTATTTAGTATTTAATTTCGGATGCGTTTAATTAACGCGAAATTAATCAATATCCATTTCCAGAAGATTCAGATTTTTAGTGTTGACTCGGTACTCCCGGGACTCTTAAGGTCTGCAGGTGATTGAATTACCGGAAATTGATGAAGAATCGAGGAATTATCATATTCGGAATGTGAGAAAATGATAGAAACCTTAGCAAGTCTGTCGTAGACTATCTGTTCTTATACTTCCCACTGTCAATTGTGGAAAATTAGTTGGTAGTAGTATTCCTGCGACTCTTAAGGTCTGCAAGTGCTTTAATTATCAGAAATTGATAGATGTTCCAGGGATTCTCATATTAGGAATATGAGCAAATGATAGAAACCTTAGCAAGTCTGTCGTAGACCAGATGTTCATATAATTCCCACTTTCAGTCAGTGCCGTCTTAACACTTCTGGAGGCCCTGTGCCGTCACATTTTTCGGGGCCCCTGATCTTATTTATATATATATACATACATAAGGGGTTGTCCAAAATAATGGAAACACCTTGAAACAATAGGCTTTACGCACCTAATATGGCGTGGGAGCACCCTTGGCATTTAAAACTGCTGGAATCCTGCTTGGAATAGACGCCTACCAGTCCTGTATGGTGCTAAGTGGTATGTTGTACCATTCTTCCTGCAGAAACTGCTCCAATTCCTTGAGAGACGCCGGAGGAGGATAACGTGATCGCACTCTGTTTTCAAACACAGACCACAGGTGCTCAATGATGTTTAAGTCCGGTGATTGTGCAGGATAGGAAAGGCGTGCAACTTCATCCACATGTTCGTCAAACCATGATTGAACAGTTTGACTTCTGTGAATAATGATCTTGAAAGGTGCAATTCCCTTACGGAAACAATGACAGCGCCATTGAATGCACATGGTCGGCCAAAAGAGGGACATAGTCACCGCTAGTGATTCGTCCGTGTAAGGTGATAATGGGACCTGATGCAAACCACGAGATCATGACCCAAACCATTACGGAGCCGCCCCCATGGTTCACTGTAAGAAAGAGACAGTCTGGGTTGTAGGCTTCTGCGGGTATTCTCCACACGTAAACCCGTGCCGTGGTGGGGAATAACGAGAAACTTGATTCATCGGAAAACAAAACATGCCTCCATTGATCTGCAGCCCACGTTTCATGTTCCTGGCACAACTGTAGTCTCAATTTCATATTCATCTGTGACACCAGGGGTTTTGCAATCGCAGCTCTGCCGTAAATATTGTGTTTATGCAATTTCTTTCGCACGGTATGGGTCAACACTGGGTTTTGGAGACGTGCATTAAGCTCAGCAGTCACTTTCGTCGCTGTGGTCTTCCATCTTTCGGTCGCAATCCTCTTTAATGTCTCTGTCTCTCGCAGTGAATTTGGTTTTCCTTCCATATTAGTGTCTCACGGATGATGTTGTGCCGTGAACATTGTATGCTCTCATGACCTTCGACACGGTACCTCTCGATACCCCCAATACCTGTGCCACTGTGGTTACCGAAGCACCAACCAGACGGGCTCCTACAATCTGCCCTCTTTGGAACTCCGACAGGTCACTTATTGTGCCTTCACCTGGAACGAAATTATGCAAACACCGATTACAATGCAATCATACAGACGCATGAGACTATAAGCAACACTTTTTTACAAAAACAATTGTAGCTACATGTTCGTTTTACTCAAAAAAGCAGCACATACCAAAGTCACTGTTTTCAGCAAGGTGTTTCCATTATTTTGGACAACCCCTATATATACAACATATGGTATTATTACAATGTGTGATTATTTTCTTTATTCATACATGGTATTATGTATATACATTATATGAGAATTAATATATTCACCACCATCACCATGTTATCCCAAAGAAGAAACATTCAATGTCCAGCAACTTTTTAAATACCACTTGAATGAAAAATGGTGCATGACAAAATTGCAGAACTCCATTAAGTGTACCAAATGCACTCACATTTAGTTGCTTAGTAAATTACTAGAAAATTGGTGCTGAATAATAGAATGTTTCTTCCCCATTCTACAAATTATTCAACGATAATTAAATTGAAAAAGCAGAAGAAATAAACCAATCAGCGCCGTTTCCGGACAGTATGACGTACCGGACAAAAACGCTGATATGCGGCCCCGTCATTGGTTTTTATTTAAACAGCGCAGATTGAATATATATAAGTGGCCCAGGTGGGCAAACCTCAGGGATATACATACGTGCACTTCTTCTTATAGATAGACAACACAAGTGACTGTTTAAAAGGAAAAAGTTATTCCAAAAAAATTGCGATTTGCGCTTGGCCCTCATGACCTTCAAACTTTACTCACACTCGGGATCTGGAGAGAGGTAGGCATTTTTTGTTTCTTATTTTGTAACAAAAGATCCACCTTAACACCTAACTCCCCTCCTGCCTCCTCGGGAAATGAAAGCTACGAGCAAGGTTTGAAAAAAAAAAAAAAAAAAATAAGACGGAAGAACATTCGGCATTGGTGTTTCTCCTTTTCTTTAAATAAAAAAAAGATAACGTTCTGGTGAGTGGTGAAAGAGTTGATTTTTTAGTAAACCCATGGGACTCTTTTGGCGCTGGGGGCCCTGGGTACCGGCCCCGTTGGCCCACCCCTTAAAACGGCCATGCTGTCAGTTGTGAAAAATTAATCGGTAGTAGTATTCCTGGGACTCTTAAGGTCTGCAGATGCTTAAATTATCAGAAACAGATAAGCAATCAAGAGATTCTCATATTCGGAATGTGAGCAAATGATAGAAACCTTAGAAGGTCTGTCTTAGACCATTTATTCTTGTAATTCCCACTGTCAGTCGTGAAAAAATTAGTTCGACCTTACGGAAATTTTCATCGTGGGCTATATATGAAGTGGAATTTATCTGTAGCGACTTACCTTTATAAAACATATACAGTTAACCCCCCCCTCCGGTGGCGCAGTGGTCTAAGTCATGGCCTCTGATCATTCGTTAGAAAGCGGTCCGGGTTCGAATCCCGGTGAGGCATGGATGTTGTGTTTGTCTTACGGCACTGGCGTTCTCCCTTCCCTGGAACCAGTGACCCTAAATTAGGGACGGTCGACTGCTTATAGCACATTGAGTTGCTCACGGTGGTCGTTAAACCTCCAATCGAAAAAAGTAAACCAAGAAAGACGACACCGACTTTTTGGTTGTAATGAGCACGTCTTTTGAATCCTTTCCGACACGCATAAAATATTTCAAAGTCATTCATAGTCAATGAACTCATTACAAACAAGAAAGATGACATCGAATTTTCAGTTGTAATGAGTACGTCTTTTGAATCCTTTGCGACATGAATAAAATATTTCAAAGTCATTCATACTCAGTGAACTCATTACAAACAAGAAAGCTGACAACAAATTTTCGTTGTAATGAGTACGTCTTTTGAATCCTTTCCGGCACGAATAAAATATTTCAAAGTTATTCATAGTCAATGAAACCCATTACAAAATATACAAAAAAAAACAACAACCCAACAACAACCGCACTCCTACAATCGCTAAAACATCTAGCAACAGAAATAGTTACTCAAGAGACGCATATAACGTATTAAATCCGTTTTTTTTTTTTTGTTTTTTTTTGTGATATAGTAAGCAAAAAGTTTCGCTAAGCTTTCGCGCTCCACTGGGAGGCTCTTCCAAGGCAAATGGTATACATAAAAATGCAGGGAATCGGAACACGTAAGTAACAAATATGATTTTTGAAAATAACGTGGGTGACATCACGAGCATATTACACCAATTTTTATCACGCAGTTATACGGTGCGTCGCGATGGGTTTCCATCGTTTAATGACGCATGCCGAACCCTTGGTAGTTCAGTAGAAACTATATCTTTGCACGCTAGTTTGCTGGATGGGATTTCGACTGTTTCCCTGATGGCAGTCTCCTTTTAGTTCGTGTACAAGTTGTTCAGGTTGTACACAAACTTTAACCCTTTAACGACCATAACGCCCAAAACGCCCGTACATACAAACGACCGTAGTCGCCGGAAACGCCTGTCTAGAGTGAGTCATATTTCCTACGCTAAGAAGTGAACCAACAGACAGTTTTGGGCGTTATGGTACTTAGAGTGATAAAATTTTTTATGGTCATGGTTGTTAAAGGGTTAAGGAGACTGCCATCAAGGTTATTTGAGCCAGCGTCGCTTGTCTGTTAGCATGGACAATCATGGTCAGACGCCGCTGTACCATCACCCCTAATAGCTTAGAAGGCCCGCGCACCGAACGCCGGAAGCTGCGTGACGTAGGGGAGAGTAGGCTGATGTCCGTGGTGGGTGGTCGAGCATGCATGAGCTTGCTCACTCTGTGTAAGCGTGACTACGGATGTGCGTGGTTGTTGTCAAATTCTCAACTAAATTTATTTTCATAGAGGAATATTAAAAGTATTCAAATTCCCTACAAATGGGGAGGTTCTCAGAAAATGGCATACAGCAATAAAGCGTGAAAATTTTCAACTCTAAGGTACGTGGAAACCTTTTGTTAAAATTATTTTAAACTACTCGTAAAATAAAAATTTTGAACTAGAAAATTTAAATTTGGCTAATTTTATAATCTAATGCATCTCACAGCGGGAAGTCAAAGCACTGGAAAGATTTTTGAAAAATGAAATTTATGTTTGTAATGGAAAGAATAGATTACTTGTGTTGTTATAGTAAACCATAACATGTTTTTGCCAATGTATCAAATAAGTTCAAAGTAAATATGTATATTTAGGAAGGGATTTTAAACTTTATTATGGACACAGAATAATAAGGGTTGCATGTTTTTGATCCCAAGAGTAATATGTTGATACATTCGTACTTAGTTATTTAAGTGTTTAGGCAGCGCCAGATTAACTTTTGGGGGTCCCTATTTCTGGGCACAAATGCTTGTAAAATACTTATATCCTATACGAAATATATGTATGTCATGTACACATCTAACATGCCTATGTCCTTTATATAAATGCTAAGGCCTTGTTGCCATGTGAAATACATCTTTTGTGTTTGCAGACATAGAGAATTGCATTGAATTATCATTTTTAATATTTATTACTAAAGGAACACAAACACTGAATCAAGTATAGACAGCAAAAATTAGATATGAATGCACAAAAACAGAAGTTCACACATAGTTCAGGAGTAAGTTTGCCTTTAAAATGTCCGTTTAAAGATTTTGAAGCATTTTTCTACAAACCAACACATTGAAGAACTCTCGTGTGAGCAGTGTGTATGCTCTATCTGTGGTAGGATGGGAATTTATCAAAACCATTCAATTTCTTAAAAATTAGGTGAAATATATCAGTACTACCTGGGCAAGAAATTATTTACTTGCCCAGGTAGTAAAAGCTGGATGCGCAGGAAAATGTATCTTTTAAGATAACAAACCAGAACCCTATTTTTTTTAAGTTAAAAATATGAACTGTTTTAACATGTTTGCACTTCCATTTTAAGGGTCTGTATTACAAATGTTCAATGCACAAACGTGTGTATATCAATTTTTAAGATGCTGATGCTAAAATTGGTATGAAATGGTTCGATGATGAAACTGGTGTTTCGGAAATTTAGTGATTCTGCCATGTTCCTTTTGTTAAAGTTTTCTCCTTTTGTCACAAAACATGAGAGGTCAGTTACATCAGAGGCATGCGTACTGTTGTTGATTATAAACAAAATTTGGAGCAAAACTAGGTTTCCGATTTCTGGGCGTAGAGCATAACATAATTAAAGATGTGATATTGCTCTTTCCTTGGTACTTCGTAACAATAATACAACTTCCATTAATTAACAATGACATGAAACAGGACATGTGATGACTGTCTTTTTTTTCTTGTGTAGTAGGAAATTTTATTTCAAACTTTTTTATTTTAAAATTTAGTTTCCATGCACAGGCAATTAGATGTTTTATTTACCTGCCTAGACGAATGATTTACATGCTCTGGGCACCTCGGGCATGTTATTTTTAAGCCTTGGATATTGTTATTTTTAAGAGAAAGAAAAGTACGTGGATCTACATGAATCCACATATTGTGGAAACTATGTTCTAAACAAACAAGATTTTTAAAATACAAGTAGAAATATATACTCGCTTCTTTTTTTTTTTTTTTTTTGAAAACATTTGCTTAAAATGAGAGATCAACTTTTCATTCATTTATCTAGACTTATCTGTTTCCAGACTTCCTGCACTGTGTCTTCACAAGCTACAGCAATAATAACTGGAACTAATATATCTCATATTATCCGATAACTACTGGAAAGTGTGCTTCCAAACGTGAGAGTGGGTGTCAATTTTTGTATGGGGACAAACTTCTTCAATCCTTCATAGAATTTATTTTGAAACCAAGATCATAAAAAAAGGAAAAAACAATCTTTTTCAATAGCTTTAGCAATGACAAAACATTTGTGCAAAATTTTATACCATTGCTTTTTATAGTTTCTGAGAAAATGGTACATCAAGTTAGTCAATTTATGATGAAACATGTACATCTTTTAAAATACATCCTATAGTACCAAAACAATCGCTTAGATTTATTCAGTACAATAACTGCATGTGCATTTGTCAGGTTCTCAAAAAATATAATAATTATCTGAAAAAATACTTTAAGAAATTATTGGAACAAATTTCAGATTTTCTTAGAAACGTGTCTTTGAAATTCTTCAAGGAACAGCTAACGGACACATAATCAAATTGTGCTTGTGATACACAAAGAACTACACAACCATAATTATATGTACATTGGCAGTTTTGCTGAATACTTCTTGAAAATCAAATTTCAGGAAATTTCTGCCAATAAGTTACTTGTATTTTTCCAGATAAAAAGAAATGCTTATATTGTGGATCCAAATAGTTTTGCTTAATGCTACTAATATACTTAATACATTGACAAGGTAACTTTTTGAAATAGTGCTCTGGAAGACAAAAATTATAAACTTTATATTTGCTTATCAAAATGAAGTTGTCCAAACACGTAACTAGATGGTACTAAAATTAGGAAAACTTGTTATGTCATTATTGTACGTTTAATAATGTAGCAATGGCATAATTTTCTTGAAATCTTAATTTATTTGATGCAATCAGTGGATCAAGCAGCAATTCACTGTATGTATGTTAAAACGTGTTTTACTGAGCCTTTGGTAATAATTAAAAAACACAGAAAAAAATTCAGTTTTTCTTGACCTTTTTTTATATATTAGTGATCACGGATTGCATATAAAATACATTTTCACTAAAGGAATTATTTCATTACTAAAATTTTCATAGTCATAAGTTTGCAATGAATGAAAAATCTGATTCCTTAAATATGTCAATCGACATCTTTTGAAACGACGGCGATACTTCGTAATGGACACTCAAACTAATCTTTCAAGTACAAGAACGATTTGTTCACAAGTACAGGAATCATTCGGTTAACTATAAAGACACTATAACTTCAAGTGAAATTACGACAACCGTTTATTATTTCGATTATAGGAATGGTTTATCACTTCCAGTGAAATGACAGCGATGCTTTCATTAAGTTCACGAATCTGTCTTGCTTACGCTTTCAAGTCGAAATTCTTGCTACGCTAAATTTTACGCTGTAATTTCTTTTTCTTCTGTATTTCAAAAGATTATTAAACAAACTTGTTAACTCTGCAGTTATTTAAAAACTAACGCAGAAATTCTTATTTAAATGCAGTGAAACTCTAAAAGAACGCACGACCTGGTTAGTTGGTGTACGTAAAGACGCGTTTGTTTCGCACATCGCCGTAATGCTCCTCTCCGCGACTACGGACTACTCTAGTGACGTCACAAATCGGTGCGCGGGCCTGCTAAGCTATTAGGGGTGATGGCTGTACACGGTCATTCTGCACCCGTGGTCGGCCAGTGCGCTGTCCACGGTGGGTGGTAATACCTTCCATGAGGTACTCTCGGTACACACTCGATACCGTGGATCGAGAAATGTTGAATATTGGCACAACTTCGGAAACTGAATGTCCCATCCGTCTGGCTCCCCCTACCGCGCCTCGTTCAAACTCCGATAATTCACGTCGGCTTGCCATAATCCTACTGGCGGTTATTCAACCTGACTCACGAGATTACACTTCGCAATTGATAAAAGTCGTGGCATGCGTCGAAGCCTTTATACGACAGCAGCGCCATTTAAAAATTTGTATACTGCTATTCCATGACTTTTGGCCCTTCGATGTATGAATGTTCAGAGATAATTGGTACTACGCGTACTTGAGGGTTCAATGTTACAAGGAGAATATCAAATATATTGCTTAATATTAATGTACTTTTTTTTTTTTTTGCCTTAATACAGATTTGCTTGTTATGACTTTTTATTTTAAAAAAATCGTGATGCTTTTCTCTCTCAAGACCAAATAAGAAAATTCGAGAAATCGCAATTTAAGTACACAAAAGTAGTCCTACACCCTTTCGATTAAATCACATCCTACAAAGCATCGCACTTGGTAACAATCGGAAATCAGCTGCAAGCAAACGTGATAAAGGTGATCGCTAAAAGTCCCCGCCGTAGGGAGTGTTTTTGTGTAACTCAAACGATGAAGGCAGTCCCCACTTCTTTTGTAAGTAATCGATGATACCTATAATCGATTATTTGGAAACTCTAGTATACTTGTCTGACTGCAAATGGTAGCTAATCTTGGAATTGAAAAACCGGAGATAAATTGATTTTGTGGCACGGTAAAAAATGTTCTGGATAAAAGATTTATCGAAAAGAGAGAAAATGTATTGACTGTCTGAAAGATAACGTGCTTTTTCTCAAGTTCCTTAAAATTCCAACATACTTATCAAAACACCTTATTTTATACAGGGTATTTTTTAAGCCTTGATGTTGTGCGTATATTTATGCACTTTTTGGTTAAACTAAAATGAAACCTTTTGAATTGATTTAGTTTGCACACAGAATTTCATAAAAGATGCATTTTTATTGAAGAGTTGCAATTTTCCTACCCAGCGAAAGATTTACGTAAAAATACAGATAGTTTCCCTGAAGCAATAGCAGGCAAGTAGGCTCGTCAATCTTCAATAAAAAAATTCGCCGATAACATAAGGAATCAAACTGAAAAAAATAAAATAAAACACCGACAGTAGTGAAGGAAATCCCGAGTGAAAAAATCCGATGTATCGAAAATGGGTAACGGAAGTAGTCAAAACCAGTGCTGAAAGTCTGGTTTTTGAATTCTGTCTCATGAAGTGACGAAAGAATAATTAATTTCATTGTTACTCTGTACTCATCAATACACTGAAGTTCCAAAAGTCATGCGATATGTGCCTGGTATCGTTTAGGACCTCTTTTAGCCTGGCGAAGTGCAGCAACTCGACGTGGCATCGATTCCACAAGTGGCCAGAAGACTTCTGGGGAGATGTTGAACCATGCCGTCTGAACACCGCCCACAGTTCCTTAGTATTTGTAGGTGCAGGATTTTGGGTGCGAATCGACCTTTCCACCACGTCCCATGCGTGCTCTATTGGCTTCATGTCGCGCGAGCGTGGTGGTCACACCATCGGTCGGAACTGTCCAGAATGCTCCTCGAACCAATTTTGGACAACTTCGGCCCGGTGACATGGTGCATTCTCCGCCTGGAAAATCCCATCGTTGTAGGGGTCCATGAAGGGCTGCAAACGGTCACCCAGCAAAGCAACACAGCGATTACCGGTTAGTGGCGTGTTTACGAGGACCAGAGGACCCAAACCGTGCCACGTAAAGACACTACACCCATGTATGGAACCAGCTTGGGTTCATGGCCATGAGGTAGCGCCACACCCGAACGCTACCATTAACTCGTAACAACTGGTAGCGTGAATCATTGGACCACTCCACATGTTGCCAGTCTTCCAGGGTCCAATTCCCGTGTTCACAAGTCCAGGGGTTGCGCTGTCTCTGATGTCGTGGTGTTAACAAAGGCATTCTGGTGGGTCTTCTGCCCCCATACCCCATGGACGCAAAATTACGCTGCACTGACCTGATGGATATGTCTATGGTCCCTCCTGCATTGAATGTGGATGTTATTTGAGCCAGTGTCGCTTGTCTGTTAGCAAGGACAAACCTGGTCAGACACCGCTGATCACGGACTGCACTGTCCACGGTGGGTTGTAATGCCTTCCATGAGATATTCTTGGTACACACGTGACACCGTGGATCGAGAAGTGTTGAATGTTACCATAACATCGGAAATTGGATTTCCCATCCGTCTGGCTCCCACTACCATGCCTCGTTCGAACTCCGATAATTCCCGTCGTCTTGCCATAATCCTACTGGCAGTCGTTCAACCTGACTCACGAGATAACACCTCGCAATTAATAAAAATCGTGGCGTGCGTCGAAGCCTTTGCATAATAGCAGCGCCAGTTAAAAATTTGCGTACTGCTATCCCATGACTTTTGTCACTTCAGTGTATATTTTACTAAACTGTCGCCGAACATTATTTCATCACGTAAATGGTAACGATATCACTTTGCAATCTGCATAAAGTACACTGGTGTGCAAAAATTAAGGACGAAGAGGAGAAATTAGCATAACAGCGGAACGAGCAGGCAGAACGGACCGAAAGACCACTCAAGAGATAGACTAGGGTCCGGTACGGTAGGGCATGCCCATATATGCAGCATGACGTATGGGAGGGAGGGGTCGGAACTGTATAAAGAACACGGGCGGTGTACACTTAGCAATTCGGGGAAAGCTATTGCACGGTGTACATCGGTTTGAACGACGTCGAGTTGCTGCCACCGTGTGATATGGCCAACAGGCAATCCAGTAGACGACATCTGGATGACTTTACCCGAGGTCGCGTCATTGGGAAGTTGGAAGAAGGTCGAAGTGTGACTAGTGTGACCGAGGAGTTCGGGATCGCTCACAGCGTCGTTTTACGAGCTTGGAGAGCATTTCAAACGACCGGAACAGCTGTGCGAGACTTTAGCAGTGGTCGTCCACGAGTAACCACGGTGGCGGACGACCTGTATATTGTCCTACAGACGAGAAGAGACAGACGGCAGACAGCGGGAGAAATCACAAGGCACGCGCAACAGACAACTGGACGTCCGTTATCGCGTTTTACCGTCGCCAGGAGGCTGCACAAAGGTGGTCTATTTGCACGACGACCAGTACGGTGTGTACCATTAACGCCTGCTCATCGGAGACGGCGGTTTCTGTAGTGCCAGGAACACAAGAACTGGACACATCAGCAATGGGGTCGAGTTCTCTTTACGGATGAGAGCCGATTTAGTCTGACGAGCGATTCTGGACATCATCGAAAGGGGCCACATCTGGAGAGAGCAGGGAATACGCAATCACACCTCCAACCTCATCGAAAGGGACCGGTTTGGAGGTGGCGGAGTTCTCGTTTGGGGCGGTATCATGTTTGGTAGCCGTACGGACCTCCACATCTTCCAAGGAGGTTCAGTCACTGGTGTCAGCTATTGTACCGAGGTTCTCTTGCTCACGTGCGTCTGTTTAGAGGTGCTGTGAGTCCTGAATTCCTCTTCATGGACGACAACGCTACACCTCATCGTTTAGTGGCTGTCGCATAGCTGTTGGAAAGTGAAGATATTCAACGCATGGAAGTTCCCCGGACCTAACTCCAATCGAACACGTGTGGGACCTTCTCTGGAGACGTTTGGCAGCACGTCACCAGCCGCCAGTAACGATTCCGCAGCTGCGATTGGCGCTACAAGAGGAATGGGCCACGGTACCTCAACAGCTCCTTGACAATCCCGTCCTCAGCATGGACAGACGTTGTAAATCCTGCAACGCAGTCAGGGATGATCATATCCCCTACTAAAGACTGGATTTTTCTTGGCAGCCGCCTGTCATATGGACGCATCTGTCTTCTGTCCAGTTGTGCTCGAAGCTACCTTTTCAATAAAGTGCCTTTGTATCCCTTGGATTCCTTGTTTGGACGGTTTTGCTCACTTGTCCCATATTCTTACATCTTGGGGATCTTATGGTATGATTTGAGTCGATGTGGAGCACTTCTGCACGACGTTACATTTGAAAAACCGTCTCGTCCTTAATTTTTGCACGCCAGTGTATAACGTGATGGGGTGTACCCTGAAGATATCCTGGACCAAAAGTTAACAATTCCCCTCACTAACGCAATTGCGATTCAGCTTTACTTTCTATCTTGAGGTCAAATTTTAGCTTGTGCATGCACAGATGAACTTTCGCAGCCACATCACATCATTTCATCGGTGACACGGTCGTTTCTTACTTTCGTCTAAATCTGAATAGCGCATAACAACAATAATAATAATAATAATAACAAATATTGTTTTTGAAAAACTAAACAGCCGAAATACTTACTGTTGCCGCCGCCATGGTTTAATAAATATTTACCTTTATGACTCACATATCATTGTTTTTAGGACAATAACATTCATTTATCCACCTACCTAAGCACCTCTCAATGTCAGGAATAAGTAAACTTTATTGCTGTTATTATGATTTAATTTCACTTTGTACATACCGGATTGTGGGTTGGTTGTTCGTGAGTGACGGGATGTGTTATACGTAGATAAATGTATGCTCTCGAATCACTCGTTTCATTTCACACAAACAAAGATCTTGACATTTGAAAGAATGTTTTCTTTTTATTATTCGAGGTTTAATTTTTTTTATTTGACCTGGTGGTATAGATACAGTGAAAGGATAAACAGACATAGTTGTTCACTATTGACAGGCAGACATAGACAGTATATTCAGTTTACATGAATAATGTACTTAGAAAACATGTTATACAGTATGCCAAATGATCAAGTTACACAGTGAGAGCCAGTGCTGATCAAGTAACGCATAGACATAGCGAACTTGGTATACAGTTTACCAAATGATCAAGTAACACAGAGAGAGCCAGTGCTGATGAAGCAACACATTGAGAGCCAGTGCCGAAAGACAAACACAAACATCTATGCCTTACCCGGGATTCGAACCCAGCCCCCTCAGTGGGCTAATGATCAGAAGCCAGCGCTTAGAACACTGCACAACAGGGCAGCTCTTCATTTTACATCAACAATGTACACAGCGAACATGGTATACAGTATGCCAAATGATCAAGTTGCACAGTTAGAGCCAGTGCTGATCAAGTAACACATTGTGAGGCAGTGCCGAAAGACAAACACAAACATCTATGACTTACCCAGGATGCGATCCCAGACCTCTCCCTGGGCGAATGATGAGAGACCAGCGCTCATACCACTCCGCCACCGAGGCGGCCAAAAACGCTGTGAAAATGATTCAATTTTTTAATGGAGGTTTAACGACCACCGTGAGCATCTCGATGGGCTATAAGCAGTCGGCCGTCCCTAATTTAGGGACACTAGTTCCAGGAAAGGGAGAGAGACAGGCCGTAAATCAAACACAACATCCATGCCACACCATGATTCGAACCCGGACCGATCGCAAGCGAATTGTCATACGCCAGCGTTTAGACCACTGCGCTACCGGGGCTGCCATTCGGAAGACGCATAGCACAAATTATCATCAACGAGTACCAGGGTGCTCCCTCGATTTTTCTATATACTTAAGTCAGTGGAAATTAGCCGTCAGAAGGCAAAAAGTGTAAGCGCCAGCCAACATAGAAGTGGACAAGGAGGACATCCGCCACTGATGCCGAATTTCGAATCTTTCATCTTTAATTGCGGTGCTAGGAGGTAGCCCGACGAGGGTACCGCTGCTGACCGCACATCACAGGGTGCAAAGATTAGCATGGGCGCGGGAACATCGCTACTGGACCCTAGACATGTGGAAAAATGTTACCTGGACTGATGAGTCGTGATTCACGTTGGTACATGCGGATGGCAGGATACGAGTACGGCGTAAACCACATGAAGCGATGGATCCTTCTGCCAGCAGGGTACTCTTCAAGCTGGTGGGGGTGGCATTCTCGTCTGCTGACTGTTTACGTGGACTGAAATGGGACCCCTGGTACGTGTGACATCATCCCTCACAGGTCAACGTTACCGGGATATCCTGGACGACCATTTGTTCTTGTTTGTGCGTCTTCAACATCCCACTGGGGACCTCATCCTGCAACAAGACAATGAACCGTGACGTCGCTCCCGAATTGTATCCGAATGGTTGGATGAATACTCCACCAATGTGACCTCTCTTCCTTGGCCAGCTAGATCACCTGACCTGAATCCCATCAAGCACATCTGGGATGCCATCGAGAGAGATGTTCGAGGCTCTGACCCCCTCCATCAAACCTTCGTGAACTGTGGGAGCTTGTTCAGAGGTCGTGGATCCGTATGGATTCCCAACGCTTCTGGTGTCTTGTCGAGTCCATGCCGAGACGAAACGCTGCCGTCATCAGGATGAAAGGTGGCGCTACACGTTACTAGACAGGTATCTCTAATTCAATTGCTCTTCAGTGTTATGGTATACACAGGGCAGTAGCTAGCAATCCCTGTGTATACCGTATAAATATACACCGATGAGCCATTTCATTATTACCACCCCCGGCCTAGAGAAATGAGCACGCCTGGAGACCGAACGAAGTTCGCAGGGCAGTATATATTCAACCCGAGGACTGGCTTTCGGTTAGCAGAGTGTTCGGCGTCAGAATGGGAAACACTGCCGATTTATCGGAGTTTGGTAAAGGGCAATTTGTGATGGCACGGCGCCTCGGAACTACGATCTTAGAAACGGCGCACCTTGTGGGTTGTTCACGTGCCGCTGTAGTGAGTACGTATCAAAGGTGGTGCACAGATGGCCAAACGACGAACCGTCGTCCAGCCGTGTGTTGTCCGCAGCTTATTGATGTCAAAGGAAAGCAGAGACCGTCTGGCATTATTCACAGAGACCGCAGGGCGACAGTGCGACAAATCACCCGCAGCTATAACAGTAGTGGTCAGGGCAATGTGTAGCAGCACACAGTTCATCGCAGCCTTCTGCGTATGGGCCTGCGTAGCCGAAGACCCAGTTGGGCCCCCATGCTCACTGCACGTCATTACCAACAACGCATCAAATGGGTCCAAGATCATCGAGATTGGGCCGTGGGTGATTGGAAGAAAGTTGCCTGGCCTGACGAATCAAGATTCCTGGTGCGTCACGTGGACGGCCGAGCGCGGATACGCGGATCACCAACGGAGGCTATGGCACCTGGATGCACTGTTGGGCGGAAACAGGCCGGCGGCGGCGGTGTTATGCTGTGGGCGATGTTTTCTTGGGACACGTAAGGTCCCATTATCCCATTAGCACAATCCCCGACAGCTTTCATGTATCTGAACATCGTTGCTGACCAAGTTCACCCATTCATGGCAGCTGTGTTCCCTACTGGTGATGGCCATTACCAACAGGATAATGCGCCATGGCACACTGCCAGAATCGTCAAGGAGTGGTTCAAGGAACATGCTGGTGACTTTCTGTTAACACCCTGGTCTCCAAATTCACCTGACATGAACCCAATCGAACATTTGTGGTTCGTTTTGGGAAAGCGGGTTCGCGCTAAATCACCACCACCCCGAAATGTACAGGAACTGGAGGACCCGCTGTTGACATTATGGTACCAGATACCCCAGGATACCTATCGCTACCGGATTGAATTGATGCCTCGCCGAGTGGCCGCTGTGTTGCGGGCTAAAGGGGGTCTTTTTTTTTTTTTTTTTTTTGATTGGAGGTTTAACGACCACCGTGAGCAACTCAATGGGCTATAAGCAGTCGCCCGTCCCTAATTTAGGGTCACTGGTTCCAGGGAAGGGAGAGAGCCAGTGCCGTAAGACAAACACAACATCAATGCCTCACCGGGATTCGAACCCGGACCCCTTCGGACGAATGATCAGAGGCCGACGCCTTAGACCACTGCGCCACCGGGGCGGCCTAAAGGGGGTCCTACAGCTTATTAGGTAGATGGTCATAATGTAATAACTCATTGGTGTTTATATAAAATACATACATACCGTATATATACACTATTTACATACCGTATACGGTATGCACTGGGTCGTAGCTAGCAGGGGGCTAGAGGGAATCAGTCCTCTTCCCCTCCGTAAGGTAAGCAAACCCTCCCTGGGAAATTGATGTAAATTCTCTGAACTTTTATTTTCGGTGGTTTAAAGTTTGAGCGTACCATTTTCTAAAACGAGCGGGCGCGCATGGTATTTTTTGCGACAAACGAATGCTAACCTACTATGTGATACTCGATCAATATATGATATCGAACAGTTACTGAATGTTATTGTATAAAATTTAAAACTTCATGAGAACTATTGAAATGTCTTTTTATTTGCCGAAATAACCTAAGAAACCCATAAATGAAATATTCGTAACGTAACAGAAGTATTTTTTTACTCTGATTGCGAATTGTCATGTGCGTAACATGTAGTACATAAAAGTTTGGTTTCGGAGTGGCGTTTCACAAGTAAATGCGTTACAATTGTGACATTTCATTGACGGTGAAATACTTTTCTTGTCTAAGGCACAAAACCGACATACTCCGCATCGTAGCTTCGGTTGCTCTTCATTTAGTTGGTTTACCGGCTGTCCATAATTTACTTTGAGAAATGCACTGACATCGGACGGCATGTTTGGAAGATTTGCTCTAACAGTAAGGCGCTTCTTCATAAGACTGAGAGATAATTTTTTGAGAAATATTCCGCGATATTTCGGACAACTTGGTTTGGCAATGGAATATGCACTGCTGGCCTACCCAAAATGCAACATCAAGAAGGAAGCATCCGATTGGCCTGAAATTCGCAGCATGCGTCGCCCGCGAGAAGACATGCAAACGATTAGCATTGCAGGGCATATGCAAATCATGTGCGTCCGGCCAGCCACCGAGAAGCACTATAAAAAGGGTGCACAGAAGGCGGGGTGTAAGTAGTGGAAGTGTGTTGTGCTGCCGGACCTGTGTGTGGGAAGCTACCTGATGCCTCCTCGCAGAATACGGCAGTCATTCCAGCACGTTAAAGGAGTTCGACAGAGGACGAATAGTGGCTTATCGCGACAGCGGTTTATCGTACCGTGACATCGGTGCCCGTGTGGGACGACATCCAGCCACAGTGAGGCGAGTATGGATTTGGTAGGTGCAGGAGGGACGGACGGAACGACGTGAGCGATTGTCGCACCCGCGGTACACCACCGAACGAGAGAATCGGCATGTTGTGCGGCGGGCATTGACGGCTCGCACCGCCACATCACGAACGTTAGCGCAAGAATTAGGGTGTGTTGCGCAACAACCAGTGTCAGCCCGTTCCTTTCGACGTCGTCTGCAGGAGCAGGGACTTGTCGCACGGCGCCCATTGCTCCGACACGCATCGCGCAACAATTCTTCACGGCCCACCAGATGTCACTGCTGCCGTGGCCCGCCTGTTCTCCCGATATTTCGCCCATCGAACGCGTCTGGTCGTTGATCGGCAACCGAGTGGCCCGGCAAGCACCACCCGCGGCTACGCCTGATGAACTGTGGCAACGTGTGGAAGCAGCCTGGACCGACATACCCCAAGCCCACATCCAACGCCTCTTTCGTTCGATGCCGCGGCGTGTAGCGGCCGTGATTGCCAGCCTTGGGGGCCACACGAACTATTGATGTCTGCGTGTTCCGCAAGTCGCACGGGCCTGTAAGCTCAATCGTTTCATCTTTGTATCTGTTGTTATGTGTCCAGTAAATCTGGCTTTGCTATCTCGTGTCCTTCTTGGTGCTGCATTTTGGGTGGCCAGCAGTGTAGTATCTGGGAATGTGTTAAGGAATATAATACATGCTGAATGAAAATATGTGATATTTACGTGGACGAGCGCGTCGTAAACTTTACATCAAACCTCTTATCACATCAAAGTCTTCTCACAGACTAAATAAAAGGTCCCGGCACTAACTTGTCCCCCACAGTGTCTTCTATAAACGTTGTTCTAGGAATTCTTTCAGCCAATGGAGAAGCTGGAATTCGCAGAAAAGTCTTACTGGGAAACAACTACATTTGTCGTAAACTTTACGACAGCGTGCCCGCTCGAAGGTTAAGAAAATGACTTTTGTATTGGGTTGGAAAGAATGTATACGTATATTGTATACACAGGGCCTGCTAGCTACCGCTGTGTGTATACCGTGTACGTACATATACTAAAGCTAAGACGGGCTGAGCCGAAAGCCCGAAGCAGAGCCCGGGCCCGAATCGGGCTCGGGCTGTAGAATATTTACTGCGGTTCGGGATCGGGCGGGCTTGGGCTCTTAGAGAGAGGGAGAGCATGCATTCCCTCTTAGAGAGAGAGAATGCGTGCTCCCTAATCAGAACCAGTTGCCGAAGAAGTGAATTATTCAGCAACTGGTTCCGATTGGGGAGTACGCATTCGAGATGGCTATTTATTCCGGGCTTGGGTAAAAAATGGCATAGGCCGCGCGTCAGCGTGTTTCTGCAGAGAAGAAGCTTTTTCAATAACTATAAATACTGGATAATTGATAGCTTGCCGACGATAATTTACATCCTATCTCCATACAGTAGCTCCCTGCTAATTTTATTTAGCAAGGTGCATATTGCAGCACATTATGGCGCTACAATATTAGTATTATTTGAGCAACATACAATTGCAGCACCGCATAATTATTTTGGATGGCCGGCCGCCCGAAGCACTCAGATGGAAACGAACGGTAAAAAAAAAAATCGTACAGTTACACTCTAAAAATACATTGATACATTGAAGAGAAATTGTATTAGATATACCTGTCTAGTAACGAGTAGCACCACCTTTAGTCCCGATGACGTTGGCGATTCGTCTCGGCATGGACTCAACAAGACACCGGAAGCGTTGGCAACCATACGGATCCACGACCCCTGCACAAGCTCCCACAGTTCACGAAGATTTGATGGAGGGGGTCATCTCTCTCGATGGCATCCCAGTTTTGCTGAGGTCAGGTGACCAAGCTGGCCAAGGAAGCGATGTCACGTCGGTGGAGTTTTCATCCAACCATTCGGATACAATTCGGGAGCTGCATTGTCTTGTTGCAGGATGTGGTCCCCAGTGGGAAGTTGAAGACGCACAAACGGGAGCAAATGGTCTTCCAGGATATCCCGGTAACGTTGACCTGTGAGAGACGATGTCACACGTACTAGGGCTCCCATTCCAGTCCACGTAAACAGTCCCCAGACGAGAATGCCACTCCCACCAGCTTGAAGAGTACCCTGCTGGCAAGAAGGATCCATCGCTTCATGTGGTTTGCGCCGTACTCGTATCCTGCCATACGCATGTACCAATGTGAATCTCGATTCATCTGTCCAGGCAACATTTTCCCACATGTCTAGGGTCCAGTGGCGATGTTCCCGCACCCATGCTAATATTTGCACCCTGTGATGTGCGGTCAGCAGCGGTACCCTCGTGGTACGATGGCTTCTGTACCCCATAGCGAGGAGATGGTTCTGGATGGTGTGGCTGCTAACACGTTTTTGTGCACCAGCGTTGAATTACCGAGTGATTTCTTGCACTGTGGTCCGTCTATCCGCTGTTACAATGCGAGCTAGCCGACGATGACTCCGCTCATCCACACGCTGTTGTCCACGGCAGTTGGCCCTTGCAGGGATGGTTTTACGGGATTCGATGTACTCACGGTGCACCCGTGACACAGTAGCTCGTGAAAATCCCAGTGCCTGCACGACTTCCGAGATGGAGTGACGCATTCGTCGGGCCCGGATAATTTGCACACGGTCAAATGCGCTTAGATCCTTCTTCTTACCCATACTGCGTCCGACTCTTACTGATTCCCGTCGCATCACTCCTTATATTGTCGGATCGCTGCGTACGTCATGTCGTTTCCGTTTACAGCGCCGCTCACAGCGCCATATTTGCATAACGCCAGCTGTCTCTAATTCAATTGCTCTTCAGTGATAATAAGATTCTTACCCTGAGTGCTCTTCAGTGTAGATAGACGTCCCTTCCCCACTCCTTATTTGAGAAATAAATTGGGTTAATTGCAGGAGGAGGAGAGAATGGAAGTGTGGAAAAGAAGATGTTTTTTTATTAATGGTTGAACAGGTTAGCCAGTTTTCGGGCTCGTTCGGGTCCGGGCTCTATCTTTCAATATAAAATTCGGGCTCGGGTGTACTCGGGCTGACATACCATGGGCTCGGACGGGCTTGGGCTCCGAAAATTGAACTTGAACTCAGCTCTAACATATACGTGCATCTAATAGCGTGTAACTGGATGGATAGCAACAACCTATAGGTTGTTGCTATCCATCTAGTTACAAGACATTTGATGCATCTTTGTTTTCGGTTAAAAAATCCGTTTTCGCTTGGAAAATTATTTGTGTTTCTAAGTACGGTATGAGAGAAAATAACAAATCCAAAATTCAGTCAAACAAATACTTCCACGGAATTTTTCTTTTCAAATGTAGGAGATTTCCTTTCTAAACAAACTGCCGCTGCGACTTTGGCTTTTAATGAGGGGTTAAAGCTTAAGAGGAAAGAATTCCGGAATTTTCGTGCATTCAGATGGGGGGTGGACTGTTCTGATTTCCGTAGGACTGCGACTGCTGCTACTTTCCATTGTTGCCATAATTAAATCAATTTTCGTGCACTGGCAGCCGTGGTTCATTTGCACTGTAAGATTTCATGGAGAAACTGAGGCTCACATTTCCCTTGTTAACTGCGGAGCTTGGCTAAACTCATACTACCCATCAACAAAGTATATGACGTTGTTATTTTTAAATGACCCTCCATTCGACAGAGGAGAGAAATTAAGGAGGACAGGCTCCAACATGTACCACATCGCTTAAAGAGCCAAATACTCCAAGTAAATGCATAAAGGAAACGACAATTTGTCTTGCGAGAGATTAGTCGGGTGCTCCTTTCTCAAATAAATTAAAAGCAAAGTCTCGAAAAAGTCCCCCCCCTTTTTTTTTCCTTTCATGTTTTTCGGATGTGTAAGCTTTTGAAGTGATTTGAATATAATAAGGGATTAAAGAAACCTTCCCTTAATATTTAATGATGCACGTTTTCTCCTTTTCTTTTCTAAACGACTTCTTCGAGAGAAAACCTTCCGCACATATATTTCAGTCACGTCATTTAATACTCTGGCTTCGCTTTTTATGCAATATTATTGTTAGGATTTTTATTTCATTCTGTTTTGACCTAAAATCATATGCAGCAATGTGGGAGTAAGTCTGAGTTACGAACGCAAATAATCCGTTAGACGTTAAGTATCAGTTTTTGTTCACGCAATGAGCGAAATATGAGATTTCGAAATGCGTTCATTTCAGCGAGTAAAGTTAAAATCTAAATGAAACAGAAATTGCGAGCTCACTTTTAATATTGCCTTTCCGGAAAATAATGTTAATGAAGACTTTCTGTTCGAAAATGAGAAACGAAATTCAAGCAATAAAGAGCACAAATGTACGAAATGTTGCCACAGACAGAAAAAGCAGAAAACAGGTTTCTTAATCTGTCTGGTAACTTTTCATATTTTTTCTATTCCTTTTGTAAAATCACACGTCTGTCCGTGACGAAAATCGAACTCTCGCCCCCTCACTCTGGAGTAAGTTGCTCTCCCAACTAAGCTACACGGACGGAATGTACCGTGCAGATTTGTCGTCTTGGCACGTGATTCACCTCTGTAATACGTCACATCATCTGCCTCTTATTTTTTTTTTTTTTTTTTTTTGTGTGCAAAGTAGGAATTTTTCATTAATTCCAGACGATTTTTCGAAGAACCCAAAGGCCAACTGAATTATTTTTACGTTCGGGCGCCAATGTAAAAACACAAATTTGTCCGTGACCCAGATCGAAATCGTGCTCCCTCGCTCCGGAGTAAGTTGCTCTCCCAACTAAGCTACACGGACAGAATGTACAGCTGCAGATTTGTCGTCTTGACACCTGATTCACCTCTGTACACTGAAGAGTAATTGGATTAGAGATACCTGTCTAGTAACATGTAGCACCACCTTTCGCCCTGATGACGGCGGTGATTCGTCTCGGCATGGACTCGACAAGATACCGGAAGCGTTGGGAAGCCATACGGATCCACGACCCCTGAACAAGCTCCCACAGTTCACGAAGATTTGATGGAGGGGGGGTCAGAGCCTCGAACATCTCTCTCGATGGCATCCCAGATGCGCTCGATGGGATTAAGGTCAGGTGACCTAGCTGGCCAAAGAAGCGAGGTCACGTCGGTGGAGTGTTCATCCAACCATTCGGATAGAATTCGGGAGCGTTGACACGGTGTATTGTCTTGTTGCAGGATGAGGTCCCCAGTGGGATCTTGAAGACGCACAAACGGGAGCTTTTCATTTTTACATATGTAGAGGATTTTAGGAAGTGTGTGTCTAATCCCAGGTCTTAAACAACCCTTAGAAATAGTAAGCTAGGAGATTTGGGCTAGAGTGCCCGATAGGAAAGTGACACGGAAACGAGGTAGAAAGGTGAAGGAAGACGCCCTTATTTATTACCGGGGACCAGTACCCGGGGTCCGACGCCTTAACGTGCCCATGCGACGCACGGCGGATATTTAGTGGATCGAGCGTTCGTACCTGCCTGGGATCGAGCCTGAGGTCTTCTCCATGGCAGTCACAAACGTTGCCCACTAGGCAACCCGCGGCCCTAACAAACGGGAGCAAATGGTCGTCAAGGATATCCTGGTAACGTTGACCTGTGAGGGACGATGTCACACGTACCAGGAGTCCCATTTCAGTCCACGTAAACAGTCCCCAGACGAGAATGCCACCCCCACCAGCTTGAAGAGTACCCTTCCGGCAAGAAGGATCCATCGCTTCATGTGGTTTGCGCCGTACTCGTATCCTTCCATTCGCATGTACCAACGTGAATCTCGACTCATCAGTCCAGGCAACATTTCCCCACATGTCTAGGGTCCCGTGGCGATGTTCCCGCGCCCATGCTATTCTTTGCGCCCTGTGATGTGCGGTCAACAGCGGTAGCCTCGTGGGACGATGGCTTCTGTACCCCATAGCGAGGAGATGGTTCTGAATGGTGCGGCTGCTTACACGTTTTTGTGCACCAGCGTTAAATTGCCGAGTGATTTCTTGCACTGTCGCCCGTCTATCCGCTGTTACAATGCAAGCTAGCCGACAATGACCACGCTCATCCGCACGCTGTTGTCCACAGCAGTTGGCCCTTGCAGGGATTGTTTTACCGGATTCGATGTACTCACGGTGCACCCGTGACACAGTGGCTCGTGAAAATCCCAGTGCCTGCACGACTTCCGAGATGGAGTTACCCATTCGTCGTTCCCCGACAATTTTCCCAAGATCAAATGCATTTAGTCTTACCCATACTGCGTCCAACTCTTACTGATACCCGTCGCATCACTCCTTATATTGTCGGATCGCTGCATACGTCATGTCGTTTCCGTTTACAGGACCGCCCAGAGCGCCACATTTGCATAACGCCAGCTGTTTCTAATTCAGTTGCTCGTCAGTGTAGTATGTCAGAACTTACAAGATTCTGGATCTCCTCATAATAACTCATGCCTGAGGCTGCACGCTTAATAAAATGCAGTGTACAAGAGGCAAATGAAGGCATTAGGGAAACACATTTAACCGAAATGAAGTTTATAATTTTAAATTCCTTTAAAATGAACATTTTCTTTGAAAATTTTATCAAAAATATGTAGCCGAACCTCCTTAAAGCGCACTTCCTTAAACAGCCCTTTTTCGCACCCCTGAGTGTATTTTCTTGAACGCCTACACACTGAAAATTCCCTCAGTAAATCACCACTTTGCTATCCACAAACCACCCGTACACTAAACGTTCCCACAAGTACACACATCCTTGAGTGTCACGTTTGAATGTCACGCCAGAAAGTGGAGGAGGTTCTGTACGATGAAAAGATTGGGATATGGTGCGCATTGTCCCCACGCAGAATCACTAGACCTATATTCTTCATCAGCACCATTAACTTAGAGAGGTACCGGGTAATCCAAAAGTCTTGCATATTTTGAAAACGTAATAACTCGCGAAGTTTTGAGAGTAGGGCAACGCGGTTTACGTAGAAATTATCAGAATGGCATCGGGTTTTTTATGAAATCACATACATTTTTACACATTTTACATACATTTTTCATCGTCAGATGGCGCAGCAACCACCGGTTGGAAGTGTCGAGAAAAATAGACACCTGATTGTACCAGGTGTTCAATGTGATAGCCGTCCTGTTCCAGCACTGCCTGCAGACGAGAGAAAACACCATGGACGGCATTGAAGAGCATGTCCGGTGGTATAGCTGCCACATGATGTCGAATGGCATCTTTCAGGATGGCCAATGAAGTGGGGTGACATCTGTACACTTGTGATTTTAGGTAACCCCAGAGCCAGAAATCCCAGGGTGTAAGGTCTGGTGACCTAGGAGTCCAGGCCTTCGGAAAGTGTCGGCTCAACACACGATTTGCGCCAAACGTCTCTTGCAGCAGTTGCTTAATGGAACGTGCGATGTGGGGTGGTGCTCCATCCTGCATAAATGGGCATAGATTCACTGCATCTCGCTCTTGCAAGCTAGGGATAACGTACGTTCGTAACATGAACGTGCACCTGTCACTGAAACGGTTTTCGAAGGAGGAGCGCATACTGCAGGAGCATTAGGTATTCAGTGCTGACCGGACAACGTTCAAACGGCGGTAGCCCCCTCGTTTGCCTGACCTCAGTAGGTGTGACTTTTATTTGTGGGGGAACCTTAAAGGCAAAGTGCATGAAACTAATCCACACACGCTATGTGAATTGAAAACCAACTTCCCTAAAGTTATCAACAGCACCACGGCGGATTTGTTACACGATATTATCCTCAATATTCTCAAAAGAACCATACTGTGCAGGAACCAGGGGTTCCTGCACAGTATGGTTCTCTTATTTTCAGCACTTATTGTGACAACATGACTAGACTGCTGTAACCATAGTGTTGACATTCCTATTATACACTGAAGTGACCAAAAGTCATGGGATACGAACCTAGTATGGCGTAGGACCTCCTCCAGCCCGGCGAAGTGCTGAAACTCGTCGTGCCATCGATTCCACAAGTGGTCGGAAGACTTCTGGAGGGATGTTGAGACATGCCGTCTGAATAGCCGCCAACAGTTCCCTGGTATTTGGAGGTGCAGGATCTTTGATGCAAATGTGCAAATGGACCCTTCCACCACGTCCCATAAGTGCCCTTTTGGGTTCATGTCGGACGAACGTGATGGCCACACCATCCGTTGGAACTGCCTAAAATGCTCATCGAACCAATTTTGGACAACTTGGGCCCTATCGTCCCTATCATGGTGCGTTGTCCGCCTGGAAAATCGCATCGTTGTTGGGGCACATGAAGTCCATGAAGGGCTGCAAATGGTCACCTAGCAGAGCAACAAAGCGATTACCGGTTAATGACGTGTTTTCGAGGACCAGGGGACTCAAGCCGTGCAACGTAAAGACGCCACAGACATGTACGGAACCACCACCATCTTGCACAGTGCTTTGTTGACAGCTTGGGTCCATGGCCTCATGGGGTCTGCGCCACACCCGAACCCTACCATCAGCTTGTAACAACTGGTAGCGTGACTCATCGGACCACGCTACGTGTTGCCAAACTTTCAAGATCCAGTTACAGTGTTCATGAGCCCAGCTGAAGCGCTGTGTCTGATATTGTGTGGTGTTAACAAAGACAATCTGATGGGTCGTCAGCTCCCATAACCCATGGACGCTAAATTATGCTGCACTGACCTGATCGATATGTCTCTAGTACCTCCTGCATTGAATGTGGATGTTATTTCAGCCAGTGTCCCTTGTCTGTTCGCATGGACAATCCTGGTCAGACGCCGCTAGTCACGGTCATTCAGTACCTGTGGTCGGCTATTGCGCTGTCCACGGTGTGTGCCTTCCATGAGGTATTCTCGGTACACACGTGACACCGTGGATCGAGGAATGTTGACTGTCCCATCCGTCTGGCTCTTGCTACCATGCCTCGTTCAAACTCCGATAATTCACGTCGTCTTGCCATAATCCTACTGGTAGTGGTTCAACCAGATTCACGAGATTACTCCACGCAACTGATGAAAATCGTGGCGTGCGTGGAAGCCTTTATACAACGGCAGCGCCAGTTAAAAAATTCATACTGCTATACCATGACTTTTGGAACTTCAGTGTACACTGAAGAGCAATTGAATTAAAGATACCAGTCTGGTAACGTGTAGCACAACTTTTCGCCCTGATGACGGCAGCGATTCGTTTCGGCATGGACTCGACAATACACCGGAAGCGTTGGGAAGCCATACAGATCCACGACCCCTGAACAAGCTCCCACAGTTCACGAAGATTTGATGGAGGGGGTCAGAGCCTCGAACATCTCTCTCGATGGTATCCCAGATGTGCTCGATGGGATTGAAGTCAGGTGACTTAGCTGGTCAAGGAAGCGAGGTCACGTCGGTGGAGTGTTCATCCAACCATTCGGATACAATTCGGGAGCTACATTGTCTTGTTGCAGGATGAAGTCGCCATCGGGATGTTGAAGAAGCACAAACGGGAGCAAATGGTCATCCAGGATATTCCGGTAACGTGGACCTGTGAAGGACGATGTCACACGTACCAGGGGTCCCATTTCAGTCCACGTAAACAGTCCCCAGACGAGAATGCCACCCCCACCAGCTTGAAGAGTACCCTGCTGGCAAGAAAGATCCATCGCTTCATGCGGTTTGCGCCGTACTCGTATCCTACCATCCGCATGTACCAACGTGAATTTGACTCATCAGTCCAAGCAACATTTTTTCCACATGCCTAGGGTCCAGTGGCGATGTTCCCGCGCCCATGCTATTCTTTGCACCCTGTGATGTGCGGTCAACAGCGGTAGCCTCGTGGGACGATGGCTTCTGTACCCCATAGCGAGGAGATGGTTCTGGACGGTGCGGCTGCTTACACGTTTTTGTGCACCAGCGTTAAATTGCCGATTGATTTCTGGCACTGTGGCCCGTCTATCCGCTGTTACAATGCGAGCTAGCCGACGATGACCCCGCTCATCCGCAAGCTGTTGTCCACGGTAGTTGGCCCTTGCAGGGATGGTTTTACCGGATTCGATGTACTCAAGGTGCACCCGTGACACAGTGACTCGTGAAAATCCCAGTGCCTACACGACTTCCGAGATGGAGTGACCTATTCGTCGGAACCCGACAATTGGCCCACGATCAAATGCGCTTAGATTCTTCGTATACTGCGTCCGACTCTTACTGATACCCGTCGCATCACTCCTTATATTGTCATATCGCTGCATACGTCATGTCATTTCCGTTTACAGTGCCGCCCACAGCGCCACATTTGCATAACGCCAGCTGTCTCTAAGTGTATACTGTATATAAATGGATATAACTGATATAAACACGCGAACGCATAATATATATATATATATATATATATATCATCATCATCATCATCATCATCATTGTCAACCATTATCAATCCACTGCTGGACGAAGGTCTCCCCAAGTTTCCTCCACAACGGTCTGTCTTGTGCCAGTCTCCTCCATGTCACTCCCGCATATTTACGAATTTCATCCACCCATCTCCCATGTGGTCTTTTTCTGGGTCTTTTCCTGTCCCTTGGAATCCAATCTAAAATTTCGGCTGTCCATCTACGGTCTGTCCTTCTGGCAGTATGTCCAGCCCATTGCCATTTCAGAGATTTAACTCTGATCATGATGTCTTCCACTCTCGTCATTTTTCGGATCCACGAGTTCCTCTTCTTATCTCTCCTGGTTATACCAAGCATGCACCTCTCCATGCTTCTTTGAGTTGTCTGCAGCCTTTGTATGTCTCTTTTAGTTAAGGTCCACGTCTCTGCACCATACGTAAGCACTGGAAGGATGCATTGATCAAACACTTTTCTTTTAAGACATAATGGCATATTGCTCTTGAAAATTATGCTGTTTCTTCCAAAAGCTCTCCAGGCAAGTTTTGTACGCCGATTAATTTCTTCATCAATGTGACCCTCATTTGATATCTGCTGTCCAAGATAAACATACGTATCTGTTATCTCCACTTTTTCTCCATCAATCGATAAATCTTCATTTCTTGTAAAAGCATTGAACATCACTTTTGTCTTCTGAAAGTTCATTTTAATCCCACTTCTTTACTCTTGTCAGCAAGTTCCTGGATCATACTCTGCAGCTCTGATGGGGTAGTTGCAAAAATGACTACGTCATCAGCAAAACGAAGGTGGGTTAGAATATATATATTGACAAAAGTCACCGGACACCTAGAAGAGAAACACAACATAGCATTTATTGACATACATTAGTACGGTGTCGGTCCACCTTTGACCTTAATGCATGCACTGACACATAGAGACATGCCTTTGACAAGGTTTTGGAACACAACATAGCATTTATTGACATACATTAGTACGGTGTCGGTCCACCTTTGACATTAATGCATGCACTGACACATAGAGACATGCCTTTGACAACGTTTTCGAACACAGCGATAGGTACGTGCTTCCATCTGCCGCTAACTGTTGCTTAGTAGACCTTGGTTCCTAACTTCTTATGCGGTGCTGCAATTCATCCCATAGGTGCTCTATGGGATTAAGATCAGGACTCTGTGCTGGCCAGTCCACACACGATACGGAATTACACGCCGTAACAGTCCTTGTTTATGGCTCGGTGAATTATCCTGCTGGTACCAACACGGTTCGGTGCCATGGTATTGTCGCAGAGTTGGTATGGCATAATTGTCCAGAATATCGTGGTAGACGTGCTGGTTAACAGGTTTGTCCACGATAACCAATGGGCCGAGACCATACCACGAAAAACACTTCTACACAATTACACTGACAGCTTCAAACTTGACCGTAGGAACAGTACACTGTGGTAAATAGCGTTCCCCGGCTGCCGCCATACCCACACACGGCCATTACACTGATGAATCGTGTATCTGGATTCATCAGTCCATAGGACCCGTTTCCATTGATCTATGGTCCTCGATAAATGTTCTTTACACCGTGCTTAACGAAGAGTAGCATTCCGAGTGGAGATGAAAAGCGTATGAGCAGCAGCACGACCACGGTAACCCATAGAATGAAGTTCTTTGCGAATGGTACGAGTACATACTGAGGTTCCAGCAATTTTACTCACATATACACTGAAGTCTTGTGCGGTACTCCGTCGAATAGCTGTAACGACTCTCCTTAGGCTTTGACGTCCTCTATCACCGATTTTCTTTGGTCTGCCGGTACGTTTTGCTGCTTTAGGCACGCCATGTGTCTTCCACTTATTCAGTACATCCAAAACAGTTAACTTGGGTATGTTTAAACCCTTCTCGGCTTCTCTTGGACAACCCACGAATATAACACCAAAACAATCTTTCCTTTCTCAAAGTCAGTTATCTCCCGCCGCTACCTTTTCACTCAACCTCCCAGTGCGATATGATTGCGGTCAACTGCAGGCTTGTTTTTATAACGTTTGCAGCTGTACCGCTCATCTTAACAACGCAACGTATCCGTTCATTTGCTTTTGAAGGAGTGTTCGGTGACTTTTGTCAATATAGTATATATATATATATATATATATATATATATATTGAGGATCTCAGGAACTACAGACCTATCAGCCTCCTATCAGTGGTTTATAAAATCTTCACTAAAGTTCTTTTACACCGCTTGAAGGTAACACTGGACATGGCTCAACCGAGAGAACAAGCTGGATTCAGGAGTGGCTACAGCACAATAGATATCATATCCACGTACTGAGAGAACTAATTGAAAGAGCGAGGGAATATGAACTTCCATTGTGCATGGCTTTTATCGATTATGAAAAAGCCTTTGATTCGGTGAAACCATCAGCAGTTACATTGGCTCTGAAATCCTGCGGTATTGAAGATGCGTACATTAATATTATTAATAACATCTATGAAAATGCAAGTGCAAAGATTCGGCTGTTTGAAAATACAACACACATAAAAATTGGAAAAGGAGTGAGACAAGGTGACACCATATCTCCGAAGCTCTTTAATGCTACATTGGAAAATGTCTTTCAATCACTGAACTGGGAAAACAAATGGATAAAGATTAATCGAGATTATCTAACCCACCTTCGTTTTGCTGCGTGCAGCCCTTAGAGTTGCTCATGGTGGTCGCTAAAGACGCATCTGAATACTGCACGGTCCGGAAGGGGCCCCCGTATAAAAATTTGTTTCTGGAAATTACTTCATCCCTTTTGAATTACGTTTCGTTAGTTATAACGAAGTAAATTTCTCCGTCATTTTTGTCCACGCCGGGGCTCGAACCCGGGTCCCCTCATTCCGGAATAAGACACTCTACCAATTGAGCTACGCGGACGTTCGTTCAGACTGCTATCTGCCTTTATGTCGTGTGCGTCCTGCTGGCAGGTACTTCAAATCTCCTCCCCCCCCATCCCCCAAAGAGGGCCGGGGGCATGGCCCACGGGTCAGCCGTGACCATGAATCGTCGTAGACGGCCATCCGCTTTAGAACGTGCACCTGAGAACTCCCAGTCAATCTGGTGTGTGGAATGCAACGTCACACACATTTATTTTTTGAAGCGCTGGAGAAGGGGTTCTCTTATTTTTCCTCTCTCGCGGTGTGGAAAGAACATCACACCATTGCGAGATTTTGAACGGCCAGGTCATCCGAAAAGTTCGGGCGCCATTATAACGAAGTAAATTTCTCCGTCATTTTTGTCCACGCCGGGGCTCGAACCCGGGTCCTCTCATTCCGGAATAAGTCACTCTACCAATTGAGCTACGCGGACGTTCGTTGTGACTGCTATCTGCCTTTATGTCGTGTGCGTCCTGCTGGCATGTACGTCGCATAGTATTGTTGCTATTGTGAAAGTAATATTTTATGTGATGTTTTGTTGCATACACTTCGCGGCTCTTCTCCTGTGCTTTAATTAAAGAAGCGGTTTCAATTTTCACAAAACCCTTTGTTACCCTTCTCTCAAACTGCTGCCTCACTTTAAGGTCACATCCAATTTTGCTTTAGGATTTAGGTTAAATTATTAGTTATTGAAATAAAAAAAAGATTTAGAATTTAAATGAAAACATTTGATTAGATTACAAAACTTATCATGAATTCGTAGATTATTAATCAAAATGTACAACCTTTCAACTATTGTTCAATCAAATTTGTTGTGTGTGATAAAATGTGTAACAACCTCCTGATTTGATGAAAAAGTTAAATAGAAGAAAATGCGAGTAAATATAGTACATACATATACACCGATAAGCCATTGCATTATGACCACCTACCTAATAAGCTGTAGGACCCCCTTGAGCCCGCAAAACAGCGGTCACTCGGCGAGGCATCGATTCGATGAGGTGCCGATAGGTGTCCTGGGGTATCTGGTACCATAATGTCAACAGCAGGTCCTCCAGTCCCCGTACATTTCGGGGTTGTGGTGATTTAGCGCGAACCCGCTTTCCCAAAACGAACCACAAATGTTCGATTGGGTTCATGTCAGGTGAATTTGGAAGCCAGGACATTAACAGTAAGTCACCAGCATGTCTCTCGAACCACACCTTCACAATTCTGACGGTGTGGCATGGCGCATTTTCCTCTTGGTAATGCCCATCACCAGTAGGGAACACAGTTACCATGAATGGGTGAACTTGATCCGCAACGATGTTCAGATACCTATAATGAATAAAATTCTCCGGCTGGACGTGTAGTGCAGGAAAGCTTACGTTAAGTCACGTTAGGGTTATTGAAATGTTACTTGACGTAGCTAAAGTGTGCTTAATCTTCAAAGTGCTAGAGTTTGTTTAGGTAAGACACGCACGTGCAATAAATTCCAAGAATATGGAATTTATTTTTACTCAACGTTCCTCATTATCTTGAATATCAGTAATATAACTTCGGTTTTAGTACATTAGTACCTTGAAGGCTCCTTATTAGAGCGGTAAACACAATATACCCTGAACTTAACGTAAACACTCAATGAAATAGACTTAACGGCCAGACAGAGGTCTGACAAATAAAATGAACTAAGAAAACGTACTCACTTTTAACCTTTTATTGGGGAGCTCCTGGTATTACTCAAATACACAATCCAAAATAACACAACTACTGATAGCCCGAACTTTCGTACTATCGTAATATCGTAGAAAAGTAGGTAAATCGCATATCAATAATCAGGAAGAACCTATCACATATAAAACGAAGCTCCTCGGTATACTTGAGCGCGCCTATATATATATATATATATATATCATATATACTTAATGAAGGAAAGATTCCTGAGGATTGGAACACCGCTACAATGATCCTGCTACATAAGAAAGGTGACATTGAGGATCTCGGAAACTACAGACCTATCAGCCTCCTATCAGTAGTTTATAAAATCTTCACTAAAGTTCTTTCACACCACTTGAAGGTAACACTGCACATGGCTCAACCGAGAGAACAAGCTGGATTCAGGAGTGGCTACAGCACAATAGATCATATCCACGTGCTGAGAGAACTAATTGAAAGAGCGAGGGAATATGAACTTCCATTGTGCATGGCTTTTATCGATTATGAAAAAGCCTTTGATTCAGTGAAACCATCAGCAGTTACAATGGCTCTGAAAACCTGCGGTATTGAAGATGCATACATTAATATTATTAATAACATCTATGAAAATGCAAGTGCAAAGATTAGGCTGTTTGAAAATACAACACACATAAAAATTGGAAAGGGAGTGAGACAAGGTGACACCATATCTCCGAAGCTCTTTAATGCCACATTGGAGGGTGTTTTTCAGTCACTGAGCTGGGAAAACAAGGGGATAAAGATTAATGGAGATTATCTAACCCACCTTCGTTTTGCTGATGACGTAGTCATTTTTGCAACTAGCCCATCAGAGCTGCAGAGTATGATCCAGGAACTTGCTGACAAGAGTAAAGAAGTGGGATTAAAAATGAACTTTCAGAAGACAAAAGTGATGTTCAATGCTTTTACAAGAAATGAAGATTTATCGATTGATGGAGAAAAGCTGGAGATAACAGACACGTACGTTTATCTTGGACAGCAGATATCAAGTGAGGGTCACATTGATGAAGAAATTAATCGGCGTACAAAACTTGCCTGGAGAGCTTTTGGAAGAAACAGCATAATTTTCAAGAGCAATATGCCATTATGTCTTAAAAGAAAAGTGTTTGATCAATGCATCCTTCCAGTGCTTACGTATGGTGCAGAGACGTGGACCTTAACTAAAAGAGACATACAAAGGCTGCAGACAACTCAAAAAGCATGGAGAGGTGCATGCTTGGTGTAACCAGGAGAGATAAGAAGAGGAACTCGTGGATCCGAAAAATGACAAGAGTGGAAGACATCATGATCAGAGTTAAATCCCTGAAATGGCAATGGGCTGGACATACTGCCAGAAGGACAGATCATCGATGGACAGCCGAAATTTTAGATTGGATTCCAAGGGACAGGAAAAGACCCAGAAGGAGACCACATGGGAGATGGGTGGATGAAATTCGAAAGTATGCAGGGGTGACATGGAGGAGACTGGCACAAAACAGACCGTTGTGGAGGAAACTTGGGGAGACCTTCGTCCAGCAGTGGATTGATAATGGTTGACAATGATGATGATGATGATACTGCATACCACCACGTCATGACTTACACTCGTTGCCACATATAATTCAGTGGGAGAAACAACATCTCGTTAAGTGAGAAGATAATTTGCATAGGAAAATAAAATAACAAGAGATAGTAAAATCAAAAAGAAACTGAATCTAGAGTATACGTTACATACCTGACAGCTGTCAGGGATTGTGCTATTGGGATAATGAGGCCTAAAGTGTCTCAAGATAACATCGCCCACAGCGTAACACCACCGTCGCCGGCCTGTTTCCGCCCAACAGTGCATCAAGGTGCCATAGCCTACATTGGTAATCGGCGTATCCGCGCTCGGTCGTCTACGTGATGCACCAAGAATCTTGATTCGTCAGACCAGGCCACTTTCTTCCAATCTCATGCTTTGTTGGCGATGACGTGCAGTGAGTATCGGGACCCGGCTGGGTCTTCGGCTACGCAGATCCATGCGCAGAAGGCTGTGATGAACTGTGTGCTGTGACACATTGCCCTGGTCACCACTCTTGCCGCTGCGGGTGATTTGTCGCACTGTAGTCCTGCGGTCGCTGTGAACAATGCGCGAGTCTCCGCTCCCCTCTGGCATCAATGAGCTGCGGACGACACACTGCTGGACGTCGGTTCGTCGTTTGGCCATCTGTGCACCATTTTTGATACGTACTCACTACAGCGGCACGTGAACAACCCACAAGCCGCGCCGTTTCTTAGATCGTAGTTCCCAGGCGCCGTGCCATCACAATTTATCATTCACCAGACTCCGATAAATCGCCAGCTTTTCCCATTCTGACTCCGAACACTCTAGTAACCGAAAGCCGGTCCTCGGGTTGTATATACACTATATTGACAAAAGTCACAGGACACCCATTTAAAAGCAAATGAACGGATCTGCTACGTTGTTAAGATGCGCGGTACAGCTGCAAACGGTATAAAAACAAGCCTGCAGCTGACCGCTATCATCGCACTGTGAGGTTGAGTGAAAATGTCGCTGAACTGACTTTGAGAAAGGAAAGATTGTTGGGTGTTATATTAGTGGGTTGTCTATAAGAGAAACCGAGAGACGTTTAAACTTACCCAAGTCAACTATTTTGGATGTACTGAATAAGTGGAAGTCACATGGCGTGCCTGAAGCAGCAAAACGTACAGGCAGACCAAAGAAAAACAGTGATAGAGGACGTCGAAGCCTCAGGAGAGTCGTTACAGCAAATTGACGGAGTACTGCACAAGACCTCAGTGTAACGGTGAGTAAAAATGCCGGAACCTCGGTATGTACCCGTACTATTCGCAGAGAACTTTATTCCATGGGTTACCGTGGTCGTGCGGCTGCTCATACGCCTTTCATCTCCTCTCGGAATGCAACTCGTCGTTTAGCATGGTGTAAAAAACATTTATCGTGAACCATAGATCAATGGAAAAGGGGCCTAGGGACTCATGAATCCAGATACACGATCCATCATTCTGATGGACGTATGTGGGTATGGTGGCAGCCGGGGGAACGCTATTTACCACAGTGTACTGTTTCTACGGTCAAGTTTGGAGCTGACAGTGTACTCGTGTGGGGTTGTTTTCGTGGTATGGTGCCGGCACAGTGGTTATCGTATACAAACCGGTTAACCAGCACGTCTACCTCGATATTCTGAACAATTATGCCCTACCAACTCTGTGACAATACCGTGGCACCGAACCTTGTTGGTACCAGCAGGATAATTAATCGAGCCATAAACAAGGACTGTTACGGCGTGTAATTCCGTATCGTGTGTGGACTGGCCAGCACAGAGCCCTGATCTTAATCCCATAGAGCACCTATGGGATGAATTAGAGCGCCGTATAAGAAGTTTGGAACCAAGGCCTACTACTAAGCAACAGTTTGCGGCAGCATTATGTACTGAATGGAAGCGCATAGTGTTGCAAAACCTTGTCGAAAGCATGTCTCGAAGGGTCAGTGCATGCATTAAGGCCAAAGGTGGACCGACACCGTTCTAATGTATATCAATTAATGCTATGTTGTGTTTCTCTTCTAGGTGTCGGTTGACTACTGTTAATATAGTGTATATACGCATAAATATGTACGGTATTTTTTCCTTTGGACACCTCACCCCAAACAGAAATCTTGGATGCGTGCCTGATTCGCCTTATAGTGTTAGGAGACTTCGGTATTTCGCTAAAATCTCTCGCGTCACCAGAGTGTTTCTTGGATTATTTGAGATGCAAAATACATTAAAAGTCAAACCATCGATTGCTGTCTTATGTGCTGAAATGTCAGGCATATAATCATTATTATTGCAGGGTGATTCACTCGGGACTGAACTCTTTTTATGTGGAATATGTGAGACTAGAAATATACGATGAGCGTGAAACCCGAACGGAGCGGTTCTTTACTCCCTGACGAAGCAGTCGACATGCATTGCCTGTGAATAAAATGTCTCCCCGGCAGCTGGATGGCTCCGCACTGACGCGCCATCCGTCTAGTAGAGGTGGGAGAATAGCGTGTCTCCGCAGACAGTTTAAGCGAGGATGGTTTACCGACGAAGCATGGTTCCATTCATCCGGCTATGTAAATTAGCAAAATACACGGGTGTGGGCCAGTGATAATTCCCACGCCATCCATGAAGAGCCATTGCATCCAGTGAAAATTGGTGTCTGGTGTGCGGTATCCCGACGGCGTATCGTTGGGACAATCTTTTTTAAAGGCACGGTGAATAGAGTAGTGCCGCATTTTACGCGGGGGTTACGTTCCGACGAGAACGCGTAAAGCCATAACCGCGTGTATTCAAAACCAATAATAAAACTACATGCAATAAATCACTTCACACGCTTTTTTTCGTTATACACTGAGTGGCCACTTTATTATGACCACCCCCTCAGTACTTCGTTGGGCCACGTTTTGTCTTTAATACTGCGTCAAATCTTCGTGGCATGGACTCCACGAGATGTTGATAGGTGGTTTGTGGAATCTGAGACCATGCTTGATGAATAGCACTTTCCAGGAGTGTGAGATTGCAGGGTTGTGGATCCAGCTGTCTGATGGCTCGTTCAACTTCATCCTACAAATTCTCAATGGGGTTCAGATCTGGAGATTATGGGGCCACCTAAGCAAAGTAAACTCACCGGCATGTTCCTGAAACCAATCCTGTACAATACGAGCACTATGGGAGGACGCATTATCTTGTTGAAAGTAGCCATCGCCATTGGGATAAACCATCCACATGACAGGATGCACTTGGTCCGCAACGATGTTTAGATATGATGTGCCAGTCAGACGTTGATCAACACGAATTAAAGGGCCCAAAGCATGCCAGGAAAACATTCCCCAAACCATAACGTTACCTCCACCAGCTTGAAGGGTTGTAGCAATGCATTTGTGGTCCATGCTTTCGTGCTGTTTCAGCCGAATTCTCACCCTGCCATCGGCATGGCGCAACTGAAAACGTGATTCATCGGACCAGATAATTTGTTTCCAATCATCGACTGTCCAATCCTTGTGCTCCTGTGCGAACTGGAGACGTTTTCTCTTGTTAACTGCAGACAGCAAAGGTGTTCGAACAGGCCTTCGGCTGCCATATCCCATCCGATGCAGTGTACGGCGAACAGTGCGTGCAGAGATCATTTGAGGGGGATCCTTGATTAAGATAGTCTGTAATTTGCTGCACTGTTGCCCTTCTGTTGTCTGTTACCAGTCTGGAAACTCTCCGTTCCGCCCGAGCAGTCACTAGTTGATGACGACCATACGTTGCACGTAGAGACCCAGTTTTCTGGCTGACAGTTCAGTCTTTAAACACTTTAACAACAGTTGCTCTGTAACATTTCACGAATGCAGCGGTTTCGGTGATACTCGCTCCATGGCTCCGAGCTCTTACAATCATCCCACGTTGAAAGTCCGTCAAATCACATTTTTTAACCATCTTGTCAGCCAAAAATCACTTCTACAACTGTCGCAAGCACTAAGCTTTCCATTTTTATACTAGCCCCGCCCTCTGGCGGCAACGGTGTACAGCCATAGCTCATTTGCTTAAAACTATCACGTGGTCATAATAAAGGGGCCACTCAATGTATATGTGCGGTATTATTCGTTTACATATATCTATTACAGTATAGTGTGTATTTTACAAAGAACAATGTGTACGTACTTCTGTAACAATTAGTTAAAATATGAGATAGCATGATGCAAATCCTTATGCATACCTATGTAATCGTTGCCTTCACTACGTAACACCACTGTGGGGTCGTCAAAGCTGAGGTCCAAAGCTGATGCATTAGGTGCAGTAGTTGGGATATACTCTTGGCGGGGCAATGCGGAGCCAGCAAACGGTTTTTTCTGGAAAAACATCGCTATCGGCAACTGTTGCCGCTGCGTCATTAGCAGCTGAAAAGCTCATAATACGACATTAAAGAGTCCGCCATACTTTGGTTTGTTTTAAGGTAACGCACTCGGCTAGATATCGAGAGTTCTGTGATTCTATTCTACAGCGGCGGCTGAAAAACAATTTTTCGGTTGCTGTGTGTTTCTGGAAAGTGGAAAGAGCGATGTATTTATTTATTTAAGGCTACGTTCCATAGAGGGATCATAGTTAGAAATTAAATCTTTCAAGTGCTTTGCTGCTCGGAAAATGTCGGTAAACTTGTGCAGATTACCGCTGGCAGTTTCATCTTGTTCGTCGGCTTCGTCATCATCTTCGTCCGAGGAAGTTTTGCACAAGTTCTTCTAGCTCTTCAATTGTCAACGGTTCTTGATGCCCAATCAAATATGTTATTTCTTCCTCCAGAATATCGACGAAGCCTTCACCCCCCCCCAATCTGCTTGGCCATATGAGTAATATGTTTTGTTTCCTCGTTGATGGTAGGAAAACCTTCAAAAACATTTACACAGTCACACCACAGGGGCCGCCAGTACGCATTGATTGATTCTTTCGTAGCTCCATTTCCCGTGTGATATGAATCTAGCTGTCGGGCTAACCGCGTAGAATTGAATCCGCGTGAAATGCGGAACGACTGCATTTTTCTTTGGGGGATGGGGGTTTTAACGACCACCGTGAGCAACTCAATGGGCTATAAGCAGTCGCCCGTCCTTAATTTAGGGTCGCTGGTTCCAGGGAGGGAAGAGAGCCAGTGTCGTAAGACAAACACAACATCCATGCTTCACCGGGATTCGAACCCGGACCCTTCATGGACGAATGGTCATAAGCCAGTGTTTAGACCACTGCACAACTGGGGCGGCACGGTGAATACCGACCGATACTTGGAAATCTTTAATGAGTTTGTGGACCGGCTGGATGACCAGGAACTTGCAGATGGTTATTTTCAACAGGATGGTGCAACGTGCCACATCTCCAATAAGAGCATGGCAGAAATTCGCAGCTTTTCTCAGGACATGATTATCTCCAAAGACCTGTGGCCGCCTAAGTCTCCCGACCTGGCACCCCCAGATTTCTTTCTCTGGGGACTTTTCAGAAGCAAGGTTTATACCAACAAGCCAAGGTCGATTGAGGAACTGAAAGACAACATTACACGTAAAATTGCTGCCACCGACGTTGCTACGCTACATCGCACATTCGCCAATATGGAGGGTCGGGTGAATATGTGACTGGACGCTGGCGGTGGGCACTTCCAGCATCTTTTATGAGGCATCCCTTTTTCTCATGGATTAAGGTATGATTTACATTAATTTCATTCAAATGTACCTTTGCAATCGTGAGTTAATTAAAAAAAATTAAGTGTTCAATCAGGAGTGAGTCACCTTGTAGTAGACAAGTAGCTTATAATTTTAGATTTAACCGCATGTATTAGGTGTGCAACTTAATTCTCGGCCCCTAACAGCAAGCGATCATAGAACGTTGGCAAATGCAAATAGCTGTGTGCGATAATGGCTGATTGCAGCGCCATCCAACAGCTTTCCAGGCAACCGCAACCGCTCACAGCTGTAGTGACAGAAGGGACGAAAGTTGACGGTGATAGCAATGTCGTTCGAGAAGCAACATTTGAGGCACTGCCTCCTGTTCGTGTTTCAGCTGAATAAAAGTGCCCAGCAAATTATATGTGCTGTTTGGGTGAAGCTCCTGTGTCCTACAGAACGTGTAAGAAGTGGTTCCAACGGTTTAAGCAGGGAAATCTTGATCTCCGTGATGCAGAACGTCCGGGACAGCCACAGAAAGTTGACAATGAGAAACTGGAACAACTGTTGGACGCGGATCCCTGTCGCACACAGTCAGAGCTCGCCCAGGAACTCGGCAAGCCATTGCAAAGCGCCTGCACAAGCTTGGACGGATTCACAAGGAGGGCCATTGGGTGCCCCACCAATTCACAGCTGCGAACAAGTCTAGGCGCTACGATATCGCTGTGTCCTTGCTCTCAAGATTCAAGAAGAAGGATCTCCTCCACAAGATTTTGACCTGTGATGAGAAGTGGATCCTCTACGATAATCCTAAGCGGCGCAAATCGTGGGTTTATCCAGGTCAGCCTACCACCAGTACCGCCAAACCGAATATCCATGCCAGGAAGTTGTTGCTGTGCATATGATGGGATCAGCGCGGTGTCGTACACTATGAGTTGCTCAAACCTGGTTGAACGGTCAGTGTTGAGCGTTATTGTCAGCAACTCATTCTTGTAGGTGACGCAATGGAGGCGAAAAGGCCATACACCGGCAAGGGCAGAAGATCAGTCCTGTTGCTTCAGGATAACGCGCGTCCTCACACCACGAAAACGACTTTAAACACTATCACCAACCTGGCATCAGAGATTTTGTCCCACCCGGCGTATTCTCCAGACTTCGCCCTGTCAGATTATCACCTCTTTTGCTCCCTGCAACATCACTTGAGTGATACGCACTTCACTTCTATCAAGGAGGTCCACACAAGTATTGATGACTTTATCAACTCGAAACAAACCTCTTTTTCCGCAGTGGCATTCGGCAGCTTCCTGACTGATGGCTCAAATGTATCCAACACGACGGGGATTATTTCCCTGATTAGGTACGCATTCGATTTGCTGTAATTTGCTGTCAACGTGTTGTGCTTGTGGCCGAGAATTAATTTGCACACCTAATAGTTTTTGGAAAAAAAAATTCGCCGTTACAGCAACTTTCAACTGTAAAAAAATTCAGCAGTTCTTCATTTTTTGAAGTTTCCACCATTTCTATTCCCAAGTTTAAAGCTTAGGGGCCGTCCATAAAGTACGTCCGAGACTCCAGGGGGAAGGATGGTTCCTGACAACCGGACCAAATGTGATATGGGGGAGGGAGGAGTTTCAGTAATTCGTACGTCCAGCGGCAAAAATATAGTGGATGGTATTTATTCGTTTTGTTTTCTGTTTTTTTTTTCTTCTTTTAATAGTTAAAAAAAGGTATGAAATATTTTAGATTTCTGATATTTAGCTAAATCAGAATATTAATATTAAGTTTTCGTATTTGTACTACCAAATCTATCGTGTTTTGTAGATGGTATGATCGGGAGTGTTGCAACTTTGAACGCGTGCATTCATTTGTAGATCTTTATTACAGAATGATAAAGTTCGGGTAGCATTTGGGAATAAATTAATGCCTAAATAATAAATATTTTCTGAAGAAAAAGTGTAAATATATGGAAGATTCGTTTAAATAATTACATGTTTTCTTTCTGTTTCTCAACGGACTTCTAAAAGCAGTCGTCAAAAATATAGGGGGTTGCAGGAATTAGGACGTGCTCTTTAGGGGGGGGGGGTATCAACAATCGGACAAAATGTGACATGGGGAGGGGGGGTTCTAAAAATAGTAAAAAATCGCGGACGTACTTTATTGACGGCCCCTTAAATGTTTCACTACAAAAATTTTCAGCCTTCGAAAAATTTCCTTTCCTAATATCCCCCCCCCCCCCCCTCTCCAAAAAATTTTTTTTTCTAGCACTCTCCCAATATGAAATTCCTGGAAAAAAACCCAGCTCGCGGTAGAATCTATAACATCAAGTCGTAACAATTCCAACTATCGTGCTTCAAACATCAGGAACAACTGTCACTACCCAAATCAAGTGACCAAAATATTCAGATCTATCACAGTTCTTATGATAACGAGTGAGACCGCAAAACAGTGCTCGAATTTGTGTTTGTCAGGTTGCCAAACACAAATTAGCCGAGAAAGAAAAATGTGACGTTCAGATGCGCAAAATGTTTAACGAGTATAAACAAAAATGTACATAAGACAGGAACTAAATAAGAAAGTTAATTAGAGTACACGTCACATGGGAAAGAGGAGTTGAAGAAGAGGATCCCGATAATCCTGTATATGGTGCAGGAACATACTGATTTTCCATTTTTCCCGTTAGGTACGTATACCCAGCTATCTTGCCGTCACTGCTTGAAATAGCGTTATTTGAAAAATGTGCTTTTTCATCGCATAGCTCCCATTACTTTGAGCATATTTTGTTTTATTCATAATGCCCAATTCTGCCGCGTCACGATGTATTTCTGCTTGCAATAGTACACTGAAAAAAAATTAAAAATTTCTGAAATTCACAAGCCACTTTCTGTGATTTCTTTCCTGAATTAACGAAGCATATTTCTGATGCAACCTTTTCCGTGAAATGACTGAAAACCCTTGAATTTCACGAATTTCTCGTTCGTCAGGAAAATTTTTAATTTTCAGAAGCCTGTCCGCAATTCCTTTCTTATATTGACGAAAAAAATTATGTTCTAATTTTTTCCGTATCCATATGACAAGAATTCGTGAGGGCACTTGAGGTTTGTTTAACTATTAAATTTCAGTCATCTGTCGAACAAATTTCAGTCATCAAACAAGTTAAATCATTTTGCTATTTGAGTCAAATTATTACTGAAGATGCGAGATGTGAAAAGGAAATTAGAATGAGACTGCGGATGGCAAAAACGGCCTTCAGAGAGAATCAATTAGAGAGATTTAAGAGAGATGGCAAAAATGGCCCTTAGAGAGACTACCAGCAATATAGATCTAAAATTGAGTAAGATAATCTTAAAGGCATATGTTTGGCCAGTAGCTCTCTACGGCTCTGAGACATGGACATTGACCAAGAAGGAAGTGAAAAGACTGGAGGCATTATTATTATTTTTTTTATTGGAGGTTTAACGATCACCGTGAACAACTCAATGGGCTATAAACAGTCTCCCGTCCCTATTTTGAGATGTGGAGCTATAGGAGAATGGAGAGAATAAGTTGGCGCGATAGAAAGACTAATGAGGAGGTCCAGGACAGAGTTGGAAACGGGTCAAAAATTTCAGACCCGGACCCAGACGTCCCATAGCTGGACCCGACCCGATCCGGACGCGTAGGTGACCCAGACAAATATGCTTTGAGCTATAAATTCGAAACTCAATTTATATACATATAAACGTAATATACGTATATATTCATCCCAATAACTGCTTATATTTAATAACTGAAATCCCTTTTTAATAATAAAATTTGGTTACTTGCTAAATATTAGTGCCATTTTTAGTGCCACTATTTTGCGTAATCCAGAAGAAATGGCTGACTATGACCATGGAGTATATTACAAATGGGAATCATTATTTACGATTGCACAAATGTATTTTTTAAAATGCATTTAGATTGTTCACTCTTTCCACGCTTTGATGGAGGTGCGCATACTTTCATATGTCCGTTAGATATTTGGTTCCATATTCTTTTATTACACCGTCGACATCTTTCTTTGTAATTATACACTTTCCTCATTTTGAACAGCAAGCAAGACCAAACAACTCAGAATTATTTACCGGTTCCTTAATGAGAAGAAACAATTTCCAGCATTCACTCTTCCCAATGTGGTTTTCAACAAGCACGTATTTGTTGGCCTCGACGCCTTTCTCAAACTCCTTAATATTAAATCCATCCATATTAACAAATAAGGAGTTAATTTCGACATGACGTGTCATGGGAACGGGATGTTAGCACATCAATCGAAAACCTCTGAATGCTCAATGTAAAAGATGCGATGTGAGAAGTAACTCTTAGTCATACAGTGAACTTCGCACGGAGAGAGTGAATCAGCTGAGAAGCAGGCGAATGGCGTTTGCCTGTACCTTGCCCTGGATCATCGCACTGTAAATGAACGCAAAGGAGGTATCTTTTTACGATATGGTGTCGGTGTGTCTGACGTGGATCGGTAAAAATCTTCGTTGCTTTAAGAAAGAGACGACAATATTTTTGCATGGAAAATCATTATTCACTCCGTGGGCACCAGTATCGGCTACAGAATTCCACAACGCGCATTTTTTCTTGGAATATATTTTTCTCTTTTCAAAAATAAAACGGGAATAAAACAGGGTCAAAATCGGGTTAGAAACGCCTTGAACCGACCCGTTGGACCCGCAAGAAATTGTCGACCCGTTGACCCATGAACCGTTGACCCGTGAACCGTTTCCATCTCTGGTCCTAGAGAGAGTGGTAGAACTCAGAAATCTGACAAACATGTTAAGGTGGATCCACCTAAAATCTTTGCCTTGCATTTCCAATGGGCCATTTTCTTCACAATTAATGCGTTCCCAAAGATGAAAATTTCAACATCGATAAAAATAACTTCATATTATAACCTAGTATACTTAATATTTTTAAAAACTTAACCATAATTATATTAAAAATCAATAACTTTTCGTTTGGTGGTGTTTAAGATCAGAAAATAGATGTCGCGACTTATACATTGATGACGTCAGTAGACAAGCAAATGTTGGATTGCTTAATTATGGTTAAATGTTAGAAAATATTAAGTATACTAGGCTATAATATGAAGATATTTTTATCGATATTCAAATTTCCACCCTTGGGAACCCATTAATTGTAAAGGAAATGGCTATAGAAGTTTGCCCATTGGAAATACAAGGCAAAGATTTTAGGTGGATCCACCTTAAGAAAGAGACGGCAATATTTTTGCATGACAAACCATTTTTCACTCCGCTGGCATTAGTGTCGAGCACAAAATTCCACAGTACGCATCTTTCTTTAAAATATTTTGTTTTTTCTTTTCAAAAATAAAACCGGGTCGAAATCGGGTAAGGAAATATTTGTATGTGATCTTACTTATGAGAACATTTCTACCCGAAGTCGGCGAAAAACTGTGTGCAAATAATTTTTGCCGCCCCGGTGGCGCAGTGGTCTAAGCGATGGCCTCTGATCATTCGTCTGAAAGGGAGTCCGAGTTCGAATCCCAGTGAGGCACGGATGTTGTGTTTGTCTTACGGCACTGGCTCTCTCCCTTCCCTGGAACGAGTGACCCTAAATGAGGGACGGGCGACTGCTTGTAGCCCATTGAGTTGTTCACGGTGGTCGTTAAACCTTCAATAAAAATAAATGATAATAATAATTTTTACACCCACTGTACATCTAACATTTCAAGAATCCGGGTTCAACTATTAGAGGGAAGCTGAAGCGAACGTAAGCCTAACAAACAAGGACTTGGTGTCTTACACAGAAACTAACATAACATTGCAATAATAACATACAATTGCTGCGCTCCGTTGGGTAACAATGTCACACACGACAGCAACAACGGCAGGGGCGACTCCAGCCGCTCGAAACCGGGTGGGATATTATGGGTGGTTAAGCATGATGGGAGGGGGAACAAATTTTGAAGTGTATAACGAAGTAAATTCCGTCATTTTTGTCCACGCTGGGGCTCGAACCCGGGTCCCCTCATTCCGGAATAAGTCACTCTTCCAATTGAGCTACGCGGGCGTTCGTTGTCGCTGCTATCTGCCTTTATGTCGTGTGCATCCTGCTGGGCAGGCACGTCACAAGTGTTTGGCAAAAATTTTGGCAAGCAAAATCCGTTCATGGTATTTTACTCGACGCAGATAATGTTATCCCGGGTAAAAAAGTTTTCAAGTGAATACTGTACGTAGTATTCAATGAAAACTGCTTGGACAGAAAGAGTGACAAATGTGAAAGTGTTAAAAAAGCTCAGGAAAAACAAGAAATATTATGGACTATAGAAAGAAGAAGAAACAGCATAATAGGCCAATTCATAAGACACTTGGAGTAATGTACCAACTTGATTGAAGGTAGAATGGAAAGAAAGAATGGAAGTGGACTCCCAAGAATGCAATATATGAGTGAAATTCCATTCAATTCATTTATTTTGCTGAGCCAAAAACCAGTATTACAAAAAATATATACACCGAAACAAAGCACAGCAAGGAAGCAGGGGAAAAGGCCAACAAGGCCTGACAGGGTCTCATGCTCCCTAGACAAATTTCACACTGAGGTCGCCAGTTGAAGTTACAAACAAGTCAGTGTTTCAGAGAGAAAGAAAAAGGGGGTAATGATAACAAAAATATGATAAACACTACAGGTGATACCATTGAACATCGATTTACATCGATATATTATTAATAACATCTATGAAAATGCAAGTGCAAAGATTCGGCTGTTTGAAAATACAACACACATAAAAATTGGAAAGGGAGTGAGACAAGGTGACACCATATCTCCGAAGCTCTTTAATGCCACATTGGAAAATGTCTTTCAATCACTGAACTGGGAAAACAAAGGGATAAAGATTAATGGAGATTATCTAACCCACCTCCGTTTTGCTGATGACATAGTCATTTTTGCAACTACCCCATCAGAGCTGCAGAGTATGATCCAGGAACTTGCTGACAAGAGTAAAGAAGTGGGATTAAAAATGAACTTTCAGAAGACAAAAGTGATGTTCAATGCTTTTACAAGAAATGAAGATTTATCGATTGATGGAGAAAAGCTGGAGATAACAGACACGTACGTTTATCTTGGACAGCAGATATCAAGTGAGGGTCACATTGATGAAAAAATTATTCTGCGTATAAAACTGGCCTGGGGAGCTTTTGGAAGAAACAGCATAATTTTCAAGAGCAATATGCCATTATGTCTTAAAAGAAAAGTGTTTGATCAATGCATCCTTCCAGTGCTTACGTATGGTGCAGATACGTGGACCTTAACTAAAAGAGACATACAAAGGCTGCAGACAACTCAAAGTAGCATGGAGAGGTGCATGCTTGGTGTAACCAGGAGAGATAAGAAGAGGAACTCGTGGATCCGAAAAATGACAAGAGTGGAAGACATCATGATCAGAGTTAAATCCCTGAAATGGCAATGGTATTGGTAACTGTGTGTACCAAAATGGTACCCAGTTTATTGCTATAACGAAATACAAACATGGGAAATTCATTGAAAGTTGCAGTACAGAAAACAAAAGTGCGGCAATGTATATATATCCACGATGCAGCACAAAGTTACACAGAAAGGAAATGATTATGCACACGAACAATGAATGGCATACAGCATGTCAAACGATATGAAAATGCACATTTGCACAAGTATATGAAAGTACTATGCCATCATAAATCAACCGAACGGATCTTAAATGTGGTTAGAGCGCAATACATTATTGAATAACTCATCAACATTATAAAAATAACATAGGTAACAAATGTACCACTATAGTAAGCCGCGATAGAGGAAAGCACTAACACAGCACAGACTCACAATTATAGGAAATTTAAAAACAAGGTACAAAGTGAGGAAACACCAAATAAGATAATAATAATGAGAAACTGGGGAGATCACACAAGTTACGAGACCGATTATTTGTGAAAACACAGCAAAAACACACAATTATAGCAAATTGAAAATACATTACTTGTGAAACACAGCCAAAACACACAATTATAGCAAAATTAAAATACATTACTTGTGAAACACAGTAAAAACTCACAATTATAGCAAATTTAAAATACATGGCCCTAATGCAGGAAACAACAGAGCAATACGCGAGATAGGATAATGGGGAGATCACACAAGTAACGAGACCGTGGAGGAATCAATGCGAAACCAGGAAGATCTAGGCGACCACAAGGTGGAAAACGTCGCCGAGGAACCGTGAGTCGATGCTGAAAGATACTCAGTTGTAAGACAAGATAAAAGGGCGGCACGAAAATCCGTGACCAAACGTGATTGAGCCTCTGAAACAGATGGATAAGAGCCCAGAAAACGAATCGAGAGGTGGTAAGCATAAATAACAGATTTAGCAAGAACGAACAAATAGGAACAAATGGAAGGTCGGTGAGGCGTAATGCTTCCTCGAGGAAGAAGATAGTTGAAATCATGTAAGTTGTGGAGAGTGGAACAGGAAAGTGAAACGATCTGATGGATGAGAGTAAACAATGGCTGTAGGATCTCGCAGGTATTATAATAATGTAGAAGATCACCGATTTGGCCACAAAAAGGGCAAAGAGGACTAGAAAGAATTCCCTGACGATGGAGAATGGCTGGAGTGGGGAGTCGACCGTGGAGAAATCGCCACTGCACATCTTTCTCCAGCGGTAAACTAAGAGTAAGGTGCAGAACACACCAAGTGGCAGAAAAGGAAGATGGTGGAAGAGAGGAAATAGGTAACGGTGGAGTATTGTGAAGAAGAAGATGACGGTAAAGACAGCGAGAAGTGACGGAATGAAGTAGATAGGGAGAACCAGAGAGTGAAAACGGAAAAGGTAAAGCAAGAGGGGCGGACGCGCAAGCAACAAGTCCATCAACAGATGCTATATCTGGAAATGACCGACGAAGAGCGCGTTGAAGAAGGAGAAACCGGAAATGCTCAATAGGATCAGCAGCTAGAGCAACAGAAATTTGTGAGAGAGAACGCCACCGAAGAGTCGGGGTGACAAGTTGCTTGACAACAAAAACACCCTCCCGAATCCAGGAGGGAAAACAAAAATATGAAGAATCCGACTGAGTCAAAACGGAAGAGTAGAAGAATGGTTCATTTAACAATTCAAGGAGGCCAGAAGGAGGAAGATGAACCGGGGTTAACGCTCGCCAAAAATCAAGAAATTCCCTATATACCTCCGGAAGACGTTTAGGCAACAGAAGCAAACGATCCATAAGGAGAAGCGTCGCAAAAGTGATAACTGGGTTACGAGGACTTAGAATGACATCAACAGAACTAATAGCAGCAGTGGGAACAGAGCAATAAAGCGAAAAATTGGAAACAAGGCGAGCAGTACGATATCGGAGATGGACATCAGGAAGTGCCACCCCTCCATGAGACACCGGAAGCGTGAGCGTCCGTGTAGACACCCAAGCCTGCCGATGCCACATGAAGCGGGTGATGGCTGACTGAATTTTACGAAGAAAAAAGAAGGAGCCGCTTGTGTAGACCATGTATATGTCAATAAAGGGAGAAGAAACGTAGAGACAACCCGGGCTTTACCCCAATACGACAATAAAGCCATAGCACGACTCCAGCGGGATAAAACATTTGAGAATTTTTGGAGAAGCGGTGTCCAGGAACCAGAGGACATGAAAGAAGGGTCACCAAGAACTACACCAAGAAACTGCTGCGTCGTCGAGACCAAGAGGCTCCCCAGGGGCGATGAGGGCGTGCTCGCCACGCACCACACCAGAGCCCGGTGCTCTTGTCTCTGTTCAACGCAGCGCCGGAAAGTTGTGCATAATGAGAATAAACAGATTCCAGGGTCGAGAAACCGGACTGCGCTCGGATGAGTACCGTCAGATCGTCTGCATACGCAACCAGGACAGAAGAAAAATGACGAGATTCGGGTAGTAAAGAACGAGGCGATGGAGCAAGAACAGAACGGATTTGACACAACAACGGCTCAAACGCCAAAGCAAACAACTGCCCGGAAAGGGGACACCCCTGACGAATTCCAGTAGCAAAAGGAATGGAGCTCGTTAAAAATGAGCGAGTCCGAACGTGAAGAAAAGGATTGCGATAAAGGTTTAAAAGAAGTCTGCAAAAATTATGAGGAATACCAAATGAAAGAAGCACCCGAAAAAGGTAGACATGAGAGACACGGTCAAACGCCTGGCGCTGATCCAGCGAGAACAAGGCCAGGCGCTCAACCTGTCGATCAGCAAGTACTAGAAGGTTTCGAAGAAGATGTAATGTTGATTGAACAGATCGACCCGGAATTGTATACGTTTGGTCCGAATGAATAATGTCTGGCAGTATGCCATTCAAAAGACGAGAAAGAATCTTAGCAAAAAGCTTGTAATCGCTGTTCAAGATGCTAATAAAACGCCAATTGTCTATATTGAGGAGACAGCCTTTCTTCGGGAGAAGACGAACGACGGCAATGGTAAAAGATGAAGGGAAATCAGTGCGAAATAGAAGATTGTTAAAGCAAGCTAGAAGAAAGGGAGAGAGCTGAGGTAGAAAAGTACGATAGAATGCAACTGGGATACCATCTAAACCGGGGGCGGACTGATAGTTTAAAGAGGAGAGAGCTGAAGATAATTCCGAGAGAGTAATTGGGGCAAGGAGAGAAGAATGAAGATAAGACAGAACTTGAGGAAGGCCTGTGAAGAGAGTGGAGGATGGATCAGGAGGCGAAGATGAAGAAGAGAAATGTTCAGTAAAATGAGAAACGAGAAAAGGGGAAAGCCGTGAGGGAACATCAGAGACAGAGCCATCAGGAAGGGTTAAATGGGTGAGCGAAGGAGAAGAAAGGATGTCCCTCTCAAATTCAAGAAAGGCACTCGCATCCTGGATGTCTGAAGAAACATCCTGTACATGAAGGCGAACAAGAGCTTGCGACGCCTGGCTTTGAAGAAGGCCCCGGATAGCCGAGGACCGTGTTCGATAGGCCGCAGACGTAGGTGAAACACAAGCTAACTCAAGACGAAGGCGATCAACGATTGTGGATTCCGAGAGACGAGTGGAAAGAGAAAATCTCTTGCAGAAAGCAACTAATGTAGTTTTAACGGAGATCCATTCCGACACAGGGTCCGAGGTAGAGTGAAGATCAATTTCAGCAGCCTGAAGATAAGCTGAAAAATGGGAACAAAAATCTGAATCAGTAAGGAACGAAATGGGAAGAGACCGTAACCTGAAGAACGGTTTGAAGACAACAGGAAGAAATACAGAAAGAATGCAAATGGAATGATCAGACGAAACACACGGAATGTGTGACGCAGCTTGAAGGTGTGTACTAAAATTGGACGAAACGTAAAACCGATCAAGTCGTGCTTCGGCCAAAGAAGCAGGATTGGAAGAACACCAGGTAAAATCACAGACAGAAGGATGAAGGCAACGGAAAGCATCAACAAGGTTGTAATGGGACAAAAGGTCGGATAAAACCTGAACAAGAGAAAAACGAGATTCGACACAGTGTGACCGATCAAGAGTAGGGTACAACGTGCAATTGAAATCACCACCAAAGAGAACAATATCAGAGGGGTCGACCGTGGCAAGATGAACATAGATGGAGTCTAAGAGGGAAAGTGCATCGTCATTTCGCTGTGGTATATGAATGTTAAGAAGATGAACGCCCAAAGCCCCGAGACGAAAGGAGATATACAAGAAAACTCCCTCAGTCTTCGCGACTTCGACAATTGATGACATAGCTGGGTAAAGGCGTTGATGAATTCCAATGGATACGCCGTTTCCGGGACGGGTGGAAAAGCAATGAAAGAACCTATAGGGCCATGGGCGCCAGCGATGAAATGGCGTAACGGGAATGCAATTTGTTTCCTGAATAAATATAACATCAGCATCAACAGGCACTAAGTCTGCAAAAACCAGAGAATTTGCGAACGGGTTCGCAAATCCCCTAGCATTGAGAGAACAAAAAGTGATCGGTTTAGGGAAGAGAGCTAAAGGTCATCGGTAAGAGGAAGTGAGGTATCACATATATGCTTCTCAGCGAGCTCCTTCAAGGAGGCGAGACGGCGCGTGTAACGTCTCAAAAAAGGCTGATACCGAGGATCGGTGGCACACAGAGATTTAAAAAGTGACACATAAGCTTCGAATTGCGTTACCGCTGCATACAGGTCCAGATCAGGTGAGTGAAGGAATTCTTCAGAACCAACAATCGTACGTGCAGGTTGAAAAAGACGTAAAAGTTGCTGCCTGGACAGTGGTCCAGGAACTGGAGGAAACGTATCAACGGCCTGTAGAACCTCAGCATCAGAGAGAGGATTGACAGGACCTGAGCGGAGAAGCACACTGTTTGAAGAATCATCAGGTGGAGGAACATCGGAACCGGAAACCTCGGGAACACTAGAGGAATCCTCAGAATGTAGCACAGAAAGTTGTTTTAACTTTTTCTGTTTTACAGCGCCTTTGGAAGTTCCAATCCGCTTCGAAGAAGAAGCTGAGGCGGATGTATCCATTAGTGGATCAGGCTCACCTCCCAAGTCAGGAGACGAGAAAACGAACGTCGCCGAAGAAGCAGTACGTAGCTGAGCTGCCGTAGTGGAGACTGGTACAACAGCCGAGGATTCAGGAAGATGTTGAAACAAGGGTATGGTAGACAAGGTTGTAACTGGAGATCCGATATCCGAGAGGCTAGGAGAAGAGCCAGACGGCCGATCTGCCAAACCACCATTCAACACACCCGGATCGGAGCACTCCGCTGTAGACACATCTGTAGTCGAAGACAACTCTGTCAATCTTGAAGGTGGATGCACAATCGTACGGGTCGGGAGTGGAGGAAAGGCAGCATCGTCCATGACGGAAATGTCCGTCTGACGGAGAAACGAAGAATTCACGTCAGGCAAACTACCGGTAGTGGGGATAGTAGAAAGACCAATGTGGTCAGCAGTGGGATGCGAACTTGTTGAACGTCCACGTCGAACGCGGTCACAGGAGGCAGTGGTGTGTTTCTGTGTTAAACAGTGTGTACAATAGTTGCAAGTGAAAATCTTGAAACTGTACGTTCGTGCGTCAATTTCAACAGTAGCTTCTGTAGGGCAATCCGCCAAGGCTTTCTCGGTGGGAAAGACGACCAATAACTGACGGCGAGGTCCGGTAGCATGTGCAAATCGAGTTCCGCGGGGAGCGTCAGAGAGGCGACGGACCTTGCCAACAATTTTACAAACATGACTGACAAGGAGAGGAAGTGCATTATCCGGCACTTCTTGTGGAACAGGATAGAACGTGATGTTCACCGGTCGCTTGGAAAGAGGCGACGGGATGAGATGGTTTGTCCCAATCGAAAGTCCGTTTGCAAGAAAAAGTCAGCATCCTCCTTGTGATTGAACTGTACCGAAATACCCCGAGGAGTACGGGAAATTCCTGCAATGGACGCAGACGACACATGTCCAGAGAGGGCTTCCATGTAGCGTGGCAATGGAGTATTTGGTAAAGCATGAAAGAGCACACCTCTATCCAGGAGGTTATGGAACTCACGGCCAATCTGCGAATTGTCATCTATCGTTACCTTCACCTTGTGGTTGGATACCTGAATAACAGGTGTTGCTTGCAAAATACCATCTGGATGAGAGGAATCGGACGTAAAAGTAGCGCCTCGTTGCACTTTAGAGGCAAATGACATCCTCGGAAGAGAAGTCTGGTCGGATCTGGCAGGCACAGAAGGCTGTGAGGGAAGAGAAGCACAGGCCGAAGGAAAGGCAGTAGAATAATTAGTACCCAGGGAGGGCACCGAGGCAGAAGCAGGATCTGAAGAAGAAAGCGCAGCCAAGTCCAGTGAAGGCACCGGTGCAGGAGTACTAGAAAGCTGGGAAGGCATCTGAGCAGACACATCTGAGGACGAGAGTATGTTAACTTCCATGGACGTGGGAAGTGTGACGTGACGTGCACGCCCATAGATGATAAGGAAATACCGGAAGCCGCTATGTTGGCAGTTTCCAAACGTAAACAAACGAGCAAACGATAAGAAAACGGATGAATATGAACTAATATGAGGATGAGAACGCTAGAAAAGTAGCTCAAAACGTACACAGTACCTTTAGACAGCCGGGCCACGCAACAGGTGAGTGAGGGACGAGGTATTCCACCCTAAAATGCATAAATTATTGGAGCCACCAACACTATGTCTGTCACGAACGAGCAATGGGCTGGACATACTGCCAGCAGGACAGATCATCGATGGACAGCCGAAATTTTAGATTGGATTTCAAGGGACAGGAAAAGACCCAGAAGAAGGCCACATGTGAGGTAGGTGTATGAAATTCGAAAGTATACGGGAGTAACATGGAGGAGACTGGCACAAGACAGACCGTTGTGGAAGAAACTTGGGGAGACCTTCGTTCCGCAGTGGATTGATAATGGTTGACAATGATGATACATTTACCAGTGATAGTAGTAATCATAGTCCCCCTCCACTACAATCATCAATTTGAAGAGCCGCAATTCATTATGAAGTTTGTTTTTGTTTTGTTTTTTTGTTTTTTTAGTTTAAAATTATTTAAAGAAGTCAGTTCCGTCGATAATGAGTTCCAATAGTGTGGGCCAATGTAATCTATACTTAGCTTCATAGTCTCCCTCTTCGGATGAATAGGCGGAATATGTGATTTAGTGCGTGTGTCATGTGAGAGTATCTGGGGTACAATTTGTATGATGTCAGCGTGTAAATTATTCTTAATTCGCCCGAACATAAGTTTCTGAATATTAAAGTAATATAGTTGATTAATCGTAAGAATGTTGTATTTGTTTGGGAAAACTCTTGTGTTATTATATAGTGATACTTGTGTATTTCTGTCGAATTTTAGGTCAATTAATCTCATATATTTGTTTCGAAGAATTTGAAGTTTTTTGAAATTATATTTAGTCGTCTGTCCCCACGATAAGATAGCATAATTAATATGAGTCTGAAACATGGTATAATATAATTGAATTAGTGTTTTATAGGAAAGGTTTGTGAATACCGAGCTGATAACTCCAATGTTTTTAGAGAGTTTGAGAGAAAAGAGAGTCCACATGTTGGTTCCACTCAAGGAGGTTAGATGCTCTGAGTCTCTCTCTTAACCGTGAAGCCGCAAACTGTGGGAATTTGTCGTTGTTTACATGATACCTATGTAATTTCAACTGTGTGTATTTTGGAATAGCGTGGTTTTTGGTTGCAGAAACTGTGTTAATATCAAACTGGAAGGAATTATGCTACTTATACGAGTGAAGTTTTCAATTTTAACGTTATGTTTTGTTTAGAATTCGCACTAACGTTCGTGTGTTTCAATTTAAAATAAAAATGGGACGGAGCCTCAAAATACTTAAGAATTTTATAGATCCAGCATTTTCTCACACATTGGAAGCAAGTTACGATGCGAAATTGGAAATATTTGCGACGAGAGAATGCGATTGGACCAACACACAATGCATTGCAATAGCCTTGAAAACCATCGGCTTTCCCACACTTTGACGGCCGTCTCTCGCGGTTATAGGCTTCACGCAAAGTAGTACTACTCCATTAACAAGGGCATCTCCAGATTTCTTATTCTAACCTCCTTGGTTCCACTTAACGTCCCTATTTAAAGTAATCCCCAACTAAAGTAAAGAATTAACCACTTCTATATTTGTACCATTAGGTTAATGTGATAGAATGGGGTTGTGAAATATTTTGTTTTGAGAAGATTAACGATTCTGTTTTGGTAGTATTTATTATAAGTTCTTTGGAATTTAGCCAATCTGAGATATTATTTAGTTGAGTATTGATATTCAAAATACTGTCAGTTGTTAAACTAAATGAAGTGAGGATGGTTATGTCGTCAGCATAAAGAAGGAGATCAATATCACTTACGGAAGTAAAGATGTTATTAATGTATATACTGAAAAGTAAAGGTCCCAAAATTGAGCTCTGTGGAACACCAGTTGGTATGAATTGAAGAGAGGATTCATGTTGGTTAATTCGAGTATATTGTTGCCTACCTGATAAATAACTTTTAAGAAGAGAATGTTCATTATAACAAGAGGACGACCCTATCGGAACATCAAACTTATGATTCAGGATAGAATTCCTTTGTGGATGATGGCCAATGCTGCCCACCAACGTTAATGTTGAGGAGAGAGGAAGAAGAAGAGTATTCAATGTATGTAGTATAGGAACCATGGATACGAATCTCTACGGCAAGGTATTATTGTTTCGCAATTTTAGCTTACTTAGGTCGTTTTTTTTTCTTTCATAAGGCTGTCTATGAATCTATAAATTTTAATTTCTATAACCTGACAAGAAATCTCTCTCACTCTCTCATCGTTTTAAATCATAATTACAGAAATGGTATGTTCCACTACTCTCAGAAATTCGTTCGGAGGACCCCCTTCATTTGTATATAACAAAGTTTCAGTGTAGTTGAGGAAGGCGCAGTGGTCTAAGCAATGGCTTATGACCATTCGTTCGAGAGGGGTCCGGGTTCGAATCCCGGTGAGGCATGGATGTTGTGTTTGTCTTACGGTACTGGCTCTCTTCCTTCCCTGGAACCAGTGGCCCTAAATAGACTGCTTATAGCCCATTGAGTTGAGTTGCTCACGGTGGTCGTTAAACCTCCAATAAAAAAAAAGTCGACGAATTCACCGACAACGTTTATCCGAGTTCCCTAGAATCTTAAATGGTTGCACCAGCCATATGTTTCAACTGCTTAAATATATTTCGAGGGGGGGGGAGCTCAAAAAAGTTCCTCACGCCTGAGCAAAGGCCTTCATGAATCTTGAAAACTGATGCAACTTTAATCTTCGGTAAAATTCTTGTTGAGGTATCAGCTGGTTTTGTGTGACATTAGCCAAAAGACTCCAACTCACTGGGTTTTGTTCCAGAATACTTTGGTGGAATGACCAACGGGAACCGTGAGCTAATCCCCCGCAGTTGTGTACTTATACCTGATTAAAAAGACACAAAGAATAATTGCAGATCCCGTAAATTAACTATAATTTACAATTCCCGTAAATTAACTATAATTGTACAGCTACCGTTCTTTACATCAATGTCCTCCCAGAAGACTGGGAGGAAAATTGTATGAGAGATATAAAATTTTTAACACTTTATATATCGCCTCTTTCGCAAAGAGAATACAAAATCTACAGAGATTTTTCGTTTGGATTTAAGGTGTCTCACAAAAAGAAGGTATTGTTTTCAGTTTACAAGAAAATACTGTCAAAGTTTTTCTACAGTATTATGCTCAAATTAATGCCTCATTTTTGTTTCCGTACGCAACATCTTGGAAAACAGGTTTAAGGCATCGGTCGAAACAAAATTTCGAAATTCATAAATAAAAAGTTTCAGGCGCATGACACTTTGTCAGATTCGATGACAGACGTAGCGGTTTAGATCATAAGGGTTGTCGATTATCTGTGGACAGAGCTTTTTTTTTTTTTTTTTTTTTGCTTTTGGAAGAGTGGCGCGTTTCATTGTAACCAAAAAGATATCTCTGCCCGTGCACCCACGGCGAGTTTCAAAATTGCATTTTTAGTTTAAATGTTTTCTGCCATTTTCTGAATCTTTCCCGTGGCAGCATCTCTAATGCCTTTCAGATATTCTACAACAGAAATTGTTGTTCGAAGAAAGAGGAAAGAAAAGAGAAAAAAAAAAAAAAAAGGGTAGGAGAGCAGTTCTGGCGATCGAATCATCACTGTTTCGAATTGATTGAACGATCCGATAACCAAGTGATGTTACGCCATGACATTTCGGTTCACCGCCTTCTGCAGATTTCGTTGCCGAAGCCCACTCCGCCTTCTTCGGCCCTCCCTCTGAGGTCGGGCGTGCGACAATTTATTTAAACCCGGCTAAGGATCAATTTTTCAATTTCTTGCTGTCACTTGAAGGTGTTCAAGACGTACGAAGTCCAAGGTAGGCGCGGGCATGTGCGCTTGACACGCCTGACGGCAGGAGGTCTCCACGAAGCGCACGGGTTAGGGTTCGTGAGGCGTCGGCAGCCGGCCGTCGAGCGAAGTCGCCGCGTTCTAATGAACCTGTCAGGCTCTGAGCGGAGCCACCTGACGTTGGTCCCCGGTCGCGCTACGGCCTCCTGTGGGCAACGCTTTGCCGCGACGAGCGAAACACTCCGGCTCTAGGAGTACCAACGCCAGCAGATGATATTGCTGCGAGATGACACAACTCAGGCGGAGACACAGCGGGCAATTTCCTCTCATTTTTTGCGCGCCTCTCCTTTTTGCAATTACAACGCAACTATTATTAGGAAGAGCTACCTTTTCCGAACAACTCGAGAAGATTAAGTGCTCAGATTTTCTGCTGCTGTTTTAATTCGGGACTCTTTCGCTGATGCGAATGATTAGGGATGACTTTGTTATTACGTCTTCACTCGGAAATGTCTGAAGAGGCGAGCCGAGGAAGCTGATTTCCCAAATCGCCTGCCTTTAAATTTTCAGTCTGTTTATCAGCGCATTTATATTTCGCGATGGTTCCCGCATAACGTACTCAGCTTAATAATTCCTGAAGAAAACGTCAAGCTGGGGGATGAGTCGAAGAAATTTCTCAGTGTGATGCAAGATCTAACAATCGATAAAAAAATTCCATCTTCCGCGAAATTTAAGCAGATAAAATTCTGACTACATACGTATATATACAGTGGTACATTATACATTTCCATTAATGACGCTATCTTGTATGAATTATTCCCCGTTTCAAAAATAAAAATTTTCGTTCTTCTGTCATTCTCATTGCAGAGGTTCTAACTGCCCGACGTTTTAGTTCATGAACGTCATTAGCCGAGGTTCGTAAGTCCAGTTAATTCTTTGGTCTCGGGGTTGAGACTCCTCGTTATAAATAATTCTAACTAATCCCATTCCTCGGTGTAGCATAAGTAATTCCCATTCCCGCTGGGGCCCACAAACTAACCAACTCTAATCAACCCTCATCGTTTCTGCCATATGGTGCAATAGTTATTCCACGGAATTGTAAATTACATTTTCAAATGAAGGAGTTTTTCGTCCGAAAATTCTTTTTTTTTCTTTTTTTTTTAGTTTTGGAGATTTTTTGGCGAAAGTATTTTTTTCGTAGGATTTTTAGCTATTGGGTTGTCGGAAAAGTCATGACGTATTTTGACACCCGATGGCGGTTGGGCGGTTTTGGAAGTACTAGAGGCATGCGCAGCTCTGTTATCGCTATGGCATTCGACAGGTGCCAGTTCTAGCTGCAGTCTAAAAGGAATGGAGAGCGATTTGGTTGATTTGCGGAGATTTGACATCAAGTTGAAGATGGAAGACCAAACTGTGCATTTTCGCCATGTTTTACTGTTTTACTTCCGTAAAGGGAAGAACGCGCGTCAAGCTTGTGAAAAGTTGCGTAAAGTGTACGGTGATAATGCTCTACAAGAACGTCAGTGCCAGCGGTGGTACGCAAAATTCCGTGCTGGTGATTTTGACCTCAACGATGCTCCTCGGTCCGGGAGGCCAACCGATGTTGATGACGACCAAATTAAGGCATTGATCGAGTCAAACCCACGTTATACGACACGAGAGATTGCAGACACGTTGCACATCCATCATTCAAGCGTTCACGACCACCTGAAGAAGCTCGGATACGTAAGCAAGCTCGATGTGTGGGTTCCTCATGAACTCAAAAAAGCTGAATTGACGGCGCGTATAAACATCTGCGATATGCTCATTAAACGTGAAGAAAACGATCCTTTTTTGAAGCGACTGATAACTGGTGACGAAAAGTGGATTGTGTACAACAATGTGCTGCGCAAAAGGTCTTGGTCCCGACGTGCTGCTTCGCCTCAAACGACATCCAAAGCTGACATTCATCAGCGGAAGGTTCTGGTCTCAGTGTGGTGGGATTTTAAAGGTGTCGTGTTTTTCGAGCTCCTACCACGGAACCAAACAATCAATTCGAATGTGTACTGTCGGCAATTGGACAGTTTGAATGAATCCATCATCCAGAAACGTCCACAGCTCGTTCATCGTCAAGGTGTTGTGTTTCATCACGACAACGTGAGACCACACACAAGTTTGATCACCCGCCAAAAATTATTGGATCTTGGGTGGGATGTGTTGCCACATCCAGCATACTCGCCTGACCTTGCGCCGTCAGACTTCCACTTGTTTCGCTCTCTTCAACAGTCCTTGCGTGGTATAACGTTCAATTCAGATAAGGCTGTAAATCAGCACCTTGTATAGTTTTTCGCCTCGAAAGACAGGTCCTTCTATGGCATTCTGCAGCTCACTGAAAGATGGCAAAAGGTTATCGAACAAAACGGGCATCATATCATTGATTTGATCCTTGTTCTTTCTATCAATAAATGATCTTTACAAAACATGGCTAAAATACGTCATGACTTTTCCGACAACCCAATAAATATAAGGATACCGGCACTTAACAATTTCCATTTAGAGCACGGTGTATAGGTATTGGTGTCCAAGTGGTTATTAGACTTTACTAAAGCAGATGCTCCTCATGGGGAGGGGGAAAGGGATGCATTTGCCCTCCCTGAAAATCTGACTGTGCCATTGCAATTATTGGAGAGCTGCACAAATATTTTCGCAGTAACCGCCTTACTGATTGCTAAGTTTTTGTTGTATTTCTGTGTATTGTGAAAACTTGGGCAACAGATGAAGAAATTTACAATGGGATGTAATGGTGAAATTTTCAATCTATGTTGGAGTATATATGAGCAATATGAAACGCATACATTCACTGCTGGCAGGCGCGGACTCGGTTGCCGGGATACCGGAAGTAATCTCAGTGGGCTGCGGCAGGGGCTTATATAGAATTTCTTTTTCGGGAGGGGGGGCGAAAAATGGACGTAGTTGAAATCCACCAGAACAAAACTAAAGTTAATAAAAAAACAGAAGAAAAAATTAAGACATTTTTTTCTAATGTAAGCTGATGCGTTTCTATTACATTAAGGCATTTTCTTTTCTAATGTAAGTTGTATTTCAACCACAAACTTAAAAAATGAAACACTTTCGGGGGGGGGGGGGGGCAAGGCCCCTCTTGCCCTATATATATATATATATATATAACTAAAAGCAGAGTTAAAGACAAAATTTAAAAAAAAATTTTGAACTTACATTCTGAAGATCATGACGCGCAAGCGCAGCAGTGATGAATACTCAGAACTAACAACCTACGAAGCAGAAACTGTAACGCAATTTTTTTTAACAATGACAAAAAATAAAAATAAAACCGAAAAACCAACAGGCAAGAGAATAAAAATAATAGCAAATAACAAAACCTGAGTGCAGAAAGCGTCGAAAATGCCGAGCCTTGGCTTTATCAAGGACCAGCAAAACTCTGCATTTTCTCACTTCCACGAAGAGCTAGTTGAAAATGGGTTTCTGCCAAGTCATAGATGCAAGTATAAGTCCCCCAAAAATGTTTTACATAACCACCCTCAAAGGTGCGGAAATTAAATAATTAAGCAAAAGTTTTTGCATACATCTATCACTTTCCTGGCCCAACCCATACTCATCATCTCCCACAAAAACCAGAAAAACATTGTCAAAGAGCTCACAAAAAGTGTAAGAAGGCTTAAAACTTTAGACGCAGAAAACTAGGTAAAACCCACTACTAATAAAAATATATTAACTGAGCAACATCCAGAAAACTACAGGTTTGACACGTGGTAAGCAACCTTACCGCCGAAGTGAAGTTCCAAACGGGAACCAAAAAATAAAAAGCACTTAAAAAGTGTCATTCCCTAAGAAAAAAGTACTTCCAAAAAAATAAAAATAAAAGAATAAAAATAAAAACAGAGACCACGTTAGCAAATAGGAACGTTTTACATACAGTTCCCACGAAAAAACGGAATGCCAGAAGACAAAAACACGTAATGTAATGCATTGGAAAAGGTACTTATAGTTAAAAATAAAAGTTGCAATATTTACATAGTATTCTAGGAATGCTTTAAGATACCAACAACTGAAAATTATTCCTTCCAACTCCGAAAAGTTGGACAGAATAATTTTTATTTTTATTCTCTTGCCTGTTGGTTTTTGAGTTTTATTTTTATTTTTTGTCATTGTTAAAAAAATGTTGTTACAGTTTCTGCTTTGTAGGTTATATATATATATATATATATATATATATATATATATATATATATATATATATATAACCTACTATATATAAAGTGATTCAAACCATTTAAGATATATACCTCCTTACGAACAGAAGCAAAGACACCGAAAACGGAAAAAAATCAGCAATACTTAATACCTTGGAAGCCAGTAGCCGGAAACCACTCCCCAGGGAAAGACATCCCCGACCACCGACCGCAACTCCAACCTTCAGGCCCTATGTGGGTGCACATTGAGTCTGAAGGGCCGAATGGTGACGTCCTTAACAATTTAGAAATTTGGGCACCCTATCCCCCCATCTGAAAAGAAGGAAAATAATACCATTCCAAAAAATATTATATCTTAAAACACCTACCTTGATGTTAAGTCCATGGCAGTAGAGATGTAAACACTAGACTGCAAAGTACGGATAATGGGAAATTTCACGTGACTCCAGTAGTGAGACGTATGGTACGTTCAGAATTATACCCTTGTGCGACGTATGGTACGTTCAGAATTGTACCCTAGTACGACGTATGGTACGTTCAGAATTATACTCTAGTGTGACGCATGGTACGTTCAGAATTTCTTCTTTAAAATAACCAAGTTTCAGAGCTACAATAAATAGTCACTTCTTCCGAGCTGCCACGGAAAATTTATTAGCTTCTTTTGCTTTCATCCAAGTAGAAATTAAGGTTTATGACGTTCAATACGGAGTTGGTACATTTTGTTTGGATTACGTCTTGGGTATAATTCTGAACGTACCACACGTCACACTACTGGAGCCACCTGAAATTTCCCACTATCCGTAATTTGCAGTCTAGTGTTTACATCTGCACTGCCATGAACTTAATATCAAGGTAGGTGTTTTATGATATAATAGTTTTTGGAATGGTATTATTTTCCTTCTTTTCAGGTGGATGGGTCTCGATGCCCAAATTTCTAAATTGTTAAGGACGTCACTTTTCGGCACTTCAGACTTAATGTGCACCCACATTGGGCCTGAAGGTTCGGGTTGCAGTATATATATATATATATATATATAAGAGCAAAACTGAAGACTAAGGAAAAAATTTTAGAATTTAAAACGAAGGGTGCAAAATAACCTGAAAATCAAAACGCGCAACGCAGCAGTTTTGAAAATTCAGAATTCACATTCTATAAAGAAGATACCTAAGCAAAAAAATACATATATAATTTTGACTCACCAAGTACAACATAGAAAAGGTTATGTATCTACCTGTGTGAGTAAAAGGAGAAAAGATAAAAAAATAAAATAAAACAACTGAATGTAGAAGGTGTCGAGAATACTGAGCCTTGGCTTTATCAAGGACCAGCAAAAACTCTGCATTTTCTCACTTTCCACAGATCTAGTTGGAAATGGGTTTCTGCAAGGCCATAGATGCAAGTAACATTCCCACCTAAAATAGTTTAAAAATATATATATAAGTCATGTCCTCCGTAGAGTAGCATGACCTAGCACTAGTTAACAATTTCGCTTGCATCCATTAATCTTCATGGCCCGACCCATGCTCTTCATCTGTTACTATTAAACAGAGAAGAAGATTAAAGAGAACTCAAGCTGTGAGAGTGACATAATAAATAGAAATGATTTTCAGCTATAACGAAATTCCAAGTTCGTTTGAGAGAATTTAAACCTGAAAAACAATGCAAAGAAATCCAAATTTTACATTGCAATTAAAAAGGAAATGTTAATTTATAACGAACAGATTTTTGAAAGAAAACTTGAGTCTAAAACCCCCTACTCTACAACTTATGACAGCACGAAAACGAGAATAAGTTAAAGATAATAATTAACTAAAGAAAACTTTGTGAAAGTTATATACCTTAAACAGTTAGTTGCAATATGTACAAAGTATTTCAGCAGTGCTTTAAGTGCATAATTAATTAGTTATTAAGAACTTAACTACTTTGAAAAAACTGCGCATTGACAGCGCATAGAAAAGGAACAAGCTTAGCCTTCTTCTGTTCCTAGGTACCCCAAAAGACGCTCAAAGTTACAAAGAAAAGTAAGAGTTAAAACCCGCATAAATGTTAACAGACAAACCAATGCTTAAAAGCTGAAAAGCTAAAAAACGACAGAGAAAAGGTACATAAAGTACAAACATTGAACTTATAAAACCTAGAACCCAAAAACAAGGAAGAGAGCTTACCTCTTGTGTGACAAAAACTTTTCTCCTCACAAGAGGAGAACATGGCTGACCCCTTCCGCCACTCCCTAGACGCTGGGGGGCAGTGAGGGTGGGGCTGATGGCCTCCTCATACAGCAAGAAACCAACGCGCGGAGATTTTAACCAGAGACAAAAATATATAAACTTAAGACTGTGGATCTGTATGATCAGAATGAGCAGAATTAACTCTCCAGAATACATGAGAAATATTATAAAATACACGAGCAGTTTATTTAATAATCTTTGCATGTATTAAATCACCTTAGTGAGCTTCTATAGATTAATCAGAATCTTATTAATTTTAATGTTGGTTTTACTATTTTTAGTATAGCTATCCTAGTGATGAATAACTAGTTTTCTTTTTTATTTGTTTTTATTTTCTTTTTATAAACAGATTTTTAAGCTTTTTTGTGATTTTGTTTATATTATTTAATTTTTTGTTTTAATAGGGACCGTCATATCCATAGCACTAAGGTTCCTTTAGGTAGTTAATAGGCATCCTCTAGCCAACTTCCTTACGGCTTTGATTGGTCAGAATCATATTATTAACTGTGTAGAAAATTAAAGTAGATCTGCCAACCTTACTCTATTATTCAGAATAATTTTTCTTAAAGTTCTTTTGATGAAGAAGAAGGAATTTCGTTCTCTAGAAAACTTTCTAATAGTATATTAATGTGGTAATTGAAATCCAAATTGTTGCTGCAAATTCTTGAAATTCTTAGGACCTGAGAAATTAGTACATTCTCAATTACTTTGGTTGAAATGTTATTATTCCAGTGTAGATATTTAATTACTTTGAAAGGAAAATTAACTCTTTTATCAAAGAGGCTAATAGATGGTTACCTCTGTTGAGCTTAATGCTTAAGTCTAGGAACTCAAGTTCCTGATTACTGTGGTTGGTTTTACATAAGTTAAGAGAGCTAGGATAGATATTATCAAAATCACTCTCTATAACTTCTGAATTATTGATACACAGCAGATCATCAATATATCTAAAAGTGTAAAGGTAGTTATCTGAGCAGGTGGGGTGATTTTTAATGAATTTATATTCCTTAAAGAACAGGAATAGATTTGCGATATTTGTGGACGTTGATGTTCCCATTGGAATACCGTTCACTTGCTTATGGAGAGTATTATTATATAAGATATGGTTATTTTTTATGCAGCAATTGAGATAAGAGTTCCAAGTTCCTACATCAACAAATTGGTTAAGTTTAAATTCTGCATACAGCTCTTTAAAGGTAGTGATTATATCTGATAGAGGCAGATTAGTATATAGGTTTTCAAAATCATAACTATTAATATCTAGGGGACAAACTTTGAGTATAGTAGAAATTACTTCTGCATTATTATTAATTATCCAAAAACTCTTGTACATCAAGTTAGAACAGTTTCTAATGTGTTTCAAAAACTTCTTTAAGACATCTTCAAAAGCAAGATCTATTTTCTTTTTATGACTCCTTACTCCACTAGCTATGAACCTGAACTTCACAGGATCCTTATGAAACTTAACCGTTGCAAAAAGAAATGGAAATTCAGGCCCATATCTTCTAGTTTGTGGAATTTTAAGTTTCTTGAAGAATGTTTTAAACCGATTTTCTAACTGCTTGGTAGAATAACTTTACGGGCTCGTATGTTACTCTATTATTGAGTTCCATAGTTAACAATTCAAAATAGAACTTCTTACAGATAATTGCAAAATTATTGCTACCTTTATCCGTAGTGGTAAAAATAAATTGGTCTTGTAGTTTGGAGAGTGACCTTTTAGCTTCTCCAGAGAAAAAGAGATTTCTGTCGAAACAAAAGTCCAGACCTGCCAACTCACCGGTGAAGCTATTGATTATATTATATTTCCATTCTGCGAAGGCCTCAATAGGCTGATTGTACGTTAAACTGGTTTTTACGATGTACTTATTTACATCTTGAGTGAAGCTCTCAAGAATCCTTTCTTTGGAAATTGTGAAGGAAGGTCTGAATTTAGAGCCATACTCTAATAAATTCCTAAGCTTTTCATTTTCAACATAACTCAAGTTTCCGGTGATAATATGGTTGTAATTCTTATCATAGTGAACTGTTTCTTTATGTTCATCACAAGAACAAGGATTCTTGAGAGCTTCACTCAAGATGTAAATAAGTACATCGTAAAAACCAGTTTAACGTACAATCAGCCTATTGAGGCCTTCGCAGAATGGAAATATAATATAATCAATAGCTTCACCGGTGAGTTGGCAGGTCTGGACTTTTGTTTCGACAGAAATCTCTTTTTCTCTGGAGAAGCTAAAAGGTCACTCTCCAAACTACAAGACCAATTTATTTTTACCACTACGGATAAAGCTAGCAATAATTTTGCAATTATCTGTAAGAAGTTCTATTTTGAATTGTTAACTATGGAACTCAATAATAGAGTAACATACGAGCCCGTAAGTTATTCTACCAAGCAGTTAGAAAATCGGTTTAAGGCATTCTTCAAGAAACTTAAAATTCCACAAACTAGAAGATATGGGCCTGAATTTCCATTTCTTTTTGCAACGGTTAAGTTTCATAAGGATCCTGTGAAGTTCAGGTTCATAGCTAGTGGAGTAAGGAGTCATAAAAAGAAAATAGATCTTGCTTTTGAAGATGTCTTAAAGAAGGTTTTGAAACACATTAGAAACTGTTCTAACTTGATGTACAGAGTTTTTGGATAATTAATAATAATGCAGAAGTAATTTCTACTATACTCAAAGTTTGTCCCCTAGATATTAATAGTTATGATTTTGAAAACCTATATACTAATCTGCCTCTATCAGATTTAATCACTACCTTTAAAGAGCTGTATGCAGAATTTAAACTTAACCAATTTGTTAATGTAGGAACTTGGAACTCTTATCTCAATTGCTGCATAAAAAATAACCATATCTTATATAATAATACTCTCTATAAGCAAGTGAACGGTATTCCCATGGGAACATCAACGTCCACGAATATCGCTAATCTATTCCTGTTCTTTAAGGAATATAAATTCATTAAAAATCACCCCACCTGCTCAGATAACTACCTTTACACTTTTAGATATATTGATGATCTGCTGTGTATCAATAATTCCGAAGTTATAGAGAGTGATTTTGATAATATCTATCCTAGCTCTCTTAACTTATGTAAAACCAACCACAGTAATCAGGAACTTGAGTTCCTAGACTTAAGCATTAAGCTCAACAGAGGTAACCCATCTATTAGCCTCTTTGATAAAAGAGCTAATTTTCCTTTCAAAGTAATTAAATATCTACACTGGAATAATAACATTTCAACCAAAGTAATTGAGAATGTACTAATTTCTCAGGTCCTAAGAATTTCAAGAATTTGCAGCAACAATTTGGACTTCAATTACCACATTAATATACTATTAGAAAGTTTTCTAGAGAACGAAATTTTCCTTCTTTCATCAAAAGAACTTTAAGAAAAATTATTCTGAATAATAGAGTAAGGTTGGCAGATCTGCTTTAATTTTCTACACAGTTAATAATATGATTCTGACCAATCAAAGCCGTAAGGAAGTTGGCTAGAGGATGCCTATTAACTACCTAAAGGAACCTTAGTGCTATGGATATGACGGTCCTATTAAAACAAAAAAATTAAATAATATAAACAAAATCACAAAAAAGCTTAAAAATCTGTTTATAAAAGAAAATAAAAACAAATAAAAAAGAAAACTAGTTATTCATCACTAGGATAGCTATACTAAAAATAGTAAAACCAACATTAAAATTAATAAGATTCTGATTAATCTATAGAAGCTCACTAAGGTGATTTAATACATGCAAAGATTATTAAATAAACTGCTCGTGTATTTTATAATATTTCTCATGTATTCTGGAGAGTTAATTCTGCTCATTCTGATCATACAGATCCACAGTCTTAAGTTTATATTTTTTCTCTGGTTAAAATCTCCGCGCGTTGGTTTCTTGCTGTATGAGGAGGCCATCAGCCCCACCCTCACTGCCCCCCAGCGTCTAGGGAGTGGCGGAAGAGGTCAGCCATGTTCTCCTCTTGTGAGGAGAAAAGTTTTTGTAACACAAGAGGTAAGCTCTCTTCCTTGTTTTTGGGCTCTAGGTTTTATAAGTTCAATGTTAGTACTTCATGTACCTTTTCTCTGTATTTTTTTAGCTTTTCAGCTTTTAAGCATTGGTTTGTCTGTTAACATTTATGCGGGTTTTAACTCTTACTTTTCTTTGTAACTTTGAGCGTCTTTTGTGGTACCTAGGAACAGAAGATGGCTAAGCTTGTTCCTTTTCTATGCGCTGTCTATGCGCTGTTTTTCAAAGTAGTTAAGTTCTTAATAACTAATTAATTATGCACTTAAAGCACTGCTGAAATACTTTGTACATATTGCAACTAACTGTTTAAGGTATATAACTTTCACAAAGTTTTCTTTAGTTAATTATTATCTTTAACTTATTCTCGTTTTCGTGCTGTCATAAGTTGTAGAGTAGGGGGTTTTAGACTCAAGTTTTCTTTCAAAAATCTGTTCGTTATAAATTAACATTTCCTTATTTAATTGCAATGTAAAATTTGTTTTTCAGGTTTAAATTCTCTCTCAAACGAACTTGGAATTTCGTTATAGCTGAAAATCATTTCTATTTATTATGTCACTCTCACAGCTTGAGTTCTCTTTAATCTTCTTCTCTCTGTTTAATAGTAACAGATGAAGAGCATGGGTCGGGCCATGAAGGTTAATGGATGCAAGCGAAATTGTTAACTAGTGCTAGGTCATGCTACTCTACGGAGGACATGACTTATATATATATATTTTAAACTATTTTAGGTGGGAATGTTACTTGCATCTATGGCCTTGCAGAAACCCATTTCCAACTAGGTCTTTGTGGAAGTGAGAAAATGCAGAGTTTTTGCTGGTCCTTGATAAAGCCAAGGCTCAGTATTCTCGACACCTTCTACATTCAGTTGTTTTATTTTATTTTATTTTTTCTTTTCTCCTTTTACTCACACAGGTAGATACATAACCTTTTCTATGTTGTACTAGGTGTGAGTCAAAATTATATTTGTATATTTTTTTTTTGCTTAGGTATCTTTATAGAATGTGAATTCTGAATTTTCAAAACTGCTGCGTTGCGCGTTTTGATTTTCAGGTTATTTTGCACCCTTCGTTCTAAATTCTAAAATTTTTTCCTTAGTCTTCAGTTTTGCTCTTAAGTATATATATATATATATATATATATATATATATATAGGGCAAAACAAAGCAAAATTTTATATATATATATAGGATATATATATAGGATATATATATATATATAGGGCAAAACAAAGCAAAATTTTGAAAGAGAGAAATAAAAATAACGGAAAGACCAACAGTCACCAAATACACCAACCGAACCAGGTTAGCTTCAAACAATGCCAAGTACCATAAACTGGTTTTTGTTTATATATATATATATATATATATATTTATCTGAGAAAAGTAGAACATATTTTCAAACAGAACAATTAAAATCCATGAAAAGAATAAACAAGCAAAAAAAAAAAAAAAAAAAGAAAGTAGGAGAAAGGATTTTGCAGGAAAAAGAAGAGACTGTCATACATGGCTTTTTCAAGGACCAGCATGCGACAGTCTCTTTTTCCTGCAAAATCCTTTTCTCTTACTTTATTTTTTTTGCTTGTTTATTGTTTTGGTGGATTTTAACTGTTCTGTTTAGAAATATGCTGTACTTTTCTCAGCTGTTGCTCTTGAATATTCATCATGTTTTTTGCTGTTTTTGTGGGGTTTTGTTGCTATCAAGTATATATATATATATGTGTGTGTGTGTGTGTGTGTGTGTGTGTGTGTGTGTGTGTTTGTGTGTTTGTTTGTAAAAAAACATATAAAAGAAATTTCAAGTTGTTAGACACTGTTGTAAAATTTCGAGTGCCTCCAAAAAGTAAAATAAAGAGAAAAAAGAACCACGTTCTTTTATATTACGCTAATTTATAATGTAAGACATACATAACTACATGAATACTATGATACCTTAAGCCTATGTTCTGTTTTGATTTTTGTATTAATTTTTTTATTCTAATTTCATCATGAAAACTAAGATCAGAAATTCTGTACGATTTCATATTCTCAATATACGTATGAAAAACGAAAGAAAACTTACATTTTAAATATAGGTAGTAAATCCGAATACGATTTTGTTTTAAATTTAATATTCCTATTACACATCTTTTACTTACAACCATCGCTCTTTTCAAAGTAGTTTGTCTACTATAGTTGATTTAACATTAGTTCCGATAAAAGTATTCACTAACCTTTCTTGTTTCAAATTTCTTAAATTATGAGAAAAAAATATATAACTGTAAACGTTATTTAATAAATTTTTAGTTGTATCATCTGTTTCATATATATACACGGAAACACTACCAGATTATTATTTTCATAACTAAACCAAATCCAAACGAATGAAACGAAATAATAATGAAGCTTGTTCCAGAGGGAGCGCCAAAGTCAGCCAAACCTCATGGATAGCAATTATATAAGTAAGAAACATACTAAAATAAAATAAAAATAAACATCAAAATTGTAGCAAGGAAGTTTGGCAATTTGGTTCTGTGGCTTCGGGAGCATAACCAGCCGGCATTTGGTTTGTCCTGTCGTCTGCGGGTGCCAGAAAAGCCACTCCCACAGGTTGATGCTCCCTTGAAAAAGGCAACCTGTTTCTTGTTTTTTTTCCTTGCTACAATTTTGATGTTTAATTGTGTTTTCTTTTAGTATGTTTCTTACTTATATATATATATATAATAAAGTAATAAACCTTAAATAACAAAACCCCCATAAGAAGCAAAGCAATGAAAAAAACATATAAAACACTGAAGAATGATTGAAATGCAAATGTAAAATGCTTTAAATTAATTAGACATAGGAGTGGAAGAACTCTTCATCCTAATCAAGGGTACTTTAGAAACTGAAACAAATATATTAAAATTAAAACACAAATAAACTAAATCACGCCCAGGAATCCCAGAGCAGTCATCAGGAAAAAGCACCTGGGAGCCCTGAGTGTATAATCCAAGTTTCACGAGTGTACTTTTATATTATGAAAATAGTCCAAAAGTAATTCCAATAGGAATTACACATGAAATTTTGCTGCAAACTGCTTTCCCTACCTGGACTTGTAATAAGAGAACCAAAACAAAAAGGTACTGTAATACTTGAAATATTAAACTTACTCAAACTTTTTAACAAACTCCCAGTCAAAATGTAAACACACCAAATGAATTGCGGTATAGAAACAGTTAGAGTACGTTTGTAAAGTTCCCAGAAAAAATACAAAATGTCGGTGCGTTTTGAAAAACTTTGTATGTAAGAAGTGTAAGATGTTAGTGGTCCCCGGGACGACTCGGAGGGAACAAATTTCACTGTGGTCCTAAAAAAAAGTTATTCCAAAGCTCCAGAGGGTGTAATGTTACAAAATCGGATTTTAAAGCCAGAAGAACGATTGTGGAAAGATAACAAATTAATAAAATGGATTTCACAGAACTGAAAAGGATATTGATTTTTCAGCAAGGTGCAAAACAAAAATTTTAAATGCTTAGTAGTTGATTTTCTATTATTACAGATACGCACCATTCTTAAGAACTGTGAAATAGTTATATTACGATGGAAATTTTTTGGAACACTTGAAGCCCAGGAACTTAATAATTTAGGCCCAAAATCAAAAAATTAAAACTCACTATTTTATCATAAATGCGATGTAAATCTGCAGATCCTAACCTGTATTCTTCTGTTGAGGATAATTGCTCCAACAAGTTTTGCAAAGCCTACAATACCATCTATAAGCTCACCTGTACTGTCTGCAACCTTAGCTATATTGGCCAAAGTAAAAATCCTCTTCATCTTAGGATTAATGGTCACAGGTCTCTAGTAAACAAGTTCTCTAATTCAGGAGTGAACCCCTCCACAAACGCCAACCAGTACTCTACCTTTGAATTAGAGCATTTCCATACTCATGGTTTTGACAAAGTGAAAATAGAGGTACTACATATTATTCCTGACCTCTATGCTCGGCTAGAAACTGAATCCCTTGAAATTTTGCAGCATCAGTCTCTTTATCAGTATGGCCTTAATTCCACTCTATCTGACAATGAGCATAATCAGCATAAATTTTCAATTCGTGAACTCTTCTTTCTTGTTAATAATAAGAGCTGCTCTAGAGGTAATAGAGGACAGAGGTTATTTCGCACATCAAGCAAAGTTGATTTTGCTAACTTGCTAAAAACTCTGGAAAGCTTTAAAACTGGCACTAATTTTGTTAAAAATACTTACAAAATTCTCAAGTCCTTCAAGCACTCTGTCCTTAAATGTTTTTTCAAATTCTGGAATGAAACTGCTGACCATGTTGATAAGCATGTTTTTGCTTTGGTTCTGGACATTCTTAAACATATTCTTAAAGATAAAATTTCTCTTAAAGAATTTTCCAGTAATTTTGTTACCATCAGGTTCCTAAATAAAGCCTACGATAATCTCAATGTAAGGAAGCTGTTCTACAATAATGCAATTTTTTTTCCCATCCACAGGCACCAGTCTATTGTAAGTTTTAAATATGTTAAGACCTTAGGGTCAATAGTTAAAAACTACAAACTTAACTCTTCGAGCTACATTCCTGTAATTACTACTTGTTCTTGTGATGAACATAAAGAAACAGTTCACTATGATAAGAATTACAACCATATTATCACCGGAAACTTGAGTTATGTTGAAAATGAAAAGCTTAGGAATTTATTAGAGTATGGCTCTAAATTCAGACCTTCCTTCACAATTTCCAAAGAAAAGGATTCTTGAGAGCTTCACTCAAGATGTAAATAAGTACATCGTAAAAACCAGTTTAACGTACAATCAGCCTATTGAGGCCTTCGCAGAATGGAAATATAATATAATCAATAGCTTCACCGGTGAGTTGGCAGGTCTGGACTTTTGTTTCGACAGAAATCTCTTTTTCTCTGGAGAAGCTAAAAGGTCACTCTCCAAACTACAAGACCAATTTATTTTTACCACTACGGATAAAGCTAGCAATAATTTTGCAATTATCTGTAAGAAGTTCTATTTTGAATTGTTAACTATGGAACTCAATAATAGAGTAACATACGAGCCCGTAAGTTATTCTACCAAGCAGTTAGAAAATCGGTTTAAGGCATTCTTCAAGAAACTTAAAATTCCACAAACTAGAAGATATGGGCCTGAATTTCCATTTCTTTTTGCAACGGTTAAGTTTCATAAGGATCCTGTGAAGTTCAGGTTCATAGCTAGTGGAGTAAGGAGTCATAAAAAGAAAATAGATCTTGCTTTTTGAAGATGTCTTAAAGAAGGTTTTGAAACACATTAGAAACTGTTCTAACTTGATGTACAGAGATTTTTGGATAATTAATAATAATGCAGAAGTAATTTCTACTATACTCAAAGTTTGTCCCCTAGATATTAATAGTTATGATTTTGAAAACCTGTATACTAATCTGCCTCTATCAGATATAATCACTACCTTTAAAGAGCTGTATGCAGAATTTAAACTTAACCAATTTGTTAATGTAGGAACTTGGAACTCTTATCTCAATTGCTGCATAAAAAATAACCATATCTTATATAATAATACTCTCTATAAGCAAGTGAACGGTATTCCAATGGGAACATCAACGTCCACAAATATCGCTAATCTATTCCTGTTCTTTAAGGAATATAAATTCATTAAAAATCACCCCACCTGCTCAGATAACTACCTTTACACTTTTAGATATATTGATGATCTGCTGTGTATCAATAATTCAGAAGTTATAGAGAGTGATTTTGATAATATCTATCCTAGCTCTCTTAACTTATGTAAAACCAACCACAGTAATCAGGAACTTGAGTTCCTAGACTTAAGCATTAAGCTCAACAGAGGTAACCCATCTATTAGCCTTTTTGATAAAAGAGTTAATTTTCCTTTCAAAGTAATTAAATATCTACACTGGTAATTTTCCTTTCAAAGTAATTAAATATCTACATCTTCTCAATTACATTTCAACCAAAGTAATTGAGAATGTACTAATTTCTCAGGTCCTAAGAATTTCAAGAATTTGCAGCAACAATTTGGATTTCAATTACCACATTAATATACTATTAGAAAGTTTTCTAGAGAACGAAATTCCTTCTTCTTTCATCAAAAGAACTTTAAGAAAAATTATTCTGAATAATAGAGTAAGGTTGGCAGATCTGCTTTAATTTTCTACACAGTTAATAATATGATTCTGACCAATCAAAGCCGTAAGGAAGTTGGCTAGAGGATGCCTATTAACTACCTAAAGGAACCTTAGTGCTATGGATATGACGGTCCTATTAAAACAAAAAAATAAATAATATAAACAAAATCACAAAAAAAGCTTAAAAATCTGTTTATAAAAGAAAATAAAAACAAATAAAAAAGAAAACTAGTTATTCATCACTAGGATAGCTATACTAAAAATAGTAAAACCAACATTAAAATTAATAAGATTCTGATTAATCTATAGAAGCTCACTAAGGTGATTTAATACATGCAAAGATTATTAAATACACTGCTCGTGTATTTTATAATATTTCTCATGTATTCTGGAGAGTTAATTCTGCTCTTTCTGATCATACAGATCCACAGTCTTAAGTTTATATATATATTTTTCTCTGGTTAAAATATCCGCGCGTTGGTTTCTTGCTGTATGAGGAGGCCATCAGCCCCACCCTCACTGCCCCCCAGCAACTAGGGAGTGGCGGAAGAGGTCAGCCATGTTCTTCTCTTGTGAGGAGAAAAGTTTTTGTCACACAAGAGGTAAGCTCTCTTCCTTGTTTTTGGGTTCTAGGTTTTATAAGTTCAATGTTTGTACTTCATGTACTTTTTCTCTGTTGTTTTTTAGCTTTTCAGCTTTTAGGCATTGGTTTGTCTGTTAACATTTTTGCGGGTTTTAACTCTTTCTTTTCTTTGTAACTTTGAGCGTCTTTTGGGGTACCTAGGAACAGAAGATGGCTAAGCTTGTTCCTTTTCTATGCGCTGTTTTTTCAAAGTAGTTAAGTTCTTAATAACTAATTAATTATGCACTTAAAGCACTGCTGAAATACTTTGTACATATTGCAACTAACTGTTTAAGGTATATAACTTTCACAAAGTTTTCTTTAGTTAATTATTATCTTTAACTTATTCTCGTTTTCGTGCTGTCATAAGTTGTAGAGTAGGGGTTTTAGACTCAAGTTTTCTTTCAAAAATCTGTTCGTTAAAAATTAATATTTCCTTTTTTAATTGCAATGTAAAAATTTGGATTTCTTTTGCATTGATTTTCAGGTTTAAATTCTCTCTCAAACGAACTTGGCATTTCGTTATGGCTGAAAATCATTTCTAATTATTATGTCACTCTCACAGCTTGAGTTCTCTTTAATCTTCTTCTCTCTGTTTAATAGTAACAGATGAAGAGCATGGGTCGGGCCAGGAAGGTTAATGGATGCAAGCGAAATTGTTAACTAGTGCTAGGTCATGCAACTCTACGGAGGACATGACATATATATATATTTTAAACTATTTTAGGTGGGAATGTTACTTGCATCTATGGCCTTGCAGAAACCCATTTCCAACTAGGTCTTTGTGGAAGTGAGAAAATGCAGAGTTTTTTGCTGGTCCTTGATAAAGCCAAGGCTCAGTATTCTCGACACCTTCTACATTCAGTAGTTTTATTTTATTTTTTTATCTTTTCTCCTTTTACTCACACAGGTAGATACATAACCTTTTCTATGTTGTACTAGGTGTGAGTCAAAATTATATATGTATTTTTTTGCTTAGGTATCTTCTTTATAGAATATATATATATATATAAGTAAAAGATATATATATACATATATATAAGAGGGATGTAAGGTCAGGTGATGCGTAACATCACAGCCTCTCCTTGACAAATGTTAACCCCGCCTTCTTGTGGTACATCCTGTTCCCACTAAAGGGGCACTGACGACCGCCAATAGCGGTATAACTATACCATCGGGATTAGAGGAAATGCTATCCTACACTCAACAACCCGCTTGGCCAGCGTGGTGAGTTATGGCCAAACCAATCCAAAATGACTCCACAACTTAAATCCTGGCCCTCAGTCTCCGGCAGCTGGAATGTACCTGGCCAAGGCAGCGGCCAGTGCGACATGAAGTCAGAAGGTGCTAAGAATCCCCGCAGGACCGGACTAGGCTGCCATCTGATGCTGACTTTGGCTACGTATAACGGACGCTCCCTATCTTCTGATTCAAGGCTTCTTGAATTGGAAGAGGAACTACAAAGGATCAAGTGGGACGTCGTCGGGCTAAGTGAGGTAAGGAGAAAAGGAGAAGATCTCATTGAACTGAAAAGTGGACATCTCTTCTACTATCGTGGGACAGATACTGGCAGAACTAGTGGTGTTGGATTTATAATAAACAAGAAACTGAAGAATAAAGTGGTAGAAGTTGAAAGTTCCTCTGACAGAGCTGCACGACTCGTTATCCAACTCTCGAGAAGATACCAGGCTCAGATTATTCAAACTTATGCACCCACCACAAGTCATCCTGAAGAAGAAATTGAAGAATTTTATGAGGAAATTCGTCATCTAAATAATAAAGGCAAGCAGCACTTACAGATAATTATGGGAGATTTCAATGCAAAAATAAGGCAACGCAACAGAATGAAACTTCAGTAGGTAAATTAAGTCACGGCAACAGAAACCAGCGTGGAAATACTCTCGTAGAGTTTACAGAGGCAGAAGGGTTTTTCATCTTGAACTCCTTTTTCAAGAAAAAGCCACACAGGAAATGGACATGGAGACATCCAAATGGGACAACAAGTGAAATTGATTTTATTATGTGTAACAAAAAATTCGTCATAGAAGACTGCAGTGTGCTAAACAAGTTCAACACAGGTAGTGACCATAGATTGGTGAGATGCAAGATGCACCTCAACACTAAACTCGAACGTGGCAAGCTCATAAGACAAACAAAATGTATTGACATAACCAACCTTAAAAAACACCATAATACCTTCAAGTTGGAACTGAAGAACAGATTCTCTGCTTTAGAAGGCCTAACATCGGGAGAAGTGGATATTTCTGAAGTTAACAGAAAAGTAACCAAAGCTCTTATGGAAACAGCAACAAAATTAGCTGGGTCTAAGAACAAGTTGCATGTGAACAAATTATCAGGAAAAACCAAAATGTTGATGCAAAAAAGAAGAGATATGAGGACAACTAAAGAAGATGTGTCTTCCAAAGTGGAATATATAGAGCTATGCAAGACAGTACGAAAAAGTATCACTGAAGACGTAAGGAAATTCAACTGTGAACTAGTAAGGAAAGCAATTGAAAACAACCAAAGCCTAAAGATAGCAAAGGGGCATCTCAGTAAAAGAAGAAAACAGATTATGGCACTGAGAAAAGAAGATGGTTCTGTAACAAGAAATAGAGGCGAAATTTTGACAAGAGTGAAAGATTTCTACTCCAAATTATATGAAAGGGGTGATACACATACTCCAGACATCATGAAAGGTACCAGTACCAGAGTTCTTCCAGTCCTCCCAGCAGAAGTTGCACATGCAATCAAGAACATGAAGCGGGGAAAAGCTCCAGGAGAAGATGGAATTACTGTAGACATCATACAAGAAGCAAGTGGAGAAATCGAAACAGTACTCGCATAAATTTTCACTCGATGCCTTAATGAAGGGAAGATTCCTGAGGATTGGAACAACACTACAATGATCCTGCTACATAAAAAAGGTGACATTGAGGATCTCAGGAACTACAGACCTATCAGCCTCCTCTCAGTGGTTTATAAAATCTTGACTAAAGTTCTTTCACACCGCTTGAAGGTGACACTGGACATGGCTCAACCGAGAGAACAAGCTGGATTCAGGAGTAGCTACAGCACAATAGATCATATCCATGTACTGAGAGAACTAATTGAAAGAGCGAGGGAATATCAACTTCCATTGTGCATGGATTTTATCGATTATGAAAAAGCCTTTGATTCGGTGAAACCATCAGCAGTTACAATGGCTCTGAAATCCTGCGGTATTGAAGATGCATACATTAATATTATTAATAACATCTATGGAAATGCAAGTGCAAAGATTCGGCTGTTTGAAAATACAACACACATAAAAATTGGAAAAGGAGTGAGACAAGGTGACACCATATCTCCAAAGCTCTTTAATGCCACATTGGAAAATGTCTTTCAGTCGCTGAACTATGAAAACAAAGGGATAAAGATTAATGGAGATTATCTAACCCACCTTCGTTTTGCTGATAACATAGTCATTTTTGCAACTACCCCATCAGAGCTGCAGAGTATGATCCAGGAACTTGCTGACAAGAGTAGAGAAGTGGGATTAAAAATGAACTTTCAGAAGACAAAAGTGATGTTCAATGCTTTTACAAGAAATGAAGATTTATCGATTGATGGAGAAAAGCTGGAGATAACAGACACGTACGTTTATCTTGGACAGCAGATATCAAACGAGGGTCACATTGATGAAGAAATTAATCGGCGTATAAAACTTGCCTGGAGAGCTTTTGGAAGAAACAGCATAATTTTCAAGAGCAATATGCCATTATGTCTTAAAAGAAAAGTGTTTGATCAATGCATCCTTCCAGTGCTTACGTATGGTGCAGAGACGTGGACCTTAACTAAAAGAGACATACAAAGGCTGCAGACAACTCAAAGCAGCATGGAGAGGTGCATGCTTGGTGTAACCAGGAGAGATAAGAAGAGGAACTCTTGGATCCAAAAAATGACAAGAGTGGAAGACAACATGATCAGGGTTAAATCCCTGAAATGGCAATGGGTTGGACATACTGCCAGAAGGACAGACCATCGATGGACAGCCGAAATTTTAGATTGGATTCCAAGGGACAGGAAAAGACCCAGAAGAAGACCACATGGAAGATGGGTGGATGAAATTAGAAAGTATGCGGCAGTGACATGGAGGAGACTGGCACAAGACAGACCGTTGTGGAGGAAACTTGGGGAGACCTTCTTCCAGCAGTGGATTGATAATGGTTGACAATGATGATGATGATGATGATATATAAGAACTTTCAGAAAGCACAACTGATTTACAATGCTTTTACGCTTTTACAAGAAATGAAGATTTAGCGAATGATGGGAAAATTTTAGAGGTAAGCAATACCTACTTTTAACTTGGCCAACAGATATCAAGCGAGGGCATATTGATGAAGAAATTAATCGGTGGGCGTACTACAACTTGGTTTGAGAGCTTTTGGATTAAAAAGAAAAGTACAATTATCAAGAGCAATATACCATTATGTCTTTAAAGGAAGGTGTTTAATCAATGCATCCTTTCAGTGATTACGTGCGGAGCAGAGACGTGGACCTTAATTAAAAAAGACATACAAAGACTGTAGACAAGTGGAAGCAGCTTGGAGAGATGCATGCTTGGTGTAACCAGGAGAAATAAGAAGAGGAATTCATGGATAAGGAATATGACAGGAGTGGAAGACATAATCAGAGTAAAATCCATGAAATGGCAATGGACATATTGCCAGAAGAACTGACCACCCAAGGTTAAAGAACCTTGGGACCACCGATGGACAACTGAAATATTAGACTAGATTCCAACTGACAGGAAAAGACCCAGACCACATGTGAGATGGGTGGATGAAATTTGAAAGCATGCGGGAGTGACATGGAGGAGACAGGCTCAAGACAGACCGTTGTGGAAGAAACCTAGGGAGACCTTCATCCAGCAGTGGATTGATAATGGATTGGTAACAATGATGATGATACACACAACACATAACACGTACTTAAATATATATGAAATAGATACTTTAATATTTATTTAAGTATCATGATCGTCATTATCATAATTACCAATCCACTGCTGGGTGAAAGTCTCCACACGGTGCTTGTACAATTGTCTATCTTGGGCAGTGGTGTAGCCAGAAAGGGGGGTTGCGGGTTCGGGTTTTGAACCCCTCCCTTGTAAGGAAACTGAGCACGAATTTAAAGCGATATATACGTGCATACGAGGCTTTCACCAATGAATCAAACCCATGGAACCCCCACCCCCTCTTAAAACATTTCTGGCTACGCCACTGATCTTGGGCTGGCTTCCGGCATGCTTTAGAAATTGATCTATTTATCTCCCGTGTGGTTTTCTTCTGGGTCTTTTTGTGTCCCTTGGAATCCAGTCTGAAATTTCGGTTGTCCATCGGTGGTCCGTTCTTCTGGTAACATGTCCAGCCCATTGCCATTTCAGGGATTTTACTCTGATCGTGATGTCTTCCACTCTTCAGATGGCAGCCTAGCCGTTGACGCTCCTATAATCTAGGTAGTTTTGATAAATGGCGGAACCGATGTCGATATCTAATACGATATTATTACTACATTCACTACATATCACTAAGCTGTTCTCTGAGACTCAGAAGTTAGCTCCAAAAAGAAATACAAACTACCAGATATTTTTACTTACTGTTGTCGTATCAAACTTCTCCATTTACAGTGATCTTGACATACATCTCGGGCTTCACTGATATTCATTACACGCCGTACACAAGATCTTCTATACTTCTTACTCATAATCTTTTTCTCATGCAGACACTCCTGAATCTGATCCACCCATGTCTTCCTTGGCCTACCTCTGCCTTTCCTTCCTGCCACTTGGGCTAAAAAGATTTTCTTAGTAAGCATCTCGTCATTCATTCTTTCAACATGGCCAAACCACCGAAGCATATTGGTCTCCACCTTGACCACATTTTGCTTCACATCACACAACTGCAACACATCTTCATTCCTCACACAATCAGACCGTGGCTTGCCACAAACCCCGTAAGTAACGCATTTCTCCAGCACACAAACGACTCCTATGTTTCTTCTGCAGTACCCAGGTTTCACTGCAATACATCAGAGTAGGAACAATTACACTTTCATACACAGCCAAGCGGGACTCTCTAGAGAACCCATCATTCCTGTGAAAACCTCCCAGAGCAGCTATGACTTTCAATTAAGAATTCACTCCCCTACTTATTTCACCATCCAATTTGTTCTCTCTGTCAAACATGCCTCCTAAATACACAAACTCACTCACCTGGTCAATCACAGTGCCGTTTATACTTACATTACATTCAGTGCTACCAGTTCCTCTCTCAAACACCATAACTTTCATGTCTTAAATTTCGATATTTTGATTTATCGATAAATCGTGCTCATCCGTACCTCATCCTAGACTCGTGAAATCATTGGAAACTATCTCTTGACCCTGACCTCCTCCGAGAAACAATTCTACGAGAGCAGGATCGTAGCAAGCTTTACTTATAAGGGAGGGCGAAACTTGAAATTACGCACCTTCGAGTTACACTCAAATAATACGTGGTTTTTACTTTATCACACACCGCCGTTATAGGACAGTATTATGATCGTTCAAAAATCGCGCTTCAGATTTTTCACATAATTTTATTAAAAATGTAAAAGCTTTGTAAATACCTAAGAACGACAGGTTGTAAATACCAAGTAAAGCATAAACGTTATATGAACGCCGACTACACTCCACAGAAATGAAGAACGAAAAGCAAACCAGCACAGAACAAATATGTATCTGATAACGAACGTAACAATAGGAAGAAGCTTTAGGGGTAAGGCTTGGAAAAATTCCGTTCAAGGTTAACACCCAGAGAACTTTCTGCGACAAAGCACAAAGGATTAATTAGCTCTTCATCCCAACAAGATGTTTGGAAAGGTCATGGAGGTTAGGCATATCACCATCAACCATTATCAATCCACTGCTGGATGAAGGTCTCCCCAAATTTCTTCCACAATTGTCTGTCTTGGGCCTGTCTCCTCCATTTCACTCCAGCGTACTTTCGAATTTCATCCTTCCATCTCCCATGGGGTCTTCTTCTGGGTCTTTTCCTGTCTATCGGAATCCAGTCTAAAATTTCGGTTGTCCATCGGTGGCCCGTTCTTCTGGCAACATGTCCAGCCCATTGCCATTTCAGTGATTTCACTCTGGTCATGACGTCATCCACTCCTGTCATTTTCCTTATCCACAAGTTCCTCTTCTTATCTTTCGTGGTTACACCAAGCATGATCTCTCCATGCTACTTTGAGTTGTCTGCAGTCTTTGTATGTCTTTTTTAGCTAAGGTCCATGTCTCTGCTCCATACGTAAGCACTGGCAGGATGCATTGATCAAACACTTTTCTTTTGAGACATAATGGCATACTGTTCTTAAAAATTATACTGTTTCTTCCAAAAGATCTCCGTCCAAGTTTTATACGGCGATTAATTTCTTCATCAATGTGACCCTCACCTGATATCTGCTGCGCAAGATAAATGTAGGAATCTGTTGTCTCGAGCTTTTCTCCATCAATAGATAAATCTTCGTTTCTTGTAAAAGCATTGTACATCACTTTTGTCTTCTGAAAGTTCATTTTTAATTCCACTTCTTTACTCTTGTCAGCAAGCTCTTGGATCATACTCTGCAGCTCTGAAGGGGAGTTGCAAAGATGACTGCGCCATCAGCAAAACGAAGGAGAGTTAAGTAATCTCCATTAATCTTTATCCCTTTGTTTTTCCAGTTCAATGATTAAAAGACATTTTGCAATGTGGCGTTAAAGAGCTTGGGAGATATGGTGTCACCTTGTCGCACAGCCTTTCCAATTCTTATTTGTGCTGTATCCCCAAATATCAGAACCTTTGCACATGCATTTTCATAGATGTTATTAATAATGCTAATGTATGGATCTTCAATACCGCAGGATTTCAAAGCCATTGTTACTGCTGATGGTTTCACGGAATCGAAGGCCTTTTCATAGTCAATAAAAGCCATGCATAATGGGAGTTCATATTCTCTTGTTCTTTCAATTAGTTGTCTCAGTGCATGGCTATGATCTATAGTGCTGCAGCCACTCCTGAATCCAGCATATTGTTTTCTATATGTCCCCATTCACTGTTTTGGAAAATTCCCTTCGTGGATATGAGATGTTCACGCCTCATAGTGTATGTTACTCTGTACCCTGGCTAACAGCATGGAATACTGTATGAGACAAACTTAAGTCTCTAAAAGAAAAAACACTGAAGGGTGTAACTTTCTCTTTTTACTGGGTTGGCCAAAAAGTCATTGCGTTTTTTTATACATAGATGGCAAAACTTGTCTTGAAATGCACAACTAACGTTATTTGAAACCGCAAGTTCATTATGCAACGTGACAGCTGACAGTTCAAGCTTGTTTTAGGAACAAAAAGTGCACGATTTCGTTAACAAGTGTTTGTTTGGCGTCGATTTCAAAATGGATAATCAAAAGGAACATTTTTGTCATGTTTTGCTGTATTACTTCCGAAAAGGAAAAAAAAAAACACTGTGCAAGGTCATATAATGTTATGTGATGTGTATGGTGAAGATGCTTTAAAACTACGGCAGTATCAGAATTGGTTTGCAAATTTTCGGTCTGGAGATTTTGAAGGCCAATCGAAGTTGATGACGACAAAATAAAAGCACCGATCGAATCCGATCGGCGTTTAACAACTCGAGAGATTGCTAAGAATCTGAACATATCGAAATCGAGCGTTGAAAACCATTTAAAGCAACTGGGATACGTCAGTAAGCTCGATATGTGGGTACTACATGAGCCCAAAGAAATTCATCTCACTGAGCGCGTTGACATCTGCGATTCGCCCTTGAAACGTGAAGAAAACGATCCATTTTTGAAACGTATGATAACAGGCGATGAAAAATGGATCGTCTACAACAACGTTAAACGAAAAAGATCGTGGAGAAAGCTTGATGAACCTGCGCAAAGCACTTCAAAAGCAGATATGCACCAAAGGAGGGCTACGCTGTCAGTCTGGTGGAATTTTAAAGGTATTGTGTATTTTGAATTGCTTCCAAGGAAGCAAACCATTAATTCGGACGTGTACTGTCGTCAGCTGGATAAATTAAGTATTGCAGTCAAACAGAAGCGTCCAGAATTTGTGAATCGCAAAGGTGTTCTGTTTCAAAGACCACATACAAGTTTGGTCACTCGTGAAAAATTGTTGCAGTTTGGATGGGATGTGTTACACATCCACCATATTCGCCAGATCTGGGACCATTAGACTACGATTTTTTGTTTTCGTTCGTTGCAAAACGCCTTGAATGATAAAATCTTCACTGCTGATGAGGCTATCAAATCGTTCTTGGAACTGTTTTTTGCCGTAAAAAAACAAAAACCGTTTTTGAGCGCCGAATCACGATCTTGCCTGCAAGATGGCAAAAGGTCAACGGACAAAATGGACAATATGTTTTTGACTAAAGTTTTTGTTTCCCATTTAAAATTCGCCTTTCATTTACACAGGGGGAAAACGCAATTACTTTTTGGCCAACCAAATAGTTACAATTTCTATTTTTAACACCCCCCAGAGCATTAATTTGCACCCTGGAATGACCATTCTGGGAGGATAACCGCCCTCACTGCCCTCCCGGTAATTATGGCCCTGTACGAGAGATTTTCCTGCATCTTCTGTTTCTAAACAGGAAATTGTTAGAAAGAAAATCACCTGCATTGATATGCAAATTTTTAGCTCTCAGCAATCATATTTTGCGTACCTTTCGAAGATTTTTTTTTTTTGTTTTGTTCGAAAACCCATTTTTTATTAAATCCCTTGGTGCGTTGAAATTTAGTAGAAATGCACAACTCTAAAGTCGTTCGGCGGCGCAATTACTCCACTTGAAGAAAAAAAACTCCGTATATGACAAACAAGTTTTTAAAACGCTTTTACTTCTAATTATTTGAACCACTCATTAGGGATGTCAAATCGAGAGGAGAGTTTAAACGTTGAAGTGATAAAAAACAGAGAGAAAAAAAGGCATGTGAAAGAAATATGGTTTTGTACTTGACAGATGCACGCATTTCATCCATAAAAGACAGGTTTTTTTTTTTTTTTGGTTTATTTTAGTTTTTTGTCCTGAATTCCAGTGGCGTACCGGAAAAACTCGAGCCCCCTCCCCCTCCCCCCGCGCAACAATGTTTTCCAGGCCCTTTTGCAAAAATCTATTAGCTTTCAATTACTGAAAATTTTAACTTCCTTATTATTACCTGGGCTTAACCGGTGTATTAATAAATCAAATTCTTTGGAACCTACGAGTATTTATCGTAAAATAAATTTATTTCATTTTATTGCGTGAAACTCAAATGTGTACGTTATGCCCTGGCTTCCGATACAAATTACTACAACATATTTATGTCAAAGTTAATTAAGTTAATTGTTACACGGCACTAGCAGTGTTCCTGCCGAGTCGGCCGGTAACGGTGCTTGAGACCTGAAGTACAATTTAGTTGGCCGCGGCACCAGGTGAGAATCTCAGGTGCACTGCTGCACTCAAAGATTCACACCAGAACATAAAAAATGAAAAGTTGAAGAATGACCCGAAGCACAAGGCTTGTGTGAATCCACCGTGTGAACAAAATAACAACAACAAATAAAAAATAAAATAAAATAAAAAAAAATTATACTTTGGGATCAGAGTTGTGATGAGGTTCACCCGCAATCACCAATTCGTGACTGAGTGTAGTGGTCCGGATCTTACTCCGGTACATTCCAATCCCCAACCAGCCAGTACAACACTCACTTTCGCAAATAACACATGATTCTCAAATACACAACACAACATTTAATAACGTTCTGCGAGATTTAAACAGATGCGGCGCTCTCTAGGCGCATAGACAATTGCCCCTCATATGTGGGCAGCATACGGTGTCACACTTTACTGTCGGAAGACGCAAGCCGTCTGAGTCTCCACCGGACTATCTGAACAAGAGATACTACTCGTTTACACACTAAATAGAGCTGCAGGTGATATTCATATACAATTGCTTAGAGAATGAAAAAAAAATTATATGCAAACGATCACATTAAAAATACTCGCGACACAAAATACACAAGCACGTTAATTTGCGGTATAAGATTATAGGTGCGAAATACTGCCAAAGTTAATTAACTAAATCTAATAAGCATGCACATGCAGATCCCTGCCCCGCTGACGTTGGTCCTGAACCAAAGTTAAAAGAAACTGTCCCGCCCAGCGGAATTTGTAGCCACACCCTCTCCCTTATTCATGTAAAAAAAATAATCAGGAAATGGGCCCTGTAAAAAATTGAAATCTGTATGTGCAGGTATTTCCTCTGAGGTTCAGTCACTCAGCATTACTGCATCTATGTCCATGCAGCTTTGGGTGTCGGGATGGCACAAGTTCGCAGATGTGCGAAGAAAGAAAAAGGAAATATTAATCTACTTACAGTTTCGTGACTTTGCTGTGCAAATCCAGTGTGCATCACATAATATCACACGACAAAAAAACACGCACACACACACACACAGACACTTGCGCCATGTGGCAGCACCGATGATTCAACACTTCACTTTGACGCTTGATGTAAATGAAGCACACAATTAAAATGGTGATATCACGCCGCACTTTGTTGCAATGATTAGAGTGCACACCTGATCTATTCTCGTGACGATTTGAAGGTGGCCGTTAAACAAAATAGGCCCTCTCACATCTGCTGTTGCGGTTTCAAGATTGATTCTCTGTGTTCCTGGGAAATGATTTTTGTTGTCGTGAAGAAATAATTGTGAACGTCAACTGCTTGGAGAGTGGCACGCCCTCACTTCCGCTGCTGCTATTGTAGATTCCGTCCGTCGCTACCTTCCGTCCTTTTTGACCGTTCATTCCCAATTCAGTCAGTTCCTTTCCGTTAGCAAACCATCTACCCTGCCTGAGTACGCAGTTCAAATATGCCACTCGCAGGTTTTGTTTCCATTTTTTTTTATCGAGTTGCGACCGCCAGCCCTGAGATTAATTTTCTCGGCCGAGCGAAATCAGACGTGCTTTTTCCTTAAGCGTATATCGGCAACTCAACATTTCACCTGTATATTTGTTAGGTATCGAAGCCACCGCTCTTACGCTCATATTTTTCTTTCGCCATGTTTTTATATTGTCGCACTTACACGTAGTGGCTTCGCTGCTTACGTGACCACACACACGCACACATGGGGCCTCGCTTCGCCCCGTCAGACAAGCGCATCTCTTCACTTCCTCCACAGTAGGGGATGAATGGGGGTGACGATTCCACACTGCAGTGGTTGGCATCCGAACCCGACTTTGCTTGGCTGCGCTTCTCATTGGAATGTCCACTGTCCACTCGCAGACTTCTTAATTTGCCTGTAACTTGGCTTTCATTAGGCCAAACAGTCGCTGACTTCCATTACGCTCCAGCCTAGAAATTTCTTCGTTATCACGCGGATTTAGGCATTCTGCTGTCTTTATGGCAAACTGGCATCTCCAGCTGCCTCGAGTTGTCTCCATTTCTTACCAAATGCGGGGAGGTTTGCTGCTTCATTTTTCCCAATTCATTTCTTTTAGATCCAAGGCATCCAGCCTTTCACATCGGAGAGCGTACAGACAACTAAACTTTCTTCCTTATGTTCATGCCAAGTGCGAACTCTTATTTTTCTGCACGGACCACACAGAGAGCAATTGTTCTCGAAAATGCCCCAAACAATCGACGAATTTACGATTATTCGCTAAACCTTTTGTCCCCATCTTCATTCATTTACTCAAGTGGACCCCTCTTCGAAAGGTACCATTCCGTGTTGCTTAGTTTCCCGTCAGCTGCGCCTGATATTTATGACCTAACAGAGCTATTCTGAGACCACCCAGCCAGAGAGAATTCTTCGCCTCTTTTCTTTCCAAACCCCCAGATAAAACTTTATCTGCTGTTTACACTTTTAAACTCCAATCAAGCCTAGAACATAATTAATACTTAATTAATTTCACACATCAACCACGCCCATTAATTACTAAATTAATGGCGGGGGTGGGTCGTAACATCGGCCCCTCCTCAAGAAATCCAGAAGTCCTCTTCTTGGCATATCGCTTTGCTCTTATCAATTTCCAGAGCAACCATTGAGTGCTACCTTTTCCCACAGGTAGAAACAATTCAAAATGGCAAAAATATTGCGTTTCTTGCCTTCAAGAGCATTGGAGCGACTTCCTAATTATCCCGCAATTTAGTTAATTAATTTTAGAGAACATCCGAAAGAAAAAACAACGTAAATGAGAAATAAATAAAAAACTGAACTGTAAAAGAACATGTGAGCCTGCCGAACTGTGATTCCTAGCTGCCTCATACCATACGCGACATGGCGGACAAATTTTAAAGTTTTCTTCAGGTTTTAGGTTGGAATGGGGGGGGGGGGGTCCACTGTAACATAATCATATCATGCAAAATTTATTATTTTAAAGAACTAAGGCCTGCTTTTTGAAATGCCTTACGATTTGCACACATAAAACATGAAGCTGCCGTGTGACAGCTGTAACGTATATTCTATTTTAACATTCCTTTTGTGTTTCTTTTTCTCTGTAAATTTGAGTTTGTTCTCTTAGACATTTTCAAACCTTAACGTTATGTATTTTCCTTAAAACGAGAATAATGTTGGCAACACCCTGAGGTCGGAACATGTGTGGCCGGATAAGAATGATAGATAAAAAGGTAATGCAGCTGTTGTTTAAGGGGCAGTCACGAACGCTGACCACTAGGCCGCGGGTGGACTACTATTCAGCATTCGTGACTGCCATGGAGATAACCTCAGGTTCGATCCTGGGCACGTACGAGCGTTCGAACCACTAAATACCCGCCGTGCGTCGGATGGGCACGTTAAGCCGTCAGACCTCGGGTACTGGCCCCTCGGTAGTAAATAAGGGCGTCTTCTACCTCGCTTCAGTGTCACTTTCCTATCGGGCACTCTAGCCCAAATCTCCTAGCTTCCTGTTTCTAAGGGTTGTTTAAGACTTGGGGTCAGACACTCCCTTTCTAAAATCCTCTACATAAGATCTGATCTGTTTAAGAGGGACCTCGCTTCCGTGTCACATTCCTATCGGGCACTCTAGCCCAAATCTCCTAGCTTCCTATTTCTAAGGGTTGTTTAAGACCTGGGGTCAGACACGCCCTTCCTAAAATCCTCTACATATGATCTGATCTGATCTGTTTAAGGGGGATTGATTGATGTTATTGATGAGAGACGTGCTGTTATATTGTGATTGGATATTGATGATAGATCACCTGATACTGTATTGAGTACGCCAATAAATAATATGTGAGTGTGGAGTCAACCCATGTAAGCAAATAAAAGTACCTCTTTCTTGTAATGCGTATGGGTGCCTTCTAATATTGCATTGACTTAGCATACATAATGTAATTACTGACGCATGGACTAAGTTACAAAGGAAATAAAGTATCTAATGACTTTTCCGATTTATACGAAATGTCACAACATAAGTAAGCAAATAACTAAGTAATGATTAAGAACTGTAGCACAAAAGACTCAAAACACTTAAATTATTTAATCTGGAATATGAAAAAAAACACTTAACATAATGCTAAGATGTTTTGCACATCTTTTGACTCTGTAAAAAAATCGTTTGACTCTGTTGTAAAAAATATAAATTTTTACAACAGAGTCAAAAGATTTTTTTTTCTGATATTTTTTTCACATTCTCTTGTTAGTATACCTGCACAGAAACTATTGCAAGTGCTGTGAACTTGAGGCTCCTTGTAATAGCAAGGTCTACTACAAGGGGCCTCAAGTTCTCTTGAATAGTTGCTTTCCTTTCATCCAGTTTTTATGAATAAAAGCAACGAAAATGATTTCCAAATATTTACTGAGAAAAAAAGGCTTTTCTTTTAAAATTGCCTTCAAAACTGCCTGAATTTTTTGGCTATTTCTTTAACCAGTTTCATACGAAGTTCCCGCAAAAAAATTTATAAAATATTTTTTGCTCGGGCTAGAGGCCGTTTTAACCATGAGCCCCCCCCCCCCTCCCCGCGATGCGGGGCTTGCGGGGGCTATCAGTACGGCCCTGCTGAGTTCTAAAGGGAGCATCCTTTCGTCAACAGAGAAATTATTTTTACGTATGACCAAGTTATGCTCTTTTTTTTTCTCTTTTCATTTTTTGGTTGGAAGTACATTTTTATGAGCAAGAAAACATATTTTTAGCATCTGACTGAAAGCCCCGTCCTATCTTTATTAAAATTATTATTTTTTCTTATTTTGTGGTTAAAGTGAAAGCACCACTTTATCTTAAAGTAACATTTTCATATGAGCCTCAGCGATACTACAATGGTTTTATTTTCACCTTCCGTAATTTTCCTTATCAGCTCAGAGATTTTCCTCATGTGGCACTAAATTGCGAGAAATTTAATGCAAGATTTTTGAATATTTATTCTAAAATATTATCATTCATTCTTCCTTATTTTATTCATGATAAATCTTAAAAAAGATTGCAATTATTTTCCCGTTTCAAGTAAAATATTAAATTATTAGTAACAGAAAAATGCGAATTAACAGGACGAAGAAAATCGTTTATTTAGGACAATTAAATTCCTCAGTTGCTTTATAAACTTGCGATCTCAATCTCTAAGATGCGAAAAATTGTAAAAATGCTGAATGGATGTTGTGGCCAAATAATTCCAAGCTGAGAAATTCTGAAGTATGATCAATTAAAATAATTTTTGGAATTTTTCCTTTACAACATTTTTTTTTTAAGCATTTAGTGTTAGGAGGAGTCGGTCACATTAGATTTAGAGTTATTGGTTTTAAGAAAGGAACTCATAGCTGAAAATATTAGCAAACATGACACGTAGTATTTTTGATGGGATTCGAATTCAGCACTCGGCGAAACAGCTTGGGGATGTGCCACAATATTTGTCATTTTCTTGTAGGACTTCCGTCCACAGTGAGTAGAGTTTAGGTCCCAGCCACCTACAGCGAGATCACCTGCGAGATCACCTTTTGGGCAGGACACAGAAACGGAAGGAATGAGAGCAAGTCTAGCGACTTTGACAGAACAGTTTGTAGTGAGATTAGAGTACATTAGATGGCGCCACCGTACAAGTAAGATGTTGCACACAGATGGGTGAGGGAATTTCAGGGGGGGGGGGCATAGGAAAGGATACCCATTTAACCAGTGGGTCCAGCCTGGGGGCCGTCACTTAACGTGCTCATCCGATATTCAGCGATTGTTAGTAACTCTCACCATCTCTGAAAGATCAGCCCAGGTTCGAACCTGATGACCTTGCATTGATTGTCTGACTCGCTAACCACTAAGCGGTTCGAAACAGCTTGGCAAACGAGGCTTTCTATATATACTTCCTAGATGTCTCGCTAGTGCTGTTAAAATCATGTAAGGTTTGAAAGACGATTGCAGCAAGTCGTTTACATCAGGTAGATCTTGATGATTATTAATTTTAGACACTCTAGATTTTTTAATTACAGCAGACCCTCGATTATCCGTGCGCTGATTATCTGGTTTGCGGATTATCTGTGCCCTGCTTTTTTTTTTTTACTAGGTTTTTAACAGCGATACTGGATACGGGAAATTGCCGTACAAGGCGAGCGCCTAAGTGCCGGTACCTCTACAGCAGGCGAATTTAAACAAGAATTTAAACAACCATTTTTAGAGGAAAATTTATATTTAGATCAAATTTATAACGCAGATGAGACTAACTTATATTGGAAATGTTTATCATCTCGTACACTTGTACATGAAGCAGAACAACATGCATCTGGTCATAAATCCTCAAAAGAAGGAATAACTGTAATGTGTTGTGCAAACGCTTCTGGAGGTCATTAAATGAAACTGTTGGTGACTGGGAAGGCTAAAAACCTGAATGTTTTAAAGGAAATTAAAATCAGAATACTATGCCGCCGATCCATTCACTGTTAAAAATTGGTACTTAGAAATAAGCAAAATGTACTCGTTTTTGAGTACATTCTGGGCTTATAATAGCTCCGAATACTTGTGTCTCATTTTTGAGTACATACAGGGGAATCAATTGTGAGTATATCTGCTATTTCTACTTTGAAACATATGTACTCATTTTTGAGTACATATATTTCAAATACATGTGCTCTAACTTCATTCAGTTTCTATGCATTTTCGGGCAGGGCACAGGAACTGAAGGAAGTTAGAGCGAATCTAGCAGGACAGTTTGTAAGTGAGAGCACACTAGACGGCGCCACCGTACGATTTTGCACAGAGAGATAAATTAGGGGGGGGGGGGGCTTAGGAACTTTAACCGGGTGATTCCTACCCGGAGGCCGTCACTTAAAGTGATCGCCCGACATTCAGCGATTGCTAGAAATTCACACTACCAGGCTAGGTTTGAACCTGAGGACCCTCCATCAATACTCTGAATCTCTAACCACTAAGCTATCCACGGTTCGATTTCAAATTTTCTTCCTTTTCAGATTTTAGGAAGGGAGTGTCTGACCCAAGGTCTTCAACAACCCTTAGAAGTAGGACGCTAGGAGATTTGGGCTAGAGTGCCCGATAGGAAAATCACATGGAAGCAAGGTAGAAAGGGGGAGGAAGACGCTCTTATTTATTACCGGGGGCCAGTATCCGGGGTTCAATGGCTTAACGTGCCCATCCGACGCACGGCGGATATTTAGTGGTTCGAACGTCCGTACCTGCCTGGGATCGAACCCAAGGTCTTCTACAAGGCAGTCACGAACGCTGACCACTAGACCATTCGCTGCCCAACGATTTCAAATTTGGAATACGTGTACTCCATACATACTCATTTATTCATAGAATCAACTGGAAGTATATTATTCGATGGCACATCTGGGATAATAGATATACTCGTTGCTGGGCAAATGGACCGCACAATTTTATGACAAATATAGTGATGAAGCGACAATATATTATTTATGAGATTGACACAAATATAGTTAATGTAAAAACGTACTTTATGCATAATTAAATTACTTGTGATCAGTGACTTTGTTGTACTAATTATTCATGTGTGTCACTTTACACATTTATTAAACAATTTCTCTTGAAATCTATAATATCTAAAATGAAGTAATACGAGATTATATTTATATTTATTGACGCAGTTATTTGTAAGTACGTATGGTTATGTAACGTACTCGTTTACGATACGATTGTACTTAAAAAAACGAGTAGGTTCTGGTTCTCATTTTTAAGTAGATTTTTTTAACAGTGTTACTATAATCAAAAGGGAGCGTGGATGAACAGAGAAATTTTCAAAGATTGGTTTAAGACGAAATTCGTCCCTGAAGTTACTGATTACCTACAACATAAAAGGTTGCCAGTCAAAGTAGTCCTACTCTTAAACAACGCTCTTTCACATCCTTCTGAAGACGAGCTTGTTTCCGATGATGGGTAAATACGAGTGAAGTTTTTGCCACACAACGTGACATCCATTTTCCAACCAATGGATCAGGGTGTAATTGCATCAATGAAGCAAATCTATCGCTCACAAGCTTGTAAGAAATTTAGCTGAGGAACATGAAAACATTTTAACATTCTGGAAGAGGCTTTCAATGCTGGATGCTGTACATTTAATATTAACGGCATGGGCTGCTCTAAAATCTGTAACAATCATACACTCATGGCGTAAACTACTTCCAGATATAGAAGATGACTTCCAAGGATTTAACACGCAAGAAGAAAATTAATCATCTGACATCGTCACTTTGATTTTCCGCATGGAAGGATTCAAAAATGTGGACAATGAAAATGTTGAAGACTCTCTGAAAACAGACGCATGTGAACCGGGCTTTCAGCTTATGAAAGACGAAGAAATTGTCAACACCGGCAGGCAGAGTGAAGGTTCTGGGGGTGAGGAGGTGGAGGTAACAGCGGAAAGAGGAGAAACATGTGTGAGTCATGGTGCAGCTTTGGAATGTGTAGATACGCTCATAGATTACGTGGAAATAGGGCATTTTAATAACGGTGATATTATGGCACTTCGTAATATATGTACTGGTGTTAAAAAACAATTAAATGCATTTAAGAAGCAAAAGAACATTACAGATTATTTTGCTCCAAAAGACATGACTTTTGTGGGTTGTGTCTAGTAAACGTACTATATGTACATAGGCATATCGCATTTAACTTTCGTCAACAACAGAAATTGTAAGTACAGTACCAATATTTTATAATTTTATATATTCTATTGTTAGCAGTTCAATGTGTCAAATGTATTTTTATATACTGTATACTATATACGAAAGTAATTTTTTCAGTAAAACGCAAAAATCTTATTATCCGTGTTTTTCAGTTATCCGTGCACATTTATCCGGTGATTAGCACGGATAATCGAGAGTTTGCTGTATTACATACTTCATTTCATTTCATTTCATTTATTTATTCATTCAGTTGCCACTACAGCAGCTAGGAAAAGGAGGGAAAAGGCCGTGAGGCCTGACATAGCCCTCCTCTCCCCAGAATACAAAAACATAAAGCTTAACAGAAAAGGCAAGCCAACACATATATATGGTAGGTTAATATGTGAATATACACGTACTAGCTCACAACCAACACATATATCAATGTGTTCCATCATCAATAGCCTTCATTATATCTAAACAAACAGGTATCATATACACTTCACTATATAATCACATATATATTTATAAATAAACAACAAATAACGTTTGCACCTCACTTTATAATCATACTAACCCACATTTCTTCCATTCAATCGAAATTGCCTATTATTTACTAATTATTTCATAAGATGTGCCTTTAGTTTTATTTTAAATAAGTTAAAATTATTAATTGATGTTAGTTCTTGGGGCAATGAGTTCCAGAATTTTGGGCCACTATAATTTATATTCATTTTAAGTTTCTCAGTTTGTGGGAACATTGGAATTAGTAGTAATCTATTCCTAGTATTGTAGTAATTAGTGCGTATATTTAGTTTTTATATCATTGTGCATACCATTTTTAATTCTTTTATACATTATTTTTCCCAAGTTATAATCATATAATTGCTTTATCGTTAAAATATTATATATATTAGGGTTCACTTTTGACCGAATATATGAGATTGGTTGAAAATTATTTAATGTTTTAAGGTCTATTAGTCTTATAAATCTATTTTGCAGTACCTGTAGTTTATTAATATTATATTGTGTGGTTTGTCCCCAGGTTAAAATGCAATAATTAATATGTGTTTGAATTAGAGTATGATATATAGAGATTAATATTTTTGGTGTTAAGTTTGGCAAAGTACTACTGACCATCCCGATATTTCTAGAAATCTTGTTACTTGTGGTTGATGGTGCTGAAATTCTGGAAATTTCAGAGCCGGAGATAGAAATTCATACTTCTTCTGCTTCTACTCACATAGAAATTCCGACTTCTGTTTCTACTCACATAGAAATTATGTTCTATCTCTAACTCACATAGAAATTCTGACTCCTTCTGCCTCTACTATCCCACACACTGGAAATTGCAGGAACGGACATTTTGAAAAAAATCCTTTCAGGTATAGGAAAAATACTTTCTCTCTCACCGATAGATAACCAATAAATAAATGCTGACTTTTTTTTTTTTTTTTTTTCATTTCCCAGATTATTTATATCTTCTCTCGGAGCACTGTAAAAATTTTTCTAAAATTCACGAGCCACATTCGTGATTTCTTTCGTGAATCAACGAAGCATATTTCTGATATAACCTCTTCCGTGAAATGACGGAAAGAAACCTGAATTTCACGGATTTTTCGTGCGCCAGGAAAATTCTGAATTTTCAGAAACCTTTCCGCAATTCCTTTTTTATAATGACAGTAAATTGCCGTTTTTAAGATGTCTTAACGGAAATTTCTGAATTTTCAGAAACGTTTCCACAATTCCTTTCGTATATTAACGGAAAAAATTCCGTTCTCACTTTTCCCCTATCCATATGACGAAAACGTTCCAGTAATAGGCGAGATCTGCGTGAATACTTGAGATTTGATTAACTATTACATTTCAATCATCCGTCAAAGAAATTGATTTTGAAGTTCTGTAGCGGGACCGCATATTGTGGGTAGCATGTCGCATGAGTTTTGACTATTCTGGCACAGGATATTTCTTCTCTTCTCTTGCATTTTGTACGCCAGCTATTATTTATTGCATTACTGTAGGAAACCGAGTATTTGTATTATTGTACGGGTGATTATACGATGTCTGTATGTATCAGTATGTGGAATCCTTAAAACAAAAGCTATTATAGCTATCAAGAGTAAATTTCATATGCAAAAGTTTTGTGAAATGTTACTATAAAACAGTACATTTAACCTTTTTTTTTTTTTTTTTTTTAGAGAAAATTGAAAGTTGTCAGTTAAAAAAAAAAAAGATTTCAAGTTCCAAAACATTCTGTTGCAGCGTTCGTGACTGCCATGGAGATAACCTCAGGTTCGATCCTGGGCAGGTACGAACGTTCGAACCACTAAATACCCGCCGTGCGTCGGATGGGCACGATAAGCCGTCGGAACCCGGGTACTGGCCCCGGTAATAAATAAGCGCGTCTTCCTCCCCCTTTCTAACTCGCTTCTGTGTAACTTTCCTATCGGGCATTCTAGCCCAAATCTCCTAGCTTCCTATTTCTAAGGGTTGTTTAAGACCTGGTGTCAGACACTCCCTTCCTGTAAAAATCCTCTACATGTGATCTGATCTGCTCCTAAATATCACGTTGAAAAAAAAATACCCTGTTTTTTTTTACTGGAGGTTTAACGACCACCGTGAGCAACTCAATGTGCTATAAGCAGTCGCCCATCCTTAATTTAGGGTGACTGGTTCCAGGGAAGATAGAGAGCCATTGCCGTAAGACAAACACAACATCCATGCCTCACCGGGATTAGAACCCGGACCCATCTCGGACGAATGCTCAGAAGCCATCGCTTAGACCACTACGCCACCGGGGCTGCAAAAAATACTTAATTTGTGAAAAGTCCTCCTACAGAGAAAATAAAATTATTACAAACGTATTCAAAAATATAATAAGCTTCAACAGAAATAAAATGACTAAATCACTCGCATTAATGAACAAAAAAAAATTCATCGACGCGCAATAAGTATTACCTCGAACGTGACTGCGATTCCGAAGACATTCTGGCTCAGTGGTTATGGCGCGCGACTTGTGTAGACCAACACAATCTACCTCAGTTCGTTCTCAGTTATCGGCGCGGAAGAATTCTCTGGCGTAACTGCTATTAAATTCAGTATTTTCGATTTTGCATAATTGCTGTATAAATACGGAAATACTTGAAAATGACTTTTCCGAAAAATAAACGGAATTACTGACTACGGAAAATCTGTGAAAATACAGAAGTTAGAAGAAACGGGAACTTTTCAAAACGGAAATTTCGTTAAAAGACGGACACTTACCGGCAACGTTGTTGCACGTTATTTTCAGAAATTTTCCGTGAATTCACACGGCTTATTTTTTACAGTGAGTGTTGATGAAATCTGACAAAATGGGCAGAATTTCACTAAGAAAGTAAGAAAACAAAATGTGTTTGATGAAAGTAACCGCTTGAATTTAACGATGCCGCCCCGTAAAAGTCGCCCTGTATGTTCTATAGACTGATTGTGAAAGCAATTTTTTCTCTGCTGGTATTTTAATGAAATCCGCAGAATGGATATAATCAGCGGCGGATTTCCAAATAGGCGCACGCCTAGGGCCCCAGAGTTTGAGGGGCCCAGAAAACGTATAATTGGATTGTCAGTAATGTTTTGGTTTCAGGGACCAAAATATGAATAAAAAATTAACAAATCCTTATATCCTTAAAGCGACCACTTTATCTGCATTGTGAATTGATATTTTACTTTCTCATGTTAGTAAACAAATTATTACTGAAGATGCGAGATGTGAAAAGGAAATTAGAATGAGACTGGAGATGACAAAAATGGCTTTTTGAGAGAATCTAAGACTACTGACAGCCAAAAATATAGATCTGAAATTGAGGAAGAGAATTTATAAGGCATATGTTTGGCCGGTAGCTCTTTACGGTCTTGAGACATGTACATTGACACAGAGTGAAGTGAAAAGGCTGGAGACATTTGAGACGTGGAGCTATAGAAGAATGGAGAGAATAAGCTGGCTTGATAGAAAGAATAATGAGGAGGTCCTGGAGAGAGTAGGAGAACCCAGGAATCTGAACAACATGTTAAAGAGAAGAAGAATGTTATGGATAGGACACACATTGCACCATGGAGGCCCGATTCTGGAAGTTTTGGAAGGTAAAATTCAAGGCAAGAGAGGAAGAGGACGGCCAAAGAATAGTTTGTGGCACAATTACTCCAAGACTCCAATACTAGGACATTCTATGTTTTGAAGAGAACGGCGGAGAATAGAGAGGAATGGAGAGACAGAGTACATCTACTGAACAACCAGTCCTTGGACTGAGTAACCAAGAAGAAGAAGAAGATATTAGTAACATATATTTTTCTTGCTGTTGTTGATACTCCAAATTTTCGAGTTCTTGTCGATGTCCTTGTTTTGAAAGGAACAGTTAAAATAGTTTAGCCTTCCGTTTAGTGATAGGTGAAATAAGAATTCACGCTTCACACACTTTTATTGTGTAAGGCGAATACTTAACTGGTTTGATGTTGCATAAATTACTTTCATGCTACTTCCAGCCAACGGAAAACATTTGTGTTCGAATCTCCTTTCCCTTAGAGTTGCAATGAGGAGTGCTTGTAACTGTCTTGATGATCGGGGGTGTTTTCTGTTCACTTCCTTTTCCCCTTGGGGCAGGGTGATCAAGTTCTTCCTCAGCCCTAATCCCCCTAAACCAACCTAAACCAAAAGAATTAATATTTAGGCTGAAAAAAAAAAAAAAAGAAAGAAATTCGAGAATGTGACAGTATTTATCCTTTTCTTATGTAATAGTGTTAAAAGAAATTCTTATTGTATTGCAACAACATTTTCTTATTACTTTCTCCCCGTTGGTTTAATATTGATAATTATCAAGCATTCTCACTTTTTCTATTCCTTAAATCGACATAAAATTAACTTTTGAAAAATCAATAAAAGTTTCAATGATACTCTTACTCGAAAGTTCCTACTTTTCCATTTTCAAACCGCATCTTTTGCATGTAATCCTTATTATGCCTATTTGGAAATCCGCCACTGAAAGTGCCAAACCTAATATCCTTAGATTTCCTATTTGTCGCAAAAATAATTTTTGAAATATCTCCAAAAAAAAAAAAAAAAAAAAAAAAAGTTAGATGTGCATGGACTGTTTCTTACAAAACGTTCTAATAACAGGAAGAATGGCATTTTAAAAAGCGTAAAAACTTTTTCTCGACTTTGTTTTTGTTTGTTAATCTGACAAATGAAAATTTCTGAGGCGATAAGAAGGGGAGAGAGGGGCCCTGAATCTTTTAGCGCCTAGGCCCTAAAAGATCTAAAGTCGCCTCTGGATATAATGACGTCAGTTGGAGAACGATACTCCATGTATTGTTTTCTACAGCACGCGTCTCGGTTTATGCAGCTTATCTGGTGCACACTGGTAATGTTTTCACAGTAAGGCCTATCTGAAAGTTCCACGGGATGATGAAGTATTCTTGAAGACACATTTGTATTTTTATCAAAGTTGTGAAATGAATTATCGTTATTTTATGTAACACATGGGTGTTGCATAGAGATGAACTGTCAAGGAAGAATAAGGAATTTTATATAATGATGTTGAGTTTCGGGGGTTGGGAATTAAACGTCTAACACTCGCAGGTAAAAATACTAAGATTTTTGACACTTAGAAAATTTTTCCAAAACGAAAAACATCCGGCTTTTAAGATTTTAAAGTTTCAGGTTGGTGGTGATCTGGAATGTTTCTGTTCCTTGAGAACAGAACGGCCTTTCTCTTTCTTGGCGGGAGGGGGGTATATTGATCTTCGTAAGCTATAGGAAAAATAAATGAAATATATATTCTACAAAATATTACTCATTACGAAAAATTAAGAGATATCTATAAGGCTTTAAATTTAAAAAATCAGGCAAAATTAGAAATCATAATGAATACTCCATTTGGAAATAACAACTGCAGATTAAATTAAGTACGCACATCCGCGATCTAAATTTTAAAATTTCACACATTATTCCTAATCGTAAATGGTTACATAAAATACATCTGTCAAATGATCCGTATTGTAAACATTGTGGTAGAACACTGAACACATTTTTGTTGAATGTGATTTTGCAAAAAAACATTTGGATATGGTTAAAGCATTACTTAAATATAACGGAAGGTTTTGACAGTAAACAAATCTTATATCATGCACCTTTAAAATAAAGAGATTTGAAAAGTAATGAAATGAATTATTTAATAGCACTTACAAAATATAATCTGTGGAAGAATAAACATTTAATGTCATTTAATCAAAAATACCGAAATTCGGAGCAGATAAATTAGCAATAAAATGCGATTTTCGAAGAGTTATAAAATTTGAAAATAGAAAGAATGGTGAAAAAACAAAGAACTTTTAAAAAGTGAATAGCATTAAAACCAGTAGTTTATAGAAAAGGTAATGACATTCTAAATAAAATATTGGAATAAAATAATATTTAATAAGTCACAATTCATAGAAGGATCCAGAGTCAAATTTCCGTTTTTCATGTGTTGGAAACTGTTTCTCTTCCTGTGGCTTTATAGTTTTCGTACTTTCACTTTCTTTCATGGTTATTTTTTCCCCTAGTCTCTTATTTTTAAAGAGTCACTTTAGTATGGGTCTCTTCATAGTGCTTCCTGATGGGGTGATTCTAAACAAATTGCATTAAACCTGCTTCGGGTGGTTTTTCCCGGGCAGGCTCCCCCTCGGAAAGATGTTTTGCCAGATATGTATGAAAGATGTGAAAGAATATTGTTATAATTTATAAGTACTTATTGTGAGATTTTATCTCTTGGATCCACATGTGAGAAATATTTTAACTTGATGTTCTTTGGTTTTTTAACCCATGAACTCATTTATAGTGCCCCTTACCTTTCTATTCTGCAAAATAGTAGCTTAAATAAATTCCGCATTTTTAGATAAATCCTTAGATGTATTTAAATGTGATTCAGGAAAAAAATAAATCAATCCTTAAAAATTCTTAATGAATCCCTCATGGTCGGCTTTCATTAAAGTCGGGCATGAGACATAAAATAAAGAAACAGAATTATGATTCTTTTGTCTAAATTTAAGAGTACTGGAGTGCAGTAATGGCTTAAGGACCACCTCATGAACAACAGGTTACATATAGAGAGATCTCAGCTTGTTGCTTCGTTATCATTCAGAATATCTCCGGTTAAGACCTCAAACTATTGGTGTGTAAGTAAATGTGCAAACTTTCCATTCTGTCTTATTTAAATTGGACATTAGAATTTTCCAAAAAACACATTCGATGATTTATCAGCTTTTTAAGAGCTTTTCTCCAAGAAACACTAAAATTCCTGAGAAGGACGAAGGTTCAGTATACTAGCTGATAGTGAAGATTTCTTGCGAAAATTCCTAGTTGTTTTGGGTCAAACACTGGAGGAATGTTGATGTAATGCAGACAAAATTATTAGCGTCGGTAGTTTCCAGTCCTAATTAATACTTCTCCATAATAATTCAGTGTATCAAAAACCCACTTCCTCTACCGTCATGATTCCATTCAATCATCTCATCCATATAACCAAAAACTCATATCCATCCAATTGCAAGTACGACGAGCTTTTAGCCACTCATCGACAGTAACATTACGAAATCAAGGAATATCCAAAATTAAAATATCTGCATCTCATCATGGCTACTCAGATGACATCGTTAATTCTGTGGTAAAGAAAATCTATCGCACATTAGATACTGCTTTAATAAAATATCGCAGACCAATTAAATAATTAAATATGTGGGATCACTACCATACATTCCCAACATTATCAATATACTCAAAAACGTTTGCCATCGTCACAATATTGGCTTCGGTATACGAACACACAATGTACTATCAGGAATAAAAAATGATAGAGATGGTGTTCCTTTAGACAATCGATATGGAGTTTACATCGTTCCACTGAAGACCATAGACATTCAAGATAATGATCGTATCTATGTTGGATCTACACTTCGCTCATTAAAAACTCGTTTAAAAGAGCATCACACTATAACATAGGGACAAACTCATCAAAGACTTCCATATCACGGCTATCACACAACGGATCTCATTACCCATGTTGGAACGAAGCTGACATTCTCGCCACGCATTACTCAAAAACATAAATCCTCCTAATGGAAAGTCTGTTTGTTCACAAATATGGTGAAGTATGTTGCAATGATGATACTCGTTGTCACATCTCTTTGTCTTGGAAAACGGTGCTTAATACGATTGAACATATAGAGACTTACACCATTTTTCTTTCCTTCATTTATAATATTTAATACATTGCCTGACATGTACTATATTTATGGATGTTTTCAATTTATTCATGAGATATGATGTCCATCACGCGCATGTGACACTATCAAGAAAAATCACATATCATTTTTGTATTCAAATCATACTCAGTTCCATTTTCCTTCTAACATCTGCAGATGGGTCCATTGCGGACCTGAAATTTCTAATGTTTACTGTATGAATGAATAATCACCTTCATCACATTAAATCATTTAAACAGTCTAATGTGTTATTTGAATCAAATAAGATCGTGTAAAGACGACGAAAGATCTACATAGAAAGTCAACGTAAACACGATTGAACGTTTAATTAGTAGTGTATAGAAATACATTCTTATACACTCCTCAGAAAAACTATATAATAGAAAAACTTTTGTAATCCTTCATTATTTTCTTATATAGTTTTTTATCATTTTCCTCTGTCTTTCATCATTTTTTTATACAGTCTTTAATCATTTTCTTTTATATTCTAACCTCCTTGGTCAATGGACAGCAATTGGTGGCTGATGCAATACGATTTACCGTTTCTGTGTACCGTCATTTTATTCCGATTGTGTTTTACGATAATAACAAGAAGAGTCAGCTTTGCTACACAAGTAAACATTTTTCATTTTTATACGCACTTTTTTTAAGTTCATTATGCCTCATAGGAGCGTTTTTTGCAGATGCTTTCTGAAAACTGGTAAGAACATAGCCAAATGTAGCTGGTATTCAAGGGTAATAATGTAGTTTCATATTCTTTTGGGGCTGCACTAGTAGCTGTTATAGTTGTTAAACGTCCAGGCATTTCGCTCTGGATTGATATTTGATTTCTCTTGTATTTTCATGGGCTTGTCGCAGAATTGTGGGCTTTAGTTTCATTATAGCTCTCTTGCTTTTCTCAAATTATCTGTACTTAATTACTGAATCGCGTATAAAGTTTGATAAGTCGGACAATCATTGCGTTTTGAGTTACTCATCTCTGCCTCTCTGCAGATGCTTGCTATTTTCTGTCTAAACAATAACAATTAAAAAGCGTTATTAACAATTCACAGGAATCTAACAAATTATAGTATCACCTTTATCGAGGCAAAACTTTTCTCTCTTTCAGAGTATAGTTCCAAACAAGCCCCATGCAAAATAGAAAGCTTTGAAAAGCAAACTTTTGTTATTATCGTATTTCCCGGCGTCAAGGACGCACCCCGATTTTAAAATGCAAAATTTTGAGAAAAAAAGCAAACATAAAAATAAGGTCTCGAGCTAAGATTAAATAATTTATTGTTAAAATATGTTATTAAAAATAAGATATAAAAATAAGTGTCTCGAGCTAAGATTAAATAATTTAGTTTTAAAATATATTATTAAAAATAAGAGTTAAAAATAAGTGCCTCGAGCACTTATTAAATAATTTATTGTTAAAATATATTATTAAAAATAAGAGATAAAAATAAGTGTCTCGAGCTGAGACTGTTTACACGTTTTGGCAAAAACCCATTTGAACGGCTCTTTTGATCTAGAACTTCATATATGTGTGTCGGTCTTGTAGTATAGACCATGTAGTTTATCGTAAATGCATCCCGGCGAAAGAGATGCGAAGAAAAAAAAAACATTAGTCTTCCCATGGCGTTTCACGACGAAGGCAGTCTTCTTATTAATAAGGTTTACCGGTAAACATTTTAACACAGATAACCTTCCTCTGGGGTTAGCTTAGGTGTACGGAAAACGTAACCTTCTGTCTCCGGGACGCACGGTAAATTTTCGAGACCTATCCCTCTATTCTAAAAAAAAGTAACTGCCGCAGCTGCTGCTGTTTTAGAAATTTCGTGACACTCTTCCTTTCCTAGCTCGCAGCGCAAAACGTATTGAACACAAAAATACGAAATTTACAACGTATGTAGAGAATTGTTTGGAGAACACGCTGAAATAAACCGTTTTTCGATTCTCTGGCGATACTTCAAGAGCTATTGTATTTCAAAGTTAAGGTAAGCAAAAAGTGCTATCAGGTCGCGTTCCGGACACACTAACAGCAACAGAACCACGAAACTTTGTAGGCATGTAGTGCCATGACCGAAATTTTACGCCCCATCGCTCTCTTTTTGAATCTTGATTTAGTTTACGAGAAATTAAATTTCTAAATTTCACAAAATTCTCTATTTCGTGATGGGATCCATTTAAAAAAACGAATATATGGCAAACTATAAGTCATAACGCTTTACAATTTTTGCAGCATAAACTTACAACTATCATCCCGTTTTTACAAAAACAAATTTAAGAAAAAGTAATTTTCTGATTTTTAAGCATTTTTTAAAGACGCAAAGGAAAGAAACGAACGGCTCGTCTGTCTTCACGATAACCACAGAGGAACGGTCGGGTCCCGTGACCTGCTGCCATGGTGACGCAGAGAATTTGTTATGCATATGCTTTGTTGGTAAAGCTATCTCAGTTGTTTAAGGTGGACGTCAAGTAATTTTGCTTCCTATACTTCCAATGGAAAAACTTCTGTACACATTTTCTTCACAATTAATGCGTTCCCAAGAATGAAAATTTGAAAATCGATTAAAATAGCTTCATTTTATAACTTGGAATACTTAATATTTTCTGAAACATAACCAGAATTATGCAATCCAACATTCGTTTGTTTCACTGGCGTCATCAAAGTACAGGTCGCGCCATCTTTTTTCTGGTTCCAACACCACCAAAGGAGAAGTTATTGATTTTTAATGTACTGTAATTATGGTTATGTTTTAGAAAATATTAAGTATTCCAAGTTATAAATGAAGTTATTTTAATCGATGTTCCAATTTTCATCCTTGGGAACACACTAATTATGAAAGAAACGTGTACAAAATTTTTCCATTGGAAGTATAGGAAGCAAAATTACTTGACGTCCACCTTAACGGTTTAGCATAACGGTTTACGGTTTACAGAAATGCTTTTTGGACCGCTTTTGTTTTCCTTAGTGGTAAATTTAATAAGTTCAAACGACAAAGCTATAAGTTCAAACGACAAAGCTATAAGTTCAAACGACAAAGCTATAAGTTCAAACGACAAAAGTTCGACCTTCCAAAAATTAACGACAGTAAAAAACTCTGAAACTTTGAAATAACAAGCCTTATTTGCTTAGACACGCAATAAAAATTGAAATTTATCTGAATTTTACAATTTTTATTTCATGTCATATACAGTACTTGGAGATCGGGCTGCAGGGCCCGAGCGCTACTCTGGAAACGAGCGTAGCGAGCCTAGAGGCGCAGCCCCTAGTTTCAGAAAAAAAAAGAAGCGTCCACGACGCCGGGAAATACGGTAATTTATTTTCATTCCATAAAACTGAAATTAATTTTCTTTTTGAGAAAAACACTGTAGCTGAAGTCTCTGTAGATACAATTTTAACAGCACAATTGCATTGACCTCACGCCATATAATTACTGACGTGGTAATGTCGAAAGAGAAAAAATAAAGCTAAATGTGATCTCACTAAAACTGATGATTTCTGCGAAAATTAAAACTGATCTCCAAAGCGAAATGTAAACAGATACACTGAACACTGTTAAGAGATTTTGATGATGCGTTCGTAAATTCTCTGGTGTAAGTACAAATTGTAAATGCGTTCTGAAAATATCAGAATTTATATGTATTATAATATATATAATTTATATATATTTCTGAGTTTGGGATTTCAGCTATTGTTGTGCAGTTGAAGTTGGATATTTATTTAAATATTTATTGCCTATGTATCTTCTTCTAGTGTTTGTAGCATTGAAGTGGGTCTATGTGTATATATCTGGGTATATCTTTGTGTATATGGTATCACTCTGTGTATATCTGCATAGTGCATGTATTTTGGTGAAGCAGTCAAGTTCTTTCTATGTTTCTGTATATATACACTGAGAAAAACGTTTTGTAAATTCAACAAAAAACTTTGTCGATATACAATCAACAAAAATTTGTGTTGAATTTGCAAAATTATTGTGTTGAAAATTATTGTTGATTTAACAAAATTTATTGCTATCACGACAAAACGTTTTGTTCATTTAACAAAATGATTAGGTCGATTTTTGAGAATTTGTTTGATCCAACAAAACATCAAAAATCGACCTAATCATTTTGTTAAATGAACAAAACGTTTTGTCGTGATAGCAATAAATTTTGTTTTTGTGAAATTCAACAAAAATTTTGTTGAATTAACAAAACGTTTTTCTCAGTGATATATATATCATCATTGTCAACCATTGTCAATCATGTGCTGGATGAAGATCTCCCCAAGTTTCTTCCACAAAGGTCTGTCTTGTGCCAGTCTCCTTCATGTTACTCCGGCATGCTTTCGAATTTCATCCTTGCTTCTCCCATGTGATCTCCTTCTAGGACTTTTTCGGTTCCTTGGTGTCCAGTCTAAAATTTCGGTTGTGCATCGGTGGTCCGTTCTCTTGGCAACATGTCCGGCCATTGCTATTTCAGAGATTTTACTCTCATCATGATGTCTTCCACTCTTGTTATTTTCCTGATCCACGAGTTCTTTTAATTATCTCTCCTGGTTACACCAAGCATGCATCTCTCCATGCTTCTTTCCGTTGTCTGCAGCCTTTGTATGTCTCTTTTAGTTAAGGTCTATGTCTCTGCTTCATATGTAAGAACTGCCAGGATGCATTGATTAAACACTTTTATTTTAAGACATAATGGCATATTGCTGTTGAAGATTGTACCGTTTCTTCCAAAAGCTCTCCATCCAAGTTTTATACGCCAATTAATTTCTTCATCAATGTGACCCTTGCTTGATATCTGTTGTCCAAGGTAAATGTAGGTACCCTCCTATAAAATCGAATTTTACTCCTGCGCGTTGTGTCTCGAAAGTAACAGAAACGACAAATTTTAATATAGATTTCGTACTCCCCGTGCGATATTTAGCTCTGATATTTCACATTTCATTGAGCAAAATATTTTCTTTTAGAGGTCCATTATGATGCATAAATGGATGCAAGGAGTTAAAATTCTTTGTACACAAGGTGCCGCCGAGAAAAAAAAATTACGTGGAATTTTTTCGAGTACTCCTCTTTGATAAGCGTCAAGAAAGCATTGCTACTTGCAAAATAATAATAATAATAATAATGACATAGCCGTGCCCAACAAATGCAACATCCAGAAGGCGCACGGAGAGAACCTGTCCAAATATAACGACCTACGATACGAAGTCAAGGAAATGTGGCATGTGGAGAACGTCACCACCGTCCCCATAGTAATATCAGTCACAGGAGTTGTATACCTAAGACCATTCACAGCTCTATATAGACACTAAACCTTTAACCTAACACCTACCAGGAACTGCAGAAGACAGCTATCCTGAACACTTGTAGGATAGTAAGGAAGTTCCTGGACAACTGAGAGAAAGAAATACCACTTCAAAGACTTGGTACATCGTACCCGACCCGGAAGGAAGAGGTGGAATCATCTCTTTGAAATAATAATAATAATTGATGCCTTTCTTACCGCAAAGCCAGATTTTTTTCTTTTCATATTTGCTTCGAAATTTACGTTAAAAATTGTCCGTCCTAAATGGCAGATACAGTAGAGCACCGATTATAGTTTCTCTGTTATACGTTGAATTTCAGCCGTTTCGGCAAACTCCGTTATGCGCTCACGTTAATTTATTTCAGTTATACGTTCTTCATCAAATTATAAGTTCTATTCGTAAGTTTTCATTTTGTAGCTAAAAAGAAAATTTCCTCCTTTTGAGCCTTTGGAGTGCATGAAGAACCAGTCGCTTTTTTTTACTATGAACTTCCCCTTCTTCTTTTCCGTTAATCTCTGCTACAGGCGTCTACTGAGGGGGACAGATCTGTCAAAGAATACTTTGAAGAGGGTGAATTGGTGAAAACAAAAACTGACGTTTTGAAAGCTATTAACTTAGCAGCCATGGCTTGGCAAAAGGTTTTAACGCAGATGATAGAAAACTGTTTATTCATGCTGGATTCCATTCAAACAAAGGTCCCTCACAACTGGAAAATTCGTAACCAGTGATAATACCAGTCAAAATTTGGTCAACTAATTAAGCACAGGAACTCCTGAGGTTTATGCCAGCTGTAATTTCGAACTTGCAAAGTCATAACTTTTGACAACTGATGAACTGATTGAAATGAAAGGTGGCGAGAACATCAGTGACAGTGATGACGAAGAAAGTGTAATCACTCTGCCAACACCAAACTTTGCCCAAGCTCTTGCTGCCTATAGATGTGATGAAAACATTTCTCATTTGTCACGATATAAACAAGAGTATTCAAAATGTTCTCACTACAGTGTACAATGCACTTTTTGTGTACGCTCAAGAAATTCATCTCAGACTTAACTGGCACAGTATTTTAAAACTGTAATTGAAAAATAATACACTGAGAAAAAGGTTTGTTTGAAACAACATAATAGTTTTGTTGAGCTGTTTTTTTCGATTTATTTTGTTGCTTTAGCCAAACTCCATCGGAATTGTTTTGTTGGCAAGACAAAATTATTTCGTTGACTGTATTTTTTTAATTCAACTAAATGTTTTATCACGATAACAATACATATTGTTGGATCAAACAAATTCCCCAAAATCGACCTAGGCATTGTGTTAAATGAACAAACCGTTTTGTCATGATAACATTAAATTTTGTTGAATCAACAATAATTTTCAGCAAAATACATTTGTAAATTCAACAAACATTTTTGTTGACTGCATATCGACAAACTCTTTTGGTTGATGCAACAATTTCTTTGCTGAATTAACAAAACGTTTTTCTCAGTGTACCCAAGCGCCTGCTACGTGTCGATGAAAATACGATGCAGCACATATCTATTCCAGAAATTGCTTGTATGGAAATGAATGTCGACTAAATTAAGGAATCATTTTGCATTAATGGTAAGTGCATTAAACATTTGCTTTCTATGTTAAATACAGTGTTTTTAAAGTGTAGAGGTTAGTATTTTCTACTGTAATATTGTTCAAATTTGAAGTTTCACTTGTATGCTTTTCACAGTTATACGTTTTTTTTTGTTTTTTTTTTTTTTTTCTTATTTTGGCTCTTGGAAAAACGTATAATCGATGCTTTACTGTATTCCGTAAAATTTTCTGATTCAAGTATTCTCAGGGAAGTTCACGCGCATCCGGCAAAGCAGGAACTCGTACAGTAATCAGCAAATGCCTCGTACCGGAGTAATTCAGCATTTTTCGTTTGGGAATTTCAACTGCAAGCTCGATAAAATTTTGAGACCTTATTACACGGCACTAGGTGTTTTAGTCAGAAACAGTTAATCGTTGGAAACATCAGCCACCCTTTATTGGACTTCTCATCAGTGCTGAGTTTGGGCTCAGTTTTCAGAATCGGAGCCCGAAGTTTTCGGCCCGAGCCGGCCAAAGCCGGAAATCTACATTGCAATCAAAAGCTGGGCCCGAACGAGCCCGAAAACCATGACTGTAGCCTGTTTAGGCATTAATTAAAAGTATCTCCTCTTCCACACTTCCACTCTCTCCTCCTCCTGCAATTTACCGGTGTCTTTCTCGAAACGGGGAGTGGGGAAGGGACCTCTATCTTTTTCTATAGCAGTGTTTCTCAAAGTGAGTTCCGTGGAACCCCGGGGTTCCGCGACGGTTCTCCAGGGGTTCCACAAGCAATTCGTAAAATAGCTCCAAAATTTTCCAGAAAATCTGTTAATTCCATATTTTTCCCGATGACAGCCTAAACTAACCAATTTCCCACAGCCAATAAAAAACAGTTCAAAAAAATAATACACGTTCTGGAAGGTGTGATCAAGATAAAACTGTCAAATTTGCGTAAAGAAGAAAGTACGATCAGAGCTATATTAGTTTCGGATTTATGAACGATGATGATAATCCGCAGTGTGTCATATGCAGCAAAGTTTTTCATAATAGCTCAATGGCCCCTGCTAAACTTCGGCGCCATTTAGGGAGCACACATCTAAAGCTCAAAGATAAATATTTTGATTTTTTTTAGGCAAGCATGATGAACTTTTAAAAGTGAAAAAGTTATTTTTCATGCAGCGCATACATTGGATGAAAAAGCTACTGAGGTTTCCCTTTCAGTGAGTTATTAAATAGTACAAGCAGGTGAACCTTATACAATAGCTGAGAATCTTATCAAGCCATGTACTATTGACATGGTTAAGGGCATGCTTGGTGAAAAATCGGCCAAAGAAATAGCGAAAATTTCGTTATCAAGCGATACAGTGTCTCTTCGAGTGAAGGAAATAGCACAGCCCGGAGGCGCAGTGGTCAAAGGGATGACTTCTGATCATTTTTCCAAGAGGGGTCCGGGTTCGCATCCCTGTGATAAATATAAAACAAGCAATGGCTCATAAATATAAAACAAACAATGAGATGAAATCACTCTGAATCTGGAAGCTTTCCGTGATTCAATGAGGCACTATTTTCCTGATGAGCAGCACGAAAAATTAAAAAGTCAATTATGGATTAAAAATTCATTTGTTATTAATGAAAAAGCTCCATGCTTTTCATCTGATGGATATGAAAAATTTATTGATCTGATTTCGGATTTCTCAGTGACATCCCTTTATAAAACAGTGCCAGTATTAGAATTTTGGTGCAGTTTGAAAGGGGAATATCCATTATTATCGCAAAAAGGAGTGTTAGTATTCTTACCATTTGCGATAACCTGTCTTTGTGAAACGGGCTTTTCTGTGTACGTCTGAACAATCACTAAGCACCACAATAAGCTGGATGCAAAGCCCGGTATGAGATTACAACTTTCTTCGATAGAACCCAACTTTAAAGAACTATGTGGCAATAAAAATGAAAGCCATTCATCACATTAATATTTTTCATTAATGATTACTAGCATCATTGGCATAATAAATTTTATTGGCTGTACATTACCTTTTTGTAAGTTTTATATTTTTTATTGACTAATTGCTTATTTTTTTTTTGTTTCATTTTTATTTCAAATCAGTGATACATAATTGGCATATAAGTATATTAATTTTAATGGTATTTATAGAGGGGTTCTGTTGCTAGACATTGTAGAAAAAAGGGTTCCATAGGATAAAAAGTTTGAGAACCACTGTTCTATAGTATGGTTGTACATTTTGTTTTTTACCATTCATTTCTTCTGAAATGTTTCGGGCAGCAAGAACTATAACGAAGTAAATTTCTCCGTCATTTTTGGTCTACGCCGGGATTCGAACCCGAGGCCGCTTATTCCGGGACAAGTCGCTCTACCAACTGAGCTACGCAGACATTTGTTCTGATTGCTATGGCCTTTATGTCGTGTGCGTCCTGCTGGCAGGTACGTCACAGAACGATTGGGAGGTCCTGTAATCTACGTACTTTGCTCAATAGAATAAGCAGGAATAAGCAATAGTGTAACCAACTGCGTGGAGAGAGGGGGCAAGATTTCGTTGGCGAGCTATGTATTATCTAGTATCTATAGTTCTTGTATAATAGAAGCTATAACGTATACTCTAATTTAACTTTCCTTTTTAGTTTCTTTTTCTATGTAAATTTGAGTTCATTCTCCTTAGCATATTTCAAACTTAGCGTGGTATCTTCTATCTCCTAAGAGTATGGTTGGCAACACCCTTGAGCATAGGCGCCGACTTCGTGCGTTCGAGACACTTCTCCAATGATTTTGTTGTGGGTTCCTCGAACCCCTAATATTTTTGCGCGTATTTCGTGGGGAAAATACACGTACGCATATGTGCATAAATTTTGTTTTTTGCTATCAATTCTTCAAGTTTTTTATTATTCATTACCCGTTTACTATATATAGAAAGTGTGTATAGAAATTTACTCCTCAGACTGTTTATTGTGCCTCAAAAATGAATTAGTGTTTGTTCGTGCTCATCAAATTCGATGCGACAGACAATACCTGAAGTACCGTTGTTTAAGAGCATTTAAAACTGCCTCCTTTATAAAAGAAAATTCTTCGGTTTGTCTGGGTTCCCATAAAATACAAAAGTCCAGCTCTACACTCGGAGACGAGAACCTGTTCGAGGTCATAGTGATAAAGGCGGAAATATGTTGTACAGTCAGTTGACCCACCCTATCTTCGGGCAGTCGGGGACCAAGGAGGTTAGAAGAGAGAGAAGATGGCATCAGCAGCCGCTGGTGAACCCAAATCTGATCATCTGGTTTCTTGCGCCCTCCGGGTAGGGAGGGTTCAGGGACGTGACGTCACTTACTGAAGACCTGTGCTGGAGCACAGGTTGATAGCTGCCGTCTCTTACTCTCAGCAGCAGTCCCTGAAGGTCAAAAAGGCTCCCACAGCTTTAGCAAGGCCGTGATTGGTTAATACGCAATATGTACTTCCGCTCGACAAAGCATAATTTTGTTTAATTTTTTTAGAAAATATTAAACAGTATTTCTGTAACTTTTTGCAAATTTTTAGTTATGTGCATGTATATTTCGGTCTCATTTTTTCCCTGACTGTACATACTGCACAAGTGCCTCTAAAACCTCTTCAAAGTAAACGATTTTCCTATAGAAAAGTACAGAAGCAGCCCAAAGTGGGCATACTGGGCATACTCAGCTGATACGACGTAGAGCCCACGGAAAACGCAGGGCGTGCGGCTGATTCGATGTCCTCTTCCTTCTAACCACCTATTTAAACTCAGAAATCACTTGAATAAACAATTGTTGGCATTTTTAAAATCGGTAAAAAAAAACTTAAAGTAAATTTGATATGTTTTAGTTACTTTTATAAGACAATTGATTTGGAAATTCACACAGTATCTGTGTATTGTATATAATAATGTCGCGCCTACAAAAGCAAAATAAATGAAATAAATAATTATCTAGAGAAAAAAAAGTCCTGTAATTAACTATAATTTGCTTCATTTTAGCATTCCAGGCGTCCTATTGTGCCAGATAATCTGACTGAAGGAAATTTAAATTAGACTTAAATACTTTGAAAGATGCATGGGTAATTCGATTAAACATTTCCGGAACCCCCAGTAATTTTTCAAGTCGGCGCCTATGCCCTTGAGGTCAGAACGTATGTCGTGTGTATGTGTCCGTTGAGAACTGAACGTTATATAATGTTTGAGCAGCAGCATTGTGTGGAGATGATGGTAGTGTGATGATATAATAGTAGTTGCGGAAGTTGAAGTACTTGAAGTTGTGATTTCTCGACGTCTGCGTGTTTAATATCTAGAGTTGGTGTTTTTGTTCCTCGTTAAACGTTCTCTAACAAGTAATTGGATTTTTTCACTAATGTTGTGGAAGACTGAGTCGTGCTAAAGAAGTTTTTGTTGAATAAAGGCTAATAGCAAGTAACCTTTTCTGGAGTTATTTCAGTGACTTCTGATTCGCTTAAAAGTGAAGTTATTAAGAACTGATTTGTGTTGCATTCAGACAGCTATACTTAAACGAACATTACAAAGCTTTTCCTCCTCCACAGAAATCCACTTATACGTGACCTATGACATTTTCTACGTAAACCCGGAATAAATACCCTCCAGATCCGATTGCCGAAGTATTCTCTTTATTAACCAGAAAGAGTAAGAATAGTCCCGCATTCTAAATCATACAGAATTATTTACTTAATAACAAGGAACTGTACACCAGTTATACTTAAAATACGAGGAATACAAGGAAGGTAGATAGCACTAGGAATACAAGGAAAGTAGACAGCAGTTTGCTAGGACTGTATAAAAGGAAGGTAGACAGCTGTTTGCTGTCTTCCTCCCTTGAAAAAGCCATCTGGTTTATATTCGAAAGCTTGGAAACTTTGATTTATATTCTACACCAAGAACTTCGGATTACTAGTATAAAAAAAAACCCATACAGAATTACATTTAAAAAAAAAGAATAAAATTCTCTCTCTCTCTGTCAGAGCCCGAGCCCGAAACGGGCTCGGGCTTTGAGAGAGGAAAAGAATTTTCTTCCTTTTTTTTTTTTTTTTTTTTTTTTTAAATGTGATTTTGTATGATTTAGCTCACGAGACTTTTTTCTTTTTCTTACACTCTCTAGTTGTTAAATACAATTAATTCTTTGGCAACTGGGTCTAGATAAGGAGTGGGAACTCGGCAGGACTATTTATTCCGGGCTTGGGTAAAAAATACCATAGGCCATGAATTTCAGAATTTCTTCGAACGAAAAGTTTCTTTAAGAAATACATATAGTACATAGCAGGATGATGAAATTTAGCTCCCTACCTCAACAGGTCAGCTCCCTGTTAATTCTGTTGAGCTACGTACGACCTAGATTGCTGTGCCTCCCGATTTTCCCTGATGTCCGACCCCCCGCCCCCTCCCCAGTGGCGGATTTCCATCTAGGCGCACTAGGCGCGCCTAGGGCCCCAGAGCTTGAGGGCCCCAGAAAACGTTTACTTCGATTACCAATGTTGTTTTGGTTTTCACAGACCGAAACAAAAAAATGCTGACCTTCTTAATTTTCCGATGAAAATAATAAGAAAAAATGCTTTAAGAAATTCTTCACTTACTGATGGAATTCTTACTGCCCACCTTTCTTGGTGCATGGTATTCATCTACGCCGAAACTCCTCCGCGAAATGTCATCTACCCCTTTTTAAGTGAAGCACTGGGCATAAATTGTATTTTACCTGTATTTTCTAATGTGGAGGGCTTTTCCGTTTGTCAATGTCTTCAAGTATTTTATTTTTCCTTAATACTAATTTGCTCAAAATGAGAAAGACAAAATAATTTACAAAACTGAAGCAATGTAAAGAGCACGTTTTATAATTGAAATGCATTCCAATTTTACGAAATTTTATGACAATTAAACAAAAATGACAATTTACACGCGATGTATGAAATTTTATTTTCGACGCATTTAACGTTAAATTTGCCTAGAAACTTGCAACTGAAAAATTGTCAAAGTAACCAGTTTTGCCAAACGTATCAAACTCAATAAGAACTTTTGCTGTAACTGAAATAGCCTCTTCGTTGCGCAAAGCTAAAATTTACGAAATTTCCATTTTGAAAACTCCTAGCGGAAATTTATGAAATTTAAAATGGGGAAATTTTAATGTCTATTTATGTCCGATCATTCGGAAAAATGATTTTTGAAAGATCTGTGAAAACCAAATTTTTTGGCTTTCTGCGCCTTTAGCAGGAAATTAACGAACTAATTGGAAAATTTAAATATTTGAAGAGGAACAGTTAAGCCTAATCTGAGAGGCACACAAATATTTTTTTCGTTTAAGTTGAATAGTTTCTTCACGACAGAACTTTAATGTTTGAATTTTCGACAGGACAGCCCTTAGCGGTATTAAAAATGCCGAACTTAATATATTCCAATTAGCCGCAAAAATAACTTTTGAAATATCTCTAAAAACAAAAGGTTCGATGTGCACGGGCAGACAAAGGGATTACACTAGCACTGTTTCTTACAAAACGTTCTAATAATAGGAAGATAGAATGGAATTTTGAAAAGCGAAAAAGCTTTTTCTCGACTTTACATCTTTCTTTCTTTTTTCTTTTTTTTTTTTTTTTTTTTTTTTTGCTAATCAGATGGAGGAAAATTCCTGAGGCAATAAGAAGGGGAGGGCCCCCTGAATCTTTTAGCGCCTAGGGCCCCAAAAGATCTAAAGTCGCCTCTGCCCCTCCCCGAAATATTTTAGGAAGATATGAATGATCAAAGAAATTATAGAAATAGATAGACATCCCTTCTTCATTCCGCAGTTGAGAAAGACATTGGTTAATTGCACAGGGAGGAAAGAGGAAAGAGTGGCAGGCTGATGTTCATTCGCCCATGAAAGGTCCGGGTTCGAATCCCGGTGAGGCATAGATGTTGTTTTTGTCTTATGGTCCTGGCCCTCTCCCTTTCCTGAAACCAGTGACCCTAAATTAGGGACGGCCGACTACTTATAGCCCATTGAGTTGCTCACCGTGGTCGTTAAACCTTCAATCAAAAAAGAAAAAAAAAGGTTAATCATAGTTTTCATCCTCGGGCTCGGCCCATCTCAGCATTGCTTCTTATTAGTGTTGTCAAGATGCGAGACAAATTTATCACGGTAATAAATAAACATCTCGAGTTCCAAGTAACATCCATGAGCAGAAATAACTGGCTTTCCTGTCGTTTCCTCTGTAGCATCCTAACAGCGAGAGGTGAATGCATGATAATAGCAGTGGCTTTTATTTCTTTTAAAAAGGTCTCGCCCAATAGCACCCTCAGTTTCGGCCGAGGGAAAACACGATGCAATTCCGACAGATCTATTGCTTGGGAGCATTAATCTCTTTTCCTAATTCCCACCTCTCACAAACGTTTTGGAAGTCAATGTGTGGACGAATCACAGTTCCGCACATGTCGTACCAATACATTATATAGCCTAACGAAAACACATTGGTTAAATCTCTAAAGAAAGATGCTAGGTACATTATTTTGTTTATGATAGACATGCTATGAACATGGAAGGAAATGCTTTGAACATGGAGGAACACAGTTTATGTAAAAGTTGATGAGCGAATAGAACAAACATTTCGAGCATGAGAATCAGTTGGTGGCATGCCTAACAAACAATGAAATGGAGAACAAGCTCTGCGTACATAAATTGTTTAAGGGATGACAGAAAATCACAAACGAATATTTATATCATTAAGCTGTTCTCTAATATTCGGAGGTTAACTCCTCAAAGAAAGAGGTTAGCTCTGCAAAGAAATAAAATCCACCAGATAAATTTTTAACTGATTATTTACTTACTGTTGCCGTATCAAACTCCATTTACAGCGATCTTAACATACAACACGGGCTTCACTGACATCTATCACACGACGTACACAAGACCTTCTATACTTCATACTCATAATCTTTTTCTCTTCAGGCACACCTGAATCTGATTTTCCCATGACTTCCTTGGCCTTTCTCTGCCTTTCGTTCCTGCCACTTGGGCCGAAAAAGATTTCTAGTAAGCATCTCATCACTCATTTATTCAACATGGCCAAACCACTTAAGAATATTAGTCTCCACCTTGCTAACAATATTTTGCTTTACATTACACAATGCAACACATCTTCATTCCTCACATGATCTGAAAGTGTCTTCCCACAGCCCCCCCCCGTAAGTAACGCATTTCTCAGGCACACAAACGACTCCTTTGTCTCTTCTGTAGTACTCAGGTTTCACTGCCATACATCAGAGTACGAACAATTACACTTTCATACACAACCATTCGGGACTCTTTTGAGAATCCATCATTCCTGTGAAAACCTCCTAAAGCAGCTATGACTTTCAATGAAGAATTCATTCGCCTACTAATTTCACCATCTAATTTGTTCTCTCTGTCAAACGTGCTTCCTAAATACGCAAACTTATTCACCTGGTTAATCACGGTGCCATTTAGACATATATTACATTCAGTACTACCAGTTCCTCTCTCCAAAACCATAACGTTGGTTTTTCCTTATTTATACTCAGTTTGAATTTCATACAAACTTCGTACATTCGGGACAACATACTCTGCAACTTACTTTTGCTCTCTGCCAACAGGACTGTGTCATCAGCATACAGCAATCTGCACACATGGGTATTAACCAAGACATAAACCAGTGTTGTTCATCTTGGCATCACGCATGCATGCATTCATAAATATATTAAACAGCCATAAAAAAGGTAAAAAGAACTTTTAAGTACGCTAGCCTTTGTAGTTAAAGAGCTGAACATCACTGCCAGTTCTAAGTCTGGAAAAAGTGTAAATCGAAATTTTCTGTTAAGACAGAAAGGTATAAAAAATTATAGATGTTATAACGTAAATGTCTTTTCGTACCGATTCTTTGTCGCTCTTCTTACGTTATTTTAAAAACATCCCCATACGATGAAAGAGTTCCTAAATTAAACCTTAATGGCCAGACGAAACATTTAAACAGAAGTCAAACTTACGGAAATTGGCTTTATTTCTCCAGCATAGATTAGAGCACTTCAGGATAGTATAGAAATCACATAACACATCTCTAACACAAATCAACACCACGCTCCACACGAGCAACTGTTGTCTCGTAGTTTATATCTTTGGTTCTTATCTCATAACAGGCATACGTCACGTTCATTCAACCTCAATAGTGTTGCCAACAGTATTCGTTTCAGAGCGAAGATATCACGTTAAGTGTGAAGTATAACTGAGAACAAACTCAAAATTTACATAGGGAAAGAAACTAAAAAGGATAGTTAATTTAGAATATACGTCACAATGTATAAGTTGTGTTCTTAGGAAAATAACTAACGCTCAAGCAAGGGCTGAGTAAAAATCTATATTAGAGATCATTCAATCCATATTACAAAAAAAGAGTATTCAGTCTATACTACAAAATTTATTATGTGAGGGTTCAATACTTGGCCCTCTATTATTTAAACTATATATTAATGATTTATTTTCAGTATTAAAAGACAACGATGTAATTTTATATGCAGATGATCCAACTATTCTTTTAAAGCGAACCGACATAAATGAACTTACACTTAGAACTAATATTCAATTTAAACTAACAACAGATAGGTTAAATGCAAATAAGTTAGTTATTAGTACTAATAAAACCAAATTCCATGGTTTACTTCAAATTACAAACTTCTCAACTACAGGACTCGATAACTTCGTTAAATGGAGTTAAAATTGATATTATTTCAACACTTATATAATTGGGTGCAGTTATTCATCACGATTTGAAATGGAATAAACATATTGAAAATCTAATCAATAAGATTTCCAGAAATATTGGTGTAGTTCTTAGTACCCTGCCAAATTTAACACCAAAAATGTTGATTTTACTTTATCACGCACTAATTCAAACACATATTAATTATTGTATTTTTACATGGGGACAAACTAATATAATATTAATAAATTACAAGTATTGTAAAACAGATATATAAGACTAATAGACCTTAAAATATCAAATAATTTTCAACCTATTACATTTATCCGGTCAAAAGTGAAGCCCAATAAACACAATTATATGATTTTAATTTGGGTAAAATGATGTTTAAAAGGTGAAAATCATCTAAATACGTGGCGTCAGTTGAATAAATAAATCCATCGCTCTTTCCACGTTAAGCAACGCACAGCAACCGAAAAATTGTTATTCGGCCGCAGTCGGGGAAAAATTTTTTTAAGGAATTAAAAATGACTTACACCAAGATATAATTTCACTAAATATTCATACTCATCACTATGAAACTTGGAATAGATCATAACTAATACCAATGTTCCCACAAACTGAAACAATTAAAGCGAATATAAACTACACCGGCCCAGAGTTATGGAATTCATTACCTTATGATTTGATATCAATCAATAATTTTAATTTATTTAAGAAAAAATTAAAAGTATATGTTATGAAATAATTTGAATATAATAGGCAATAAATGATCAGGGTGGACATATTCCGGATTGGAACCATGTTTCGATTATGGCTACTGCACCGGACAAACGGTTTTTTCTTTTTTCTTGAATTCTTTGTATTTTCAAGACATCCACGGGTTGTTGCAATGATAACTTTCCTATGAATATTCCTCACCCCTGGTTTCTGTTACTTAAAGTTTTGTTCCCAACATCTGACAATATTTCTGACACGTAAGTTCTTCTATTTTTCATCATTTGTGACCATGTACTCCGTTGGTGACAACATTGCTTTGCTACAATTACAATGTTTGTAGTGTACTATTACTGTGTATATTAACTGCTGACTGTTCATTTCGTGCACTCGGCCTGATGATGGAGTTATAGGTAGCTCCGTAAGTTCTTGCCCTTCATGTATGCTTTTAACTTGTAAATAAACATCATTTTACTTTGCAGATTTTTAGGGAAAAGTTAAATCGCGTATAAGACAGCTTCACCTTAGTTTTAATGTAATAAATGGTGAATTGGACGGTGACATTGAAGACGGTATGGGACGCAATGAGCAAAATAGAGAGTATAGGTACAGTTATCGAGATTAATCGAGGAGAGTAAAACTGATAAAGTGTGAGTTACTAGGTAAACGGTAAAAATACCCCCCCCCCCCCCCCGGAGCAGGGCCGGTGTTAGGGTGCTTAGCGCCCGAGGCAAATAATCAGGCTTGCACCCCAAAATTTTTTTATTCATTTGTGTGGCTAACCTTATTGCATTTATTCAAAAATTTCAAGACGCAAGAATGTAACTACGTCTATTTACTAACTGGTGATGTATTTAAGTGAAATTAAAATTTCATTTTGCGCTCTTTATTGTTCGCAGCAAAATTAGCAACAAGTGCTTTTCGAATCCACGTCACGGACAATTTCTTGTTCATGGATCCATCGACAGGCGAAAAAAACAAAAACAAAAACAAAAAACAGAAAATAAACAAGTATTCTAACGGAATGAATGTAGTGGTAGAGCCTCTCTTAGACTTGTCCCTGATAGAAGAAGGGAACAGTTTTAATATTTTCATTGAAAGCTGGATAACATAGAATACATTTTCTTTAAAAAAGAGTTTGTCGACTGGCTTCTTGCCTGCTGCATATAGGCGGGCATGACTTATGGCAATTTTTTGATAAATACCTGTTTTCGCGTCGGATTTTACTGCAAGCTGACTTAACTAGCTATAGGCACAGGTCTCCGTTTTCCGCTTACTCAAGGAGCAAGAATTCGCTTATCGAAAACACAACAGAAAATAAATTGTTTTTATTTTTATAATTTTTATTAATTTTTTCTCGTTTATTACTGATTAAGATTTTATCAACTCTAAATCTTGGCGCTCTTCAAATTTTGGCGCCCTAGGCAGCCGCCTAGTTCGCCTAATGGTTGAACTGGCCCTGCCCCGAAGAAAACACCCCTGAAAACTGAAAAACGGTAAAAATACCCCCAGAACAAACGGTTCACTGTAAACTGCCACACAGGAACACTGCCACACATGAACACTGGTGTGTGGCAGCGCTCCAACCCTGCCAAACATCTTTTAGCAACTTGGCCACAAAAGTTCAAGGGTAGGGGGCTACCCTTGAACTTTTGGGAACTCCAAACGAATTTCGAGAAAACGTTCCATGTAAGCCAAGTGAGAATTGTAAATACTTTAATTTGAAGAAATAAATTGCCGAGGATCCGAGGTACATTTGGTTTGGGGGCGGGGGCTCTACCCCAACTTCCGTAATATTATATTCTGGGCCGCTGGAGTCTGTCAGTGTATCCAGGATGTTCCCCTTGAAACGTCAGCTAGGTCCGTGAGCTTTGGGGGGGGCTTTCCCCCAAAATGTTAAAATGGACGTAGAGCTGTAAACATTAGTACCACGCTTTATCTAATGATTCTGTACACGACCACGAATTTTCAGGAGGGTGGGGTGAATCCACCCCCACTCCCCAGTTTCTAAGAGCTTTTCAGGGGTAACATCGAGGATACACTGACGGACTCTAGAGGTCCAGAATATAAAATTACGGAAGTTGGGGCTAGAGCCCTCCAAACCAAGCACCTTGTATCCCTTTTACAGACTTCACCAAATTTCTGGGGAAGGGGGAAGGGCAATACATATTCTGCAACTAAACACAACATAAAGCATAGAAATTGAGAGCAAATCCTTTACCCTGAACACTTGTCTGTGCTCTTAGAAACTTGGGGAAGGGTGAATTCTCCCCACCTTCCTGAAAATTCGTGGTCATGTACAAAATCATTATATAAAGCATGGCTCTAATGTTTATAGCTCTACGTACATTTTAACATTTTGGGGGAACCCTCCCCCAAGCTCACGGACTTCGCAGACGCTTCAAGTGGAACATACTGGATACACTGACAGACTCCAGAGGCCCAGAATATAATATTACGGAAGTTGGGGGTAGAGCCCTCCCCCCAACCAAATGTACTTCGGATCCTCGACAGTTTATTTCTTCAAATTAAAGTGCAATTCTCGCTTGGCTTACATGGAATGTTTTCTCAAAAAATTCGTTTGGAGTTCCCAATTCAGTCCTCAATATAGGCCCAGAAACGGCAATATTTATGCCCCCCCCCCCCCCCCATTGAACTTTTGTGGCCAAGTTGCTGAAAGATGTTTGGCAGGGTTGCCAGTAAATTGCCACAACGGAACACTGCCACGCATCAGTGTTCCTGTGTGGCAGTTTACAGTGAACCGTTTGTTCTGAGGGTATTTCCTCCGGGGGTATTTTTACCGCTTTTCAGTTTTCAGGGGTATTTTCTCCGGGGGTATTTTTACCTACAACCGAGTTACTATGACTAATTGAGGAAGGTGAAATCGAAGTCTGGTGTTTATTTAACTATAATATAAAGCAGGTTAATGATGTCTAGAACAAATTAATATGTACGTTTAAAATGAACTAATTGCTGTTTTAATTTATAGTATATCAAACTGCCAACGACGTGTGCATGTGTGCCCCCAATCAGGGGCGGAGACTATTGTATTGCGAGTGGTGCTAACGCACCGGTCCAGAAAATTAGTGCGTTGCAATGCACCACTCTAAATTCATTTATCGCGTTATAAATATTATTGTTATCATCAGAAACGATAGAGGTGTGTGTGTGTTTTGTCCAATCTTTCAGAAAATGAAAAATAAAATATGTTAAGCCTAGTAGGCGTTCTCTTTTAGACGGTTAACTAAAGTCTTTCAATTTTCAAGTGATGCGCCGTTCGCTAACTCAAATACCCCCTGATCATAGAAGGCAACTTTCAAGTGAGGTGAAGGTGGCTTACCAGGCTGCAGCAGCATGTAGGCAGGAAGCATTGTATGATGATGACCTTCAAAAGTTTCAGTGACTTCTTCCGGTATGCTGACCGGACAGCCGGGAAAGGGGGGGGGGAGAAGACTTCTTTCCGGCGCAAAAAAAAAAAAAGCAAGAAATTGCTGGACTCAAATGAGAGTCACATTAAAACGAATGCCCTCTGGGATCTTTCATCGCCGAAGGAACCCGCTTTCTGTAAATCAGTGTCCTAATTGCACTCCATCTAATCTGTGTTCGTCTGATGTTCGTAGCCATGCTTTCAACGTGTGTTTCGATGGTTCCTCATCTTACTTCACCTAGACCTCGCCGGGGAGATAATTTCTTGGGGCTAAGAAGGGGGACTTCTGTTTGGGATCGTCCTCTGCTGGTCAGCATGGGAAAATATACTAAAAACCACTTTTAAAGCAGACTAAATTTACTCCTCCCCCACACACACACCGCGTGGCGTAACCGGAAGCAGGTCAAGGGCGGTACAGGTTCTTTGAAGTTTTTCTGGGTCTTTTGCTTCATGCGTTACGGCAAATGCCCTTACTCTCCTCCCCCTCGACTTCAGGCATCAGGACATGGAAAATGTGCTATTGAAAACAATAGATTCGTGGAATAAGACCTTGTCTGATGAGCTATATCTCCGAAATAAAGAAGGCCTAAGGGGCAATACGAATGCGTGTCCGAAAACGAACTGTTTAGATCACTCACACTCAATAGTCAGCGAGACCGACATCGATTTAAAATTGGAGCATTCAAATATCGCCAATCAATAATATGTTTTGAGTTCTACTATTACTAAAGTGTTAAACGAAATAGATTATTTTGCCATGAGCTCCAAAAAGCGGTAATCAACATTATTTTACTTGGAAAAAAATGGAGAGGGAACAACGAAACAACGAAACTGATGAAAACCACAATGAGTGCGAAATCAAAGCAGTTGAAAAAAGTTAAGTGCGTAAAATTCGCTCTTGTCCATCAACGCAAAATGAAACTGGTCTATCCCCGCAAGATAAAGCTGGGTGCAGAACGGATACAGTTCCCAATGCTTCATGACGTAAATCTCGAGTGCAGTGGAAAATTCAATTCCCTTGGCTAAGACTAAATGCTGATGGGAGAGCTATTTGCCACATCTGCCCCTAAACACATGAAAAAAAAGTTTACCTTTGCCTAAGGACAGCAACTCACAGAGGTCTCACGAAGCTTTTGTGCAGCACGGGTTTCAAGCTTGGGAGCGCGCCAAGGATGCTTTTCGAAAACACGAAAACGTTGACTACCACAGAAGTGCAACGTCTACTTTAACGAATGAGGACATTGCTGTATGTATGATTTATAGCGCAAAGCAGAAAGAAATGCAAGAAGAACGCGTTGCTCTCGAAAACATTTTTAGCACTATTAAATTTCTCAGTCTGCAGGGCATAGCTTTGAGAGGACAAGGAAGTGATGGCAATTCTAATTTAAAACAATTACTGCAGGTGGGAGCTGAAGATAGCCCGGAACTGGATATCTGGTTAAAAAGAACAAATTACAAATGGCTTCATTATGACGCTGAAAATGAGATAATTAATTTAATGGCAGAAGCAGTGGTGCGACAGTTCTTTGATGAAATAAGAGCTGGTGAGTTCTTCGCCGTGCGATGCAGTTATGCACGAGCAGTAGCATAGTCAGAAATTTCTTGGGGGGGGGGGGTTGGTTCATTGGTGAAAGCCTCGTGTACACATATACACTAAGTGGCTCCTTTATTATGACCACCTGACAGTTTTAAGCAAATGAGCTATGGCTGCACGCTGTTGCCGCCAGAGGGCAAGGCTAGTATAAAAAGGGAAAGCTTAGTGTTTGCGACAGTAGTAGAAGTGATTTTTGGGTGACGAGATGGGTAAAAATGCGATTTGACGGACTTTCAACGTGGGATGATTGTAGGAGCTCGGAGCCATGGAGCTAGTATCACCGAAACCGCCGCATTCGTGAAATGTTCCAGAGCAGCTGTTGTTAAAGTGTTCAAAGACTGGACTGTCAGCCAAAAAACTGGGTCTCTACGTGCAACATGTGGTCGTCATCGACTAGTGACTGCTCGGGCGGAACGGAGAGTGTCCATACTGGTAACAGACAACAAAAGGGCAACAGTGCAGCAAATTATAGACTATCTTAATCAAGAATCCCCCTCAAATGATCTCTGCACGCACTGTTCGCCGTACACTGCATCGGATGGGATATGGCAGCCGAAGGCCTGTTCGAACACCTTTGCTGTCTGCAGTTAACAAGAGAAAACGTCTCCAGTTCGCACAGGAGCACAAGGATTGGACAGTTGATGATTGGAAACAAATTATCTGGTCCGATGAATCACGTTTTCAGTTGCGCCATGCCGATGGCAGGGTGAGAATTCGGCTGAAACAGCACGAAAGCATGGACCACAAATCCATTGCTGCAACCCTTCAAGCTGGTGGAGGTAACGTTATGGTTTGGGGAATGTTTTCCTGGCATGCTTTGGGCCCTTTAATTCGTGTTGATCAACGTCTGACTGGCACATCATATCTAAACATCGTTGCAGACCAAGTGCATCCTGTCATGTGGATGGTTTATCCCAATGGCAAGGCTACTTTCAACAAGATAATGCGTCCTCCCATAGTGCTCGTGTTGTACAGGATTGGTTTCAGGAACATGCCGGTGAGTTTACTTTGCTTAGGTGGCCCCCATAATCTCCAGATCTGAACCCCATTGAGAATTTGTAGGATGAAGTTGAACGAGCCATCAGACAGCTGGATCCACAACCCTGCAATCTCACACTCCTGGAAGTGCTATTCATCAAGCATGGTCTCAGATTCCACAAACCACCTATCAACATCTCGTGGAGTCCATGCCACGAAGAATCGACGCAGTGTTAAAGGCAAAAGGTGGCCCAACGAAGTACTGAGGGGGTGGTCATAGTAAAGTGGCCACTCAGTGTATATCGCTCTAAATTCGTGCTCAGTCTCCCCTGAAGGGGGGGGGTCAACCCCCCTCCTCCTTGAGTACGCCACTGTGTACGAGCAAGTTTATATCGTTTCGTTTTGTTTCCGAAGATACTGAAATGCACGAAATGTTTTTGGGTTTTTATGAAACCAGCAAAACAAAATCCCAAATTTTGTATAATACCGTGGAAGATGTTCTCCTCCGTTTCGCCCTGGATATAAACAATGGGCGATGTTACGACGGGGCAAGCAACGTAAGTGGTCAACTTATGAGACTGCAGTCTCGTGTAAGAGAAGCAGAACCTCGAGCCTTGTTTGTTCATTGTGTGGTTCGTCGTCCTAATATATGCATTCAAGATCCTATGAACAATGTTGTGTCTCCGTAACTTTATTGATTTATTAAAAGACATGACACCTTTTGTGAGGGACTCGCCAAAGCGGGTTGCATTTTTTTAAAGTCTTCAAGCTGATGATTCTCCTGCTTTATCGCCTTTTTGCCCGACAACTTTGTGTATGCGTGTCAAATCACTTCAAACTCTTTTATGCAACTACGAAGTTCTCATGACATGTTTTCGCGACATAAGCGAAAACCCGTTCATTGACGCTGCAGCAGCAGCAAAAGCATCAGGCTTCTTAAAAAAACTTCAGAGTTTCGAATTTTTTTATTTTCTTAAGGTGACAATCAATATTTTTGAAAGAGTGGAAATTTTGAATGCTGAACTGCAGAAATCGAATCTGTGAATAAACAATTCCCACGAAAAGGTTAATTCAACAGTAGATCGCTTGGCTTCTTTGCGAAACTCAGGATTTGAAAAAATGTGGAATTCTTCGGTAAAAGAAGCTCACAAATTAAATTTATATTAGGCAATGCTTCCACGACAGAGGAAAATTCTCCAGAAACGGGATTTACGACCCAAAACCCATCGATTCAAAGACCCACGTGAATATTATAGATCTCAATATTATTTAGTGCTAGACGAGGTGCTTACTTCCTTAAGAATAAGATTTGACTATATCACCATAAGTGTTCTCAATAAGATTGAAAATTTCATTGTCGGAAAAGAAAATGCTAGCATACAGGATGTAATGAGTTTGTACGGAGACGATTTTGAAGATGGCGAAAGGCTACTTTTACGCAGAAACATGTTTCTCGAGATTGCAAAAATTAAAAACGCTGCGGTAACCAATCTGAAAAAGTTGTGGATTTTCTGAAGAGCAATAGTTCTCTAAAGCCCATGGTGCCGGAATTTTCGAAATTAGAGCAAATAATGACTATTCCCGTCTCATCGTTCACTGCCAAACGCTCATTTTCAGTTCTGAGGAACATATTTGCGCTCAACTATAGCAACAGCGGTTGTTCTCTAACTTTGTTTCACGCACACTCCGAAGCCACTGATGATCTGGATTTAGATTCCTTGATGGACAAATTTATAACGAAGGCTCCAGTTCGCGGACACACGTTTGCTCTTTCACAGGAGAAAACTAGAAATAATTCATAATTCTTTCAACTTTTGCATCATGGGAAGCAATTTTATTTTCTTGTTTGTTAAGCAGAACATTTTATACATTCGAGTTCCAGTTATAATTGAATAAACAGGAAATACATTACATATGAAGCAAAGTTAAATTGTGTAAACAACAGGTATGTAACATCATACAAAAATGGGAAAGGAATTTCCCCGAAGAAATAATTCTTCTCAAATACATGGAAGGCGATACAAATACAGGGTGTCCGAGAATTATTGGACACATTACAAAATTATGCACACAAAAAAGCTATGAGCATTGTCTGTTTTTCTATGTCACGTATTACTAACACGGTTTCTATATTTTACTGTTTTGAAGAATTGTTATTCCCAGAATCCGATAGATGGCGCTAGGCGTGGCCTGATGAGGAATGTATGAGAAATGCGCAATCAGTAGTCATGTCATCCGTACAGCAGAAGGCGATGTGTGTGTTATGGCTTGCGGAATTAAAGTTTGTCATTAAAGTTAAAAGACGGTACCGTTTAGAGTATGGTTATAATCCTCCGTCAACGAATTCAATTAAGCGGTGAATGAAACAGTTTAAAGAAACTGGCAATGTGGAACATCGTGGAGGAGCCGGTAGGCCTAGCGTCAGCGGTGAGACGGTTGACCAAGTTATTGAAAGTTTCCGACGAAGCCCCAGGAAATCCGTTCGTAAAGCAAGCAGAGAACTGTGCATTCCGAAATCTACAGTTCACGATATCTTGCTCAAGAAATTAAAGTTTCATGCTTATAAAATTCAAATAGTGCAAACGATGCATGTAAATTATCACACTCTGCGATACGATTTCGCTGTGGATATGCTGAATCGAGTGAAAAACGACGAAAACTTTCTCAGTACTGTAATTTTTAGTGATGAATGCACATTTCATGTATCAGGTTTGTGAATCGTCACAACTGTAGGATATGGAGCAGTGAACCATGCTGCTATTGAACTGGAACGTGATTCTCCAAAAGTTAATGTGTGGTGCGCCCTATCAAAAAGAGAAGTGATTGGCCCTTTCTTCTTCTGCGAAAAAACCATAAATGGTCACATTAACTTGGATATGCTAGAAAATTTCGCTATACCCCACATCAAAAGATATGACTACGTCGTTTTCCCACAAGACGGCGCGCCTCCGCATTGGTCAACGTGCGTACGTAAGTGCCTAAATGAGCATTTCCCCAACAGATGGATTGGGCGTGGTGGTCCCATTCCGTGGCCTCCTTGCACTCCAGATCTAACTCATTGGATTATTTCATGTAAGGTTATGTGAAGGATCGTGTCTATCAGACGCCTTGTACTGATTTGCAAGAACTAAAGCAGCGTATCACAGCTGCTATTAATTCCATAACTCCTCAGATGCTTGCCAATACATAGTATGAAATCGAGTATCGCTTGGACATACTACGAGCAACCAAGGGATCTCACATCGAAATTTATTAACTTGTGTAGTTATATTGTAAGTTAGTACAGTCAGTTTCTTTCTATCTGTTTGATGTTTTTTTTTTTTTTGTATAATTTTGTAATGTGTCCAATAATTCTCGATCACCCTATATAATCATTGGCACTGATGTGCCGTATTTTCACTGCTGTCCATGTAGCCACTCTTTCAGAAAACTTGAAAATAAAATGGCCTTGAAGCGGGAATTGAACCCTCACCTCCCTATTACCTGTCGAGCATGCTATCCGTTACTCCAACCAAGACAAAGAAGTTCCAAGCAACTGTAGCTAAGCAGATGTAACTTAGAAATCTGAGAACATTCAGATTTGCGATAGTCGAAGCAACTATAAGCATAGTCGTAGCTTCCCAACGACCTTTTCTCACATCCGGGGTCAGATGTAGGTCTTTTAAGTTCCAGTGCTTCATAAAACATCATACATAAATGGGAAACGAATTTGCCCGAAGAAATAGTTCTCAAATATATATGGAAGGTGATACAAATGTAAACGAGTGACTACATGGACAACATTGAAGATACAGCTCATCAGTGCCAATCATTACATTTGTATCGCCTTCTAGGTACACTGCTGGCCACCCAAAATGCAACACCAACAGGGAAGCATCCGATTGGCCTGAAATTCGCAGCATGCGGCCCCCGCGAGAGGACATGCAAACGATTAGAATTGCAGGGCATATGCAAATCATGTGCGCCCGGCACACCACCGAGAAGCACTATAAGAAGGGTGCACAGAAGGCTGGGTGTAAGTAGTGGAAGTGTGTTGTGCTGTCGGACCTGTGCGTGGGAAGCTTCCTGATGCCTCGTCGCAGAATACGGCAGTCATTCCAACACGTTTTGGAGTTCGACAGAGGACGAATAGTGGCTTATCGCGACAGCGGTTTATCGTACCGAGACATCGGCGCCCGTGTGGGACGACATCCAGCCACAGTGAGGCGAGTATGGATTCGGTGGGTGCAGGAGGGACGGACGGACCGACGTGAGCGATTGCCGCAGCCAAGGCACACCACCGAACGAGAGGACCGGCATGTTGTGCGGTGGGCATTGACAGCTCGCACCGCCACATCACGAACGTTAGCGCAGGAATTAGGGTGCGTTGCGCAACAACTTGTGTAAGCACGTACCGTTTGACGTCGTCTGCAGGAGCGGGGACTTGTCGCACGGCTCCGATTACCATTCACGTTACACCACCGGCGAGTGCGAAGGCAGTGGGCAGTTGAACGCCGCACCTGGACTACGGAATGGCAGGACATTGTCTTTTCCGACGAATCCCGCTTCTGCCTGCAACACCACGATGGTCGAATCCGCGTGTGGCCGCACTGCTGCGAGAGACTGTATGACGCCTGCATTATACATCGCCATACAGGTCCGTTGCCTGGCGTTATGGTTTGGGGCGCATTTGGATATGACACCCGCACCCTTCTGGTACGCATCGCCGATACACTCAACAGCCACCGCACCATCTCCGACGTTTTGGAACATGCAGTGCTCTCTTACCTGCAGGACCTGCTAGCGGCCACGTTTCAACAGGACAATACACGCCCGCACGTGGCACGCATCGTGCAACAATTCTTCACGGCCCACCAGGTGTCACTGCTGCCGTGGCCCGCCTGTTCTCCCGATATGTCGCCCATCGAACACGTCTGGTCGCTGATCGGCAACCGAGTGGCCCGGCAAGCATCACCCGCGGCTACGCCTGATGAACTGTGGAAATGTGTGGAAGCAGCCTGGACCGACATACCCCAAGCCCACATCCAAAGCCTCTTTCTTTCGATGCCGCGGCGTGTAGTAGCCGTTATTGCCAGCCATGGGGGCCACACGAACTATTGATGTCTGCGTGTTCCGCAAGTCGCACGGGCCTGTAAGATCAATCGTTTCATCTTTGTATCTGTTCTTATGTGTCCAGTAAATCTGGGTTTGCTATCTCGTGTCCTTCTTGGTGTTGCATTTTGGGTGGCCAGCAGTGTATTTGAGAATTATTTCTTCGGGGGAATGAGTTTTCCATTTATGTATGTTGTTTTATGAAGCACTGGAACTTAAAAGACCTACATTCGACCCCGGATGTGAGAAAATGTTGTTGGGAGGCTACTATGATGCTTATAGTTGCTTCGACTAGCGCAAATCTGAAATGTTCTCAGATTTCTAAGGTACATCTGCTTAGCTTCAGTTGCTTGGAACTTCCTTGTCCTGGTTGGTGAAACGGATAGCATGCTCGGGAGGCGCGATGTCGATTCCCGCGAAGGGGCAATGTAATTTTCAAGTTTTCTGAAAGAGTAGCTACATGGACAACAGTGAAGATACGGCCCATCAGGTATGTAACTGTTTTGTTTTAAAATTGTATGCAGCAATTTCTATTTCCATTTCGTTTTACATACTTTTTATTTTCTAGAGTAGAAAAATAATTAGCGGAAAAATGCTCATTTAAAATTTACAGAACTTATCGATGAAAAGGATCATAAAAAAAAGCACCGCGATAAATCAGTTTCCAGGTTTTTATGCTATCCTTTTTATGGACATTAAAAAATGTTGGTATGGAGAACTGGCCACATTGAAATTTCAGTGCCATAAATTTGTTCTGAATAAACAAATACAGTGTGGCTATATTTCCCACTACTTGAGCAACTATTGTCCACAAAACATTTTTTCTTAATATTTCATTTTCAATAAGAAGTGTAGACATTTCCACGATTTTCGGGCCAGCCAAAGACAAAGCGGAGAATTGACTCCCAGAGAAATGGCCACCAAAATTTTAAGGGGCCGTATAAAAATTGCGTTCTTGACAGCTACGTGGTCACGTCTCCAGAGACGATTGGTTATCTGACTCACATGAAGTTTCCGTAATTTCGTATTTTCTTAATTGTGACATTTAATGTAATTCCTTATAGAAAATGTTTATAATCTACAACTCAACAAAAGAATTTTAAGGTTCATAAATTACAGCTCAACAAATTCTCTGTGGGCATGTGCAAACACAGGAAACCTGTAGAGGGGATTTAAACGAACTGTGCCAGTTCATAAAAAATTATGCCCACTTTTCCATTACTCGTATATATTTCTTCTGATTATTAAAAACAGAAACGTGTGTGTGTTTATTGTACGAGTAATCCAATGGTAGAAAATGTTTCGTCACAATGGCTTTCCACGTTTATTTATGCAAAGTAATGTATGTGTACAAATACTTTTTGTACACTGTATATATATCATCATCATCATTGTCAACCATTATCAATCCACTGCTGAACGAAGGTCTCCCCAAGTTTCCTCCACAACGGTCTGTCTTGTGCCAGCTTCCTCCATGTCACTCCCGCATACTTTCGAATTTCATCCACCCATCTTCCATGTGGTCTTCTTCTGGGTCTTTTCCTGTCCCTTGGAATCCAATCTAAAATTTCGGCTGTCCATCGATGGTCTGTCCTTCTGGCAGTATGTCCAACCCATTGCCATTTCAGGGATTTAACCCTGATCATGATGTCTTCCACTCTTGCCATTTTTCGGATCCACGAGTTCCTCTTCTTATCTTGTAACGTACCAGGAGATGTGACGTACCTGCCAGGAGGACGACCCGACATAAAGGCAGATAGGAATCAGAATAAAACGTCCGCGTAGCTCAATTGGTAGAGCAACTTATTCCGGAATGATGGGACCCGGGTTCGAATCCTGGCGCGGATAGAAATGACGGAGAAATTTACTTCGTTATAATGGCGCCCGAACTATCCGGATGACCCGACCGTTCAAAATCTCGCAATGGTGTGATGTTATTTCCACACCGCGAGATAGGAAAAATAAGAGAATCCCTTCTCCAGCACTTCGAAAAATAATAAAAAAATAAATAAAGGGGAGATGATGTAACGTACCAGGAGATGTGACGTACCTGCCAAAAGGACGCACCCGACATAAAGGCAGATAGGAATCAGAATAAAACGTCCGCGTAGCTCAATTGGTAGAGCAACTTATTCCGGAATGAGGGGACCCGGGTTCGAATCCTGCGCGGATAGAAATGACGGAGAAATTCACATCGTTATAATCTCTCCTGGTTACACCAAGCATGCACCTCTCCATGCTACTTTGAGTTGTCTGCAGCCTTTGTATGTCTCTTTTAGCTAAGGTCCACGTCTCTGCATCATACGTAAGCACTGGAAGGATGCATTGATCAAACACTTTTCTTTTAAGACATAATGGCATATTGCTCTTGAAAATTATGCTGTTTCTTCCAAAAGCTCTCCAGGCAAGTTTTGTACGCCGATTAATTTCCTCATCAATGTGACCCTCACTTGATATCTGCTGTCCAAGATAAACGTACATGTCTGTTATCTCCAGCTTTTCTCCATCAATCGATAAATCTTCATTTCTTGTAAAAGCATTGAACATCACTTTTGTCTTCTGAAAGTTCATTTTTAATCCCACTTTCTTACTCTTGTCAGCAAGTTCCTGGATCATACTCTGCAGCTCTGATGGGGTAGTTGCAAAAATGACTATGTCATCAGCAAAACGAAGGTGGGTTAGATAATCTCCATTAATCTTTATCCCTTTGTTTTCCCAGTTCAGTGATTGAAAGACATTTTCCAATTAGGCATTAAAGAGCTTCCGAGATATGGTGTCATCTTGTCGCACTCCTTTTCCAATTTTTATGTGTGTTGTATTTTCAAACAGCCGAATCTTTGCACTTGCATTTTCATAGATGTTATTAATAATATTAATGTATGCATCTTCAATACCGCAGGATTTCAGAGCCATTGTAACTGCTGATGGTTTCACCGAATCAAAGGCTTTTTCATAATCGATAAAAGCCATGCACAATGGAAGTTCATATTCCCTCGCTCTTTCAATTAGTTCTCTCAATACGTGGATATGATCTATTGTGCTGTAGCCACTATATATATATATATCATCATCATCATCATCATTGTCAACCATTATCAATCCACTGCTGGACGAAGGTCTCCCCAAGTTTCCTCCACAACGGTCTGTCTTGTGCCAGTCTCCTCCATGTCACTCCCGCATACTTTCGAATTTCATCCACCCATCTTCCATGTGGTCTTCTTCTGGGTCTTTTCCTGTCCCTTGGAATCCAATCTAAAATTTCGGCTGTCCATCGATGGTCTGTTCTTCTGGCAGTATGTCCAGCCCATTGCCATTTCAGGGATTTAACTCTGTTCATGATGTCTTCCACTCTTGTCATTTTTCGGATCCACGTGTTCCTCTTCTTATCTCTCCTGGTTACACCAAGCATGCACCTCTCCATGCTTTTTGAGTTGTCTGCAGCCTTTGTATGTCTCTTTTAGCTAAGGTCCACGTCTCTGCACCATACGTAAGCACTGGAAGGATGCATTGATCAAACACTTTTCTTTTAAGACATAATGGCATATTGCTCTTGAAAATTATGCTGTTTCTTCCAAAAGCTCTCCAGGCAAGTTTTGTACGCCGATTAATTTCTTCACCAATGTGACCCTCACTTGATATCTGCTGTCCAAGATAAACGTACGTGTCTGTTATCTCCAGCTTTTCTCCATCAATCGCAACTATATATATATACTTAAGAGCAAAACTGAAGACTAGGGAAAAACTTTAGAATTTAAAACGAAGGTTGCAAAATAACCTGAAGATCAAAACGCGCAACGCAGCAGTTTTGAAAATTCAGAATTCACATTCTGTAAAGAAGATACCTAAGCAAAAAAATACACATATAATTTTGACTCACACCTAGTACAACATAGAAAAGGTTATGTATCTACCTGTGTGAGTAAAAGGAGAAAAGATAAAAAAATAAAATAAAACAACTGAATGTAGAAGGTGTCGAGAATACTGAGCCTTGGCTTTATCAAGGACCAGCAAAAACTCTGCATTTTCTCACTTCCACAAAGACCTAGTTGGAAATGGGTTTCTGCAAGGCCATAGATGCAAGTAACATTCCCACCTAAAATAGTTTAAAAAATATATATTTGTCATGTCCTCCGTAGAGTTGCATGACCTAGCACTAGTTAACAATTTCGCTTGCATCCATTAACCTTCCTGGCCCGACCCATGCTCTTCATCTGTTACTATTAAACAGAGAGAAGAAGATTAAAGAGAACTCAAGCTGTGAGAGTGACATAATAATTAGAAATGATTTTCAGCCATAACGAAATGCCAAGTTCGTTTGAGAGAGAATTTAAACCTGAAAATCAATGCAAAAGAAATCCAAATTTTTACATTGCAATTAAAAAAGGAAATATTAATTTTTAACGAACAGATTTTTGAAAGAAAACTTGAGTCTAAAACCCCCTACTCTACAACTTATGACAGCACGAAAACGAGAATAAATTAAAGATAATAATTAACTAAAGAAAACTTTGTGAAAGTTATATACCTTAAACAGTTAGTTGCAATATGTACAAAGTATTTCAGCAGTGCTTTAAGTGCATAATTAATTAGTTATTAAGAACTTAACTACTTTGAAAAAAACAGCGCATAGAAAAGGAACAAGCTTAGCCATCTTCTGTTCCTAGGTACCCCAAAAGACGCTCAAAGTTACAAAGAAAAGAAAGAGTTAAAACCCGCAAAAATGTTAACAGACAAACCAATGCCTAAAAGCTGAAAGGCTAAAAAACAACAGAGAAAAAGTACATGAAGTACAAACATTGAACTTATAAAACCTAGAACCCAAAAACAAGGAAGAGAGCTTACTTCTTGTGTGACAAAAACATTTCTCCTCACAAGAGAAGAACATGGCTGACCTCTTCCGCCACTCCCTAGTCGCTGGGGGCAGTGAGGGTGGGGCTGATGGCCTCCTCATACAGCAAGAAACCAACGCGCGGAGATTTTAACCAGAGAAAAAAATATATAAACTAAAGACTGTGGATCTGTATGATCAGAAAGAGCAGAATTAACTCTCCAGAATACATGAGAAATATTATAAAATACACGAGCAGTGTATTTAATAATCTTTGCATGTATTAAATCACCTTAGTGAGCTTCTATAGATTAATCAGAATCTTATTAATTTTAATGTTGGTTTTACTATTTTTAGTATAGCTATCCTAGTGATGAATAACTAGTTTTCTTTTTTATTTGTTTTTATTTTCTTTTATAAACAGATTTTTAAGCTTTTTTTGTGATTTTGTTTATATTATTTAATTTTTTGTTTTAATAGGACCGTCATATCCATAGCACTAAGGTTCCTTTAGGTAGTTAATAGGCATCCTCTAGCCAACTTCCTTACGGCTTTGATTGGTCAGAATCATATTATTAACTGTGTAGAAAATTAAAGCAGATCTGCCAACCTTACTCTATTATTCAGAATAATTTTTCTTAAAGTTCTTTTGATGAAAGAAGAAGGAATTTCGTTCTCTAGAAAACTTTCTAATAGTATATTAATGTGGTAATTGAAGTCCAAATTGTTGCTGCAAATTCTTGAAATTCTTAGGACCTGAGAAATTAGTACATTCTCAATTACTTTGGTTGAAATGTTATTATTGCAGTGTAGATATTTAATTACTTTGAAAGGAAAATTAACTTTTTTATCAAAGAGGCTAATAGATGGGTTACCTCTGTTGAGCTTAATGCTTAAGTCTAGGAACTCAAGTTCCTGATTACTGTGGTTGGTTTTACATAAGTTAAGAGAGCTAGGATAGATATTATCAAAATCACTCTCTATAACTTCTGAATTATTGATACACAGCAGATCATCAATATATCTAAAAGTGTAAAGGTAGTTATCTGAGCAGGTGGGGTGATTTTTAATGAATTTATATTCCTTAAAGAACAGGAATAGATTAGCGATATTCGTGGACGTTGATGTTCCCATGGGAATACCGTTCACTTGCTTATAGAGAGTATTATTATATAAGATATGGTTATTTTTTATGCAGCAATTGAGATAAGAGTTCCAAGTTCCTACATTAACAAATTGGTTAAGTTTAAATTCTGCATACAGCTCTTTAAAGGTAGTGATTATATCTGATAGAGGCAGATTAGTATATAGGTTTTCAAAATCATAACTATTAATATCTAGGGGACAAACTTTGAGTATAGTAGAAATTACTTCTGCATTATTATTAATTATCCAAAAATCTCTGTACATCAAGTTAGAACAGTTTCTAATGTGTTTCAAAACCTTCTTTAAGACATCTTCAAAAGCAAGATCTATTTTCTTTTTATGACTCCTTACTCCACTAGCTATGAACCTGAACTTCACAGGATCCTTATGAAACTTAACTGTTGCAAAAAGAAATGGAAATTCAGGCTCATATCTTCTAGTTTGTGGAATTTTAAGTTTCTTGAAGAATGCCTTAAACCGATTTTCTAACTGCTTGGTAGAATAACTTACGGGCTCGTATGTTACTCTATTATTGAGTTCCATAGTTAACAATTCAAAATAGAACTTCTTACAGATAATTGCAAAATTATTGCTAGCTTTATCCGTAGTGGTAAAAATAAATTGGTCTTGTAGTTTGGAGAGTGACCTTTTAGCTTCTCCAGAGAAAAAGAGATTTCTGTCGAAACAAAAGTCCAGACCTGCCAACTCACCGGTGAAGCTATTGATTATATTATATTTCCATTCTGCGAAGGCCTCAATAGGCTGATTGTACGTTAAACTGGTTTTTACGATGTACCTATTAACATCTTGAGTGAAGCTCTCAAGAATCCTTTCTTTGGAAATTGTGAAGGAAGGTCTGAATTTAGAGCCATACTCTAATAAATTCCGAAGCTTTTCATTTTCAACAAAACTCAAGTTTCCGGTGATAATATGGTTGTAATTCTTATCATAGTGAACTGTTTCTTTATATTTGGACTTCAATTACCACATTAATATACTATTAGAAAGTTTTCTAGAGAACGAAATTCCTTCTTCTTTCATCAAAAGAACTTTAAGAAAAATTATTCTGAATAATAGAGTAAGGTTGGCAGATCTGCTTTAATTTTCTACACAGTTAATAATATGATTCTGACCAATCAAAGCCGTAAGGAAGTTGGCTAGAGGATGCCTATTAACTACCTAAAGGAACCTTAGTGCTATGGATATGACGGTCCTATTAAAACAAAAAATTAAATAATATAAACAAAATCACAAAAAAAGCTTAAAAATCTGTTTATAAAAGAAAATAAAAACAAATAAAAAAGAAAACTAGTTATTCATCACTAGGATAGCTATACTAAAAATAGTAAAACCAACATTAAAATTAATAAGATTCTGATTAATCTATAGAAGCTCACTAAGGTGATTTAATACATGCAAAGATTATTAAATACACTGCTCGTGTATTTTATAATATTTCTCATGTATTCTGGAGAGTTAATTCTGCTCTTTCTGATCATACAGATCCACAGTCTTTAGTTTATATATTTTTTTTCTCTGGTTAAAATCTCCGCGCGTTGGTTTCTTGCTGTATGAGGAGGCCATCAGCCCCACCCTCACTGCCCCCAGCGACTAGGGAGTGGCGGAAGAGGTCTGCCATGTTCTTCTCTTGTGAGGAGAAAAGTTTTTGTCACACAAGAAGTAAGCTCTCTTCCTTGTTTTTGGGTTCTAGGTTTTATAAGTTCAATGTTTGTACTTCATGTACTTTTTCTCTGTTGTTTTTTAGCCTTTCAGCTTTTAGGCATTGGTTTGTCTGTTAACATTTTTGCTGGTTTTAACTCTTTCTTTTCTTTGTAACTTTGAGCGTCTTTTGGGGTACCTAGGAACAGAAGATGGCTAAGTTTGTTCCTTTTCTATGCGCTGTTTTTTCAAAGTAGTTAAGTTCTTAATAACTAATTAATTATGCACTTAAAGCACTGCTGAAATACTTTGTACATATTGCAACTAACTGTTTAAGGTATATAACTTTCACAAAGTTTTCTTTAGTTAATTATTATGTTTAACTTATTCTCGTTTTCGTGCTGTCATAAGTTGTAGAGTAGGGGGTTTTAGACTCAAGTTTTCTTTCAAAAATCTGTTCGTTAAAAATTAATATTTCTTTTTTAATTGCAATGTAAAAATTTGGATTTCTTTTGCATTGATTTTCAGGTTTAAATTCTTCTCAAACGAACTTGGCATTTCGTTATGGCTGAAAATCATTTCTAATTATTATGTCACTCTCACAGCTTGAGTTCTCTTTAATCTTCTTCTCTCTGTTTAATAGTAACAGATGAAGAGCATGGGTCGGGCCAGGAAGGTTAATGGATGCAAGCGAAATTGTTAACTAGTGCTAGGTCATGCAACTCTGCGGAGGACATGACACATATATATTTTTTAAACTATTTTAGGTGGGAATGTTACTTGCATCTATGGCCTTGCAGAAACCCATTTCCAACTAGGTCTTTGTGGAAGTGAGAAAATGCAGAGTTTTTGCTGGTCCTTGATAAAGCCAAGGCTCAGTATTCTCGACACCTTCTACATTCAGTTGTTTTATTTTTTTTTTTTCTTTTCTCCTTTTACTCACACAGGTAGATACATAACCTTTTCTATGTTGTACTAGGTGTGAGTCAAAATTATATATGTATTTTTTTGCTTAGGTATCTTTATAGAATGTGAATTCTGAATTTTCAAAACTGCTGCGTTGCGCGTTTTGATTTTCAGGTTATTTTGCACCCTTCGTTTTAAATTCTAAAATTTTTTCCTTAGTCTTCAGTTTTGCTTTAAGTATATATATATATATATATATATATATATATATATATATATATATATATATATTCTATAAAGAAGATACCTAAGCAAAAAAATACATATATAATTTTGACTCACACCTAGTACAACATAGAAAAGGTTATGTATCTACCTGTGTGAGTAAAAGGAGAAAAGATAAAAAAATAAAATAAAACAACTGAATGTAGAAGGTGTCGAGAATACTGAGCCTTGGCTTTATCAAGGACCAGCAAAAACTCTGCATTTTCTCACTTCCACAAAGACCTAGTTGGAAATGGGTTTCTGCAAGGCCATAGATGCAAGTAACATTCCCACCTAAAATAGTTTAAAAAATATATATGTGTCATGTCCTCCGCAGAGTTGCATGACCTAGCACTAGTTAACAATTTCGCTTGCATCCATTAACCTTCCTGGCCCGACCCATGCTCTTCATCTGTTACTATTAAACAGAGAGAAGAAGATTAAAGAGAACTCAAGCTGTGAGAGTGACATAATAATTAGAAATGATTTTTCAGCCATAACGAAATGCCAAGTTCGTTTGAGAGAGAATTTAAACCTGAAAATCAATGCAAAAGAAATCCAAATTTTTACATTGCAATTAAAAAAGAAATATTAATTTTTAACGAACAGATTTTTGAAAAGAAAAACTTGAGTCTAAAACCCCCTACTCTACAACTTATGACAGCACGAAAACGAGAATAAGTTAAACATAATAATTAACTAAAGAAAACTTTGTGAAAGTTATATACCTTAAACAGTTAGTTGCAATATGTACAAAGTATTTCAGCAGTGCTTTAAGTGCATAATTAATTAGTTATTAAGAACTTAACTACTTTGAAAAAACAGCGCATAGAAAAGGAACAAGCTTAGCCATCTTCTGTTCCTAGGTACCCCAAAAGACGCTCAAAGTTACAAAGAAAAGAAAGAGTTAAAACCAGCAAAAATGTTAACAGACAAACCAATGCCTAAAAGCTGAAAGGCTAAAAAACAACAGAGAAAAAGTACATGAAGTACAAACATTGAACTTATAAAACCTAGAACCCAAAAACAAGGAAGAGAGCTTACTTCTTGTGTGACAAAAACTTTTCTCCTCACAAGAGAAGAACATGGCAGACCTCTTCCGCCACTCCCTAGTCGCTGGGGGGCAGTGAGGGTGGGGCTGATGGCCTCCTCATACAGCAAGAAACCAACGCGCGGAGATTTTAACCAGAGAAAAAAATATATAAACTAAAGACTGTGGATCTGTATGATCAGAAAGAGCAGAATTAACTCTCCAGAATACATGAGAAATATTATAAAATACACGAGCAGTGTATTTAATAATCTTTGCATGTATTAAATCACCTTAGTGAGCTTCTATAGATTAATCAGAATCTTATTAATTTTAATGTTGGTTTTACTATTTTTAGTATAGCTATCCTAGTGATGAATAACTAGTTTTCTTTTTTATTTGCTTTTATTTTCTTTTATAAACAGATTTTTAAGCTTTTTTTTGTGATTTTGTTTATATTATTTAATTTTTTGTTTTAATAGGACCGTCATATCCATAGCACTAAGGTTCCTTTAGGTAGTTAATAGGCATCCTCTAGCCAACTTCCTTACGGCTTTGATTGGTCAGAATCATATTATTAACTGTGTAGAAAATTAAAGCAGATCTGCCAACCTTACTCTATTATTCAGAATAATTTTTCTTAAAGTTCTTTTGATGAAAGAAGAAGGAATTTCGTTCTCTAGAAAACTTTCTAATAGTATATTAATGTGGTAATTGAAGTCCAAATATAAAGAAACAGTTCACTATGATAAGAATTACAACCATATTATCACCGGAAACTTGAGTTTTGTTGAAAATGAAAAGCTTCGGAATTTATTAGAGTATGGCTCTAAATTCAGACCTTCCTTCACAATTTCCAAAGAAAGGATTCTTGAGAGCTTCACTCAAGATGTTAATAGGTACATCGTAAAAACCAGTTTAACGTACAATCAGCCTATTGAGGCCTTCGCAGAATGGAAATATAATATAATCAATAGCTTCACCGGTGAGTTGGCAGGTCTGGACTTTTGTTTCGACAGAAATCTCTTTTCTCTGGAGAAGCTAAAAGGTCACTCTCCAAACTACAAGACCAATTTATTTTTACCACTACGGATAAAGCTAGCAATAATTTTGCAATTATCTGTAAGAAGTTCTATTTTGAATTGTTAACTATGGAACTCAATAATAGAGTAACATACGAGCCCGTAAGTTATTCTACCAAGCAGTTAGAAAATCGGTTTAAGGCATTCTTCAAGAAACTTAAAATTCCACAAACTAGAAGATATGAGCCTGAATTTCCATTTCTTTTTGCAACGGTTAAGTTTCATAAGGATCCTGTGAAGTTCAGGTTCATAGCTAGTGGAGTAAGGAGTCATAAAAGAAAATAGATCTTGCTTTTGAAGATGTCTTAAAGAAGGTTTTGAAACACATTAGAAACTGTTCTAACTTGATGTACAGAGATTTTTGGATAATTAATAATAATGCAGAAGTAATTTCTACTATACTCAAAGTTTGTCCCCTAGATATTAATAGTTATGATTTTGAAAACCTATATACTAATCTGCCTCTATCAGATATAATCACTACCTTTAAAGAGCTGTATGCAGAATTTAAACTTAACCAATTTGTTAATGTAGGAACTTGGAACTCTTATCTCAATTGCTGCATAAAAAATAACCATATCTTATATAATAATACTCTCTATAAGCAAGTGAACGGTATTCCCATGGGAACATCAACGTCCACGAATATCGCTAATCTATTCCTGTTCTTTAAGGAATATAAATTCATTAAAAATCACCCCACCTGCTCAGATAACTACCTTTACACTTTTAGATATATTGATGATCCGCTGTGTATCAATAATTCAGAAGTTATAGAGAGTGATTTTGATAATATCTATCCTAGCTCTCTTAACTTATGTAAAACCAACCACAGTAATCAGGAACTTGAGTTCCTAGACTTAAGCATTAAGCTCAACAGAGGTAACCCATCTATTAGCCTCTTTGATAAAAGAGTTAATTTTCCTTTCAAAGTAATTAAATATCTACACTGGAATAATAACATTTCAACCAAAGTAATTGAGAATGTACTAATTTCTCAGGTCCTAAGAATTTCAAGAATTTGCAGCAACAATTTGGACTTCAATTACCACATTAATATACTATTAGAAAGTTTTCTAGAGAACGAAATTCCTTCTTCTTTCATCAAAAGAACTTTAAGAAAAATTATTCTGAATAATAGAGTAAGGTTGGCAGATCTGCTTTAATTTTCTACACAGTTAATAATATGATTCTGACCAATCAAAGCCGTAAGGAAGTTGGCTAGAGGATGCCTATTAACTACCTAAAGGAACCTTAGTGCTATGGATATGACGGTCCTATTAAAACAAAAAATTAAATAATATAAACAAAATCACAAAAAAAGCTTAAAAATCTGTTTATAAAAGAAAATAAAAACAAATAAAAAAGAAAACTAGTTATTCATCACTAGGATAGCTATACTAAAAATAGTAAAACCAACATTAAAATTAATAAGATTCTGATTAATCTATAGAAGCTCACTAAGGTGATTTAATACATGCAAAGATTATTAAATAAACTGCTCGTGTATTTCATAATATTTCTCATGTATTCTGGAGAGTTAATTCTGCTCTTTCTGATCATACAGATCCACAGTCTTAAGTTTATATATTTTTTTCTCTGGTTAAAATCTCCGCGCGTTGGTTTCTTGCTGTATGAGGAGGCCATCAGCCCCACCCTCACTGCCCCCCAGCGACTAGGGAGTGGCGGAAGAGGTCTGCCATGTTCTTCTCTTGTGAGGAGAAAAGTTTTTGTCACACAAGAAGTAAGCTCTCTTCCTTGTTTTTGGGTTCTAGGTTTTATAAGTTCAATGTTTGTACTTCATGTACTTTTTCTCTGTTGTTTTTTAGCCTTTCAGCTTTTAGGCATTGGTTTGTCTGTTAACATTTTTGCGGGTTTTAACTCTTTCTTTTCTTTGTAACTTTGAGCGTCTTTTGGGGTACCTAGGAACAGAAGATGGCTAAGCTTGTTCCTTTTCTATGCGCTGTTTTTTCAAAGTAGTTAAGTTCTTAATAACTAATTAATTATGCACTTAAAGCACTGCTGAAATACTTTGTACATATTGCAACTAACTGTTTAAGGTATATAACTTTCACAAAGTTTTCTTTAGTTAATTATTATCTTTAATTTATTCTCGTTTTCGTGCTGTCATAAGTTGTAGAGTAGGGGGTTTTAGACTCAAGTTTTCTTTCAAAAATCTGTTCGTTAAAAATTAATATTTCCTTTTTTAATTGCAATGTAAAAATTTGGATTTCTTTTGCATTGATTTTCAGGTTTAAATTCTCTCTCAAACGAACTTGGCATTTCGTTATGGCTGAAAATCATTTCTAATTATTATGTCACTCTCACAGCTTGAGTTCTCTTTAATCTTCTTCTCTCTGTTTAATAGTAACAGATGAAGAGCATGGGTCGGGCCAGGAAGGTTAATGGATGCAAGCGAAATTGTTAACTAGTGCTAGGTCATGCAACTCTACGGAGGACATGACACATATATATTTTTTAAACTATTTTAGGTGGGAATGTTACTTGCATCTATGGCCTTGCAGAAACCCATTTCCAACTAGGTCTTTGTGGAAGTGAGAAAATGCAGAGTTTTTGCTGGTCCTTGATAAAGCCAAGGCTCAGTATTCTCGACACCTTCTACATTCAGTTGTTTTATTTTATTTTTTTATCCTTTCTCCTTTTACTCACACAGGTAGATACATAACCTTTTCTATGTTGTACTAGGTGTGAGTCAAAATTATATATGTATTTTTTTGCTTAGGTATCTTCTTTATAGAATATATATATAAATATATATGGGAAAAGACCCAGAAGACCACGGGAGAGATGGGTGAATGAAATTCAAGGTGTGATGTAGGAGTGACATTGAGTGGCTCAGGACAGAGAGTTTGTGGAAAAGATTTGGGAAGTCCTTCGTTCAGCAGTAGATTGATAATATTTGACGATGATGATGATGATATATGATATTTTACATAATCGATAACAAATATTCTACGAAAGAATGTGCACCACTCTGTAAAAGCCGAAGTCGCCGTCTCTGCGGCCCCAATTGCTGAAAAATCCCCAGGACAACCGTTTCTTTAGGCGAATTGTGACATGTGATGAAAAGTGGATTTTTTTCTGGAATCCTGACATGAGAAAACAGTTGTTAGATTTCAAAAAGCTTCCAGAACCAGTTCCCAAAAGGGAACGATTTGAGCACAAAGTTATGCTATGCGTAAGGTGGAACTTTGTGGGCTCCATTCATTGGGAATTGGTTTCAGATGGCATCTGTATTGTGGCCAGTTGGAAGGGATATGTGCCGCCTTAAGTCGAACGTACCTTGCTCTGGTGAACCTTAAATGAGTTGTCTTGCAACATGATGGTGTGGGACTATCGAGCACGATGGACTCTGTTTCGAAGATTAAACTTTTGCGTTTATGCATTTACACATGTTTTCACCAACTGTCAGAAAACGGCTATGACTTTTGAATCACCCTGTTAGTTCAAGTACATCTGCCGCTTTAAGTATTAAGACGACAACGTAATCCACACCCGACAGAATCACATACTCGTCTCCATGGGCGTACTGATATCCCCCAAACCCCGCAGTGCGGGAGGGCCTCACGGCTAAGAGGACCTCTTGCCTCAGTAGAAAGATTTTTAAAAAAATTCAGCTGAAATTTCATATGAAGCTGGTTGAGGATATAGCCTGGAATTTTGACGGAAGCTTTGAATGAATTATTGAAATTGTTGGATGATGGCGTCCTTTGCTTGTTTCTTTTATTTTCGTCGAACACCTGCTGCAAGTTTACATTTGTGAGTTTTGGTTCTTGTTTGCGTGGATGCCGACTAGCCAGCACCTCGTTGCAGAGAGTTATGGGATCACGACCCGAGATTACTTGGAATGTCGTCGCAGTGATGTGTGGAAACTTGTTGTTTGTTCTTACAAAAAGGGCTCTAAAAGAGTACATGTATTATGATCCTTAAATGGATTCTTGATGGGATATAAACTGTTTTGTGTTAAGTGCCAAATGAATAACAATTCACGGTAAGACTGTTTAAAACAGACTAAACTTAAAGTGCGGAGTCGTTGTTGATTAATAGCTCATTCATTCTGTGTTTAGTTTTATCAGTGAACTTACATTAGCGTTTTAGTTGTGTGATCATTCAAGAATAAATAACGATCAATTATATCAAGAATCTGTCGATTATGAACATTAGTTACCGTTGCAAATCATTTCTTAGTTTCAACTTCATCATAAATTAAAAGCAATGTTTTTCGTGTAAATAAATAAAATCTTCAAGAAATCATTTTTGCTTTGGTTTATAATACTTGGTGATGGAAAAACAGCTATTTCAGAGGACTTGGGGCGCCTTTTCACAGCCATAGCAAAAGTTCTTATGTATACTAAAAGAAAATGTGAATGAAATATGAGTTGAATAAATGAAAGTTTTACATCAATAATAATATGAGTTGAATAAATGAAAGTTTTACATCAATCAAGGCGTTATGTATTACACTTGTTTGCACAAAACTACGCATCTTTCAGAATATAATGAGCTAAAAGGTGTTCGCAGGAATGAAAAAACAGAGACCTGTGTCATTTTTTTGTAACAGAGTCAAAAGAAAAGAGTGAACTTACATTAGCGTGAAAAGAAAAGAGTGAACGTATACATATTTTGTGCGGGGCTCCAAGAAGCAACCTGCCAAATTGGCTTGGCAGTTAGTGTGTGTGAGTCTGGGGGAATTCGAGGCCGCTGGGTGTAGTGGAAGCATATCCGGCGCGTAACTGGAAGATTCTGGGTTCGATTCCCGGTGGCGGCCAATGAGAATTTTTCCGTGACTCACGTATAAACGTGGAAAGAGCGATGACCTCTGTTTGATGTTCCTGGTCCGCGTCAAATGTCTGTATTAATTTAAATATTAATGTATCAAAAGAAAAGATTTTTAGCACGTGCAATAACATTGTGACATTATGTTAAATGTGTTTCTCATATTCAAGAGCAAATAATTTAAGTAATTTACTCTTTTTGTGCCACAATTCTTAACTGTTATTTTTTTATTTGCTTATTTATGTTATGTATTCTCGAATAAATCGGAAAAAGTCATTACACAATCGCCTGACAGTTATGTGCTTTGCGGACGACTGATCGTGAGGCATTTCAAAGACGCTTCTCTAAAAGAATAAAATTTGCATGATATGGTCAACTTAGGTGTAAATGTTTTGTAGTACTTTGTATTGGTATAAAACTAAGGCAGTCATTTTAATTACACAGTGTACATTTGTGTTACACGCAATAAAATTTAACAATTGTAGTTTTACAAAAAATACCTATAGGTTCCAAAGAATTTGAATTATTAAAACGCCCATAAAACTTAGTTAATAAAATGGAATGTAAAAATTTCAGTAATTGAAAGCAAATAGATATTTTCAAAAGGGTCTCAAAAATATTGGGGGGGGGGGGGGGGCGAGTTTTTCTCTACAAAAATTAAGCTTTTAAATCCATTCTAACTGTGTTACTTTGATATATCATCACATAATTATCAGTCGTTATCTCTTTATTTTCAGAATTTTAGATGCACCGAGTACGTTTTGCATGTAATCAAGACGAACAACATCAGTGTTGTTTGAAATCGCCCTAGTCGCTTTTCCTAGATGTTTACTCATGCTTGACCTTCGCACTCTTTCCGGGAAGTGTCGGAAATGGCTGTCCATTTAGGAAATCTATTTAGGTTCAATCCGTTGAGGATGTAATCCCAAACAGCCCTAGTTCTATTGAGAAGTGGTTGAGCTGGGGGGTGGGAGGAGAAATGGCCCGCAGTAGAAAGGGATTTAGGGGACTGCGTGGCAATTGACATCTCATTATCGAATCGATTGACTTGAAATCTTTCTGTCGGTCGCAAGAAATAACGGCTTTCTACTTGAGCACGGGTTACTCAACGGAAATTCTAAATATCTTGTATTATTCACTTCAGCATTTCTCTTTTGTATTATAGCTCTGCATATATCATCATCATCATCAACAACAACAACCATTATCAATCCACTGCTGGATGAAGGTCTCCCCAAACTTCTTCCACAATTGTCTGTCTTCGGCCTGTCTCCTCCATGTCACTCCAGCATACTTTCTAATTTCATCCATCCATCTCCCATGGGGTCTTCTTCTGGGTCTTTTCCTGTCCATCCGAATCCAGTCTAAAATTTCGGTTGTCCATCGGTGGTCCGTTCTTCTGGCAACATGTCCAGCCCATTGCCATTTCAGTGATTTCACTCTGGTCATGATGTCGTCCACCCCTGTCATTTTCCTTATCCACAAGTTCCTGTTCTTATCTTTCCTGGTTACACCAAGCCTGCATCTCTCCACGCTACTTTGAGTTGTCTGCAGTCTTTGTATGTCTTTTTTGGCTAAGGTCCATGTCTCTGCTCCATACGTAAGCACTGGCAGGATGCATTGATTAAACACCTTTCTTTTGAGACATAATGGCATACTGCTCTTAAAAATTGTACTGTTTCTTCCAAAAGCTCTCCATCCAAGTTTTATACGCCGATTAATTTCTTCATCACTGTGTATATATATAAATGAATGTTTGTTTGTATGTCCGCTATACAAATCTACAGTTTTCAATTTAAAAAATTTAAAACCACCAAATTTGGTATACTATCTCATGGTACTCTAAGTTAGACCGTAGACGGCTTTCGGATGGAGTCGGAGCGCGGGGTCAAGGGGCCCCCATATAAAATTTTCGTAAAGTCTACAGTTTTCAATTTACGACCACCAGATTTGGCATACTATCTAATGGTACTCTAACTTAGACCGTAGACGGTTTTCGGATGTGGTCGGAGCCCGGGGTCAAGGGGCACCCCATAAAAATTTTTCGTAAAAAGTTCCATATTTTACTTTTAATAACTGCAACACAATTCAGCACTCCAATACTCGATCTTCGGCCTAAGTTACAGACCGTAGATAACAATAAAGTGCAGAAATATCCGTTTAATGGTGTAATAAAGACACAAATGAATAAACGTTAGCTTTCACCACCAACGGGCGTTTTCATCAGGCAGAAATACAATGTAATGTAAATAGAGAGTTCCAGAATTCAAAATTCAAAACGGTAAATAAAAGGATGATCCATGCCATTGTCAAGTAGCCATCACGCGGCATGACATAGGTAGCCTACACTGCATTTCAGTGTCGCGGGATTCTCAGAAGCGAACGCCAGACGTACGGCAGTTCTATAGATGTCTCCTCGAAGGTAAGTATTTCTATTCCTTTTTCTTTCTTTTTGTTTCCTAAAGGTAAATTAACTAAATCAATTTTTTTTTTTTAACATTTGCAGCCATCCCGGTTCCTTTTCTTTTCTTTTGGCTGAAATATTACTGCATCAGCCAGTCATTGGCACTGGCTGGCATTAATTTGGAGGAACCCTGCTTTTCACACGGACAACTCTAGGTCGCCTACTCAAGAGTTGGCAATCCTAAAAATCTCTACATTTTTGCTCCCAGTGGAATAACCAAAAATATTGTTCACCAAAAAGCAATAACCTAAATGAATTAAAATAAATTTACTGGAAAATTACAGGAATATCTTTTTCATTCATTGACTTTCACCCGCTGAACTTGGTGATTCCAAGAATAATAATACGAAGTCCGATCAAAAGGTTCCGAGACTAGGCCGATATACAACAAAGTATACTTACGTTACTTAAGTCTGGCTATGATCTCCCTCAAAGTAGTCTCCTTGGGCAGCGGTACACCGCTGCCAGAGTTTTTGCCACTGTTGGAACGCTTCCTGGAAGTCCTGTTCGCGAATCGTGTCAAGAAACGTCTGCGAGTCACGCTGGATCTCGTCCACGGTTTCAAACGGCGACCCTTGAGCTTCAGCTTCGTCTTCGGGAACAGAAAGAAGTCGCAGGGGGCAAAATCCGGCGAGTAAGGCGGGTGAGGAAGGGTAGTCATGCTGTTGAGGCTGCAAAACTGGCGTGTTGCTAACGCGCTGTGAGCTGCTGCATTGTCGTGATGGAGCAAGAAATCGCCCCTGCGCCATATTTCAGGTCGTTTACGGCGAATGTCCTCCCTAAGACGCCGCAGAACATCGCAGTAAAAAAGGGCGGTGACGGTATGGCCTTGGGGGACGAATTCACGGTGCACAACCCCACAAATCTCGAAAAACACGATGAGCATGCTTTATGTAGCGTTCCGGACTTGTCGGGCCTTTTTTGGTCGTGGAGATGCCGGGCTCTTCCACTGCGACGACTGTTGTTTGGTCTCCGGGTCGTAACCGTATACCCAAGTCTTGTCCCCAGTGATGACCCGCGACAGAAACGTTGGTTCATTCACCACCTGCTGACGAAGATTTTGACAGAGTTCGACACGGAGCGCTTTCTGTTCGGGGTTTAGAATCTTTGGCACACTTTGCAGCAATGCGGTGCATGTTCAAAACTGACGTCAGAATTTCTTGCACTGTTCTGCATGACACATTGACGATGGTAGCAATGTCTTGAATGGTTCTCCGACGGTCCTCATGCACCAGTTCCCTAATTTGTCCACATTTTCGGGGGTTTTGCTTGTGGACAGTCGCCCTGACCTCTCGTCGTCTTCCAGTGCTGTTCTGGAGCTCTTGTAGCGCGAGTGCCACTCAAAACACCTCGCACGATTCATTCCTTCATTGCCATAAGCCTGCCGCAACATTTCATGCGTCTCCGTTACCGATTTACCGAGTTTGATGCAGAATTTGATGTTTCTTCGCTGCTCTAGTTTGCAGTCCGAAATCGCAGCTGTGTTCTGCCTGTGGTTACCAAATATCGTGTAGCACAGCTCCCAATGTTCCCATACGATACCCAGACACTCTCACAATTCAACTGTTCGCCGACGACATTATACTACCAGTTGTGTTGTTATTCCTGTAGCAGAATCAGCGAGCAATTTTTTTAACAGGATAATGCCGGGACACACACGGCGCAGCTATCCCAGGCCAGCCTCCGTAATGTCGACACCCTTCCATGACCAGCCCGATCTCTCGACCTCTCACCGATCGAAAATGTTTGGGACATGATGGGACGCCACCTAAGCCCATCCCGGAATATCGGCGAAGTGGCCAGCAATTTGGACACCATCTAGCATGCTACACCTCTGGATAGTATCCGTGAACTGTATGCGTCTATTCCACGCCGTGTAACCACTCGTACTGACTTGTTTCACTCGTGTAGCAGTTTTATCCGAATAAATGACCCAACTCCTCTGGAATTTCAATCATTTTCTTTCCGATACATGTACATTGCACATACCAATTTTCATCTCGATTGGATGATTCCTTCTGGGTGCTTCCTTTTGGCGATTTTTTTACCCTTGAACCAACACTGGTAATTCATTGTTTTTTCTTAAAATACACCGATGAGTCATTGCATTATGACCACCTACCCTGTAACGTACCATGAGATGTGACGTACCTGCCAGAAGGACGCACACAACATAAAGGCAGATAGGAATCAGAATAAAATGTCCGCGTAGCTCAATTGGTAGAGCAACTTATTCCGGAATCAGTGGACCCGGGTTCGAATCCTGGCGCGGATAAAAATGACGGAGAAATTCACTTCGTTATAATGGCGCCCGAACTATCCGGATGGCCCGACCGTTCACAATCTCGCAATGGTGTGATGTTATTTCCACACCGCGAGATAGGAAAAATAAGAGCAGCACTTCGAAAAAAAAAAAAAAAATAAAAATAAGGGGGAAATGATGTAACGTACCATGAGATGTGACGTACCTGCCAGAAGGACGCACACAACATAAAGGCAGATAGGAATCAGAATAAAATGTCCGCGTAGCTCAATTGGTAGAGCAACTTATTCCGGAATCAGTGGACCCGGGTTCGAATCCTGGCGCGGATAAAAATGACGGAGAAATTCACTTCGTTATAACCCAATAAGCTGTAGGACCCCTTTCAGCCCGCTAAGACAGCGGCCACTCGGCAAGGTATCGATTCGATGAGTTGGTGTTAGGTATCCTGGGATATCTGGTACCATAATGTCAACAGCAGATCCTCCAGTTCCCGTACATTTCAGGGTGGTGGTGATTTAGCGCGAACCCGCTTTTCCAAGTCGAACCACAAATGTTCGATTGGGTTCGTGTCAGGTGAATTTGGAGCCCAGGGCATTAACAGAAAGTCACCAGCATGTTCCTCGAACCAATCCTTGACGATTCTGGCAGTGTGGCATGGCGCATTATCGCACTGGTAATGGCCATCACCAGCAGGGAACACAGTTGCCATGAATGGGTGAACTTGGTCCGCAACGATGTCCAGATACCTGACAGCTGTCAGGGATTGTGCTATTGGAATAATGGGGCCTAAAGTGTCCCAAGAAAACATCGCCTACAGCATAACACAGCCTCCGCCGGCCTGTTTCCGCCCAACAGTGCATCTACGTGCCATAGCCACTGTTGGCGTATCCGCGCTCCGCCGTCTACGTGATGTACCAAGAATCTTGATTCGTCAGACCAGGCCACTTTCTTCCAATCTTGAAGATCTTGGGCCCCTTTTATGCGTTGTTGGCGATGACGTGCAGTGAGCATGGGGACCCGGCTGGGTCTTCGGCTACGCACGCCCATGCGCAGAAGGCTGCGATGCACCATGTGCTGTGACACATTGCCCCGATCACTACTGTTGTAGCTGCTGGTGATTTGTCGCACTGTGGCCCTGCGGTCGCTGTGAGAAATGCGCAACAGTCTCCGCTCCCCTATGGCATCAATGAGCTGCGGAGGGCACACTGCTGGAGGATGGTTCGTCGTTTGGCAATATGTGCGCCACTTTTGATACGTACTCACTACTGCGTCAGGTGAACAACCCACAAGGCGCGCCGTTTCCGAGATCGTAGTTCCGAGGCGCCGTGGCATCACAAATTGTCCTTTATCAAACTCCGATAAATCGGCAGCTTTTCCCATTCGGACTCTGTACACTCTACAAAACGAAAGGCGGCCCTCGGGTTGTATATGCACTGCTCTGTGAACTTCACCTGTGCCACCGTTCGGTCTCCAGACGCGCTAATTTCTCTAGGCTGGGTATGGTCATAATATAATGGCTCATCGGTGTATATCTCCCAGTATATGTCAATGTATCTGTCGACCAATAAATAATTTCATTTAAACCTGCAATCAATAATAATAATAATAATAATGCGCTCTTTCATTATTCGTGCGTTACACCAACGAAAGAAACCTACTCACTATGATGACAGTGCAGAATTTATTTTCCTTTGTAAAATCTCATTGTGACGCTATTAAAAAATTGAAAAGGAACTGTCAGTAACAATTAATTTCCACGCCACAGCTCAATTTTTACAGAGTGAATTCGTCAAGAAAATTTCTTTTGAACTTTTAACTTCTCGTTCTTTTAACAAGTGAGCTCTCTAAACATTAGCTAAATAAAGAACGGGCAGTGAATTAAATTTCGCGAGCAGCGTTCTCCTCTTTTAAACATCGCGTTCCCATTTTAAAGGCGAAATTAAAAAAGTCTTCTTTAACATCACTAATTCTTCCGTTTCTTTTCTGGCTTAATAAAATAGCATAATATGCTCAAAATATTAGGAAAATCATAGCCTTTTTCTTGTCGAAATTTCAGAGCGTGTGACAGTTCATCGGCTTATCATGTAGACCGGCGCTTCTAAATGTTGCCACGAGGGTCGAAGCCGCAGACATAATCAGAAATTGCGTCGCTTTCTGAATTGCACCCGCCGAGAGAGAGATTAAGTCCATGATTGGCTGTGACAGAATGATCAAATTAACCTTAATTACGGGTGGCGGGAAGTGCCGCAAATCCAGGCCCTAATCACAGAGCTTTTCCTTCCGTGGCAGCCGTTTTGTATGGAGCACAGCGTCAACAAAAGGAGTAAAACAGCACTGCTAATTTTTTTTTCATTCTTCTTATGAGGTAGGAAAATAAGCCCGCAAACTTTCTAATAAAATCTTACATCAAAGTAGGGTATTATAGGAAACTGTGCACAATGTTCGTATACTAAACATAATTAAACAAAATAATGATATTTGATGAACACGGTACAAGTCACTTTCTTTTAGTTATTTGGACGACAGGGAATGTGTTCCAAATGAATAAGTTTGGAAATCTGAAAAAAAGAAATTGCGTTGACGTACAAGGGTTGTCCCAAAACAACTGAGAATGTTTTTATAAAAAAATAAAATAAAATTAGGCGTATCTTAATTATCAATTAAGTGGTCACCTACTTTTTTGAATGTCTTGCGCCGACAGGGGGAGGGAGGGATCACAGGGGTCGCTTGACCCCTCTGTAGAAATATTTTTCCCTTTATCTTATTTTATTTTATTTATTACTCATTTTTTACACTCACAGAACTGGACCACAAGGAAAGATGGAGTTTGGGGCGTTTAATTTAATATCCCAATTTTATTGGGAATTTGGAGTTGGAAAACGATAACGTGAAAGCGGAAAACCTAGCAAACCGTAAGGTAGTACGGCCAAACAAGTTCCGCTCAGGGTGGTGTGTGCTGAACTTAAAAGGCTTAGCGTGGCCCTGCTCGACACTGTTCATTATTTTGAAAACACTTACCAATGTACATGATAATACATGACTATTACTAACATACATTGTCTTCAAGAGCAGCATCAATTAGTAATAATAATAATAGTAGTAGTAGCAGTAGTAGTGTTCTAGTGTAGTAAGTAAGTAGTAGTATGGTAATGGTATTAATCTTTCATTTTCACGAATTACTGTTTTCTAAATATTAGCCAAACCTTAATTAATTAATTACACTTGACCCCCCTTGAAAAATTTCCTGCAGGCGCCCATGTCTGGAATTCATCTTTTGAAATGCTGTTGAAGCACCCCTGCGCTGCTGTAAAAAGTTGTTGATCAGTCTCAAATTGTCGTTGACGCCCCGGTGGCGCAGTGGTCTAAGGGATGGCTTCTGACCATTCGTCCGAGGAGAGTCCGGGTTCGAATCCCGGTGAGGTATTGATGTTGTGTTTGTCTCACGGCACTGGCTCTCTCCCTTCTAAAATCTACCACCTGCCCGAACCTAAGCTGAGCTTAGGACAACCTCGTGATTTACTTAAATTCAACTAATGTACATTACATAGCTCGATTTTTACCTACATGCGGAGGTTTAACAACATAAGATATTTTCGAAGTTTCCAAATTCATTTCTTTCTATATTCACATTGCTGAGATATTTCAGTCCTATTTCATTAATGGCAATTGAATTAAAGATTACGCGATACGTAAGTGAAATAGAGCATATGAACAAATAGTTTAACAAACCGTTTCCAGAAAGAAGAATGGTGTACTGGCATTTGAAGGGTTCCGGAAAAATTTCCAGCATTACACATATGCAAATTGATTTTCTCATTACACTTAAAATAATATGAGATAACACATTTCAACAAATTATTACACTTTCCCTGTTCTACTCGATGACTATGAAACACAAATACAAAGGAGAGAAAAAAATAACAATAATAACGGCTCTCTTCTTTCTTCAAATCGCATATTTCTCAGACATTTATCTTTAACTCTCTCTATTTCTAATCAACTTACATTAACCCATAACATGTTTTCTTCCACTCTACTCTGAAAATTATTTAAAAAAACCTATGCTCAAAATTATTCTGTTGAAAAGTTAACTAACCGTGGTGCTTTTCACTTTAAAGAAGATTGTTAAAGAATTATCAAATAGCAATGGGCTGGATATATTGCCAGAAGAACTTACTACCAATAAACAACTGAGATACTAGATTGGATTTCACCATGAGGCAGGAGATGACCCAGAAGCAGACCACCTGGGAGATCGGTGTACGAAATTCGAAAGCATGCTGGAGTGACTTGGAAGAGATATGCTGAAGGCAGGAACTTATGGAAGAGACCTTCATCCAGCAGTAGATTGCCGATAGTTGACGAGGATTTGTACGACTACTTGCATATACAACTGAAGTGCCAAAAGTCGTGGGATACGTGCTCAGTATCCTCCTTTAGCCCGGCGAAGTGCAGCAACTTGACGTGGAATCGATTCCACAAGTGCTCGGAAGACTTCTGGAGAGATCTTGAGCCATGCCGTCTGAATACCGCCCACAGTTCCCTGGTATTTGTAGGTGCAGGATCTCGGGTGCGAATGGACCTTTCCACTACGTCCCATAAGTGCTCTATTGGGTTCATGTCTGGCGAACATGGTGGCCACACCATTCGTCGGAACTGTCCAGAATGCTCCTTGAATCAATTTTGGATAACTTAGGCCCGATGACATGGTGCATTGTCCGCGTGGAAAATCCCAACGTTGTTGGGGTACATGAAGTCCATGAAGGGCTGCAAATGGTCATCCAGTAGAGCAACAAAGCGATTACCGATTAATTACGTGTTTACGAGAACCACAGGACCCAAACCGTGCAACGTAAAGACACCCCACAGATGTATGGAACCCCACCAGCTTGCACAGTGCCTTGTTGACAGCTTGGGTCCATGTCCTCATGGGATCTGCGACACACCCGAACCTTACCATCAGCTCATAACAACTGGTAGCGTAACTTATCGGACCACACCACATGTCGTCTGTCTTCTAGGGTTTAATTACCGTGTTCACGAACCCAGGTGAGGCGCTGTGTCCGATGCCGTGGTGTTAACAAAGGCACTCTGTCGGGGTCGTCTGCTCCCATACCCCATGGACGCTAAATTACGCTGCACTGACCTGATGGATATGTTTCTGGTACCTCCTGCATTGAATGTGGATGTTATTTGAGCCAGTGTCGCTTGTCTGTTAGCATGGACAATCGTGGTCAGAAGCCAATGGTCACTGTATTTCAGCACCCGTGGTCGGCCACTGCGGTCTCCACGTTTGGTGCTAATACCTTCCATGAGGTATTCTCGGTACACACGTGACACCGTGGATCGAGGAATGTTGAATGTTCGCACAACTTCGGAAATTGAATGTCCCATCCGTCTGGCTCCCACTACCATGCCTCGTTCAAACCCCGATAATTCACGTCGGCTTGCCATAATAATATTGGCGGTTGTTCAACCTGATTACACCTCACAAGTGATAAAAGTCGTGGCGTAGGTCGAAGCCTTTATAGCACCAGTTAAAAACTGCTATCCCATGACTGTTGGCACTTCAGTGCATGTACAAAGGGCATCCTTAAAGTAATGTCTCGTCTCTCATAAGATTTGTATTTGTAGCAGCGAAAAGTTGAAACTTGGTGGCAAAATATTTGGACATATTGTTAATAATGCTAGATTATTCAAAGTAGTGTCCATCATTTTCTATACATATCCGCCATCTTTGAACCCATTGGTAAAATCCATTTTGGAAAAATTCCTGAGGCTGTCGTTTCATCCATGAGTTCACAGCCAGTTTAACGTCTGTCACATCGTCGAAACTTTCCCCACGAAGGGTGTTTTAAAAAGGGGCAAACAGGAAACAGAGTCAGAGGTGGCCAAATCAGGACTGTAGGTGGGTTGGGGCATCAACGTCCATCCCATTTTGGCAATAGCACGTGAAGTATCTATTGAGATGTGGGCACGTGCGTTATCATGGTGTAAAACAACACTATGAAGTGGAATGTCACGACTTTTCCTTCTGATAGCTTCCTTTAGTTTCTTCAATGTCTTTACATAGTGAGCACTGTTTATTGTTGCACCGTGTTCAAAGAAATCAGTCAAAATGGCACCACGTTTGTCCCAAAAAATTGTCACCCTACCTTTCCCTGCGGAACGAGTTGTTTTCACCTTTTTCTGTCTTGGTGAAGATGTGCGGTGCCATTCCATTGACGCACGTTTTGTTTCTTTTCACCTTTTTCTGTCGATGTGAAGATGTGCTGTGCCGCTCCATTGGCGCACGTTTTGTTTCTTTTCACCTTTTTCTTTCGAGGTGAAGATGTGCGGTGCCATTCCATTGACGCACGTTTTGTTTCTTTTCACCTTTTTCTGTCGAGATGAAGATGTGCGGTGCCATTCCATTGGCGCACGTTTTGTTTCTGAGTCATGATTTAACACTCAGATTTCATCCCCCGTTACAACATTAGAGAAAAACACCTCACCATCCCTCTCATAACAGTTCAAGAGGTTCCGGCATATATCCACCCTTTGCTCACATTGTTCGCGGGTTAGGTTTCTTAGGATCCACTTTGAAAATTTTTTTTTTGTAGCCCAGATCCCTAATTAATGTCTCCATATGACATATTGACACTATGACATATTGTTAATAATGCTACACAACTCTTGATGTTGAAACAGCGGTCAGTTGTGATGAGGTCTTTCACTCGTTGCCTATTGGCATCTGTCACTGCAGTTGCGGGTCTTTCACTCCGTCGTTTGTCCGACACTGGACTTTCTCCTTTTCGAAACCTCTTCATCAATCTTCGGACATTACTGATATCGATTGTGGCAGCTCCATACACCGACAGGAGTCTTTTGTGGATTTCTGGAGCCTCACATCCCTCTTTTTCCAGGAATTCAATTACAGCTCGCTGATTTTCTCTGTTAATCGTGATCTTTATTTCCGATTCTGAAAAAAATTCCCCACACTGATAACATATCATAGTACATGTCAGTGCAGTTTCATTAAAATCACTTCAAAATTTCAAAAGTTATTAAAGACCCAGGCATTACTTTCAGGATGCCCCTTGTAGTACGGGTTTTTTTTTTATTGTTTTTACTCTCGTAAAAGTTGGTCTCCCCCCCCCCCTAAAATTATTGGGTTCGGCCGCCCATGACTGATAGATTGATGGTCGGGCGCTGCAAACACGTGCCGAAAAAAAAAATATTACGAACACATTAAAGATTAATTTGAATTTTCAGCAAGAGTAAAAATGGGAATAAGAGGTTGCTCATTTACGCCACTGAGTGACCAAACGAGCAGTTAGAAACCAAATAATTAAAAAGAAATCTGCCATGAATATTATTTCCTCATTTATAAAGAAACATCTTCCAATTCAAATTGTGTACATGCGAAGCGAGAGGGAATCTTGAAATGAGTTGCTGTTTCAACAGCATTGCCCTATTGATCGCAAAAAAGTCTTTGTTAGTTGAATCTTCTAGTGCTACAACAAAGAGGTCCAAACTATAAGACCTCTGTTGGCGAGGAGTAACGACGTGCCTTGCGGATGAAAGTCAGACAAAGTGCCAAATCCCCATTCTCGGTGACAAGTTGCTTTCTCCATGCTGAAGCTCAATTAGCTTTGTCTCTGTCTAATGATCTAACTTGTGCCGTCTTGTGACCGCCACCTCGGCGCGTGATTCCCCATCTCCCAGATCCTAATTTAGCTCAAGCTCTCCTTCTTCCAGACCTTCCTCATTAGTGCAGACACTGTCCTAGCTTCAGGGGCACGTATGGCAGACTCCCCGCCCGTGTGAGAAAAAGTCTTGGACGTGAAAAGCGCCTCGGCTCAAAATCTGGCGTCTACCTCTTTGGGGGAAAAAAATAATAATAAAAAAAAATAAAACAGAGTTCTCTCTTTTCATTCAGTAACAAACTACGGAGAAAAGCGCGGAGTCTGTGCAATACTTATAGGCACCACAATTAAGTCCGTGACGTTGGAATATTCAGTTTTGTGTGAAATGTACACAACATAAATCGCCAATTACCGCTACTAAGAAAAATTAATAAAGTCGAACAAAAAAATAAAAGCAGTTAAATATAATTTTCAACTTCGAAATTATTTTCTGCTCATTCCTCCCCCAGAGCTCATTTAAGGAGACAGGGGGCCCGGGATTTCACTATGGTGTTCATATGTATTCATAGTGAAATACACTATGGTATAGTGTATTTCACTATATTATCATATATATGATTTCACTATGTATTCATAGTGAAATACACTATGGTATCATGATATGATTTCAGTGCCACACACTGTGGTATCATATGTATGATTGCACTATGTATTCATAGTGAAATACACTATGGTATCATATGATTTCACTATGTGTATTTCACTATGCATTCATAGTGAAATAGTGAAAGTGAAATTTCATAGTGTATTTTACTATGTCATCATCATCATCATTGTCAACCATTATCAATCCACTGCTGGACGAAGGTCTCCCCAAGTTTCCTCCACAACGGTCTGTCTTGTGCCAGTCTCCTCCATGTCACCCCTGCATACTTTCGAATTTCATCCACCCATCTCCCATGTGGTCTTCTTCTGGGTCTTTTCCTGTCCCTTGGAATCCAATCTAAAATTTCGGCTGTCCATCGATGATCTGTTCTTCTGGCAGTATGTCCAGCCCATTGCCATTTCAGGGATTTAACTCTGATCATGGTGTCTTCCACTCTTGTCATTTTTCGGATCCACGAGTCCCTCTTCTTATCTCTCCTGGTTACACCAAGTATGCACCTCTCCATGCTGCTTTGAGTTGTCTGCAGCCTTTGTATGTCTCTTTTAGTTAAGGTCCACGTCTCTGCACCATACGTAAGCACTGGAAGGATGCATTGATCAAACACTTTTCTTTTAAGACATAATGGCATATTGCTCTTGAAAATTATCTTGGACAGCAGATATCAAGTGAGGGTAACATTGATGAAGAAATTAATCGGCGTACAGCATAATTTTACTATGTATTCATAGTGAAATACACTATGGTATAGTGTATTTAGGGAAATCTAGGATTTCATCTAGGACAGGGGTCGTCAATCTTTTAATACGTACATTTAAGGAGACAGGGGGCCTGGGATTTCAATACGTACATTTATAAGGAGACAGGGGGCCCGGGGCTACAGTAACACAATTTAGCGCAAGTGCGAAGTAATTTTTAGAGGGGAAGGTTTGTAAAAAACATGTACTTAAATTTATTTTTTTATTTATATTTTATATATGTATGTTTATATATAGAAAATTTCAATTTAATGAATTTCTGCATTTCCATCAATACAGCGCCTATTAATGCGGGAGCTGCTTAAATTGAAGAAAATGAAAGTTAAATGTGAAAACTGTTGGATGTTAGCGTCCTTTGCTCGTTTCTTTTTATTTTCATCGAACACCTGCTGCAAGTTTGTTTACGATTGCGAGTTTCAGTTGCGAGGATGCAGAACAGAACAGTCAGCGGTGCTTTGCAAAGATTATGGGATCACGACCCTGGACAATTGAGAAAAGAGGAGATGGCGTCGTCGCTTCGATGTGTGTGTGGACGTTGTTGTTCTTACAAAACCTGCTCTAAAAGAGTGCATGTTTATGATGATCCTAAAAGGACTATAGCTGGAATAAACTGTGTTTGTATGAACTCCTAAAAGGAATATTAATCATGGTAAGACTGTTTAAAACAGACGAAATAACCTTAAAGCACTGTGTCATTATTGTTTAATAACTCGTTCATATAAGTTTATTATATAGCCGTGAACCAGCATTAGCGTTTTAGTTGTGTGTTTAGTCAAGAATAAATAACGAACAACTTAAATCAGGAGTCTGTCAATTATGAACATAGTTACCTTTGCAAATCATTTCTTAGTTTTTTACTTACACCATCATTATTTTTGATTATGAGACTGAGAACTAGTTTCATATCGCAGCTTCGGAAATAAGTGAAAAGAAAAGGCACAAGTACTAAGTACAAAGCAAAACAGTCAGCAAAATGGCGATGTCGAAGGAATATATTCACATAGAAAAACTGACAGAAACTAACTATGCAACGTGGAAATTTAGGATGGAAATGTTGTTAATCAGAGAAAACCTAAGTAATGTAGTGTTTGAACCCAAACCACAAACTGTAGATGAAGCATGGGTTAAAAAGGATAGGCAATTAATAAAGTCGAAGCATGGGTTAAAAAGGATAGGTTTCTATATATATTTGCTTCTATATAGATGATTCACAATTGTATCACGTGTTACACGAGACCAGTGCAAAGGATACCTGGAACAAACTCAGACGAGTACATGAAAAAAACAATTTATCCAGTAAACTGTATTTGTTAAGAAAATTGTACCGTATAAAATACACTGAATCGATTCCAATGCAATCTCATATTAAAGAAGTAAGCGAACTGGGAGAGAAGTTAAAAAATATTGGGGAACAAATAAAAGAAACCCATATGGTAGCAATTTTGTTGTGTAGTATGCCAAAAAATTATAGTGCATTGATAACAGCTGTGGAAAGCAAAATGAAGAGAAACTATCCCTGGATAATGTGAAATCTAAATTAATTGACGAGTATGAGAGAAGAATGCATATTAAGGAGGGATCAGTTACACACTCTGAAACACAATTTTCAGTTTATAAAACAAAGGACGCTTTTACTGTCCCTAATTTTAAAGCCAAAAGATATTGTACTTATTGTCATAAGTCAAATCATGTTAGAAATGAGTGTTGGCATCTGAATGCTACTAATAAGCATAGTAATATTAACAAAGGTAAAACAAAGTTTACTCCTAACAGCCGATTTATAACGGTAAAGTGAAAAGTAATAACAACCTGTCACACAAGTCGAATATGTGTAGCAAAAATTTAAATATGAAGGATGATTTTTGTGCTAGCGTTACAAGCAAAGATGCAAAACTTGATATAACAAAGAATGATGCACAAAGAGCATTAGTATCACAAAACAATTCAATGTCTTGGATTGCAGATTCAGGAGCAACTAGCCATATGTGTAGTGACATAAATTTCTTTTATAGAATTACAGAAAAATCAAATGAAAATGTAATTATTGCAAATGGTCATTTGTTGAAGTCAAAAGGCTTTGGAGAAGGTAAGTACTAGTGAAAACTCTAGAGGGCAATGTTCATACCCTTAGCCTATCAAATGTTTTGTATGTCCCAGACCTAGTTGGAAATCTATTATCAGTTAAAGTGCTTGCTAGTAAAGGCTTTACAGTACTATTTGAAGAAAATACTTGCACTATAAACAAAGGTCAAACCATAGTTGCAAATTCCATTGCCACAGATGGTTTATTTGAACTCGTCGTTGTTAAAGATAAAGATAAACAAGTTACAAACTGCGTAAACAATTTGTAACGTACCAGGAGATGTGACGTACCTGCCCGAAGGACGCACACGGCATAAAGGCAGATAGGAATCAGAATAAAAGTCCGCGTAGCTCAATTGGTAGAGTGACTTGTTCCGGAATGAAGGGATCCGGGTTCGAATCCTGGCATGGACAGAAATGACGGAGAAATTTACTTCGTTATAAATTGGGGAATAATATGTGTAAAAATGAAAACTGCATTTATAAATGACATCTCAGACTAGGACACAGAAGTATTGAAGCAATTAAAGAAATGGCAAATCAAAATTTAGCTAACGGTATGAAAATAAATAATTGTCAGCATAGTTTTTATTGCGATTCATGCATTAGAGCGAAACTTACAAAGAAACCATACCCGAAACAGGCATCTTACAGAGCGAAAGAACCGTTGGAACTCATACACTCAGATGTACACTGAAGAGCAATTGAATTAGAGACTGATGGCGTTATGCAAGTATGACGCAGTGGGCGTCCCTGTAAACGGAAACGACATGACGTATGCAGCGATCCGACAATATAAGGAGTGATGCGACGAGAATCAGTAAGAGTCGGCCGAGGTAAGGGTAAAACGAAGGATCTAAGCGCATTTGATCGTGGGCAAATTATCGAGGCCCGACGAATGGGTCACTCCATCTCGGAAGTCGTGCAGGCACTGGGATGTTCACGAGCCACTGTGTCACGGGTGCACCCTGAGTGCATCAAATCCGGTAAAACCATCCCTGCAAGAGGCAACTGCCGTAGACAACAGCATGTGGATGAGCGGGATCATCGTCTGCAAACTCGCATTGTAACAGCGGATAGACGGGCCACAGTGCAAGAAATCACTCGGCAATTTAGCGCTGGTGCACAAAAACGTGTAAGCAGCCACAACATCCAGAACCATCTCCTCGCTATGGGGTACAGAAGCCATCGTTCTACGAGGGTACCGCTGCTGACCGCACATCACAGGGTGCAAAGATTAGCATGGGCGCGGGAACATCGCCACTGGACCCTAGACATGTGGGAAAATGTTGCCTGGACTGATGAGTCGAGATTCACGTTGGTACATGCGGATGGCAGGATACGAGTACGGCGCAAACCACATGAAGCGATGGATCCTTCTTGCCAGCAGGGTACTCTTCAAGCTGGTGGGGATGGCATTCTCGTCTGGAGACTGTTTACGTGGACTGAAATGAGACCCCTGGTACGTGTGACATCGTTAATCACAAGTCAACGTTACTGGGATATCCTGGACGACCATTTGTTTGTGCGTCTTTAACATCCCACTGGGGACCTCATCCTGCAACAAGACAACGCACCGTGCCATCGATCCCGAATTGTATCCGAATAGTTGGATGAACACTCCACCGACGTGACCTCGCTTCCTTGGCCAGCTAGGTCACCTGACTTCAATCCCATCGATCACATCTGGGATGCCATCGAGAGAGATGTTCGAGGCTCTGACCCTCCTCCATCAAATCTTCGTGAACTGTGGGAGCTTGTTCAGGGGTCGTGGATCCATATGGCTTCCCAACGCTTCCGGTTTCTTGTCGAGTCCATGCCAAGACGAATCGCCGCCGTCATCAGGGCGAAAGGTGGTACTACACGTTACTATACAGGTATCTCTAATTCAATTGTTCTTCAGTGTATGTGGACCTTTTGAAGTTGAAAGCTTGGGAAGAAAAGGTATTTCCTGTCTTTTATAGATTATTTCAGTAGATATGCAACAGTATATGTAATAAGTAGAAAAGATGAAGTATTGGCAAAGTTGAAAGAATTTGTTAGTTCTACTACAAATAAATTTAATAAAAAAGTAAAAATTTTGAGAACAGATAATGGTCTAGAATACTGCAGCAAAGAAGTTGAAGAGTATTTAACAAAATAAGGTATTGTTCATCAAACTTCTATAATGTAGTCACCAGCTCAAAATGGAGTAGCCGAAACAAAAAATCGATCGTTAGTTGAAATGTGCAAAGCAATGCTAATTAATGCAAATTTACCAAAAGCATATTGGGCAGAAGCAGTGCTAACAGCAACATATTTGCAATATAGATTAGTCACTAAAGCAAGTAACCAAACTCCGTATGAGTTGTGGAATGGTGTTATACCAAATATCAACCATTTAAAAGTGTTTGGATGTAAAGTCTACTACTACATTCATAAACAAAAAAGAAGGAAGTTAGACGATAAAGCAGTTAAAGGTACATTCATCGGTTATGATTTTAGATCAAAAGGATATCGAGTTTACGTTGGAGGAAGAAACGTAATTGTGTCAAGATCGGTAAAATTTTTTGAAAATCAATTTAGCAAAGAAAAACAAGAGATTGAAGAACAAGGAGATTTTAATCTCGTACAATTAGGAAGTCTGAATTATTCAGAAAGTGAAGATATTGAAATGAAATACAGAAGACTCAACAAGAGGGAAAGCACTGAAGAAACTTCAGAAGAGCAAGAAACTGAAGAAGGTATAAACATTAATTTACCTAGAGTTTCTGAGCGTTAAAATAAAGGATTTCCACCAGAACGATCGGGATTTAAAGCAAAAACAAAACAAACTTCTAACTCAGATCCAAAATCTCTAAGTGATATAAAAGATCTTCCAGAAAGAGAGAGAGAACAAAATGGCAAAACGCAATGAAAGAAGAAGTAGTCTCTAAAAGCAAATAATACTTGGTCACTAACAGAGTTACCAAATGGAAAGAAAGTTATAGGAAGCAAATGATCTTCAAGACAAAATGTAACGATAAACGTCAAGTAACAAAGTATAAAGCCAGATTAGTAGCCAAAGGACATGACCAAAAATATGGGTCAGACTACGATGAAACTTTTGCACCAGTGGTCAAGCACACCACAATAAGATCTTTTCTTACTACAGCGGCATATAAACAAATGCACGTACACCATATTGATACTAAATTCGCGTATTTGAATGCAAAATTAAATGAGGAAATATATATGAAGCAACCAGAAGGTTTTGAAGTGAAAGGCGAAGAACACAAAGTTTGAAAATTGGACAAATCTATATATGGTTTAAAGCAAGCAGCAAAAGCGTGGAATAACTCAATAGAACAAACGTTGGAAAGTCCTGCATTTACAAAAAGCGAAGCCGATTCTTGTCTATTTTTTAAGACAGAAAAAGAAAATCCTGTGTATTTAATTCTGTATGTAGACGACATTTTGAGCAGCACTAAAAATGTTGCAGAAATAAGAAATGTAATAGAAAAATTGCAGAAAAGGTACGAAGTGACAAATTTAGGTGAAGCGCAGTACTACTTAGGAATTGAAATGCAGAAAAACGAAGATGGAAGTTTTCATTTAAGCCAAAGGAACAAAATTCAAGAAATGGTTGACAAATTTGGATTAAAGGGAGGGTTTTTAGACCTGGAATATTGTGAGTCGTAAGAAAACATTGCAGACCTCATTACAAAACCACTTCCACATCCAGCATTTACAAAATTCAGAAAGGAACTTGGAATTAACTAGCGCGGACGCAGGACGGGTTTTTTGGATATTAGCGTCTTTTGCTCGTTTCTTTTTATTTTCATCGAACACCTGCTGCAAGTTTGTTTACGATTGCGAGTTTCAGTTGGGAGGCTTCAGAACAGAACAATCAGTGGTGCGTTCCAAGGAATTATGGGATCACGACCCTGGACAATTGAGAGAAGAGGAGATGGCGTTGTCGCTTCGATGTGTGTGTGAACACGTTGTGCTGTTGTTCTTACAAAAACTGCTCTAAAAGAGTACATGTTTATGATGATCCTAAAAGGACTATATAGCTGGAATAAACTGTGTTTGTATGAACTCCTAAAGAGAATATTAATCATGGTAAGGCTATTTAAAACAGACGAAATAACCTTAAAGCACGGTGTCATTATTGTTTAATAACTCGTTCATTCTATGTTTATTATATAGCCGTGAACCAGCATTAGCGTTTTAGTTGTGTGTTTTGTCAAGAATAAATAACGAACAACTTAAATCAGGAGTCTGTTGATTATGAACATAGTTACCGTTGCAAAATCATTTCTTAGTTATTAACTTACACCATCAAAAACAATAAAGTCTATTGAAATTACCTTTAATTAATGATTAATGTGATCCTTGAGGCTGATGCTGCGAGACTAAATATTTGATATCTGGTTTGATTTTCGTTAAGAACAAAAGAAGGTCTCTTCTTTCGGTGCTATTCAGACGGTTTCTTTGTTTGGTGATAATATGATTAACAGCGCTAAAGCCTGATTCTACAAGATATAAGGTAGGGAAAGGTATGAATAAATTAAATGTCATTTTCCACATATTTGGATACAACGCCGGCATTTTTATTTTTATTTTGCCAGAGCTTTTGGTATCCACCACTAATGAAATTATATTTGCTCTCTTGTTTAACGTTGTGCTGATTTAGTTCTGCAAACAAAATTCTCTGCAAGAAGAGAAAAAGTTTTCTCGCGTTTAATCTCTTCTTATATTATTTTGTGCTTGATCTACATCATTAATAAAACGTGTTTTGTGTTATCCTCAACACTCTGTATTTATGGATTACCTTCTTTTAATTATTATTTATATTCAAAGTTTAGAAATATATTTCAAAAGTAAATTACAAAAGCATATTTTAAAAAGTCAAACTCGCGAAGTTGTTAGCAATGTATTAGGTGTGCAACTTAATTCTCGGCCACACGCACGACACGTTGACAGCAAATTATAGCAAATCGAATACGTACCTAATCAGGGAAATAATCCCGTCGTGTTGGATACATTTGAGCCATCGGTCAGGGAGCTGTCGAATGCCACTGCGGGAATAAGAGGGATCTTTCGAGTTGATAAAGTCATCAATACTTGTGTGGACCTCCTCGACAGAAGTAAAGTGCGTATCACTCAGGTGGTGTTGCAGGGAGCGAAAGAGGTGTTACTCCGACTGAGCGAAGTCTGGAGAATACGCCGGGAGGGACAAAATCTCCCATCCCAGGTCGGTGATCGTGTTTAAAGTCGTTTTCGCGGTGTGAGGACGCGCGTTATCCTTAAGCAACTGGACCGACCTTCTGCCCTTTCCCGGTGTATGGCCTTTTCACCTCCATTGCGTCACTCACACGAATGAGTTGCTGATAATAAGGCTCAGCATTGACCGTTTCACCAGGTTTGAGCAATTCATAGTGTACGACACCGCGCTGATCCCACCATATGCACAGCAACAACTTCCTGGCATTGATATTCGGTTTGGCGGTACTGGTGGTAGGCTGACCTGAATAAACCAACGATTTGCGCCGCTTAGGATTACCGTAGAGGATCCACTTCTCATCACAGGTCAAAATCTTGTGGAGGAAATCCTTCTTCTTGAATCTGGCGAGCAAGGACACAGCAACATCCTAGCGCCTAGACTTGTTCGCAGCTGTGAGTTGGTGGGGCACCCAACGGCCCTCCTTGTGAATCCGTCCAAGCTTGTGTAGGCGCTTTGCAATGGCTTGCCGTGTTACTCCGAGTTCCTGGGTGAGCTCCGACTGTGTGCGACAGGGATCCGCGCTCAACAGTTGTTCCAGTTCCTCATCGTCAACTTTCTGTGGCTGTCCCGGACGTTCTGCATCACGGAGATCAAAATTTCCCTGCTTAAACCGCTGGAACCGCTTCTTACACGTACTATAGGACACAGCACTCTTACCCAAAGCAGCAAAGATCATTTGCTGGGCATCCGCGGCACTTTTTTCAGCTGAAACGCGAACCGGAGGCAGTGCCTCAAATGTTGCTTATCGAACGACATTGCTTTCACCGTCAACTTTCGTCCCTTCTTTCAGTACAGCTGTGAGCGGTTACGGTTGCCTGGAAAGCTGTTGGACGGCGCTGCAATCAGCCATTATCGCACACAACTATTTGCATTTGCCGACGTTCTATGATCGCTTGCGGTTAGGGGCCGAAAATTAAGTTGCACACCTAATAGTCGATATATGGAGAAGAACAAAATTCGTAACAACGGACAAAAACCCCCACCGCCCACCATGAAAATTTTAATCGCCCACTAGTGGGCGGTAGAGACCAGGTTGACGACCACTGATCTATAGGATTTCACTGTGGGTGGATGAATAATAATACCGAGGTGAAGACATTCCCAAAATATGATGAGGAAGCCATAAAAATATATCCGCGACATTGAAGTTTGTATCCCATGATTCATGGACGAATCAGTGTTAGCAAGAAAATGTAAAAATGAATGGCTGAAAAATGGATACCAGTTCAGTTCTGCTTTAATGCCCCCCCTCCTCCCCTCCTTCTCCAGGGTTCGGCTTGTTGAAATCATATCGAAGTAGTGGGCAAAATAATTTGATATAAGTATCATGATTCAAACACGAATTCTTAATGTATAAAAATTTCCCCCAATTACAGATATGTACATAAAAATAATCTACAATGCTTTTGAAAGATTTGAGGATGGACTGGAGGGCGACTATACTTTTTGCGGACTCCTCCTGAAAAAGCGGAAAAAAATAAGAATTTTTTTTTCACGAGGCAGTTTCTTATAATGTTTTCTGTGCTATCTGAAAAAAAAATGTAGAACTCTGTCAATTCTTCAAGCATCCTGCGTAATTCTGGGGCCCCTTGAAAATGCGGGGCCCTGGGCCACAGCTCTGAACTTACATCTAGATTTCATACATACATACATATCACTAAGCTGATCTCTGATATTCAGAGGTTAGCTCCACAAAGAAATACAAACTACCAGATAAATTTTTACTTACTGTTGCCGTATCAGACTTCTCCATTTACAGCGATCTTGACGTACGACTCGGGCTTCACTGACATCCATCACACGTTATACACGGGTTTAGGAGAACTGGCCACCGGGCAACTGACTACCCGGAGAACTGGCCACAAATATTTTAAGGGGCCGTATAAAAATTGCGTTTTTGACCGCTTCATATCTACGACCCCCAGAGGTTGGTTATCTGAGTCATATAAAGTTTTCGTAATTTCGCCTTTTCTTACTTGCGATAATTAATGTAATTCTTTATAAAAAATGTTTATCATCTACATCTCAACAAAAGATTTCAGGGTTTTCAAACTACAAGTCTCCAAATTATCTAATTATCTGAGCGCATCTGCTGACTCAGGAAACCTGTCTGGGTGGGGGGTTTGGGAAGGGGGATTGCCAAAAGTGTAAAATATAAAGCATTTCTGTTCCGATCGGGAGAATTTCAGCATTCACAAGCTCGGTACAACTCGACACATTATCTGAGCGCATGTGCCTACTCAGCAAACCTGTCGGGGGGGGGGGGGGATACCAAAAGTGTAAAATATGAAGAATTTCTCGTCCGATCGGGAGATTTTCAACATTTACAAGCTCCAACTGGACACTTATCTGAGGGCTTGTGCCTACTCAGAAAACCTGTCGAGGGGGGGGGTTAATACCTAAAATATAAAATATAAGTATTTCTGGTCCAATAGGGAGATTTTCAGCATTTACCAGCTACAACTCAACAAATTATCAAATTATCTAAGGTGTGCCTTCTCAGGAAACCTGTCGAGGCGTGGGGGGGGGGGGGGGGTAAATACCAAAAATTAATGAAATAAAGAATTTCTGGTCCAATCCGAAGAGTTTACAATCTATAACTCAACAAAATTTTTGCGGGCATCTGCTACTGCAGGAAACCTATTTGTGAGAAAGCGGGGGAAGGGGGGAGCTTGACGCCAAAAATATAATTTATAAATTTTTTCTGGTCCCATCGGGAGATTTTCAGCGTTTACAGACTACAGCTGAAGAAATTCTCTGCCGGCATGTGCTAATGCAGCAAACCTGTGGGCGGTGGGGGGTGAAAGCCGAAAGTATAAAATACAAAAAATCTCTGGGCCGGTTGGGAGGTTTGCAGCGTTTACAAATTACAACTCAACAAATTATATCTGTGGGTACGTGCAAACACAAAAAAACCTTTACGGAGGGGGGGGCTTAATACCGAAAATATAAAGAATTTGTAGCCCAGCCGGGAGATTTGCTGCAGCGTTTACAAACTACAACTAAAATTTTCTTCGGATACGTACAAACTCAGGACACCTGTTGGGGGTGGGTTATGCCCCCGACAGACGGGTTTCCTGCAGTAACAGATGCCCGCAGAGAATTTGTAGAGTTGTAGTGTGTAAACACTAAAAAAACTACTTCCGATTGTGCTACAATTCTTTATATTTATATTTTTGGTATTAAATGCCGCCCCCCCCGTTTCGGCCCTCCCACAGACAAATTTCCTGCGACAGCAGATGCCCACAGTATTTTTGTAGAGTTGCAGTTAGTGAACTCTGAAAATCTCCGGATCGGACCAGAAATGCTTTATGTTTTATATTTTTGGCATTAACCTCCCCCCTCCTACAAGGTTCCTGAGGCAGCACATGCCCTCAGAAAATTTGCCGAGTTGTAGCTTGTAAATACTGGAAATCTCCCGATCAGACAGAGAAATTTTTCATAATTTTCACTTTTTCCTGAGCAGCGCATACCCTCAGATAATTTGTTGAGTTGTAACTTGTAAATGCTGAAAATCCTTGATCGGACGAGAAATTCTTGGTATTTTACACTATTGGTTTTACCCCCCCCCCCTGACGGGTTTGCTGAGTAGGCGCATGCCCTCAGATAATATGTCGAGTTGTAGCTTGTACATGCCAAAAATCTCCGGAACGGAAGAGAAATTCTTGATATTTTACGTTTTTGGTACCCCCCCCGTCGGCAGGTTACCTGAGTAGGCATATGCCCTTAGAAAATTTCTCGAGTTGTAGCGTGTAAATGCTGAAAATCTCCCGATCGGACGAGGAATTTTTCATATTTTACACATTTGGTATTAACTCCCCGACAGCTTAGCTGAGTAGGCACATGCCCTCAGATAATGTGTCAAGTTTTAGCTTGTAAAGGCTGAAAATATCCCGATCGGACTGGAAATTTTTTATATTTCATATTATAGGTTTTAAGCACTCCCCCCCCCTCCGCGACAAGTTTCCTGGGTTTGCAAATACCCGCAGAAAATTTTTTTAGCTGTAGTTTATAGACCTTGAAAAATATCGTAAATAAGAAAATACGAAACTACGGAAATTGTATGGGTGTCAGATAACCAATCTCGAGAGACGTAGCCACGGAACAGCCCAGAACGCAATTTTTATACGGCTCCTTAAAATTTTTGTGGCCAGTTCTCCGCTTAGTCTTAGCCCCGAAAATCATGGAAATGTCTAAATTTCTTACTGAAAATGAAATATTAAAAAAAAAAGAAATTATGAACAATAGTTGCTCAAGTTATGGGGAATATAGCCACACGAAATTTGTTTATGCAGAACAATTTTATGACACTGAAATTCCAATGTGTCCAGTTCTCCGTGTAGCCAGTTCTCCGGTGGCCACTACTCCGTACCCGGCCATACACAAAATCTTCTATACTTCATATTTTAGTGAGAGATGGGTTTGCCTTCTCGGAGCGCTCCTTTGGAACAATGGCACACATAACAGCAACAAGGGCCTCTGTGAATCTTGGAGAGGTGCCAGCTAGTTCTGTGTGACATTGGGGAAAAGACCCCAACTCACTGGGTTTTGTTCCAGAATCCTTAGGTTGAATGGCCAACTGGAATGTCAGCTATGGGCTAATCCCCCACACTGATGTACTTACCTGTTTAAAAAAAACACAAAGAAATATCTAGATTTCCATTTCTTAAAATTGGTTGTGGTATTTTAATCCACTCCTCTTCCACTCCTTTCCATAGTTCAATCATTGTTTTAGGTCTGCATTTAAAAAGCGCTCTTTTTACCATTTCGAAGGCAGAATAGTCCATTGGTGACACATCGGGGGACTCTGAAGGAATATGAGCAACAGTTATAGACTTGATACCCGTCTCCTTTTTCATTTTTTTTTTCAAGAAATAGAGTGGTAGACTTCGATGTATGACTGGTATCCTTATCTTGATGGAGTCCTACTTTTTGAAGACTCTGTGGACAAAGGAATGGTATTTCCTTCTTAAATATAGGAGTTAAAACATTATTTTGGTAATACACTCATTGTCATAAAATCCGCGCACCAAGAAGGAAGCGTCGGATTGAAATGAGATTTTAGTAGTGAGATGGTACATAACAAGGACAGAAGTGATTACAATATCATAGCAGCAGTACGATTTCCCGCGGACATTCCGGTCAGCGTTAGTACCAGCGTTAGTACCTCGCGCTCGGATACATGCGGTGATACGGTCCGGCATGGAGTCAAAGAGACGCCGTATGTTATCCTGGGACAGATTGGCCCAAACTTCTTGCAACTGACGCTCTAAATCACGAACACTAGGACATGGAGAAAGCTGGCGTCCCATCTGGTTCCACACGTGCTCGATGGGCGAGAGATCGGGCAAACTGGCGGGCCACGGAAGCGTCGAAGCATGACGTAGACAGTCCTGGGAAACCCGAGCAGTGTGCGGACGGGTGTTATCTTGTTGGAAAACGCCTCCGAGCAGCCCCGCCAGGAAAGGCAGCACATGGGGCCGCAGGATCTCCTGTATGAAGCGCTGGGCTGTCAACGTCCCTCGGATCATTGCGAGGAAAGCCTGTCTGTGTTACGCGATGGCTCACTAGACCATCAAGCCGGAAGTTCTGGACGTGTGCCGCTGTACAATAAGGTTGGAATTGCAGCGCTCACCTGAGTTCCTCCACAGTCTGACACGGTGGTCGTCTGTTCCCATACAGAAGCGGGATTCGTCGCTGAACACTATACGTCACCAGTACGTAGCCTTCCACGTTGCTCGCTGCTGAAACCCCTGCAATCGACGCCAGCGATGGTCAGGTTTTAATGGCAGAAAACGTAAGAGCAGTCGAGAGTGCAGATTCGCCTCTGCCAGGCGCCTGGACATGGTTTTGGCGGACACAGCAGTCCCTTGTACAACCACCACATGTGTCTGGATATTGGACAAAGGCGTCGTTGCATCTGTGCCTGCCGCTCTCACGATCCCAAGTGAGGCACACTGCTTTGAGTCATCGTGTCAGCAATGTCACCCGAGTGGGCCACCGGCTGCGGAACCCCATAGAACACATGGAAGATAGCACTGCCCGAACGCTGATGCTACTACTGGTCCCAGCACTGAACTGCGCGGTGATTTACGGCAATGTTGAACTACGGGTGGATATTACGATACCAGACGCGCTGTTCACGAGGTTTCAGGGCTTTTCTACGGCCACATCGGTCTCGCACTCTAGATTTCTCCCCTGAGTTTGTGTAGTCGAGGTACACCTTTCAAATTGCTGACCGTTTGCGAATGCTACTACATAATTGAGCTTGGGGAGATATCTGCCTCTATGTACACGTCGTTTCCGGACGATACCATCTACTGCATGGGTGCGATGGCATGCAATGGAAATGGGAGTGCCCTTCCCAGTTTTTTTGGCACCTCAGTGTGTATGTGTGAACACAATAGCGCGAAAATGATTCAAACTGCTCGATGAAATGTTCCGATGTTCACAGGATATATCTCAATGCACACGAGAAACATATGCCTGCAATGAAATTTGCATATCGGTGAGCAAGATGCTGTCTAACACGTAAATTGAGTTACACAGGGAAACGGCAGCGACATTTCTCGTTGACACCGAGGGTAAGAAGTGTTCCAGTGACCAAAAATGCTTTCCTTATGTCTCATACAGATGTGTCCGGCGCTGTATGGTGGCAAGCAATAGGACGACTAGAAGCATGCCAATCTCAGGCCCAAGTCACAAGGGACTTGAATATCCGCACGCAGAGTGGTGTTGTGGGGGTGGGCGGAGACTAATTTAAACTAAAGTGGACAGATGCAAATTTAAATTTAAATTTCAACACTTTCACCCAGATTATGAATATCATAAACAGACAAGCTACATTTACAGGTATATATATATATATATACAGCGGCCAGTGCGACATGAAGGCAGAGGGTGCTAAGAATCTCCGGAGGACCGGACTAGGCTGCCATCTGATGCTGACCTTGGCTACGTATAATGGACGCTCCCTATATTCTGATTCAAGGCTTCTTGAATTGGAAGAGGAACTACAAAGGATCAAGTGGGACATCGTCGGGCTAAGTGAGGTAAGGAGAAAAGGAGAAGATCTCATTGAACTGAAAAGTGGACATCTCTTCTACTATCGTGGTACTGATACTGGCAGAACTAATGGTGTTGGATTTATAATAAACAAGAAACTGAAGGATAAAGTTGTAGAAGTCGAAAGTTCCTCTGACAGAGCTGCAAGACTCGTTATCCAACTCTCGAGAAGATACCAGGCTCAGATTATTCAAACATATGCACCCACCACAAGTCATCCTGAAGAAGAAATTGAAGAATTTTATGAGGAAATTCGTCATCTAAATAATAAAGGTAAGCAGCACTTACAGATAATTATGGGAGATTTCAATGCAAAAATAGGGCAACGGCAACAGAATGAAACTTCAGTAGGTAAATTCGGTCACGGCAACAGAAACCAGCGTGGAAATACTCTCGTAGAGTTTGCAGAGGCAGAAAGGTTTTTCATCTTGAACTCCTTTTTCAAGAAAAAGCCACACAGGAAATGGAGACATCCAAATAGGACGACAAGTGAAATTGATTTTATTATGTGTAACAAAAAATTCGTCATAGAAGACTGCAGTGTGCTAAACAAGTTCAACACAGGTAGTGACCATAGACCGGTGAGATATAAGATGCACCTCAACACTAAACTCGAACGTAGCAAGCTCATAAGACAAACAAAATGCATTGACATAACCAACCTTAAAAAACACCATAATATCTTCAGGTTGGAACTGAAGAACAGATTCTCTGCTTCAGAAGGCCTAACATCGGAAGAAGTGGATATTTCTGAAGTTAACAGAAAAATAACCAAAGCTCTTATGGAAACAACAACAAAATTAGCTGGGTCTAAGAACAAGTTGCATGTGAACAAATTATCAGGAAAAACCAAAATGTTGATGCAAAAAAGAAGAGAGATGAGGAGAACTAAAGAAGATGTGACTTCCAAAGTGGAATATATAGAGCTATGCAAGACAGTACGAAAAAGTATCACTGAAGACGTAAGGAAATTCAACTGTGAACTAGTAAGGAAAGCAATTGAAAATAACCAAAGCCTAAAGACAGCAAAGGGACATCTCAATAAGGGAAGAAAACAGATTATGGCACTGATAAAAGAAGATGGTTCTGTAACAAGAAATAGAGGCGAAATTTTGACAAGAGTGAAAGATTTTTACTCCAAATTATATGAAGAAGATGATACATGTACTCCAGACATCATGAAAGGTACCAGTACCAGAGTTCTTCCAGTCCTCCCAGCAGAAGTTGCACATGCAACCAAGAACATGAAGCGGGGAAAAGCTCCAGGAGAAGATGGAATTACTGTAGACATCATACAAGAAGCAAGTGAAGAAATCGAAACAGTACTCGTCCAAATTTTCACTCGATGCCTTAATGAAGGTATAACGAAGTGAATTTCTCCGTCATTTCTGTCCACGCCAGGATTCGAACCCGGATCCCCTCATTCCGGAATAAGTCACTCTACCAGTTGAGCTACGCGGACATTTTATTCTGATTCCTATCTGCCTTTATGTCGTGTGCGTCCTTCTGGCAGATACGTCACATCTTCTGGTACGTTACATCATCTCCCCCTTATTTATCTTTTTTTTTTTTTTTTTTTCGAAGTGCTGCTCTTATTTTTCCTATCTCGCGGTGTGGAAATAACATCACACCATTGCGAGATTGTGAACGGTCGGGTCATCCGGATAGTTCGGGCGCCATTATAACGAAGTGAATTTCTCCGTCATTTCTGTCCACGCCAGGATTCGAACCCGAGTACGCTTATTCCGGAACAAGCAGCTCTACCAACTGAGCTACGCAGACATTTTATTCTGATTCCTATCTGCCTTTATGTCGTGTGCGTCCTTCTGGCAGATACGTCACATCTTCTGGTACGTTACAAAGGAAGATTCCTGAGGATTGGAACAACGCTCCAATGATCTTGCTGCATAAAAAGAGGTGACATTGAGGATCTCAGGAACTACAGGCCTATCAGCCTCGTATTAGTGGTTTATAAAATCTTCACTAAAGTTCTTTCACACCGCTTGAAATTGACACTGGACATGGCTCAACCGAGAGAACAAGCTGGATTCAGGTGTGGCTACAGCACAATAGATCATATCCACGTACTGAGAGAACTAATTGAAAGAGCGAGGGAATATGAACTTCCATTATGCATGGCTTTTATCGATTATGAAAAAGCCTTTGATTCGGTGAAACCATCAGCAGTTACCTACAATGGCTCTGAAATCCTGCGGCATTGAAGATGCGTACATTAATATTATTAATAACATCTATGAAAATGCAAGTGCAAAGATTCGGCTGTTTGAAAATACAACACACATAAAAATTGGAAAGGGAGTGAGACAAGGTGACACCATATCTCCGAAGCTCTTTAATGCCACATTGGAAAATGTCTTTCAATCACTGAACTGGGAAAACAAAGGGATAAAGATTAATGGAGATTATCTAACCCACCTTCGTTTTGCTGAAGACATAGTCATTTTTGCAACTACCACATCAGAGCTGCAGAGAATGATCCAGGAACTTGCTGACAAGAGTAAAGAAGTGGGATTAAAAATGAACTTTGAGAAGACAAAAGTGATGTACAATGCTTTTACAAGAAATGAAGATTTATCGATTGATGGAGAAAAGCTGGAGATAACAGACACACAGCAGATGTCAAGTGAGGGTCACATTGATGAAGAAATTAATCGGCGTACAAAACTTGCCTGGAGAGCTTTTGGAAGAAACAGCATAATTTTCAAGAGCAATATGCCATTATGTCTTAAAAGAAAAGTGTTTGATCAATGCATCCTTCCAGTGCTTACGTATGGTGCAGAGACGTGGACCTTAACTAAAAGAGACATACAAAGGCTGCAGACAACTCAAATAGGCATGGAGAGGTGCATGCTTGGGGTAACCAGGAGAGATAAGAAGAGGAACTCGTGGATCAGAAAAATGACAAGAGTGGAAGACATCATGATCAGATTTAAATCCCTGAAATGGCAATGGGCTGGACATACTGCCAGAAGGACAGACCATCGATGGACAGCCGAAATTTTAGATTGGATTCCAAGGGACAGGAAAAGACCCAGAAGAAGACCACATGGAAGATGGGTGGATGAAATTCGAAAGTATGCAGGAGTGACATGGAGGAGACTGGCACAAGACAGACCGTTGTGGAGGAAACTTGGGGAGACCTTCGTCCAGCAGTGGATTGATAATGGTTGACCATGATGATGATATATATATATATATCATCATCGTCATCATGATATATATGGTTGACAATGATGATGATATATATATATATCATCATCGTCATCATGATATATATGGTTGACAATGATGATGATATATATATATATATATATATATATATATATATATATATATCATCATCATCATCATTGTCAACCATTATCAATCCACTGCTGGACGAAGGTCTCCCCAAGTTTCCTCCACAACGGTCTGTCTTGTGCCAGTCTCCTCCATGTCACTCCTGCATACTTTCGAATTTCATCCAGCCATCTCCCATGTGGTCTTCTTCTGGGTCTTTTCCTGTCCCTTGGAATCCAATCTAAAATTTCGGCTGTCCATCGATGATCTGTCCTTCTGGCAGTATGTCCAGCCCATTGCCATTTCAGGGATTTAACTCTGATCATGATGTCTTCCACTCTTGTCATTTTTCGGATCCACGAGTTCCTCTTCTTATCTCTCCTGGTTACACCAAGTATGCACCTCTCCATGCTGCTTTGAGTTGTCTGCAGCCTTTGTATGTCTCTTTTAGTTAAGGTCCACGCCTCTGCACCATACGTAAGCACTGGAAGGATGCATTGATCAAACACTTTTCTTTTAAGACATAATGGCATATTGCTCTTGAAAATTATGCTGTTTCTTCCAAAAGCTCTCCAGGCAAGTTTTGTGCGCCGATTAATTTCTTCATCAATGTGACCCTCACTTGATATCTGCTGTCCAAGATAAACGTACGTGTCTGTGATCTCCAGCTTTTCTCCATCAATCGATAAATCTTCATTTCTTGCAAAAGCATTGAACATCACTTTTGTCTTCTGAAAGTTCATTTTTAATCCCACTTCTTTACTCTTGTCAGCAAGTTCCTGGATCATACTCTGCAGCTCTGATGGGCTAGTTGCAAAAATGACTACGTCATCAGCAAAACGAAGGTGGGTTAGATAATCTCCATTAATCTTTATCCCCTTGTTTTCCCAGCTCAGTGACTGAAAAACACCCTCCAATGTGGCATTAAAGAGCTTCGGAGATATGGTGTCACCTTGTCTCACTCCATTTCCTACTTTTATGTGTGCTTTATTCTCAAACAGCCGAATCTTTGCACTTGCATTTTCATAGATGTTATTAATAATATTAATGTATGCATCTTCAATACCGCAGGTTTTCAGAGCCATTGTAACTGCTGATGGTTTCACCGAATCAAAGGCTTTTTCATAATCGATAAAAGCCATGCACAATGGAAGTTCATATTCCCTCGCTCTTTCAATTAGTTCTCTCAGCACATGGATATGATCTATTGTGCTGTAGCCACTCCTGAATCCAGCTTGTTCTCTCGGTTGAGCCATGTCCAGTGTCACCTTCAAGCGGTGTGAAAGAACTTTAGTGAAGATTTTATAAACTACTGATAGGAGGCTGATAGGTCTGTAGTTCCTGAGGTCCTCAATGTCACCTTTTTTATGTAGCAGGATCATTGTAGCGGTGTTCCAATCCTCAGGAATCTTTCCTTCATTAAGGCATCGAGTGAAAATTTGGGCGAGTACTGTTTCGATTTCTCCACTTGCTTCTTGTATGATGTCTACAGTAATTCCATCTTCTCCTGGAGCTTTTACCCGCTTCATGTTCTTGATTGCATGTGCAACTTCTGCTGGAAGGACTGGAGGAACTCTGGTACTGGTATCTTTCATGATGTCTGGAGTGCATGTATCATCCCTTTCATATAATTTGGAGTAGAAATATTTCACTCTTGTCAAAATTTCGCCTCTATTTCTTGTTACAGAACCATCTTCTTTTCTCAGTGCCATAATCTGTTTTCTTCCCTTACTGAGATGTCCCTTTGCTATCTTTAGGCTTTGGTTGTTTTCAATTGCTTTCCTCACTAGTTCACAGTTGAATTTTCTTACGTCTTCAGTGATACTTTTTCGTACTGTCTTGCATAGCTCTATATATTCCACTTTGGAAGTCACATCTTCTTTAGTTGTCCTCATCTCTCTTCTTTTTTGCATCAACATTTTCGTTTTTCCTGTTAATTTATTTACATGCAACTTGTTCTTAGACCCAGCTAATTTTGTTGCTGTTTCCATAAGAGCTTTGGTTACTTTTCTGTTAACTTCAGAGATGTCCACTTCTTCCGATGTTAGGCCTTCTAAAGCAGAGAACCTGTTCTTCAGTTCCAACTTGAAGGTATTATGGTGTTTTTTAAGGTTGGTTATGTCAATAGATTTTGTTTGTCTTATGAGCTTGCCACGTTCAAGTTTAGTGTTGAGGTGCATCTTACATCTCACCAATCTATGGTCACTACCTGTGTTGAACTTGTTTAGCACACTTCAGTCTTCTATGACGAATTTTTTGTTACACATAATAAAATCAATTTCACTTGTCGTCCCATTTGGATGTCTCCATGTCCATTTCCTGTGTGGCTTTTTCTTGAAGAAGGAGTTCAAGATGAAAAACCTTTCTGCCTCTGCAAACTCAACGAGAGTATTTCCACGCTGGTTTCTGTTGCCGTGACCGAATTTACCTACTGAAGTTTCATTCTGTTGCCGTTGCCCTATTTTTGCATTGAAATCTCCCATAATTATTTTCAAGTGCTGCTTACCTTTATTATTTAGATGACAAATTTCCTCATAAAATTCTTCAATTTCTTCTTCAGGATGACTTGTGGTGGGTGCATAAGTTTGAATAATCTGAGCCTGGTATCTTCTCGATAGTTGGATAACGAGTCGTGCAGCTCTGTCAGAGGAACTTTCAACTTCTACCACTTTATCCTTCAGTTTCTTGTTTATTATAAATCCAACACCACTAGTTCTGCCAGTATCTGTCCCGCGATAGTAGAAGAGATGTCCACTTTTCAGTTCGATGAGATCTTCTCCTTTTCTCCTTACCTCACTTAGCCCCACGATGTCCCACTTGATCCTTTGTAGTTCCTCTTCCAATTCAAGAAGCCTTGAATCAGAAGATAGGGAGCGTCCATTGTACGTTGCCAAGGTCAGCATCAGATGGCAGCCTAGTCCGGTCCTCCGGTGATTCTTAGCACCCTCTGCCTTCATGTCGCACTGGCCGCTGCCTTGGCCAGGTGCATTCCAGCTGCCGGAGACTGAGGGCCAAGATTTAAGTTGTTTAGTCATTTTGGAGGTGTTTGGCCATAACTCACAACGCTGGCCAAGTGGGTTGGTGAGTGTGGGATAGAATTTCCTCTAATCCCGATGGTATAGTTATACCGCTATGGGCGGTCGTCAGATCCCCTTTAGTCGGAACAGGATGCACCACGAGAAGGCGGGGTTGACATTTGTCAAGGAGAGGCTGTGATGTTACGCATCACCTGACCTTACATCCCATATATATATATATATTAGAAAGTATGCGGGAGTGACATAGAAGAGACTGGCACAAGACAGACCGTTGTGGAGGAAACTTGGGGAGACCTTCGTCCAGCAGTGGATTGATAATGGTTGACCATGATGATGATATATATATATCATCATCATCATCATCATTGTCAACCATTATCAATCCACTGCTGAACGAAGGTCTCCCCAAGTTTCCTCCACAACGGTCTGTCTTGTGCCAGTCTCCTCCATGTCACTCCCGCATACTTTCGAATTTCATCCACCCATCTTCTATGTGGTCTTCTTCTGGGTCTTTTCCTGTCCCTTGGAATCCAATCTAAAATTTCGGCTGTCCATCGATGGTCTGTTCTTCTGGCAGTATGTCCAGCCCATTGCCATTTCAGGGATTTAACTCTGATCATGATGTCTTCCACTCTTGTCATTTTTCGGATCCACGTGTTCCTCTTCTTATCTCTCCTGGTTACACCAAGCATGCACCTCTCCATGCTCTTTGAGTTGTCTGCAGCCTTTGTATGTCTCTTTTAGCTAAGGTCCACGTCTCTGCACCATACGTAAGCACTGGAAGGATGCATTGATCAAACACTTTTCTTTTAAGACATAATGGCATCTATATATATATATGTGTGTGTGTGTGTGTGTGTGTGTGTGTGTGTGCAGAAGCTTAATTTATTCCCACAACTTGTGATAAAAATAAGAAAGAAATTAGTCGTTGCAGTACGAGAGGATTCTGTAACTTCTTTATGGTCGAGGAGAAAAGGAGAAAAACAATTTTTGTTATTCAAGGACTATTGCGGTTTGTGACGTGCAAAATAATTGGAAAGAGCCCAAGTAAGATCCACCCACTAGTCTAGACTAGTGTGGACACATGCTATTGACTGGCATATATTAATCACACAAAACATTGCAACATTCAAGAATGCAATTTTGTAAAAGACTAGTCGGTCTGCATTTATTGATGAAAATTTTAATGAGGGATTGAAGGATTTCTTCTTCTTCTTTTTTTTTTTTTTTTTTTTAGCAGCAGTTCCTCATGTTTATAGTATATACATGTATAGATTTTTTTTCTTCTTCTTCCCCCAGAAAAATGAAAGAGGAAAACAAATTTATGCAGAAGTGAAGTTACACCGATTCACCTAAATGTACAATGTCTTCACGCCGACCTACTGATAACATAATAGAAATAAACTAAAGTTACCTATAAAGGACACACACACAGGGCAGCACTCACAGGAGGATACAGATTAATTTTGAAAGAGAAATTTCCGACAAAAGATTTCTGACTTTTTCTCAACATTTTTTTCTAAGATGACGTATATATATCATCATCATCATCATCATTGTCAACCATTATCAATCCACTGCTGGACGAAGGTCTCCCCAAGTTTCCTCCACAACGGTCTGTCTTGTGCCAGTCTCCTCCATGTCACCCCTGCATACTTTCGAATTTCATCCACCCATCTCCCATGTGGTCTTCTTCTGGGTCTTTTCCTGTCCCTTGGAATCCAATCTAAAATTTCGGCTGTCCATCGATGATCTGTCCTTCTGGCAGTATGTCCAGCCCATTGCCATTTCAGGGATTTAACTCTGATCATGATGTCTTCCACTCTTGTCATTTTTCGGATCCACGAGTTCCTCTTCTTATCTCTCCTGGTTACCCCAAGCATGCACCTCTCCATGCTGCTTTGAGTTGTCTGCAGCCTTTGTATGTCTCTTTTAGTTAAGGTCCACGTCTCTGCACCATACGTAAGCACTGGAAGGATGCATTGATCAAACACTTTTCTTTTAAGACATAATGGCATATTGCTCTTGAAAATTATGCTGTTTCTTCCAAAAGCTCTCCAGGCAAGTTTTGTACGCCGATTAATTTCTTCATCAATGTGACCCTCACTTGATATCTGCTGTCCAAGATAAACGTACGTATCTGTTATCTCCAGCTTTTCTCCATCAATCGATAAATCTTCATTTCTTGTAAAAGCATTGAACATCACTTTTGTCTTCTGAAAGTTCATTTTTAATCCCACTTCTTTACTCTTGTCAGCAAGTTCCTGGATCATACTCTGCAGCTCTGATGGGGTAGTTGCAAAAATGACTACGTCATCAGCAAAACGAAGGTGGGTTAGATAATCTCCATTAATCTTTATCCCCTTGTTTTCCCAGCTCAGTGACTGAAAAACACCCTCCAATGTGGCATTAAAGAGCTTCGGAGATATGGTGTCACCTTGTCTCACTCCCTTTCCAATTTTTATGTGTGTTGTATTTTCAAACAGCCAAATCTTTGCACTTGCATTTTCATAGATGTTATTAATAATATTAATGTATGCATCTTCAATACCGCAGGTTTTCAGAGCCATTGTAACTGCTGATGGTTTCACCGAATCAAAGGATTTTTCATAATCGATAAAAGCCATGCACAATGGAAGTTCATATTCCCTCGCTCTTTCAATCAGTTCTCTCAGCACATGGATATGATCTATTGTGCTGTAGCCACTCCTGAATCCAGCTTGTTCTCTCGGTTGAGCCATGTCCAGTGTTACCTTCAAGCGGTGTGAAAGAACTTTAGTGAAGATTTTATAAACTACTGATAGGAGGCTGATAGGTCTGTAGTTTCCGAGATCCTCAATGTCACCTTTCTTATGTAGCAGGATCATTGTAGCGGTGTTCCAATCCTCAGGAATCTTTCCTTCATTAAGGCATCAGTGAAAATTTGGGCGAGTACTGTTTCGATTTCTCCACTTGCTTCTTGTATGATGTCTACAGTAATTCCATCTTCTCCTGGAGCTTTTCCCCGCTTCATGTTCTTGATTGCATGTGCAACTTCTGCTGGAAGGACTGGAGGAACTCTGGTACTGGTATCTTTCATGATGTCTGGAGTGCATGTATCATCCCTTTCATATAATTTGGAGTAGAAACCTTTCACTCTTGTCAAAATTTCGCCTCTATTTCTTGTTACAGAACCATCTTCTTTTCTCAGTGCCATAATCTGTTTTCTTCCCTTACTGAGATGTCCCTTTGCTATCTTTAGGCTTTTGTTGTTTTCAATTGCTTTCCTCACTAGTTCACAGTTGAATTTTCTTACGTCTTCAGTGATACTTTTTCGTACTGTCTTGCATAGCTCTATATATTCCACTTTGGAAGTCACATCTTCTTTAGTTGTCCTCATCTCTTCTTTTTTGCATCAACATTTTCGTTTTTCCTGATAATTTATTTACATGCAACTTGTTCTTAGATACAGCTAATTTTGTTGCTGTTTCCATAAGAGCTTTGGTTACTTTTCTGTTAACTTCAGAGATGTCCACTTCTTCCGATGTTAGGCCTTCTAAAGCAGAGAACCTGTTCTTCAGTTCCAACTATATATATATATATATATATATATAATAGTAAAACCAACATTAAAATTAATAAGATTCTGATTAATCTATAGAAGCTCACTAAGGTGATTTAATACATGCAAAGATTATTGAATACACTGCTCGTGTATTTTATAATATTTCTCATGTATTCTGGAGAGTTAATTCTGCTCTTTCTGATCATACAGATCCACAGTCTTAAGTTTACATATTTTTTTCTCTGGTTAAAATCTCCGCGCGTTGGTTTCTTGCTGTATGAGGAGGCCATCAGCCCCACCCTCACTGCCCCCAGCGTCTAGGGAGTGGCGGAAGAGGTCAGCCATGTTCTTCTCTTGTGAGGAGAAAAGTTTTTGTCACACAAGAGGTAAGCTCTCTTCCTTGTTTTTGGGTTCTAGGTTTTATAAGTTCAATGTTTGTACTTCATGTACTTTTTCTCTGTTGTTTTTTAGCTTTTCAGCTTTTAGGCATTGGTTTTGTCTGTTAACATTTTTGCGGGTTTTAACTCTTTCTTTTCTCTGTAACTTTGAGCGTCTTTTGGGGTACCTAGGAACAGAAGATGGCTAAGCTTGTTCCTTTTCTATGCGCTGTCTATGCGCTGTTTTTTCAAAGTAGTTAAGTTCTTAATAACTAATTAATTATGCACTTAAAGCACTGCTGAAATACTTTGTACATATTGCAACTAACTGTTTAAGGTATATAACTTTCACAAAGTTTTCTTTAGTTAATTATTATGTTTAACTTATTCTCGTTTTCGTGCTGTCATAAGTTGTAGAGTAGGGGTTTTAGACTCAAGTTTTCTTTCAAAAATTTGCTCGTTTAAAATTAATTTTTCCTTTTTTAATTGCAATGTAAAAATTTGGATTTCTTTTGCATTGATTTTCAGGTTTAAATTCTCTCTCAAACGAACTTGGAATTTCGTTATGGCTGAAAATCATTTCTAATTATTATGTCACTCTCACAGCTTGAGTTCTCTTTAATCTTCTTCTCTCTGTTTAATAGTAACAGATGAAGAGCATGGGTCGGGCCAGGAAGGTTAATGGATGCAAGCGAAATTGTTAACTAGTGCTAGGTCACGCAACTCTACGGAGGACATGACATATATATATTTGTTAAACTATTTTAGGTGGGAATGTTTCTTGCATCTATGGCCTTGCAGAAACCCATTTCCAACTAGGTCTTTGTGGAAGTGAGAAAATGCAGAGTTTTTGCTGGTCCTTGATAAAGCCAAGGCTCAGTATTCTCGACACCTTCTACATTCAGTTGTTTTATTTTATTTTTTTATCTTTTCTCCTTTTACTCACACAGGTAGATACATAACCTTTTCTATGTTGTACTAGGTGTGAGTCAAAATTATATATGTATTTTTTTTGCTTAGGTATCTTCTTTATAGAATATATATATATATATATATATATATATATATATATATATATATATATATATATATATATATATATATACATAGCCCCCGCCTGCATAGGGTCAAGAGAAACGAGAGACCACTTAAAAAAAAAAAAAATGATTACACAATTTCTCATTTTCTCTTATAGAAAATGCGTTGGAATGTTGTCAGTCCTGAATGAAAATTCACATAAATTGGCCAGATTTATCTGTTTTCAGGACTGAGCAACAGGACAGTGCATGGTTATTCAAGGTGATTGAATGTACGCACCCAGAGGTGATTGAATAAACGCACACAGAGGTGGTTAAATATCCACACCCAGAGTGGTTTCACGGTTGTGGCAGCAATTCAACTGTACCAGCGGGATGTCAGGAAGGCCTATCTAAGGTCGTCCGAGGTGTACGACACCTCGTTAGGACCGTTATGTCGCTTTAACAGCACTACGTCATAGGTCCTATACAGCCCAGAAATTGCCTTCAGAGCTCTCCGCTGCCAGGTATATAAGATATGTCGAACGCTTAATACAACTGGCGGGCCGCGGGTGACCTAGTGGTCAAGGTTCGTGACTGCCACGGAGAAGACCTCGGGTTCGATCCCAGGCAGGGGCGAACGCTCGAACCACTAAATATCCGCCGTGCGTCGGATGGGCACGCTAAGTCGTCTAGCCACCGGTACTGCCCTCCCCGGTAGTAAATAAGGGCGTCTTCTACCTCGCTTCCGTGTGACTTTCCTATCGGGCACTCCAGCCCAAATCTCCTAGCTTCCTATTTCTAAGGGTTGTTTAAGACCTGGGGTCAGACACTCTCTTCCTAAAATCCTCCACATATGATCTGAACCCGTCTAATACAACTGGCTTTTGCACCAGAAGACCCATTGCTTGTGTTCCGCTAACCACGTCTCACAGGCGAGCTCACGTGAACTGGTGAAGGCAGTATCGTTCCTGGAGCCCAAACGAATGGGCCGGTGTTCCCTTTAAGACGAGTCCAGATTCAGTTTACAAACGGATTCTCGTCGGCATTTCATCTGGAGGGAAAAGGATCCATAATGGTCCTCCTGCAAACGTGAATAACGAACGAGATTCCCGCGTGGAGTGGCAATATGTTCAACGGCCGCATACCACTCCACTTGTTTGCAAGTCAACATCAGCATGCTTTAGAAATTTTTTTGATGCTACGAAATCAACCTTTTTTTTACTTCGACATACTTAGCTGTGAACCTAGAAGTAAAGGAAAGACGCTCTCTCTCTACTACGCTGGCAGGGATGTAGAAGGGCCTTAGCGCAGCTTAGCGGCGCTAAGGCACTTTTTTTTACCAGGCTTAGCATTGCTAAGGCACTTTTCGTGGATAAAGCGGGGCAAAGCAGAAATGGCTACTGCTGTGTTTTATACGCAAACATATTCGTATATCAAACGAATGATCGCATTAAAGTCGGTTCACGCTGTATGGTGTTTCATGAATCACAAGAGTTTTAGTGTTAAGAGATGAAACTTCTTTGTTACGACCGCAATCTTCAAAATGACGTCATTGGAGGTAGACTCTCCGTATGTTAAAACTTCACTAACAAGAAATAAATCAACACAGAAAAATTAAACAAGTATATAATGTAACTGACATGTGTTTTATGATTGCAGTGGGATTTTTTAATGAAGTCGTCACTGAGCACATCTGGTTCTTTACGGGTAACGCGAAAGGAAGCCCCGGTAGTCAGAGGCGTTGGCTTCTGGCTAACCGCTGGAGCTGGTCCCGGATCCGAGAACAGAATATAGGAGGCCCGGGGCTCTACTCTTTTCGGGACCAGTGGTCCCAAATCAGTGACGGGCGACTGCCTGTGGCCCTGGATACTCATGGTGTTCATTAAACGTCCCCCCACCCCCGCCTTTCCATCTCTCACACACACAAAATAACCATCTCTTTTTTGATTGAGTGTTTAACGACCACCGTGAGCAACTCGATGGGTTGTAAGCAGTCGCCCTTCTTTAATTTAGGGCTACTGGCGCCGGGAAAAAGAGAGAACTAGTGCCGTAAGACAAACACAACATCCATGCCTCACCGGGATTCGATCCCGGAACCAACTCGGACGAATGGTAAGAAGCCATTGCTTAGACCTCTGCGCCACCTGGGCGGCAGATATCCATTACTGCCTCCCCTAATTCATAGGAGACGCTGATAGGCCAAATCAATGAAAGAAAGCTGAATATTTTAAATATTATTAATACTTAAAATTGTTTAGAATCACGTTCATCGCGAAGGCAGTTCCTTTCTTGTAGAAATAAAAAAAGAAAGTTATATTCTTGGCATGTGACCCACACGTAACATTCATTCTTTTGTTTTAAATTGCCTAAACTCAGCAGTTTAAACAAAAAATGAATAAAATCATGAATAATAACATTTAATTAAAACTTATAAATGGTTAAAACAAGTCAAACTTTAAAAAAACATTTTGAAAGACATCTTTCCTGGTTGTTTTCTCCTAATCAGTTCACCGCTAAGGTACTTTTCTATTTAGAACTACATCATTGTACGCGGCGGTTGCATCTACCAGCGCGCACTTATCTATGCCCATGCCCTCCATATGCCAAAGAATTAATCTCCCGTTTTCTGCACTATTGACAACAATACAATGACAATAGACAGCTTACCCCGCCCTAAGGGAACAGTCAATTTCCCTCTTTTTCTCCCTCACAGAGCGTGGAGATATTCTTCTATGCCCCTCTGTTACATTAGGGCTAAAAATTCCTAAACGTCATGAAACAGTTTCATCACCAAAAGTATCATTAACGGTCCAACGCACCCCGCGGAAAAAATAATGCCTTTTGAGTGGTGGCTTTTCTTTCCTTCTGGAGGGATGAGAAGGTTTCGGTGTCAGAACATTCCTCCAGGGGGCATGACATATCAGAGTGACTTCGCCCATCTGATGAAGATTTCGTCAATTAATCAGTCACACTAAGCTGTTCTCTGAAGTTCAGAGGTTAGCTCTGCAAAGAAATAAAATCCACCAGATAAATGTTTAACTGAGTATTTACTTACTGTTGCAGTATCAAACGTCTCCATTTACAGCGATCTTGGCACACAACACGGGCTTCACTGACATCCATCACACGACGAACACAAGATCTTCTCTACTTCATACTCATATTCTTTTTCTCATGCAGACACTCCTGAGTCTGGTCCTCCCATGATTTCCATGGCCTTCTTCTACCTTTCCTTCCTGCCACATGGGCTGAAAAAATATTCCTAGTAAGCATAAGGCACTTTTCTTTCAACATGGCCAAACCTCCTAAGAATATTAGTCCCCCCCCCCTTGCTAACAACATTTTGCTCCATTTTACACAACTGCAACACATCTTCATTCCTCACACGATCAGAACGTGTCTTGCCACAAGCCTCCCCGTAACTAACGCATTTCTCCAGCACACAAACGACTGCTATCTTTTTTCTGTAGTACCCAGGTTTCACTGCCATACATCAGAGTAGGAGCAGTTGCACTTTCATACACAGCCATGCGGGACTCTCTTGAGAGCCCATCATTTCTGTGAAAGCATCCCAAAGCAGTCACGACTTTCAATGAAGAATTCACTCGCCTATACCAATTTCACTATCCAATTTGTTCTCTCTGTCAAACATGCCTCCTAAATACACAAATTCATTCACCTGGTCAATCACTGTGCCATTTAAACTTATATTACATTCAGTGCTAACAGTTCCTCGCTCAAAAACCATAACTTTGGTTTTTTCCCTTATTTATACTGTGACATGCCTGCTCCGCAGGACGCACACGACATAAAGGCAGATAGCAGCGAGAACGAACGTCTGCATAGCTCAGTTGGTAGAGCGACTTGTTTCGGAATAAGTGGACTCGGGTTCGATCCCCGGCGTGGACCAAAATGACGGAGAAATTTACTCCGTTATAATGGCGAACGAACTTCCCGGATGACCCGGCCGTTAAAGATCTTGCAATGGTGGGATGTTTTTTCCACACCGCGAGACAAGAAAAATAAGATAATCCCTTCTTCAGCGCTTCGAAAAGTAAATGTGTGTGACGTTGCATTTCACACACCAGATTGACTGGGAGTTCTCAAGTGCACTTTCTTCAGCGGATGGCTGCATGCAACGATTCATGGTCACGGCTGACCCGTGGGCCATTCCCCGGCCCTCTTTCGGAGGGGGATGTGATGTGCCTGCCCCGCTGGACGCACACGACATAAAGGCAGATAGCAGCGAGAACTAACGCCTTCGTAGCTCAGTTGGCAGAGCGATTTTTTCCGGAATAAGTGGACTCGGGTTCGATCCCCGGCGTGGACCAAAAATGACGGAGAAATTTACTTCGTTATAATACTCAGTTTGAATTTCATGCAAACTTCGTACATCAGGGACAACATACCGTACTCTGCAACTGACTTTTGGTCTCTGCCAACAGGACTGTGTGATCAGCATACAGCATTCTGCACCCACGGATATTACCAAGATATAAACCAGTATTGTCCATCTTGGCATCACCAGGTTTGGGAAGGTACCCGTAAAAAAATATTTTCTACGTGACGCGTAAAATACGCATAAAAATGCGTAATTTATGTCATAAACAAGTAAATAAATGCGTAATTTATGTCATAAACGTAAAAAATATGATAAATTCAAAACTTGCTTTAAATACCATAAAAAAACGAAATGCTGTAATGTTACTCGAGTTCCCAGGCTAACAGCGACAGTGCGTGGGTTACTTGCGGCAAATCAAACGAGCTCTCCATATTAAGTTTTTCATTTCTTCTTTTCTGCACACACCACACATTAATTTCCCAGTTTCCTCGTATTGCTTTGCTATTCGCCACAGAGTTGGCCGGTTAAATTACTCAACATACCATCATCTTCAGCACAGCTTGAAAGGTTGTTCTCCAACTGGTCGTACATTCATAACGCCACAAGAAACCGACTGAGCTTTAGAAATTCTAAGAAACTGGTGTATATACACTGCTGGTTAGCAAATGATCCACGTTTGGTGCGAGTGCACATGGCTGCACACACTGTGGTGACGCTACAAGCACGAACCGTGAGCCTTATAAATCGGCGTGTAGTCGATGCCCCACGACAGCGAAAAGCACCTGCCGACGCAAGCAAGAGTGACAAGAATGCTAGATAGACGCATGAGACGTCGATTTACCGAACTTACGGATTTTGAGAGAGGCCTGATCATCGGTCTGAAAACCGAAGGGTGGTCGGCGCGCCGTATAGCCCGCCACGTGGATCGATCTGACCATACCGCCCGACTGTGCTGCGAGCAGTGGACACGTGACGGCACTGCCACACGGCGGAGCGGCTCCAGACGGACCAGGAGGACCACCGGTAGAGAGGATCGACGGATCGTGCGCGAGGCACGAATGGATCTCACGGGGACCCAGTCCACTATACAGGCAGATGTAGCGGCTCCTGTGTGCCTACTAACTATTTCCCGACGTCTCGCGGGAGCGAATCTGCGACCCAGCGCCCCTTACATGTGCGTCCATTAACACCGGAACATCGCTGGCTCCGTGTGCAGTGGTACCAGGCCAGAGCGACGTGGAACGCCATAGACTGGCGACGTGTGGTGTTTAGCGATGAGTGCTGCTTCGTTTTGGGGACAGATGATCATCGTGTCCGGGTGTAAAGTCCCTGAGTCAACGGCACAATCCCAACCTCGCTATCGAACGCCACACCTCCCCTAATGCAGGTATTATGGTGGGGGAGTCATTGCCTACGATAGCCGATCAGCTGTAGTAGTGGTACGTGGATCATTGACGGACCAGCGGTACCTGGATGAAATCCTACGACCCCATGGGCTCCCATTCCTGGCCGGGATTCCAAGTGCGCTATACCAGCAGGATAATGTGCGCCCGCACACGGCTCAGGTTGCCCAGGACTGCCTACGTCATGTCCAGACACTTCCATGGCCTGCCCACTCCCCGGACATGTCCCCTATCGAGCATGTGGGTGTGACAAGTTGAAACGCCTGCTGCCGCCGTGCCGCACTATCCGGGATTTGGAGCACACCGTCCAACACGTGTGGGTCAGTCTGCTGCAGGACAACATCAGGCGTCTGTTCGCCTCCATGCCGGACTGTATTGCAGCATGTATCACCGCACGAGGTGGTGCGACGCGCTATTGAAGATGACCGGACTGCGTGCCACAGATCCCCTTGCAATTGTCCTGCAGCTCTGTTTTTGCCATCATGTGTATTATTCATTTGCATGATTACGTCCATAAAATTTCAGTTCAATCCGATGCTTCCTTCTTGGTGAGCAAATTTCATTGTCCGTGAGTGTATTACACACTGAAAATGAATGATCAAACATGTGATGATTAAAAAAGTGCTAAGAAAATTAAGAAAGAATGAAACTGTTGGGCAAGTGTTATACATACAAATTGTATGTAGACGATATGTGATAATGCGACGACAAATGTTATTTTAGTTTGAAATTCATTTTGATAAAATTATTAACAATGTGACACTATTAAAGTAAAACACAAATTAAAGCAACAATAACGCCTGGATATAGTGAAGAATTTATTAATAAATGCTATGAATCATCAAAAAGTGTATGAACAATTCACAGGTTAGTAATCTTTCAATTTTAAAAAATGAAAGTAAAAAGTGTGAAACTTTTTGGTCGTAACGTTTTATTCTTTGTTTGTTTTCGTTTGAATAAAACTAATGTCACTGTATAACATATTATTTAGTGTTAAAAAGTGCAATTCTAGTTTAATTGTAAGATGTAATTCATTTTTGTGGTTAGTTTGGATAAAATGAATGGCACTGAAGTTGTTAAGAGTGATTATTAATTTCGGTGGGTAATCATGAACATTAACAACAACTGCCAAACTGAAAGAAACGTTAACCTTTTTGAAATGTAAATAAATTGTTACGCCGCGTAAAAAATTGTGTAATAAATTAGTTTCCTTCGTGACGTAAAATACGTATAAAGTACGTATTATTTACGTAAAATATGTATCATGTAATTTACACGGTCATCCCTGGGCATCACGCACGCACGCATCCATAAATATATTGTAACGACCTCGGCCGCTGCCACCAATTTAACGGTCGTGGCCGCTATCTCACCGCGGACAACCAATGTAACAACCGTGGCCGAGCAATTATTCTATTTCTTTTTCCACGGTCATTCGACGTTATTTTAATATTATTTTAACGTGCAACTAGACGGAAGTCGTTAATACTAATATTTGCAGCACGAATTTTATTTATAGAGTTTTTACCCTCTACTATTTCCTTGCATATTACAGATACATCTTTGTTTATTGACGACGGTCGTGTGCGTAAGACTAGAAGTATATGCATGTATATGCGATTCTTTGTTTTTCAGGAGATCGTTAAGTGTTAATTATAACATTGCAGCTTGTTCATATTGTATAATCATAACTGTGTTATGATTCGCATTTTATTTACAGCTTTCATGCAGTAACGTTTAGGTAACGGGTTCCCATTCCATTTTTAGCTCGTCTTTTGTAAAAACAATGCACGCGCTTACTGTACCACTTTGTCCGTCCGTCTCTGCAACTATTAGTTCGATTCCAAAAATTATTTTTGCATTGGAAGGCTTAAAATGTAAGAGTGATAATCTTTGCTTTCCTGCTTTCTATGCATAACTTCGCCGCCAGAGGGTGTAAATGCAGATGCTATCTAACTCAAAATATATTTTATTCCATATATTTGCTTTTAAATATCGATTGAAAAAATTCTTTCCTTCTTTCGATGCCATTTTTATAACGAAGACTATTTTGGGTACCGTTCCTTTTTCAAGGAAACGCATGGATTTTCCGCCAGGATGGGGTGTAAAGGTAAATTGAGATTTCCCCAATACCTCTGCTTCTAAAAGTCCTATTTGAAAAATTCTTCTTGCATCGGATATAGCTCCTGGTGGGAAATGTTCTACATATAATTTCCAAATTTTGATAGAGAATAATTTGGCCACCAAGAGGCGCACGTTTTTTTTTTCTTTGTTTGTTTCTGATGTACTATTTGCAGCAAAATCTGAGCATCTGAAACTCGATTGAAAAAATTATTTCATGGACCGATACCGCTCACCGCCGAAAACCTTTAGAGGATACCTTTTGCTTAAAATAGTGCATACTTTTCCGCTGTGGGGCGTAGATGTGCATATTATTTTTGTCTTCACTGTTACAAAGATTTTATGCGGGGTTTTAGGATTTCATATAAAATCTCAAAATGCAACCTTTTTCCCATCTCGGGCTTCCATTCCTTTGTCTCCACAAAGCGTGAGAGAAATTTCTCAGAGTCAGTTCCCCATTAGACACCGGATGCACGGTCACTTACAAAGACGACATTCTGTCTAAGATTAGTATATGCACATTGTTTGTTGATGATGCTTTTCAGGTTTCAATTTCAATGGCGCCGACGAATGACTAGCCCCTCACATTTTACTTTGAGGCTTAAGATTTCCCGAAAAGCGGTGTGGCTCTTTCTCTCGGGGAACATTAGGATATGCTTAAGGGCATTTCTTGGATACACGGGAAGGAGGCAGAGGACAGTTGTGTCTAGGTTTAGGAAGCGAGCGGTCACGACGAGGTGATTGCCCCAGGGTAGGTCTTAGGTGAACCGCCAGGTCACGGGATTTCACGAGAGCGCGAGAAATGATCGAAAGCGGGAGAGTTAGGAAACAGCACGGCTAACGGACAACCTTTGCAGGCAATTAAATGAAGAAAAGAATAAAAGTTTCTTAGTCATATTTACGAATCGTGAGAATTATTTGCATACAATTTTACTATCATCTTCAACTATATAAGACTTAGCAACTCAACCACGCAATGTTTATGAAGTTAACAACAAGAATAAAAAGATAGCAACGAACTTGTTAACAATACCTTTGCTTCTAAGAGTCCGATTTGAAAAATTCTTGTTTGTCGGAGAGAGATTCCGGTGCGAAATGCTTCTCATATAATTTCCAATTTTTTAATGCACAAGTGTACCGCTTGAGGGCGTAAGTTCACTTTTTTGTTTAGTCTATTCAAAGAAGTGTCCATTGGTAGCTACGACCCTTTCCCACCGTTGGGGTAACAAATGGATTCCGCGGTAGAAAAATGCAGATTCTTTCGAGGTGAACCATTCATCGAGCCATTTTTGGATATCCGCAACAGAAAGGAAGTGCTGCTCGGAAAGGCCATGTTGTAGCGACCAGAACAAATGGAAGTCCGATGGAGCAATGTCCGGGGAATCAGGCGTGTATGATAAGAAGTCCCAGCCAAGGACCTCCAAGAGTTCCTTCACGGATTTGGCGACATGAGGTCTAGCATTTTCGTGGAGAAGAATAACCTTGTCATGTGGGATCCAGTTTCCGAGCTTCTGGATCATTCCCATTGCCTTTAAATGTTTGCTAACCGTTGACCCGTAGTGTTTCAGACAAGTCGTGGAGCGTCTGACATGAATTCTCGTCCAATAAGGCCTCCAATGCACCATCTTCGAACTTTTTCGGCTGCCCAGAGCGCTTTTTGTCCTTCACGTTATATTCGTTGGCTTTGAAGCGTAGGAACCACTCTCTGCATGTTGTTTCCGATAGGGCATGTTCCCCATAGGCCTGCACTAGCAAACGATGACTTTCCGCTACAGGTTTCTTGAGATGAAAGCAGAAGAGTAATGCTTCCCGCAAATGCTCCTTTTTTGGTACGAAACGCGACATCGTGAATGCGATACAAACTCGTGTTCTGTGCCCTCCGATCGCGAGTCACACACTGCTTCGCCCAGACTACGGACGGCACGTGCGTGTGTAAGGGAGGTCACGTGTGGCCCGGGTCACAGCGCAAAACTGCTGCGCTCTATTGGGCAAAAGCGGGAATTAATTCAAGCACCTAATAGATAGCAAAATAAGAGCTGACATGTTCAACAGCTGTATCCTCCCATCTCTAATATGTGGCTCTGAAACATGAAGCACCACTCAAAAAGAAGAACTTAGTCTTCAAACTACCCAACATTCCATGAAAGGAAGAATCCTGGGGATAATATTACAGCTTCAGGTAAAACACGCCTAGAAGCTCATCAGTTGGAATCTGCTTCAAGTACAGCAACATTTCTCGTCTGTCTGATTACAATTGCAACCTATTCATCACGACTGGAATCTGTAACACAAGCTTTCCAAGCTGTTCGGCTTGATGTGATGAAAGTGTATAATCATGTCCAGGAACTCTTAAGTGTATTCCATGGCCTCAGACAAAGAGCAGAACAACAATTAAAGGAAATTTTTTCGAAAGTCGAACAACTGGCAGAAATATTGTACATTCAGCTAACCCTTCCCAGACAGTGTGGAGGACAAAATTTCCGTTCCAATGTTCGTGTCTCAACAGTAGAAGAATATTTTCGTAGATCAGTCTATGTGCCATATTTAGACTCCATCATATCATCATTTGAAAGCTGATTTACTGCGGAAAATTTGCAAACTTTTAGCCTCTTTTCACTTCATCCACTACAAATGACGAAGCTTACAAAGGAAGAATTCATGAAGCATCTTGTAAAGATCATTAAGCTATATGAAATTGAGAACTTAGAAGCTGAAGCAGTCACTTGGTTTGAAATGTTGTCAGGAAGGAAGAAACAAGATGATGGATGTAAAGACGGAATTCGCGACTGCTTATAGCCCATTGAGTTGTTCACGGTAGTCGTTAAACCTCCAATCAAAAAAAAAAAAAACAGAAGACGGAATTCAAGGCTTTGCTCAAACACACTGATCTACACTTAAGTGCCAGAAAAAGTGGTACAGACGAGCTTATGCAAAAGACATAGCAACGACACCTATGAGCGTACTCGGCTGCGTCCGCTAGTGCGTATATAAAACGATAGACATCCTTTACAGCTGTCAGAGCTGTTTTCGGAATGAGAATGACAAGTAATAACGATTTAAGCGATTTTCAACGCGGTGTCATAGTTGGCGCTCGTGAGATGGGCCATAGTATTTCGGAGGTAGAAACGAAGTTGGGATTTTCACAGACGACCATTGCAAGGGTGTACCGTGACTACAAGAATTCCGGCAAAACCTACAACCTACGATACCAGTGTGGCCGTAAAAAGACATTGGGTGAACGTGACCATCGTCGGCTGTCAAGAATCGTTTCACGCGATAGGCGTGCAACACACTCGCAGGTATCATCGGAATTCAACGCTGGAGCCTCAACAAGCATCAGCGTCCGGACTGTGCAACGTACCCTGCACGATATGGGCTTTGGGAGCCGGCGCCCAACTCGAGTCCCCTTGATGGGTGCACGACACAGAGCTATGCGCCTCGCTTGGGTACGGCAATACCGCCACTGGAAACAAGTAGCCTGGTCTGAAGGGTCGCATTTCCTACTGTATCGGGCAGATGTAAGGATTCGTGTGTGGCGCAAACCCCATGAAGCCATGGATCCCGCCTGTCAACAGGGAACTGTACCGGCTGGTGGGGGGGGGGGGGGGGTCCGTAATGGTATGAGGTGTGTTTAGCTGGACTTCACTGGGACCCCTGGTACGTCTACAAACGTCTCTGACCGGCCAACGCTATGTGCGCATCCTTTCTGACGAGGTACACCCGTTCATGTCCTGCATTAATGCTGATGGATTGGGCCTGTTCCAACAGAACAATGCACCTCCACGCAAGTGTCGGGACGCCACATTATGGTTAAAGGAGCATTTATCTGAGTTTGGGGTGTTGCCATCCCCCCCCAGTCCCCAGATCTGAACGTGATAGAACACATTTGGGATGCTATGCAACGCGCTATCGAACACAGGAATCCGAGACCTCGGAATACACCCGAATTGTGGAACGCTCTGCAGGAAGTATGGTGTGTATTGCCGACAGCATATTCCCAGAAGCTAGTGGAGTCTATGCCCTGTCGTATTTCTGCAGTCCTGCGCTCCCGTGGGGGGCCTACCAAGTATTAAACAGGTGTACCAGCTTTTCTGGCACTTCAATGTATTTCCTTATGTTCGACCGGCTATTGTTATTTCTCTAGCACTACCAGTAACAACCTGCACAGAGGAGAGGCCCTTCAGCAGTATGAGAAGGGTAAAAATCTGGTTAAGGTCAACAATGGCAGATGAACGTTTATCTGGACTGTGCATGATGAGTGTTAATCGAGAAAAGGTTTTTGAGAATAAACATGAACTAATAAAAAATGTGATCGATAGATTTGGACAAAACCCAAGAGGTCTGCAGTTTTTATTCCGCTGTAGCTCTTCTAAAGTGCAAGAAACAGAAAATTGAAGAGGGTATAAAAAGGTCAATGTCTACCCCCCAAAAAAAGGGGTTTCTACTTATACTCAATACAGGACAATGGAGCAGTAAAGTTGTTTTATATAACCCCAAGTTAATGTTTTTATACGAAAAAACTGTATTAAGTTGATTATTAAATTTAGCAAGAAGCCTGCAGCAATGTTAAACTTTTGACTCAGATATGAATAATTAGTGGCCAATAATTGGTAAATGAGATATTTATTATTGTTGTCCGTTATTTCAATGCTAAATATTGACTATAGAAAGAAAGATGTGTCCAAGTTCCCATTTCATGATATCGCCTCAAAATTCCAAATTGGTGTAATTTCAAAACAAAATCGGAGGTGGGGGTGGCTAACAGTGCTCCGAACCCACCCCTAGCTACAGGGACTCGCTGCACTTGCCTGACCCAACTCCCACTATGCCATATAAGGGCGCAGGGGTACTATAAATTTAAGCAATAATTATGATAGTGGGAGTATAACCGGTCGCGTCCCCCCCCCCGCCTCCTCGGAAAAGTTGCAGCGGACTCCCATGAACTTTAGTAAAAGAAGTAGTGTAAACGATATATGACAGCAAGGCACGATGGGCGGGACATATCGCTAGACTCACCGACAACAGGTGGAACTGCCGTGTTACAAACTGGTATCCAAGATCAACCCAGAGAAAACCTGGTAGACCTCCAACTAGATGGGAATACACTTTAACCAGAGCTATAGGAAATAACAGGAGAAGACTGGCTCAGGATCTTCCTCGTTGGAAACTTTGTGATTTGCACTGATAGAGATATCCCAAATGAAAAAACCGGACCATCTAGGTAAAAAGACTGCTTATGAATTTTAGTTTGTAACCTGACAAGGAATCTCTCTCTTTCTCTCTCTGGTCATTTAAATGTTACGGAGATTTTATACTAGGCTGTAGGATTTCATATAAAATCTCAAAATGCAACTTTTATTCCATCTCGTGCTCCACTTCCATTGTCTTCACAAAGCGTGAGAGAAATTTCTCAGAGTCAGTTCCTCATTAGACACCGGATGCACGCTTATTTCCTAAGACGACTTTTTGTCTATGCGTAGTATTTGCACTTTGTATGTTGAATGGAGATAAACTCTATCGCGCCTCTTTTGATGCTTTTCGGGTTTCAATTTCAATGGTGCCGACTAATGCACTAGCCCTCACATTTTTACTTTGAGGCTTAAGATTTACCGAAAGCGGTGTGGTTCCTTCTCACGGGGAATTTTAGGATATGCTTAAGGGCATTTTTTCTAGAAAAGGGAATGAGGCGAGGGACAGTTGTCTCTAGGTTTAGGTTGCGAGTGGTCACGAAAAGTACGACGAGGTAATTGCCCCAGGCGAGGCGGGGAAGGTCTTAGGTGGACCGGGAGGTCAGGGGATTTCACGACAGCGCGAGTTGTGATCGAAAGCGGGAGAGTTAGGAAATATAGCACAGCTTAACGGACAACCTTTGCAGGCAATTAAATAAAGAAAAGAATAAAAGTTTCTTAGACATATTTACGAATCGCAAGAATAATTTGCATACAATTATTATCATTTTGGTTATTACGTGTTAATTACTGTCATCACCAACCCCAACGGAGTTATTAGCAGTTACAAGTTAACAACTAGAATAATAAAGACAAGAACAAACTTGTTAACATAAAACTATAATTACAAAAAATGGTGTGTTTCTACTAATCTGTTAAAAATTCGTTCAAAGAACTCCCTCCACTTCCCATGAATACAAACACTAAATTTAACAAAAAAATCATTTTATATAACAACATTTCAGTGAATTCCCAAAAATTCGGGGCCGGGGGTGGCCTAGTGGTCAGCGTTCGTGACTGCCATGGAGATAACCTCAGGTTTGATCCTGGGCAGGTACGAACGTTCGAACCACTAAATACCCGCCGTGCGTCGGATGGGCACGTTAAGCCGTCGGACCCCGGGTACTGGCCCCCCGGTATTAAATAAGGGCGTCTTCCTCCCCCTTTCTACCTCGCTTCCGTGTCACTGTCCTATCGGACACTCTAGCCCAAATCTCCTAGCTTCCTATTTCTAAGGGTTGTTTAAGACCTGGAGTCAGACACTCCCTTCCTGAAATCCTCTACATATGATCTGATCTGATATTAATTCCAAAAATTCACATGTACATTTATCCAAGTTCCCTAGAATCTTAGATGGTTGCACCCGTCATTATTTTCCAACTGCTTAAATAATTTTGGGGGGCTCACAGCCCACCCGTAGCGTCGTGCCTGGAAGGGGACGGGGAGGGATAGGGCGAGCTAACCACCATACCTCATCCGAGTTCAAACTGCGGTCCACTGGGACAAACAGTCAGAAGACATTTGTCCGAGTGGCAAGAAAAAAAATGTTGTTTCTTTTAAAAACTTTGTATCTTCTTTCTTTCTTTTGGTTCTTAAGAGAAGAAAAAAATGTTGTTTCTTTAAATAAATTTTGCATCTTTGATTTAACAGCGAATCGCCAGTCTGTTCATTTTTAAGTTAGAAAATCTTCGAGTTCTACAGATATACAAAAGCATCCGTTATGTTATCACTGGGATACATAGCCCTCATTTTCAAGAAAGTAAATTTCTTAAAACCAATCTCAAAGAAAATAGAGCTCTCACAAAATTTTCGTCTTAGCTGAATATCTAATGTTAAAGTGGTCTACAATGGCACCTAATGTGTGATATTTTCCTCCTCTTCCCTGAGTCTTTTAAGGTAACCTGCAATGCATGTGACTGTGACCTCATTACATTCGTGACTGGGAGCCCATATGCGAGCGCTCATTCACACGTCAGTTAGGGCAGTAATTACAGCGAATATTTGTCCGGAGGCTGTCGTCACACCCGTGTTGTTAGCACGAAGAGTGCTCCTGCGACCTGATTAGTTTTGTTAACGAACTGGCGCTCCGAACGTGCCAAAGCGTGCGTGTGCCGTCGCCGCATAAACGAGATATCCTCCTCCCCCTCTTTTCTACGCACCACCTCGACTTTGCTGCCTGCGTGGTGGGCCCGCCACGTGCATGGGGTGCCTGCCTTGTCCTTTCGCCTGCGGTAGTTGCCAGATTCCTCACTCCCATCCCTTGCAACCGCTGCTGCCAAGCTTGAAGCCCGCGTCATCACACAGCTCACTCCAAGTTTCCTAGAAACACTGTGAGGTGCGATTACGATGATTTTTTTCCCTTTATCGCTTTATTCATATATATTTTTTTCTTTTTGCTATTGTTCATGCTCGAATTATTTCTTTTACGTCGTCCTTCGTTTGTAAAGCTCTTCCGTGCTGTAGTTGTGATATTCTAAGGAACACTCGTTTTTTAGTTTAGCTAGATCTTCTGCTTCGGCCATTTGCTTCCCAGAGCTGAACGAAAGCCTCACCAGGTATGTATTCCCTCCCAGGCGCGATGCTACAGGTGGGCTGAAACCCACCCAACTTTTCTTTGAGGCTTCCTTTTAGCCCCCAAAACATTTAAGCAATTAAAACATATGGCCAATGCAACCATCTAAGATTTCAGGGAACTTGATAAACTTATTTGAATTTTTCGAATTCACAGATATTCTGTTATATGAAATGAACTGTTTTTTTTTTTGTTCTTAAATATAGGGTTGCACGTTTTTGTGAAATGGAAGGAGTCCTCTGGGCGACTGTCAAGGAGAGTTCTAGAAAGATACCATTTTCGTAATTATAGTTTAAAAAGGTGAGAGAGAGAGAGAGAGAGAGAGAGAGAGAGAGAGAGAGAGAGAGAGAGAGAGAGAGAGAGAGAGAGACAGACAGAGAATGAAAGAGAAGTAAAAATTAGGGAGAGAGAGGAAGACAGAGACACAGAATGGGAGAGAAAGAAAAATGAGAGAGAGAGAGAGAGAGAGGAAGAAAGACACAGAGAATGAAAGAGAAGTAAAAATTAGGGAGAGAGAGAAAGACAGAGACACAGAATGGGAGAGAAAGAGAGAAAGAAAAATGAGAGAGAGAGAGAATGAGAGAGAATGAGAGAGAAAGGAAAATGAGAGAGAGAGAGAGAGAGAGAGAGAGAGAGAGAGAGAGAAAGAAAAATGAGAGAGAGAGAGAGAGAAAGAAAAATGAGAGAATGAGTGAGAAAGAAAAATAAGAGAATGAGTGAGAAAGAAAAATGAGAAAATGAGTGAGAAAGAAAAATGAGAGAGAGAGAGAGAGAGAGAGAAAGAAAAATGAGAGAGAGAGAGAGAAAGAAAAATGAGAGAGAGAGAGAGAATTAGAGAGAAATGTCATTTTCTTTCTGTACCTCATTTTGAGACAGAGAGAGAAAATTACAGAGAAAGAGAGAGAGGATGAGAGAGAAATGTCATTTTTTCCAGCTCAAAATGAGGTAGAGGGAGAAAATGAGAGAAAGACAGAATGAGAGAGAAAGAAAGCTGAGAGAGGACGAGACAGAAAGAAAGCTGAAAGAGAGAGTATGAGACGGAAAGAAAGCTGAAAGAGAGAGGATGAGAGAGAAAAAATGAGAGAGGATAAGAGAGAAAGAAAAATGAGAGAGGATGAGAGAGAAAGAGAAATGAGAGAGGATGAGAGAGAAATATCATTTTTTTCTAGCTCAAAATGAGGTAGATGGAGAAAATGAGAGAAAGAAAGCTGAAAGAGAGAGGATTAGAGAGAAAGAAAAATGAGAGAGGGAGAGAGAAAGAAAAATGAGAGAGAGAGAGAGAGAGAGAGAGAGATTCTGTTCGTCAGGTTAAAACTAAAATTAATAAACTGCCTCATGACAGCAAAAATTTAAAAATATTGAGGTGAAGGTGGCATCGTTCATAAGCACCGCTTAGACCATCACGCCATGGCTCAGTACCGTTATGACTATTCGTCCGAGATGGGTCCGGGTTCGAATGCCAGTGAGGCACGGATGTTTTGTTTATTTTACAGCACTGGATCTCCCTCTCTCTTCTCAGGACCCAGTGGCCCGAAATTAAAAACGGGCGACTGCTTATAGCTCATGGTAGTCTTTAAACCCCCAACACTAAAAAACAAAAAACAAAAACAAAAAAAAAGAAATATAGCGTAAGTAAGCTAAAATTGAAAAATACTTTCTTCACCTCTGTTTTTTAATAAAAAATGTTAATTTGTTAAAGGCAATGGAGGTTCATATCCATGTTTCTCAATGCTAGGTAGATTTAGTAAATATTGTACTACGTACAGTATGCCCCCGAAGACGCCTTTTGTTTTTACTGGAGGATAATACCATCAGCGTTGGGTAAAATCTACCTAAACGGAATATATTGGCAAAATTCCTGCCAAGCACTTCAAAATTTGTGCCCCTTCCCCCTCTCCGTACGATACTGAGCCCCTAATATCACCCCCAGTTCTGAACTTCTTGCTTCGCCACTGTTCCTGCCCCATTTCAGACGATCATCGTGTTTTTTTTTTTTTTTTTTTTTTTTTTTTGCAAACTCGTTCCTCTCACTCCAGGGCCGTTTTCAGATATCTTCATTTTAGTTTGGAGTTTTAACTACCACAGTAAAATGACCACTCGATGGGCCATAAGCGGCCTCCCGTCCCCAATTTAGGGCCACTGATTCCAGGAAAGGGAGAGAGCCAGTGGCATAAGACAAGCACAAGATCCATGTCTTTCAGGAATTCGGAAGCAGGCCCATCTCGGAAGAATGATCGGAAGCCTGTGCTTAGACCAGTGCGCCACCGAGGCCGAGCCTACTTTACAGATATCCATTGTGGGATATTAACTGCCCGTTTTGTGGTTTCATGGAACGTGGCTTGCCCATCCCCATTTTGACAACTTCACGTAACATCTTTGGCTTCTTTTCCATAATCATCCTTTAATCAAGTGAATTTAACGGAAACAGCGTGCCAATGTTATAAACAAAGGATTTAAAAACACGATGTGATGGGAAATATATGAACCACGGTACCCTGAAGAGCAATTGAATTAGAGATGCCTGTCTAGTAACGTGTAGCACCACCACCTTTCGCCCTGATGACGGCGGCGATTCGTCTCGGTATGGATTCGACAAGACACCGGAAGCGTTGGGAAGCCATACGGATCCACGACCCCTGAACAAGCTCCCACAGTTCACGAAGATTTCATGGAGGAGGTCATCTCTCTTGATGGCATCACAGATGTGCTCGATGGAATTCAGGTCAGGGGACCTAGCTGGCCAAGGAAGCGAGGTCACGACGGTGGAGTGTTCATCCAACCATTCGGATACAATTCGGGAGCGATGGCACGGTACATTGTCTTGTTGCAGGATGAGGTCCCCAGTGGGATGTTGAAGACGCACAAACGGGAGCAAATGGTCGTCCAGGATATCCCGGTAACGTTGATCTGTGAGGGGCGATGTCACACGTACCAGGGGTCCCATTTCAGTCCACGTAAACAGTCCCCAGACGAGAATACCACCCCCACCAGCTTGAAGAGTACCCTGCTGGCAAGAAGGATCCATCGCTTCATGTGGTCCTGCCATCCGCATGTACCAACGTGAATCTCGACTCATCAGTCCAGGCAACAATTTTCCACATGTCTGGGGTCCAGTGGCGATGTTCGCGCGCCCATGCATAGTCTTTGCAACCTGTGTTGTCCGGTAAGCAGCGGTACCCTCGTGGAATGATGGCTTCTGTACCCCATAGCGAAGAGATGGTTATGGACGGTGTGGCTGCTTACACGTTTTTGTGCACCAGCGTTAAATTGCCGAGTGATTTCTTGCACTGTGGCCCGTCTATCCTCTGTTATACAATGCGAGCTAGCCGACGATGACCCTGCTCATCCACACGCTGTTGTCCACGGCAGTTAGCCCTTGCAGGAATGGTTTTACCCAATTCGATGTACTCACGGTGCACCCGTGACACAGTGGCTCGTGAAAATCCCAGTGACTTCCGAGGTGGAGTGACCCATTCGTCGGGCCCCGACAATTTGCCCACAATCAAATGCACTTTGTCTTACCCATGCTGCGTCCGACTCTTACTGATTCCCGTCGCATCACTCCTTATAGTGTCGGATCGCTGCATACGTCATGTCGTTTCCGTTTACAGGGCCGCCCACAGCGCCACATTTGCATGACGCCAGCTGTCCCTAATTCAATTGCTCTTCAGTGTATAATTAATATAATTAATTAATAAACTACGATTCGCTGTAAAATACAAATAACTGCACATATACATATACAAATTTACTTAAATTTGCAAAACGGGATCGTAGTCTATGAATAAAAATATCCATTGTGTGTATAATGAAAACAAAGCAATGAAGCATTACATTATGACTACCTACTTAATAAGGTGTAGGACCCCCTAAATAGCCCACAACAAAGCGGCCACTCGGCGACGCATCGATTCGATGAGGTGGCGATAAGTATCCTGGGGTATCTGGTACCATAATGTCAACAGCAGGTCCCCCAGTTCCCGTACATTTCGGGTGGTGGTGATTTAGCGCGAACCCACTTTTCCAAGTCGAACCATAAATGTTCGATTCGGTTCATGTCAGATGAATTTGGAGGCCAGGGCATTAATAGAAAGTCACCAGCATGTTCCTCGAACCACACCTTGACTATTCTGGCAGTGTGGCATGGCGCATTATCCTGTGGGTAATGGCCATCGCCAGCAGAGAACACAGATGCTATGAATGGGTGAATTTGGTACACAACGATGTTCAGATACCTGATAGCTGTCAGGGATTGTGCTATTGGGATAATGGGGCCTAAAGTGTCCCAAGAAAACATCGCCCACAGTATAACACCGCCGCCGCCTGTCTGTTTGCGCCCAACAGTGCATCTAGGTGCCATAGCCACTGTTGGTGTAACCGCGATCAGCCGTCTACGTGATGCACCAAGAATCTTGATTCGTTAGACCAGACCACTTTCTTGCAATCATCCACTGTCCAATTTCGATGATCTTGAGCCCATTTGTTGCGTTGTTGGCGATGACGTGATAAGCATGGGGACCCGGCTGGGTCTTCGGCTACGCGGGCCCATGCGTAGTAGGCTGCGATGAACAGTGTGTTGTGAAACATTGCTCTGATCACCACTGTTGTAGCTGCGGGTGATTAGTCGCACTGTGGCACTGAGGTCGAATGCGAGACAGTCTCCGTTCCCCTCTGGCATCAGTGAGCTGCGGACGACACATGGCTGGACGACGGTTCGTCGTTTGACCATCTGTGCACCACTCTTGATACGTACTCATTACAGCGGCGCGTGAACAAGTCGCGCCGTTTCCGAGATCGTAGTTCCGAGGTGCCGAGCCATCACAATTTGTCCTTTATCAAACTCCGACAAATCGGCAGCTTTTCCCATTCTGATTCCGAACGCTCTACTAACCGAAAGCCGGACTCCGGGTTGTATATATACTGCTCTATGAACCTCATGTGCGTCATTGTTCGGTCTCCAGGCGTGTTCATTTCTGTAGGTTGGGGGTGGTCATAATTGAAATGGCTCACCGGTGTACATACGTACAGTGTGAAAATATACGAAAGGCGAACAAATGAAAAATGCAAGTGTATCATCTACTGCTGTAGCCACTCACTGCTGGGCAAAGATCTCCCGAAGTTTCTTCCAGAACTTCTAGTTGAGGCTGCGTTTTCATTCTTCATGACTAATTATGTGATTGTCGGGATTTCGGGGGGGGGGGCACATTAGACAGAAGTAGCCAAAAGGCGTAAAACTCGAAAGAAAACAGCCAAGTCATTTTGTTATTGTCTCATCATGCTGTTTAATTTTACTTGTCCATCTCTTTTACGCTGTTTTTGGTTTCCTAGTCTTCAATTAAATTTCCCTTGCATTTAAATTTTCGAAATTTGGGGGCACGTGTCCCTCCGTACTCCCCTTCCCCAGACGCTACGTCTATGCTGCTATTATGAGAAGCATTATCGTTGTTCCTTTGTAACTACACCGCTTAAGTTACCTGCCATGGCTGCTGAACCGTTCTGTTTCAGCGCCTATCAGTTTTGATGGTATTACCTGAAAGATATTGAATAAGAATCATAGACACTGGTAGAACTAGGATTTGAGAGTTGCACGAGTTAAATCAAACCTGTTTCAAGGTTTACTTTTAAAGCTATCTACACTGGCGGAAAGTGAAAAAAGAACACCAAGAAGGAGACGTCTGATAGCAACGAAATTTATACAGCATAATAACGGAATACAGAGGATAACGTCATCAAAACATTATGGCAAAATACAGCTGTATTTGCTGGTAAACTGAAAAATAACATTCCCATGTAACATGATTAGTACGAGGTTGAACCGCCATGAACTGTGTCACACTGTGTAATTCTGGCATGGAGTCTGTCGTACAGATGTTGGATGTAAGTTTGGGGTATTGAGTTCCAAGCATCCTCAACCTGGACGCGTAAATCGGGGATGGTCGTGGCTGGCCGTGGTGACCGGATAAGTCGTTGTCCCATAAAATCCCACACGTGCTCAATGGGGGACAAATCCGGTGAATGTGCAGGCCATGGAAGTTGTCTCACACCCTGAAGTGCATGTTGCGCTGCACGTGCCATGTGTGGGCGTGCGTTATATTGCTGGAAACACTACGATGGACCGACCTTACAAATGGCACAACAACGGGCTAAATGATGTTGTTGATGTAGGAGGTGCTGTTTAATGTACCCGGTGCAAACACTAGTTGTGTACGGGAGTGATAGCTGATCGCTCCCCACATCAGGAGACCAGGTGTAGGCCCTGTGTGTCGCTGGCGGATGCAAGAAGGGTGGTCAAGAAGGGGATGCAAGAAGGGTGGTCAGAGTACCATGAGATAGGTACTCGGTCTAAGTCAGAATACCTATCTCATGGTACTCTGACTTAGACCGTACGCGGTTTTGGGAAGGGGTCGGAGCCGGGGGGGGGGGTGTCAGGGGGTCCCCCATATAAAATTTTCATCATTTTAGTTAAAATTTCTACAGTTTTCAATTTAGAACCACCAAATTTTGTATATTATCTCATGGTACTCTGACTTAGACCGTACGCGGTTTTGGGAAGTGGTCGGAGCCCGGAGGTCAAAGGGCCCCCATACAAAATTTTCGTAAAAAGTTCTACAGTTATCAAATTACAACAACCAAATTTGGTATATTATCTCATGATACTCTGACTTTGACCGTAGACAGTTTTTGGAAGGGGTCGGAGCCGGGGTTGTGGGTCAAGTGCCCCCTCCATACAAAATATTCGTAAAAAGTTCTACAGTTTTCAATTTAGAACAACCAAATTTGGTATATTCTCTCATGATACTCTGACTTAGACCGTAGACAGTTTTTGGAAGGGGTCGGAGCCGGGGTTGTGGGTCAAGGGCCCCCTCCATACAAAATATTCGTAAAAAGTTCTACAGTTTTCAATTTAGAACAACCAAATTTGGTATTTATCTCATGGTACTATAATTTAGACCGTACACGGATTTTGGAAGGGATCAAAGGGCGCCCATACAAAATTTTCGTAAAAAGTTCTACAGTTTTCAATTTTCAACCACCAAATTTGGTATAGTATCTCATAATACTCTGACTTAGACCGTAGACAGTTTTTGGAAAGGGTCGGAGCCAGGGGGTCAAGGCCCCGCCCGCATGAAAAATTTTTGAAAAAAGGTCTGCATTTTTCAATTTAGAACCACCAAACTTGGTATAAAAAAAAAAAAAGTTCTACAGTTTTCAATTTAGAATCACCAAATTTGGTATTAACGGGAAAATTACAGGAATACATTTTTCATTCATAAAATTTCACCCGCTGAACTTGGTGATTCCACGAATATTTACCCGGGAAATACCGGGTACCCCTGCTAGTTGAATTATATTTGGCAAGTATATACCTTCATCCATGGAAAACAGAACCATGTCATAAGAGATGTTGAAAGTGTCCGTCCTGTGCATCGAGACAGGCTAAACACGAGACTCCACATTTCGGAAAGTTCGCTCCAGTTGCTCCGTCGTAATTGCTGCCGCTGCCTCGCAGATGTTGTTCAGTTCCTCAAGGGTTGGCGGCTTCTTTGAAACACTACTGATTTGAGATACCCCCAGAGAAATAAATCAGAGGGTGTTAGATCAGGAGATCGAGGTGGCCACATTCCTTTAGAAATCACGCGATCTCCAAAGAATGACTCAATTTCAGCCATACTCACATGTGATGTATGGCAAGTGGCCCCATCTTGTTGAAAATATCTAGTGGTCAGGGTGCAACTGGTTAACGAATGCCTGAGAAATTTCCATGTAGACGGTTGTTGTGATCATATCCTGAGAGAAGATGGGCCCAACGATCCGCCGACGTGACAATGCGCACCACACTCTAGTTTTTGTGTGCGTGAAGTGATTTTTCGATAAATGCGTGAGGATTCGCAAGTCTCCATATCTTGCATTTGTCATTTCTCGATGAATGCGTGAGGCATTGAAGAACAACATCTGCGAGGCAGTGGTAGCGATTACGCCGGAGCAACTGGCGCGAACTTCCCGAAATATGGAGTCTCGTGTTCAAGCCTGTCTCGACGCACAGGACGGACAGTTTCAACATCTCTTATGAGATGGTTCTGTTTTCCATGGATGAAGGCATGTTCTTACCAAATATCATTCAATTACTGTAATTATTCACGATGTTATTAACAAAAACTTGGGTAAAGAAGCGAGTGGGTCACCCTGTATATGCATGTCCACGCAATGGTTCAAAAAGGCCACAATCTCTTAAATAAATGTACAGCTGAATAAGCGGAGACATCATGAACTGGGTAAGCTACGTTGAGTTGAGCCAAAAGATTACAATTTTTCATTATGTAATGTATTTTGTTGTTTACCGAAAGAACTAGCAGTTGTGTTTTTTTAAACTTGCATTATTTTCTCCTAATAATTGCACTGCTTTCTGATGAAAATTTTTCATGATTTTGTATTGCGTCAAGCTTTTTTTTCGGGGGGGGGGTAACGACTACCATGAGCACCTCACTGGGCTTCGCCCGTCTCTAATTTAAGGTCACTGGTTCCAGGGAAGGGAGTCGCCCGTCTCTAATTTAGGGTCACTGGTTCCAGGGAAGGGAGAGAGCCAGTGCCATAAGACAAACACAACAGCCATGCCTCACCGGGATTCGAACCCGGACCCAACTTGGACGAATGGTCAGAAGCCATCGCTGAGACCACTGCGTCACCGGAGCGGCACGTCAAGCTTAAGTGCATAAGAACCCGAATTCTTGTATGTAATACAGTATAATGCATGTATGCCTTTGGCTTCAGCATTGTAACGCAACAAATCTCTTCCAACTTTTCACGATTCTCTAAAGGACAGATGCTCAGGGTTATGGTGGCCTGAGGCTATCTTTTACGTAAGTTCTATCACAGAAGTAGCAGATGTAACAGCTTGTGCAAGGACAGCAGATAAAATAAAACGAATATTTGGTTTGGTCTGCAAAACAGCAGGTTCTTCCTTTTCTCTTTGGCGGTCCTCATTCATTCTAAAGCTGGAAGTTTGAAGGAAGGCACTTAAAAAATGAAGATATTGCTTTGCTTTCTACGGAACTTCTTTTTTGAACTTTTTATTTAGGCTCTATAAAATAATCGGTGTATAATAATATGTTCTTCAGCTTTCGAAATTCATCCAACAATCTCCCACGTGATCTTCTTTTGGGTCTTTTTCTGTCTCTTGGTATCCAGTCTAAAATTTCCGTTTGTCCATCGGAGGTCCATTCTTCTGGCAATATGTCCAGCGCATTGCCATTTCAGGGATTTTACTTCGATCATGATGTCTTCCACTTTTGTCATGTTCCAGATCCACAAGTTCCTCTTCTTATCTTTTCCTGTTTACATCAAACATGCATCAAGCTAAAGTGCATAACACTCTCCATGCTTAAACGCATAACACTCTCCATGCTTCTTTCAGTTGTCTGCAGCCTTTGTATGTCTTTTATAGCTAACGTCGACCATATGTAAGAACTTCAAGGATGCACTGATTAAACACATTTCTTTTAAGACGCAATGGTATATTGCTCTTGATGTACTGTTTCTTCCAAAAGCCCTCCAACCAAGTTTTATACGCCGACTGATTTCTTCATCAATGTGACCCTCGCCTAATATTTGTTGCCCAAGCTAGATGTAGGTATCTATTATCTCCAGATTTTCCCCATCAATCTATAAATCTTCATTTCTTGTAAAATCATTGTACATCATTTTTTTTTTCTGAAAGTTCATTTTTGATCCCACTTCTTTACTATTTATTGTCAGCAAGTTCCTGGATCAAACTCTGCAGCTCTGAAGGGGTAGTTGCAAAAATGACTACGTGATCAACAAAACGCAGGTGAGTTAGAAAATTTTCATTAACCTTTATTCCCTTGTTTTTCCAGTTTAATGATTAAAAGACATTTTGCAATGTGGCACTGAAGATTTTGGGAGATATGGTGTCGCCTTGTGTCTCACTCCCTTTCCAATTTTTATTGATGTTGTATCCTCAAATATCCGAAACCTTTGCAACAGGAAAATGACTGGAGTTGATGACATCATGGCCGAGTTAAATTCTTGAAATGGCAATGGGCTGGGCATACACTGACGGAAAAAAAATCCCAACACCAAGAAGGGGTTGTGTTAGATAAACGACAGTTGGTAGGCGGTGTGAGTACATCTGTAAGATGACGTCTATGCAAATTTCGCGCTCGGCGCATACGTGTAGTGCTAGTAGCGCTCCTCGGAACATGCAAAGCACGTTTGCTGTAAATACGCGCTGTAACGTTCGTGAGCGTTAGTTATCGTTGAGATTCGACGTAGGGTGTTGATGTTAGTCAAGAATGCCTTTAAGAAGACGAAGAAGCCATTATCAACAGCTCACGGAGTTTGAACGAGGTCGTGTAATAGGTCTACGAGAAGGTGGATTTTCTTTCCGCAATATTGCAGAATGACTTGGCAGGAATGTAGCCACTGTGCATGATTGTTGGCAGCGGAGGTCAAGGGAAGGTACTGCCTCAAGAAGACTGGGCTCCGGCCGGCCACGTGGCACTACTGAGAGGGAAGACCGCAGTGTACGGCGTATGGCCGTGGCGCATCGTACCGCGTCTGCGGCAGCAATTCGAGCTGCAGTTGCCACCACAGTGACACAACGAACTGTTACAAATCGGTTACTTGAAGGACAGCTCCGAGCCAGACGCCCTGTAGCGCGCATTATACTTACTCCAAACCACTGCCGTTTGCGACGTCAGTGGTGTCAAGCTAGAGCTCATTGGAGGACGGAGTGGAGATCTGTTGTGTTTTCTGATGAAAGCCGGTTCTGCCTGAGTGCCAGTGATGGCCGTGTGTTGGTTAGAAGGAGGCCAGGTGAGTGCCTGCAACCAACCTGTCTGCGGCCGAGACACACTGGACCTACACCTGGAGTTATGGTCTGGCGGAGCAATTTCCTATGACAGCAGGAGCACTCTCGTGGTTATCCCACGCACCCTGACGGCACAGTTGTACGTCGGTCTGGTGATTCAACCTGTTGTGCTGCCATTCATGAACAGCATTCCAAGGGGTGTTTTCCAACAGGATAACGCTCGCCCGCATACCGCTGTTGTAACCCAACATGCTCTACAGAATGTCGACATGTTGCCGTGGCCTGCTAGATCACCAGATCTTTCACCAATCGAGCACGTATGGGACATCATTGGACGACAACTCCAGCGTCACCCCAACCAGCATTAACCGTCCCTGTATTGACCGACCAAGTGCAACAGGCATGGAACTCCATCCCACAAACTGACATCCAGCACCTGTACGACACAATGCATGAACGTTTGCGTGCTTGCATTCAACATTCTGGCGGTTACACCGGTTATTAATGTACCAGCATTTCACATTTAAAATGGTTCTTCTCGCGCTTACAATAAGCTGTGATCTTCAAACCTTAATCGATTAAATATGTTACCTATACAAATGTATTGCCGCCATTTCATTCCTCTACAACTTGTTTTCGTGGTCTTGTGATTTTTTTCCCCGTCAGTGTATTTGCAGAAGAACGATTCACCGATGGACAACGGAAATTTTAGACTGGATACCAAGGGACAGGAAAAGACCCAGAAGAAGATCACGTGGGATATATGGGTGGACGAAATTCGAAAGCGCACTAGAGACATGGGGGAGACTGGCTTAAGGCAGTCCATTGTGAAAGAAACTTGAGCAGACCATCATCCAGCAATAATAAATAAATATAAAGAACATTAAAAAATAAAAATAATGATAATAAAAATAAAAATAATAGTTGACAATGGGGGTGACGATGATATTTATTATTACTTTTTTATTTTCATATTATTATTATTTTATTATTTTTTTATTATTTTTATTTTTATTTAACATTATTTTTTTACGTTATTTATATTTATTTATTTATTTATTTGGTATTTTGAGTGACGTACCGCATTTAATGGTAATGTTTCTCAAGAACTCAGGCATTATCTCAGTTTAAACGATATATGTAAAAGTGAAGAAAAAAGTTTCCGTATACTAAAGTAAATCAGAGAAAATTCAGTCTCAATATCTTGAACGTTTTGTGTTTATTCGTTTGAACGCGAGCGCGGAATATTGCATTTGATACTCGTCAGTTTTGTGATCACGTGAAATTCCTGTTTTTATACATCTCCAGGTATCAGGTTCTCGTGCGGAATCAGTCAGTCATAAAAGTTTAAGGTTGCAGTCTTAAAAGCACGATAATTAAAACAATACACCAGCTTCCGATGAAGTGAAGAACTTATTTAATGTATAAATAAAAAGGTTAAAAATAAATCCATAAGAAACTTTCGGTCTTCCTACAGACCCTCATCAGATGGAAGTACTAAAGGAGTTTTTTGAGTGGGGAGACATATAAATAACCTACAGACAGAACGTGACGTATTGAACCGGTGATCAAGTCGTCAAATCTAAATTGATAGTTTTAAATCGATATATGAATACAAACAATCAAGTGGTCAAATTATCGAATAAATAACATACAAGACCAGTAAGACGTAGAACAGAATAAATGAAGTAAGGCATACATAACTTACCTATAATGACCGGGTGATTTACATACTTAGGTCCAACTAGAATATGTCAATTTTTTTTAAATATAAATATTAAATGTTTTCATTCTCCACAACTGGAGGGGAAAGAAAGTTTTAATAGTTGTGTCCAAGGTGTCAGTATGTAGACAGAAGTATTGTCATTACAACGTGAAGTTCCTTGTTCGGCAATAATCAAACTTTCGATGAATAATAAGGAGGTAGTACGTGGTGTTTTAACGATTTTAGCCTCTTTCCAATTAGGATAATATTGTCATCGTTCACTAGTCTTCCAAGAGCAGTATTTGATATGCCGTTAAAAATGGTATTGTATTGCAGTATTTGATAGGCCGTTAACTTTATTGTATTGTGTAGGTTGTTTATCTTGTGCATGAAATCCTTTAATTCGTCTGCTTCATGTTCCCATATGAAGAATTTGTCGTCAGCTTAGCGGATCCACACTGGGGGTTTCTTGATACAATCTAGAAAAATGAAATCTTCTAGCAGTCTATAAATACTGCTTCCACAAGGACTGAAGATGAAGGTTAGCCCATCGGTGCTCCTTTTGTTTGTTTGTAGTGTAACGTATACTCTATATTCACTTTCCTTTTGATTTTACTATCTCTAGTTATTTTATTTTACTATGTAAATTATCTTCCTACTGAACGGAATATTATTTCACCCGCTGAATGAGATCTGGCAATGAGTGTAAGTCATGACGTGGTGGTAGCTCGTATATAGGCGCGTTCATCGAGACGGTAGGGGGTGTGTGTTGTGTTGTTGCGTTGGAGTTGAGGTTGTGTTGGTGGTGTGCGTACTATAAGAGGAAAGTTTATTCATTATTATGTACAAGATATATGAGTGCCTTAGTTGACCACGAGTCTGGGAAATAAATAGTTGTTCAGTAAGTTCAGTCTTTCTCAATTCTTAGTTTTGTCAGACCTCTGTCTGGCTGTTAGGTTTATGACTTTGATTACTTAATATAAATAACCAGCGTTGAGACTTTGTTTAAGTTCATAATTAACGAGTAACAACACCCTTTTGGGAATTCATTATTTTGAAGCTTAGAGCATTATTCATTCATAATAATTAGCTTAGCAAAAAGATAAACAAAGCTAATACATTATAGTAGATATGCCTCCATCCAACTTGAAATAGTTGTGGTTAGTAACAAGATTTAAGAGGCCGATAATTTTCTTAGTTTGGGTCGGTGTAAATTCACGGGAAGTGACGATTATTTCTTCAAGGTTTCCAACATCCTCTGCAGGGACGTCGCTAGACTTCGAAATCAGGATGGGCGACGGGTAGGCGAGCATTATTTTTGGTGGGCTTGATGGCAACTTTTTTTTTTTTTTACGAAACACTGAAAGAACAAATTTTTAATGCCTTTTTTTTTTTTAATTGAAGGTTAAACGACCACCGTGAGCAACTCAATGGGCTATAAGCAGTCGCCCGTCCCTAATTTAGGGTCACTGGTTCCGGGGAACGGGGAGAGCCTGTGCCGTAAAACAAACACAACCTCCATGCCTCACCGGGATTCGAATTCAGACTCTTCCTTGACGAATGGTCATAAACCAGCGCTTAGACCACTGCACCACCGGGGCGGTTTCAATGCTTTTCACTACCGGCTACGAAAGAATTCGTGCAATTCCTATCCCCTCCACATGGACACACATACATACATGGACCTCAATAGTTACGCCACGGGTGTAAGATATAAGTGTTGGTGGAATGTCGCCTTCAACTTTTTGCTGGATGCATTGTCTTAAATTGCCTTTCAAAATTTTCCGTTTTTGCTTACGAAAATAGTATTGTACTTGAACAAGTTGTTTAAAAGAAAATGTCGTTTTTTGTTTACCTAAATTAAATTTTAACGTTGTGCCCCGCAGACACAATAACCTCAGCCGTCCTTAAATTCCTTCCTCCCAGCCAGCGACTTGGCCTTGCCCTCCTCTCATACAAAGTAGTCGTCAACCACTTTCTGCATTTTCACTGGCAGTCTTAAGGACGCTAGTGTAGTTTTAGACTCCACTTTTCGTGTTGGAATCCCCTATTTTGTAAAGGAAAAAAACAGAACAACTAGTAGTGACCCCCTCAGTGGATTCCTATGTACCCTTCCATACAAACGTCAAAAAGAGACTGAAACTAGAGAATTGGAAAAGTGGAAAACAACTGAATTTTCGCGGCTCTGAGGTGCTTATTTTGATAACATTTTTTGGAGACGTAAACAACGCACTTCCAAGGGGGAAATAAGTAGAGTTACATGAAACAAGTTAGTAAAATCATGCAATGCATTGATTATGATACCCTTTCCAACATACCAGAAATTATTACTCAAGTTATGTGGATAATGGCTGTGGAATAAATCTCGCTCCTGTGTCCTGACCTTTGACCCCATTTCGATGATATTCAACAGAACCGGTTCACTACCTCCGGAACAACATGATAAAGTTTTGTCACAAGTCAAGCATTTTAGGTAAGTTATGATGCACAAGGGCAATGGAATGGATCCCACTCCAGTGTCCTGACCTTTGACCCCATTCCGCCCATTTTCAATAGGGTTCGTCCCCAGTGGCTCCCTACCACATGCTAAAATTTCATCGAAATCGAATCATTTTTACGCAAGTTATGACGCATTAGGGCAATGGAATATATCCCGCTCTTATGCCCTGCCTGACCTTTGACCCCATTTCGCCTATTTTCAATAAGATTCGTGCCCAGGTGGTTTCCTACTACATACTAAAATTTCATTGAAATCGAACCATTTTTACGCAAGTTATGACGCATAAAGGCAATGGAATGGATCCAGCTCCTATGTCCTGACCTTTGACCCTATTTCACCCATTTTCAACAGGGTTCGTCCCCAGGTGGTTTCCTACCACATACTAGAATGTCATCGAAATCGAACCATTTTTACGTAAGTTTTGATGTATAAAGGCAATGGAATGAATCCCGCTCCTATGCCCTGACCTTTGACCCTGTTTCGCCCATTTTCAATAGGGTTCGTCCCCAGTGGTCCCCTACCACATACTAAAATTTCGTCGAAATCGAACCATTTTCACATAAGTTATCGTGCGGACGGACGAACGGACAGACGGACAGACAAAGCTGGAGCATATACGCTTCTTCAACCTACGGTTGGAAAGCGTAAATAAAACACAAGACTAGTTACTTGGCAAAGTACAGATTATATTTTAAAGTTAAATATATTGAAAAATGGCATACTTTGAACTGGGTGGGCGGCAGGGTGAGGAAGACAAATTTCAGGGTGGGCTCAAGCCCACCCTCTCACCCCCTTGGAGACGTCCCTGAGCCTCTGGTATTGTTATAGACGGATATAAAGATACTATGTCGAAACTTCCCATTATATCCCTATCAATTATATTCAACCTTCTCGTGCGCTTCACAAATTCTTTTGTTGACTTGATTACGTAATCTGGGTTTTTTAAACGTTCAGAGAAAAATTTAGCTAGGGATTTTTCTAATGTTGGAGTGCAAAACTTGGCGAATCTTTGTGCTTATTACACCACAAAAATAAAAGGATTTGATACGCTATATGCGTTTCTTCAGTAATTCGCAGTGTAGTGTATTTAAAATAACGTTTTCTCATACACCTTCTTCATTCCACCTTCTTCGTAAAAAAATAAAAAAAAAAGGAAGATGCACAAAGAAAAGCTTTTATTTTAATTTAAATTTGAAAAAATAAAAAACCGCGTCGCGTATGTTCATAATTTTTTATTCATAAAATGTCCGTATCTTTGCTGAAGTTAGAGAAATTCGTGGAATTGCCTCAGCCCTCAAAGTCCTGTTTCTTTTAATTATATCTTTTCACAAGAATCTTTTTCGAACTGAAAGATTCCACTTCATACCAGAAAGACGTTTTCTTCTGTCATTCTTTTCCTGAGACATCAAAATTTTCACCTTCAAATTTTTCCCATAGCTGTTGAAAAGGCAGTCTTCTAGAAACTGGACATATGTGCGGACAGGTCTTCTCACGCATCTTGCTGTCTGAAGCACGGGAGACGTAAGCTGTCATACAATGCCTGAGAACTGCGAACACATTTACTCAAATACAGTAGTACTTGCTGTAGGGGAGAGGAACATGCCGCACTGGAAGGGCTTCTTTTATTGTTATTAGTGAACCAACGGTGAGAAGTGAATGCACTTACAAAGCAACACTGAAACGCACGGAAGGGGACGAACAATAAATGTTTACTCGCGCCCATTAAAAAGAGACGACATGAAAGGTGACAATGTCCATCACCGGGAATTTTAACAATTCGGGTCCTATGTCTGGAGGTGTTGAGAAGATTGGACACGAGAGACAAGTGGTGTCGATCGTTTGTCTAAGATTTCGTAGGAAGAATTCCTACAAAGCCCTTGTCGCGAGAACTTTCGTTCTGGGCTGTTAAGAGGATAACATACGTACTTTTCTACTCAAATCCTCAACTGAATAAATAACTTGGGGTTAACGCTATTTATTCATTGCTTTGATGGTAACTATGAAGCTTTTGACTCACATAAAAAAAAAAAAAAATTCTGGAGCAGTTTGGAACGCTGAAAGAAGCATCAAAGAGTATCAAGCTGAGGGGCAGTAACAGAAAGAAATAATCGATGTTTTTATGCTTATTTTAGTACCATATAAACAGAATTTATCTAAAAAATAAAATTAGTTTTACCATGGGCGTCCATTGCTTAGGTTCAGGAGGGCAGTGCCGGATTACCAAATAGGCAGACGGGCCCCACGCCGTTTAGGGGCCCCGCGCCAACGGATGAAAATAAAAATGATTTTTGTTTTGATCCTGAAAAGAAATTTACAATTAAAGCTTTCTTAAATTGTTTCCAAAAGATAAAAAAATGAATCAACTCAAAGAAACGAAAACTTTGCAACTGGTGACGTAGTCATTTTTGCAACTACCCCATCAGAGCTGCAGAGTTTGATCCAGGAACTTGCTGACAAGAGTAAAGAAGTGGGATTAAAAATGAACTTTCAGAAGACAAAAGTGATATACAATGCTTTTACAAGAAATGAAGATTTATCGATTGATGGAGAAAAGCTGGAGATAACAGACACGTACGTTTATCTTGGACAGCAGATATCAAGTGAGGGTCACATTGATGAAGAAATTAATCGGCGTACAAAACTTGCCTGGAGAGTTTTTGGAAGAAACAGCATAATTTTCAAGAGCAATATGCCATTATGTCTCAAAAGAAAAGTGTTTGATCAATGCATCCTTCCAGTGCTTACGTATGGTGCAGAGACGTGGACCTTAACTAAAAGAAACATACAAAGGCTGCAGACAACTCAAAGCAGCATGGAGAGGTGCATGCTTGGTGTAACCAGGAGAGATAAGAAGAGGAACTCGTGGATCCGAAAAATGAAAAGAGTGGAAGACATCATGATCAGAGTTAAATCCCTGAAATGGCAATGGGCTGGACATACTGCCAAAAGACGGACCATCGATGGACAGCCGAAATTTTAGATTGGATTCCAAGGGACAGGAAAAGACCCAGAAGAAAACCACATGGAAGATGGGTGGATGAAATTCGAAGGTATGCGGGAGTGACATGGAAGAGACTGGCACAAGACAGACCGTTGTGGAGGAAACTTGGGGAGACCTTCGTCCAGCAGTTTATTGATAATGGTTGACAATGATGTATACTCCAGCAGTGTATTGATAATGGTGACTGCTAGGGCGGAACGTAGAGTGTCCATACTGGTAACAGACAACAGAAAGGCAACAGTGCAGCAAATTACAGACCATCTTAATCAAGGATCCCCTCAAATGATCTCTGCACGCACTATTCGCCGTACACTGCATCGGATGGGATATGGCAGCAGAAGGCCTGTTCGAACACCTTTGCTGTCTGCAGTTAACAAGAGAAAACGTCTCCAGTTCGCACAGGAGCACAAGGATTGGACAGTCGATAATTGGAAACAAATTATGTGGTCCGATGAATCATATTTTCAGTTGCACCATGCCGATGGCCGAGTGGGAATTTGGCGGAAACAGCACGAAAGCATGGACCCCAAATGCATTGCTACAACCCTTCAAGCTGGTGGAGGCAACGTTATGGTTTGGGGAATGTTTTCCTGGCATGCTTTGGGCCCTTTAATTCGTGTTGATCAACGTCTGACGGGCACATCATATCTAAACATCGTTGCGGACCAAGTGCATCCTGCCATGTGGATGGTTTATCCCAATCGTGGTGGCTACTTTCAACAAGATAATGCGCCCTGTTATAGTGCTCGTATTGTACAGGATTGGTTTCAGGATCATGCCGGTGAGTTTATTTTGCTTAGGTGGCTCCCGTAATCTCCATATCTCAACCCCATTGAGAATTTGTGGTATGAAGTTGAACGAGCCATCAGACAGCTGGATCCACAACCCTGCAATCTCACACTCCTGGAAAGTGCTATTCATCAAGCATGGTCTCAGATTCCACAAACCACCTATCAACATCTCGTGGAGTCCATGCCACGCAGAATCGACGCAGTATTAAAGGCAAAAGGTGGCCCAACGAAGTACTGAGGGAGTGGTCATAATAAAGTGGCCACTCAGTATATAGCTTAGCGTCACGACACCGCTACCTTCCCAACGGATTCTGTTTACAAACACGGTAAGCAGTTTGTCTTTGACATGTTTTGTTTCTAAAATATACTTTTGGAACACCTGTTCTCTCATGTTTCCGCATAATATTAATTTAATGGACATGTTATGACAAATTAGACAACCTTTCTTGAATCATTGTAATTAAAAATATCTGGCCATTAAATTCGAATTAGAGATGAGAAGTTTCATTCCATTTAATTTAGACGTATGCAGAAGGTCCCATCGTTTTTTCTTATCTTACTTTTTATTCGCTGCGTAAATTAGTTTTAATTATGACATGTATTTTACCGAATGAAACAAGGTACAGTCAAATGCCGATTAATTATCTGCAACCTTAATCATTTGAAACTTTTTTGGTTATTAAAAATTAAGGTCTCTAATCATACATCGCTAATTGAAACCCAATACCATATCGTAACTAGAATGAAAACAATGCGTTATTAGTTGAGAAGCTAGTTTTGCGCCGCCTGCCGTCCCGAATCAAACAAAAATGTGTTGCAGTAAAAAATCGGTAGCAAATAACTGATTATTTTAAGATTGAAATTATAGTAGCACGTACACTGAAGAGCAATTGAATTAGAGATACCTGTCTAGTAACGTGTAGCACAACCTTTCGTCCTGATGACGGCGGCGATTCGTCTCGGTATGGACTCGACAAGACACCGGAAGCGTTGGGAAGCCATACGGATCCACGACCACTGAACAAGCTCCTACAGTTCACGAAGATTTGATGGAAGCGGGTCAGAGCCTCGAACATCTCTCTCGATGGCATCCCAGATGTGCTCCGTGGGATTGAGGTCAGGTGAGCTAGCCGGCCAAGGAAGCGAGGTCATGTCGGGGGAGTGTTCATCCAACCATTCGGATATAATTCGGGAGCGATGGCACGGTGTATTGCCTTGTTCCAGAATGAAGTCTCCAGTGGGATGTTGAAGACGCACAAACGGGAGCAAATAATTGTCCAGGATATCCCGGTAACGTTGACCTGTGAGGGACGATGTCACATGTACCAGGGATTCCATTTCAGTCCACGTAAACAGTCTCCAGACGAGAATGCCACCCCCACCAGCTTGAAGAGTACCCTGCTGGCAAGAAGGATCACCGCTTCACGTGGTTTGCGCCGTACTCGTATCCTGTCATCCGCATGTACCAACGTGAATCTCGACTCATCGGTCCAGGCAACATTTTCCCACATGTCTAAGGTCCAGTGCCGATGTTCCCGCGCCCGTGCTAATCTTCGCACCCTGAGATGTGTGATGTGCTGTCAGCAGCGGTACCCTCGTGGGACGATGGCTTCTGTACCTCATAGCGAGGAGATGGTTCTGGATGGCGTGGCTGCTTACACGTTTTTGTGCACCAGCGTTAAATTTCCGAGTGATTTCTTGAACTGTGGCCCGTCTATTCGCTGTTACAATGCGAGCTTGCCGACGATGACCCCGCCCATCCACACGCTGTTGTTCACGGCAGTTGGCCCTTGCAGGGATGGTTTTACCGGATTCGATGTATTCACGGTGCACCCGTGACACAGTGGCTCGTAAAAATCCCTGTGCCTGCACGACTTCCGAGATGGAGTGACCCATTCGTAGGTCCCCGACAATTTGCCCACGATCAAATGCGCTTAGATACTTCGTCTTACCCATACTGCGTCCGACTCTTACTGATTCCCGTCGCATCACTCGTTATATTGTCGGATCGCTGCATACGTCATGTCGTTTCGGTTTACAGGGCCGCTAGAGCGCCACATTTGCATAACGTCAGCTGTCTCTAGTTCAATTGCTCTTCAGTGTATATAGATAGAAATCCTAGATGTATTATATAGAATTATACATAAGCTCTTCCAACCACTCTCGGACATTTCTAGCTGAATCGCATGTCGCGTTGTCGTTGTGGAAGATCCTATTCGCCCCAGGGAAGACAATCAACATGTATGGGGGTTACGTGGTCTGCAAGGATGGACTCATAACGAATTCGGTCCATAGTGCCTCCACAGGTGTGAGTGGACCCAGAGAATGCCACGAAAGAATTTCCGAGACTATAACGCTGCCCCCACCAGCTTGTGGTCTTCCAGCAATGGTGGATGAGTGTTTGTTCTCCGATGTTTCTCGCCTAATACGCCAACGTCCATCAGTTCGATGAAGCAGAAAACGTGACTCATCCGAGAAGGCAATACTTTGCCAATCAGCGGAGGTCCTATTCCGATACTGTCGTGCAAATGTAAGCCTTTTTTGCCGATGTACCTTCGTTAGCATAGGTGCAGTGATAATTCGTCTGCATCGGAGCCCCATGCGCAGCAGGGTTCGCTGAACTGTCGTTTTAGACACACTTCCGGTAGCCCCTGGTTTATTCGGCCAGTGAGTTGCTCCACTGTAGCGTGTCGATCGGCATTCACGCACCTTTGAAGCCGACGTTCACCTGTCATATCAATGGCACGTGGTGCTCCGCAGTTTGCACGTCGCTTATTCGCAATGGTGTCATTTCTCCAATCACGATACACTTTAACCACAGCAGCTCGCCAGCAGTTCACAAACTGCACTCTTTCAGAAATACTGTCACCCTTGGCCCGAAGTCCGATAATCATCCCTTTTTTGCAAATCTGATGAACGCTCCTTTTATCCATTACAGCAACGAGGGATATGTTTTCAGATTGCCTACACCACACCTCATATACCCTTCAAGCCAGCTCGCAACACGTGCTTTCTTTCATTGGCTACGCACTGTTGACGTCAAAAGTAGGAGGTGGTCACTATAATGTGACTCGACTGGGTAGATATATACAACCCCACCCCCGGAGTCACAGTGTACCTGCCCAGGCGCGTCACAGAGTGCACTTGACAAGGTCAACCAAGGGGTGATATAACCAGCCGGCCAGGACAGATGAGCCATAGTGCGTTACGTGAGCACAATGGGCAGAGGTAGTGATTTACGGACGTTCAAAAAGGAATGATCATCGGCTACCGCACCTAGGGTGGAATAATCTCAGAAACAGCAGACTTCGTGGGCTGTTCGCGAGGTGCTGTAGTAAGGGTGTACCAAGAATGGACCGCTGGCACACCGAGTACCTCCTGACGTCATAACTGTGGAGCCCCAAAGGCCATCGGCCCCAGAGGAGAACGTCGCCTCCGTCGACTGGTAAAGGGAAATCGACGCTCAACCGTGCAGCAATTGATCATGCCAATGAACGTTGTGGCACCCAGATACCTGTCTCCGATAACAGTAAAGCGAACCCTGTTACGCATGGGTGTCCGGCGTCGACGCTGCGTCAAAGCGCCCATGCTAACCCAGGTCCATCGGCAACGACGCCTGCACTTTGCATGGGACTACATTCACTGGACAGTGGAAGAGTGGGGAAAGGTTGCCTTCGCCGACGAATCCAGGTTTCTACTCCGCAGAAGTGACGAGCAGTGGTGGATACGGCGTCAGACACACAAGAACCAACTCACGGGCACGCATTTCAGCCAAGTACAGGCCGGCGGGTGCAGTGTGCATGTCTGGGGGATGTTTTTCTTGTATGACCTGGGACCGCTGGTACAACTGAATGGGTCCCCGAACGCCAATGGTTACCTGTCCATCCTCGTTGACCACATGCATCCCTTCATGTTGGACGTTTACCCCGGTGGTGATGGTGCCTGTCAACGAGACAATGAGCCCTGCCATGTCGCGAAGGGGGTGCGTTACTAGCCCCAGGAACACGACAGCGATGTGTACGTTTTCCCTTGGCCGGCGAAATCGCCCGACCTCTATCCCATGGAGCACTTGTGGGACTATTTGGATGGACAGGTTCGACGTGCCGACCCACAACCACGTCATCTCCGGGCTGTGCTGCAGTCGGAATCGGCACGTGTACCTCGAGCAACCTTCCAGGGCCTCATTGCATCCATACCACGCCGTCTCGCCGCTGTCATCCCGGCCAAATGTAGTCATTCCCATTATTAGGTAGCTGGTCGTATTATTCTGATACGACCCTGTATATATACTTTTATATGTATAACTATCCTATGGAATGGCTTCACGGTAGTAGCAGCAATTCAACTATACTGTTTGGGTGGCAGGAAACCTTGGCCATGGTCATCTAAGGAGTATGACACGTCGAGAAGACCGTTATGTCGCTTTAAGCGCACGGCGTTGTAGGTCTTATACAGTCCGGTAATGGCCTTCGGTGCTCTACAGTGCCACTGAGAGTACAATATGAAGGCAAACGATATATAGAAGACTTAATGCAATTGGCTTTTACGCCAGGAGACCCATGGTTTGTGTTCCGTTAACATCATCTGACAGGAGAGCTCGCTTGAACTGCTGCAGGCAACTTCGTTCCTGGAGCCCAGGCGAGTGGGCCAGGTATTCCTTTTACAGATGAGTCGAGATTCAGTCTACTAATGTATTCTCATTGGCATTTCCTCTGGAGGGAACCCGTTGTGGTCCTGCAAACGTCCGCGAAAGAGATTCAATCGGAGGCGGCGGACGTTTGCAGGACCACAACGGGTTCCCTGTTCCCTCCAGACGAAATGTCAATAAGAATCTGTGGTGACAGAATGTCACCATAGACGAGATGGCTCTAGAATCTCGTCTGTGGTGACATTCTGTTCTACGGCCGCACACCTCTACTTCACGTGTTTGCAGGAGGCAATATGAATGCTGAGCGCTGCAGGGGCGAGATTCTAGAGCCACTTTTTAGGGGAGTTGTTGGCCCTCAGTTTCTTTTATTGGATGAACGTTCTCTATCCCACGGCCCAGCTTTTCGATTATTTACTGCATAACAAGGATATTCGGCGTATGGACTGGCCAGCCAGGTCTCCAGACCTAAACACTATAGAGCATGCATGGAATGTTCTGGGATGACACGCAGCAGCTCGTCAGCCCCGTCCTAGAGCCATTTCTGACCTTTTCTCTGCCCTCATTGAGGAATGGAATTACTAGGTGTACAAATAAGTTTTAAAGCCTTTTAAGACAACGCAACACGGAATTTGAGAAAAAACAACAATACCTTTACGAATCAACATATGCGCCGTCATTATCTATCGCTTTCCGCCATCGGTCGGGTAGCTGACGGATTCCAGCCATGAAGAATACTTCGTCGTGTGACGCGATGAAGTCGTCAACCCGTTTTTGCACTTCGTCAATGTTCTTGTCAGGAACCGTACAACAGACAAACTGCGTTGCATCGATCGGAACAAATGATAGTAGGTCAGGACTATATGCCGAGTGCTTCAAAACTTCCCAGCCAAGCGTCAATAACGTCTCCTTGACCGATTTCGCGACAAGCGTTGTCATACAGTAATTTCACGGGACGCAATCCTTTGCCTGTGAATAGACGTTTCCGACAGATTTCCTGGTTCAATCACAGCAATTGTTACTAGTAGCAATCAGCAGTAACAGTTTGACACTGTTCCAATAGTTCATAATGGAGCACACCTTTCATACCCCACCAGATGCTCAGCAGAACTTTCTTGGAGTGAATATTGCGTTTTGGTGCCGAAGTCGTTGCTTCAGCGAGGTATACCCAGTGTTTTTTTGCGTTTGGGATTGTCGTACCATATCCACTTTTCATCACCCGTAACGATTTTACACAGGAAATACTTTCTGTGTTGTTTATTCAACAAATTCAAACACTTCATCACACGCTCATCCTTGTTCCTCTGGCTCAGGTCATGTGGCACCCATTTTCCTTCCTTCTGAATCTTTCTCATTGCGCGTAAGCGATTGGAAATGGTTTGCTGACAGTTGTTCAGCTAGTTCTTCTTGCGTTTGAGACGAATCTTCATCCAGCAATGCTTGCAGTTCCTCATGTGCAACCTTCTGCGGGGCGCCGCTACGTTCTGAATCGCTAACATCAAAATCACCTGCTTTAAACCGTCTAAACCAAAACTCACACGTGCTTTTCGATACAATATTCTCCCCCAGAACAGAACAGATCGATGCACATGCTTTTGCAGCACTTTTTCTTAGAGGAAATTCGTAACGAATGCAATGTCGAATAAATGGAGTATCGCTTGCCATCTTTCACCTACCGATGTGCAAGTGCGTTTGACTGTTTGTGCAAACTTCTGTGTCACATTTTATACTCTGGACCAGTTACGGTCATATGACAACAATGCGGGGGAATATCGGATATGTAAATTAGCGGTATACGTCACACAAAAAACGCTTTAAAACGTACTTGTACACCTATAGTATTTGGCTCTAGATTTCGTCAACAACCTAGTGATGAGTATGTATCGTCGTTGTGAGGGTTGTCTGTCCGTAAGAGGTGATCACATTCTTTATTAGGACATTTTAGGTTACTTTCTTACATCTCACCTTTGTGACATTTGCGGACGTGATCCTGTGTACGCGAAATGTCTACATATTTGCCTGTTGTTATAAAATGTTTGTTGCTCTTGTGATTGTGTCTCTTTACATGACAAACGTCTCAACCTGCTGTTATATGTTTCCTTTTTATTCCTGCGAATGCTGGTCAACAGTATACATGCACTTCTAGCAAGACGCTATATCAAACTGCGCTTCTAACCAGTCTATGCACGGTCGTATAAGAAAAATATGACCACCTCTGGAATCACAGTGTACCCGCCCAGGCCCGTCACGGACACGGAGATATAAGGGGCCGGCCAGGACAGATGAGCGGTAGTGCGTAACGTGTGCACAACTGGCAGAGGTAGTGATTTGATGGACGTTTAAAAAGGAATGATCATTGGTCACCGCGCCAAAGGTGGAAGCATGTCAGAAACAGCAGACTTCGTGGGCTGTTCGCGACATGCTGTAGTAAGGGTGTACCAAGAATGTACCACTGGCACACCTAGTAACTCCCGATGTCATAACTGTGCAGCCCTAAAGGTCATCGACCTCAGAGGAGAACGTCACCTCCGTAGACTGGTAAAGGGCAATCGACGTCCAACAGTGCAGCAATTGACCACGCAAATGAACAATGAGGCACTCAGCTACGTTTCCCTGGTAACAGCAGAGAGAACCCTGTTACGCATGGGTCTCTGGAGTCGACGCTGTGCCAAGGCGCCCATGTTAGCCCAGGTTCATCGGCAACGACGCCTGCAGTTCGCATGGGACTACCGTCATTGGACAGTGGAAGAGTGGAAAAAGGTTGGCTTCTCCGACGAATCCAGGTTCTTACTCCACAAGTGTTTAGCAGTGGTGGATACGGCGTCAGACACACGAGAACCAACACCCGGACGCCTTTGTCGGTCACCTTACTCCACCAGGGTAAATGTCCAACATGAAGGGATGGACTAACATGAAGGAAATAAAGGCCAGCAGTGCCAATGTGCATGTCTGGGGGATGTCTTCCTGGTATGACATGGTACCGCTGGTACCACTGGATGGGTCCCTGAACGCCAATGGCTACTTGTCCATCCTCGCTGACCACATGCATCCCTTTATGTTGAACTTTCACCCTGGTGGTGATGGTGTCTACCAACAGGCAGTGGTGGCCCTAGCTCTTGCGGGGCCCCGTGATGGCTCTTCAGGTGACACCAGGCAAAAACTACTAATTAGTTGACGGCGGTGCGATACCCCACTGGGCGCGGGGCCCTGGGCGGTTGCCCGGTCTGCCCATGCCTGGAGCCGCCCCTGCCAACAGGACAATGCGTCTTGCCACGTCGCTAAGGGGTACGTGACTAGTTCCAGGAACACGACAACGATGACAGCGATGTCTGCGTTCTCCGGTGGCCGGCGAAATCGCCCGACCTCAATCCCATAGAGCACTTGTGGGACTGTTTGGATCGACAGATTCAACGTTCCGACCGACAACCACGTCGTTTCTGGGCCTCCGTGCTCTGCTGCAGTCCGAATGGGCACGTGTGCCTCGGGCGACCTTCAAGGGCCTCATTGTGTCCATGTCACGCCGTCTCGCTGCTGTCATCCGGGCCAAGGGTGGTTATTCCTATTATTGGTTGGTGGTCCTATACTGGGTGATTCATAAAGAAGTATACAGTTTCAACGCACTGTAAAACAAGAACAATGTGGGATATTTTATATTACCTGTAACAGAATTGTAGGGGAACATTTCAAGTTTTTTTAGAGACAGTCACAGATGTTCTATGTGTGCACCCTTTGTCACACGACACACATCGAGCCGGTAATCCATTTCCGCCCAAACGCGAGATAAGATATCTGAATCAAGTGCAGTGATAGTGGCTGTGATACGCTGTTTCAGCTCCGCTAGATCAACAGGAAGGGTAGGGGGCGAATACCTTATCCTTTACGTACACCCACAGGAAAAAGTCTCAAGGTGTTAAGTCGAGGCTTCTGGGTGGCCATTGGGTCAGTGGCATGTTGTAGTCAGCGGCTCGTCCAATCCATCGGTGAGGAAGATGTTCATCGAGATAATCTCGCACGTCACCTAACCAGTGCGGTTAGGCGACTTCCTCAGTAGCAGGACACAAACTTTATGATTGCATCTACCTAACGGTTCGCAGTTGTGGTCCGTGTCTTCAAATTTTACTGTTTTACAGCATCTGGAAACTGTATACTTCTTTATGAATCACCTTGCATTATTCTGATAAGACTGTGTATATCAAATGTTCTTATCAAAATACAATTTCTTTTAACGAGTCGCTCTTACAATCTGTCTCTAACTAGTCGCAGGCACAAATGCACTTCTGCCTAACAAGCCGTCATCGCAAATGTACACATACTATATTCAGTGTTGACGTTATTTTGACTTCTAACCCATTGTCAGTGTTGCTAAACTTAGAAAGCTCTCCGGGGAAATTGTGTGTCGTTAAGTCAGAAAACTTTTAACGAGAAGGAACTAAATTTACTTAAGAATAGAGAAACCCAAAAGGAAGGTCAGATTAGAGGTATGCGTCATATTCAACTCTTCTGAAAACTCAAGTTAGTTTTCATGCCAACTCAAGTGTGTCAAAAATGCGATACATATTTGCAAGCTACGTCTTCGGGAAAAACTCTTACGGAGGAAAGGGAAAATATGAAGTAAATAAATTTCTGAGTTCAGGCAATTTCCTAAATTAACGAAGAAATGCATTTAAAAATAATAAAAATAAATACGTGAATAGGATGAAATAGGAGAATTTTCACTCAGACTCTCATACTTGAGAATCGAAAAACAAAAAGAAACTAGTAATACCTCATTTTCTACTTACTTCAGAATGTTTAAACATTTTCAGTACGTGGGTGAGGAATACACTGAGTGCAAAAATGAAGAAAAAAATTCTTTCCCTCCGTTTCTTGAATGTTACTTTGTGATTTCAATTCGATTAATTGGCGAAATTTTCTCTGAAAATTCGTGCTGTATACTTAGACTGAGGCTCATCATTTTATTCTTTCTCATTAAATCATTAAAAAATAAGAAATGCACTCGTCAGTAAATAAACGAAGAAATATGTTTTTAAATAAATATATTTCCTGAAATGATCAAATTCTCAACATGTATACAAATTAATTCATTGTTCCTTATAGAAATTTGTTGCTCAAGTCAGCCTTGTTATACGGCAGGTAAAAATTAATGATATAAATAAACTTAAGTACAAAAATGAATGACACTGTTTAAGCAAGTGCATTTGCTTTTTAAAAGTAATGAAGATATTGTGGGGAAATAATACGAAATCCTCCGTACAATCCCATCTTTAACCACGAAGTAAATTAATCGATAAATGGAAAAAGCATTTCATATACCATCTCTAAAGAATTTAATGAGTTATTAAAGTTACTCCTGGGGCTGCTATAAATGCATAAAGGCATCTCCGACTTCTCCATACAGTTTTTACGGTCAGTAGAAAAAAACAACATGGCGGTGGAAAAGATTTAATTCTGAAAATAATTTCAAGGCATAGAAAAATAGTTAAAAGCACCGTTTCTGTATGAGAATTAATTGAGTAAATAGCTTCAAAAAATTACAACAAAAAATTATAAAATTCTGTTGCTAACACGGTTTCGGCATAAGATATTCAATGAACAAATAGATGCAAAAGTTCCTAAAAAATCGGAACGCCTTTTCGACATAAGAATTTCTGTGAATAAAGACGGGTAAAAATTTCAACGAAATAGGAACTGCATATTTAGCGGGAAGGATTGCCATACGCCATTTCCTTAGACGCTCAGGGGGGGGGGGGGGGGTTACACACACCCAAAATAAAAATTAAAAAAAAAAAAACTACATTTTTTCTTCAGCAAGTACCAAAATACCCCTGAAAATTTGTTGCTTTGATAAAATTAAAGGGTCAAGTTATAATGTTAATTGTGCAAATTTAGCAAGCTGTATGGAGCATGATAAACATGTAAATCAAATTATGAATGCCATGTTTTGCAACATAAAGAAAAAAGAAACATCATACTTAAGTAAGTCAGTGTTCGAAGTGGGGTGGGATACCATCCCAGTTGTCTAAAAATATGGACAAAAGCATTCCGGGAGTCCGGTCTTCTCTTGTCCAGGACATAAAGTAAAAATAAACAACGGCCGTTCCATAAAAACTGAGAGTAAAATCTCACAAAATGAAGAAATATAGGTACAGCAAAATATATGTTATTCTTTCTCAAAGTATCTTTCATCGGATGATATGCAACGGTCTTATCTTTCAGTCCACTTTTCAAAGCATGTGGCGAAGGCATTTTGTGGAAGCTGCTTTAGCAACCCCTGTACAGCTTGAATGACGTCAGCATCTGTGTTGAATGTTGCGCCACGGAACTTCTCCTTCATTATTGAAAGCAACCAAAAATCGCACGGGGCGAGATCAGGACTGTAGGCATGATTCCAATACTGCATTTCGTAAGAAACTGTTGAACACAAGCAGCTACATGTGGGCAGGTGTTATCATGGTGTAGGGTCCACTTGCCCACCAGTTGCGGTCGATTAAGGGGGATTCTCATTTTTTACGCTAAAATTACCGCTTTTTTTTTGTAAGTTTGTTGACGAAACTATGCAATCAATTGATTCCAAAGTAGGTACATCTATTTTTTATCGTTTCAGGTATTTACAAAATAAGTTTTAATAAGTTTCATGAAGATTCACGCCCGCAAATCTCCCTCGAACATGACACTGCGCGAAGGTCGGCGGTCGCTGGTTGGCACGATTTCGACACTCCAAGTGATCTGAAACAAAAACACTCGAAATGCGTTTTACTCTATACACAAGTAGCTATCGTTTCATGAACCAGAAAAATCAAATATATATATTTGAGGAAATAGTGACTTGTCAAACTCAAATTATCAATTTAGCTCAAAAATTTGACAATGTTTTTTGCCATTAAAAAAATATACATAACGTATCGCATTTCTGGTTCATCAAACGATAAAAGGATGTTTGCTGAACAGGCAGTTTCACATTTGAAGTCGATCGGTCCAGTAGTTTTGAAATATCATGCCAACCATTCGCAAAAATGCTGTTTCTAGGAAAACGCGTTTAACGTTTCAAATATAGTTTACGGAGGCATACCGAGTACTTACAGTATTTTTCTGCTAATCTGCTACACCAGGGTCATACAGTGTTTTTTCTTCTGCTACGTAGAACTCGTTTAGAGACAATTGCTCATTTCTACGCCTTGCACGATCCTCTTTTGTAGCCTCGATGCTGCTGCGTCTCGACGATCTCTGCAGACACTGCTGGTCCCGCGCGTTGGCAAATATCTTCGTTTGCTCGCCAATAACGATATCCTGTCGTTGTCATCATTTTCAGGACGGCAGAAAAGCTTTCATTAAAAATGCCTGCTGCTACATAGGCCCCCAATTTGATGGTCTTTGAGCCACAGTGAAGATGTTTGGTCGTGAACCGCCGAACAGTAGAATTGAAACTTTCGTTATTGTTTTGAGTGTCACCACCCAAACACCTTTCTAGCAACTCTCTTAATGACAAATCCTTGTAAATCGGTTTTACGGCATTTTCGACATCTTTATGAAGTGGCGGTTCGTGATTGAATTCGTCCAGAGTTTTCTCAGCTTCGGCTTTGCGCCAGTTGCACTAATTCTGTGACCCCACTAGACAATAACAGATTATAACTTGGTCAATTTTGCGAATTTCGACTTGAAATTTGGTACACATATTCTTAATACTTGAAATGATAAAATAACGTAAAAAAAATGAGAATCCCCCTTAATTGATATGTGTCGTCGCAGATGCTTAAAGGGTGAAATGTAATACTCAACATTGACAGTAATTTGTGGAGGAACGGCATGCTGGTAGACTACACCTTTATGATAAAAGAAAATTATCATCATCACCTTCCCAGCTGATTTGGTTTTGCAGGAATTTTTTTCGGAAGAGGCGAGCCTGGGTGTACACTTTTTGCGCGCTTCGTGAGGGGGTCGAAATAGTGGACCCATGTTTCATCGGCAGTTATTACTGTGTTCAGAAAGTTTGGATTCTTTGCAATAATTTGTTTCCACTCATGACACACCTGAACTCTGGCTAACAATTGTTCTCTCGTCAGGTGATGAGGTACCCATCCGGAACACACACGATGCAGCAATAATTTGTGGCATAGAATGCGATATGCCGACGTTTCTGAATTATTAGTTGACGCCGCTGTTTTCACACGTCCTTCGTCGATCTTCTTGCAGGATTTCCAAACAGTGTTAACAATACGCTCCGTAACAACACTTTCAGGTCGACCAGTCCTAGGAGCGAGTTCTGCCGACAAACTCGGTTTATTTGAAATCATGGTGCCATCTACGAATCGTTGCCTCACCAAACATTTATCTTTGTAAGCTTTTTTCATTAAATCAACTGTTTCTGGAGCCGTTTACCCAAACGATAGCAAAATTTTATCGCACAACGCATTTCACTTCTTAACTCTGAATCACTCACCTCCAGAGCTGTATGGCGAAATGCCTTAAAGAACTGCGCAATAACAAAACCAGAATCCTCTGACACGGCTAATAACTGTTGCCATAGATACTTAATTCAGTTAGTCGTCTGCGTGGTGATTTTTCCCCTTCGCAATGTTGCCAACTCAAAAAAAAAATACTCTCTGTTTTTATGGAACGATCTTTGTAATTTAAGAATGGAATATTATGGAGTATATTTGGTGCGATTTATTCTGTTACTTCTGTAAAGGGTTATTGGAAGAAATACTGAAACAGAATTTAAAGAACAGAAGAAAAAGGAGAAAGAAACTAGTCTGACATCTAAAGAAAATGGGAAATAATTAATCCTTTGAGTTTCAGCAACGCGTCTAACGCTTGCAAAGCTTTCCTTTACCCAGCGACGCGTCAGGCGTGTGCAAAGCTTTCTTTACCGAGTGTCAGCCACGCGTCTAGCGCCTGCAAACGTTTCGCCAAATCAGTGTCGTAGACGCTCGTCCGTGACACAAACATTTCTTCAATGTCATGGTCGAGCATCCACGAGACTGAGTTTCTCCAATTCAGTGTCATGGACTGAGTTGGAGAAACGTTTGCAGGCGCTAGACGCATCGCTAACACTGGGTAAAGGAAAGCTTTGCACGCGCTAGGCGCGTCGCTGACACTGGGTAAAGGAAAGCTTTGCACGCGCTAGACGCGTCGCTGACTCTGGGTAAAAGAAAACTTTGCACGTGCTAGACGCTTCGCTGACACTGGGTAAAGGAAGGCTTGCACGCTCTAGCTGCGTCGCTGCCACAAGGTAAAGGAAAGTTTTGCACGCGCTAGACGTGTCACTGACACTGGGAAAAGGAAAGCTTTGTAGGAGCTAGACGCGTAGCTGACACTGGGTAAAGGAAAGCTTTGCACGCGCTAAACGCGTCGCTCACACTAGGCAAAGGAAAGCTTTGCACGTGCTAGCCGCGTCGCTGACACTAGGTAAAGAAAAGCTTGCAAGCTCTAGCTGCGTCGCTGCCACTTGGTAAAGGAAAGTTTTACGCGCGCTAGTCGCGTCGATGACACTCAAAGGGTTAAGGAAGAATGTCATATTTCTAAAATTGGAATATTTGGGTCTAACATATCGTCAGCGGCGTACCGGAAGACCCCCCCCCCTAGGAAAAATATCTTCGAGGCCCTTTTGCGAAAATCTATTAGATTTCAGTTACTGAAAGTTTAAATTCCACTTTATTAAACAGCTGTTATGGGCATTTTAATATTCAAATTGTATGGAAACTACAGGGATTTTGCAAAAACCAAAATTATTGCAATTACGTTCAGCACAAACGCGCACGTTGTAATTAAAATAGTTGCCCCAGATTTATACCAATACAAAGTACTACAAAACATTTATGCCAAAGTTAATCATATACACATTTTATTCTTTTAGGGAACTAAGTCCATCCTCTATGAAATGCCGCATAAAGCACGTAACTACCGTCGGACAGTGTTTAAGAACTTTTTCCAATTTATACGAAACTACAAAACATCAGTAAGTAAATGAATAGTAACAATTACGAATTGTAGAACACACACACACACACACACACAAAGGAAGTAAAACTAGTCTTGAGTATAAAACAACAAAACATGTTTAACATTACAGCACAATATTTTGCTCGTAATAAAAGGTCCTTGCGAAGAACATCTAGTTGATTATGACCCGAAGGGTGTGTAGTTATGTGCAAACGACTGTAATATATAACCTCTTATTCATATTGGTATAAAAAGTTCATTCATTGAACTGATGTTTCTTTCATATTATCTTTTTAACATACATGTATAGGAAGTATTGCTATCCTATGAAAGGTGCCTCAAGTTCTCTCTAATTCGCGTATAACGAAGTAAATTTCTCCGTCATTTCTATCCGCGCCAGGATTCGAACCCGGATCCCCTCATTCCGGAATAAGTTGCTCTACCAATTGAGCTACGCGGACGTTTTATTCTGATTCCTATCTGCCTTTATGTCGTGTGCGTCCTTCTGGCAGGTACGTCACATCTCCTGGTACGTTACATCATCTCCCCCTTATTTTTTTTTTTTTTTTTTTCGAAGTGCTGGAGAAGGGATTCTCTTATTTTTCCTATCTCGCGGTGTGGAAATAACATCACAGCAATGCGAGATTTTGAACGGTCGGGTCATCCGGATAGTTCGGGCGCTATTTATAACGAAGTAAATTTCTCCGTCATTTTTATCCGCGCCAGGATTCGAACCCGGATCCCCTCATTCCGGAATAAGTTGCTCTACCAATTGAGCTACGCGGACGTTTTATTCTGATTCCTATCTGCCTTTATGTCGTGTGCGTCCTTCTGGCAGGTACGTCACATCTCCTGGTACGTTACACGCGTGATCAAATTTTTATAACATAATGCCATGAAAATGATTTCCAAATATTTTACTTACGAACTGCTTTTCTTTTTAGTACTTCATTCATAACTGCTGTCCAAATTCTCGGCTACTTCCTTAACTAGCTTCAAAAGAAATTTCGGCTAAAAATTTTGTAAAATATTTTTGCCGACGTTAGAGGCCCTCTTTGCCATGAAGCCCCCAAGCTGTGCCGGGGTTGCGGGCGCTATCACTACGCCCCTGCATAACCATTATACAATGAAGTGCCAAAAGTCATGAGATGCGTACCTAGTATCGTGTAGGACCTCCTCTAGCCAGGCGAAGTGCAGCAACTCGACGAGGCATCGACTCCACAAACGGCCGTAAAACTTCTAGAGAGATGTTGAGCCATGCCGTCTGAATAGCCGCCCACATTTCCCTGGTATTTTTAGGTGCAGGATCTTGGGTGCGAATCGACCTTTCCACCACGTCCCATACGTGCTCTATTGGGTTCATGTCGGGTGAACGTGGTGGTCACACCATCGGTCGGAACTGTCCAGAATGCTCCTCGAACCAATTTTGGACAACCCCGGCCCGATGACATGGTGCATTGTCCGCCTGGAAATTCCATCGTTGTTGGGGTACAGGAAGTCCACTAAGAGCTGCGAATGGTCACCCAGCAAAGCAACAAAGCGATTACCGGTTAACATTGTGTTTACGTGGACCAGAGGACCCAAACCTTGCACACATCTCACACATGTATGGAACCACCACCAGCTCGCACAGTGCCTTGTTGACAGCTTGGGTCTATGGCCTCATGGGATCTGCGCCACATCCGAACCCTACCATTAGATCGTAAAAACTGGTAGCGTGGCTCATCGGACCACGCCATATGTTGCCGGTCTTCCAGGGTCCAATTACCGTGTTCACGAGCCCAGGTGTGGCGCTGTGTCCGATGTCGTGGTGTTAACAAAGGCACTCTGGTGGGTCTTCTGCTCCCATACCCCATGGACGCTAAATTACTCTGCACTGATCCGATGGATATGTCTCTGGTACCTCCTGCATTGAATGTAGATGTTATCTGAGCCAGTGTCGCTTGTCTGTTAGCATGGACGCCGCTGGTCACGGTCATTCAGCATCCGTGGTCTGCCACTGAGCTGTCAACGGTGGGCGATAATGCCTTCAATGAGGTATTCTCGGTACACACGTGACACATACTACACGGCTAGCAAGGCCTAGGTCTTGGGATCAATGAATGTTCGCATATTTTCGGAAATTGAATGCCTCATCCGTCTGACTCCCACTACGATGCCTCGTTCACACTCTGATAATTCAGAAAAAAATTCTCCGTAATTTTTGTCCACGCCGGGGCTCGAACCCGGGTCCCCTCATTCCGGAATAAGTCACTCTACCAACTGAGCTACGCGGACGTTCGTTCTGACTGCTATCTGCCTTTATGTCGTGTGTGTCCTGCTGGCAGGTACGTCACATCTCCCCCCCCCCCTCCCGAAAGAGGGCCGGGGGCATAGCCCACGGGTCAACCGTGACCATGAATCGTCGCAGGCATCCATCCGCTGTAGAACGTGCTTGAGAACTCCCAGTCAATCTGGTGTGTGGAATGCAACGTCACACACATTTATTTTTCTTATCTCGCGGTGTGGAAAGAACATCACACCATTGCGAGATCTTGAACGGCCGGGCCATCCGGAAAGTTCGGTAGCCATTATAACGAAGTAAATTTCTCCGTCATTTTTGTCCACGCCGGGGTTCGAACCCGGGTCCCCTCATTCCGGAATAAGTCATTCTACCAATTGAGCTACGCAGACGTTTGTTCTGACTGCTATCTGCCTTTATGTCGTGTGCGTCCTGCTGGCAGGTACGTCACAGACGGCACCGCCAGTTCAAAATTTGCATATGGTGTCCCATGACTTTTGGAACTTCAATGTACCATATCGCAGAAAGGAGGGTAAAGCACTATTGCAAACCTATGTGCGCCCACATAAGCACTGCTGTAGTAGTGCCCTGTATTGAAGAGAATAGTCGCTCCCTCAGTGTGAAAAGTTTGCTCCACACAAAATTTATTCAAGTAGTTTTTCGAGATAACAAATACTAGAACTGCAGGATAGAACAAAGATAAAGATGAAAATAAATGCAATTTTGATACATAAGCTGATAAAAACTTTTTGTTAGTGTAAAAAAACAAAACGACGAGATATTAACGCAATTGATTTTTATTGAAATTTGTAGCTTGTTAAAAATTCCCTGCATATTACAAATATCTTTCGGGGACTTTCAGGGCAAAAATTACCCGAGCAAATATGGTATACGCTGTTTAGCGAAAAAAAAAAAAAGTTAGGGACAGAAAAAAATTAGGGTGTATAGTGCTGCAGGAGTCAAGGCCTGAATACTGCACGGGTTAGCAGGGCCTAGGCCTTGGGGTACCTATATAACAGGGGCCTAAAAATTGTTTCTAGAAATGACCTAACCATTATTGAATATTTTATTATTGTTATTATTTAAAAAAAAAATTAATCAATAGAAATCGACCTTAAATATGCTAAGATAAAAATAATTTAACACTTTTAGACAATAAATTTCCTTTTTAACGGAATTTTACTAGAAAAACAGCTGGTTATACAGGAATTTCAGGAGGTTAAGAATTTGGTTTAAATTATTCAATCAAGATATGCAAATTTGACTTTGAGAACGTTATTACTAGTTTCGCAGAAAAGAAAGCGTGAAAGAGACATATGTATTATAACTGTGACCTAATCAGGTTTGTCTACCTTGCTTCCTGTCCACTGGCTTCACTTATAACGTGCATGAAGCTGTTAGGAAACTTGAGTCCGATCGGAATGAAATTCTACACTGGAAAAGATGTTTTACATTTACTTACTGTTACTAGGTGGCGCCACGCCACGACTCTCTACATGTTTCTTGATTGAATAATTTAAACCAAATTCTTAACCTCCTGAAATTCCTGTATAACCAGCCGTTTTTCTAGTAAAATTCCGTTAAAAAGGAAATTTATTGTCTAAAAGTGTTAAATTATTTTTATCTTAGCATCTAAATTGGCTAAACTTCAGATTATCAGCGCATCAAATACTTCCGTTCATTTCGTGAGGATTTTTGTTTTAATTGGTACGCCAAGTGGAATTCTGTAAAGAAAAATAAGTTTTGGTTTTTTAGAAATGAAATGCTGAATAAAAAATAACACATTACTTGTTTGTGCTTTCTTTGCCATGTTAATGGAACTGTTTATTACCCTTAGTGGCGTGCGCTGAATTTTTTCGGGGGCAATTATGATCAGTGTGGTATATCCTAAAAAATCGGAGGTTATACGACATGGATTAAAAAAAAAAAAAAAAAGAAAAAAAAGCACGGTATCCTCGTGGAGGTACCGTGCCTTTTTAACAAATATGACTATGATATGAATAAAGTATCTTCTCCTTTCTCCTGTCAGTTATGACATGTTGAAGAGCATACACAAGATTATTTTAATTTTTTATTGAAATATATCCCATAAATCCTAAGCCACCCCGGTGGCGCAGGGTCTCAGCGATGGCCTCTGATCATTCGTCCGAACGGGGTCCTGGTTCGAATCCCGGTGAGGCATGGATGTTGTGGTTGTCTTACTGGCGCTGTCCCTCGAACCAGTGACCCTGAATTAGGGACGGGCGACTGCTTATAGCCCATTGAGTTGCTCACGTTGGTAGTTAAACCTTCAATCAAAAAAAAAAAAAACCCTGATGAGATAAGTCCTTACTGCACTGTTCTTTTCTGGAAGAAACTCTTGATCTACTATCAGTTGCTGAACGATGATTCATCAACCAAAATCTTATATATTTTTTTGGACTAAATCGTCCAGTGGGCGGTCCATTTGAATTTATGAACATCAGGTTAGATACATTGGAGATTAACAAAGAGCTCTGAGGTCGGTTATAATGTTCATTAAACTGAATCCTCGTTCGCATTCAGCTGTCGAACAAGACAGGGTTTTAAGTTTTCTGGTACAACTAGGACGTTTTCAGTATATTCTCTTAGTCTCTGAATAGCTTGCATTTCATCAACATTAAAGCGTCTATACATTCGCCTTGTTTCTAGCTCTCCATAGCGCACGTCGTCTGTTTTAATATTTATTCGCTCTAATGAAGAAATATTTTCAAGAAGTTGTACATTTTCACTGTTTGAATCTGAACACAGTCTTGATTTCATCCTGTCAACCGTGCTTTGAATAAACCGGTTTGGTTAATAGGTACAATTTTGTTGTTAGGAATCAATGGGATATTTTTAAATAATAATTCCTCGTTCGCTGCTAATGCTAAATGACTTTTTCCCCCAGGATTTTATCCGAAGCTCTCTATAATTCTTATGGTTCTTTTTATTAGACGTTCAGCTCTTGGCAGCGATGTTGTTCGAGATTGAAGTTCTGTTGATAATATGGACATTGAAAGTATACGCTATTCTGTCAAAAAAAAAAAAAAAAAAAAAAAAAAGCAGAGGGTATACGGCGTATACCGCCGTATATCCTCCACTACAGCCTTGATTAGGATCTTTTTAATACAACTAAATGTGTTAAAAGTCCATTTTTAAAATGTATACAACATCTGCGCAAAAATATTCAAATAAATATTTCTGGAAATTATTAATATTCTCATTACTTATATTCTTATCTCCACATAATGGTTGACCACTTATGTTTTGCTATTCATCTGTGCAGAAAACAAGAATACTGCACTGCTTACTGTTAAATGCAGCGTTGCATTCCGAGTTTTTTCCGGGGGAGGGGGAGAACAATTACAAATTCGGTGGTGGTGGTGCTGAAACTTGTTGCCTGATTATATGCATATAATCACAGTTTTGTTATTTATATATACGTACATCAACACATAAAAAATTTTAAATAGAGTATAAAAATTTTCTTATGCTCGTATATCGCAAATGCGAATTCCAAGAAATCTACACAAACAAATGATTAAAAACGTAAAAATGTTATACCTTTGCTTTAATTCAGTAACGCACCACAGATTTCACCATGGTGTGGTGTAAAATATTCAGGATGCTACTAAGATAAAGCTATGCTGGAGAAAACCCCCACTCTCAACAATAGGAGTGGTAAAAACGTCCTCGTCGTACTACAAGCGTGTTTCTTGAAAACCATTCCCCTGCCATTCGGTTTCAACCCCTTTAGATTCTTTAGATTAGCACATAGTAAAAAAAAAAATTGATGGTGTGTGTGGATGCCAGTTTGAGGTGCCTTGATTTTTTTTTTATTTTTTATTTTTTTTTGTCACAGAGCGTAGATCACTCACCATCAGGGGAAAACAAAAAGCGCTTTTTATGGGAACAATTTCTCATAATTTGCTATTGTTAAAATTTAGGTAGCAAACATTTTGTTGTATTGGAAGCACTAACATCACCTTAGCTACACTGAGGCTTACCCGTATACATGGAAAGTCGGCATCCAGAAGACTGAAACAAAGCTGAATGCCAGCTTCCAAAATATGATGTATTGCAGTGCAAACATCTCTACTCTGCGGAATTAGGTTTTTATTGCGGTAGTAGTCCGAGAGTATTTGAAAAACTGCCCCTTCAGCGAGGACTCTTTCATGTTTTACAGAAAGACGATAGAAATTTCAGATTGAAGTGTTGTTGTTTTTTATTATAATATTTTCCCTCATTTCCTTACGTTTTTTCTTTTAATTAATTTCTCCAAATATTCAGCAATAAACGAAAACAATTAGATTAAATATAAGGGGAGATCGTCCAAAAACCTGGGGGGGGTGTTAAGCATCCCCGAGAAGATGCCTGAATACATCACTAGTTAAATGGTTAAAACATACACGCAGTTCTAGACCGAAACATAAATTTACCTTTGAGTGAAACATTCTTCATTTGTATAATGACGCTTTTTTTTTTTTTCATTGTACATTAAGTCTAACAATCCCTGACGCTGAAGACACTCGTTTCGACAAATAGTTTTTGGTTTGATTCAACTCTTATGTTACTTTTACTTACTACAGGGCGTGCCATATGAAAGAGGCCCGAGCATAATGAACGACAACAGTCAGGCAATGTTAGTATACACGGTAAGAAAAGTTGAAATGACAGAAAACATGAGTAATTTACCTGCGTTTACAACAATTACGGAAAGTGCTGTCCTCGGACATCAAGACACAGCTGTACACGACGGAACATGTTGTTCGTAACGCGCCACAACACATCGGCAGTAATCTGGGCTATGTCATCCGTAATATTCACTTTTAATTCATCAAGTGTGTGCGGATTAGTTGCGAACACTTTCCCTTTCAATGCTCCCCACAGATAAAAGTCATAGGTGGAGAGATCGGATGATCACCCAGATTATCCGATAGTCCCTTCGATACAGTTCTGTCCTCCCCGAGCACTTCATGCACAGCACGTAGACTGTTCCGCACAGTATGCGCCGTTGCACCATCCTGCTGTAAGAACGCATATGTTCGCTCTTCTGTAAGTGCGGCAGCAAATGGGTTGAGCAGTTGCTGAACATAGCGTTCCGAGTTGATGGTGTCACTGAGAAAGAATGGGCCGACTATCCTGTTCGCAGACACAGCACACCAAACGCCTATCTTTTGGTCGTACAGAGGAGTCTCCATTGTCCGTCTGGGATTCGTGTCGGTCCAAATCCTGCTCTTTTGCGCATTGACATACCCGGACATATGTAACCATGCTTCATCTGTCACTGTCATGTAATAAGGTGTTGGGTCCATTTCACTGCTGACAGTGGTCTCCTGAAACCACTTACAATATTGCATCCGTTTTGCCTAATTAAGAGTTTTAAGTTCTTGGAGCACCATAGCTTTGTACGGCCGAAAATGCAAATTCACCTTAAGTATGCGTCGGCATGAGGTGGCAGATATTCCCGCTGCAGACGATAGTCGGCGAATCGACTTTCGAGGGCTTTGTAACATCATTGTTCACATATCCTTGATACTGCCTTCAGTGCGAATTGTCTTGGGTTTGTTTCTTTTCCTGTTGTACACCGTGCCGGTTTCACAAAAATTTCCGCACTAACTTCTGTACCACTGATTTCGCCGGTGCTGCACAAGGTGGAAATTTTTCTGTAAAGAACTCATTTAAAACCTTGTATGAGGTATTTCTGAAATGCTGTTCCACAATAAAAATCCGCTGTTCCGTACTTAAAACCATTTCCGTTGCCTTTGTTCTCTCTTCAATTACACTTATGACAGCGTACCTACACTGCTCTGGCTGTGACTAACCACTCCGGAGAATTCCTTTGCAGCTGTACACGCAGAAACCGGTTAGAAGTGGAACAAAGCGGTTTTAAATCTGGCCACGGGGCCTCTTTTATATGGCGCACCCGGTATTACTTGAGTCGTATTTCCAACCTTCTAGGTTTTTATGCTAGTTCATCTAAAATTTCTCTAGCTTTCGGTGTATATTCTCCATTAATGTGAAGTAATGCTAACCCTCTGAGCATCAGTTCTGACATGGTATTACGTAGATATGGTTTTAAGATACGCAGTGTTGAAACCGAACGCTCAGTTTCTGAAGTTGTCACTGCTATAGAGTACTTAGTATGTCAAACATCGTTTTTATATTGAGTAACACCTCACTGTAGCACAGTTTTAAAGCACTTAATGTATCTTTTGCCCTGTGCTATTTTCTTTGCGGGCGAGTCTACAGTACCGCAGTTTCAATTCTGCGATAGGTCTTCTTGCGAGTCATTCAAGTAAACTGTATAAAACTCAGTTTTAAAACCATCAATATCTTAAGAAGATGGTGGAATATTGGGATTAGTTGGGAAAAGTGATCGGAATCCTGATAAGACAGATTTGTGTGCCAGAAATCTATTAACATGTTTAAAAATGGTATATAAATTGAAATCCTGTAATAGTCTTCTGCATTTTCTGTGTTTAAGTTACAGCGTTGGTTTTGTTCTGTTGTGATTCTTGGTATTTTAATCCAAACTTTGCTTTTCACCGTGCTTTAAAGTAATAAGTCACGTGACTCAAATTTGGCATTGTCTCGTCTCCACAGAAACTTTCAATATACCCATTTATTGGCTTTTCATTTCAATGGGACATCCTGGTCCTTGGCTTCTTCCCGCTTCTTCGTCTTAACGTTCAATAGTTGCCATGAGATACAAATACAGGTAGGCTCAGTTCTTGTTGAGCCATCAGTTTGGAACGTAGGACGACGACTTACACATTGGAGAGTTGAAATGAGCTAGTCAAGTATGGTTTCAAAACGTTCATTTAATTTGTTTTAGCCAACACAGGTCTATAATATGCAAAGTAGCTTACATAATTTTTACAAATAATTCTCGATACATTGCGAACACAAAGCATATAGATACACAAATTACCCAACGTGGTGCTCTGTCTTCTTGCGCTTCTTACATTCCTCATCACTTGCTCTTGCCTCTCGTTTTGATTTTCCCCATAATTGCTTGCGTTCATTCTACGAATTGTCGTAAATGCTAACTCATTCACACGAAAACAAATTTTTAAATTTTTTGTTTAAACCACTGCGATATGTTCTTTATATATTTGAATAGATCTCGTCGAGAGCTTTAAAACGATACCACGCACAGTCGTGTTGCGCTCACGGTTGCCGAGACAGACTGAGTCAAACGCGGCGGCACACACAGAAATATCGGAGCATACTTCAGGCAGTAGTGCACCCAGAAATCTCCCCTTGGGAAATTTCTGGGTGCACTACTACCCCGAAGTATGTTCCAATATACTGGGAGCGATAAAAGTATCTCCACCACATTCAAGTGAGTTTCCAATGCATTCGTAAAAAAAGATATTGAAAAGCATGTACAATATATTTAAAAATAAGCATACAGCAACAAAGAACGGAAGCCCAAGTGATACTTCATGGGGAGGGCCTGGGCCACCCTCACTGCTTGCGCCACTGGCTTCAATCATAACTTGCGTGAAGCTGTTGGGAAACTCGAGTCCGATCAGAATGAAAATCTGCAATGGATAAGACGTTTTACTGTTACTTACCGGTACCAGATGGCGCTACTCCACGACTTCCCATATATTCCTTGATTGAAAATAATAAACCAAATAATTCTCCTTTATTCCTCTATAAACAGCTGTTTCGCTAGGAAAATTCCGTTAAAAAGGATATTTATTGTCTAAAAGTGTTGAATTATTTTTATCCTGGTATCTAAATTGGCTAACCTTCAGATTATCAGCGCATTAAGGAGTTCCATTCATTTCGTGAGAAATTTTGTTTGAATTAGTACGCTAAGTGGAATTCCGTAAAGAAAAATAAGATTTGTTTTTATAGAAATGAAATGTTGAACAAAAACTAACATAGTACTTGTTTCTACTTTCTTTGCCCTGTTAAAGTTCGTTACCCTCATAGTCCTGCCCTGAATTTTTTTCGGGTAGCGTTTATGATTTTTTTCATACAACTAAATGTGTTACGAGTCCATTTTTAAAATGTACACAACATCCACTCAAAAATATTCAAATAAATATTTCTGGAAATTATTATTAATATTCTCATTACTTATATTCTTATCACCACATGATGGTTAACCACTTTTTTTTTTTTTTTTTTTTTTTTGCTATTTATCTGTGCAGAAAACAAGAATACTACACTGCTTACTGTTAAATGGTTAAAAGATACACGCAGTTCTAGACCGAAATAAAAACTTACCTTCTAGTGAAACATTCTTCATTTGTATAATGGCGCCTTTTTTTCATTGTACATTAAGACTTACAATCCCTGACTCTGACGACACTCATTCAGTGTTTCTTTCAGGCATATATCCAGGGGAGCGAAGCCCTTCCGGAAACGACCATTCGCCCCCCCCCCCCGAGCCTTTTTAGGTTACCGAATCAAATTTTAATAAATTCAGGCTATGATGAAAAAGGAAGTTTCGTTTCTTTTTATGCTACAAATATTTCTCCAATTATATATTTTTAAATATTTGTTCAAATGGTACTAGTTATAGTTTATTTTATTAAAAGTGTATTACGACGCATGATATTCTTCAAAATATATAAGTAGACTATACATGCCTAATTGTCTGGGAATCGTGATTCAGGATCAAGAGTGCGTTGAATGCATTTTAAGAGATAAAAATTTCAAGCCTGCGGACCACCACACCCCACACCCCTACTTTACTGGAAAAGTTTGTTATTCCTGAAATGCTTGAAGAAGTAATTACTATATCTGGGATGTATATAGAATTTTTCTTCGGAGGGGGGCGAAAAAAAGGAAGTTTTTGAAATCCACCATCTGAAACAAAATTAAAGTTAATGAAAAATTGAAGAAAAATTAAAGCACTTTTTTTTCTAATGTAAATTGATACATTTTTATAAAATTAAGGCATTTTTTTTTAATGTAAGTCGCATTTTAACCAAAAAAAAAAAAAGAAACATTTTCCGGGGAGGGGGGCAAAGCCCCTCTAAATGCACCCCTGTGCTAGATATATAGCAATAACTTCTATATATATAAATATAGTAGATACAATTATATATATATCATCATCATCATTGTCAACCATTATCAATCCACTGCTGGACGAAGGTCTCCCCAAGTTTCCTCCACAACGGTCTGTCTTGTGCCAGTCTCCTCCATGTCACCCCTGCATACTTTCGAATTTCATCCACCCATCTCCCATGTGGTCTTCTTCTGGGTCTTTTCCTGTCCCTTGGAATCCAATTTAAAATTTCGGCTGTCCATCGATGGTCTGTCCTTCTGGCAGTATGTCCAGCCCATTGCCATTTCAGGGATTTAACTCTGATCATCATGTCTTCCACTCTCGTCATTTTTCGGATCCACGAGTTCCTCTTCTTATCTCTCCTGGTTATACCAAGCATGCACCTCTCCATGCTGCTTTGAGTTGTCTGCAGCCTTTGTATGTCTCTTTTAGTTAAGGTCCACGTATCTGCACCATACGTAAGCACTGGAAGGATGCATTGATCAAACACTTTTCTTTTAAGACATAATGGCATATTGCTCTTGAAAATTATGCTGTTTCTTCCAAAAGCTCTCCAGGCAAGTTTTGTACGCCGATTAATTTCTTCATCAATGTGACCCTCACTTGATATCTGCTGTCCAAGATAAACGTACGTGTCTGTTATCTCCAGTTTTTCTCCATCAATCGACAAATCTTCATTTCTTGTAAAAGCATTGAACATCACTTTTGTCTTCTGAAAGTTCATTTTTAATCCCACTTCTTTACTCTTGTCAGCAAGTTCCTGGATCATACTCTGTAGCTCTGATGGGGTAGTTGCAAAAATGACTACGTCATCAGCAAAACGAAGGTGGGTTCGATAATCTCCATTAATCTTTATCCCTCTATGTTTTCCCAGTTCAGTGTTTGAAAGACATTTTCCAATGGGCATTAAAGAGCTTCGGAGATATGGTGTCACCTTGTCTCACTCCCTTTCCAATTTTTATGTGTGTTGTATTTTCAAACAGCCGAATCTTTGCACTTGCATTTTCATAGATGTTATTAATAATATTAATGTATGCATCTTCAATACCGCAGGATTTCAGAGCCATTGTAACTGCTGATGGTTTCACCGAATCAAAGGCTTTTTCATAATCGATAAAAGCCATGCACAATAGAAGTTCATATTCCCTAGCTCTTTCAATTAGTTCTCTCAGTACGTGGATATGATCTATTGTGTTGTAGCCATTCCTGAATCCAGCTTGTTCTCTCGGTTGAGCCATGTCCAGTGTTACCTTCAAGCGGTGTGAAAGAACTTTAGTCAAGATTTTATAAACCACTGAGAGGAGGCTGATAGCTCTGTAGTTCCTGAGATCCTCAATGACACCATTTTTATGTAGCAGGATCATTGTAGCGTTGTTCCAATCCTCAGGAATCTTCTCTTCATTAAGGCATCGAGTAAAAATTTGGGCGAGTATTGTTTCGATTTCTCCACTTGCTTCTGGTATGATGTCTACAGTAATTCCATCTTCTCCTGGAGCTTTCCCCCGCTTCATGTTCTTGATTGCATGTGCAACTTCTGCTGGGAGGACTGGAAGAACTCAGGTACTGGTACCTTTCATGATGTCTGGAGTACATGTATCATCCCTTTCATATAATTTGGAGTAGAAATCTTTCACTCTTGTCAAAATTTCGCCTCTATTTCTTGTTACAGAACCATCTTCTTTTCTCAGTGCCATAATCTGTTTTCTTCCCTTACTGAGATGTCCCTTTGCTATCTTTAGGCTTTGGTTGTTTTCAATTGCTTTCCTCACTAGCTCACAGTTGAATTTCCTTACATCTTCAGTGATACTTTTTCGTACTGTCGTGCATAGCTCTATATATTCCACTTTGGAACTTACATCTTCTTTAGTTGTCCTCATCTCTCTTCTTTTTTGCATCGACATTTTGGTTTTTCCTGACAATTTGTTCACATGCGACTTGTTGTTAGACCCAGCTAATTTTGTTGCTGTTTCCATAAGAGCTTTGGTTACTTTTCTGTTAACTTCAGAAATATCCACTTCTTCCGATGTTAGGCCTTCTAAAGCAGAGAATCTGTTCTTCAGTTCCAACTTGAAAGTATTATGGTGTTTTTTAAGGTTGGTTATGTCAATACATTTTGTTTGTCTTATGAGCTTGCCACGTTCGAGTTTAGTGTTGAGGTACATCTTACATCTCACCAATCTATGGTCACTACCTGTGTTGAACTTGTTCAGCACACTGCAGTCTTGGATGACGAATTTTTTGTTACACATAATAAAATCAATTTCACTTGTCGTCCCAATTGGATGTCTCCATGTCCATTTCCTGTGTGGCTTTTTCTTGAAAAAGGAGTTCAAGATGAAAAATCCTTCTGCCTCTGCAAACTCAGCGAGAGTATTTCCACACTGGTTTCTGTTGCCGTGACCGAATTTACCTACTGAAGTTTCATTCTGTTGCCGTTGCCCTATTTTTGCATTAAAATCTCCCACAATTATCTTCAAGTGCTGCTTACCTTTATTATTTAGATGACGAATTTCCTCATAAAATTCTTCAATTTCTTCTTCAGGATGACTTGTGGTGGGTGCATAAGTTTAAATAATCTGAGCCTGGTATCTTCTCGAGAGTTGGATAACAAGTCGTGCAGCTCTGTCAGAGGAACTTTCAACTTCTACCACTTTATCCTTCAGTTTCTTGTTTATTATAAATCCAACACCACTAGTTCTGCCAGTATCTGTCCCACGATAGTAGAAGAGATGTCCACTTTTCAGTTCAATGAGATCTTCTCCTTTTCTCCTTACCTCACTTAGCCCGACGATGTCCCACTTGATCCTTTGTAGTTCCTCTTCCAATTCAAGAAGCCTTGAATCAGAAGATAGGGAGCGTCCGTTATACGTAGCCAAGGTCAGCATCAGATGGCAGCCTAGTCCGGTCCTCCGGGGATTCTTAGCACCCTCTGCCTTCACGTCGCACTGGCCGCTGCCTTGGCCAGGTACATTCCAGCTGCCGGAGTTTGAGGGCCAAGATTTAAGTTGTGGAGTCATTTTGGAGGTGTTTGGCCATAACTCACCACGCTGGCCAAGCGGGTTGGTGAGTATGGGACAGCATTTCCTCTGATCCCGATGGTATAGTTATACCGCTATTGGCGGTCGTCAGAGCCCCTTTAGTGGGAACACGATGCACCACGAGAAGGCGGGGTTGACATTTGTCAAGGAGAGGCTGTGATGTTACGCATCACCTGACCTTACATCCCATATATATGTATATATATGTAGCAAATGGAAAACTTGCCCCCTCTAAGGTTCCATTTGCCCCCCCCCCGGCCAAAAAGTCCTGAAAGAAACACTGCACTCATTTCGACAAATATTTTCTTATTTGATTCAACCAGAGGCGGATTTCCAACTAGGCCCGCGCCTAGGACCCCGACAGGGGTGGATTGTCCCAATGGGACACCGGGGCATTCTCCGGTGGACCACTCAAGAAATGGCATAATTTCTCGTAATCTTTTTGTCTTGATTTTTTGGAACGAACTAATATATATATTTTTTTAGGTACTTATGAATAATAATGATTAATTTCATTTGAGCTTTATTTCTGTCTGAAAAGTTATTTCTGAAAAAAAAGTTTTCTTCCATCTATCTCTCTAGGCCGTTAGCTTTAACATAGGGAAATTATTTGTACTTTTGTGAGAAAAGTGCTGACGGACCTAGCACGTTGTCGCAAATTTATTACTAAGCTAAAGCTAACTACAGCTCGACGTTGGATTTGAAGCCATGGGTCATTGATGTGTCCTACATTCCTTTTGTAACCTTGAAGGAAACACTAGTTCCAATTGTGATGGCCCATCATCCTCACTCCCTTATCCACAGACTGACACAGAGCACAAAGCCATTCGTTGGACTTGGAGCTCAGGGTCATTGGTATGCCCTACCCTCCTTTTGTAATCTTAAAGGAGACACTAGTACCAGTTGTAGTGACACATCATCCTTACTTCCTTTTTCGGACTGACACAGAGAACAAAGCGATTTTTCGGCAGAGATATTTCGAATTATCTTGATAGAAAATCTTATGGGTCAAAGTTTTGGTTCATGGGTCAAGACAATGGATAGACTTAAAAACAAAAAAGGTGTCTACTCAATGAGGAGTTACTATTGCCACTGCGCAGCAGGTGATTTGTGATAAAATAAATATAAAAATTGATTGAGTAGGAAAATATCTATGTGGCATGTGCACATTTCAACTTTCAGAATGACCTTTATAGTGATTTTTGTTGGAAATGAAGTCTGCAAAACGAAATTTTCCGAATGAAAATAATTATCTGGTACGACACCCCATTTTGAGCCAGGTTTGATGTTCAGTAAATCATTAACGGATTTTTGAAATTCTTTTACTTTTCAATTTTTTTTACAGTTTGTTCACAGCTGCATTCGTTTTGCGTTGAATACCAGTTCTCTATCATTCAGGAACTAACAGAACTTTTTTCATGGGGGAATTTTTTCACCTGTAGGTAGGTTACAGTGGACCGTGAAACTGAGATTCTCGGCCTGGATTGGTGGTCCCAATCCGCCCCTGGCTCCCGAGCTGGGGGTGGGGGTGGGGGCAGAAACGTTTAATTCGATTGCCAGTATTGTTTAGGTTTTCACAGACCGAAACAAAAAATGTAGCCCTTCTTAATTTTCCGATGAAAAATAATAGGAAAAGGTGCTTTCAAGAAACTCTTCACATTCTCGCTTGCCTATAGTGACTGATGAAATTCTTACTGTCCATCGTTCTTGGTCCATGGATATAGTCTATGCCAAAACTGCTCCACGAAAAGTCATCCACCCTTTTCAAGTGAAGCACTGTGCATAAATTGCTTTTTACCCGTATTTTCTAACGGGGAGAACTTTTCCGATTGCCAATGTCTTCAAGTATTTTATTTTTGTTTCATGGCATGCTCGTTCCCTACTAATTTGCTCAAAATGGAAGAAAACGATAGGATTTTCAAAAGCTGAGGCAATGGAAAGAGCAAGTTTTATAGTTCAAATGCATTCGAATTATATGAAATTTAATGACAATTTACATGCGATGTACGAAATTTCATTTTCGGCACCCTTAGCGTTGAATTTGCCAAGAAACTTGCAACTGAAAAAGTAATCAGTTTTGCCTAACGTATTAAACTCAAAAATAACTTTTCCTGTAACTGAAATAGTCTCTTCGTAGCGCAAAGCTAAAATTTACGAATTTCCAGTTTGAGAACTCCTAGCGGGAAATTTATGAACTAGTTGTGAAATTTAAAATTGGAAAAGTTTAACGAATTTTTGTGTCTGATCATTCGCAAAAATAATTTTTGAAAAATCTGTGAAAACCAAATTTTTTGGCCTTCAGCTCTTTTAGTAGGAAATTAACGAACTAATTGGAAAATTTAAATACCTGAGAAGGAACAGTTAAGCCTAATCTGAGAGGCACAAAAATACTCCCCCTCCTCCTTAAGTTGAATACTTTGTTCACAACAGAAGCTTAATTTTTTTTAAATTTTCGATTGGACAGCCCTTAGCGGCATTTAAAGTACCGAACTTACTGTCCCTAGATTTCTTATAAGCCGCAAAAGTAATGCTGGATACATTGCGAACACAAAGCAGATCGATACACGAATTACCCAACGTGGTGCTCTTTCTTCTTGGGCTTCTTACATTCCTCATCACTTGTTCTTGCCTCTCGTTTTGATTTTATCCACTTTTGCTTGCGTTCATTCTGCAAATTGTCAAAAACGTTAAACCGTTCAAACGAAAACAATTTTTTAAATTTCTAGTTTAAACCACTGCGATATGTTTGTTATATATCTGAATAGATCTCGTTGAGAGATTTAAAACGATACCACGCACAATCGTTTTGCACTCACGGTTGTCCAGATAAACCGCGATACTGTCAAAAGTGTTCACTGGTTTACAAGAAAACAGTTATTAAAATGTTGAGTTCAAACCATTGCGAAATGTTCTTCGTATATTTGAATACATCTCGTCGTGAGCTTTTTTTTTTTTTTTTTTTTTTTTGATTGGAGGTTTAACGACCACCGTGAGCAACTCAATGGGCTATAAGCAGTCGCCCGTCCCTAATTTAGGGTCACTGGTTCCAGGGAAGGGAGAGAGCCAGTGCCGTAAGACAAACACAACATCCATGCCTGACCGGGATTCGAACCCGGACCCCTTTCGGACGAATGATCAGAGGCCATCGCTTAGACCACTGCGCCACCGGGGCGGCGTCGTGAGCTTTAAAACTATACCATGCACAGTTGTGTTGCGGTTGCCGTGGCAGACTGAGTCATTGTCGAAAATGTTAACCCGTTCACACGAAAACAATTTTTAAAAAATTCAGTTTAAACCACTGCGATATGTTCTTTATACACTATATTGACAAAAGTAAATGAACGGATGCGCTGCGTTGTTAAGATGCGGGGTACAGCTGCAAACGATATGAAAACAAGCCTGCAGCTAACCGCGATCATATCGCACTATGAGGTTGAGTGAAAATGTCGCGACGGGAGAGAACTGACTTTGAGAAACGAAAGATTGTTGGGTGTTATATTAGTGGGATGTCCATAAGAGAAACCAAGATGCGTTTAAACATACCCAAGTCAACTGTTTTGGATGTACTGAAGAAGTGGAAGACACATGGCGTGCCTGAAGAAGAAGGGGTATTCAGGAAAATCGTCAGATTTCGGGCCTGGGTTCCTCATGAGGCATAGGTGATAAGTTTGCCCCACGGCATTGGCATTCTCCCCTCCTTTTGTACCAGTGGCCCATAATTGGGTACTGCGTATAGTTGTAGATCCGAAGCCCTTTCCCTTCCCTATGGTGAAAAGGTTTCCAACAAAACGGTTATCATTTCCTACTTTTTTTTTTTTTTTTTTTTTTGTTGATTGAAGGCTTAACGACCACCGTGAGCAACTCCGTGGGCTATAAGCAGTTGCCCGTCCCTAATTTAGGGTCACTGGTTCCAAGGAAGGGAGAGAGCCAGTGCCGTAAGACAAACACAACATCGATGCCTCACCGGGATTCGAACCCGGACCCTTTTCGGACGAATGATCAGAGGCCATCGCTTAGAACACTGCGCCACAGGGGCGGCCATGGAGATTAAGCTCCGAAGCCAAAAAGAAGAGCCCCGGTGGCACAGTGGTCTAAGCAATGGCTTCTGATCATGCGTCCGAAAGGGGTCCGGGTTCGAATCCCGGTGAGGCATCGATGTTGTGTTTGTCTTACGGCACTGGCTCACTCCCTTCCCTGGAACCAGTAGCCCTAAATTAAGAATGGCTGATTACTTACAGTCTATCGAGTTGCCCACGGCTGTCGTTAAACGCCCAAACACACAAAAAAAGTTATATTTGCGCTTTCTTTTGAAGACTACGCCATCCAGCCTTGTGGCTGAATGGTCTTATGCGCTGGTTTCTGAGCGTTCGTCCTAGATAGGCCCTGATTCGAGTCTCGGATGAGGCGTGCGTGGCGTGTTAATATGGCAACGCTGACTCTGTCCTTTCCTGCAACCAGTACCCTTAAAATCCTTTTGCCGCCCCGGTGGCGCCGTGGTCTAAGCGCTGGCTTATGACCATTCGTCCGAGAAGGTACCTGGTTCGAATCCCGAAAAGGCACGGATGTTGTGTTTGTCTTATGGCACTGGCTCTCTCCCTTCCCTGGAACCAGTGACCCTAAATTAGGGACGGGTGCCTGCTTTTTTTTTTTTTTTATTGGAGGTTTAACGACCGCCGTGAGCAACTCAATGGGCTATAAGCAGTCGCCCGTCCCTAATTTAGGGTCACTGGTTCCAGGGAAGGAGAGAGCCAGTGCCGTAAGACAAACACAACATCCATGCCTCACCGGGATTCGAACCCGGACCTTTTCGGACGAATGATCAGAGGCCAACGCCTTAGACCACTGCGCCACCGGGGCGGCTGGTGCCTGCTTATAGACCATTGAGTTGCTCACGGTGGTCGTTAAACCTACAATGAAAAAAAAAACCTTTCATTTTTTGTTTTGCTTGGGGGTTTAACGACCGCCGTGCCGCCCCGGTGGCGCAGTGGTCTAAGGTGTTGGCCTCTGATCATTCGTCCGTAAGGGGTCCGGGTTCGAATCTCGGTCAGGCATGGATGTTGTGTTTGTCTTACGGCACTGGCTCTCTCCCTTCCCTGGAACCAGTGACCCTAAATTAGGGACGGGCGACTGCTTATAGCCCATTGAGTTGCTCACGGTGGTCGTTAAACCCCCAATCAAAAAAAAAAAAAAAAACGACCGCCGTGAGGAACTCGATGAGCTGTAAGCATTCGCCTGTCCCTAAATTAGGGCCACTAGTTCCAAGAAAGGGACACCACCAGTGCCATAGGGGTTTGAAACCGGACCCACTCATGTCTCGCCGGGATTCGAAACCTAACCCATCTGGGACGAATGGTCAGAAGTCAGTGCTTAGAACATTGCCCCACCGGGGCAGCACCCCTAAATTAGGGATGGACGATTGCTTGTAACCATATGAGTTGCCCGTCATGGTCCCTAAACCTCGAAAAAAAAAAAAAAAAACCTGCTCCGTCTTCCCGGTTCCTGAGTGGTCAGAGGCCCTTGTTTTTTTTTTTTTTTTTTTTTTTTTGATTGGAGGTTTAACGACCACCGTGAGCAACTCAATGGGCTATAAGCAGTCGCCCGTCCCTAATTTAGGGTCACTGGTTCCAGGGAAGGGAGGGAACCAGTGCCGTAAGACAAACACAACATCCATGCCTGACCGGGATTCGAACCCGGACCCCTTACGGACGAATGATCATAGGCCAACGCCTTAGACCACTGCGCCACCGGGGCGGCCGAGGCCCTTGTTTCTGCCTGGTCTTAAGACCTAGGCCCGAGTACAAGTCCTGGACGAAGCATGGATGGTGAGTTTGTCCTGTGGCTCTCTTCTTTCCTTGGAATGAGTGATCCCAAGTTAGGGATGTGCTACGACTTACATTGAGGTGCTCATGACTGTCCTTAAACACCGAAGAAAAAAAAACAACAAAAAACCACGCACAAACTTCTTTTTTTTTTTTTTTTTTTTTTGAGTTTTTTTTTTTTTTTTTTTTTTGATTGGAGGTTTAACGACCACCGTGAGCAACTCAATGGGCTATAAGCAGTCGCCCGTCCCTAATTTAGGGTCACTGGTTCCAGGGAAGGGAGAGAGCCAGTGCCGTAAGACAAACACAACATCCATGCCTGACCGGGATTCGAACCCGGACCCCTTACGGACGAATGATCAGAGGCCATCGCTTAGACCACTGCGCCACCGGGGCGGCACGCACAAACTTCATATTCATAAAACCACCAATACTGTGACTTCTTTTAATATATAAAAACATGGCCACCCCTGTAGCGCAGTGGTTTCTGATCATTCTTCCCAGATATGTCTGGGTTCGAATCCTGGTGAGGCATTAATGATATGTTTGTCTTATGGCACTGGCTCTCTACCTTCCCTGAAACCAGTGGCCTTAAATTAGGGATGGGCGACTGCTTATTATAGCCCATTGAGTTGCTCACGGTTGTCGTTAAACCTCCAATCTAAGTAAATAAAATAAAAATATGAAGCACGTAGCAAACCGTAATCGTAACCATAACTGGTAATAAATATATATATTTTGTCGCCGTAGGTTTGTTTGATACTTGGTTAGGAAAGTGAGCGGTTGTGAGTTTCTGTTAGCTGCATCTTAAGTTTGAATCAAGTAAGTATTTTCTTTAACGTTTATTTGGGGTTGTCATAATTTACAGCTTTCTGTTGAGATACTGATGTGTTAGTATAGTACTTCTGAATGCATGTTTGAAAGCTTTAATGAATTTCATTTTCAGGTTTCAGTCATAATAAAATATACGTCATTGCTACTTCTGGACTGATAACTGAAACTGGTTGATTACTCGAATGGCTTATCTGCAATAACTAAATCGTGCATGTCTGCTACTGAGCTCGTCCTTGTCGAAATACTGTTAAAATTATTAGCGCTTCACAGATTTCCCTCGATATGTTTCATTCTACAAACTCATTTTCGGTCTCTTTTGGTGTCGGAAAAAATGTTTAGGCTGTAAGTAAAAGTTTGGGCCTGAGCTACTAAACTTATTCTTCTTAATTTAGTGATTATGAAACTTAAGAACACTTAAACTTCTCATTCCTACTGCGGTAAATTTGCCGTTAAAATTTTAAATGCCGACACTAAGTAATATCCATGATTGAAGTTAATATTTTAATTCCAATGATAGAAGTTACAGGGCTGTTACAGGGCAAATAAGGTTTTGTGAGGAAAACCAAAGGTCACAGCTGAGGAGACTGAATGCCAATCTGAGGCTCTGTTTGTGCGAGATGTACCAGAATTCAAATCTCGAATAAGTGGTTCGTGTGAAGACTTCGCCACTTCCGTAGAACCAGTCCCCTAAAATTAAGGACTGGCGACTGCTTCATAGTCCTTAGAGGTGCTCGTGGAGTTCGTATTCATTTGGTGAAAGCCACATATATTGCTTTAAATCCATACTCAGTCCACCCTCAAGGGGGGTGGGGGTCCGGATCCAAGGACCCTCCCCACATTTGGCTACGCTTCTGATCTCTCCTTCATCGAAATGCTACGAACTTTAATATAGAGCAAGTTCCCACGTTTGAGAAAGCTAATTTAGAAGCTTAACGCTGTGAAATCTATGAAGAAACTGGTAGTTCGAAGTTTTGTGGAACTTCCTGTGAAGAAGTGTTAAAAACTCAAATTCGTATTAAGTGGCCTTCATTATCGCTAACAAGATGCAAAGATCCTGTGGGAGGGAAAATATTTAACGTCTAGCAGAAAAAAAAATGGGCCTAGGTCTGAGTTAACGTGAGCCTGAAGACATGCCCGTTAGACAAGGCTTATTACCACAGGATGGAAAGCTCCGAACCCTCTAAAGGTAACACTAGTTACCTGATGTGAAATATCTAGCTGGTTCGGTGCAGTGAAGAGGGCTTAACTATATTCAGAACTCCGGAATGGTTGCGCAAAATAGCTTTGCATTAACCTCCTAACAAGCGAGGGTATACTGAAGACTTATTGGAATGTCCAATGTTCGTAATAAACACATCTGTTGTTCAATATAGGAATGTAACTCTATCATTAGCTTCGTGAAAGCAATGCTTGTTGGAAAAACTGAGTAAGCTAACTTTAAGATTTTGCGTTGACACCAGATGTGAAGTTTTTCCTTTACGATGGCGCCCATGGAAGATCTAGTTTTTTAGTGTTTTACTGCTTTGTGGAAACTCAGGTGACCATACTGCGGGACGATATACCTCCCGGAAGTGTTTTAAGATTAGTGTGAAGCTTCGGCAGCCCTAAGCAAAGACTAACCCGACTGCCCCTGATAGGATTTTCAGCTGAGAAATGTGTATTAAAGTTTCTAATCAAACGAGTAACCTAATTTTTCCGAAGCAACAATAAATTGTTTATATGAAGTCAAAGGCTCACTTGTCACCTCGACTTCCCTGAACGCTGCTTTACAGTATACTTGTCATTGCTTCAGCAATTAATATTGCATTAAATTCGTGCAGTCATCTAGATAACGAGCATCTTTAGATTAGTCAAGTGGGAACTATGATCTAGAACTATATATAGCTCAGACTTTACACTTGTAAATATAATATAATACTATGACGGGAACTATGTGTAAAATCTGAACTCTGCTTTTCAATCAATCCAGGAAATTTCGGCCGTTTTGACTGTTCTTCCTTTGCAACTAGTTTAACTTGTAAAACCGGCAAAGATACTAACCTTCGCATGGAAAAGCAGTTTCCCTGGATTTGCTTAACGGAATCCTGAAGTGAAAAACATTTTACTGTCTTGCTTAGGGATATTTAAGATCTTTGTCAAATATTTTCTTAGACATGGCGGTTTCCTTGCTGGCCTATGAACACCAACACTGGTGTAAGGCTATCAAGCGTTTATCTGCCAGAGCTGAGACTGGCAGAGCCCGGGTCCGAATCCGACTGACAGTAGAATATTTACTGCGGTTCGGGCTCTTAGAGCGATAATTTTTCGTGATTTTTATGATTTAGCAAATGATTCGCTTTATAATTGGTAAAGGAAATTCTTTAGCGACTGGTTCTGGTTAGGAAGCGGGCATTCGAGATGACTTTTTATTCCGGGCTTGGGGTAGAAAATGCCATAGGCCGCCGCGCATTAGTGTTTCTGCATAGCTTTTTAAGTACAGATATTGCATAGTTGACAAGGGGTAAATTATCGTCGGCATGTTATCTCCACGCAGTAGCTGCCTGCTAATTCTATCTAGCAACGTACATATTGCAGCGAATTATGGAGTAATATTAGCATTGTCCGAGCAACATACACCTCCAGATCATTTTGGACGCCCGAAGCACTTCAGGTGGAAATGAACGGTCAAAGAAAACCGTACAGTTACTGTAAAATGGGTCCCTTCCAAATACCCCGCATTTGAGAAATAAACTGGTTAATGGCAGGAAGAGGAGAATGGAAGTGTGGAAAAGATGTTTTTATTAATGATTGAACAGGTTAGCCAGTTTTCGGGCTAGTTCGGGCCCGGGTTCTATCTTGCAATATAAAATTCGGACTGGCTTTGAAAATTAAGCCCGAACTCAGCTCTAGTATCTGCGTTAAGGTGTGCTTGAAAGTGTACCGAATCTGTGCACGAGACTGAGACTTGCTCGTCCTCGTGTCAGGGTAAAAAATCCTATGGCAATGTAGAACTTAATGCACAAAAAAGAAAGGCAAGTAGCACAGCCTTGCAACTTAACGTAGGCTCAAAACTGGGCCAACATTTCGTTAAATTGCAACGCTGTGCTACCAGGGAGTTAGTGTCTGATCAGCTCTAAATGTGCAGAGGAGGTTGTACAGGAGTTTGTTTTGCAAAGTTGACTTAAGATCAAGCGGTCAAAGGTCAGTTCGACGAACTGGTAAAACTTTTTGTGGCGGTCTTGAGTTGGATACTATTGCAAAAACTGAGCCTTGTCCTTCTGGAAATTCTGGGTCTAGCTATCTTTAGTGGAAACAAATATGCTCTCAAGTGGAGCAGTCCTTTAGTTCTCAAGATAAGGCACTCAGCCAAGTTAAAGAAACTTAACTTATCCTAACAGTGCAACTAGTCTCCAGAGTACTGCTTCTGGAACAAATCGGGTTACTCTTACTGTAAAGCTTCGTATACGTGGATACTGTTACGAAGTGGGGAAGATAATGCTGTAACAGCAGAGATCAGCTGGTTTTCCAGTTGTCCGAGAAAAGCTAAAGGGGTTAGCCTTCTCACTGCTAGAAACGACACTACACTTGGATTCTATTACGGTGCTTGTTGGACAACTAAATAAACCTTATGCCAGAAAATTTGAGTAAAGGTTGTACTATACAACAATAGTTTCACTTAACAGGGAGTGAAAAGTCTGTATAATATCGCAGTACAAAGCTTAGAGAAGCTGTCGCTATATTGCGCATGATACTTCAGTCTTTATGCGAGGTAGTGAAACAAGAATGGTAGTATAATGCGTTTAATGGTAAGTGGCAGAGTTGGGCAGGAATGCATTGCAAGGTAATGAGGTAGCAGGGAATGCACTAAAAGGTAATCCCAAGTATGGTTTGCACAAGGTAATGGAATTAATCTAATACATTACGATGAAAAGGATATAATTCAATTATTTAATGCCATTCGAACTCAATGGAATTATTTGGTAATGAAAATACAAAATTTGCAGAAATGAATGTGTGCCAAAAGCTATGTCTAGAAAAGTCTGCCATGTAACATAGCAGAGACCGAAGTGTCTTGTAGAATGTTCTAGAAGCGGCAAGAATGGGTTAAACGTTTATAGAATGTTCCAGAATGATCACACAGTGGGAAGTTGGAGAGCTTTATGTAAATCAAAAATATTCCAGAAGGTTCAGGTCCTGTCTTGAAGTATATATATACAGGAGTCAGTCGCTCGCTAGTCCAGTGATCGTATCGGACAAGTAATGGACTAAAACACTTGAAGTACGGCAAAAATGTCGAGTTTGCAAATTTCTGTAATAATCGGCAGTGCACCCTGAGTTGCTGAACTATGAGTATAGTGCTAACATGTGCTTGTGGCTATAGTGGGGTTATTACTTTGGACAGTGAAACGTATGCAATGGACGAGAATACTGTCCTGTAGACAGACGAAATGTGCATCTCTAACAGAAATAAACATACCATTCGTACCTAATGTATTTCGTTCAAATCACTTTAACTGCGGCGAACTACTCGTGTCATACACGTAGAATCTCCAAAACAAAGATACTCTTTTGAGGTCAGAGGGCTGCAACAATTGTCAAATAACTTACACAACATGTAAGGGTGTATTGGTTGCTGGTTTGTTCACGTTGTACTGTTACCCATACGATATTGGTTAATTACCAACATATATAGTTAATCATTATGATTATAATGGGGGGGGAAACTGCTGCATGTCATTTCAAATTACCATAAAATTCTAATGACCAGTTCACCATTACTATATAATGGTAACGTTAAGTCCTTATTACCATTACGCTGTAATGCATTACCGATTATTACGATTTTGGCCACCTTTTGGTAGGTTGCACCAAAGAGTGGTACTACCCCAGCTGCACCCCTTTTTGAGAAAGGATTAAAATTTTGCAGTGCAAACAAAACCAACAATACGGTACAACCTTTACCACAATATGGTGCAAAGCTGCACCATGTTATTGGGCTTAGTTTGCACCACACACTGTACTTAAAAAGTGGTACAGCTGGTGATGTACCACTTTTGGTGCAACCTACCACAACTTAAATGCATACTAAGTTAAAAATGTCAAACTGTTACGAAGTTAGTTTCGGCAAGTTTTATTTGAGTCAGAGCTACTATATTTAGGATACTACTTATGCAAGGTGTTCAATTTAATTATTTTAGTTATGAGGTTACATTTACCATATTACACTTAAATATTAATTTTATAACATTAAGAGAAACAATGTTTGGCCGAACTTGGGAACTAGTTCCAATTCTGAGGGGGTGGGAGTAGAAAGGCTGGAAAAGCTTTTCTACAGTGATATATTAGGTGCATAGTAAAATCGTGCACCAGCGGGAAGTTTCATGGTAATAGAGCAATGGGATTGACGTCAGGATTGACCCCATTAGCTCGAAGTCAGCGCCTTTAGTGGCGAATTCCTGAACTTCCCTCCCAAAAAATCGGTAAAATAGAAACGAGTTAAAGTTAGAGAGAATCTTTGTTTATGAATTGGGCATGATGCGGTTATCGAAGGAAGAATCTAAGAGGCAAAAGCATTTCTGTGAGCTAAGTTCCTGAATTCGCCCTAGGGGCGCTGCAGATGACTGGGATCAGCTTTCTCAGATGAGATGTAGAGGATTTTAGGGAGTCTGACCCCCCCCCCCAGAGCTTAGAAATAGGAAGCTAGAATATTTGGGCTTGAGTGACCGATAGGAAAGGGACACGGAAGCAAGGTAGAAATGGGGAGGAAGACTCCCTTATTACCCGGGTCCGACTGTTAAACGGGCCCATCCTACGCACGGCGGATACTTCCTGGTTCGAGCGTTCTTACCGGCCTAGGATCGAATCTGAGGTTCTTCCGTGGCAGTCACGAACGTTGACCACTAAGCCATCAGCGGCCCGGGATTGGCTTTCTGGTACAGTAGAACTTAATTTATACGTTCCCCACGTAGGCGTAAACTGTCGCGGTTCAAAAAATTGAGTTTCCTTAATGTTAATTTTCCCTGTTATGATTTTCAAACGTAAGTTGATTTTACTTGGCCTCTTGAAAAACTTATAAACCAGGTTCTACGGTGTTTAACGCCAGTCCCGTTATTTGCATATGGTTCAGTTCTAGGAGGCTGGCAAGACTTTCACGTTCTGTGAGTTTCCATTCTTATGTTTGACTGTTGTCCATTAGAATCTGAGATAAAACAAGTTCTCAGTTTCCAAAACGCTAAGTGAAATCTTGCTAGCATTAGGATTCGTACCAGTTGAACAAAAACCGCGATGTCTGCAGTGTTCTAAAGCTAACAGCTTTAGAGTTCTATTAATCACCAGGAATATGTTGACGGTTTTAATCAAAGCTCGTTTATGAAACACTAGAATAGAACTTTCCGCTCTAAAATAGGAATGTTAAACTTGACCGATTTTCGAAAGCGCAAAACGCTGCCGGTAAACTGGGAGGTCAAACCTGCGAGAAAGCTACTGTAAGAAAACTTTCAGAAATTCAATAACTTTCTTTTTGTGAATTAGCGACTGAAATTTCATACATTTTCGTGACATGACTGGAAGAAAACCTGTTTTTTTTTTCCGTACGCGAGGAAACTTCAGACCCCTCAAACCTTTCCGCAGTTCCTTTCTTATATTGACTAAATTGCAGTTTGTAAGAACTGAACTCTGAAACTTTCTTGCCATTTTTTTCGTATATTAACGGAAGATTCAGTTCTCACTACTTCTGTATCCATAAGACAAAGTTCCGGTAATCGGAGCTATTTGCGGGAATGAGGTTTGATCAACTGTTAAACTTCAATCGTCAGTCGAAGCATCTGATTTTGAAGCCTATTAGCGAGATCGGATATTGTAGATTGCATATCACATGAATTTTTATTGTGGCGCACAGTTTCTTAGTTTTCTGCACTAGCTATCAGTGGCGTGCCTGACACCCCCCCTCCCGAAATCTGTTTGCTCTAAATTACTGAACACATACTAACTAGGTTTTACGAGAGTCTTAATTCAAATTCTTCGGAATTTATAGGTATTTTTCGTAAAACCGAAGTTATAATTCATTACGTGTAACATAAATGCACACGTAATTAAAATGATTATCCTAGTTTTATACCAATGCAAAGTATTACAGAAAACAACAAAGTTTTGTTATACTCTGAATTAAGACACGTGAATATTATTCTTTTTAGAGAACTAAGGCCACCCTCTTCGAAATGCCTCCGATCACACAAAAACACGTAACTACCGTGTGGTAGCGTCTAAAGACATTTCCGATTTATACGAAAATACAGAAAATAGTACACTATATTGACAAGTCACCGCCCCTTCAAAAGCAAATGAACGGATCCGCTGTGTTAAGATGCTCGGTACAGCTGCAAACGATATAAAAACAAGCCTGCAGCTGGCCGAATGCTTAAACATTCCAGGCTGAGTTTTCCGAAAGTATAGCCCCTCCAATTTTCCCGCTCTATCCCTTTCTCTTACTGTTATTCGACCCCCCCCCCCCAAAAAAAAAAGCTGATTTTAGGTGTGTGCATATATAATAAAGATCCTTCCAGCTCCCTGCAGCATTGTGGTTAATTACTTAACCTTAAAGGACGGCCTTGTGGCTGTCCAAACTTCTAAGAAAAAGATCACTACACATTCCCCTTTCGTTTGCCAAATAAATGCCAACATATCAACCAAGTTTAAGTCTAAAACTGCAGGCTGCTCCAGCTCTACGTTCGCGCCGAAAACATACGTTAGCTCTGTATTCGTTTCGGAGTCTCTTCTGCACATTCCAATCACTTAAAAGTATCACTCCAGTCTCTCTTACGGTCGCAACTCATTGACAGTTGCTGCTATCAGATTTCCGGGACAAATCTGATTAAACTAATTATTTCCTCTCCATGCAATCATATCCCTAGTTTGGCCCTTAAAAGGAATAAATTCCTTAGCTCCTTAATTTCCTAACTACACAAAGCAGCAACCTCCGAAAATACAAAGACTGGTAAGTTCAAATGTCAAAATACGCTGTTTTGAGTAAAAATCCCAATCTTTTGCTAATTTAACTTCCAGTGCAGCACTAATTTCTTGCGCCACAGCAAACCAGCTCCCCAGGAATTGCCAAATAATTCCAGGAGTTACAAAAGTTACCAATTGTTTATCGGACTCTTCATCGGTTCGCCGGGTAATCATCTGCCTCGGCCCTGCCGCAGTCGACGCAGATCCAGTCATTTTATTTCTAGGTAGTGATAGTTTATTTTTTCTTTAACTGTTAAAAGTGCAGCATGACCCGCGTTCACTTTTATCAGTATATAACTGAAACACTAATTTCCTTTTTTAAAAGCTTTCCAATCGGAGGACCCTACCCCGAATCTATTAATATTTAGGTCCATACAACTGAAAGTGAACTGGCCCCGAACCTTGATAGTGTATTGTACTGTATCGCGATCATATCTCACTGTGAGGTTGCGTGAAAATGTCGCGGCGGGAGAGAACTAACTTTGAGAAAGGAAAGATTGTTTGGTGTTATATTAGTAGATTGTCCATAAGAAACAGGCGTTTAAACATACCCAAGTAAAATGTTTTGGATATATTGAATAAGTGGAAGACGCATGGCATGCCTGAAGCAGCTAAACGTACCGGCAGACCAAAGACTATCAGTGATAGAGGACGTTGAAGCCTCGGGAGAGTCGTTACAGATAATCTGAGTACTGCACAAGATCTCAGTGTACAGGTGAGTAAAAATGCTGAAACCTCAGTATGTACACGTACCATTTGCAGAGAACTGCATTCCATGGGTTACCGTGGTCGTGCGGCTGCTGACAAGCTTTTAATCTCCACTCTGAATGCTACTCGTCGTGTTCAGCATGGTATAAAGAATATTTATCGTGGACCGTAGATCAATGGAAACTGGTCCTATGGACTGATGAATCCAGATACGCGATCCATCAGTTTTACCACAGTGTGCTGTTCTTACGGTCAAGTTTGGAGCTGGCAGTGTACTCTTATGGAGGTGTTTTTTGTGGTATGGTCCCGGCCCATTGGTTATCATGGACAAACTTGTTAACCAGCAAGTCTTCGTCGATATTCTGGACAATTATGCCCTACCAAATCTGTGGCAATACTATGGAACCGAACCTTGTTGGTGTCGGCAGGATAATGCACACAGCCATAATGCAAGGACCGTTACTGTGTGGTTTGACTATAATTCTGTATCTTGTGTGGACTGGCCAGCAGGGTCCTAATCTTAATCCCATAGAGCATATGTGGGATGAATTAGAGCGCCGCGTAAGAAGTTTGGAACAAAGGCCTACTACTAAGAAACCGTTAGCGGCAGCATTATGTACTGAATGGAAGCGCATAGTGTTCCAAAACCTTATCTAAAGCATCTCTCGAAGGGTCAGTGCCTGCATATTAATTCCAAATGTAGACATACACTACTAATTATGTCAATAAATGCTATGTTTATCTTCTAGGTGTCCAGTGACTTCTGTCAATATAGTGTATTACAAAGCACTTAAAGCAAAGTTAATCATAACATGAATTTTATTCTTTAAGAGAACTAAGGCCAGCCTCTTTGAAATGCCTCCAGATCACACAAAAACACGTAACTACCGTGTGGTAGTGTGTAAAGCCCTTTATAGATTTATACGAAAATACAGAAGTATGCAAATAAAAGTAATTTTACTCTTTGTGGTAAAATTCTATGTTTAAAAGTAAAAAAAAATTGTTTTGCAGTCTTCTGACTCTTACATCAGAGGGGCGAGTATTCGGCGCACGCCCACAGTCTCAACTTAACCTATGTCTATTTTTACTTATTGCTAATAATAGGTAGTCGTCAACTAGTATTTCTAATAACTCTCCAGAGTTCGTCCTAAGGCTTCGAGTGGTGGTGAAAATTTCTCCACATAACCTCATTACGAAAGGGTTCGTTCAGTAAGCATATCGCATTCGCGCTAGAATTCTGGGATGTGCTCTTTCGCGTGCACACATACGGCGACCTTAATGCAGCTGTGCTACAAGTGCTTCCCAGATGGCGCTGCCGGTCACGTTCTTATTTCCTTGTGGTTTCAAACATCAGCGGAACTGAGGGTGTGCTACCCAAAATGAGCACCGCTTGAGTTCCACTGAGCAGTGCAACTCAACGATGTGGTACGAGTTGCTGTTCTTTCCTACGTACTTCCAATAAGGCCCGCTGAAGTTTGTCTACTAAACGTAACTCCCTTGTGCAATATTTTCGTGAAGAGAATGTTCGTTGCTTCATGCAGTAAACAAAACTTAATATTTGCAGCTGCAGAAGTGATATTTTACCATTGGGCACCCAAAGTAAACTCCATCAAAGCTCTCCAGATGGCGCTACAGGTAATTATTTCTGCGTGGTTTCAACGCAAAGATTTAAATTCCCAGGGTGTGTGCGCTTAAGTGACTACTAGTTTGGAATACCGTGGAGTCATAAACACATTTCAACTTTCTGCGAAGAGTTTTTCTCTTCGTTGCTGTGTGAATCATCAGTGTTTGAGCACAGAATTCAATATAATTCGAATTTTGACATCTATTTAAGCAGACGTGTCCAGTATGCAATTTTCTGCTCGAGATTTTGCAAACTGTGCGAAGCTGATTAAAGAAAGTAAGCAAGCCTCGTGCTGCATTTAAAACTTATCTAAAAAAATTACCGAAAATTCGTTGATCACTAGTATTTGCACAGGTAATTCAGATTTTTCTTATAATGGAGTACGTCTAAAGATCTTCGCCGTAAGTTGTTAGACAGCTAAATAAACGAAATGCTTTCGTATGTTCGAAATCCGTGCGTGAATTTTGCAGTTCGGTATACGTAAACTTTTTGAGTGCCAACCCCCAATAACAGCACATACCCGACCTAAATGGGCACGCGACACCACTGATATATAAAGTTTTTTCGTTCCCGCGAAAAGCTTTTAGCTCTCTATACTCTGATGGGGTAGTTATGTGCAAACAAGTGAAATACATAACGCTTATCCTAATTGATACTTATTCAGCTGATATTTCATTCTCGCTTATAACATGTACAGGAACTGTTATCGCCGTGAAAAGAGGTTCAAGCCTTCTGGAAAGCTTCCCTGTCACTCAGTTATCATAAACTAAAGCGAAAATGAACTTTGAAGATTTTGCTCATTTACTGTAAAAAAAAAAAAATTGCTTTTTAATAAGTTCACTCAAATCTGTAGTCGAAAATTCCTGACTTTCCTTTAACAACTTTCATATCAAGTTTCTGTAAAATATCTTAAGTCCATCTATTGAGGTTAGAGGCGCTCTGAGCTGTAGGGCCCTCCCCGCACTGCGGGGTTTGCGGGAGCTTATACACGGTAGTCTCATTGTGACCACCAGGTAATATTCATAGTAACAACCGTGTGCAGCGCGGACAGCAGCTAGACTGGCTGGGAATGACTCAAGGTACTGGAAGGTGTTCACAAGCATGTGGAGCCATGGTGACTGCAGTGCATCTGACAGTTGCTGGAGGGTGCTTGGTAGAGGAACCGTAGAGCGAACACGATCGATGTGGTCCCACAGATACTCAATTGGGTTTAAATCTGGGGAATTAGGGAGCCAGGGAAGTTATTTGAAGTCTTCATCGTGCTCTTCCAAACTCCTCTCGGACAGTTCTAGCTGTGTGACACGTCGCATTGTCGTTCTGGAAGATCCCATCCGCCCCAGGGAAGACAATCTCCATGTATGGATGTACGTGGTCCGCAAGGACCGATTCATAACTAATTCGGTACGTAGTGCCTTCTACAGGTATGAGTAGACATAGAGAATGTCGCTAAAACACTCTCCAGACTATGACGCTGCCCCCGCCCCCACAGCTTGTGTTCTTAGACGGCCGAAATAAATCTCTGAATTACTGTGGAATATCAGACTAACTCGGGTCTGAAGTGTCTCAGGAGATAATCCAGTGTGTATTGCAGAAAAGCTACATTGTTTGAGCATAAAACAATGAAACGCAGGTAATTTTTCTTGTGTGGATACGTCACGAGGTAATTGTGTTCTGGATTCTTCCGTAGTATCTCTTAATTATATCTTAGAAGAAATTGAGTTTGTCGATCCATGTAGCCGATATAATTATCAGGTGGAGAATAATTCAGGCTCAAGGCACGACGCACAGTGGTCTGGATAGGAAAAAAGGCGGACAAAAGTATTTGTACGTCTTAAACGAAAGAAACTGTAGTGGGATAACTAAATATTCGCTTATTTAAGTGTTTTAATGAATTATAATTACTCGCAGTACTGTAAGAAGGGTCCAGATATCCAGTCGGTCATTCGTCTTCTGAAGCAGATGTTTCACATTCGTCTTCTTCCCCTTTCTCCTCTTCATCGGATATTACCAATAGACCTAGCACTTCCGAAAGTAGTTTTATTTGTTTTTTCTTTGGTAGTCCTCCCAAGCTGGAAATTAATGGGTCAGAAGTCAACATTAACCTGCAAAAGAGGTTCAAATTGCTGGTTTGTCGTTAAAATATTCGGGTAAAGCTTTCTCGAAATTTTCTACCATCTTTGTTTCTACACTCAATGGCTGCTTCTGAAAGCTCTCCAATCGGTAAAATCGCTGCCTGCACAATTACGGATCCATGAACAAGAATTTTATGTACCGTGGGTGGCATATAGTACCAGGGGTACAACCTCGCGAATAACTGTGCTGTTTCCATGCAGTACATATTGAATTTCGTTGCATTTATTTCGTGGCCGCACGAAATTGCTGTCAAAATATTTCCAAACGAGAAATCAAATTTTGGTCTACTCCAGTCACTTCGGAACTTATTTCGGGATTTGTAAAGAATCTTCTGGCAGTATTGTCGTCATTCGTGTCTCCGTAGCCTGTTTTTGGGACATCTACAATAAGTCCTAGTCTATTCCTGAATGAATCTTGGACAATTCTTTTCCTTTTTTCCAGAAGCTCACGGGTTCCATCTTTCTTACTCGCTTTAGATTTCTTAAAATCTAAACGGTAAGAGATATGCAGAATACACTCAAAAAAGCGTATATGGGCATGAAGAATAGTCCAAACTCAAAGGAAGAGGTATCCTCTGGCACTTGTGTAACGTAATCTAACTTGTTCAGGTCCGACACTTTCGCGCCACATATGTAACATTTCACGCTTGATGACTGGGTCAGAGCATTACATATTTTCCCATCAATCATTGACAATATGAGAGAATACTGTAACATTGTCACTTCTTAATGGCTGTAAATTTTTAATTTGTTCGTTCATGTATTCTCTTTCTGCTTGGGCAACTGCAGGGGTTTCATGAAGCCACTGGAGACTAATAGGCCTGCAAAAACGGGTTGATGATTGTCGTTCATTTTTCCATACGGAATCTTCCGTTTCACTGTCAACCATTCGTAAGGGAACGATAGATGTCATAAATAAATATTCATCATTACTGCCGCTTTGAACCCATTTCTGCTTGTATTGGGAATGACCAGCGCTACCGTCGAAACTCCATTTACAACGTAAAATATAAGTTTTTTCGTTGTTAGACGGCTCACTTTCAGGTAGTGACAATTCGAGTAGCAGTATGGTCCAATAAATTCTGAACTTTCACTTCACATGCACTCTCACTAACACTTATATTGTGCGGATAAGTTGCGTCTTTTGCTTTCAGAATTGCATAACTTGGATATAAGTTGTGATTAATTGCCATTTTTCTAACAGACATATATTGATGTTTTGATAAATGTGTACTTACTATCATAGATAACGCTTCTTCTTCTGAGAGCTTCGTGGCTTGTTTTCTTTACTTCAACCATGGGTCACGAATTTGTTTACCTCTGGTAGGTGTTGTTGTGGTCACTTCTAATAATTTTACTGCATTTTCGTCACCTTCACCTCTCAAATTCATCACTATCATATGAAAGCTCCGCAGCACCCACATTCTCCCTCAGATTTTGAATTTTCCGCCTCTTACTACTTTCACTTAATTGCTGAAATACTTTCGAAGGACGTCCACGCTTTTCCGAAGAAGTGAAGGAAAGTCTGTAAATGGTAATTCAATTTCTTGCTGTAACCAGTCTGAATATTTACGAAGAAACATGCTTTCGGTTCGGTGACATTTCTTCCAACGCTGATAGTATTTAAGAAAAAAGCTCATTCTTATTACGCTGTGTAGAGATTTTGTGCTCTGACTGTCCAAATTTAATTCTCATTTGTTCTTCACATATTGTGCAACATGTTCTTCTTGTAGCACACTGGTCTCATTCTTTTCATTTTCTCGTAAAGTTATCGGCGACTAACGTGTAAATTCATTTTTCACACACTATTCACTGACCTGATACAAACAGCCCTCTGGAAACTGAAGAAATAAAGGGTCTGGTTTACCACCGACAAGCCACCCCTTGAGTAAACAAACGTGAATTTCAGAAAGTGCTCAGCGCCCGCGAGTTGTATAGCTGGAGAACACCTTCCCGATGTCAGCAGCTAGCTGCTCATAAATAACAGGGAAGCTTCACAAACAAAAGGTCATAGTTCACAGCATTGCAAGATGTTGCAGATGAAACCTTCAGTGATAGACCTATAATCTACCAATATACATCTAAGTTTCGCAGTGGACATGTTTGGCCATTTTTTAAACTCTAAAAATTGTTTTTTCGCAAAATACGGGCATTCAAATTTGTATTTTTTCAGTACTTAGAAACAAAAAACACTAAATTGTGCCCTATATAAGACCATAATACATTCACAAAAAATACACTTACTATTTTATTTTGCATTGTTCAGTCAGAAACAATGTAAACAAAATCACCTACAGAATTGCAAAATTAATAAAGAGTTACAGCACTTTTGAACTTAAGTATTGACCAGAACCATTGGAGTATACTTTCAAAAACACTTAGTCCTATAAGAATGACTACTGAGGATTATTATTAAGCGAATTGTGTGTTTAAAATATGAAGTTCGAAAAATTATTTTTGTCCGGGTTTTTAGCGATTCGGACCACTGTGCGACGTGTTAAAGCTAGAGGTTATGCTCCCGAACTTGTTGGAAGAGCATGAAACTTAAGTTTTCGCTTTTGTGAAAAACTTGTAAGACACCGGAATCTGCTGTGAAATGTCTTCTATATGGACGCTGCGCTGGTGAAATGATAAATTTGAAGTTGCAAATGTTTGTGTCCGCTAATTCCCCCTCCCTTTGAGACTGAGGGATTGACTTTTCAGGCAGGGCTAGAGAATAATGAAGGGCTGGCTCATCCCTTTGTCTTGCGGCCTGTTTCGTGCTCCGACCGAGAGGCAATTGGAAGGCGCTGTGACGTCACTGAGGACAACTGTGACCTCTGTTAACCCAGGGAAAACCTTCCTGACATTCCAGTCGTTCTGTGTAGTCTATTTCTGTTCTCCATTTACTAGTAGTGGTTTATGTAGTTTGTTAACGTCTGTTTTTTACTGATTTAAGTCTTATTTTAACTAAAATTCAGTCTTATTTTTTCAAAGTAATACGCAATATTCCTTCATTCTGTGCTGTCGCTAATTGTACAAATGCGCATAAGAAAACAAAAGAACGTGGCGTTATTTACCATGTTTTCCCTTCAAATGTTAATGTGATAAAAGAGTAGACTGTTGAGCGTAGGCGTGCTGATAAGTTTGAATTTTGGAAATGATCACTAGATATTCTTACACTTCCTACTACAAAGATGGCATGCGAAATCGCCTGCTTGGGCTTCCCGAAAAGAAAAATTTTGAAACCCACAGCTGTTCCCAGTCAGTGGCGGCTCGTGGTAGGAAAAATAGGTGAAGAGCTAAAAGAGCAATATGAAAAGCTATCTACTGTCTTCAATGCAAATCAGTTAATGAGAACTTACCTATTTTTTTATATATTAGATCAATTCTTCCCTTTTTAAAGCTGGAAATTTGTCGATTATGTCGTCAGAAAATGGCTGTTTCTTCGTGACATCAAGAAAATGTTTCTGAATAAAAATATTTGCCAAAGAAGCAAGTTTATCTGTTGAAAGTGTTTCTTGAGTAAGTTTGTATTCTTTTAAGGCTAGAAAAACTTCTTTCCACTAAAACGCTTGCAGATGCAATTGTTAATATCCGGGAACCCAATTTATAAGCTTCTGTAAAAATACCTTTATCTCCATGAAGCACTCGAAAAAGTTAGTCGATATATTCCTTAATTTTTCATCAGCATATACAGACTCAGTTCATTTTTAAGGCTCTGGTGTTTAGTAAATATTTTTCCGTAAAAATGTTGTAGATTTTCAAAAGCGGGAGAGGGAAAGCATGAATTAAATTGGTCGAATTTGGTTGTCAGCAAGACAGGGAAATTGAAGTTTCTTACTGTCTTGAAATATTTCCATAAGAATGTGGTACAAAACTTCAAAATACAATTGTTTATAATTTTTTAAATTTTTTTCTTGTGTAAGAGTAGCATATTCCCGTTTAGATCTGCTAACTTCTGTGATTTTTCTAGCTTTTCCAAACAGTGTTTCAAATACCTTATCGTTCCTTTTTATGGCTCAAAATTTCATAAGTTTTCTTTAATTTGAGTCACACAGTATATGTCTAGTGATTTTTTCCTGCAAAATTTTGAATAGATCGGTGAACCAAATTTCATTAAATACTATTCCCAAAAATGTAAATTCAAGTGTTCATATCATTTAAAAACCCTTGGGGAAGGTGAATGGATTTTTTGTCTGATTGCTCACTATTTGTGAGAAATTCGAATACTTCCTTCAATTTATCCCAATCTTCAACTATTACACTTAGTAACTTCGAAGTGGAGGACCATCGAGTTTGTTATGGTTGGCGGTACACTCGCATCAACTCTTGCGGTTGTTGATGCGAGTGTATTGTTTTTTCACCACTCAGTGAAGCGATCACTTCGCTGAGTGATGAAAAAAACAAAGGAATTACACTGAGGCTTGGAAAAAAACATTCGACACTTAGAAATTTTAGAAAAACTCTGCTGTAATACAAGGTTCAAACGATGTACTAAGCAAAAACAGATTGAGAAGCTTTATGCTTAATTTTTTCTGGAGCCCAGTCAAGTGTCCAGACATTACGCTTGCCCCATCGTAACATTGTCCTATTGACTTGTTGATAATCGAACTGTTCCAAAATTTTGTTTAGTATTTTGTATAAAGCTTCTGACGTTCTATCTTCACTCACACCATGGAAACCCAAAAATCGCTCAACCAAATATACACCTTCCGAATCAACAGATCTTATTATTAAAGAGCACTCGGAAGTCTGGTTATGTCTTCCCATCTACTTGGATATAAAAGCATTGAACTTCATTTATTTCATTTTTGACGTGATCGTTTATATATTCAGAAATACACTCAATTAACTCGTTTTGAATAGTTCTTGAGTCACCTGTGAAGACATTTTTATAGTTTCGTATTTATTTTGAATTTTAAAGGACTGCTTGATATAAACAGTGAAAGCAATTCCTTGAATTTCTACGATTTATCGAGTCAATGCCTTGGTCATGGAATGCTAGTTCTTGTTTACTCAAATACAGTACTGCATCAATCATTGTCTGCAGGAAAAGTCTATTTAAACGAACGCTTTCGTTGAAATGAATTTTCAAAAGCCTAGCATTCTTCCTCAGGGCATCGGCAATGGTGTTCTGATTCTTTTCAAAATTATTTAGCATTAATTCGCATTTCAGGTGTTCGCTAGAATCACCACGTTTGTAACAGTCTTATATTTAAGAAATCTGAAAATTGTCTTTATTCCACGCCAAATTTTATTACTAAAATATAAGCAGGGCCAACAAAACTTTTGTAACACAGAAGGGCTACAAAGCCATTTATATTCAGTAAACAAAGTTTTAAAATTAATATTGTAAGATTTACCGCTCTTGATTTCTTTCTTGGCAACAATTGTCAGTGAATCCGTTGGTCGTCTTTGAAGTAATCTTTTATTTTCAACTTTCCACCGATTGAACGGAGTTTGCAATAAATTACAATGTTCACAGGATACATACTTAAAACTATCACTATCAGTTAAACTGTACACGAAACTAAAGTAACTAATGAAGTTTTTAACAATCACAAAACACGAAAAAACATTTCTTTCAGAAAGTGTGTATCAAAACACCGCAAGAAAAAATTTCTAGTGGATTGCAAAGAACCCTTGGCAATCCGTCCCGTTCCACTGCGATCTCTTCGTAAGTTCACGACTCCAGGTGCAGAGCCTTGAAATCTCATGATAAAACACTTCACTTGCCCGGCAGATAGGGGAGGGTGACGTCAGTTACCATGGCAACTCGGACGAAAACTGCAGGCTTCTAAGCATTCTCATTTCAGCTCTTCACTTGAACTGTTTTGCGTATAAGGACTTGTTTTCCGTATTGCACGCGTTGTGAAGTGATATCTAATCAAAATTTTGGGTATTTTGGCACTCAATAAAGGCAAAAAAAAGAATATATTAAACGAAACTATTAAAATCTTTTTCAAATAAAATAGGTGAAGAGGCACTCCACCTGAAAAGCCGCCGCTGTTCCCAGTTTGAATTTACCGAATGAAAAATTTTGAATAGTTCTTGAGTCACCTGTGAAGACATTTTTTATCGTTTCGTATTTATTTTGAATTTTAAAGGACTGCTTGATATCAACAGTGAAAGCAATTCCTTGAACGCTACATACAAACCGAGAACATAGATTCAATGACCTTATACGGATCTATTAACTCTAACTCCGGAGCAGTCCTGAAAAGTTAAATCTATGAAGTTTCTGACAATGGATGTTTAGAAAAGTGTATCAGTTCATGTCTTGCTCAGAGGTTAGAAGTCGGAACAAAATTCTCAGAAGTTCGACTTACTGGAACGAGAAATACGTAGCTTGAAAAGCAAACACAAATACTGTTAGTTTTGCGTCAAAAATATCAGCATACGAAATAAGAGCAGAAATTGTGCTAAGACTAAAAGCCCTGTCAAAAGCTAGTATGAAAAATAAAGTACTTGAACAGATGGAAATGAACCTCAGGAAAAAATTTTACGCTAACGCAGATAAAGTTCGCAATACAAATTAACAAATGGACAGAAAAAGATATATCTATAAAGGAATAGTAACTAGATATATTTCAAGAAAAGCTTACGAATTTTGGAAGTTCAAAATTGGCATTCCTTTACCAAGTGCTAGCACGTTAAAGCGATGGTGTTTTTAAATTTAGGTGTCATCCCGGAATTCTGCATGTTTTGCTCCTTATGGGGGGGGTAGCGAAACCCTTTCCGAAAATGACAAAGCTTGAGTCTTAAGCTTTGAAGTACACGTTGATAGTAAAGTGTTACGATACAGGAATGGACTAGATTTTAGGTCCGTACTCAAAGGTGTTTGTTTTGCCTAGACTAATATTGTCTTCCTGTAAACAACCCGTGTATTTTGACTTCCAACGTACAATGAATAAAAGGCTTCTGTTTGAAATAATTGTAAACCTTGAAAAAAAAACGAATTATAGTAAAAATTGTTTCAGATTTAGGTTGTATGACCTTGTAGAAGGAACTATTAATTTCTCCCGAAAAAATCATTTTTTAACCATCCGCTGGATGATAGTTCTAAGATTTAAGTTTTTACAGACCCTACTCACTATTTAAAAATTTTACGCAATCATTTCATCGACCATGGACTTGTCTTGCAGGACGGATCTGTGATCCAAACTGGAATCAAAATTTTTTAGAGAATTATTCTGGGGAGATCAAGGTGTCCTAAATTGCTGCCGTGCTATATATAGCAAACAAAGGAAACTAGAGGCAAAAAGTAGGCCCAGCAAAAACTGTTTTCAGCCACCACTGCAAGTGATATTGAATATCTAACAGAGCATAAAAGTGCTGCAGTTTTCTTCAATTTAGATTAATTTTTGACATTATGAATAGCAGTTACCCACACCGACAAGAGCAAACTTCTAAAAGCAGGTCAAAATTTATGCACATGCATACGTGTTTTTTTTCCCACGGAATACGCCCAAAAATATTAGGTTCGAGGAACCCACAACAAAATCATTGGGGCTGTTCAAAAAGTGTCTCGAACGCACGACGTAGACTCCTATTACCTCTTTGTACATACAATATTTAAATCTTATTCCGGTTCTTTGACCAAATTAGTCCCTTATTCTAGAAAAATGATGGAAAAAAAAAATTCCTTTCCACCTAAAGGCTTAAGTTTGTTGAAGTAACTGATATATTCAGCGTAATGGAAAAGTGGGATTTTTGCCCTACATGCAAAAGATTTTCAGGATGATTTTTCAGACTGTTCGCATATGAAATGTTAAGGCTATGACTAGTTTTAAGGATTTTTAAATGAAATTTACTCAAGCGGGCTATGGAGCAAGTTTCAACTCATTTATTGATCTTGCTGTTAAAAGTTAATAATTCTAAGCAGTTGCATTTAAGCCTAAAAATCCAGCAGGGAAGATCAAGGAAAATGCCTATCTCCCTATGTATGTCAAGGCAAGAAAGAGCATTCACATAACAGCAAGGTCAGAAGGTGAAAAATAAAATAAAAAAAAAAAAAAAAAACTAACTGATCTAAAATACAATGTTAACTAAATTAAATGTCTAGTGTAGAATACAGTATATTAAGGCAAATAAAATATTAAGGTAATACGAAGCATGTTGTACCCCTCAATCCTCATTGCTAAAGATTCCTCTGGTCACTCACAGAATTTGTCTGATCTCGAAATCCCCTAGATCCTTCCCAGAGTCGCGCGGAAAGTCCTTTCTCAATCCACCCAATCTTGCACTACATGAATATTTGTTATTAAGTAGTGTTTTAACTTTTTAAACAAATTATTCTGCAGGCAATGAATTCCAAAACTCTACCAGAATAATTTACTTTGTTTAGTAGTTCGTGTTCTCTAGGTGCAAGTAAGTCTCAGCAAAGCTTTATTTCAGATATATCTGTACGTAACGAAATTAATTTTCATGAGCTCCTGTCAAAGATTAATTTTAATTCGTTTTATACATAGTTTTGCTTAAGTTAAACAATTCCTTAATTGTTAAAATATGAGACTACTAATTAAAATGTGTAAATATGTGAGACTTCGAAATAAAAGGTGTCCGGGTTAACTCTGGAATATCTAAACAAATTGTGTCCTAGTGAATTGTTAGCATTTGATAGATCTTAAATGCTATTTATTTTGGAGAATTTGTAGTTGGTGTTTGACACCAGGATAGTAAACAATAAAGATGTGGATGTATTAACGTAATATAATTAGTTTCAACATAGAAGTTTGTAACTGAGTAATTACTCCTGCATTTCTAGATTTTGTATGAAATGTCTATATACAAACTCAATTTTAACACAATATCCAGATAAGTCAGATTAACTCAATGAGTATTAAGAGAAGTTTAAATGAAGATTGGTTAGATTTTTGTCTAGAAAAAGTAGTTTTAGATTTATTGTAATTGATTACTAATTCATTGGAAGACTACTATTATAGTAAGTGTACTTCAAAAGTTGAGTATTGGATAGGGATTGTTTCACTGATAGCTGGTCCCTAAAAAGTTTTTATCAGCAAAAAGAATAAGTTTTTGAATTAGATGAAAGATATCAAATGTGCATATTTAAATAAGTGGACAAAGGACTGAACCTTGTGGAACACCTTATTTTAAATATGCTGTAGGTGAAACAAATCGATCAATTTAAATATATTGTGATGTACTGCAAAATTAACTTTTAAACAAAAGTAGATCCTTTGAAACTGAAAAGCATGCGCTATTAGTTTTGGTCAACTTGTAAAGCGGGTTTATCATCAATTTGAATTTCATAGTTTCACAGTAGCCCCACATTTCAGATTGAAGTATCAAGTTTTTCGTGGCCAGGAAGTTTTCAAGCAAAGATTACGTACACAGCAGCTTACAAAGTGTGCAGAACCTTGACATAAGCTGCAACTTGTGTGCTTTTTACGTGTCTTAATTTTCTAAATTCAGATTTTGTTCCGGAGGGTTGACTCAAATTGGTGTTTTACCACAATGAAAAACAAGGAACCAGTTAGACTTTGAGTCATACATTTATGGAGTCCATAAATCAGTTGGGGGTTCTATAAAGTTTTCTATAGATAGTGCAGTTAAACTACAAATCTTCTAATCATCAGTGGAACCAGAGTACGGGATGGTTAAGTTGAATACTGCATTAGGTGGAAAAAGTTAATTTCTGGGAATGGTTAAAAATCAAAACGGTAATTGGCTGGACTGGGTAACTGAGTCCGTAGCTATGACTACGTAAATTTTGTAATCTCACTGGGTTCTCTGGTGTTCCTTTGATTGAAGAGCACACTTTAGCCTTCACGCGTTTTTAGATCTAAAAAGCTGATCTATCCACGAACTACCACTGTGCTCTAGCTTTCGTAACCAGTTTTTCTGAAATATTTAAATTTCGTTCAGTTCTAATCTGGCGAATTTCGGGAATGGCAAGACAATTAAGTCTACGTGTTTTTATCTGGCAAAAATAAAAAAACTTTTCGGAAATAAGCAAAGGAATTTTTCGTGGAATTTGCTTAATGCCTCTGCCGCCCCTGTGGTCTACACGCTGACTTCTGACCATTTCCCAGAGATGGTTCCGGATTTAGTTCCGATGAAGCATGGATGTTTTCCACTTTCCTGGAACCAGTGTTCCCAAATTAGGGACAGCGACTGCTTAGTCCATAGTTCACTGTGGACAGAGCAAGACTCATGGCAACAATCTAGCGCAGATTTCAATAGAACAGCGCACCAGTGGATGGACATGAAACTAAAACGTCGAACCGTAAGTCTTCCTTTTATTTCAAGAGTTTAACTCAGATCAGATGTAGAGGATTTTAGTCTGACACCAGGTCTTAAACAACCTTTAGAAATGGGAAGCTAGGAAATTTGGGCTAGAGTGCCCGATAGGAAAGTGACACGAAAGCGAGGTAGAAAGGGGGAGGAAAACTCCCTTATTACCGGGGAGCAATACCCGGGGCCCGACTGCTTAACGTGCCCATCCGACGCACGGCGGATATTTAGTGGTTCGTACCTGCCGTGGGATCAAACCAGTCTTCTGCGGGGCAGCAATGAACGTTGACCACTAGGCCACCTGCTGCCCAAGAATTTTTCTCCGCGGTTCTACTTATGTAGCCACTGATACCGCATCACGTGATACTATCGTAGCTTCATGTCCCACCATTGGGGCATTGTCTTGAATACGAGAGTTGGACTTGTTTCCTGTGGTCAGACCAAAGTCTGGAAAATACAAGGCGACGAGTTCCCTGTTTTAGTGACGTCACGAGGTAACCAAGGCTTCTGATTGGCTTCCAACGCTGTCTTGTATGACGTTAAACCTGACACCAAAGTATCAGGTCGAACGTGAGTGACCTTACAAGCTGAGGGAACTGAACTGATCTGTCATGGCATTGCACTTTCTAGACTACCTTGGTCAAACCAAATTTCAATGTAATTGGATTTTTCCGGCGTGCAAGTGTGAAACGCAATGGTTTTTACCGGGTTGTAACAATCTCCATTAACTCATCTAAGTTCAATCTCTGATACATACGCTTATTTTAAGACTAAATTTCTTGAAACTTAAGTTTTTAAGACCTGTAACGAAATAGGACTAGCCGTGCGTCGGTCCTCATTCAGAGACCAATGTACTTTGTTTAAAAGTCAAATATACAGTAGTGGACAAAAGCAGTGGCTTACAGCAGATTCCTAAAGTTCTTGTGTAAAATTCATAATAAAAACAATTGTAGCCCAATGAACTGGTAGCATAATGATGCTAGTCTCGTAGTAACGGTGAAGAAAAATACTGTTCATATACCTTAGCTTTTGAAGACTTCAAAAGTATTTGCAGGAACAAGATTTGCACGGACCAAAGTATTGGCACAGTGATTGACTCAAATTTCGCTTACGTCATGTCACGTGCTCAGTAAGGTGGATATGTTAAACTCATTGTCCTTATCAGGCGTGAAAATCATTTCGATCTATTTTCTGTTGCTTCCGAAATGTATGGTAAAGCGATAAAACAATATAGGAAAGGAAAAATCGTACGTTTGCATAATCTTAACAAATCCTGCAGAAACCGGGTAAAGAGTGTTCACTGTCATAAATGTAATTGTGCGTTGCTTTCACATTGTAACATCAACCCAAATGTGGCGGTCCACGGAAGGCAATCCGCTCTGTCGTGAAAAATCTAAATTACGTAAACTGAACTTGCAACAATGCTAAAGTAGGGGAATCTAGAACAAGATTCATCCCCAAACTGTCTAGTCCTTAATCTGCTAGTTAGTGAGAGTAGCCAGAAGAAATACGTAAAATTAATCGTAAGAAAACTTTCCTTCCCTAACGAGCATTGGAATAAAGGAAAGACTTTTTGATCCGAAGTGTTTTCAGACTAAAGTAAATTCACTGAGCTGCAACTGAATGAATTTCATTTGGAGGAAGCCAAACACAGATGCAAGAGAAGGATTTTTAAGTCAGAGCTAAGACAGCCCGAAGTAGAGCCCGGGCCCGAATCTGGCTCTGACTGTAGAATATTTATTGCGGATCGAGCTCTAAGAGGGAGAGCGAGAGATTTTATATATATATCATCATCATTGTCAACCATTATCAATCCACTGCTGGACGAAGGTCTCCCCAAGTTTCCTCCACAACGGTCTGTCTTGTGCCAGTCTTTTCCATGTCACTCCCGCATACTTTCGAATTTCATCCACCCATCTTCCATGTGGTCTTCTTCTGGGTCTTTTATTGTCCCCTGGAATCCAATCTAAAATTTCGGCTGTCCATCGATGGTCTGTTCTTCTGGCAGTATGTCCAGCCCATTGCCATTTCAGGGATTTAACTCTGATCATGATGTCTTCCACTCTTGTCATTTTTCGGATCCACGTGTTCCTCTTATCTCTCCTGGTTACACCAAGCATGCACCTCTCCATGCTGCTTTGAGTTGTCTGCAGCCTTTGTATGTCTCTTTTAGCTAAGGTCCACGCCTCTGCACCATACGTAAGCACTGGAAGGATGCATTGATCAAACACTTTTCTTTTAAGACATAATGGCATATTGCTCTTGAAAATTATGCTGTTTCTTCCAAAAGCTCTCCAGGCAAGTTTTGTACGCCGATTAATTTCTTCACCAATGTGACCCTCACTTGATATCTGCTGTCCAAGATAAACGTACGTGTCTATCTCCAGCTTTTCTCCATCAATCGATAAATCTTCATTTCTTGTAAAAGCATTGTACATCACTTTTGTCTTCTGAAAGTTCATTTTTAATCCCACTTCTTTACTCTTGTCAGCAAGTTCCTGGATCATACTCTGTAGCTATGATGGGGTAGTTGCAAAAATGACTGTCATCAGCAAAACGAAGGTGGGTTAGATAATCTCCATTAATCTTTATCCCTTTGTTTTCCCAGTTCAGTGATTGAAAGACATTTTCCAATGTGGCATTAAAGAGCTTCGGAGATATGGTGTCACCTTGTCTCACTCCTTTTCCAATTTTTATGTGTTGTATTTTCAAACAGCCGAATCTTTGCATTTTCATAGATGTTATTAATAATATTAATGTATGCATCTTCAATACCGCAGGATTTCAGAGCCATTGCAACTGCTGATGGTTTCACCGAATCAAAGGCTTTTTCATAATCGATAAAAGCCATGCACAATGGAAGCTCATATTCCCTCGCTCTTTCAATTAGTTCTCTCAGTACGTGGATATGATCTATTGTGCTGTAGCCACTCCTGAATCCAGCTTGTTCTCTCGGTTGAGCCATGTCCAGTGTCACCTTCAAGCGGTGTGAAAAAACTTTAGTGAAGATTTTATAAACCACTGACAGGAGGCTGATAGGTCTGTAGTTCCTGAGATCCTCAATGTCACCTTTTTTATGTAGCAAGATCATTGTAGCGTTGTTCCAATCCTCAGGAATTTTCCCTTCATTAAGGCATCGAGTAAAAATTTGGGCGAGTACTGTTTCGATTTCTCCACTTGCTTCTTGTATGATGTCTATAGTAATTCCATCTTCTCCTGGAGCTTTTCCCCGCTTCATGTTCTTGATTGCATGTGCAACTTCTGCTGGAAGGACTGGAAGAACTCTGGTACTGGTACCTTTCATGATGTCTGGAGTACATGTATCATCCCTTTCATATAATTTGGAGTAGAAATCTTTCACTCTTGTCAAAATTTCGCCTCTATTTCTTGTTACAGAACCATCTTCTTTTCTCAGTGCCATAATCTGTTTTTTCCCCTTACTGAGATGTCCCTTTGCTATCTTTAGGCTTTGGTTGTTTTAAATTGCTTTCCTTACTAGTTCACAGTTGAATTTCCTTACGTCTTCAGTGATACTTTTTCGTACTGTCTTGCATAGCTCTATATATTCCACTTTGGAAGTCACATCTTCTTTAGTTGTCCTAATCACTCTTCTTTTTTGCATCAACATTTTGGTTTTTCCTGATAATTTGTTCACATGCAATTTGTTCTTAGACCCAGCTAATTTTGTTGCTGTTTCGATAAGAGCTTTGGTTACTTTTCTGTTAACTTCAGAAATATCCACTTCTTCCGATGTTAGGCCTTCTAAAGCAGAGAATCTGTTCAGTTCCAATTTGAAGGTATTATGGTGTTTTTTAAGGTTGGTTATGTCAATACAGTTTGTTTGTCTTATGAGCTTGCTACGTTCGAGTTTAGTGTTGAGGTGCATCTTACATCTCGCCAATCTATGGTCACTGCCTGTGTTAACTTGTTTAGCACACTGCAGTCTTCTATGACTAATTTTTTGTTACACATAATAAAATCAATTTCACTTGTCGTCCCATTTGGATGTCTCAATGTCCATTTCCTGTGTGGCTTTTTCTTGAAAAAGGAGTTCAAGATGAAAAACCCTTCTGCCTCTGCAAACTCTACGAGAGTATTTCCACGCTGGTTTCTGTTGCCGTGACCGAATTTACCTACTGAAGTTTCATTCTGTTGCCGTTGCCCTATTTTTGCATTGAAATCTCCCACAATTATCTTAAAGTGCTGCTTACCTTTATTATTTAGATCACGAATTTCCTCATAAAATTCTTCCATTTCTTCTTCAGCATGACTTGTGGTGGGTGCATAAGTTTGAATAATCTGAGCCTGGTATCTTCTCGAGAGTTGGATAACGAGTCGTGCAGCTCTGTCAGAGGAACTTTCAACTTCTACAACTTTATCCTTCAGTTTCTTGTTTATTATAAATCCAACACCACTAGTTCTGCCAGTATCTGTCCCACGATAGTAGAAGAGATGTCCACTTTTCAGTTCAATGAGATCTTCTCCTTACCTCACTTAGCCCGACGATGTCCCACTTGATCCTTTGTAGTTCCTCTTCCAATTCAAGAAGCCTTGAATCAGAAGAGAGGGAGCGTCCGTTGTACGTAGCCAAGGTCAGCATCAGATGGCAGCCTAGTCCGGTCCTCCGGGGATTCTTAGCACCCTCTGCCTTCATGTCGCACGGGCCGCTGCCTTGGCCAGGTACATTCCAGCTGCCGGAGACTGAGGGCCAAGATTTAAGTTGTGGAGTCATTTTGGAGGGTTTGGCCATAACTCACCACGCTGGCCAAGCGGGTTGGTGAGTGTGGGATAGCATTTCCTCTAATCCCGATGGTATAGTTATACCGCTATTGGCGGTCGTCAGAGCCCCTTTAGTGGGAACAGGATGTACCACGAGAAGGCGGGGTTGACATTTGTCAAGGAGAGGCTGTGATGTTACGCATCACCTGACCTTACATCCCATATATGTGTGAGTGTGTGTGTGTGTGTTTTCATAAGACTTAGTGTATAAAGTGTCATTTGCTATCTACCAACAAGTAATTGGAGACCTGTGATAGCAAAGGAAAAACTAAGTTTATTCACCTTCAATAGTTGGTGGAGCCTCCACGAGCGGCGATTACAGCTGCGACCCTCCGGGGCATACTCTCAACCAGGCGTTGTACGACAGCTAGCGGTACTTTCTTCCAATCTGCTTGGAGAAGACAGGTCCGTTCCTTAAACGATTTCGGACGGTGGGGGCACCCCTTAAGTCGACGCTCCAATTCGTCCCAGAGGTGCTCGATAGGGTTAAGGTCCGGGCTCTGCGCAGGCCAGTCCATTCGATTAACCCCATTGTCACCATACCAAGCCATGGTAGACCTCGCAACGTGACAGGTGGCATTGTCATCCTGAAAGTAACATGGGTCCACCCCGTAAAACTGCCACAACGTAGGAAGCGCATGGTGATCCAAAATGGTGCGGTAGGTCTCGGCGTTAAGTCTACCAGGAATTGCGACCAAGGGGTCCCTTGCCATACCAGGAGAAACACCCCCCCCCCATAGCATAATTCCAACGCCGCCGAACTTCACAGTTGGCACAATACATTCCGGCAGGAGGCTTTCTCCAGGCAGACGCCATCCGAACGGTAGAGGGTGAACCTTGATTCGTCGCTCCAGAGAACCTGTTTCCACTGTTGACGTTCTTTGCACCACGTTAGCCGAGCAGCGCTATTTGACTTGGTGACCAAAGGCTTGTGGGCGGCAGCACGTCCATGATAACCGAGCAGATGGGCTTCCTTACGGATGGTATTCATCGAAAGAACACTCCCGGATGCCTGTTGAAAATCCTCGCGGATGTGGCCCATCGATTTGGTGCGGTTCTTCAGAATTTCTCTGGCCAGCACGCGTTGGCCTTTAACTCCCAGTTTTGTGGGTTTGCCGGGTCGGGGCATATTCAGACAGTCACTTCATCTTCCACTTGCCAATCACGTAGGCCACTGTCGATTTTGGGTACTTCAACTCGCTGGATATGTCACGTATGGATCGGCCATTTCTGTGGAACCCGACGATTACACCTTTCTCGAAATCGGAGAGCTCCGAACTTCGTGGCATCTTGCATGCGACTGGTTGCTTTGTTTCCCACACGATATTTAACGGCGGCGGCCGTGACTTGTATCAGGACCGCAGATATCGTAGATTGCAGGGGTGTCCAATTATTTGTTGGTAGATAGTGTAGTTGGTAAAGGGAATTCTTCGGCAACTGGTTCTGGTTGGGGAACGAGCATTCGAGTTGTCTATTTATTTTAGGCTGGGGTAGAAAATGCCATAGGTCGCGCATTAGTATGTTTATGCAGAGAAGGCTTTTTCAGGAACAAATAGGTATTGGATAGTTTAAATGATCGGGCGGTGCTACAACCGCCCAATGATTTTGGAGATCGGGCGGTTGTAGCACCGCCCGATCACTTTGGTTGCCCGGCCGCCTGCAGCATTTAAAGTAGAAACGAACGGTCAAAGAAAATTTTAGTTACAATATAAAAATAGGTTCCTTCCAAACTCCCAATTTGAAAAATACATTAGTTAACTGCAGGAGGAGTGTGGAAATATTTTTTTTAATGGTTAACATGTTAGCCAGTTTTCGGGCTAGTTCTGGCCCGGGCTCTCTTGCAATATAAAATTCGGGCTCCGAAAAATCGAGCCCGAACTCAGCTTTGGTTCAAGCCACAGTAAAGCATGGGGCACGTTTGCTGATGGTAATAGGGTTGCATGTCTGCTGCTGGTGTCGGGTAAACTGGTATTCATATATTGTACAATGGACAAGATAGTGTAATTTGAATATTCTCCAGGAAAATCTGCAGCGAAGTACGGATAAACTTAATTTGGGTAGACTCTCTCTTCCAGAAGGACAATGTCTCAAAACATATGGCTAATTGTCAGTTAATGGCTATTATATCGCGCGCTCCACTCTCAAATATACCTCTCCTGATTTGAATACAATCTAAAATTTATGGAAAGAACTTGACGGTAGTGAGAGGTGATACTGAACATGGAACATTTGAAGACTTCTTCTTTGAAGAACGGTAAATTTCCAATGAAACAACTTAAAAAATTATTGCATTGAATGTCAGAGACTAAGCTGTTATGAACCAGAAGTTCACTACAAAATATTAATTGTAATATTTTTGCCTTATGTTCCACTGTGCCAATACTTGTGTACTTGATTTTGATGCGTAGGAAACTTCAACTTTCTGAGAATATATTCTTTTAAACTTTTGTTTAAATTGTATGTTTTGCATTCTGAACTTGGTTTGTTTTGCATTCTGAACTTGGTTTGTTTTGCATTCTGAACTTGGTTTGTTTTTCTACCTATTCACTATTTTCTCAAACATACTAAGTGTACAAATACTTTTGTTCATCACTGTACATGTGGCTACTAATGCCTTTTCTTTTTCAGGTAAACTTTAGATCTGTGACAAAATAGGAACATGTCTAGATACCGTGACGAAGCTAATCGTGAAATCAACTTTTTTGATCCTTATACCATAAATTTCGATTTCGATGGATACTTATTTATCGATAACTTAGCCATTGATCCAAGTGATGAAGATATATTCGCCGCGTTTGGATTAAATTCCGTTGAGGTAATCCATAAAAGGTGTTTTCACTACAGAGAACACTTCCACAAGAAAAGGTGCGCTGTTGTAAAGTATGATTCGGACGAAACTGCGATTAAGGAACTTCGAAGACACGAATATAAAATTGTGTACGGGAATAGAGTTGGTATTTTACTGGTAAAAGACTTGATTAATTATAAGGACGTTGAAAATCTTATCACTTCAACACATCCTAAAATGGAAATATTCTATGAAACTCACGTGTTTTTACTGAACATAGATAGCACGATAGATGGTACTCTAAATGGGCGTAGAAGGGCGAGAAATATGTTGTCGCCATTTGGACCAGTAAGTATAAATGATGATATAGGAACAGTATGTGGAAGATCAGGAAACTTCATGGTAAGTTATCAACATTTCGCCAGTGCATTGTCGGCGCATATAGCCTTAAATAAAACTCTAATTAATGGAAGGGAAATTATTGTCACATTTCAGCGAAAAAATTCGATGTTATCGAAGAGATGGCTGGCCTGTTATTTGCGTATAATAAGGAACATCAATTCGGTATGACAGCAACATCTGTTCTCCGTTTAGAAGCCCAAGACTTTGCAGACAAGGAAGAGATAGCAGGTATCTTATCAGATTCCCTAGAAGAGCTTAAACTGGGCGAAGGAGCAAATGCACCACTTAATGACCAAGTATGGAGTATGAAAGATGATGAGCGGTTAGTTGCTGCAGTAAAAAAGAAGTCTACTCAAATACCTAAGCTAATTAGTGGTTCTGTTTCTAAACTTGGTGAATCGCTCAGTACCGTAACTAAGGAAGATTCGGCCAAGGGTTTTCCTGACGAAAGTTTCACTAAAGAGATTAAAACTAGAAAATGGTATTCTATACAATGGTATTCTAGAGATCCAAGTGGACTGGTAATGGGACAGGAAACTTCTGCAGTACATACTGCTCCTGAAACCAAACTGAAGGAACCTTCAGAAAGTCTTGCTGAAGGTGGCTTGGCGATGGAACGGGGAACGTCAGAGAAGCCAGAACCAAGAGTCCAGGATCTTGCTGGTGAGCAAAGTGCTTTGGCGATGGGTTTGATGGAGGCTACCGCACGTATTAAAGCAAATAGTGCAAGATTCGGTGTGTTTTCTGAAAGACTGTCTACCCTGTCCAGCAGACAAGCTGCGAGAGAGTCCGAACACACTGAAGCTGTTCAAAGCGGGGACAAACTGCGCAAGCATTCAAAGAAGAAATGAGTGCAAGGGTAATGCCTTGATTGATATGTACTTAAAGAAGAAATGAGTCCACGTGAAGTTCCTTGATTGATATGCACTTTGAATTATGGCTTGTTTAATTTTTATTCCGTTCCAGTCTCAATTTTAGCAAATAAATTCTGTTTATGCATTAGTTTCCTGGGTTTTTGTCACGAGAATGTAAGAACGCAGATGTCTTAAGATTCATAGAATGTATGAGAAACTGCAGTGGCAAATAAGACCCTAAAAGATTCTTCAATTTGTTTTATTGAAGCCATGATTTCAGATTTGACTAAACATTTTTGCTTATCAGACTTATTGTAGTCCCCACTGTTATACGCATAAAAGGTTTCCAGAATGGATTTATTAAAAGTAAAACTTAGATTTGAAACTTAATCGCCTTCGAAGTCTTCCGAAACCATTGTCTCAGAGCTGTTTCCGCTATTCAAAGCATTTTAGTCTCGATGTGAAATAGTGAAAAGCTGCTTCGTTACATTCTGTATCTTAATCTTTTAAACTACATTTAATTTGTGGAAAGTTTCCGGGAGCGAAATATGGGGCATAGGGCGGTTGTTGGACCTGTGCAATGCGGTGCATAGCAAGAAACTGCTGCACAAGTTGCAATGCATGGCCAAGCGCATTGTCAGTTGCCACTCGTGCAATGCCAGCCTTTTGCGACTGAGTTTCTCAAACGCTGCAGAACTCTACAATACTCAATGTTGATTGTCTGGCCTGATGGAGCGTATTCATGATCCAAAACTCCTTCGTGATTGGAAAACAGTCTGCGTAGTCTTGACATTACTGTTCTGTCGTGCTTCTTAGTTCTGGGAGAGTTTGTAGTCTTCCACTATAAAGACTCCCTATTTAAGAGGTCATAATGATAAGTTCGTGATTCAGATCATATGTAGAGGATTTTAGAGTCTGACCCCCAAGTCTTAAGCAACCCTTAGAAATAGGAAGCTAGGAGATTTGGGCTAGAGTGCTCGATAGGAAAGTGACACGGAAGCGAGGTAGAAAGGAAAGACTCCCTTATTAGCGGATGGCCAGTATCCTGGGGCCGGCTGCTTAATGTGCCCAATGTTTAAAGGTTCGAGCGTTCGTACCTGCCTAGGATTGAACCGAAGGTCTCCTCCGTGGCAGTCATGATTCATACCAGTTCTAGTTTTCGACGCACTCTAGCAGGTCACTAGCAGTTAAAACGCGGGTCTGTTTTTGCTCTGCTGAGAGCAATTTTGGTGCAAATTTCAGACTCTTCTCATACCCAAATTTTCAGTAAGGTTCGATTGAAGTGATGCTAATGAAGTCTTCAGGTAAGTGAGGAATGGTAATTCGGTGGTTTTTGCTGCACGGCAGTGCAGCAAAAACCTCCTAATTAACGTAACTTCAAGTTACACGTAACTGTGCAGCAAAACACTTAACGTAATTGATAGTCAGGCGTGCATCTTCTACATGGGAAGCAATATAGTGCCATTCTTATGTAGAGAGGGACAGCCTGAGTCACCTTCTCACATCATCTACATCTGTCAGAGTCCGGGCGACGTCGTGACTCCTGGGATGTTCGTGTAACCGTTCCGGGTTAGGTCCACTCGCATCCCAGGAGAATCAACTAAAGTATCTTCTCCGCGCGAGGCTTAATATCTAAACTTTATTTAAAATGCATAGTGTTAAAAAGTAAATTTGTTTACAAATAGGTGTATATATTAATAAACATTATACAGATAGGTTACATAACAATGTAACATTATGTTTAAAGTTCACTGAGTAGGCTTGTTGCTGTCGTCATGAGCGGAGGGTACTCCTTGTCCTCTGATCACTATCCGGGTAGCATTCTTCTGTATCTTCTCCTTTGGTGTTCCTTTCGTAACATTGTACCCTTGCAGCCAGCGCTGCAAGTGGCGTTACGTATCCTTGGTGGAGGCTCTCGCTCATATGAAAGAGAAAGTATCCCGGCTTCGGATGAGTTTTGTCAATCCATCTTCTGGGATTTTGAGGAGCATTGAAGTGATGTCTCCCGCAAATGTCGGAGCATGTTTATTAGCAAGAGGGAAAATCCCCGCTAGTGCTTGTTCCGACTAGAGTTTCATGTCAGTACGTGGTGAGAAGGCTGGGCGCAAATGTTTTCTTTCCCCTGTCTGGGTCATGAACTTAATATTAGTTATTAAATTGTGGCCAATGTCATTGACCTGTTGGAGATAGTTTGTTGACCACACCGCATGCTCGTCGTTCAGGTTTACTGTGGCAAGAGGTGTCTCTGGCTTATTTTGAGGTGTAAGAGCACCTTGTTTTCCAGTTGAGCTGGTGGCGCGCTACTGGTGTCAACCGGACTTCAGGTAAGCAATTTGGTCTGATAGAAGGAAGATAAAACTCATTTGCAAAGCAAACCTTTGTGGTTTGATTAGGATGTGCCGGTTTGCTATGATTACGGAGCTTAGTGTTTTCTCTGATAACCAGATCCCCGGATGAATTGGGGGGGTAATTTACATGAGTCATCCACATTGCCGTGACTCTCGGGCTGCCTGGTGGAGTGTGATACCAGCAGATCAGTTATGCTGCATTATTGTAGAAAGGGGCTTTGCACCAGGGATGGTTAGTGGAGGTGCAAAAGTTTCTAGTGACTTCTCAGTACTAGGGGTGTTGTAGACCAGGGTGTGTTCCGTACTTCTGAAGAGTCCTAAACGTTCGGGCCGAGGAGAGATTGCAGCTGGAGCTTCTGTTCTGTTGTGTTGTTGCCCAGTCCCCTGTGCGGTGGAGGGAGAGCTGGCTAAGAGCAGATACAGAGGCAAGGTTTGAAACATCTGATTGGGGACCCGGTTGAGCCAGTCAATGTATTGATCCCGGGAAGAGTCTAGAATGACCCTGAGGCAGCTTTTTCATCAGTCTCTGGTACTTTCTGGAATAGAACTTCATCAGGATCTTATAATTCTTCGGGTCCCAGGATGCCGATGACTATGGCATTAGCTACGACATCATTGTATGATTGCTTGGGCATTTGAGCGGCGGACTCTTACTTGGTCTGTTCAAAGCTGGTGGGTGGACTTAAACGTACAAACACGATCTTCATACGTAATTGCAACATCCAAAATAACAGCAGTGTCACACCGCACGAGATCAGGACGACCAGTAGATCCGGGAATCTGCTGATCCTCTGCCATTATAGCGAAATCTCTTGATGCTGCGTTTTTCATTCTTTCTACAATCTTATTGTGCCGGTCCTTGCGGTAGCTATAGAAAGGTTTACAATGGCAGGACATGGGCGGTGGTCTTCGCAGCATGCCCGCGGATCGTGGAGCGTCGATCCTGTAGTGGTAGGGAATGGCTTGTTGCCCTTTAGTGGAAGGAGGTTTAGTCTGGCCTTATGGATGAACCTCTCCAGTCTTTGAATTGAGTAATCCCCTGTGTATAAGTGGGTGCTCACCCTATCCAGGGAAGCACACTCAATTGCTTTACCTTGGCTCTTGAGGTTGATGAGCTTCTCTGCTTTTCTGTTACGTAACGTGGGTGCTCACCCTATCCAGTAAAGTTAAGTTTACAAAACTTTTTGTTACGTAACGTAGATCCTAAAGAAACTGGGGGGGGGAAGTCAGAGTAACGTTCTGATGCAGTTGATTCTATAGAATCTTCTATATTGCACTCAGTCACTTGGATGATCTTAACTAATTTTTTTATTCTCCTTTGGTTGGCATGCCGTATAGCCTGCCACGAGGATCGTTCTGACCATACCGTCCTGTGTTGGCAGTAGTGGACACGTGACAGCAATGCCACACGCGAAGCTGCCCCGAATTGACCAGGAGGACCACCGGTAAAGAGGACCGACGGATCTTGCCCCAGCCACAAACGTGGACCCGGTCCACGTTATAGGCAGATGTAATGGCTCCTGTGTGCCCACGAACAATTTCTCGACTCCTCGCGGAAGCGAATCTGCGATCCCAGCGCTCTTACGTCTGCTGCCATCAACACCAGAACATAGCCTGCTCCGCGTGAAGTGGTGCCAGGCCAGAGCGATGTGGAACGCCAGACTGGCGACGTGTGATGTTTAGCGATGAGTGCCGCTTCGTTCTCGGGACAAATCAGCGTGTCCGGGTGTGTGGGGTCAACGGCACAATCCCAACCTCACTATAGACTTCCAAACCTCCCCACTCCAAGCATTATAGTATGGGGAGCCATAGCCTACGATAGCCGATCAGCTCTAGTGGTACGTTAATCATTAACGGCCCAGAGGTATGTGGCTGACATCCTACGGCCTCATGTGCTCACATTCCTTTACGGGATTCCAGGTGCACTATACCAGCAAGATAATGCCCTCACGCACGCGGATCGGATTGCCCAGGACTGCCAACGGCATGTCCAGACTTTCCATGGCCTGCCCGCTCCCCGGACATGGCCCCTATCGAGCATGTGAGACTAGTTGAAATGCCAGCTTCACACTACCCATGATTTGGAGCACACCGTCTAACACTTGTGGATCAGTCTGCCGCAGAAAATCGGGAGTCTGTTCGCTTCCATGCCGGACCGTATCGCAGCATTATCGCTGCACGAGGCGGTGCGACGCTGTATTGAAGATGACCGGACTGCGTGTCACAGATCCCTCTAATTGTCCTGCAGCTCTTTTGCCATGTGTATCATTCATCTACATCATTACGTCCATAAAATTTCAGTTCAATCCGAGACTTCATTCTTGGTATGCAAATTTCGTTGTCAATGAGTGTACACTGACGAGCAATTGAATTAGATACCTGTCTAGTAACGTGTAGCACCACCTTTCGCCCTGATGACTGCGGCCATTCGTCTCTGCATGGACTCTACAAGACACCGGAGGCGTTGGGAAGCCATACGGATCCACGACCCCTGAACAATCTCCCACAGTTCACGAAGATTTGGAGGGGGGAGGGGTCAGAGCTTCGAATATCTCTATGGCATCCCAGATGTGATCGATGGGATTAAGGTCAGGTGACCTAGCTGGCCAAGCAAGCGAGGTCACTTCGGTGGAGTGTTCATCCAACCATTCGGATACAATTCGGGAGCGATGGTACGGTACGGTGCGTTGCTTTGTTTCTGGATGAGGTCCCCAGTGGGATGTTGAAGACGCACAAACGAAAGCAAATGGTCGTCCAGGATATCCCGGTAACGTTGACCTGTGAAGGACGATGTCACACGTACCAGGGGTCCCATTTCAGTCCACGTAAATAGTCCCTAGACGAGAATACCACCCTCACCAGCTTGAAGAGTACCCTGCTCGCAAGAAGGATCCATCGCTTCATGTGGTCCTGCCATCCGCATGTACCAACGTGAATCTCGACTCATCAGTCCAGGCAACATTTTCCCACATGTCTAGGGTCCAGTGGCGATGTTCCCGCGCCCATGCTAATCTTTGCACCCTGTGATGTGCGGTCAGCAGCAGTACCCTCGTGGAACGATGGCTTCTGTACCCCACAGCGAGGAGATAGTTCTGGGTGGTGGGGCTGCTTGCACGTTTTTGTACACCAGCGTTAAATTGCCGGGTGATTTCTTGCACTGTGGCCAGTCTATCCGCTGTTACAATGCGAGCTAGCCGACGATGACCCCGCTCATCCACACGCTGTTGTCCGCGGCAGTTGGCTCTTGCAGGGATGGTTTTACTGGATTCGATGTACTCACGGTGCACCCGTGACAGTGGCTCGTGAAAATCCCAGTGCCTGCACGACTTCAGAGATGAAGTGACCCATTCGTCTGGGCCCGACAATTTTCCCACGATCAAATGCACTTAGTCTTGCCCATACTGCGTCCGACTCTTACTGATTTCCGTCGCATCACTCCTTATACTGTCGGATCTCTGCATACGTCATGTCGTTACAGTTTAAAGAGCCTCCCACAGCGCCACACTTGCATAACGCCAGCTGTCTCTAATTCAATCGCTGTTCAGTGTATCTATAAGGCACTCTTCTGCATTTTTCGTGATTTTTATGCGTAATGGCATTTTTCAGGTTTTCCAGTCATTTGAAGGCAGTTTTGTTAATTTTGAGTCATTATTTTGCATAATTTTTGTAGTTTTCAATGGGAACTGTATTTTTGGATGAATTTTCCTGCACTCCATTTTTCCCTAAGTCAGCAACAAGATTGGGGAAGGGGATGCTCGTGTTTAGGAAATCTGCACACGTGTCGTAGCAAACGCCGGCGCCATGACTGCTGTGCAAGCACTTCCATCCCTTCCTTTTCAAGCCGGTGATGAACTGTTCTCTCATTTGGAGAGTATTGTGTTGGAGACTAGATTATATGCGGGTCTTTTTGCCTTGTGTTATTTTGTTTGCTTCTACAGGGTATTTTTTTTTTGGTTAACAAAAAATAGTTTGGCACAGAAACTGTAAAAGGCTTTTTTTTTACAGGGCATGTTTTTGGTGAATAAATTTTCAGTTTGGCCCAGAAATTGTGAAACAGTTAAGGTGTATTTCTCGTTTTTTCCTTGATTGTTTTATAGGTCTTGTGTCTGTTAGTAAAATGAAGAATTTCAGTTGACACAGTAAACAGATTAAATTATATTTTTAGATTCATTTTGCTTCGTACCTCTTCCTTTTTCACCTAATTAGTTTTGCAAGGAAATTAAAAGAAAAAGAGCATTTCTTAAGTATTTTTTTATACTGCATTTTCGATTTTTGGGTCACAAATACATTGTTTATAGGGTATTTTCCTTTAGTTTTTAGGTAATGAAAATCCTAACCCCAGTGATTACTGAACCGCCGATAGATGGCAGCATATCAGTCCTTGCTTTTACGTGTTAGCTCTGGTGTTTCTCAGCGGAGCTCGAAATTAGTTTCGACGCCCTATTTCACGGTTTGCAAGTTTTTTTAATTTGTCTTTTTCCTTGTCAGATGTGATACTGGAATAGTTTCTTAAATGAAATTGATAAGAACAAGGATACGTTCATTTCGTGTTAATAGCAGGAATTGCTTGCAAGGTTAAGAATGTTCCGAAGGTCACCAAATGACTCTCCGAATGAACTTGTCCATGCCGCCCCCTCCCCCAAGCTTAGTTTCCAGGAGGGGCAAACAGAATTTGTAACTACCAATAACCTATACGAACACCACGTGCTAATTCCCATTGTGCTTTCAGTTATCTAACAGTTTTTAATGTACACTAAACACACATTTGATTGGAAACCAGAAAACTCAAAGTAAATTAGAAAGGTCAGTGATGTAGTTCTAAATAAACAGGTGCGTTAGCGGTGAACTGTTAGTCAAAAACAACCCGGAAAGAATACTTTCAAAAGTTTGACTTGTTTTAGTAATTTATAATTTTAAACTTTATTGTACATGATTTTATTAATTTTTGTTAAAACTGATGAGTTTAGGCAATTTAATTCAAAAGAATGAATGTTACGTTTGAGTCACATGCCAAGAATATTTTTTTCTGCTAGAGGCTGCGCCTCTAGGCTCGCTGCGCTAGTTTCCACATTAGCGCTCGGGCCCTGCAGCCCGATCTCAGAGTATATCACGCGAAGAAAACTGGAAAATTCATTTAAATTTTTATTGCGTGTCTAAGCAAATAAGGCTTATTCCGAAGTTTACGATTTTTTACCGTCGTTAATTTTTGGAAGGTCAGACTTGTCATTTGAACTCATAGCACTTACTAAATTTATCCCTAAGGAAAACAAAAGCGGTCCAAAAAGCATTTCCGTAAACAGCTATGCTAAACCGTTAAGGTGGACGTAAAGTAATTTTGCTTCCTAGACTTCCAATGGAAAAACTTTTGTACACATTTCCTTCACAATTAGTGTTTCCAAAGATGAAAATTTGAACATCGATTAAAATAACTTCATATTTTCAAAAACATAACCATAATTTTATTAAAAATCAACTTCTCCTTTGGTGGTCTTGGAACCAGAAAAAAGATGGCGCGATCTGTGCTTTGATGACGTAAGTAGAAAAATGTTGTATTGCATAATTATGGTTGTTTTAGAAATAAGTATTCCAAGCTATAAAATGAAGCTATTTTAATCGATGTTCAAATTTTCATCCTTGAACGCATTAATTGTGTAGAAAATGTGTACAGAAGTTTTTCCATTGGAAGTATAGGAAGCAAAATTACTTGACATCCACCTTAAACAACTGAGATAGCTTTACCAACAAAGCATATGCTTTGTTGGTAAAGCTGTCACCATGGCAGCAGGTCACGGGACTAAAACGTTCCTCTGTGGTTATCGTGATGACAGACCAGCCGTTCGTTTCTTTCCTTTGCGTTTTTAAAAAAATGCTTAATCAGAAAATGACTTCCCTTTTTTGTAAAAAAGGGATGATAGTTGTAAGTTTATGCTGTAAAAATTGAAGCGTTTGATATATAGTTTGCCATATATCCGGTTTTTTTAATGGATCCCATCGCGAAATAGAGAATTTTGTAAAATTTAATTTCTCGTAAACTAAATATATTAAAAAAAAAGGGCGACGAGGTGCAAAAATTCGGTCATGGCACTACATGCCTACAAAGTTTTGTGGTTCTGTTGCTGTTAGTGTGTCCAGAACGCGACCTGATAGCACTTCTTTTTTTTTTTGCTTACCTTACCTTAACTTTGAAATACAAAAGCTCTTGAAGTATCGGCAGAATCGAAAAACTGTTTATTTCAGCGTGTTCTCTAAACAATTCTCTACAAACGATGTAAATTTCGTATTTTTGTGTTCAATAAGGTTTTGCGCTGCGAGCTAGGAAAACAAGTGTCGCGAAATTTCTAAAACAGCGGCGGCAGTTCTTTTTTTAGAACAGAGGGATAAGAAAATGCCTTCGTGGTGATGTGATTCTAAACAATATTAAGCCGCCCCGGTGGCGCAGTGGTCTAAGCGATATCCTCTGATCATTCGTCCGAAAGAGGAGAGTTCGAATCCCGTGATGCATGGATGTTTGTCTTACGGCAGTGGCTCTCCCTTACCTGGAACCAGTGACCCTAAATTAGGGACGGGCGACTGCTTATAGCCCAATGAGTTACTCACGGTGGTCGTTAAACCTCCAAAAAAAAAAAAAAAAAAAAAAAAAAAAAAAAAAAATATATATTTTTGGCTTCTGTCCATTTCTCAGATTCGGGTCCGGATTCAAATCCCGGTGAGGCATGGATTTTGTTTGTCTTACCGCTAGCCCTAAATTATGGAAGGGTGACTGCTTACAGCCCACAGTTGCTCACGGTGGTCGTTAACCACCCCTACCCGCAAATAATCTTTTGTGGTGGAGTAGGTGTTCATTAACACCATGAGTATACACGGCGATGGACAGTCGTCTGTCATTGATTTAAGGCCACTGGTCCCGAGAACGTAAGAGCCCCGGGCCTAGCTCCAGCGATTAGCCAGAAGCCAACACCTCTGACCACTTGTCTACAGGGGTGTTTTCTTTCGCGTTGCCCGTAAAGAACCAATAGATATGCTAAGTGACTACTTCAGCAACAAGTTAGTAAAATCATGTAATGCATTGATTATGATACGCTTTCCAACATACCAGAAATAATTACTTAAAGTTATGAGGATAATGGCTGTGAAATAAATCTCAATCCTGTGCCCTGACCTTACACCCCTTTGCAATGATATTGAACAGAACCGGTTCAGTATACCTCCGAAACAACATACTAAAGTTTTGTCGCAATCGAAGCATTTTTACGCAAGTTATGCATCATAAGGGCGATGGAATGGATCCCGCTCCTATGTCCTGACATTTTATCCCATTTCGTCCATTTTCAATAGGGCTCGTCCCCAGGTTCTCCCCTTCCACATACTAAAATTTCATCGAAATCGAACCATTTTTACGCGAGTTATCGTGCGCACAGTCTAAGTTGAGGCATATACGCTTCTTCAACCTACGGTTGGAAAGCGTAGAAAAATCCCCTGCAACCGTGAAGCACTTGTCAGTTATGCTGTATACTTGTTTAATTTTTCTGTGTTAAATTATTTCTTGTTAGTAAAGTTTTAGCATACGGAGAATGTACTTCCTATAACAACATTTTGAAAATTGAGGTCGTAACAAAGAAGTTATCATTCCCTTAACACAAACTCTTGCGATCCATAAAACGCCATAGAGCGTGAACCGACTGTAATACGATCATTCGTTTGATGTACGAATAAGTTTGCGTATAAAACACAGCATTGCTATTTCTGTCTACATGGCCATCTAAAAGTACCTTTGTCCCGCTTTAACCATGAAAAGTGCCTTAGCGCCGTAAAGCCGCGCTAAGGCCCTTCTACATCCCTAAGCCTAAGGCCACACGAGCGATAATTACTGCCGTATTTCTGCTACATTTGTAGCGCAAGAAAATGCACTCAAAGGCCTACAACAGAAGTGGCCAGACACAGCAGTAAATGTCTCCAATGTGGTAGAGAAAAGTGCGACATCAAGGTCATGTCGCAGAAGAATGCCCCCGACCCATTTTACTAGTTTCATTTGTAGCAGGAAAGCTGGCCACACAAAACGACATTTGTAGCGAGTGGTGCTGCGTTTGGTTTCGATTGTGGTTTGGAATTTAATCACGATGGACTTTTTTTATTGACAGTGAACAGATAATAATTGAAGTTCAAAAGTATGATGTGCTGTTAGATTCGAAATGCGAGAACTACAGAAATAAGAACAAGAAAGCTGATTCGTGAATGAAGGTTACAGAAGCTGTGGTTCGCGAGCAATGGAAGGAGATATCTAGTGTCACCGTCAATTGTAACTATAACGTTGAATCAGATGCTGATTTAGAGTCGGTGTTATCTTTCTTTCAATTATGAATGGTAAACATTTTCTGTATTTATATCGTCAACACTTCATATTGTACAGCAATATTAAAGACTATGGAATATTTAAAAAAACTAAATATAATGGATATGGGTTTTGTTTTATATATGCGTGTAGCTCGTACACTCGCTCTGACATGTATTCCCTTTTTACTTTGAGTACTTATTAATAAACATTATTCAAATAAACTTACCGTAATGTAACTGCTAATTTTTCTTCCACATATATACACTGCTACATAACAGTATCAGATCTTTTAAGGCAATCGCTCACAACGGAGTTATAGAAGAAAGTCAAGACTTTATAGATCGTATTTGTCATTTTCTTGGACTTCCGTCCACAGTGAGTAGTTTTAGGTCTCAGCCACCTACAGCGAGATCGCCTTTTGGGCGGGACACAGAAACTGAAGGAATGAGAGAAAGCCTAGCGACTTTGACAGAATAGTTTGTAGTGAGATTAGAGTACAGTAGATGGCGCCACCGTACAAGTACGATATTGCACATAGAGAGAATTTCCGGGGTGGGGGCATAGGAAAGAATACCCATTTCTAACCAGTGGGTCCAGCCTGGGGGCCGCCATTTAACGTGCTCGTCCGTTGCACGGCGGATATTCAGCGATTGTTAGCAAATCACACAATCTCTGAAGCGATTGTTAGCAAATCACACAATCTCTGAAAGATCAACCCAGGTTCGAACCTGAGGACCTTGCATCGATAGTCTGAACTGCTAACCACTGAGCCATCCGCGGCTGTCAAAACTTTATAATATTAAAAAACTTATTTGGGGACTAAGTTTTCTGTGAAGAAGTGCAAACTTTCCATTGTGTGATCTTTCACTGATAATAGGATGAATCCACCACTTCCTATGTTTGCCGACGACTTATTATTAAACATAATAATAATAATAGAACAGCCTTATTATGCTGGAGCTTCATGTTTCATCGCACTAACATCCCCCAACACAATACGCAGTCTGGCTGATGCAAATACTGCTCATGCGGCCGGGTAGCCCTTGTGATGAGAGCAACATTTACGGCTACCGTCTGGCCACTCATTTGCGACTTTTGTAGCAGCTTCATTTACAGCAGAAATCCGGCAGTAATTACCGCTCGTGTGGCCTTTAGCCTTAAAGAGGTGGACAAATAAAATTTAACAGCAGGTTAAGAAAATTTCTTTGTCGTTCTTCTGATCCTTTTAGCCACTTGTCACATGCGCCTCGAAACGGTAGAGAACACTCAATCGATCGTCAAAAATGAAAAATATTCTCAAGATTTTTATTAAATAGCTGCTATAAGAGGAAAATACATTTTCCATTTCTTCACTTCTCATACTGTACGTATGCACGCTGTTATACAACATGCAATGCGATTACTTGTAGATTTTCCTTTTCAACTGGAAATTCCCAACTTTCCTATTTTTCCTGCATAAAAACACTCATTCAGAAATTCTACTGGGAAAAAAAAATAGCAATCAAAATTAGTGTATTCGAGAAATTTCCAAGAAGAGAAAGGGAATGGTCAGATTTCCAGGGTAGGGCAAATGCACCCCCTTACCCCTCTATATGGGCGCACATGGACGGCGGAACACAATGATTTCAAGGGAGGACCAACTTCTCAGAGTTAAGACAAAGAACTAGAGAGAAAACCTTAGGATATAATGGAAGTACTCGTGCAAATCATTGTCAGCTATCATCAATCCAATGCTGGATGAAGGTCTCTTCAAAGTCATTCCACCATACTTTCGAATTTCATCAACCCATCTCCCAGGTGGTGTGCTTCTGGGTATTCTCCTGCCCCCATTGTGCAATCCAATCTAATCTCAGTTTTTTAGCAGTCAATTCTAGAAATATATCCAGCCTATTGCTATTTGATAATTCTTTAATGATCTTTTTGAAAGTGAAAAGCACATTGAGTTAACTTTTCAACTTATTTGTGTCATGAGTTTTCGCCGCCCCGGTGGCGCAGTGGTCTAAGCGATGGCCTCTGATCGTTCGTACGAAAGGGGTCCGGGTTCGAATCCCGGTCAGGCATGGATGTTGTTTGTCTTACGGCACTGGCTCTCTCCCTTCTCTGGAACCAGTGACCCAAAATTAGGGACGGGCGACTGCTTATAGCCTCATTGAGTTGCTCACGGTGGTCTTTAAACCTCCAATCACACAAGAGTTTTCAGTCTCCAGGAAATTTTCATTAAAAAAAAAAGAAGTTACATCACATGTGAATCGCAATTTTTTAAGATATGTAAGTAGATGGATACCACAGTGATGGGACCATGAAACTCCAGGGGGTGCGGTTCCCTATTCAGCCGACCGGATGCGCTGCCATGGATTTCCCCCTCATCGTTTTGGATAATTATAGTGTAAGAAGAAGCACACTTCAAGCATTTTTCACGTGTCCCCCGCACACTTAGGACTGTTCCATAATCTTCATATTCCTCCTGATATTATGTGGGCAGCGATTGGCATCCACCCAAATATAAGCTATCGGAGGGGAATACAAAAAATTGATTAGGTACACCATTCTCTAATATTTATTCTGAAAGTTTTCTGAGAAGAGGAAATTTCCATGTATTTTCAGATGCTCATTCACACCATCAGACAGTTCTTCCTTGCACGTAATTGATGTATTTCATCTATTCTGCTAGATACAGGTTTCGATTCACGAGGAAACAAAACTTTTCCTTCGGAATACATATTTCCGAGTAAGGACTCAATTACAGTAACAAAGTGATCAATAACAGCTCACATGTAATCTTTCACCTAGGCCAATATATGACTGGCCGCCTAGGTGGCGCAGTGGTCTAAGCGATGGCCTCTGATCATTCGTCCGAACGGGGTCCGGGTTCGAATCCCGGTGAGGCATGGATGTTGTGTTTGTCTTGCAGCACTGATTCTCTCCCTTCCCTGGAACCAGTGACCCTAAATTAGGGACGGGCGACTGCTTATAGCCCATTGAGTTGCTCACGGTGGTCGTTAAACCTCCAATCAAAAAATATATATATGACTGCCGTGTTGAACCCTATTAGTGAAAACCTCCAACTATATATACACTGAAAAGCAATTGAATTAGAGACATCTGGCGCTGTGGGCGGCATGTTCACGGAAACGACATGACGTATGCAGGGTTCCGACAATATAAGGAGTGATGCGACGGGAATCAGTAAGAGTCTGATACAGTATCTGTAAGACGAAGGATCTAAGCGCATCTGATCGTGGGAAAATTGCCGGGCCCGACGAATGGGTCATTCAATCTCTGAAGTCGTGCAGGCACTGGGATGTTCACGAGCCACTGTCACGGGTGCATCGTGAGTACATCGAATCCGGTAAAACCATCTCTGCAAGGGCCAACTGCCGTGGACAACGCCGTGTGGACGAGCGGGGTCATCGTCGGCTAACTCACATTGTAACAGCGGATAGACTGGTCACAATGCAAGAAATCACTCTGCAATTTAACGCTGGTGTACCAAAACGTGTAAGCAGCCACACCATCCAGAACAATCTCCTTGCTATGGGGTAAAGAAGCCATCGTCCCACGAGGGTACCGCTGCTGACCGCACATCTCAGGGTGCAAAGATTAGCATGGGCGCGAGAACATCTCCACTGGACCCTATAGACATGTGGGAAAATGTTGCCTGGACTGATGAGTCGAGATTCAAGTTGGTGCATGCGGATGGCAGGATACGAGTACGGCGCAAACCACATGAAGCGACGGATCCTTCTTGCCAGCAGGGTACTCTTAAAGCTTGTGGGGGTGGCGTTCTCGTCTGGGGACAGTTTACGTGGACTGAAATGGGACCCCTGGTACGTGTGACATCGTCCCCGGGATATCCTGGACGACCATTTGCTCCCGTTTGTGAGTCTTCAACATCCCACTGGGGACCACATCCTGCAACAAACAATGCACCGTGCCATCGCTCTCGCATTGTATCCGAATGGCTGGACGTCCTCGCTTCCTTGGCCAGTTAGGTCAATTGACCTCAATCCCATCGAGCACATCTGGGATGCCATCAAGAGAGATGTTCGATGCCCCACCCATCAAATCTTCGTGAACTGTGGGAGCTTGTTCAGGGGTCGTGGATCCGTATGGCTTCGGGTGTCTTGTAGAGTCCATGCCGAGACTAATCGCCACCGTCATCAGGGCGAAAGGTGGTGCTACACGTTACTAGACAGTTACCTCTAATTCAATTGCTCTTCAGTGTACAGGGTGTCTCACTCGCTACTGGACCCAGCATTTCCTTAATAATAACACCAATGAAGATGTTGCAACGAAATTTGAAGTGGACTTGCCTCATTTCGTGCGAAATGTGATGACATCACAACACGTTCTGGCAGTGGCCACCATTTGCGTCCAGTCAGCATTGAACCCGCCGCACCATATTGTGGATAGTCCTTGCCAGTACGTTCGCTGTCACTGCCTAAACTTCTCCGGTGATGTTTGCTTTCAAGTCATCTATGGTTCGCGGTTTCTTTTGGAAAACTATCCCTTTCAGATATCCCCATAAAAAGGGATCTGGAGGCGTCAGATCGAGCAAGCGCGGTGGCCAAAGACCTTTCGAAATTACGCGGTCGCCGAAAAAAGACTGAATTTCGGCCATACTGGTGTGTGATGTCGCTCCATCATCCTGGTAATGCACAATGGAGAGTTCTTCGTCGTCCAGTTGATTTACAAAAGTGTTGAAGATTTCTATATACGCAGCTGTTGTGATGGTTGTATCGAAGAAGATGGAACCAATTATGCGGCGCCAGGTCTTTCCACACCAAACACCAGCTTTCTATGACTGAAGAGGTACTTCTTGTATCGGGTTGGAATTTCTACTGGCTTAAATATGGGAATTTTGAGAATTGACGTATCCGGACAGGTGAAACCATGACTCTACAGAGAACCACGTGTTGTCCTGAATGCCCGGATTTTGTTGAAATGTCTGAAACCACCTACAGTATGTCACTCGTTTCACGTGGTGAGGCTGTTTCAGTTCGTGGACCACGGAGATACGGTACGCATGAAGCTTCGCTTTTCTCGCAGCACGTTGACAAGTGCTTTTGGACAACCCTGTTTTCTGTGGCAGTCGACGAAGTGACTTCCTGGGAGACGCAAGTCGTCGGCCCTTTACATTCTGGATCGTTTTCTCTGACATTTGTGGACTACCTCCTGTATGGTCGTTTAATAAAGTCCCCTCCGTTTTCAATTTCTTCGACAATGTCCAAATGGTGGATTTGCTCGGCGGATGTCTGCCTGCAAACCTCCAGGAATTACTGTTGACAAGACTTTATCAATTCTGTTTTCCAATAAGTGCGAACAATAAACACTCGCTCCTCCAGAGTATACAGATACAATTTCACACGAACACTCAGTATCAACAACCGTATTATGTAGACACGCTCAGCGAAATGGCATAACAAAGCAGCAGAGAGGCGCGTCCGGCTGGCTGGCGGGCAGCACCGGGTTCAATGCTGTCTGGACGCAAATCACTCCCAACGCATGTTGTGATGTCACCTCATTTCGTAAGAAATATGATAAGTCCACTTCAAATTTCGTTGCAATATCTTCATTAGTGTTAATATTATTAAAGAAATGCCGGGCTCAGTAGCGAGTAGGACACCCTGTATAATAAATAAATATGAAGTAGCAAATTGTTAGGAATGCCCAATAGTAATCGGGCACATGCAGGACCGTAGCCAGGGAGAGTTTGGAGGGTTTAAACCAGTGTTACCATTCTACTGATTTCTCAGTAGATCTACTGATTTTGACTCCTGTCTACTGATAGATTTTCGTGATCATCTGATTTTTATATCGCCATGAAACTTGGTAGCAGCGTTGCCATTCTACTGATTTATCAGTAGATCTACTAATTTTGACTCCTGCTTACTGATTGATTTTTATATCAGCATGAAGCTTGGTAGCAGTGTTGCCATTGTACTGATTTTGACTCCTGTCTCCTGATAGATTTTCGGTATCTACCGATTTCTTTTTATTTTAAGACCACCTACATACTCAAGCATGCTGTTTAAGCACGTTCGCATTTTTTCGATACTCGCTATCTACTAATCCAATCAACAAGACTCACCTCAGAACTGGTCCGAAGAGTAAAAGCTATTGAAGGCTGAAATTATTCAAAGTATGCTGCCTAATTTTTTCCGAAATTTATACTGGTTGTCGTGGAATGTAACTAACTAATTACCCTGTTATACAAAGATTCTCCCTAGTTTTAGTTAAAATCCAGAATATTAGGTAAATATCTAAAGTGCGATTTCTTTGTTTCTCTCATTCTTCCTTTTTTTAGTATAGCAGTTATTTCACTTACTTTGAGAACATCTGGGTATCGTACAATAAGAAGTGTAAGTATATAACTATTTGTTTTTAGGAAAACAAGTGGGACTGATACAACTGTGACTACATTAATAGGCAAATGCCATGATTATTTACACCATTAGTTTCAATGATGAGCTCATTTTACAAAGCTGATCAACATTTTATTAAGGTTGTTCCACCTAAGATCTCTGCCTTATGTTTCCAATGGTAAAACTTCTTTACATATTTTTTTCGCAATTAATGTATTACCAAGGATTAAAATTAGCACATCGATAAAACTAACTTTTGGTTATAGCACTGGATACCTGCTAAAACATTACCATAATTATATTAAAAATAAATCATTTTTCTTTGAGTAATGTTCAGACCTGTTAATAGATGACGCGACCTGTACATTGATGACATCAGTTGACAAACAAATGTTGGATTAATTAATCATGTTTTAGTATTAAGTATCCCATGCTGTAACTTATAGTTTTATCGATGTGCAAATTTTCAACCTTGGGAATACATTAATTGCGAAGAAAATATGTAAGCCTATACTAGTTTTCGTGGAATATAAGCCTATACTAGTAGCTCCGGTGGCGCAGTGGTCTAAGGAGCTGGTTTATGATCATTCACTCTAGTTGGGTCCGGGTTCGATTCCCTGTGAGGCATGGATGTTTGTCTTACGGCACTGGCTCTCTCCCTTCTCTGGAACCCGTGGCCCTAAAGTAGGGAGGGAGGGAGGGACTGCTTATCGCCCATTGAGTTGCTCACGGTGGTCGTTAAACCTCCAATTAAAACTGCGAGGCTTACGTTGATGCACCCTAATGAGGATGAAAAAAACATGGCCGTCCTCGTGGCGCAGTAGTCAAAAGCGCCGGCTTACGACCATTCGCCTTAGTTCGGGTTCTAATTCCGGTGAGGCATTGATGTTTGTGTTTGTCTTTCGGCACTGGTTCACAATGTGTTACTTGTCCAACACTGGTTATCTGTGTACATTGGTCATTTAGCATACATCTTGTTGCTATGTAATATCTGTATCCTGTTTCTGTCTGCCTGCTTGTCATGTCTGTACCGCCGCCTCGGTGGCGCAGTGGTCTAAGGCACTGGCCTCTGATCATTCGCCCGTAAGGGGTCCGGGTTCGAATCCCGGTCAGGCATGGATGTTGTGTTTGTCTTACGGCACTGGCTCTCTCCCTTCCCTGGAACCAGTGACCCTAAATTAGGGACGGGCGACTGCTTATAGCCCATTGAGTTGCTCACGGTGGTCGTTAAATCTCCAATCAAAAAAAAAAAAAAAAAAAAAAAAAAAAATGTCTGTACCATAAGATCTAATTAATCATTAAAAGGAAACTACCTCCAATCAAAATAAAATATGTAAAGAAGTTTTACCATGGGAAGCATAAGAGATTTTAGGTGGAACCACCTTAAAAAGAGACCCAGGACTGTGTTTGTTTGAATTTTCAACCTGGTGTTAAAGAGTTGTTTGCAGAGTACTGGTAATATTTGGCATACCAGTAGATTTAAGTGATATTAGTATTGAGATTATATCCAATTCATTACATTTGTCAGAGGTGCATATTTCAAGAAAAAATATGATCTATTGATTTCCACTGATTTTTTTGAGCGCTGGTCTACTGATCCCAAGTAAAAGTCTGGCAGTATTGGTTTAAACCCTCCCTGAAATGTTTAAAATGTGTCAAAAATAAAGTAATTGTTTTAAAATTTTTTTCTGTAAAATGTACAGAACTCTTTATTTTACACGCATGCGCCCAATCACCAGAACACTAGAAACAGTTAGCAACTCAATGAGCTATAAGCAGTCGCCCGTCCCTAATTTAGGGTCACTCCCTCCAGGGAAGGGAGAGAGTCAGTGCCGTAAGACAAACACATCCATGCCTCACCGGGATTCGAACCCGAACCCCTTTCGGACGAATGATCAGAGGCCATTGCCTTAGACCACTGCGCCACCGGGGTGGCAACACCAGGGCTTTATTCTGAAGTCTTGGGTCCTCGAGAAAAGAGCACGTGGTTAAAGGCACTGGTCTACAAATGTCTCCAGAAAAACTGATGTCTTACGTTTTTCACTCCGAATTACTGGCAGAAGTGTACAGATAGTCAAAACATCTGATATATGCACGCAACGATGAGCTCAAACCATAGGTACACCAACACTCAATCAACTGGAAAAACATTTCATTGTACGGTTCCAAACTGTACTTCGTTGCATCAAACAGCGTTTACTTCAACACAGTAAAGTCTACGTGTAATCTTAGTGCATATGAGTAGTTTTTCATTTTGCTGAGATATTAAACATGGCATAAGAATTCTGTTTCAAAATCTAAGATTTACAAAGATCAGAATTTTAGGATTTGGAATATTTTAGACCCATACTATCCTCAAGTATTTTAAAGGTAGTCTTAAGATTAGTACTGTGTTGCATACGCGAATGTATGCCTAGCTAGAATAAGGGAATCTATTACCGAAGAATAGTAAATTTCTTGCTTCACTGTCAAGTAGAGAACTACTTCCAGAACTGCTGCGAGATTTAGCAGTGCTTGCTTTACTGGTGCTTTTGTTTATCAGGATTTTAATTATGTGCTTCCTTACTGCTGCGCTGCTTACTAAAGCTATATTAACTATAGTTCCAGTGACAAAGTTTACATAGGCTGTCTCGTACTGTGGGGACGTCCCCACAGTCCGATAGAGCCTATGTAAACTTAATAAACCCAACTATGGATGCAGTGGTAAAATGTGCGAGGGGCTTTAGCATGGGCGGTTTGCTGTAACAACTATATTTGTTAGCACCTCATGGTATTAACCCTTAACAACCCAGGTCCGGAATCACGTGTTTTTATTAAGGTTATTTTATATGTATTGTATTATTTTACAAATGAACGACCGCGCGAAACATTAAAATTTTCAAAAATAAAACGTTAACATGAAGTAATCGATAAAAACGTGGCGTTCTGAAAGACCGTACGTGGGTTGATATGTGACAAACATAAGACCTGGGCAGTACAGGGTTAAGATGTGTGGCCGATAATACTAGCCTTTAAAGGTATGTTATATTGAACATTCGTTACTAAGCACTGGAGAGAAAAACCTCTAATCAGTGTCTACGTGTCATATAACAGCAGAGGTTGAGGTTTTCACTATATTCATTCATACACTGCTGGCCACCCATAATGCAACACCAACAAGGACACGAGATAGAAAAGCCAGATTTACTGGACACATAACTACAGATACAAAGATGAAACGATTGAGCTTACAGGCCCGTGCGACTTGCGGAACACGCTGACATCAATAGCTCGTGTGGTCCCCATGGCTACCAATAACGGCCGCTACACGCCGCGGCATCGAACGAAAGAGGCACTTGGATGTGGGCTTGGGGTATGTCGGTCCAGGCTGCTTCCACACGTTGCCACAGTTCGTCAGGCGTAGCAGCGGGTGGTGCTTGCCGTGCTACTCGGTTGCCGATCAGCGACCAGACGTGTTCGATAGGCGACATATCGGGAGAACAGGCGTGCCACGGCAGCACTGATACCTGATGGACCGTGAGCAATTGTGGCACGATGTGTGCCACGTGCGGGCGCGCATTGTTCTGTTGAAACGTGGCCGCTGGCAGGTCCTGCAGGTAAGGGAGGACTACAGGCTCCAAAACGTCGGAGATGTAGCGGTGTCTGTTGAGTGTACCGGCGATGCGTACCAGAGAGGGGCGGGTGTCATATCCAAATGCGCCCCAAACCATGACGACGGACCGGTATGGCGATGCATAATGCAGGCGTCATACAGTCTCTCTCCGCGGTGCCACCACACGCGGATCCAACCATCGTGGTGTTGCAGGCAGAAGCGGGATTCGTCGGAGAAAACAATGTCGTGCCACTCCGTAGTGCAGGTGCGGCGTTCAACTGCCCACTGCCGCCGCACTCGCCGGTGGTGTAACGTCAATGGTAATCGGAGCAATGGGCGCCGTGCGACAAGTCCCCGCTCCTGCAGACGACGTCAAACGGTACGTGGCGACACAAGTTGTTGCTCAACACAACCCAATTCCTGCGCAAACGTTCGTGATGTGGCAGAGAGAGCCGTTAATGCCCGCCGCACAACATGCCGGTCCTCTCGTTCGGAGGTTTGCTGCGGTAATCGCCCACATCGGTCGATCCGTCCGTCCCTCCTGCACCCATCTAATCCATACTCGCCTCACTGTGGCTGGATGTCGTCCCACACGGGCGCCGATGTCTCGGTATGATAAACCGCTGTCGCGATAAGCCACTATTCGTCCTCTGTCGAACTCCGAAACGTGCTGGAATGACTGCCGTATTCTTCAACGAGGCATCAGGAAGCTTCCCATGCACAGGTCCGGCAGCACAACACACTTACACCCCACCTTCTGTGCACCCTTCTTAAAGTGGTTCTCGGTGGCGCACATGATTTGCATATGCCCTGCAATGCTAATCGTTTGCATGTCCTCTTGAGGGCGACGCATGTTGCGAATTTCAGGCCAATTGGATGCTTCCTTCTTGGTGTTGCATTTTGGGTGGCCAGCAGTGTATTTAAGGACGAACCGTAAAATAAAGTTCAAAAGTGTCCCCAGAGAAACGGACCAAACTTTCAACCTGATAAGGTAAATTCCTTCATACTTTCCTTTCTTGTGTTAGATAGCCCCCCCCCCAAAAAAAAAAAAACTCAATTCTAAGGCCTTACAGAAGACCTCGTTTTCAAGACTGCAACACCACGCGATGTGTTCACAGGAAGCTATGCAAAACCCTGGACTGCCCCTTCCTTCATATCGTTCTTTTGCTGTAGAGTATTAACTTTCTACATACAGTCAGGGTCGCAGTCTCCTTTGTGAAGGAGAGATAGTTTCCAGACCCCTCTGGTGCACACGCCTTCTTTCATTTCCACCTAAAATACCTCAAAAAAGATGCGCGATTGCAAAACTATTAATGTCCTCTTTCATACACTTTCGACAGATAGTAACTAGTCTGTTGTATGTAAAGGCAAATTGATATTTTCAGATCTACAAAAATATGCACGCTTTCTCCACTGGTAACTTCAAGACACGATTTCTGCCGTCCGGAAGGCGATCTCCTGCACAGGAATATTGTCCATTATCGCCAGCCAAATTTCTCCATGGGCCTAGGAAACATTTTTTTATATCATACTAGAGCACGGTTAAAATTACAGACTCAGATTCCCACCGCCACGTACTCATCATAGACGTCAACGCGACACAGTCACTCAAGAATGCAAAGTTTGAAAATCAAGCTTCAGAATTAACTCGCAAACTAGCTGGTTTCTTGGGTTACAGCATTTATTTCAGCAGTTCGTTACAACAACGTTCGCAGGTACAATACTTACTGCACGGCAGCACAGTACGTAGTGGAGCGTCATTTTTATTTTAACAATACTCCTAATCCGGTACGTACTAACAAATCTGGGAATAGAACCAAGTTATTCTTTGTATACCCTGGAATCAGGTGACTCCACTTTGTACCAGAATTACGCCTATCGTACAGATCTTCACAGGCGAAATAAGGGCCATGTTCTGCGCAAGAGGGGTCAGTACACATTCCTACAGAACTACGTGATGTATCTAAGTACATTAATATCCACAGGATGTCAAACTCATTTTTCTCGTATTTCAGACCTTCTCAAGTTGTTTCCTCAACACGAAATTTTGCGATACAGTAAGGTGCACACTTATATTCACTGAGGTCTCACGCCGAGGCTGGGGCCACAACCACGAATGCACACTTGCCCCTTCTTAATGTTAAAACCCTGGAGCTAGCTACTCGCTCAACGGTATGCACTGTCCTATCCACCAAGAACCTTCAACCCGACAAGTAGCAAATGAAGCCTTAATTATCCACGGTTTGGAACACTTTCGGCAGACTAACTCGGTATATGCAGTCCTTACTCTATAATTTTCTATCCATAAGAACTAGGAATTTCATACAAGAGCGCTAAAATCTGGAACGCTATAAACGCCAGCTCGGACCGAGAGGAAGCCGACCTAAAATCAAATGGAATTTCAGCAGTGTACAAAAGCGCTGAAATGAGTCCACTTCTACAGACAGCTTTATTAACTCTAGACAGTATACACTTAAGTGCCAGAAAAACTGATACACCAGTTTAATACTTGGTAGGTCCCGCATGGGAGCGCAGGACTGCAGAAATACAACGGGGCATGGACTCCACTAGCTTCTGGAAATATGCTGTAGGCAATCGCACCATACTTCCTGCATAGTGTTCCGCAATTCGGGTTTTCTCTGATTCCTGTGTTCGATAGCGCGTTGCATGACATCCCAAATGTGTTCTATTACGTTCAGATCTGGAGACTTTGGTGGGAACGGCAATACCCCAAACTCAGATGAATGCTCCTCTAACCATAATGTGGCGTCCCGACACTTGTGTGGAGGTGCATTGTCCTGTTGAAACAGGCCCAACCCATTAGCAGGAATGTGGGGACATGAACGGGTGTACCTCGTCAGAAAGGATACGCACATAGCGTTGGCCGGTCACAGACGTTTGTAGACGTACCAGGGGTCCCAGTGAAGCCCAGCTAAATACACCCCATACCATTACGGACGCCACCAGCCGATACAGTTCCCTGTTGACAGGCGGCATACACGTCTTCATGGGGTTTGCGCCACACACTAATCCTTCCATTTACCCGATACAGTTGGAAACGCGACTCGTCAGACCAGGCTACTTGTTTCCAGTCATCAAGTGTCCAGTGGTGGTGTTTCCGTGCCCAAGCGAAGCGCATAGCTCTGTGTCGTGCACCCATCACGGGGACTCTAGTTGGGTGTCTGCTCCCGAAGCTCATATCGTGCAGGGTACGTTGCACAGTCCGGACGCTGATGCTTGTTGAGGCTCCAGCATTGAATTCCGATGATACCTGCGAGAGTGTTGGCACGCTTATCGCGTGAAACTATTATTGACAGCAGAAGATGGTCACGTTCACCCAATGTCTTTTTACGGCCACACTGGTATCGTAGGTTGGAGGTTTTGCAGGAATTCTTTTAGTCACGGTACACCCTTGCAATGGTCGTCCGTGAAAATCCGAACTTCGTTTCTGCCTCCGAAATACTATGGCCCATCTCACGAGCGCCAACTATGACACCGCGTTGAAAATCGCTTAAATCGTTAATACTTGTCATTCTCATGCCGAAAACAGCTTTGACAGCTAGCAAGGAGGTCTATTGCTTTGTATACGCACTGGTGGACGCAACCGAGTACGCGCATAGGTGACGTTGCTATGTATTTTTGCATAAGCTCGTCTGTGCCAGTTTTCTGGCACTTCAGTGTACATTGCAAGTTATGACATTACCGTATACATGGGGTCCCAAAAGACCCTGCGTGTAAGTTGTATATTTTATGGAATGTAATGTATTTTGAAATGTTAAGAGAAGAACACTAATAACAGAATTCACTGCTACTTGTAGGACATTTAAAAAAAATGTTATTTAGTTATAAAATTTTGATTTTATAGGACAAGACAAGCAGTTGCTCGGTATCGTGGACCCCATGTATATTGTCTAGGGTTAAAAACAGTCTTCTGCAAACCATATGGAATTATCTTCACTGCTTCAGATATCGAAGCAAACTTCAGAAATTAACTTCCACTTCGTGTGCCCAAAAGTGGAATTTCTATTCACTGCGTCGAATATGAAACATTTCGGTGTTTATATTTTTAGAGCTAAAGCCGGGTTTGGATAAAATGCCCTAAATCCCAAACCTTTTGTTTCTTTGGCATTCTTTACGCAAAGATTATATTCCGCTGAAAAGCACTGAGATCTTACCAGATTTTATGTAAATACGCTCAAACTGTAAGGAGAGCAATGCCACCGCAGGGAGATATGTTCATACAGCTGGTGGGGGAACGGCTACCCCACGGGCCGAGCCGACGTGTTTTACGTTTTGTGTCGCCTGTTGTCTTTTATTTACACTGTTTTTTTTTTGTGGCATACATTTATGTTATGTTTTAGTATTTCGGTTGCTATTGTAAACCATGGGACTTGGCTCATTTTGGTCCACTGAGACCCTTGCGTCGAAAAACGAAAATACACCAACTAAGGATGGCAATCAACTGGAAGAGAGACACCGTGCGTTTACAACATTTATAAAACAAGCTTCATTACGATGTACCTTCAATGTCATTTTTATTGCTTAGCTGTTCCTTCCCTTAAAGCTCAGCTGTTAAGTTCTGGAAAGCTTCGGAGTCTTTTCACTTCATCCGAGTATAGGAATGACCTTTTCAATGGTAATATCTTTTTCCAAAGCACCAGGCAAGTGAGAGAATTCTCTCAGCAATGAAAGTCTCAAATTTGGTGGAAGAGGATTTAGTATCCGGTTGTTTCGGAGTTTAACGATCACCATGAGCAATTATAAGAGCTATAAGCAGTCATTTCTACTTTGAGGTCACTGGACTTAGTCTTCACGGCGCTGGTTGTCTCCCTTTCCTATCACCCATGCCTCATCACCCGAGATTCGAACCCAGGCCCAGATTAGACGGCTAGCCAGAAACCAAAGCCTCTGACCACTCGGCCGGCCAATAGTGGCACGGGAAGTACCCACACGAACATCCTAAGAAACCCAAACTGCTTTTACTTTGCAACATTTCTTAGTTTTATGCTTTTTTCAGCTTTCAAATACTGAGGAGGGGGCTACACTGCATCATATAGACATTGACCTCTGTGTTCAGCCACAAGTAGTCTCACTTCCCTCTTCCGGTGCCCATTCGATTCACATCTCGGCGCTCTCTGATAAAGTCTGACCCAAAGGTCGCACTTTATCAGAGAGCGCCCGAGATGTGTGTACAAAACGTTGACTCGAGCCCTAGGAACACCAACTTTTATCAACTGTAAAACCATCTGACACTGCGATTACAATGTCTATTTACATCTCAATGTCCACACACAGAACACTTAATATATTCAAGTCTGAGTTCGAATGTCTTTTTTCTTAAAGCAAGCAGAACACCACAGCGCTTTATACTTTTCCAAAGAGTCTGGTCCCACTGACTCAAGTTCTCGTGGAACATGCTGAACCTTACATCCAAAAAAACACCTTTACACCGGGAAGCATAGTTATATCAACTACGGCGCGGAATTTGACATTTTCTCAGCTACCTAGCGAAGCAGACGAGGCTGCAGCCCCGGGCACAGCTCATGAAAAGGCATCAAAATCACTGCTTGCAATCTGATTAAAACTGGAAATGTAATTTTTGCACGAGTTTCTGGTGCAGTTTTTTTTTCTTTTGCGCCGTACTTTAACATTTCTTCATTTACAAAAGTTGCATACTATGCGCTTCGCCAGTTTCGGTAGCTTTGACAAATTTACATTTCTTCCTCAAAATGCTCACCGGATGTTAGTTGCTCACATTCAGAAATGAGGGCGCGGATGTACTTAACGTTGCAAAACAATAATGTTCATATTGCAGAAAACTCTCTGGAGGCTATTCGATCATTACTGCAACTGCGAGCTGAATTCAACCTGTCTGCTGTGGTACCATAGGTTCGAACTCCGAAGCAGTTGGAGAAAAAGCAGTAAATGTTTTATTGTGCCTCCCATCTAGAGATAACATTATGATGCGACATTAATTTTGTTTTGACGACCAGCGTACATTTTGTGTGTGTGTGTGGTGCTCTGGTGGGTCAGTGATATAAGCACTAGCTCTCTTCATTCCGCGGAACCAATGGCCCTAAATTAGGGCGTCGACTGGATAGATACACAGATGGCCCGGTGGCGTAGTTGTCCATGCGCTGGCCTCTGACAGTTGGAGTGGCCCATATGAGGCATAGATGTGGTGCCTGCTTCCCCCCCCCCCCCAATGTCTCTGACCAATTCCCGGAATCAATGGCCCCGAATTAGGAACGAAGAACTGCTTGTAGCCCTTATAATAATTCACGGTGGTCGTAAAACTCCAAAAAGAAAATTGTGGGCGCAATATTTTGTGCTTGCCCCGGGCGCAGAAATAGCTGGTACGCCTCTGACCTGTATTCGTAGACAGAAAGCCAGTATCGAATTCAATACTGGCTTTCTGTTCGAGAAAAGCCTGTTTCTCGAACTGCCAGTTTTCTTACCGCTGTATGCTTTTTAAGTAGCTTTTTCCATAGACACAGGAACTCGCTTTACATGTTAGATATACATTACTTTTATGGAGGTGAGACACTGTAGCAGGCTTACCTCAAAGCTCATGCTGTACACGTTGGTCAGACAACGGAATAAGCTCTTTTCCTGGTACACGAAGTCCTACATGCCCATTGGAATATCCTCACTGACTCTGTCCTGAGCAAGCCGCAGACTTGTATCCTGAGTTGGCACACTTTCAGCAGACCTTAACAAATATGGATAACATCCTACCCACAAGAAGTTGTGCACGAGTACCGGATTTCAGAAATGGTAATTCTTCTATAGGGATACTCTTGTGCTACCGTTCCCCAATATCTCCAGAAGATACGAAGGCACTGTGAATCAATTTCACAGGAGGAACTTTAACAATCTTCAAGGCGCAAAGAAAGAAACTCACTACGTTAGATGTTAACACAAGCTTCCAAAAAGTCAGCTTGTAGCAGATTTCCTGTGCGTGAAGGCAAGGAACAGATTTTCTTCGCCGTGCTGAATGCATGGCATTAGTCATCCAGTATTTGAGCAACGGGCCTTCAAAACACCCTCGCTAGAGGTACCTAGAAAAGTGACTTTGACCGCGGTCACTACTGCGTAGGCATTTGGCAACGAAATCAGAAAGGTAAGATGTCTGCACTCTATCAAATGGGGTACAACTCTGGGATTCAGACTTCAGGTGTAAGAATTCTTGTGGAGAGGAATAGTCTACTGCAATGTGGGTCCAGCATCTCCATAAGATACCAAAACACTATCAGAGTCCAGGAGTTTTAACCTAGCGATCAGATATTCCAAAATAGCTTGTTTTACTGTTCATTACGTAACATTACATCAGAAAACTTGAAAATTGCATCGTCCTGAAGATGCAATTTTCAAGCCAAAGAGTTAAATATACAGGAGTGGGACAATATAACGTGATCATGATTAGAGGGATTAATTTTATTCGTGTAGGCTATATTGCAAACAAAACAAACGTTATTATCTTTTGTATCTCTTTTGTCTTTATATATTCTCTAGGCTGTATGCCAGTGTAATATAAGTTGTGCTCAGCAGCAGTGTGTACGAGCAGTCGATGAAATGGGTGCCTGTCCGACTTCCAAGAAAAGCAAATCATAAGAGCCCGTTTATCAGGAGCGTTTATAGCGATAACAGCCAAATTGTTTAGGGATTAAAGAGCAAAAACCTCCACGGTTATGACTGCTGCGTACATAAAGAATTGCAAGACTTCATCAGAGAAGGAGAATAGTGGACGAAATTCGACATAGAATGAGAGGGACCATCGAACACTAGAAAGGATTGTATCCAAACAACACAGAACTAATGCAGCAAAAGTGACAGCAGAACTCAATATCCACCTGGAAGACCCTGTTTCCAGAAAAACAAAACTTCACAAAGGCAACATTCATGGAAGAGCTCAAATTGCTAAATCTTTGAGAGGGACTGTCGAACACTAACAAGGATTGTGTCCGAACAACACAGAACTACTGCAGCAAAATTGACAGATGAATTCGATATCCACTTGGAAGACCCGTGTTTCTCTAAAAAAAAAGTCCGCAGAGAGCTCCACAAAAAGCCAACACCCACGGAACATCTACAATTGCTAACCTTTAATCACAGAAACCAACGCTAGAATAAGAAAAAGATGGTGTAATGAGCATAAAACTGGGACAGCTGATGACTTGTAATATAGTTCAATGAGTCATTAACATAATTTTCCACAGTTGCTCGGGTTTATGCAAGTACAATTCAGTATGTTTGGTTTCAAATGTCAAACACAGGATGTAATGATTATTTGGGATGCCATATCTTGGTACTGGTCTGCAAGCTTTATTAAACCACATGGTCGATTTATTAACAGCCAGAACGTGGATATTCTAGGGGAACAGGTGCATCCTGTAGCCCAAATGTTTTCCAAAAATGCTTGTTTTCAAGATAATGTGCCCACACACAAATGAGTTAAGTCTTGATTTTAGGAACATGAACTTCAACACCTGCCCTTACCAGTTGTATCACCTGACTAGGATTTCATCGGTGGCAGTTTTCGAAAGCAGTGTGAGAAGCAGATTCCTTCCTTATCCATCTCTGAATCCATTTGCTGACATTCTGATTGACGAATGGTACAACATTTTGCTGGAGACTGTTCAAAAGCTGTATGATTCTATTCCAAGAATATTGGAAGTTTTATTAAAGGCAAATGGTAATTCAAAACCTTATTAATAAAGATTTATGGGCCGTCCCGGTAACGCAGTGGTCTAAGTGGTGGCCTCTGATCATTCGTCCGAAAGGGGTGCGGGTTCGAATGCCGTGAGGCATGGATGTTGTGTTTGTCTTACGGCACTGGCTCTCTCCTTTCCCTGGAACCAGTAACCCTAAATTAGGAACGGGCGACTGCTTATAGCCCATTGAGTTGCTAACGGTGGTCGTTAAACCTACCCATATACCAAATAAAACCTATACGGTCGTTGCGATGCAGATTCCTTTATGGACCGGAAAAACAGCTACCTTTGCCATTACACATATAACTCTTAGATAAACTCCACATGTACAGCATTTCTCTGTAGCACAGTGTGTAAAGGCTAAGTCATTTTTTTCAGAAGCGCCGTCCGTTTGAGCTGCATAATGTTCAAAATACATAACATTAAAAATCCCAAATGTTCTGTATTTCATTTGTGGCCAATAGTCGTTCTTGCAAGGCTATAGCTTTGAATTTTTTTCATGTCATGAATTACCGGTGTTATTTTAATTGAAAATAAACTGATTTGGGCTATCAAGATGTATCTGAAAGAACAAGTATGACATTAAACAGCCGTTCCTTACAGAAAATATTCGTCAAAAAATTAAATGGGTGAATGAGACACAGACGCGCTAAGGAAACATGAATAAAATTCAGTTCTGTTTTTAATTTTAAGTGCTTTTACTGTGAGGAAACCACGATTTATTTCTGATAAGTTTTAACCTTTTATTCTTAGAACTACGGCAACTTTGTTTTTTTTAAATGGAGGTTTAACTACCACCGTGAGCAACTCAATGGGCTATAAGCAGTCGCCCGTCCCTAATTTAGGGTCACTGGTTCCAGGGTAGGGAGAGAGAGAGAGAGAGAGAGCCAGTGCCATAAAACAAACACAACATCCATGCCTCACCGGGATTCGAACCCAGACCCCTTTCGGACGAATGATCAGAGGCTATCGCTTAGACCACTGCGCCACCGGGGCGGGTATGGCACGTTGTGGCATGACCCAAACGTGGTATAACGGCTACAATTTGTTTTTCGGGGAGAGGAGGAGCAGGAGGAGGAGGGGGGGTTAATAACCACTGTGTGTAACGGAGCTATATATAAGCAGTTGCCCGTTAGTAATTTAGGGCCACTAGTTCCAGGGAGGAGCCAGTGCCATAAGCCAAATATTCATGCCTCACTGGCATCTGAACTCGGACACATCTCGTACAAATGGTCATAAGCTAGCTCTTAGACCTCTGCGTCACAAGAGAGGCACTGCTACAAATTCCAGTTATTCACAATTTGCTCTGAAGTTGCGGTTAGCCATGCACGAGAGAAATGTTACCTAACACCATTTTTTTGGAAGGGGAAGGAACGACCACTGTGGGCAACTCAATGATCTATAAACAGTCACCCGTCCCTAATATGGGGACACTGGTTGCAGATAGTGCCATGAGAAACATCCATGCTTCACCGGGATTCGAACCCGGAGCTTCTTGGACGAATGGTCAGAAGACAGCGCTTAGGCCACTGACTCACCGGGGCTGCTAACTCCATCTTGAATGGTAGTTGCCATCCTTGGCTTTAACCTCTCAGCTGGGGAGGAAACTAAAGAAAATCAACGGGGGGGGGGTCAGCTACGTCGCGTTGTTAGTGGAGAGGAAGAAACTTCCTATGAAAACAAAGTTAAACTTATAGCCTGCTACTTCCTAAAAGGAAAGTGGGCAAGAGAAGGTGAAAACCATGGCGTACAAATGGAAGACATATGCCGCTATAAAGTTCGCACGCCGGGGGCAGGCACGAGAGGGTTCACAATTTCTCTGCAAGCTGATATCGTTAAATAGGAATGATTTAGTACTTTTGTAGACGATATGGTGCAATACGATTTTTTTTATTGGAGGTTTAACGACCTCCGTGAGCAGCTCAATGGGCTATAAACAGCCGCCCGTCCCTAATTTAGGGTCACTGGTTCCAGGGAAGGGAGAGAGCCAGTGCCGTAAGACAAACACAGCATACATGCCAGATCGGGATTCGAACCCGGATCCCTTTCGGACGAACGCATTACGATTTGCATTAACGAAACAGCGTGAATGCGTTCGATGTATGAGGATTTGTTCTCTCATTAGTATTAAATTTAGTTAAAATGCCCAATATTGGTATTTTTGATGGATTTTGCTGTGTTCTAAATCTTTTTTTCCAGAGCAGTTTTGTATGGTGGAAAAGACAAGTCACTGGAAAAAAATAGCGGGGAAGTTTCTCGTTCTCAACCTTGCAGAGGTAAACGTATCGTTCAAAAGAAAAAAAAAGATTCGATTCATGGCTATTTACGCTGAATGATACCACACACGAATTTACAATTGCTGTTTGATGAGCAGTTCTCTACAAAAAAAAAGTTGCGAGGAATTTCGCATTTGTGAATTTAAGGACCACAGTGGGCAACACATTGGGCTATAAGAAGTCCTCCGTCCTTAATTTATGGTGACTGGTTCTAAGAAAGGGAGATTGCCAATGCCGTAAAACAAACAATACCCATACAGGATCGGAACTATGACCAATCTCTCACGGATAGTAAAACCGGCGGTTATATTAATGAGCCACCAATTCCGTGCAAGATCCTCATGGGGTGCCACTTCTCTGAACCCAAAAATCAGAGTAAACCCAACACCTATACGTATCACACCCAGATTTCTGTCAACGATTTAAGTCTCAGGTTTGCAGAAGAATCTGTATCTAATCTTACGATACGTATTGATATTAACGTCCACGATCTCTCTAGCTGTCAGTTTTTCTTATAGCTCTGAACTTCTTTAGTTGCTTCTGAAATAGAAATTGTCACTCTTTTATGGTCCACATTGATGTTTCACGAAGGTCATTCTTTTCAGACAGCAGACTCATCGCTTTCTAGTGAGCGAAGTTTTATATCGGCCACCAAGATAATCTCCTCAATGACTCCGGGCTTAACTGGTCGTATCCACATATTTTGAATTTACACACTTTCGATGAACCTCCATAACTCCGGGTTTATGTACTCCTAGCTTGCTAGCCTTCTAACTTCAAGAAGTTACAAAATTTTCTTTTGCGGAGTTTCAAAACAGGAGTCAAGTCTTCAGAAATTATAGTTAGTTGGCAGAGTTTATTGAAGTGAGAACCTCATGGGGCCGAAGAGCGATATAGTAGGATCATTATCGCCACACAACTGAAGAGTCATACAGTAGGGTCGGCATCGCCACACAACGAACAGCGGTCAGCGAAACTGCAAATCGGAGACATTCCAGTACAACTTCCTACCTAGGGTTCCGTCGACAAGATTAAGTTCAGATGCCTAACAATGACTTGATTCGATGCAGTTTGTTGCTCAACTTTTGGTCCCACAGACACTTCCACATTCGTTTGAAATGCTCTCGAATCAGAAAGCTCAAATCCCCGGTGAAACATTGTAATTGTGTGACAGTCAAAGACGAAACGGGCTTGGTAGTAGAATCATCTAATTCATTACTTGAGATCTTCAGAAATAAGAATTCCATGATAGGGTTATTTTCCCGCTCTGCCTTCCCCACAATATCTCCACAGGGCACTAAGGCATTATGTATCACAGTGGTTCACTTCCAAATTCAAAGCTTCGCGATATACTGTCTTCAAGGAGCCATCATAAGGCAAAACCCTTTCCACATGAGGCTTCAATGTAAAGTCCGACAAATGTAGCTGAATCACAAACTTCTCACGCACGAAAATAAGGTCAAAATTCTCATCCTTGCACGGTGCTGATTACATAGTGCTACGACCATCTATCAATGCAATTACAGTCTTCAAAGCACTTTCGCTGGATGTTCCAACCCCTAAAGGAACGCAGTTTTCTTTTGGGGAACCATTATCGCGAAGAATTCGATGGAGCAAAATAAATTTGTCAAAAGTGAAGGACGACACCTGACAATTTTGTTTGGAGTTTAAACGACCACCGTGAGCAACTCAACAGACTGTTACTAATTTAGGGCCACTGGTTCCAGGGAAATGGAGAGAGGCAGTATCGTAAGACAAAAGACCAACCACACCTTACTCGGGATTTGAACCCGGACCCATCTCTAATGAACGATTAGAAGTCAAAGCATCGAACCACTCAGCCACCGGGGAGGCTTTAAAATTTCAAACCGACTTTTTTTTTTATATTATTAATATTAGGGAGGGTGTTTAATGAGCACAGCCCTAAGGACTATAAAGAGTCGCTCGTCCGTACTTTAGAGCTATTGGTTCCAGGGACGAGACAGAGCCATCAGACAAACCCACGCTTCATCTTGGACGTATGGATAGAAGCCAGCGCCTCACTGTACCTAGCCATCAGGGCGGCAAAGTTTTATACGAACACTTAATTACCGCAAGACTACCGGTCGCTATGTACAGTACAAGATCAATACAGACGGGTTTTCTTCATAGAAATCAGTCACAAATAACAGCTAAGCTTTTAGATTAAGACAAACTTGCTGGGTTGCTCATATGAAAATGTCAATCTAGAAGTATTTGTATCGACTACACTCTTACACATAACATCAGACGACCTACCTTCTGCTATTTTTCGGCAGGCACCTGTGAGCCTAACTTCAGAGAAATTTCAAGAACGATAAAAGTCGCCTGAGAGTTCAGCATCTACAGTTCAACTCTTCTTACCGTTAAGGTTTACTGTACATGTGTGCATATATGCATAAGGCAACCACACAGTGCTGACGTAAAAGAGAGCGTGACAATCTCAGGGCAGAGACGAATCAAAAGAGGGCTAACATTGTCAGCAGTGATACACTTAGCTAAACTTTTTGAGACGTTCACTATAGGACCATCGTACCATTTGTTTGCATCTTTACACCTGTAATAAGAGGAAAAAGGGATTGGTGTGGAAGTTTAAACTCGGGGCGATTTGCGTTTCTCAAGATAAAGAATTCGTCTCATAAAGCGAATGAAACTGAATAGTTGCTGAAATTTAGGGTGTATTATTCTGAAGTGTCACTGAAATCCTTAATCAGCGCAAAAGAGGAAACTCTACTTCGACGTCTCGGTGGCGCAGTGGTCTAAGCGCTGGCTTATGACAGTTCGCCCAAGTGGGTTCGGGTTCGAATCCCGTTGAAGCATGGATGTTGTGTTTGTGTTACGGCATTGGCTATCTCCCTTCCATGGAACCAGTGGCTGTAAATTAGGCACTAGCGACTGCTTATAGCCCACTGAAATGATCACGGTAGTCGTTAAACAATCAACGAAAGAAAGAATGATGTTTTGCGCATGCGGCAAACAATTTTATAGTCAGTTGTGAAAAAGAGAGAAAAGCAAGTTTTTAAATATTCTTCAGCAATTTGTTGTTTTTCAATTTACTGACTCTTCTGTTCCATATTTAGGGTCGCAGATAGAGAGAAACTGAAGCAATAAAGAGTAACACGGTACTGATGTCTTACGAGATATGTGGCTCTCTGCTAAACAAAACTAACTCTATCTTGATTTTTTACGCAACCCAGGAAAAAAATATGCGTTTTAAGGTTTTAAACGGCCTATGTACCTGAGCCAAACGGTACCAAAAATTTTCTATCCTCAACCAGAAATGTTCATATAGCGGCCTTGTTTACCGAAAATAAATAAACAAACAAAAACTAAGACAAAACAGTTCCTTTCCCCACTCTCATCTGCGCAGTATTAACCGTAAATTTGTCCCTGGTGACAAGATCTATTTTTTGTCATCTATTCTTCTGCTCCATGACCCAAAGCAAGATTGGAAAGTTCTAGTCCTCTGATATGAACACCATGCCACTAAGCAGAAACAAGCTCTCTAGGATTCTCGGCATTGTTACACCCTTTTAGCAATACCAACCATAAACTTGACCCTGGTGATAAGAGCTATTTTCTAGTCATCTATTCTTCTGCACCATGACCCTAGGGAAGATGGGAAAGCGCTAGTACCTTTAACGTGGACACCATGCCACTAGGCAGAAACAAGCTACTCAAACACCTTCTCTCTCACCTCTTAGGATTCTCGGCAATATTACAGTCCTTTTAGCAATACCAATCACAAACTTGTTCCTGGTGATAAGAGCTCTTTTCTAGTCATCTATTCTACTACATGACCCAAGGCAAGATTGGAAAGAGTTAGTCCCCCTGACATGGTCACTAGGCAGAAACAAGCTACTCAAACACCTTCTCTGTCCTCTCTTAGGATTCTAGGCAAATGTTACATTCCTTTTCGTAGTACCAAACATAAACTTGTCCCTGGTGGCAAGTTTATGGAGCAATTCATAAACTTGTCTTACATGTAAGGAACCAATTCATGCTTTCTAAATTCAGTGGAGGACGTAACAAAGACACCTACAACATCGTAACTGATGACGAATCATGGATTTATCACTATGATCCTGAGACAAAGGAGCAATCAAAGATCTGGTTCTTCGAAGGTGATGCGCCTCCAAACAACATCCGACGAGTCTTCAGAGCAGGGAAGAAAATCTGTAAAGCAGGTCCTGTCCAGAAAATCCGTCGTTCTGTAAAACAGGACATGTGACAACTGTTGTTCTTAAAAATCAAAGAACTGCTGCTGCTAATTGTTGGTATACAACTCAGTGTTTGCCAAAGGTCATTGCAGAATGAAGGAAAGAACACCCATTTTCGAAGAACGAGCACCTTCTTTTGCACCACAACCAGGGGCGGATTTATGCTGTAGGGGGCCCATCTCATTGAACCTTATGGGGGAGCCCTCATTTTGAGACACATAAGGGTTTCGGGTATATTTACTACAATTTTAAATGGACTATAATCAATTTAATCACCATCAAATTTAATTATTACAAATTTTGCGGATATGAATCAGTTTTTTAGTTTTTGGTGTAAATATGACATGGATGGTAAGTCAGATAATATCCGAAAACTTGGAAATTTCTTTGTCCTGGAAAAGGAATCGAACCCGCGTTTCCCGGATACCGCCAGAGTATGCTAATCATTACACCACCCTGAACAACCAAGTTTCCGATTAATGTGTATATAAGCATCCCAGGATTCTCTAGTCGAAGCGACTGGCATTTATGATTAGCGAATCTGGAGGTTAAGAATTCTATCCCGTGATTGCCCGGGAGAGAATTTCGTCGCTCCAGTATGACGAAATTTTCGAGTTTTCGGATAATATCTGACTTATCAACCATGTCATATTTATACACCAGAAAACGGTTTCACATTTTCAAAATTTGTATCGTATAGTGTAATCCCGTATTCCATTCATAATTCTATTATTGCCGCCACGGTGGCGCAGTGGTCTAAGCGATGGCTTCTGATCATTCGTCCGACAGGGGTCCGGGTTTGAATCCCGGTGAGGCATGGATGTTGTGTTTGTCTTACGGCTCTGGATTTCTCCCTTCCCTGGATCCAGTGACCCTAAATTAGGGACGGGCAATTGCTTATATCCCATCGAGTTGCTCACGGTGGTCGTTAAACCTCCAATCAAAAAAAATTATATTATTCTACATATATGAAAAGGAAAGAGAAACAGCTGTAACAGTGACACCTGGTGGGCCGTGAAGAATTGTTGCACGATGCGTGCCACGTGCGGTCGCGCATTGTCCTGTTGAAACGTGGCCGCTGGCAGGTTCTGCAGGTAAGGGAGGACTACAGGCTCCAAAACGTCGGAGATGGTGCGGTGGCTGTTGAATGTACCGGCGATGTGTACCAGAGGGGTGCGGGTGTCATATCCAATTACGCCCCAAACCATACCGCCAGGCGACGGACACGTATGGCGATACATAATGCAGGCGTCATACAATCTCTTGCCGCGGTGCTGCCACACGCGGATTCGACCATCGTGGTGTTGCAGGCAGAAGCGGGATTCGTCAGAGAAGACAATGTTGTGCCGTTCCGTAGTCCAAGTGCGGCGTTCAACGGTAGTATAACGTCAATGGTAATCGGAGCAATGGGCACCGTCCGACAAGTCCCCGCTCCTGCAGACGACGTCGAACGGTACGTGCTGACACAGGTTGTTGCGCAACACACCCTAATTCCTGCGCTAACGTTCGTGATGTGACGGTGCGAGCCGTCAATGCCCGCCGCACAACATACCGGTTCTCTCGTTAGGTGGTGTGCCGCGGCAATCACTCACATCGGTCCGTCCGTCCTTCCTGCACCCACCGAATCCATACTTGCCTCACTGTGGCTTGATGTCGTCACACACGGGCGCCGATGTCTCGGTACGATAAACCCCTGTCGCGATAAGCCACTATTCGTCCTCTCACGAACTCCGAAACGTGCTGGAATGACTGCCGTATTCTGCGACGAGGCATCAGGAAGCTTCCCACGCATAGGTCCGGCAGCACAACACACTTCCCTTATTTACACCCCACCCTGCCTTCTGTGCACCCTTCTTATAGTGCTTCTCGGTGGCGTGCCGGGCGCACATGATTCGCATATGCCCTGCAATGCCAATCGTTTGCATGTCCTTTCGCGGGCGACGCGTGCTGCGAATTTCAAGCCAATCGGATGCTTCCTTCTTGGTGTTGTATTTTGGGTGGCCAGCAGTGTATATTCATCAACATAACTAATCACCTCTTTTTTTTCCTTTCCCTTTTGTCCTCCTTGCTTTACTTCTTTTTTTAGAGTGAGTCGGGGTCCTCCGGGACGCGGGAACCCTTCGCGATTGCGTCTTGCGCGACCCCATAAATCCGTCCGTGACCACGACGATACATAGGCTCACACTGCAGCCAAGACAGTTGATTTTTTGGGCAACAGGAGGCGTCCGAGTTTTGCCTCGTCCAGCCAATTCTTCTGACTCGGCACTTTGTGACGTCTTGTTTCCAAAAGCCAAGAAAACTGAGTGGGCGTTGATTTTTGTCTGATGTAGAGGCCCTAGCTGCTTATTTTAATGTTATTGAATGTCTGCCCCCCCCCCCCCCAAAAAAAAAAAAGCCTGGAAGAGGAATTTACAAAATGGTTTTATTAAATGCAAAAGTCTATAGATGCTCATGGAGATTATTTTGAAAAGTTGTAATTATTCGTAAATGAAAATACACTGATGTTCAAAATTAAGAGAATTTGCACATTTTGTCGAATTTCTGAAAAACTAATGGACAAAATTTGGTATGGATACACAGTTATATAAGAGAAAAAATTATACCATACAACAGTCATGGTACGCACTCATGATCGTCAGTAAGGCTGATCAGCGCAGGAATGTCCAAAATCCACGTTGCGAGATCGAACATAACATGACTAATATGGGGTATGGTCCCATCTCAGTCATACAGCTCTAACAGCGCGACGTCATACTGGAAACGAGGCAGTTGGTCCTCCTGTAGCAACGCAGTTTTCAGCTCCTGTATGGTTCTCGGAGAGGGATGGCGAGCTGCAAGAGCGTCCCAGTCATGTTCGGTAGGGTTTAGGTCTGTAGATCTGGCTGGCCAATCTATCCTGCGAATACCCTCACTTTCAAGATAATCGTCGACCAGGTGAGCCCTATATGGACGAGCGTTGTCGTCCATAAAAAGGAACCGAAGGCCAACTGCGCCCCTGAAAAGTCGAGCATAGGGCTGTAAGGTCTCATCCCCATACCTCTCAGTAGTCTGGGAGCCTCTGTCAAACACATGGAGAGGTGTGCGGCCGTGCAACATGATGCCTGCCCAGACCATGACACCTCCGCTGCTATAGCGGTCCCTTTCTCGGATGTTGGAGGGAAGGTATCGGGTCCCAGGTTCTCTCCAGATAAAGGTACGTCGAGAATCAATGTCCAGGCTGAATCGCGACTCGTCTGTGAGGAGAACGTTACTACAGTGAGGTCTGGTCGAAGGCTGATGTTGTCTGCACCATGCTAAACGCGCTCTCTTGTGTGCTGAAGTGAGCAGGACGCAAACAGCGGGTCTTCTGGCAAAAAGTCCTCTCTCACGAAGCCTTCGGGAAACAGTAACCCTTGAAACTCGGGTTCCATTGGCGGCATGCAGCTCACGAGATAGCAGTGCAGCTGCAGCAGTCCTGTGGTGCCTCGCTGAAAGTGCCAAATAACGACCTTCATTGGCCGTCGTGGCTCTTGGACGACCTTGCCAAGGCCTTCTCGATATGGACCCGGTGTCCTTAAATTGTTTCCACGAATTGCGGACGACATTGGGCGTTACATTGAGCTCTGTAGCAACCTGCACTTGCGATTGCCTTGCCTCCAATCTACCGACGATTCTCCACCAATCGACAAAATGTGCAAATTCTCTTAATTTTGATCACCAGTGTACATTGCTGTTAATATAAATTGCAACACCATGAAGAAATGCTCGGATCTGCACGAAATTTGCAGGGTGGATAGGGCACCATGGGAGATTCAAATGATTACAATTGCAGTGCACATGCAAACTTGAGGCGCGCGCAACGTCTTCGGAAACGTCACACCAGAAGGTATAAAAGAAGGCATACAGAGAGCAGGTTTTAAAGCTTGCTATCGCTAAACTCTACAGTACGTAGTTGTTAGCATGTAAACATGCCGAGTAAAAGAACTAGACAACCATACGAACACTTGACGGAGTCTGAAAGAAGTAGAATCGTTGGACTCGGAGAAGGTGGTTTTTTATTTTGATTGGAGGTTTAACGACCACCGTGAGCAACTCAATGGGCTATAAGCAGTAGCCCGTCCCTAATTTAGGGTCACTGGTTCCAGGGAAGGGAGAGAGTCAGTGCCGTAAGACAAACACAACATCCATGCCTCACCGGGATTCGAACCCGGACCCCTGTCGGACGAATGATCAGAAGCCATCGCTTAGACCACTGCGCCACCGGGGCGGCAAAGGTGGTTTATCATACCGTGATATTGCTGCACGCGTTAAGCGTAACACAACTACCGTTATGTGTACATGGCGTCAATGGACAGCAGAAGGTTCTACGCATCGTCGTGTAGTGTCTTTAGCTCGAAATCGCACGACCGAGGGGGAAGACAGGCACTTGCAACGCATGGTAGTGACGTCGCGCACACCACCAGCCACGACACTTGCTCAGCAATGGAGAATGGTCACACATCGTCCAATGTTTGCAGGCACTGTTCTTCACAGATTGTTGCAGAGAGGCTTCGTTGCTCGCAGTCCATTGCTTAGACTTCCCTTGACCCTGAACCATAGGCGCCAACGATTGCAGTGGTGCTGCGAACGTCAAAACTGGAGTGATGAATGGGAGCTTAGTGTTTTCGGACGAATCCAGATTCAATATAATGCATCACGACGGGCCAATCCTTGTTCGCAGACACTGTAGTTAACGGCATCTGGAAGGCTGCATTGTGCAGCGCCATACCGGTCCCACGCCGAGCGTGATGGTCTAGGGCGCTATTGCATTTCATTCACGCGTTCGCGTACTATGTATCACAAGCACACTGAATAGCCAACGCTACATCATGGAAGTGTTGCAAGCTGAATTTCTACTCTTCCTTTAGACGATCCCGGGAGCAGTCTTCCACCAAGACAATGCCCAACCCCACGTTGCTCGTAGTGTCCAAGACGTACTCTGTGCGCATCGAGTCGCTCGTTTTTCCTAGCTTGTTCGCTCGTCAGATTTGTCGCCTATGGAGAACGTCCGGGGGTGTTATCGCTCAAAGACTAGCTCCAATGGCCTCCCCGACTGTCACAACCAGCGATTTGTGGATGCGTGTAGAAGCAAAATGGAATGCAATTCCGCAGACGACCATCCAAACTATGTTTTATTCGATCCCACAGCGTGTGGGGTCGGTTATCACCGCCAATGCTGGATTTACTTATTAGTAATTCTTTGGCTTTCCCCACCACGAACCGGTATGTAATTGTGACTGTTTGCAGCTTGTACCATAAATAATCACTCCCATAAATTTCATTGCGATTTCTTGCTTCTTTCTTGGTGTTACAGTTTCTAATAACAATGCATATTTCTTTAAACTACGTACTCTGATAAGCCATTCCATTATGACTACCCCCAGCCTAGAGAAATGAGCGCGCCTGGAGACCAAACGGTGGCGCAGATAAAGTTCACAGAGCAAAATATATATATATATATATATATATATACACAACCCGAGGACCGGCTTTCGGTTAGTAGAGTGTTCAGAGTCCGAATGGGAAAAGCTGCCGATTTTTTTTTTTTTTTTTTTTTTTTTTTTTTGATTGGAGGTTTAACGACCACCGTGAGCAACTCAATGGGCTATAAGCAGTCGCCCGTCCCTAATTTAGGGTCACTGGTTCCAGGGAAGGGAAAGAGCCAGTGCCGTAAGACAAACACAACATCCATGCCTCACCGGGATTCGAACCCGGACCCCTTACGGACGAATGATCAGAGGCCAGTGCCTTAGACCACTGCGCCACCGGGGCGGCAAGCTGCCGATTTATCGGAGTTTGATAAAGTACAAATTGTGGTGGCACGACGCCTCGGAACTACGATCTCGGAAACGGCGCGGCTTGTGGGTTATTCACGTGCCGCTGTAGTGAGTACGTATCAAAAGTGGTGCACACATAGCCAAACGACAATCCGTCGTTCAGCCGTGTGCTTCCCGCAGCTCATTGGTGCCAGAGGAGAGCGGAGACTGTTGCGCATTGTTCACAGCGACCGCAGGGCCACAGTGCGACAAATCACCTGCAGCTACAGCAGTGTTGAGCAGAGCAATGTGTCACAGCACACAGTTGATCGCAGCCTTCTGCGCATGGGCCTGCATAGCCCGAGATCCAGCAAGATCCCCATGCTCACTTCACGTAATCGCCAAGAACACATTAAATGGGCCCAAGATTCGACGGTGGAAGAAAGTTGCCTGGTCTCACGTCAAGATTCCGGGTGCATCACCTAGATGGCCGAGTGGGGATACGCCGATTACCAATGGAGGCTATGGCATCTGAATGCATTGTTGGGCGGAAACAGGATGGCGGCGGCGGTGTTATGCTTTGGGAGTTGTTTTCTTGGTACATCTTAGGCCCCATTATCTCATTAGTACAATCCCTGACAGCTGTCAGGTATCTGAACATCGTTGCGGACCAAGTTCACCCATTCGGGGCAACTGAGTTTCCTTTTGGTGATGGCCATTACGAACAGGATAATGCACCCTGCCAGAATCGTCAAGGAGTGGTTCAAGGAACATGTTGATGACCTTCTGTTAATTCCAAATTCACCCGACATGAACCCAATCGAGCATTTGTGGTTCGACTACGAAAAGCGGGTTCGCGCTAAATCACCACCACCCCGAAATGTACGGGAATTGGAGGACCTGCTGTTGACATTATGGCACCATATATCCTAGGGTACCTATCGCCACCTCACCGAATCTATGCTTCGCCGAGTGGCCACTGTTTTGCGGGCTAAGGGGAATCCTACAGCTTATTAGGTATGTGGTCATAATGTAATGGCTCATCAGTGTACATATGCTATTTGTTTCTGTTTTCCAAACACCTCTCGGTAAAAAACATTGTGCAAAATACACTACTGGCCACCCAAAATGCAACACCAAGAAGGAAGCATCCGATTTGCCTGAAATTCGCAGTATGCTTCGCCCGCAAGAGGATATGCAAACGATTAGCATTGCAGGGCATATGCATATCATGTGCGTCCGGCATGCCACCGAGAACCACTATAAGAAGGGTGCACAGGAGGCGGGGTGTAAGTAGTGGAAGTGTGTTGCGCTGCCGGACCTCTGCGTGGGAAGTTTCCTGATGCCTCGTCGAAGAATACGGGAGTCATTCCAGCACGTTTCGTAGTTCGACAGAGGAAGAATAGTGGCTTATCGCGACAGCGGTTTATCGTACCGAGACATCGGCGCCCGTGTGGGACGACATCCAGCCTGTGAGGAGAGTATGGATACGGTGGGTGCAGTAGGAAAGGACGGACCGACGTGAGTGATTGCCGCAGCACACCACCGAACAAGAGGACCGGCATATTGTTCGGCGGGCATTGACGACACGCACCACCACATCACGAAAGTTAGCGCAGGAATTAGGGTGTGTTGCGCAACAACCTCCTGTGTCAGCACGTACATTTCGACGTCGTCTGCAGGAGCGGGGACTTGTCGCACGGCGCCCATTGCTCAGATTACCATTGACGTTACACCACCGACGAGTGAGGCGGCAGTGGGCCGTTGAACGCCGCACCTGGACTACGGAATGGCATGGCATTGTCTTCTTCGACGAATCCCGCTCCTGCCTGCAACACCCCGATGGTCGGATCCGAGTGTGGTGGCACCGCGGCGAGAGACTGTAAGACGCCTGCATTATGCATCGCCATACCGGTCCGTCGCCTGGCGTTATGGTTTGGTGCGCAATAGGATATGACACCCGAACCTCTCTGGTACGCATCGCCGGTACACTCAACAGCCACCGCACCATCTCCGACGTTTTGGGGCCTTTAGTCCTCCCCTACCTGAAGGACCTGCCAGCGGCCACGTTTCAACAGGATAATGCGCGCCCGCACGTGGCACGCATCGTGCAACAATTCTTCACGGCCCACCATGTCTCACTGCTGCCGTGGCCCGCCTGTTCTCCTGATATGTCGCCCATAGAACACGTCTAGTCGCTGATCGGCAACCGAGTGGCCTGGCAAGCACCACCCGTGGCTACGCCTGATGAACTCTGGAAGCAGCCTGGACCGACATACCCCAAGCCTCTTTCGTTCGATGCCGCGGCGTGTAGCGGCCGTTATTGCCAGCCATGGTGGCCACATGAACTATTGATGTCTGCGTGTTCCGCAAGTCGCATGGGCCTGTAAGCTCAATCGTTTCATCTTTGTATCTATTGCTATGTGTCCAGTAAATCTGGCATTGCTATCTCGCGTCCTTCTTGGTGTTGCATTTTGGGTGGCCAGCAGTGTAGATAGAATTTGTAAAATAGTTTTATACGTTTGTCTCTTATGATTTCCACTTGGTAAGGAACTTAGAGGCTGGAAGACTAACAGATTTCAAGGCAGTTTCTCACCAAGGCTAAAGGTTTCATGTCGTTGTGTGCATCAGGGTGCGACAGAGTTTTATCTTTTTCACTAGGATCCACCCACACCTTGAATTGATCCGATGTACGAAACACTCGACGAAGTGGTAAGTGAAATAGAAGTGTAAACGGGTTGAGTGACATTTATTGTAGTATCCTTTATTTATTCCGGCGTTACTTCTATGTTTTTTTTTTTTTTTTTTTTTTCCCCGATTGGTGGTTTAACGACCACCGTGAGCAACTCAATGGGCTATAAGCAGTCGCCCGTCCCTAATTTAGGGTCACTGGTTCCAGGGAAGGGAGAGAGCCAGTGCCGAAAGACAAACACAACATCCATGCCTCACCGGGATTCGAACCCGGACCCCTTATGGACGAATGATCAGAGGCCAGCGCCTTAGACCACTGCGCCACCGAGGCGGCTAAGTATGTTTGCACTTGGAACCGTTAATGGTCGAAATCACCTGCGGTTTTACATTTTGCTTAACAAAACAGGTACACTAAGAAAAGTATACAATGCTAAATCATTAGAAAAACCAAGACAAAAGCTAGAAATCTTAAGCTTTTAACCCATGTTCTTATGAGAACGACGGAAAATACTGTGGATTTATTATGAAAACTCTGCAGATACTTTATCAGTTTGAATAATGCACTACGCATTAATTCTCATAAGCATATTCCTACAGTTTCGTGTTTTAACAGACTTCATAATGATTCCCTTTCATAATTCTTTCAGTGCTCCCTCAGATGTCAGCCTTGGGGCCAGAGGCGACTTTAGATCTTTTGGGGCCCTAGGCGCTAAAGGATTCGGGGGCCCTCTCCCCCTTCTTATCGCCTCAGAAATTTTCATCAGTCAGATCAGCAAAAAAGAAAAAAATAAGCAAAGTCGAGAAAACATTTTTTACGCTTTTTACGCTTTCCAACCGTAGGTTGAAGAAGCGTATATGCTCCAGCTTTTTCCGTCCGTCCGTCCATCCATCTGCCTGTCTGTCGGCACGATAACTCACGTAAAAATGGTTCGATTTCGACGAAATTTTAGTATGTGGTAGGGGACCGCCAGGGGACGAACCCTATTGAAAATGGGTGAAGTGGGGTCAAAGGTCACGACATAAGAGCGGAATTCGTTCAATTGTCCTTATGCGTCATAACTTGCGTAAATATGGTTCGATTTCAATTAAATTTTAGTATGTGGTAGAAGACCACCTGGCAACGAACCCTTTTGAAAATGGGTGAAGTGGGGTCAAAGGTCAGGACATAAGAGCGGGATGTATTCCATTGTCCTTATGCGTCATAAGGAGCGTAAAAATAATTCGATTTCGATGAAATTTTAGTATGTGGTAGGAGACCACCTGGAGAGTAACCCTATTGAAAATGGGACAAATGGAGTCAAAGGTCAGGACATAGGATTGGGATCCATTCCATCGCCCTTATCCCACACTATTAAGGTGGACGTCAAATAATTTTGCTTCCTATATTTCCATTGGAAAACCTTTTTAACACATTTTCTTCACAATTAGTGTGTTCCCAAGGATGGAAATTTGAACATCGATTAAAATAACTTCATACTATAACTTGGAATACTTAAATTTTTTAAAACATAAGCATAATTTTATTAAAAAACAATAACGTTTCCTTTGGTGGTGTTGAAACCAGAAAAAAGATGGCGTGACCTGTGCTTTGATTACGTCAGTGGACAAATAAATGTTGGATTGCATAATTACGGTTTAGAAAATTTTAAGTATTATAAGTTATGAAATGAAGCTATTTTAATGGATGTTCAAATTTTCATCCTTGGGAACGCATTATTTGTGAAAAAAATGTGTACAGAAGTTTTTCCATTGGAAGTATAGGAAGCAAAATTACTTGACTTCCACCTTAAAGTAGCAATTCTTGTATGTATGTACATTTTATTTTGAAAACGGCTCTAAGAATTTTGATGAAAGTCTTTAACCTACAGTTTTCTGGTAATAGAAATTGATTTAGCTTGATCTCGACTTTAGAATTCGTTTAGTGTTTTAAATACCCACCCCGAATTATAACGTTTTTATTGGCATGGCGTCGTTCCATTAATGTTACCAATGCTTAGAAATCTTATGACATCACAATCTCGCGTTTGAGAATGTTGGCGCGCGGTCACGCCATCTGTCTCATTACGTCACGTGTTGTGTGTGGATCCTATTAAAGTTTTATGACGTCACACTCTTGCGGCGAGCAGATGGTCGCCATTCCCATCTGCCTCATTACGTCACGCGTTGTGTGCGTATGTCCGTCCGCACAATAACTCGCGTAACAATCGTTCGATTTCGATGAAGTTTTAGTATCTGGTAGGGGATCACCTGGGGAGAACTCCTATTTAAAGTGAACGAAATGGGATCAAAGGTCAGTACATAGGAGCGGGATCCATTCCATTGCTGTTATGCGCTATAACTAACGTAAAAAAGGTTCGATTTCGAGGAAATTTTAGTATGTGGTAGGGGACCACCTGGCGATAAACCCTATTGAAAATGGGCGAAATGGGGTCAACGGTCAGGACATAGCGATGGAAGTGATTCCGCTCCTAAGTGCTGTCAAGTCGAAAATTCAAAAAATTAAAGTTCTGCTGTGGAAAAACTATTCAACTTAAAAGAAAATATTTTTGTGCCTCTCGGATTAAGCTTTTTTTTTTTTTTTTTTTTTGGGGGGGGATTGGAGGTTTAACGACTACCGTGAGCAACTCAATGGGCTATAAGCAGTCGCCCGCCCCTAATTTAGGGTCACTGGTTCCAGGGAAGGGAGAGAGCCAGTGCCGTAAAACAAACAACATCGATGCCTCACCGGGATTCGAACCCGGACCCCTTTCGGACGAGTGATCAGAGGCCACCGCTTAGACCACTGCGCTACCGGATTAAGCTTAACGGTTCCTTCTCAAATATTTAAATTTTCCAATTGGTTCATCAATTTCCTGCTATAGGCGCTGAAGTCCAAAAAACTGTTTTCATAGGTTGTTCAAAAATTATTTTTGCGAATGATAGGACAAAGATTCGTTAAAACGTTCGCATTTTAAATTTCACTACTAGTTCATAAATTTCCTGGTAGGAGTTCTCAAAGTGGAAATTTCGTAAATTTTAGCTTTGCACTAAGATTTTTTTTTTTGGGATTGGAGGTTTAACGACCACCGTGAGCAACTCAATGGGCTATAAGCAGTCGCCCGTCCCTAATTTAGGGTCACTGGTTCCAGAGAAGGGAGAGAGCCAGTGCCGTAAGACAAACACAACATCCATGCCTGACCGGGATTCGAACCCGGACCCCTTACGGACGAATGATCAGAGGCCAACGCCTTAGACCACTGCGCCACCGGGGCGGCACTAAGATTATTTCGTTCTTTTTGAGTTTGATAAGTTAGGCAAAACTGATTACTTTTAACACCTTTTCAGTTCCAAATTTCTTGGCAAATTTATCGCTCAGGGTGCTGAAAATGAAATTTCGTACATCGCGTGCAAATTGTCATAAAATTGGAACGCATTTCAATTATGAAACATGCTTTTTCCGTTGCTCCAGTTTTGAAAAATCATCCTTGTTTTTTGCATTTTGAGCAAATTAGTATTAAACGAGCATGGTATCAAGCAAAAATGAAATACAGTACTTTAAGACATTGGCAACCGGAAAACTCCTCTACATTAGAAAATACAGGTAAAATGCAATTTATGCACAGCACTTCATTTGAAAAGGATGGATGACTTTTCGTGGAGGAGTTTTGACATAGACGAATGCTATGGATCAATAAAGGTGCACAGCAAGAATTTCATCAGTTACTGCAGGACAGCAAGAATGTGAAGAGTTTCTTGAAAGTTTTTTTCTTCTTGTTTTCATCGGAAAGTTAAGGTCTGCACTTTTTTTTGTTTTGTTTCGGTTTGTGAAAACTAAAACAATACTGGCAATTCAGTTATACGTTTTCGGGGCCCCTCAAGCTCGGGGGATCTAGGCGCGCGCCTAATTGGAAATCCGCCTATGCTTGGTGCCCACTGAGGCCTTGATCCGACCCTGAACAGTGATCTTCCACGAGTGATTTCTACTTGTAAGCCAGTTGCGAAATACATGTATATAGATTTAAACTGCACACCCAAGATGAGCATTAAGTGAATATCTTTGATATAAACGTACATTTAAAGTAACTACTGTTTTAAATAAAATTTCAATTACTAAACTTTATATATTGCTGTTAGCGAATTTTTTTAATAGTGTTTCTGAAGTGTAGACTGTTAGTTAACGGAATTTGTTGAAATCTTTCCACTTCCTAATTAACAGTCAAGAAATTCTTAAAGCAGGCAAATTTATTTACAGATAAAATTTACTTTAAATCTTAAAAATGCATTTAGTACATAGTAAAAAGTTTTTGGACAAGATTTTTGAAAATTCACCGTAGTTGCACACAATACATTTTTTATTTTTATCTCATTGAAGTATGCCATTTCTTTCCAACTGTTTACGGCGTTGATTTCCCATGATTTGACCTTTTGCGGAGTCTGGTTTTTGTTGAACCTTGGCACTCTTGGGTAACGGTTTTGGTTGTTTCATTGAACAGGCAGAGTTTTGTAGGACCTTCAGATCCTCGGGACAGTTTTCTTGAAAATGCTTCGCGAACAGGATCTTCAGAATCTCTGGAGAAGTTTTCGGTTTGTTTTCTCGCAGCTGCTTCCGGCAGTTTTGCAGCTGCTTCAGATTCTTGGGAGACACTTTCAGGTTTGCTTGCTGACACTTCGAGCTGAGCAGATGAATAGTACTCTCCTGCAGGTGTAATTGCATGCCCGTTCTTGTTCAACTGGTTTTGTCACAAAATCTGGTGTTCCATGTAACGAAACAGGAGCTACAGGCTCTCTGTAGGCATGGAGTGCAGCTCCAGGCACAACAGGTCTTTGGTCCCCGTGAACTGCAGGTTTCTCTACGCTTTCTCTGCGAGCGGAAATCGTAGCTTCACGTTCTCTTTGCACTAATGTCTCCAAACTTGTGTTCAATTCTTTCACAGTAGCATGAATATTCCTAGTGAATTCTGGCATAATACCAGAAACATTCATTTGTCGAACTACTCCCGTTAAGCTTGCTTCACTGTTTACACACCATATTTCTTCTTCCATTCCTACATCTTGCTGAGGACACGGTGTCACACCTATATTATGTTCAGGAGCTCGTCTGCGTTCCTCCAGTTCCTCTGCTGCACCTTCATCTGCAGATACGCTATCTTCCATTTCTAGCCAATCTTGCTCTATTGCCGCACCCAGATCCAGTGGTGCGAGTTTACCTATTAATATTGTAAGTATATATTCTATAATCTCAGATTTACTCCGATGAACTGCAACAGTAATAGTCCTTTCATTCACCATTATATTATTATAAGCTATATGAGCCGCAAAGGCACTGCTGTAATTTTCATAGTGTATCAAGAAATTACCAGAGGTTTCATTCCCTTTCCTCAGAATGCAAGCGTTTGCTATGGGGCCAAATCTTAATAACAAACCAAGCGCTGTAGAAACGCTACCTACAGAGTCTACTAAATTTAGTACTAGTACCTCAGTGGCAATTAATGCTCGCCCTTTTGAAGAACGATCTGTCACTAATTTTTCCATTTGTGCAAGGTGAGCGAGGTTGCGTTTGATCTCAAAAACGTACACTTTGAACTGAAACACGATACTTTCATTGTGTCTTCTCAATGCATTACAAGCAACTTCGTTTGAGATGTACTTTACAACAGCGCACCTCTTTCTGCGGAAGTGCTCTCTATAAAAGAAGCACCGGTTAAGCACCACCTCAGCAGAATTTAATTCCAATGCATCAAATATATCTTCGTCGCTTGGACCAGGCGCCAAATTATCAAAAAGGAGGTATCCATCGAAATCAAAATTCAACTCATTTTCACGAATCATTTCTTCCACCATCTTATGATACATTTTCCGTGTGCGTTGCTTAATCATGGCTCTTGCCATTCTAGAAAGGAAGACATTTGTTATGAAAACTACAATGTTGATATATTTCAAATAAACATAATTTAACTGCACTGCTAGTTCACAGAAGAAACCAATCTATTGTAAATTTTTGAACATTTGTCCAGTTTTTATTAAGTATCCGTACATGCCGGGTACAATTCTTTTAGTCGTTTGACAACCACCGGGAGCAACAGCAACTCGATGTGCGAGAAGTAGTCACCCGTACTGAATTTTGGATCAATGGTTCCAGGGAAGGAAGAGAGCCAATGTCGTAAGACAAACATCCATGCCTCACTGGGATTAGATCTTGAACCTAGGTCCGAAGAATGATCGGAAGTCACACTGCGCACCACCATGTTCAAAAATATCCTGGTACCCTATGACTCTTGGTGGAGTGCATAGTACGGAAAATAAATTCCTAGATCGGATCACACTGCGAATATTAACTCCCCATGGAACGAAATAGCAGCTGATCACGTGTGGATATACACTCACGGAAAAATGAAATTTGATCACCAAGAAGGAAGCATCGGATTGAACTGAAATTTTATGGACGTAATGATACAGATGAATGATACACATGATAAAAACAGAGCTGCAAGACCATTAGAGGTGGATATGTGGCACGCAGTTGGGTCATCTTCAATAGCGCGTCGCACCGCCTCGTGCGGCGATACATGCTGCAATACGGTCCGGCATTAAGGCGAACAGACGCCTCATGGTTTGTTTGTTTTTTATTGGAGGTTTGACGACCACCGTGGGGCAACTCAATGGGCTATAAGCAGTCTCCCGTCCCTAATTTAGGGTCACTTCTTCCAGGGAGGGGGAGGGAGGGGGAGAGAGAGAGCCAGTGCCGTAAGACAAACAACATCCATGCCTCACGGGGATTCGAACCCGGACCCATTTCGGGCGAATGATCAGAGTCCATCGCTTAGACCACTGCGCCACCGGGGCGGCACGCCTCATGTCCTGCGGCAGACTGGCCTACACGTGTTGGACGGTGTGCTCCAAATCCCGGAAAGTGCGGCAGCCGGAGTTTTAACTGGTCCCACACATGCTCAATAAGGAACGTGTCCGGGCAAGCCATGGAAGTGTCTGGACATGACTTAGACAGTCCTGGGCAACCCAAGCCGTGTGCGTGCGGGCATTATCGTGCTGGTATAGCGCACCTTGAATCCCGGCCACGAATGGGAGCACATGGGGCCGTAGCATCTCATTCACATACCGCTGGCCCATCAATGAACCACGCACCACAACTAGAACTTAGGGCTATCGTAGGCAATGGCTTCCAGACCATAATGCCTGCAGTGGGGGAGGTGTGACTCTCGATAGTATGGTTGGGATTGTGCCGTTGACTCGGGAACCTCTACCCCCGGACACGATCTTCTCTACCCCCAACGAAGCGGCACTCACCGCTAAACCACATACGTCGTCAGTCTGTGGCGTTCCACGTCGCTCTCTGGCTTGGCACCACTGCACACAGATCCGGCGATGTTCCGGTGTTAACAGTAGCACACGTAAGGGTCGCTGGGATCGCAGATTTGTTTCCGCGAGGCATCGAGAAATGGTTTTTGGACACACAGGAGCCGCCACATCTGCCAGCATAGTGGACCGGGTCCCCGTGGGATCCGTTCGTGCCTGGGGCACGATCCGTCTATCCTTTCTAATAGTTGTCCTCCTAGTCCGTCAGGAGCCGCCCACCCGTGTCGTCACGTGTCCACTTTTCCCAACACAGTCTGACGGTATGGTCAGAATGATCCACGTGGTGTACTATACGGCGTGCCGAACACCCTGCGATTTTCAGCCCGATGATCAGGTCTCTCTCAAAGTCCGTAAAGTTGCGTAAATCGACGTCTCTGGCGTCTACGAGACATTATTGTCACACTGTACTCTTGCTTGCGTCGGTCGGTGCTTTTCGCTTTCATGGGGTATCGACTACACGCCGGTTTATAAGGCTGCCGGTTCGTGATTGTAGCACTCGCACCAAACGTGGATCATTTGCATACCAGGTCGCACTCTAGCTATTGGGTTATCGGAAAAGTCACGGCGTATTTTGGCACCCGATGGCGGTTGGGCGGTTTTGGAAGTACTAGAGGCATGCGCAGCTCTGTTATCGCTATGACATTCGACAGGTGCCAGTTCTAGCTGCAGTCATAAAAAGGTTTAGTGAGCGATTTGGTTGATTTGCGGAGATTTGACATCTAGTTAAAGATGGAAGACCAAACTGTGCATTTTCACCATATTTTACTGTTTTACTTCCGTAAAGGGTAGAACGCGCGTCAAGCTTGTGAAAAGTTACGTAAAGTGTACGGTGATAATGCTCTACAAAAACGTCAGTGCCAGCGGTGGTTTGCAAAATTCTGTGCTGGTGATTTTGACCTCAACGATGCTCCTCGGTCAAGGAGGCCCACCGAGGTTGATGACGACCAAATCAAGGTATTGATAGAGTCAAACCCACGTTACACGACACGAGAGATTGCAGACACATTGCACATCCATCATTCAAGTGTTCACGACCACCTGAAGAAGCTGGGATACGTAAGCAAGCTCGATGTGTGGGTTCGTCATGAACTCAAAGAAGCTCAATTGACGGCACGTATAAGCATCTGCGATATGCTCATTAAACGTGAAGAAAACGATCCTTTTTTGAAGCGACTGATAACTGGTGACGAAAAGTGGATTGCGCACAACAAAGCGCTGCGCAAACGGTCTTGGTCCGGACGTGCTGCTTCGCTTCAAACGACATCCAAAGCAGACATTCATCAGCGGAAGGTTCTGGTCTCAGTGTGGTGGGATTTTAAAGGTGTGTTTTTCGAGATCCTACCACGGAACCAAACAATCAATTCGAATGTGCACTGTCGGCAATTGGACAGTTTGAACAATCCATCCTCCTGAAACGTCCAGAGCTCGTTCATCGTAAAAGTGTTGTGTTCCATCACGACAACGCGAGACCACACACAAGTTTGATCACCCGCCAAAAATTATTGGAGCTTATGTGGGATGTGTTGTCACACCCAGCATACTCGCCTGACCTTGCGCCATCAGACTTCCACTTGTTTCGCTCTCTTCCACAGTCCTTGCGTGGTATAACGTTCAATTCAGAAGAGGCTGTAAATCAGCACCTTGTACAGGCCCCGAAAGACAGGTCCTTCTATGAACGAGGCATTCTGCAGCTCACTGAAAGATGGCAAAAAGTTATCGAACAAAACTGGCATTATATCATTGATTGATCTTTGCTCTTTCTATCAATTAATGACTTTTGTAAAATCATGGCTAAAATATGTCATGACTTTTCCGACAATCCAATATTTGCAAAGTTTCGCGGTTGTAGCATGTTTTCTTCTAGGTGCGCAAATTTTATTGTCCGTGAGTGTATTTACTTCGCTGCACAGAAAAACAGTGGCTGGATTTTAATTTTTTAATGGAGCTTAAGATAGGATTGCGCTCTTTTTTCTGAAGAGCGCTAGGAACAGGGTTCAATTAGGATAGAAAAAGGGAATATTGAAGCAATAGAACAGAAATCAAACTAATCCATTGTACAGTCACTTCATCGAAAGTTTAACTCTTTAAACGGTCGACGTATCTTGATGACTAAAATTTTCCGCGCTACCGAAACAGAAATGATCTACCATTTTTAACGATTTTCATGGTAAAACAGCTCCTGTCGTCGTCTCAGACCGATCAATAATTTGTCGTAGGTGTTAACTGATCTCTTAAAGTTCTCTTTTTCTTAGCTCCATATCCTGAGGCATGATGGGAGATGTGTGCCCTGGTAGCACAACCTTGCAATTTTACGTAATCCTTACACTGAGCCACTGTCTTCCATTCCTAAAATCCAGACTCAGTGTTGGGACAACATTAAATTGCAAGGCTATGCTACTTATGTAGTTCCCGTGGCATGTACAGTACATCACGCCACTGTATTCTTCGAACCCTTTGTTATAAGGTTTCCTTCATCTCATTTATTTATTTTTTTGGATTGGGGTGATTTAACGACCACCGTGAGCAACTCGATGGGCTATAAACAGTCGCCCGTCCTTAATTTAGGGTCACTGGTTCCAGGGAAGGGGGAGAGCCAGTGCCGTAAGACAAACTATATCATATGCCTCGCCAAGATTCGAACCCGGACCCCTTTCGGACTATTGATCAGAAGCCATCGCTTAGACCACTGCACCCATCTCTTTCTAAATGTTCCTGTCTTGGGCTTTTCTATTCCACAGCTTCCCTGCAGTTTTGTTTATATCACATCGATCTTTCCACTCTTTCTCCTTTTTATTGTCTCCATTCTGTTACTATTTTAGTCCATCTATTATTTTCCATTCTTGCTATAAGGCAAGCCCCTTTCCATTTTCAATTTAACATCTTCCCACCTGTCTGAAAATTTTGTTCTGGATCCGCATTATTATTTTTTTTTTTTTTTTTTTTTTTTTTGATTGGAGGTTTAACCACCACCGTGAGCAACTCAATGGGTTATAAGCAGTCGCCCGTCCTTAATTTAGGGTCACTGGCTCCAGGGATGGGAGAGAGCCAGTGCCGTAAGACAAACAACTTCCATGCCTCACCAGGATTCGAACCCAGACCCCTTTCGGACGAATGATCAGAGGCCATCGCTTAGACCACTGCGCCAACTGGGCGGAATTTCTTTTTTTTAATCTTGAAGTCATATTTAGTAAGGATCTTTCCATTTTACATTGTGTTTTGCAATTTCTGTAAGATGTTTTTTTTATATATAGGCCAGGTTTCAGTGCATGTCATAATAGGTATTATACACTGCTGGCCACCCAAAATGAAACACCAAGAAGGAAGCATCCGATTGGCCTGAAATTCGCAGCATGTGTCGCCCGCGAGAGGACATGCAAACGATTAGCAATGCAGGGCAAATCATATGCGGCCGGCACGCCACCGAGAACCACTATAAGAAGGGTGCACAGAAGGCGGGGTGTAAGTAGTGGAAGTGTGTTGTGCTGCCGGACCTGTGCGTGGGAAGCTTCCAGATGCCTCGTCGCAGAATACGGCAGTCATTCCAGCACGTTTCGGAGTTCGACAGAGGACGAATAGTGGCTTATCGCGACAGCGGCTTATCGTACCGAGAAATCGGCGCCCGTGGGGGACGACATCCAGCCACAGTGAGGCGAGTATGGATTCGGTGGGTGCAGGAAGGAAGGACTGACTGACTGACTGACGTGAGCGATTGCCGCAGCCGCGGCACACCACCAAACGAGAGGACAGGCATATTGTGTGGCGGGCATTGACGGCTCGCCCCGCCACATCTCGATTAGGTTTTTTTTTTGATTGGAGGTTTTAACGACCACCGTGAGCAACTCAATGGGCTATAAGCAGTCGCCCGTCCCTAATTTAGGGTCACTGGTTCCAGGGAAGGGAGAGAACCAGTGCCGTAAGACAAACGCAACATCCATGCCCTGACCCGGATTCGAACCCGGACCCCTTACGGACGAATGATCAGAGGCCAACGCCTTAGACCACTGCGCCACCGGGGCGGCTCGATTAGGGTGTATTGCGCAACAACCTGTCAGCACGTACAGTTCGACGTCGTCTGCATGGACTTGTGGCACGGCGCCCATTGCTCCGATTACCATTGACGTTACACCACCGGCGAGAGAGGCGGCAGTGGGCCGTTGAGCGCCGCACCTGGACTACGGAATGGCACGACATTGTCTTCTCCGTCAAATCCCGCTTCTACCTGCAACACCACGATGGTCGGATCCGCATGTGACGGCACCGTAGCGAGAGACTGTATGACGCCTGCATTATGCATCGCCATACCGGTCCGTCGCCTAGCATTATGGTTTTGGAGGTCAATTGGATATGAAACCCGCACCCTCTGGTACGCATCGCCGGTACACTCAACAGCCACCGCTACATCTCCGACGTTTTGGAGCCTGTAGTCCTCCCTTACCTGCAAGAACTGCCAGCGGCTACGTTTCAAGAAGACAGTGCGGCCCCGCACGTGGCACGCATCGTGCAACAATTCTTCATGGCTCACCAGGAGTCACTGCTGCCGTGGCCCACCTGTTCTCCCGATATGTCGCCCATAGAACACGTCTGGTCGACAACAGAGTGGCCCGGCAAGCACCATCCGCGGCTACGCCTGATTAACTGTGGCAACGTGTTGAAGCAGCCTGGACCGACATACCCCAAACGCACATCCAAAGCTTCTTTCGTTCAATGCCGCGGCGTGTAGCGGCCGTTATTGCCAACCATGGGGGCCACACGAACTATTGATGTCTGCCTGTTCCGCAAGTCGCACGGGCCTGTAAGCTCAATCGTTTCATCTTTGTATCGGTTGTTATGTGTCCAGTTAATCTGGCTTTGCTATCTCGTGTCCTTCTTGGTGTTGCATTTTGGGTGGCCAGCAGTGTACATTGACTGAAAAGTCTTGTTCCGTTTCCCGACTTTATTTTTCTACATAGAATTTTCTTTAACTTCCCAAAAGCTATCCACCCCATTTTTATTTTATCAATTTCTTCCATAATTCTCTTTTTCTTTGTGGTAATTAGTTTTACTTGGTATACGTATTCTTCCACACATTCTATTTCTTTATCATTTATTCTGATATTTTCTTGTGCTTTGCTATTAAGTTGGTTTGACATTTTTGTTTTATCAATATTTTCAACGGCCGTTCCATAAAAACAAAAAATCACATAAAATGAAGAAATATTGGTACAGCAAAATATATGTTATTCTTTCTCAAAGTATCATTCCCTCAGATTATACGCAACGGTCCCATCGTTCAGTCCACTTTTCAAAGCATGTGGCGAAGGCATTTTGTGGAAGCTGCTTTAGCGATCCCTGCACAGCTTGAATAAAGTCATAATTTGTGTTGAATGTTGCGCCAGAGAACTTTATTGTTGGAAACAACCAGAAATCGTACGGGGCGAGGTCAGGGCTGTAGGCAGGCTATGGCATGATTTCAATACTGCATTTCGTAAGAAACTGTTGAACACAAGCAGTTACATCTGGGCGGGCGTTATCATGGCGTAGGGTCCACTTGCCCACCAGTTCCAGTCGCTTAATCCATGTGTCGTCACAGACTCTCCAAGACGAATGTAATACTCAGCATTGAGAGTAATTTGTGGAAGAACGGCATGCTGGTATACTTCACCTTTATGATCAAAGAAAATTATCATCACCTTCCCAGCTGTTTGGTTTGGAGGACTTTTTTTCGGAGAAGGCGAGCCTGTGCGATTCCAGACACTCGTTACGCGTTTCGTGGAGGGGAGGGGTGTCGAAATAGTGGACACATGTTTCATCGGCAGTTTTTATTTTTTTATTGGAGGTTTAACGACCACCGTGAGCAACTCAATGGGCTATAAGCAGTCGCCCATCCCTAATTTAGAGTCACTGGTTCCAGGGAAGGGAGAGAGAACCAGTGCCGTAAGAAAAAACATCCATGCCTCACCAGGATTCGAACCCGGACCCCTTACGGACGAATGATCAGAGGCCATCGCTTCATCGGCAGTTATTACTGGTTGGTTGGTTGGTGTTTATGGCGCAAGGGCCATGTTTGGCCAAAGAGCGCCAGACACAAGACAATTAAACAAACAGTATTAAAAACGTGAAAGAATGCTTCAAATCAGGCTGAGTTGGTAAAAGTGAAAATGAGACAAAGATTAAAATCTAGATACAATAAAAAAAGCCAATTTGTTGGAAAAGCAAAAGACAGCGAAAGTATCGCACTGCTCATCGAGGAACCGCTGCAACGTAGCACCATCGTCGTTCAACAGAGGAGAATGAAAAAGATGAAAGCGTGTATCGCAAAAACGAACACAAGTACACAAAAGATGAATGACAGTGAGTCTGCAATCGCACGTCTCGCACATCGGTGCACGGTGCCAAAAAGCGGTGAGTGAAACGACAATGCCCAATGCGCAGACGCGCAAGGACAACTTCCTCACGACGATTGACACGAAGACTGGAATTCCATAATCCGATATGTGGCTTGATGCGAAAAAGTTTGTTTGCCGCCTGGACGTTCCAGCGACTTTGCCATTGTTGCCGGATGGAGCCAACAATGGCAGGCTTGAAGTCACGATGATACAGGGTTAGATCAGAGACAGGAAGAGATGAGGCAGATTTAGCGGCAATATCTGCCAACTCATTTCCCCGGATACCAACGTGGCTTGGAATCCAGCAGAAACCGATATGGAAACCAACCTCGGTCAAATGCTGTAAAATATGACGCACTGCCTGAACGCCCGGATGATCACTGACAGATGAAAGAAGCTGTAGGACACAGAGAATCCGCATAAATAACAACCCGGCGATGGGGTCTAGCCTGGATATGCCGGAGACAAAGCAGGACAGCATGAATCTCAGCTGAGAACACCGAAGCCTCTGACAACCCCCCCCAACAGATTTTGAGCAGTGAGTGAAAAACGGCACAAAATCCGGGTGAAGGGAACGGTGTTCGGAAAAACTCCATGGGGTGGCAGGATGATTTTTGAAGACTGCTGAAGGACAAATCGACATCAGCAAGGACAAGAGTCCATGGCGGCTGGTCAAACGTCAGCAGCTCGCCAATTGGGGAGACATGTATTCCAGCATCCCGGGCTGCAGTCTTTACACGGATTCCAAAGGTCGGGACACATGATGGACGGTGTTCAAACAGGCGAACAAACTGAGGATCAAAGATGGAATCTCTCAAAGGATGGGTAGAGAGCCCCCAGTTTCACATAGAGCTGAAGCGACAACTGTAGACGACGCAGACTCAAAGGCGGTTCATTAGCTTCAACATACAGACTTTCGACGGGGGAGGTTCGGAACGTCCCCGTGCAAAGTCGCAGAGCTCGATGGTGCACAGGGTCCAGGAGTTTAATAATTGAATCCCTGGCCGAACCATACACCACACATCCTTAGTCCAGACGAGAACGAATGGCCGCATGATAGATGGTAAGCATGGTGCGTCTATCTGCACCCCATGATGTACCGGAGAGCACTTTTAATATGCGCAAAGCCTGAGTACACTGAATTTTTAAACGTTGCACGTGTGGACGAAAGGTAAGTGCGCGGTCGAAAAGCACTCCCCAAGAAAGTGGCCTCAGGCAAAACAGGAATATATGCAGAACCCAACCGCAGAACAGGGTCTGGGTGAAGGCCACGCTTGCGGCAAAAGTGCACGCAAATGGTCTTGTCTTGCCAGATTACAAATCCATTCCTGTTTGCCCAAGAGCAGATTCTGTTGACACCACACTGCAATTGACGTTCAAGCATGCGCATATTGGAGGAAACACAAGAGATCTGCAAGTCGTCTACATACATCGATCCAGAGATTGACGGAGGAAGATCACGGAAGGCCTGATTGACGCTGAGGACAAACAATGAAACAGACAGGATGGAGCCTTGAGGTACGCATTGTTCTTGGGGATATGGAGCCGAGAGGGTCGTACCGAGACGCACGCAGAACACACGATCGCGAAGGAAGCCGGCAATAAAAGATGGAGAGGTTTCCTTGCAAACTGCACTGGTGCAGTTCGCGAAGAATGCCGTACCGCCAAGCGCGATCGTATGTCTTTTCCAAATCAAAGAAGATGGAGACAAGGTGCTGCCTTTTAACGAACGCCTCTCGAATAGACGTCTCAAGACGGAGGGGATGATCACCGGTACTGTGATGATGTCGGAACCCACTCTGAAATTGTGAAAATACATTGTTGCGCTCGAGAAAGAAAATTAAACGTACATTCACCATGCGTTCCAGGATTTTGCATAAACAGCTGGTCAGCGCAATGGGCCTGTAGTTGGAAGGGATTCTGGGGTGCTTACCGGGCTTAGGGATGGAAACAACAATGGCCAAACGCCAAGAATCAGGGAAATGTTGCTCACACCAGATTCTACTGAAGAGTGTAAGGAGGTTGTCGAGCGAGGACGGCGACAGTCGCAGTAACATTACATAGTGGATCTGGTCATATCCAACGGCAGTGTTTCCAGACCGATGTAGAGCAGCTCCGCAAGAGTAAAGGGCCTGTTTTAGTCCGAAAAGTCGTGGGCGGAGAAATTTAATTTCTGCCCTTCAGCGCTCTCTTTCACCCCACGGAACGAGGCTGGGTAGGCATCACTGCTGGAAACTGAAGCGAACGTTTCCCCCAAACAATCCACTATGCCAGAAACAGTGGCAATTTCTTCGCCATCCCGCTCAAGCACAGAGATCTGGCTGGAGAGAAAACTGCCCCTGATCTTGCGTATCCGATCCCAGATAAGCCTGGTACTCGAGCCGGTACGAATGGTAGAGACATAAGTCCGCCAAGAATTCCGTTTACTACGGCGCCGAACCAAACGAGCATAAGCCTTTGCACGCTTGAAGGCCAAGAGGTTATCCTGCGAGGGGTAACGTGAAAATTTGCCCCATGCCTTATGCTGCGCTTTCCTGGAATCACGGCATTCAGCGTTCCACCAGGGTTTCGGGATCTTAGGAGGATGAGTAGAGGTCTTGGGGATGGTAGAATCAGCCGCCCGCACAATACAATCCGTAACCCCAGAGACTGCAGCATCGATCGACTCCTGAGTCTCCATATCCTCAGTGATAACGGCAGAGGCGGTGAAGACATCCCACTTGGCACGATCAATTTTCCATCTGGTCGGGCGAGAAGGTGGATGATACTCGTCTAGGCAAAGAGACAGAAAAATCGGAAAATGATCACTGCCAAGGGGATACCGCGACACAGTCCACTCCCAATCGGTAGCAACCGACGGGGAACCCAGGGCAAGATCGATGGCGGAGTACGTTCTACTCTGTTCGTGAAAGTATGTACTATCTCCCGTATTTAGCAAACACAGAGAGGTGGAGGCCAGAAGACCCTCCACCCAGCGGCCTCTAGGATCAGTACGATCACTGCCCCACAAAGGACTGTGAGCATAAAAGTCTCCCACCAGGTGAACGGGAGAGGGAAGTTGGTCCACAAGACTTTCGAGATCGGCAGCGCTAACTTCATCAATCGGCAGCAAGTACAGGCAGCAAACTGTGAGCAAGGACTTTACGGAAAGTCGTACCGCCACCACCTGCAAAGTTGTGTCGAGGGAAAACTGCGAGGCTGGGACAGTATAAGGGACAAGGAGGGATACGCCCCCACACGCGATGCCACCACTGGTATGATTTTTCCTGAAGCTGCTGTAGTGCTTGACCGACAGCAAATCGATGGGTCGAAGCTTCGTTTCCTGCAAGCACATGCCCACCGGCGAATGAGTCGTGAGCAGATGTTTAACATAATCGATGTTAGAACGGAAACTTCGACAGTTCCACTGAATAATGCCCGCAGCCATAAGAAGGAGCAACAAGAGTGAAGTCAATGACAAAGAGTAAATTAAAACTCTTCGCCACTCAGTGTGACCGACTTCTGATCCTTCGTCGAAGGAGGGTCAGAGGAGAAGGACGAACTGTCGCTCCCCTCCCCCTTATGTTCCTCCACAATGTTGGTTGAGGGTGGGGACCTCGGTGAGTCAGGAACACTTGCAATGTTGGACAGTTGGACCGCGACATTTGGATGGACACTGCAAACCTTTTTGGATTTAGAGCCGGCTCTTCCATATGTGTATGTTTTCTGCTGGGAACTGGAAGAGTCTGTCGTCTTCAAAAGAGAAGGCTCAGCGTCAGCCGGTCGAATAAGCTGGAACTCTGAGAAATCCACCTGTGTCGCTTGTTTAGCAGTTGATCTTTTTGCAAGTCCGGCCAGAGCTACAGGGCGCGGCAGAAAGGACTGCAAGGGTTGTGGTGGAGACTGAACTACTGCAGAAAAAGTACGTTGCCGGTTGTTGGGAATACCCAACTTTTTTTTTCTTTTTGATTGGAGGTTTAACGACCACCGTGAGCAACTCAATGGGCTATAAGCAGTCGCCCGTCCCTAATTTAGGGTCACTGGTTCCAGGGAAGGGAGAGAGCCAGTGCCGTAAGACAAACACAACATCCATGCCTCACCGGAATTCGAACCCGGACCCCTCACGGACGAATGATCAGAGGCCAGCGCTTTAGACCACTGCGCCACCGGGGCGGCATACCCAACTTGTCCTTGGCGGCAGGGTACGAGAGGCCTTCCAGAGTCTTGACGCGCTGGATCGCCATCTCGTCCTTCCATTCCATGCAGTTGCGGGAGTAAGCAGCTTGACCTTCACCACAGTTAACACGGTAGGCAGCAGAAGTGCAACCCGCCCCGTCATGTTCACTGGAGCCACAATTGGCGCACCGCGCAGCACTCTTGCATGAGCGCTGTGAATGCCCGTATCTCTAGCACTCGAAACAGTGCAGAATGGTGGGAATGTACGGGCAAACTCTACAGACCAAATAGCCAGCCTTGATTTCGTTCGAAACCTTGGGCGAGTTAAAAGTCAGGGTGACATTTTTAGACTTGATTAGTACAGCATCGCGTCTAAACATCCTTCGACGGGCAGCAATAACCCCCTGATCTGCTAGTTCACGCACCAATTCTTTTTCACTGCATTCTAAGAGGTCTAACTCAGAAATAACACCCCGAGAGGAATTAAGGAAAGGGTGAGGTGTTACCTCAATAGAAATACCTTGAAGAGTATAGTCAGGTGCACGAGTGTCTTGCTCTGAGAAACACTGCAAGTTTGAACGAGCAGTTCGCCAGAGCGGAGTTTCTTCACAGACTTCAGGGATCCAATTGCAGCGTCCAAGGACTTCGATATAAAGAAAGGAGACTTAGTGGATAGTCTCTCAGTTTTACCAGTGGATTCAATAAACAGAAATAATGCTGAAAGAGTTTGATCATTCGATGTGAGAAGGCGTTTCAAAGCAGCAGGTTCAGTAGACATATCCGAAGGTCCAGTACGGTGGTCAAAGTCGCAGTCTAAGGTCCGTTTCAGGGTGTGTGACTTGGCCGGGGTCGAAGACGAAGATAGGTTCTCGTCAACAAAGCATCCTCTCAGGTGATTTAGGCTTGAAGGTTTTAGATGTATCGGATGACTTGAGTTTGGAGTTGTTGGGTTTACCCATGGAAAAAAAAGGGGGATTCGTCTGCAGACTACTCCACCTACCACCGAGCCCTACAAGGGAGAACTGGAAGTCTACAAGCCAAGAAAATGACGCTGGACACAGTTCTGGAGCTTATACGCTGCAGATATAGTCCGTTGGCTGTGATCAAAACCACTCGGCGGACACTTCGGCCTCCAGAGTACCGTCATGCCAACGCCTTTGGCATGATCCCACAGCCCCCGGGCTCACCCTGCCGTGCTATACGACAATACAGCCGCTGAAACCCTTACACAACTTGGTACAAGACTTCTGACTAGAAGTGGGTTAGTCTCCAGCCTCCCGTTTACAGCGAAGCCGGGGTCGAAGAGCAGTGTTGGTACACAGGATGCACTTCTCCGGTCTCCTGCGACCTCAGCCGCCAGACATCCCATTTCCGCCTCACGGGTCTACGCACGCGGCAAACATGCAGGTAGGTCTAGAAATCAAACCAGGAAAACGGAGAAAAAAGGAATCCAAAGAAGAAAAAAAAACCCTGGAGTGGGGCCTAAACTGAATCCCAGCAACCTACGAACTAAGCGGTTAATATAAACAGGTAGTAGTGGAGGAGGACAAAAACACAAAACCGGGATGTTAGTAAATAGCGAGTAGGAAGAATGTAAAACACTGGCAACTGGCCAGTGAGGAAAAGAACACGAAAAAGCAAGTCACAAGACCAGCTTGGGATCGTGGGGGCGCGACTCCCCAACAGCTGGATGAACAGCCGTCCCTGCAAACTTCACCAGCACCAAAAAACGAAACAGCGGTGGCATGACACCAGATGGTGACCGATCACAAAGGTCAGCTCGGGCCGTGGGGGCGCCACTCCCCAAATAACTGGAAAACCAGTTTTCCCCGTGCAGGGCAGGTATTACTGTGTTTAGAAAGTCTGAATACTTTGCAATCATTTGTTTCCACTCATGACACGCTTGAACTCTGGCTCACAATTGTTCTCTCGTCAGGTGATGAGGTACCCATCTGGAATACAGCAGTAATTTGTCGCATAGAATATGGAATGCCGACGTTTTTGAAATATCAGTTGACGCCGCTATGTCTTCAGACATCATTCGTCGATCTTCCTTGCAGGATTGCCCAAACAGTGTTAACAATACGCTCCGTAACAACACTTTCAAGTCGACCAGGCCTAAGAGCTAGTTCTTATGCCTGGTCGACCTATAAATGTCATCTAAAAATCGTTGACTCACCCTAACATTTATCTTTGTAAGCTTTTTTCATTAGATCAACTGTTTCTGGAGCCGTTTTACCCAAACGATAGCAAAATTTTATCGCCCAACGCATTTCACTTCTGAACTCTGAATCACTCACCTCCATAGCTGTAAGGCGAAATGCAGACAACTGCGCAATAACAAAACCAGAATCGTCTGCCACGGCTAATAACTGTTTCCATAGATACTTCCTTAATTCAATTAGTCGTCTGAGTGGTTATTTTTCCCCTTCGCACTGTTGCCAACTCAAAAAAAATTACTCTCAGTTTTTATATTTTCGTATTTTGCTAGTCCATAGAAAGAAGTTATTCCCCTGTCTTAGGTTCGTCGCCATTACTTTAGACTCTCTGCAGGTAACCAGTCTAAGACCGATCAGTGATCACCCTTCAGAATTCTGTCATCTCCCCAAATTGAAAATTTTGAATAACAAAGCAGCGTTTTATGATGCATAGGTTCACTCGTTCCAGTCGACTTCTTAGATAGCTGATACATTCATTCGAGTTGATTTCAACCCATTTTACTGACCGCGAGTTACTTCGTGACAGCCTATTAAACGGTTAAAAGTTTAAGAGGAAAACCTAGAAATTGAAACAGCAAAAAAATACAACCTGAAAAAGAAAGTTAGCACTGACATCGCATTACGCTGATCATTTAAATGCAGGCGCAGAGCTGCTAGCTGAAATATCGATAAGTCTGAGTGGAGTGACGGGGATTCACAACGGCTTGTACATTGAGTAACAGGTTTTTCGAATCAAGAGCTCAGAGGTACGTCGACCAAAATTCAGAGAGTCAGTAGTGTACCTGGTGGGCAACATTCGCCCCACGCCGCCCCCTCCCCGCAATATTTACTTAAGTACTCCTGAGCACAATTTTCCCAGGATGTAGGGCCGCGGGTGGCCTAGTGGTCAGCGTTCGTGGCAGCCATGGAGATAACCTCAGGTTCGATCATGGGCAGGTACAAACGTTCGAACCACTAAATACCCGCCGTGCGTCGGATGGGCACGTTAAGCCGTCGGACCCCGGGTACTCCCCCCGGTAATAAATAAGGGCGTCTTCCTACTCCTTTCTACCTCGCTTCCATGTCACTTTCCTATCGGGCACTCTAGCTCAAATCTAATACCTTCCTATTTCTAAGGGTTGTTTAAGACCTGGTGTCAAACACTTCCTCCCTAAAATCCTCTACATACGATCTGATCTTTCCCAAGATGTGTGTGTGTGGTGGGGGGGGGGTCAGGAAGTGTGGATGGAAAAAATAAGGAATGATACCTGCAAAGATATTGAAGCAGCACCTTCGATCATATATACTGATAGCCTGCGCATGGCATCAAAATCTCTGGCTCCAACGTCGAAAGCCACGAAATCACGTGACATGTGTCAAAAAGATGGGTCACACAAGCTGTGCTTATGCTTGATCTGAGCGATTTAGTAAAGGAAGTTCTATAACTTTTCATGGGTAAGAAACGAATTAAATACCTAAGTAGATTATTTGGATGCTTTATATATATAATTTCACTATAGCACTTCGGTGTCGTCATTTTAAAATTTAAGGCTAAACACGCCTTTTTTTTTTAAGGTGACCAATAGGTATGAGACACCGGATAGTTTTAGTTGTTGATGTATTTATAGCATGAATTCTGTGTTTTACTTTATGATTTCTACTTTAACAGTTCTCCGAAAGACGAAAGGTGCTTACTTAACAAGTATAGTATTTGGCACAACACAGTTTCAGTAAGTATAATGTTTTTAGTTAATCAGAAAACTTGTCAGTTTGGTATTTAGCGATTCAAAGTTTGCACAAGTTTTTATTAGTGTAGCAAGTGCAGTCATTCCACTTTTCGGGCCTGTTTTTCATATTTCCCATAATTATTACGGTGAATCAGAAATAGTCAATAAGGTTCAATTACTTAACCAGAAAACTTGTGGCTATTGATATAAAAATATACACTATCTACCAACAAGTAATTGGACACCCCTGCAATCGACGATATCTGCGGTTCTGATACACGCCACGGCCGTTAAATATCGTGTGGGAAACAACAACACAACCAGTCGCATGCAAGATGCCATCCAGTTCGGAGCTCTCTGCTTTCGAGAAAGGTGTAATCGTCGGGTATCACAGAAATGGCCGATCCATACGTGACATATCCAGCGAGTTGAAGTACCCAAAATCGATAGTGTCCTACGTGATTGGCAAGTGGAAGATGAGAGGTGACTGTCGGAATGTGTCCCGACCCGGCAGACCCACAAAACTGGGAGTTAGAGACCGGCGGGAGCTGGCCAGAGAAATTTGGAAGAACCGCGCCAAATCTATGGGCCACTTCCGCGAGGAGTTTCAACAGGCATCCGGGAGTGTTCTTTCGATGAATACCATCCGCGAGGAAGCCCATCTACTCGGTTTTCATGGACGTGCTGCCGCCCACAAGCCTTTGATCAAGTAAAATAGCGCTGCTCGGCTAACGTATTGCAAAGAACGTCGACAGTGGACCGTTGAACAGTGGAAACAGGTTCTCTGGAGCGACGAATCAAGGTTCACCCTCTACCGTTCGGATGGTAGGGCCTGGGTTTGGCGTCTGCCTGGAGAACGCCTCCTACCGGAATGTATTGTGCCAACTGTGAAGTTCGGCGGCGGTGGTGGAATTATGCTATGGGGGTGTTTCTCCTGGTATGGCACGGGACCCTTGTTCACAATTCCTGGTAGACTTAACACCGAGACCTACTGCACCATTTTGGATGACCATGCGCTTCCTACGTTCTGGCAGTTTTACGGGCTGGACCCATGTTACTTTCAGGATGACAATGCCACCTGTCATGTTGCGAGGTCCGCCATGGCTTGGTATGGTGACAATGGGGTTAATCGAATGGACTGGCCTACGCAGAGCCCGGACCTTAACCCTATCGAGCACCTCTGGGACGAGTTGGAGCGTCGACTTAAGGGGTATCCTCACCGTCCGAAATCGGTGAAGGAACTGACCTGTCTTCTCCAAGCCGAGTGGAAGAAAATACCGCTAGCCGTCGTACAACGCCTGGATGAGAGTATGCCCCGGAGGGTCGCAGCTGTAATCGCCGCTCGTGGAGGCTCCACAAACTATTGAAGATGAATAAACTTCGTTTTCTTTTGCTATCACAGGTGTCCAATTACTTGTTGGTAGATAATGTAGTAACTTAAGAAAAAAAAAAAAAGCCAGAATGCATGCTCCAAATTCTTCGCAAATATTCATCACATTATAAATAACGAAATGCAAACAACCTGATATGTGCATGTATACATCTCATAAGTAAATTTACCTGAAGATTTTTCACTATATATGAGGAGTTTTCACATAATGCACTGAAAATACTGAAGTTCTGCAGCGTAAATTAGTAACCATAACACCATTTTTACACTGAATTTCGAGTACAAACAAACGAATTCGCGTTAGAACACATGAAACTTAAGACCACTTTTCGATCTAATTACTTCTAAACGACTGCAATAAAATTTTGAATTGAGGTAGTTTTCTCAACGAGTATATCCTTATATAACAATATTCCTAAAACCCACAGTTCAAATGTACACAATTTACTAGCTCCTAATCTTTTAAAATAGCTTATCAGCTGATAGAAAAACGTTGGAATTAAAAGGCATGCGGCCATTTCTGACTCATGTCATGTGATCTGATGCCCTCTCATGTTGGGACCACAGCGGCTCTGATTCAGCTATTGCCAGCTATTAGCGGTCTCGTTCATTTCGTCGACAACTCATTTCGTCGACGATATATATGCAAACAGTCGATTCCTCAAAATTTTCGTAAAATCTACAGTTTTCAATTCAGAACCACCAAATTTGGTACACTATCTCATGGTACTCTAACTTAGACCGTACACGATTTTTGGAAGGGGTCGGGGCCCGGAGTAAAGGGTGCCCTATACAAAATTCTCAAAAAGTTTCCATATTTTACTTAAGAACTGCAACACAATTCTGCACTCTAATACCCTATCTGCGAGCTAAGTTAAAGTACCATGAGATAGTATACCAAATTTGGTAGTTCTAAATTGAAAACTGTAGATTTTACGAAAATGTTGTACGGGGCCCCTTGACCCCGTGCCCCGACCTCTTCCGTTGTGGTCTAAGTTGGTGTAAGAGTACAATGAGATAGTATACCAAATTTGGTGATTCTAAATTGAAAACTGCAGATCTTACGAATATTTTGTATGGGGCCCCTTTCAAGCCTGTCCCGACCTCTTCCAAAAACAGTCTACGATCTGAGTTACAGTACCATGAGATAGTATACCAAATTTGGTGGTTCTGAACTTATTTTCGGTTTTTTAGGAACTTACTGTTTGGATATACTGTATAGTGTCGACGAAATGAACCAGACCCGTCCATTACTATATGTGGTCGAAGAGCAGCACAGACTGGCAAACAATGCTAGCGGTTCTGAAGCGGATCAACTGAATGTGTAGCAGTATCTATGAATGCGGAAGAGTTTGTAGTTAACAGATGCCTCGCCTCTTAGAAAGCAAGTATGATTTAATTCATAAAGTACTTCAGGAATTACGTAGAATATTTGGGTACGACCCGAGAACTTTCTAGATCAAATTGTAATTATGACAAGTGCTCATATCAGAGAAAAGGCAAACAAGACTTGTAAGCAGAAAAATGCGAGGCTATATGGCGGTTGGCCATATACATAGAGCATAGAAATAAACCGCTGAATAGAAAAATTTCGCGTCACATACAGAGCCGGATTAAGGACTTAGTAGGTCCCTAGGCTAAGACACCTGAGTGGGCCCCCAAAGAACTTGTGACTAGAAATTACGAAGTCTTAAAACACGAAACTAACTTATCTGCAGAGTTTCCATAAGTGATGTTTCATTATTCTCACAAGAGCACGAGTTAAAAGCTTAAGATTCCGTCATGGATTTTCTAATGATTTAGCATTGTACATTATACTTTTCTTAGTGCATCTTTTTTTTTAATGCAATGCGAAGCCACAGGGGACTTTGACCATTACCTGTTCCAAATGCAAAATTTTGAGGGGTGGTTGGATGGTAGTGAAAAAGCTGAAACTGTCTTGCCAACGACACACAACGACATGAAACCTTTACCTTTGGGAAGTCACTGCATTGAAATCTTAGTCATCCAGACTCTGTTTCTGACTAAGTGGAAATCATGTGAGACAAACCATTTTATAAACCTTTCTACCTATTTACACTCATCGTCAAAAAAAATAGTTGCACCCAGAAGGAAGCAACCGACAAGAATTAAACTTGTTGGGAAGGTTTGACATCATGCTCCGCCGCACATTTGATGCAAGCAAGGAGGGGTCGAAGCACTGTGCCTGACAGGCTATATAAGGTCGTTCCGTGGTGGGTGCTTGCACTTTCGACTGTTGTGTTGGTTGCTTCCTTTGCAAGTGACGTATGCCTCGGAGAAAAGCTTCGAAGAAATTTGAGCAGTTACAGAGGGGGGGCACGTCGTCGCGCTCCCAGATGGTCTTATCGCCGTATTGCGCGCCATACCGGTCGTGCGGATATCACAATAACACGCTGTTGGCGGAAGGGGATAGAACAAGGCACGCAGCGGCGACAGGAAGCGCCTAGGAGAACTAGACGAAACACGGAGAGAGGACCGACGGTTTGTCAAACATGCGTGGAGTGACCCAGCAGTCACGATTGCGGATATTCACCAGCAGTGGTGCCCTCCATCAAAGAATATGTAACGCGTGAAGAAGGCCCCCTCTCATAGAAATAACGTAAAACAGGCGACAACAGCACCACCACATCTTAAGAGGTAATATGCTCTGCGGGAAGGTTAACATTCAGGAGCAAAACACGTTAGGGGGGATCACGGCAGTGAAGCTTTTCTTTGATACACGATTGTTTTTTTCAATTTGATAACTATTTGCTTAGAACAGTTTTTCTTGTTGCTTTCTGACATCCCGCCCATCCCTTATTTTGGTGAGAAAAATATGCAATAACATTAGTATTACTCTTTAAATTAAATTTTAGCAAATATTATAGTTAGGCCTAAGGATCCGTACAAAATGCAGACATTCCCTAGTATTTGGCATTACTGAAAATATTTCTGAAAAACTGAAGAACAAACAAAAGCCTTAACTAATCCGATTAGCGTCACAAAACTAACATTCAATTTGCGAAGTGATTATGCTACCTAAAAGGTAACAATCGCGTGCTGCGAGTAGCTAGGCTGACTGTTCTTTACCCAAAGAATTGAAGTCAACAGAAATACGCATGCGCAGTCTACTCCGGCATCAGCATGTAGGATGGCTTCTGTGCACTGCATTTTAACTCTTAAGATATGGCGGCGTTAGATATGTCTCCCGAGCCTTAACTTTTCAGTTAGATATTCTTTGCCTCCATGCATCGTTCGATTAGTGCCAGCACCATTGGCAGACGACGACTGCACGACGTAGGACTACAAGAACGCAGACCGTTACGACGACTGCCCTTAACACCATTGCACCGTCGCAAAGACTGCAATGGTGTGCCAGACTGTCATGGAGCCACACAAAATGGCAGCGAGCGATTTTCAGTAACGAGTCCCGCTTTTGTCGTGGAGTAGACTACCACAGAATCAGGGTGTGGAGGCACCTTAGTCAGGCCCACAAGACGAAATGTTTGTTGTCGAGGGTCACACGTTTAGAAGGCCTAGTCTCGTGGTGTGGGGTGCAATTTCCTACGATGCCAGATCACTTTTGGTGTTCATAACACACTTTTTGACAGCCGAAAGTTACGTTAATGAGGTCTTGCAAAATGTGGCCCTACCTTTTCTGAACGCTCACTCCGGTGCGATTTTCCAACAGGACAACGCTCTTCCACATACTGCTGCTGTCTCGAGAGCATGCCTTCAAGGCACTGATACTCTGCCATGGCCAGCCGCATCGCCAAACCTATCGCCGATTGAAAATGTGTGGGATGCTATTGGACGCGCTATCCACACTCCACCCTTTGGGTTCATCACTTTTTTTTTTTTTACGATGAGTGTACTTATCGCTTGCCAAGGAAAGTCCCCTGGCCATGGTGGGACCCAAGGCTATGTCTCCTATAGACCCCCTCCCCTTAATGCTATTGGACGCGCTATCCACACTTCACCCCTACAGCGCAAGTCCAGGTCACACACTTAAATTTAAAATATACATAAAAATCTTGAAGATTTAGAACTGAAATACTCCGACAAACGCGTCACACTAGGTACCCCGACAATGTCAGCTTTCCACATGTCTAATCTCCAATGCCTTGTAGCCCTGTGGTATTAACCAAGTGATTTCTGGAACAGAAGTATACACGGTCACGTCACATTGTGACCACTGGCTAATATCCAGAGTAACCGCCGTGTGTAGGGTGGACAGCAGCTAGACGGAGCTGGGAGTGACTCAATAAAGTGCTGGAAGGTGATCACAGGTATGTAGAGCCATGCTGACTGCAGTGCATCCGACAGCTGCTGGAAGGTACATGGTGGAGGATCCATAGAGCAAACGACACGACCGTGGTAATTCCGTAGATGCTCAATTGGGTTTAAGTCTGCATAATTAGGGGGCCAGGGAAGTACTTTGAAGTCTTTATCGTGCTCTTCCAACCACTCACTGACATTTCTAGTTGTGTGACACGTTGCATTATCGTGCTGGAAGATCCCATCCGCCCCAGGGAAGATAATCATCATGTATGGGTGTATGTGGTCTGCAAGAATGGATTCATAACGAATTCGGTCCATAATGCCTCCCACAGGTATGAGTGGACCCTGAGAATGCCACAAAAACATTCCGCAGACCATAACGTTGCAGCAATTAGCTTGTATTCTGCCAGCAATGGTGGAAGAGTGTTTGCAAGGTAATTAGACAATCAGCATTAACTGTTCAGGGACCGATGCATGAACATCAATATGATACATTTTGTCGCAAAAACTGAATTCAGTGAAATATATTTACTGCAAATGGTTAAGATACTAAGACCTCATTAATCACAATTATTTACTGTAATGGCCTTCATGGTTCTTAACCATTTAATGTAATGGTTAAGAAACAGACTTCATAATAACCCATTTTTACTTTCACTTCTTTTGACTGGATTTTGTAAAATCTCTGCTTCTACACTTTGAAAAGTTGACGTGCTAAACAAATAATTCTTTTCATCGGCACTTTAGAGCTTAATTGTCTCTGCGACAAATGATGTGATCGAGTTTTCGGAAGTTTCTTTGAAAGCTCTTTTTTTCGCCTATACTCTGCTGCACTTGGGCGCTAACGTGACATTTTGCAGATGGACGCCGTTCATTTTTATATTAAAGTTTCTCCACACATTGAATGGGATAGACATACTATACAGAAGAACTAAAAGCAATAGCAACGTGTAATTGTTTTGTGTAAAACTAAAATCCCTTGAAATCATCTTGAACATCGCAGATCTCCGGCTGCTTTGAATAAATGTTTTAGCCTCTCGTGTACGTAACATTGGGTTGACGCATAAGTTCATGCCGGTTTTTTTTTATTGGAAGTTTAACGATCAATGTGCCACCGGGAAGACATTGCTACAAATTCCTGTTATTCATTATTGGCTTTGAAGTTGTTCTTGGATATGAATGAAAGAAATTACACCTAACTCAGTTTTTTTGGAGTTGAGTAACGGACCACCGTGGGCAATTCAATAAGCTATAAGCAGTCACCCTTCCTAATTTGGAGCCACTGGCTCCAAAGAACGCTGATAGTGGCGTGAGACACACGTCGATCAAAGAAGGTTGAAGAATTGTGCAAGAATGAATCACTGATACGAAAAAATTACAGTCTTCGTCACGATTTAATGATAAAAGATAAAAAATATATACAATTAAAACCATATGTGCTAATTATATATTTGCTTTAATTGTATATATTTTTCATCTTTTATCATTAAATCGTGCCGAAGACTAATTTTTTCGTATTCAGTGACACATGTCGATGCTTTACCGGGATTCTAACAGGGACCCTCTCGGACGAATGGTCAGAAGCCAGCACTTAACAGCATTGGAGGGTTAGTGTCCTAACTCCATCTTCAATGACAGTTGCCGTCCTTGGCTTTTTTTTTTTTTTTTTTTGATTGAAGGTTTAACGACCACCGTGAACAACTCAATGGGCTATAAGCAGTCGCCCGTCCCTAATTTAGGGTCACTGGTTCCAGGGAAGGGAGAGAGCCAGTGCCGTAAGACAAACACAACATCCATGCCTCACCGGGATTCGAACCCGGACCCCTTTCGGACGAATGATCAGAGGCCATCGCTTAGACCACTGCGCCACCGGGGCGGCGTCCTTGGCTTTAACCTCTCGGGTAGAAAAGAAATTAAAAGAGAATCACCCAAGGGTCAGCAACACCGTATTAGTGGAGAGAAAGGAAGTACCCACGAAAAGAAAAATTTATAACCTACTTTCTAAAAGGAGAAGTGGGCAAGAGAAGTGAAAAGCATGGCAAACTGAAGGCGCATGCCACTATAAAGTTCACACGCCGGGCGAAGACTCGAAGTTTCTGCGAGCTGATATCATTAAATAAAAATGCTTGAGTAATTTATTAGACGATATGGTACATTACAATTTGCATTAACAAAAAGGCGTGAATATGTTCGATGTATGAGCCGTTTTCTTATTAGTATTAAATTTAGTTACAATGCTCAATTTCGGTATTTTTGATGGATTTTGCTGTGTTCTAAATCTTTTGTTCAGTGCAGTTTTGCGAAGTAGAAAAAGACAAGACACTGGGAAAGAAATTGCGGTGGCGAATGTTCTGGTACTCAACCTTGCAAGGGAAAACGTTTGGTTCAAAAGGAGGGTGATTCATAGCTATTTACTGTGAGTGTTATCACGCAGGAACTTACAATTGCTGTTTAGTAGGCAGTTCTCTAGAAAGAAAGTGTTCCGGGGAATTTCGTATTTGTGAATTTAACGTCCACAGTAACTCAGTGAGCTAAAAGATGTCGTCCGTCTTTAATTTAGGAGTACTGGTTTCGGGGAAGCGAGATTGCCAATACCGTAAGACTATGCCCATGTCACATCAGGATCGTAACTCTGACCCAACTCTGACTGATAGTCAAACTACGCTTATACCAGTGAGCCACAGGAGCAGCAAATTTCGTGTGAGAGCAGCAGGCCATGCCCACTGCACTTGTTTAACATCGGAGCCGCTGCTTTAAGCCTAAAAATCAGAGTACATCCATTAGGTATACGTATCGCACCCGAATTTCTGTCAACGATTTAAGTCTCATGTTATGCAAGGAAATCTGTATCTAATCCTACGATACGTATTCATATTAACGTTCACAATCTCTCGAGCTGTCAGTTCCTTCATAGCTCTGAGCTTCTTCATTTGCTTCTGAAATATATTTTCACTGTTTCATGGTCCACATTCACGTTTAACGAAGATATAGTGGAACAGGCTTTCCGTTCTCCTGTATATGCTGTACTTCATGCTGATCAGACATCCAGCTACTAGTCTTCTACATGTCTACCAGGATGACCTCCAAAATGACTCCAGCCTTAACCAGTCGTATCTACATATCTCAAAATTTTACCCACTTTCGGCGAATCTCCATAACTCCGGTTTGTGTAATCCTAGCTTGTTAGCCTACTACTCTCAAGAAGTTACGCACTTTTCTTTTGCGAAGTTTCACAACACAAGTAGAGACCTCAGAAATAATGATTGGTTGGTGGCGTTTTTGGCGCAAGACCCACATTTTCCTAAAGAGCATCATGGTTTGCTCAATAAATAAAAGCAACACCAAAACTACAACAAAGGTTACAAAAAGAAAAACATTACAAGAAACTGTAAAAGGCCGAAAAAAAAATCTTCAGTGTAAGAAACAAATAGGATACAGATGCCATCACAATGATAGTTTAAAAGGCAACTTAGGGTTTGTGAATCGTCTGATAGACTGGGTTAAAGCGGAAACTGAACATGTTCACGAAGAAAACCACAAAAACATAACAGATGCACAACAGTCAGAGGTACATTAGACATCCCACACATACGTAGGAGCAGCTTCGACACGCAAAGAGTGGTGAATGAAACGGCAATGCGGAGACGTGCCCATACAACTTCCTCCCAACGGTTCTAGCTACAAGATGAACTTTAGGCGCCCAACGCTGGCTTGATTCGATGCAGTTTGTTGCTCAACTTTTGGTCCCACAGACTCTCCCATATTAGTTCAAATCAGGAAGCGCAAATGCCTGGTGAAATATTGGTAATTGTGTGACCGCAAAATATACTACAGTCTTGGCAGTATAATCAGCTGACATTACTTGGGAACTTCAGAATTCTGTGATAAGGCAATTATCTTGCAGTATCGTCCCCACAGTATCTCCACTGGGCACTATAACAGAGTCATGCAGTTCGAAATTCACAGCTTCACTGGAAACTCTTCAAGAAGCCATCATAAGGCAAGAACCTCTCCAAATGAGGCGTCAAAGCAAATACCGGAAAAAAGATAGGTAAATCACGATTACAAACGAACTTCTCACGCACGAAAGTAAGGTCAAAATTCTCATTCTTGCACTGTACTGATTACATAATGTTAATATCTACCAATGCAACTACAATCTTCAAAGCACTTTCCCCGGATGTGCCAACAGAGTTCCAACCCCAAAAGTAACGCAGTTTTCTTTTTAGGAACCATTATCGCGAAGAATTCGATGGGGCAAAATAAATTTGGCAAAAGTGAAGGACAACAGCTGACAGTTTGTTTTTTGCTCGGTGGTTTAACGAACACCATGAGAAACTCAATGGGTTGTTACTAATTTGGGGTCACTGGTTCCAGTGAAATGGAAAGATCCATTGCCGTAGGACAGAAACACCACCCACAGTTCACTTGGGATTCAAACCCGGACCTATCTCTGACAAAATATTAGAAGCCAAAGCTTCGAACAACTCAGCTACCATAGAGGCTTTAAAATTTTAACCCATTTCTTTTATTATTGGGAAAGGGGCGCAACGAGCACAATTCGAAGAACTATAAAGTGTGACTAGTCCCTAATTTACAGCTGCTGGTTCCAGGGAAGAGACAGCCATCAGACAAGCCCACCACATATGCCTCGTCTGCCACTCAAACACAGACTATGTCGGACGGATGGTCAGAAGCCAGCGACTTAAAGAACTCTGCCAGCAGGCCGACAAAAGGTTATACGAACATTTAATTACAGCAAGACTACCACTCGCTAGGTAAAGTACATCATCATTACAGACTGGTTTCTCTTTCACAGAAATCTAAGTCAAAATTAACAGCTTAATTCTTAAAGACAAACTAACGAGCATGGTGGCTCATATAAAAATATCAATCCAAAAGTATTTGTACTGGCAGATGTCTTACAAATATTATAAAAACGGTTACCTGCTTCAATATTTCGGTAAGCAGCTGTGAGCCCAACTTCAGAGAATTTTCAAGAACGCTGAAAGTCGCCTTAGAGTTCAACAGCGTCTATAGTTCAAATCTTCTTACCGTTAAGCTTTACTGTATATGTTGTGCATCTACGCGTAACAGAAACGCACGTGCTGTCGTAAAAGAGGGCGTGACAATATCAGAGCAGAAACGAATCAAAAGAGGGTTAGCATTGTCAATTGGCAATCTCAGCGGTCCGCTTTCCCTCTAGCGGCAAAAGGAAGAATTACTGTAGTACGGGTAAAGTTTTTGGCTCAATGCTTGGCTGTTGGTAGATCGCTCATTACGTTCAATTGTCGTAGTTTGGTGTATTTTTGCATTCATTCTGGAATTAGAGAGTTGTATAATAGAGAATTCCGTGAAGAAGAACAAATCATATTGTTGTGCCCCGCAATGTCGTTCCCAAGGTTTCGGCTATGTTTTTCACAAGTTAGTATAAACGTTTGTGCCTTGCGTTTGAAATCCTTCCAGTGAAATGCTGCTAACCTAGTAACGTCTTTGAATGAATAATAAACAAGGCAGCATGTTTTTATTGCATAGTAGTAATTAAAAAATCCGCATTTCTACATAATCTTGAAGACAAATAATTGCTGTTATCCATATAAATTTAAACTTCATTATGGAACAAGATTTGCAATGTTCTGTCAACAGTCATCGGTTCAAAATCGCAGAACCCAATGATGATCAACAATTACCAATTCACAAACACTTTTAGGAACAGAATGTTCAAAAATTACAAATGTTATTGTTGACAGTATTGAAAATGGGTCCTGGGAAACGTCAAGTGAAACGAAATGTCAGCTTTTAATAGTAATCCAGATTAGAAGTACTGTTGATTTATGTTATATTATACTCTTGGCATTTAGCAGTTTCATGTTATCCAAATTTTACATAGGTATTTAAAGAGCAAAGGCAGTGCAAGTCTTTTGTGAACTAATGCATGTGTTAAAATAATTTGTATTCTCATAATTCCAAACATAATGATCAAATTTTTTCCAGTGTTACACGTTCCACTTCTGCCCGCTTTACAAGAGCACTCAAATGACTTTATAGAAATTTCACTGTTTCTTGTATCCAAAACACCGTTGATGGAGTGAGGCGACGACGTTATTGCCGTGAACTGAATGCAGTGAGAAACTATGAGAATTTCTCTTCCATCTTCCTTCTTAATTCCACAAGAAATTATATGGCCTACATTAACAATCACTTCCCCTTCTTTAAGGCATCTTGAATTTTGGAAGCGTCCGCAAATTTCATTATTTCAAGGATTGAAAGCGACAAACACAACATCCATGCCTCACCGGGATTCGAACTTTATGGAAACACGTGCGACCAATTACCCGTACTAGAGAAGTTTGTTTACGTTTGCGCAGCGCCCCCTATAGTTCGTTGAGGTTCCCAATAGTGATACTCTTAACTAAAGGTTTTAAGAAGTACAGTATAAAACCATCATGCTATTTGTTTTCTTTTTTGATTGGAGGTTTAACGACCACCGTGAGCAACTCAATGGGCTATAAGCAGTCGCCCGTCCCTAATTTAGGGTCACTGGTTCCAGGGAAGGGAGAGAGCCAGTGCCGTAAGACAAACACAACATCCATGCCTCACCGGGATTCAAACCCGGACCCCGTTCGGACGAATGATCAGAGGCCATCGCCTTAGACCATTGCGCCACCGGGGCGGCAGTGATACTCTTAACTAAAGGTTTTAAGAAGTACAGTATAGAACCATCATGCTATTTGTTTTCTTTTTTTTTTTTTTTTTTTTTTTGATTGGAGGTTTAACGACCACAGTGGTCTAAGGCGCTGGCCTCTGATCATTCGTCCGTAAGGGGTCCGGGTTCGAATCCCGGTCTGGCATGGATGTTGTGTTTGTCTTACGGCACTGGCTCTCTCCCTTCCCTGGAACCAGTGACCCTAAATTAGGGACGGGCGACTGTTTATTTATTTTTTTTTTTTTTGATTGGAGGTTTAACGACCACCGTGAGCAACTCAATGGGCTATAAGCAGTCGCCCGTCCCTAATTTAGGGTCACTGGTTCCAGGGAAGGGAGAGAGCCAGTGCCGTAAGACAAACACAATATCCATGCCTGACCGGGATTCGAACCCGGACCCCTTACGGACGAATGATCAGAGGCCAGCGCCTTAGACCACTGCGCCACCGGAGCGGCGGCGACTGTTTATAGCCCATTGAGTTGCTCACGGTGGTCGTTAAACCTCCAATCCAAAAAAAAAAAAAAAAAAGAAGTTTAAATTCGGGGTGATTTGCAATTGTCTAGCTAAAAGAATTTCTTTTAGTATTTTTTTTTTTTTGATTGGAGGTTTAACGACCACCGTGAGCAACTCAACGGGCTATAAGCAGTCGCCCGTCCCTAATTTAGGGTCACTGGTTCCAGGGAAGGGAGAGAGCCACTGCCATAAGACAAACACAACATCCATGCCTGACCGGGATTCGAACCCGGACCCCTTACGGACGAATGATCAAAGGCCAACGCCTTAGACCACTGCGCCACCGGGGCGGCCTTTTAGTATGCGAATGAAACAGAATAGTTGCTAAAATTCTGAAGAGTACTGAAATCATTAATCAGTGCAAAAGTGGAAAGTTACGTTTTGCGCATGTGACAATTCTTAATGCCGTCCCTGTGGCTCAGTGGTCTAAGCGCTGGCTTGGGACCAGTCGTCCGAGATAGGTCCTAGTTCGAATTCCGGTGAGGCATGGATGTTGTGCTCGTCTTACGGCACTGGCTCTCTCCCTTCACGGAACCAGTGGCCCTAAATTAGGGACGGGCGACAGCTTATAGCCCATTGAGTTGCGCACGTTGGTAGTTAAACCCCGATCTAAAATAAAAATAAAAAGTTTATGTAATCTCAAGCAATTTGTTGTTTCTCACTTTAAGGACACTGCTGTTCCATATTTAGGGTCACAGGTTGGAGGTAAGGGAGAGAAACCGAATCCGTAAAGAGTAACACAGTACCCACGTTTGAGCAGGCATACGGTCGAGTCACATTATTGTGTCCACCAGCTAATATCCAGAGTAACCGCCGTGTTCAGCGGTCAACTGCTGGAGGGTGCGTGGTGGATTATCCATAGAGCGAACAACACGATCAAGGTGGTCACCCAGATGCTCAAATCGGTTTAAGTCTGGGTAATTAGGGTGTCTGGGAAGTACTTTGAAGTATTCATCGTGCTCTTCCAACCACTCTTGGACATTTTTAGCTGTGTGAAACGTCGCATTGTCGTGCTGGAAGATCCCATCTGCCCCAGGGAAGACAATCAGCATGTATGGGTGTACGTGATCTGCAAGGATGGATTCATAACGAATTCGGTCCATAGTGCCTTCCACAGGTATGAGTGGACACAGAGAATGCCACGAAAACATTCCCCAGACCACAAAGCTGCCCCCACCAGCTTGTGTTCTTCCAGCAATGGTTGAAGAGTGTTTGTTTTCCGGTGTTTCTCGCCGTATACGCCAGCGTCCATCCGTTACAGAAAACGTGATTCATCGAAGAAGGCAATCCTTTGCCAATCAGCGGAGGTCCAATTCCGGTACTGCCATGCAAATGTAAGCCTTTTCTGCCAATGCACCTTCGTTAGCGTAGGTGCAGTCACCATCCGTCTGCATCGGAGCCCCATACGCATCAGAGTTCACTGAACTGTCGTTTTAGACACACTTCTGGTAGCCCTCTGATTCATTCAGCCAGTGAGTTGCTCCACCGTAGCGTGTCGATCGGCCTTCGCACGCCTTCGAAGCCGATGTTCACCTTTCACATCAATGGCACGTGGTGATCCGCAGTTTCCATGCCGCTTATTCGCAATGGTGCCATTTCTCCAATCACGATACACTTTAACCACAGCAGCACGCGGACAGTTCACAAACTGCACCGCTTCAGATGTATTGCCACCTTTGGCCCGATAGCCGATAATCATCCCTTTTTGCGAATCTGATAAATCGCCCCCTTTTATCCATGGCAGCAATGAGTGATATGTTTTCAGAATGCCTACAGCACACTTTATATACCCTCCAAGCTAGCTCACGACACGTGCCTTCTTTCATTGACTACGCGCTGTTGACGTCGAAAGTAGGAGGTGGTCACAATAATGTGACTAGAATGTGTATAATACTTCAACAGATATTAAAAAAATATATGTAATTGGAGAAGTATTCGTAGCATCAAAAGAAGCGAAACTTTCTTTTTCATTATAGCCTGAATTTATTAATATTAGGCTCGGTAACATAAACGGTGGAGTGGGGGAATGGTCGTTTCCGTGAGGGTTTCGCCCCCTCCCTCCTCCGGATATATGCCTGAAAGAAACACTGCTCGGGCGAATGATCAGAAGCCATCGTTTAGCCACCTCGGCGTCAATACCAACAATGAACTTGTCGCTGGTGCTGATAACAAGAGCTATTTTCTAGTCATCTGTTCTTCTGCAGCATGACCCCAAGACAAGATTGGAAAGTGCTAGTCCCTCTGACATGGACACCATGCAACTGGGCAGAAACCAGTGACTCGAAACACTTTCTCTCTCCTCTTTCTTAAGTTCGTCGGCAATATTATAGTCCTTTCAGCAGGTGATCACCCAGAAAGGATTAGTGTCAATCATTTCCCTACAGGACCATTTTGAATAACAAAGCTAAGTAAAAAGCAACGGTTTCTAATACAAGCCAATTAAAGGATTAATGAGAGTGTCACCAGGTGGCTGAATATTTTGTCTCTGCGAATTTTCCCCACAGATTGGATCTGACTACTTTTCTTTTTTTATTATTATTGGGGTTTTAACGACCACTGTGAGCAACTCAATTGCCGGTGCGTAATTTAGGGCCACTGACTCCAGGGAAGGGAGAGAGCCCGTACCGTAAGACAAGCACCAAATCCACTCCTCACTGGGATTCGAACCCGGACTCATCTAGGACGAATGATCAGAAGCCATCACTTAGAACTACTGCGCCACTACCAATCATAACTTGTCCGTGGTGACAAGAGCTATTTTCTGGTCATTTATTCTTCTGTTCCATTACCCAAGGCAAGATTGGAAAGGCTAGTCCCCCTGAAATGGACACCATGCATTAGGCAAAAACAAGCTTTCTAGGATTCTCGGCAATATTACAGTCCTTTTAGCAATACCAGCCATAAATTTGTCCCTGGTGACAAGAGCTATTTTCTAGTTATCCGTTCTTCTGCTCCAAGTCCCAAAGCAAGATTAGAAAGGGCTAGTCCCCCTGGCATGGATACCATGCCACTAGGCAGAAACAAACGACTCAAACACTATCTCTCTCCTCTCTTAGGATTCTCGGCAATATAACAGTCATTTTAGCAATACCAACCATAAACTAGTACCTGGAGATAAGAGCTATTTTCTAGCCATCTACTCTTCTGCTCCAGTACCCAAGGCAAGAGGGGAAAGACTAGTCCTCCTGACATGGACACCATGCCACTAGGCAGAAACAAGATACTCAAACACCTCTCTCCTCTCTTAGGATTCTCGGCAATATTAGTGTCCTTTTAGAAATACCAACCATGAACTTGTCCCGGTGACAAGAGCTATTTTTTTAATCATCTAGTCTTCTATTCCATGACCCAAGGCAAGATTAGAGTGTGCTAGTCGCCCTTACATGGACACCATGACACTAGGCAGGAACAAGAGACTCAAACACCTTCTCTCTCCTCTCTTAGAATTCCTGGCAACGTTAGAGCCCTTTTAGCAGGCGTTTAGCCAGAAAGGATTAGTGTTAATCATCCCTCTAAATGACTACTTTGAATAACAAAGCTAAGTGGAAAGCAACGCTTTCTTACACCAGTTCACTTACACAAACCGGATTTGGCCAGCTTCTTAGAACAACGAATACATTCGTCCGAGCAGATTTCAGCCTATCTTGCTAACTTCGAATTAATTCGTTCAACGTGTTAAAGGATTAACAACAGTGTCATTAGGCGGCTGCATACTTGGTCCCTACAAGTTTCCGTACCGACAGCTTCGATTCGTGACTCAGGTAAAACAGTGGAGCTTTCTTTCAATATCTATGGATTTACTACTTCCATATAGAATAAAAAAAGCAACTTTTCTCACAATAAAATATTCATTATAAACTGAAGAGCAATTGAATTAGAGACAGCTGGCGTTATGCAAACGTGGCGCTGTAGGCGGCCCTGTAAACAGAAACGACATGACGTATGCAGCGATCCGACAATATAAGGAGTGATGCGACGGGAATCAGTAAGAGTCTGATGCAGTATGGGTAAGACGAAGGATCTAAGCGCGTTTGATCGTGGGCAAATTGTCAGGGCCTGACGAATGGGTCACTCCATCTCGGAAGTCGTGCAGGCATTGGGATTTTCACGAGCCAATGTGTCACGGGTGCACCGTGAGTACATCGAATCCGGTAAAACCATCCCTGTAATTGCCAACTGCCGTGGACAACAGCGTGTGGATGAGCGGGGTCATCGTCGGCTAGCTCGCATTGTAACAGCGGATAGACGGGCCACAGTGCAAGAAATCACTCCGAAATTTAACGCAGGTGCACAAAATCGTGTAAGCAGCCACACCATCCAGAACCATCTCCTCGCTATGGGGTACAAAAGCCATCGTCCCACGAATGTACCGCTGCTGACCGCACATCACAGGGTGCAGAGATTAGCATGGGCGCGGGAGCATCGCCACTGGACAGTAGACATGTGGGAAAATGTTGCCTGGATTGATGAGTCGAGATTCACGTTGGTACATGCGGATGGCAGGATACGAGTACGGCGCAGACTACATGAAGCGATGGATCCTTCTTGCCAGCAAGGTACCCTTCAAGCTGGTGGGGGTGGCATTCTCGTCTGGGGACTTTTTACGTAGACTGAAATGGGACCCCTGGCACGTGTGACATCGTCCCTCTCAGGTCAATGTTACCAGGATTTCCTGGACAACCATTTGCTCTCGTTTGTGCGTCTTCAAAATCCCACTAGGGACCTCATCATGCAACAAGACAATGCACCGTGACATCGCTCCCGAATTGTATCCGAATGGTTGGATGAACACTCCACCGACGTGACCTCGCTTCCTTGGCCAGCTAGGTCACTTGACCTTAGTTTTTTTTTGATTGGAGGTTTAACGACCACCGTGAGCAACTCAATGGGCTATAAGCAGTCGCCCGTCCCTAATTTAGGGTCACTGGTTCCAGGGAAGGGAAAGAGCCAGTGCCGTAAGACAAACACAACATCCATGCCTCACCGGGATTCGAACCCAGACCCCTTTCAGACGAATGATCAGAGGCCATCGCTTAGACCACTGCTCCACCGGGGCGGCTGACCTCAGTTCCATCGAGCACATCTGGGATGCCATCGAGAGAGATGTTCGAAGCTCTGACCCCCCCCCCCTCCATCAAATCTTCGTGAAGTGTGGGAGCTTGTTCAGGGGTCGTAGATACGTATGGCTTCCCAACGCTCCCGGTGTCTTGTCGAGTCCATGCTGATACGAATCGCCGCCGTCATCAGGGCGAAAGGTGGTGCTACACGTTACTAGACAGGTATCTCAAATTCAATTGCTCTTCAGTGTACATTGACAATAGTCTCGCAGAGCGTTTGGCTCTGCATCCTCAGAAGGAATGGAGCGTAAACATTCCAATCTTTGTGACATTATCTCAGAATTCTGACGGGCAGGGATTTTAGCGAGTTGTTTCCACGCGCTTGAAAGAAATGGAGTCGACGTTATGTCGTTGACAAGCCGTGACGAGTTCCGGTATATGTAGAAAGCTTCTAATATATTAAGCACGATAGTCGAGTCAGGTTTATCGATAAGCGTAGAGTTTCCGAACAAACATTTATGGCTATTTTCGTGACAATGTTGGGCTATAGACGGCTTCTTCAGTTCATAGTTCCGTACGTAGGTCTTGTATTCCTTCACACGGAAATTTAAAGCCCTGCGGGTCTGTCCTATATATGGAAGTACACATTCGCTAGGGTCTGATGAATTGCCCAGGAGTTTATGTCTTCGACGTAGTCTTTTGATCTGTAAAAATTCGTCTTGTTTATAGATTTGAAAATAATTTGTAATTAAAACTTTTGAGAATTTTTGAAATTCCGAAGCAAATCTGAGGAGCGAATGGGATAACCGCCCAATTCTTCCGTATTGGGAGGTCTATAGGCGTGAGCGTGCAGACAGGCTTCGGTTTCCTAAATTTTTGGACAGCTTTGTCTATAAATGAAGGACTGTATCCTCTGTGTATCTGTATACAGCTCTTCCAAGCCATATTTTGTGAAAATATAACCACACACACAGGCTAATCTCCTTGAAATATTCTTGTCATTCCGCCAAACATCAAACAGCTCTCTTCTTGGAATTCCGTCCGCCATCACTAAAATATTAATTAAAAAAGAAGTTGGTTCAAGTTGGTCATTAAACAGTCATAATTACATACCTAAATGACTGACTTAAACGCTGAATATACTTTCACAACGGACTTTTACGGCCTTTGCTTTTGCAAGCCTGTTACTTCAATTACATCTTAAAGCAATTTCATGGAATACGTCTGTTATAATGAATGAATACAAGAACTAAATAACGCAATGTTTTAAAATGCGCTAAAAAGTAGGAAGATACCTGTACTTTTATTCTTCGAAGACCCGAATAGGATCGAGAATAAATTACGTGCACACAGATCATAGTTCCGAAGGCAACTGCTGGGCGATGCTAACAAAAATACGATGGTTGTATTAAATATGTGACATCTACCTGCTCCTTCTCAGCCCCAATTATTTCTTTTGTAAAACTGATTGTGAGTCGTAGCTACTGATTGTCTATCGTACTGTTAGCCATTTAGGATTACAGTACGACAGTATTTAACTTGTTTTGAAGCTCAAACAATTATACCTTTTGTCCAGCTAGATTTGTATTTGGAACCACTGTGCGCCGCGTTGACTTGCTGAAAAAAGAATGGCCAGTCTCCTTAAAACTGGTACATATAGGCAGTGCTGCGTTGTTTAGAAGTTCCCTGTACTTCGTGGCGTTCATGCTTCCATCCACTACTACAAACAGTCCAAGCCCATACCACGAAAAATATTTCCAGACCATGACATTCTGGCAGTTACCGTTTACCTGGCATATGTCACACCAAACAACGGCCATTGGATTTAAAAACTGTATAACGTGATTTGCCACCCTAAAACACTCGTTTCCACTCGTCTGGGGTTCATGGACGATGTGCTTTACATAAAGCAAGTTTAGTCGATTTTGTGCTATTTAATAACGACGTATATGCAACATCTCGGACATGGAAATTTAACATTGTGCAGTTCCTTACGAACTATCTTACTGCACACACACTCATCACTGTTTAATCTTGAAATTCTTTTGTGATTTGTATAGAGGAATGACTGTACTCACGGACGCCACGTTTCAGAGTTCACTTGTCCATTTCAGTCAATTTACTTGGCCTTTCTTAACGTTTCTTTCTTGGCAGTCCTAAGTACCTCCCGTTTCCATTTACTAACGACTTCAACAGCTGATGTTGCAATTGTTCTGCAATCGCACGAACGGACATGTTGCTGTAATGGCGACCTATAACAACATCGCTTTGAAAGTTAGGAAGCTCAACACATGTGACCATGTCTCACGAGTAGACACAATACGTCTGAGGAGATTACCCGCAGTTCGAAATGAAATCTGGCACTCGCGATTCGTTGGAATGTTCAATTTTTGTTGCACAAGGGGGTGTCCGGTGTCATTTTCCACATATGTGACATGAAAAACTATACCATATTGACAAAAGTCAACGGGGGTGGCCCCCTTCAAAAGCAAATGAACGGATCCGCTGCGTTGTTAAGATGCATGCGCGGTGCAGCTACAAACGGTATAAAAACAAACCTGCAGCTGACCGCGATCACTTCGCACTGTGAGGTTGAGTGAAAATGTCGCTGAATTGACTTTGAGAAAGGAAAGATTGTTGGGTGTTATATTAGTGGGTTGTCCATGAGAGAAACCGAGAGGCGTTTAAACATACCCAAGTCAACTGTTTTGGATGTACTGAATAAGTGGAAGACACATGGCGTGCCTGAAGCAGCAAAACGTACCGGCAGACCAAAGAAAATCAGTGATAGAGGGCGTGGAAGCCTCAAGAGAGTCGTTGCAGCTAATCGACGGAGTACTGCACAGGACCTCAGTGTACAGGTGAGTAAATAGTACTGGAACCTTTGTATGTACGCGTACCATTCGCAGAGAACTTCATTCCATGGGTTACAGTGGTCGTGTGGCTGCTCATAAGCCTTTCATCTCCACTCGGAATGCTACTCGTCGTATAGCATGGTGTAAAGAATATTTATCGTGGATCGTAGATCAATGGAACCGGGGTCCTATGAACTGATGAATCGAGATACACGATCCATCAGTCTGATGGCTGTGTATAGGTATGGTGGCAGCCGGGGGAACGCTATTTACCATACGGTCAAGTTTAGAGCTGGCAGTGTATTCGTGTGGGGGTGTTTTTTGTGGTATGGTCCCGACCCATTGGTTATCGTGGACAAACCAGTTAACCAGCACGTCTACCTCAATATTCTGGACAATTATGTTTCTACCAATTCTGTGGCAATGCTATGGAACCGAGTCTTGTTGGTACCAGCAGGATAATGCACCGAGGCATAAAGCAAGGTTTCAAAATCGCTTTATTCTAATTTATCATAAGAAAACATAAGAGGGAGACGTACAGTATTGGGCGTCTCACTGGGAAATAATACAAAACTGTTAAAACATGATGGTATATACACTGTAATGACAATGGGGATGAATAACAAATGCTGCAAGCAAAGCTTATTGAATAAAAATTGCAGAAGTGACAAAGAGAAACACATCGTGTCACATGACATTGGCTGGGCATGATTTACAGGATAACACAGGCGAAACAATAGTACACAATTAGAAAAAGAACAGCACAAACACCGCCGTGAAGGTAAAACATTACATACATGAGATAAAAACACAGCGTGCACAATTGTGCAAGTTATTTAACGAGGGCACCAAAGCAACATAATACAGGCGGGGTGAAAGTAAGTAATGTACACGAGTAAGCATGAAAATACACTGAGATGGCATTAGCATTCACAATTCAACGGTAGCGTGGATTGCACGAGTCGTAGAGTGGAGGAGGGCCACCAGGGTGCCACGGAACTCAGCAAAGGAGGTGTAGAAAGTCCTAGGGTACTGATAGGTGTAGCAGTCCAGAATCAATCGCAAACCATGGAGCGGCCGGCGCCCAGGTAGCATAGAAGGTGGCTTCTCGACGACTGGAAGAAGCCGACTGGTATTCCAGGCGGAGTCGAGAAAGCAATCGATCTTGAAAATGGCACAAAAGTGCTGCGCTGGCCTGGTGTAAAGAGACCGGCGAGGAAATGCTGCGGAGTTGTTGAAGGTATACGTAAATAACGTGTTTAACCAGCACGAAAAGATAGGCACATACTGAAGGAAGAGTTGTAGGTGGATGAGCCCGCAGAAGAAGATGTCTGTAGGCAGTGAACGGAAGATCTTGAGAACAAGAGCGACTGGCAATCCGGAAAGCCTGGTGGAGGAGAGGCATCAGGATGGGACAGTAAAGGTAGACGTGAGAAACGTCTGCCTCCTGTGCGCAGAAGGAGCAGAGAGGGGAGGAGAGAAGAGACATGCGAAAGAGAAAATACGGAACAGGAGGCGATTATGCAAAAAGAGCCAGTGGGTATTAATTTCAAGAGGGGCAGATAAGGGTGAGCGGGCAGCGGCCCAGACAAGAGGAAGAGAAGCAGGGGGAACCTCCAGAATAGAAAGCGGTGAAGGGGTGGCAAGGTGCACTAGAAAACGATAAAGAGATTTAGAGGAGAGAGAGGAGAGAGGAAGAACCGAGTTTGTGAGTCGGAGGAAAAACGGCAGCGGAAGAGGGGCAGAAAAGACAGAGACGAGACCGGTGGGGGAGACAAGATCAGGGAAAAGCGAAAGAAGTGCAGTTAGCAGAGAGTCATAGACCAAATGGGCGGATGGGGATGAGAGAATAGCAGGGGGGAGGCCAGAGAAAGGGCGCCAGGATAGATCCGAGTTAGTGAGATCTTGTACAGTTACTACACCTGCTCGGATCCAAGAGGGGAATGAAAAACAGGGGAGATGGGGGGGATGAACAAGGGAGTTGAAGAAGAGGGGTTCAGAAAGAAGCTCTAGAGTTGAAGAGGGAGGGGAGCGAATGAGGGGGAGAGAGCGAAGGTGAATGAGGGCTTCAGAATATGCAGGTGGGAGTTTGGAGGGGGGGAAAGGATAGCAATCCATGAGAACTAAAGAAAGAAAGGAGAAATGTGGGTTACGCAAGGAGGCAAGAACGTCACGTACCTGAACTGCGGAAGCCACTGGAGCCGTGAAAAGGTGAATGAAGTTGATCACTCGGCTTGCTTTGTAGCACAGCGGGACATCAGGTAGGCCAGCACCACCATAGGAGGGAGGAGCACAGAGCTTGTGGACGTTAATCCAGTGATGACCCGCCCACATTACTCGAGTAAGGCAGCGTGTAACCTCCTGGAGACAGAAAAGCGGGGTCGTAGATGCAATCCAAGAATGCTTGCAGATGGACAGAAGGTATGTCCTGGTGAGATTTGCACGCTGGTAGTAGGACGTACAGAACTGCGCACGACACCAGAATGCAGCTGTGCGGAGGAGGCGAGGATGGAGTTCCGAGCGAGTTGCACTGGATGTAGCTTGTGGTGCACCTAAGTGCACACCCAGGAAGCGTTGGGTAGTGGATGACCATGTGGCCCCCCATGGAGCATCCAAGCGATTGGACCACGACCCGCACCACAATCCAGTGCTCTTAGACGTATTCAGTTCAGCTGCAGAACATGAAGCATATGCGGAGAACAAACGACGAAGCAGTTGGAACTGTGAGTCACTACGAATGCAGACGGTGATGTCATCTGCATAAGCAGAGTAAATGACTGAGTGATGCCGTGAGCTGGCAACTGGTGGTGGAAGTTGTGCTAGAAGAGATGTTTGCAGAGAGCGTAGAAAAGGCTCGACGGCAATCGCAAACAGTTGACCAGAAAGCGGGCAGCCCTGACGAACTCCCCGCTTGAAGGGAACATGTGCTGTGAGAAAAGATGCCGTCTTAACATGGAAAACGGCGTCCCGGTAGAGGGAGAGAAGAACGGAGACAAATTGTGGAGGAAAGCCAAAGTGTAGCAGGGTTTGTGTTAAATAGGCGTGTGAGATATTATCGAAAGCGGAACGGAGGTCTAAGGAAAGGAGAGCAAGAGGTTCAGAATGAGTCTTGGCAAGATGAATGAGATCGCGAAGAAGTTGAACATTGGAGGAAAGAGAACGGCCAGGAACAGTATAGGTTTGAGAGTCAGCAAGGATGTGAGGGAGGATAGAGTTTAGTCGACGGGAAAGAAGCTTAGTATAGAGTTTATAATCTTGATTGAGAAGAGAAATGGGGCGCCAATTTCCTAAGTCAAGAGGGTCACCCTTCTTGGGAAATAGGACCACATGTGCGTCCGTGAAACTCCTCGGGAGGGGGAGCAGTTAAATGCAGCAGAAAAAGCGGAGAGGAGAAAAAGGCAACAAAAGAGGCAAGAACGCACGGTAAAAAGGAAAGAGAGGCCGTCCGGACCCGGAGCGGCATGGGGGTTAAGGGAAGAGAAGGTGTCGGACACCTCCGTGGATGTGGGTGCAAGAGACAGGGTGGGAGCAAGATGAGACGGAACTTGAGGTAGGTTATTGAGAAGATGGGGTAGAGCAGAGGGAGAAGGGGGAGGAGTTTCACTGAACTTGGTGGTATAGAACTGACGAACGTGAGAGCAAATCGCTGCTGAATCGGATGTGATTTCGCCAGAGGGGAGGCGAAGATGACGAAGCGAGGTAGAAGACTTACGTGCAGATTCCATTGATGTTAGAAAATCATAGGTGCATTCCTCCGGATTGAGATGTTTAATGCGCAGACGTAAAAGTGCTTGCTGCGCAAGAGGTTTCAGCAAAAGCCTGGAGCTCCGCCTGATATGCTGGAAAAAGCGGATCTGATAACCCAATCATTGTGAGCATCTGCCTGGCGTGATCGAGGCGCATCTGACTAGAAGTCTTCATGGTGAAGGAAAGTTGCTTGATATGTAAGAGGAGCTGATGCTTGACACGAAGCCAATACGTCAAGGTACAGGGCGCGGAATGCAACCCTGCGTGACGAGCAGCGAGAAAAGAACGGACAGAGGCACAAAATTCAGGATCAGTGAGAAGATTGGAGTCAAATGTCCACGGACGTACAGTCCGAGGGAGTGACGCCGCAACAAACACTGTGAGGGTGACCGTGCAGTGGTCTGAGGAAGCAGTAGGTTGATGTTGCAACTCGGTAATAGACGCAAGAAGCGGTGTGGAAACGTAAACCCGATCCAAGCGTGCAGTTGATGGAAGCTGACTCCCAGGCGAGCGCCACGTGTGTGAGGTCTCTTGTGGATGAAGGCGCCTATAAGCATCGGTGAAGGAAAAATCAGCAACAAGGTCATGGAGTAGTGCGACGAGATCCGTCCGACGCTCTCGTGACGAAGGAGAGCGATCCAGAGCCGGGTCAAGGGTGCAATTGAAGTCTCCACCCAAGAGCACACGATCCGAAGGTGAGACTTTCGAGAGAGCTTTACGGAGTTTGGTGAACAAGATGGATAAATGAATAGAGGTGCATGGAATATACACATTAAAGATGTGAAATCGAGCTCCGCCAACTGTGAAGGAGACTTGCTGGAGTAAATCTCGGCATAAGTTCTGCACTGAGAGTGCAGTGAGGGTGGATCGGAAATGTTGATGTATTCCGATAGCAAGTCCACCATGAGATGAGTAGCGGAAAGCATGATGGAACACATAATCGCTAGCACGCCAGCGAGTAAACAAAGTGGAGGAATGGCAGTTTGTTTCTTGTAGTAGTAACAGATCGGCCCCGAGGGGCGAGAGGTCTTCCATTACAAGAGCATTCGCTAGGGGGCTAGCGAACCCTCTGCAATTAAGGGTCGTGACCTTGAATGGACTGGTCAGTCGTTGGTTGGAGGAGTCGCGGAGCAACTTTCAGGAGTTGTTGTAATCGGTTTACGCAGCCAATGGTCCATGAGTGGTGCAGGGGGTCATGAACAAACCCACGAAGATACTTAGCAATGCATCCGGCTTGCAGGAGCAGCGCGGGAAGAATGTCTTCGCGCTCTCGGAGGTAGTCATACGTCGACTTCAGGTTCGTGGTGTGGGTGCAAAACTGATAGTAATCTCCAAGATTGAGAGGTTCTGAAGGAGCACCACATTTGGAGAGAACACTTGAAAAGACCTCAAACGAAGGCGGAGACCCATCATCATCAGTGTCCCTTTCAATTTCTGTTGGCGCAGGAGAGGGAGAGATATCTCCTGAAGATTTGGTAGTACGGAACGGTTGCCCATCCGCAGAGGAAGATTTTTTCTTCTTCCTCTTACGTCGGGTACCTGTACGAGTGCCAGAAATTCGTTTTCCAGGGAGCGACGATGCTCGGGAAGCTGACGCAGAGTCAGAGGAGTTATCGGCACCGCCGTCACACTCGGAGACACCAACAGTGAAGACTGGTGGGAAACCAGCGGCGAAGTCTCCTGATGTTGCCACGGGATGAGGAGTAATAGGTGAGGTGAGCACTGGAAAATGAAAGTGGGAGGTGAGATCAGCATCAAAAGACGCTCGTGGAAGAGAGGCTGTAGATGTACTTTTTGTGTAACTCGGCCCTGGGGCAGTTGGCACATTTGAAGACGGTGCAGGTCGAGAGCGAGATGTAGCAGGAAGCTGCTTAGAGGCGGTAGGCACTGTAGAAGCCGTGGGAGCTGGGTACTGGTTGTTGGGGCATCGAGCACGCTGATGCCCAAGTTCTTTGCAATTAGCACAGTGTTCTGATGTTAGCATGTCAATTCTGTAGGAGAGCTGCCCACATCGGACGTTTAGGATCCGTGGGAACTTACGGAGATGCTCCTCTGATGGAAAGATGAGTCGAACACTCCTGCGAAAACTACGAACATTCTTATTTGCAGGATCCTTGGGCGCAGCTGAATGTGTGATAACAGGACCAACAATCTTACCACACTTACTAAGTGCAGTACATATCATCGCATCCGAGATTTCGGGGGGCACCGGATGCAAGGAGACCTGAACAGGGCGCCTGGAAATCGGTTCAGCTTCCAGGTGGTGGTCTCCCAGGTCAAGACCAAAGTTTAGAAGCGTGTCCGCATGCTCTTTGGATGTGAAATAAACAATCACCGTCCGCGGCCGGCGGGTGAGGTGAGTAATGGCTCCGGCTGGAAGAAAAGCAAGGAGCGTATCACAATAGACTTTCAGCGGTGTATTCGGAAGAGCATCCAGGCACACTCCCAACTCGCGGGTGGAGTGAAGTTCCTGCGCAGCGGGTGAGAAGTGCGGAACGTCCAATTGAAGTGAGTCACCATGTATCTGGACATGGGCATCTGCAAGGGGAAGGCGAGTCGATTGCGTCGGTAGGGACGCACCTGAGGTAACGCTAGAATAAGAGCGGGAAGGCAATCCTCCATTGGAAGGCAGAGGTGCAGCGCTGGATGAAGGAGCTGACACAACGCTTGGCAAGGCTACCGAGGGCAGAGAAGCAACGCCCTCAGAGATATCCATTACGTCATCGGTAGCATCAGGAACGAACGTCATAGCCTCACCACCAGGAGGGTGGTGGAGTCAGAGAGTTGAAGCGTAGAAGAAGAAGAGCAATAGGCATCAGGAGGAGGACGATATTCCCTATCATCAAGGACGGACGCTGATTGGTTTGCTCCGTCAGAGATAAGGATCGACGTAGTAGGAGAAGCTGTGACGAGAGCGGGAATTCTGCTCTTATCAGCAGTCGCCATCGCCGATGGCGAGGCCTAATTTAGTAAAAACGACCAACTGGTCGAGAAAATAAAGTGCTGATAGCTAATTGAAAATAGTACTCACCGACTCGGGAGATGTCTTAAATGAAAGATACAACCTTCGTCTTGAAGGCACGCACAAAAATTAAACGACAGAGCATACAAAACACACTCAGTAGACGGCGAAACACGGAGCTCAAAACAGACACGACTTACGTCCCATAAAGCAAGGACTGTTACGGCGTGGTTTGACGATAATTCCGTATCGTGTGTGAACTGGCCAGCACAAATCCATGATCTTAATGCCATACAGCACCTATGGGATGAATTAAAGCACTGCATAAGATGTTTGGAACCAATGCCAACTACTAAGCAACAGTTAGCGTCAGCATTATGTACTGAATGGAAGCGCATGCCTATTGCTGTGTTCCAAAACCTTGTCGAAAGCATGTCTCGAAGGGTCAGTGCGTGCATTAAAGCCAAAGGTGGACAGATACCGTACTAATGTATGTGAATAAATGCTATGTTTTGTTTCTCTTCTGGGTGTCCGGTGACTTTTGCCGATATAGTGTATAGGAACACCTTGTTGAATGTTTTCCATACAGAGGCGTACCTATTTTTAAGGGTAACACTAGCCCGACATGTTATTACAGGCAGGTAATTCACTGCTTCAGCGTGTGTGTAAATCTTTGACAATGCTTCCATGGAGATTAACGATGTGGTTGGTGCCATGTGAAATTTTTTAACAACTTGAGGAGAGAAGTTTGTACTCCAAAAATGATGTAGGGACTTCTTGAAAATACAATGCACGACAGCTCTCATGTTGCGTCGTTTGGTAATTCACCCCCCCCCTTTTTTTTTTTTTGGAGGTTTAATGACCACCGTGAGCAACTCAGTGGGCTATAAGCAGTCGCACGTCCCTAATTTAGGGCCACTGGTTCCAGGGAAGGGAGAGAGTCAGTGCCGTAAGACAAACCCAACATCCATGCCTCACTGGGATTCGAACCCGGACCCATCTCGGATGAATGGTCGAGGAGATTGCTCATTCGGCAAATTTGTTCCACCATGTCTTTTCACCGGATTTTCAACGACTCACTGGGAAAAAGTAAAATCGCCGCGTGCTGGGTGCCCCATCAACTCACCCCAGAGCAGACGGCAGCCACAGTTAGCACCGCACAGAATCACCTCCACAGGTTCGAAAGAGAGGGCCACATCTTCCTGAACAGAACTGTCGCAATTGATACAACTGGGACCCGTGATTTTGAGCAGGAACTGAAGTCACAATCAGCGGAATGGAGGCATCTAAGTTCCCCCAAACCCCTCAAAGTGCCGTCGGCAAGAATCCAAAGTGAAGCAAATGATGTTTTTCGCGTGCGATACCCAGGGTGTTGTGGTCTCTGATCGAGTGCCTGTAGGGCAAAATGTCAACGCACAATATTATCGTGACTTTCTGAGGACAAAGTTGATAAGGAAAATTCGTCAAAATCGCCCCAACGTGTTGGAAGCGGGAGCGATCTTGCTGCATGACAACGCATCGTGTCATAATGCAGCGTCGGTATGGAGACTTTTTGTCGAAATATGGCTGAGATACTTACCCACCCACCATACAGCCCTGCTCTCAGTCCACCCGGATTTGATCTTTTCCCAAAATTAAAAAATCGGCTCCTCGGCATCTGCTACGAATCTCTGGACAAACTGTCATTGGACGTGACCCGAGTAATACGACAGCTGAACAAAGATGGCGTACTACGGGGTCTCCAGGACCTACCTCACCGCTGGCAAGCTGTCTTAGCAGCGGCGGGGAGTACATTGAACGGCAATTAGGTACGTTTTCTCAGTTACTTCACACTTTTCTCAAAAATGGACAGTGTGTAGAACTTTTGTTAAGATCCCTGTACACCCGATTTGAACGGCTCAGTCTTAACTGACAAAATGAAAACTAGACTGTTTCGGCATTTAAAACTACCATATGTGTTTGATCAACGAGCAGCTTTCTAAAACCTGGGACACAGAAAAATTTAAGCATGTGATCTGTCAGACCGAAAGATCAAGAGAATTTATTTAAGACTGGTGTTTCCATGTTGGTTCAAGGTGCACAAAATTTAAGATTTAGAGATAGTTAAACGCCTTCAAGGAAACACTCAAGTTAAACAGCAGTGAAGCCGAACTAAGGTGATTCTGAATGAATTCATTGTCTGCATAGAGCATCTATTTTCAAAAGGCCTCGATAGCTTGGGCAATTATTGGCTTTCATTTGTGTTTAATTCCCCCCAAAATCCAAATCTTTTGAAATCTTAAATTATTTGTGGAAGATCATTTTTCTGGATACACAGCCTAAAAGAAAGCACTTCAAGACATCCACAGCATCTTTTGCGTGCTTGGTACAATATGCCGAAATACTGCATTGCCAGAATCGGGTTCCATCTTAAATGCAACAGCCCATGGCTGTCATTCTTAGAGTCCTTGTGAGTGATTTCGGTTTTTCGACAACTTTGGAAGTCTGTCTTGATTGCTGTAATTTTAAAACTTCCCCCTTTACTTTGCCTCCGAAAATTATGCAAAATTTTATTTCTCTTACCCCTGAAATTGTTGAGTTGCACCAAATGTTTTATCTGTCTTCAAAATGTTTTGAATAATTCCATGCAGCTGCATATCTGCTAAGATTTCTGGATTATGCTATTGTCTACCGGTCGGAAAAAGCTTTCTACCGGATTTCGTTACATTTCTGCATCTGTCGGCCGAATTTGGAATCAGTGAAAATATAAATACCAAACAGAAGTCATCTCTTTCCGCGTTAATAAGTAAGGCATGCAAAAATTCTTATCGGTCGCCACCGGGAATCGAACCCAGGGTCTTCCAGTTACGCCCCGGAGATGCTAACATTCCGTGACTCACTTATTAACATCGAAAGAGCGATGACTTCTGTTTGGTGTTCCTGATCCACGTCGAGTGTATGAATTATTCAATCGCCTCCTAGTTATTTGTTCAGTTTCTGCTTTCCATCTTTGGTGAATCCCCAGCACTGTGCGGGGCTCCATGAAGCAACCTGCCACGTGGTTTGGCAGTTAATCACTTGTAAGTCGAGAGAATTCGAGGCTGCTGTTGTGCAGTAGTAGCATTACTGGAAGACCTGTGTTCGATTCCCGGTGGCGGCCGATGAGAATTTTTCCGTGACTCACTTATTAACTTGGAAAGAGCGATGACTTCTGTTTGGTGTTCCTGATCCACGTCGAGTGTATGAATTAATTATCCATTCGCCTCCTAGTTATTTGTTCAGTTGCTGCTTTCCATCTTTGGTGAATCCCTAGCATTGTGCGGGGCTCCATGAAGCAACCTGCCATGTAGTCTGGCAGTTCATCACATGTGAGTCTGGAGAATTGGAGGCCGCTTTGGTGCAGTGGTAGCATATCCCGCGCGTTACTGGAAGACCTGGGTTCGATTCTCGGTGACGGCAGATGAGAATTTTTCCGTGACTCACTTATTAACTTGGAAAGAACGATGACTTCTGTTTGGTGTTCCTGATCCACGTCGAGTGTATGAATTAATTACTTATTCGCCTCCTAGTTATTTGTTCAGTTGCTGCTTTCCATCTTTGGTGAATCCCCAGCACTGTGCGGGGCTCCATGAAGCAACCTGCCATGTGCTTTTTTTTTTTTTTTGATTGGAGGTTTAACGACCACCGTGAGCAACTCAATGGGATATAAGCAGTCGCCAGTCCCTAATTTAGGGTCACTGGTTCCAGGGAAGGGAGAGAGCCAGTGCCGTAAGACAAACACAACGTCCATGCCTCACCGGGATTCGAACCCGGACCCCTCACGGACGAATGATCAGAGGCCAGCGCCTTAGACCACTGCGCCACCGGGGCGGCCCGTGTGGTTTGGAAGTTAATCACTTGTGAGTCGAGAGAATTCGAGGCCGCTGTTGTACAGTGGTAGCATGCCCAGCGCGTTACTGGAAGACCCTGGGTTCGATTCCCGGTGGCGGCCGATAATTTTTCCGTGACTCACTTATTAACGTGGAAAGAGCGATGTCTTCTGTTTGGTGTTCCTGATCCACGTCGAGTGTAGGAAATATAAATAGTCCGACATTTTCGGAGTTTCAAATTTTTCTGACAAGAAGTTTCTTTTATTATTTTTTCTTCGTGAGTATATACATTTCTAATTGTTTTTGACAATGTTCGTTTCTTATTATTTCGCAATGGTGCAAAACAGTGACTTGTTATCATTTAAAGGATTTTTCTTAATGAAATAAGTCTTTCCATCAAGATCAATAAACCATCAAGATCTCACATTTTTAATCCCTCTAAATTTTTGAATCGAAATTAAATTTCAAACTCAGTTCTTCATTTATTAGTGATGAAATCTGCGCTAATTTCATGACCCATAAAGTTGCTTTCCGTTAGACTGATCTACGGCAGTAAAGATTTTTGAAATTCAATTCCATTTCTCTTAAAGTTCATGTTTGTTTTCCTATGTTACAGCAAGAGTTGATTAACTCATCAAAGAACTGAGCAGGCCTTTTTCGTAACGAAATTCAAGTTCGAAAACGCCAGTTCCTACTCCCTATATAGAGAAAACTACTTTACGTGTCATGATAGATCACAACGGATAATTAAAGATTCGATTTAACCTTAATTTCTCTTTAAAATTTCAGGGTTGGTAGTGTCGGGGTCACTACCGTTGAGGTTTTCGCGGAAAACGTCTTACCCAGGCGGTGTTGTCGGGGCGGCATATTTGTAGGCTTGGTAAGAAGGAAATGAGCGCAGCGAACTTGCATGTCTTTTATTTTATTTATTTCTCACAATGCTGACTAATTTGTAAAATTTTGTTTAAGACAAGACAATGGTACGAGTAGTACGATATGTAAGACTTACATGCTACACTTATATCTCTAGAGAACGCTAAGTCTATCGTGGTATTCTTAAAAGTTGTGAAGTCAGTTAAATCCGTGGCCAACACCAATTTGAACTTTTTCTTTTTTTTATTGATTGGAGGTTTAACGACCACCGTGAGCAACTCAATGGGCTATAAGCAGTCGCCCGTCCCTAATTTAGGGTCACTGGTTCCAGGGAAGGGAGAGAGCCAGTGCCGTAAGACAAACACAACATCCTTGCCTCACCGGAATTCGAACCCGGACCAGTTTCGGACGAATGATCAGAGGTCATCGCTTACACCACTGCGCCACCGGGGTGGCTAATTTGAACTTGTCGTTCAGAAACTGTTTCAAACGATTGTTCGACGCCTCATTGTTAAAGTCCTCAGTGAGCAGAAGCGGTATGTTGGGATCGCAGGGCCAGTCGCTAAGTATTGTTCTCAAAAGCTCTGTGTAGTATAAAGCATTAGTTGAAAGAGAAACATCTCGATGTAGTTGAGTGGTGTCTGTGGATGAATATAGACTGACACTAGAACGAATTTGAATTGGTTGGGTATCTCAACTTCCACTAGTACGCCTTTGCCGACATGAATATCCCGTAGACAACTGAATCCAGAATACTTGGGTACTGGCCGCAGTGGAACGGGTCTTGCGACATGAGCCCTGCACGTTTTCTGATTCTTGAAGACTGCCGTGACACCGTGGAGTCCACTACGCTTATTCTTGCCAGTGCCACGACTCGTACTGGGCTGTTGGTCGTCGCCATCGCCGTGTCTGTCGCACTCTTTGGACTCAATGTGTTTGAAGCCGGGTATGTCGACGGTTTTGTCTTTATACATCCAAGTCTCCGTGAGTGTCAAAAAATCGGAGCGTGATACGTGAAGCAGTTACTCTTACTCAACGTTGGCACCTGTCCTTGCTTTACTGATGTCCAGCAGTTTGCGCACAACATAAACTCTTGAACGTCTTAATCTGTGAATTCCTGTTGAACGAATTGCAACAGTAGTTCCATTGGGCCATTTTAAATAATTTTGGAACCATATGCGATGACAAACTTCACAAACAAAACCCAGCTTGTTACCATAGAACGACTTTTCAAAGTGCTTCGTCGCCAGACGCCAATGGGTTATAAACGCTAAATCTCAATTCTCAAACGTTTCATCTGCTTGTATTTCGTCGCATTCTATCGGTTATATCTCACTGTTGACATCCAACGCCTGTGAAGTGACGTTAGGCGTTGCGGCGTGTGCGCGACTCGTACTCGCCTCAAGTTGTCGACGCTGCCTGATCCTCCACATTCGTTCTGCTGCTGTCATAGGCGCCTTTTTGGATTCCTCATTTATTCTTCTTTCACTTTGTAAGTGTTTAGGATAGGCATTTACCTTCTTGTTTTGAAGATATTTCGACATTTTTGAAATTTTAACGAAAATTTGTCCAAGCTCAACACTTTGTCACTGTATGTTTTTTCAAGTTCTTTCACTATTGGCACTACGAGTATTTTAGTTTATAGTACTCGTCGAGTTCTGTTAAACGACACCTCACCCAATGTTCTACGCGTAGGCATTCCCGAGCTATATTAATTTTGCCGCGCGGCGAATAATTTTCCACTCCAACTTGGCAACCATCTTGTGGCGACGTGTGACGTCACGCGCTCAAGACTCATGTCGCGTGACATTCTTTCATCCTTGCTCTTTTAAACCGTGTATTGCTGATTTCGATATGCATTATAGTTTTAAAGTTATTCAGATTTGTCTGGTACAAAATCGTAACATCGACTTTCGCATAGTTTCCCCCATACAGGACATGCGGGGTAAGACGTTTTCCGTCAAAAATGTAAAACGTTTGCTTCATCATTTGGAACTATATGCGGTTCAAACTGTGACTAATAAATGGGGAAATAATAATCTTCAGCGAAACTGAAATTTAAAACCCAAAGTGCCGGTTCTTATTGTGCTGTGAAAACAACTGTACAGGAAACAGGAACGGCGCTATTTCTAGCATGCACAGGATAAGTAACTATTTTCAACTTGAATTAGACTATGCTTTCTCCTAGGATAGGAATAAGAAGTGACTATAAAAGGTATAAGAAAAATGTTCACTCGTTAAGAAAATTAAAATATATGAGATCATGTAATTTCCAGAGATTTGCATCAATAGAACAACCGAATGAAAAATTTTCTTCGTAAGGAATGTACGAGTTATTTTATTTTTAATAATTTTGCAAACATTTAATTATTTTTAATCTCCCAATGTCTCGTGAAAGTTTCAATTCTGAGAAAGTGTTAATGGCTCAAGAATTGGAATTTCTGAATACTTCCAATTCACATCAGTGTTTAAGTAATGCTTAGAATATACTAACCCAAACGTTATGGCTGGTGCCATTTTCTTGTTTAGTAATCTTGTTAAATGAGGTTTATTTACTTCTCCTGTGTACGTGTGTGTGTGGGGGGGGGGGAGTTCCATATTAGTATTTCTATGAAGCTGTAAAGTTCTTTTAGGGGCGGGGTAATTAAATGCATATACACTGAAGAGCAATTGAATTAGAGACAGCTGTTGTTATGCAAATATGGCGCTGTGGGCGGCCCTGTAAACGGAAACGACATGACGTATGCAGCGATCTGACAATATAAGGAGTGATGCGACGGGAATCAATAAGGGTCGGCCGCAGTATGGGTAAGACGAAGCATCTAAGAGCATCTGATCGTGGGCAAATTGTCGGGGCCCGACGAATGAGTCACTCCATCTCGGAAGTCGTGAAGGCACTGGGATTTTCACGAGCCACTGTGTCACGGGTGCACTGTGAGTACATCGAATCCGGTAAAACCATCCCTGCAAGGGCCAACTGCCGTGGACAACAGCGTGTGGATGAGCGGGGGCATCGTCGGCTAGCTCGCATTGTAACAGCGAATAGACGGACCACAGTGCAAGAAATCACTCGGCAATTTAACGCTGGTGCACAAAATCGTGTAAGCAGCCACACCATCCAGAACAATCTCTTCGCTATGGGGTACAGATATCATCGTCCCACGATTGTACCGCTCCTGACCGCACATCACAGGGTGCAAATATTAACATGGGCGCGTGAACATTGCCACTGGACCCTTGACATGTCGAAAAATGTTGCCTGTACTGACGAGTCGAGACTCACGTTGGAACACGCGGATGGCAGGATACGAGTACGGCGCAAACCACATGAAGCGATGGATCCTTCTTGCCAGCAGGGTGGCAAGAAGGATCCATCTTCAAGCTGGTGGGGTTGGCATTCTCGTGTGGGGACTGTTTACGTGGACTGAAATGGTCCCCTGGTACGTGTGACATCGTCCCTCACAGGTCAACGTTACCGGGATATCCTGGACGACCATTTTTTTTTTTTTTTTTTTTTAATTGGAGGTTTAACGACCACCGTGAGCAACTCAATGGGCTATAAGCAGTCGCCCGTCCCTAATTTAGAGTCACTGGTTCCAGGGAAGGGAGAGAGCCAGTGCCGTAAGACAAACACAACATCCATGCCTGACCGGGATTCGAACCCGGACCCCTTACTGACGAATGATCAGAGGTCAGCGCCTTAGACCACTGCGCCACCGGGGCGGCAGGACGACCATTTGCTCCCGTTCGTGCGTCTTCAACATCGCACTGGGGACTTCATCTTGCAACAAGACAATGCACCGTGCCATCGCTTCCGAATTGTATCCGAATGGTTGGACGAACACTCCATCGACGTGACCTCGCTTCCTTGGTCATCGAGCACACCTGGGATGCCATCGAGAGAGATGTTCGAGGCTCTGACCCCCTCCATTAAATCTTCGTGAACTGTGGGAGCTTGTTCAGGGGTCGAGGATCCGTATGGCTTCCCAAGGCTTCCGGTGTCTTGTCGAGTCCATGCCGAGACGAATCGCTGCGTCATCAGGGCGAAAGGAGGTGCTACACGTTACTAGGCAGGTATCTGTAATTCAACTGCTCTTCAGTCTATATTCCCTTGTTGCGTTAATAACACCAACTCCTCACAGTGAGTGTGACTAATTTTTCAGTCTTGACTTGAGCACTTTAGTAGCACTCGTGAATAGCACAATTTCAAGTATACTGAATATTAAAACAGAACAGCAGAACAATTTATACGTATCTAAGTACAATCCAATGCAAAGAGAACGTTTTGATATCTGCCAGGGAAAGTCGACTGGATGAAAGTGGCTTCTTCATTGGAGTTCCCTTAAATTCATAAGAAGCATTTAACACATTGGCGAGTTCTCAAAAGGTCAAGGAAGGACTGCAAGCTTTTGCCAAAACTGATGATAGTTAAAGAAGATCGAACGGTACAGAGTGGATTCCAGATTCCAATATGAAACAAACATCGTGACTCATCGTTCACGAAGCTGACATGCTTTCATATCACCATTCGAGTTATCGATCTATTTTAGACAGACATGAATGAAATCAGACCTTTTCGAGGAAGAATTTGAAACACCCCACGGAGTGTTGTGACTGACATTATCGAAAGTTGTGTTAAAAAGTCGTCATGTAAGACGAAAGCTTAGCGACATGCAAACAGCTGGTCACACTAAAATCAATTAATGGGTTCTGTTTTCAAGAAGCTGAGGACCTCACAACCGGAATTAAGCTTTTAGATATGCTTCTAGATGAAACTGTCAGAGACCGAAACATAATACGTACATTAAATATTTTGAGATCAAATCCGGACGCAGATGAAATTACACACGTGAACTGAACTAACATTCTGAAACGTATTATTGAAGGAAAAGACAATTACAACATTGATTCAGCTGATAATGGGATTTCAATGAAATTATTGATTAATCAACAATTTTAACGAGCAATGACCATCATAAATGCCACCGCATTTATTAAAGAATATAGGCAGCGCCTTCATGATGCTGCTTAAAAACTTGTATTCAATTCAAGGTATTTTAATGGCACTAAACTAAAACCATCGATGCCGAAATCCCCGATAGCAACAAAGTTGAACATGTTTCAAAATCGCGGGCGAGAATGATTTCTCAAGCAAGCCTTAGAAATCCCCACAAGACTTCAATTTCCATTTATTAACATTTGTGATAACTTAATAAATCGCAGAGATCATGTTTAGATCATGGCAATGGGTATCTTCCAAAGCCGCTTCGGAGATGTTGCTTTTACCAGAGGACGACAAGCAAAACGAAATAATTATTTTACACTTCCATGACGACCATTGTTTAGTATAAATGTTTGATATGTATATACACTGAAGAGCAATTGAATTAGAGATACCTGTCTGGTAACGTGTAGCACCACCTTTCGTCCTGATAACGGCGGCGATTCGTCTCGGCATGGACTCGACAAGACGTTGGGAAGCCATACGGATCCACGACCCCAAACCAAGCTCCCACACTTCACGAAGATTTGATGGAGGGGGTTCAGAACCTCGAACATCTCTCTCGATGGCATCCCAGATGTATTCGATGGGATTGAGGTCAGGTGACCTTGCTGGCCAAGGAAGAGAGGTCACGCCGGTGGAGTGTTTATCCATTCATTCGGATACAATTCGGGAGCTGCATTGTCTTGTTGCAGGATGAGGTCCCCAGTGGGATGTTGAAGACACACAAATGGGAGCAAATGGCCGTCCAGGATGTCCCGGCAACGTTGACCTGTGAGGGACGATGTCACGCCCACCAGGGGTCCCATTTCAGTCCACGTAAACAGTCCTCAGACGAGAATGCCACCCACACCAGCTTGAAGAGTACCCTGCTGGCAAGAAGGATCCATCGCTTCATGTGGTTTGCGCCAGACTCGTATCCTGCCATCTGCATGTACCAACGTGAATCTCGACTCATCAGTCCAGGCAACATTTTCCCACATGTCTAGGGGCAATGTTCCCGCGTCCATGCTAATCTTTGCACACTGTGATGTTCGGTCAGCAGAGATACCCTCGTGGGACGATGTCTTCTGTACCCCATAGCGAGGAGATGGTTCTGGATGGTGTGGCTGCTTACACGATTTTGTGCACCAGCGTTAATTTTTTTTTTTTTTTATTGAAGGTTTAACGACCACCGTGAGCAACTCAATGGGCCATAAGCAGTAGTCCGTCCCTAATTTAGGGTCACTGGTTCCAGGGAAGGGAGAGGGCCAGTGCCGTAAGACAAACACAACATCCATGCCTCACCGGGATTCGAACCCGGACCCCTTTCGGACGAATGATCAGAGGCCATCGCTTAGACCACTGCGTCACCGGGGCGGCAGCGTTAAATTGCCGAGTGATTTCTTGCACTGTGGTCCATCTATCCGCTGTTACAATGCGAGCTAGCCGACGATGACCCCGCTCATCCAAACGCTGTTGTCCACAGCAGTTGGCCCTTGCAGGGATGGTTTTACCGGATTCGCTGTACTCACGGTGCACCCGTGACACAGTGGCTCGCGAAAATCCCAGTGCCTGCACGACTTCCGAGATGGAGTGCCCCATTCGTTCGTCGGGCACATAAAATTTGCCTACGATCAAATGCGCTTGGATCCTTTGTCTTACCCATACTGTGTCAGACTCCTACTGATTCCCGTCGCATCACTCCTTATATTGTCGGATCGCTGCGTAAGTCATGTCGTTTCCGTTTACAGAGCCGCCCAGAGCGCCACATTTGCATAACGTCAGCTGTCTCGAATTCAATTGCTCCTCAGTGTACATATAAACGTACGTTTACAGGAACAAAAGGTTTTAAATAAAATTTCAACTACTATAATTTTATCCCTAATTTGTTTCCCGTCCTTTGGCAGATATTAGTTGTTTAATGGTGTTTTGAAGTGTAGATGTTTTGTTTTACTTATAACAACAGTTTTCAGTTCCCACCGTACTTTGTGTTACTTATAAATAAATGTTTACAGTTCCCACCTACTGTTACATGTGCGATAATATTTTATATGTAGCTTCGAGATGTAAGTCTTCGGACTATTCTCATATATTGTGCTACGGAACCTGTGTACTATATTATATTTTATCTTTTTCACTAGTTTAACATTCGGCGTTTTGGCTTGTGAAGTAATATTTAAATAACTTCACATTATGTATATGATGGCTTGTTTGGTACTTGTTTATATATTGTTGCATGCTGGATACAGTTTATTATATTCTTATCATGCTAGTTCCCATGACTAATCTGTGTTGTACTACACATTTTCTGTTTCGTGCTCTCTGGCCTGTCACTTATTAAATTGGGGATCAGGGGTTTGTCAGGCTTTTTTGATAAAGCATTTTTCCTTGGCTCCATGCCATTCACCGTGGTGATTCATGGTGCCTTAAATAATTTGTGTTTACAGTACTAATTCTACACGTTTCGTTTGTTGAACAGTTTATGAAATATTTAAAGTGGTACTTATGTATATTTAATATTTTTGACTAATTACTTAATATTTCATATAGTTCTATTGTGGTTGAATATATTGCATAATTGCTGTTGTGTATTGATTTAAGAGTTGTGTGGCAGAATATTTCAATAAATGAAATAAAAAACGGAAGTTTGTCAAAATCGTTCCACTTCCTATCAAAGAATCAAATTCGTTAAGCAGTAAAGTTTGTTTACAGATAAAATTCACTTGAAATATTAAATGCATAAAAATTATTAACTAAAGTTTTGAAATATTTACTGTAGCTGCGCACGATACATTAGTTATAACATGATTAAAATCCGTAATTCCTTTTTAACTGTTTACAGCGTTCTTTCCACAGGCTTTAATCTTTTGTGGAGTCCGGTTGTTTTTGTAGAACCTTCACATTCTTCGGAAGACGCTTTAGGATTGTTCCATTGAAGAAGCTTCAGGCAGCTTTGCAGGACCTTCAGATTCTTGGGAGAATCCTTTTCTTTGAAACTTTTTGGTTTGTTTGCTTGCAGCTCCTTTGGGCTTTTTTGTAACACCTTTAGATTCTTGGCTGACACTTGGAAGTTGTTTGCTTGCTGACGCTGCTAGCGGATCAGATGAGAACGGTTCTGAAAAACTCGCTAATTCATCGTCCAATTGCTTTGTAAATAATTCAAGATTTATTCCTGCTGGTGTAATGCATGCCCGTTTGTGTTTAAAGGATTGTACTTTGTGTATCATGGAATCCTCTTTTCCATGTATCGAAACAGGAGCTACAGGCCCTTGGAACGCATAAAGTGCAGCTTCAAACCCAGAAGGTCCTTGGTGCTGGTAAAGTGCGACTTGAGGCCCAACAGATCCTTGGTATTCATACAGTAGAGAGCCAGGTCCGTGTTCACGATAAACTGCACGCTCTTTGTCACGATAAAGTGCAGCTACGAGTGCTCTATAAGCTAACATCCTAGCAACAGGTTCTCTTTGCATTAAGCTCACCAGATATGTGTTCAACTGTGCCACAGCAGCGTAGATGATCCCTAGGAATTCTTGCATACCACATTTATGCATTAGTTTAACTATTTCTCCTAAACTTGCATCGCTGTTAACACACCATATGTCTTCATCTATTGCTACGTCTAGCTGAGGAGCCGATGCCGCACTTATATCCTGTTCATCTGCATTTACGCTATATTTAATTTCTGTCCAATCTTCTGGTATTGCAGCATACAGATCCGGATATTCGAGGTAATCTTCACCACACATGCCCGACATTGCAATCATTTCTAGCATAGTCTCAGATTTACTCCGATGAACTGCCACAGTAATCGTCCTTCCATTGATCACCGTATTATGATAAGCTATATGAGCCGCCAAGGCACTGCTGTAATTTTGACAGCGTATCAAGAAATTACCATAGGTTTCATTACTTTTCCCCAGAATGTGAAAGTTTTTTATGGGCCCAAATCTCGTTAACAAATCAACCGTCCTTGAAAAGCTATCTTCAGATTTATCTACAGAGTCATCTATATTTAGTATCAGTACATCAGTCACAAGTAATGCTCGCAATGATGGACGACAAGCTGTCACTACTTTTTCCGTTCGTGCAAGCTGAGAGAGGATGCGTTTGATTTCTAAAACGCACACTTTGAACTCAAACACGATTTTGTCATTGTGTCTTTCCAATTCGTTATTAGCAACTTTGCTTGAGACGTACTTTACAACAGCGCACCTCTTCCTGCGGAAGTGCTCTCTATAAAAGAAACACCGTTTATGCACCACCTCAGCAGAATTTAATTCCAATGCAGCAAATATGTCTTCATTGCTTGGGCTAAAGGCTAAATTGTCAAAAAGAAGGTATCCATCGAAATCAAACTCCATTTCTAGAAAGTCAAATGAACTCTGTACAAAATCTGATTTTTCTTCTGCTTCAAGAAACTCCTCATTTTCACAAGTCTCTTCTGCCATCTTCTGATGAAGCATTTTCTGTTTGCGTTGATCAATCATTTGCTGTGCCATTCTAGAAAGGAAGGCATTTGTTATGAAAGCTATAATTGGGATATATTTCAAATAAGCATAATTTATTAACTGCACGTTAGTTCGCAGGATTAACAAACTATGGTAAATTTTTGAACATTTGGCCAGTTTTTGGTTAAGTATTGTTACATACCAGATGCAATTCTTTTGTTTAGTGGTTTAACGACCACCGTAAGTCGATGGGCAATAAGCAATCACCCAACCCTAATGCAGGGTGACTAGTTCCAAGGAAAGGAAAGACCTAGCGCTGTAAGACAACCAACATCCATTCCTCACCGTGGTTCGAACCCGAACCTGTCTCGGAAGAGTGATCAGAAGCCAGCGCTCAGACCACTGCACCTAACTACGTTCAAAAGTGATCTGGAATCCAGTAACTTTCTGTAGATTGCCAAGTACGGACAATCAGTTACGAGGTCGCATCACAGTAAGAATATTAATTCCCGATTGAACGAAACAGCAGCTGATCACGTGTGCTTATATTTACTTCGAAACAGAAAAACTACAGTCTCTGGATTTTTAGGTTTCAGTGGTGCTTGGAAGGCTTGGCGCTCTTGAGCCTGAGGAGCGCCATTAACAAAGTTTACGCAAGGACAGAAGAAGTGAATTTAAAGGATAATAGAACAGGAATCAAACTAATCTACGATACAGTCACGACATTGAAGGTTTAGCCCTTCAATCCAGCCGATGTACTTGAGCAGTACCAAAAATTTGCAGCGCTTCCCAAACATACACTGAAGAGCAATTGAATTAGAGATACCTGTCTAGTAACGTGTAGCACCACCTTTCGCCCTGATGACGGCGGCGATTCGTCTCGGCATGGACTCGACAAGATGGTTGGTAGGTTGGTAAGTAGATTTTAATGGCGCAAGAGCCAGGGTTGGCCAAAGAGCGCCAAACATAAGACATCAAAAGAGAACAAAATCAATAAAACACGTACACAAGGTTAAAAACAGGATGAAGCGGTAAAAGTGAAAGATGGAAATGAATACGGTAAAACTAGATGAGGTTAAAAAAAGTCAATTTCCTTAAAAAAGAGAACACTGCGGTCAGGTCACAGTCCTCACCTATGAGAGTCTGCAGCGTAGCTGCTCCGACGTCCAACAAATGAGAATGAAAATAACGAAAACGATGATCACAAAAACAAACACAAGTACACAAAACATGAAGGACGGTGAGACGATAGTGGCACGCCTCACACATCGGGGCACTGTCGCCACACAGCAAAAAGCGCTGAGTAAAACGACAGTGCCCAATGCGGAGAAGCGCAAGAACAACTTCCTCAAGACGGTTCCTCCGCAAACTAGACTTCCATAGTCCGATCTGTGGTTTGATGGCATAGAGTCGACTCGACAAGACACCGGAAGCGTTGGGAAGCCATACAGATCCACGACCCCTGAACAAGCTCCCACAGTTCACGAAGATTTGATGGAGGGGGTCAGAGCTTCGAACATCTCTCGATGGAATCCCAGATGTGCTCGATGGGATTAAAGTCAGGTGACCTAGCTGGCCAAGGAAGCGAGGTCCCGTCGGTGGAGTGTTCATCCAACCATTCGGATACAATCCGGGAGTGCCGCCCCGGTGGCGCAGTGGTCTAAGCGATTGCCTCTGATCATTCGTCCGAAAGGGGTCCGGGTTCGAATCCAGGTGAGGCATGGATGTTGTGTTTGTCTTACGGCACTGGCTCTCTCCCTTCCCTGGAACCAGTGACCCTAAATTAAGGACGGGTGACTGCTTATAGCCCATTGAGTTGCTCACGGTGGTCGTTAAACCTCAAAAAAAATATTCGGGAGGCGATGGCACGGTGCATTGTCTTGTTGCAGGATGAGGAGCCCAGTGGGATGTTGAAGACGCACAAACGGGAGCAAATGGTCGTCCAGGATATCCCGGTAACGTTGACCTGTGAGGCACAATGTCACGTACCAGGGGGTCTCATTTCAGTCCACGTAAATATTCCCCAGATGAGAATGCCACCACCACCAGCTTGAAGAGTACCCTGCTGGCAAGAAGGAGCCATCGCTTCATGTGGTTTGCGCCGTACTCGTATACTGCCATCCGCATGTACCAACGCGAATCTCGACTCATCAGTCCAGGCAACATTTTTCCACATGTCTAGGGTCCAGTGGCGATGTTTCCGCGCCCATGCTAATCTTTGCACTTTGTGATGAGCGGTCAGCAGCGGTACCCTCGTGGGACGATGGCTTCTGTACCCCATAGCGAGGAGATGGTTCTGGATGGTGTGTCTGCTTACACGTTTTTGTGCACCAGCGTTAAATTGTAGAGTGAATTCGTGCGCTGTGACCCGTCTATCCGCTGTTACAATGAGAGCTAGTCGACGATGACCCCGCTCATCCACACGCTGTTGTCCACGGCAGGTGGCCCTTGCAGGGATGGTTTTACCGGATTCGATGTACTCACGGTGCACCCGCGACACAGTGGCTCGTGAAAATCTCAGTGCCTGCACGACTTCCGAGATGGAGTGACCCATTTGTCGGGCCTCGACAATTTGCCCACGATCAAATGTGCTTAGATCCTTCGTCTTACCCATACTGCGTCCGACTCTTACTGATTCCCGTCGCATCACTCTTTATATTGTCAGATCGCTGCATACGTCATGTTTCCGTTTACAGGGCCGCCCACAGCGCCACATTTGAATAACGCCAGCTGTCTCTAATTTCAGTGTATATACCACCATTACCCGAACTTAGGGTTTAATTTGTTTTTTCATCTGAAGATGAGTTTTAGGAAACTCGAACGATCTCATTTGTTCTTATTTATTGAATTCGTGTCCTATTAAAATCATTGGAGCTCTAGTGAGTTTTAGTGTTCCACTAATATTGGATTCATTAACGTGCAGCGAGGAATTGTTGCACTGGTTTTGGAACTAACTTATTCTGCACGTTTTAATTCGTAGTCTACCTAAAAAAAAACGGAAAGAACAAATACACCCAATAATAAACGACCATCATTCAACTCTATACGCATTCTGGCTGATGCTCATCTGCCAAGGCAGCACTTGTGACGAGAGCAACATTTAACGGCTACTGTGTATCCATTTATTTGCGACTTTTGTGAGAGCTTCATTTACTAGAGAAATCCGGTAGTAATTACCGCTGGTGTGGCCCTTGCCTTAGAGAGAAATATTAGTCAAAATTAAATCGATGAATGAGGCACAAACGCGCTGGGGAAAAAATAGGAATAAAATTCAATTCTGTTTTTAATTTCAAGTGCTTTTAAATCACGATTTATTTGTGATTAATTCTGTTTTTAATTTCAAGTGCTTTTAAATAACAAATACATCACGATTTATTTGTGATAACAGTTTTAACCTTGTATTCTTAGAGCTATTGCACGTTGTGCCATGACCAAAACGTGGTATCATTTCTACGTTTTTTGGGGGAGGGGCTTAATGACCACCGTTTGCCACTGAGCTATGTACGTAGATAAATCAGAAAGTAAAGGCAGTTTGAAAATTATGCGGTGACCACAACGGATAGAATCGGACGCAATACATCACATTCGCAATGGCTTATGGGTAGTTCAAAAACGCACAGCGCAGCGCTCTGCCGTTAAGTTAGTTAGAAACCAAGGTCAAATAAACATGAACGCTCCGCTGCGGGATAGCACCATTGTTGAACAACGCGTTGTAGTGAGATATCTTTGAGCATAGAGAGTGAAACCTGCTGAAATTCAGCGAAGGATGCCGACTCTGTACGGCAGTGAAAACAGCATTGACTCAACGAAGAGTTTATGCATGGGTAGGAAGGTTTAAAGCGGGAAGAACGAGTTGATCCGACGAAGCTCGATCTGATCGGCCATCAACAACGCGCACACAATTCCAAATCGAGAGGACGAGTGGCGTGGTCACAGAAGATCGACGGATTACGTTGTCTGCTGTTGCTGCATATTTGGATATCAGTAATGGGTCCGTACACGTCATAGTGCATGATGACTTGGAGTACCGTAAAGTTTACACATGATGGGTACCCAAACAGCTTACTGATCTGCATAAGCAACAGCACGTGGAAGTTGCGACCCAATTCCTGAAACGTTCTGAAGAAGATCCGAGTGTCTTGGAGCGGATTATGACCGGCGACGAGACATGGGTTCATCACTGTGAAACGGAAGCAAAATGCAAAGCATGCAGTAGTAATTCCCGTTTTCTCCAGTAAAGAAGAAATTTAAAAATGACAGCCCTCCGCCAATAAAATAATCATGTTGACCTTTTGGGGCACGACGGGCAGTGGAGGATCCAGCGGGGGGGCGGCTGGGGTGATCGCCCCGCCCCACCAAACGCTAAGGAAGTTTTTACGTTTAAAGTAGCGAAGATCGTAAATGATTAACTTTGCAAATTTTGTTTTCAGTTTTTCTAAAAAAAAATTAACAATTAAACTTAGTACGGAGGATTGAAAATACTTATTACATTGATTTAGGTTTAGTAAAAAAAGAAAGAAGGAAATAGAAGGAAGAGAGAGAGAGAGAGAGAGAGAGAGAGAGAGAGAGAGAGAGAGAGAGAGAGCGCAAAAGATAAAACAGGGACAGCGGGGGTCAAAAACAATTGGAAAGGGAGTGAGACAAGGTGACACCATATCTCCGAAGCTCTTTAATGCCACATTGGAAAATGTCTTTCAATCACTGAACTGTGAAAGCAAAGGGATAAAGAATAATGGAGATTATCTAACGCACCTTCGTTTTGCTGATGAGTCATTTTTGCAATTACCCCATCAGAACTGCAGAGTATGATCCAGGAACTTGCTGACAAGAGTAAAGAAGTGGGATTAAAAATGAACTTTCAGAAGACAAAAGTGATGTTCAATGCTTTTACACAAAATGAAGATTTATCGATTGATGGAGAAAAGCTGGAGATAACAGACACGTACGTTTATCTTCGACAGCAGATATCAAGTGAGGGTCACATTGGTGAAGAAATTAATCGGCGTACAAAACTTGCCTGGAGAGCTTTTGAAGGAAACAGCATAATTTTTAAGAGCAATATGCCATTATGTCTTAAAAGAAAAGTGTTTGATCAATGCATCCTTCCAGTGCTTACGTATGGTGCAGAGACGTGGACCTTAACTAAAAGAGACATACAAAGGCTGCAGACAACTCAAAGCAGCATGGAGAGGTGCATGCTTGGTATAACCAGGAGAGATAAGAAGAGGAACTCGTGGATCCGAAAAATGACGAGAGTGGGAGACATCATGATCAGAGTTAAATCCCTGAAATGACAATGGGCTGGACATACTGCCAGGACAGACCATCGATGGACAGCCGAAATTTTAGATTGGATTCCAAGGGACAGGAAAAGACCCAGAAGAAGACCACATGGGAGATGGGTGGATGAAATTCGAAAATATGCGGGAGTGACATGGAGGAAACTGGCACAATACAGACCGTTGTGGAGGAAACTTGGGGAGACCTTCGTCCAGCAGTGGATTGATAATGAATGATGATATAAAAAAAGACATTTAATAAAGACTTCTGCCCCCTTTCTGTACCCAAAAAACCGTCCCCCTAGAGTAAACTTATGGATTGGCCACTGATGAAGGGTCCTATCCTGGCACATTCCCGAACAGAGAATCCAGTGCAACGTACTGTGCTATGCTTAGAGAGAAACTGAAACCTGCGATTCTCAGCAAAAGAACAGTAATGCTGTCAGAAACAGTTTTGCAGCGCCATGATAATGCACGTTCACTGTAGTTGGCGTAACGGTGGAAGCAATACAACAACTGCGGGCTGAACTTCCACATCGCCTTTACAGCCCTGACCACGTCTTCGGTCTTCTTAAAGAGGTTTTACCCTGTCACAGATTCACCTCCGAAGCTTTTTTTTTGTTTTTGTTTTTTATTGGAGAATTAACGACCACTGTGAGCAACTCAACGGGCTATAAGCAATCGCCCGTCCCTAATTTAGGGTCAATGGTTCCAGGGAAGGGTGAGAGCCAGTGCTGTAAGACAAACACAACATCCATGCCTCACCGGGATTCGAACTCAGACTCCTTTCGGACGAATGATCAGAGGCCATCGCTTAGATCCCTGCGCCACCGTAGTGGCTCACCTCTGATGATGATGATGATGTTAAAGAAGCGGAGTACACCTGGATCCGGGAGCAGCAGGAAAGCTTCTTGACCCAAGGAATCGGGAGCAGCAGGAAACCTTCACCCAAGGAATCGGGAGCAGCAGGAAAGCTTCTTCACCCAAGGAATGAAGAAGCTAGTGGAACGACACAAGAAGTGTATCGACCTGCAGGGGGACTATGTGGAGAAGTGAGATAACAGTTATGTTCATTTGCTCACAGTTACCGATATTAACCTCTTAACCGACTGGAACGAATTAACTCAGAGTTAACCAAATAGGCTGAAATCAGCTCGAGCGAATATATTCGCGGTCTTAAAAGTGGGCCGAACGGGACAGGAACGAGTAAACCTGGGCATTAGAAAGCTTTGCTTTCAACTTACGTTTGTCATTCTCAATCCTTTGGGGGGGTATGTTTGTCATTAATCCTTTGGGGGGTGGAGGTTTAACGACCAGCGTGAGCAACTCAATGGATTATGAGCAGTCGCCTGTCCCTAATTTAGGGTCACTGGTTCCATTGAAGGGAGAGAGCCAGTGCCGCAAGACAAACACAACATCCATGCCTCACCGGTATTCGAATCAGGACCCACTTTCGGACGAAGGATCAGAGGCCATTGCTTAGACCACTGCGCCATCAGGGCGGCTACGCGAATTGGACTTTATGCTGTTTGCGAATATGTTAACACGAATAGTGTGCGGCACGTATTTTTAACGCTATAATGATTTCAATTGGGACCTATTTTTGTCACAGGCAGTCGGCCATGAGTCGCTCCATACTATCCGCCGGGTTAAAAATAAAAGATCTGTACTGTGAGATTTCAAAAAATGTTGAAAATCCTGTTTAAGTGTCCAAACTTTTATTAGGAATTACAAGACAGCCAGATATGTGTTCAAAAAAGCTCGAAGTGGTCGCCCCAGAGTATTAAATGATCGAGATGCTCTAGCTTTTCTAAAAGGAATCAAGTCAAATCCAAAAATATCTGCTCCAAAATTAACGGAACATATTGCAACGACGGCAAGGAAGACTGTGCATGCCGAGGCTGTACGAACAATTCTTCGATCTAAATGATTTAATGGTAGAGTTCCCAGAGGAGAGCCTCTAATAAGCCCAACAAAAAACAGACCAAAAGACTTAACTTGCCAACAAGTACAGTTAAACCCCTATTTAACGGACAGGGATTTAACGAATTCCCCGATTTTACGTACATTTTTTGTGGTCCGGACGGAACCACATTGAAATTAATGCTTGACCTTTCCCGATTTAAAGAAAACACATTTCCTATTTCAAGCTGATGGGGGTGGCATTCTCGTCTGGGGACTGTTTACGTGGACTGAAATGGGACCCCTGGTACTTGTGACATCGTCCCTTACAGGTCAACGTTACCGGGGTATCCTGGACGCCCATTTGCTCCCGTTTGTGAGTCTTCAACATCCCACTGGGGACCTCATCCTGCAACAAGACAATGCAGCTCCCGAATTGTATCCGAATGGTTGGATGAACACTACACCGACGTGGCCTAGCTTTCTTGGCCAGCTAGGTCACCTGACCTCAATCCCATCGAGCACATCTGGGATGCCATCGAGAGAGATGTTCGAGGCTCTGACCCCCAATCAAATCTTCGTGAACTGTGGGAGCTTGTTCAGGGGTCGTGGATCCGTATGGCTTCCCAACGCTTCCGGTGTCTTGTAGAGTCCAGGCAGAGACGAATCACCGCCGTCATCAGGGCGAAAGGTGGTGCTACACGTTACTCGACAGGTATCTAGTTCAATTGCTCTTCAGTGTATATCAACAAAGACTGATTTTTGAGAAAAAATTCCTGTATACTGACGAAAGCAAATTAACATTTTTGGATCTCACTGTCGTGGAAAGATTTGGCAATGTAAAAATGAAGAAATTACACCTGAAAGTTTGGTTCCCCACAGTCTAGCATGGTGGAGGCAATGTAATGGTTTGTGGAATTAGGACAGCGGCTGGGATTGCAAAATTAGTTTTTATCGAGGGTACAGAGGACCGCCTATAATACCTGAAGATGTCGCAGGTCAATTTACAGACTTCTGTCCACAGCTTATGGATTGGAAGCCAATGGCTCTTTCAGCAGGATAATGAACTTAAGCACACAGCCAATACTGTTAAGGAGTGCGTCGATTTGAAGAAAAGCTTTTCAAAGTCGTGAAATTTTGACTTATGGATACGATATGTAGACGATACTTTCGTTCTATGGAAGGGAAAACATTCTAAAATTCCGGAATTAGCCAAACTTATTAAATTCCATTGATCCTCACATTCAATTCAGCTACGAAACTGAAAATAACGGATGCCTAAAATTCCTTGACGTCCTGGTAACTCGCTCAAATGGATCTCTCGCAACCACAACTTATCGGAAGCCTTTCGCTGTTTTCTCACCTCCACATGCAAAGTCCAATCATCCTTGGCAACAAAAACTCGGCGCCTTTTACAGTTGTGTATATCGCGCGATACATATACACAGTGCGTCAAAGAATTTTTAAGACTGGCGCTAGATTTCAGCCTACGGTGGCGTCACCAGTGTAATCGCGAATGCGTTATAAACAGTGACCATCTGCTTGCTTTCTGCCAAAAGTACTACGCAGTTCTTAAAGTAACTCAAACGAACGGCCGTTCATTGGAGAAGTAAAATTTTTTTCATGTTAAATTATTAAGATGGAACAAAGGGCTGTTATTAAATTTAACGCAAAACTTGGTAAAAGTGCCTCGGAAACGTACCAAATGATAAACAAAACTCACCGTAAATTTATTTTAAGTAGATCAAATGTTTTCCTGTGGCACAAACGTTTTTTGGACGGAAGAGAGACGCTAGAAGATGATAAGCATACCGGAAGACCAAGTTCACCTAGGACACCTGAGATTATTGAAAAAGTGCGTGATTTCGTGGCAAACAATCGATGTGCGTCACTAATAATGATGGAGGAGTCTTTAAACATCAACAAAGGAACGATTCGAACCATCCTGCATGAAGATTTGGGCAAAACAAAAGTCTGTGCTAAATTTGTTCCACACACATTAACCAATGAACAAAAATCAAGGAGAAGTGCACATTACAGAGACATCATTTCAGCCGCTGAAAATGATCCAAACTTCTTAAAATCGATTGTTACAGGTGATGAAACATGGTGTTTTCAATATGATCCTAAAAAAAGCGCGGAATGGAAGTCAAAAAACTCACCACAAGCCAAAAAAAAAAAAAAGTTCCATCGAAAATCAAAACAATGCTCATTACATTCTTCGATAGTAAGGGTATTTATCCACAAAGAATTTGTTCCAAGTGGACAAACAATTACTGGTGAGTTTTATTTAAATGTTTTCAGGCGTTTGAAGGGCAGAATTTGTCGCATTCGTCCAGAATATCGGGATAAAACAGTTGGTGTTTGTTGCACGATAATGCACCCAGTCACACCTCACTTCTTGTTCGTGGATTTTTGGCGAAAAATAACGTCTGTGTGTTGAATCATCCACCGTATTAGCTTGATTTAGCACCCTGCGACTTTTCCTTATTCCCAAAACTTAAAATGACGTTAAAAGGTTGTTATTTTGATGATATTTCGACAATACAAACAGCTTCGACGCGTGCTTTGGAGGCAATTCCGCAAAGTGAACTGGAACAGGCATTCGAATCATTATTAAATCGCTGTAACAAGTGTATTGAAGCCGGATGGACTTATTTTGAATAACAAACCAAAACAAATTGTAATTTGTTTCTATTTCATGTATTTCATTTTACAGACCCAGTCTTAAAAATTATTTGCCACACTGTGTATGTTCAGATAAAGACAGTTTGGAAAAAACTTTATTCCCTTAAACGTGTTGCAGTACAGCGAGGATACAACCCTTCCATTATGGACAAGGCTCTAACAAAATTCCGGAAACCGAAACCTATCTACACGTTAACCCCTGTGATGCGCCCATTGCGAGAGAATTCTGCCATTATTCCATTTTTCCGTGACATTGCCTTCAAAATTTCAAAAATTCTCAACCTTTATTTTAGGTGATTTTTAAACCCATAAACAAAATGAGATTTTTAGGATCAAAGGACTATGTTGAAGACAAAAACTCGTGGGGGAATTTATCAAATTCCATGTGAATGTGGCGCTTCGTATATAGGACAGACCCGTAGAGCCTTGCGTTTTCGATTGAAGGAGCACAAGACCTACATTCGAAATTGTGACCTAAAGAAGTCATTGATGGCTAAACACTGTTACGAAAAGGACCACACATTTCTCTTTGAAGAAGCAAAACTAATTGACAAGCCAGATTCAACCACCAAACTTGATATTCTGGAAGCTTTCCATATCCATTAGAATTCTTCGCAACTTGTTAATGACATGGCATCCACGCCATTTCTATCAAGCGCGTGGAAGCATCTAACCAAAACACGGGACTGCGAACACCATTTATGATTTCACATAGAATTTGAATATTTACGTGCCATTCGGCCTGATGAAGCTAGGTCAATACCCAGCGAAACCATGGTCGGCTTGAAAAAATAAATATGTGACAATCTACGTTGTAGTATCTTAATATGTATATAATCGTCACAAGACTATTCTTTGAGATCAAGGAGCTCCATTCACCTCCCCAGTCGCCGGACTTAAATCCATTTTAACACCTATGGGATGAACTCGAGGGAAGAGCTCGAAAACACCATCTCTAATCGAAAATCCTTAAAGGAAACAGTAACGCAGGCATGGTCTGAAATTACGCCAGATACCACGAAATCTTTTCTGCTACCATGCCTAGGAGATTATAAGCAGTGATTGATTCAAAAGGACGGCCTGCACGATAAATATTTATTTTTCAGAGATCTGAATCTTGAACATTTGTAATTTCCTTTCCTTTGTATGCAGACTTTTGTGACATTAAAAATATATATATTTTTTTTATGTTAGCTTGATATTTTCTGCTATTCTTAGATAAGCACATCTGTATATACCTTATCTTTTACTGTATTAAATGTATCATTTCTCAAATTTTTAGTTTAATGCTATTTTGAAAGTATGTTGCCTTTTGTGACTGACTGTACATCCTCAGTTGCTTGGAGATTTGTCGTTCTGGGTGGTGTAACGGTAACATAATCGGACGTAAATCGGGAGATGCGGGTTAGATTCCCGTTCCAGGACACCACAATTTTTCTGAGGTAGGAGTTTGCGTATGAATATATGGCATCCATTTGCCGGTAAAACGTATTTGAGCCTCCCATGCTCGTTTAAAATGTTCTCAAATCAGAAAGCTCAAATCTCGGTTAAACGTTTGTAATTGTGGGGCAGCCAAAGAGGACTTCAGAAATAAAAATTCCGAGATAGGGTCATTATCTCACACTATCGTCCTCACAATATCTCCTCAGAGCACTAAGGCATTATTGTATCACATAGTCGTCCACTTCCAAATTCACAGCTTCACGATAAACTGTCTTCAGGGAACCATCATAAGACAAGAACCTCTCCACATGAGGCTTCAACGTAAAGCCCGAAAAAAAGTTGCTGAATCAGTATTACCAACAACTTTCTCACAAAGAAAATAAGGTCAAAATTCTCATTCTTGCACTGTGCTGATTACATGGTTCTACGGGTCTGGTTCACTTCGTCGACACTATACAGTATATGCAAACAGTAGATTCCTAAAAAAACAAAAAAGTTCAGAACCACCAAATTTGGTATACTATCTCATGGTACTGTAACTCAGATCGTAGACAGTTTTGGGAAGAGGTCGGGCTGGCGTGAAAGGGGCCCCATACAAAATTTTCGTAAAATCTACAGTTTTCAATTTAGAACCACCAAATTTGGTATACTATCTCATTGTACTCGTACACCAACTTAGACCACAGACGGAAGAGGCCGGGCCCCGGAGTCAAGGGGGCCCCATGCAACATTTTCGTAAAATCTACAGTTTTCAATTTAGAACCATCAAATTTGGTATACTATCCATCAACTTAGATCATAGAAGGAAGGGGCCGGGCCCGGGGTCAAGGGGCCCTCATACAGAATTTTCGTAAAATCTACAGTTTTCAATTTAGAACCACCAAATTTGGTATACTATCTCATGGTACTCTAACGTAGCTCGCAGATAAGGTATTAGAGTGCGGAATTGTGTTGCAGTTCTTAAGTAAAAAATTGAAATTTTTGAGAAAATTTTGTATGGTGCTCCACTTACCCCAGGCCCCGACCCCTTCCGAAAACCGTGTACGGTCTAAGATAGAGTACCATGAGATAGTATACAAAATTTGGAGGTTTTAAATCGAAAACTGCAGATATTACGAAAATTTTGTATGTGGCCCCCCTTGTCCCCGACTTCTTCCGTCTATGGTCCAAGTTGGTGTAGGAGTACAATGAGATAGTATACCAAATATGGTGGTTCCAAATTGAAAACTAAACTTGACGAAAATCTTGTATTTGGGGGGGGGAGGGCTTGACCCCGGGCCCCGTCCAAAAACCATGTACGGTGTAAGTTAGAATCCCATGAGATAGTATACCAAAATTTGGAGGTTTTAAATCGAAAACTGCCGATTTTACAAAATTTTTGTATGGGGGCCCCGACTCCTTCCGTCTATGGTCTAAGTTGGTGTAAGAGTACAATGAGATAGTACACCAAATTTGGAGGTTCCGAATTGAAAAGTGTAAATTTTACGAAAATTCTGAGGAATCGACTGTTTACAACATATATAGTGTCGACGAAGTGAGTGTCGATGAAATGAATTGTCGACGAAATGAACGAGACCGGGTTCTACGACCACCTATCAATGCATCTTCAGTCTTTTCTTTTTGTAGGTTTAACGACCACCGTGAGCAACTCAATGGGCTATAAGCAGTCGCCCGTCCCTAATTTAGGGTCACTGGTTCCAGGGAAGGGAGAGAGCCAGTGCCGTAAGACAAACAACATCCATGCCTGACCGGGATTCAAACCCGGACCCCTTACGGACGAATGATCAGAGGCCAACACGCCTTAGACCACTGCGCCACCGGGGTGGCATCTCTTCTTCAGTCTTCAAAGCATTTTCTCTGGATGTGTCAACACAACCCCGAAAGCAACGCAGTTTTCTTTCGGGGAACACCATTAGGGCGAAGAATTCAATGGGAGCAAAAAAAATTTTGCATAAGTGAAGGAAAACACCTGAAAATTTGTTTTTCGTTGGGAGGTTAAACGACCACCGTGAGCAATCCAATGGGCTGTTACTAATTTGGGGTCACTGGTCCCAGGAAAATGGAGAGAGCCAGTGTCGTAAGACAAACAGAACATCCACGCCTCATTCGGGATTCGAACCCGGACCCATCTCTAATGAACAATAAGAAGCTAAAGCTTCGAATCACTCAGCCAGCATGGAGGCTTTAAAATTTCAAACCGATATTTTATTATTATTATTGGAGAGGGTGTTTAATGAGCACAACTTTGAGGACTATAGTCAGTCGTCCTACTTTACAGCTATTGGTTCTAAAGACGAGACAGATCCATTAGACAAGCGCACTACTCCAAATGTCATCTTGGGTGAATTTTCAGAAGCCAGCCCTTCAGAGTACTCTGCCACCTGGCGGCAAAAGTTTTTTCCCCCTTGATTGGAGGTTTAACGACCACCGTGAGCAACTCAACGGGCTATAATTTAGGGTCACTGGTTCCAGGGAAGGGAGAGAGCCAGTGCCATAGGACAAGCACAACATCGATGCCTCACTGTGGTTCGAACCCGGACCCATCTCGGACGAATGATCAGAGGCCATCGCTTAGACCACTGCGCCAGCAAGGCGGCCGGCAAAAGGTTATACGAACATTTAATTACCGGAAGGATACCGGTGGCTACTTACAGTACAAGATCAATACACACGGGTTCTCTTTTATAGAAACCTAAGTATCAATTAACAGTCAAGCTTTTAGAGTAAGACTAAATTGTAGGGTGGCTCATAGGAAAATATCAATCCAAAATTATTTGTACTGACATCACTATTACGAATATTATCAAAAGGTTTACCTGCGGCAATATTTCGGCAGGCAACTGTGAGCCTAACTTTTTTTTTTTTTTTTTTTTTTTTTTTTTGGAGGTTTAACGACCACCGTGAGCAACTCAATGGGCTATAAGCAGTCGCCCGTCTCTAATTTAGGGTCACTGGTTCTAGGGAAGGGAGAGAGCCAGTGCCGTAAGACAAACACAACATCCATGCCTGACCGGGATTCGAACCCGGATCTCTTACGGACGAATGATCAGAGGCCAGCGCCTTAGACCACTGCGCCACCGGGGCGGCAAGAGCCTAACTTCGGAGAATTTTTAGTAACGCTGAAAAACTGCCCGAGAGTTCAACAGTCTTCAGTTGAAAGCTTCTTAGCCGCCCCGGTGGCGCAATGGTCTAAGCGACGGCCTCTGATCGTTCGTCCGAAAGGGGTCCTGGTTCGAATCCCAGTGAGGCATGGATGTTGTGTTTGTCTTACGGCACTGGCTCTCTCCCTTCCCTGGAACCAGTGACCCTAAATTAGGGACGGGCGACTGCTTATAGCCCATTGAGTTGCTCACGGTGGTCGTTAAACCTCCAATAAAAAACTTCTTACCGTTAAGGTTTACTGTATATGTTGTGCTTTTGCGCATAAGAGAAGCGCAGAGTGCTGATGTAAAACAGGGTGTAGCATTGTCAGCAGTGATACTCTTAGCTAAAAAAATTAAAGACGTTCAGTATAGAACTGTCAGCCCTTTTGTTTTCACCTGTCAAACGAGAAAAGATTTATTGCTGTGGAAGTTTTAATTTGGGGTGATTTGCAATTGTCAAGCTAAAAGAATTTCTTTTACTAAGCGAATGAAACTGAATAGTTGCTGAAATCCAGGATGAAATTCTGAAGGGGTCACTGAAATCATTAGTCAGTGCAGAAGTGGAAAGTTACGTTTTACGCATGTGGCAAACAATTTTAAACGCCGCCCTGGTCATTCGAGTCTAAGCGAAGCGATGGCTTCTGGTCATTCGTCCGCGATGGGTCTGGGTTCTTTTTTTTTTTTTTTTTGATTTGAGGTTTAACGACCACCGTGAGCAACTCAATGGGCTATAAGCAGTCGCCCGTCCCTAATTTAGGGTCACTGGTTCCAGGGAAGGGAGAGAGCCAGTGCCGTAAGACAAACACAACATCCATGCCTCACCGGGATTCGAACCCGGACCCCTTACGGACAAATGATCATAGGCCAGCGCCTTAGACCACTGCGCCACCGGGGCGGCGGGTCTGGGTTCGAATCCCGGTGAAACATGGATGTGTGTCTTACGGCACTGGCTCCTCTCTCCCTTCCCTGGATCCAGCGGCCCTAAATTAGGGATGAGAGACTGCTTATAGCACATTTAGGTGGTCGTTAAACCCGCAATAAAAAAAAAAAGAAATTTGAAGTCATATGAAACAGAGGACAGATTTTTTTTCTTTTTGTGATCCTTAGCAATTTGCTGTTTCTCTGTGTAAAAACACAGCTTGTCCATATTTAGTGTTCCATTTAATGGAGAGAAATCGAGAATCCGTAAAGAGTAGCGCAGTACCCACGACTCAGGTGATCTACGGGGTTCTACAATGAGACATTAACTTTAGCTTGATTTTTGAACCAAATGTGTTCAAACTTTTCTTCTCTCATCAAACAAAAATGTTCATACAGTGGCCGTGTTTCATAAAAGCTAAGGCAAAATAAGTCCTTTCTCTCTCATCTGTGCCACATCGGGATTTTGTTTCTTTATAGGGGGGGTCTAACGACCACCGTGATCAAGTCAATGGGCTTTAAGCAGTCGCCTGTCCTTAATTTAAGGTCACTGGTTCCAGGGAAGGGAGAGAGCCAGTGCCGTAAGACAAACAACACCCATGCCTCACCGAGATTCGAACCCGGACGCACCTCGGACGAATGAGCAGAAGCCATCGCTTAGACCACTGTGCCAACGCGGCGGCTGTTAACATCTTGGCAATACATAAGTTGTGCTCCAGGGATGTGGAGGTTTCTTTTAAAATATAATGCTCGACCACTATCATTTTGCATCGTTTGCTAATTTACCTACTTGCAGAACATTTATCCACTTCCACGAGGAAACAAAAAGAAATTGATGGATTCAACGAAAATACATCTGACTTGAACGGCTGAGTCCTAACTGACAAAATAAAAACTAGACTATTTTGGCATTTAAAAATATCATGTTATGTGTTTGATGAACGAGTAGCTTCCCAGAAACTGAGACAGAACAACTTAGACCGAAAGATGAAGAGAATTTACACCGATGAGCTATTGCATTATGACCACCTACCTAATACGCCGTAGGACCCCCTTTAGCCCACAAAACAGCGGCCACTCGGCGAGGAATCGATTCGATGATGTGGCGACAGGTATCCTGGGGTATCTGGTACCATAATGTCAACAGCAGGTCCTCCAGTTCCTGCACTCTTCGTGGTGGTGGGGATTTAGCGCGAACCCGCTTTTCCAAGTTGAACCACAAATGTTCGATTGATTTCATGTCAGGTAAATTTGGAGGCCAGGGCATTAACGGAAAGTCACCAGCATGTTCCTCGAACCACTCCTTGACTATTCTGGCAGTGTGGTATGGAGCATTATCCTGTTGGTAATGGCCATCACTAGCAGGAAACCCAGTTGCCATGAATGGGTGAACTTGGTTCGCAGCGATGTTTAGGTACCTGACAGCTGTCAAGGATTGTGCTATTGGGACAATGGGGCCTAAGGTGTCCCAAGGAAACATTGTCCACAGCATAACACCGCTGCCGCCGGCCTGTTTCCGCCCACCAGTGCATCCAGATGCCATAGCCTCCGTTGCTAACTGGCCTATCCGCACTCTGCCGTCTACGTGATACACCAGAAATCTTGATTCGTCAGACCAGGCCACTTTCTTCCAATCATCCTCTTATCAATCCTTACCACTGGTTCCCCTTACTCCCTGTCCTGTTCATCTGATGTTATTTCCAGAATTCGCTCTTTTGCTACACCCCAATATATTCCATTTGTTCTGGTTTCCCTTGGCGCCGTGTCACTCTTCCCCAGTATCCCTGCTGATGAAATTCACGATATTATTCAAACAAAACTCATCGACAGTGGTCAAGCAACCCTGACTGAAATTTAAGCTGTTATTGATGCATTAACCCTTGTCTCCAAACGTACTTACTTTCAATTTAAAGACTTCGTCTGGTGAATGGAGCGCCCATGGGCTCCCCTTTGTCCAGCGTACTTGCGGAACTCGCCATGCAGTACCTTGAAACTTCCACACTTTATTCATTCACTCCACACACACTGTTATATATGGTTATGCAGAGGATATTTTTATGCTGTGGCCACATTCCATAGACCTTCTGAATTTGTTTAAAGCTCACTTATCTCTGCCGTTTCCCTCCATTCAATTCACCACTGAACATGAAAGCAATTTCTCTCTGCCTTTCCTTGACTGTTTAGCTACCCGAGACCCTTTGACCAACTCTTTATCGTATAATGTATATAGTAAACGATCTTTTACCCCCATCCTTATCCCTCATGATTCCTGTCACCCCAGAAAACATAAGCTTGCTGCCCTTCGCAGTTTGGTAGCACGGGCCCATACTCACTCGTCTACTATTGTCTCCCGCGACTTAAAACTTTCTAGGGTCTTTAGCATTGCTGAACATTTTGGTTATCCTGCCTCGCATGTTGAAACCCTTAATATCAAGGTATCGTCGTGTAAGCTCTACCACTCTTACACCTGTGGATAATAAAGCAAAAAAATTAGTCGGTTCATTCTCTTATCACCCACTTATCACTCCAGTACTTCGCAATTTATGTCGAAAAAACAAAATTGATTTTGGTGACTACTTGTTGTCCTTTTGGTACCGTTCGTAATAAAGATAACCCCGACAACATAAGACAATGTGGTGTATACGGTATTCCCTTGGTGAGTAACGACTCCCCACGTACCACTATAACTTACATCGGATCCACCCTTCGTAGCTTATCGACTCGAATCCAGGAGCACAAGTATTCTGTAAGAACTGGTTCATCTGCTACAGACCTCGCTCGCCTAGTGAAAGAAGACTCTTTCATACCGTTATGGAACTAGGCATTTATAATCTTGCGAACTCGTACCCACAGATTTGCTTTATTTTCTGAAAGTATATTTATTATCGCATATGCTGAGCAATGTTGCAATAATGAAACCCCAGTTATTATACCTTCTGCTTGGAAACATTTGGCAAAAGATTCAGTTTTAATTTAGTGTTTGAAATTACATAACTCTTCCCATGTTTATTTATTGTACCCTGCAAAGATTTATGCGCATACATTTTCCGATATATATACAATATACACACACGCGCACACATCTGCAGGCACCGGACTTTATCAGTACATAGCCTGATGATGCATGTGTAGCACATGCGAAAGATTTGGCGTTTTTTAGTGTGTATACATTTTAGATTTTATCAAACGCATTAAAGACCTACATCGTTTTATCGTGCTTCGACAGCTATTAGAGTGTATTTAACACATCGTTGAGTTCTCAAAAGGTCAAGTAAGGGCTGCAAGCTTTTGCCAAAACTGATGTATCAGCGAATGTACTTAAAGGAGATCGAAAGGCACAGAGTGGATTCAAAAGTCCAATATGAAACAAACATTACTCATCATTCACGAAGCTGCCATGCTTTCATATCACCATTCGAGTCATCGATCGATTTTTGATAGACATGAATGACATCAGACCTTTTCGAGGCAGAACTAGAGAAACCCCATGAAGTGTGACCGACATTATCGAAAGTTGTGTTAAGAAGTCGCTACTATGGTGTCATGATTTTTTTTTTTTTTTTTTATTGGAGGTTTAATGACCACCGTGAGCAACTCAATGGGCTATAAGCAGTCGCCCGTCCCTAATTTAGGGTCACTGGTTCCAGGGAAGGGAGAGAGCCAGTGCCTTAAGACAACCACAACATCCATGCCTCACCGGGATTCGAACCCGGACCCCTTACGAATGATCAGAGACCAGCGCCTTAGACCACTGCGCCACCGGGGCGGCATGGTGTCATGTGTGACGAAAGCTTAGCAAACATGCGAACAGCTGGTCACACCGATATCAGTTAATGGGTCCTGTTTTCAGGAACTTGAGGGCCCCCACAACCGGAATTAAACTTTTAGATATGTTTCTTGATAAAACTGTCAGAGGCCGAAACGTAATACATTGAAAATTTTGAGATAAAATCCGGACGCAGATGAAATCGCACACGGCTTCAGAAGAATTATACTTAAAAACAGATACGTAACTGAACTCACACACTAAAACTTATTACTAAAGGAAAATTATATTACAGCATTGATTCAGCGAATGGGGGATTTCAATGAAGTTGAACAACAGTTTCAACAAGCAATGCCCTTCAGAAATGTCACTACATTTATTGAAAATCATAGGCAGCACGTTCATAATAGTGCTGCTTAGAAACTTGAATCCAATTAAAGGTCTTTCGATGCCACTTAGCTAATATGATCGATGCGGAAATCCCTTCCGCCACTAGGGGCGCTGCTATCGAATGCAACAGATAGCAGCGCCCCTAGTGGCGAAATGTGGGTTAGCCATTGCAAATCGAAAAGGAAAAGAGATAAACTAAAATTTCCAATTACAAAGTTGTAGAGCACCAATTAATTAGTACAAAACGACATTTGTTTTACACGGATAAGATAAATTGTCACCTAAATACCCGAAATTGATGCGCGACGATTCGAATCTGCATGTTCACATTTCGCAAATGTAACCTTATGCAAATGCAGACTGGGACGTTGAACCGTACCTACGATATACAAACCAGTAGCAGGATGTACCCTTATCAGAAGTTAAGGTCTACGTACGCTGTGTGAGAATGGCGAGCTTGGATTTCTGGGGGTTACGTAAAAAATCAGGTGTATGCAATAGCGCCTACAAGTCTGCGGATCTACGCCGTTGTGTTACAGATGCTTGCAATAGTGCGACATCTTCCATGCTGAGGAATGTTCATGCAGAGTTACTTTCACGAATACAAATGTGTATCGTGGGCAATGGCGAACTCTTCAAGCATACTCGACATTAACTTTTTAGCACTGCGCGCCAGCTAATTTTTTTGTTTTGTCTGACGTCATCAAACTGTATTGACATAAGTACGCATTTATCCAATAAATTGTGTGTATTTGCTCATACTATGCCTGTTCCCTTCAAACGTTCACACAAAAGGTCGCGCATCGATTTCGGACATTTTAGGGTATTCAGGCGACAACTTATCCGTGTAAAACAAATGTCGTTTTGTACTAATTAATTGATGCTCTAGAACTTTGTAATTAGAAATTTTGCTCCATCTCTTTTAGTTTTCGATTTGCAATGGTTAACTTCCGCATTTCGCCACTAGGGGCGCTGCTATTGGTTGTATTCGATTGGGCGTTATCTCACTTGCATAACTGTACATATCTTCGCAAGTTATTGCAGGCCAAAGGGACTTTCCTATGTACCCTGTATACATACAAATGTATATTTACAGGAACAAAAAGGTTTTAAATAAAATTTCAATTACTATAATTTTATCCTTAATTTCTTCCCCATCATTTGGCGGCTACTAGCTGTTTAATAATGTTTTTGAAGTGTAGATTTTTTTATTTAGTTATAATGGAAGTGTGTAGAAATGTTTCCACTTCCAGGTAAATAATCAGATTTAAGCAGGCAAAGTTGTTTACAGGTAAAATTTACTTGAAATCTTAAAATGCATTTTAATACACAGTAAAAAATTATTTTCAACTAAAGTTTAGGAAAATGTCCTGTAGCTGCGCACGATGCATTTTTTTTACGTGATTAAAATATATTCCTTTGTAACTGCTTACGGCGTTCGTTCCACATGCTTTAACCTTTTGTGGAGTCGGTTTTTGTAGAACCTTCACATTCTTCGGGGAAGTGCTTTAGGATTGTTCCATTGAAGATTCTTCAGGCAGTTTCACAGGACCTTTAGATTCTCGGGAGAATCTTTTTCTTTGTTTGTTTGCTTGAAGCTCCCTTGGGCTTTTTTGTAACACCTTTAGATTCTTGGGAGACACTTGGAAGTTGTTTGCTTGCTGACGCTGTTAGCGGATCAGAAGAGAAAAATTCTGAAAACCTAGCAAATTCATCGTCCAATTGCTTTACAAATAATTCAAGATTTATTCCTGCAGGTGTAATGCATGCCCGTTCGTGTTTAAATGCTTGTACTTTGTGTATCATGGAATCCTCTTTTCCATGTATCGAAACAGGAGCTACAGACCCTTTGAATGCATAAAGTGCAGCTTCAAGCCCAGAAAGTCCTTGGTACTGGTAAAGTGCGACTTGAGGCCCAACAGGTCCTTTGTATTCATAGAGTACAGAGGCAGGTCCGTAGTCACCATAAACTGCATGCCCTTTGTCGCGATAAACTGAAGGTACGAGCGCTCTATAAGCGAACATCCCAGCAGCCGGTTCTCTTCGAATTAATCTACCCAGAATTCTGTTGAACAATTCCACAGCACAAGAGACTGTCTTAATGAATTGTGGAATAAAATGACGTTCATTCATTACTCGAACTAATTGTAATAAGCTTGAATCGCTGTGAACACACCATATTTCTTCACCCATTCCTAAATCTTGCTGAGGATTCGATGCCACACTTCCATCCCGTTCAGGAGCTTGTCTGTTTTGCTCCAGTTCATCTTCTGCATCCTCATCTGAATCTATGCCGAGTTCAAATTCTGTCCATTCTTTTGGTAATGCCTCACGAATTTTCAGGGCTACGGCTTCGTCTATATTCCAATAGTACAACATTGAACTTATTTCTAGCATAGCCTCAAATTTACTCCGATGAACTGCAACAGTAATAGTCCTTCCATTGATTACCGTATTATTATAAGCTATATGAGCCGCTAAGGCAGTACTGTAATTTTGACAGCTTATTAAGAAATTACCATAGGTTTCACTAATTTTCCCTAGAATGTGAAAATTGTTTATGGGCCCAAATCTCGTTAACAAATTAACCGCCCTTGAAAAGCTATCGCCAGAGCTATCTACAGAGTCATCCACATTTAGTATCAGTACATCAGTCACAGTTAATTCTCGAGATGATGGATCACAATCTGTCGACAGCTTTTCCGCTCGAGCAAGCCGAGAGAGCATGGGTTTGATTTCAAAAGCATACACTTTGAACTCAAACAAGAATCTTTCATTGTAACATCTCAATGCATTATAAGCAACTTCGTTTGAGATGTACTTGACAACAGCGCACCTCTGCCTGCTAAAGTGTTCTCTGTAAAAGAAGCACCGTTTATGCACCACCTCAGCAGAATTTAATTCCAATGCAGCGAATATTTCTTCGTCGCTTGGAACAGGGGCTAAATTATCAAAAAAAGGTATCCATCGAAATCAAAATCCATTTCTGGAAGGTCAGATGTACCCTGTACGGAATTAGATTTCTCTTCTGTTCCAAAAGTCTCTTCTTCGGTCTTCTCAAGAAGCATTTTCTTTTTTGGTGGCTCAATCATGGCTTGTGCCATTCTAGAAAGGAAGACATTTGTTATGAAAGCTACTATTGTGAGATATTTCAAATAATCATAATTTATCAACTGCACTGCTAGTTCATAGGATTAACAAATCTATGGTAAATGTTTGAACATTTGGCCAGTTTTTGCTAAATATTGTTACATACCAGATGCAATTATTTTGCTCAGTGGTTGAACGACCACGGTGAGACAGTCGATGAGCAATAAGAAATCGCCAGTCTCAAATGCAAGGTCACTAGTTCCATGAAAAGGAGAGACCTAGTGATGCAAGACAAACACCCGTTCTTCACCGTGGTTCGTGCTGCCATTAACACCGGAACATCGCCGGCTCCGTGTGCCGTGGTGCCAGGCCAGAGCGACGTGGAACGCCACAGACTGCCGACGTGGGGTGTTTAACGATGAGTGCAGCTTCGTTTTGGGGACAGATGACCATCGTGTCCGCGTGGGAAGGTTCCCGGATCAACGGCCCAATTCCAACCTCGCGCTACACCTCCCCACTGCAGGCATTACGGTATGGGGAGCCATCGATAGCCGATCAGCTCTAGTAGAGGTACGTGGATGATTGACGGGCCAGCGGTATGTGGATGAGATCCTACGGCCCCGTGTGCTCCCATTCCTGTCCGGGATGCCAGGTGCGCGATACCAGGAGGATAATGCACGCCCACACTCCACTCGGATTGCCCAAGACTGCCTAAGTCATGTGCAGACACTTCCATGGCCTGCCAGCTCCCAGGACATGTCCCCTATCGAGCATGTGAGGGACCAGTTGAAACGCCAGCTGCCGCCGTGCCGCACTATCCGGGATTTGCAGCACATCGTCAAACACGTGTGAGACAGTCTGCCGCAGGACAACAACAGGCGCCTGCTCGCCTGCATGCCGGACCGTATTGCAGCTTGTATCGCCGCACGAGGCGGAGTGCCACAGATCCCTTTAATTGTCCTGCAGCTCTGTTTTTGTCATGTGTATCATTACGTCCACAAAATTTCAGTTCAATAAGTTGCTTCCTTCTTGGTTCGCAAATTTCTTTGTCCGTGAGTGTATTACTTGCATGCTTATTACAGAACAGAGATCCAAGTGTCATAGTGGCAAAAGGCAGCGACTATCAAAGAGAAAACTGCTATACCAGAAGCATCACACTGCTACTACTCCGGGATCCCATTACGGCTAGGAATTAAAGAAGATCAGAAGAAGCCTCGTGTAGTAAACGAAAAGAACCTATCACCAAGCACTTTGTGAGATATCCACCAAACAACGTCCTGTGTCCAACACTAAGGGAATCAAGATGGATAGTATTTTAGCACTCAGATGTGGTTTCAATAGTATGTGCCACAGAACAAATACAGCATGCATCTTCGCTGCATTCACAATAGCGTCAGGTGAAATACACTAAGCATCAATACGGGCAATGTATTGTGACGTGCCTGCCTCGCAGGACGCACACGACATAAAGGCAGACAGCAGCAAGAACGAACGTCTGAGTAGCTCAGTTGGTAGAGCGACTTGTTCCGGAATAAGTGGACTCTGGTTCGATCCCCGGCGTGGACAAAAATGACGGAGAAATTTACTTCGTTATAATGGCGCCCGAACTTTCCGGATGACCCGGCCGTTAAAGATCTCGCAATGGTGTGATGTTCTTTCCACACCGCGAGATAGAAAAAATAAGAGAATCCCCTTCTTCAGCGCTTCGAAAATTAAGATGTGTGTGACGTTACATTCCACACACCAGATTGGCTGGGAGTTCTCAAGCGCACGTTCTACAGCGGATGGCTGCTTGCTATGACTCATGGTCACGGGTGACCTGTGGGCCATGCTCCCGGCCCTCTTTCAGGAGGGGGATGTGACGTGCCTGCCTCGCAGGACGCACACGACATGAAGGCAGATAGCAGCAAGAACGAACGTATGCGTAGCTCAGTTGGTAGAGCGACTTGTTCCGGAATAAGTGGACTCTGGTTTGTTCCCCGGCGTGAACCAAAATGACGGAGAAATTTACTTCGTTATAGTATCGATACATGACATACACAGGCAAACTCAGGTCAACACACAGCTCGATCCGGAAATCCTAAATATTGATACTAAGTTTGAGGGGAGTGACAAGGATTCCACATAAAACAGCTTATACATTGAACGGTCCACTTTTCGGACCAAGAGCTCAGAGAAAACATTGACATTTCGCGTCGACCAAAAGAGAGCCAGTGGTGTAACTAGCACAAGATTTTCTTAACATTCCTGATCACAGTAATTTTCTCAGGATTAAGAACACGAGGGATGGTGTGCTCTACCCCGTCGTGTGTTGGGGGTCAGGAAGTTAGGGAGTTTCTCAAGTAGTAAGAGGATGCCTAGTGCCCTTTAAAGACATTGGAGTGGCATCGACTAGCAAACATAATGCTAGGGGTTCTGAAACAGACCAACTGAACGTTCAGCCTTCGCATGGGGAAAAGTTGGCAGTGGACAGATGCCTATTGCGAAGTAAGAATGTTTGATTCAATTCATAATGTACTGCAGAAATCACAGAAAGAATGTTCATATCAGAGAGAAAACAAAATTCTAATAAGCAGGAAAATACTTTTATGTCTTGTGTATATGGGAGAACGCCATATACACAAGACATACAAAAAAAAACAATTACTACACAGGAAAACTTAGAGTTACATATTTAAATCTTAAAGAAATAGAACTGAAATACTCGCGTAAACAGATCAATACACCAGTTGCTCTCTACAATGGCGGCTTTCTATTAGGGGTATGCAAAAGTTTCCACCGCCCTCGCTAGCGGGCACTGTAGGTGTCTAACGCGCCGGCGACCAGTGCTGTCACTTCGTACATTAAGCCAACATGGCGGTCGATAAAATTCATTTGCGGCACCGTTTGTTATTCATGTTTAATTTAGGGAAAAGTGCGAGTGAAGCATACAGTTCAATATGTCAGGCGTATGGCAAAACCGGTTATGGGCGAGCGGACGTGTCGTGAATTGTCTTCAAGGTTTAAGAAAGGTGATCTAAGCTTGAAAGGCAAGCCACGTGCACGTTGACCGCAAAAACTCGCAGACGACGAGCTGGAATCGCTGTTGCAAGAGGATGCCACATAATCGACCAGTCAACTGGCGAAACGTTTGAAAGTGGCTCAATCGGCGGTGGTACGGTGTCTACAGGCTTTGAGGAAGATCCAGAAGATTGGTAAGTGGGTTCCGCTTACTTTAATGAAGCGTAATATTGGTCAACGTTTGGGAATCTGCATGTCTTTGCTGAAGAGCTTTCAAGGGAAGATTTTCTTGTGGAAGGTTGTCGCCGGGAATGAAAAATGGGTCTATTGCGACAACCCCGTACACAAGGGATCCTGGGTCGACCCAGGCCAGCCATCAACATCCACTGCAAAACAGGATATCCACGGAGAAAAGGTGATTGTGTGTGGTTGGTTGATGGGTTTTATTGGCGCAAGGGCCAAGTATGGCCAAAGAGCGCCAGACACAAGACCAACAAAACAAAGACGTTAAAAGCGTGGCACAATAGTTAAAATCAGGCCGATGCAGGAAACAATTTTAAAAGCTAGATGAGTTTTAAAAAGTCAATGTGTTTAAAAAACGGTTGGTTGGTTGGTAAGTAGATTTTAATGGCGCAAGGGCCAGGGTTGGCCAAAGAGCGCCAAACAAAAGACATCAAAAGAGAACAAAATCAATAAAACACGTACACAAGGTTAAAAACAGGATGAAGCGGTAAAAATGAAAGATGGAAATGAATACGGTAAAAACTAGATTAGGTTAAAAAAGTCAATGTCCTTAAAAAAGGAGAACACTGCGGACAGATCGCAGTCCTCACCAATGAGAGTCTGCAGCGTAGCTGCTCCTGCGTCCAACAAATGAGAATGAAAATAACTAAAACGATTATCACAAAACCGAACACAAGTACGCAAAACATGAAGGACGGTGAGAAGACAGTGGCACGCCTCACACATCGGGGCACTGTCGCCACACAGCAAAAAGCGGTGAGTAAAATGACAGTGCCCAATGCGGAGACGTGCAAGAACAACTTCCTCACGACGGTTCTTCCGCAAACTAGACTTCCATAATCCGATCTGTGGTTTGATGGCATAAAGTTTATTACTGACCTGTTGAGACCACAGGGACTGCCACTCATCCATAACAATTTTCCGGATCAAAGGGCAAAAATCTCGGAAAGACAGTGGCAGCAGAGCTGGCGACATGGAGGAAACAGACCTGGCAGAGATATCTGCCAGCTCGTTACCCCGGATCCCAACATGGCCAGGAACCCAACAGAATCGGACCAGGAAGCCATCACCCTCCAAAGTTCCAAGAAGACGACGGACATCACGGATGACAGGTGAGTCCGTGTCCTCTGGAGAAGATAAAACTTGGATGACGGACTGGGAATCGGAGCAAATCAAAGCGCGACGATGAGATCTAGACTGTATGTGACACAAAGCGAGGTGTACCGCACGCATCTCTGCCGAAAAGACGGTGGATTCAGGCGGAAGCCTCTCAGCATGGGAGGCATCGCCACACACGAATGCGGATCCAACAACCTCACCGGATTTCGACCCGTCAGTAAATACAGGCACGAAATCCGGGAAGAGAGACTGTATCTCGGCAAAGAGCTGATGGTACACCAGAGCAGGAGTGGAAGACTTTGGCCACACACAAAGGGAAAGGTCAGCCGTTGCTTGAACCGGCTGCCAAGGCGGTTCATTGTAGAACCGGGTCAAACCAATCCTTGACAAGTCTAGACCAGCATCGCGCACTAAAGTCGACAACCGAATCCCAAACGTCGGAACACAGGAAGGCCGGTGTGAGAATAGGCGGACACATTGTGGTTGGAAAATGGAACCATGCAGGGGATGATCAGGAAGAGACCTCAACTTGGTGAAGAAATGAAGAGACAGCTGCTTACGACGGATGCACAACGGCGGTTCATGGGCCTCGACATACAGGCTATGCACGGGGAGGTACGGAAAGCACCAGTGCATAGCCGCAGAGCCTGGTGATGGACAGGATCCAGAGGCCGCAACACGGAAGGACGTGCCGAACCGTACGTCATGCAACCGAAGTCTAACTTTGACCGAATCAAAGAATGGTAAATGCGAAGCAGTGAGCACCTGTCAGCCCCCCAAGATGATTGTGTGTGGTGGGATATGCATGTAGTGATGTACTTCGAACCATTGAAACCGGGCTAAACAATCACTGCACAACGATATAGCGATCAGTTGTTGAAACTAAACGTCACAATCGAGCGAAAACACGCCCATGGACAGGTAAAGGACACCGCCCAGTCATCCTGTTACACGATAATGCCGGACCACATGTCGGTATCACCACGAAATCCACCCTTGAGCAGTTACACTGGGAGGTTTTACCTCACCTGGCTTACTCCCTAGACATTGCACTCTCAGAATTTCTTCCGTTTTGCTCTATGCAACATTCCCTAGCCAAACAGTGGTTTAACACAGTTCCAGAGGTGAAAAATTTCGTCACTGCGTTCTTCAGCTCAAAACCAGAGTCCTATCACAGAGGCATTTCATTTGTTGCCTGAAAAATGGCAAACGGTCATTGATGCTAACTGCCAATATTTCGTTGAATAAATGTATACTGGTTTCCTGATTGTTCCTATCTCCTTAAAACCGTCGGACACTTTTGCATACCCCTAATATATACGCCCTAAGTAGCATGCTCTTTGCCAGTTTATCCTCTTCCAATGCCTGGATCTCTGTGGTATTAACGTAAAGTAATTTGTGGAACAGAAGCAACATATTGCAAGGTTATCAATCAGGATTTACACTGTGCGCTGACCGATGCATGAACCTGAATATAAATTTTATCTCAAGAAATTAATTAGGTAAAATATATTTAAATGATTAAGCTGAATAACTATAGACTTCGTAATCACCCATTTTACTTTCACTAGTTTCTGAAGTGATTGGGTTTTGTAAAATGTCTGCTTCTGAACTTTGAACCTTTGACGTGCTGGACAAATCATTCTTCTCATCGGCACTTAAGCTGAATCGTCTCCGACGCAAAAAGATCTGATCGAGGTCTTGAAGTTTCTCCGAGCGCTCTCCTTTTTAATTTCGCCAGTACTGTGCTCTACTTAGACGCTTTTGTGACATTTTGCAAATTGATGTCGTTCGCTTGTATATTAATTTTTCTCCACAAAGTGAATGGGATAGACATGCAGGGCAGATCAAAATGATGTTCCCCATTTCAATGCTTTACCACACGTCTTTTTTTTTTTTTTTTGGATTGAAGGTTTAACGACCACCGTGAGCAACTCAATGGGCTATAAGCAGTCGCCCGTCCCTAATTTAGGGTCACTGGTTCCAGGGAAGAGAGAAAGCCAGTACCGTAAGACTAATACAACATCCATGCCTCACCGGGATTCGAACCCGGACCCCTTTCGGACGAATGATCAGAGGCCATCGCTTAGACCACTGCGCCACCGGGGCGGCCCACACGACTTTTAACGAGTACTTAGAGTTAAGAGATGTGTACTTTAAAAGATAATCTCTCCAAGTTCCAACGCCTCGCTACCGATTTTGCGGGTGGTCGGTAGATGGCGCGATATGTCCAGCAGAAGGAACAAATCATACAATGGCGGCAAACGGACAACAGAAGGTATTTCGTGTTCTCGATTTTTCATACAAACAAGTCAGTTGCGACTGTTCAACGGAATTTTCGGACAAAATCATGGAAAGAGCCACCCAGTGGTAAGTCAATTCGTAATTTGTATTCACGAATTCAAGACACTGGCTGCATTCTCAATCGAAAATAGACTGGACATCAGTCTATAAGAAATGACGGAGTGGAGCGTGTTTGCGTAAGTTACGTAAGGAGCCGTCACAATCCACTTATCGAGCAGGTCGAGAACTTTGTGTCCCGCAGAAAACTGCATGGCGAGTTCCGAGGAAACACGTTTGCACATGCAACCGTATCGTCTGCAGTTGATGCAAAAGCTGAAGAGTGACGACCGCCACCTGCAAGCTTCTTTCTGTGAAAGATTTCTCACTCTAATGGAGGATGACGGTTTCCCTGAAAAGTTAGTTTTTAGCGACGAAGCAGCATTCCACATTTCAGGAATGGGGAACACGCATAACGTAAGAATTTGGGGCACTGAAAATCCCAATGCAATCTCACAGCACGAGTGTGCTTCCCCCAAAAATGTAATTGTGCTCATCGAAAGGTGTATGGGCCGTTCTCAGCTGAAGCCACTGTGACAAGAATTACGTATCTCGGCATGCTCGAACAATGGCTTCTCCCAAAGCTGGAAAGAGACTGATGACTTCATTTTTCACCTCGACAGTGCTCCGCCGCATTTCCATAAAGAGGTTCGGGGCCACTTCAACGACAGGCTGCCAAAACGATGGATTTGCCGTTCAGCTGAGGGGAATGAACTGTTGAGTTTTGTCACCACGATTCCCCAGATCTCACCCCATGTGATTTTTTCTTGGGAGGTTTCATAAAGGATCGTGTGTATGTACCACCACTTGCAACGACGCTGGTTGATTTGAAAGCTCGCATCACAGCAGCCATCACAGAAACTGTCACCGGCATGCTACAGAGTTTGGCAGGAACTTGATATCGAATTTGTGTGCCGTGTTACGTGTGGAGCGAACATTGGACATTTATAAGTTGAACAAAATTTATGAGCCTCCCCCGGTGGCGCAGTGGTCTAAGCCATGGCCTATAAATCATTCGTCCGGAAGGGGTCCGGGTTCGAATCCCGGTGAGGCATGGATGCTGTGTTTGTCTAACGGCACTGGGTCTCTCGTTTCCCTTTAACCAGTGGCCCTAAATTAGGGACGGGCGACTGCTCATAGCCCATTGAGTTGCTCACGGTGGTCGTTAAACCTTCAATAAAAACAAACTTTATGAAATGTGCTTTTCAACAGTAATAGTAGTAGTGTGTATCTGCTTTGCATTAAATATGAGTGCCAAATCATTTAAATCGGGAACATAATTTTTACTTACGCTGTGCTTCTACTAAAAGTAATAACAACGTGTAATTATTTTGTCCAAAACTAAAATTCCTTGAAATCACCTTACACATAGCAGATCTGCAGGTGCTGTGAATAAATGTTAGATATGTACGTAATCTTAGGTGACTGTTTTCGCACATGCTCCACGGGGAATTCCCACGGAGCCCCTCAGATTTCCCCAGCAGCACAGAGAAAGGGAGATTACAGAGTGATCGTATTATAATATTTACAACCCATTGCAGAGTGATCGTATTATAATATTTACAACCCATTGCAGAGCGATCGTTTGAAAACCAAGAGCAAAACCGCCGAATAGCTTCAATCTGTAAAACTTTCCTTATTGAGGGGTTTTTTTTTTTGATTGGAGGTTTAACGACCACCGTGAGCAACTCAATGGGCTATAAGCAGTCGCCCGTCCCTAATTTAGGGTCACTGGTTCCAGGGAAGGGAGAGAGCCAGTGCCGTAAGACAAACACAACACACATGCCTGACCGGGATTCGAACCCGGACCCCTTACGGACGAATGATCAGAGGCCAGTGCCTTAGACCGCTGCGCCACCGGGGCGGTAATTTTTTTGAGGGTTTAACGACCAGCATGAGCAACTCAATGGGCTATAAGCAGTCGCCCGTTCCTAATTTAGAGTCACTGGTTCCAGGGAAGGGAGAGATCCAGTGCCGTAGGACAAACACCTCACTGGGATTCGAACCTGGACCCACTTGGACGAACAGTCATGAGCCAGCGCTTAGACCATTATGCCACCATTGCGGCAATCTAAGATATCCAGCTTGTTAAAAGTGAAACTTGACATTTACAGTAGCTTACGCATCTTAAAGATAGCCAAAACGTTTGATATATTTACACATCGATCAGCTCAAACCTTAGGCACGCCAACCTTAAATCAACAGGTTAAACGAGATTTCATCGTGCGGTTACAAACTACTTCGTTACACCAAAAAGGGAGTTTACTTCAGAACAGTCAAGTCTGCATATAACTATGTGAGTAGCTGTTCTCACGAACTACATTCTTATTTAAGGACGAACCGTAAAACAAAGTTCAAACAGTGACAGAAAAACGGATCAAACTTTCCATCTGATAAGGTAGTTCTACAGTCCTCTCCTTTGTGTTGGGAACGAAATTCTAAGACCCTGCGGAAGAAGAGCACAATTCCAAGGCTACGACACCACGCAATGTGTTCACAGGAAGCTATGAAAGATCATTGACTACGTTTTCCTTCATATTGTTCAAAGTTACCCAAGGAGTGATTTTGCAGTATATGCATCATATACTGCAAAATCACTCCTTGGGTAACTTTGACAGACCACTTCCAAACCCTCAAATGCACATACATAAAAGTACTGTCTAACATTTTCCTCTGAAATACCTCCAACGAGATGCGTGATTTCAGAACTAGTCACTACTTCATGTCCCCTTTCTATACACTTCCGACAGATGTTCACTAATCTGCTGTATGTAAAAACAAATTGATATATTCAGATCTACAATGATTTGCACGCTTTGTTCATTGGTAACTTCACGATACGATTTCTGACGTCTGGAAGGCAATCTCCTGCAGCACAGGTATATTTTCCATTATCGCCAGCCAGTATTTCTCCATGGGCCGATAGAGCACGGTTAAAATTACAAACTCCGATTACTACAGCCACGTGCTCATCGTAACGGAAGAATGCATCAACCCAAAGTTTGAAAAGCAAGCTTCAGTAGTTGGTTGACGACGCGGTCGGCTCCGGTCAAACCTCCAAATCAACTCACAAACCAGCTGCATTTTTCGGTTAGAACATTTACTTCAGCAGTTCGTTACAATAACTTTCACAAGTACAGTACTTACTGGAACCATTTTTCCTTAACGATGTCCCCGAACCGCTTTATACTAAAAAGTCTGAGAATAAAACCAAGTTAGAATTCACATTCCCCCGGAATCAAGTGACTCCTCTTCGTAACAGAATCATGTCTATCGTACACATTTTCCCATATAAAATAAGGGTCAACTTTTGCGGAAGAGGAATCAATACAATTTCCTGTAGATGTACGTGACGTATCTACATGAATAACCGCAGGATGCCAGACTCAGTTCCCTCATCTTTCAGACCTTTAGGCTTCTTAAAGCAGCTTTTACACACGAAACCTTGCTGTAGAGTAAGGTGCACACTCACATTCATCGGGGAACTCACTCCGAGACTAGGGCCACACCCACGAATGCACATTTGCCCTTCTTAATGTTAAGACACTAGAGCTTTATCCTCGCTCACCGGTATGCACTCTCCTTATCTACCCAGAACCTTCCACCCGACAAGTGGCAGCAAATCAAGCCAGTTGTCGGGTTGAAAGTTCATGAATATAATTCCTTAGTCTTGCACCCCGATTTCGCTCACTTTCGGCAGACTTACCTGGTATATGCAGTCCTCAATCTATAATTTCTTATCCATGTGCATTTAAGGAATTACACTTGCACAAGATCAATATAAACGTCAGCTAGGGCCGTGGGGAGGCCGATATCCAATTAGATGGACCCTACGCAGTGCACATGTTGACTTGGGCCCTAGGAACTAACACCAACTCCTATCAACTGTAAAACCATCAGACACTGCAATTACAATTTTCACTCTTTACATCTCAATGTCCACACACAGAACACTTAATATGAACACTTGCACAAGATCAATATAAACGTCAGCTAGGACCGTGTGGAGGCCGATCTCCAATTAGATGGACCCTACGCAGTGTACAAAAAAGCTAAAACGAGTACACTTTTACAAACAGCTTCATTAAAAAAAACAGTCTTCTGCAAACCATATGGCATTATCTTCATTGCTTAAGATATCGATGCAAACTTCAGAAATTAACTTCCACTTCTTGTGCCCAAAAGTGGAATTTCTATTCATTCATTGCGTCTAATATGAAACATTTCTGTGTTTATATTTTTAGAGCCAAAGCAAGGTTTAGACAAAATGCGCTAAATCCCAAACCCTTTGTTTCTTTGGCATTCTTTACGCAAATATTATATTCCGAGTTTCGTAAATACGCTTAAACTGTAGTGAGGGACATGCAACCGCAGGGACATATGTTCACACAGCTGGTGGGGAACGGCTGCCCCTCTGGCCGAGCCGACGTGTTTTACGTTTTGTGTCGCCTGTTGTCTTTCATTTACACTGTTGCTTTTGTTTCTCCTTTGTGGCATACATATTTATGTTATGTTTTAGTGTTTCCGTTGTTGTTGTAAATTATGGGACTTGTCTCATTTTGACCCACTGAGACCATTGCGTCTAAAAACGAAAACCAATCAACTAGGGATGGCAATCAGCTGGAAGAGAGACACCGTGCGTTTACAACATTTATAAAACAAGCTTCATTACGATGCACCTTCATGTCATCTCTATTGCTTAGATGTTCCTTTTCTTGAAACTCAGCTGTTAAGTTCTGGAAAGCTGCGAAGACTTTTCACATCATCCCAGAATCGGAATGAACTTTCCCACTCTAATACCATTTTCCGTAGCGCCAAGCAAGTGGGAGAATTAATAATGGAAGTCTCAAATTTGAAAATGAAAGTCCCTCAGTAATGAAAGTCTCACATTTGCAGCAAGAGGATTTAGCATCTAGTTGTTTTGGGGTTTAAAGACTACCATTAACAATTCTAAGAGCTATAAGCAGACATTTCTTATTTAGGGCCACTGGTTTCAGGCAAAGGAGAGAGCAGACCAATTGACCCCAGCATTTCTATTGACCCCATCATGCAAAACAACTCGCTATCAATGGTGTCGTCAGCACTCCACGTGGAGTGAAGAGCAATGGTCGAATGTTCTGTTCGCAGACGAAAGCCAATTTTGTCTGTCGTCATACTCTAGGCGGCAGCACATCTGGCAGGAACCCCGCACTGCTCATTCAGCCTGAAGCATCGTATAAATTGAATATTACAGTGGTGCTGGAGTAATGATCTAGTCTGAGATTATGATCAACAGGTATACAGAGCCCCTAGTGTTGGATAAAATGCCAATAGATGCCCAGTATTGTTGCGAGGAGGTCGTTTTAAAACATGTGAGGCTGTTTTGTGTTGCCGTGGTAAATTCCTTCTTATGGACGATAACGCCCATCCTCATTGAGCATCATGTGTTGATGAACTGTTAGAGAACGAGGGGATCGGCCGAATGGAGAGGCTTGCGTACTCACTCCCCCGACCTGAATCCAATCGAAAATGATTAGGATGCTCTGAAGAAGTGCATTGCTAAACACGACCCCCCCCCCCCCCACCTGGTCTAAAAATCAAAGGTATTTTTCGCGCTACAAATCGAAGAGGTTGCAAGGGCTATCAAAGCACGATCAAATTTAGCTTGTTACAAATCGCACTCTTCCAAATCGTCATCTAAAAACATAAGGTTTAAAATAAATCTTTATTTTAAATTTAAAAAATATGGTAGTTTAAAAGCTTTAGCGACCACTATGGTCACATCTTCAGGCCGATGAGTGAAATCATATTAGAGCGGCGCTTGGTTTAAATAGTTACAGACATGAGCACATTGAATACATATTATGTAAATGAGAAAAAAACGCTACCATTCACCACAAACTATTTAAAGTCATCAAGATTATTTTGGTGGTTCTTCCCAAGGGTATTGTAAAACGAAATTTCTCCAGGCACTATGGATGTAGACAGGAACGTCTTTATTGCAGCACTCAGGTCCAAATTTTATAATATATAGGCTCTCAGTGAGGAGCATAGCTTTTTGTAGAATCTGTTGATAACAAGTTCGCTTTTTCCCCAATCAGGTCTTAAGTCCCTTTCAATGACTGTCTTAGACAATGTTGAGGTAGTAGCTCCTTTACGGATTGCATATTTATGTTCAGCACATCGAATTCTCAGGCTTCTCTGAAGGTCGAACCCACATAGCAGAGATCTGCAGATTGTCCACATATGTTCATCAAGGGAACACTACATACACCAAAGCGTGAAACAGTTGGTATTATATCTCTATCATGTCTAATAATAGAGAAAAGGTTTTCAGTTTTGACACCAAACCTTAAGGAATATTTCTTACAGGTGTTTTTCAGGAAGGTGACAATTGATTTTTTGGTAGGGCATACTTCCTACGTATTTAGTTGTGGGTACACTTCTAGTCAGGGTTGTTGAAGTTTTCCGTATATATCATTGTCAACCATTATCAATCCACTGCTGGACGAAGGTCTCCCCAAGTTTCCTCCACAACGGTCTGTCTTGTGCCAGTCTCCTCCATGTCACTCCTGCATACTTTCGAATTTCATCCATCCATCTCACACGTGGTCTTCTTCTGGGTCTTTTACTGTCCCTTGGAATCCAATCTAAAATTTCGGCTGTCCATCGATGGTCTGTCCTTCTGGCAGTATGTCCAGCCCATTGCCATTTCAGGGATTTAACTCTGATCATGATGTCTTCCACTCTTGTCATTTTTCGGATCCACGAGTTCCTCTTCTTATCTCTCCTGGTTACACCAAGCATGCACCTCTCCATGCTGCTTTGAGTTGTCTGAAGCCTTTGTATGTCTCTTTTAGTTAAGATCCACGTCTCTGCACCGTACGTAAGCACTGGAAGGATGCATTGATCAAACACTTTTCTTTTAAGACATAATGGCATATTGCTCTTGAAAATTATGCTGTTTCTTCCAAAAGCTCTCCAGGCAAGTTTTATACGCCAATTAATTTCTTCATCAATGTGACCCTCACTCGATATCTGCTGTCCAACATAAACGTAGGGAATTTGGAATACTTAGAAGTCATCCTCATGTTCCACGAACCATTGTTGAACAATTCGGGTAGTGTGGCACCACGCATTATACTTCTGAAAGAAGGCACTACTCAGGGCCGTAGCAACCGGGAGGGAAGGGAGGTCGGTTGCCCTCCCAGAATGGTCATTCCAGGAGCGTAAATATATGCTCTGGGGAATGAAAAAAATAGAAACTAACTAAAAAGGAAACGTAACACCCTTCAGTCTTTTCTTTTTAAAGACTTTAGTTAGTCTCATACTGTACAGTACTTCATGTAGCTAACCAATTTACACAGTAACATACACTATGAGGTGTGACTATCTTATATCCATGGAAGGAATTTTCCAAAATATTGAATGGAGGCATAGAAAACAACATGCTGATATGTCTAACCTCCATGACCTTTCCGATCATGCCGTTGGGCTGAAGAAATAATTAATCATTTGTGCTCTGCCGCAGAAAGTTCTCTAAGCGTTTAACCTTAAACGGAATGTTATCAAGCCCTAACCCTAAAGCTTCTTCGTGTTATGTTCACTGTATGATACTCTAAATATTTCATATATATACTTATCTATTAACTAGATATTTCATGTTACACACCATATCATAATCATTGTCAACCATTGTCAATCCGCTAATGGACGAAGGTCTCTCCAAGCCTCTTCCACAACGGTCTGTCTTGTGCCAGTCCCCTATATGTAACTCCCGCATACTTTCGAATTTCATCCAGCCATCTTTCATGTGGTCTTCTTCTGGGTATTTTTACTGTCCCTTGGAATCCAATCAAAAATGTCGACTGTCCATCGACGATCTGTCCTTCTGGCAGTATGTCCAGCCCATTGCCATTTCAGGGATTTAACTCTGATCATGATGTCTTCCACTCTTGTCATTTTTCTGATCCACGAGTTCCTCTTCTTATCTCTCCTGGTTACACCAAGCATGCACCTCTCCATGCTGCTTTGAGTTGTCTGCAGCCTTTGTATGCCTCTTTTAGTTAAGGTCCACGTCTCTGCACCATACGTAAGCACTGGAAGGATGCATTGATCAAACACTTATTTTAAGACGTAATGGCATATTGCTCTTGAAAATTATGCTGTTTCTTCCAAAAGCTCTCCAGGCAAGTTTTATACGCCAATTAATTTCTTCATCAATGTGACCCTCACTCGATATCTGCTGTCCAACATAAACGTACGTATCGGTAACTCATAGCTTTTCTCCATCAATCGATAAATCTTCATCTCTTGTAAAAGCATTGAAAATCACTTTTGTCTTCTGAAAGTTGATTTTTAATCCCACTTCTTTACTCTTGTCAGCAAGTTCCTGGATCATACTCTGCAGCTCTGATGGGCTAGTTGCAAAAATGACTACGTCATCAGCAAAACGAAGGTGAGTTAAATAATCTCCATTAATCTTTTCCCCCTTGTTTTCCCAGCTAAACGACTGAAAGACACCCTCGAATGTGGCATTAAAGAGCTTCGGAGATAGGGTGTCACCTTGTCTCACTCCATTTCCTACTTTTATGTGTGCTTTATTCTCAAACAGCCGAATCTTTGCACTTGCATTTTCATAGATGTTATTAATAATATTAATGTATGCATCTTCAATAACCCAGGATTTCAGAGCCATTGTAACTGCTGATGGTTTCACTGAATCAAAGGCTTTTTCATAATCGATAAAAGCCATGCACAATGGAAGTTCATATTCCCTCGCTCTTTCAATTAGTTCTCTCAGTACGTGGATATGATCCACTGTGCTGTAGCAATTCCTGAATCCATCTTGTTCTCTCGGTTGAGCCATGTCCAGTGTTACCTTCAAACAGTGTGAAAGAACTTTAGTGAAGATTTTATAAACCACTTATAGGAGGCTGATAGGTCTGTAGCTCCTGAGATCTTCAACGTCACCTTTTTTTATGTAGCAGGATCATTGTAGCGTTGTTCCAATCCTCAGGAATCTTCCCTTCATTAAGGCATCGAGTGAAAATTTGGGCGAGTACTGTTTCGATTTCTCCACTTGCTTCTTGTATGATGTCTACAGTAATTCCATCTTGTCCTGGAGCTTTTCCCCGTTTCATGTTCTTGATTGCATGTGGAACTTCTGCTGGGAGGACTGGAACAACTCTGGTACCTTTCATGATGTCTGGAGTACATGTAACATCCCTTTCATATAATTTGGAGTAGAAATCTTTCACTCTTGTCAAAATTTCGCCTCTATTTCTTGTTACAGAACCATCTTTTCTCAGTGCCATAATCTGTTTCCTTCCCTTACTGAGATGTCCCTTTGCTGTCTTTAGGCTTTGGTTGTTTTCAATTGCTTTCCTCACTAGTTCACAGTTGAATTTCCTTACGTCTTCGGTGATACTTTTTCGTACTGTCTTGCATAGCTCTATATATTCCACTTTGGAAGTCACATCTTCTTTAGTTGTCCTCATCTCTCTTCTTTTTTGCATCAACATTTTGGTTTTTCCTGATAATTTGTTCACATGCAATTTGTTCTTATACCCAGCTAATTTTGTTGCTGTTTCCATAAAAGCTTTGGTTACTTTTCTGTTAACTTCAGAAATATCCACTTCTTCCGATGTTAGGCCTTCTAAAGCGGAGAATCTGTTCAGTTCCAACTTGAAGGTATTATGGTGTTTTTTAAGGTTGGTTATGTCAATACATTTTGTTGTGTCTTATGAGCTTGCCACGTTCACGTTTAGTGTTGAGATGCATCTTACATCTCACCAATCTATGGTCACTACCTGTGTTGAACTTGTTTAGCACACTGCAGTCTTCTATGACGAATTTTTTGTTACACATAATAAAATCAATTTCACTTGTCGTTCCATTTGAATGTCTCCATGTCCATTTCCTGTGTGGCTTTTTCTTGAAAACGGAGTTCAAGATGAAAAACCCTTCTGCCTCTGCAAACTCAACAAGAGTATTTCCACGCTGGTTTCTGTTGCCGTGACCGAATTTACCTACTGAAGTTTCATTCTGTTGTCGTTGCCCTATTTTTGCATTGAAATCTCCCATAATTATCTTCAAATGCTGCTTACCTTTATTATTTAGATGACGAATTTCCTCATAAAATTCTTCAATTTCTTCTTCAAGGATGACTTGTGGTGGGTGCATAAGTTTGAATTATCTGAGCGTGGTATCTTCTCGAGAGTTGGATAACGAGTCGTGCAGCTCTGTCAGAGGAACTTTCAATTTCTACAACTTTATCCTTCAGTTTCTTGTTTATTATAAATCCAACACCACTAGTTCTGCCAGTGTAATCTGTCCCACGATAGTAGAAGGGATGTCCACTTTTCAGTTTAATGAGATCTTTTCTCCTTACCTCACGTAGCCCGAGGATGTCCCACTTGATCCTTTGTAGTTCCTCTTCCAATTCAAGAAGCCTTGAATCAGAAGATCAGCATTAGATGGCAGCCTAATCCGGTCCTCCAGGGATTCTTAGCACCCTCTGCCTTCATGTCGCACTAGCCGCTGCCTTGGCCTGGTACATTCCAGCTGCCGGAGATTGAGGGCCAAGATTTAAGTTGTGGAGTCATTTTGGATTGGTTTGGCCATAACTCACCACGCTGGCCAAGCGGGTTGGTGAGTGTGGGATAGCATTTCATTTAATCCCGATGGTATAGTTATACCGCTATTAGCGGTCGTCAGAGCCCCTTGAGTGGGAACAGGATGCACCACGAGAAGGCGGGGTTGACATTTGTCAAGGAGAGGCTGTGATGTTACGCATCACCTGACCTTACATCCCTTCCGTTTATATACTGTTGTATAAGTCGTTGGACACTACCCGTTAAGGTATCCATGTGCATTTGCAATTTCATTAATTTTCCGCAATTCCTGGTTTCGGTAAACAGAATTCGAAGAGTGAGTAAAAGCTCTTTTTACAAGGAATCTAAGTGCCGAGTATTTATAAGTGGTTGGAGTACATTAGTTGAAGGGGATCATTACCGAGATAGAGGTTGGTTTCCGATAAACAGAGAAGTCAAAATATTCATGATCTGGGGAATGTGAGACTAAAATGTCAAGATAAGTTAGTGACCCACATTTACCCACCTCTATAACAAATCTTATACCGGGAGTGATAGAAGATAAGTTTGAAGCCATATTATGTAGTTCGGAGACAGAGTGAGGCCAGATGAGAAAAACATCGACATATCTTATGTATAATGACGGTTTAACAGTACAGGAATTTAGGTACATATTTTCTAAGTCCTGTAGCAAAATTTCTGCAAGAACAGATGACAAAGGGGAACCGATTGGGGACCTCTTATTTTGTTTGTAGATGGTTTTTTGAAAGCGGAAAAAACATCGGTCCCCCAACAAGTTTCAAAGCTTGCAGGATTGTATCGATTCCTGCTTGGCTGTAATGGTTCTGTGTAAGATTTCTTCAATGAGAGTATAGACAACAGTACGAGAAATATTGGGGAAGAGGTTTTCAACATCTAGCGAGGCAACGATGAACCGAGTCTTCGGGAATTGACAAGATTTTATTTTGTTAATAGCTTCTATTGTACTGTTAACTGAAAAAGTAGATTTAGTAGTAAATGGATTTAGCAAATCTGCAAGAGATTTTTCAAGGTTTCGAGTGGGGTTTGCATAACCCGAGATGAGGAGTCTAACAGGTTGATCAGGTTTATGAGTTTTTACTTTTCCGTAGGCTTCAGGAACTCTAGATCCTGGGGGTGGTAACATATTGCGAGAAATACAACCGGTAGTAAGCCTGAGTTGCGTAATTTTTGTAATCTAGTAATGGTATATGCTGTCGGATCAGTTTGAAATTGAATGGGGTATATTCTGGATAGTGGCCAACATTTTAGTAACATAATCAGTATGGTCCAGGATAACAATTTGGTACCAAAAAACCTGGTACCAAAAAATACCTGGTGATCGCGTTGAAAGAATGGAGAAACCTCCCTCAGGATCTTCTGGAAAATTTCGTGAAAAGCATGGCTCACCGATGCCAATCATGCATTGCAATCAAGGATGGACATATACCCTATTAAATTGATCCATGAAAAATTGTTTTCTTTCAATTTTAGTTATTCTGAGCCAATGTCAGAAAATGGTATATTTTATTCTTTTGTCGATTTTCTCTATTAATAAGCACAAATTGCTTATTTGTGTGAGTACATGTCTTTTCATCTTTTACTCATTTATTTTTATTGGTGTAACGACCACTGTGAGGAACTCAATGGGCTATAAGCAGTCGCCCGTCCCTAATTTAGGGCCACTGGTTTCAGGGAAGGAAGAGAGGCAGGGCCGTATGACAAACAACATCCATGCCTCACGGGATTCAAACTCGGACCCATCTCGGACGAATGGTCTAAGCGTTGGCTTGTGAAGACCACTGCGCCACCGGGGGCGCTAAAATATTTTCATGCACATCCTGTTGGAGTAAAAGTATGTTATGAACACAAGTGATCCTTAATTTTTGGTCTTGCACGATATAATGAAATAAATATACTAAATAAAAACTATTCGGTCGTTGTGATGCAGATTCCTTTATCAACCGGAAACATAGCTACCCTTAACATAACACGTACTTCTCTTAAACCCCACATGTACATTGCACAGCATTTCACTATAGCCGAGTCCGTAGGACCGAAAATCTTTCCAGAAGAGACAGTCCATTTGAGCTGCATACTGTTCAAAACACACGACACTAAAAATCTCGAATATTCTGTATATCATTTGTGGCCAACAGTCGTTCTTGTAAGATAATATTGAATTCTAGTTTGTAAACTTTTCATGTAATGAATTACCGGTGTTATTTTAGTTGAAAAAACTGATTTGTGGTATCAAAGAAATTAAAGAGACATTAAATAACATTTTCTTAAATAAAAATTAGTCAAAAAGTTAAATAGATATGTAAAGCACAAACGTGCTGGGGGAAAAAAAGGAATAAAATTCAATTTTTTTTAATATCAGGTGCTTTTGCAGTGCGGAAACCACGAATAATGTTCGATAACAGCTTTCACCCTGTACTCTTAGAACTATTGTACGTTGCAACGTGACCAAAATGTGGTATCACGGCTACATATTTTTTTTGGATGGGGTGAATGACCACACCGTGAACAACTGAGCTATATATAAGCAGTTGCCCGTCCGTAATTTAGGGCCACAATTTCTAGGAAAGAACTTAATGCAATTATCCACGCCTCACTGGGATCTGAACCCGGACCCACCTCGTACAAAGTATCATAAACCATCTCTTTACACCACTGCGCACTGGTGAGGCACTACTACAAATTCCTGTTATTCATATTTTGCGTTGAAGTTGCGGTTAGCCATGCAAGAGAGTAATGTTATCTAACACCATTTCTTTTGGGAGGGACGATAGCCCTGGGCAACTCAATGAGCTCTAAGCAGTCGCCGGTCTCTAATTCGGGGTCACTGGTTCCAGAGAAGGCAGACAGTGCCGTACGAAACATCCACGATTCATCGGGATCCGAACCCGGACCCTCTCGGGCGAACAATCACAAGACAGCGCTTGCTTAGGCCACTGACCTACCGGAGCTACTTAGTCTTGAATGGTAGTCGCCGTCCTTGGCTTTAACCTCTTAGCTGGGGAGGAAACTAAAAAGAATCGCCCGAGGATCAGCAACGTCGTGTGTTGGTGAAGAGAAAAGTTCCCATAAAAACAAAGAGTTAAATGTATAGCCTGTTACTTTCTAAAAGGAAAAGATGGCGCAGTGGTCTAAGCGATGGCTTCTGATCATTCGTCCGAAAGGGGTCCGGGTTCAAATCCCGGTGAAGCATGCTGTGTTTGTCTTACGGCACTGGTTCTCTCCTTTTCCTGGAACCAGTGGCCCTAAATTAGGGACGGGCGACTGATTATAACCCATTGAGTTGCTCACGGTGTTCGTTACACCTCCAATCAAAGAGTGGGCAAGTGAAGTGAAACCATGGCATACAAATGGAAGACGTATGCCGGTATAAAGTTCACACGGCGGGTGCAAACACGGAAGAGTTCATAATTTCTGCGAGCTACTATGGTTAAATAGGAATGCTTAAATAATTTTGTAGACTATATGGTACATTACGATTTGCATTAACAAAAAAGCGTGAATACGTTTGATGTACGACGATCTGTTCTCTCATTAGCGTTAAATTTAGTTACAATGCTCAATTTTGTTATATCTCTTAGATTTTGCTGTGTTTTAAATCTTTTGCTAGGGGCAGTTTTGTAAAGTGGAAAAGACAAGTCACTGGAAAAGAAATAGCGGGGACGATTTTCTCGTTCTCAATATTGCAGGAGTGAACGTATGGTTCAAAAGAAAAAAAAAGGAGATTCATGGCTTTACTGTGAATGGCATCACAAACGTACTTACAATTGCTGTTTGATGAGCAGTTTATAAAAAAATCACTGATAAAGAATTCCCCGGAACTTAACGACCACATTGAGTAACTCAGTGGGCTATGAGAAGTCGTCTGTCCTTGATTTAGGGTGACTGGCTCCAGGAAAGGGAGATTGCCAGAGCCGTAAGACAAACAACACCCATACCTCATCAGTCTCGGAACTTTGACCCATCTGGGACGGATGGTTAAACCAGCGCTTATACCACTGGGCCACCGGAGGAGCCAACACCGTACGAGAATCGCAGGGCATGCGAACTGCACTTTTTCTTTTTTATCATCGGAACAACTGCTCTAAGCCCAAACATTATTGTACATCCACCAGGTGTACATGCCAATTTTTCTGTCAACAATTTAGGTTTCGCGGAAGAATCAGTATCTAATCCTAAGAAACGTATTCATGTTAACGTCCACAATCTCTCGAGCTGTCAGTTTCTTCATAGCTCTGAGTTTCAGGTGCTTCTGAAATACAGATTCTCACTCTATATCATGGTCCACATTGACGTTTCACGAAGGTCATATAGTGGAACCGACTCCTTTTGCTGTATACGTTATAACCTCATGCTTATCAGACGGCCGGCTCAGTCTTCTACTTAGCCACCGGGATGACCTACACAATGACTCCGGACCTAACTAGTCGTATCCACGTGTCTCAAAAGTTTGCACACTTTCGGCGAATCTCCATAACTCCAGTTTATGTAATCGTAGCTTGTTTGCCTAATGTCCCCAAGAAGGTGGGAATTTTTCTTTTGCAGAATTTACAAGAGTCAAAGACTTCAGAAATGATGGGTGGCTGGTGCAGTTTATTGGCGCAAGGACCTCATTAGCCCAAAAAGCACTATGGTTTACTCAATAAAAAAAACCCCAACAATGAAGTTATAGCAAATGGAAAGTTACAGAATGTGTAAAAATCCGAAAAAACAATTACACAAATCTCCAGTATATCGAAGAAAACATAACGCAGAGGACACACTGCGATCGTTTACAAAGCAACCCAGAGTTTCTGTACAGTCTAGTAGAGTGGGTAAAAGCAGAAACCGAACACGTTAACGAACAAAACGACACGAACCTAAAAGTTGCATAGCAGTCAGAGGTACATTATACATCCCACACATAGGATCAGCGGTCAGCGAAACTGCAATGTGGAGACATACCGATACAACTTCCTCCCTAGGGTACCGTCATCTAGTTGAAGTTCAGAGGCCCAGCAATGACTTGATTCGATGCAGTTTGTTGCTCAACTTTTGGTCCCACAGAGCCTCCCATATTAGTTTGAAATGTTCTCGAATCAGAAAGCGCAAACCCCGGTGAGACATTGTAATTGTGTGACAGGCAAAGACGAAAAAGGCTTGGTAGTAGAATCAGCTAACTCATTACTTGAGAACTTCAGAAACGAGAATTCCGGGATAGGGACATTTTCCCCGCTCTACCGTCCCCACAATATCTCTAAGGCATATGTATCACAGTGGTCCACTTCCAAATTCACAGCTTCACGATAAACTGTCTTCAATGAGCAATCACAAGGGAACAACATCTCCAATGATGCGTCAACGCAAAGTCCAGAAAAAATAGCTGAATAAAACTACTAACAAACTTCTCACGCACGAAATTAAGGTCAAAATTCTCATTCTTGCACTGTGCTGATTACATAGTGCTAATATCTATCAATGCAACAACAGTCTTCAAAGCACTTTCGCTGGATGTGCCAACAGAGTTCCAAACCCGAAAGGGACGCAGTTTGCTTTTGGGAAACCATGATCGCGAAGAATTTGATTGAGCAAAATAAATTTGGCTAAAGTAAAGGATGACAGCTGACAATTTGTTTTTTGTTCGATGGTTTAAGGACCACAGTGAGCAACTCAATGGGTTATCCCTAATTTGGGGCCACTGGTTCCAAATGGAGAGCTAGTGCCGAAGGACAAACACGCCACCCACGCTTCACCCGTGATTCGAACCAGGAGCTATCTCTGACGAACAATTAGAAGCCAAAGCTTTGAACCACTCAGCCAAGAGGAGGCTATGAATTTTCAACCCATTTCTTTTGTTACTGGGGAGGAGGTTTAATGAGCATAACTTCAAAGACTATAAACAGTTGCTAGTCCCTACTTTGTAGCCATTTGTTCCAGGCACGAGACAGAGCCATCAGACAAGAGCACCACTCATGCCTCAACTGCCACTCGAACCCGGCGGACGAAGGTCAGAAGCCATGGTCTCAGAGTCGTTGAGCACCAGGGCGACATAAGGTTATACACGAATATTTAATTACCGGAAGACTACCAGTTGAAACGGACAACACAAGATCAATGGAGACTGTTTTCTCTTTCATAGAAATCTAAGTCACAATTAACAGCTAAATTTTTAAGCACACACTAACGTGTAGGGTGGCTCATATGAAAATATCAATCTAAAAGTATTATATTGACAGCACTCTTACAAATATTATCAAAAAGCTTACCTGCTGTAATATTTCGGCAGGCAGCTGTGAGCCCAACTTCACAGAACTTAAAAAAAACGTTGAAAGTCGCCTGAGAGTTCAACAGCGTCTAAAGTTCAAATCTCCTTACCGTTAAGGTTTACTGTATATGTTGTGCATCTACACAAAACAGAAGCGCACAGTGCTGACGTAAAAGAGGGCCTGACGTTATCAAAGCAAAAACGAATCAAAAGTGGGAGTAGCATGGTCAGCAGTGATACTCTTTCCGCCCCGGTGGCGCAGTGGTCTAATTTTTTTATTTTTTTTTTTTTGATTGTAGGTTTAACGACCACCGTGAGCAACTCAATGGGCTATAAGCAGTCGCCCGTCCCTAATTTAGGGTCACTGGTTCCAGGGAAGGGAGAGAGCCAGTGCCGTAAGACAAACACAACATCCATGCCTCACCGGAATTCGACCCCGGACCCCTAGCGGATGAATGATCAGGGCCAGCGCTTAGACCACTGCGCCGCCCCGGTGGCGCAGTGGTCTAAGATCTTTTCTCGTTTGACAGGTGAAAACAAAAGGGCTGACAGTTCTATACTGAACGTCTTTAATTTTTTTAGCTAAGAGTATCACTGCTGACAATGCTACACCCTCTTTTACATCAGCACTGTGCGCTTCTCTTATGTGCAGAAGCACAACATATACAGTAAACCTTAACGGTAAGAAGTTTTTTTTTTTTGATTGGAGGTTTAACGACCAACGTGAGCAACTCAATGGGCTATAAGCAGTCGCCCGTCCCTAATTTAGGACCACTGGTTCCAGGAAACGGAGAGGGCCAGTGCCTTAAGACAGACACAATATCTATGCTTCACTGGATTCGAACCCGGGACACTTTCAGACGAATGATCAAAGGCCATCGCTTAGACCACGGCGCCACTGGGCCGCCTATTCGAGGTTTAACGACCACCATGAGCAACTCAAAGGGCTAAAGGGAGAGAGCCAGTGCCGTAAGACAAACACAACCTCCATGCCTCACCGGGATTCGAACCCGGACCCTTTTCGGACGAATGGTCAGAAGCCATCGCTTAGACCAATGCGCCACCGAGGCGTCCTTATCGTGTTGCTCACGGCGGTCGTTAAACCTTCAATCACAAAAAGAAGCAGTGATACTCTTAGCTAAATCTCTTTGCCTCCCCCGGTGGAGCAGTGGTCTAAGCGATGGCCTCTGATCATTCGTCTGAAAGGGGTCCGGGTTCGAATCCCGGTGAGGCATGGATGGTTTTTTTTTTGGAGGTTTTACGACCACCGTGAGCAACTCAATGGCTATAAGCAGTCACCCGTCCCTAATTTAGGGACACTGGTTCCAGGGAAGGGAGAGAGCCAGTGCCGTAAGACAAACACAACATCCATGCCTGACCGGGATTCGAACCCGGACCCCTTACGGACGAATGATCAGAGGCCAACGCCTTAGACCACTGCGCCACCGGGGCGGCAGGCATGGATGTTGTGTTTGTCTTACGGCACTGGCTGTCGCCCTTCTTTGGAACCAGTCACCCTAAATTAGGGACGGGCGACTGCTTATAGCCCATTGAGTTACTCACGGTGGTCGTTAAACCTCCAACCAAAAAAAAAAAAAAAACCTCGAATAAAAAAACCCTTCAATAATAACAATAAAAAAAGAACCTGGTGGTATAGAAACATGACAAACACGCAGACACAGACAGGACACAGATATTTCACGTCAATAAGTGCATATCATACATGGTTTACAGCATGTGAAATAATCAATTTACACAGAGATAGCCAGGGTTGATCAAGTAACACATTGTGAACAAGTATACATCAAACATGGTTTTATAGTATACTAAGTGCCCAATGTACACAGAGAGCCAGTGTTGATCAAGTAACTCATTGAGAGCCAGTGATAAAAGACAAACACAAGCATCCATGCCTCACCAGGATTCAAACCCAGATCCGACTAGGACGAATGGTCAGAAGCCATTGCTTAAACCACTGCGCCGCCGGCCGAGGGGAGCGGGGAGCTAAAATTTCTAAGACGTTTAGTATAGGATCGTCAAGCCTTTTGTTTTCATCTTTTCACCTGTCGAACGAGAAGAGATGGATTATTGTGGAAGTTTAGGTCAACATCTAGCGCTGTTGCTCCGTATATTTCCAATGGAAAAAACTTGGACCCTATTTCTTCAGCGAAGAAAGATCTCTCATACATCAAGGCAAAAAATGGGACAGGCCTAGTATCCTGACATGGATGGGCACCATACAGCTGGTTGCCAAAGCAAATGACTCCAGCGCCTTCTCTCTCCCCTTCCTTACGTTCCTCTGCAATATTACAGTCCTCTTAGCAATACCACCCATAAACTTGTCCCTGGTGAAAAGAGCTATTTTCTAGTCATCTGTTCTGCTCCATGACCCAAGGCAAGATTGGAAACGGCTAGTCCCCCTGACATGGACACCATGCCACTAGGCAGAAACAAACTACTCAAACACCTTTTCTTTCCTCTCTTAGTATTTTCGGCAATATTACAGTCCTTTTAGCAATACCTTTACTCTCTGCTCCATAACCCAAGGCAAGATTGGAAAAGGCTAGTCCCTCTGACATGGACGCCATGACAATAGGTAGAAACAAGCTGCTCAAACAGCTTCTCTCTCGCCTTTCTTACGTTCCTCGGCAATATTATAGTCCTTTTAACAGGTGATCACCCAGAAGGATTAGTGTCAATCATCCCCCTAAATGACCACTTTGTATAACAAAGCTAAAGGGAAAGCAAAGCTTTCTGATACCAGGTTCACTCGCACCAGTCGCGTTTAGCCTACTTCTTAGAACAGCGAATATATTCGTTTGAGCTCATTTCAGCCTATTTTCCTAACCCCGAATTAATTCGTTTCAGCCGGGCCGGTTAAAGGATTAATGAGAGTGTCACCAGGTGGCTGAATACTTGGTCATTGGTCTCTACGAATTTTCGTACCGACAGCTTGGATTCGAGTCATTTCTTTTCTTTCTTTTTTTTTTTTTTTTTTTTTTTGATTGCGGGTTTAACGACCACCGTAAGCCTGGGCTATAAGGACTTAACCGTCCCTAATTCAGGGCCACTGACTCCAGCCAGTGTCGTAAGACAAACACACCATCCATGCCTCACCAGGTTTCAAACCCGGACCCGTCTCGGGAGAATGATCAGAAGCCATCGCCTAAGACCAATACACCACCGGAAGGCCTCAAGTCTCAGGTAAAATTCTGGAGTTTTTTCTTTCTATGGTTATGCATCTACTAACACGTACTTAAAATACACCGATGAGCAATTACATTATGGCCCAATAAGCTGTATGACCCCTTTTAGCCCGCAAAATAGCGGCCATTCGGCGAGGCATCGATTCGATGAGGTAACGATAGGTATCCTGGGGTATCTGGGACCATAATGTCAACAGCAAGTCCTCCACTTCCCGTACATTTCGGGGTGGTGGTGATTTAACGCGAACCCGCTTTTCCAAGTTGAACCACAAATATTCGATTGGATTTATGGCAGGTCAATTTAGTGGCCAGACCATTAACAGAAAGCCACCAGCATGTTCCTCGAACCACTCTTGGACGATTCTGGCAGTGTGGCATGAAGCTTTATCCTGTTGGTAATGGCCATTACCAACAGGGAACACTGTTGCCATGAATGGGTGAACTTGGTCCGTAATGATGTTCAGATACCTGACAGCTGTCAGGGATTGTGCTATTGGGATAATGGGGCCTAAAGTGTACAAAGGAAAACATCGCCCACAGCATAATACCACCGCCGTCGGCCTGTTTCCGCCCAACAGTGCATCCAGGTGTTATAGCCTCCGTTGGTGAACAGCGTATCCGCGCTCGGCCGTCTACGTGATGGACCAGGAATCTTTATTCCAATCATCCACGGTCCAATCTCGATGATCCTGGACCCATTTAATGCGTTGTTGGCGATGACGTGCAGTGAACATGGGGGATCCGGATGGGTCTTCGGATACGCATGCCAATGCGCAGAATGCTGCGATGAACTGTGTGCTGTGATGTATTGCCCTGATCACCACTGTTGTAGCTGAGGGTGATTTGTCGCACTGTGGCCTTACGGTAGCTGTGAACAATGCGCGACATTCTCCGCTTCCCTCTGGCATAAATGTTCTGCGGAGGACACACGGCTGAACGACGGTTCGTCGTTTGGCCATTTGTGCACCACTTTTGATACGTACTCACTACAGCGGCACGTGAACAACGCACAAGCGGCGCCGTTTCGGAAGTCGTAGTTCCGAGGCGCCGTGCCGTCACAATTTGTCCTTTATCAAACTCCGATAAATCCTCAGCTTTTTCCCATTCTGACTCCGAACACTCTACTAACCGAAAGCCGGTCCTCGGGTTGTATATATACTGCTCTGTAAACTTCACCTGCGCCACCGTTCGGTCTCCAGGCAAGCTCATTCCTCTAGGTTGGGGTGGTTATACTGTTTTTTTTTGTTTTTTTTTTTTTTTTTTGATTGGAGGTTTAACGACCACCGTGAGCAACTCAATGGGCTATAAGCAGTCGCCCGTCCCTAATTTAGGGTCACTGGTTCCAGGGAAGGAGAGAGCCAGTGCCGTAAGACAAACACAACATCCATGCCTCACCGGGATTCGAACCCAGACCCCTTACGGACGAATGATCAGAGGCCAACGGGTTATACTGTAATGGCTCATCGGTGTACACAGTATAACTATACCAGTAATCCGAAGTTATTGGAGTTGGATAGAAATCAAAGTTTCCAAGCTTTCTCACATCAAAACCATGTGATTGATGTGAGAAAGCTTAGAAAAACTTTGGTTTCTGTTCTCCCATAAATTCGGATCGAGATGAAACCATGTAAGTGCAATGTTACATACAGGGGTTCTCAAAAACTATGTAAACACCTTGAAACAATAGGTGTTATACACCTAATAAGGTGTGGGAGCACTCTTGGCATTTAAAACTGCATGAATCCTCCTTGGAATGGACGCATACAAGTCCTGGATGGTGGTAAGTGGTATGTTGTACCATTCTTCCTGCAGAAACTGCTCCAATTCCTTGAGAGACGCCGGAGGAGGATAACGGGATCGCACTCTGTTTTCCAATACAGACCACGGGTGCTCAATGATATTTAAGTCCGGTGATTGTGCAGACCAGGGAAGGTGCGCAACTTCATCCTCATGTTCCTCAAACAATGATTGAACAGTTCGACTTCTGTGAATCGGGGCATTATCATCTTAAAAGGTGCAATCCCCTGACGGAAACAGTGTCTGCGCCATTGAATGCACATGGTCAGCCAAAAGAGTGACATAGTCACAGCTAGTGATCCGTCCGTGTAAGGTGATAAATGGACCCGCTGCAAACCACGAGATCCTGGCCCAAACCATTACGGAACTTCCCCCATGCTTCACTGTAGGAAGGAGACAGTCTGGGTTGTAGGCTTCTGCGGGGGTTCTCCACACGTAAACCCGTCCTGTGGTGGGGAATAGTGAGAAACTTGATTCATCGGAAAACAAGACATGGTTTCCATTGATCCGCAGTCCACGTTTTATGTTCCTGGCACCACTGTAGTCTCCATTTCATATTCACCTGTGACACCAGGGGTTTCGCAATCGCAGCTCTGTCGTAAATATTGTGCTTATGCAATTCCCTTTCGCATGGTATGGGTCGACACTGGGTTTTGGAGATGTGCGTTTAGCTCAGCAGTCACTTTCGTCCCCGTGGTCTTCCTCCTTGCGGTCACAATCCTCTTTAATGTCCTCCTGTCTCTCGCAGTGAGTTTGGTTTTCCTTCCACAGTTGTGTCTCGCAGATGGTGTTGTGCCGTGAACATTGTATGGTGTCATGACCTTCGACACGGTACCTCTCGATGCCTAAAATACCTGTGCCACTGTGGTTACCGACGCGCTAACCAGAGAGGCTCCTACAATCTGCCCTCTTTGGAACTCCGACAGGTCACTCATTGTGCCTTCACCTGTAAATAAAGAAATTATGCACACACCGATTTACAATGCAAATCACACAGACACTTGAGACTATAAGCAACACTTTTTTACCAAATAAAATTGTAGCTAAATGTTCGTTAAGCAGCACATACCAAAGTTACTGTTTTCAGCGAGGTGTTTCCGTTATTTTGGACAACCCCTATATATAGGGAAGGAAATGATTGCAATTCCAGAACAGTTGGGCAATTTATTCGAATAAAAAAGGAACACGAGTGTAATGAGTTAGTACGTTGTACTGCCACCTCTAGCGTGGCATAGACGCATACAGATCAAGGGTACTGTCCTGAGGTACAGCATGCCAGATGGTGTCCAAATTGCGGCCTATACACCAAATTCCGGGATGGACGTAGGTAGCGTCTCATCATGTCCCAAATATGTTCGATCGCTTAGTAGTCGGAAGATCGGGCTGGCCACTAAAGGGTGTCGACATTACGGAGGCAGGACAGGAAGACACACGCCGTGTGTGGCCGGGCTTTATTCTGTTGAAAAATTGCTTGGCGATGCTGCGACAGGAACGGCAACATGGTAGATCGTAGAATGTCGTCGACGTACCTTTGAGCCGTGAGGGTGGAACGGTGGACTTCCAAAGGTGTCCAGATGTCGTAGCAAATGGCTCCCCAGACAGTCACTCTCGGTCTGTGAGCCGTCTGCTATTCCACGGTATAAACAAGATCCGTGCTCTGGCTTGTCTTTGATCGTCGGCGCCATGTGCAAATTGTGACTAATCACTGAAGACAACACGACGCCCCTGGACTCTATCCCATGTTGATCGGGCCTGTCACCACTGCAACCGGTGCTGGCAATGCTCGCTGGTCAATGGTACGTGGCGGTGTGGCCTTGCCGAATGTAGTGCCAATGCCGCAAGTCGTCTGGCAACGGTCCTGATGGCCACTCCGTACCTGTAGACGACGTAATATAGCCACGGATGGTTGTCAGCGACGAATTCTTTCCCAGAGGCTCTCACAATTACTCGATTCTGGCGTTCTGTCTCTGCCCACTGCTCACGTGCCACTGGGTTGTTTCCTCCTCGAACGAGCGGCGCTAAGGTCGTCTAATTGCCGCGTCACTCAGATCCACATGCCTGACGATATGGCGCCTTAACCAACTGGCCTCTCTCAGCCCAATCCTCTGTCAAACAAGCTCTACTGATCGTATTGCGCACGGATCCGACGTCGAGGCATCCTCAATGTCCATGGAAGTTAATGCATTCACAATCCGCTGTCACAATTAATCCTGCGTGCGAGCTTTGCCCTTGAAATACCTTCCCAGATGCGCGCCACTGTTTAGTCATTGGTCGTTATTCTTAATTCATTTACATATTCGGCCCTGAGGTACTTGCATGTGGAGTTTCATGAAGATCGATTGACTTTCTTTGTCTGCTTCGGTTTTGACAAAGAGTGTACACTGTATAGACAAAGGTCACCGGACACCTAGAAGAGAAACACATCATAGCATTTATTGACATACATTAGTACGGTATCGGTCCACCTTTGGCTTTAATGCATGTACTAACCCTTCGAGATGTGCTTTCGACAAGGTTTTGGAACACAGCGACAGGTATGCGCTTCCACTCAGTACATACCGTTGCTTACTAGTAGGCCTTGGTTCAAAACTTCTTATGCGGCGCTCTAATTTATCCAATAGGTGCTGTATGGGATTAAGATCAGGGCTCTGTGCTGGCCAGTCCCCACACGATACGGCAGTCCTTGCTTTATGACTCGGTGCATTATCCTTCTGGCGCCAACAAGGCTCTGTTCCACAGTATTTCCACAGAGTTGGTAGGGCATAATTGTCCAGAACATCGAGACAGACGTGCTGGTTAACAGGCTTGTCCACGATAACCAATGGGCCGAGACCATACCACGAAAAACACCCCCACACGAGTACACTGCCAGCTCAAAGCCTGACAGTAGGAACAGTACACTGTGGTAAATAGCGTTCCCCCGCCTGCCGCCATACCCACACACGGCCATCAGACTGATGGATCGTGTATCTGGATCCATCTGTCCATAGGACCTGTTTCCATTGATCTACGGTCCACGATAAATGTTCTTTACACCATGCTAAATGACGAGTAGCATTCCGAGTGGAGATGAAAGGCTTATGAGCAGCCGCACCACCAAGGTAACACGTGGAATGAAGTTCTTTGCGAATGATACGTGTACATACCGAGGTTCCAGCATTTTTACTCACCTGTACACTTAGGTCTTGTGCAGTACTCCGTCGATTAGCTGTGACGACTCTCCTGAGGCTTCGACGTCCTCTATCAGTGATTTCCTTTGGGCTGTCGGTACGTTTTGCTGTTTCAGGCAAGCCACGTGTCTTCCACTTATTCAGTACATCCAAAACAGTTGACTTAGGTATGTTTAAACGCATTTCGGTTTTTTTCTTATGGACAACCCACTAATATAACACCCAACTATCTTTCCTTTCTCAAAATCAGTTCTCTCCCTCCGCGACATTTTCACTCAACCTCACAGTGCGATATGACCGCGGTCAGCTCCGGGCTTGTTTTTATACCGTTTGCAGCTGTACCGCGCATCTTAACAACGCAGCGGATCCGTCCATTTGCTTTTGAAGGGGTGTCCGGTGACTTTTGTTAATATAGTGTATATTAAATACAGTTTGGTGGTGTGTGTACAGATTCTTGTTATTAATCCCTTCCATGTGGTTAGTGATCCAGAATCAGGAACACTTCCAGGAGCTCTTGCACTTTGTTGGTCTTCATGCGCGAAAACTATATATGTCTCATCATGTTCAGCACTGGTGATAAAGTAATATTGCCCTGCAAAGGAATAATTGCAGGTGATGGTTTATTTGTTTCAAGGTTTTACGACCACCAGGAGCAAATGTACTGGCTATAAGCAGAAGCCCGTTCCTAATTTCAGACTACTGGTTACAGGGAGGAGAGAGAACAAACCCCATTAGACAAACTCGCCTTCCAAGCCTTCGTGCCGCCGGATGGTCCTTGCGTCGTTTTGGGAGCGAAACGCAACGTGATGCCACAACCGTTGGTCGCATTTGGAGACAGTGGTCTCAGGAAGGATCTGTGCAACGTTGTAGGGGTACCGCAGCATGGAAACATACGTCGGAACGCACCGATCGTCGCATCCGACGTCATGCCGTAGAGGAATCACAGGCCACAACGGGCGACATTTCGAGGAGTCTACGGGGTGGCTTGGATGCTCCGATATCGACGTGGACAGTGTCGCACCGATTGGCTGCATCTGGTTTGCTGTCCGTCCGTCCGTTGTGAAGGCTACCCTTAACAGCGAGGTATCGTCGTCACCGCTTGGCGTGGTGTCACTCCAGAGCTGCGTGGGGTGCCGAATGGAACAGTGTGGTGTTCATCGACGAGTCGCGGTTCTGTCTCACCACGGATGATCGCCGTGTGAAAGTTCGGAGGCGACGTGATCAACGGGCGAATTCCAGAGCCATTGTGGGGCGCCAGACGGCCCGGAAACGTGGAATCATGGTGTGGGGTACTATCAGCACCAACAGCCGCTCACCGCTGGTACGCATTACGGGCACATTGACGGCACGCCGATATGTTGAGAAGGTGCTGCGGCCCGTGGCTCTACCATATCTGCAGAGCATCTTAAACGTCGTTTTTCAACAGAATACCGCCCGACCGCATACCGCTCGGATCAGCCTGAATGTTTTACACGGTGTGCGGATGCTTCCGTGGCCGGCATCATCCCCCGAGCTCTCGCATATCAAGCATATGTGAGACACGATTGGACGTCGGTAAAGTATCCTCCCACCCCCGCCAAGTGAAGATGAACTGTGGACTCAGATCAACACCACATGGTCCACGATACCCCAGGACTCTAATCGGACTCTCATTGCCTCGATCCATGTCGGATTCAGCGCTGTATCGCCCAAAATAGGGGCACACACACCTTTGTGATCATTCTGTATCTACGGCCACTGGAGCCTGGTCTGTATGTGACAATTAAATCATTTGTTCAGGACCTACTTGGCTATCTGTGTGTGAAGTTTGGTCTCTTTTCGAGCATTCCTTCATGGTGTGGCATTTTCTCCGTCAGGCAGTATACCTACACTGCTCAAAATAATTAGGGGAGTATGTGACTTCAGCGACATTATGAAAACCAGTAGTACGATATCTCACCGAAACGTGGAAAACGCAAGTCGCTTGTGACACAGGCAGCCGAAGCATGCATATGCATATGCAAATTAGCGGCTATGACGTCAGAATGCATACGTTACAGACTGGGACAAAAAAACGTAGGTTTTCCGGGAGCTCCCTTATTCTATCGCGTTTATGATGACAGAAAAGACTTCAACCTATCTTCGGATCGGATGATGTTTCAACAGCATGATTTACAGGATCCAACGGCGTCCAGAGTTATTGGCTTGGTGGAAGCAGGTCCGACACAGCGGATGAAACTTTGTGGCACTAAATGCCATTGTAGTGTCCCAAAGTTTCATTTTCGCCGCCCCGGTGGCGCAGTGGTCTAAGGCGTTGGCCTCTGATCATTCGTCGGAAGGGGTCCGGGTTCGAATCCCGGTGAGGCATGGATGTTGCGTTTGTCTTACGGCACTGGCTCTCTCCCTTCCCTGGAACCAGTGACTCTAAATTAGGGACGGGCGACTGCTTATAGCCCATTGAGTTGCTCACGGTGGTCGTTAAACCTCAAAAAAAAAAAAAGTTTCATTTTCCGACTGTGGACACACTATTTCTCGATACGGGACGTTTTTTTTTGTTTTTTTTTTTTTTTTTTTTTTGATTGGAAGTTTAACGACCACCGTGAGCAACTCAATGGGCTATAAGCAGTCGCCCGTCCCTAATTTAGGGTCACTGGTTCCAGGGAAGGGAGAGAGCCAGTGCCGTAAGACAAACACAACATCCATGCCTCACCGGGATTCGAACCCGGACCCCGTTCGGACGAATGATCAGAGGCCAACGCCTTAGACCACTGCGCCACCGGGGCGGCCGATACGGGACGTGTTCGATAAACGTGAGATAAAGACCGTCCACGAGCAACTACGGCAAGATCCTGCCGTTATCTCCGTCGGAACAGCCGAAAAAATGCTACTGAGCTCAAGGGAGAGCTTCTCGTGTTAACAGAACGCACGCTACAAACGATCCGCAATCCCCTGTACAAAGATGGCCTTTATGGACGTAGACCAATGGTGTGTCCCTTTAACTGCACGACAACATACGGCCCGTACAAATTTGGCTAAGGAACCACGACGAGTGAAGTTCTCTTCTGTAACGAGTGGAGATTGAGTCTGGAGTATGACACTAGACGAGCTCTTTTCTGGAGTGAACCCGCAACACGAAATAACCTGGTTTTTGTGCAGGAAACATCACGTTACAGTGGGTATGGATCGATGATCTGGGCAGGCATAAGTATCTGTGGGCTTACAGACTTGTATGTCATCCGAAACGTCAGTCTGATGGCCCAGAGATATAGAGAAGAGATTCTGAGACCTACACTGCTGGCCACCCAAAATGCAACACCAAGAAGGAAGCATCCGATCGGCCTGAAATTCGCAGCATGCGTCGCCCGCGAGAGGACATGCAAACGATTAGCATTGCAGGGCATATGCAAATCATGTGCGCCCGGCACGCCACCGAGAAGAACTGTAAGAAGGGTGCACAGAAGGTGGGGTGTAAGTAGTGGAAATGTGTTGTGCTGCCGGACTTGTGCGTGGGAAACTTCCTGATGCCTCGTCGCAGAATATGGCAGTCATTCCAGCAAGTTTCGGAGTTCGACAGAGGACAAATAGTGGCTTATCGCAACAGCGGTTTATCGTACCGAGACGTCGTCGGCCGTGTGGAACGACATCCAGCCACAGTGAGGTGAGTATGGATTTGTTGGGTGCAGGATGGACGGACGGAACGACGTGAGCAATTGCCGCAGCACACCATCGAACGAGAAAACCGGCATGTTGTGCGGTGGGCATTGACGGCTCGCACCGCCACATCACGAACGTTAGCGCAGGAATTAGGGTGTGTTGCGCAACAACCTGCATCAGCACGTACCGTTCGATGTCGTCTCCAGGAGCGGGTACTTTTCGCACGGCGCCCATTGCTCCGATTACCATTGACGTTACACCACCGGTGAGTGCGGCGGCGGCAGTGGGCAGTTGAACGCCGCACATATACTACGGAATGGCAAGACATTTCTTCTCCGGCGAATCCCGCTTCTCCCTGCAACACCACGATTGTCGGATCCGCGTGTGGTGGCACCGCGGCGAGAGACTGTATGACGCCTGCATTATGCATCGCCATAGCGGTCCGTCGCGTGGCGTTATGGTTTGAGGCGCAATTGGATATGACACCCGCACCCCTCTGGTACGCATCGCCGGTACACTCAATAGTCACCGCTACATCTCCGACGTTTTGGAGCCTGTAGTCCTCGCTTACCTGCAGGACCTGCCAGCGTCCACACGTTGCCACAGTTCATCAGGCGTACGCCTGATGAACTGTGGCAACGTGTGGACTTGCTCGAATGACTGCCGTATTCGTAGCCTGATGAACTGTGGCAACGTGTGGTAGCAACCTGGTCAGATATACCCCAAGCTCACATCCATAGCCTCTTTCGTTCGATGCCGCGGCGTGTAGCGGCCGTTATTGCCAGCCAAGGGGGGGGGCACACGAACTATTGATGCCTGCGTATTCCGCAAGTCGTGCGGGCCTGTAAAGCTCAATCGTTTCATCTTTGTGTCTGTTGTTGTGTGTCCAGTAAATCTGGCTTTGCTATCTCGTGTCCTTTGTGTTGCATTTCGGGTGGCCAGCAGTGTAGATTAACGACGTGGTGCACGATGAAATAAGTTAACATCTGGACCAGAGAAGTTTGTGCTTCCGAAATGTTAAGATTTCTTGAGAATACAATGCACGACTGCGCTCATGATGCATCATTTAGTCGCCCCGGTGGTGCAGTGGTCTAAGCGATGGCTTCTGATTAATCGCCCATGGAAGGGTCTGGGTTCGAATCCCGGGAAAGGCATGGATACTTGGGTTTGTCATTCGGCCCTAGCTCTTAGTGCGTTACTTGATCATTTAACATACTGTATACCATGTTCGCCATGTCTATGGGTTACTTGATCATTTGGCATACTGTATACCATGTTCGCTATATCTATGGGTTACTTGATCATTTGGCCTAATGTATACCATGTTCGCTATGTACATTGTTGATGTAAAATTAATATACTGTACGTCTTCCAGAAAATACTGTCCAACTGTGTTTATCCCCCCCCTCTCTCACTATCTGTACCACCAGTTCAAATAATTTTTTCAAACCTTCAAAGAAGAATTCATAGTTTAGCAATTCACTTTGCTGCAGAACATTTGTCTACTTTTTTTCGGTTTGATTAAAGAGCAGCTTCGTAGGAAAAAAATTATTACGCATGTGATCTCTCACATTAAGTGATTGAGAGAATTTACTTGATACTGTCGTTTCAAAGTGTGTTCGAGGTGCTCACAATTTTAAAAGATTTACAAACTTAAACGCTTTTTTTTTTTTTTTTTTTGATTGGAGGTTTAACGACCACCGTGAGCAACTCAATGGGCTATAAGCAGTCGCCCGTCCCTAATTTAGGGTCACTGGTTCCAGGGAAGGGAGAGAGCCAGTGCCGTAAGACAAACAACATCCATGCCTCACCGGGATTCGAACCCGGACCCCTTTCGGACGAATGATCAGAGGCCATTGCCTTAGACCACTGCGCCACCGGGGCGGCATAAACGCCTTTAAGGAAATATTGTAAGTTAGCAGCAATGAAGCTAAACTTTGTTGAGTTTGAATGAATTCGTTGTTTGGATACAACATCCATTTTCAAATTTCCTTGATAACTCAGGAAATTGTTAAGCTTTCCATTTGTGTTTAATTCCCAGATCCTTTTGAAATGTCAAATTCGCTGTGGAAGATTAGTCAATTTTCTGATAGTCGCCTAAAGTCTTCAAGACATCGATAGTATCTTTCGCGTGCTCGGTACAAAGTGCCCAGATTTTTTCATTGCCAGATTCAGGTCCCATCTTAAATGTAACAGCCCATGGCTGCCATTCTGCCCTACTGGGGACGAATTTCCGTTTTTCGAAAACTTTGGAAGTCTCACTATTATCATAACTGTAAAACTGTCCCTCCCCTCCCCCCCCTTTACTTAGCTTCGAAAATTATGCAAAACCTTATTTTTCTTATCACCGTAATTGTTGAGTTGTACCAAATGTTTTAAGTCTTCCAAATATTTTGGAATTATTCGACGCGGTTCCACATCTGCCAAGTTTTCTGGATTTCGCTATTGTCTTCCTGTCAGAAAAAGCTTTCTATTGGATTTAGTTGCATTTCTGGATGTGCGTCTTCCTGCAGGATTTGGAATCTGCAAAAATGTCCGTTCTGGCGAATATAAAAATATTCCGACATTTTCGGAGTTATGAATTTTTCTGACGAAAGGTTTGTTTCCCTTTTTGAGTATATATCATTTCTGAATGTTTCTGACAATGTTCATTTCTTATTTCGTAATGGTGCAAAAGAGTGACTTGTTTTTTTTTTTTAAAGAATTTGTTTATGAAATGAGTTTTACCCTCAAGATCAATCAACGGACAGGTCACATTTTTACCCTCTTCCAGTGTTTGAACCGAAATTAAATTTCAAACTATATTCTTAATCTGCTAGTGATGAAATTTTCAATAATTTAATGACAAAATTGTTTTTGCGTCATAATAAGCACGGCGGTAACTATTTTTGAAAAGTTTGTTTCCATTTCATTTAGAACTCTTGTTTTTTCATTCCTTAGCCACCTCTTATTTAAGCTTTCCAACCGTAGGTTTTTTTTTTTTTGATTGGAGGTTTAACGACCACCGTGAGCAACTCAATGGGCTATAAGCAGTCGCCCGTCCCTAATTTAGGGTCACTGGTTCCAGGGAAGGGAGAGAGCCAGTGCCGTAAGACAAACACAACATCCATGCCTGACCGGGATTCGAACCCGGACCCCTTACGGACGAATGATCAGAGGGCAGCGCCTTAGACCACTGCGCCACCGGGGCGGCCCAACCGTAGGTTGAAGCAGCGTATATGCTCCAGCTTTGTCAATCTGTCCGCACGATAACGTGCGTAAAAATGTTTCGATTTCGATGAAATTTTAGTATGTGGTAGGAGACAGCCTGGGGACGAACCCTATTGAAAACGGACGAAATGGGGTCAAAGGTCAGGACATAGGAGCTGGATCCACTGCATCGCTTTATGAGTCATAACTTACGTAAAAATGCTTCGATTGCGACAAAACTATCATGTTCCGCAGGTACACGGAACCAATTCTGTTTAATATCATCGAAATGGGATCAAAGGTGAGGGCACAGGAGCGAAATTTATTCCACAGCCATTATCCTCATAACTTTTTTTTTTTGATTGGAGGTTTAACGACCACCGTGAGCAACTCAATGGGCTATAAGCAGTCGCCCGTCCCTAATTTAGGGTCACTGGTTCCAGGGAAGGAAAGGAGCCAGTGCCGTAAGACAAACATCCATGAGTGACCGGGATTCGAACCCGGACCCCTTACGGACGAATGATCAGAGGCCAGCGCCTTAAACCACTGCGCCACCCGGGCGGCCCTCATAACTTGTTTAATGATTTCTGGTATGTTTGAAAGCGTATCATAATCAATGCATTGCATGATTTTACTAACTTATATTTGTCTATCAAAGATTAAAGCAGGCCTTTTTTAACGAACTTAAAGTTCGAAAACGCCCGTCCCTAATCATTCTACAGAGAAAACTACGTGTCATGATAGACCGCGGTGAACAGTTGACGTTCCGATTTAACCACAATTTCATCGAAGAAAATCAAAAACGTTTGCTTCTTTCTACAGAAAATAGTTACTAAAAATAAGGAAATATTGATTTTTAGCAAAACCAAAGTTTAAGACGTGAAATGTCGGTTTCACTTCACTGTAAGAGACAACTGCACGGGCAACAGGAATGGTGCCATTTCTAGCACTCGTACGATGATTTTCAACTTTTATTGGGTTCCGAAGAAAAGCTTTTTCCTGTTGTAGGTTTAAAGAAAGGACTAAGATATTAGAAAAAATATTCATTCGTGAAGTCTTAAAAATGCTATTTATTTTCAGTGATTTGGATAAATAGAACCGAATGAAAATTTTTCAACTAGGTATGTTTTTAAAATTTTCGCAAATATTTAAATTCCTTTTTAATTGCCCCTATATCATATGAAAGTCTCAATTCTGAGTAAGTGACAATGACCCTAGAGAGTTGGAAGTTCTGAATGCCTCCAATTCATATCGGCGTTTAAATAATCCTTAGAATATGTCGAGGCGAACGTATGTGGGCTGGTGCTGCAATATTTTCTTGTTTAATGGTCTTTAAATGAGATTTACTTTCTGCTGTTGTGTACATGTGAGGGAGGGGGAGGGTAGTTCTTAATAGCATTTTTTCTACGAGGCTGCAAAGGTTTTTTGTGTGCGAGACTCTGGTAGTTGTGTGCCGAGTCAAAACGTTCCTCGGCAGTAATGTTAAGGTTTCTCTACCTAACTTTGATGGCGATACAGTCAATTTTTGAATTAAACAACTTGTTTCATATATAATTTATGACTACAAACTTGTGGCGTTGAATAAAGTAAAAATATCAACGTTTACCACAATCAAAGGTTTATTATACATCGACCATAGTTTCGCAGAGCTTCTGGCTCGGCTTCATCAGGACGAATGGAGTGTAAACATTCAAATCATTGTGACATCATCAGAGTTCTGACGGTCATGGTTTTTGGCGAGTTGTTACCACGCGCTTGAAAAAAATGGAGTAGACCGTCATGTCGTTGACAAGAAGTGAAGAGTTCCGGTATATGTGAAAAGCTTCTAATACATTAAGCTTCATCGTTGAATCAGGTTTATCAATGAGCATAGCGTTTCCGAAAAGAAATTTATCACATGCAAAATCAAATCACTCATGGAAACAAAAAATCTCTGCCTTCTACACATGCGTATATCGTGCAATACATATATGCTCAGCTGAGGATTCCTTGCAGAAAGAGCTAGATTTTATTAAACGAATTGCATATATGCTCAGCTGAGGATTCCTTGCAGAAAGAGCTAGATTTTATTAAACGAATTGCAGTACACAGAGGATATACACGTTCCGTCGTAGATAAAGCTGTCCACAAATTTAGGAAACCAAAGTCTGTCTGCTCACTCACGCCGGTAGACCACCCAATACGACAGAATTGGGCGGTTATCCCATTTGCTCCACAGATTTGCTTCGGAATTTCAAAAACTTTCAAGAGTTTTAATTTCAAAGTTATTTTCAACCTATAAACAAGATAATTTTTTTCGGATCCAAAGATTTCGTCGAAGACAATTTCCTGGGGAATTTATCAGATACCTTGTGAATGTGGACTTTCATACCGTATATAGGGCAGACCCGCAGGGCTTTAAATTTCCGTGTGAAGGAACACCAGACCTACGTACGGAATTGTGAGCTGAAATAGTAGTCTATAGCCCAGCATTGTCACGAAAACAACCATAAATTTCGACAATTTCCTGGGGAATTTATCAGATACCTTGTGAATGTGGACTTTCATACCGTATATAGGGCAGACCCGCAGGGCTTTAAATTTCCGTGTGAAGGAACACCAGACCTACGTACGGAATTGTGAGCTGAAATAGTAGTCTATAGCCCAGCATTGTCACGAAAACAACCATAAATTTCTGTTCGGAAACGCTATGCTCATTGATAAACTTGATTCAACGATGAAGCTTAATGTATTACAAGCTTTTCACATATACCGGAACTTTTCACTTCTTGTCAAAGACATGACGTCGACTCCATTTCTTTCAAGCGCGTGGAAACAACTCACCAAAAACTGACCGTCAGAACTCGGATGATGTCCCAATGATTGGAATGTTTACGCTCTATTCGTCCTGATGAAGCAGAGCCAGAAGTTCTGCGAAACTATAGTCGATGTATAATAAACCTTTGTGGTAAACGTTGATATTTTTACTTTAACTTGTTTCATGTCAGTTTTTTTTTTCTTGATAATACATCAAACTTCAGAATATGCATCACAGCAACACCAATTTTCACAAAGTTCATGATGAGTTGTAAGTTTCCAAAATGTGGATGTTTTTATCATTGCTCTTCAGAAGAAAGGGAAGCGCTTTTCATTCTGAGGATACTCTTCCTTCATATTGCATGAAAAATTATTTTTCAGTCCGCGAGCACCAGTATTGAGCACAGAACTTTACAGTACGCATCTTTCCTTGAAAAAAATTTTTTTTTTGCTTTTTAAGAATAAAACAAATAAAATCTGGTCAAAAACGGGTAAGAAACACCGCAGCCTGACCCGTTTCCATTCCTGGTTGTGTGCATACATATTCCTTATTTTGATAAGCCCAGCTACTCACAGTGTAACTCAAATTTTCCGTCTTCGTTTGACCACCTAAGTGGCACCCATGGAACAGCATACCTTCAGTATGAGATTTTAATCTTCAGCATACATACTTCAGTATGCTGAAGATTAAAACACAGCAATTTATACGTATTGTGTCGTTTCATAATTATTGGCCGATGCCGACAAGGCGAATTTGCATAGCCGGTTACAAGGGACGCCTCGTAGGAGGAACTACCAAACGCCCATGCAAATTGAATCTCTTCAAGTCCACGTGTATAAAACGGTATTTACGACAGATCTCAGAAATCGGGGACGTGATTGAGCCACGGGAGGTGAGATCAAGGATTTTGCACGAATTCAAACTTGGCCGGAATGTGTCAGAAACTGTCACAAATGCCAATAGAGCGTGGGTTGTCGGAACGACGAGTGACAGAACTGTCCGTAGACTGTTTTCCAAGTTCCATGCCGGTGATGTTGCCATCGACCATAAGCCTGTCGTGTGACACTGTACATTTAAAGGCGGAAAGTGGAAGAAAACCCAACGTCCACAGTACATGAGCTCAGTGCCGAACTTGTCCTCGAACTCACCGAACAGATACGCCGTCTGGAAACATGCATTGCCCTCTAAAAACGTGAGGCTAGTGCTCCCTTTCTGCATCGGATCCTTACGGTTCATGAAAAATGTGTGCGCTTTATGACAAAAGGAAGCGAACAGCGCCGTGGCTCGATAGAGAGGAACCATCCAAACACATGTCCAAACCCGAGTTGCACCCACAGAAGGTTCTGATGTCTGTGTGGTGGACTGCCAAGATTGTGGTTCATTATGAGTTTTTGCCGCGAGTTCAAACAATCGCAACGGACGTGTGCTGAGGTCAGCCGAACGAATGTCACCAGAAATTATGCAGCAAATAACCCTCGCTCTCCAATCGTTTGGGTCCCATACTGCTTCAGGATGGCGCACCACCGCATGTGTCTATCGGAAGCATGCGAAAAGTCAACGCCTTGGGGAACGAGGTCCTCTCTCACCCTGTTTATTCACCTGACTTGGCCCCCTCAGACTTTCACATGTTTCGCCATTTGAGTCACTTCTTGAGGGGCAAACGGTTCGCTAACAAGGATGCTGCGATTTCCGCAGTTAGCAATTCCTCGGACCACTGTGATGTCAGTTTCTGCCACCGTGGCATTTTTGCACTGAAAACACGTTGGGCACAGTGTATTGCTTCCGAGGGGAGAAAATTTTCGGAATAAAATGCCTTTCGTCGTCTGTTACTGCTGTTTGTTTTTTTGTGTCCGAATCGGCCAATAATTATGAAACGACCCAATATTTAAGCTCAATACAAACGAGACAGTTTTGATGGAATATTTACCAATGAAAATCTATTCGATAGAAAGTGGCTTTTCTTCATTGGGGTCCTGATCAAGAAAATCGAACCCACTGGTGAGAGAATTTTAAAAAGGTAAAGGGAAAAAAACAATTTTTTTCCAAAGCTGATGTAGCAGCGAATTTTCTTAAAGGAGATTTTTTTTTTTTTTTGATTGGAGGTTTAATGACCACCGTGAGCAACTCAATGGGCTATAAGCAGTTGCCCGTCCCTAATTTAGGGTCACTGGTTCCAGGGAAGGGAAAGAACCAGTGCCGTAAGACAAACAACATCCATGCCTCACGGGATTCGAACCCGGACCCCGTTCGGACGAACAATCAGAGGCCATCGCTTAGACCACTGCGCCACCGGGGCGGCTTAAAGGAGATTGAACGGCACAAAGTGGATTCAAAATTCCAATACGAAACACATTACTCATCATTAACGAAGCTTCCATGCTTTCGTATCACGATTAGAATCATCGATCGATTTTTGATCGACATGAATGACATAACATACCTTTTGGAGGCAGAACTTTAGAAACCTTAAAGGAGTGTGACATCGAAATGTTTTATAACATCACCACAGTGGAGCCGTGTAAGCCGAAAAGTTTAACATGCGAACAGTTTGTCACACTGAAATCAATGAATGGATTCTGTAATTTCGAAATTGCGACCTCTTCACAACCGGAGTTTAACTTTTAAATATGCTTCTAGATCAAGTTTTCAGAGACCGAAACGTAATTCATTAAATATTTGGAGATAAAGTGGGGACACAGATGAAATTGCACAAGTCTCCAGAAGAATACCCTACACTTAAGAACATCTACAGAACTGAACTGATATTTTGAAACTTATTACTGTAGGAAAATACTTACTGCATTGATTCAACGGATAGGATTTCACTGAAGTTATTGGATTAATCAGTTTAATAAAAAGCAAGGGCCATCAGAAATGCCACCGCATTTATTAAAAATAATAGGTAGCACCTTCATAATGCTGCTTAGAAACTTTAATATAGTTAAAGTCCTTGGAAGATACTTCAATACCGTAGATGCCGAAATCCCTGGTAGCAACAAAGCTGAACGTGTTTCAGTTACGTGCGCTCAAATCATTTCTCAAGTCAGCCTTAAAAATTTCCCACGAAACTTCAGTTTCTAGTCATTTTAACATTTGTTACAACTATTAATAAACCGCAGAGATCATGCCGATGGGCACATTCCAAAGTGTTATACTGCTTTAACAAGAAAACAAAATACAAAAAAATTAAGCTACAAGTCCACGATGCGTATTAAGTAAATGTCTGATAAACGTACATTTACAAGAACTAATGTTTTAGGTAAAATTTCAATTAGAATAATCCCCCACCTCCCTGCCCTTTGGCGGGTGTTAGCGATTTCTTTTTATAGGTTTAACGACCTCCGTGAGCAACTTAATGGGCTATAATCAGTCACCCGTCCCTAATTTAGGGCCACTGGTTCCAGGGAAGGGAGAGAGGCAGCGCCGTAAGACATCTATGTCTCACCTTGATTCGGACCCTTCTCGGGCGAATGATCAGAAGCCATCGCTTAGACCACTGAGACACCAGGAAGGGCATTTTTTTAGCAGTGTTTTTGAAGTGTAGCCCGTTTTATTTATCGGAATTTGTTAAATCATTCCACTTCCTAATAAAAGACAAGCAATTCGTAAAGCAGGCATGTGTGTTTACAGATAAAATTTACTTGAAATCTTAAAATGCATTTAAGTACACAGTAAAAAAATCCTTTGAACAAAATGTTTTAAAAAATTAGTCTAGCTGCACAAAATACATTTGTTTTTACCTTATATAAGTATCTCATTTCTTTGCAACTGCTTATGGCGTTGGTTTCACAGGATTTGATCTTTTGTACAGTTTGGTTTTTGTGGAACCTTCTCATTCTGGGGAAACACGTTTTAGGTTGTTTCATTGAAGATGCTTCAGGCAGTTTTTTGAGCGGCCTTCGGATCCTCGGGGAGAGTTTTCCTTAAAAGTTCCCTTCGCGAACAGGACCTTCAGACTCTCCAGAGTTATTTTCGGTTTGTTTGCTTGCAGCTGCTTCAGGCTGTTTTGCACCACCACCAGATTCGTGGGAGACACTTTGAGATTGTTCGCTTGGTAACGATTCGAGCTGATCAGATGAGTAGTCTCTTGAAAAACTTGCTAAATCATCGTCCGATTGATTTTCAGCTAATTCAAGATTTATTCCTGCTGGCGTAATGGATGCCCGTTCGTGTACAATTGGTCGTTTTATCATAAAACCTTGTTTCCCATAGATTGAAATCGGAACTGAATTTCCTTTGAACGCAAGAAATGCAGCTTCAGTCCCATTGTACAGGTGAAATGTAACACTACGCCCAAGAGATCCTATATAATCAAACTGCTCAACGCCATGCCCACTATATTCTTGGTAGCTAAACCTTGCACGGATTCGGTCCCAATAATCTGTAAGTAAGCGTTCTGTATCAGCTAAAATCTCAGCTGTAGGTTTTCTCTGCATTAATGTCCCCAAACTTGTGTTTAACTTTCCCACGGTGGCATAAATGTTCTTAGTGAATTCTGGCATAATACCTGAAGCTTTCATTTGCCGAACTTTTTCTACTAAGCTCTCATTGCTGTTAACACACCATATTTCTTCATCGATTCCTACATTTTGCTGAGGAGCTAATGCCACACCTATATCCTGTTCAGGAGCTTGCTCCGTCCGCTCTAGTTTCTTTGCTCCACCCTCATCTGCATGTTTATCTTCCATTTTTTGCCAGTCTGACTGTATTGCGGTACGCAGAGAAGCCGGTACTTTGAGTTCAACTTCGCCAGAATCATACACCGTTGACATTATTTCTTTTATAGTATCAAATTTCCTCCGACGAACTGCAACACTAATCATTCTTCCATTGATCATCGTATTATTATAAGCTATATGAGCAGCCAAGGCACTGCTGTAATTTTGACAGCGTATCAGGAAATTACCATAGGTTTCATTTCTTCTTCCCAGAAAGTGAAAATTTTGTATGGGTCCAAATCTAGTTAACAAATCAAACGCTCTTGAAAATCCATCCCCAGAGTTATCTATAGAGTCATCTATATTTAGTACCAGTACATCAGTCGCAATATATGTTTGCAAGTCTGGAAAACGTTCTGACAGTAATTGTTCCCTTCGTGCAAGCTGAGAGAGGATGAGTTTGATTTCTAAAACGTCCACTTTGAACCCAAACAAGTTTTGGTTATTGTAACTTCTCAGTGCGTTATCAGCAACTTCGTTTGAGATGTATTTTACAACAGCACACCTCTTTCTGCGGAAGTGCTCTCTATAAAAGAAGCATCTTTTATGCACCACCTCAGCAGAATTTAATTCCAATGAAGCGAATATTTCTTCGTTTCTTATACTTGGTGCTAAATTATCAAACAGGAGGTATCCATCGAAATCAAAATCCATTTCCAGTAAGTCAGAATCCTTTCTACTTCCACGGGTCTCTTCTTCCGTCTTGTCCTTACGTTCCCCACTCATGGCTTGTGCCATTCTAGAAAGGAAAGCATTTGTTATGAAAGATACAGTTACAAAAAACACAATTTATTAACTGCACTGTTACTTCACAGGATATACAAATAAAAACTGATCAAATGTTCAACAAGAAAGATGACATCGAATTTTCGGGTGTAATGAGCACGCCTTTTGAATCCATTCTGACGCAAATTAAATTTATCAAAGCTATACAAAGTCAATGCAACCCGGTATGGAAAACAATAGTACCTGACGGAAAAAAAGTCCTTCAATCGGGTATTTAATCCTGCAGATATTGCTATAAACGGAATCGTGAACTTACGCCCTCTGGTTGCAGACTTGTGCGTTAAGAAAAAATTTTGAATTTATGAGAAACGTTTCGCAACGGAAACGCTCTCCAACAAAGAATTTTTTAAATCTTCCTTTTCGAAGCAGAGATATGAACAAATATAAGATGCATCTACGCCCCTGGCGGGAAAACCATGCATTATTTTAGGAAGAAAGTATTCTCAAGAAGTTCTTCGATGTGAGCAGTTATTGGTCCAACAACAGAAAAATTTAAGTCTAGTCTTTACCTGTAGACTAGTCTTTAGGAACTCAGATTTTGCTGCAAATACATCAGATGCAGAAATTAACACTTATGCTCCCTGGTGGCCAAACCATTCTTAACTAAATATTAGAAATTATATGGAACATTTTCCATCAAGAACTGTATGCGATACAGGAAGAATTTTTCAAATCGGAATTTTTGAAGTAGAAATAACGCAGAAAACTCTATTTATCTTTGCGCCCCTAGCGGAAAGTATGATTTCCTTGAAAATTGAATTTACATGAAAACCATTGACATCTGAAACACTATCCAACAAAGGAATGTCTCAAATCGGACTCCCAAAAGTAGAGATATTTACAAAAATAAGATACGTCTACGCCCCATGGCATAGAAACCATGCATTATTTTAAGAAAATATTCCTAAAAGGTTTGTAGAGATATTAGTATCTGTCCACAAACAAATTTTTTCAATTGAGATTTCAGCTCAGATTTTGCTGCAAATACATCAGAAGTGGAAATTAAGGATTACGCCTCCTGGTGACTAAACCATTCTTTACCAAAAATTAGAAATTGTATGCGAAAGATTTCATCAGGAGCTGCATCCGTTGAAGAAAGCATTTTTCAGATCGGAGGTTTAGAAGGTGATATCGGGGAAAACGCAATTTACTTTTACGCCCCCTAGCGGAAAATCTATGCTAACTTGAAAATTTTGAAATTATCTGAAAACCATGTCACACCGGAAGCTATCCAATAAAGAATTTTTCGAATGGGACCATTAAAAGCAGAGATATTGACAAAAATAAGATATCTACGCCCCTGGCGGAGAAACCATGCAATATTTTAAGAAAACAATCCGAAAAGGTTTATCGACGTGAGCGGCATCGGACCACGAAAGAAATTTTTCAATCAAGATTTTAGAAGCTCAGATTTTATGGCAAATACATCAGAAGCAGAAATTAACACTTACGCCCCCTGGTGGCCAAAGTATTCTTTACCAAAAATTAGAAGTTATATGCAAAAGATTTTCCATCAGGAGCTGTACTGCTGAAGAAAAAATAATTCAAATAGGAGTTTTAGAACGTATTGGGGAAAAAATAATTTACTTTTACGCCCCTAGCGGAAAATCTATGCGTACCTTGAGAAAGTTACTATAACTAAATACTTTTAGACACAAATGGAATCGAAAGATAAGAATTGTTACAATCGTATGTTTAGAAGTAAATACACTGGCGGAAAGTGAAAAAAGACCACCAAGAAGGAGACTTCTGATACCAACGAAATTTATACAGCATAATAACGAAATACAGAGGATAACGTGATCAAAACATTATGGCAAAATACAGCTGTATTTGCTGGTAAACTGAAAAATAGCATTTCCATGTAACATGGTTAGTACGAGATTGAACCGCCATGAACTGCGTCACACTGTGCAATTCTGGCATGGAGTCTGTCGTACAGATGTTGGATATAAGTTTGGGGTATTGAGTTCCAAGCATCCTCAACCTGGACGCGTAAATCGGGGATGGTCGTGGCTGGCCGTGGAGACCGGATAAGTCGTTGTTCCATAAAATTCCACACGTGCTCAATGGGGGACAAATCCGGTGAACGTGCAGGCCATGGAAGTTGTCACACCCTGAAGTGCATGTTGCGTTGCACGTGCCGTGTGTGTGGGCGTGCGTTATCTTGCTGGAAAACACCACGATGGACCGACCTTACAACTGGCACAACAACGGCCTGAATGATGTTGAAGGTGCTGCTTAACGTACCCGGTACAAACACTAGTTGTGTACGAGAGCAATAGCTGATCGCTCCCCACACCAGGAGACGAGGTGTAGGACCTGTGTGTCGCTGGTGGATGCAAGAAGGGTGGAGACGCTCCCCTGTGCGTCTGCGAACACGCATACGGCCATCGGAGGCTCCCAAGCAGAATCTGCTTTCATCGCTGAACAAGACAGATCGCCATTGCGTTCTCCAGTGCAGAAGTTGGCGACACCACTGCAGCCGTTCCTGACGGTGGGCTGGAGTCAGAGGTACACGTGCACGTAGTCCTGCATCCAGTAGACGGTTGCGGATTGCTCGCACAGTCACCTCAGGTGCAACGGCAGCTCGGATTTGCGTCGCAGTGGATGTTCTGCTTGACAACGCCGCTCTTCTTATGCGTCGATCGGTCCGCTCATCAGTCAGTCTGTCTGTCTGTCTGTCTGCGACTCCCGGTTCCACGTCTTCTCGTGTGGGAATGTTCCTCGGACCATCTACGCCACCATCGTACCACCGCCGATACTTCCCGTCCAATTCGCTCCGCAATACAACGATACGACCACCTGGCCTCGCGGAGTCCGACTAGACAACCTCGCTCAAAGTCCGATAACTGCTGAAATCGTACAAGTCTTCCATGTCTAGACATTGCAGCTTCTTCAGGGTCTTCGCACGTTTCCATACAACGACGACTGATTACATTCACTTCGCCGTACTCCTTAAATACCACCGACGATAATTTGCATATTATGCCGTGCTGTGGCGTAAGCGCTCACCGGTTGGTCCCGAAGTTAAAATTACACCTACGTAAACTCTACCCCATCACCATATGTAAATTTCATGATCGTCCGCCAATTCCTTCTTGGTGTTCTTTTTTCACTTTCCGCCAGTGTATATGGAAAAAGATGTATTTTGAATTTGACATGTGCGTTTACACCCTCTAGCGACGAAATTGTACATCGTAAAAAAAAATAAAGGATCATTTGCATATTTTAAACTTTCCAATGCAAAAATAATTTTTCAAATCGGACTAATAGTTGCAGAGATATGGTGTCTACAGGCGGACGGACAATCCGATAACATACACGCGATTTTTTTTTTAACAAAAGACGTGCTAAAAATTTATAAAGTACTCTTACATACCAGGTACGATTTTATTTTAGTTGTTTAACGACCACCGTAAGCTATAAGTAATCTTCCATTCCTAATTTAGGATCACTGGTTCTAGGAAAGGGAGAGAGCCAGTGCCGTAAGACAAACACCCATGCCTCACCGGAGTTCAAACCAATTTCGGAAAAATAATCAGAAGACAGCGCCCAGACCACTACGCCACTACCCACGCTTAAAAATGCCCTTTAACCCAATGAGTTTCTGTAGAGTGCCAAGTACGGGCAAGTTGCGAGGTCGGATCACAATGGGAATATTAACTCCCCATCTAACGGAATGGCAGGTGATCACGTGCGGTTATACAGTATTTACTTCACTGCAAAAAAGAAAAAACAATGACCGGATTTTAAGTTTCTAATGGCGCCTGAAACGTTTGGTGCTCTTCAAGCCTGAGGACCGCCACGAACGGAGTTAATCTATGATAGAAAATGAAATTAAAAGATAATAGAACAGGAATCGAACTAATCCACGATACAATGAACGACATCGAAGGTTTAACCTTTAAAACGGCAGATGCCAAACATTTTCACCGCTTCACAAACAGTCATCTGCCATTTTTAAGGTTTTCACAACAGAATAATTAGTGTCCTCATCTCAGACAGATCATGAACTTGTCAAAGGTGATAAGCGGTTCCTTCAAGCTATATTCTAGGCACCATGACCTAAGGCATGATGGGCGAGGTATTTATTTGATACACAACACTGAAGAGCAATTGAATTACAGACAGCTGGCGTTATGCAAATGTGGCGCTTTGGGCGGCCCTGTAAACGGAAACAACATGACGTATGCAGCGATCCGACAATATAAGGAGTGATGCGACGGGAATCAGTAAAGAGTCGGACGCAGTATGAGTAAGACGAAGGATCTAAGCGCATTTGATCGTGGGCAAATAGCCGGGGCCCGACGAATGGTTTACTCCATCTCGGAAGTCATGCAGGCACTGGGATTTTCACGAGCCACTGTGTCACTGGTGCACCGTGAGTACATCGAATCCGGTAAAACCATCCCTGCAAGGGCCAACTGCCGTGGACAACAGCGAATGGATGAGAGGGGTCATCGTCTGCTAGCTCGCATTGTAACAGCTGATAGACGGGCCACAGTGCAAGAAATCACTCTGCAATTTAACGCTGGAGCATAAAAATGTGTAAGCAGCCACACCATCCAGAACCATCTCTTCGCTATGGGGTACAGAAGCCATCGTCCCACAACGGTACCGCTGCTGACCGCACATCACAGGGTGCACAGATTAGCATGTGCGCTGGAAAATCGCCACTGGACCCTAGATATGTGGAAAAATGTTGCCTGGAATGATGAGTCGAGATTCACGTTGGTACATGCAGACGGCATGTACCAACGTGAATATCAGCGCAAACCACATGAAGCGATGTATCCTTCTTGCCAGCAGGGTACTCTTCAAGGTGGTGGGGGTGGCATTCTCGTCTGGTGACTGTTTAACGTGGACTGAAAGGGACCCCTGGTACGTGTGACATAGTCCCTCACAGGTCAACGTTACCGGGATATCCTGGATGACCATTTGCTCTCGTTTGTGCGTCTTCAACATCCCACTGGGACCTCATCCTGTAACAAGACAATGCACCGTGCCATCGCTCCCGAATTGTATCCGAATGGTTGGAAGAACACTCCACCGACGTGACCTCGCTTCCTTGGCCAGCTAGGTCACCTGATCTCAATCGGGCACATCTGTGATGCCATCGAGAGAGATGAACCCCCCCCTCCATGAAATCTTCGTGAAGTGTGGGAGCTTGTTTAGTGGTCGTGGATCCGTATGGCTTCCCAACGCTTCAGGTGTCTTGTAGAGTCCATGCAGAGACGAATCACCGCCGTTATCAGGACGAAAGGTGGTGCTACACGTTACTAGACAGGCATCTCCAATTTAATTGCTCCTCAGCGTAAGTTAATGCAGTTTTATTTCACGAGTGTTTCCCAGGTCAGTAGTGAGGGTGCAGAGCCAGTTGTATATCAAAATGTATCCAGTAATGCAGTGTACTTAAATCATATTGCGTTGTGCGATTGTGGGTAATGGTGTTTTGGTTTTGAGGTCCGGAAGTATAGAGTATCAAGTAGAGAGGAATGAACATTTCCGACATCTGATCCTCTACGAGTTTAATAAGGGATCCACAGCCACCGAGGCTACTCGACAAATTTGTGCTGTGTATGGGGAGTGTGCTATTGCTCCGAGGACCGCCCGGAAATGGTTTGAGCGGTTCAGAGGTGGCAATTTTGACCTCAACGGCTCAACGCTCAGGTCGTCCATCTCACTTTGATTAGGATCGTTTGAACCATCGCTTCCGCGTCAAACCACACGCGAATTGGCCACTGAGATGGACTGCGATCAGGCTACAGTAATGCGACACCTGGAACGTATGGGAAATGTCCAGAAATTGGGGTCTTGGGTGCCTCACATTCTCGCAGAGGTCAAGAATCAGCGTGTTGCCATATGGTACCTTACTCGCCCGTTATCGCGAATGTTCTCAACAACACTAACCCTTTCTGTCACGTATTGTTACTGGAGATTAAAAGTGGTGCCTGTACGTGAATTTCAGGCATCGGAGGGAATGGTTAAGCCCAAACAAACAAGACACCCACATCACGTCCAAAACATGACCATCGTCCTGCGAAGATCATGTGCGTCTGATGGGACATAGAAGGCATTATTCACTGGGAAATGCTGCCGAGAAATCGGACCTTCAACACTGCATTCTATTGTGAGCAACTCCGCCTCGTAGAGGGAGCAAGGCAGCAGAAACGGCCACATTGGCGTCATGGTGTCCTTCTCCAACATGATAACGCACGCCCTCACAGTGCAAACATGACCAAAATGGCCATTGAAGACATGAAATGGGAGATCCTACTACATCCGGCCTATTCCGCAGATGTCGCCGCTTCAGACTATCAGCTGTTCCGATCTCTGTCGAATGCATTCCGTGGCTGAACGTTCAACAAAATGTTGATCTCCATTTCCTTTATTTCTTCGCAGCAAAACCTGCACGTTTTTTTTTCAAGAATGGCATTCCAGACGTATACAGAAGTTGGGACACCATCGTAAACAATGGTGAGGGTGAATACATAGTTGATTCCGTTTTACCTTCTGATGAACTACATTCCTGCAGTGCGGTGAAAAAAACAGCATGAACTTATGCATCAACCCAATATTTACTTCGCTGAAAAAAAAGAAAACAGTGATTGGATTTTAAGTTTCTAATTGTACTTAAACAGTTTGGTGCTCTTCAGCCTGAGGAGCGTCATGTACATAGTTAATCTGCGATAGAAAATGACAAAGGATAATAGAAGAGGAATCAAACTAATCCACGATACAGTCAACGACATCGAAAGTTTAACCTTTAAAACTGCCGATGTACCAGAGCCAAAAATTTGCGCCGTTACCCAAACAATCATGTAGCTGCCATTTTTAAGTTTTCACAGCTGAAAAAACGTCGGCCCAGGCCGAGGTTTACTTCGTTTTGCGTCGCCTGTTGTCTTTCATTCACACAGTTTCATTTGTTTCTCCCTTGTGGCACATTTATGTTTTAGTGTTCCAATTACAGTTTTAAACTATAGGACTTGGCGCTTTTTAGCCCACTGAGAACCGTTGCGCCAAAAATGCAAATCAGCTGTCCAACTAGGGATGGCAATCAACTACCAAATATTTGCGCTATATTTTGATTATCTTATTTTATTCAAAGTGGGACTAAATATTTAAGTATGAACCCAGTACATGTAACAAAAATTCGGAGGGGTACGATGAGTTGAAAGTTTCCAAAATGTGGATGTTGTTTTCACACTTTTCCTTCTGAGGACAATCTTCCTTCATATTACATGACAAATCATATAGAGATTCACGGGAACACCTGATGTTTGATTAACTGTAAAATTTAAACCGTCTGTCAAAAGGAACTGATTTTGAAGTTCTGCAGGGAGATCGCATATTGTGGGTGGCATATCGCATCAGATTTGGTTATTGTGGCACAGGATATTTTCCCCCGCATTTATTATTTATTGCGCAACTATTATTTGAGGAGCGCGCAAGCAAAACCAAACGTGTACATCAAATCTAGATTTGCAGTAGGCAGAAAAAACGTTCATTGAGTTACGCGCAATGAATTTCGTACTGTTCAACTATCAGGCACTTTCCTTTTGATGCTCTAAACGCGTCTATGGATGTGATTCAGATCAAAAATGTTTTAAAATCAAAATATGAAACTTTGTTTCTGACATGTTTTTGTTCGGGCTTCAAGTGACATGTTTGCTTTTGATCAGATGACCTAGTGACTTGTTGGATTTTGCTTGAACATATTCTGAATTTAATTTATCTATCTATTCTATAATCAACCTGCCTTTAACCAAGTACCTCTTTATCTGACAAAAATCTCAAGGTTTGAAAGAAAGAAAGCTGGTGTAGAAAGAGAAGCATTTTCACTTTTCAGCTGATTTTTTTTAATTTGTGTTCATTATTTACCAAAGTTGCTGTCACATGCTGGTATGTATTTATTCCGCTGAATTTCTTACAAATTAACGAAAATAATAGGTGGTATAAAAAATGTTTGACTGAGAAGAAAGGGTTTTTATGAAGCTTAGAAAACAAGTACGTTAATAAAAATCAAATATGTAGACTACAGTAGTCTTCCACGTTTTAATAGAACACGTAGACTGTCTGAAAACATGAATGTCACTATCAGCTTCGTCACGTGACCGAATTCTGGAGCTCTGATTAGTTCACTCGACATGTTGGATTTTGCTTGAGCCAGCTACTGGGACATGTTAGTTTTTGCTCGAATCGCGCATTTTTCGCCTATAAAATGAGTAGGAGCTGTTTGGTTTGGGTCAGCTTATGATACAAGAACGGAATCAGACCATCATCCTTTATGATATCCAACTATTACTTGATAATTCCCATTTTTGTGACATTTTTGGTTTTGCTTGCGCGCTCCTCATTTATTGTGCTACGGTAAGAAACCGTGAATTTAAATTATTGTACAGGTGATTGTATAATGCCTACCTATCAGTCTTTGGAACCCTTAAAACAAAAGCTATTATAGCTATCAAGTTTTATATTTAGAAGTTTTGTGGAATAATTCTGTAGAACAGTACATTTAATTTTTTCTTAATGTTACTGTCAGTTTAAAAAAATCAAGTTCCAAAGCTTTGTTGCTTCGAAATAATCACGATGAAAAAAGAAATGGGCAATTTGTGGTAAGTCCTGCAGAAAAAGTTAACGTATTGAATAAAATGAGCAACAGAAAATGACTAAATCACTCGCATTAATAAGAAGGGGGGAGAATGGAGTGAATTTAGTTTCACGTTGAACGCGACTCTGTCGCACGATTGGTCGACATAACGACTGGTCGACACAACTATTGGTCGAGATAACCATTGGTTCAGAGGATTATGGTTTACATTCGCAGCGGTACCTCTCAGAACGCACTGACCTCTCAAAGCGTAACGTTCCTTTTTTGAAATAATATCTTTTAGAATGTAGTCTTCAGAACGTACAGCATCATAACATATTTCCAATTAGGCCCCCGTGTCATCTTTTGTACTTAAAGTGAAATCTATATAGATGGCCTTCTGAACGATGTTATTTCCGAAAGAGCCCCGGGTCACTTTAGGTATAGGCACCTTAGGGAAATTGCCACACATAATTCGGAAACTCGGAAAATTGCCCAACCAGAAAATTGCCACACATTACAAGCGTTTTACGGACGAACGGCGATTTGTGCTCATCCCCTTAATGAAAACCATGTGGCAATTTTCCGGTGGGGCAATTTTTCTGTGTGTGGCAATTTTCCGGGTTGCTGAAAGATGTGTGGCAATTTTCCGGTGGGGCAATTTACCGCCAAACTGTTTGCACTTATTCAAATTTTTTTTTCCAAGTTCCGTTGACCATTTTATGTCTAATAATGTCAACTAATCGGTATATCGACCAATCGTTATGCATCAAACGTGCCGTCGACTAATCATTACTGTCGATCAATCGTTATGTCGGCCAATCATTACATACCCGAACGCGAGTGATTCCGAAGACATTTTTGGCTCCGTGGTTAAGGTGTGCGGCTTGCATAAACCCAACCCCATCTACCTCTGATTGCAGCTACCAGCGGGAAAGAATTCTGCCGCAAGGACTGAAGAATTAAGGGTTTTCGATTTTGCTAAATTTCTGTATAAATACCAGAAAACTTTACTTTTCTGAAATAAACTGGATTACTACTAGAATTACTAACTTGAAACGGAAAATCTCAAAATATGGAAGTTGAAAAAACTGGCACATTTTAAAAACATTTTTAAAAAGACTGACACATACCGGAAACTTTGAAGTTTTCAAATTTTCCGTGAATTTACACCACTTATTTTTTTAATGTGGGGACAAACATCCGTGCCTCAATGGGATTCGAACCCTAGACCCCTCTCGGACGAATGGTCATAAACCAGCACTAAGACAACTAAGCCACTGGGACGGCAATGCAGGGTGCTTTCACCTGCTTTAAATGCTTTGGAAACTTGGTACAGAGCTTCCATTCCAGGATACCCTAAACTTCGAGAACTTAATACATTTATCCAATATCAGAGTTTGCAGACTAATACTCGAGAAATGGCTTCTTTAACAGCAAAACGCCATGTCGAAAAAAACTATCCTAATTTTGTGACCCTCCGACACTTATCACAGCTGCACTTCCCCGTTAAAGCGGGGCACAGCCAGAGTTGGAAACAGGTCAGAAGTTTGGACCCCGACAAATCTGCTTTGACCTACACGGTCGAGTCACATTGTGACCACCAGCTAATATCCAGAATAACCGCTGTGTGCAGCGCGGACAGCAGCTAAACCTGCTGGGAGTGACTCAGAAGATGTTGGAAGGTGTTCACAAATATGTGGAGCCATGCTGACTGCAATTTATCTCACAGCTACTGGAGGGTGCGTGGTGGATTTTTTGGATTGGAGGTTTAACGACCACCGTGAGCAACTCAATGGGCTATAAGCAGTCGCCCGTCCCTAATTTAGGGTCACTGGTTCCAGGGAAGGGAGAGAGCCAGTGCCGTAAGACAAACACAACATCCATGCCTCACCGGGATTCGAACCCGGACACCTTACGGACGAATGATCAGAGGCCAGCGCCTTAGACCACTGCGCCACCGGGGCCGCGGACAGCAGCTAAACCTGCTGGGAGTGACTCAGAAGATGTTGGAAGGTGTTCACAAGTATGTGGAGCCATGCTGACTGCAATTTATCTCACAGCTACTGGAGGTTGCGTGGTGGAGGATCCATACAGCGAACAACACGATCGAGGTGGTTCCACAGATACTCAATTGGATTTACCTCTGCGGAATTAGGGGGCCAGGGAAGTTCTTTGAAGTCTTCATCGTGCTCTTCCAACCACTCTGACATTTCCAGCTGTGTGGCACGTCGCATTGTCCTGGAAGATCCCATCATCCGCAGGGAAGACAATCAGCATGTATGGGTATACGTAGTCTGCAAGGATGGATTCATAACGAATTCGGTCCATAGTGCTTTCCCACAGGTATGAGTGGACTCAGAATGCCACGAAAACATTCCTCAGACCATAACGCTGCCTTCCCCCAGCTTGTGTTCCGCCAGCGATGGTTGAAGCGTGTTCTCCGATGTTTCTCGCCTTATAACGTCAACGTCCATTTTTTTTTTTTTTTTTTTTATTGGAGGTTTAACGATCACCGTGAGCAACTCAATGGGCTATAAGCAGTCGCCCGTCCCTAATTTAGGGTCACTGGTTCCAGGGAAGGGAGAGAGCCAGTGCCGTAAGACAAACACAACATCCATGCCTGACCGGGATTCGAACCCGGACCCCTTACGGACGAATGATCAGAGGCCAACGCCTTAGACCACTGCGCCACCGGGGCGGCGTCAACGTCCATCCATTCGATGAAGCAGAAGATGTGACTCATCGGAGAAGCCAATTCTTTGCCAATCAGCGGAGGTCCAATTCCGATACTGCCGCGCAAATGTAAGCCTTTTCTGCCCGTGTACCTTCGTTAGCATAGCGCAGTGACCATCCGTCTGCATTGGGGCCTCATACGCAGCAGGGTTTGCTGAACTGTCGTTTTAGAAGCTTCCTGTAGACCCCTGGTTCATTCGGCCAGTGAGTTGCTCCACTATAGCGTGTCGATCGGCCCTCACTCACCTTCGAAGCCTACGTTCACCTCTCACATCAATTGCACGTGGTGCACCGCAGATTTCACGTCGCTTTTTCGCAATGGTGCCATTTCTCCAATCAAGATACACTTTTAACGACAGCAGCACCCCAACAGTTCACAAATCAAGCTGTTTCAGAAATACTGCCACCCTTGGCCTGAAAGTCGATAATCACCCCTTTTTGCAAGTCTGATAAATCGCTTTTTTATACATGACAGCAACGAGTGATATGTTTTCAGATTGCTGACAGCACACCTTATATATTCTGCAAGCCAGCTCACGGCATGTACCTTCCTTCATTTGCTACGCGCAGTTTAAGTCAAAAGTAGGAGGTCACAGTAATGTGACTAGACTGTACAAATTCAGATTTTTTTTTTTTTTTTGCGTGAAAAAATGTGCAACATTATTAATTTTACTTTTTATGTAAACCTTATGAACACGAGCACTGAACATGACTTATGTAAACCTTATGTACAAGATTAAAGTTTGCTAAAAATGCCTCAACAGAGGACTGAGGACTTAGTTTTAAGACAAAAATAATTAATTTTAAGTCTTTGCATTCTCTGTGACACGGAGAAATCTAAAGTGCAATTTGAGTATGATCCACTAACGTTTCGGTGGTCTGTCTGTCGAACTTGCATTATGCTTCAACAGATCCTGTAAAGAAATCCAAAGTTTTCGATAAACTGACCCTTCGGTGAAATGACCTTTCGATGAAATGAACTTTTAGGTAAAGAGACCTTTCGGTGAAATGAACCTTTCGATCAAGTGACCCTTCGGTGAAACAATCTTTTCGGTGAAGTAAACGTCGGGCAAATGAACCAGACCCTTTATTAACGAAGTCATAAGGAAACGTTTCATATGACTGAAAATTTTTGATGATCAGTTAAACAAATTTCTCATGCATGAAGTTCCAAATTATTCCTATTAAGTCGTGCTGCATATGGAAGTACATCCAAAGTATTTTCGATATTCATCACAGAGGAACCGATTTGTGTAACTGCTCCGCAGAGGCCAAAGAGTATCTCTACGTACGTATATTAAGCTGACCAGAAGTCCCAAATTCTTGAGGACAGTCATCAAATTTAGTTTACAGTCCCCAAAAACGTCTGATGCCTTTGGGGACGAAAATTGTCCTCAAAATTTGATATTTGACTTCAAATGTCCTCGAATTTGCATTTCCTCATTAGATTTCTAATGAAAAATGTTCTTAAATACTTTTCGTTGTACTAATTTTCCAAAATTGCTTCTCCTGAAAAAAAATTCCGATTGTCTTCCCCCTCCTCCTTCCGGGTTTAACCCTTTAACGACCATACCCGCCTGTACATGCAAACGACCATAGCCGCCCGAAACGCCTGTCTAGAGTGAGTCAGATCTCCTACCCTTACCTGTTCTTTAAATTTGCCCGATCTATGAGGGATCAGCAGGAATCAGTCACCATTGTTGTTAAACAAAAGTGAAGCAACAGTTTCGGACGAGTCATGGTAGTTAAAGGGTTAACGACCGCCGTGAGAAACCCCACGGAATAGAGAGAACAAATGCTGTAAGGCAAACACCACCCATGCTTGATTCGGGACTCGAACCTGTACCAACTTGTACGAATGGTCAGTAGCCAACACTGCACAACTTAGGCGGGCAAATTTCGGTTGTACTCGTTCTGTGTTCCTCCAAAAGCTTTGGTGGCAAAATGAAAAATTCGCCATGCAATTCGCTCATTAGTAGATTTTAATTAGAACATATACCTAAGGTAAAGCATTTCACTTTTGCTAATATGTTTCCGCCATCATAATTGCCAGTACAAATTACCAACATTCTGTAAGATACAGACTGATTTTCATATGTAATATCACACTTATAGAAACAATACAGCTTTGTGACAAAGATTTGCATGTTGAGTTTGAGTATGTCACCAAATGATCTGCTGATTTGGGGACATCACGCCATTTTGTCCTCAGTGTTTCAATATCTGGTCACCTTAACGTGTATACCAAATACTCGATTTAGGCCGTGGTAGCTTCTCTATAGCAGAGTCGGTAGGGGGTGAAAGTCTTTCCGGTTTCGACATCCCGGTTGAATTTCGTACAGTTCAAAATGGATGCTGGCAATAAAAATCCGAATGCTCATTTTCTTCGTGGTTAGTATCTCTTATAGGGTTATAGTTACGAAATCCAGTTTGTAGGTCAAGTTTTTGTGGCATGATTACCAGTGTTACTTTTAGTTAAAAAAAACTAATATGTGGTATCAAAAAATAGCAATGAAAATACAGAACCTAGGTTATACGTTATACACTTCATACGCGAAATTTCGTGGATCCAAAAATTCTGAATTGCTCTAAATGTTATGTTTTCCCAGTTTCACTTATACGTTTTGTTTTTTCAGTTATGCGTTAATTTTACTTGGTCCATTGAAGAGCGTATAATCTGGTTCCATTGTAGTAAATATTAAATATCCGTTTCTTATAGTGCTCATGGGGAAAAGTAAGCACAATGGAAAAAGCACGAGCTTGCTGGAAAGAAATAATTCTGTTTATTTCAAGGGCTTTTACTGCCTGTGTGAAAACCAAGACTTATTTGTAATAACTTTGGGGGGGGGTGAGTTTAACGACCACCGTGAACAACTCCATTGACTATAAGCAGTCGCCCGTCCCTGATTTAGGGACACTGGTTCGACGGAAGCTAGTGCCGTAAGACAAACTCAGCATTTAAGCCTTAACCCGGACTCATCTTGGACGAGTAATCAGAAGCCAGCGCTTATATCACTGCGCCACCAGGGAGGTCAAATAATAGTGTTCTCACAATACAGGGTTAGAACTAAGTTCTCAGAAGGACTGCAGGTTGTATATCACGGTTTCAAATTCCTGTTAGTTAGATTTCAGTTTGACAATGCACGAGAGAAATGTTACCCAACTCCACATTGAATGGTGATCTCAGCCCTTGGCTTAACCTCTCAGCCACGGAGAAGTTTTTGTTTGGGGGGTAAAAATGACAACCCGTGAGTAATTGGATGGGCTATAAAGTAGTCGCCCGTCCCCAATTTAGGGCCACTAGTTCCAGGGAAGGGTGAGAGCCAGTGCCATAAGACAATCCCAACATTCATGCCTCACCTTCAAACGAATGGTCATAAGCCAGCGCTTAGACCACTGCAACACCAGGGGCAGCCCAGGTAGGAAACCAAAGACAATTACCAGAGGGTCAGCAACGCCGCGTTGTTAGTGAACAGAGGAAGTACCCATGAAGACAAAAACAAATTTAGCCTGCCACTCCCAGATAGAAAAAGCGGGCAAGAGAAGGTGAAAACCCATGGAGTACAAATGGAAGATATATGCCGCAACTAAGTTCATTCTCCTGGAAGCAGACACTAGAGGGTTCAAATTTTCTGCGAGCTGCTATCGTTAAATTGGAATACGTATTTTAAATTAAACACTTTTGTAAACAATAAGATACATTATGATTTGCACTGATGATAAAGTGTTAATGCGTTAAAAGTATGATAATCTGTTTCTTTCTCCTTAGTATTAAATTTAGGGGCATAGCGCTGAATTTCGATATTTGATATGTAGATTTAGCAGTGTTCTGAAACTTTTGCTCAGTAAAGATAGTGGAAAAAGAGTCGCTGGGAAAAAAACCAGTGGTGAATCTTTCTCTCGTCCTCAACCTTGCAGGGATAAACGCATGGTTCAAAACCAGGGTGAAATTCATGGCTATTTACTGTGAGAGTGATGCTACAATTGCAGTTTGCTTAGCTGTTTGAAAAAAAAAATCAGGGTAAGCTCTGCAGGGTGAGTAAACCGCACTATTTTTATCATAGGAGACGTAGCTCTAAGCCAAACAAAATACAGCATATCCATCAGAAATACGTATCAGACCTATATTTCAGTCTACGACTTAAGTCAGGTTCCGCAGAAGAATTTGTATCCAATTCTACGTTGTGTCTAAATTAACGTCCACAATCTCTACCAGTTACTTCACAACTGTACGGACAGACTTTACACGGAGATCACATTGGAACAGAATCCTCTCTCTCCGGTGCACGATCAGACATAGGAGCAGGCTATTTACCCTCTGGTTCGCGAAGTCCCGCATGGGAATCACGATGTCTTTCACCCTAACTCCGGGCTGAAGAACTAGCCGCACCCTCGTATTTCGAGTTTGAACACCTTTTGCAGACTTTCACAACTATGGTTTATGTAATCGTAGATTGTTAAGCTTACTCTCCTCAAGAAGTCTGACACCTTGCGAAGTTTTACAACACTGGTCCCAGACTTCAGACATGGGAATGATGGAATTTGAATATTCCCTAGCACTCACAATATCTGCAAGGGCACTAAGGAGTTTTGTATCGTAGAGTCGTTCACTTTCCAAAGTCAGAGTTTCAATACTAAATGTCTTTAAGGGCAAAGGAAGGATCTCCCCATATCAGTAGTCAAGGCAAAGTTTGAAAAATTAGCTGCATCAAGTTTTCTAGCAAACTTCTCATGCACGAGAGTAAGGTCGATATTATTTCCGTTCTTGCAGTGTGCTACGAACATCAATCTTTGCAACGACAGTCTTCAAAAGCACTAGATGTACAACGAGTACAAAGCCCAAACATAAAATTACAACTGTCTCGCACGATTAAAAACATCTCCATTATGTACAATTGTACTCTGACTCGACTGTATTAGACGTACTGCCAATGACTCAATTGTACATAATGGAGATGTTTTTAATCGTACGAGACAGTTGTAATTTTAAATATATATCGTTTTAAAGCACGAATGAAATTTTTAGCTTGCCCAAATATAACACTGTTTTCTTCTGTGCAATCATCGCGAAAAATCCGGAGAGAAAATCAATTTGACAAAAATAAGAATGACAGCAGACAGTTTCAAGATTTCAACCCAATGTTTGGTAGTATTCTTTGAAAGGAGGTCTAACGAACGCCATGTGAAACTCGAAGGGTTATATAACAGGCGCTAGTCTCTACAGCTACTGGTTCCAGGAAAGAGACATAGCCATCAGATAAACACACCACCCATGCTTTATCTGAGAGTCGAACAAGAGTTCATCTCAGATGAATGGGCAGAAGCCAGCGCCTCAGAGTATTCTACCACCGGGCTGCAAAACTCTGACTCTCAAACGTTTCATCATAAAAAGACTACTAGAAACTACTCATACTTGCAGTACAAGAAAAATACAGATGGGGTTTCTGTATCATTGAAATAAAGTTCTCAACTAACAGCTACATTCTTAAAGACAGACTAAAGTGTAGGGTGGCTCATATAAACATATCAATCCAAAAGTATTTGCATTGACTGCACTCTTACAAATATCAAAAAGTTTACCTGCGGCGATATTTCGGCAAACAGCTGTGAGCCCAACTTCGGAGAATTTTCAAGAAAGATAAAAATCGCCTGAGAGTTCAACAGCGTCTACAGTTCAACTTTTCTGATCGTTGAGGTTTATTGTATGTGTTGTGTTCCACGCGTTAGAAAAGCGCACAGTGCTGACGTAAAAGAGGGCGTGACAATATCAGGGCAGAAACGAATCAAAAGAGGGAGTAGCATTGTCAGCAGTGGTACTTTCAACTAACTTCTTTTTTTTTCTTTGATTGGAGGCTTAAAAAAATTATTTATTGGTCCCAGGTAATTCATACAACTTAAATTCATACCTTGGTCGTGGTTAACACATACACCACGAATTCAGACAGATACAGTATTGTGCGTCAGAGGGTACGAATATTATACCATACTTTGAAATCATCAAAGTACAGATCGAACATGTGATACAGTACGCCAGAATTTTTTTTTTTTATTGGACGTTTAACGACCACCGTGAGCAACTCAATGGGCTATAAGCAGTCGCCAATCCCTAATTTAGAGTCACTGGTTCCAGGAAAGAGAGAGAGCCAGTGCCGTAAGACAAACACAGACGTCCATGCCTTACCCGGGATTCGAATCCAGACCCCTCGGTTGGGCGAAGGATCTGAAGCTATCGCTTTGACCTCTGCGCCACCTGGGCGGCAAATTAGTCACTTATCACTCTTTAAATTCCAATTTATTTTTTATCTTTTTTTTTTTTTTTGATTGGAGGTTTAACGACCACCGTGAGCAACTCAATGGCCTATAGGCTGTCGGCAATCCCTAATTTAGGGTCACTGGCTCCGGAGAAGAGAGAGAGAGAGCCAGTGCCGTAAGACAAACACAACATCTATGCCTTACACGGTATTGGAACCCAGACCCCTCCTTTGGGCGAAGGATCTCAAGCTATCGCTTGCCACTGCGTCACCGGGTAGGCAGATTAGTCACTTTATCACTCTTTAAATTCCAAACTTTTTTTTTTTTGATTGGAGGTTTAACGACCACCTTGAGCAACTCAGTGGGCTATAATCAGTCGTCCGTCCCTAATTTAGAGACACTGGTACCAGGGAAAGGGGAGAGCCAGTGCCGTAAGACAAACACAGACATCCATGCCTTACCCGGGATTCGAACCCAGACCCCGCCGGTGGGCTAAGGATTTCAAGCTATCGCTTAGACTACTACGCCACCGGGGCGGCAGGTTGGGCACTTATCAGTAAATTCCAAATTCTCTTTTTTTTTTTATTGGAGGTTTAACGACCACAGTGAGCAACTCAATGGGCTATAAGCAGTTGTCCGTCCCTAATTTAGGGTCACTGGTTCCAAGGAAGAGAGAGAGGTAGTGCCGTAAGACAAACACAGACATCCATGCCTTACCTGGGATCCGAACCCAGAACTCTCCGTTGGGCGAAGGATCTGAAGCTATCGCTTAGACCACTGCGCCATCGGGGAGGCAGATTAGTCACTTATCACTCTTTAAATTCTAAATGTTTTTATTTTTTTTATTTGAGGTTTAACGATCACCTTGAGCAACTCAATGGGCTATAATCTGTCTCCCGTCCCTAATTTAGAGACACTGGTCCCAGGGAAAGGAGAGAGCCAGTGCCGTCCGTAAGACAAACACAGATATCCATGCCTTACCGGGATTCGAACCCAGACCCCTCCGTTGGGCGAAGGATCTGTAGCTATCGCTTAGACCACTCCACCACCGGGGAGACAGATTAGTCACTTATCACTCTTTAAATTCCAAATTCTTTTCTTTTTTTTTTGTTTTTTGATTGGAGGTTTAACGACCACTGTGAGCAACTCAATGGACTACAAGCAGTCGCCCGTCTCTAATTTAGGGTCGCTGGTTCCAGGGAAGAGAGAAGAGAACCAATGCCGTAAGGCAAACAACATCCATGCCTCACTGGGATTCGAACCTGGACCCATTTCGGACGAATGATCAGAACTTCAAAAGAGCATTTATTTACAAAAAAAGACAACATACAAACACAAATTTTCACCGGGAAAAAAATTGCACAATAACTCACCGGCAACGACAATAACAACACACAATCAATATCGCAATAAACAGAGTACTCTACAGGAAGAAGCAGACGACATCAGAGCAAGTTGAAGAATAACACACGGCAAGATAAAAAGAAAACAGTTGCACAACAAACAATACATACAGGACAGACCACTAATGAAGCAAGGCGGTAAAGAAAAGTCAGCCGAGTTTGTCAAAACTGTCAAGGGAAAAAAACACACGGTCCGACAACAAGCTGCAGCCGAAAAAAAACAAAACCTGGTAGTTCGGAGAAATGCGTTGACAAATGGCTGTAAGCCGACGAACAACAAAAATTTACATTTAAAGCGTATCTCGGTCAGTAAGACCGACAGCAACACAGAGAAAAAAACAACCACTAGAAACTAACACCCCGTACCATTAACACCACACACAAAGCACAATATTCAAATAACACCAAGAAATTAACACACAATGCACAATATACAAATAGCACCATGAACACAATAAAGAATGCACAATACACAAATAACACCATGAAAACTTTGTGAAAAAGAACACAGGAGTTAAACTTGCAGACAAGCATCACCACCAAATAAATTCGGGTCGAAACAGTGAATTCGCACTGTATGCACAGCACTAACCACAAAAATAAACACCGATTACACAAACAAAATCAAGAAACACGTCGGTAAGGTTCAGAACCAACACACAAAAAAAAACCCTCGGTACCACGCGCCAGCAGTACCCGTTCAGCAAGAAAAAAAAATTAAAACAAAAAAATAAAAACAACCACAACATTAAACACAAAACCGTGCGACAGTAAACTGTGTGAAACCGACGAGTAATAAATATAAAATAGGTGAACGACACCAAAAGCAAACTAGAAAAAAAAGCCGACACTTGAGCAACAAAAAACAAAACAAAAACACATCAGACAATGTGCATGCCACAGCAAAAATGCAATCAACATCAACAAAACAACATAAAACACCTTGGTAACAGTAAACAATAAACAGAAAATACCAAAACGCTTAGCCGGCACACAAAAAAGTTTGTCGACCAACGGCTTGAGGCCGACGGAAAATAAAATAAAAGAAAAGAAAAAGTCAGTAAACGCTACCGACAACAAATTAACGGGAATGTGTGTGCACGGAAAGCAACAAGAAGATAAACTAAAGGAGACACTAACCCACTGACACAGATCTACGGTATGTACAAAAATTATGCACTAAACAAAAAAACACCAATCAAAAAAAAATAAATATAAATATAATAAACTCTGGCTATGGGAGGAGAGCAATAATGCCTGCAGAAACATGAAACCATGACAAATTTGGAGACCAGAGAGAGAAAAAGGCAGGCACATCCTGCCGAACCCGCGCCATGTCATACTCAAGTTGGAGGACCGATCTGATGGATGATCGGTACCTCCTGCACAAAAACACCCGGGCCGGATGATAACGCCGGAGAGAAGCTCGATCCACGCTTGAGTGGTAAAACAAATAAATCGTCAACTTCGCTTGGAGAATGATGAATGCACAAACAGAACTGTGGACATCTACAGGGGGAGAATGGCGTCGGAGGAAATAAAAATGGAACATTGTATGAGGACAAGGGCAAACTTTGGAAAGAAGGAAAACATAATCGAAAACAAGGGCTGCAACACCAGACAAGAATCATAGGAATGTGACACATCACCAAGTGTAGAACAAAAGAAGCAAAGCGGGGAAGCCAAATGACGAAAACGATGAAGGGTAAGCGGAGTGAGCAACCGACGGTGTAGGTGCAGCCAATGAATGTCCCGGGCTTTCGGGGAAGCCAGGGAAGTCAATGGATCACTCCATGTACCTGGAAGATCTGTAGCTGAAACAGAAGGAATTGCTAATGGAGCTGTGAAATTGGTAAGAAAATGCGAATAAAGAAGCTTGGCTGTAACTTGATGGGGTAAAAATGGAGAATCGTTTAAGTAGAGAAGAAAGGGAAGACTGAGCGACGGGGCGGAGGACTGAATGAGGCCAATAGAATTGACAAGTAAAGGATAAAGACGAATAAGACAGGATTGAATAAGACAGAACTGTGCACGATGCTGAGGGGTATCAAGTAACAGAGGGGAAAGGCGATCAAAAGATTTCCAGTGAAGAGAAGAATCAAAAAGTTGAGAAACCTGAACGACGCCACTTGCAAACCAAGTGGAGAAGTTCAGGTACTGAGAATTTGGAGAACGAAGGGCAGAGGAGAAGAAAAGTGGTTCCGCAAGGAGATCGTTAGTCGAAGCTGGGGGAGGCGGACTGGACATAAGGAGTGCCAGAGGGAGAAAACGGTACGGTAAGTAGCGGGAAAGTGATTGGGAATGAGTGGAAAGAGGTCCATGCGGATAAAAGTAGCCAGAGAAAGAAAAGGACTTCGTGGAAAGAGCAAAGTGTCAATTATAGTAATCGAAGAACCGCAAGGAAGGGAAAAAATCCTCAAAAAATGTTGGAGATGGAAAGCGTTCGATTTAAGGGACAAATCCGGAAGGGCAAGACCACCAAAAGAAACCGGAAGGACAAGCGTGGATCGATGAACCCAATGTACGACATCCCAAATAAAATTTGTAAAAAGACATTGAACGTGACGAAGAAAGAGGGAGGAGGGAAATGAGCAAACCAAGTATGAGAAAGGGCCGGAAGAAGAAAAGCGGAAAGAAGATGCGACCTGCTAAAAAAGAAAGAAACGGTTTCAAACGGCGAAAAGGGGCAAGGCGTCGATTCATGTCCTGCACCAAGGGGACCAAGTGGCGGCAGCAACCGCCACCGGGTTCCCGATGAACACTCCAAGAAGTTTGATGACCGTGGTCGACCACCGGGCACCCCAAGGGCGGTCGCCACGGGACGACCACGAGCCAGCCCACAAGCCAACAGATTTAGAGGTATTAAGGGCCGCACCTGGAAATTGAAGCATACTCAGTATAGGTAGATAAAACAACACCAAAAGCCTGTTGGGAACGTAAAAAAAGAGTAAGGTCGTCCGCATAGGCCGACAAAACCACGCGATGGTGCCGTGTGGAGGCCACACCACGCGGAATGCCTGCCAGCAAACGAGATCGAAGGGAAATAAGAAGTGGTTCAAACGTGAGGGCAAACAGTTGACCCGACAGGGGACAACCCTGCCGGATACCGCTTGCAAAAGGAATAGCAGCCGTCATAAAAGAAGAGGTCCGAACACGAAAGTAAGAATGGGAATATAGATTGGAAAGTGCCTGACAGAAAAGGGAAGGAAAGCCAAAGTGACGAAGAACAGAGAAAAGATAAGAATGATGGACAGAATCGAATGCTTGTTTCTGATCTAGGTTAAAAATAGCAAGAGGCTCAGAAAGACGGGAAGCAAGAGAGTGTAAATCACGGATGGTAGTGATGTTAGTTGCAATCGAACGGGAAGGGATCGTATAAGTTTGGTCAGGATGAATAATAAATTGTAGAACAGGGTTAAGGCGAAGAGCCAGAATTTTTGCAAAGATCTTGTAGTCGGTGTTAAGAATCGAGATGGGGCGCCAGTTAGATAGAAGACCAAGATTACCAGTTTTAGGAATTAGGCGGAGAAGAGCAAAAGCAAAGTCAGAAGAAACGAAAGTCGAAGAAGATAAGATCGAGTTGAAACAAGCAACGAGAAGAGGAAGCAGAGCAGGAAGAAAGGTTTTATAAAAAGAAAGTGGAAGACCGTCAGCCCCAGGGGCGGAGCGGTCATTCAGACTAGAAATGGCAAAACGAACCTCTGAGGGAGAGATCGGTGAAACCAAGGAGGGGGAAAAAAAAGACGGGACCTGAGGAAGATGTGATAATAATGGAGAATTCTCTGCAGGCGGCAGGACCCGCAATCGAAACCGATCAGTGAAGTACTGAAAAGTTCGATCACAGATCTGCACTGGATCAGAAACAGTTGAGCCATCTGGAAGCGAGAGAAAAGAAATGTTGGAACTCAGAGCACGATGGGATTCAAGATGTCGAAGGTGTTGAAACGGGTCATCATGAAAATGTAACTTGGAAAACTTTAACCGGGTAAGAGACGAAGAAGCAAAGGAAGATAGAATGCTATGAAGTTGTGATTGAAGAGCTGCAAACGATGGATCTGAAGGAGAAAGGAACTGTAGTTTACGGTGAAGAATAGTTAAATCATGAAAGCGGTGAAAACGGGACGAAAAAGAGAACTGACGTGCAAACGATAGGATAGAAAGTTTGGTGGAAAGCCACAGAGCTGCTGGGTCAACCGTGAGAGGAAGTTCAGAAATGGATGAAGAAATAATCGAACGAACTTCGGCCTGAAACGTGGGATCGGAAAGGAGAAAATCATCGAGAGACCAAACCGGGGAGGGGGACAGAGAAAGAGGGCAAAAATATTTCCAGAAGAACAGGACGATGGTCGGAGGAAACAGAAGGATGATGGGTTACTTCAACAAGGGAGGAGTGGAGGAAACTAGAAACATAAAACCGGTCGAGACGAGCCGCAGCATGCGCTAAGGCGGCCGGAGGAAACCATGTGAATTCACGGGACAGAGGGTGGATGGTACGAAATGCGTCAATGAGACAAAAAATTACTAACTAGTTGAGACAGTTGGGAGGAAAGGTTAAGGCGACTCTCCCCGGAACCATCACGGTCAAGACCCGGTTGGAGAGTGCAGTTGAAGTCACCACCAATAAGAACGATTTCAGAAGGAGGAATTTGGGAAAGAAGGGAAATCAAATGCGAAAGAAGAGCATCAGCATCAACCGATGATTGTGGCATATGCAAATTGAAAACATGAAAACGACGGGAAAGATAACTAAAGGAGATACCTTGAAAGGAGCCCAGCAGACTCTGTGACTCAACGATATCTGAAAGAAGAGAATGAAACCGAGTACGGAATGCAATCGCTGTACCGGACCCAATGTGCGTCCGGTAGTTGTGATAAAAAGCGTAGGGCCAGCGTCTCCAGCAGGAATACCCGGTCGCCAAGGAACAGTTCGTCTCCTGGAAGAGGAGGATATCTGTCCTCAGGAAACGAACGTCCTCGAAGACCAAAGCATTCGCGGCTGAAGACGCAAGGCCTCTACAGTTAAAGCAGAGCACATTTAGGGAAGGCATCACTGGGGCGGCTGCATCCAACCTTCCAGTTCTGCCTTCAAAACTTTAAGTAAATACGCCAACCGGCGAGCGTACTGCTCTGTCCCGGATGGCAGATCAACATTTAATAAGAACTCATGCAGGAACGTCAGTTGGGTTAGCATCTCCGGAAGGTGAGAGAGTTTACTTGCTATACAAGGGAGAGTAATCAATTTCGCCCGTCTGGGGCGAGCAATCAAGGCATACAGATCTGTGAATGAGAGGGAGTTAAAGGGCACCTCAATGTCAGCAAACATAGAGGTGATGTCAACCAGAGAGGGGGCAGGAGAGTCGTCATCAGATTCATCAAATAAAGTTTCTTCAGAATCGGGATCGGTAACGTCCATGGAATCATCGTTCGGCAAACAGGTAAAACGGTTGTAGATGGAAACTGAAGAAGTAACAGGAGCTGGTCCAGGTGAAGGTGACGAGGATGTAGCCGTCTTCCCTGGATTTCTGGCGGTCCGAGGAACTCGCACGACGGTTCGCTGAGCCAGGGGAGTTTTGCCTCTTGGTCCGCTGAACCTTGGGGTGGAGGCCCCTTCAGACGCTGGCAACGGGGGAAATTCCTGCAGGTCAGTGGATGCCGAAGCAACACGGACCACTGGAGGTGATACGACAGAGGTGGAACCAGGATCGGCAGCTGGAACAGATTGAGTGGGGAGGGTGGGGGAAGAATCCGGAGCGGTGGGCAGAGTCCCCGCTGGAACAGCAGCATCAAGTGATTGAGTTGGAACAGTAGCAGCTGTGGAATGTGGGCATGCCGATGCAAGGTGACCTTCACCCTTGCAGAATCGGAAGCACTGAACGCCAGCAAACAGATTGAAAATGTAGGTCCGGGTTTCAGTTATGAGTTCCAGGGTGGTTGGCCGGTTAACTATTGCTTGTGGGGTTGGAAAGATGACTCTGTATTGACGACGACCGCCCTGAACATGTTTCAGGGGGAGTCGCGAGCAGCAGCTGGGAGGTACTTTGTGGTACCAACCACTCGCCCCATGGTGTTAAGGGCATCAATTAATACCGAGTCAGGCACAGCTGTGGGTACTGGAGACAAGGTGACAGTCACTGGTCTTTGAGCTGCTGCAACTGGTTGGAGATGTACGGAACCAATGTCCAAGCCGAAAGCAAGGATTTTGTCCACTGCCTGTTGATGAGTGAAGTGCACGACAACACCCCCTCCCAAGCGGATAATAGACACAATGCTTTCTCCGGGTACAACTTTAGAAATAGCATTTAAATATTGGGGGAGGGGGTGTCGCGCAGAGCAGGAACAAATACACTTAAAAGTAAGGCAGACGAAAGTTCCTTACCTTGAGGAGAGTCGAGTGGTAATGTTATCCTTAAAGCGGAAGCAACACGTGTAAACTCTGGTCGCGAAGACACAGAAGCACTATGTAAAGTAGAAGTCGCACTCACAGCCGCGGCGAACGAACGAGACACAGGAATAGAAGAGCTGGGTACCTCTGACCCAGCCTCCGGCACATTTGTAACCAGCGGTACAGTTGGCGACGAAACCACAACACTATTTGACTGAACACCATTCATGGTGGTCACGGAAGATACAGACGACGAAGAAAGCGCAGAGGAAGGAGATATAGACGGGTATATGGCACTCATGCTGGTGGAGGTAGTAGCCAGCCCGGCTACTAACACTGCGGCTCGAGCGTTGCAGCTTGCAACACTCAAGAACAGGCAAAAAACGAAAAAATAAGCACGTACAGCTTGTACGCCTCACTACTTGCGAGGAAGGAACTCAGGTAATAACACACGAACTGTCAAAGAACAAACGCAAAAAAAAAACCACAAACTTCACACGAAACTTCTAATACTGGCAGGAGCTCGAAAAAATGCGACTGATCAGTCAGAAGCCATCGCTTAGACCACTGCGCCACCGGGGCGGCACTAACATTTTTTAAACGTTCAGTAGGGCCGTCAGCCCCTTTGTTTACTACCTGTATTTTCTTTTGTTTGTTTGTTTCATTTTAGAGTCAAGGCTCAACATAAATAGAAAGAAACTGTTTTTCTTTTGAGGAAATAACTTTTCAGATAGAAATAGAGCTAAAATGAATTTAACTATTATTATTCATGAAAATAACACAGCCCAACAGCAACAACAACAACAAAAATACAGGTAGGTTCAGTTCTGATTGAGCCATCCGTTTGAAACGTAGGACTAAGACTTGCAGATCGGAGAGTTGAAATGAGCTAGTCGAGTATGGTTTCAGAGCGTTTATTTAATTTGTTATAGCCAACACAGATCTAGGACATGAAAAGTAGCTTACATAATTTTTATAAATAATGCTGGATACATTGAGAACACAAAGTAGATCGATACACGAATTACCCAACGTGGTGCTCTGTCTTCTTGGGCTTCTTACATTCCTCATCACTTGCTCTTGCCTTTCGTTTTGATTTTCTCCATTTTTGCTAGCGTTCATTCTGCGAATTCAGCGACATTGTCGAAAATGTTAACCCGTTCACACGCAGGCAAATTTTACAAATTTTACTTTAAACCACGGCGATATGTTCTTTATATATTTGAACAGATCTCGTCGAGAGCTTTAAAACGATACGGCGCACAGTGGTTTTGCACTCACGGTTGTCCAGATAAACCGCGATATTGTCAAAAGTGTTTACCTGTTCACAAGAAAACAATTTTTAAAATGTTTAGTTCAAACCACTGCGAAATGTTCTCCGTATATTTGAATAGATCTCGTCGATAGTTTTAAAACTATACCACGCGCAGTCACGCTGCGCTCACGGTTGCCGAGATGGACTGAGTCAAACGCGGCGGTACCCCCAGGAATATTGCATCATCTCCCCCGCACACAGGGAGCGAGGGGAGCGTCGCGCGCACGATGTATTGCGCAGTACGCGAATTGGACTCCATGCTGTTTACGAATATGCTAATATGATTAGTGTGCTGCACGTATTTTTAACGCTATAAAGATTTCAATTGGGACCTATTTTTTTCACAGGACGTCGGGCGTTAGTCGCGCCATGCTATCCCCGGAGTTAGACGTAGTCCTACGTGAAAACATTTCGGGTGCTTTGGAAGTTAGTCCTAATTTGGGGTATATTTGGGCCGTTGATTCACAAAATGCCATTGGTTTGACCGTATCGGCTCTAGTTTTGGAGATACGGCATACACACCTTAGATGCTGGTGTGCAGAAATACAGTATAACAAAGTGTATATTTTAGTTAGTGATTGTTCAGGGCGATAAAGGAACATTTTGGTTGCCTGACGTGTGTAGGTATGCCAACTTTGGCGACGATCCCGTGAAGGAAAGCTCGCCAAGAACAGAAATAAGCAGATAGCGAGTGGGATCGGATGAATGTAGACGGAGTCTGTGTTGTGTTACTCCGGGAATGAAGTGAATTGAAATTACAATCATTTCGAAAGCCAGTGTCTGTTAGTCTAATTGTAAATTTGTGAACAACTATGCAACTAGAAAGTGTTATGTGATCTATTTATGTTTGCAGATTGAGTAGACCACATGGCTTCCTCACGAAGAAGCTGCTTGAACCATCCAGATGTCTTTTGCTATATTTAAGGTGAGTGCACCCTAAAAAAAGTTGGAAACCTATTTCTGAGTTTGTGAAGAGGGCATACCTTGGTTATTTTGATGTCTAGCTTGGAGACCAAGATAATTCGTGGGATCGTATGCAAAACATGCACGGAGCATTTGCGGCAATGGACAAATGGAAAGAGGAGTTGCCTTAAATTTGGAGGTTTGGAGAGAACGAAAGAAACACGATGGCTATGTATACACTGAGTGGCCACTTTATTACGACCACGCTCTCAGTACTTCGTTGGGCCTCTTTTTGCCTTTAATACTGCGTCGGTTCTTCGTGGCATAGACTCCGCGAGATTTTGATAGGTGGTTTGTGGAATCTGAGACCATGCTTGATGAATAGCACTTTCCAGGAGTGTGAGATCGCAGGGTTGTGGATCCAGCTGTCTGATGGCTCGTTCAACTTCATCCCACAAATTCTCAATGGGGATTATGGGGGCCACCTAAGCAAAGTAAACTCACCGGCATGTTCCTGAAACCAATCCTGTACAATACGAGCACTACGGAAGAACGCATTATCTTGTTGAAAGTAATTGGGATAAACCATCCACATCACCGGATGCACTTGGTCCACACCGATGTTTAGATATGATGTGCCAGTCAGACGTTGATTAACACTAATTAAAGGGCCCAAAGCATGCCAGGAAAACATTGCCCAAACCATAACGTTGCCTCCACCAGCTTGAAGGGTTGTAGCAATGCATTTGGGGTCCATGCTTTCGCGCTGTTTCCGCCAAATTCTCGCTCACCTATCGGTATCCTGTCATGTGGATGGTTTGAAAACGTGATTCATTGGACCACATAATTTGTTTCCAATTGTCGACTGTCCAATCCTTGTGCTCCTGTTCAAACTGGAGACGTTTTCTCTTGTTAACTGCAGACAACAAAGGTGTACGAACAGGCCTTCGGCTGCCATATCCCATCCGATGCAGTGTACGGCGAACAAACAGTGCGCGCAGAGATCATTTGAGGGGATCATTGATTAAGATGGTCTGTAATTTGCTGCACTGTTGCCCTTCTGTTGTCTGTTACCAGTCTGGACACTCTCCGTTCCGCCCGAGCAGTCATTAGTCGATGACGACCAAACGTTGCACCTAGAGACCCAGTTTTTGGCTGACAGTCCAGTCTTTAAACACTTTAACAACAGCTGCTATGGAACATTTCACGAATGTGGCGGTTTCGGTGATACTCGCTCCATGGCTCCGAGCTCCTACAATCATCCCACGTTGAAAGTCCGTCAAATCGCATTTTTTTACCCATCTTGTCACCCAAAAATCCCTTCTACTACTGTCGAAAGCACTAAGCTGTCCCTTTTTATACTAGCCTCGCCCTCTGGCGGCAGCAGCGTGCAGCCATAGCTCATTTGCTTAAAACTGTTAGGTGGTCATAATAAAGTGGCCACTCAGTGTATTATTTTTGCCTTTCCAACGTTAAGGTCATCAATCGAAATAATCGAAGCTAGTTTTTTTTTTTTGATTGGAGGTTTAACGACCACCGTGAGCAACTCAATGGGCTATAAGCAGTAGCCCGTCCCTAATTTAGGGTCACTGGTTCCAGGGAAGGAGGGAGAGAGCCAGTGCCGTAAGACAAACACAACATCCATGCCTGGATGGGATTCGAACCCGGACCCCTTACGGACGAATGATCATAGGCCAGCACCTTAGACCACTGCGCCACCGGGGCGGCGCGAAGCTAGTGGAAATATCCTGACCTAGAGTTTGCAGGACGACCTCATCCACACTCAAATGAGTACCTGTGCCATCTTTCAACCAGCTACCAGAACTCCCAGAGGATGATGAAGCACGCATGCCTGATGACGTACAAGATAACAGAAATGTAGAAAGTGAAAATGATTTTGTAGGAACTTCATCAAGATCTCACGTTTTAACCAACACGAACTGAGTGACCGCATCAAGGATCTGAACCTCTCAAATGAATCTTCTGAATTGCTGGCCTTCAGGTTAAATGAAAAGAATTTACTTCGTTCTACACGGTTGAGTCACATTACTGTAACCACCAGCTAATATCCAGAGTAACCGCAGTGTGCACCGCGGACAGAAGCTAGACTGACTGGGAGTGACGCAATAAGCTGCTGGAAGGTGTTCACAGGTATGTGGAGCCATGCTGACGACAGTGCATCTGACAGCTGCTGGAGGGTGCGTGGTGGAGGATCCATAGAACGAACAACACGATCGAAGTGGTCCCACAGATGCTCAATTGGGTTTAAGTCTGGGGAATTAGAGGGCCAGGAAAGTACTTTAAACTCTTCATCGTGCACTTCCAACCACTCTCGGACATTTCTAGCTGTGTGAAACGTCGCATTGTCGTTCTGGAAGATCCCATCATTCCCAGGGAAGACAATCAGCATGAATGGGTGTACGTGGTCTGCAATGATGAATTCATAATGAATTCGGTCCATAGTACCTTCCACAAGTATGAGCTGACCTAGAGAATGGCGCGAAAATATTCCCTAGACCGTAACGCTGCCCCCATCAGCTTGTGTTCTGCCATCAATGGTTGAAGAGTGTTTGTTTTCCGATGTTTCTCGCCTTATACGCTTTCCGTTCCATCCGTTCGATGAAGCAGAAAACGTGACTCATCGAAGAAGGCAATCCTTTGCCAATCAGCTGAGGTCCGATTCCGATACTGCCGTGCAAATGTAAGCCTTTTCTGCCGATGCACCTTCATTAGCATAGGTGCAGTGACCATTCGTCTTAATCGGAGCCTCATACGCAGCAGGGTTCGCTGAACTGTCGTTCTAGACACAGTTCCGGTATCCCTCTGGTTCATTCGGCCAGTGAGTTGCTCCACTGGAGCGTGTCGATCGGCCCTCACGCACCTTCGAAGCCGACGTTCACCTCTCACATAAATAGCACGTGGTGCTCAGCAGTTTCCACGTCGCTTATTTGCAATGGTGCCATTTCTCCAATCACAATACACTTTAACCACAGCAGCACGTGAACAGTTCACAAACTGCACTGTTTCAAAAATACTGCCACCCTTGACCGAAAGCAGATAACCATCCCTTTTTGCAAATCTGATGAATCGCTCCTTTTATCCATGACAGCAATGAGTGATATGTTTTCAGAATGCCTACAGTGCACCTTATATACCCTCCAAGATAGCTCACGACACGTGCCTTTCTTTCATTGGTTACGCAAAGTTGACGTCAAAAATAGGAGGTGGTCACAATAATGTGACTCGACTGTGTATATATATATTTATTTTTTTTTTTGCCTTTTCAACATTAAGGTCATCAATCGAAATAATCGAAGCCAGTAGACATATCCTAACCTAGAGTCAGCAAGACGACCTCATCCACATTCAATTTTTTTTTTTTTTTTTTTTTTTGATTGGAGGTTTAACGACCACCGTGAGCAACTCAATGGGCTATAAGCAGTCGCCCGTCCCTAATTTAGGGTCACTGGTTCCAGGGAAGGGAGAGAGCCAGTGCCGTAAGACAAACACAACATCCATGCCTCACCGGGATTCGAACCCGGACCCCTTACGGACGAATGATCACAGGCCAGCGCCTTAGACAACTGCGCCACCGGGGTGGCCCACATTCAAATGAAGTACCTGTTCTATCTTTCAACCACCTACCAGAGCTCCCAGAGGATGATGAGGCACGCATGTCTGATGACGTACAAGATAACAGAAATGTAGAAAGTGACAATGATTTTGTAGGAACTTTTTTTTTTTTTCTTTTCTTTTTTTTTTTTAAGGTTTAACGACCACCGTGAGCAACTCAATGGGCTATAAGCAGTCGCCCGTCCCTAATTTAGGGTCACTGGTTCCAGGGAAGGGAGAGAGCCAGTGCCGTAAGACAAACACAACATCCATGCCTGACCGGGATTCGAACCCGGACCCCTTACGGACGAATGATCAGAGGCCAACGCCTTAGACCACTGCGCCACCGGGGTGGCGTAGGAACTTCATCAAGGTCTCAACATTTTAACCAACACGAACTGAGTGATCTCATCAGGGATCCGAACATCTCAAATGCGTCTTCTGAATTGCTGGCCTCCAGGTTAAATGAAAAGAATTTACTTCATTCTGTAACCAACATTACGTTTTATCGTAGCAGAGAAAAGGATTTGCTTCCCTTCTTCTCTAAGGACAACAGCCTACCCCAGTAGCAAAGTAATGTCGAATCGACGTCGATTTTTGGTTACCAGGTCGACATTTCGTCGAGGCATAGTTTTCGACGTAAAATCGCGACGAAACGTCAAGAAAATTCATTGCAATGAATTTCAGTATACATGTAGACGGTTTTACGTAGTTTATCCCTTTAGTTCCATTAGGTCGAATAATCGATGTTTTTATGCGATCTGTAAGCATCGCGAGCATTCGCCTTTGCAACCATTACGCCAAACAAACTTTTTAGATGCTGGGGTGTTGGTCGGTTGTATCATTTCTGTTGTAAGACGAGATTCTTACCTGTCTCCTTTTTCGCCGGTAAGTTAAAAGTTTTTTTTTTTTTTTTTTTTGCTTAAGTATGTTTATTATAAGAAGTTGAGTCTCGTTCCTTTAAGTAGAGTTGCTTTTTAAAATATACAATTTGTACGTAGGCATATCCCAATTAAGGATAAGCCTAGCGCGATGCTGACAGATCACCAAAAATTCTGTGAAATGTTTGAAAATTATGTGTCTTTTCGAATGCGTTCGAAAAGATTTGGATGTTGAAAATATAAGAAAAAATCTTTTAATCGTACTACAAATACGAATACATTCTACGTTTTATGCCACGATTAAAAGTTTAGAATTTCATGTTTCAGCATCTAAATTGCAGAGTAAACGTAGATTCGACATTACAACAGCACTAGAATCGATGACTAAACTGCGTAATATCAACGTAGAATCGACGTCTACACTACGTAGCAAGGATGTAACTTATATGTTTCTCTCGAAAGCTCGAATATTAGTCTACAGTTGACTTGATATCGACTTAATAGGTTTAAAATTCCTTGTCGAAAGGACGTAACAAAAATGGACATGGTTATCTATATTCGATGTTTCAAATCGATCAAAAATTCGACGTCGAATCGATGTGATGGGCTAACCGGGATAGTGTTCTGTACTGACGTCATAGGGCTACTGATGAAAATGGGTCTATCAAACTGATTTAGTAAAATGTTCATTTCAACCTATTTCTGAGGGAATGGGTTGAAATTAACTGATTTAGTAATATGTGGTTGTTTTAATAGTATGTAATATTAATAGCATTAATATTTGTCAAATTCAAAATTAGCAGATTATGTTATTAACCCTTTAACGACCATAACCGCCCAAAACGCCCGTACATGCAAACGACCATAGCCGCCCAAAACACCTCTCCAGACAGATTTCCTATCTTTACCTTGCACGACCTATCAGGGATCAGTAGGAGTCACATTTCCTATCTTTACCTTGCACGACCTATCAGGGATCAGTAGGAGTCACATTCGGTCATTGTTATTGTTACTAAACAAAGAAGATAACCAACAGACAGTTTTGGTCGTTATGGCGTCTAGAGTGATAAAAAAGTTTAGGGTCATGGTCGTTAAAGGGTTAAGGATCCCGAATTTTGAAGGACGACCGGTTGAATCAGCGTATAAGGTGGCTATGCTGTATCTCCAAAACTATAGCTGCCGTCCTGGTGGCGCAGTAGTCTATGCGATGGCCTCTGATCATTCGTCCGAAAGGGGTCCGGGTTCGAATCCCGGCAAGGCATGGATGTTGTGTTTGTCTTACGGCACTGGATCTCTCCCTTACCTGGAACCAGTGACCCTAAATTAGGGACGGGCGACTGCTTATAGCCCATTGAGTTGCTCACGATGGTCGTTAAATCTCCAATCACAAAAAAAATAATAAAACTATAGCTGATAGGGCAAATCTAATGCTAATTTTTGGTATCAGCGCCCCAAAAGACACTCAAAAATAGGTTTAACTTTTAAGGCACCAAAATGTGTGGTGGGCAGTGTAATTCTTTGCTCGTCCCAAAAAAACCAGACAAAACAAAAAGAAAAGGAGAAAGTGGGCCACCGGAAAATATAACCGTTTCCTGACAAGCCAGGGCGAACGTGATCACATTTCGGAAATACAGTAACTTAAATATATTGCATCAGTTCTCTGTCTAACAGATTTTTTATCCGAAATTTGTCTGTGTGAGTTTAATACATATGAAAATGTACCTGAGCAGTCAAGTTTTATCTAAAATCAAGGTAAGAATCTGTTCTCATGTTAAATTTGAGAATCCAGGTACTGAGAATTTTATAAATATAGACGCACCATGTTTGAGTGTTTCAGACATGAGTTATTTTTGCGAAAATCCTTTCACAGCTGCTGGGTAGGATCCAGGAATCTGCTGACAAGAATTAACAAGAAAGATGACACCGAATTTTCGGGTGTAATAAGCACGTCTTTTGAATCCGTTCTGACGCAAATTAAATTTATCAAAGCTGTTCAAAGTCAATGGAACCGGTATGGAAAACAATAGTATCTGACGGAAGAAAGAAGTTTTTCAATCGGGTTTTTAATCCCTCATATATTGCTGTAAACGGAATCGTGAGCTTACGCCCTCTGGTTGCAGACTTGTGCGTTAAGAAAAACATGAATTTATATCAGAAACATTTCGCACCGGAAACGCTCTCCAACACCGAAAGAATTTTTCAAATCGGACTCTTAGAAACAGAGATATCGACACAAAAAAAAGATGTGATTTTACGTCCACTGGTGGGAAAACCATGTATTATTTAAGGAAGAAAGTATTCTCAGAAGGTTTTTCCATACGAGCTGTATCGGTCCAAGAAAAGAAAAATTAATCGAGTTTTCAGGAGCCCAGATTTTGATACAAATACATCAGAAACAGAAATTAACACTTATGCCCCCTGGTCACCAAACCATTCTTTACCAAACATTAGACATTATGTGAAAAATATTTTCCATCAGGTCTTGTATGCGATACAGGAAGAATTTTTCAAATCGGAGTTTTAGAAGCAGAAATAACGCAGAAAACGCAATTTACCTTTGTGTCCCCTAACGGAAAGTCTATGATTTACTCGAAAATTTTGAATTTATAGGGGAAAATTATTTCGCATCGGAAACACTATCCAACAAAGAATGAATTTTTCAAATGAATGGGACTCTTAGAAGTAGAGATATTGACAAAAATAAGATACATCTACGCCCCTGGCGTAGAAACCATGCATTATTTTGAGAAAAAAATGTTTCTAAACGGTTTGTCGACATGAGTAGTATCGGTCTACAAACGACGTTTTTTTCAATCGAGAATTTGGAAGCTCATATTTTGCTGCAAATACATCAGAAGCGGAAATTAAGATTTACGCCTCCTGGTAGTCAAACCATTTTTTTTACAAAAATTAGAAATTATGTACAAACGATTTCCCATCAGAAGCTGTATCCGGTGCAGAAAGAATTTTTCAAATCGAAGATTTAGAAGCAGAGATATAGGGGAAACGCAATTTACCTCTACACACCCTAGCGGAAAGTCTACGAATTACTTGAAAATTTTGAGATTATATGAAAAACATGTCACACTAAAAACACTATCCAACAAAGAAGGAATTTTTCAAATCGGACTCCTAGAAGTAGAGATATTGACAAAAATAAGATATACATCTACGCCCCCTGGCGGAGAAACTGTGGAATATTTTAAGAAGAAAATATTCCGAAAACGTTTATCGATGTGAGTGGCATCAGTTCACGAAAGAATTTTCTCAATCGATATTTTAGAAGCTCATATTTTATGGCAAATACATCAGAAGCAAAAATGAACACTTACGCCCCCTGGTGGCCAAAGTATTCTTTACCAAAAATTTGAAATTATATGCAAAAGATTTTCCATCAAGAGGTGTATCCGCTGAAGATAAAAAAAATTTAAATCGGAGTTTTAGAAGAAGAGTTATCGGGAAAAATGTAATTTACTTTTACGCCCACTAGCGGAAAATCTATGCATAATTTGAAAAATTAAATATATCTAAAATACTCTTCGACATAAATGGAATCGAAAGATGAAAGATTTTTTCAATCGGATGTTTAGAAGCAAATATGTGGAATAAAGCGTATTTTTGAATTCGACATCTGCATTTACGCCTTCTAGCGGCGAAATTGTACATCGTAAAAAAAAAAAAAAACGAAATAAAGGATCATCATTCGCGTATTTCAAGCTTTCCAATGCAAAAAGAGTTTTTCAAATCGGACTAATAGTTGCAGAGATATCGTGGGTACGGACGGACAAACCGGTAACATAAGCACGATCTTTTTTTACAAAAGACGTGCTAAAAATGGATTAAAAATGAACTTTCAGAAATCAAAAATGATGAACAATGCTTTTACATGAAATGAAGATTTATCGATTGATAGGGAAAAGCTGGAGATAACCAATACCTACATTTATCTTGGACAGCAGATATCAAGTGAGGGTCACATTGATGAAGAAATTAATCGACGTATAAAACTTGGTTGGAGAGCTTTTGGAAAAAACAGCACAATTTTCAAGAGCAATATGCCATCATGTCTTAAAAAAAAGTGTTTAATTTATGCATCCTTCCAGTTCTTACATACGGAGCAGAGACACGTGGACCTTAACTAAAAAAGATATACATAGGCTGCAGACTACTGCAAAAAGCATGGAGAGATGCATGTTTGGTGTAACCAGGAATAATAACAAGAGGAACACGTGGATTAAGAAAATAACAAAAGTGGAAAACATCATGATCAGAGTAAAATCTCTGCAATGGCAGTGGGCAGGACATATTGCCAGAAGAACGGACCACCGATGGACAACCGAAATTTTAGACTGGATTTCATGCGACAGGAAAATACCCAGAAAACCACGTGGAAGATGGGTGGATGAAATTTGAAACCATGCCAACGTGACACGGAGAAGACTGGCTCAAGATAGACCGTTGTGGAAGCAAATTTGGAAGATCATCATCCAGCAGTGTATATATAATTGTTGACAATGATGATGATGAGATGCAGCATGTTTTGGTGTTTTAGATATGATATACACTGACGGAAAAAAAAATTCCCAACACCAAGAAGGGGTTGTGTTAGATAAACGACAATTGGTAGGCGGTGAGAGTACAGCTGTAAAATGACGTCTATGCAAATTTCGCGCTCGGCGTATACGTGTGGCGCTAGTAGCGCCCCTCGGAACATGCAAAGAAGGTTTGCTATAAATACGCGCTGTAACGTTCGTGAGCGTTAGTTATCGTTGAAATTCGACGTAGTGTGTTGATGTTAGTCAAGAATGCCTTTAAGAAGACGAAGAAGCCATTATCAACAGCTCACGGAGTTTGAACGAGGTCGTGTAATAGGGCTACGAGAAGGTGGATTTTCTTTCCGCAATATTGCAGAACGACTTGGCAGGAATGTAGCCACTGTGCATGATTGTTGGCAGCGGTGGTCAACTGAAGGTACTGCCTCAAGAAGACCGGGTTCCGGCCAGCCACGTGGCACTACTGAGAGGGAAGACCGCCGTGTACGGCGTATGGCCGTGGCGCATCGTACCGCGTCTGCGGCAGCAATTCGACCTGCAGTTGCCACCACAGTGATACAACGAACTGTTACAAATCGGTTACTTGAAGGACAGCTCCGAGCCAGACGCCCTGCAGCGTGCATTCCACATACTCCAAACCACTGCCGTTTGCGACGTCAGTGGTGTCAAGCTAGAGCTAATTGGAGGACGAAGTGGAGACCTGTTGTGTATTCTGATGAAAGCCGGTTCTGCCTGGGTGCCAGTGATGGCCGTGTGTTGGTTAGAAGGAGGCCAGGTGAGCGCCTGCAACCAACTTGTCTGCGGCCGAGACACACTGGACCTACACCTGGAGTTATGGTCTGGGGAGCAATTTCCTATGACAGCAGGAGCACTCTCGTGGTTATTAAACGCACCCTGACGGCACAGTTGTACGTCAGTCTGGTGATTCAACCTGTTGTGCTGCCATTCATGAACAGCATTCCAGGGGGTGTTTTCCAACAGGATAATGCTCGCCCGCATACCGCTGTTGTAACCCAACATGCTCTACAGAGTGTCGACATGTTGCCGTGGCCTGCTAGATCACCAGATCTTTCACCAATCGAGTACGTATGGAACATCATTGGATGACAACTCCAGCGTCACCCCCAACAAGCATTAACCGTCCCTGTATTGACCGAGCGGCAACAGGCATGGAACTCCATGCCACAAACTGACATCCAGCACCTGTACGACACAATGCATGAACGTTTGCGTGCTAGCATTTAACATTCTGGCGGTTACACCGGTTATTAATGTACCAGCATTTCACATTTAAAATGGCTCTTCTCGCGCTTACAATAAGCTGTTATCTTAAAACCTTAATCGATTAAATATGTTACCTATACAAATGCATTGCCGCCATTTCATTCCTCTACAACTATTTTTTCGTGGTGTTGGGATTTTTTTCCGTCAGTGTATTTAACTCAGCTTGTGTTCAGCGTTTTTTTCTAGCGAAATCATACTATTTAAATCGTTATACGGATTATTTTTACATTTTTCCATAGTGAGTGTATCTATTATATAATCATTTAGTATTTATTTGAAAGAGTTTTTAATTTCCGAACTATATAGATTTCAGTTTCGTAACCGATTGTTTTTGTTTTTTTTTAATTTACACTTTAGGAAAAATCACTATGAAGATATAAAAAAGAAGTAAGTGTAATTATCTTTGTTTGCTGCTGTTTGATTCCTTCTGAAACTTTGACAGAACGTAAGTAGCAATTTGTGGGAACTTACTGAAATTGTAGAAGTACTTAGCATTTATCTTTATAAGTCTCACGGCCATTGAATTCATTGTTTGGCGCTGAAAGCAGATCTACGACGTTTTTTTTTTTTTTTTTTTTTTTGTTAAACTATGCTGAAAATGGGCAAGAATTGACGCTTTCTTGCAGCGAGAAAGAAAATCATTTCCTGCGATGTAAATTTTGAGCATCCCCGCCCTAACAAGTGTTTGTTGAGGTTACAGGTGGCATCCCAGGGCTGAGCAATGCCGAATTTCCGGTTTTTGTCCTGCGGCTTTAAAAGCATGGGCGGCATTTCACACCATGTTTGGTTGTTATTTTGGAATTAATTGGTTGGCCATTAACTAGAAGGACACGGGAGACTTCCGACTTACGAGGAATTACTCTTGGTTTCCTCACCTGATGATTTTAATATCACGAGTCCGCGAGCATATATGTGCGAAAACTGAATGTTTTTTTGCATGGACAATCAGCCATGAGCAGCTCCAATGACCAAAATTTAGGCTTTTGTTCAGTTGAGATAGGACCTGAACAGGGACGTCACCAAGGGGTTGCGAGGGTGGGCTGAAGCCCACCCTGACATTTGTCTTGCCCACCCAGTTCGAAATGTGCCATTTTTCAATATATTTTACTTTAAAATACAATCTGGACTTTCCCAAGTAATAAAAAGTCTTGTGTTTTATTTCATGTAGATCTAAGTATCTTCCACTAGGAAGTGCGTTGTTTGCGCCCCCAAAAAAGGTTATCAAAATGGCATCCACAAGGGCATGAAAATTCAATTGCTCTCCACTCTTCCGATTCCCTAGTTGAAGCCTCTTTTTCATTTTGTACGGCCGGGGGTAATAAGGTGGGTGGATAGGAATTGACTGAGGAGGTCACTACTAGCTGCTCTGCTGTTAGTTGTCTTAACAAAATAGGAGATTGCAACACGGAAAGTGGAGTCTAAAGCTACAACTGAGCTCTTAAGACTGTCCCGGGACAGTGAAAGCGCAGGAAATGTCCGAAGGCTGCTTCGTAGGAGAGGAGTGTAAGGCAAAGTCACTGACTTAAAGGAAGGAAGTTAAGGAGTGGGGAGGTACTGTGTCTGCATGGCACGACGTTAAAATTTGATTTAGCTAAACAAAAACGACATTTCCCTTTAAATACACTGCTGGCCACCCAAAATGCGACACCAAGAAGGACACGAGATAGCAAAGCCAGATTTACTGTACACATAACAACAGATACAAAGATGAAACGATTGAGCTTACAGGCCCGTGCGACTTGCGGAACACGCAGACATCAATAGTTCGTGTAGCCCGCATGGCTGGCAATAACGGCCGCTACACGCAGCGGCAACGAACGAAAGAGGCTTTGGATGGGGTCTTGGGGTATCTCGATCCAGGCTGCTTCCACAGGTTGCCACAGTTCATCAGGCGTAGCAGCGGGGGTGCTTGCCGGGCAACTCGGTTGCCGATCAGCGACCAGACGTGTCCGATGGGCGACTTATCGGGATAACAGGCGGGCCACGGCAGCAGTGACACCTGGTGGGCCGTAAAGAACTGTTGCACGATGCGTGCTACGTGCGGGCGCGCATTGTCCAGCTGAAACGTGGCCGCTGGCAGGTCCTGCAGGTAAGGGAGGACTACAGGCTCCAAAACGTCGGAAATGGTGCAGTGGCTGTTGGGTGTACCGGCGATGCGTACCAGAAGGGTGCGGGTGTCATATCCAATCGCGCCCCAAACCATAACGCCAATCGACGGACCGGAATGTCGATGCATAATGCAGGCGTCATACAGTCTCTCGACGTGGTGCCGCCAAACGCGGATCCGATCATCGTGGTGTTGCAGGCAGAAGCGGGATTCGTCGGAGAAGACAATGTCGTGCCATTCCGTAGTCCAGGTGCAGCGTTCAACGGCCCACTGCCGCCGCACTAGCCGGTGGTGTAACGTCAATGGTAATCGGAGCAATGGTCGCCGTGCGACAAGTCCCCGCTCCTGCAGATGACGTCGAACGGCACATGCTGACACAGATTGGTGCGCAACACACCCTAATTCCTGCGCTAACGTTCGTGATGTGGCGGTGCGAGCCGTTAATGCCCGCCGCATAACATGCCGGTCCCCTCGTTCGGTGGTGTTCCACGGCTGCGACAATCGTTCACGTCGGTCCGTCCGTCTCTCCTGCACCCACCGAATCCATACTCGGCTCACTGTGGCTGGATGTCGTCCCACACGGGTGCCGATGTCTCGGTACGATAAACCGCTGTTGCGATAAGCCACTGTTCGTCCTCTGTCGAACTCATGAAACTTGCTGGAATGAGTGCCGTATTCTGCGACAAGGCATCAGGAAGCTTCCCACGCACAGGTCCGGCAGCACAACACACTTCCACTACTTACACCCCGCCTTCTGTGCAACCTTCTTATAGTGCTTCTCGACGGCCCGCCGCACATGATTTGCATATGCCCTGCAATGCTAATCGTTTGCATGTCCTGTCGCGGGCGACGCATGCTGCGAATTTCAGGCCAATCGGATGCTTCCTTCTTGGTGTTGCATTTTGGGTGGCCAGCAGTGTAGTTCAAATACAGTGCTATTTTTTTTTTCGTAAACAAAAATTCTAAATTTTGAAAAGCAATTTAAGACAGTGGGCTAAAATTCAGAACAAGCAAAAGGTTGAAGGCGACATTCCATTAGCTGTGCAACTTAATTCTCGGCCACAGGCATGACACGTTGACAGCAAATTATACAGTAGCAAATCGAATACGTACCTAATCAGGGAAATAATCCCCGTCGTGTTGGATACATTTGAGCCATCGGTCAGGGAGCTGCCGAATGCCACTGCTGAAAAAAGAGGGCTGTTTCGAGTTGATAAAGTCATCAATACTTGTGTTGACCTCCTCGACAGAAGTGAAGTGCGTATCACTCAGGTGATGCTGCACGGAGCGAAAGAGGTGATAATCCGATGGGGCGAAGTCTGGAGGATACGCCGGGTTTGACAAAATCTCCCATCCCAGGTCGGTGATCGTGTTTAAAGTCGTTTTCGCGGTGTAAGCACGCGCGTTATCCTGAAGCAACAGGACCGACCTTCTGCCCTTGCCGGTGTATGGTCTTTTTGCCTCCACTGCGTCACTCACACGCATGAGTTGCTGACAATAACGCTCAGCATTGACCGTTTCACCATTTTTGAGCAACTCATAGTGTACGACACCGCGCTGATCCCACCGTATGCACAGCAACAACTTCCTGGCATGGATATTCGGTTCGGCGGTACTGGTGGTAGGCTGACCTGGATAAACCCACGATTTGCGCCGCTTAGGATTATCGTAGAGGATCCACTTCCCATCACAGGTCAAAATCTTGTGGAGGAAATCCTTCTTCTTGAATCTGGAGAGCAACGACACAGCAACATCGTAGCGCCTAGACTTGTTCGCAGCTGTGAGTTGGTGGGGCACCCAACGGCCCTCCTTGTGAATCCGTCCAAGCTTGTGCAGGCGCTTTGCAATGGCTTGGCGTGCTACTCCGAGTTCCTGGGCGAGCTCTGACTGTGTGGACAGGGATCCGCGTCCAACACTTGTTCCAGTTCCTCATCGCCAACTTTCTGTGTCTGTCCCGGACGTTCTGCATCACGGAGATTGAAATTTCCCTGCTTAATCCGCTGAAACCACTTCTTATACGTACTGTAGGACACAGCAGCCTCACCCAAATCAGCACAGATCATTTGCTGGGCACTTATTTTCAGCTGAAAAGCCAACCGGAGGCAGTGCCTCAAATGTTGCTTCTCGAACGACATTGCTTTCACCGTCAATTTTCGTCCTTTCTGTCACTACAGCTGTGAGCGGGTACGGTTGCCTGGAAAGCTGTTGGATGGCACTGCAATTTGCCATTGTCGCACAGAGCTATTTGCATTTGCCAACGTTCTATGATCGCTTGCGGTTAGGGGCCGAGAATTAAGTTGCACACCTATTACACAGCAACGCTTGTACCTTACACCAGTAGGATAACTAGTCAGAAGATCCCTGTATGTGTGCGTGTCCAGGTGGAGGGGGAAAGGATTGCCTGAATTCTTCTGTAGCGGGCAGTGAAAAGGTTTAAAAATTCGATCTTTCAGAGTTTCGTAAAAAAAAAAGAAGTTGCAATCAGGCTTGCCCCACCCAAAAAAAAAATGCTCGCCCGCGCGTCGCCCATCCTGATTTCGAAATTTAGCGATATCCCTGGACCTAGAGTAGTAAAATTCAGGGCACTCTTCCTGACCCAGGGAATTTCTCCTCCTCAGCTTTTTAATACACTGGCTTACAAAAATTAAGGACGAGACGGTTTTTCGAATGTAACGTCGTGCAGAAGTGTTCCACATCGACTCAAATCATACCATAAGATCCCCAAAATGTAAGAATATGGGACAAGTGAGAAAAACCTTCCAAACAAGGAATCCAAAGGATTCAAAGGCACTTTATTGAAAAGGTAGCTTCGAGGACAACTGGACAGATACAGAAACGTCCATGTGACAGGCGGCTGCCAAGAAAAATACAGTCTTTAGTAGGGGATACGATCACCCCTGACTGCGTTGTCTGTCCACCCCTGACTGCGTTGTCTGTCCACCCCTGACTGCGTTGTCTGTCCATTTACAACGTCTGTCCATGCTGCAAGGTTTTCGAGGAGCTGTTGAGGCATCGCTGCCCATTCCTCTTGTAGCGCCAATCGCAGCTGCGGAATCGTTGCTGGCGGCTGATGACGGGCTGCCAAGCATATCCCGAGAAGGTTCCACACGTGTTCAATTGGATTTAGATCAGGGGACCTTACGGGCCAATCCATGCGTTGAATATCTTCACTCTCCAACAGCTCTGCGACAGCCACTGTACGATGAGGTGTAGCGTTACCGTCCATGAAGAGGAAACGCACGTGAGGCAGGAGAACCTCGATACAATAGAGGACACCAGTGACTGAACCTCCTTGGAAGATGTGGAGGTCAGTACGGCTACCAAGCATGATACCGCCCCAAACGAGAACTCCGCCACCTCCAAATCGGTGAATTTCGATGATGTTGGAGGTGTAATTGCGTGTTCCCTGCTCTCTCCAGATGTTTATACGTCCAGAATCGCTCGTCAGACTAAATCGGCTCTCATCCGTAAAGAGAACTCGACCTCAATGCTGATGTGTCCAGTTCTTGTGTTCCTGGCACCACAGAAACCGCCGTCTCCGATGAGCAGGCGTTAATGGCACACACCGTACTGGTCGTCGTGCAAAAAGACCACCTTTGTGCAGCCTCCTGGCCACGGTAAAACGCGATAACGGACGTCCAGTTGTCTGTTGCATGTGCCTTGTGATTTCTCCCGCTGTCTGCCTTCTGTCTCTTCTCGCCTGCAGGACAATATACCGGTCGTCTGCCGCCGTGGTTGCTCGTGGAAGACCACTGCTAAACTGTCGGACAGTTGTCCCTGTCGTTTGAAATGCTCTCCAAGCTCGTGAAACGATGCTGTGAGCTATCCCGAAGTCCTCGGCTACACTAGTCACACTTCGACTTCTTCCAACTTCCCAATGACACGCGACCTCGGGTAAAGTCATCCAGATGTCGTCTACTGGATTGCCTGATGGCCATATCACACGGTGGCAGCAACTCGACGTCGTTCAAACCGATGTACACCGTGCAATAAATAGCTTTAACTGAATTGCTGAGCGTACACCGCCCGTGTGCTTAATACCCTTCCGACACTCCCCCCCCCCTACGTCATGTTGCATATATGCACATGCCCTACCGTACCGGACCCTAGTCTATCTCCTGAGTGGTCTTTCGGTCCGTTCTGCCTGCTCATTCCTCTGTTATGCTAATTTCTCCTCTTCGTCCTTAATGTTTGCACACCAGTATACTACTAAAAAGGAAAAGGTAGCTTTAGTAGAGATAATTTCAGAAAAAGAAATGTTTCCCGACGGATTTTCTATACTGCTTGGCAGATTGAAGGTTTCTCTAGCTTCTATGTCAGGTTACTCCTCATTACGAGTGTATAGGACAGTAATGGGTGTATTCAGGGCAGTAGCTAAGTCCCACAACCACGGGAAACTGAGGAGTCATCTGGGGGACTAAACGCCTGTGGGTGGGGGCGGGTTCTGTATTCAACTACAAACTGCATGTTTCCACAAATACAGACGCCGGTTCTGCTTTGTTTTTAATGTCCTTTAGTTAATTTACTACATTAACAAATACGACGGTGGATCGCACATAATTTTTTTGGCAACGATTTAATAGATAGGCAAACAAAACATATACACAGCAAAACTACATTTCTCAGCTACTTTTCAACATAAGAACCGAGACGCTCGATACATTTATCCTAGCGTGGTACCAGTTTTAGTATACCTTGTTTATAAAAGTATGTTTTCTGGGCGTATAGCTAGATAACCGATTTGACTTCGTCAGCCGAATCGAAGCATAGGCAGTCCAGGAATCTTTTCAAGGAACCAAACAGACGAAAGTCCGAAGCAGCCAGGTACGGACTGTGTGGTGGGTGCTGGAACTCCTCCCAGCCAAACTGCGCAATTTCGTCACGAACGTGTTGTGCAACATGTGGATGTGCGCTGTCACGAGCAGTCTGACATTTTTCAGCGTCGCTGTTGGGTCTTTTGTCACGACGCAACTTTTTCAATGTGTTAGCATAGGTTTTGGCATTCACAGTGGCCCCCGTTGGATAAACTGCACCAGGAAAACGCCATGCATGTCACAGAACACCGTCAGGAGGGCTTTTGTGCAGACTGGGTTACTCTGAATATTTTTGGTGGCGGGGAGTCGGAATGTTTCCACACCGTACTGGCCTTCTTTGTTTCGTGTGTATAGTGGTACGCTCAGGTCTCATTGCCCATCAATACACCCTGCCAGAAATCCATGACCTTCTTCTGCGTAACGCATCAAATGGTCCAAACGTAGCATCATTCTCTGTCCCTTCTGGACGTTTGTCAAGCTCTTGAGCACCTATCGCGCACTGAAGTAGCGAAATTGCAATTTGTCTTGCACAGTGCCGTGCGCTATACCGTACGAAATGTTGAACTTCTGTGTCAATGTGCGCAGATGGATCCCCCGGTTACTCAGAATTTCCTGTTGAATGTCTCTCACAGTGGCAGGTGACGACGCGGTTACAGGTCGACCGGAATGTGGCGAATCGGTAAGGTCGGCACGGCCCTCTGTAAAGAAACTGCGCCATCTGGAGATGTTGCTGCGGTCCAGGAAATCACCACCATACACTTCAACGATTTATTTGTGAATTTCCGTCGGAGTTTTCCGTTGAACCCACAAAATTCGGACTTCACCGCATTGCTCTTCATTCGTAGACGACGCTAACAAACGCGACTTCTTTGTGCCGTCATTCACAGTGTCTTCCACCACGGCGACACCTGATCCAGCCAAACCGATCTGTAGCGTGATATGCAAACTCGTTGTCTGTCAAACTGCAATCTGCTACTTGCAACCTGCAAAGAGAAAAAAAATGCTGTGTGTTACTTTTCGATCCCCCTAGTAATTATGCCAAAAAGTAAAAGCAATTAGATAAAATACACAAGTTAGTGAAATCACGCAATGAATTGATTATGATACGCTTTCCAACATACCAGAAATCATTACTTAAATTATGAGGATAATGGCTCTGGAATAAATCTCACTCCTGTGCCCTGACCTTTGACCCCATTTCGATTATATTAAAGCAGAATTGGTTCAGTATACCTCCGGAACAACATACTAACGTTTTGTCGCAATAGAAGCATTTTAGTCAAGTTATGAGGATAATGTCTGTGGAATAAATCTCGCTCCTGTGCCCTGACATTTGACCCCATTTCGATGATATTTAAAAGAACCGGTTCAGTATACCTCCGGAAAACCATGATAAAGTTCTGTCGCAATCGTTGCATTTTTACGTACGTTATGACGCATAAGGGCGATGAAATGGATCCAACTCCTATGTCCTTACCTTTGATCCCATTTCGTCCATTTTCAATACGGTTCGTCTCCTGGTTGTCCCCTACCCCATACTAAAATTTCATCGAAATCGAACTATTTTTACGCGAGTTATCGTACGGACAGAGCTGGAGCATATACGCTTCTTCAACCTACGGTTGGAAAGCGTTACAAATATGAAACGAAAAGGGGGCTAAAGAAAACAGAACACTTGTAACGTACCAGGAGATGTGACGTACCTGCCAGAAGGACGCACACGACATAAAGGCAGATAGGAATCAGAATAAAACGTCCGCGTAGCTCAATTGGTAGAGCGACTTATTCCGGAATGAGGGGACCCGGGTTCGAATCCTGGCGTGGACAGAAATGACGGAGAAATTTACTTCGTTATAATGGCACCCGAACTATCCGGATGACCCGACCGTTCAAAATCTCGCAATGGTGTGATGTTATTTCCACACCGCGAGATAGGAAAAATAAGAGAATCCCTTCTCCAGCACTTCGACAAAACAAAAAAAAAAATAAAAAATAAGGGGGAGATGATGTAACGTACCAGGAGATGTGACGTACCTGCCAGAAGGACGCACACGACATAAAGGCAGATAGGAATCAGAATAAAACGTCCGCGTAGCTCAATTGGTAGAGCGACTTATTCCGGAATGAGGGGACCCGGGTTCGAATCCTGGCGTGGACAGAAATGACGGAGAAATTTACTTCGTTATAATGGCACCCGAACTATCCGGATGACCCGACCGTTCAAAATCTCGCAATGGTGTGATGTTATTTCCACACCGCGAGATAGGAAAAATAAGAGAATCCCTTCTCCAGCACTTCGACAAAACAAAAAAAAAATAAAAAATAAGGGGGAGATGATGTAACGTACCAGGAGATGTGACGTACCTGCCAGAAGGACGCACACGACATAAAGGCAGATAGGAATCAGAATAAAATGTCCGCGTAGCTCAATTGGTAGAGTGACTTATTCCGGAATGAGGGGATCCGCGTTCGAGCCCCGGCGTGGATAAAAATGACGGAGAAATTTACTTCGTTATACACTCTTTAAATATAAAAAATAAATCCCATTCTTTGAATTTGCTTCACGATGGTTGAGCCGCGCGTTTCTTATCGCTGGAGTCAAAATGACTCTCAACTAGCGTGATTTCTTTTTACGCTTTCCAACCGTAGGTTGAAGAAGCGTATATGCTCCAGCTTTGTCCGTCTGTCTGCCTGCCCGCACGATGACTCGCATAAAAATGGTTCGATTTCGATGAAATTTTAGTATGTGGTAGGGGACAAATTGGGGACGAACCCCATTGAAAATGGGCGAAATGGGATCAAAGGTCAGGGCGTAGGAGCGGGATCCATTCCATCGCCCTTATGCGTCCTAAACTTACGTAAAAATGCCGTTATTGCAACTAAACTTTAGAAAGTTATTCCGGAGGTATACTGAACCGGTTCTGTTGAATATCAACGAAATGGGGTCAAAGGTCAGGCAAAGGAGCGAGATTTATTCCACAGCCATTATCCTCATAACCTGAGTAATGATTTCTGGTATGTTGGAAAGCGTATCATAATCAATGCATTGCATGATTTTACTAAATTGTTCTCTAGTTTACTATTCTGGGCTCTTTCCAATGGAACCACGCAATGGCATCGGGGATTTATTCATGTCACTCTTCAACATTTTGTACTCCCCTTCTTCTTTTCTCCTTAATATCCCTCTTTAATCGCTAATTCTTTTTCTTTGATGCTCGGCACTTCTTACCGTGGTCATAATAATAAAACTATAGCTAAAGGGCAAATCTGATGCTAATTTTTGGTATCAGCGCCCCAAACACACTCAAAAGTAGGTTTAACTTTTAAAGTGTGGTAGGCAGTGTAATTCTTTGCTCGTTCCAAAAAAAAAAAAAAAAAAAACAGACAAAACAAAAAGAAAAGGAGAAAGCGGGCCACCGGGAAATATAACCGTTTCCTGACAGGCCAGTGCGAACGTGATCACAGTTCGGAAATACATTAATTTAAATATTCGTTCTCTGTCATCAGTTCTCTGTCTAACAGATTTTTTATCCGAAATTTGACTTAACTGAAGAAAAAAATGTGATTGTCTGTGTGAGTTTAATACATATCAAAATGTACCTGAGCAGTCAAGTTTTATCTAAAATCAAGGTAAGAATCTGTTCTCATGTTAAACAAAACCGGCCGCCCGGTGGCGCAGCGGTCTAAGGCGCTGGCCTCTGATCATTCGCCCGTAAGGGATCCGTGTTCGAAGCCCGGTCAGGCATGGATATTGTGTTTGTCTTACGGCACTGGCTCTCTCCCTTCCCTGGAGCCAGTGACCCTAAATTAGGGGCAGGCGCCTGCTTATAGTCCATTGAGTTGCTCACGGTGGTCGTTAAACCTCAAACCAATAAAAAAAACAGGTGGTAAATGCCAAGCAAAGAGTAAACGTTATGTGAAATCCGACAACACAACACTCCACAGAAATGCAGAACGAAAAACAAACTATCGCTGAACGAACGAGTATCGGATGTTTAAAAATATATATTGTCATTCAGTGATGGTCCATTTTCATACGTTATTACGTATTCGAATAACCATTTGACATTTTGGTGTAACATTATTTTCTTTATTACCCGACATTTTCGCCTTGAATCCAGCAATGAAATACGTCTTCTTCTTGCAAAACTTCAATAAATGTAATTCTATTATATTATACAGACATTATGCTTATACTTTCCTAAAAAAAAAATTATAGTTCAAAACTTCTGTTTATATTGTTCGAAATACCGGTTATCACTTCCAATTCCCATGTGTTTGCTGAACTTCACTCGGAACATATAAAACACATGGTTTTAGCATTTTAAAACAGTCTTTAAAATTCTCTAAAATTGGTATTTACATAATTTTAAAGACTGTTTTAATTGTTATTAAATAATTTTAAAGCCTGTTTTAATTGTAATTAAAGAAATTTTAAAGACTGCTTTAATTGTTATTAAATAATTTTAAGACTGTTTAATTGTAAAGAAAGAATTTTAAAGACTGTTTCAATTGTTATTAAATAATTTTAAAGACTTTTAAATACACAGTCGAGTCACATTATTGTGACCACCTCCTACTTTTGACATCAACTGAACGTCTATTTTATTTCGTTATACCAATAAAGCGATTTTGAAAACAGCGCGTACCCAATGAAAGAAGGCACGTGTCGTGAGCTGGCTTGTAGGGTATATAAGACAATCTGAAAACGTATCACTCGTTGCTGTCATGGATAAAAGGAGCGATTTATCAGATTTGCAAAAAGCTATTATTACCGGCTTTCGGGCCAAGGGTGGGAGTATTTCTGAAACAGCGCAGTTTGTGAACTGTTGGCATGCTGCTGTGGTTAAAGCGTATCGTGATTGGAGAGATGGCACCATTGCGAATAAGCGACGTGAAAACTGCGGAGCACCACGTGCTATTATGTGAGAGATGAACGTCGACTACGAAGGTTAGTGAAGGCCGATCGACATGCTACAGTGGAGTAACTCACTGGCCAATGAACCAGGGGGCTACCGGAAGTGTGTCTAAAACGACAGTTCAGCAAACCCTGCTGCGTATGAGGCTCCAATTCAGACGGATGGTCACTGCACCTATGCTAATGAAGGTGCATCAGCAGAAAAGGCTTAGATTTGCACGGCGGCATCGGATTTTTTTTTCCAATTGGAGGTTTAACGACCACCGTGAGCAACTCAATAGGCTATAAGCAGTCGCCCGTCTCTAATTTGGGGCCACTTGTTCCAGGGAAGGAAGACAGCCAGTGACGTAAGACAAACATAACATCCATGCCTCAGTGGGATTCAAACCCGGACTCTTCACGGATAAACAGTCATAAGTCAGCGCTCAGACCACGGCGCCACCGGAGCAGCGTATCAAAATTGGACCTCCGTTGATTGGCAAAGGATTGTCTTCTCCGATGAGTCACGTTTTCTGCTTCATCGAACGGACACGTTGGCGTATAAGGCGAGCAACATCGGAGAACAGGCACTCTTCAACCATTGCTGGAAGAACACAAGCTGGTGGGGGCAGTGTTATTGTTTGGGGAATGTCTTCGTTGCATTCTCTGGGTCCACTCATACCTGTGGAAGGCCCTATGGACCGAATTCGGTATGAATCCATCCTTGCAGGCCACGTAGACCCATACATGTTGATTGTCTTCCCTGGGGGGGGGATCTTCCAGCACGACAATGCGACGTGTCACGCAGCTAGAAATGCCCCAGAGTGGTTGGAAGAGCACGATGAAGACTTCAAAGTACTTCCCTGGCCCCCTAATTTCCCAGGCTTAAACCCAATTAAGCATCTGTGTGGCCACATCGATCGTGTTGTTCGCTGTATGGATCCTCCACCATGCACCCTCCAGCAGCTGTCAGATGTACTGCAGTCAGCATGGCTCCACGTACGTGTGAACACCTTCCAGCACCTTATTGAGTCACTCCCATCCCGTCTAGCTGCTGTCCGCGCTGCACACGGCGGTTATTCTGGATATTAGCTGGTGGTCACAATCATGTGACTCGATCGTGTATGTCCCCAGTGAAATTCAGCAAAAACATGGGAATTGAAAGTGATAACCAGTATTTCCAATAATATAAATATAAGTTTTGAACTGCAAATTTTTTTTTAAAAGTATAAATATAATGTTTGCATAATATAGTAGAATCACATTTATTAAAGTTTTGCAAGAGGAAGATGTATCTCATTGCTGGATTCAAGGTGAAAATGCCAGATGAAAAAGAATATCATGTCACACCAAAATGTGAAAATGTCAAATGGTTATTCGAATACGCAATAACATTTAAAAATGGACCATTACTGAATGACAATATATATTTTTAAATGAGGCGAAATTTTGACAAGAGTGAAAGATTTCTACTCCAAATTATATGAAAGGGATAATACATGTACTCCAGGCATCATGAAAGGTACCAGTACCAGAGATCTTTCAGTCCTACCAGCAGAAGTTGCACATGCAATCAAGAACATGAAGAGGGAAAAAGCTCCAGGAGAAGATGGAATTTCTGTAGACATCATACAAGAAGCAAGTGGAAAAATTGAAACAGTACTCGCCCAGGTTTTCACTCGATGCCTTAATGAAGGAAAGATTCCTGAGGATTGGAACAACGCTACAATGATCCTGCTACATAAAAAAGGTGACATTGAGGATCTCAGGAACTACAGACCTATCAGCCTCCTATCAGTGGTTTATAAAATCTTCACTAAAGTTCTTTCACACGGCTTGAAGGTAACGCTGCATATGGGTCAACCGAGAGAACAAGCTGGATTCAGGAGTCTCTACAGCACTATAGATCATATCCACGTCCTGAGAGAACTAATTGAAAGAGTGAGGGAATATGAACTTCCATTGTGCATGACTTTTATCGATTATGAAAAGGCCTTTGATTCGGTGAAACCATCAGCAGTTAAAATGGCTTTGAAATCCTGCGATTGTTGAAGATGCATACATTAATCTTATTAATAACATCTATGAAAATGCAAATGCAAAGATTCGGCTGTTTGAAAATACAACACACATAAAAATTGGAAAGGGAGTGAGACAAGGTGACACCATATCTCCGAAGCTCTTTAATGTCACATTGGAAAAAGTCTTTCAATCACTGAACTGGGAAAACAAAGGGATAAAGATTAATGGAGATTATCTAACTCACCTTCGTTTTGCTGATGACGTAGTCATTTTTGCAACTACCCCATCAGAGCTGCAGAGTGTGATCCAGGAACTTGCTGACAAGAGTAAAGAAGTGGGATTAAAAATGAACTTTCAGAAGACAAACGTGATGTTCAATGCTTTTACAAGAAATGAAGATTTATCGATTGATGGAGAAAAGCTGGAAGTTACAGATACGTACGTTTATGTTGTACAACAGATATCGAGCGTGGGTCACATTGATGAAGAAATTAATTGGCGTATAAAACTTGCTTGGAGAGCTTTTGGAAGAAACAGCATAATTTTTAAGAGCAATATGCCATTATGTCTTAAAAGAAAAGTGTTTGATCAATGCATCCTTCCAGTGCTTACGTATGGTGTAGAGACGTGGACCTTAACTAAGGCTGCAGCCAACTCAAAGAGGCATGGAGAGGTGCATGCTTGGTGTAACCAGCAGAGATAAGAAGAGGAACTCGTGGATCAGAAAAATGACAAGAGTGGAAGACATCATGATCAGAGTAAAAATCCCTGAAATGGCAATGGGCTGAACATACTGCCAGAAGGACAGACCGTCGATGGACAGTCGAAATTTTAGATTGGTTTCCAAGGGGCAGAAAAAAGACCCAGAAGAAGACCACATGAACGATGGGTGGATGAAATTTGAAAGTATGAGAAAGTAACATGGAGGGGACTGGCACAAGACAGACCGTTGTGGAAGAGGCTTGGAGAGACCTTCGTCCAGCAGTGGATTGACAATGGTTGACAATGATTAGGATATGGTGTGTAACATGAAATATCTAGTTAATAGATAAGTATATATATGAAATATTTGGAGTATCATACAGTGAACATAACAACACGAAGAAGCTTTAGAGTTAGGGCTTGATAACATTCCGTTTAAGGTTAAACGCTTAGAGAACTTTCTGCGGCAGAGCACAAATGATTAATTACCTCTTCATCCCAACGGCATGATCGGAAAGGTCATGGAGGTTAGACATATCAGCATGTTGTTTTCAATGCCTCCATTCAATATTTTGGAAAATTCCTTCCATGGATATAAGATAGTCACACCTCATAGTGTATGTTACTGTGTACATTGGTTAGATACATGAAGTACTGTACAGTATGAGACTAACTAAAGTCTATAAAAAGAAAAGACTGAAGGGTGTTACGTTTCCTTTTTAGTTACAGTTTCAATTTTTTGCATTCCCCAGAGCATATATTTACGCTCCTGGAATGACCATTCCGTGAGGACAACCGCCCACCCTTCCCTCCCGGTTGCCACGGCCATGAGTAGTGCCTTCTTTCAGAAGTATAATGCGTGGTGCCACACTACCCGAATTGTTCAACAATGGTTCGTGGAACATGAAGATGACTTCTAAATATTCCAAATTCCCTAGACATCAATTCAATCGAGCATCTGTGGTTTGTGTTTGAACAGAAAATCCGATCTGCGGCTGCTCAATCACGTAACTTACAAGAGTTAAAGGATCTGCTGGTATCAGATACCACAAGACATCTTTAGAAACAGACATCAATCCAATCGAGCATCTGTGGTTTGTGTTGGAACAGCAAATCCAATCGAGCATCTGTGGTTTGTGTTGGAACAGCAAATTCAATCGAGCATCTGTGGTTTGTGTTTGAACAGAAACTCCGATCTGAGGCGGTTCAACCACGTAACTTACAAGAGTTAAAGGATCTGCTGGTACCAGAGACCACAAGAGATCTTTAGAAACAGGCATCAATCCAATCGAGCATCTGTGGTTTGTGTTGGAACAGCAAATCCAATCGAGCATCTGTGGTTTGTGTTGGAACAGCAAATCCAATCGAGTATCTGTGGTTTGTGTTGGAACAGCAAATCCAATCGAGCATCTGTGGTTTGTGTTGGAACAGCAAATCCGATCTGAGGCGGCTCAACCACGTAACTTACAAGAGTTAAAGGATCTGCTGGTACCAGAGAATACAAGACATCTTTAGAAACAGACATCAATCCAATCGAGCATCTGTGGTTTGTGTTGGAACAGTAAATACGATCTGCGGCGAGTCAATCACGTAACTTACAAGAGTTAAAAGATCTACTGGTACCAGAGACCACAAGACATCTTTAGAAAGAGACATCAATCCAATCGAGCATCTGTGGTTTGTGTGGGAACAGCAAATCCAATCGAGCATCTGTGGTTTGTGTTGGAACAGCAAATCCAATCGAGCATCTGTGGTTTGTGTTGGAACAGCAAATCCGATCTAAGGTGGCTCAACCACGTAACTTACAAGAGTTAAAAGATCTACTGGTACCAGAGACCACAAGACATCTTTAGAAACAGACATCAATCCAATCGAGCATTTGTGGTTTGTGTTGGAACAGCAAATCCGATCTGCGGCTGCTCAATCACGTAACTTAAAAGAGTTAAAGGATCTGCTGGTATCAGATACCACAAGACATCTTTAGAAACAGACATCAATCCAATCGAGCATCTGTGGTTTGTGTTGGAACAGCAAATCCGATCTGAGGCGGCTCAACCACGTAACTTACAAGAGTTAAAGGATCTGCTGGTACCAGAGACCACAAGACATCTGTAGAAACAGACATCAATCCAATTGAGCATCTGTGGTTTGTGTTGGAACAGTAAATCCGATCTGCGGCAGGTCAATCACGTAACTTACAAGAGTTAAAGGATCTGCTGGTACCAGATACCACAAGACATCTTTAGAAACAGACATCAATCCAATCGAGCATTTGTGGTTTGTGTTGGAACAGCAAATCCGATCTGCGGCGGCTCAACCACGTAACTTAAAAGAGTTAAAGGATCTGCTGGTATCAGATACCCCAAGACATCTTTAGAAACAGCCATCAATCCAATCGAGCATCTGTGGTTTGTGTTGGAACAGCAAATCCAATCGAGCATCTGTGGTTTGTGTTAGAACAGCAAATCCGATCTGAGACGGCTCAACCACGTAACTTACAAGAGTTAAAAGATCTGCTGGTACCGGAGACCACAAATCATCTTTAGAAACAGACATCAATCCAATCGAGCATCTGTGGGTTGTGTTGGAACAGCAAATTGATCTACGGCTGCTCAATCACGTAACTTACAAGAGTTAAAGGATCTGCTGGTATCAGATACCACAAGACATCTTTAGAAACAGACATCAATCCAATCGAGCATCTGTGGTTTGTGTTGGAACAGCAAATCCGATCTGAGGCGGCTCAACCACGTAACTTACAAGAGTTAAAGGATCTGCTGGTACCAGAGACCACAAGACATCTGTAGAAACAGACATCAATCCAATTGAGCATCTGTATTTTGTGTTGGAACAGTAAATCCGATCTGCGGCAGGTCAATCACGTAACTTACAAGAGTTAAAGGATCTGCTGGTACCAGATACCACAAGACATCTTTAGAAACAGACATCAATCCAATCGAGCATTTGTGGTTTGTGTTGGAACAGCAAATCCGATCTGAGGCGGCTCAACCACGTAACTTAAAAGAGTTAAAGGATCTGCTGGTATCAGATACCCCAAGACATCTTTAGAAACAGCCATCAATCCAATCGAGCATCTGTGGTTTGTGTTGGAACAGCAAATCCAATCGAGCATCTGTGGTTTGTGTTAGAACAGCAAATCCGATCTGAGACGGCTCAACCACGTAACTTACAAGAGTTAAAAGATCTGCTGGTACCGGAGACCACAAATCATCTTTAGAAACAGACATCAATCCAATCGAGCATCTGTGGGTTGTGTTGGAACAGCAAATTGATCTACGGCTGCTCAATCACGTAACTTACAAGAGTTAAAGGATCTGCTGGTATCAGATATAACAAGACATCTTTAGAAACAGACATCAATCCAATCGATCATCTGTGGTTTGTGTTGGAACAACAAATCCGATCTGCGGCTGCTCAATCACGTAACTTACAGAAACAGACATCAATCCAATCGAGCATCTGTGGTTTGTGTTGGAACAGCAAATCTGATCTGCGGCTGCTCAATCACGTTACTTACAAGAGTTAAAGGATCTGCTGGTATCAGATACCACAAGACATCTTTAGAAACAGACATCAATCCAATCGAGCATCTGTGGTTTGTGTTGGAACAGTAAATCCGATCTGCGGCGGGTCAACCATGTAACTAACAAAAGTTACAGGATCTGCTGGTAGCGTGTTGGTGGCAGATACCACAAGACACCCTTAGAAATCGTGTAGCGTCTGTGCCTCGCCGGGTTGGAGCTGTTTTGGCAGGACGTAGGACTAACATGATATGTGCCTAATGGTCATACGTAATGTTTTGGAACATCAGTGTATACCCTCCAAACTATTGTTCTACCAGATTTGGCAATAGAATTCTCCCTAATTTTTGTGGTATTTCAAGATAAACCCTTAGGAGCCATAGAAGAAGTGAATTGTGAAGCTTTAGCGTTCCTACGCAAATACTGACGCTGTCTTGAAGAGACAGTAAATGAAAATTAATTGCGACTCATTTATCCGCCTTAATAAGTTCCTTTATTTCAAATGTAATTAGGAACTGCTGCCAAAATGCCGTGGATTCCTACTCTCACAACTGTATTCACCCTTAGTGTAAGAATACTGAAATTAGTTTTCGCAGCGGCTTCGGAACTCGGGCTCAGAAGAAGCACAAAAGATTTAAAACTAACGAAGGCATTAAAATTCTCCTGTCTCATTACCATTTATTTTCAGACCATATTTTCCTACAGCTGAGACATTTCCCCCATGTACATTTTTTTCTTCCTCATTTTCATCGCTTACCGACTTCTGCTGGGAGTTAAGAATGTCTTTTGAAGTGTGTCTCATCCTTTTTTTTTTTTTATTCGGTTTTCTGTTTTTCACCCCCTTCGTCTCCTGCCTCGGAACCAACGTAAAAATATCCCTGACCCTCCCGTCCTTATCTATTCATAGCTTACTGATGGGGGAAGTTCTGACTTCTCAAAGGCCCTCCTGCCGAGATACACATATCAACTTTCGTGTTTTCTTCACAGCAAAACTGAGTCTTCCTTTAAGGCCATTGCTCTGTCGAACTGCACCAGTCAAAACATGCAAATTTAGAAGAAAATTAGCTTAAAAAATTTCACAGATAAATGCAGACATGTTTAATGTTTACTTAAAGAGTTTTTAATCATAGATATTGCACGATATAGTAGGATGATCCTCGACAGGACCAACTAAAAGTATTAAATTCGAAAATTATTGAATGCTCCCATATTATGTCTAGAGTCTACAATACTTTATTCAGTAATTATTTACTTGACAGATTTCAATGTACTATCGTTGATCAATCACAATCACAGCTGTTACCGGTTACTTCAGGGGTTCCTCAGGGCTCAGTTCTGGGTTCCTCATTATTTAATTTATATATGAATGATATTTTTAATATAACATCTAACAATGATATAATTCTTTATGCGGATGATGCAACACTATTGTTCAATGGGAAAAAAAAATCTCAGTGAAATGGTTATTCGAGCAAATCTTCAATTACAAATTTACTCACAATGGTTAACATACAAAGAACTTATAATTAATGTTAATAAAACCAAACTTCTTGTCTTTACTAGACAGAAAAAATCCCAAACATAAGTTCCATATTTACTTTTGAATAATACACCTATTGATATAATACACAGTTCTGTGTATCTGGGAATCACTTCAAATGCTGACCTAGGATGGAATAACCATATTGATTCAATTGCAAATCGAATCTCTAAAAATATTGGGATTGTAAGCAAAATTATATCAAGTCTAACTACTAAAACACTTGAACTTTTATATTACACAATTATGCAATCACATATTAATTGTTGCTTTTCCTTATGGGGACAAACCACTGAAACCAATATCAATAAAATACAAATATGACAGAATAAGGTTATTAGACTTAAAAACAAATTCCGCTTCTCATACCAACTTTCAACTTTTCACTTCTCACCATATTCATGTTCACCCCAACCGTTATAGAATTTTATCTGTTAAACAACTATTTGACTTCAAAATCGGTAAATTAATGTTCCAAAGAATAAAACAAAATGTATACATACAGGGGTTGTCCAAAATAATGGAAACACTTTGAAACAACAGGTGTTTCGCACCTAATACGGTGTGGGAGCACCCTTGGCATTTAAAACTGCTTGAATCCTTCTTAGAATGGACGTATACAAGTCCTGGATGGGGTATGTTGTACCATTTTTCCTGCAGACGCCGGGGCAGGATAACGGGATTGCACTCTGTTTTCCAACACATACCACAGGGGCTCAATGATGTTTAAGTCCGGGGATTGTGCAGGCCAGGGAAGGTGTGCAACTTTATCCTCATGTTCCTCAAACTATGATTGAACAGTTTGAAATCTTGAAAGGTGCAATCCCTTGACGGAAACAATGTCTGCGCCATTGAATGCACATGGTCGGCCAAAAGAGTGACAAGGTCACCGCTAGTGATCCGTCCGTGTAAGCAGAGGCGACTTTAGATCTTTTGGGGCCCTAGGCACTAAAAGGTTCAGGGGCCCCCTCACCCTTCTTATCGTCTCATATATTTTCATCCTTCAGATTAACAAAGAGGGGGAGTCAAGAAAAAGCCTTTTACGCTTTTTAAAATACCATTCTATCTTCCTATTATTAGAACGTTCTGTAAGAAACACTGCCAGTGTGATCATTTTGTCTGTCCGTGCACATCGAACTTTTTGTTTTTAGAGATATTTCAAAAATTAATTTTGCGACTAATAGAAAAATCAAAGGACATTAAGTTTGGCACTTTAAATATCCATGTACTTCATGAATTTACCGCTAAGAGTTGAAAATTAAATGCACTTTAAATATCCATATATTCATGAATTTACTGCAAAGTCGAAAATTCAAAAAAATCATCTTCGACTGTGAAGAAACTATTCAACTTAGTGGAAAAAATATTTCTGTGCCTCTCAGATTAGGATTAACTATTCCTTCTCAAATATTAAAATTTTCCATTTAGTTCTTTAATTTCGTGCTACAGGCGCCAAATCCAAAGAATTTGGTTTTCACAGATTTTTGAAACATAATTTTTTGCGAATGACAGGACATCGACATTCATTAAATTTTGCCCACTTAAAATTTCGCTACTAGTTCATAAATTTCCCGCTAGGAGTTCTCAAAGTGAAAATTTAACAAATTTTAGCTTTACGTTACGAAGAAACCATTTCAGTTACAGCAAAAGTTTTTTTTAGAATTTGATACGTTAGGCAAAACTGATTACTTTAGCAGCTTTTCGTTTTCAAGTTACTTTGCAAATTTAACGCTAAGGGTGCTCGCTGGAAACGGAATTTCTCTAAATTTAGCAGTAATTTGCGTAATTGTCATAAAATTCGAATGTGTTTCATTTGCAAAACGTGCTTTTCCTATTGCTTCAGCTCTGGAAAATCATCTTGTTTTTACGTTATGAGCAAATTAGTAGTTAACGAGCATACTATCAAGCAAAAATAAAATACTTGAAGACATTGGCAACCAGAAAAGTCATCTACATTAAAAAATTCGTGTGAAATGCAATTTGTGCACAATACTTCTCTTGAACCAAGAAAGCTGGACAGTAAAGAATTTCATCCGTCAATGCAGGAAAGTGAGAATGTGTTTCTTGAAAGCATTTTTTCTTATTATTTTCATTGGAAAATTCAGAAGGTCTGCATTTTTTTTTATTCTGTCAAAAAGATGCGTGGGGTTTTTCATACCTGCATTACAGTTATCAGAAACAAAAGCATAAGAATCAAATGCAAAAGATCCGGTTTGAAAAGGGAAAAGTAGAAACCACAGGTTTTTGAGTAAGTGTATCATTGAAACGTTTTATTGCTTTTTCAAAAGTTAGTTTTATGTCGATTTAAGGAATAGCAAAGGTGAGAATACTTGATAATAATCAGTATTAAACCAGGGGAAGATAAAGTGATAAAAAAATGTTGATAACGAGGAACAGTACACCAATTAAGTAGTAAATAGTAACACTGTACTAGTGATCCGATTTATTGGCGTAGGAACATTAGCGTTTCCAAGCTTTCGCACATCAACCAGATGACTAAGTCGGATCACTAGTACAGTGTTACTATTTACTAAAAAATTGTTGTTGCAATACAATGTAAATTAGTTTTAACACTATTAAATAAGAAAAAGATATATAGTGGGATATTCTCGAATTCCTTTACTTTTTCAGCCTAAGTATTAACTCTTTTGGTTTAGTCTAGTTTAGAGTAATTAGGGCTGAGAAAAAACTTGATTATGCTACCGCGAGGGGAAAAAGCAATTGACAGCAAACACCTACGATCATCAGGAAAGTTTTTACAAGTACTCCTCATCGCAACTGCGGGGGGATGGTGATTCCAACACAGACGTGTTCCCTTGGCTGGAAGTAGCATGAAAACAATTTATAGCACAGCAGGCCAATTAAAAATTCGCCTTCAACAATTAAAACTGTGGGAAGCATGAATACTTCCTTTACCTACTACTAAAAGAAAGGCAAAATTATTTTAACCGGTTTTTTTTTCAAAATAAGTGCATCGATAAGAACTCGAAAATTCTAAGTATCAGCAACAGCAAGAAAAAATGTTACTAAAATGAGAAAGTAAAATATCAATTGACAATACAAAGTGGTCGCTTTGAGGATTGAATTCTTTCGGTCTCTGAAAACCAAAACAAAACTGGAAATTCGATTATACGTTTTCGGGGCCCCTCACGCTGTGGGGCCCTAGGTGCGCGCCTTGTCGGAAATCCGCCCCTGCGTGTAAGGTGATAATGGGACCGGCTGCAAACCACGAGACCATAGCCCAAAAACCATTACGGAACCGCCCCCATGCTTCACTGTAGGAAGAAAACAGTCTGGGTTGTAGGCTACTGCGGAGGTTCTCTACACGTAAACCCGTCCTGTGGTGGGGAATAGTAAGAAACCTGATTCATCGGAAAACAAGACATGTTTCCATTGATCCGCAGTCCACGTTTTATGCTCCTGGCAGCACTGTAGTCTCCGTTTCATATTCGCCTGTGATACCAGGAGTTTTGCAATCGCAGCTCTGCCGTAAATAATGTACTTGCGCAATTTCCTTCTCACGATATGGGTCGACACTGGGTTTTGGAGGTGTGCATTAAGCTCAGCAGTCACTTTCGACACCGTGGTCTTCCTCCTTATGGTCACAATCGTCTTTAATGTCCGCCTGTCTCTGGCAGCGATTTTGGTTTTCCTTCCACAGTTGTGTCTCGCAGATAATGTTGTGCCGTGAACATTGTATGCTGGCATTACCTTTGACACGGTACCTCTCGATAACCCAATACCTGTTCCACTCTGGTTACCGACGTACCAAGCAGACGAGCTCCTACAATCTGCCCTCTTTGGAACTCCGACAGGTCACTCACTGTGCCTTCACCTGGAACGAAATTATGCAAACACCGATTTACAATGCAATCACACAGACCCTTGAGATTATAAGCAACACTTTTTTACAAAACAAAATTGTAGCTGCATGTTAGTTTTATTCAAAAAGCAGCACAACCCAAAGTCACTGTTTTCAGAGAGGTGTTTCCATTATTTTGGACAACCCCTGTAGATATTATTGAATTGAAATTTCATACGTATAACTATGAAACGAGACATAGATCATTATTAAGACCCATATAGCCAAAAATTTTTATGATGAAACGGAGCCTATATTATATTGGTCCTAAATTTTGGAATTCATTGCCTGTCGAGTTGACTATAATAAATAACCTAAACTTATTTAAAAATAAACAAAATAATACTTATTAAGTTAAATTGTAAAAAAAAATATAATAAAAACAAATTATTTATAATATAACTAACACTTAACATTACTGCTGTGTTTGATGAACCTGTGCTTGCTTCTCTACACATTGGGAAATCATAGTTTTTTGTCAGTACTCTCTGAAGTCTTTTCCCTGATTCTCCCTTGCTGTTCTCTATAATGCAAATTATTGATGTGTGTTTATAAATCCTAAATGTAACAGCAAGTATAAAAATGTATTATTATTACTATTAATTCACGTCATCTCGAAATTGAAAAAAAAATGTCGCATTTATAATCATGCAATGCTCACATGTCTTTCAATCACTGAACTGGGAAAACAAAGGGATAAAGATTAATAGAGATTATCTAACCCACCTTCATTTAGCTGATGACGTAGTCATTTTTGCAACTATCCCATCAAAGCTGCAGAGCATGATCCAGGAACTAGCTGACAAGAGTAAAAAAGTGGGATTAAAAATGAACTTTCAGAAGACAAAAGTGATGTACAATGCTTTTACAACAAATGAAGATTTATCGATTGATGGAGAAAAGCTGGAGATAACAGATGCGTACGTTTATCTTGGACAGGAGATATCAAGTGAGGGTCACATTGATGAAGAAATTAATCGGCGTATAAAACTTGCCTGGAGAGCTTTTGCTAGAAACAGCATAATTTTCAAGAGCAATATGCCATTACGTCTTAAAAGAAAAATGTTTGATCAATGCATCCTTCCAGTGCTTACATATGGTGCAGAGACGTGGACCTTAACTAAAAGAGACATACAAAGGCTGCAGACAACTCAAAGCAGCATGGAGAGGTGCATGCTTGGTGTAACCAGGAGCGATAAGAAGAGGAACTCGTGGATCAGAAAAATGACAAGAGTGGAAGACATCATGATCAGAGTAAAAATCCCTGAAATGACAATGGGCTGGACATGCTGCCAGAAGGACAGACCATCGATGGACAGTCGAAATTTTAGATTGGATTCCTAGGCACAGGAAAAGACACAGAAGAAGACCACATGGAAGATGGGTGGATGAAATTCAAAAGTATGCGGGAGTAACATGGAGGAGACTGGCACAAGACAGACCGTTGTGGAAGAGGCTTGGAGAGACCTTCGTCCAGCAGTGGATTCATAATGGTTGACAATGATGATGATGATGAATGCTCACATTATCTGTTTAAAAAATTATAAATATAACTTTTATCATTATCTGTTCAAAAGTTATAAAACACAACAGCGTTTTTTCTGCGCTTCGACTTTTAAAAATAACAGCGTCGTGATTGTAGGGTGCGTTATAAGCAGTGGTGTAGTGGGGCCGGGACGGAGTTCCGGTGCACTTTTTTTGTAGCCAGCACGCGTTTCATTAAGCCCTATACAGCATAATTTAATTCCAATGAGATGGCGCCCATTGGGCGCCATCTTATTGGACTTTGATTGTGAGGAGGTCTCTGGATACCAAATTTCCCAATCGATGGATTGTGCGTGATGGTCCCATTGCATGGCCCTCAGGTTCGCCGGATTTAACACCCTGTGATTTTTTTTTATGGGGATTCATCAAAGGTGAGGTTTACAACACCCCTGTTGCAGACATTGCTGACCTAAGGAGGAGGATTACATACGCACTGCAAAAAGTTGATACGGACATTCTCGAACGAGCATGGTTAAAACTGGAATACCGTTTAGACATTGTTCGGATAACAAATGGAGCTCATGTCGAATGGAATACCGTTTAGACATTGTTCGGGTGACAAATGGAGCCCATGTCGAACTGGAATACCGTTTAGACATCGTTCGGGTGAATAATGGAGCCCATGTCGAACTGGAATACCGTTTAGCCATTGTTCGGGTGAATAATGGAGCCCATGTCGAATGGAATACCGTTTAGACATTGTTCGGGTGAATAATGGAGCCCATGTGTAATGGAATGCCGTTTAGACATTGTTCGGGTGACAAATGGAGCCCATGTTGAACTGGAATTCCGTTTAGGCATTGTTCGGGTGACAAATGGAGCCCATGTCGAACTGGAATACCGTTTAGCCATTGTTCGGGTGACAAATGGAGCCCATGTTGAATGGAATACCGTTTAGACATTGTTCGGGTGAATAATGGAGCCCATGTCGAATGGAATGCCGTTTAGACATTGTTCGGGTGACAAATGGAGCACATGTCGAACTGGAATACCGTGTAGACATTGTTCGGGTGACAAATGGAGCCCATGTTGAATGGAATATTTAGACATTGTTCGGGTGACAAATGCAGCCCATGTCGAATAGAATACCGTTTAGACATTGTTCGGGTGACAAATGTTGCCTATGTCGAATGTCTATAAAACTTCATGATCTGTTCTGTCAATTAACACAAGTTGTGTATTGTGATCATTTATATTTAAACTGTTATGATTATTTTAAATTGGTTACACCTTTATGGGTCACCCTGTATATCCTATTTTTATGGATATCTCTGTTTCTAAGAGTCCGAAATGAAAAATTATTTTTTTGTCGGAAAGCGTTTCCGGTGCGAAATATTTCTCTTATAATTTGAAATTTTTCTTAACACATACAGGGTTTGTCCAAAATAATGGAAACACCTTGAAACAATAGGTGTTACACACCTAATAAGATGTGGGAGCACCCTTGGCATTTAAAACTGCTTGAATCCTCCTTGGAATGGACGCATACAAGTCCTGGATGGTGACATGTTGTACCATTCTTCCTGCGGAAACTGCTCCAATTCCTTGAGAAACACCAGAGGAGGGTAACGGGATCGCACTCTATTTTCCAACACAGACCACAGAGGCTCAATGATGTTTTAGTCCGGTGATTGTGCAGGCCAGGGAAGGTGGCAACTTCATCCTCATGTTCCTCAAACCATGATTGAACAGTCCGACTTCTGTGAATCATCATCTTGAAAGGTGCAATCCCCTGACGGAAACAATGTCTGCGCCATTGAATGGACATGGTCGGCCAAAAGGGTTACATAGTCACCGCTAGTGATCCGTCCGTGTAAGGTGATAATGGGACCTGCTGCAAACCACGAGATCATGGCCCAAACCATTACGGAACCGCCCCCCATGCTTCGCTGTAGAAAAGAGACTGTCTGGGTTGTAGGCTTCTGCGGGGGTTCTCCACACGTAAACCCGTCCTGTAGTGGGGAATAGTGAGAAACTTGATTAATCGGAAAACAAGACATGGTTCCATTGATCCGCAGTTCATGTTTTATGTTCCTGGCACCACTGTGGTATCCATTTCATATTCACCTGTGACACCAGGGATTTTGCAATTGCAGGTCTGCCGTAAATATTGTGATTATGCAATTCCTTTCGCACGGTATAGGTCGACACTGGGTTTTGGAGATGTGCGTTTAGCTCAGCAGTCACTTTCGTCCCCGTGGTCTTCCTCCTTGCTGTCACAATCCTCTTTAATGTCCTCCTGTCTCTCGCAAAGAGTTCGGTTTTCCTTCCACAGTTGTGTCTCGTAGATGGTGTTGTGCCGTGAACATTGTATGCTGTCATGACCTTCGACACGGTACCTTTCAATACCCTTAATACCTGTGCCTTTGTGGTTACCGATGCACCAACCAGATGGGCTACTACAATCTGTCATCTTTGGAACTCCGACAAATCACACATTGTGCCCTCACCTAGAGCAAAATTATGCAAACACCGATTTACAATGCAATCACACAAACCCTATAGAGACTATAAGGAACATTTTTTTACAAAAACAATTGTAGCTGCATGTTCGTTTTATTCAAAAAGCAGCACATCCCAAAGTCACTGTTTTCAGCGAGGTGTTCATATTATTTTGGACAACCCCTGTAAGTGTGGCATGCAAGGGCTTAAATTCACCTTTCCGTTGACAGCTTGCTTCCAGCAATATCTACGGGACTAAAAGTCTGAATGAAGAAATTCTTTTTCTGTCAGATACGACTAACATGCAAATTTTTTGTACATTTCTTTCCCAAAATAATGCTGTGTAACGTAACACTTTTACGTTATGCGAGATTTGTTGTTATGCTAAGTTCCAAATGCCCGACTGAGGAAATGTTGAATTAAATGTAAATATGATGCACTAGTTGCACCGGATAGCTAGCTCACTTTGAAGTAAGGCTTTTAGGGCCAGACGAAACATATACAGAAAGAAGAATCACTTATCTAAACTTTTTCATGGTACAGCAACTTTAGACTGCAAGCAACTTTTGACGAAACCATATAACGTTGTCTATGTACTAAATCCAAAACATATCACAGTGAAGAACACCACACACTGCTACTTAGTCATTTTATATCTCTCGTACAGTCAATCAGCTCAGCAAAATTTTAACATCTCCATACACAAAAAAAAAAAAAACTGCGTCGCAAAATACACTCACGGACAATGAAATTTGCGCACCAAGAAGGAAGCATCGGATTGAACTGAAATTTTATGGACGTAATGTACAGATGAATGATGCACGTGATGGCAAAAACAAAGCTGCAGGACAATCACAGAAAGATCTGTGGCACGCGGTCCGGTCATCTTCAATAGCGCGTTGCACCGCCTGGTGGGGCGATACATGCTGCAATATGGTTCGGCATGGAGGCGAACAGACGCTTGATGTTGTCCTGCGGCAGGCCCGCACGTGTTGGACGGTGTGCTCCAAATCCATCATAGTGCGGCACGGCGGCAGCCGACGTTGCTCGATAGGGTACATGTCCGGTGAGCGGGCAGGCCATGGAAGTGTGTGGACATGACGTAGGCAGTCCTGGGCAACCCAAGCTGTGTGCGGGCGGGCATTATCTTACTGCTATAGCGCACCTGGAATCCCGACCAGGAATGGGAGCACATCGGGCCGTAGGATCTCATCCACATACCTCTGGCCCATCAATGATCCACGTACCATTACTACAAATGATCGGCTATTTTAGGCAATGGCTCCCCATACATAATGCCTGCAGTGGGAGAGTTGTGTGCTCAATAGCGAGGTTGGGATTGTGCCGTTGGCCCGGGGACCTCCACACTCGGACACGATTATCATCTGTCCCCAAAACGAAGCGGCAGTCATAGATAAACGCCACTCATAGATAAACGCCACACGTCGGCAGCCTCTGGCGTTCCACGCCGCTCTGGCCTGGCACCACTGCACACGGAGCCTGCGATATTCCGGTGTTAATGGCAGCACACGTAAGAGGCGCTGGGATCGCAGATTCACTTCCGCGAGGCGTCGGGAAATGGTTCGTGGGCACACAGGAGCCGCTACATTTGCCTGTATAGTGGACCGGGTCCCAGTGGGATCATGGCGTAGGCAGTCCTGGGCAACCCAAGCTGAGTGCGGGTGGGCATTATCTTACTGCTATAGCGCACCTGGAATCCCGGCCAGGAATGGGAGCACATGGGGCCGTAGGATCTCACCCACATATTGCTAGCCCGTCAATGATCTACGTACCATTACTACAGTTGATCGGCTATCTTAGGCAATGGCTTCCCATACCATAATGCCTGTAGTGGGAGAGTTGTATGCTCGATAGCGAGGTTGGGATTGTGCCGTTGGCCCGGGGACCTCCACACTCGGACACGATTATCATCTGTCCCCAAAACGAAGCGGCACTCATAGATAAACACCACACTTCGGCAGTCTCTCGCGTTCTACGTCGCTCTCGCCTGGCACCACTGCACACAGAGCCGGCGATGTTCCGGTGGTAATGGCAGCACACGTAAGCGGCGCTGGGATCGCAGATTAGCTTCCGCGAGGCGTCGGTAAATGGTTCGTGCGCACACAGGAGCCGCTACATCTGCCTGTATAGTGGACCGGGTCCCAGTGGGATCCTTTTGTGACTGGCGCACGATCCGTCGATCCTCTCTACCGGTGATCCTCCTGGTCCGTCAGGAGCCGCTCCGCCGGGTAGCAGTACAGTCACATGTCCACTGCTCCCCACACAGTCGGACGATATGGTAAGAACGATCAACGTGGTGGGCTATACGGCACGCCGACCACCCGCAGTTTCCAGCCCGATGTTCAGGCCCTTCTCAAAGTCGGGAAGTTGTGTAAATCGACGTTCTGGCGTCTACCCGGCATTCTTGTCACTCTGTACTCTTGCTTGCGTCGGCTGGTGCTTTTCGTTTTCATGGGGCATCGACTACACGCCGGTTTATAAGGCTGCCGGTTCGTGTTTGGAGCGCCACCACAGGGCATGTGCACTCGCACCAAACGTGCATCATTTGCATACCAGCATGCACTCTAGCTATTTGCAAAGTTTCGTGGTTGTGGCATGTTTTTTTTTTCTAGGTGCACAAATTTCATTGTGCGTCAGTGCATATATCCCTTTTCGTTCTTATCAACATGCATACCTCACTTACGTACTAACCTCAGGGGTGTTTCCAAAGCTCCTTCATGTGAGAGAGAAGATATCACGTTAAGTTGGGAAGTGCGAAAGAAAACAAACTCAAATTTATATAGGAAAAGTAACTAAAAATGTAAGTTAAATTAGAATATACGTCACAACTACTACAGGACAGAAATTTTTAATCTGTTTTTCTCGATATCCTCCCTATTAAATGGTGGATTTAAAATATTCCTTTAACGCCGTATACCATTCACCTTGTGGAACACTTTTAAGTTTGCATTTGAGGAGTTTTTTTGTAATTCAGAGTTCTGTCGCTAGGTGGTGTATGTGTACTTCCGTTTCCAGCTGAATCTCCGCTTATAAAAGCTCCATTGAGAAATTAATTTTTTACCACTGAATCACGTTCGCTACAATAAAGGTGGAAAACACAATAAAGGTGGAAAACACGTTTTCCAAACATAGTTTGAAGAAACGTATATGCTCCAGCTTTGTCCGTCTATCCGTCCGTCCGCACGATAACTCGCGTAAAAACGGTTCGATTTCGATGAAATGTTAATTTGAGGTAGGACCGGTTCTGTTGAATATCATCGAAATGGGGTCAAAGGTCAGGGCATAGGAGCGGAATCCATTCCATCACCCTTATGCGACATAACTTACGTAAAAATGCTTCTATTGCGACAAAACTTTATCATGTTTTTCCGAAAGTGTACTTAACAGGTTCTGTTTAATGTTATCGAAAGGGGTCAAAGGTCAGGGCACAAGAGCGAGATTTATTCCACAGCCATTATCCTCATAACTTGACTAAAATTGCTTTTATTACGACGAAACTTTATCATGTTGTTCCGATGAATATTATCGAAATGGGATCAAAGGTCAGGGCACATGAGCGGAATCCATTCCATCATCTTATGCGTCATAACTTACGTAAAAATGGTTCGATTGCGACAAAACTTGATCATGTTGTTCCGAAAGCGTACTTAACCGGTTCTGCTTAATGTTATCGAAAGGGGGTCAAAGGTCAGGGCACAAGAGCGAGAATTATTCCACAGCCATTATCCTCATAACTTGACTAAAAATGCTTCTATTGCGACAAAACTTTATCATGTTATTCCGATGGTATACTGAACCGGTTCTGTTGAATATCATCGAAATGGGATCAAAGGTCAGGGCATAGAAGCGGAATCCATTCCATCATCTTATGCGTCATAACTTACGTAAAAATGGTTCGATTGCGACAAAACTTTATCATCATATTTTTGCGGATGTATACTGAACTCGCTATGTTGAATATCATCGAAATGGGGTTAAAGTTTAGGGCACAGGAGCGAGATTTATTTCACAGCTATTATCCTAATAACTTAACTAAAAATGTTTCTATTGCAACAAAACTTTAGTATGTTGTTCCGGAGGTATACTGAAACGGTTCTGTTGAATATCATCGAAAACGGGACAAAGGTCAGGGCACAGCAGCGAGATGTATTCCACAGCCTTTATCCTCCTAACTTGAGTAATAACTTGAGTAATGATTTCTGGTATGTTAGAAAGCGTATCATAATCAATGCATTGCATGATTTTACTAACTTGTTTAAATGATGCACAGCTTTCGCGCTATGCAGCATAAAGGTCAAAACCTCTTTCTCGCTACCTTTGCTTCCGGGAGACGTACTTGTAATTTTTTTTTCTTTTTTTTTTTTTTGGAATGTTTTTTTACAATGAAAAATTCTTTTCGTCTATTTTCAACTTTTTCATTATGCAAAATTCTTCAGCTATAGGGCGTAGAGATCATGTGTCCTGTTTTTCTTCCTCTAACTCTTCGATTTGAAAATCACTTTGTCTCTCATACCTTCCTTCTGCTATGAGAAACGTTTTGTTCACCCTTTGTTAATTTTCGTAACGTACTTTTTAACCGCTGGTGGAAGTAAGTAGCTGTTTCTATTTCTGGATGTTTTATCGATTGTAGAAATCTGGTTGATTTTTTCTTACAGATTCCATTGACTATGAATAAATTTCATAAATTTTATTAGCGTCGCAGAGGATCCAAAATGCAAAGGTGCTGATTACAACCGAAAATGTAGGGTCATCTTTGTTGTTTTTTTCTTTTCGTGAATTTCACAGTATGCGGATCATACAAAGAAAAATACTTCGTAGGACTGGCGCGCCTCTCATACATCATCCGGGAGTCATGTCAGGGCCTATTTAGAAGACTAGAAGGAAACCAGCGCCTCTGACCACTCAGCCACACAGGCGCAATGTTACATTTGCTAACTTCGAATCCAGATAGAGGTGAAAAGTAATCAACCTTCCCCAGCCGATTACTCCATAAATGGTGTGAACAGTTTATTAGTTGTCTTATTCCTTTGAAATAAACTGAGAAAAAAGGGAGTTTGTCCTAAAGAGAACAGAAATACGTTAGTAATTAATATTGATTTATTCCTTTGAAAAAACTGAGGAAACCGGGACTTTGTCCTAAAGAGAACAGTAATACATTATTATTTATATTGATTTATTCCTTTGAAATAATCTGAAAAAACCGAGACTTTGTTCAAAAGAGAACACAAATACATTAGTAATTACTAATGTTTTATTCCTTTGAAATAAACTGAGGAAACCGGGACTTTGTACTAAAGAGAACAGAAATACATTAGTAATTAGTATTGATTTATTCCTTTGAAATAAACTGCAGAAACCGGGACTTTGTCCTAAAGGGAACACAAATACATTAGTAATTAGTATTGCTTTATTTCTTTGAAATAAACTCAGGAAACTGGGACTTTGTCCTACAGAGAATAGAAATACCTTAGTAATTAGTATTGATTTACAGTAGATTGCAGCAAGTTTTCTGACGTTTACTACTTTGGTTTTTACCAATGATCTGTTCACTAAGTATTATACACTTCTGGCCACCCAAAATGCAACACCAAGAAGGACACAAGATAGCAAAGCCAGATTTACAGGACACATAACAACAGATACAAAGATGAAACGATTGAGCTTACAGGCCCGTGCGACTTGCGGAACACGCAGACATCAATAGTTCGTGTGGCCCCAAAGGCTGGCAATCACGGCCGCTGCACACCGCGGCATTGAACGAAAGAGGCTTTGGATATGGGTTTGCGGTATGTCGGTCTAGGCTGCTTCCACACGTTGCCACAGTTCATCAGGCGTAGCCGCGGGTGGTGCTTACCGGGCCACTCGGTTGCCGATCAGCGACCAGACGTGTTCGATGGACGACATATCGGGAGAACAGGCAAGCCACGGCAGCAATGACACTTGGTGGGCCGTGAAGAATTGTTGCACGATGCGTGCCACGTGCGAACGCGCATTGTCCTGTTGCAACGTGGCCGCTCGCAGGTCCTGTAGGTAAGGGAGGACTACAGGCTCCAAAACGTCGGAGATGGTGCGGTGGCAGTTGAGTGTACCGGCGATGCGTACCAGAGAGATGCGGGTGACATATCCAATTGCGCCCCAAACCATAACGCCAGGCAACGGACCGGTATGGCGATGCATAATGCAGGCGTCATACAGTCTATCTCCGTGGTGTCGCCACACGTGGAGCCGACCATCGTGGTGTTGCAGGCAGAAGCGGGATTCGTCGGAGAAGACAATGTCGTGCCATTCCGTAGTCCAGGTGCGGCGTTCAGCGGCCCACTGCCGCCGCACTCTCCGGTGGTGTAACGTCAGTGGTAATCGGAGCAATGGGCGCCGTGCGACAAGTCCCCGCTCCTGCAGACGACGTCCAACGGTATGTGCTGATACTGGTTGTGGCTCAACACACCCTAATTCCTGCGCTAACGTTCGTGATGTGGCGGTGCGAGCCGTCAATGCCCGCCACACAACATGCCGGTCCTCTCGTACGATGGTGTGCCGCGGTTGCGGCAATCGCCCACGTCGGTCCGTCCGTCCCTCCTGCACCCACCGAATCCATACTCGCCTCACTGTAGCTGGATGTCGTCCCACACGGGCGCCGATGTCTCGGTACGATAAACCGCTGTCGCGATAAGCCACTATTCGTCCTCTGTCGAACTCCGAAACGTGCTGGAATGACTGCCGTATTCTGCGACGAGGCATCAGGAAGCTTCCCACGCACAGGTCCGGCAGCACAACACACTTCCACTTCTTACACCCCGCCTTCTGTGCCCCCTTCTTATAGTGCTTCTCAGTGGCGTGCCCATGATTTGCATATGCTCTGCAATGCTAATCGTTTGCATGTCCTCTCGCGGGCGACCCATGCTGCGAATTTCAGGCCAATCGGATGCTTCCTTCTTGGTGTTGCATTTTGGGTGGCCAGCAGTTTATATAGAAGATGGACAGGATTTCTGCGTCCCTATTGTATACCACAGTATCAAGATTAATGGATTATTTAATTTGCTTACTGGAATGACTTTTCAGTGGTATGAAATAACTTTTCGCAAGATCAAAGGGCCTGAAATTAATTGGATACAATTCTACGTCCAAGGAGCAGGGGAGGAGATGAAGAGTCATTTGCGGGGTTCTCTGTGTTCATCTGCGAACAACATTTTCCCACGAATACAGATGCAAATTCTGTTTGTTTTGTCGCTCCCTTTTTATTTACTTCACTAGCGAATGGACTCAATGGACAAAACATTAGAGATACCTACCTAATAGCATGTTGGTCCTCCTTTAGCGCAAACAAGAGCCTGTACACGCCGAGGCATCGACTCCACCAGATGCCGCAAATTTTCCGGAAGTAATACCAGCCATGCCTGTTGCAACATTGTCCACAACTCCGCCCGAGACGTCGGCCCCGGTCATCAATGGCGTGCGATCGGCCACCGCATGCTCTCTGGGTGCTGGCATGTCCGTCGATGGTATACTCTCGATACACCCTTGATACGGTTGCCGTCAAGATCCCTAGGGTACTTACCACTTGGGCAATAGAATGACCCATCTGTCTTGCGCCGACAATGCGTCCACGAACAAAGTCGCTCAGAGCACCACGTTTACCCATCGATTGCGACAAACGCTGCGATGACCAGATCATATCTAGAGGGTTTCAGGAAGGGAGTGTCTGACCCCTGGTCTTAAACAACCCTTAGAAATAGGAAGCTAGAAGATTTGGGCTACAGTGCCCGTTAGGAAAGTCACACGGAAGCGAGGTAGAGGACCCCCTTATTTACTACCGGGGGCCATTTCCCGGGGCCCGACGGCTTAACGTGCCCATCCGACGCAAGGCGGATATTTAGTGGTTCGAGCGTTCGTGCCTGCTGGGATCGAACCCGAGGTCTTCTTCTTGGAAGTCACGAACGTTGACCACTAGACCGACCGCGGCCCACACTGTTGGAAAGATCAGATCAGATCATATGTAGAGTATTTTAGGAAGGGATGTGTCTGACCCCAGGTCTTACACAACCCTTAGAAATAGGAAGCTAGGAGATTTGGGATAGAGTGCCCGATAGGAAAGTCACACGGAAGCGAGGTAGAAGACGCCCTTATTTACTACCGGGGGCCAGTACCCGGAGTCCAACGGCTTAACGTGCCCATCCGACGCACGGCGAATATTTAGTGGATAGAGCGTTCGTACCTACCTGGGATCGATCCTGAGGTCCTTTCCGTGGCAGTCACGAACGTTGCCCACTAGGCCACCCGCGTCCCCGGTAGTGAACTGCTTGGAAGCCGTGCTGTCCGCCTATTTATCACCTGCGTTTGGTTTGGGTTTGTCCCACTCTGTGCGGGGATGCCCATGTCAACGGCCCATCACCCCTATTTCTAATGTTTTGTCTACTGAGTGCAGTTTCTTCATACCAAAAAGTTAAAGCTATAAAATGAAATAAAAAATATGAAAACGGGAGGGAAAGAAAGTTGAATTTTGAAATGTAAGAAATAAATCCCATTCTCTGAATTCGTCCGATGGTGGTTTAGCTGCAGGTTCCATATCGTTGAAGGCAAGCTCCCAAATAACATGAAGAACTACTTATTTTTTTAGTTTACCGCTCTAGTTACATTTGGTATCTACACACAATAGCACCCAAAAGTTACTGATGTTGTATTTAGTCTCCTTGTACGCCTCTTTCTTGGTTCTAACTCTTTTTTCAACTTTAATCGCGTATTCCCGTTTGCTGATCTTCGGAGGTAGGCACTTCTTGCAGAGGTCAACAAGAAAATCCCTCGCTTCCCCATACTCAAAAACCAGGAGCTTTCAGATTCCTGCCAACAATCCCCTTTTCTCTCACAGGAGCATCGTAAAACCACTCCTACTGACCGTAAAGTGATGAAAATTAAGGAGTTGAAAGTTGTTTCTATTTTTCTTGAAAAAACACTTCCCTTTAATCCTATTTTCCAAAGGTTTTTTTAATTGTGTTTTAACGACCACCGTGAGCAACTCAATGGGCTATAGGCAGTCGCTGTCCCTAATATAGGTGTGCAACTTAATTCTCGGCCCCTAACAGCAAGCGATCATAGAACGTCGGCAAATGCAAATAGCTGTGTGAAGTAATGGTTAATTGCAGCGCCATCCAACAGCTTTCCAGGCAACCGTAAACGCTCACAGCTGTAGTGACAGAAGGGACGAAAGTTGACGGTGATAGCAATGTTGTTCGAGAAGCAAAATTTGAGGCACTGCCTCCTGTGTTTTGTTTTCAGCTGAAAAAAGTGCCGCGGAAGTCCAGCAAATTATCTGTGCTGCTTTGGGTGAGGCTGCTATGTCCTACAGTACGTGTAAGAAGTGGTTCCAGCGGTTTAAGCAGGGAAATTTTGATCTCTGTGATGCAGAACGTCCGGGACTGCCACAGAAAGTTGACGATGAAGAACTGGAACAACTGTTGGGCATGGATCCCTGTCGCACACAGTCAGAGCTCGCCCAGGAACTCAGAGTAACATGGCAAGCCATTACAAAGCGTCTGCACAAGCTTGGACGGATTCACAAGGAGGGCCGTCGGGTGCCCCACCAACTCATAGCTGCGAAAAAGTCGAGGCTCTATGATGTTGCTCTGTCCTTGTTCTCCAGATTCAAGAAGAAGGATTTCCTCCACAAGACTTTGACCTGAGATGAGAAGTGAATCCTCTACGATAATCCTAAGCGGTGCAAATCATGGGTTTATCCAGGTCAGCCTACCACCAGTACCGCCAAACCGAATATCCATGCCAGGAAGTTGTTGCTGTGCATATGGAGGGATCAGCGTGGTGTCGTACACTACGAGTTGCTCAAACTTAGTAAAACGGTCAATGCTGAGTGTTATTGTCAGCAACTCATTCGTGTGAGTGACGCAGTGTAGGCGAAAAGGTCATACACCGGCAAGGGCAGAAGGCCGGTCCCGTTGCTTCAGGATAATGCGCGTCTTTACACCGCGAAAACGACTTTAAACACGATCACCGACCTGTGGTGGGAGATTTTGTCCCGTCCGGCGTATTCTCCAGACTTCGCCCTGTCGGATTATTACCTATTTCGCTCCCTGCAAAATCACCTGAGTGATACGCACTTCACTTCTGTCAAGGAGGTCAACACAAGTATTGATGGCTTTATCAACTCGAAACAGCCTTCTTTATTTATTTTTTTTTTTGATTGGAGGTTTAACGACCACCGTGAGCAACTCAATGGGCTATAAGCAGTCGCCCGTCCCTAATTTAGGGTCATTGGTTCCAGGGAAGGGAGAGAGCCAGTGCCGTAAGACAAACACAACATCCGTGCCTCACCGGGATTCGAACCCGGACCCCGTTCGGACGAATGATCAGAGGCCATCGCTTAGACCACTGCGCCACCGGGGCGGCCGAAACAGCTTTCTTTTTTCCGCAATGGCATTCGGCAGCTTCCTGACCGATGGCTCGAATGTATCCAACACGACGGGGATTATTTCCCTGATTAGGTACGTATTCGATTTGCTATAATTTGCTGTCAACGTGTCGTGCCTGTGGCGGAGAATTAAGTTGCACACCTAATAGCTCCAGGAAAGGGAGAGAGTTAGTGCCGTAAGACGAGCACACCATCCATGCATCATTCGGGATTCGAACCAGATCCATCTCAGTGGAATTGTTGGAAGCCAGCGCTTAAACCACCGCGCCACCGGGGCGGTCTAACCCCTTGTGGAATGTATTTATTAGGTGTGCAGGCACGACACGTTGACAACAAATTATAGAAAATCGAATACGTACCTAATCAGGGAAATAATCCCCGTCGTGTTGACTGCATTTGAGCCATCGGTCCGGGAGCTGCCGAATGCCACTGCGGGAAAAAGAGGGCTGTTTCGAGTTGATAAAATCATCAATAGTTGTGCGGACCTCCTCGACAGAAGTGAAGTGCGTATCACTCAGGTGATGTTGCAGGGAGCGAAAGAGGTGATAATCCGACGGGACGAAGTCTGGAGAATACGCCGGGTGGGTAAAAATCTCCCATCCCAGGTCGGTGATCGTGTTTAAAGTCGTTTTCGCGGTGTGAGGACGCGCGTTATCCTGAAACAACAGGATCGATTTTTTTACCTTAAGGGAACTTCACTAATTTTCAAGGAGTGTATGTACTTAGAGTCGCTTTCCAAAGTTTTGTACTGTCCTTGTCGTCTTGAAAGGAAAGGAGATTATTGAATTAATATATATTTACCCGGGTTCATGTTACATTCTGTTACATTTTTAACGTTGTATCTTTCCTTTCCGTTGTCCGAAGCTACATTTGTTTTAAAGAGGAAAGTTATGTCATTTTACATCTCGTTATTTTTAGAAGCGAATTCCTCCTAGTCTTGTGTATTCAACCCATGGATGAGTACATTATATCCACATAGCGTTGCTTTTTTTTTTTCTTTCAAATAATTAATAAATTTTGTATGCTTATAATTCTTTTTTTTTTTTTTCCAACAAACGTTGTTTTAATGGTTTGCCAGGACATTTGTTTCAAGCGGTTTAAATTTTTTTCTTATTATTCACCCATTCCATTCCATGAATTGTTACTCATGGGAATGGAGTGGGTGTATTTCATGGCTGTAATCTGGTATTTCATGGCTTAATCTGATATATTCGTCGACGTGGATTTTCATTAGGAAATTAATTCGCCTCTCTACATATGGATTTTTTTCTTAACATCCACTAAAATAACACGATGGCGATAGCATCGTCTTCAACTAATTGGTACCATGAGAGACACAGCAAGTGTTGCTTCTGCACATGCGCAGCCAGTGTTTCTTTCAAGACTTTTTTGCCGGGGGGGGGGCAAATGGAACCTTAGAGGGGGCAAGTTTCACATTTGCTATATATATATATATATATATATATATATATAATTTGGGATGTAAGGTCAGGTGATGCGTAACATCACAGCCTCTCCTTGACAAATGTCAACCCCGCCTTCTCGTGGTGCATCCTGTTCCCACTAAAGGGGTTCTGACGACCGCAAATAGCGGTATAACTATACCATCGGGATCAGAGGAAATGCTATCCCACACTCACCAACCCGCTTGGCCAGCGTGGTGAGTTATGGCCAAACACCTCCAAAATGACTCTACAACTTAAATCTTGGCCCTCAGTCTCCGGCAGCTGGAATGTACCTGGCCAAGGCAGCGGCCAGTGCGACATGAAGGCAGAGGGTGCTAAGAATCCCCGGAGGACCGGACTAGGCTGCCATTTGATGCTGACCTTGGCTACCTACAACGGACGCTCCCTATCTTCTGATTCAAGGCTTCTTGAATTGGAAGAGGAACTACAAAGGATCAAGTGGGACATCGTCGGGCTAAGTGAGGTAAGGAGAAAAGGAGAAGATCTCATTGAACTGAAAAGTGGACATCTCTTCTATTATCGTGGGACAGATACTGGCAGAACTAGTGGTGTTGGATTTATAATAAACAAGAAACTGAAGGATAAAGTGGTAGAAGTTGAAAGTTCCTCTGACAGAGCTGCACGACTCGTTATCCAACTATCGAGAAGATACCAGGCTCAGATTATTCAAACGTATGCACCCACCACAAGTCATCCTGAAGAAGAAATTGAAGAATTTTATGAGGAAATTCGTCATCTAAATAATAAAGGTAAGCAGCACTTGAAGATAATTATGGGAGATTTCAATGCAAAAATAGGGCACCGGCAACAGAATGAAACGTCAGTAGGTAAATTCGGTCACGGCAACAGAAACCAGCGTGGAAATACTCTCGTTGAGTTTGCAGAGGCAGAAGGATTTTTCATATTGAATTCCTTTTTCAAGAAAAAGCCACACAGGAAATGGACATGGAGACATCCAATTGGGACGACAAGTGAAATTGATTTTATTATGTGTAACAAAAAATTCGTCATCGAAGACTGCAGTGTGCTAAACAAGTTCAACACAGGTAGTGACCATAGATTGGTGAGATGTAAGATGCACCTCAACACTAAACTGGAACGTGGCAAGCTCATAAGACAAACAAAATGTATTGACATAACCAACCTTAAAAAACACCATAATACTTTCAAGTTGGAACTGAAGAACAGATTCTCTGCTTTAGAAGGCCTAACATCGGAAGAAGTGGATATTTCGGAAGTTAACAGAAAAGTAACCAAAGCTCTTATGGAAACAGCAACAAAATTAGCTGGGTCTAAGAACAAGTTGCATGTAAACAAATTATCAGGAAAAACCAAAATGTTGATGCAAAAAAGAAGAGAGATGAGGACAACTAAAGAAGATGTGACTTCCAAAGTGGAATATATAGAGCTGTGCAAGACAGCACGAAAAAGGATCACTGAAGACGTAAGGAAATTCAACTGTGAGCTAGTGAGGAAAGCAATTGAAAACAACCAAAGCCTAAAGATAGCAAAGGGACATCTCAGTAAGGGAAGAAAACAGATTATGGCTCTGAGAAAAGAAGATGGTTCTATAACAAGAAATAGAGGCGAAATTTTGACAAGAGTGAAAGATTTCTACTCCAAATTATATGAAAGGGATGATACATGTACTCCAGACATCATGAAAGGTACCAGAGTTCTTCCAGTCCTCCCAGCAGAAGTTGCACATGCAATCAAGAACATGAAGCGGGGGAAAGCTCCAGGAGAAGATGGAATTACTATAGACATCATACAAGAAGCAAGTGGAGAAATTGAAACAGTACTCGCCCAAATTTTCACTCGATGCCTTAATGAAGGGAAGATTCCTGAGGATTGGAACAATGCTACAATGATCCTGCTACATAAAAAAGGTGACATTGAGGATCTCAGGAACTACAGACCTATCAGCCTCCTATCAGTGGTTTATAAAATCTTCACTAAAGTTCTTTCACACCGCTTGAAGGTAACACTGGACATGGCTCAACCGAGAGAACAAGCTGGATTCAGCAGTGGCTACAGCACAATAGATCATATCCATGTGCTGAGAGAACTAATTGAAAGAGCGAGGGAATATGAACTTCCATTGTGCATGGCTTTTATCGATTATGAAAAAGCCTTTGATTCGGTGAAACCATCAGCAGTTACCACGGCTCTGAAATCCTGCGGTATTGAAGATGCATACATTAATATTATTAATAACATCTATGAAAATGCAAGTGCAAAGATTAGGCTGTTTGAAAATACAACACACATAAAAATTGGAAAGGGAGTGAGACAAGGTGACACCATATCTCCGAAGCTCTTTAATGCCACATTGGAAAATGTCTTTCAATCACTGAACTGGGAAAACAAAGGGATAAAGATTAATGGAGATTATCTAACCCACCTTCGTTTTGCTGATGACGTAGTCATTTTTGCAACTACCCCATCAGAGCTGCAGAGTATTATCCAGGAACTTGCTGACAAGAGTAAAGAAGTGGGATTAAAAATGAACTTTCAGAAGACAAAAGTGATGTTCAATGCTTTTACAAGAAATGAAGATTTATCGATTGATGGAGAAAAACTGGAGATAACAGATACGTATGTTTATCTTGGACAGCAGATATCAAGTGAGGGTCACATTGATGAAGAAATTAATCGGCGTACAAAACTTGCCTGGAGAGCTTTTGGAAGAAACAGCATAATTTTCAAGAGCAATATGCCATTATGTCTTAAAAGAAAAGTGTTTGATCAATGCATCCTTCCAGTGCTTACGTATGGTGCAGAGACGTGGACCTTAACTAAAAGAGACGTACAAAAGCTGCAGACAACTCAAAGAAGCTTGGAGAGGTGCATGCTTGGTATAACCAGGAGAGATAAGAAGAGGAACTCGTGGATCCGAAAAATGACGAGAGTGGAAGACATCATGATCAGAGTTAAATTCCTGAAATGGCAATGGGCTGGACATACTGCCAGAAGGACAGACCATAGATGGACAGCCGAAATTTTAGATTGGATTCCAAGGGACAGGAAAAGACCCAGAAAAAGACCACATGGGAGATGGGTGGATGAAATTCGTAAATATGCGGGAGTGACATGGAGGAGACTGGCACAAGACAGACCGTTGTGGAGGAAACTTGGGGAGACCTTCGTCCAGCAGTGGATTGATAATGGTTGACAATGATGATGATGATATATAATTTTAACTACCATATTTATATATATAGAAGTAATTACTGTATATCTAGCACAGGGGCGCATTTAGAGGGGGGTCTTGCCATCCTGGAAAATGTTTCATTTTTTTTGTTTTTTGGTTAAAATGCGACTTACATTAGAAAAAATTCCTTAATTTTATAAAAATGTATCATCTTACATTAGAAAAAAATGCTTTAATTAGTCTTAAATTTTTCATTAACTTTAAATTTTGTTCCAGGCGGTGGATTACAAAAACTTTCTTTTTCGTCCCCCGAAGAAAAATTCTATATACATCCCTAATATAGTAATCACTTCTTCAAACATTTCAGGAATAACAAACTTTTTTCAGCTAAAGGAGGGGGGGGGGGGTCCGCAGGCTTGAAATTTTTATCTATTAAAATGCATTCAACGTCAAGAGATCCTGAATCACGATTCCCAGACAATTAGGTATGATTAGTCTACTTATTATAATTTGAAGAATATCATGCGTCGTAATACACTTTTTAATTAAATAAACTATCACTAGTACCATTTGAACAAATATTAAAAAAAATATAATTGGAGAAATATTTGTAGCATAAAAAGAAACGAAACTTCTTTTTTCATCATAACCTGAATTTATTAAAATTTGGTTCGGTAACCTAAAATGTCTCCGTGGGGGGAGGGGGATGGCTGTTTCCCGGAGGGCTTCGCCCCCCTGGATATATGCCTGAAAGAAACACTGTGTGCAGTCCCGTTGCTTCTACCTGCTGTTGGGGTTGCATTGGTTGCCAGCGACGGGCCACCAGTGGCACTTGCTTGGAGGCCCACCATTCACGGCGATGCTGCAGGGCCATCAATGGCTCGCCAACTGATAGCGCTGCCACCAACGGACCGCAACCGGGCCGTGAGCGGCAAATTTCAGCCATACAGTAGTGACCCATCACTGCCAGATGGTGAGCAGCAGTTTCGCAGCACTTGTGTTTTTACTGGGGTACCATGAGGTAGTACACCAAATTTGGTGTTTCCAAATTGAAAACTGTAGATTTGCATAGCGGACATACAAACAAACATTCAGTTTTATATATTTGATTTTGATATCAGGGATCCTGTCCATTTGGATGCACCCCCCCTCCTCAAAGTAACCACGAGCTGCGGGAGCCACTGTTCTGATGGTTAATTTTCAAATTTCGTTCCTACCGAGAATACTTGAAGACATCCGAAGAATATTTTTATTCCACTCCATAAGGCAATTAACTATTTTCAGTGCATTTAAAACGGAGTGTTTTAATTTGAGGTCGTGAACTTTCAGTTATGAAAAGTAACACAAGTGCATAATTTAGAGTCATTTACTTCGGTTTTACGTTACGGAAAAACACCGATGGCTTTAGAGTTCCCCTTTTAAGGCTGTCGCCAGTTTTGAACTCAAGCCTTAGATGCGACTACCCTCCTCTAAGACACCCCCGGACGTATCCATTTGCACATCTGCTTCCGTTTTTTTTTTTTTTTCCCTGCGTCGTTCCTTCCCGCCCGCCCGTTTCCTCAATTTCCAGTAGAATCTTCCCCATCCACTGACATATTCGTTTCAGTCTTTTCTCCCCGGTGTCTTTGTTCTTCAGCAGAAGAGGAGCTCCATTCTGTTTTCGCTATCTATCTCTTTGCCTTCTTTCAGCAGATATGCATCAGACTCCACTATTCGTCTGGCGTGTGGCATTGGTTCAAACAGCATGAACTAGTGTTCTCCGTAATTATCGGCAAATCTCAGTGGAAGACAGAGGCAACAACGGCAAAAAAATGGAATTTCGAGCAGCTGTCTTTAAGTTGGCAGAACGTCCCCTCCCTGCACAGGTGACAGCGAACGTGTGTGAAGAAATGCGCGTTCTGGTTCATGCTGCTTGCAAATGTTAGTGTGTATTTGCTCATTTTTGACACTTACCCAAACTGGTTTAAAAAATATGATAATATATTTTGCTGTCAAAAGTTGGACAACACTTTCGCTAGATGGCAAGACGCCATTTTTAGCTTTTACACCGTCTCTTCCCCATTTGCTGCCGTCTTTAACAACCCAATCACCTTTTGGAAACCATACACAACTTTCTCATACGTAAGCATTCCTCAAACACGAATTTTCGTTGGACAAAACGTCACTAACGAGAAGTCAAAATTAGCTCGTAATTAAGAGTAAACGCAAATGATGAGAAGACCCGATTATTCCATTTTCCACAAATTGTTTTTTACACTCTCTTTTCAACAAACGAATGATTTTATCCTATTCGATTTCGAGGATAATTTTCCGGTAAAAGTGCGTTATCACAGTGTAAAAAAAAATTCTGAAACTGACGAGCCACTTTCCGCAATTCCTTTCGCGAATTAACGAAGCATATTTCTGATACAACCTTTTCCGTAAAATAACGGAAAGAAACCTGTATTTCACGAATTTTTCGTACGCCAAAAACATTCTGAATTTTCAGAAACCTTTCCACAATTCCTTTCTTATATTGACGGTAAATTACCTTTTTCAACAGGTGTTAACGGGAAATTCTGATCTTTCAGAAACCTTTCCTTAAATCCTTTCGTATACTAACGGAAAATCCCTGTTATCACTTTTTCCATATTTGTATGACGAAAACATTCTGGTAATAATTGCGATTCACGGGAATACTTAAGGATTGATTAACTTTTAAATTTCAATCGTCATGTCGAAGGATCTGATTTTGAAGTTACAGCTGTAGCGAGATCGGTTATTGTGGATAGCATATCGCATGAAATTTCGGTTATTGTGGAACCGGATATACTTTCCCTTGTCCTCCATTTTGTGCTCCAGCTATTGTATATTGTTATACCGTATGAAACCGGGTATTTAAGTTATTGTGCGGGTGATTGTACGATGTCTATGTATTAGTCTGTGGTAGAGATGAGTTCGGGCTCAATTTTAGGAGACCGGGCCCGCTCCGCTTTCTTTGATAACATGTGTTTGCTGAGTCCGGGCCCGGATTCTTGGAATATTTTGCTTATTAAGGCTGGCATTTATGCATTATACACTGGCCAAAGATCGCAAGCAAGGATTAGTTTAAAAATCATTAGTTTAAAAAGTTTAGTTCAGTTAATACACTTCAATATTACTATGTTTTTAGAAATACTACGCATAAAGCCAAATGTTCTAAAATGTGGATTTGAAAATAAATAAATAATCAACATGCCCTTCGACCGTATCAGGGGAATCAGTAATTTTGGTAAAAGCTGAAGAAAAGAAAATCGTTTAGAAACAAAAAATTCCATTCGTTATTTCTTTTTGATTTCTAAATTTACTTTTATTTTGAATAAATTGCATTATAAAGCGTACAACGCCGTACAGACAGTTGCAAGTGTTTGAAATTTTGACTCTAGAAAACTAATCTTTGCAATATAATTTACATATCTGCTAATTGGTAAAGGTAGTTTAGAGTGATGTAGTAGAATATAAAAAAAAGCATGTAGGGAAATTTCCAAAAATAAAAAAAAAGAACGTAAAAGCATTACACACCAGATTACTCTGCATTTTGTAACATTAACAAAGCTTTGTGCTTAATAGTATAATAATCACAATATTATCATATGTGTGTGCAGTTTCCAGATCAAGTTCGTCATGAAAAAAGAAAGAGAGAGAGAGAATTGCATCTAATGCCTCAGCGCTTCAACTTGATCTTCTTTTCTCTAAAACTCGACCTGCTGCACTAAAAACCAACGTCACCCCAAAAATCGCGGGAGTGAGGAAATTAAAAAATAATAATAACAATACTTCTAACTGCACAATTTTGGAAATTAATACATCATTTTAAAGATAAGATTCTTGATTTTTAATAATATACAAAAAATGGGAATGTGATTTTTTCCCAGTTTTTCGATATCAGACCTTAAACTAATCCTTGCTTGGGCCATAGCTTCGGACAATGCATAATGCAAATCTTGCAATTGCAGGTAGCTTAGGAAATTGAAAATCCTCCCACCATGGTAACAAACCCGTAATGAAATTCAACACGTGTAATTCAACCGGGCTCGGAATTACACGTGTTGAATTAATTACAGTAATGAAATTCAAGACGTGTAATTCCGAGCCCGGGCCCTGGTTTTTCGGTAGTTAATGAATTCTGAGCTCGTCCGAGCCCGGGCCCGAGCTCATCTCTAGTCTGTGGAGTCCTTAAGATAGAAGTTATTATAGTCATCAAGAGTAAATTTTATATTTATGAGTTTTGTGAAATAATACTATTAAACAGTACATGTAACCTTTTCTTTAAGATAACTGAATCATTCAAGTTCCAAAGCATTCTGTTGCTTCGAAAGATCACGGCCGCCCCGGTGGCGCAGTGGTCTAAGCGATGGCCTCTGATCATTCGTCCGAAAGGGGTCTGGGTTCGAATCCCGGTGAGGCATGGATGTTGTGTTTGTCTTACGGCACTGGCTCTCTCCCTTCCCTGGAACCAGTGACCCTAAATTAGGGACGGGCGACTGCTTATAGCCCATTGAGTTGCTCACGGTGGTCGTTAAACCTTCAATAAAAAAAAAAAAAAGATCACGATGAAAAAACTACGTAATTTGTGATAAGTCCTCCTCACAGATATCGTATAAGGGACTAGATTGGCTGGCCGCTCTGTTGAGCATGGGTTTGCGCTGTGAGAAGCATGGAGCCACATTGAGCGGGTCAAGATGTCGGAGCATGGCACGTTACGCAGGGTAGTTTGGACTTGGTTATTGTATAAATCATTGTGAAAGCTTCCTCAGATAAAAATCTTACGCAGAGAGACGAAAATATAATTGCTGTTACTTATTTGCCTCTTGCCCAATGTTGAAAACAATATACACATGTTACTGCTAAAGTGCAGAAATCAGTTATTCTACAGATTATCTAGATAATGTGCAGATTAACTAGGGTGATCCGTTAAAGTGCCGAAAATTGTTTAATTGCTCAAATTATCTAGGTAATCTGCAAATTACCTAGATAATCTGCAAATTACCTAGATAATCTGCAAATTACCTAGATAATCTGCACATTACCTACTAGGCACTCGTTAAAGTGAAAATAAGATCTTTGTTGGAACAACAGCAACGTTTCTGTACGCTTAAATTAACATAATGTTATTTATTTATTTTTCGATATATAAAGAATCAAGTTAATACAATCAAATAATCAACAAATTAGTTGATAGAATCAATCATCAATCAATTAAAAAACTATAATAGAAAGAATCAAACGGTTTAAAATATTATTATAATTAAGGAAATGAATTTGCAAAACATATGTTAAAATTATGCTTACTTATTAGTGCAATCTAAAGCTTGGTGACACTTTGAATTACATAGCAATTGGTTTTTGCGACAAGCACACCTATTTGTGGTATATTTAGATTTGCAGTCACATTTTCTGAAACCCTGCCCAGTACCAAGGGATTCTTTTATTGCTGTTTGACGTAAAGATATTTCTACAGCAGGGACATCTTCTTTCGTTAAAAATCTCTCTTTGCAAACACTGAATTCAGATTTTGCATACAATTGTTTTAAAATACCCGTTTTAGTACCAAGTTTATAAAAGCCATCCTCTGTTTTACTAAGAACAGGCGAAACCAAACTAAAAGTGGAGGGAGAGGGGGAAGGTGTAGGGAAAGGAAATGAGAGAAACAAACTTTTGAACTTTAACGATACGGAAGCCGTTAATGTGCACATTACCTAGGTAAAATGCGGAAAACTCTTGATTCCGCACGTTAACGGAGCAAATCAGTTAATCTGCAGGTTAGCTAGGTAATGTGCACATTAACGGCTTTCGAGCTTTAGCGGTAATATCATCATCATCATTGTCAACCATTATCAATCCACTGCTGGACGAAGGTCTCCCCAAGTTTCCTCCACAACGGTCTGTCTTGTGCCAGTCTCCTCCATGTCACCCCTGCATACTTTCGAATTTCATCCACCCATCTCCCATGTGGTCTTCTTCTGGGTCTTTTCCTGTCCCTTGGAATCCAATCTAAAATTTCGGCTGTCCATCGATGATCTGTCCTTCTGGCAGTATGTCCAGCCCATTGCCATTTCAGGGATTTAACTCTGATCATGATGTCTTCCACTCTTGTCATTTTTCGGATCCACGAGTTCCTCTTCTTATCTCTCCTGGTTACACGAAGCATGCACCTCTCCATGCTGCTTTGAGTTGTCTGCAGTCTTTGTGTATCTCTTTTAGTTAAGGTCCACGTCTCTGCACCATACGTAAGCACTGGAAGGATGCATTGATCAAACACTTTTCTTTTAAGACATAATGGCATATTGCTCTTGAAAATTATGCTGTTTCTTCCAAAAGCTCTCCAGGCAAGTTTTGTACGCCGATTAATTTCTTCATCAATGTGACCCTCACTTGATATCTGCTGTCCAAGATAAACGTACGTGTCTGTTATCTCCAGCTTTTCTCCATCAATCAATAAATCTTCATTTCTTGTAAAAGCATTGAACATCACTTTTGTCTTCTGAAAGTTCATTTTTAATCCCACTTCTTTACTCTTGTCAGCAAGTTCCTGGATCATACTCTGCAGCTCTGATGGGGTAGTTGCAAAAATGGCTACGTCATCAGCAAAACGAAGGTGGGTTAGATAATCTCCATTAACCTTTATCCCTTTGTTTTCCCAGCTCAGCGACTGAAAAACACCCTCCAATGTGGCATTAAAGAGCTTCGGAGATATGGTGTCACCTTGTCTCACTCCCTTTCCAATTTTTATGTGTGTTGTATTTTCAAACAGCCGAATCTTTGCACTTGCATTTTCATAGATGTTATTAATAATATTAATGTATGCATCTTCAATACCACAGGTTTTCAGAGCCATTGTAACTGCTGATGGTTTCACCGAATCAAAGGCTTTTTCATAATCGATAAAAGCCATGCACAATGGAAGTTCATATTCCCTCGCTCTTTCAATTAGTTCTCTCAGTACGTGGATATGATCTATTGTGCTGTAGCCACTCCTGAATCCAGCTTGTTCTCTCGGTTGAGCCATGTCCAGTGTTACCTTCAAGCTGTGTGAAAGAACTTTAGTGAAGATTTTATAAACTACTGATAGGAGGCTGATAGGTCTGTAGTTTCCGAGATCCTCAATGTCACCTTTCTTATGTAGCAGGATCATTGTAGCGGTGTTCCAATCCTCAGGAATCTTTCCTTCATTAAGGCATCGAGTGAAAATTTGGGCGAGTACTGTTTCAATTTCTCCACTTGCTTCTTGTATGATGTCTACAGTAATTCCATCTTCTCCTGGAGCTTTTCCCCGCTTCATGTTCTTGATTGCATGTGCAACTTCTGCTGGAAGGACTGGAGGAACTCTGGTACTGGTATCTTTCATGATGTCTGGAGTGCATGTATCATCCCTTTCATATAATTTGGAGTAGAAATCTTTCACTCTTGTCAAAATTTCGCCTCTATTTCTTGTTACAGAACCATCTTCTTTTCTCAGTGCCATAATCTGTTTTCTTCCCTTACTGAGATGTCCCTTTGCTATCTTTAGGCTTTGGTTGTTTTCAATTGCTTTCCTCACTAGTTCACAGTTGAATTTTCTTACGTCTTCAGTGATACTTTTTCTTACTGTCTTGCATAGCTCTATATATTCCACTTTGGAAGTCCCATCTTCTTTAGTTGTCCTCATCTCTCTTCTTTTTTGCATCAACATTTTCGTTTTTCCTGATAATTTGTTTACATGCAACATATATATATATATATTAATATTTAAAGCTGGTATTGTATGCAAATATAGAAAATGATTGGAAAACATTTTTAAGAACGTAATGCGGCAGCGATTTAAAATCATGGAAAAACAAATAATTTATTTAAAATCAATAAGTAGCTATTAAATCCAGCAAACTATTGATTTAAACCCGAAAAAAAAAAAGGCTTCCACATACTTCACATAAAAAAGCTGAAATAATGTGAATCTTTTTCCTTGTTGCTATTACCTCTGTCATTCTGATTTATTTATTATGTTTGCTCAAAAAGTTTTGAATTTCACCAAAAATTTTGATATTTCGTCTTGTTATGCACTAAGGAAATTTCAGTTTTTAACATTTCAAATTATTTATTTGGGCAATATAGCAACGAAATGGCGTATAAAATGAAAGCATTCATTAACAAGAAACGTCAAAATCATATCTCTCAGCAAATTAAAACCAGCGTGATATTTTTTTATATCGCAGACGCCGGAATGTCTTCTTTTGAATTTAAGCCCTGGCCGAATCTGAAATGATTCAATATTTTGCAAGACCCTTGGCATTCTAGTTAGCACTAAGGAATATTACTGTTTTTTACTTAAATTTCATAACTTTCGCCGCTAAATGGGTACTGACTACTTTGAATCTCAATATAAATAGAAAATCATAGTACCAAACTCGTATTCCTTTGACTTAATGCAAAGTAGCCTTGCTTAAATGGATCGTGATGACCCGCTGAAAATGGCGCCTACCTTCTCACTCCTCATGGGCTGGGAGTCCAATCTAGCTTCTTGTATATGATATCTGTGGTCCTTCTATAGAAAAAAAAAAAATCACTACAAACCTTTTCAAAAAGGTAATAAGCTCCAACAGAAAATAAAATAACTAATTCACACGCATTAATGATAAAAAAAATTCATCATCGCGCAATCAGGATTTTACCTTGAACTTGACAATAACTTCCGAGTCTTTCGGGTTCCGTAGTTAAGAAGCACGATTTCCGTTGAGCCAAACGACATCAGAATGAATCCCATCGGTGCTGAAGGATTAACTGATATAAAGGCTGAAACATTCAGGGTCTTCAAATTTGGAAAATTTCTGTGTAATATTAGGTGCTTGAATTAATTCCCGCTGTTGCCCAATAGAGCGCAGCAGTGGGGCGCTGTGACCCGGGCCACACGTAACTTTCCTTGCAGCGCACGTACCGTCCGTAGTCTGGGCGAAGCAGTGTGTGATACGCGATCGGAGGACACAGAATACGAGTTTGTATCGCATTCACGATGTCGAGTTTCGCACCAAAAAAGGAGCATTTGCGGGAAGTATTACTCTTCTGCTTCCATCTCAAGAAATCTGCAGCGGAAAGTCATATTTTGCTAGTGCAGGCCTATGGGGAACATGTCCTATCGGAAACAATATGCAGAGAGTGGTTCCTACGCTTCAAAGCCAACGAATACGACGTGAGCCGCCCCGGTGGCGCAGTGGTCTAAGCGATGGCCTCTGATCATTCGTCCGAAAGGGGTCCGGGTTCGAATCCCGGTGAGGCATGGATGTTGTGTTTGTCTTACGGCACTGACTCTTTCCCTTCCCTGGAGCCAGTGACCTTAAATTAGGGACGGGTGACTGCTTATAGCCCATTGAGTTGCTCACGGTGGTCGTTAAACCTCCAATCAAAAAAAAAAAAAAATACGACGTGAAGGACAAAGAGCGCCCTGGGCAGCCGAAAAAGTTCGAAGATGGCGCATTGGAGGCCTTACTAGATGAGGATTCATGTCAGACGCTCCGCGAGTTGTCTGAAACACTACGGGTCAACGGTTAGCAAACGTTTAAAGGCAATGGGAATGATCCAGAAGCTCGGAAACTGGATCCCACATGACAAGGTCATTCTTCTCCAGAACGACGCTAGACCTCATGTCGCCAAATCCGTGAAGGAACTCTTGGAGGCACTTGGCTGGGACTTCTTACCCCTGCCGCCTTATTCCCCGGACATTGCTCCTTCGGACTTTCACTTGTTCCGGTGGCTACAACAGGGTCTTTCAGAGCAGCACTTCCTTTCTGTCGCGGATATCCAAAAAGGGCTCGATGAATGGTTCGCCTCGAAAGAACCTGCATTTGTCTGTGCACGATCAAACACTTGATTTTTTTTTTTTTTTAAACTTAAGATCTTTCGGACCTACATTAGGTCCATCTTCAGATGTGACAGCGAATGGAGCAGATAGATCTAAAAATAAAAACGTATGTTAGTTTATGACGTGTGATATGGGCAGACACAATGCTCCGTAACACGTTGTGAAGTTGACAGAACAGTTCTTCGCCCAAATTACGAATTCAAGTGGGTGAGTTCATCTAAACCGTCTTGCTCAGTCCTGGAAATTAAAAGTTTCCATGGCTGTGGGATATACAGGGGTATATTGTCATTACAGCATGAGTGTCGATGACTGAAAATAGACTTTCAGTTAGTAATAATGAAGACTTTGTACATGGGGTAGCCAAAATAGATGCTTCATTCCACACCCAGTATTAATGAGAACCCCATTCGCCAAACGTGCGAGAGAGGTCGACATTATACCAATTCGAATGTTATACTGAATATGAAGATTTCGTACTTAATAGATGAAAAAGAGGAACATAAGTTTGCTGTCTGTAGTACGATAAGTTAAAACAAATCCCTAAAACTGCCGAGTAAAACTCAATTTATTTACAATTTTAAAAACCTAGCTAGCACTTTCGGGGCTCACATGGCCCTATTTTCAAGCCCAAAAGCCCCGGAACATGTAGAGGCAACGACTATATACAATAGTATTCGTGACTAAGGTGATATACGTCATAAAAATTATACAAGTGATGCCATTTACAATAAGAGAAAAGAAGTAATTAAAGTCCAAAAGCAAATACAGAAACATGTTCAAATTAGAGTCTCGCCTTCTAAGTGTGTCAAGGGGAAGTGATCATCTGTCTCCAAGGTCTTGGGACTGAAATCGGAAAGTCCGTATTACAGCAGACATCGTAATATTTAAAAATAAACAGGCTTTCCGAGAGAAAAAATGGTATTCTTGTTAACAGAGGAGTTTAAAACTTTAGCATTTTGCCAGTCCGGTTTGTAGCCTGCCTGGTTGACTGCAACGGTGAGGGCTGTGGTGATGCTTCCACTTTGTAGAGAATATTGGTGCTCCTTCAATCTTATATTTAACGATCGAAGAGTCGAACCGATGTAAACCTTAGAATCACGGTTTGGCTCTTCTGAGGTCAGAGGTATGGAGTAGCCTGTATGTTATATTTATGCTCAGTAATTCTAGTTTTTAATGACCGTTGGGTGAATCCAATATACACTTGAGGTAGGTGAAAATCAACCAAATGCGTGGCGTCAGTTGAATAAATAAATCCATCGCTCTTTCCACGTTACGCAACGCACAGCAACCGAGAAATTGTTAACGTGGAAAGAGCGATGGATTTATTTATTCAACTGACGCCACGTATTTAGATGATTTTCACCTTGGATCTCACCCTTTGAATTATTGCTATAATTATATATACCCAGTGCCGTTAATGCCCACTAGATGGAGACGTATCAGAAGATTCATCTTACGGATTTATGATGTCAGATGCTGACTGAAAAAGAAAAACACTCATAGCTCCGTGAATTGTTGGCCGCTGTGGTGTAAGGCTAACGCGCTCGGCTAGATATCGAGAGATTCGAGATTCGATTCCCCGACGGCGGCCGAATAACAATTTTTCGGTTGCTGTGCGTTGCTTAACGTAGAAAGAGCGATGGATTTATTTATTCAGCTTCAAAACGTATGTTAGTAACACACGTCCTAAACAAACATACGTTTTTTTTATTTATAGACCTCTTACTATCTCTTCCATTCGCTGTCACATCTGAAGATGGACCTAATGTAGGTCCGAAAGATCTTATGTTTTTAATTTATGATTCTAAATAATAAATTTTTAACTTGTATGGTTTTTATTCTTTTCAAGTGTTTGATCGTGCACAGACAGCAAAGATATTATGTACTAGTTTGATGGTTAGCACGAAACAGGGCCGTAGCTACCGGGACGGCAGGGAGGACGCTTGTCCTCCCAGAATGGTCACTCCAGAGGCGTAAATTTATGCTCTAGGGGATGCAAAAAACAGAAGTTGTTACTAAAAAAAGAAGTTACAGTATTTTCCTTTTAAAGGCTTTTGTTAGCCTCATACAGTACTCCATGCAGCTAACCAGGGTACAGAGTAACATATACTATGAGGTCCGAACGTTTCATATCCATGAAGAGAATTATCCAAAACCGTGAATGGAGTCATAGAAAACAATATGCTGATATGCCTAATCTCCGTGATCTTTCTGAACATGTCGTTGGGATGAAGAGCTAATTAATCATTTGTGATCTGTCGAAGAAATTTCTCTGAGCGTTTAATCTTGAACGGAATTTTTCCAAGCCCGACACCTAAACTTCCTTCCTATTGTTGCGTTTTTATCTGATACTCATTCGTTCTGCGCTGGTTGGTTTTTCGATCTCCACTTCTGTAGAGTGTTGTGTTGTCGACGTTTACATAACGTTTACGTTTTACTTGGTATTTACAACCTGTGGTTCTTGGGTAAAAAGACTTTAGTTAGCCTCATAGTTTTATTCAAATGTAAACCTATGGGTTTTACATTTTGAACAAAAACTATGTCAAAAACCTGAAGTGTGATTTTTAAACAATTATAAAACTTTCTTAAAACAACACTGTGTGAGAAAGTAAAAACCACGTATTATTTGAGTGAAACTCCAAGAGGCGTAATTTTGATCTTGAAAAGCGTAATTTTGATCACAAAGGGGCGCGATTTTGATCTCGAAAGAGCGTAAATTTGATCTCGAAAAGCCGTAATTTTGATCTCGAAAAGGCGTAATTTTCATGTCGAAGGGGCGCAATTTTGATATCGTAGGGGCGTATTTTTGATCTCGAAAGGAAGTAATTTTGATCTCGAAGGAGCACAATTTTGATCTCGAAGGGGCACAATTTTGATCTCGAAGGGGCGCAATTTTGATTTTGAAGGGGCGTAGTTTTGATCTCAAATGGGGCTTGATTTTGATCTTCAAGTTGCGCGATTTTGGTCTCGAAAGGATGTAATTTTGATCTCGAAGAGGCGTAATTTCGATCTCGAAGGGGCGTACTTTTGATCTCGAAGGGCACAATTTTGATCACAAAAGAGCATAATTTTGATTACAAAGGAGCGTAATTTTGATCTCGAAGAGCCGTAATTTTGATCTCGAAAGGGTGCAATTTTTTTTCGAAAGGGCATGATTTTGATCACGAAGAGGCGTGATTTTGATCTCGAAAAGGCATCATTTTCATATCAAAGGGGCGCAATTTTGATATCGTTGGGGGGTGTATTTTTTATTTAGAAGGGGCGTTTTTTTATCTCGAAGGGGCGCGATTTTAGTCTCGAAGGGGCACAACTTTGATCACAAAAGGGTGTAATTTTGATCTCGAAGAGCCGTAATTTTATTCTCGAAGGGGCGCAATTTTGATCTTGAAGAGGCCTAATTTTGATCTCGAAGGGGCGCATTTTGATCTCGAAAGGGCACGATTTTGATCTCGAACAGGCGTGTTTTTTGTCTCGAAAGAGCGTAAATTTGATCACGAAGAGCCCTAATTTTGATCTCGAAATAGCATAATTTTCATATCGAAGGGGCGCAATTTTGATATCATAGGGGCGTGCTTTTGATCTCGAAGGGGCGCGATTTGGGTATCCAAAGGACGTAATTTTGATCTCGAAGGGGCGTAATTTTGATCTCGAAGGGGCACAATTTTGATCACAAAAGAACGTAATTTTGATCTCGAAGAGCCGTAATTTTGATCTCGAAGGGACGCAGTTTTTTTTTCGAAAGGGCGTAATTTTCATCTCGAAGGGGCACAATTTTGATCACAAAAGAGCCGCAATTTTCATCTCGAAGGGGTGCAATTTTTTTTCGAAAGGGCGTAATTTTGATCTCGAAAGGGCACGATTTTGATCTCGAAGAGGCGTGATTTTTGTCTCGAAAGGGCGTAATTTTGATCTTGAAGGGGCGCGATTTTGATCTCGAAAGGCCGTAATTTTGATTTCGAAGGGGCGTAATTTTGATCTCTGTGAGGCGTAATTTTGATCTCTATGAGGCGTAATTTTGATCTCGAAAGGGCGTAATTTTGATCTCAAAAAGGCGTAATTTCCAATCTTGCCCTTCCGGATAAGAAAAACTTGCTCCGGTCCTGGCACGAAATGATTAAGTCTTACTCATGAAATTTAAGCACGAAATTTTTTTGCCATTATATTTATCCCCAGCGGCGCGCTAGAGGATCGTGAGGTTTATTTTTAATTTTCGGATTGCACGCTGCATCGTTTTAAAGCCGAGTTATGGAATAAATAACCATAACTTGCGGTACGGATTGGGAAAACAAACACTTAACCTAAAAGTGAAGTGTTATAATGTAAAGCGACGCCGTCAGAGAACTAGAAGTGAAACTGGAAAAAACGACTGGTGTAGCAAACTTTTCTAATCAAATGGTGCTGTGCGTGTTTATATTTTGAAGTGCGTTTTGGCAGCCAGCACTGCTTTACCTCGTTATTCAATCATGCGTCGTTGAAATGACTCCGTTAAGTCAGCGCCAAAGACGTCCTTTCAATATTGTTTATTGAGCGAAATGTTTCCCCTTCGGCAGCAGGAGTTGAGTCGAATCTCTTGAAATGTGGGAGGATACAGTTGCGATCCTAGTTTTGGCAACAGTCTGCAACTCTTGCATGGGCCACGCTAAAATAGACCTTTAACTTCCGCCGCCATTAACGTGTACTTCTTCTCCCTCCTTCTTTTGTGATCTTTCCAGATGAAGAGCAGCGCTTTTTTCTCTCTTTCTTTTTTCCTGCCAGAGTAACTGGCACAAAATATATCATTCTGTAAATGGAATGTCTTGAAATCTTCAGGAGTTACATTGGATAATGTAAAATGTAATACGATTGTAAACGCTGTGTTATTTTGTCTTGTTTATTACGAAACGGGGATTCTGCAGTTGGTTTGCCAACAGAGCTTCATAATGTTCCTTTTCAACAATCTGATTTATGCTTCGTCTTGAATAGTAAACGGCATTTGACAAAAAAACTAGCAAAATTAGCAATGCACACATAGGCAGTTCATGAACAATATAAAATTCCTTGTGGCCAACGCAGTAAATGTTTTTTTAATATCAAGGCAGTAAAACGTGTGACGTACCTGCCAGCAGGACGCACACGACATAAAGGCAGATAGGAATCAGAATAAACGTCTGCGTAGCTCAGTTGGTAGAGCGACTTGTTCCGGAATAAGCGGCCTCGGGTTCGAATCCCGGCGTAGACCAAAAATGACGGAGAAATTTACTTCGTTATAATGGCGCCCGAACTATCCGGATGACCCGGCCGTTCAAAATCTCGCATTGGTGTGATGTTATTTCCACACCGCGAGACAGGAAAAATCAGAGAATTCCTTCTCCAGCGCTTCGAAAAATAAAAATGTGTGATGTTGCATTCCACACAGCAGATTGACTGGGGGTTCTCAAGTGCACGTTCTACAGTGGATGGCTGCCTGCAACGATTCATGGTCACGGCTGACCCGTGGGCCATGCCCCCGACCCTCTTTCGGGGGGGGGGGAGATGTGACGTACCTGTCAGCAGGACGCACACGACATAAAGGCAGATAGGAATCAGAATAAACGTCTGCGTAGCTCAGTTGATAGAGCGACTTGTTCCGGAATAAGCGGCCTCGGGTTCGAATCCCGGCGTAGACCAAAAATGACGGAGAAATTTACTTCGTTATAAACGTTTATAATATCTATGATTAGTTTTGGCCGTTCTCTGAATGGCGAATCTGTAATTTTTGAACATAAAATTAAAGAAAAGGAAAAATAATTCAGGGAAAGAAAAGTAATTTAAGATCACTAACTGTTTTACGATTTAAAACAGGTTCTAGAAGTTAATGCATACGGTCCGTCGTAAAACGGAGCAGGCTTTGGCGCCCCTTAAATCAAAATTTCATGAATTTTTTATAGAATTTCAAGGTTTCTGGTATAATTATCTTTAAACCTATCAGCATTTTGAAGAGTAAAGCTAAACCTTCCTTTTGAATTTTTTGGTTTTCAGACATTTCTAGGTGTAGAAGCGGTAGAAAAATTCAAGCAGACAATATTTCAAAGCCGCCATTTTGATTTTTCAGGTTTTCGGACTTTTCTAGGCATCTTGATTTAAAGCCCTATCGGCATACCAACTTTCATATCTCTAGGTTATTTAGAAGTGGTCGAACAATTCGCGAAATATTCAAGCAATGTTGCAAAGCCACTATTCTGATTTTTTGGGTTTTCGGACGTTTTTAGGTATACGAACGTTAAGACCTATCAGCATAACAATTTTCAGATCTCTAGTTTATTTAGAAGTGGACGAACAATTAGCTGACGGAAACACTCGCATTTTCCCATTTTCCCACTTTGCTTTATGATATATATATATATATATAAGAAAAGTGCTTGATCAATGCATCCTTTCAGTGCTTACGTATGGTGCAGAGATGTGGACCTTAACTAAAAGAGACATACAAAGGCTGCAGACAACTCAAAGCAGCATGGAGAGGTGCATGCTTGGTGTAACCAGGAGACATAAGAAGAGGAACTCGTGGATCCGAAACATGACAAGAGTGGAAGACATCATGGTCAGAGTTAAATCCTTGAAATGGCAATGGGCTGGACATACTGCCAGAAGGACAGACCATCGATGGACAGCCAAAATTTTAGATTGGATTCCAAGGGGCAGGAAAAGACCCAGAAGAAGACCACATGGAAGACGGGTGGATGAAATTCGAAAGTATGCGGGAGTGACATGGAGAATGGCACAAAACAGACCGTTGTGGAGGAAACTTGGGGAGACCTTCGTCCAGCAGTGGATTGATAATGGTTGACAATGATGATGATGATATATATATATATATATATATATATATATGTGTGTGTGTAAGGTCAGGGGATGCGTAACATCACAGCCTCTCCTTGACAAATGTCAACCCCGCCTTCTCGTGGTACATCCTGTTCCCACTAAAGGGGCTCTGACGACCGCCAATAGCGGTATAACTATACCATCGGGATTAGAGGAAATTCTATCCCACACTCACCAACCCGCTTGGCCAGCGTGGTGAGTTATGGCCAAACCCTCCAAAATGATTCCACAACTTAAATCTTGGCCCTCAGTCTCCGGCAGCTGGAATGTACCTGGCCAAGGCAGCGGCCAGTGCGACATGAAGGCAGAGGGTGCTAAGAATCCCCGGAGGACCGGACTAGGCTGCCATCTGATGCTGACCTTGGCTACGTACAACGGACGCTCCCTATCTTCTGATTCAAGGCTTCTTGAATTGAAAGAGGAACTACAAAGGGTCAAGTGGGACATCGTGGGGCTAAGTGAGGTAAGGAGAAAAGGAGAAGATCTCATCGAACTGAAAAGTGGACATCTCTTCTACTATCGTGGGACAGATACTGGCAGAACTAGTGGTGTTGGATTTATAATAAACAAGAAACTGAAGGATAAAGTTGTAGAAGTTGAAAGTTCCTCTGACAGAGCTGCACGACTTGTTATCCAACTCTCGAAAAGATACCAGGCTCAGATTATTCAAACTTATGCACCCACCACAAGTCATCCTGAAGAAGAAATTGAAGAATTTTATGAGGAAATTTGTCATCTAAATAATAAAGGTAAGCAGCACTTGAAAATAATTATGGGAGATTTCAATGCAAAAATAGGGCAACGGCAACAGAATGAAACTTCAGTAGGTAAATTCGGTCACGGCAACAGAAACCAGCGTGGAAATACTCTCGTTGAGTTTGCAGAGGCAGAAGGGTTTTTCATCTTGAACTCCTTCTTCAAGAAAAAGCCACACAGGAAATGGACATGGAGACATCCAAATGGGACGACAAGTGAAATTGATTTTATTATGTGTAACAAAAAATTCGTCATAGAAGACTGCAGTGTGCTAAACAAGTTTAACACAGGTAGTGACCATAGATTGGTGAGATGTAAGATACACCTCAACACCAAACTTGAACGTGGCAAGCTCATAAGACAAACAAAATCTATTGACATAACCAACCTTAAAAAACACCATAATACCTTTAAGTTGGAACTGAAGAACAGGGTCTCTGCTTTAGAAGGCCTAACATCGGAAGAAGTGGACATCTCTGAAGTTAACAGAAAAGTAACCAAAGCTCTTATGGAAACAGCAACAAAATTAGCTGGGTCTAAGAACATGTTGCATGTAAACAAATTATCAGGAAAAACGAAAATGTTGATGCAAAAAAGAAGAGAGATGAGGACAACTAAAGAAGATGTGACTTCCAAAGTGGAATATATAGAGCTATGCAAGACAGTAAGAAAAAGTATCACTGAAGACGTAAGAAAATTCAACTGTGAACTAGTGAGGAAAGCAATTGAAAACAACCAAAGCCTAAAGATAGCAAAGGGACATCTCAGTAAGGGAAGAAAACAGATTATGGCACTGAGAAAAGAAGATGGTTCTGTAACAAGAAATAGAGGCGAAATTTTGACAAGAGTGAAAGATTTCTACTCCAAATTATATGAAAGGGATGATACATGCACTCCAGACATCATGAAAGAGACCAGTACTAGAGTTCCTCCAGTCCTTCCAGCAGAAGTTGCACATGCAATCAAGAACATGAAGCGGGGAAAAGCTCCAGGAGAAGATGGAATTACTGTAGACATCATACAAGAAGCAAGTGGAGAAATCGAAACAGTACTCGCCCAAATTTTCACTCGATGCCTTAATGAAGGAAAGATTCCTGAGGATTGGAACACCGCTACAAAGATCCTGCTACATAAGAAAGGTGACATTGAGGATCTCGGAAACTACAGACCTATCAGCCTCCTATCAGTAGTTTATAAAATCTTCACTAAAGTTCTTTCACACCACTTGAAGGTAACACTGGACATGGCTCAACCGAGAGAACAAGCTGGATTCAGGAGTGGCTACAGCACAATAGATCATATCCACGTACTGAGAGAACTAATTGAAAGAGCGAGGGAATATGAACTTCTATTGTGCATGGCTTTTATCGATTATGAAAAAGCCTTTGATTTGGTGAAACCATCAGCAGTTACAATGGCTCTGAAAACCTGCGGTATTGAAGATGCATACATTAATATTATTAATAACATCTATGAAAATGCAAGTGCAAAGATTCGGCTGTTTGAAAATACAACACACATAAAAATTGGAAAGGGAGTGAGACAAGGTGACACCATATCTCCGAAGCTCTTTAATGCCACATTGGAGGGTGTTTTTCAGTCGCTGAGCTGGGAAAACAAAGGGATAAAGATTAATGGAGATTATCTAACCCACCTTCGTTTTGCTGATGACGTAGTCATTTTTGCACCTATCCCATCAGAGCTGCAGAGTATGATCCAGGAACTTGCTGACAAGAGTAAAGAAGTGGGATTAAAAATGAACTTTCAGAAGACAAAAGTGATGCTTTTACAAGAAATGAAGATTTATTGATTGATGGAGAAAAGCTGGAGATAACAAACACGTACGTTTATCTTGGACAGCAGATATCAAGTGAGGGTCACATTGATGAAGAAATTAATCGGCTTACAAAACTTGCCTGGAGAGCTTTTGGAAGAAACAGCATAATTTTCAAGAGCAATATGCCATTATGTCTTAAAAGAAAAGTGTTTGATCAATGCATCCTTCCAGTGCTTACGTATGGTGCAGAGACGTGGACCTTAACTAAAAGAGATATACAAAGACTGCAGACAACTCAAAGCAGCATGGAGAGGTGCATGCTTCGTGTAACCAGGAGAGATAAGAAGAGGAACTCGTGGATCCGAAAAATGACAAGAGTGGAAGACATCATGATCAGAGTTAAATCCCTGAAATGGCAATGGGCTGGACATACTGCCAGAAGGACAGATCATCGATGGACAGCCGAAATTTTAGATTGGATTCCAAGGGACAGGAAAAGACCCAGAAGAAGACCACATGGGAGATGGGTGGATGAAATTCGAAAGTATGCATGGGTGACATGGAGGAGACTGGCACAAGACAGACCGTTGTGGAGGAAACTTGGGGAGACCTTCGTCCAGCAGTGGATTGATAATGGTTGACAATGATGATGATGATGATATATATATATATATATGGGATGTAAGGTCAGGTGATGCGTAACACCACAGCCTCTCCTTGACAAATGTCAACCCCGCCTTCTCGTGGTGCATCCTGTTCCCACTAAAGGGGCTCTGACGACCGCCAAGAGCGGTATAACTATACCATCGGGATCAGAGGAAATGCTGTCCCACACTCACCAACCCGCTTGGCCAGCGTGGTGAGTTATGGCCAAACCCCTCCAAAATGACTCCACAACTTAAATCTTGGCCCTCAGTCTCCGGCAGCTGGAATGTACCTGGCCAAGGCAGCGGCCAGTGCGACATGAAGGCAGAGGGTGCTAAGAATCCCCGGAGGACCGGACTAGGCTGCCATCTGATGCTGACCTTGGCAACGTACAATGGACGTTCCCTATCTTCTGATACAAGGCTTCTTGAATTGGAAGAGGAACTACAAAGGATCAAATGGGACATTGTGGGGCTAAGTGAGGTAAGGAGAAAAGGAGAAGATCTCATCGAACTGAAAAGTGGACATCTCTTCTACTATCGTGGGACAGATACTGGCAGAACTAGTGGTGTTGGATTTATAATAAACAAGAAACTGAAGGATAAAGTGGTAGAAGTTGAAAGTTCCTCTGACAGAGCTGCACGACTCGTTATCCAACTATCGAGAAGATACCAGGCTCAGATTATTCAAACTTATGCACCCACCACAAGTCATCCTGAAGAAGAAATTGAACAATTTTATGAGGAAATTTGTCATCTAAATAATAAAGGTAAGCAGCACTTGAAAATAATTATGGGAGATTTCAATGCAAAAATAGGGCAACGGCAACAGAATGAAACTTCAGTAGGTAAATTCGGTCACGGCAACAGAAACCAGCGTGGAAATACTCTCGTAGAGTTTGCAGAGGCAGAAGGGTTTTTCATCTTGAACTCTTTTTCAAGAAAAAGCCACACAGGAAATGGACATGGAGACATCCAAATGGGACGACAAGTGAAATTGATTTTATTATGTGTAACAAAAAATTCGTCATAGAAGACTGCAGTGTGCTAAACAAGTTTAACACAGGTAGTGACCATAGATTGGTGAGATGTAAGATACACCTCAACACCAAACTTGAACGTGGCAAGCTCATAAGACAAACAAAATCTATTGACATAACCAACCTTAAAAAACACCATAATACCTTCAAGTTGGAACTGAAGAACAGGTTCTCTGCTTTAGAAGGCCTAACATCGGAAGAAGTGGACATCTCTGAAGTTAACAGAAAAGTAACCAAAGCTCTTATGGAAACAGCAACAAAATTAGCTGGGTCTAAGAACATGTTGCATGTAAACAAATTATCAGGAAAAACGAAAATGTTGATGCAAAAAAGAAGAGAGATGAGGACAACTAAAGAAGATGTGACTTCCAAAGTGGAATATATAGAGCTATGCAAGACAGTAAGAAAAAGTATCACTGAAGACGTAAGAAAATTCAACTGTGAACTAGTGAGGAAAGCAATTGAAAACAACCAAAGCCTAAAGATAGCAAAGGGACATCTCAGTAAGGGAAGAAAACAGATTATGGCACTGAGAAAAGAAGATGGTTCTGTAACAAGAAATAGAGGCGAAATTTTGACAAGAGTGAAAGATTTCTACTCCAAATTATATGAAAGGGATGATACATGCACTCCAGACATCATGAAAGAGACCAGTACTAGAGTTCCTCCAGTCCTTCCAGCAGAAGTTGCACATGCAATCAAGAACATGAAGCGGGGAAAAGCTCCAGGAGAAGATGGAATTACTGTAGACATCATACAAGAAGCAAGTGGAGAAATCGAAACAGTACTCGCCCAAATTTTCACTCGATGCCTTAATGAAGGAAAGATTCCTGAGGATTGGAACACCGCTACAAAGATCCTGCTACATAAGAAAGGTGACATTGAGGATCTCGGAAACTACAGACCTATCAGCCTCCTATCAGTAGTTTATAAAATCTTCACTAAAGTTCTTTCACACCACTTGAAGGTAACACTGGACATGGCTCAACCGAGAGAACAAGCTGGATTCAGGAGTGGCTACAGCACAATAGATCATATCCACGTACTGAGAGAACTAATTGAAAGAGCGAGGGAATATGAACTTCTATTGTGCATGGCTTTTATCGATTATGAAAAAGCCTTTGATTTGGTGAAACCATCAGCAGTTACAATGGCTCTGAAAACCTGCGGTATTGAAGATGCATACATTAATATTATTAATAACATCTATGAAAATGCAAGTGCAAAGATTCGGCTGTTTGAAAATACAACACACATAAAAATTGGAAAGGGAGTGAGACAAGGTGACACCATATCTCCGAAGCTCTTTAATGCCACATTGGAGGGTGTTTTTCAGTCGCTGAGCTGGGAAAACAAAGGGATAAAGATTAATGGAGATTATCTAACCCACCTTCGTTTTGCTGATGACGTAGTCATTTTTGCACCTATCCCATCAGAGCTGCAGAGTATGATCCAGGAACTTGCTGACAAGAGTAAAGAAGTGGGATTAAAAATGAACTTTCAGAAGACAAAAGTGATGCTTTTACAAGAAATGAAGATTTATTGATTGATGGAGAAAAGCTGGAGATAACAAACACGTACGTTTATCTTGGACAGCAGATATCAAGTGAGGGTCACATTGATGAAGAAATTAATCGGCTTACAAAACTTGCCTGGAGAGCTTTTGGAAGAAACAGCATAATTTTCAAGAGCAATATGCCATTATGTCTTAAAAGAAAAGTGTTTGATCAATGCATCCTTCCAGTGCTTACGTATGGTGCAGAGACGTGGACCTTAACTAAAAGAGATATACAAAGACTGCAGACAACTCAAAGCAGCATGGAGAGGTGCATGCTTCGTGTAACCAGGAGAGATAAGAAGAGGAACTCGTGGATCCGAAAAATGACAAGAGTGGAAGACATCATGATCAGAGTTAAATCCCTGAAATGGCAATGGGCTGGACATACTGCCAGAAGGACAGATCATCGATGGACAGCCGAAATTTTAGATTGGATTCCAAGGGACAGGAAAAGACCCAGAAGAAGACCACATGGGAGATGGGTGGATGAAATTCGAAAGTATGCATGGGTGACATGGAGGAGACTGGCACAAGACAGACCGTTGTGGAGGAAACTTGGGGAGACCTTCGTCCAGCAGTGGATTGATAATGGTTGACAATGATGATGATGATGATATATATATATATATATGGGATGTAAGGTCAGGTGATGCGTAACACCACAGCCTCTCCTTGACAAATGTCAACCCCGCCTTCTCGTGGTGCATCCTGTTCCCACTAAAGGGGCTCTGACGACCGCCAAGAGCGGTATAACTATACCATCGGGATCAGAGGAAATGCTGTCCCACACTCACCAACCCGCTTGGCCAGCGTGGTGAGTTATGGCCAAACCCCTCCAAAATGACTCCACAACTTAAATCTTGGCCCTCAGTCTCCGGCAGCTGGAATGTACCTGGCCAAGGCAGCGGCCAGTGCGACATGAAGGCAGAGGGTGCTAAGAATCCCCGGAGGACCGGACTAGGCTGCCATCTGATGCTGACCTTGGCAACGTACAATGGACGTTCCCTATCTTCTGATACAAGGCTTCTTGAATTGGAAGAGGAACTACAAAGGATCAAATGGGACATTGTGGGGCTAAGTGAGGTAAGGAGAAAAGGAGAAGATCTCATCGAACTGAAAAGTGGACATCTCTTCTACTATCGTGGGACAGATACTGGCAGAACTAGTGGTGTTGGATTTATAATAAACAAGAAACTGAAGGATAAAGTGGTAGAAGTTGAAAGTTCCTCTGACAGAGCTGCACGACTCGTTATCCAACTATCGAGAAGATACCAGGCTCAGATTATTCAAACTTATGCACCCACCACAAGTCATCCTGAAGAAGAAATTGAACAATTTTATGAGGAAATTTGTCATCTAAATAATAAAGGTAAGCAGCACTTGAAAATAATTATGGGAGATTTCAATGCAAAAATAGGGCAACGGCAACAGAATGAAACTTCAGTAGGTAAATTCGGTCACGGCAACAGAAACCAGCGTGGAAATACTCTCGTAGAGTTTGCAGAGGCAGAAGGGTTTTTCATCTTGAACTCTTTTTTCAAGAAAAAGCCACACAGGAAATGGACATGGAGACATCCAAATGGGACGACAAGTGAAATTGATTTTATTATGTGTAACAAAAAATTTGTCATAGAAGACTGCAGTGTGCTAAACAAGTTCAACACAGGTAGTGACCATAGATTGGTGAGATGTAAGATGCACCTCAACACTAAACTTGAACGTGGCAAGCTCATAAGACAAACAAAATCTATTGACATAACGAACCTTAAAAACACCATAATACCTTCAAGTTGGAACTGAAGAACAGGTTCTCTGCTTTAGAAGGCCTAACATCGGAAGAAGTGGACATCTCTGAAGTTAACAGAAAAGTAACCAAAGCTCTTATGGAAACAGCAACAAAATTAGCTGGGTCTAAGAACAAGTTGCATGTAAATAAATTATCAGGAAAAACGAAAATGTTGATGCAAAAAAGAAGAGAGATGAGGACAACTAAAGAAGATGTGACTTCCAAAGTGGAATATATAGAGCTATGCAAGACAGTACGAAAAAGTATCACTGAAGACGTTAGAAAATTTAACTGTGAACTAGTGAGGAAAGCAATTGAAAACAACCAAAGCCTAAAGATAGCAAAGGGATATCTCAGTAAGGGAAGAAAACAGATTATGGCACTGAGAAAAGAAGATGGTTTTGTAACAAGAAATAGAGGCGAAATTTTGACAAGAGTGAAAGATTTCTACTCCAAATTATATGAAAGGGATGATACATGCACTCCAGACATCATGAAAGATACCAGTACCAGAGTTCCTCCAATCCTTCCAGCAGAAGTTGCACATGCAATCAAGAACATGAAGCGGGGAAAAGCTCCAGGAGAAGATGGAATTACTGTAGACATCATACAAGAAGCAAGTGGAGAAATCGAAACAGTACTCGCCCAAATTTTCACTCGATGCCTTAATGAAGGAAAGATTCCTGAAGATTGGAACACCGCTACAATGATCCTGCTACATAAGAAAGGTGACATTGAGGATCTCGGAAACTACAGACCTATCAGCCTCCTATCAGTAGTTTATAAAATCTTCACTAAAGTTCTTTCACACCGCTTGAAGGTAACACTGGACATGGCTCAACCGAGAGAACAAGCTGGATTCAGGAGTGGCTACAGCACAATAGATCATATCCATGTGCTGAGAGAACTAATTGAAAGAGCAAAAGAATATGAACTTCCATTGTGCATGGCTTTTATCGATTATGAAAAAGCCTTTGATTCGGTGAAACCATCAGCAGTTACAATGGCTCTGAAAACCTGCGGTATTGAAGATGCATACATTAATATTATTAATAACATCTATGAAAATGCAAGTGCAAAGATTAGGCTGTTTGAAAATACAACACACATAAAAATTGGAAAGGGAGTGAGACAAGGTGACACCATATCTCCGAAGCTCTTTAATGCCACATTGGAAAATGTCTTTCAGTCGCTGAGCTGGGAAAACAAGGGGATAAAGATTAATGGAGATTATCTAACCCACCTTCGTTTTGCTGATGACGTAGTCATTTTTGCAACTAGCCCATCAGAGCTGCAGAGTATGATCCAGGAACTTGCTGACAAGAGTAAAGAAGTGGGATTAAAAATGAACTTTCAGAAGACAAAAGTGATGTTCAATGCTTTTACAAGAAATGAAGATTTATCGATTGATGGAGAAAAGCTGGAGATAACAGACACGTACGTTTATCTTGGACAGCAGATATCAAGTGAGGGTCACATTGATGAAGAAATTAATCGGCGTACAAAACTTGCCTGGAGAGCTTTTGGAAGAAACAGCATAATTTTCAAGAGCAATATGCCATTATGTCTTAAAAGAAAAGTGTTTGATCAATGCATCCTTCCAGTGCTTACGTATGGTGCAGAGACGTGGACCTTAACTAAAAGAGACATACAAAGGCTGCAGACAACTCAAAGAAGCATGGAGAGGTGCATACTTGGTGTAACCAGGAGAGATAAGAAGAGGAACTCGTGGATCCGAAAAATGACAAGAGTGGAAGACATCATGATCAGAGTTAAATCCCTGAAATGGCAATGGGCTGGACATACTGCCAGAAGGACAGATCATCGATGGACAGCCGAAATTTTAGATTGGATTCCAAGGGACAGGAAAAGACCCAGAAGAAGACCACATGGGAGATGGGTGGATGAAATTCGAAAGTATGCAGGGGTGACATGGAGGAGACTGGCACAAGACAGACCGTTGTGGAGGAAACTTGGGGAGACCTTCGTCCAGCAGTGGATTGATAATGGTTGACAATGATGATGATGATGATATATATATATATATTAAAACTTTAAAGAATTGCATTTTGAAAGCATCCGAAGACCGCCCACCCACGAATAAGCAAACAACATTAGCCCAAATGAACACGACCAAAATGCAGAATAAATAACAACTCTCTTGCATTTCTCGTCAGGGGGAACACCTGCAAGATAGAAGTGGCTTTTCGGTATTTTGACTAAAGCTGGCTTTAGCCAAAAGCCTGCCAGAAGTGTCCCCAAAGCCACACACCAAACGAACAGTGATGAACTTAAACGAAGTTACTAAGAACCAACAAACGAAGTCTTAGACCGTGGGTGGGCGGACTTCGGATGTTTTCAAAATGCAATTCTTTCAAGTCTTAACATATGGATATGACTCTGACAAGCTGCTTTGCGCTACCAGGTACAATATCTCATTTCTTATTTCTACTTTTTCATATAGTAATTCTTCATTCATTCATTTTCATTTTGCCTGTATTGTGTTTTTCGTATTTACACTATTGAATATACCCTGCTGGCCACACAAAATGCAACACCAAGAAGGAAGCATCCGATTGGCTTGAAATTCGCAGCCTGCGTCTCCCGCGAGAGGACGTGCAAACGATTAGCATTGCAGGGCATGTGCAAATCATGTGCGGCCGGCACGCCCCCGAGAAACACTATAAGAAGGGTGCACAGAAGGCGGGGTGTAAGTAGTGGAAGTGTGTTGTGCTGCCGGACCTGTGCGTGGGAAGCTTCTTGATGCCTCGTCGCAGAATAAGGAAGTCATTCCAGAACTTTCGAAGTTCGACAGAGGACGAATAGTGGCTTATCGCGACAGCGGTTTATCGTACCGAGACATCTGCGCCCGTGTGGGACAACATCGAGCCACAGTGAGGCGAGTATGGATTCCGTGGGTGCAGGAGGGGCGGACGGACCGACGTGAGCGATTGCCGCAGCCGCGGCATACCACCGAGCTAGAGTGCCGGCATGTTGTGCGGCGGGCATTGACGGCTCGCACTGCCTCATCACGAACGTAAGAGCAGGAATTAGGGTGTGTTGCGCAACAACCTGTGTCAGCACGTACCGTTCGTCGTCGTCTGCAGGAGCGGGGACTTGTCGCAAGGCACCCATTACTCCGATTACCACTGACGTTACACCACCGGCGAGTGCGGAGGCAGTGGGCCGTTGAACGCCGCACCTGGACTACGGAAGGGCACGACATTGTCTTCCCCGATGAATCCCGCTTCTGCCTGCGACACTACGATGGTCGGATCCGCGTGTGGCGGCACCGCGGCGAGAGACTGTATGACGCCTGCATTATGTATCGCCATACCGGTCCGTCGCCTGGCGTTATGGTTTGGGGCGCAATTGGATATGTCACACGCTCCCCTCTGGTACGCATCGCCGGTACACTCAACAGCTACCGCTACATCACCGACGTTTTGGAGCCTGTAGTCCTCCCTTACCTACAGGACCTGCCAGCGGCCGCGTTTCAACAGGAGAATGCGCGCCCGCACGTGGCACGCATCGTGCAACAATTCTTCACGGCCCACCAGGTGTCACTGCTGCCGTGGCCCGCTTGTTCTCCCGATATGTCGCCCATCGAACACGTCTGGTCGCTAATCGGCAACCGAGTGGCCCAGCAAGCACCACCCGCGGCTACGCCCGATGAACTATGGCAACCTGTGGAAGCAGCCTGGACGGACATACCCCAAGCCCACATCCAAAGCCTCTTTCGTTCAATGCTGTGGCGTGTAGCGGCCGTTATTGCCAGCCATGGGGGCCACACGAACTATTGATGTCTGCGTGTTCCGCAAGTCGCACGGGCCTGTAAGCTCAATCGTTTCATCTTTGTATCTGTTGTTGTGTGTCCAGTAAATCTGGCTTTGCTATCTCGTGTCCTTCTTGGTGTTGCATTTTGGGTGGCCAGCAGTGTATATATATACACTAAAGAGCAATTGAATTAGAGACAGCTGGCGTTATGCAAATGTGGCGTTGTGGGCGGGCCTGTAAACGGAAACGACATGACGTATGCAGCAATCCGACAATATAAAGAGTGATGCGACGGGAATCAGTAAGAGTCGGACGCAGTATGGGTAAGACGAAGGATCTAAGCGCATTTGATCGTGGGCAAATTGTCGTGGCCCGACGAATGGGTCACTCCATCTCGGAAGTCGTTCAGGCACTGGGATTTTCACGAGCCACTGTGTCACGGGTGCACCGTGAGTACATCGAATCCGGTAAAACCATCCCTGCAAGGGCCAACTGCCGTGGACAACAGCGTGTGGATATGAGTGGCGCAATCGTCTGCTAGCTCGCATTGTAACAGCGGATAGACGGGCCACAGTGCAAGAAATCACTCGGCAATTCAACGCTGGTGCCCAAAAACGTGTAAGCAGCCACACCATCCATAACTATCTCCTCGCTATGGGGTACAGAAGCCATCGCCCCGCGAGGGTACCGCTGCTGACCGCACATCACAGGGTGCAAAGATTAGCATGGGCGCGGGAACATCGCCACTTGACCCTAGACATGTGGGAAAATGTTGCCTGGGCTGATGAGTCGAGATTCACGTTGGTACATTCGGATGGCAGGATACGAGTACGGCGCAAACCACATGAAGCGATGGATCCTTCTTGCCAGCAGGGTACTTTTCAAGCTGGTGGGGTGGCATCTCATCTGGGGACTGTTCACGTGGACTGAAATGGGACCCCTGGTACGAGTGACATCGCCTCACAGGCCAATGTTACCGGGATATCCTGGACGACCATTTGCTCTCGTTTGTGCGTCTTCAACATCCCACTGGAGACCTCATCCTGCAACAAGACAATGCACCGTACCATCGCTCCCGAATTGTATCCGAATGGTTGGATGAACACTCCACCGACGTGACTTCGCTTCCTTGGCCAGCTAGGTCACCTGACCTCAATCCCATCGAGCTCATCTGGGATGCCCTCGAGAGAGAGATGTTCCAGGCTCTAACACCGCTCCATCAAATCTTCGTGAACTGTGGGAACTTGTTCAGGGGTCGTGGATCCGTATGGCTTCCCAATGCTTCCGGTGTCTTGTCGAGTCCATGCCGAGACGAATCGCAGCCGTCATCAGGACGAAAGGTGGTGCTACACGTTACTAGACAGGTATCTTTAATTCAATTGCTCTTCAGTGTATGTATGTAAATGTGACATTGTTTTATTTTAGTACCCCTATTACACATTCTTTATGCTCCACCCAAGGGGATGACGAAGTCAGTGTACTGCGAAAAATAAGAATTTCTTTATTTTGGCCTATTAGTAAAAACTGCAGGTAATTTTATGTCGACACTAATCGCATCGATTTGTATTAGGTGCTTGAATTAATTACCGCTGTTTTTGCCACCCAAGCACCTCTGTGTTGCCACAGAACGGTACAGGATAGTCTATTCAAAGTAGTGTCCGTTGGCAGCTACGACCCTTTCCCACCGTTGGGGTAACAAATGGATTGCGCTGTACAAAAATGCAGGTTCTTTCGAGGCATTTTTGGATATCCACGACAGAAAGGGAGTGCTGCTCTGACAGCCCATGTTGTAGCGACCGGAACAAATGGAAGTCCGAGGAATTAATGTCCGGGGAATAAGGCGGGTGGGATACGAAGTCCCAGCCAAGTGCCTCCAAGAGTTCCTTCACGGATTTGGCGACATGAGGTCTAGCGTTGTCGTGGAGAAGAATAACATTGTCGTATGGGATCCAGTTTCCGATCTTCTGGATCACTCCCATTGCCTTTAAATGTTTGCTAACCGTTGCCTCACCGACCCGCAGTGTTTCAGACAACTCGTGGAGCATCTGACATCAATACTCGTCCAATAAGGCCTCCAATTCGCCATCTTCGAACTTTTTCGGCGGCCCAGGGCGCTCTTTGTCCTTCACGTCGCATTCGTTGACTTTGAAGCGTCGGAACCACTCTCTGCATGTTGTTTCCGTTAGGGCATGTTCCCCATAGGCCTGCACTAGCAAACGATGACTTTCCGCTGCAGATTTCTTGAGATGAAAGCAGAAGAGTAATGCTTCCCGCAAATGTTCCTTTTTTGGTAAGAAGCTCGACATGGTGAATGCGATACAAACTCGTGTTATGTGTCCTCCGATCGCGTGTCACACACTGCTTCGCCCAGACTACGGACGGTACGTGCGTGTTAAAGGGAGGTTACGTGTGGCCCGGGTCACAGCGCACCACAGCTGCGCTATATTGGGCAACAGCGGGAATTAATTCAAGCACCTAATACATGCATGTAATTGCCAAAGGGATTGTACATTGCAGCAAATAGATTCCCTTACTTAGAGAATAATGGAACCCAGGATTTTTAACAAAACTACCGGAAATAAATATGTAGTTTACCATCAGTATGAGCCTAGACAGTTCTTCTTCCCTTTTTTTTTTTTTTTTTTTTGATCGGGTGTTTAACGACCACCATGAGCAACTCATTGGGCTATAAACAATCGGCCGTCTCTAATTTAGAGCCACTAGTTCTAGGGAAGGGGGAGAGCCAGTGCCGTTAGACAAACACAATATCTATGCCTCACCGATGATTCGAACCCGGACCCATCTCGGACGAATGATCAAAAGCCATCGCTTAGACCACGGCTCCACCGGGGCGGTCCTTACCAGTCCTGATAGCCAAGATAGTATGGATTATTGTGGTTCTAAAAATGAACATTCTTCATCATCGTCAGACTTTGATCGCTATGAGTTTTTGAGGCTGTATGGAGTTACAGGTTCCTTAGACCACAGAGCACATTACAGGGCTGATTTTAGTGCAGAGTATGAGGAATACATTGTTAAAAAAATTTTAACAGGTTGCACTAAAAAGTGGTGCTATACCAGCTGCACCATTTTTGAGACAACGGTAAATCACTGTGTGAGGCAAGAAACATACAAAAGTATGGCCCAATGGGTACAACTTTGCCCAGTTCATGTTGGATACCATAATATGGTGCATAATTGCACCATGTGTTTGTATGTTTCGTGCATCACACAGTGGTTTACCTTTTCCCAAACTGGTGCAGCTGGTGTAGCACCACTTTTCGGGGTAACCTACTACAAAATGTTTAACAGTGTATCGATACCTGCACTCTAAAATCAAAAGTGCCTCAAAGAAATTTGCTTCGCTTGAAGATCAGCTAAATGCATTCGAAGAGGCTACTGTTTACTACCATTTTGTATCTGTTGTTTATTACTGTTTTGCTTCTACTGTTTACTACCATTTTGTATCTGTTGTTTATTACTGTTTTGCTTCTATTGTTTACTACCGTTTTTTTCTGTTGTTTACTACTGTTTTGTTTCTGCTGTTTACTGTTTCGTTTCTACTGGTTACTACTGTTTTGTTTCTGTTGTTGCTGCTTTGGTTCTACTGTTTACTACCGTTTTGTTTCTGATGTTTGCTAATTTTTTGTTTCTGCTGTTTACTGTTTTGTTTCTAGTGTTTACTACTGTTTTGTTTCTGTTGTTTATTACTGTTTTGTTTCTACTGTTTACTACCTTTTTGTTTCTGCTGTTTACTACTGTTTTGTTTCTACTGTTTACTACAATTTTGTTTCCGCTGTTTACTACTGTTTTGTTTCTGCTGTTTACTGTTCCGTTTCTACTGGTTACTACTGTTTTGTTTCTGTTGTTGCTGTTTTGCTTCTACTGTTTACTACCGTTTTGTTTCTGATGTTTGCTAATTTTTTGTTTCTGCTGTTTACTGTTTTGTTTCTACTGTTTACTACTGTTTTGTTTCTGCTGTTTACTACCATTTTGTTTCCACTGTTTACTACCATTTTGTTTCCGCTGTTTACTACTGTTTTGTTTCTACTGTTTACTACCGTTTTGCTTCTACTGTTCCCTACCTTTTTGTTTCTGCTGTTTACTATTGTTTTTCTACTATTTACTTCTGTTTTGTTTCTACTGTTTACTACCGTTTTGTTTCCGCTGTTTTCTACTGTTTTGTTTGTACTGTTTTTTTAATGTTATGCAGCACTGCATGTATATAAATTAAATTGCTACTTCATTCTATGTATTTAAATATGTCTTCAGCAGGTGGCGTTTAGAAACTTTACAATCCACTGAAACTATATTTCATAGTATGGAAAAAAGTTGTCAGCAATTTTAAAAATATTTAGCCCCGGATAAATTTCAGGTCACCATACGCCACTGCTACCTCTGCTTCTAAAAGTCGTACTTGAAAACAAAATCTTTTTTCATTCCATAACTGCCGCTATGAAAAGTACTTTACTCATATTTCCTCCTTTTCATAATGCACAGTTCTGCCGGTAGGGAGTGTCTGTGTACATTGCCATTTGCAAGATCATTGTCGATGCTAAACATGCAAGTGAAATGTTTTTTTTTTTTTTTTTTTTTTTTGTCTTGGTAGAAAGAAATTCACCATGATGAACATTTTTTCGCACTTTTTTTGCTCAAATTGCGTACAGTTTTCCCGCTACGGAGCGTAAATTTGTATTACGGTTTCTGCCATATCTGTGTTCCTAATTGTCTAATTTGAAAAAAATACGTTCCTTTCGGATATCTTCCTCTAAACAATTGTGATTTTTACAGGTTTCGCATACGATAAGAATTTTATAGATTTCCAATATCATTTCTGATTTTTCGTTACTCACATTTCTGCCGCTAGGGAGTGCAAGGAGTCATTCTATTTGCAAATGCTTTACCGAGTTTAGGAATCCGATTGATTTTTTTTTTTTTTTTGTAGTGGTTCCCTTAGCCACGGAGAACTCTGCGGGAACTGTGTATTTCAATTAACGCGCAGATTTTCCGCTAGGGGGAGAAAATGTGTTTTTGTTGACCTTAATACAGACATTTGACGTGGACTAGGAACATCAAAGAGAAGTCATCGCTCTTCCACGTTTATAAGTGAGTCATGGAAAAATTCTCATTGGCCGCCACCGGGAATCGAACCCAGGTTTCCACGTTTATAAGTGAGTCATAGAACAATTCTCATTGGCCACCACCGGGAATCGAACCCAGGGTTTCACGTTTATAAGTGAGTCATGGAACAATTCTCATTGGCCACCACCGGGAATCGAACCCAGGGTTCCACGCTTATAAGTGTCATGGAACAATTCTCATTGGCCACCACCGGGAATCGAACCCAGGTTCCACGTTTATAAGTGGACCCTGCGTTCGATTCCCGGTGGCGGCCAATGAGAATTTTTCCATGACTCACTTATAAACGTGGAAAGAGCGATGACTTCTCTTTGATGTCTGTCGACCTTCTCCGTTTTTTGAAACCCGCCTTGAAAAATTATTTTGCGTCTGAACGGATTCAAATTACATGCTAATGTCACCCAAGAATTCGGTTCCATCTTTCTTGTTTATTTTGCCATTCGTTTTCTACGCTTTCTTCACACTTGTATACTGTTGAAGTCGTGATTACGCGACTCGGCTTTCGGTCTGACAGGGGTTAAAGAATGATGTCGAGCAACCAAATAGAAATGCACAGGGTCATTTGAAGAACATATAATTTTGTTTTACCCTTTGGAACTGAAAATCTCCAGTGTCGCCGCAAAACATGTTCATAAATTTGCTTCTTAGAAGATAATCCTCCTTGATTTTCAGTTTGCGCTTTATAGTTGTGAATGTCTTCTGAGTCAGCTGACTCAGAAAATTTTGCTTTTCTGAATGCGTTCCAATGCTTACATTACAATATAGGCTTCCCTCACCCAAAATATCACCACAGAAAATCGTATGCTTGCAATCAGGGTCATAGCTAGCGGGAGGGCAGAGAGGGTGGTCCCCCTCCCAGGATGGTCACATACCAGGGGCGTAATTTCATACTCTGAGGAACGTAAAAAATATAAATGAACAGTCTGAATAAATTTGCTTAACATTTTAACTCAAAAACAAAGTTATACTCTTTAGTGCCTTCTTTTGTAAATACTTCAGTTAGCCGCATACACCAATGAGCCATTATATTATGACCACCTACCTAAATAAGTTGTAGGACCCCATTTAGCCCGCAAAACAGCTCCCACTCGGCGAGGCATCCATTCGATGAGGTGGCGATAGGTATCCTGAAATATCTCGTACCATAATGTCAACAGCAGGTCCTTCTGTTCCGGTACATTTCGGGGTGGTGGTGATTTAGCGCGAACCCGCTTTTTCAAGTCGAACCATAAATGTTCGATTGGGTTCATGTCAGGTGAATTTGGAATTAACAGAAAGTCAGCAGCATGTTCCTCGAACCAATCCTGACGATTCTGGCAGTGTGGCATGGAACATTATCTTGTTGGTAATGGTCATCACTAGCGGGGAACACAATTGCCATGAGTCCGCAACGATGCTCAGATATCCGACAGCTGTCAGGGATTGTGCTATTATGATTAATGGGGCCTAAAATGTCCCAAGGAAACATCACCCACAGCATAACACCACCACCCTGTTTCCGCCCAACAGTGCATCCAGGGGTCATAGCCTCCGTTGATAATCGTAGTATACGCGCTCGGCCGTCTACGTGATGCACCAGGAATCTTGATTCGTCAGACCACGCCACTTTCTACCCACTATAAAGAATAAAACTTAAAATGTGTCTTTAGAAACAGATATACTGTGACACACGTGGATATTATACAGTAATGAGATGTAGTGAGGAAATTGTGCATAAGGCAAAAACTGGGAATTTTATAAAAAAATATTGGGCATACGTATTTCTATCACATCAGACAAGAACATTTCTATTCTGTTTTCTGGAAACAGAAATTCCGTAACTCGTACTGATGTACATATATTTATGCAAGCTGACAGACAGAGCAGGAGAGAAAATGTAAAACACGTCTGTCCGATGCAAAAGAGAGATTTAAATCTCTATGTATTTAAACATGCGCACTTACACTTAGAGAGGGAAATAATCTAACAGGATTTTTTATTTTCCCGTCGATCCGAAAATTCTATGGCCCCTATGGACAACCACTTCGGCCCATGGACAACCACTCTTTGGTAAATTAGATGAATCGAGCTGTAGATCATATTGGTGTATGTTATATCCATCGCATATAAAAACAGCTTCTTCCGTTTGGCTTCTAGAAGCGGATATATCATGTTAACCTACCAAGGTTTGTCCAAAAGATGTCAGAGAAATCATTATTGAGTTCACATTTTTCTTTTGTAGTTAAACCTTAAGGTGTTTAATTACAAAAGAAACAAGAAAGATGACACTGAATTTTCCGGTGTAATAAGCACGTCTTTTGAATCCGTTCTAACGCAAATTAAATTTATCAAAGCTATTCAAAGGCAATGGAACCGGTATGGAAAACAATAGTATCTGACGGAGGAAAGAAGTTTTTCAATCGGGTCTTTAATCCCTCAGATATTGCAGTAAATGGAATCGTGAGCTTACGAACTCTTAGAAACAGAGCTATCGACAAAAATAAGATGTGACTTTACGTCCCCTGGTGGGAAAACCATGCATTATTTTAGGAAGAAAGTATTCTCAAAAGGTTTATCCATATGAGCGGTATTGGTTCAAGACAGAAAAATTTAGTCGAGTTTTCAGGAGCCCAGATTTTGCTACAAATACATCAGAAGCAGAAATTAATACTTATGACCCCTGGTGGCAAAACCATTATTTACAAAACATTAGAAATTATGTGAAAAATGTTTTCCATCAGGTCTTGTATGCGATACAGGAATTTTTTTTCAAATCGGAGTGTTAGGAGCAGAAAACGCAATTTACCTTTATGCGCCCTAGCGGAAAGTCTTAAATGATTTACGTGAAAGTTCTGAATTTATAGGAAAAACATTTCGCATCGGAAACACTATCCAATAACGAAGGAATTTTTCAAATTGGACTTTTAGAAGTAGAGATATTGACAAAAATAAGATATACATCTACGCCCCCTGGCGTAGAAACCATGCATTACTTCAAGATGAAAGTGTTCCTAAAAGGTTTGTCGACATGAGTAGCATCGGTCAACAAAAGACTTTTTTTCAATCGAGATTTTAGAAGCTCATATTTTGCTGCAAATACATCAGAAGTGGAAATTAAGACTTACGCCACCTGGTGGCCATACCATTTCTTACAAAAATTAGAAATTATGTGCAAAAGATTTCCCATCAGAAGCTGTATGCGGCGCAGAAGGAATTTTTCAAATCGGAGGTTTAGAAACAGAGAAATAGTGGGAAACATAATTTACCTTTACGCCCCCTAGCGGAAAGTCTATGAATTACTTGAAAATTTTGAATTTATAAGAAAAACATGTCACACTAGAAACACTATCCAACAAAGAAGGAATTTTTAATTCGGACTCCTAGAAGTCGAGATATTGACAAAAATAAGATATACGTCTACGCCCCCTGGTGCAGTACCCATGCACTATTTTAAGAAGAAAATGTTTCTAAAAGGTTTATCGACACCAGTAGTATCGGTCTACAAACCACGTTTTTTTCAATCGAGAATTTAGAATCTCATATTTTGCTGCAAATACATCAGAAGCGGAAATTAAGGTTTACGCCCCCTGGTGGCTAAACCATTTTTTTTTTTTACAAAAATTAGAAATTATGTGCAAACGATTTCCCATCAGGAGCTGTATCCGTTGCAGAAAGAATTTTTCAAATCGGAAATTTAGAAGCAGAGATATAGGAGAAACGCAATTTACCTTTACGCCACCTAGCGGAAAGTATATGAATTACTTGAAAATTTTGAAATTATATGAAGCAAATGTCATACTGGAAACATTATCCAACAAAAAAGGAATTTTTCAAATCGAACCCCTAGAAGTAGAGATATTGACAAAAATAAGATATACATTTACGCCCCCTGGCGTAGAAACCATTAGAAAATGTTCCTAAAAGGTTTGTCGACATGAGTAGTATCGGTTTATAAACGACGTTTTTTTTAATCGAGAATTTAGGAGCTCATATTTTGCTGCAAATACATCAGAAGCGGAAATTAAGATTTACGCCCCCTGGTGGCAAAACCATTTTTTAACCAAAAATTGGAAATTGTACGCAAAAAATTTCCCATCAGGAGCTGTATCCTGTGCAGAAAGAAATTTTTAAATCGGAGTTTTAGAAGCAAAGATATCGGGGGAAACGCAGTTTACCTTTACGCCCCATAGCGGAAAGTCTATGAATTACTTGAAAGTTTTGAGTTTGTAGGAAAAACATGTCATACTAGAAACACTATCCAACAAAGAAGGAATTTTTTAAATCGGACTCTTAGAAGTAGAGATAGTGACAAAAATAAGATATACATCTACGCCCCCTGGCGGAGAAACTGTGGAATATTTTAGGGAGAAAATATTCCGAAAAGGTTTATCAATGTGAGTGGCATCAGTCCACGAAAGAATTGTTTCAATCGATATTTTAGAAAACTCAGATTTTATGGCAAATACATCAGAAGCAAACATTAACACTTACGCCCCCTGGTGGCCAAAGTATTCTTTACTAAAAATTCGAAATTATATGCAAAAGATTTTCCATTAGGAGATGTATCCGCTGAAAAAAAGATTTTTCAAATCGGAGTTTTAGGAGAAAAGTTATCGGGAAAAATGTAATTTACTTTTACGCCCCCTAGCGGAAAATCTATGCGTAATTTGGGAAGGAATCTATATCTAAAATACTCTTCGACATAAATGGAATCGAAATATAAAAGATTTTTTTCAATCGGATGTTTAGAAGCAAATATGTGGAATAAAGCGTATTTTTGAATTCGACATCTGCATTTACGCCTTCTAGCGGCAAAATTGTGCATCCTAAAAAAAAAACGAAATAAAGGATCATCATTGGCATATTTCAATCTTCCGAATGCAAAAAGAATTTTTCAAATCGGACTAATAGTTGCAGAGATACCGTGGGTACAGACGGACGGACGGACAAACCGATAACAGAAGCACGACATTTTTTTACAAAAGACGTGCTAAAAACGTAGCTAAAAAGACTCCGGAAATGCCAGTTGAGAGACGGCTTTACGAAATTATCTGCTACAACGTGGTAGTGGAATAAAGTTTTCGTGCAAATTAGTTAACCAATTAAAAACGTATTCAATAGTGCGAGGGTGCCCCCATGGGCTCGCCATTGTCCCCGGTGCTCGCGGAAACTGTTATGGAAAAACTCGAGAAAGAGACACTTGCAAGGACACCATTTCAGCCCACTCTCTATTTGAAGTACGTAGACGACGCACGTGCTGATATTTTGGCCCCACCCTGTTGATGAGCTTTATAAATTTGTCGATTAGCTGTCACAAAACTATATCTCCATTAACTTCACCTTGGAATTAGAGGTCAATGATTCCTTACCGTTTCTTGACTTTCTGATGGCCAAGGACCCTACTTTGTATTCAATAAAATTTTCTGCTTTTAGGAAACCAACCACTAACTCTACCTTAATTCTGTTTAAATCAGTCCATCCACTACCTTATAAATTGGCAGGCCTTAGATTTCTTTTCAAGAGGGAGTTCACCCATTCCTCTAATATAGATCTTCGTAGGGCAGAAATCCAGAAAATTCAAGAGATAGCCCTATTACACGGTTATCCAGAACACCTTGCGAACCAAATCTTACGTAGGATTAGATTAGCTAATTCCACAACGCATCGGCCTGAACAGCCTGGCATGCGGTTCGTGAGATCTATGGAGAACCACACCTCCGTGAACTTGGTCTTAAAAATCTTAAAAATCATTGCAAGAAATTTAATATGGACTTTGGTATCAGAACAACAAACATTTTATCAACAATAAGGAAGGATCAAGGCCCTGTTCAGGGGAGAAGACAAGTATGGAGTTTATGTGATACCTATGAACTCCATAGACAATAACGAGCCACCCACATCATACATTGGGTATACAAGTCGGTGTTTAAAAATCCGTTTGAAAGAACACTTCTACAATATAAAAATGGGTGCTTTCTCTAAATCGTTAGCTCGTACCACTTATAGCGGTACGCATTTTCCGATTTGGGAGGAATCTAAAATCATTGTAACTCCTACAAACCTGGCTTTCCTGCTCTTTACCGAAAGCATGTGTATTTTGGATAGAGGGCCGCAGTGTTGTAACGATCATCATCTACCTTGTGAAATTCCGCCGGCCTGGGGAACACTATTCAACAAACGAGGGAATAATGGGGACAATGTAACTCAACCACCCACTTAGGTAGTATGTATTACGTCGACAATACTTTGTTCCTTATTTTGCTGAGGGCGCTACCAACAAGGACTTGTCACGCAATTAACCGCCACCGATAAGTCATTATTGAGATATTTAAGAGCGAACATCTTTTTTTTTTTTTTTTGATTGGAGGTTTAACGACCACCGTGAGCAACTCAATGGGGTATAAGCAGTCGCCCGTCCCTAATTTCGGGTCACTGGTTCCAGGGAAGGGAGAGAGCCAGTGCCGTAAGACAAACACAACATCCATGCCTGACCGGGATTCGAACCCGGACCCCTTACGGACGAATGATCAGAGGCCAGCGCCTTGGACCACTGCGCCACCGGGGCGGCACGAACATCTTGTGTTAATCTGTCTGATGATAGTCTCAAAGTCAGACCGAAAGATCAAACTTTACATTTTTAGTAAATGTGTTTTAAAACTCATGTGTTGGTTTACCAATTGTGAGTGCAGTGTCGTGCTTTGAAGGTGATATGAGCTTTTAATTGGTTATCTGCTACAAGGAGTCCAAGTATTATTATTCGTAAGTTAGGCATTTTCTGGCTTCAATTTAGCTTCTTTCTGAAATTTTTGCGCATATTTTCGTGGTCTTCATCATTCAGATAAAAGCATTTAAATTCTAGGCTGACGTCGAACATTTGAAGAAGTCGGACTGGTGTTCAAGTGGTAAAGGCAGCTTCCTGAAATGAACTAGGCATTAAGCCAGCAGGGTATTGTTGACTTCTCGGTTGTAAACGAAAACAGAAACCATGCCTTTAATGAAATGTCAGGAGTCATGAAAACCTGCATGCTAATGAACGAGAATGACGGATCATGCGGCATGTGCGGTTTGAGGAATCTAAGCCACTAATAGCTTGAGTTTACAGAAGACATTCTAGATAAGACTGTGCCAAATGCTTCTCTGAATCCACTTCTGCAACTATTTCTTCATTTAGACAGAGACATTTTACTTTTGTAATTATGCCATCTTTTGCATACTATCGGCATCGTCTGAAATGGCTTAATGGGTAACATTCAGACTCTATTTTAGCATATATTTGTGAATGTCCGTAGAGGTAAAATATGATTAGACGTGAATCTCCCCGTGACCGAGAGCATGCAAATTTTTGGATATCATTGACGAGAACGTACTTTCTTTTGCAAGAAAGTACACCTTTGTTTTTATCTTTCTTGGAACTGATATGAGAAGTGTATTAGGGTTTTTGCAACACTGACACTGAAGTATTGTTGCAATATAATTAGCTACATCAAAATCGTAAGAAACGCAATGTTGTTTGCATCTGAAAATTAATAGTCTGTAGAGATCATGTGGCAACTGCTCAATTTGGAATTTGCTTATGCCTGAAGTTTATTGGAATTTGCATATGCCTGAAGTTTATTGGAATTTACTTATGCCTGAAGTTTATTAGAATTTGCTTTGGCCTGAAGTTTGTTGGAATTTGCTTATGCGTGAAGTTTATTGGAATTTGCTTATGTCTGAAGTTTATTGGAATTTGCTTATGCCTGAAGTTTATTGGAATTTACTTATGCCTGAAGTTTATTAGAATTTGCTTTGGCCTGAAGTTTATAGGAATTTGCTTATGCCTGAAGTTTATGGGAATTTACTTATGTCTGAAGTTTATTGGAATTTGCTTATGCCTGAAGTTTATTGGAATTTGCTTATGCCTGAAGTTTATTGGAATTTGCTTTGGCCTGAAGTTTATTGGAATTTGCTTATGCCTGAAGTTTATTGGAATTTGCTTATGTCTGAAGTTTATTGGAATTTGCTTATGTCTGAAGTTTATTGGAATTTGCTTATGCCTGAAGTTTATTGGAATTTACTTATGCCTGAAGTTTATTAGAATTTGCTTTGGCCTGAAGTTTATTGGAATTTGCTTATGCCTGAAGTTTATTGGAATTTGCTTATGCCTGAAGTTTATTGGAATTTGCTTATGCCTGAAGTTTATTAAAATTTGCTTATGCCTCAATTTGGAATTTGCTTATGCCGAATGAGAATGATGAGATGGATGTACAGTGTCCCCCAAAAGGATGAATTTCCTAATGGAAGTTTTCGAAGAAGGATCAGTAAGCAAAATTTCACTGATATGAACATCTATTTAGAAACGAACGAAAGATGCGCGTGTAACTTGGAGTTACACTGAAGAGCAATTGAATTAGAGATACCTGTCTAGTAACGTGTAGCACCAGCTTTCGCCCTGATGACGGCGGCAATTCGTCTCGGCATGGACTCGACAAGACACCGGAAGCGTTGGGAAGCCATGTGTATCCACGACCCCTGAAGAAGTTCCCACACTTCACGAAGATTTGATGGAGGAGGGTCAGAGCCTCGAACATCTCTCTCGATGGCATCCCAGATGTGCTCGATGGGATTGAGTTCAGGTGACCTAGCTGGCCAAGGAAGCGAGGGCACGTTGGTGGAGTGTTCATCCAACCATTCGGATACAATTCGGGAGCGATGGCACGGTGCATTGTCTTGTTGCTGGATGAGGTCCCCAGTGGGATGTTCAAGACACACAAACGGGAGCAAATGATCGTCCAGGATATCTCGGTAACGTTGACCTGTGAGGGACGATGTCACACGTACCAGGGGTCCCATTTCAGTACACGTAAGCAGTCCTCAGACGAGAATGCCACTCCCACCAGCTTGAAGAGTACCCTGCTGGCAAGAAGGATCCATCGCTTCATGTGGTTTGCGCCGTACTCGTATCCTGCCATCCGCATGTACCAACGTGTATCTCGACTCATCAGTCCAGGCAACATTTTTTCACATGTCTAGGGTCCAGTGGCGATGTTCCCGCGCCCATGCTAATCTTTGCACCTTGTGATGTGCGGTCAGCAACGGTACCCTCGTGGGACGATGGCTTCTGTGCCCCATAGCGAAGAGATGGTTCTGGATGGTGTGGCTGCTTACACGTTTTTGTGCACCAGCGTTAAATTGCCGAGTGATTTCTTGTACTGTGGCCAGTCTATCCGCTGTTATAATGCGAGCGAGCTAGCCGACGATGACCCCGCTCATCCACACGCTGTTGTCCACGGCAGTTGGCCCTTACAGGGATGGTTTTATCGGATTCGATGTACTCACGGTGCACCCGTGACACAGTGGCTCGGTTGGTTGGTTGGTTGGTTGGTTGGTTGGTTGGTTGTTTGATTTTTATGGCGCAAGGGCCATGGTTGGCCAAAGAGCGCCAGAAACAAGACAAACAAATAGTATTAAAAATGTGGTAAAAAGCTTAAAATCTGACTGATCATGTAAAACTGAAAAATGAGAACGATGGAAGGGCTAAAAAAGATAATGGAACAAATAGTCATAAAAACATGATACAATGATTAAAATCTAGCTGATTCAGTACACAGTGGCTCTTGAAAATACCAGTGCCTGCACGACTTCCGAGATGGAGTGACCCAATAGTCGGACCCCGACAATTTGCCCACGATCAAATGCACTTAGTCTTACCGATACTGCGTCCGACTCTTACTGATTCCCGTCGCATCACTCCTTATATTGTCGGATCGCTGCATACGTCATGTCGTTTCCGTTTACAGGGCGCCCACAGCATAATGTCAGCTGTCTCTAATTCAATTGTTCTTCAGTGTATACACATCGACAACAGGAGGTTTTAAGATGAGATGAAGGATCGAAGAATGACATGAGTGAAAAACATTTAAAGAATGACTCAGGACAGAAATAAGTGGGAGAAGATTCACCGCAGTGACCCGACATAAATATAAGATGAATGATATTGCAGGATAAGAAATGTGTCTAAAGAGAATCGATGCATAAGCGCTGGAAAATGCTTCTTCAAATCTCTGATGTATTGAATGAATCCCTTGTTAGCCATGATTTAAGCATTAATATATACAACAGATATTCCCTCCACTTATTTTGCTGTGCGTCTGGGTGGAACAGTAAAGACCGCAAGTAAATTGTGTAAGCAATCAACTGATTATTATTCACTATCTTCTGCGCTTAACGTTACATCCTTAGCTTTTCATAACCATTTACATTTGGATACGAGGTTCCTAACAAAAGTTCTGCACACTGTCCATTTTTGAGAAAAGTGAAAAGTAACGGGGAAAACTTACCTTATTACCGTTCAATGTACTTCCCTCCTCTGCTAAAGACAGCTTGCCAGCGTTGAGGTAGGTCCTGGATGCCCCGTAGTACGCCATCTTTGCTCAGCTGTCGTATTACTCGGGTCACGACCAATGACAGTTCGTCCAGCGATTCGTAGCGGCTACCACGGAGCCGATTTTTTTAACTTTGGGAAAATATCAAAATCGGGTAGACTAAGATCAGGGCTGTATGGTGGGTGGAATAAAGTTTCCCAGCCATATTTCGACGAAAGTTCCCGTACCGACGCTGCACCATGACACGATGTGTTGTCATGCAGCAAGATCGTTGCCGCCTCCAACAAGTTGGGGCGATTTTGACGAATTTTCGGTCTCAACTTTGTCCTCAGAAAGTCACGATAATATTGTGCGTTGACATTTTGCCTTACCATCACTCGATCCTCAACACCCTGGGCATCGTACGCAAAAATCATCACTTGCTTCACTTTGGATTGTTGCCGATGACACTTAGGGGTGTGGAGAACTTGGTTACCTCCATTCCGCTGATTGTGACTTCTGTTCTGGCTCAAAATCACGGGTCCAAGTCTCATCAATTGCGACAATTCTGTTCAGGAAGGTGTCGCCCTCCCTTTCGAACATGTGGAGGTGATACTGTGCGCTGTTCATTCTGGCTGCCTTGTGCTCGGGGGTAAGTTGATGTGGCACCCAGCGCGCGGCGATTTTGCTTTTTCCCAGTGAGTCGCTCAAAATCAGGTGAACAGACATGATGGACAAATCTGCGTTATGAGCAGTCTCCTCGACACTCCAACGGCGATTCTCTTCGAGAAGCGTTGAAACAATGGTGACAGATTGTTTGTCTATCGCCGTTTGAGGTCGGTCTGAGCGGTGGTCATCTTCGGTGCTGCTCCGGACCTCCCGAAAGCGCGATGCCCAGCGAGAAATCGTGCTTTGATCAAGAGTCCCCCCCCCCAACTTCTTGCAAGGCAGTGTGGATCTGTGTCGGAGCGTCCCCCCCCCCGAGTTTCTATTTTCGCATTCGAGCGCTGGTCTAACGCCGTGACTCAACCTGAGGAGCTGCACGCTTCCATTTCCAAACCCTTCCACGTCCACACAGCAAATGATAGCGCTTCGTTCTGATACCACTGCGTTGCTGAGAGTCTGTCTTTGACATGACGCAATCATTTTCCCGATTGTATCGTCCGCTTCCGTTTTAGATTAACGTGTGCAGAACTTTCGTTATGACCCTCGTAGAGAATATCCTTGGTAGGAGTATTTACAGAGGCTTTTTCAATGGTTTTACGATGAAATGAAGATGGGATTTTGTGTTATTTTGCAACAAGAGTTCACATGCTTCTTACCGGCTGAACTCAGGAGCATATCCCATTTCCAAAACATAAACACATACACTGCTGGCCACCCAAAATGCAACCCCAAGAAGGAAACATCCGATTGGCCTGAAATTCACAGCATGCGTCGCCCGCGAGAGGACGTGCAAACAATTAGCATTTTGGGGCATATGCAAATCCCGTGCGCCCGGCACGCCACCAAGAAGCACTATAAGAAGGGTGCACAGAAGGCGGAGTGTAAGTAGTAGAAGTGTGTTGTGCTGCCGGACTTGTGCGTGGGAAGCTTCCTGATGCCTCGTCGCAGAATACGGCAGTCATTCCAGCACGTTTCGGAGTTCGACAGAGGACGAATAGTGGCTTATCGCGACAGCGGTTTATCGTACCTAGACATCGGTGCCCGTGTGGGACGACTTCCAGCCACAGTGAGACGAGTATGGATTCTGTGGGTGCAGGAGGGACGGACGGACCGAAGTGAGCGGCACACCACCGAACGAGAGGACCAGCTTGTTGTGCGGCGGGCATTGACGGCTCCCGCCGCCACATCACGAACGTTGGCGCAGGAATTAGGGTGTGTTGCGCAACAACCTGTGTCAGCACGTACCGTTCGACGTCGTCTGCAGGAGCGGGGACTTCTCGCACGGCGCCCATTGCTCCGATTACCATTGACGTTACACCACCGGCGACTGCGGCGGCAGTGGGCCGTTGAACGCACCTGGACTACGGAATGGCACGACATTGTCTTCTCCGACGAATCCCGCTTCTGTCTGCAACACCACGATGGCCAGATCCGTGTGTGGCGTCACTGCGGCGAGAGACTGTATGACGCCTGCATTATGCACCGCCGTACCGGTCCGTCGCCTGGCGTTATGGTTTGGGGCGCAATTGGATATGACACCCGCACCCCTCTGGTACGCATCGCCGGTACACTCAACAGCCACCGCTACATCTACGACGTTTTGGAGTCTGTAGTCCTCCCTTACCTGCAGGACCTGCCAGCGGCCACGTTACAACAGGACAATGTGCGCCCGCACGTGACACGCATCGTGCAACAATTCTTCACGCCCCCCCCCAGGTGTCACTGCTGCCGTGGCCCACCTATTCTCCCGATATGTCGCCCATCGAACACATCTGGTCGCGGATCTGCAACAGAGTGGCCCGGCAAGCACCACCCGCGGCTACGCCTGATGAACTGTGGCAACGTGTGGAAGCAGCCTGGACCGACATACCCCAAGCCCACATCCAAAGCCTCCTTCGTTCGATGCCGCGGCGTGTAGCGGCCGTTATTGCCAGCCATGAGGACCACACGAACTATTGGTGTCTGCGTGTTCCGCAAGTCGCACGGTCCTGTAAGCTCAATCGTTTCATCTTTGTATCTGTTGTTGTGTGTCCATCAAATCTGGCTTTGCTATCTCGTGTCCTTCTTGGTGTTGCTTTTTGGGTGGACAGCAGTTTTGGTGGGATTCGGTAGCTTTATCTGAGTTTGCTGCCCATGTCTTCTGCTTTTAAGTTGGACTTACCTCATGCTGTTTTCCTCAAGATGCCTTCATCGGGACCATTTGTTGCAAACGATGCTGAGGGATTAAATATCCAAGACAGAAAATTTGCAAGATATTTGGGTTTTTTTCTGACAAACAAAGTTTCCCATAGACCCTGGAGATATTCTTTAGGCTTCAGTTTTGCACTTTTTAGTTTGCATCATTGATGTTTTGGGAAAACACATGATGCCTCTCAATCATATTCTGTTCCATGTCTCTAGAGGAGTAAGCATTTCAGCTAGCTCATAATACCTCACAGAGCTGGCTTTCAAGTAGCGAGTCTCGCTTCATCAAGGCTCAGGATTGGCATTCAGAGAGTCAGGATCTTAATCCTCTGAACTACAAATTGTGGTCAGATTTAAGGAGGATTGCCGTGGTTAAAGATATGCTAATCTGGACTGCTTGAAGCGCTGTCTGGTGAAAGAAACATCCAATATTCCACTAGAAGTGGTATGTACCGCTACTGAAGAATCGCCAGACCATTTAAAGAAAATGCACAAAACAACGGCAGTCGCTTTGAAAGAAAATAGCCTTGTTGTATTATACCCAGTCGAGTAACATTATTGTGACCGCCTCCTACTTTTAACGTCAACAGCGCGTAGCCAATGAAAGAAGGCACGTGGCTTGGAGGGTATATAAGGTGTGCTGTAGGCATTCTGAAAACATATCACTCGTTGCTCTCATGGATAAAAGTAGCAATTTATCAGATTTACAAAATGCGATGATTATCAGCCTTCGGGCCAAGGGTGACAGTATTTCTGAATTAGCGCAGTTTACGAACTGTTCGCGTGCTGCTGTGGTTAAAGTGCAACGTGATTGGAGAAATGGCACCATTGCAAATAAGCGACGTGTAAACTCAGGAGCACCACGTCCCACTGATATGAGAGGTGAACGTCGGCTTTGAAGGTACGTGAGGACCGATCGACACGCTACAGTGGAGCAACTCACTGGCCGAATGAACCAGGGGACTACCGGAAGTGTGTCTAAAACGACAGCTCAGCAAACCCTGCTGCGCATGGGGCTCCGATGTAGACGGATGGTGACTGCACCTATGCTAACGAAGGTGCATCGGCAGAAAAGGCTTACATTTGCACGGCAGTATCGGAATTCGACCTCCGCTGATTAGCAAAGGATTGCCTTCTCCGATGAGTCACGTTTTCTGCTTCATCGAACGGATGGACGTTGGCGTTTAAGGCGAGAAGCATCGAAAAACAAACACTCTTCAACCACTGCTGCAAGAACGCAAGCTGGTGGGGGCAGCGTTGTGGTCTGGGGAATGTTCTCGTGGCATTCTCTGGGTCCACTGATATACCTGTGAAAAGCACTATAGACAGGATTCGTTATGAATCCATCCTTGCAGACCACGTACATCCATACATGCTGATTGTCTTCCCTGGGGCCTAGGGGAATCTTCCAGCACGACAATGCGACGTGTCACACAGCTAGAAATGTCCGAGAGTGGTTGGAAGAGCACGATGAAGACTTCAAAGTACTTCTCTGGCACCCTAATTCCCCAAACGTAAACCTAATTGAGCATCTGCGGGACCACCTCGATCGTGTTGTTCACTCTATGGATCCTCCAGCAGCTGTCAGATGCACTGCAGTCAGCAAGGCTCCACAAACCTGTGAACACCTTCCAGCACCTTATTCAGTCACTCCCAGCCAGTCTAGCTGCTGTCCGCGCTGCACACGGCGGTTACTCTGGATATTAGCTGGTGGTCACAATAATGTGACTCGACCGTGTATTGTAAAGCTTTTGATAGCATAAAAACAGCATCAATAATTGACGCCCTGAAAAATTGCGTCATTGGACAACCTTATGTAAATCTAATCAAGTATATCTACCAGAATGCAACATCTAATATTATCCTAAACGAAGAAAGTGAAAAGTTTAAAATAAATAGAGGAATAAGACGAGGAAACACTACCTCGCCAAAGCTATTTACATTAACGCTGGAACACATAATGAGAAAATTAAATTGCTTAGAAAAAGGGATCAACAAAAATGGAACAAGGTTGAACAATTTAAGATTTGCAGACGGCAAAATCTTCATTTCAGAAAATAAAAAATAATTAAAAGAAATGATGGAAGAACTAACAGATTTAAAAAAAAAAGGGTTAGAAATCAATATTGATAAAACAAAAATAATGTCAGACAAACGTAATAACTGCGAAGCACAAGAAAATATTGAAATAAATGATAAAGAAATAGAATATGTGGAAGAATGCATAAACCTAGGAAAACTAATTACCCCAAAGAAACAGAGAATTATGGAAGAAATTGACAGAAGAATAAAAAGTTAGTAAAATCATGCAATGCATTGATTATGATACGCTTTCCAACATACCAGAAATCATTACTCAAGTTATGATTATAATGGCTGTGGAATAAATCTTGCTCCTGTGCCCTGACCTTTGACCCCATTTCGATGATATTCAACAGAACCGGTTCAGTATACCTCCGAAACAACATGATAAAGTTTTGTCGCAATCGAAGCATATTTACGTAAGTTATTGCGCATAAGGGCGATGGAATGGATAACGCTCCTATGTCCTGACCTTTGACCCCATTTCGCCCATTTTTAATAGGGTTTGTCATCAGGTTGTCCCCTACCACATGCTAAGATTTCATTGAAATCGAACCGTTTTTACGCAAGTCATCGTGCGGACAGACAGACAGACAGACGGACAAAGCTGGAGCATATACGCTTATTCAACCTACAGTTTTAAAAGCGTAAAAAATGGGGTGGACAGCTTTCGGGAAGTAAAAAGAAGATTCTATGTAGTAAAATAAAGCCGGAAAACAGAGCAAAACTTTTCAATCAATGTACAGGGTGTTCGGAAAGTCACTGTGCACTTAAGCTATGCACTTAGAAAAAATGTTCGAAGTGATCTCCACGAGCGTCGATACAGCGCTGAACCTGTTTCAGTTTATTTGCAAACACTTGCTGCAGCTCTGCTTGTGAGATGTTTCTGATGAACGTAGTTATTGCAGTTTGTAATTGATGAAGCGTGCGTGGGCGATCACGATACACAGCAGATTTTGCTGCGCCCCACAGAAAAAAGTCTGGTGGAGTAAGGTCCGGGGAGCGAGGGGGTCATAGGTTTTTTGAGATGACACGTTCGCCGAAAACCTCATTTAGAAGTTTCATAGAGGTGTGAGCTGTGTGCGCAGTAGCGCCATTTTGTTGAAACCAGCTGTAGGTGATTTCGTCTTCTTCAAGGCGGCCGATGAAGTCGTGGAGTATGGAACAGTAACGTGCACTATTCACGGTGTCCTGAAAGAATAACGACCAGACAATGCGCCGTCGGGATAGCTCAACCCACACTCCGATTTTCTGGTCATGCAAGGGTCGTTCGACACAGCATGAGGAGTCTATGTGGACCACAATCGTGTGTTTTGTGCGTTAACATACCCAGAGAGGTGGAACCACGCCTCATCTGTAAAGAAGGTGACATCAAGAACAGCAACAGTTTTCGTTTGAATAAAATTGTTAAACCATTCACAGTACCGGAATCGTTTTACGTGATCCGCCGGTTGCAATTGTTGTACCGCTGTTACTTTGTATGGGTAGAGGTGCAATGATTCTCTCACCGCTTTATGCGCTGTCGCAAGTCCGATATTTTCCTCTTGCGCCAACTTGCGCAATGATTTTGATGGACTCCGCAGCAGGAAGTCAGAGATGTCCATCAACTTTCCATCGGTAAGTTTAGTTGGTCTCCCGCTTCGTTCGGCGTCGAACACTGAGATTGTCGCACGAAATTTCTCAATAAGTCGACGAACTGCATAACGATGAGGTACAGGTGTGTCTGGGAATTTGGCAGCAAATTGCTGCCGCACTAAATCGGTGTATTCATTGCCTTCTCGAAAGACGTATTCAACCAGAAACACACGTTCCGCAATTGAAAGAACCACAGTGCGAAAAACTGAACAACAGCAAACACGATAACTTCGATACTTACAGTAACAACGACTCGTCTCTGTTGACCTCTGGAACTCAACTGCCGCAATACGGCAACCGACGCTTCGAGCAGCTTGCTGCGCATGCGCAGTGCGCCCCATGGGTTCCGCGATCGGCTGCGACTGAGAGAATCCACTTTATTACGTTCCGGTGGCACATACTGCACTTCATAACTGCGAAAACAAAACGGTAGCCTAGGTGCACAGTTACTTTCCGAACACCCTGTATAATACCCATTGTGACATATGGCGCTGAAACCTGGCATGTTAAAAAAACTTAGACAAACTGCAGACAAGTTAGTAAAATCATGCAATGCATTGATTATGATACGCTTTCCAACATACCACAAATCATTACTCAAGTTATTACTCAAGATATAAGGGTAACGGCTTTGGAATACATCTCACTCCTGTGCCCTCACCTTTGACCCCATTTTGATTATATTAAACAGAATTCGTTCAGTATACCTCCGGAACAACATACTAAAGTTTTGTCGCAACAGAACCACTTTTAGTCAAGTTATGAGGATAATGGCTGTGGAGTAAATATCGCTCCTGTGCCCCGACGTTTGACTCCATTTCGATTATATTAAACAGAAGTGGTTCAGTATACCTCCGGAACAACATGCGAAAGTTTTGTCGCAACATAACTTGAGCACTTTTGCTCAAGTTATGAGGGTAATGGCTGTGGAATAAATTTAGCTCTTGTGCCTTGACCTTTGACCCCATTTTGATGATATTAAACAGAATTGTTTCAGTATACCACTGGAACAACGTACTAACGTTTTGTCGCAATAGAAACATTTTTAGTCAATTTATGAGGGTAATGGCTGTGGAATAAAACTCCCTCCTGTGCGCTGACCTTTGATCCCATTTCAATGATATTCAAGAGAATGGGTCTAGTATTCCTCCGGAACAACAAACTAAAGTTTTGTTGCAATAGAAGCATTTTTAGGTAAGTTATGTGACGCATAACGGCAATGGAATGGATCCCGCTCCTATGTCTTGACCTTTGACCCCCATTTCGTCCATTTTCAATAGTGTTCGTCCCCAGGTGATCCCCTACCACATACTAAAATTTCATTGAAATCGAACCATTTGTACGCGAGTTATCGTGCGGACGGACAGACAGAATGACAGACAGACGTACAAAGCTAGAGCATATACGCTTATTCAACCTACGGTTGGAAAACCTAAAAAACACAACGTAAAATGGAAAGATTCCTACTAAATACAGACAATGAGTCAAAAGTTTTGCAATATTTGCATAAACGTATGTGCTGTGGCGGATATGTCACGTGTTTAAACTAGTTCAAATCGCGCACTGCAGTCAGCCGAAAGGGATATAAAGTTGTAATCGTTGGTGTGAACAGCATTGCATGTCGTCGTTCCGTTTGTGGTTGGGACGCCTAAAAGATGAACAGCCCCAACCAGCTAATTAGGGAACATTTGCTTTACGAGTTTGAACTCGGCCATAACGCTATTGTACAGGTGTGTAAAAATGCTGAAACCTTGGTATATACACGTACCATTCGCCGTGAACTTCATTCCATGGGTTACCGTGGTCGTGCGGCTGCTCATAAGCCTTTCATCTTCATTCGGAAGGCTACTCGTCGTTTAGCATGGTGTAAAGAACATTTATCGTGGACCGTAGATCAATGGAAACTGGTCCTATGAACTAATAAATCCAGATGCATGATCCATCAGTCTGATGGCCGTGTGTGGGTATGGCGGCAGCCGGGGAAAGCTATTTGCCACAGTGTACTGTTCCTACGGTAAAGTTTGGAGCTGGCAGTGTACTCGTGTGAGGCTGTTTTTCGTGGTATGGTCCCGGCCCATTGGTTATCGTGGACAAACCTGTTAACCAGCACGTCTGCCTCGATATTCTGGACAATTATGCCCTACCAACTCTGCGGCGATGCTATGGAACCGAGCCTTGTTGGTACCAGCAGGATAATGCACCGAGCCATAAAGCAAGGACTGTTACGGCGTGATTTCACGATAATTCCGTGTCGTGTTTGGACTGGCCAGCACAGAGCCCTGATCTTAATCCCATAGAGCACCTATGGGATGAATTAGAGCGCCGCATAAGAAGTTTGGAACCAAGGCCTACTACTAAGCAACAGTTAGCTGCAGCATTATGTACTGAATGGAATCGCATACATATCGCTGTGTTCCAAAAGCTTGTCGAAAGCATGTCTCGATGGGTCAGTGCATGCACTAAGGCCAAAGGTGGACCGACACCGTACTAATAATGTATGTCAATAAATGCTATGTTGTGTTTCTCTTCTAGGTGTCCAGTGACTTTTGTCAATATAGTGTATGTGTTACAAGAAATAAAGCGTAATAATTTTCGTTTTACGAAAAATACCTGGAGGTTCCAAAAAATATGAATTATTAAAACGCTCATAAAACCTAGTTAATAACACACCTATGGAAAAAATTATCGTGTGAGTGCCATAGGACTCAATACTTGGACTCATACTTTCTAACATTTACAAAAATGATATATTTAGAGTACCAAAAAAACATACACCTAACACTTTATGCTAACGATACCACAATTCTATTCACAGGACAGGATAGTACACAAATAATTAATTAACCCCTATAATAATCAAATAAGTAGATATCATGACTGGCTGACCTCTGATGAACTTATTGTAAATAAACTTGAAACTATGGCTATGTTTTTTACAAGACAGAATCCAAACCAATATCAATATATAACTATTTACTATAATTATAATACAATTCTCATAGTAAATTATTTCACCTATTTAGCAGTAACACTACAACATAACTTAAAATGGAATGGACATATAGAACAAGCGCGTACTGATAGCCCCCGCAACCTCCGCAGTGCGAGGTGGGCCTAACGGCTAAGAGGGCCTCCAGCCTCAGCAAAAACATTCTGAAACCTTTGCAGAAACTTCATATGAATAAAGAAATAACCAGAAATTTTTACGGCAGCTTAGTATTAAAAAGAAACGTAATTTCTGGTTATTGTTTGTTTCGCGGTTAAAATTTATACAAGTTAGTAAAATCATGCAATGCATTGATTATGATACGCTTTCCAACATACCAGAAATCATTACTCAAGTTATGAGGATAATGGCTGTGGAATAAATCTTGCTCCTCTGCCTGACCTTTAACCCCATTTCGATGATATTAAACAGAATTGGTTCAGTATGCCTCCGGAACAACATGATAAAGTTTTGTTGCAATCGAAGCATATTTACGTAAGTTATGACGCGTAAGGGTGAATCCCGCTCTTATACCCTGACCTTTGACCCCATTTTGCCCATTCTTCGTCCCCAGTTGGTCCCCTACCACATACTAAAATTTCATCGAAATCGAGCTATCTTTACGTAAGTTCCGACGCATAAGGGCAATGGAATGGATCCCACTCCTATGCCCTGACCTTTGACCCCATTTAGCCCATTTTCCATAGGGTTCCTCCCCAGGTGGTCCCCTACCACATTCTAAAATTTCATCGAAATCGAACCATTTTTACGCAAGTTGCGATGAATAAGGGCAATGGAATGGATCCCGCTCCTATGTTCTGACCTTTGACCCCATTTCATCCATTTTCAGTAGGTTCGTCCCCGGGTGGTCCCCTTTCACATATTAAAATTTCATCGAAATCGAACAATTTTTAGGCGAGTTATCGTGCTGGCGGACAGACAGACAGACAGATGGACAAAGCTGGAGCATATACGCTTCTTCAACCTACGGTTGGAAAGCGTAAAAACTGGATGGCAGGAAAGCAATTATTTCAGAAGATATCAGGCCCGTTTTCATGGTCATAGAAATAGTTCTTATACATGCTTATTAACAAAATAATCTGAAAGAAATATCAGTTCAATGAATGAAAAGTTTTTACCAAGATAATAAGGTTTAATACATAACACAACTGTTTGCACGTAACTATGCGTGCTTCAGAATACAAGGAACTGAAAGGTGTTATCGCGTGGAGAAGCAGATACCTGTGTCATTTGCGCTTTCCTACCGTAGGTTGAAGAAGCGTATATGCTCCAGCTTTGTCCGTCTGTCTGTCTGTCCGTCCGCACGATAACTCGCTTAAAAGAGGTTTGATTTCGATGAAATTTTAGTATGTGGTAGAAGACAAAGTGAGGACGAATCCTATTGAAAATAGACGAAATGGGGTCAAAGGTCAGGACACTGGAGCGGGATCCATTCCATTGCTCTTATGCGTCATAACTTGCGTATGGTTCGATTTCGATGCAATTTTAGTATGTGGTAGGGGACCACTTGGGAACAACCTCTATTTAAAATGGGTGAAATGGGGTCAAAAGTCAGGACATAGGAGCGGAATCCATTTCATTGCTCTTAACATAACTTACGTAAAAATGCTTCGGTTGCGACAAAACTTTATGATGTTGTTCCGGAGGTATACTGAACCGGTTCTGTTGAATATCATTGAAATGGGGTCAAAGGTCAGGGCACAGGAGCGAGATTTATTCCACAGCCATTATCCTGTTAACTTGAGTAATGATTTCTGGCATGTTTGAAAGCGTATCATAATCAATGCATTGCATGATTTTACTAACTTTTTTTTTTTATAACAGAGTCAAGAGAAAAAAATTTACTATGTACAAAATGTTGTAGCATTATGTTAAGTGTGTTTTTTATATTCAATAGAGTAAATGATTTAAGTAGTTTTACTTTTTTTTTTGTGCCACAATTCTTAACTGTGTGTTACATATTTATTTGCATACTTATGTTCTGTATTTTTGTATAAGTTCAAGTAGGTCATTAGATACTCATATGGAATTGCGTGTCTTGTTTATGTGATCGTGAAGCATTCCAAAGAGGCTGGTCTTAGTTCTCTAAAAGAATAAAATTTGCATGATGTATTCAACTTTGCTGTAACTGTTTTGTAATACTTTCTATTGTTATAAAATTAAAGTAACTATTTCAATTACAACGTGCACATTTGTGTTACATACAGTAAAAAAATGTGCTATAATTTTGGCTTTGCGCAAAATACCTGTAGATTCCAAATAATTTTAATTATTAAAACGCCTATAAAACCTAATAAATAATATGGAATTAAAAATTTAAGTCATCGAGTGTTAATAGATTTTCGCAAAAGGGTCTCAAGGAGATTTTTGCAGGGGGGGGGTTGAGATTTTCCGGTACGCCATTTATAGAACAAACTACTAATAAAATCTTTAGAAACATAGGAGTAGTTAGCCAAATACTTAATAATCTTACTAATAAAACCCTTAAATTGTTATACTTGTACATACACACTTTAACTATTGTCTATCCTGTTGGGGACAAACAACTCAAACTAACATTAAGAAACTCCAAGTACTCCAGAATAAATTTATTAGATTATTGGAACTTAAACTAAACATTAATACTAATAACACACCTTCTCTAAATATTTATAATTACATGCGAGTAGATGTTAATAAGCATAACATTTTAAATATAAAACAATTATATCAATATGCTTTGGGATTAAATATGTTTAAAAGGATTAAACAGAATATTAATATAGATATCATAAATATAAATTTTGATATCCATAATTATGAAACTAGAAATAGATTTCAGATAAAGCCATGCTTGCCTAGAACAAACAAAGTATCAACTATCAGGGATCAGCTTTTTGGAATCTCTTACCTGAAGAACTTAAACACATTAAAACTTGTTTAAAAAAAGAAAGAAAACATACTTGCTTATAAAAAAAACCCTCAAATTACTATATAACATTTCAATCCCTTTCTAATTGCCACTAATATCTACTAACAACTTCTGGTGTACTGCATGACCTGCCTACTATTTACCTTAACTCTTTTATAACTTTTACATAACGTGTATCTATCAAGAAGGGAGTCAGGTCATTAAAGACCTTTTCTCTGATTTCCCTGGCTGTTATAATAATTACTTTTGTTACACTCCAATGTAAATATAAATTTGATGTAAAGTATGATATAACAGCTAAAACAATAAAAATAATAAATAATAAATAAATAATTTAAAGGTTTCAGTATTTGAAAGCTAATAATATTCACAGAAGGGCCTCAAAGATATTTTATGCTGGGGGCTCCAACTTTCTCCGGTGAGCCACTGTACGTATTACATAATAATTAAAGTAGTCACAAATGTGGTAACAATATCGAAATTATTGCTTTTGGTGCAACCCTGATAAAACTTTAATGTTTCTAGTACTGTTACTTTCGTTAGCCGCACGCAATTAAGCAATTCTCTTCTCTTCAATCTCCGGGCACGTAATCAAGCAATTCTCTTCTCTTCAATCTCCGGGCACGTAATCAAGCAATTCTCTTCTCTTCAATCTCCGGGCACGTAATCAAGCAATTCTCTTCTCTTCAATCTCCACGTACGTAACCAAGCAATTTCTCTTCTCTTCTTGTTTTGCTCTTCCTGTTTTCCTATTTTTTTTTTTTTTGTGGATTAATAGGTCCAGCTATGCTATCATGACACCAGGAAACTGGTCATTAATATTTCGAAATTTGTACCTGCAAAAGTTCTTTGCATGTGACTCTCAGAGTGTCTTTCTTCATCAATAGCCACGTTGATTCAAAAATCAAACTGACGTAAGTGTAAATCAAGTAAAATTAGATTCTGATGTGAGGAAACAGAACGACAAATTGCTTTTTTTTTTTCTCTCTTTTTCTTTCTTTTTTTTTTTTTTTTTTTTTTGAATAATGGTCGTCTCCGACTAACGGTCTTGTAGCACGTTTAAGTAAAAGGTCTCGGTATTTTTTATTTATACAAATAATTTTTTTTTTCCGTCTGCTGTTTATCATTCTTCAACCCTTCCCCCCGAACCAAGTGACAACTGTCGTCAATCTGCGCTCACCGCCATTTTTCGCTCTCCATTTCGCGGAGCATAAAAACACCTTTTGACAAAGCGCTTTCACACTAAAGCAAGGCAACCAGTGCAAATTCACGAGACAAATGGGCGGCGGCCGACCAGACGAAAAAGCAACTCTGAAGGCTGAGAGCTCCAGAAAGAAGGCGGGAAGAGACGTCTTCAACGTTTGAATTTACTGTTTGGACCTTTGTCAAAAGCGAAGATAAAAGAAAACGTATGTTTGTTGCCAAAGCTGCGGCGGAAGGCAACTGTCGAAATAGATAACTTACAAACCGCTGCTCCGTCGAGCATGACCGTCAAGAACACTTTTGCTTTTTGTTTTACGCAACACACAAGGAGACAACTAACCTCGCCACAAGCGATCTACTGTTGCTAGTTCTAATTTAACTAACAATAACGAAGATGCGCTCCGTTCAGCTGTTGAATCTTCTAATGAAGATAAAATTAATCAATGGAATTAATTATATGTCTTCTGTTGCCGCGGAACTACTTCATAGTTCGGGTCACATTGTTTGAGGCCTAATTAAATACAAAGACCAGGAGTAATTTACCTAAATTATTTTTTTCACTTAATTTAAATTATTTTTCCTTTGCTCCCTTCCTGCCTCATAAACCCCTTTTTTCCCACTGGAGCAGAAAACCCAGGTGGTCAAGGCAGTTTGCCGGACATCCGTGAAGAATGACCAAGGAATTTTATCTTCTTTTCACTCTTGTATCTTCTTTTCACTCTTGTGAGAAGAAGCACGCATTTACGAAATTTATGAAATGGTCCCATTGCTGGTGGGACAATACATCCCGGTATTTCAGGAGTGCACATGCAAGAGTCCGAAAAGCGGTCAGATGAATAGGCGAGTTGCGGTTTACGATAGAGCTGAGACGGGCTGAACCCGAGCCCGAAAGCCCGAAGCAGAGCCCGGGCCCGAATCGGGCTCGGGCTGTAGAATACTTACTGCGGTTCGGGCTCGGGAGGGCTTGGGCTCTTAGAGAGAGGGAGAGCGAGAGAATTTTTGTTTTATGTATAAATGTGATTTTAAATGATTTAGCAAATGAGACACTTTATAGTTGGTAAAGGAAATTCTTCGGGAACTGGTTCTGATTGGGGAGCACGCATTCGATATGGCTATTTATTCCGGGCTTGGGTAGGAAATGACATAGGCCGCGCATTAATGTGTTTCTGCAGGGAAGAAAAAGCTTTTCAAGAACTATATATATATATTGGATAGTTGATAGCTTGCCGACGATAATTTACCCCCTATCTCCATGCAGTAGCTCCCTGCTAATTCTATTTAGCAAACGTACATATTTCAGCTCATTATGGCCCGATAATATTAGCATTATTTGAACAACATACAATTGTAGCACCGCAGAATCATTTTGGATGGCCGGCCGCCCGAAGCACTGCAGGTAGAAAGGAATGGTTAAAGAAAATCGTACAGTTACATTATAAAAATAGATAAGAGGTCCCTTCCCCACTCCCTGTTTGAGAAATATATAGGTTAATTTCAGGAGGAGGAGAGAATGGAAGTGTGGAAAAGGAGATGTTTTTTATTAATGGTTAACAGGTTAGCCAATTTTCGGGCTCGTTCGGGCCCGGGCTCTATCTTTCAATATAAAATTCGGGCTCGGGTGGGCTCGGGCTGATATACCACGGGCTCGGACGGGTTCTGGCTCCGAAAATTGATCCCGAACTCAGCTCTAGTTTACGACCATCTCCTCGATCAGAGAGGCACCAGCGAAAGTCGTAAAGTACATCGCGGTGTCACAGACAAGTCGTAACTCCGTCAGAGGGAAGCCCCTTTAAATTCTTCACTATTCATCCGACCGCAGAAAATACGTCCTATTGAATTCGCAAAAACCTCTCCTGCACAACATGCCAGCTGCATCGAAAAGGTAGCCAAGTGAACCAGAGGGCCAACCAATAGCCACTATGCTCGAGCACTGGTCAGCTCAGCTGACCAATCCAGACCCCAGGCGAAGAGTTCGTAGAAGGTTGTAGGCACGCCCCTATCACGTGGAAAATTAAAGGGACGGAAATATATAGGCAGAAAAAAGACATAGTCAGAGAGAAAAAAATTCGTATCGGAGATTCATATAGTCAGGAGGAGTCATATTCGAAATGGTGATTCACAGATAGCGACACAAATGTTTTTTCACGTATGGTATTCGGAGGACAGAGGATAGAAGTTCGAGAATGAGGCGGATTAGGTTTAGTTAGGAAACGGACAGAGTACGCGGTCCCAGCCGTGGCAGCTCGAGAGGTACAGCGAACTACCCACGTAATCAACAGAAGGGCTTCAACGAGCGACAACCCAACGGAAGGAAGGTAAGATGACGTCATTTTCCCCGATTCCAGTTACAATGTTAACTAAATACATACATATGCATGGTCGCTATGCCTCCTCGAAATAGATTGAGGGAGTTAATTTAAAGTTAAGCTCAGGGGTGTACGCAGCAGTGGACCAGTAAACATGGCTAATTCTAATATTTTTTAATTTAACGTAACTTTTATTTTGCCTTCACCTGAAGGATGTATTGCTTATGCACACAGTGCGTCAAATAATTTTTAAGATTAGGTCTGTGAAAGGAAATAGAAATAAGAAATTATAATTTGTTTTGGTTTGTTATTCAAAATAAGTCCCTCCGGCTTCAATACACTTGTTACAGCGATTTAATAATGATTCGAATGCCTGTTCCAGTTCACTTTGCGGAATTGCCTCCAAAGCACGCGTCGAAGCTGCTTGTATGGTCGAAATATCATTTAAAAAAACACCCATTTAAGGTCATTTTAAGTTTTGGGAACAAAGAAAAGTCGCAGGGTGCTAAATCAGGCGAATACGGTGGATGATTTAACACACAGACGTTATTTTTTGCCAAAAATCTACGAACAAGAAGTGAGGTGTGACTGGGTGCATTATCGTGAAACAAACACCAACTGTTTTCATCTCGATATTCTGGACGAATGCGACGAATTCCGCCCATCAAACACCTCAAAACATTTAAATAAAACTCACCAGTAATTGTTTGTCCACTTGGAACAAATTCTTTGTGGACAATACTCTTACTATCGAAGAATGTAATGAACATTGTTTTCATTTTCGATGGAACTTTTCTTGGTTTTTGGCTTGTGGTGAGTTTTTTGACTTCCATTCCGCACTTTGTTGCTTTGTTTTAAGATCATATTGAAAACACCATGTTTCAACACCAGTAACAATCGATTTTAAGAAGTTTGGATAATTTTCAGCGGCTGAAATGATGTCTCTGCAATGTGCACTTCTCCTTGATTTTTGTTCATTGGTTAACGAGTGTGGAACAAATTTAGCACAGACTTTTGTTTTGCCCAAATCTTCATGCAGGATGGTTCGAATCGTTTCTTTGTTGATATTTAAAGACTCTTCCATCATTCTTAGTGACGCACATTGATTGTTTGCCACGAAATCACGCTATTTTTCAATAATCTCAGGTATCCTAGATGAACTTGGTCTTCCGGTATGCTTATCATCTTCTAGCGTCTCTCTTCCGTCCAAAAAACGTTTGTTCCACAGGAAAACATTTGATCTACTTAAACAAAACTCACAGTAAACTTGTTTCATCATTTGGTATGTTTCCGAAGCACTTTTACCAACTTTTGCGTTAAATTTAATAACAGCCCTTTGTTCCATCTTAATAATTCAACATGAAAAAAATTTTACTTCTCTAATGAACGCCCGTTTCGTTTGAGTTATTTTAACAACTGCGCAGTACTTTTGGCAGAAAGCAAGCAGATGGTCACGGTTTATAACGCATTCGCGATTACACTGGCGACGTCAACGTAGGCTGAAATCTAGCGCCAGTCTTAAAAATTCTTTGACGCACTGTGTATGCTTTTTCTATTAATAAATATTGTTAATTACTTAACCTGGTGTAGCTAACTTTTCTAGGCTGTGTATATTCCTCTAAATTCACAATTTGCGGCATATGGGTTTTTTACGAATACCTCGTAACGAGCCCATATGAAACACAACGCGACGTCCGTAAACTTTGAGATTGGGCTCTTTACATTTATGGGAACGCAACCTCACTGTTTATCCAATTAGACGAGTATTAAGTATTCCGCGACCACCGTACTACCGGGGGCGTGGTAATACTTCTACCTCAGTAGAATCATGTTTTGAGCGGTTTAGCAGACTGTGAGCTTTAATTAAAGCCACACTGAAGCCAAATACCTTACTTTGAAAGATGTTTGGCACGAGAGTGGCTTAAATTAAAACCTACTTATCCCCGTATCAACAATATTAAAACTGACCTGGTGCGATTCGTCCAACGATGACTGGTCCAACCTCTATTAGTCCAATGCCAGTCCGTTTAAATGACAAGCCCTCTCCCCCTCCCCCTCCAGTGACGCAGTGGTCTAAGCAATGGCCTCTGGTCATTCATCCGAAAGGGGTCCCCGGTGAGGCATGGATGTTGTGTTTTGTGTTTGTCTTCCGGCACTGGCTTTCTCCCTTTCCTGGAACCAGTGACCCTAAATTAGGGACGGGCGACTGCTTATCGCCCATTGAGTTGCTCACGGTGGTCGTTAAACCTCCAATCAAAAAATGAATAAATAAATAAAAAACGAAAACTACCCACAGGCACGATTCGTCCTACAATAACTGGTCCAACCTCTATTGATCCAATGCCAATTCGTTCGAACGACAATTGGCCCGCAGGTACGGTTCGCCCTGCAGTGGCTGGTCCAACCTCAATTAGTCCAATGCCAGTTCGTTTGAGCGACAATTGGGCCACAGGCACGATTTGTCCTACAATAACTGGTCCAACCACTATTAGTCCAATGCCAATTCGTTCGAACAACAATTGGAACACAGGTTCGATTCGTCCTACAGTGACTGGTCCAATCCCTATTAGTCCAATGCCAATTCGTTCAAGCGACAATTGGCCCACAGGTTCGATTCGTCCTACAGTGACTTGTCCAACCTCTATTAGTCCAACACCAGTTCGTTCGAATGACAATTGGCCCATAGGTCCGATTCGTCCTATAGTGACTGGTCCAACCTCTATTATTCCAATGACAATTCGTTTGAACGACAACTGGCCCACAGGTAGGACTCGTCCAAAGGTACAGTTGGTCCAATGGTAGGATTCGTCCAATGGAACAATTGGTCCCATCCCGATTAGTCCAATGGAACAATTGGTCCAATCCCGATTAGTCCAATGGAACAATTGGTCCAATCCCGATTAGTCCAATGGAACAATTGGTCCAATCCCGATTAGTCCAATGGAACAATTGGTCCAATCCCGATTAGTCCATTGATACGATTATCTTACTACTGATTAGCTCAGTGGTGTTATTAGTCCAGTATTGATATTTTCCATAGCTCATTCGTTAAAAGGTACTCTGAAAACACATGTTTGTCCGCGACGGGCATCGAATCCGTGTCCCCTCACTTCGGAGTAAGTCGCTCTCCCAACTGAGCTACGTGAACAGAATCCCTCGCTGCAGATTTGTCGTCTTCACAAAAATGCTTTCACCGTTGTAGTACGTCACATCATCTCCCTGTTAATTTTTTTTTCTTTTTTTTTTTTTTTTTTTTTTGAAGCGAAGTAGGAATTTTTCATTAATTCCAGACAACGTGTTGAACAAACATCACACATTTTTCGAATAACCCAACGGCCAGTGGATCCAATTTCCATAATCCGGAGCCAATGTGAAAACACAAGTTTGAAATCCGCGTCATTCACGCCGGGGTAAGTCGCTCTCACAACGGAGCTACTCGGACAGAATGTCTATCTGCAGATTTGTCGTCTTGGTAAAAATGTTTTCACCTCTGCAATGCGTCACAGTACTAATACTCTGAAGGTTGTAAAATAATGTAATATTTTAGGGGTGTAACTGTACACACATAATTTTTTAAATTTCTGTTTTGATCGTTTAGTTTTCAGAAAAAAAAAATCCGTGCTCATTCTGTCTTCAAATCCGTCAGGCAAATGAAAGCTTTAATCAATCGATTTCGATTTTTTAAATCATTTTTTCAAATCAATCGAATTCGATTTTTTGAATCATTTTTTCAAATCAATCGATTTTGATATTTGTTTAATTTTTGCGTTGAAAAATAAAAATGTCTAGTCTTGTATGTCCGTTTTTCTGTTCACACAGTACCTTTGGAACTAAGCAACGCGTGCTTATTTTCCTTTTTTCGATGAATGGTGGAAAAGCTTTAGTTTTTGCGTTTGAATATTTTGAATTTCTTAACTCCGGCTAAATAAAAGTAACAGCTTGGGAGAGGTCTGACGTCGGACGTGAGAAATGCTGTTGCATCTTTAGTTAGGATATTTCAAAGTGAAATTTTTCTGGAAAATGTGTCTTTTTCATTCGCCCTGGGAGGTTGTTTTTTTTTTTTTTTTTTTTTAAGATTTTGTTTTTTTCTCCATAAAGTTCATTCAATATACATTGTAATGAGGATATTTCATTATGATTGATGATAATAAAAAGCTTTTGAATGTCTGTCATATGAGAAAGGAATGAACTCGGTAATAAACACGGCAGAATGAAACAAGTTAGTAAAATCATGCAATGCATTGATTATGATACGCTTTCAAACATACCAGAAATGATATTCAACAGAGCATAAATTATATTCCCCATTTCGATGATATTCAACAGAACAGGTTCAGTATACCTCTGGAACAACATACTAAAGTTTTGTCGCAATAGAAGCATTTTCAGTCAAGTTATGAGAATAATGGCTGTGGGATAAATCTTGCTCCTGTGTCCTGACCTTTAATCCCATTTCGATGATATCAAATAGAATTGCTTCAGTATACCTCCGGAACAGCATACTTTTTTTGTCTTGTTGATTTTGGTTTGTTTATTGCTGCATGATTGTTTAATGTTCTGTACATATATCCTTGGAATGTGTATTTTCCGGTTGCATTGGTTTGGTGTATATATATAAATGTCCTAACTTAATCATTCATTATTTTTTTATACTTTGCTTATCAGTGGTTATGTTGGCATGTGTTAAGATTACTACGGTTAGGACATTTGGGCACCGGACTTTTGGGCACCGGACATTTGGGCACCCGGACATTTCGGCACAAATCTTGAGGGGCCGTACAAAAATTGCCGTTTTTTTTCGCTGTCAGGGCAATTGAATGGAGAATACGTTTCCAGTAAGACAAACGACAATTGGGTGTCCAAGGGGGAAGAGCCCCCCCCCCCATGTTTGACAGCCTTGAAGAAGGTAAGGTCTTTTCTTAGCCCCCTCCCCCCCCCCCACAAACATAAAATGTCCGTAATTTCGTATTTTCTTATTTACGATATTTTTCTATAAACTATAACTAAACAAATTCGCTGCGAGTATGAGGAAACCCAGGACTCTTGTCGAGTGTGTGTGTGGAGGGGGGGGGGCTTAAAACTTAAAATATGAAATATAAAAAATTTCTGGTCCGATCGGGAGATTTTCAGCGATATTTTTCTATAAACTATAACTAAACAAATTCTCTGCGAGTATGAGGAAACCCAGGACTCTTGTCGAGTGTGTGTGTGGAAGGGGGGGGGGGCTTAAAACCTAAAATATGAAATATGAAAAATTTCTGGTCGGATCGGGAGATTTTCAGCGATATTTTTCTATAAACTATAACTAAACAAATTCTCTGCGACTATGAGGAAACCCAGGACTCTTGTTGAGTGGGTGTGTGGAGGGGGGGGGGCTTAAAACCTAAAATATGAAATATAAAAAAATTCTGGTCCGATCGGGAGATTTTCAGCCATTACAAGCTACAAGTCATCGAATTGTCTGAGGGCATCTGCTGCCTCGGGAAACTGGGGGGGATACCAAAAGCGTAAAATATCAAGATTTCTCATTACTCTTCCGATCGGGAGATCTTCAGCATTTACAAGCTGTAACTCGACAAATTTTCTGTTCTGAGCGTATGTGCCTACGCAGCAAACCCGTCCGGGGGCGGGGGTAATTTCAAAAGTGTAAAATATGAAGAATTTCTCGTCCGATCGGCAGATTTTCGGCATTTACAACTGGACACATTATTTGAGGGCATGTGCCTACTCAGGAAACCTATCGGGCAAGGGGGGGGGGGGTTGTAGCTTGTAAATGCTGAAAATCTTCGGATCGGACGAGAAAGTCTTCATATTTTACACTATTGGTATACTCCCCCCCCCAGGAGGTTTGCTCAGTAGGTTCATGCCCTGAGGTAATGTCTCCAGTTGTAGTTTGTAAATGCTGAAAATCTCCCGATCTGACAAGAAATTCTTTATATTTCACAATTATCATACCCCCCCCCCCCCCCGACAGGTTTGCTGAGTAGGCTCGTGCCCGTAAATATTTAGTGCCTAAGTAACTTACGGCGAACATTTTCTCGGTCAATCTCTTACTATTGGGCCAAGAAACGGCAATTGTTATACTGCCCCTTAAACATTTGTGCCCAAATGTCCGGGTGCCCAAATGTCCGCCCAGTGTTTCAGACAGAAATTCGTAAATATGTCTCAATTTCTTAATGATTATGAGATATAAGTGAAATTTTTTTTGTGCACACCACTTGCTCAAGTAGTTAGAAATATAGGAACACTATAATTTTCAACGCAGCGCAATTTCATTGCTTTAAAAGGGAATGTGCCCAAATGTCCGGGTGCCCAAATGTCCGGTGCCCAAAAGTCCGGTGCCCAAATGTCCGAACCCCGTACTGTCTATATGCCACCTGATTTTTAATTACAGTTGATTACCATCATGTATTCCTTAACTTACCTGTACTTACCTGTACTTACCTGTACTATTAGCACACAAACTGCGTTTAAGCAGTTTCCCTAAACCAACACAAGTCCGGTACGGTACTAAAAAAATTGGCATGACTAGTTTCCGTTTAAAAAAGGAAAAATTAAAACTTTGGTGTTCCTTTGCAAGCAAGGTTTGCGTTGGACAGCATAGCAGACAGCCCATAAATAAAAGTGGTTAAGACTTGTAAGAATTTTTGTTGCATCTAACATTTTTTCTCTTCGATGCTGATTTGGAATGTCGCAGTTTTACGATTATTAATGTTCGTTTGGGGTAAAGTTGCCTCTCTTCGACGCTAATTCGAAATGTTTCAAGTTCTAAAACTCCTAACTTCTGCTCCAACTGAATTCGTCTCTTGATAATAATCATGCCTTTCCGAATACTAAGTCGTTCACTCTTAGTAATCACGGTTACTGTTCTATGGAACCGTTTAAAATAATTAAATAGTGACTTTGGTTATTCAGTGTGCGAACAGCAGCTCGAAATTCGCCTTCAGTTAAACAGGCGCTTAACAGATCCCTCGGACCACCCACGACCAAAAGGTCAACCCTCCCCCTGCTTTACTCCCCGTCATTGGGGATACACTTTCTAGGAGAAAGCCCGCAGTGACGACTCGACCTTCAGCAATTAAGGGCAATCAGCTTCTTACGTCAGGATCATCTTCTTTCGAGCGGCAGAGAGAGAGAGTGAAAGGGGAAATACACATTGATCATAAAAAGGGAGTTCTGCCGGTGACTAGGGGGAGTGAGGTTGGATTTTGCACAGGCATAAGGCAGTTATAACGAAGTAAATTTCTCCGTCATTTTTATCCGCGCCAGGATTCGAACCCGGGTCCACTCATTCCGGAATAAGTTGCTCTACCAATTGAGCTACGCGGACATTTTTTTCTGATTCCTATCTGCCTTTATGTCGTGTGCGTCCTTCTGGCAGGTACGTCACATCTCCTGGTACGTTACACAGTAAGGAATAAGATCGGATTTCGGCTGGAAATACATAGAGAAAGCCACCCAAAACATCCATCACCCGCTGGAAATAAATTCTATTTATTTTGACAAATCGATATTTTCCTTTTCCCCAATCCGAAATCTCGAAATTAGGGAGTGCCTTCGTTAGCTTGCATGTAATTTTTTTAACGTTAAATGTTACTAAGACGGGGTGCGTGTTGTTTTCCAACATCAGGCCTCGTCCTCGTTAATTGAGTTATGTTTAAAAAGTACTAGTGATCCGAATTTCTTGGCGTAGAATATAAATCAACGTTTTCAAGCTTTCGCACATCAATTCAAATTGTTGAAGTGTTCCATTATCCAGTTTGCAGTTAGCTGTCTACCTTCCTTGAAAAATCAAGCTGGTTGATGTGCGAAAGCTTGGAAACTTTGATTTATATTCTACGCCAAAAAATTCGGATCACTAGTACTATTTTAAGTGTAATTAGTGTACAGTTCCTTGTTATTAATTAGTTATGTTTACTTAAATGATACGGCATTACAGTTCCAGACCACGGTGAAATTTTTGGGTGTAGTACTGCATGAATCTCTTAGATGAGATTCTCAGTTGGATCAGCTTGCGTTATATTTGAGATCTCGCATTGGTATGATTTCGCGGATTTCTGCTTTTTTTTTTTTGTCAGAATTTTGTTAATTTTATACTATTCTTTTATTTTTCCTGTATTGTCCTACTGTATTTTAATATGGGGTGCGACTTTAAGGCGAAACATAGTTCGTTTATCTGCGTTGCAGATGACGTTTGTCCGATTGTTAAATTATTCAGTTTGATCAGAGGTTCTTTTTCGTCATTTTCAGATATTAACTAAATTGAGCAACTACATAATACAGATTGCTGCTGATGGTCCATGAACGTATTTTTACAGGAAGATACTCCAACTTGATTACATTACGGCGTATCACTCATTCCTATGATACTCATGGTGGGCCGGGTTTTTATGTTCCGTGGACTCGTACAGGTTTAATGTTTAATAATATCAATGTGTTGGGATTGCGTGTGTGGAAGGGATTACCGTTGATTATTAGATCAGAGGTACGTTATCCGGTATATAAGCGAGTCCTAAGGAATTTTTTAACGGGAAATTGAATATTGTAATTTATTGCTTTATGATTTGTAAAATTGCTTTCGTTGTCTTGACTGGACTGGGATATTTTGTTTTTATTTAGAGGGGATCAGGGGCTTGTCAGGCAGTATTTCAGCCTTTTTCTCCGGCCCCTTGCTATACATTTAATTTTTTTTTAACATACAATATTTGATTCATATTGACAATTGGCATTTGGTCTATTTAACTGATATTAATTTTCAATGGAATGAGTTTTGTTGTTGTGCAGAATTTGTATTTATTGTAAAAGTTTTGGTGATTTGTTGTATTTTGTTAGTTTTATTGGTGCTTACTTTATTTGCACAATTAGTTTATGATTGTGGCATATATTGTATTTTTACTGAGTATTATATTACTTTATATTGTACAGCAGAAATTTTGCAAAAAAAAAAAAATAAAATAAAAAAAAAAATAACGATTCGAGCGTGCGTATTCATTTGTTTTTACATTCTATTTGTTGAGCTGCTTAATTATTTGCTTCCCTGCTCGAGCGACAAGAACCTGCAAACAGTGATTCTTCTGATAAGTTGGCGTTCACTTCAATACACAACAATAATCACACCAACATTACTTTGTGAAGTTCCGTAAGCAGTAAGCTTTTAAAAATAAGTGAGATATTTAATATTACAAAACTAGCTTTCCTGAGAACCTTCCATTACGTTTTCAGAACCGGAGCATTTAACCCAGGGCGTTCAGCAAAATTTCATAAAACTTTTCTTTTTTGTCATACATGTCAAAAATTAATAAATGTTCTTGCCCATTGGAACAGTGTGGAAAACGCGGTGTTCTTAAAGAGACGTCGTTCTACTAACTGCGAAAAATAGCAATTTATCGTGTTCACTTATTAAGAAGGAAGTTTCTGTTCACTATTTCTGTTGAGAAATGGAAGATGTCACACAATCAATAGAGAATGCTGCGCTTTCTGCCAACTTACCGTGTCGGACTAACGACTTGCCAGTTTATTTAAAGAACTCTAGGAAAGGGGCGGAAGGAATAAAAGTTTGACTTGGACAAATTTGGAACACAGATAGGTGTCCTTCGGTAACTGAAGATCTATAAAAATTTTCTACATAAAAAGTTTCGGAAATGGAAATTTGCCAGTAATATTACTTTGCGGCGGAAATTTAAAGTTTGGCAACGTCTGCTGCCAAGAAATCCGTAGAGCATTCAAGGAACTTGCTCAAAATTAAATAAAACATAATAATAAGTGAACTTTAAATAAATATCTGGGACAGTGCATATGTCAAACAGTATTCGGGTGCATATAGCTCATGCAGTGTAACGGCTATTTTCCAGTGCAGAAAAAAGCTCAATAAAGCAAATAGCATATCACACAGGCTAGCCAAAAGGTTTTATTTTGTACAAAGATTTTGCTGTTTCGGTGCTTTATAATAAAAAGTGCCAAATTTTTACCACAAAAAAAAAAAAAGAAGAAAACAAAACGAAAGCTTTGTGGGCAGGCGATATTCCTTTTTCTATGACTTTATACTCGTATCAGAAGCGCGTAATATCATTCTCCGTAGTGAAACTTATAACCTCTTTTGTGAAATTGATTCCCTTCCAAGGGTACGCACAAATAGAAGTTTTTACTCTCATAAGCTTTTGGAAGAAATAGTCAGCAGCAATTTCACATCATATCTTCAAAAAAAGGGTTTAATCGATGCGGCCTTCCAATTGCTACTTATAGATCAGAGGCGTGAATATTAACTAGAAAACTTGAGAGAGTTTGTAAAGTAATTTATGCTACGCACCATTCGCATGCCAAAATCTTTGTGGGTGTGAAATAAAACGAGTAATTTCAGCGTATACATTTATTTACGTAAAACACATTCTCGTCACTCATGGCCACAACATACTAAGTGTAATTAAATCACAACAACGAGCAATAAGGTTTACTAATTCTTGACACAGAGTGGTACTTATGTCGGTGAATTAATTAATGTTATTTTCGTAAAAGCAATGAAAGAAGATATGTGCGTCATAAAAGTAAATATTCATAAACCTATGTCGGCGGCAATAGTAAGTATTGCGATTGTTTAGTTTTTCAAAAACAATATGTATTATTATTATTACTATTAATACAACGGCAGTTCCATAAAAACTGAGAGTAAAATCACACAAAAGGAAGAAATATAGGTACAGCAAAATATGTTATTCTGTCTCAAAGTATCTTCCCTCGGATGATATGCAACAGTCCCATCGTTCAGTGCACTTTTCAAAGCATGTGGCGAAGGCATTTTGTGGAAGCTACTTTAGCGACCCTGTACAGCTTCAATAACGTAAGCATTTGTGTTGAATGGTGCGCCACGGAACTTTTCCTTCATTGTTGGAAAAAAACAGAAACCGCACGCGGCGAGATCAGGACTGTAGGAAGGCTGTGGCATGATTTCAATACTGCATTTCCCAAGATACTGTTGAACACAACCAGCAACATGTGGGCGGGCGTTCTCATGGTGTAGGGTCCACTTTCCCACCAGTTCCGTTTGCTTAATCGATATGTGTTGTCGCAGACGCTTCAAGACTGAAATGTAATACTCAGTATTGACAGTAATTTGTGGAGGAACGGCATGCTGGTAGGCTACACCATTTATGATCAAAGAAAATTATCATCATCATCTTCCCAGCTGATTTGGTTTGGCGGACATTTTTCGGAATAGGGGAGCCTGTGTGTTTCCAGACACTCGTTGCGAGCTTCGCGAGGAGGTCGAAATAGTGGACCCATGTTTCATCGGCCGTTATTACCGTGTTTAGAAAGTTTGGATCTTTTGCAATCATTTGTTTCCACTCATGACACACCTGTACTCTGGCTAACAATTGTTCTCTTGTCAGGTGACGGTGCCCATCTGGAACACACACGATGCAGCAGTAATTCGTCACGTAGAATGCGGAATACCGTCGTTTTTGAAATATTAGTTGACGCGGCTATGTGTTCATACGTCGATCTTCTTCCAGGATTGCCCAAACGGTGGTAACAATACGCTCCGTAACAACACTTTCAGGTCGACCAGGCCTAGGAGCGAGTTCTGCCGACAAACGCCCATTTTTGAAATCATGGTGCCATCCAAAATTCGTTGACTCACCCAAATATTTATCTTTGTAAGCTTTTTTCATTAAATCAACTGTTTCTGGTGCCGGATTACCCAAACGATAGCAAAATTTTATCGCTTAACGCATTTCACTTCTTACCTCTGAATCCCTCACATCCATAGCTGTATGGCGAAATGCAGACAACTGCGCAATAACAAAACCAGAATCGTAAGCCACGGCTAATAACTGTTGCCATAGATACTTCCTTAATTCAGTTAGTCGTCTGCGTGGTTATTTTCCCCCTTCGCGCTGTTGCCAACTCAAAAAAGAATTACTCTCTGATTTTTTGGAACGGCCTTTCTTGTATATGTGATAAATTCAGTTAAAAATATTTCAATGTCATATGTTAATTTGGGAGAAATTTTCTCTTCCTTGACTTTCATCCATTCATAGTTGATTTATTAGTTATGACTCTTCAGCATCCAACAATAGTCCACCAACGTGTTTTTACTCCATTTCCTTGGTACCTCGCCCCCCCCCTAAGTTTTTTATACCCCTGTGAAATTGTTCTCCTTGTTCCTCGCTGACTGCTCCAAGAATTTCCGGAAAGTACTCTATGTGTGAGCGCAAAAAATGGAATCTAACACTCATGTTTCAGCCATGCAATCTGAACTTTTGTAACATATCTTCTGAAGTTGCTTTGTAGTTTGGATCTTTCTTGTTTCCTAAAAAATTTTCAACAGGGTATCCCAGAATTATTGGACACATTACAAAATTATATAAGACAAAACATTAAACAGATAGAAAGAAACTGACTGTACTAACTTACAATGCAACTACACTAGTTAATAAATTTCGATGTGAGATCCCTTGGTTGCTCGTAGTACGTCCAATCGATACTAGATTTCATGCCATGTATTGGCAAGCATCTGAGGAGTTATGGAATTAACAGCAGCTGTGATACGCTGCTTCAGTTCCTGCGAATCAGTACAAAGCGTCTGATAGACACGATCCTTCACTAAACCCCACATGAAATAATCCAATGGAGTTAGATCTGGAGAGCGAGGAGGTCAGGGAATGGGACCACCACGCTCAATCCATCTGTTGGAGAAATGCTCATTTAGGCACTTACTTACACATGTTGACCAATGCGGGGGCGATCTTGTTGGAAAACGACGTCGTCATATCTTTTGATCTGTGGTATAGCGAAATTTTCTAGCATATCCAAGTAAATGTTACCATTTATGTTTTTTTCGCTGAAGAAGAAAGGGCCAATCACTTGTCTTTTTGATAGGGCGCACCACACATTATCTTTTGGAGAATCACGTTCCAGTTCAATAGCAGCATGAGGCGGTTCAGCGCCCCATATCCTACAGTTGTGACGATTCACAATACCTGATACATGAAATGTGGATTCATCACTAAAAATTTCAGTACTGAGAAAGTTTTTGTCGTTTTCCACTCGATTCAGCATATCCACAGCGAAATCGTATCGCAGAGTGTGGTCATTTACATGCATCTTTTGCACTATTTGAATTTTATACCCATGAAACTTTAATTTCTTGGGCAAGATATTGTGAACTGTCTATTTCGGAATGTACAGTTCTCTGCTTGCTTTACGAACGGATTTCCTGGGGCTTCGTCGGAAAGTTTCATTAACTTGGTCAACCGTCACACCGCTGAAGCTAGGCCTACCGGCTCCTCCACGATGTTCCACATTGCAAATTTCTTTAAACTGCTTCATCCACCGCTTAATTGAATACTCTAAACGGTACCGTCTTTTAACTTTAATGAGAGACTTTAATTCCGCAAGCCATAACACACACATCGCCTTCTGCTGTACGGATGACATGACTACTGATTGCGCATTTCTTATACATTCCTCATCAGGCCACACCTAGCGCCATCTATCGGATTCGGGGAATAACAATTAATTTATTTTTTAGTTGGCAACAGTGCGAAAGGGGTAAAAAATCACGTAGATGACTAACTGAATTAAGGAAGTATCTACGGCAACAGTTATTAGCCGTGGTAGACGATTCTAGTTTTGTCATTGCGTAGTTCTTTAAGGCATTTCGCCATAAAGCTACAGAGGTGAGTGATTCACAGTTAAGGAGTGAATTGCGTTGTGCGAAAAAATTTGCTATCGTTTGAGTAAAACGGTTCCAGAAACAGTTGATTTAATGAAAAAAGCTTACAAAGATAAATGTTTAGGTGATTCATTGATTTTTAGATGGCACTATGATTTCAAAAAGGGGTTTGGCGGCAGAACTCGCTCCTACGCCCGGTCGACCTGAAAATCCTGTTACGGAGCGTATTGTTAACACTATCTGGGTAATCCTGCAAGAAGATCGACGAATGACATGTGAAGACATAGCGTCGTCAACTAATATTTCAAAAATGTCGGCATTCTGCATTCCACGCGACAAATTACTGCTGCATGGTGTGTGTTCCAGATGGGTACCTCATCACCTGACGAGAGAACAATTGTTAGCCGGAGTTCAGGTGTGTCACGAGTGGAAACAAATGATTGCATAGGATCCAAACTTTCTAGACACAGTAATAACTGCCGATGAAACATGGGTCCACTATTTCGACCCCCTCACGAAGCTCACAACGAGTGTCTGGAAACACACAGGTTCACCTCATCCGAAAAATGTCCGCCAAACCAAATCAGCTGGGAAGATGATGATAATTTTCTTTGATCATAAATGATCAGCTGGGAAGATGATGATGATAATTTTCTTTGATCAGGCCCGTTTGAGAGATTCGGATTCAGTAAGGCCTGGTGGCAGATCGAACTCAGTGGGACCTAACAAGGGATACAAGAACGTTGCCACGGATTGTACAACGGAAGCACAACACCACAGCGCTGGAAACAGCAGCAAAGTTGAACGCCAGTCGGAATGATCCCGTTTCCATCATAACAGTTCGTCGAGAACTCCATCGTGCTGGTATGTATGGCCATGCTGCAATCCACAAACCTCTGATTACCAACATCATTGCAACAAAACGTGTAATGTGGTGCAAAGCAACTGAGATTCTGAAGACTGGCAACATGTCATCTGATCTGATGAATCATGCTTCCTATTGTTTTCCACCCCCAGTACAGTGAAAAACCTGGTACCTACTGTGAAGCATGGAGGTGGATCCCTGACGTTTTGGGGTGCTATATCATGACATTCCTAAGAGAAATTAATTGTTCTGCAGAATCGTGTCACATCTGCAACGTACAAATCCATTCTTGGGGACCACCTGCACCCAGTGTTGCAGGTATTGTTCCCAGACGTTCGTTCTTGGTTTCAAGCAGGTATTGCACCCGAGTATTGTGCGGAACGTGTCAAGTTGCGCTTTGCAGAGCATAAGGATCAGGTACAGCAGCTAACCTGGCCACCTCAGTCTCCAGATCTCCATATTATTGAACATTTGTGGAAATATCCGGAGCAAAAGGTTGGATCACACTTTCCACCTCCAACATTATTGGCACCGTTGGGACATATTTTACATCAAGAATGGTTTCCATTATCTTCTACGGGATGATGAGTCATTTGCATGGCGACAAGGTACCATTCACGGACCTTCAAAACTAGAAACTAGGGTGCCATTTGTGACGTACCTACATCAGAAGTGACGCACATGTCAAAACGGCAAATTGGAACAATAGGCCTCCCTCGGTGTAGTTCAAGCGGTAGAATATCTCACTCCGGAGAAGGAAGACGTGATTTTGAATCCTATCACCCGCAAATTTGGGCTGCTTTGTATATTGGAGCCCTAACGTGAAATGAATCCCCTGGCCGTGAGGTTCGAGATAATTCCGTAATGCTTCTTCCACACATCGTCTGGAATTAATAAGAATTATTTCCTTAGCGCTGCGAAAATATGTGCATTGGCCGAAATGGGGTCAAAAGTCAGGACAAAGGAGAGGAATCCATTCCATTGCCCTTATGCATCATAACTTACGTAACAATGCGTCTATTGCGACAAAACTTTAGTATATTGCTTCGGAGGTATACTGAAGCGGTTCTGTTAAATATCATCGAAATGGGGTCAAAGGTCAGGGCACAGGAGCGAGATTTATTCCACAGCTATTATCCTCATAACTTGACTAAAAATGCTTCTATTGCGACAAAACGTTAGTATATTGTTTCGGAGGTATACTGAACCGGTTCTGTTGAATATCATCGAAATGGGGTCTAAGCTCAGGGCACAGGAGCGAGATGTATTTCACAGCCATTAACCTCATAACTTGACTAAAATGCTTCTATTGCAAAAAAACGTTAGTATATTGTTCCGGAGGTATACTAAACCGGTTCTGTTGAATAACATCGAAATGGGGTCAAAGCTCAGGGCACAGAAGCGAGATGCATTTCACAGCCATTATCCTCATAACTTGACTAAAAATGCTTCTATTTGCGACAAAACTTTAGTATGTTGTTCCGGAAGATACTGAACCAATTCTGTTTAATATAATCCAAATGGGGTCAAAGATCAGGGCACAGGAGCGAGATGTATTTCACAGCCATTATCCTCATAACTTGACTAAAATGCTTCTATTATGACAAAACGTTAGTATATTGCGACAAACTTTAGTATGTTGTTTCGGAGGTACACTGAACCAATTCTGTTTAATATCATCGAAATGGGGTCAAAGGTCAGGGCACAGGAGCGAGATGTATTCCACAGCCATTATCCTCATAACTTGACTAAAAATGCTTCTATTGCGACAAAACGTTAGTATATTGTTCCGGAGGTATACTGAACCGGTTCTGTTGAATATCATCGAAATGGAGTCAAAGCTCAGGGTACAGGAGCGAGATGTATTTCACAGCCATTATCCTCATAACTTGACTAAAAATGCTTCTATTGCGACAAAACTTTAGTATGTTGTTTCGGAGGTACACTGAATAAATTCTGTTTAATATCATCGAAATGGGGTCAAAGGTCAGGGCACAGGAGCGAGATTTATTCCACAGCTATTATCCTCATAACTTGACTAAAAATGCTTCTATTGCGACAAAACGTTAGTATATTGTTTCGGAGGTATACTGAACCGGTTCTGTTGAATATCATCGAAATGGGGTCTAAGCTCAGGGCACAGGAGCGAGATGTATTTCACAGCCATTAACCTCATAACTTGACTAAAATGCTTCTATTGCAAAAAAAAACGTTAGTATATTGTTCCGGAGGTATACTAAACCGGTTCTGTTGAATAACATCGAAATGGGGTCAAAGCTCAGGGCACAGAAGCGAGATGCATTTCACAGCCATTATCCTCATAACTTGACTAAAAATGCTTCTATTTGCGACAAAACTTTAGTATGTTGTTCCGGAGGATACTGAACCAATTCTGTTTAATATAATCCAAATGGGGTCAAAGATCAGGGCACAGGAGCGAGATGTATTTCACAGCCATTATCCTCATAACTTGACTAAAATGCTTCTATTATGACAAAACGTTAGTATATTGCGACAAACTTTAGTATGTTGTTTCGGAGGTACACTGAACCAATTCTGTTTAATATCATCGAAATGGGGTCAAAGGTCAGGGCACAGGAGCGAGATGTATTCCACAGCCATTATCCTCATAACTTGACTAAAAATGCTTCTATTGCGACAAAACGTTAGTATATTGTTCCGGAGGTATACTGAACCGGTTCTGTTGAATATCATCGAAATGGAGTCAAAGCTCAGGGTACAGGAGCGAGATGTATTTCACAGCCATTATCCTCATAACTTGACTAAAAATGCTTCTATTGCGACAAAACTTTAGTATGTTGTTTCGGAGGTACACTGAATAAATTCTGTTTAATATCATCGAAATGGGGTCAAAGGTCAGGGCACAGGAGCGAGATGTATTCCACAGCCATTATCCTCATAACTTGACTAACAATGCTTCTATTGCGACAAAACGTTAGTATATTGTTCCGGAGGTATACTGAACCGGTTCTGTTGAATATAATCGAAATGGAGTCAAAGCTCAGGGTACAGGAGCGAGATGTATTTCACAGCCATTATCCTCATAACTTGACTAAAAATGCTTCTAATGCGACAAAACTTTAGTATGTTGTTTCGGAGGTACACTGAATAAATTCTGTTTAATATCATCGAAATGGGGTCAAAGGTCAGGGCACAGGAGCAAAATGTATTCCACAGCCATTATCCTCATAACTTGACTAACAATGCTTCTATTGCGACAAAACGTTAGTATATTGTTCCAAAGGTATACTGAACCGGTTCTGTTGAATATCATCGAAATGGAGTCAAAGCTCAGGGTACAGGAGCGAGATGTATTTCACAGCCATTATCCTCATAATTTGACTAAAAATGCTTCTATTGCGACAAAACTTTAGTATGTTGTTTCGGAGGTATACTGAACCAATTCTGTTTCATATCATCGAAATGGGGTCAAAGGTCAGAGCACAAGAGCGAGATTTATTCCACAGCCATTATCCTCATAGCTTGAGTAGTGTAATGATTTCTGGTATGTTGGAAAGCGTATCATAATCAATGCACTGCATGATTTTACTAACTTGTTTGTCTATAGAAATATTTGAACTCACGTATTTCGAAAATGACATATATATATACACAAAAACAAAAGTTTATTTAATTATGCAGGACAAAAATTATTGGGTGAACACTGCTCCCAGTAAAATTATTGAGAAGGCAAGATTCCTCTTTCTCCTTCCCCCAAAATCGGCGCCTGTGATTTGACGAATATACAGTAGATGAAATAATTATGGCCCTTCATATCTCTAAAATATCGAAATGGACGTGAAGGACAATATCTGTGTTATATAACCCACTGTCATGCGCAAATTCGAAACGTGCCCATTGTTGTCCATAAAGGTACTCTGCGCGTGCGTGGCGAAAGCTGATCAGTGAAATCAGCCTTTAAAAAGCGAAGCAATTACGGCCCTGCTCAGTTGGGGCCGCGGGTGGCCTAGTGGGCAACGTTCGTGAATGCCACAGAAAGGACCTGAGGTCCGATCCCAGACAGGTACAAACGCTCGATCCACTAAATATCCGCCGTGCGTCGGATGGGCACATTAGCCGTCGGACCCCGGGTACTGGCCCCCCGGTAGTAAAAAAGGGCGTCTTCTACCTCGCTTCCGTGTGACTTTCCTATCGGGCATTCTAGCCCAAATCTCCTAGCTTCCTATTTGTAAGGGTTGTTTAAGACCTGGGGTCAGACACTCCCTTCCTAAAATCCTCTACATATGATCTGACCTGCTCAGTTGAATGTTTAGTGATACGGGTGTTCTTTGGGAGAAATAGGTGTTAGTGATTTGTACCAACAGTCAGAAGACAGAATTTGCGAAATAACTTGTTGAAAGGGTTAGGTTTAAAAATAATAACCGTCCGGCTCTTGACTGTTGACATCGAAGTGGGGAAAGGCGGCGCAGTGGTCTAATCGATGGCTGCTGACCATTCGTCGGAGATGGGTCCGAGTTCGAATCCCGTGAGGCATGGATGTTGTGTTTGTGTAATGGTACTGGCTCTCTCCCTTCCGTGGAACCAGTGACCCTACATTAGGGACGGGCGACTGCTTATAACCCATTGGAGTTGCTCACGGTGGTCGTTAAACCTCCAATAAAAAAAAAAGAGTGGGGGAAATTGATGTCTCAAGAGTGATATGAATGCTACAGATATTGCCCGAGCAATCAATAGGAGTTCAAAAGTCATCCGAAATTACCCGAAATATGCAGCTGAGTACGGTAAAAAGAAGAGCACTGGCAGACCATCTAAAGTTACCAATCACGAACTTTGGTTTTAGAGGCGCAAAGCATCAAGCAGAATTGTAACAGCTCGACAACTGTGAGACGAATTACATTTGCCAGTTACTATTCGACAAACACAACCGTTGCGGAATCAATCAGGACTTCGTTCGAGTGAACTCCAGAGGAAACCAATCCTGTCTTCATTTCACAAAACCAATAGTAAAGAATTTGTCGCAGCCATACGAGTTGGAGCTCTGAGTGGCGAAAGGTTATTTTGCCCGACGAGAACAAACTGAATCTGGATGGCCAGGATGGTATGCACAGTTATTGGAAGGACGACAAAAAAGAACCGCTAGTGTTTTCCACTCGGCATCAGGGAGGTGGTTCGGTCGTGATACGGGGTGCAATTGGCTGGAAAAAGAAAAGCGATATTGTATTCGTGGATGAAAAATGAACAGTTCTGGTTACCAACGAATGTTAAGAAAACAGTTTGCTCGAAATGGCCGGTAGAAATTGGTTGTTTCAGCAGAACAACTGCAAAATTCATGTGTTATGTTAGTGGGTTGTCCATAAGAGAAACCGAAAGGCGTTTAAACATATCCATGTCAACTGTTTTTGATGTACTGAATAAGTGGAAGATACATTGCGTGCCTGAAGCAGCAAAACGTACCGGCAGACCAAAGAATATCAGTGATAGGGGGCGTCGAAGCCTCAGGAGAGTCGTTACAGCTAATCGACGGTGTACTGCAACAAGACCTCAGTGTACAGGTGAGTAAAAATGCTGGAACCTCGAACACGTACCATTCGCAGAGAACTTCATTCCATGGGTTACCGTGGTGGTGTGGCTGCTCATAAGCCTTTCATCTCCACTTGGAATGCTACTCGTCGTTTAGCATAGTGTAAAGAACATTTATCGCGGACCGTAGATAAATGGGAACGGGTCCTATGGGCTGATGAATCCAGATACACGATCCATCAATCTGATGGTCGTGTGTGGGTATGGCGTCAGCCGGGGGAACGCTATTTACCACAGTGTACTGTCGCTACGGTCAAGTTTGGAGCTAGTAGTGTACTCGTGTAGGGGTGTTTTTCGTGGTATGGTCTCGGCCCATTGGTTATCATGGACAAACCTGTTAACCAGCACGTCTACCTCGATATTCTGGACAATTATGCCCTACAAACTCTGTGGCAATACTGTGGAACAGAGCCTTGTTGGTACCAGCAGGATAACGCACCGAGCCATAAAGTAAGGACTGTTACGACGTGTAATTCCGAGTCGTGTGTGGACTGGCCAGCACAGAGCCCTGATCTTAATCCCATATGGGATGAATTAGAGTGCCGCATAAGAAGTTTGGAACCAAGGCCTTGTGCTAAGCAACAGTTAGCGGCAGCATTATGTACTGAATGGAAGCGCATACCTATCGCTGTGTTCCAAAACCTTGTCGAAAGCATGTCTCGAAGGGTCAGTTTTCACACAGTATTTATTAGAAGAAAGATACAGGAGATGTGCTTGAATAAATCATCTCAAATGATGTATGACAAAACAAAAATATTTACAGATGCTTGTAGCTAACGCTACTGCTTATTTACACGGTTTTGTACATTGATGATAGTAAAAAAACAGTTAATTACACTCGAGTGTCTGGTGAGGCAACAAAAGTCTCTGACAAAGCAGAGAATAGGAACAATTCAGCTTGAAGAGCGTTATACAATATTAATTTTGCACAGTATTGATGCAAGGAATAATACAGAATTCGAGCTTGCAGACATAGATTTAAAAGACAGGTGATGAGAAATTAACAGATGTATGCAGCTTGCGCTACGTTAATTACAGGATTCTGTGCAACGTTGACATGACAACAGTTAAGTGCAGTAGAAATCTGGCGAGGCAATATGAATTTCTGGTAATACAGAGAGTAGAATCAATCCAGAATAACGAGCACTATAGAGTATAAATTTTACACAATATTGGTGAAAAAAAAAAAGTTCTGACCAAAAGGTGATACGTTGTGGGTGACCTGGAAAACCATGAGGTTGCAGGTGATCAAGGAGACAAACATGAAATCAAAAGTTCGAAAGACAGATGATGAAAAATTTACAGATGAATGTGGCTCGCGGTACTACATGTTATATACAACGGTGATATGAAAAATAGTTATATACAATAATTTTCCTGAGAATACAAAAGAAAAAATAATCTCTGAAAATACAGAGAGAAGACACAACTCATCACAGTGAGTATTGGAGAACACAAATTAGCACAGTTGATAAGTAAAATTACACAGTTGAATCAGGAATTGAAGATAAGAATATACTGTAAAAGCGACAAAGTTTACAGATGTCTGTGGTTCGTGATACGACCTATTAACATGATTCTGTACAATGAGAAGTTACAATTTATATGTATTGGTTTGTCAGAGGTGGTAAAAAGAAATAGTCTCTGACATCGCAGAGAGAATACACAATTCAGCAAGATGAGGAATCAAAAACAAAAAATTTACACATGAGTTATACACGAAATAAAACATGTGAAGAGGATGAGAACTGAGTCTTAAAAAAGCGTGAAAAGAAATTGACAATTATAAGTAGCTCATGCTTTGAACAATTCATAGGATTCTATACAATAATTGATCTACTAAAAGTGATGTACAATAGTGAGACAAACAAAAAAATTCTGAAAAAATAGAGAGTACAAATAATATAGTACAGTGAATGTTGAGGAACAAGATTACATTCAGTTGCGAAGCAAGAAAAAAACAGGAAATGTGAATAGGAAAATCGTCTCAAAATGACATATAAAAAGAAGATATACAGGTGCTTGTAGCTGACGCAACGACCTATTCACAAAGCTCAATACAGTGATGAGAGAATACAATTTATGTATGATAATTTGTCGGAAAAGACAAAAAATAGTCTCTGATGAAGCAGAGATTGAAGACAAATCAGCATGGCAAAAATTGTATCTATCAGGAGGTAGGTGAAACAAAAGTTCCGACTGTAAGGTGAAGCGTTGTGGGCGACCCTGCAAACCAAGAGGTTGCTGGTGACCAAGTTGATAGGAACTGCGGTTCACTGCAGCGTGCAACTGCAGTGGTAAGTTCTAGTCGAAGGCGGGAGAGCAGGCGATTGCGAAAATGACAAAGTAACGCAGTACTGACTTTATTTATATCAGTAGAAGCTTCGTGGGGACGCTGAAGATGATACACGTGAATTATATGTTTTACAAGCACGAAGATGTAGGAGCAGACTGCCGGAAGGTGAATAGGGCGAGAAGAGTTCAGAAGTAGTGTTCGGTAGGCGCTGAAGGTGAGGACGGTCTCACAGGATCGTTGCGCTAGCGTGAAAGCGAGATGGAGTATTGGCAATAATACTGTGCAATACATGAAGACATGCTAGACGTCAGCTTCCTCGCCACAATACGGACAGGAGGGTGAAGATAAAAAGGTCATGCGATGTAAAATCGACGGCACAGGGAGGCGGTTGTGTAAGAAAAGCCAATGTGAATTGACTTCAAGGGGTGCTGAAAGTGGGGAACGAGCAGCGGACCACACTGCGGAGGTAGAAGAAAGTGGAATGCCAGAAATGGAAAGAGGTGCAGAAGAGCGAGAGAGAAAACGGTAGAGATCAGCTGTTGAGAAAGAGACAAGAGGAAGAGGTGGGCCATTGGACGACAGAAAAAATGGGAGAGGGAGAGAGGCAGAGTGGACAGAAATGAGACCTGGGGGAGTAGCAAGCTCAGGGAACAGGGAGATTATAGTAGAAATAAGAGAGTTGTGAACAAAGTGAGCGTTGGCATTGAAACGGCGAGCAGAGGGTAGAGAAGAGAAGGAGAGCCAGGAAAGATCGGTGTTAACAAGATCGCTGACTGTAACGACTCCAGCTCGGAGCCATGAAGGAAAAGCAAAACATGGGAGATGGGGAGGGTGTCGCAGAGAAGAAAAAAGAGGTTCGGAAAGTAGGTCATTTGTGGAGGCAGGGAGAGAGCGAGAAAGAGGGAGGTAACGAAGAAAGGAGATGGCCTCTTTGTAGACAGGAGGGAAAAGTGTGAGAAGGGGACAGTGGTCCATGAGTAAGAATGAAAGGAGAGTAAAGCGTGGGTTATGCGGAGAGACTATGACATCACGAGCAGCAACTGCAGAGGGAGCAGGTGCCGCAAGTGATCGTAAAAACGAGACACACGATAAGCCTTGTAATAGGATCTGACGTCGGGTAGACTAATGCCTCCGTTGGAAGGAGACAAGCTGAGTTGAGGTGCTCCGACCCAGTGATGGCCGGGCCAGATAACCTGAGTTTGACAGCGGGTGACTTCAAAAGACGTAGTGCTGGTTGCTTCGAAGCCAACCAGGAATACGTGCACATTGAAAGCAGGTAAGTGTGCGTTAGACGTGCTCTTTGAAAGACGGAGGTGCAGAATTGTGCGCGCCGCCAGATTGCGACCGAGCGATGTAGGCGTGGTCGGAGAGTCGTCCAGGTGACGAGAGAAGCAGTTGCTGGTTTTCCAAGGTGGACTCCTAGGAATCGTTGAGAGGTGTTGGACCACTCTGCTCCCCAAGGAGAGTCAGTGCGGTTAGACCACGAACCGGTCCATAAGCCTCTGCTTTTCGTTGTGTTTAGCGCTGCTCCGGAACATGAGGCTTAGGTATTGTAGAGATTGTGGAGATCGTGAAATTGTGAGTCTTGCCGAATGCAGAATGTAATATCGTCGGCGTAGGCAACATAAGTAGCAACATGATGACGTGTGCTGGCTACCGTTGGTGGTAGTGCAGCAAAGAAGGATCGATGGACTGCGCGTAAAAAGGTTCTATTGCGAGGGCGAAGAGCTGCCCGGATAAGGGGCAACCCTGACGCACGCCGCGACGAAAGGGTATGGGAGCTGTGAGAAGGTTGAGCAGCTTGACGTGGAAAACTGCGTCCCGGTAGAGGGAGATGAGAAGAGAAGCAAAGGAAGGAGGAAAGCCGAAATTTAGTAATGTAGCAAGAAGGTAATCATGAGAAATATTATCGAATGCTGAGCGTTGATCGAGGGAAAGAAGAGCAAGGGGTTCTGAGCGAGAGCGGGCGAGGTGAATTAGATCATTAAGAAGCTGAATATTATGGGAGATGGAGCGGCCGGGTACAGTATAGGTTTGATTAGTGGAGAGAATATGAGGGAGTATGGGGTTAAGCCGGCGGGACAGAAATTTAGTATAGAGTTTATAATCAGTATTTAAGAGTGAGATGGGGCGCCAATTCCCCAAGTCAAGCGGATCGCCCTTCTTGGGGAAAAGTACAACATGTGCGAGCGTGAAACTCCTCGGAAGAGATGTAAGATGCATGGCAGTAGAAAAAGCACAGAGGAGAAACGGAAGGAGGGCAGGAAGAAAAGCCTTATAGAAAGAAACAGGGAGACCGTCCGGACCAGGTGAAGCCCGGGGGTTGAGGGACGAGAAAGTGTCAGAGAGCTCAGTTAAAGTGGGAGGATGGAGGAGGCTGGCTGAAAGATGAGAAGGGACCTGAGGCAAAGAAGAGAACAGAAGAGCAGAAGCCGTAGGGGAGGGAGGGGGAGTTTCACAAAATTTTGAAATGTAGTAATTCCGTACCATAGAACAAATTGGAACTGGTTCGGATGATACTACTCCAGTTGGAAGACGAAGGTGCTGTAGAACAGAAGAGGCTCGGCGAGTTTACTCAAGTGACGTAAGGAATTCGTACGAACAAGCATCAGGTTTCAGGTGTTGTAGTTTAAGGCGTTGAAGGGCTTGTTTTGCAAGCGGCACCAAAAGTGAATGTAATTCTGCCTGGTAGACTTGAAATAGGGGATCAGCAAGATTGAGCAAAGAAAGCATTTGCCTAGTATGATAAAGTCGCATCCTCCGTTGTGTCATGATCGAGTATGACAGGTTTCGTACCAGTAGTATGAGGTGGCGTTTTACTTCCAACCAAAAGTTGAGGGGCACGGTGCAGAATGAAGCCTTGGACGTAAATCCGCGAGAAAATCTCGCACCGATGAGCAGAAGGCTGGGTCATCTAAAAGAGTGTCGTCAAAAGTCCAAGGCCGGATTGTACGTGGCTGTGTTGCAGTAGCAAAAACTGTTATGGCAATGGCGCAATGATCCGAGGAAGCTGTGGGTGTACAGCATGAATCTGATATTGCTGGTAGAAGAAGAGAAGTTGCATAAAAGCGATCCAATCTTGCTGTAGGAGGATCAATGGCCCTTGGTGCACGCCATGTATGTGTAGTCTGGGTTGGTGACAAATGGCGTTGAACATCTGCGAGTGAGAAGTCTGAAGTGATAGACTGTAAAAGATGTACTACTTCCGTACGGTGTTCTCTGGAAGCAGAAGAGCGATCAGTTAGGGGATGTAGAGTGCAATTGTAGTCACCTCCGATAAGTATCCGGTCGGTGATGGGAATACGTTACAGAGCCCGTCGAAGTTTTGAAAACAGCTCTGGCACGTGAGTAGGAGTGCAAGGAACATAAATGTTGAATACATGAAATTTTTCAGCTGCGACGGTGAAAGAGACCCGTTGTAATAAGTCTCGACATAGTTGTAATAAGTCTCGACAAAAACTTAAGTCTCGACATAAGTTTTTCACTGAGAAGGAGGAAAGAGTTGAACGAAAACGCCTACAGCCAACTGCCATGCCACCACGCGACAGTTGGCTGTAGGCGTGATGGAAAGTATGATCCCACTGACGCCATTGATGAAATTGAGTGGTAGAAGTACAGTTTGTTTCCTGCAGAAGTAATATATCAGCATTCAGCGGAGCAAGATCCTCTCGTACCAGCGCATTCGCAAGAGGTGTCGCAAAACCGCGACAATTAAGTGACACCACCCTGAATGTCTAGGTTAGTTGTGGGATGCAGTAGGAATTGATTGGCTGTAGTGATGGAGTGGAGTCGACGGAGAAAACAAGCACTCCATGGGACCTCGTCCGCAGTGCGCCGAAGAGTGTTTTCAAGTGAGTGTAATTGAACCAGCACTTGTGGTAGAGCTGCTTCATACTGCTGAATGGAAGTGCGTGCTGAGGAAGGGCTAGAGGACCCTAAAAGGCAATCCAGCACGTCCTCGTATGGCAGAGGCTCAGCTGGGAAAGTATTTTCAGCAAGAAAAGTTGTGAATTCATCTAGTGAGGGAATGGCACCCTCACATGCTGTCTCAGAGGAAGTGTGTAGAGGCGACCTGGAGAACGGTCGTCGAGAGCTGACGGAGCGAGTGGATGAGCGGGTAGAAGAGCGAGATGATCTTCGGGACGCCAGAGTCTTTGACTTCTTCGTCTTGGGGCGAGAAGCACCACTGCGTTTTCCAGCAACCACTAAAGCTTCATGATCGTCTGGAGAGTCTGAACCCGAAGCATTACCTGTGACTCGTGTCATGGAGCCAACGGTAAAAGCTGAGGAGTGGTCAACATGTACATCAGCAGTGGTTGTAAAAGTACTAGGGGAGTCGATTTTGGAAGCCTGGGAAAATTCTAAGGATCAGCAGGAGGTGGAGGCATCAAAGTCGTTTGTTGACCAATGGCAGTAAGCTGACTTTTGGAAGATCTTGATTCCGCGACTGTCCTCGAATAGGAAGAAGTCTGTGAAGTGTTGGTGGACAAAGTAGAAGAAGATGTAGTGTGTGGAGCTGTTTGCAGGGAGGCACGTGGGCACTGAGCCCTTATGTGACTTTCGCTCTGACAGATAGTGCAATACTGTGAAGTGATTATCTCAACTCTTCGGCGTTGCTGTCCACAGCGGATGTGCAAAACATTCGGAACCGCTTTCAGCTGAGCATCAGATGAAAAGAGGACTCGAGCAGTGCGGCGGAAGCCCCGAATTGATTTGTCTTCTGGGTCCCTGGGAGCCGCAGAGAGAGTTGTTATGGAGCCAACAACTCTGCCGTACCTGCTGAGCAAGGTGCAGAGTGCAGCGTCGGATACTTCTGGTGGTACGGGGTAGAAAGTCACCTGCACCGGGCGGTGCGCAACCGGTTGTGCTAACAGATGCACGTCATTGATGGTTAGACCTTCCGTAAGGACCTGGTCAGCATGCGCTTTATCCTTAAAATAGACCAAGACAGATTTGGGGTTTCGAGCTACAAAGTCTATAGCATCCTTTGGTAAGATAGTTTAGAGGGCTCGGCTATATTGCCACAGCTTAGTGTCGGGAAGCGCATCAAAATAGACGCCCCGTTCCATGGTGGAGGAAAAAGGTGACCAGCTCGGGAATCCTCTGGTATGTCAATTGTAGCAGTACAGCCGACGACAGTGACATAGGATTCAGGAAAAGGCATAGCAGATGAAACTGGGGGTGTGAGGACCCCAGAAGTTGCAGAAGCATAGGACGCTTGGGCAGACATGGGTCGAGAAGTCGATGGAGCGGCCCCTAGCAGTGAGGGCGGATCAGGAAGTTGATGAGAAGTGGAAGCTATGAGCTCAGTATCGCTGATAACGGAGACGTCATCGTCTGCTGAGATGTAGATAGGAGACTTGGCACCACCGCACTTGGTGGGAGTTATAGCTGGAGAAGAAGAGGTGTCTATGACGTCGCAATGACGCTCGGGAGCCACCTCATTAAGCTGAGCAGGAGCTACCGCGGTAGAAGAAGAAGAGGGAGCTGGATGATCTGCCAAGATAAGGATGTGGGCGTCACCCTTGTCTGCCTCCGCCATCGAAGCAATGGCGAGACTTTAACGAAAAAGACCAGCTCGGTTGAAAAATAAAACAGTGAATAATGAAAAAATATGGCACTCACCAACCTGGGAGATACACGAACGTAAAGTGTAGATCTTCAACTTGAAGATACACGCAACCACAGAAACTAAAGCACTCAATAAACACCTTATGGCAACGAAAATCACGGAGCTCAAAACCCAACCACTGAGCTTCGAAGGGTCAGTGCATGCATTAAGGACAAAGGTGGACCAACATCGTACTATAGTGTATGTCAATAAATGCTATGTTGTGTTTCTCTTCTAGGTGTCCGGTGACATTTGCCAATATAGTGTATATACGAAGCCTGTACATATATGTTTTTGAACATAAGAACTGTTTATCTTTCTGGTACGTAATTTAGAGTATAATTTGTTCAATGTCGTCTGTTTTCTTTATATTGTAATGATTTTTTGGGTTTTGTTTTATTTTTGCTGAATAAATGACACGGGGGTCATAATTATTTCGCTCACTGTATTTACAGAACGGATTCATTTGCCGTAAACCTAATCTCATAATCAGAAAAACGTACATACCGTACGCACATTACATTTTTATATAAATTTCTCGCCCGAGGGAAAGAAAAATCCCTTAAAATAAAATAATTGAAAGTTTAAAAGAGAGAGAAAAAAGTGCTTCTGGTGTTAAGGGATCTCTGCATTGCAGTGTGTTAAATGACTCATTACCCCAGAGACTTCGAAACAAAGCTTTGTACTCTTACACGGGACATTACATTTCTGTGAGCAAATATAGAATAATTGGTGGGGGCAAATGTTTTCCAAAATTAGAAGGATGCAGCCATTAAAAATTGAGGAAGAAACAAAGCAATAAAAAAAACAGATGTCTAGGCACGGGGAATAATGACCTTTACCTTGAGGCCGCTTAGACACATGGACTCCTATATAAAAAATAAATAAGGATTAGCAGAGGGAACCGCTGGCATTCTGCCTACACTGTATTCTTGGCTCACGTAGGACGGGTTTTTTTTTCTCTTTCCTCAAAGTAAACATTTAACGAGCGACTCCTGGTGTTAAGAAATCAACAAATTTAGAAGAGACGCGGTTTTGATCCGTAGATGCAATTGATTGCCTTTCCAGAAAACAGAAGCATCTTATCCAAACGCCAGAAACGCGAACATGTTTAACTTCGTTGCTAAAAACCCGTGACTTGTTTTCATTAGCGGTAACGGAAGGCCAGGTTTTTCTACGTTCAGTTGGCCTCGATTAAAATATTCAAAAAGGCTTGTCAAACTTGCGAAAACAAGTCAAAAAAAAAAATTGCAACTGTTGATGACGGAAGCACACATGTATTCACAGTCATGAAATAGAGAAATGTGGAGAAAATTTGAATAATAATTAAAATTGTAAAATGTACAGGGGTTGGACATAATAATGTGAATACCTAGAAAAAGAAGGTTTTGCGTACTTAATGGGTGTGGGACTACCTTTGGCATTCAAATCCGCCTGAATCCTCCTTGGAATGGACGTATATACACTGAAGAGCAATTGAATTAGAGACAGCTGGCGTTATGCAAATGTGGCACTGTGGGCGTCCCTATAAACGGAAACGACTTGACGTATGCAGCGATCCGACAATATAAGGAGTGATGCGACGGGAATCAGTAAGAGTCGAACGCAGTATGGGTAAGACGAATGGGTCACTCCATCTCGGAAGTCGTGCAGGCACTGGGATTTTCACGAGCCACTGTGTCACGGGAGCACCGTGAGTACATCGAATCCGGTAAAACCATCCCTGCAAGGGCTAACTGCTGTGGACAACAGCGTGTGGATGAGCGGGGTCATCGTCGGCTAGCTCGCATTGTAACAGCGGATAGACGGGCCACAGTGCAAGAAATCTCTCGGCAATTTAACGCTGGTGCACAAAAACGTGTAAGCAGCCACACCATCCAGAACCATCTCCTTGCTATGGGGTACAGACGCCATCGTCCCAAGAGGGTACCGCTGCTGACCGCACATCACAGGGTGCAAATATTAGCATGGGCGCGGGAACATCGCCACTGGACACTAGACATGTGGAAAAATGTAGCTTGGACTGATGAGTCGAGATTCACGTTGGTACATGCGGATGGCAGGATACGAGTACGGCACAAACCACATGAAGCGATGGATCCTCCTTGCCAGCAGGGTACTCATCAAGCTGGTCGAGGTGGCATTATCGTCTGGAGACTGTTTACGTGGACTGAAATGGGACCCCTGGTACGTGTGACATCGTCACTCACAGGTCAACGTTACCGGGATATCCTGGACGACCATTTGCTCCCGTTTGTGCGTCTTCAACATCCCACTGGGTGCCTCATCCTACAACAAGACAATGAAGCTCCCGAATTGTATCCGAATGGTTGGATGAACACTCCACCGACGTGACCTCGCTTCCTTGGCCAGCTAGGTCACCTGACCTCCATCCCATCGAGCACATCTGCGATGCCATCGAGAGAGATGACCCCCCTCCATGAAATCTTCGTGAACTGTGGGAGCTTGTTCAGGGGTCGTGGATCCGTATGGCTTCCCAACGCTTCCGGTGTGTTGTCGAGTCCATGCCGAGACGAATCGCCGCCGTCATCAGGGCGAAAGGTGGTGCTACACGTTACTAGACAGGTATATCTAATTCAATTGCTCTTCAGTGTAAATCACGGATCATGGTTAGTGAGATTTTACACTTTTCTCCGGGCAGAAACTGCTCCAGATCCTTGAGAGATGAAGGAGGGGATAACGGGATCTTACTCTGTTTTCCAACACAGACCACAGTGGTTCGATGATGTTTAAGTCTGGTGAATGAGGAGGACAATGAAAGCGTAAAAGTTCGTCCTCATGTTCCTCAAACCACAATTGGACATTCCGAGCTCTGGGAATTGGGGTGTTATCATCTTGATAGATGGCATCCTCTGCAGGAAACAATGCCTGAGCCATTGGATGGACTTGGTCGGCCAAAATGGTTTCATATGCCTTGCCAGTCAACTGTTCTTTCAGGATGATCAGGGGACGAACTGAAAACCACGATATGACAACCCACAGCATGACGTACCACCATCACGCTGCACTGTTGGGAGCAGAGAGTCTGGGTTGTACGCTTCTGACGGTGCTCTCCACACGTAAACACTTCCTGCGGTGGGGAATAGTGTGAATGTGGATTCATCCGACCACATGACACGCTTCCACACATAGGCAGTCTACGTTGTATGCTCCTGACACCCCTAACGTCACCGTTGTGCATTCACCGGGGTCACCAGATGTTTTGCAATAGCAGCTCTGCCACGAATATCTTGTTTATGCAGTTCCCTGCGTACTATTTTCATTGATACTCGTGTCTGGAGATGCAGATTGAGCTCCGCACTAATTTTCGGCACCGTGGTCTTCTTATTACGGGTAACAATCCTCTTTAATGCTCTCCTGTCTCTATCAGTCAGGGTCGTTTTCCGGCCGCTCTTGTGTTTCGCAAACGAGGTTTTGCCATGAACATGGTATGCTGTCATGATGCTAGATACAGTATCTCCTGATACACCACTACCCTGGCGACTGTTGTCACGGAGGCACCAACTAGCCCGCCACCAACAATTAGCCCTCTTTCGAAGTTTGTTATGTCGCTCATTTTGTCGTCACCCTGAAAGAAATTTTGCAACAAGACACTTCAAATGCACTTGAGCAGGACCTTGAGGTTCTAAACAAAGCTATTACAGCCAAAAAGTGGTGGATACCATCTTTTACAAAACCTTGTTCACAGTATGCCAGCAAGATGCAAAGCTGTGATTAAAGCTAAAGGCTGGACAACAAAATAGTAGGTACATTCTATAATTTTGCTTCATTATATTTCTGTATTTAAATGTTATTTCATTCCTTATGAATTACAAAAACGATTTATTGCTGTAAGCCTAAGTATTTGATAAATGAACCTTTTCATAATATTTTGAACTTGGTCATGAATTTTGTAATGTCTCTTGAGAACAGGAGTAGCTATAGGGAAAACTAAGACATTTTTGAAATCTCCATTAAATTTCGCATCTAATGACATATAAATGCTTTCTTATTAACTGACAGAGGTCATTCAAATCGCACATGTTGGTAGAATAACTCTTCTTCTATAGTAACCCTTCTTCTTCATTGCAGGTAAATACGAGGGTTGTACCGAACGTAATTCAAAAGTGGGCATAACTTTTTTATTAAATGACAGAAGTCGTTCAAATTTCACGTGTTGGTAAAGTAATTCTTTCTCTATACAAAGGTACCACTCGACATAGTCTCCATCACAAGCAATGCATTTGCGCCATCGTTGAACTCAACTCTCGAACCTTTCTTTGAAAAAAATCAGGTGTAGAGTGTTCTATCCACTTCTTCACAGCCACCTTCACCTTGTCTGTGGCATCAAATCCTTGTCTCCGGAGACTGTGCTTCCTTGGACCGAACAGGTGGAAGTCGGAGGACGCCAGATCTGGGCTTTACCATAATAGCAAAGTCCATGGTAGTCGTCTTTGAAGCACGATATCTAATAAAAGAAACAACCCGGTACTGAGTAAAAGTTTCTAATTCGGTGTCCGATATGTGTAATACAGTCGAAGTGAAATCTTCGTAAGCTTTCTGTTAGAATTTTTCTTGTCTAATTGATGGCTTGTCACGCTTTGGGTCATTTTGCCGTTGTGAGGTGCATTTCTTTTCTCTGGGAACATACAGTGCAGGGAGCAAATTGAGTTTTACTAGGGCTAGGTTTATTTGCTTGATGAGGGCATTAGAACTAGAGGTCTGCATGGGCCTAATTTGGTGAGCCCGGCTTCGCTCGTTTCAAATATTAGACACTCCGCCCGTCCCGGCCCGGGCCCATCAATGGCAGCCCTTATTTAGGCCCGACCCGGCCCGCGATGTGCCATTTGCTATTATTTTGCCTCCCTATTGCATTGTATTAAAATGGGGAAATTAAATAATGAAATGAGATATTATTGAAAATATTTAGTTGAATTTAAGCTTAAAAATATTAACTAAACTTTGACAATTACCGAAGAATATGACCTTTAAAGAGAGAGAAAAAGGAAGACTAACTGGTTTCAGAATCTCCCTTTCTCTGAACTACACTATCTACCAACAAGTAATTGGACACCCCTGCAATCGACGATATCTGCGGTCCTGATACACGTCACGGCCACCGTCGTTAAATATCGTGTGGGAAACAACAACGCAACCAGTCGCATGCCAGATGCCACGCAGTTCGGAGCTCTCTGATTTCGAGAAAGGTGTAATCGTCGGGTATCACAGAAATGGCCAATCCATACGTGACATATCCAGCGAGTTGAAGTACCCAAAATCGACAGTGACCTACGGGATTGGCAAGTGGAAGATGAGAGGTGACTGTCGGAATGTGCCCCGACCCGGAAGACCCACAAAACTGGGAGTTAGAGACCGGCGGGTGTTGGCCAGGGAAATTCGGAAGAACCGCACCAAATCGATGGGCCACATCCGCGAGCAGTTTCAACAGGCATCCGGGAATGTTCTTTTGATGAATACCATCCGTAAGGAAGCCCATCTTCTCGGTTATCATGGACGTGCTGCCGCCCACAAGCCTTTGATCACCAAGTCCAATAGCGCTGCTCGGCTAACGTGGTGCAAAGAACGTCAACAGTGGACCGTTGAACAGTGGAAACAGGTTCTCTGGAGCGACGAATCAAGGTTCACCCTCTACCGTTCGGATGCCAGGGTCTGGGCTTGGCGTCTGCTTGGAGAACGCCTCCTGCCGGAATGTATTGTGCCAACTGTGAAGTTCGTCGGCGGTGGAATTATGCTATGGGGGTGTTTCTCCTGGTATGGCACGGGAACCTTGGTCGCAATTACTGGTAGACTCAACGCCGAGACCTACTGCACCATTACCACGCGCTTCCTACGTTGTGGCAGTTTTACGGGGTGGACCCATGTCACTTTCAGGATAACAATGCCACCTGTCATGTTACGAGGTCCACCATGGCTTGGTATGGTGACAATGGGGTTAATCGAATGGATTGGCCTGCGCAGAGCCTGGCCCTTAACCCTATCGAGCACCTCTGGGACGAGTTGGAGCGTCGACGTAAGGGGTGCCCCCACCGTCCGAAATCGGTGAAGGAACTGACCTGTCTTCTCCAAGCCGAGTGGAAGAAAATACCACTAGCCGTCGTACAACTCCTGGTTGAGAGTATGCCCCGGAGGGTCGCAGCTGTAATCGCCGCTCGTCAGGCTCCACCAACTATTGAAGGTGAATAAACTTCGTTTTCCTTTGCTATCACAGGTGTCCAATTACTTGTTGGTAGATAGTGTAGTAAGCTGTAACACTACTAAAGTCAATTCCTACACAGATTAAGAATAGCAGAAAAAATCAATGTCGTCCCACTCTCTCATACAAACACACACATGCGCACCGCACTCCACTGCAGACGATACCCGTTCCTCACTATACACAACACACACACACACTTTCTCGGGGTCGAATCTTTTTGTTGTCAACAAGCCCCAAAATGGTTTTACCAACTTAATGCCTACAGATTGGTAAAAACTCTGGGAGCGCCTCTTCTTGCTTTTCTCATTACCCCCTGGGCTATGTCATGGAAGTAAGTAAAGCCAGCAAAGCAGTTAAATACATCATGAAATCGGGGAACACATTTTTCCTTTCTTTATCATTGCGAAAAAAAGAATGAGTCGACTTGGCCCGGCCCGGCCCGACCCGGTCGTAATTGACTGGGAAAAGACCGGCCCGGGCCGTTGCTATGTTCTCTAAACTAAAACAAGGCCCAACCCGACCTGCGGGCCGGGCCGTGTTTGGGCTTGGTGGGCCAGCCTGGTCAGTGCAAACCTCTAATTAGAACTTTTTTTCGTGCGAGACGGTCAGTCTCCGAGTTTATGACCGATATTAACCGTCTCGTAGAGGTGCCGCCTTTCTCAGTCTAGACAACGCATGCAGTAAGGAGAAGGTTTATTTGGAAGATGAGAGAAGACGGAATCGCTTTTTGCAGCGGCCAGAAGGAGTTAGAGAGAGCGGACTTTGCACGAAGAACAGCCTGTTAAAACCGCTTGTGCCTAGATCATGGAATCCAGATGTACACCGATGAACCAAGGTATTATGACCACCCCGAGCCTAGAGAAATGAGCGTGCCTGGAGACCAAACGGTGGCGCAGATGTAGTTCACACATCAGTATATAAACAACCGGCTTTCGGTTGTAAAAGTGTTTGGAGTCAGAACTGGAAAAGCTGCCGAATTATCACAGTTAGATAAAGGACAAATTGTGATGGCACGGCGCCTCGGATCTACGATCTCTGAAACGACGTGGCTTGTGGGTTGTTCACGTGTCGCTCTAGTGAGTACGTATCAAAAGTGATGCACAGATGGCAAAACGACGAACCGTTGTCCAGCGGTGTGTCGTCCGCAGTTCAGATGCCAGAAGGGAGCGCAGACTGCAGGGCCACAGTGCGACAGATCACCCACACATGCAACAGTGGTGATCAGGGCAATGTGTCACTGCACGCAGTTCACCGCAGCCTTCTGCACATGGGCCTGAGTAGCCGAAGACCCAGCCTGATCCCCATGCTCACTGCACGTCATCGCCAACAACGCATTAAATGGGCCCAAGATCATCAAGATTAAACAGTGGATAATTAGAAGAAAGTGGCCTGGTCTGACGATTCAAGATTCCTGGTGCATCACGTAGACGGCCGGGCGCGGATACGCTGATTACCAACGGAGGTTATGGCACCTGGGTGCACTGTTGGGCGGAAACAGGCCGGCGGCGGCGGCTGTGTTGTGCTGTGAGCTATGTTTTCTTGGGACACTTTAAGACCCATTATCCCAATAGCACAATCCCTGACAGCTGGCAGATATCTGAACATCGTTGCGGACCAAGTTCACCCATTCATGGCAACTGTGTTCCCTGCTGGTGATGGCCATTACCAACAGGATAATGCGCCATACCACACTGCCAGGATCCTCAAGGAGTGGTTCGAGGAACATGCTGGAGACTTTCTGTTAATACCCTGTCTTTCAAATTCACATGGCATGAACCCAATCGAACATTTGTGGCTCGACTTGGAAAAGCAGGTTCACGCTGAATCACAGCCACCCCGAAATGTACGGGAACTGGAGGACCTGCTGTTGACATTAAGGTACCATATACCCCAGGATAACTGTTGCCACCTCATCGAATCGATGCCTCGCCGAGTGACCGCTGTTTTGCGGACTAAATGAGGTCCTACAGCTTATTAGGTAGGTGGTCATAATATAATGGCTCATCGGTATATGTGTAGTAGAAGAAAACAATAAATAACACTGCTCAACACACATTTTGGTGCTTCAAAGGTTAAATCTATTGTTAGATTTTTTGGGACGCTGATTCCAAAACTGCCACCAGTTTTGCCCTATCAGCTATAGTTTTGGAGATATGGCATACCCACCTTATATGCTGATTCATCTGGTCGTCCGTCAAAAATCGAGATCCTTAATCGCATAATCTGCTAGTTTTGATAAATATTGATTCTGTTAATATTACATACTACACTGGTGTGCAAAAATTAAGAACGAAGAGGAGAAATTAGCATAACAGCAGAACGAGCAGGCAGAACGGATCGAAAGAGCACTCAGAAGATAGACTAGGATCCGGTACGGTAAGGCATGCGCATATGTGCAGCATGACGTAGGGAGGAGATGTCTAAAGGGTATAAAGCACACGGGCGGTGTACGCTCAGCAATTCGGTGAAAGCTATTGCGCGGTTTACATCGGTTTGAACGACGTGGAGTTGCTGCCACCGTGTGATATGGCCGAGAGGCAATCCAGTAGACGACATCTGGATTACTTTACCCGAGGTCGCGTCATTGAGAAGTTGGAAGAAGGTCGAAGTGTAACCAGTGTGGCCGAGGAGTTCGGGATCGCTCACAGCATCGTTTCACGAGCTTGGAGAGCCAAAAGGCAGGAACAGCTGTCAGATAGTTTAGCAGTGGTCGTCCACGAGCAACCACGGCGGCGGACGACTGGTATATTGTCCTACAGGCGAGAAGAGACAGACGGCAGACAGCGAGAGAAATCGTAAGGCACATGCAACAGACAACTGGACGTCCGTTATCGCGTTTTACCGTGGCCAGGAGGCTGCACAAAGGTGGTCTATTTGCACGACGACCAGTACGGTGTGTGCCATTAACGCCAGCTCATCGGAGACGTCGGTTTCTGTGGTTGCCAGAAACACAAGAACTAGACACATCAGCAATGGGGTCGAGTTCTCTTTACGGATAAGAGCCGATTTAGTCTGATGAGCGATTATGGACGTATACACATCTGGAGAGAGCAGGGAACACGCAATCACACCTCCAACATCATCGAAAGGGACCGGTTTGGAGGTGGCGGAGTTCTCGTTTGGGGCGGTATCATGCTTGGTAACCGTACTGACCTCCACATCTTCCAAGCAGGTTCAGTCACTGGTGTCCACTATTGTACCGAGGTTCTCCTGCCTCACGTGCGTCTGTTTAGAGGTGATGTGGGTCCTGAGTTCCTCTTCATGGACGACAACGCTACACCTCATCGTACAGTGGCTGTGGCAGAGCTGTTGGAGAGTGAAGATATTCAACGCATGGATTGGGCCGCAAGGTCCCCGGACCTAAATCCAATCGATCACGTGTGGGAACTTCTAGGGAAACACCGCTACACCTCATCGTACAGTGGCTGTGGCAGAGCTGTTGGAGAGTGAAGATATTCAACGCATGGATTGGCCTCCCGCAAGGTCCCCGGACCTAAATCCAATTGATCACGTGTGGGACCTTCTCGGGAGACACTTGGCAGCACGTCACCAGCCGCCAGCAACGATTCCGCAGTGGCGATTGGTGCTACAAGAGGAATGGGCCGCGATGCCTCCATAGCTCCTTGACAACCTCGTCCTCAGCATGGACAGACGTTGTAAATCCTGCAACGCAGTCAGGGGTGATCATATACTCTACTAAAGACTGGGTTTTTCTTTGCAGCCGCCTGTCACATGGACCGTTCTGTCTTCTGTCCAGTTGTGCTCGAAGCTACCTTTTCAATAAAGTGCCTTTGTATCCTTTGGATTCCGTGTTTGGACGGCTTTGCTCACTTGTACCATATTCTCACATCTTGGGGATCTTATGGTATGATTTGAGTCGATGTGGAGAACTTCTGCACGACGTTACATTCGAAAAGCCGTCTCGTCCTTAATTTTTGCACGCCAATGTATTAAAACAACCACATGTTGCTAAATGAGTTTATTTCAATCCATACCCTCGGAAATGGGTTGAAATAAATTTACATATTACTGAATTTGATAAACCCATTTTCATTAGAAGGCCTCTGACGTCATCGCAGAACACTAGGTTGTTGTCCCTAGAGAAGAAAGGCAGCAAATCCTTTTCTCTGCTACGATAAAACGTAATGTTGGTTTCAAAATGAAGAAAATTATTTTCATTCAACCTGGAGGGCAGCAATTCAGAAAACTCCTTTGACAGGTGTGACATACTATAAAGGTGAAAACATGTATCAAAACGATAAATCTGCAGCGAGACATTTTGTTCGCGTAGCTCAATTGGGAGAGCGACTTACTGCCGTGTGAGGGGACACAGATTCGATGTCCGTCGCTGGCGAACTTGTATTTTCACATTAGGTACCTGTTCAGGCACCAATATAACGTTACCTTTTTTGCGTTATGGAAGATTTCTGGCTGAATAGATGCTAAACGAAGAGTAAATGCGATGCAACTAATTGTACCAGATAGCTCAAATTAAGGTTTTACGGCCAAACGAAACATATACAGAAGTCCAACTTAAGTCAACTTTTTACTTGTCCAGCAACATTAGACGAAATCCAAAATATAGCACGGTGAAGGTACTTACCACTTCGCATATCTTATTCAAGAATTTTGCAATCAAAGCTCAGTAACGTTCTAACATCTCCACACATGAAGCAACCTCTGCATCGTATTTTTTACGCTTTCCAACCGTAGGTTGAAGAAGCGTATATGCTCCAGCTTTTTCCGTCCGTCTGTCCGTCCGTCCGTCTGTCTGTCGGCACGATAACTCACGTAAAAATGGTTCGATTTCGATTACATTTTAGTATGTGGTGGGGGACCACCAGGGGACGAACCCTATTGAAAATGGGTGAAGTGGGGGTCAACGGTCACGCCATAAGAGCGGGATCCATTTCATTGTCTTTATGCGTCATAACATGCGTAAATATGGTTCGATTTCGATGAAATTTCAGTATGTGGTTGGAAACTACTGGGCACGAACCCTATTGAAAATTGGCAAATTGGGGTCAAAGGTCAGGCAAGGCATAAGAGCGGGATTTATTCCATTGCCCTTATGCGTCATAACTTGCGTAAAAATGGTTCGATTTCGATGAAATTTTGGTATGTATTAAGGAACCACCTGGGAACGAAACCTATTGAAAATGGGTGGAATGGGGTCAAAGGTCAGGAAATAAAAGCGGGATACATTTCATTGCCTTTATGCGTCATAACATGCGTAAATATGGTTCGATTTCAATGAAATTTTAGTATTTGGTAAGGAACCACCTCGGGACAAACCCTATTGAAAATGGGAGAAATGGGGTCAAAGGTCAGGGCATAAAGGTGGAATCCATTCCATTGCCTTTATGCGTTATAACATGCGTAAATATGGTATGATTTCAATGAAATTTTAGTATGTGGTAGGGAACCACATGGGCACGAACCCTATTGAAAATGGGCGAAATGGGGTCAAAGGTCATAAGAGCGGGATTTGTTCATTGCCCTTATTGGGGCAGGACATAAGAGCGGGATTTGTTCCATTGCCCTTATGCGTTATAACATGCGTAAATATGGTTCGATTTCGATGAAATTTTAGTATGTGGTAGGGAGCCACTGGGGACGAACCCTATTGAAAATGGGCGAAATGGAGTCAAAGGTCAGGACACTGGAGTGGGATCCATTCCATTGCCCTTGTGCATCATAACTTTCCAAAAAATGTTTCGATTGCGACAAAACGTTATCATGTTGTTCCGGAGGTATAGTGAACCGGTTCTGTTGAATACCAACGAAATGGGGTCAAAGGTCATTGCACAAAAGCAAGATTTATTCCACAGCCTTTATTCTCATAACTTGCGTAAAACTGCTTCTATTACGACAAAGCTTTAGTATGTTATTCTTGAGGTGTACTGAACCGGTTCTGTTGAATATCATCGAAATGGGGTCAAAGGTCAGGACACAGGAGCGAGATTTATTCCACAGCCATTATCCTCATAACTTGAGTAATAATTTCTGGTATGTTGGAAAGCGTATCATAATCAATGCATTGCATGATTTTACTAACTTGTTATCTAACGTTCTTATCACATACATGCGTCACCCTTGTTCCGACCTCAGATTGTTGCCAACGCCATTCTCGTTTGAGGGAAAAGACAAAATGTTAAGGTTTGAAAATCTCTAAGAGAACGAACTCAAATTTACATAGAAAGAGAAACTCAAAAGGAAAGTTAAAATAGAATATACGTTACACAGGTTCAAATCCCCGATGAGGTCACTGAATTCATTTTGGTTAAAGCGTTGAGCACTTAATGAAGTTCCTACAAAATCACTGTCACTTTCTACACTTCTGTTATCTTGTGCGTCATAGACATGTCTGCTTCATCATCCTGTGGGAGCTCTGGTAGGTGGTAGAAAGATGGAACAGTTACGTCGTTTGTGTGTGAATATGGTCGTCGTATTGACTCTCGGTCAGGATATGTCCACTAGCTTCGATTATTTCGATTGAAGACCTTAATGTTAAAAAGGCAAAAATAATATACCCTATATTGACAAAAGTAACTGGACACCCCTTCAAAAACAAATGAACGGATCCGTTGCGTTGTTAAGATGCGCGGTACAGCTGCAAACGGTATAAAAACAAGCCTGAAGCTGACCGTGATCATATCGCACTGCGTGGTTGTGTTAAATTGTCGCGGCGGGAGAGAATGGATTTTGAGAAAGGAAAGATTGTTGGGTGTTATGTTAGTGCATTTTCCATAAGAGAAACCGAGAGGCGTTTAAACATACCCAAGTCAACTGTTTTGGATGTACTGAATAAGTGGAAGACACATGGCGTGCCTGAAGCAGCAAAACGTACTGGCAGACTAAAGAAAATCAGGGCTAGAGGACGTCGAAGCCTCAGGAGAGTCGTTACAGCAAATCGACAGAGTGCTGCACAACACCTCAGTGTACAGGTGAGTAACAATGCTGGAACCTCGGTATGTACGCGTGCCATTCGCAGAGAACTTCATTCCATGGGTTACCGTGGTCGTGCAGCTGCTCATAAGCCTTTCATCTCCACTCTGAATGCTACTCGTCGTTTAGTATGGTGTAAAGAACATTTATCGTGGACCCTAAATCAATGGAAACGGGTCCTATGGACTGATGAATCTAGATACACGATCCATCAGTCTAATGGTCGTGTGTGGGGTATGGCAGCAGCCGGGGGAACGATATTTACCACAGTGTAGTGTTCCTACAGTCAAGTTTGGAGCTGGCAGTGTACTCATGTGGGAGTGTTTTTCGTGGTGTGGTCCCTGCTCATTGGTTATCGTGGACAAACCTGTTAACCAGCAAGTCTATCTCAATATTCTGGACAATTATGCCTTACCAAATCTGTGGCAATAGTACGGAACCGAGCCTTGTTGGTACCAGCAGGATAATGCACCGAGCCATAAAGCAAGGACTGTTACGGCGTGGTTTGACGATAATTCCGTATCGTAAACTGTAACACATGAACTTCGTTCTCTTTGTCAGAAATAAAAAATAGAGAAACGTCAATCTGTAAATTAAACTCATCTATGTTTTGTGGCTTCCTAGATTACTACATTCAAACTATTGAATAGTTAACTTTTTTTATGGGATTTATCTAGGTAAAGTTATAATTTCCAGCAAATTTTCGAAGAGAACTCCTCTCCTTCGTCACTCAGTATTACAATCCAATCTCCGTCACTGTCTTCGGTTACGGTGATTCTGCAAAATATCTTGTCAGATGTTAGGCAGCGTTAATCCCCTACAATCATTTATGATGGAATTCTGGTATTTTCAAATTTCAAGTCCCTCTTTCAATATTCACTTCAGGAAGTTAGATTCCAGTTGGACTTCAATCCGACTTCCTGAAGCGTAAATTAAAAGAGGGACTTGAAATTCGAAAATACCAGAATTCCATCATAAATGATTGTAGGAATTAACGCTGCCTAACATCTACCAATATATTTTGCAGAATCACCGTAACCGAAAACAGTGACGGAAATTGAATTGTAAGACTTCCTGACGAAGGAGAGGAGTTCTCTCCGAAAATTTGCAGGAAATTATAACTTTACCTAGATAAATCCCACAAAAAAAGTTAACTAGTTTGAATGTAGTAATCTAGAAAACCACAAAACAAAGATGAGTTTAATTTACAGATTGACATTTCTCTATTTTTTATTTCTGACAAAGAGAACGAAGTTAATGTGTTACAGTCTAATGTTTTCCATCTTGGTGAATTCAAATAAACATTATTTTGATATTTTTAGCACGTCTTTTGTAAAAAAAGATCGTGCTTATGTTATCGGTTTTTCCGTCCGCCCGTCCGTCCGCCTGTACCCACGGTATCTCTGCAACTATTAGTCCGATTTGAAAAATTCTTTTTGCATTCAAAAGCTTGAAATATGCGAATGATGATCCTTTATTTCGTTTTTTTTTTTACGATGTACAACTTCGCCGCTAGAGGGCGTAAATGCAGATGATGTCGAATTCAAAAATACGTTTTATTCCACATATTTGCTTCTAAACATCCGATTGAAAAAATTATTTTATCTTTCGTTTCCATTTATATCGAAAAGTATTTTGGATATAGTTTCTTTTTCAAATTAGGCATAGATTTTCCGCGAGGGGGCGTAAAAGTAAATTGCATTTTTTCCGATAACTCTTCTCCTAAAACTCCGATTTGAAAAAAATTTTCAGCGGATACATCTCCTGTTGCACAATCTTTTGCATATAATTTCGAATTTTTGGTAACGAATACTTTGGCCACCAGGGGGCGTAAGTGTTAATTTTCGCTTCTGATGTATTTGCCATAAAATCTGAGCTTCTAAAATATCGATTGAAAAAATTCTTTCGTGGACTGATGCCATTCACATCGATAAACCTTTTCGGAATATTTTTTCCCTAAAATATTCCACAGTTTCTCCGCCAGGAGGCGTAGATGTATATCTTATTTTTGTCACTATCTCTACTTCTAAGAGTCCGATTTAAAAAATTCCTTCTTTGTTGGATAGTGTTTCTAGTGTGACATGTTTTTCCTACAAACTCAAAATTTTCAAGTAATTCATAGACTTTCCGCTAGGGGGCGTAAAGGTAAATTGCGTGTTCCCCTATATCTCTGCTTCTAAATCTCCGATCTGAAAAATTCTTTCTGCACCGGATACAGCTCCTGATGGGAAATAGTTTGCACATAATTTCAAATTTTTGTAAAAAATTGTTTGGCCACCAGGTGGTGTAAGTCTTAATTTCCGCTTCTGATGTATTTGCAGCAAAATATGAGCTTCTAAAATCTCGATTGAATAAAAGTCTTTTGTGGACCGATACTACTCATGTCGACAAACATTTTAGGAACATTTTCTTCTTGAAATAATGCATGGTTTCTACGCCAGGGGCGTAGATGTATATCTTATTTTTGTCAATATCTCTACTTCTAAAAGTCCGATTTGAAAAATTCCTTCTTTGTTGGATAGTATTTCCGATGCGAAATGTTTTTCCTATAAATTCAAAATTTTCAAGTAAATCATAGACTTTCCGCTAGGGCGCACAATGGTAAATTGCGTTTTCTGCTCCTAAAACTCCGATTTGAAAAATTTTCCCTGTATCGCATACAAGACCCGACGGAAAATATTTTTCACATAATCTCTAATGTTTGGTAAAGAATGGTTTGGCCACCAGGGGTCATAAGTGTTAATTTCTACTTCTGATGTATTTGTAGCAAAATCTGGGCTCTTGAAAACTCGACTGAATTTTTTCTTGGGCCGATACCGCTCATATGGATAAACCTTTTGTGAATACTTTCTTCCTAAAATAATGCATGGTTTTCCCACCAAGGGACGTAAAGTCACATCTTATTTTTGTCGATAATATTAAAGACCCGATTGAAAAACTTCTTTCTTCCGTCAGATGCTATTGTTTTCCATGCCGGTTCCATTGACTTTGAATAGCTTTGATAAATTTAATTTGCGTCAGAACGGATTCAAAAGACGTGCTTGTTACACCCGAAAATTCGGTGTCATCTTTTTGTTTAGTATTTCCTCTGGATATTACAACACTGAATTATAGCTGCAAACCATCTAGAATTTTTATTCTAATAGCTAAGAGTACCCCTTTAAACACTCCAAAAACGTTAAATGTATTCCTTAGATAATAATCATCATGGAAGCGTACTAAAAATATAGCTGATGTGTAGAAAATAGTTGTTATACAAATTGGAAAGAGCTACAACTAATTAGTCAAATTAGAGCGGCGAAAAGTTCACATGGTCACATCATCATCATTAAGGCTGACATCAACAGGCAAAAATAAATGGTACACCATCATTAAAGTAAAAGTGATGTAAAAAGGGTTTATTTGTTTGCCAAAAACACATCAAAAGGCAAAGTGCCAAATGATTCTCCAGCATGGAGATGTTATTTGAAGGCTTTAGACCTATATTCTCCGCTCCACACCTCCCGATGATGCTGAAAAGTTGTGCCAAACGAGACGGATTCGGATACTTTTCAGTATTTGTGCCGGCTGACAACTTTTAGGGGTCATGCAGTAATGCATAAAAAGGATGATGGTAGCAGCGTAAGAGTGACAGAAAGGGACAGAAGGTTGTGCCTAAAGTCTTGGCCTCGACGGAAGGGATAAAAAGCTGTGTAAATGGAAGTACGGCTGCGGTTGTGTAACGACTGTTGGCAAGAACTCTAAATACACAGTTCTACAAAGAAACAAATGCCGATATGCCTACAGTAGGTGTTATAACTGAGTTCAGAGGCGTATCGAGAAATTATATTTGGGGTGCATTTTTTTTAAGCGATTAAAAATAATTAAAAAACGATAGATTTTTTTAATTCATAAAAAAATAAATTTTTAACCATCAATCGATTAGAATGCCAAAATCATTTTTATTTAAATAAGGCTCTACGGGTTTCAAACCCAGATACACTATATTGCCAAAAGTCACTGGACACCTAAAAGAGAAACACGACATAGCATTTATTGACATACATTAGCACGGTGTCGGTCCACCTTTGGCCTTAATGCATGCACTGACCCTTCGAGACATGTTTTCGACAAGGTTTTGGAATACAGCACTACTTCCATTCAGTACACAATGCTGCCGCTAACTGTTGCTTAGTAGTAGGCCTTGGTTCCAAACTTCTTATGCAGCGCTCTAATTCATCTCATAGGTGCCCTATGGGATCACGATTAGGGCTATGTGTGGGGCAGTCCACGCACACGATACGAAATTATCGTCAAACTACGCCGTAACAGTCCTTGCTTTATTAAATCCCATAAAAAAGTTAACTAATTTAAATGAAGAAATGTCAAGTAAATTTCTCACGCTATTCGCCCGAACCAATCTTGAAGAGATTATTAGAGAGATTGATGTTTGATGATATAATAGGCACAGGAAGTTATCAATAATTGAAGGAGGAAGCAAGGGACAGAGGAAACTGGAGGAAGAGAACTTGCCGAGTTGCCGTTGGACCTGTCAAAAGGCAGAACACTAATGATGATGATTAGACAAATTAGAAGAGGCTTCGCCAAAAAAAGTGGGACGATTATAAATTACACTACTTTAGGGAAAATTGCAACACCATAAAGGACTGCTGGTATTAGCTTAAAACTTAACAACTATATGTACAACAGGTTGAAACATGCAAATGATTGAAATGTGAGTGAAAATGCGCATGCGGTTTCGGAGCAGCGTCCTCTGAACTATCCGGTGTGGGGTATAAAGAACTGGCTCAAAGGAGATGTTGGAATCAGTGAAGATCCGACATTGAGTCGAAAGGGTGTTTCTTGTGTCTCACTATGTCTGGAGTATAAAGAATCTCACTATGAGATGTTGCAATGAGTGAAGAGCCGACATTGAGTCAAAAGGGATTTCTTGTGTCTCACTATGTCTTGGGTATAAAGAGCTGGCTCAAACGAGATGTTACAATGAGTGAAGAGCCGACATTGAGTCGAAAGGGTGTTTCTTGTGTCTCACTATGTCTTGAGTATAAAGAGCTGGCTCAAAGGAGATGTTGGAATCAGTGAAGAGCCGACATTGAGTCGAAAGGGTGTTTCTTGTGTCTCACTATGTCTTGAGTATAAAGAGCTGGCTCAAACGAGATGTTGCAATGAGTGAAGAGCCGACATTGAGTCGAAAGGGTGTTTCTTGTGTCTCACTATGTCTTGGGTATAAAGAGCTGGCTCAAACGAGATGTTGCAATGAGTGAAGAGCCGACATTGAGTCGAAAGGGTGTTTCTTGTGTCTCACAATGACCCGTCGCCGACGAAGATCGCATTATGAAAACCTGATGGACTTTGAGCGAGGAAGGATTGTTTTGATGAGAGAAGCTGGATTTTCCCACAGCGAAATTGCCACTCGAATGTAACCAAACACAAGTACAGTGGTGCGAACGTGACGTCAGTGGACAGATGAAGCCCGGACGCACAGAAATCTTAGAAAATGGACAGCAAAATCGGACAACTGCACGGGATGACAGACATCTATACCGCATGACAGTGACCGATCGCACGGTGACATCCAGGGGGGTTAGCTCAACAGTGGAGCACTATCACAGGTCAGGCTTTGTTCTCCAGCACAGTTCAACATCGTCTGCTTAACAGAAGGCTGGTCGCTAGCAGCCCATCGCACAAGACGCCTCATGTTACAGTGGGGTATCAAGAACAGACACTAGCTCGCTGAATGGCAACAAATCGTGTTTTCTGACGAGTCACGATTCAACTTGATGACCCATTTTAGTCTTATAAGTGTTCGAAGACATCGTGGTGAAGGGCACCTTGCAATGTCATATTGACCCAACGCCAAGCATCATGTTTCGGGGTGCCATAGGGTTCAATTCGCGTTCTTACCTGATACGAATTGAGGTAACCTTCAACTTCCAGCGATGCTTTAGAGGCAGAGGTGATACCCTTCCTTCAGAATTGTCCTGGCGCTATATTCCAGCAGGACAATGCTCGGCAACATGTGGCCTAGAATGACCAAGACCTCTTCCATGTACCTTCTTTGCTGGCCTGCATGTTTCCCGGGTAAGTCCCCGATCGAACATGACTGGGACATGGTAGCTAAGCAACTGGCCCGTCAAGCGCCTCCGCCATTCACCACAAATAAACTCTGGTCTCGCGTAGAAGCAGCTTGGCAGGCTATTCGCCAGGACAATACGAAAAATCTCTACCATTCAATACCACGGCGTGTAGAGGGTGTTATTGTTGCACGAAGCGAGAAAATCCTGTATAGCTCTACAAATGTAATTGGTTATATCCTGTAACATGAGTAATCTGTGATGTAAATTTCATTTGAATAGCGTGATTCATTCTTGGTTTTGCTATCTACACAAACAGTAGTGTATTTTGCTCTGACTCACTGTCACTCTTTGCGAATTGTAAAAGCTGTTCGGGAAATTAATGTGCCGTTCAGTGAGCAAATCCTTAACCAAGAAGAGTCGAAAGTTCCGCAATATTTGCATAAACGCATGTGCCGAGGCAGGTATGTCACCTGCTTAAACTAGTTCAAGTCGCGCACTGCAGTCAGTCGAAAGGGATATAAAGTGGTAGTCGTTGCTGTGAACAGCATTGCATGTCGTCATTCTATCTGTGGTTGGGACGCCTGAAAGATGAACAGCCACAACCGGCTAATTAGGGTACTTTTGCTGTACGAGTGTGAACTCTGCCATAACGCTGCTCAAGCAACACGAAACATTTATCATGCGAAAGGGAAGGTTCCGTGAACCACAGCACCGCAACCAGATGGTTCAAGAAATTTTGCTTAGGTGACAGAAACCCCGACGATCAACCAAGGTCACGTAGGCCGCAAACCGTGGATTCGGAGGCCGTGCGCCAGACCGTAGACGCAAATCCGACAACCAGCACTCGGAGATTATCAGGCGAGATTATCCAATCATATTAGGATAATCACTCGGAGATTATCCAATCATATTAGATGTACAAATGAGTTTTAAAGCGTTTTAAGACAACGCAACATGTAATTTGAGATAAAACAATAATACCTTTACGAATCGAAATATGCATCGCCATTGCCAATCACCTTCCGCCATCGGGCGGGCAGCTGACGGATTCCAGCCATGAAGAATACTTCGTCGTGTAACGCGATAAAGTCGTCAACCCATTCTTGCACTTCGTTACATGTCCAGAACCGTACAGCAAACAAATCGTGTTGCATCGATTGGAGCAAATGATAGTCTGAAGGGGACTATACGCCGGGTGCTCCAAAACTTTCCAGCCAAGCGTCAATAACATTTCCTTGGTCGATTTCGCGACAAGCGTTGTCATGCAGTAATTTCACGGGACGCAATCCTTTGCCTGTGAATGGACGTTTCCGACAGATTTTCTGGTTCAATCGCAGCAATTGTTGCTTGTAGTGATCAGCAGTAACAGTTTGACCCTGTTCCAGTAGTTTATAATACAGCACACCCTTCTTATCCTACCAGATGAACAGCAGAACTTTCTTGGACTGAATATTGCGTTTCGGTGTCAAAGTCGTTGCTTCACCGGGGTCTACCCAGTGTTTTTTGCGTTTGGGATTGTCGCACCATATCCACTTTTCATCACCCGTAACGATTTCCCACAGAAAAGACTTTCTGTGTTCTTTATTCAACAGATTCAAACACTTCATGACACGCTCATTCTTGTTCCTCTGGCTCAGGTCATGTGGCACCCATTTTACTTCCGTCTGAATTTTTCCCATTGCGCGTAGACGATTGGAAATGGTTTAGTTGAGTTACCCCCAGTTGTTCAGCTAGTTCGTTTTGCGTTTGTGACGAATCTTCATCCGTCATCGAATCTTCATGTTTCCTCATGTGCAACCTTCTGCGGGGCGCCGATACGTTCTCGATCGCTGACATCAAAATCACGTGCTTTAAACCGTTTAAAACAAAACTCACACGTGCTTTTTTATACAATGTTCTCCTCCAGAACAGAACAGATCAATGCACATGCTTTTGCAGCACTTTTTCTTTGATGAAACTCGTAACGAATGCAGTGTCAAATAAATACAATAGCGCTTGCCATCTTTCACCTACCGATGTGCAAGTGCGTTTGACTGTTGGGCAAACTTCTGTGTCACATTTTATACTCTGGACCACTTACGGTCACATGACAACAACGCGGGGGAATGTTGGATATGTAAATTAGCCATTACGCCACACAAAAAACTGCTTTAAAACTTATTTGTACACCTAATACATGTTTCTGGTCGTCTGGCAAAACATGTGGAGCACAAACATCCCCCTCCCCAAAGCTTGCGTTAAAATTTGACGAATCGTCTCCTTATTAGCATCGAGCTCGCATCATTCCAACATCCTGAAAGTTACACAATGATCACTTTTTATCGTTTCGCCAACTTTCTCAATGAGTTCAGTCGTGCGCACTGAAATTGGGCTTTTCGTCATTTTCCAAATCTTCCGCCCATTCTTAAAACGTGCATGCCATCGGAATATTTTTGCACGAGATAGGCAATCAGCTTCATACACGTCACGCAACAATTCAACTGTCTCAGATGCAGTTTTACAGATTTTCAAGTAGAACCGGATATTTGCTCTTTGCTTCGTGACAGAGCTGTGACGGTGTTCTTCCACTGAATGACGTCATACACAACGTAAATAATCATCTGCGCAATTCTCACGCAAACGCTGTTGCCACCGCATAGCTGGTAACTTTGCCGGTATTTTTGTTTTTTTCAATCAGTCTCATAACTTAATTGCCGCATTGTGCATCACTCAATGTAAAGATGTGAAACAGCATCAGAATAACGTGCTTTGAAGACGCAGGGAAAGACCTCACCGACAAACCTGCCAGCAAAGTGAAAAAATGTTAGAATCACTCGCTGAGAGGAGAAACACGAAGAAACCAGACATTAGAACAAAGAGAGACAAGAAAGAAGCAGAGGATATTTTTAATTCTTAAACAATGGTTCTCATTCACAGCAAATCAACGGTACGTTTAAAGTTAGCGTTGGATTTGTTTGCTTTAACTCCCACTCAGTGATCGTAGAATGGCAGCTGACGGAATTTCAACCATTTGGATTTAAGTCTTCTAGTAATAGAACATAAAAGTACAAATTTTAACATATAATTATTATTATTTTCTTTTTTTTTTATTGGAGGTTTAACGACCACCGTGAGCAACTCAATGGGCTATAAGCAGTCGCCCGTCCCTAATTTAAGGCCGCTGGCTCTAGAGAAGGGAGAAAGCCAGTGCCGTAAGACAAACATCATCCATGCCTCAACGGGATTCGAACATGGACCCCTTCCGGATGAATGATCAGAGGTAATCGCTTAGACCACTACTTGCATCCAACAAAAAACCTGTGCGTGTGTGTGTGTGTCAGGGTTAGCCACGTAAATTAAATAAAGCATATTTTACATAAATCACGCGTAACTTATACGCATTTTACGTAGCGTAAAAATCTCATTTATTACACAACTTTGTGTGTGTGTGTGTCCAGGTTTAGCCACGTAAATTAAATGATGCATATTTTACATAAATTACGCGTAATTTATACGTATTTTACGTCGCGTAGAAATCTAATTTGCCACACGATTTTCTACTCGGCAAAATAATGTATTTACATGAAAATAAGACCTGTATAATAAGCTTCGTCTGTCCCTAACGCGCTGACGTCATTCAGAACTTGCAGCGCCATCTGCTTTTATCCGGTGGCCGAAATCGGAACTGAGCTCACCGCAATCGCACAATACGTAAAATCAAGGAGAAATACCGGAAAATAAAATAAAGTTAGTAAAACAAACGACTTCATCTGTGGCAACACGCACGTGCTCGAACAACTGCCTCTGACGTTTGTTCTGTTACGTAGGTATAATGTCATGTTTTATTTCATTTTCTTCGCACTGCAGAGTAATTTCATAAAAAGGAATAAAATTGTACGGACATTTCATAAAAGGGAATTAGCGCTATTATAAATATAAATACCCAGATCTATTTAAAACGCTCTAACCTAAAATAAAAACTAAAATTTTGAGATGTCAAAGTGAGCACAATCGCATTTAAAAACATCTTCAGCTCTTACATGAATGAGTTTTTACTACACTGGTGTGCAAAAATTAAGGACGAAGAGGAGAAATCAGCATAACAGCGGAACGAGCATGCAGAACGGACCGAAGACCACTCAGTAGATAGACTAGGGTCCGGTACGGTAGGGCATGCGCATATATGCAGCATGACGTGGGGGTGGGGCGTGTCGGAAGGGTATAAAGCACACGGGCGGTGTACGCTCAGCAATTCGGTGAAAGCTTTTGCACGGTGTACATGGGTTTGAATGACGTCGAGTTGCTGCTACCGTGTGATATGGCCAACAGGCAATCCAGTAGACGACATCTGGATGACTTTACCTGAGGTCGCGTCATTGAGAAGTTGGAAGGTCGAAGTGTGACTAGTGAAGCCGAGGAGTTCGGGATCACTCACAGCATTGTTTCACGAGCTTGGAGAGCATTTCAAACGACAGGAACAGCTGTCCGAGAGTTTTGCAGTGGTCGTCCACGAGCAACCACGGCGGCGGACGACCGGTATATTGTCCTGCAGGCGAGAAGAGACAGACGTCAGACAGCGGGAGAAATCGCAAGGCACATGCAACACACAACTGGACGTCCGTTATCGTGTTTTACCGTGGCCAGGACGCTGCACAAAGGTGGTTTATTCGTACGGAGACCAGTACGGTATGTGCCATCAACGCCTGCTCATCGGAGACGTCGGTTTCTGTGGTGCCAGTAACACAAGAACTAGACACATCAGCAATGGGGTCGAGTTCTCTTTACGGATAACAGCCGATTTAGTCTGACGAGCGATTCTGGATGTATACACATCTGGAGAGAGCAAGGAACACGCAATCACACCTCCAACATCATCGAAAGGGACCGGTTTGGAGGTGGCGGAGTTCTGCGTTTAAGGCGGTATCATGCTTCGTAGCCGTACTGACCTCCACATCTTCCAAGGAGGTTCAGTCACTGGTGTCCGCTATTGTACCGAGGTTCTCCTGCCTCACGTGCGTCCGTTTAGAGGTGCTGTGGGTCCTGAGTTCCTCTTCATGGATGACAACGCTACACCTCATCGTACAGTGGCTGTCGCAGAGCTGTTGGAGAGTGAAGATATTCAACGCATGGATTGGCCCGCAAGGTCCCCGGACCTAAGTTCAATCGAACACGTGTGGGACCTTCTCGGGAGACGCTTGGCAGCACGTCACGAGCCGCCAGCAACAATTCCGCAGCTGCGATTGGCGCTACAAGAGGAATGCGCCGCGATGCCTCAACAGCTCCTTGACAACCTCGTCCTCAGCATGGACAGACGTTGTAAATCCTACAACGCAGTCAGGGGTGATCATATCCCCTACCAAAGATTGGATTTTTTTGGCAGCCGCCTGTCACATGGATGTTTCTGTCTTCTGTCCAGTTGTGCTCGAAGCTACCTTTTCAAAAAAGTGCCTTTGCATCCTTAGGATTCCTTGATTGGACGGTTTTACTGACTTGCCCCATATTCTTACATCATGGGGATCTTATGGTATGATTTGAGTCGATGTGGAGCACTTCTGCACGACGTTACATTCGAAAAACCGTCTCGTCCTTAATTTTTGCACGCCAGTGTATATTTCCTTACAGAAATATGTTGTCTAATTGATAGTTGTTGGGGGTTTTTTTGACGTTTAATGACCACCGTGAGCAACTCAGTGGGCTATAAGCAGCCGCCCATCCCTAATTTAGGATCACTGGTTCCAGGGAAGGGAGAGAGAGCCAGTGCCGTAAGACAAACACAACATCCATGCCTCACCGGGATTCGAACCCGGACCCCGTTCGGACGAATGATCAGAGGCCATCGCTTAGACCACTGCGCCACCGGGGCGGCAAAAAAAGCTTAAAAGTATTATCTGTCCTAGGACGGGGCTGCAGGCTAATAAATTAATAAATAGCCATGTTAACGCATCTAGAATTAATCAATTATTTTAAATTTTTTAGCTCATAAACACAGAAATGAAAATAATGGCAGTGGTGAAATATCAACAAGTTAGTTAAATCATGCAATGCATTGATTATGATACGCTTTCCAACATGCCAGAAATCATTACTCAAATAATGAGGATAATGACTGTGGAATAAATCTCGCTCCTGTGTCCTGACCTTTGACCCCATTTTGATGATATTCAACAGAACCCGTAAAGTGTACTTCCGGAACAACATGACAAAGTTTTATCTCAATCGAAGCATTTTCACGTAAGTTATGACGCATAAGGGCGATGGTATGAATCCCGCTCCTATGTCCTGACGTTTGACACCATTTCTCCCATTTTCAATAGGGTTCGTTCCTAGGTTGTCCCCTACGACATACTAAAGTGTCATCGAAATCGAACCCTATTTACGCAAGTTATGATGCATAAAAGCAATGGAATGCATCCCGCTCCTATGTCCTGACCTTTGACCCCATTTCGTCCATTCTCAAATGGGTTCGTCCCCAGGTGGTCCCCTACCACATACTAAGATTTCATTGAAATCAAACCATATTTACGCACGTTATGACGCATAATGGCAATGGAATGGATCCCGCTTCTGTGTCGTGACCTTTGACCCCATTTGGTCCATTTTCAACAAGGTACGTCTCCAGGTGGTCCCCTGCTACATACTAAAATTTCATCGAAATCGAACCATTTTTACGCGAGTTATCGTACGGACGGACGGACAAAGCTGGAGCATATACGCTTCTTGAACCCAAGGTTAAAGAACCTTGCTTGAACCTACGGTTGGAAAGCGAAGAAAACACACATAAGTAATGCGAATGATAGAATATTTTTTTCAAAAAGGTTTTTTTTTTTTTATTGGAGGTGTAACGACCACCGTGAGCAACTCAATGGGCTATAAGCAGTCGCCCGTCCCTAATTTAGAGTCACTGGTTCCAGGGAAGGGAGAGAGCCAGTGCCGTAAGACAAACACAACATCCATGCCTGACCGGGATTCGAACCCGGACCCCGGTTGGACGAATGATCAGAGGCCATCGCTTAGACCACTGCGCCACCGGGGGCGGCTTCAAAAAGGTTAACGTTTCTTTCAATTTTACAGTTGTTGTTAATGTTCATGATTGCCCACCTAAACTAATATCACTCTTAACAACTCCGGTGACATTCATTTTATCCAAAGTAACCGCAAAAATTAAATGTATCTAACTAGAATTGTACTTTTTAACACTAAATAATATGTTGTACAGTCCCATTAATTTTATTCTAACAAAAAGAAAAACGGTACGACAAAAAAGTTTCACACTTATTGAAAAATTACTAACCTGTGAATAGTTCATGCACTTTCTGATGATTCATAACATTTATTAGAGAGGGAGAATCGAAAGGTTTGCAATATTTGGATAACTTTATGTCTTCATACGTAATTTTAGGACGAAAGCTGTCTACCATTCAAAGTATAGGTCATCGTGTTGCACCGTCTTTAGCTATCTGTCTGCCAGTTCTTCGATTCTATAGAGGGTGAGTCGAAAGTTTTGCAATATTTGGATCACTTTATGTCTTCATACGTACCTTTACGACGAATGCTGACTAGCATTCAAAGTATAGGGCATCGTGTTGCACCGTCTTTCGCCATCTGTCTGCCAGTTCTTCGATTCTACAGAGGGTGAGTCGAAAGTTTTGCAATATTTGGATCACTTTATGTCTTCATACGTACCTTTACGACGAAATCTGACTAGCATTCAAAGTATAGGCCATCGTGTTGCACCGTCTTTAGCCATATGTCTGCCAGTTCTTCGATTCTACAGAGGGTGAGTCGAAAGTTTTGCAATATTTGGATAACTTTATGTCTTCATACGTACCTTTACGACGAAAGATGACTACCATTCAAAGTATAGGTCATCGTGTTGCACCGTATTTAGCCATCTGTCTGCCAGTTCTTCGATTCTACAGAGCTTGAGTCAAACGTTTTTCAATATTTGGATCACTTTATGTCTTCATACGTACCTTTACGACGAAAGCTGACTAGCATTCAAAGTATAGGCCATCGTGTTGCACCGTCTTTAGCCATCTTTCTGCCAGTTCTTCGATTCTACAGAGGGTGAGTCGAAAGTTTTGCAATATTTGGATCACTTTATGTCTGCATGCGTACCTTTACGACGAAAGCTGACTAGCATTCAAAGTATAGGTCATCGTGTTGCACCGTCTTTAGCCATCTTTCTGCCAGTTCTTCGATTCTACAGAGGGTGAGTCGAAAGTTTTGCAATATTTGGATCACTTTATGTCTTCATACCTACCTTTACGACGAAAGCTGACTAGCATTCAAAGTATAGGCCATCGTGTTGCACCGTCTTTAGCCATCTTTTTGCCAGTTCTTCGATTCTACAGAGGGTGAGTCGAAAGTTTTGCAATATTTGGATCACTTTATGTCTGCATACGTACCTTTACGACGAAAGCTGACTAGCGTTCAAAGAATAGGTCATCGTGTTGCACCGTCTTTAGCCATCTTTCTGCCAGTTCTTCGATTCTACAGAGGGTGAGTCGAAAGTTTTGCAATATTTGGATCACTTTATGTCTTCATACCTACCTTTACGACGAAAGCCGACTACTATTCAAAGTATAGGCCATCGTGTTGCACCGTCTTTAGCCTTCTGCCTGCCAGTTCTTCGATTCTACAGAGGGTGAGTCGAAAGTTTTGCAATATTTGGATCACTTTATGTCTGCATACGTACCTTTACGACGAAAGCTGACTAGCATTCAAAGTATAGGCCATCGTGTTGCACCGTCTTTAGCCATCTGCCTGCCAGTTCTTCGATTCTACAGAGGGTGAGTCAAAAGTTTTGCAATATTTGGATCACTTTATGTCTGCATACGTACCTTTACGACGAAAGCTGACTAGCATTCAAAGTATAGGCCATCGTGTTGCACCGTCTTTCGCCATCTGTCTGCCAGTTCTTCGATTCTACAGAGGGTGAGTCAAAAGTTTTGCAATATTTGGATCACTTTATGTCTTCATACGTACCTTTACGACGAAAGCTGGCTACCATTCAAAGTATAGGCCATCGTGTTGCACCGTCTTTAGCCATCTGTCTGCCAGTTCTTCGATTCTACAGAGGGTGAGTCAAAAGTTTTTCAATATTTGGATCACTTTATGTCTTCATACGTACCTTTACGACGAAAGCTGACTACCATTTAAAGTATAGGCCATCGTGTTGCACCGTCTTTATACATGTGTCTGCCAGTTCTTCGATTGTGCGGCAGTACCAGTTCTTGTCCTTCGAGGAGAACTCCTTCAGCCCAGCTGCCACCTCCTCCTGGTTGTTGAAGTGCTACCCAGGTAGGAAGTGGGCCATTGACCGGAACAAGTAATAAATCGACGGGACAATTTCCGGACTATATACCGGGTGTGGCATCAGTTCGATACCTTGAAGTTCCTGGAGTTTTGCCCGGGTCGTTCGCGCGGTTTTAGCCCGAGCCTTGTCCCGCTCTCTGTTCACCAGTGTCGGAAGCTTCTCCTCCAAAACGGCATACATCCACTCCAGCTATTCAGAGTAGAGGTTGGCGTTGATGGTCCGACCGTCTGGAACAAATTCGTAATGGATTATCCTCTCGAAATTCCACCACACGCAGAGCATCATTTTGTGCTCAAAGCGCCCACGTTTGGCAACAGGTTCTGAAAGCTGGCCCGGGCTCAGCCACTGCCGTTGTGTGTTAGGATTACGGAAATAGATCCACTTTTCATCGCACGTAACAATTCTCTTGTTGAAACGTACATCGTGCGGGTTTTCTAGGAGTTTCGTGCACACTTGGCGGTTTGCTTCAGCTGGCTTCAGTTCGTGACGGACAATGCGGTAGCTCCTATAGACCTTGTCGAGGTCCTGAAGGTGACGAACCACGGTGGTCTGTGATATACCCAGCTCGCCTGATAATCTCCGAGTGCTGGTTGAACCATCTGGTTGAGGTGCTGTGGTCCACGGAACTTTTCCCTTTCGCATGACAAGTGCTTCGTGTTGCTTGAGCAGCGGTATGGCCGAATTCAAACTCGTAAAGCAAAAGTTCCCTAATTAGCCGGGGTGTTCATCTTTTTGGCGTCCCAACTGCAGACAGAACAACGTCATGCAATGCTATTCACAGCAACGACTACCACTTTATATCCCATTCGACTGACTGCACTGCGCGACTTACACAAGTTTAAACATGTGACATACCCGCCGCAACACATGCGTTTATGCAAATATTGCAAAACTTTCAACTCGTCCTGTGTAATAAATTTTTCACTGTACCCAGATGTCATTGTTGCTTTACTTTAATACTGTTTGTTACATTGTTAATCATTTCATCAAATCAAAATTAAAACTAAAATAACATTTGTTGTCATATTATCACATATTGTCTACGTACAATTTTTATAACTTTTCTCTTGACTATTGTCTACATACAATTTTTTTTTAGGTTTTCTCTTGACCATTTTGTGTCTTTGTTGCAGGGCAGTTGTTCATTCAGCAAATAAGGAGTAGCTCCCATACGTCTCAAATCGATATTTTCCATTGTCCTACTTCTTTCTTACTTTCGTTGCCCAACGTGACATACGCCTTTTAAGTTGTAGACTTTTGAGGTTATAATTAAGCGATAGACTTGGAGTTTGGTTTTTTGTCTTTTTTCCTTCATTCGCCCTTTATTTTGTTACTGGTGATGAAACATGGTGTTTTCAATATGATCCTAAAACAAAGCGACAAAGTGCGGAATGGAAGTCAAAAAACTCACCACAAGCCAAAAAAACAAGAAAAGTTCCATCGAAAATCAAAACAATGTTCATTACGTTCTTTGATAGTAAGGGTATTAGCCACAAAGAATTTGTTCCAAGTGGACAGACAATTACTGGTGAGTTTTATTCAAATGTTTTGAGGCGTTTGATGGGCAGAATTCGTCGTATTCGTCCAGAATATCGGGATGAAAACAGTTGGCGTTTTTTGCACGATAAAGCACCCAGTCACACCTCACTTCTTGTTCGTAGATTTTTGGCGAAAAATAACGTCTGTGTGTTCAATCATCCACCGTATTCGCCTGATTTAGCACCCTGCGACTTTTCTTTATTCCTAAAACTTAAAAGGACGTTAAAAGGGTGTTGTTTTGATGATATTTCGACCATACAGACAGCTTCGACTCGTGCTTTGGAGGCAATTCCGCAGAGTGAACTGGAACAGGCATTCGAATCATTATTAAATCGCTGTAACAAGTGTATTGAAGCCGAAGGGACTTATTTTGAATAAAAAAATAAAACAAATGATAATTTCTTGTTTTTATTTCATTTTACAGACCCAGTCTTAAAAATTCTTTGCCACACTGTGTATATAGCACGAAATTTCTTTAGTTCTATAGAAACGTTATCTGTTTGGATATTTTTAGTCGTTTCTGACTGTTTTATATCAAACATTTTGATTGGCATTGGGGGGAAAATATAATAAAAAATGACGCAATATATTGTCGTTATTAAAACTTCAAACGTACAGGTCTCGCATTTCTGTATTTTGATAAGTATTTTAGAAGAGGACATAAATTTTAATCACGAGAATCATGACGGGCCAAGATTAAGGGGTTGAGAAGATTTGAAGGCTGCCCTGTCATTCTCCTCGCTTGCGGTTCTTAACCACTAACGCATCGTGTTACTTGTCGAAGTGTTACTTGACGAATTTCTACTTTTTTAGTTTTTTCTTGGTTGTTCCACAAATATCTGCTTCATCAGTCGGTATCATGAGCGGCTTCTTCGTGTTCTCAGAGAACCAAAGGGACCACCCTGACAAATGCCAAGTTCTTCTTCTGCTAATGACTAACTATAAATAGAATCTTTCTTCGGAACCCGCCCAGCAGCTGTCTTGAACGGATTCGTAGCATCCATCATTAAATAGCACCAACATGTTCGTTTCGGTAAGTTACCACTGACAAGCTGACATTTTATATTGAGTAGAATTCTTTTAAGACTCGAAGTGGCAACCTTTGATACGCTATATTGCATATATTTTAACTAAAATATTTACACAATTTATTTTCTTGTAGTAAAACATTTCCTCAAATTCGCATTTAGCTGCTGAATCACCTTCAGCTTTTGGGGAAGAACATCACGGATGTTCTTCCCAAAAAGCTGTTTATCACGAATGGGTATCAAAATACGAATGCAAACTATTGAAGTACGCTTATAGAACAAACAATATTTCTAATCAAAATAAGTACTCAAACGTTTGTTTCAGATAAACATTTGGACACGAAATACCACTCTCAAATTACCAGGTCTGGATTATGTTTTCCGATTTTGCGCGTTCACTTCACTCACACTAATATTTTCAAACTCAGAGAGAGAGATTCTGTCAGGCGGAGGCCTTGGGTAAGTTCAAATTCCATGCGAATAAAAAATTTAAATTTGTGTAACAGTTATGAGATACATCGAAGTTTAAATTTGTGTAATTGTTATGAGATACATCAAAGTTTAAATTTGTGTAACTTCCAGTGAATTAAAGAACCTCAAATTGTTAACTAGTTAGAGAATAAGTAAGAATACATACATACATATCCCTAAGCTCTTCTCTAAGATTCAGAGGTTAGCTCCACAAAGAAATACAAACTACCAGATATTTTTTCTTACTGTTGCCGTATCAAACTTCTCCATTTACAGCGATCTTGACATACAACTCGGGCTTCACTCACATCCATCACACGCCGTACACAAGATCTTCTATACTTCATACTCATGATCTTTTTCTCATGCAGACACTCCTGAATCTGATCCTCCCATGACTTCCTTGGCCATCCTCTGCCTTTCCTTCCTGCCACTTGGGCTAAAACGATTTTTTCAGTAAGCATTTCATCATTAATTCTTTCAGCATGGCCAAACCACCGAAGCATATTAGTCTCCACCATGCTGACAACATTTTGCTTAACATTGCACAACTGCAACATATCTTCATTCCTCACACAATCAGAGCGTGTCTTGCCACAAACTCCTCGTAAGTAACGCATTTCTCCAGCACACAAACGACTCCTATGTTTCTTCTGCAGTACCCAGGTTTCACTGCCATACATCAGAGTAGGAACAATTACACTTTCATACACAGCCATGCGGGACTCTCTTGAGAACCCATCATTCCTGTGAAAACCTCCTAATGCAGCTATGAGTTTTAATGAAGAATTCACTTGCCTACTAATTTCACCATCCAATTTGTTCTCTCCGTCAAACATGTTTCCCAAATACACAAACTCATTCACCTGGTCAATCACTGAGCAAAGAATAAATAAACTGAAATTTTAGAACTTTAGTAAATACAACTGCAAAACGCTCTAAATAGTTAAGACAAATTAGAAAAGAGTACAAATTTTGGAGATCTGCGTTTGACGAATTGATTTTATCTAGTGAAATTCAATTATCGTAGATCTACAATGGAGAGTTTTAAAAAAGGAATATATTTTGCTTGCTATGATTCCTGTAAATTTTAGATACGGTCCGAAGAATATACAGGTTGTTTCATTAGGTAGTCCCCCCAAAGAATCAAAAGAATATACAGGTTGTTTCACTAGGTAGTCCCCCCCAAAGAATCAAAAGAATATACAGGTTGTTTCACTAGGTAGTCTCCCCAAAGAATCAAAAGAATATACACGTTGTTTCACTAGGTAATCCCCCCAAAGAATCAAAAGAATATACAAGTTGTTTCACTAGGTAGTCTCCCCAAAGAATCAAAAGAATATACAGGTTTTTTCACTAGGTAGTCCCCCCCAAGAATCAAAAGAATATGCAGGTTGTTTCACTAGGTAGTCCCCCCAAAGAATCAAAAGAATATACAGGTTGTTTCACTAGGTAGTCCCCAAAAAAAAACAAAAGGATATACAGGTTGTTTCACTAGGTAGTCCCCCGAAGAATCAAAAGAATATACAGGTTGTTTCACTAGGTAATCCCCCAAAGAATCAAAATAATATACAGGTTGTTTCACTAGATAGTCCCCCCAAAGAATCAAAAGAATATACAAGTTGTTTCACTAGGTAGTTTCCCCAAAGAATCAAAAGAATATACAGGTTGTTTCCCTAGGTAGTCCCCGAAAGAATCAAAATAACATATAGGTTGTTTCACTAGGTAGTCCCCCAAAGAATCAAAAGAATATACAGGTGTTTCACTAGGTAGTCCCCCAAAGAATCAAAAGAATATACAGGTGTTTCACTAGGTAATCCCCCAAAGAATCAAAATAATATACAGGTTGTTTCACTAGATAGTCCCCCCAAAGAATCAAAAGAATATACAAGTTGTTTCACTAGGTAGTTTCCCCAAAGAATCAAAAGAATATACAAGTTGTTTCACTAGGTAGTTCCCCCAAAGAATCAAAAGAATATACAGGTTGTTTCCCTAGGTAGTCCCCGAAAGAATCAAAATAACATATAGGTTGTTTCACTAGGTAGTCCCCCCAAAGAATCAAAAGAATATACAGGTGTTTCACTAGGTAGTCCCCCAAAGAATCAAAAGAATATGCAGGTTGTTTCACTAGGTAGTCCCCCCAAAGAATCAAAAGAATATACAGGTTGTTTCACTAGGTAGTCCCCAAAAGAATCAAAAGGATATACAGGTTGTTTCACTAGGTAGTCCCCCGAAGAATCAAAAGAATATACAGGTTGTTTCACTAGGTAATCCCCCAAAGAATCAAAATAATATACAGGTTGTTTCACTAGATAGTCCCCCAAAGAATCAAAAGAATATACAAGTTGTTTCACTAGGTAGTTTCCCCAAAGAATCAAAAGAATATACAAGTTGTTTCACTAGGTAGTTCCCCCAAAGAATCAAAAGAATATACAGGTTGTTTCCCTAGGTAGTCCCCGAAAGAATCAAAATAACATATAGGTTGTTTCACTAGGTAGTCCCCCCAAAGAATCAAAAGAATATACAGGTGTTTCACTAGGTAGTCCCCCAAAGAATCAAAATAATATACAGGTTGTTTCACTAGATAGTCCCCCCAAAGAATCAAAAGAATATACAAGTTGTTTCACTAGGTAGTTTCCCCAAAGAATCAAAAGAATATACAAGTTGTTTCACTAGGTAGTTCCCCCAAAGAATCAAAAGAATATACAGGTTGTTTCCCTAGGTAGTCCCCGAAAGAATCAAAATAACATATAGGTTGTTTCACTAGGTAGTCCCCCCAAAGAATCAAAAGAATATACAGGTGTTTCACTAGGTAGTCCCCCAAAGAATCAAAAGAATATGCAGGTTGTTTCACTAGGTAGTCTCCGAAATAATCAAAAGAATATACAGGTTGTTTCACTAGGTAGTCCCCCAAAGAATCAAAAGAATATACAGGTTGTTTCACTAGGTAGTCCCCCCAAAGAATCAAAAGAATATTCAGGTTGTTTCAGCAAGAGCCCCCCCCAAAGAATCAAAAGAATATACAGGTTGTTTCACTAGGTAGTCCCCCAAAGAATTAAAAGAATATACAGGTTGTTTCACTAGGTAGTCCCCCCAAAGAATCAGTCATATTTTGCAAAACACTCTACTTAGAATTGAAGAATTTTACGAGGAAATCCAGCATCTAAATAACAAGGGTAAACAGCACTTGAAGATCATTGGGAGGTTTCAATGCAAAAATAGGCCATCAGCATCAGAATGAAACTTCGGTAGGTAAATTCGGTCATGGCAACAGAAAGCAGCGTGGAAATTCTCTCGTACAGTTTGCAGAGGCAGAAAGGTTTTTCCTTTTTCATCATGAACTCCTTTTTCAAAAAAGAGTCACTTAGGAAATGGACATGAAGACATCCCAAGGGGCGACAAGTGAAACTGATTTTATTATGTGTAACAAGAAATTCATCATCGAAGATTTCAGTGTTCCAAACAAGTACAACACAGATAGTGACAATGGAATGGTGAAATGTAAGACGCACCTCAACACTAAACTGGAACGTGGTAAGCTCGTAAATCAAACAAAATGTATTGACATGGCCAACCTTAAAAATCATCATAATACCTTCAAGTTGGAACTGAGGAACAGATTCTCTACGCTAGAAGGTCAAACATCGGAAGAAGTGACTTCTCTGAAGTTAACAAGGCTCTTATGGAAGCAGCAACAAAAATAGGTGGTAAGAAAATACTAGGAAGAACTAAAGTGCTAATGCAAAAGAGAAGGGAAATGAGGACAAATTCAGAAAATTTAACTTCCAAAGTAGAATGTATAGAGGTATGCAAGACAATTCGCAAAAAACATCACTGAAGACATAGTGAACTAGTGAGAAAAGCAATTGAAAATAATCAAAGCCTGAAGAAAGCAAAGGGATATCTCAGTAAGAGAAGAAAACAAATTATGGCACTGGGAAAAGAAGATGGTTCTGTGACAAGGAATAGAGGTGAAAATTTAACAAGAGTGAAAGATTTGTACGCAAAACTATATGAAAAGGATGATACATGTACTCCAGACATTACGAAAGGTGCCTGTACCAGAGTTCTTCCAGTTCTCGCAGCTGAAGTTGTGCATACAATCAAAAACATGAAACGGGGAAAAGCTCCAGGAGAAGATGGAATTACCGTAGACATCATACAAGAAGCAACTGGAGAAATTAAAACTAGATTTGCCCAAGTTTTCACTAGATGTCTCAATGAAGGGAAGATTCCTGAGGATTGGAACAACGCTGCAATGATCTTGCTACATAAAAACGGTGACATTGAGGATCTCAGGAACTACAGACCTATCAGCCTCCTATCAGTGGTTTATAAAATGTTCACTAAGGTTCTTTCATATCGCTTGAAGGTAGCACTGGACATGGCTCAACCGAGAGAACAAGCTGGATTCAGGAGTGACTGCAGCATTATAGAACATATCCATGAGCTGAGACAACTAATTGAAAGAACAAGGTAATATGGACTCCATTATGTATGGCTTTTATTGATTATTAAAAGGCCTTTGATTCCATGAAACCATCAGCAGTTACAACGGCTTTGAAATTCTTCGGTATTTAAGATGTTTACATTAGCATTATTAATAAGATCTATGAAAATGCAAGTGCAAAAGTTCGGTTATTTGAGGATACAGCACCTATGAAAATTGGTAAGGGAGTGAGACAAGGTGACACCATATCTCCCAAACTCTTCAATGCCACATTGCAAAGTGTCTTTCAATCATTGAACTGGGAAAACAAGGGAATAAAGATTAATGGAGATTATTTAACTCACCTTCGTTTTTCTGATAAAGTAATCATTTTTGCAACTACCCCTTCAAAGCTTCAGAGCATGATCCAGGAACTTGCTGAGAAGAGTAAAGAAGTGGGATTAAAAATGAACTTTCAGAAAACAAAACTGATGTAACAATAACAATGCTTTTACAAGAAATTAGGATTTTTCCGATTGATGTGGGGAAATCTGGAGGGAACCGATACCTGCATTTATCTTGGACAGCAGTTATCAAGCAAGGGTCACATCGATGAGGAAATTAATCGGCGTATAAAACTTGGACGGAGAGCTTTTGGAAGAAACGGTACATTTTTCAAGAGCAATATTTCATTATGTCTTAAAAGAAAAGTGTTTAATCGATGCATCCTTCCAGTTCTTACATATGGAGCAGAGACATGGATCTTGACTAAAAAAAGACATACAAAGGTTGCAGACAACTGAAAGAAGCCTGTAGAGATGCATACTTGGTGTAACCAGGAAAAATAAGATGAGGAACTCGTGAATAGGGAAAATGACAAGAGTGGAAGATATCATGATCAGAGTAAAATCCCTGAAATGGCACTGGTATTGGTATTGGTAACTGTGGGTACCATAGTGGTGCCCAGTTTATTGCTATAACGAAATACAGACATAGGATATTCATTAAAAGCTGCAGTACAGAAAACAACAGTGCGGAAAGCAAGTATATCCACGATGCAGCACAACGTTACACAGAAAGGAAATGAATATGCACACGAACAATGAAAGACCTAACGGCATGTCAAACACTATAACACATGTGCACAAATGCATGAAATGTACTATGCTATCATAAATCAACCGAACGGAACTGAAATGTGGTTAGAGAGCAAAACAACATTGAGTACCTCAGCAACTATAGAAAAATAACAAAGGTAACAAACGTACCATTATAATAATCCGCGATAGAGGAAAGCACTAACACCGCAAACACTCACAATTATAGGTAATTTAAAAACAGGCACAAATTCAGGAAACAATAGATAAGATAATGATGAGATAATGAGGAGATCACACAAGTAACGAGACCGATTAGTTGTGAAAACACAGCAAAAACACGCAATTATCGCAAATTTAAAATACATTACTTGTGAAACACAGCCAAACACACAAATAAATCAAATTTACATTACATGACTTGTGAATCACAGTAAAAACACACATGGAAAACATCAGAATCAACATGCACTAAGTCTGCAAAACCAGGGAATCTGCGAACGGGTTCGCAAATCCTCTAGCATTGAGAGAACAAAAAGTAATCGGTGTGAGGAAGAGAGCTAAAGATCATCGGTAAAAGGATAGAAGGTATCACATATATGCTTCTCAACGAGCTCCTTCAAGGAGGCGAGACGGCGCGTGTAACGTCTCAAAAAAGGCTGATACCGAGGATCGGTGGCACACAGAGATTTAAAAAGTGACACATAAGCTTCGAATTGCGTTACCGCTGCATACAGGTCCAGATCAGGTGAGTGAAGGAATTCTTCAGAACCAACAATCGTACGTGCAGGTTGAAAAAGACGTAAAAGTTGCTGTCTGGACAGTGGGCCAGGAACTGGAGGAAACGTATCAACTGCCTGTAGAACCTCAGCATCAGAGAGAGGATTGACAGGACCTGAGCGGAGAAGCATACTGTTTGAAGAAACATCAGGTGGAGAAACACCGGAACCGGAAACCTCGGGAATACTAGATGAATAATCAGAATGTGGCACAGAAAGTTGTTTTAACTTTTTCTGTTTTACAGCACCTTTGGAAGTTCCAATCCGCTTCGAAGAAGAAGCTGAGGCGGATGTATCCATTAGTTGATCAGGCTCACCTCCCAAGTCAGGAGACGAGGAAACGAACGTCGCCGAAGAAGCAGTACGTAGCTGAGCTGCCTTAGTGGAGACTGGTACAACAGCCGAGGCTTCAGGAAGATGTTGCAACAAGGGTATTGTAGACAAGGTTGTAAATGGAGATCCGATATCCGAGAGGCTAGGAGAAGAGCCAGACGGCCGATCCGCCAAACCACCACTCAACACACCCGAATCGGAACACTCCGCTGTAGACACATCTGTAGTCGAAGACAACTCTGTCAATCTTGAAGGTGGATGCACAATCGTACGGGTCGGGAGAGGAGGAAAGGCAGCATTGTCCGTGACGGAAATGTTCGTCTGACGGAGAAACGAAGAATTCGCGTCAGGCAAACTACCGGTAGTGGGGATAGTAGAAAGACCAATGTGGTCAGCAGTGGGATGCAAACTTGATGAACGTCCACGTCGAACGCGGTCACAGGAGGCAGTGGTGTGATTTTGTGTTAAACAGTGTGTACAATAGTGAGCAGTGAAAATCTTGGAACTGTATGTTCGTGCGCCAATTTCAACAGTAGCTTCTGTAGGGCAATCCGCCAAGGCTTTCTCGGTGGGAAAGACGACCAATAACTGACGGCGAGGTCCTGTAGCATGTGCAAATCGAGTTCCGCGGGGAGCGTCAGAAAGGTGACGGACCTTGCCAACAATTTTACAAACATGACTGACAAGGAGAGGAAGTGCAGTATCCGGCACTTCCTGTGGAACAGGATAGAACGTGATGTTCACTGGTCTCTTGGAAAGAGGCGACGGGATGAGATAGTTTGTTCCAATCGAAAGTCCGTTAGCAAGAAAAAAGTCAGCATCCTCCTTGTGATTGAACTGTACCGAAATACCCCGAGGAGTACGGGAAATTCCTGCAATGGACGCAGACGACACGTGTACAGAGAGGGCTTCCATGTAGCGTGGCAATGGAGTATTTGGTAAAGCATGAAAGAGCACACCTCTATCCAGGAGGTTATGGAACTCACGGCCAATCTGCGAATTGTCATCAATCGTTACCTTCACCTTGTGGTTGGATACCTGAATAATAGGTGTTGCTTGCAAAAGACCATCTGGTTGAGAGGAATCGGACGTAGAAGTAGCGCCTCGTTGCACTTTAGAGGCAAATGACATCCTCGGAAGAGAAGTCTGTTCGGATCCGGCAGGCACAGAAGGCTGTGAGGGAGGAGAAGCACAGGCCGAAGGCAAGGCAGTAGAATCAGTAGTACCCAGGGAGGGCACCGAGACAGATGCAGGAGCTGAAGAAAGCGCAGCCAAGTCCAGTGAAGGCACCGGTGCAGGAGTACTAGAAAGCTGGGAAGGCATCTGAGCAGACACATCTGAGGACGAGAGTATGTTAACTTCCATGGACGTGGGAAGTGTGACGTGACGTGCATCCGCCACGCCCATAGATGATAACGAAATACCGGAAGCCGCCATGTTGGCAGCTTCCAAACGTAAACAAACGAGCAAACGATAAGAAAACGGATGAATATGAACTAATATGAGGATGAGAACGCTAGAAAAGTAGCTCAAAACGTACACAGTACCTTTAGACAGCCGGGCCACGCAACAGGTGAGTGAGGGACAAGGTATTCCACACTAAAACGCATAAAATATTGGAGCCACCAACACTACGTCTATCACGAACGAGCAATGGGCTGGACATATTGCCAGAAGAACGGGCCACAGATGGACAACCCAAATTTTAGACTGGATTCCAAGGGACAGCAAAAGACCGAGTAGACCACACGAGAGATGGATGAACGAAATTCGAAAGCATGCCGGAGTAATATGGAGGAGACAGGCTCAAGACAGACAATTGTGGAAGAAACTTGGGGAGACCTTCATCCAGCAGTAGATTGATAATGGTTGACAATGATGATGATGATGACTCTACTTAGAAACAGGAGATGTGGTTTACAACGTACCTTAGTTCGTGGGAATGTAGCCAGGGGCGGATTTCCGACTAGGCTCACTAGGCGTGTGCCAAGGGCTCCAGAGCTTGAGGGATCCCGAAAACCTATAAAGGAATTGCCAGTTTTCTTTTGGTTTTCCGGACCGAAACAAATCAATTCTTAAAGCAACCACTTTGTTTGTATTTTCAATTGATATTTTACTTTCTCATATTAGTTAGATATATTTTTTCTTGCTTTGTTGCCACTGAAAATGTTCTAGTTCTTACCGATGTACTTGTTTTGAATGTAACAATTAAAATAATTTAGCCTTCCGTTTAGTGATAGGTGAAGGAAGGATACTTTCATGCTACTTCCAGCCAAAGGAAAACAACTGTGTTGGAACCTGTCCCCCTGCCCCCTAAATTGCAATGAGGAGTGCTTGTAGATACTGTCCTGATGATCGGGGGAGTTTGCTGTTAATTGTTTTTTTCCCATTTGGGGAAGGGTAATCAAGTTCTTTCTCAGCCCTAATCCCCCTAAACCAGCCTAAACCAAAAGAATTAATATTTAGGCTGAAAAATAAAGAAATTCCAGAATATCACACTATCTCTTTATTTAATAGCGTTAAAAGAAATGTGTATTGTACACTTCCTTATTACTTTCTCTCCCCCGGTTTATTACAGATAATTATCAAGTATTCTCATTTTTTCTATTCCTTAAATCGACATTAAACTAACTTTTTATGGGCCGCGGGTGGCCTAGTGGTCAACGTTCGTGACTGCCACAGAGAAGCCGTCGGGTTCGATCCCTCGAACCACTAAATATCCGCCGTGCGTCGGATGGGCACGTTAAGCCGTCAGGCCCCGGGTACTGGCCCCCCCGGTAATAAATAAAGGCGTCTTCCTACCCCCTTCTACCTCGCTTCCGTGTCACTTTCCTATCAGGCACTCTAGCCCAAATCTCCTATTTCTACGGGTTGTTTAAGACCTGGGTCAGATATTCCCTTCCTAAAATCCTCTACATCTGATCTGGAACTAACTTTTGAAAAAGCAATAAAAAATTCAATGATACTCTTACTCAAAAAGCTGTGGTTCGGTTTCCATAAAGATCTGGTTTCCATTTTCAAACCGGATCTTCTGCATTTAATTTTTATGCTTCTGTTTCTGATAACTGCAATGCAGGTATAAAGAAATATCACGCATCTTTTTGACAGAATAAAAAAAAAATGCAAACCTTTTCAGTTCTCCGATGGAAATAATAAGAAAAAATGCTTCTCATTCTCACTTTCCTACACTGACTGATGTCTAAATTTCTTGGTCCTTGTTATTAGTTTCATACATTAGAAAATAATTTTGGGTGAGTTACGTAAAAACTGTGATTGTAAGGTACACCTTCCCTGTCTACTCTTTGCAATTAGTGGCATATGCCATTCCCTCTTAGTTCCTTTTTCATTAAACAAGATGATTTTCCAAATCTAAACCATGGACGGCTTAATGTCTTCGATTTAGGGAATTGTTTGCCACAGGAAAACTTCTCACGAAAAGTCATCCACCCTTTTCAAGTGAAGTATTGTGCACAAATTGCATTTTCCCCGAATTTTCTAATGTGGAGGACTTTCTTGGGCCATGCATTTATCTATGCTATGAACGGCTTAATGTCTTCGATTTAGGTAATTGTTTGCCACAAAAAAACTTCTCACGAAAAGTCATCCACCCTTTTCAAGTGAAGTACTGTGCACAAATTGCATTTTCCCCGAATTTTCTAATGTGGAGGACTTTCTTGGGCCATGCATTTATCTATGCCATGAACGGCTTAATGTCTTCGGTTTAGGGAATTGTTTGCCACAGGAAAACTTCTCACGAAAAGTCATCCACCCTTTTCAAGTGAAGTACTGTGCACAAATTGCATTTTCCCCGAATTTTCTAATGTGGATGTCTTTTCCAGTTGCCAGTGTCTTCAAGTATTTTATTTTTGCTTGATACCATGCTCGTTTCCTACTAATTTGCTCATAATGTAAAAACAAGATGATTTTCCAAAGCTGAAGCAATGGAAGAGCACGTTTTGTAATTGAAACGCAATCCGAACTAACTGGAAAATTTTAATATTTGAGAAGGAACAGTTAAGCCTAATATGTGAGGCACAAAAATAATTTTCCCTCTAAGTTGAATAGTTTCTTCACAATAGAACTTGTTTTTTTAATTTTCGACTTTGACAGCTCTCAGCGGTAAATTCATGAAGCATATGGGATATTTAAAGTGCTAAACTAAATATTCTTTCATTTCCTATTAGCCACAAAAGTAATTTTTGGAATATCTCTAAAATCAAAAAGTCCGATGTGCTCGAACAGACAAAGCGATTACACTTGCAGTCTTTGTTAGAAAACGTTCTAATTATAGGAAGATAGAATGACATTTTAAAAAGCGTTAAAAAGTCGCTTCTGAATGTAGCACCATTCGCAATAAATGCTGGAAATGTCCTCCACCCACATCGAAACACACTCGACCGCGACGCTACATATTATCGAAGGTCCTCCGCAGCATGTCCTCATCAATAGTTTGGATTGCTGCACTGATGCTTTTTTCTAAGTCTTCTAACGTTCGAGGCTTATTGCTACTTCAAATATCTCCATAAGAAAAAATAGGGAGGAGTCAAATCGGGTGAACGAGGTGGCCATAATCCTTTGGAGATCATTCGATCACCGAAGAAAATGGAAATTTCACTCATGCTCATACGAGTGGCATGTCACTCCACTAAAGTTCACACATGTGTAGGACATCGCTCCATCCTGTTGAAAGTGCCCCGTTGTCAAATCGGTGTCGGTTAATTGGTCCACAAATTGTCTGTAAATGTTCACATACACAGTGCGTCAAAGAATTTTTAAGACTGGCGGTAGATTTCAGCCTACGGTGGCGCCACCATTGTAATCGCGAATGCGTTATAAACCGTGACCATCTGCTTGCTTTCTGCCTAAAGTACTGCGCAGTTGTTAAAGTAACTCAAACGAAACGACCGTTCATTAGAGAAGTAAAATTTTTTTCATGTTTTTTTTTTTTTTGATTGGAGGTTTAACGACCACCGTGAGCAACTCAATGGGCTATAAGCAGTCGCCCGTCCCTAATTTAGGGTCACTGGTTCCAGGGAAGGGAGAGAGCCAATGCCGTAAGACAAACACAACATCCATGCCTGACAGGGATTTGAACCCAGACCCTTTACGGACGAATGATCAGAGGCCAGCGCCTTAGACCACTGCGCCACCGGGGCGGCCCACACTTGTTGAATTATTAAGATGGAACAAAGGGCTGTTGTTAAATTTAACGCAAAACTTGTTAAAAGTGCCTCGAAAACGTACCAAATGATAAAACAAGTTTACGGTGAGTTTTGTTTAAGTAGATAAACTGTTTTCCTGTGGCACAAACGCTTTTTGGACGGAAGAGATACGCAAGAAGATGATAAGGGAAGACCAAGTTCATCTAGGACACCTGAGATTATTGAAAAAGTGCGTGATTTCGTGGCAAACAATTGATGTGCGTCACTAAGAATGATGGAAGAGTCTTTAAACATCAACAAAGAAACGATTCGAACCATCCTGCATGAAGATTTGGGCAAAACAAAAGTCTGCTAAATTTGTTCCACACACGTTAACCAATTAACAAAAATCAAGGAGAAGTGCACATTGCAGAGACATAATTTCAGCCACTGAAAATGATCCAAACTACTTAAAATGGATTGTTACAGGTGGCGAAACATGGTGTTTTCAATGTAATCCTAAAACAAAGCGACAAAGTGCGGAATGGAAGTCAAAAAACTCACCACAAGCCAAAAAAAAACAAGAAAAGTTCCATCGAAAATCAAAACAATGCTCATTACATTCTTCGATAATAAGGGTATTATCCACAAAGAATTTGTTCCAAGTGGACAAACAATTACTGGTGATTTTTATTTAAAAGTCTTGTGGGGTTTGATGGGCAGAATTCGTCGCTTTCGTCCAGATAATTGAGATGAAAACAGTTGGTGTTTGTTGCACAATAATGCACCCAGTCACAACTGACTTCTTGTTCGTAGATTTTTGACGAAAAATAACGTCTGTGTGTTCAATCATCCACCGTATTGGCCTGATTTAGCACCCTGCGTCTTTTCTTTGTTCCCAAAACTTAAAATGATGTTGAAAGGGTGTTATTTTGATGATATTTCGACCATACAAACAGCTTCGACGCGTGCTTTGGAGGCAATTCCGCAAAGTGAACTGGAACAGGCATTCGAATCATTATTAAATCGCTGTAACAAGTGTATTGAAGCCGGAGGGACTTATTTTGAATAACAAACCAGAACAAATTATAATTTCTTGTTTCTATTTCATTTTACAGACCCAGTCTTAAAACTTCTTTGCCACACTGTGCATTACGCAGAGTTTACTATGCTCCGGTAAAAAATGGTCCAGTTCTTCTGGTTCGGGACACAGCACACCAAACCCCGTCTTTCGCAGGATGTAATGGTGTTTCGTGTAATTCATGTGGATTTATTATCTGTAGCCCGGATGTGGGAGTTTGGGGAATTGACATACCCGTCCAAATGAAACCATACTTCGTCAGTGAACCATGCGAAATCCAAAATGTTCGGAATTGCGAGTAAAAATGTCAAGAACCAGTGACAATAAGACACATGGTTTTCAAGATCCGGTTCTTGCAACTGTTGCACAGCTGTCACACGGTACGGATGAAGTAACGCTTTCTTCCCGGTTCTTTGGCAGGTGGAAACAGAATACCCAGTTTCTTGTTACAAACGTCGTAGTGACTTCTTTGGTGATGCCAGCACTCCAACAGCCTGTATTTCACACCTCTTCCATTTTGTCTTCTGCTAAAAGAGGACGTCCGCCACTGTATTGGTTCAAAACACTGCCTGTGGTTTCAAATTTCTTCGCTAACCTGGCGATGCAACGTTTGTTTGGTGCGTTTCTTTCCCCAAAGTTTTCCAGTAATTCGCGTTGTGTTACTTTCATAAACTTTGTTATCCAATAACTCCTGGAGTGCCTGTTCATGAAGAAACCTCCCGTAGAGTGCCTGTTCATGAAGGAACCTCCCGTAGAGTGCCTGTTCATGAAGGAACCTCCTTTAGAGTGCCTGTTCATGAAGGAACCTCCTTTAGAGTGAATTTTCATGAAGGAACCTCCCGTAGAGTGCCTGTTCAAGAAGGAACCTCCCGTTGAGTGCCTGTTCATGAAGGAACCTCCTGTAGAGTGCCTGTTCATGAAGAAACCTCCCGTAGAGTGTCTGTTCAAGAAGGAACCTCCCGTAGAGTGTCTGTTCATGAAGGAACCTCCCGTAGAGTGCCTGTTCATGAAGGAACCTCCCGTAGAGTGCTTGTTCAGGAAGGAACCTCTCGTAGAATGCCTGTTCATAAAGGAACCTCCTGTAGAGTGGCTGTTCATGAAGGAACCTCCCGTAGAGTGCCTGTTCATGAAGGAACCTCCCTTAGAGTGCCTGTTCATGAATTAACCACCCTTATAGTGCCTGTTCATGAAGGAACCTCCCTTAGAGTGCCTGTTCATCAAGGAACCTCCCGTAGAGTGCCTGTTGATGAAGGAACCTCCCGTGGATGGCCTGTTCATTGGTAGTAATGGAAGAATGGAAGTACAATGAACGTTGCTCCATATTCTCCGTGGAAAGTTCGTGGAGCAAGTCCCTAGAACCGATGATGTAACTGTACGATTTTCTTTGACCGTTTGTTTCCACCTGAAGTGCTTCGGACGGCCAGGCTTCCAAAATGATCGGGAGGTGCTGCAATTGTATGTTGCTCAAATAATGCTAATATTATCGCGCCATAATGCTCTGAAGCATGTACGTTGCTAAATAGATTTAGCAGGGGCTACTGCGTGGAGATAGGGAGTAAATTATCGTCGGCAAGCTTTCAACTATCGAATATCTATAGTTCTTGAAAAAGTTTTTTCTTCTCTGCAGAAGAATCTAATGGGCGGCATATGGCCTTTTCTACCCAAGCCCGGAATAAATAGCCATCTGTAAAACCCGCTCCCCCACCAGAACCAGTTGCCGAATAATTCCCTTTACCAACTATAATGTGTCTCAGTTGCTAAATCACATAAAATCACACTTATATATAAAAAAATTATCTCGGTGTCCCTCTCTCTAAGAGCCCAAGTCCAAACCGCAGTAAATATTCTACAGCCAGAGCCCGATTCGGGCCCAAGCACTTCTTCGGGCTTTCGGGCTCGGGCTCAGCCCGTCTCAGCTCTGCCGCACAATCTGCAGGAACTGCGTGAGAAGATTCAAGCTGCATGGGATGGCTTATCACATTACACCATTAGGAAACCTGTACAACTCCATCCCGAGACGTTTGGCATGCTGTGTGAGCAAACATGGCTGCCTGACGCCATACTGAGAGACACTACTTATTGGCGTGTAGCTCTATAAATATCGCCTATATCAGTCTCAATGTTTTGTCATTTATTGTTCCTGGTAACCTTTACCTTCCTCCCGAATAGCATTGCAATCCCACACGTGCAACGTTTTTTGACGATGAGCGTATATCTTGTATCACGTGACAAGGAAAGCAATCACTTTGTTGTGATGCAGTGAACAAAAGTTCATCTGCGCCTGCAGTTTTCGTAAACGCTGTGCATCACCTTGCTGTAAAATTGCTCCGGTAGTGCTTCAAAGAAGCTTAAGGTAATGGGACAGTTGTACGTGTTCATCGCTGGGCTGTCAATGCACCCTGCACAAAAAGAACGGGGTTATTTAGAGTCATAACTGTTAGCACTCCAGATAAGAGACCGGATGGAGCTCACGGAAGTGGAATAGATCCCGGCGCTGGCCTCTGCGACACCAAACCCAGATGCGGCCATCATCTGCATACAGGACTGACCCAGGGAGGACAATGCGGTGGTATATCTGCTCCCATGACTGATGCTCCGTGCACCACTGGAGGCCGTTTGAGAGTGGTCAGAGACAACCGACGCATAGGCCGCCCTCTCTGTAGTTCCACTTTCTTCAGGAGTCAAACAATTGTTCTTGTGTGCATTGGCGAATGCAATGCAGGCGTCACACTGCACTAGATTTCCGCGGATGCAGCATCTGAGTCCAAAGTTGCTTGTCGGCGGATAAGGCTGTCTTCTGGGGATGGATCGGGATAAGGCAGAGCCATGCCTACGTGAAGTGCTACCTATACTCATCCATTGATGCTTATACTGTGTTACAATCCTTATTGTTCACCCAAGAGGATTGGCTATGCGACAAGCAGACCAACGGTCCTCATGCATTCTAACTATACGGCTCCGTTCAAACGGGTCAAGCTGCTGGTAACTAAGTCGTATACAATGCCTTGGCATATTGCGAAGTCACATCAATTGAGAATTCTCGTCAATGTCTTCCCTACTGCTTGTTACATCGACTGCAGCAGCGTGATCGCTATTGCCACCTACACTGCCGGAAAGTGAAAAAAGAACACCAAGAAGGAGACGTCTGATACCAACGAAATTTATACAGCATAATAACGGAATACAGAGGATAACGTGATCAAAACATTATGGCAAAATACAGCTGTATTTGCTGGTAAACTGAAAAATAACATTTCCATGTAACATGTGTAACATGGTTAATACGTGGTTGAACCGCCATGAACTGCGTCACACTATGCAATTCTGGCATGGAGTCTGCCGTACAGATGTTGGATGCAAGTTTGGGGTATTGAGTTCCAAGCATCCTCAACCTGGACGCGTAAATCGGGGATGGTCGTGGCTGGCCGTGGAGACCGGAAAAGTCGTTGTTCCATAAAATTCCACACGTGCTCAATGGGGGACAAATCCGGTGAACGTGCAGGCCATGGAAGTTGTCTCACACCCTGAAGTGCATGTTGCGTTGCACGTGCCGTGTGTAGGCGTGCGTTATCTTGCTGGATAACACCACGATGGACCGACCTTACAAATGGCACAACAACGGGCTGAATGATGTTGTTGATGTAAGAGGTGCTGTTTAACGTACCCAGTAAAAACACTAGTTGTGTACGGGAGTGATAGCTGATCGCTCTCCACACCAGGAGACCAGGTGTAGGCCCTGTGTGTCTCTAGCGGATGCAAGAAGGGTGGAGACGCTCCCCTGTGCGTCTGCGAACACGCATACAGCCACCGGAGGCTCCCAAGCAGAATCTGCTTTCATCGCTGAACACGACAGATCGCCATTGCGTTCTCCAGTGCAGACGTTGGCGATACCACTGCAGCCGTTCCTGACGGTGGGCTGGAGTCAGAGGTACACATGCCAGAGGCACACGTGCACATAGTCCTGCATCTAGTAGACGGTTGTGGATTGTTCGCACAGTCACCTCAGGTGCAACGGCAGCTCGGATTTGCGTCGCAGTGGATGTTCTGCTTGGCAACGCCGCTCTTCTTATGCGTCGATCGATCAGCTCATCAGTCCGTCTGTGACTCCCGGTTCCACGTCTTCTCGTGTGGGAATGTTCCTCGGACCATCTACGCCACCATCGTGCCAACACTGATACTTCCCGTCCAATTCGCTCCGCAATACGACGATACGACCACCCGGCCTCACGGAGTCCGACTAGACGACCTCACTCAAAGTCCGATAACTGCTGAAATCGTACACGTCTTCCATGTCCAGGCATTGCAGCTTCTTCAGGGTCTTCGCACGTGTCCGTACGCCGACGACTGATTACATTCATGATCATATGTAGAGGATTTTAGGAAGGGAGTGTCTGACCCCAGGCCTTAAACAACCCTTAGAAATAGGAAACTAAGAGATTTGGGCTAGGGCGCCCGATAGGAAAGTGACACGGAAGTGAAGTAGAAAGGGGGAGGAAGACGCATTATTTATTACCGGGGGGCCAGTACCCGGGGTCCGACGGCTTAACGTGCCCATCCAACGCGCGGCGGGTATTTAGCGGATCGAGCGTTCGTACCTGCCTGGGATCGAACCTGAGACCCCTCCCGTGGCAGTCACGAACGTTGCCCACTCGGCCACCCGCGGCCTGACTGGTTACATTCATTTCGCCGTACTCCTTAAATACCACCGACGATAATTTGCATATTATGCCGTGCTGTGGCGTAAGCGCTCACCGGTTGGTCCCGAAATTAACATCACACCTACGTAAACTCGACCCCATTAACATATGTAAATTTCATGATCGTCCGCCAATTCCTTCATGGTGTTCTTTTTTCACTTTCCGCCAGTGTATTATATCGCTTCTGTTGGCGGTATCTTCACGCATTTTGACTATATAGAGACAGCCTCCCGTATTGCACATGCTCATAATTTGGTGTTACTAGATGCATTCTTTATGGGTGTCGTGGTTTTTGTGTCCGGCAGTGCATATCACTGTGTCAACGTTTCTGAAAATATTTTATTAGTAATGCTGTCTCTTATTTGCCGACTTGCTCTACCTCTATTAACGTAATTCAGTTTTTCAATTTTTTAGCACCTCTTTTGTAAAAAAAGATCGTGCTTATGTTATCACTTTGTCCTTCTGTGCGTCTGTGGACAACACCATATCCCTGCAACTATTAGTCCGATTTGAAAAATTCTTTTTGCTTTGGGAAGCTTGAAATATGCGAATGATGATCCTTCATTTCGTTTTTGTTTTTACGATGTACAATTTCGCCGCTAGAGGGGTAAAAGCAGAGGATATCGAGTTCGAAATACATTTTATTCCACATATTTGCTTGCAAACATCGGATTGAAAAAATTCTTTAATCCTTAGATTCCATTTATGTCGAAGAGCATTTTAATTATCATCACTTTTTCAAGTTACGCATAGATTTTCCGCTAGGGGCGTAAATATGACTTGCGTTTTCCACGCTATCTCTACTCTTAAAACTCCGCTTTGAAAAAAAAAATTCTTCAGTGGATACCGCTCCTGATGGAAAATCTTTTGCATATAATTTCTAATATTTGGTAAAGATCGGTTTGGCCACCAGGGGGGGGGGTGTTAATTTCTACTTATGATGTATTTGCCACATAATCTGAGCTTCTAAAATCTCGACTGAAAAAATTCGTTCGATGACCCATGCCACTTATGTCGATAAACCTTTTCGGAGCATTTTCTTTTTTAAATATTGCGTAACTTCTCCGCCAGGGGCATAGATGTACATCTTATTATTGTCAATATCTGTGCTCCTATTGGTCCAATTTGAAAAGTCCCTTCTTTATTCGATGGAGTTACCGGTGCGACATGTTTTTTATATAATTTCAAAATTTTGATGTAATTCATAGACTTTCCGCTAGATGGCGTAAAGGTAAATTGCGTTTCCCCCGATATCTCTGCTTCTAAAACTCCAATTTGAAAAATTCTTTCTGCACCGGATACAGCTCCTGATGGGAAATCTATTGCATATAATTTCTAATTTTTGGTGAAGAATGGTTTGGGTCTCCAGGGGGCATAAGTGTTAATTTCGGCTTCTGATGTATTTGCAGCAAAATCTGAGCTCCTGAAAACTCGATTGAAAGAATTCGTTCCTGGACTGATACCGCTCACATCGAAAAACCTTTTGAGAATATTTTCTTCTTAAAATAATGTATGTTTTCCTCGCCAGGGGGCGTATATGCATACCTTATATTTGTCGATATCTCTGATTTTAAGTGTCGGATTTGAAATATTCTTTAATTGTTGGGGAGCGTTTCCGCTTCGAAATGTTTCTCATATAATTTCCAATTTTTCTTAGCGCACAAGCCTGCAACCAGAGGGCGTAAGATTACGATTCTGTTTACAGCAATATCTGCTGGATTCAAAACCCGATTGAAAAAACTTCATTTTTCGGTTAGATACTATTGTTTTCTATACCGGTTCCCTTGACTTTGAATAGCTTTAATGAATTTAATTCGCGTCAGAACGGATTCAAAAGACGTGCTCATTACAACAGAAAATTCGGTGTCATTTTTCTTGTTTTCACCTGTTACAATGTGTACCTCTGTTTTCCAATTTGTTTTACTTGTATTGCTGTAACTCAGTTTTTCAGATTAAGTTTCTCTCTTTGCATTGGTTTTTAGACAGTGGGAAATGCTCCCACCCCCTGAAATAGGCACGTGACTGTGAGATTCTCATACCGAAACACATTTTTATCAGCTTAAACTAATTCCTCATTTTCAAATTTCGCACAAAGAAATTTGTCTACAGACGTGTGCACTTAGCGCTGCCATCGGTAGGTAAGCTGAAGAATGATCTAGAAGGCGTTCAACGCTGATTTTGATTCATTGCCAGAAGTACTGCAAGAACAATCACTCGAAATGAAATTTGATTCAAGTGCGAAACATGTCGGAAACTCAAACTTAGAGGAATTTTGGATAAAATATTTCCCAATGTATATGGAGGTTGGAGAAGAGGGATCACTTTTTAGCACGTCCTTTGTAAAAAAAGATCGTGCTTATGTTATTGGTTTGTCCGTCCGTCAGTCTGTGGACACCATATCTCTGCAACTATTAGTCAGATTTGAAAAATTCTTTTTCATTGAGGAGATTGCAATGTGAGAATGATGATCCTTGCAGTCCGGTTTTTTTCCAATGCACAACTTCGCCGCTAGAGGGCGTAAACGCAAATGATATCGAATTCAAAATATATTTTGTTCCATATATTTGCTTCCAAATATCCGATTGAAAAAATTCTTCCTTCCGTTCGATTCCATTTACTTATAACGAAGACTATTTTAGACACAATTTCTTTTTCAAGTAATGCATAGATTTTCAGCTTGGGGGCGTAAAGGTAAATTGCGTTTTCCCTGATATATCTGCTTCTAAAAGTCCGATTTGAAAACTTCTTCCTGCATCGAAAACAGCTCCTCATGAGAAATGTTATACATATAATTTTTAATTTGTGGAAAGGAATGCGGTTTGGCCACCAAGGGGAGTAAGTTTTTATTTCTGCTTCTGATGTATAAGCAGTAAAATCTGAGCTTCTAATAAATAGATTGAAAAACTTCTTTCGGGGACGGATACCGCTCACCTCAATAAACCTTTTGAGAACACCTGCTGCTTAAAGTAGCGGATTGTTTTTCCATCAGGGGGCGTAGATGTATATCCTATTTTTGTTTATGTCTATGCTTCTAAGAGTCCGATTTAAAAATTCTTTCTGTGTTGGAGAGCGTTTCCGCTGCGAAGTGTTTCTCATATATTTCAAAATTTTGTTAACATATCAGTTTTCCACTAGAGGGCGTAAGCTCACGTTCCCATTTACACCCACATCTGCTGGGCTAAAAACCCGATATAAAAAATTCTTTTTTGGTCAGATACTCTTGCCTATGAAAACACTTTGTGGAAATATTCTCTTCTAATTCGCGTGAGGAAGGATTCAAAAGTTGTGTTCATTACAACCGAAAATTCTTTGCCATTTTTCTCGTTACTATTTGGTTTTCGTAGACGGACCTCTGTGTAAAAAACTTCTCAAATTCAATCATTATTAAAACGCGCACTTTCGCATTTCAACCCTAAGATTTTGGAATTTGGGATTAAAATGTAACTATTTTTGTTTATGTCCCTTGCATTCAGTTCGGTTTATTTGTTTATTTAATTTGGCCGCTTCTGTAGGTACTTTTTATTATTATTAACTTTTTGTTATACGTTTAGATTTACAGTGATCTTGATTTACGACATGACATTCAGGAACATTTAGAATCTCTAAAAGATATTTCATGCTCCGTGAATGCTACGACTCGAACAGATGTGCCATGTTTGAATAAAGATATAAGGAAGTATTATTACCAAGAACTCGCGCATTAACCAATCAATACTGCAAACAATACTTTTGCCTATTTTCTTTCTTTTCAATCAAACTAATTGTTTAATAGGAAACAGATTGGCGCTTGTAATTTCTTCATCAATTACTGGTTAAGTTGCATAATTGAGGAAACCCGACCTTTACTTTGATTATTGACACATAGGTGGCAGTGTAACACATGCCAAAGCATTTAAAAACTTCTGACCTAAACAAGAATTCCGTAAGTACACTTCTCACTTCACAGAATTGCAGCTCAGAGACGTTTATTTCACAACGAAGTATTTCTGCATTTTTTTATTATTATTTTATTTTTGTTCTGCTAAAACATGAAAAGTTATTTCTTTTGCTGTCAACAGACGTTTTGTTTTCCTTTATTTGTTATTGTTTTGTCTCTCACAATATGCACTTTTATTGAAAAAACAAATTTCGTCAAATTATTGACCACAATATTGCATTATTTAGTTCTTCCAGTGTTTTATGTGAAGGTGTGCTCGAAACGAACTCGTTCAATTATCCCGTTACTTTCTAAATTTTTAAAGCAAAGACATTGTGATGGTTTCTTTTATTATATCTATAATAACAAAAAACGCGACCTCAGAAAGTAAAAGAAAATTGACTCAGTGCAAAATTGAAGATTCAAGATAACTTGCACCGAGTAGTCCGTTTAGTAAATGAAGCGTTAAATACGTTGAACAGCTCTGAATGGTTATAACTCTCGTTCAGAAACAATGATGGAAACGAACTTGTTTCTAGACAATCAGATCTGCTGCTTCTTGCACTTGTGAAAACAAAGCTTTATTTGTCGGTGGTGTTATTCGAACCCATATTTGCCTTCTACGGAGTCGGATATTCTACCGGTTAAACTACACCGACGAAGCTTAAAGCTGCGATATATATAGAAGTGCAGAATAAGATCTAGAAACTTGCTGCCAAGAATAAAGAAGTGGGGATAAAAATGAAATTTCAGAAAGCAAAACTGATGTACAATGATTTTACAAGAGATGAAGATTTGTGGGGGAAATCTGGAAGTACCGAATACCTAAATTTACCATGGACAACAGATATCAAGCGAGGGTCACATTGGTAAAGAAATTAATCGGCGTATAAAACTTGGTTGGTGAGCACTTGGAGAAAACAGTTCACAATTTTCAAGAGCAATATACCATTATCTTAAAAGAGAAGTATTGAATGAATGCATCCTTCCAGTTCTCACGTACGCCGGAGACTTGGACTTTAACTAAAAAAGACCTACAAAGACAACTGAAAGAAGTTTGAAGAGATGCATGCTTGGTGCAACCAGGAAAGATAAGAAGAGGAGCCTGTGGATCAGGAAAATGAGAAGAGTGGATGACATCGTGATCAGAGTAAAATCCCTGAAATGGCAATGGGCTGGACATACTGCCAGAAGAACGGACCACCTATGGACAACCGAAATTTTAGACTGGATACCAAAGGACTGGAAAAGACCCAGGATACCATGTAGGACATGGGTGGATGAAATTTGAAAGCGTACTGGAGTGACCTGGATTAGATTGGCTCAAGACAGACCGTTGTGGAAGACAAAAGTTCATATTTTGAACAGTAAAACTAAGCCACCCTTTTGAAGTTTTTGGTCTTCAAACTTTTCTGGGTGTAGAAGTGGTAGAAAAATTCAAGAATACAATATTCCAAAGTTTCCATTTTGACTTTTTTAGTTTTGAGGCTTTTCTAGGTATCCGGACTTTAAGACCTATCAGCATGCCAGTTTTCAGATCTCTAGGTCATTTTGAAGTAGTCGAACGATTTGCGAAAAATTCAAGCAATGTTCCAAAGCCGCCATTTTGACTTTTTTGGTTTTTGGACTTTTCTATGTATCAGGACCTTATGACCTATCAGCACACCAATTTTCAGATCTCTAGGTCATTTAGAAGTGGTGGAACAATTCGTGAAAAAATTCAAGAACGCAGTGTTCCTAAGTCGCCATTTTGATTTTTTTAGTTTGGGAACGTTTCTAGGTATACGGACGTTAAGACCTACTAGACAAAACCCGTCGAAATTGACGGTTAGTTTTTTTTTTTTTTTTTTTTTTTGTGAAAAAAATAAACTCACATGAAACAACAAATGTAAACTTTATTTGATTGACAAATTCATTCAACCTCTTCAGTAAAGACAATACTCCAGGTTCGTGATTTTTTTTTTTATTTGACTGAAGGTTTAACGACTACCGTGAGCAACTCAATGGGCTATAAGCAGTCACCCGTCCCTAACTTAGGGCCACTGACTCCAGGGAAGGGAGACAGCCAATGCCGTAAGACAAACACAACATCCATGCCTCACCGGGATTCGAACCCGGACCCTTCACGAACGAATCATCGTAAGCTAGCACTTAGACCACCACTGCGTCACCGGGGCGGCTAGATTCGTGATGATCATCACGACTGCACTCTTTTTTAGTCGTAAAATGTGAGGAGGAAGTCCACTCATCTCGATCGTGTGCAAAAATTCAACTGCATAGGCCAGCTGTGCGATAAATTGCATTCATACTACTTCCAGCCAAGGGAAAACATCTGTATTGGTACCTTTTCTCCTTATCCCCGAGTTGCGATGAGGAGTGGTTGTAGAAACTTTTCTGATGATCAGGGGTGTTTGCTTTTAATTTGTTTTTTTTTCTTTTGTGGTAGGATAATGAAGTTCTGTCTCAGCCCTAATATCCCTAAGCCAGTCTAAACCAAAAGAGTTAATATTTTGGCTGAAAAAATAAAGAAATTCGAGAATATCACACCATCTTTTTCTTATTTAATAGTGTTAAAAGAAATTTATATTGCATTGCAACGACATTTTATTAGAACTTTTTCCTCTCCTGGTTTAATACTGAAAATTATCAAATATTCTCACCGTTTCTATTCCTTAAATCGACATGAAACTAACTTTTGGAAAAAAGTTTCTATGACTTTCAGTCAAAATGCTATGGTTTCTACATTTCCATTTTCAAACTGGATCTTTTGCATTTAATTCTTATGCTTCTGTTTCTGGTAACTGCAGTGCAGGTATAAAAAAAGCTCACGCATCTTTTTGACAGAATAAAAAAAATTGCAGACTTCAATTTTCCGATGATAATAATAAGAAAAAATGCTTTCAAGAAATTCTTCACATTCTCGCTTTCCTGAACTGACTGATAAAATTCTTACTGTCCAGCTTTCTTGGTTCATGACATTCGCCTATGTCATGGACGATTGAATCTCTTCGATTTAGAGAACTGTTCGCCACAGGAAAACTCCTCCACGAAAAGTCTTCCACCTTTTTGAAGTGAAGCACTGTGCACAAATTGCGTTTTACACGAATTTTCTAATGTGGAAGACTTTTCCGGTTGACAATGTCTTCAAGTATTTTATTTTTGCTTGATGACATGTTCGTTGCCTACTAATTTGCTCATAACGTAAAAACAAGATAGTTTTCCAAAGCTGAAGCTATAGAAAAAGCACGTTTCGTAATTGAAACACATTCCAATTTGATGACAATTAATTTATACGCAACGTACTGATAAATTTAGAGAAATTCCATTTTCATCCCCCTTAGCGTTTGATTTGCCTAGTAACTTGGAAATGGAAAGGTGCTAAAGTAATCAGTTTTGTCTAACGCATCAAATTCAAAAATATTTTTTTTCTGTAACTGAAATGGTCTCTTCGTAGTAGCGTAAAGCAAAAATTTACTAAATTTCCACTTTGAGAACTTATAACGAAATAGATTTCTCCGTCATTTTTGTCCACGCCGGGGTTCGAACCGGGTCCCCTCATTCCGGAATAAGTCACTCTACCAATTGAGCTACGCGGACGTTCGCTCTGACTGCTATCTGCATTTATGTCGTGTGCGTCCTGCTGGCAGGTACGTCACATCCCCCCCCCGAAAGAGGGCCGGGGGCATGGCCCACGGGTCAGCCGTGATCATGAATCGTTGCAGGCAGCCATCCTCTGTAGAACGTGCACATGAGAACTCCTAGTCAATCTAGTGTGTGGAATGCAACATCACACATTTTTTTATTTTTTCGAAGCGCTGAAGAAGGGATTCTTTTATTTTTCCTATCTCGCGGTGTGGAAATAACATCACACCATTGCGAGATTTTGAACGGCCGGGTCATCCGGAAAGTTCGGGCGCCATTATAACGACGTAGAGTTCTTGTCTTACTTCTACGTTGTCTTATCACATCAACATACTAAAAAATAGTTCCTAAATTTGAATTTGAATTTGAATTTAATGAAAATTCTGCCACACAACACAGTACATCAAATTTAACAAAATACAAACATCAAAATTGTCATATGTACTAAACAAAAATTAAATATTAACACAATGTTAGCACAATGCAATGAAAACATGGAATCACAGTAATATCACAAAGTTCAATATAAATTAATAACATTTAGTACTAACTATTTATTCCAAGAGTAAACAAGAGCTCAAACCACTTCAGATATATCTAGCATAATAATCGTAAACATACAAGCACTAAAACTCATTTATAATTGACCAAAAATTCAATACAAAGTAATTCATCAAAAAAACAAAGATAGCGTAATGTACTATGGAACTGTAGCGTGGAGCCAGGGAAAAAGGCTTAAATTTAAGCCTGACGAGCCCCTGATCTACAAAGGTAGATGAGTCAGGTCAAAACAATAAAAATAGCAACATTAGAAATACGACCGGTATTGACATACCGTGAAAGAAAGAATACAGGAACTCAATCAAACAACAAAAACTCTCGTAGCAGTTTTTTAAATGCCCCAGAGGCCACTATTTCCCTGATGTATAATGGCAGTCTGTTCCACTCACAGGGTCCAGCTGCAAAAATACTGTTATGCAGCAATCTGGTGCGCGCCCTAGGAACCACAAAACTTGCAAGCCTCTCAAAACTTGCAAAACTTTATTTATGCAAGACTCTGTCATGCATAAATAGTAATAACCTGAAAATGAATATTTTATCGAAGAGAAGTATGTTATAAAGACAATAAATAATACCAGTATTTAAAAATGAATTTAGAAGTCGAATGTATTTTCTCTGAAGAACAAGAATTCTGTTAACGTTACCATCCGTTGTCTGTCCCCAGGCCAAAATACAATAAGACAAAATGGGATAGATAAAGGAATTATATAGTATTAATCTGAGTCTGATTGTCAAAAAACTAGAAATCCTAGAAATAGCGCCAATACGAGACTTAAGAATATTTGCTAAATAACTTATATGGACATCCCAACGCAAAGTCTCATGTAGTATAACACCCAGAAATTTCACAGAAGGCCCGAATGCAACAGGATCCCCATTCAAGAAAACACCAGTAGGCGACGACAGCCGAAGACCACGGCCCGATTACACGAAACATGTAAATAACAGAAGTCAACTTACGGAATTCATAGCTTTATTCAGGCTGTAGTAGCACTTCCATAACTGAACGATAACATCACAGTGTACTCCACACACCACACACATTATCACAACACTCCTATTAATAATGATCAGTTTATAATCCAACGCTCGTAATAATAATCGCTCTCTTACAACGCTCTCGACGGTACAACGATCCCTTGCAATAGATCAGTCGTCGTTTTTATCTCTTGTTCTTATCAAGATCAGACACATGTCACGTGCATTCAACCTCAATTGTGTTGCCAAACGTATGCGTTTGAGAAAAAGATATCACGTTAAGAGTGAAGAATAACAGAATAAACTCAAGATTTACATAGGGAAAGAAACCAAAAAAGGAAAGTTAATCTAGAATGTACGTCACAAACTCCTAGCGGAAAATTTATGAACTAGTAGTAAAATTTAATGAATGTTAATGTCCTACCATTCGCAAAAATAATGCTTCAAAAATCTAAGAAAACCAAATTCTTTGGACTTAGTGCCTCTAGCACGAAATTAATGAACTAACTGAAAAATTTAAATATTTGAGAAGGAGACTAAACTGAGAGGCGCAGAAATAATTTAATTTTTTCCTCTATAAGTTGAATAGTTTCTTCACAATAGAAGCTTAAATTTTTGAATTTTCGACTTTGACAGCTGTTAGCGGTAAATTCACGAAAAATATGGGATATTTAAAGTGCCAAACTTAATGTTCCTTTGATTTTCTATTAGCCGCAAAAATAAGTTTTGAAATATCTCTAAAAACAAAAAGCTCGATGTGCACGGGCAGACAAAGTTGTTACACTAGCACTGTTTCTTACAAAACGTTGTAATAATAGGAAGATGGAATGGCATTTTAAAAAGTGTAAAAACTTTTTCTTGACTTGACTTTTTTTTTTTTAATCTGACAGATGAAAATTTCTGAGGCGATAAGAAGGGTAGGGGGTCCCCTTAATCTTTTAGCGCCCTAGGGCGCTAAAAGATCTAAAATTGCCTCTGCCCATAAAGTGTGTTTTCGAATGTCTGCATTGATACTCTACTTTCCAAAGAAGTTTCTGAAATAGCATTTGTACGCTTTCCCATGCAATGGAAAAACTGAGTTCCCTTAACGGGCGGTTCCCGAATGCTTGCATTGATAACCGCCTACTTCCTGTTGCAAATATCTGGAACTCTATTATTACACTTTTCCAGGAAACACAAATGTTAATTTTCTTTTACGAAGCCAGTTTCAAAAAGAGTCCCTTAACTCAAAGCAATATCCGTAGTTTGATGATGCAGCTAGCCGTGATACAATTAAGCGTTCTTTGTCAAAGCAAAAAAGAGAAATACACATTGCCGCTACTAAAGGTTGTTGATCTTAGACGACCTTGTCCTCCAAATGTTTTGGTTTCCTGACATTGGTACCAGAGCATACTTATGACCTTATGAGGAGCATAAAGTCACTGAGATATATTCACTTTATTGCTGTCGACTTTCGTCTTCCTTCATCTGCGCACGTAGCGATCCATGGTATATATACCCTGCTGAATCTGGATTATTTATTGTGGCAGCTCACATTACCATGTTATCTTCTCCACATAACCACAGATTAAGATGAGCATGCTGCGAAAAAAAGCGGGCCTGCTCTTTAAAGAATAAGCTGCATTGCGATATTTATAATACTACGATGATTTTTATAGTTGCGTTCCAGTTTCGCTCATGTAGCGTGAAATCGTCATGCTTTATCTTTCCTACGCATAGGAGAGTCCAAAAATATCTTTAATCGCTTTGGTTACATGAAAACAGTATTGTTTTTCTGGAGGAGTATTAAGAACAAGAATGATGACACCGAATTTTCGGGTGTGATGAGTACGTCTTTTGAATCCGTTCTGACGCGAATCAAATTTATCAAAGCTATATTCAAAGTCAATGGAACCAGTGTGGAAAACAGTAGAGCTGAGACGGGCTGAGCCCGAAAGCCAGAAGCACAGCCTGGGCCCCAATCGAGTTCGGGCTGTAGAGTATTTACTGCGGTTCCGGCTCGGGTTCTTAGACAGAGGGAGGGCGAGATAATTTTTTTATATACACTCATCGTCAAAAAAATAGTTGTACCCAGAAGGACGTGTCGGATTGCAATGCTATTAGGGAGGAAGGTAAAGGTTACCAGGAACAATAAATGATTAAACGTTGAGACTGATATGGGCAATATTTATTGAGCTACACGCCAATAAGTATTGTCTCTCAGTATGGCGTCGGGCCGCCATGTTTGCTCACACAGCATACCAGACGTCTCGGCATGGAGTTGTACAGGTTCCTAATGGTGTCCTGCGATAAACTCTATCCCATGCAGCATGAATCTTCTCACGCAGTTCCTGCAGATTGTGCGGTTCGGGTGGAGTGTGGATAGCTCGTCCAATAGCATCCCACACATTTTCAATCGGCGATAGGTCGAGCGATGCGGCTGGCCATGGCAGAGTGGCAGTGCCTTGAAGGCAAGCTCTCGAGACAGCAGCAGTATGCGGACGAGCGTGGTCCTGTTAGAAAATCGCACCGGAGTGAGCGTTCAGAAAATGTAGGGCCACTGGTTGCAGGTCCTCATTAACGTAACTTTGGACTGTCAAAGTGCCTGTAATGAACACCAAAGGAGATCTGGCATCGTAGGCAATTGCACCCCACACAATGACCCCAGGCTTTCTGGACGTGTGACGCTCGACAACAAACGGTTCATCTTGGCGCTGACCACGGTGCCTCCACAAACGGATTTGTTGGCCGTCTCCTCCAAGACAAAAAGCGGGACTCGTCACTGAAAATCACCCGCTGCCATTCTGAGTGGCACCATGAGTGTCTGGCACGACAGCATTGCAGTCTTTGGCGACGATGCAATGGTGTTAAGGGCAGTCGTCGTAAGGGTCTGCTTGCGTGTAGTCCTACGTCATGCAACCGTCTTCCAATGGTACTGGCACTAATGGGACGAAGCATGGAGAGCACCACTACTCGCTGAATATCCGCAATCTTGGCTGTTGGATCACTTCTCGAATGTCGGACAACCCGTCGGTTCTTTCTCTCTCTCTCTCTCTCCGTGGTTCGTCTAGGTCTCCCAGACCTTTCCTTTCGCTCCTGTGTGCTTTGTTCTATCCACTGCAGACAACAGCGTGATATGGTGATATCCGCACGAGCGGTATGGCGCGCAATACTGCGATAAGACCATCCCGCTTCCCGGGGCCGACGATGCGGCCTCTCTAGAACTCCTCCAACTGCTCGAATTGCTTCCGAACTGTTCTCCGAGGCATACTTCATTTGCAAAGGATGCAACCAACACAACAGCATGAGTCAGAATGGCAAGCACGCGCAACGAGACGGTCTTATATAGCCGGGCACAGAGCTACGACCCCTCCTTGCTTGCGCCACATGCGCTGCCAAGCGTGATACTTGAACCATTTGCATGTCTCACGATGTCACATCTACCCGCCAAGTTTCATTCCTTTCGGTTGCTTCCTTCTGGGTGCAACCATTTTTTTGACGATGAGTGTATATAAATGTGTTTTTATATGATTTAGCAAATGAGACACTTTATAGTTGGTAAAGGGAATTCTTCGGCGACTGGTCCTGGATGGAGAGCGGGCATTCGAGGTGGCTATTTATTCCGGGCTTGCTTAGAAAATGCCATAGACCGCGCATTAGTGTGTTTCTGCTTTCTGCAGAAAAGAAAAAATCTTTTTCAAAAACTATAGATATTGGATAGTTGATTGCATGCCGACGATAATTTACCCCCTATCTCCACGCAGTAGTTCCCTGCTCATTCTATTTAGCAACGTACATATCGCAGCTCATTATGGAGCAATAATATTAGCATTATTTGAGCAATGTACAATTGCAGCATCTCCCGATCATTTTGTATGCCCGGCCGCCCGAAGCACTTCAGGTGGAAACGAACGGTCAAAGAAAATCATACAGTTACACATAGATAGAGGTCCCTTCCAACCACTCCCCATTTGAGAAGTACATTAGTTAACTGCAAGAGGATGAGAGAGTGGAAGGGTGGAAAAGTGATGCTTTTTTATTAATGGTTGAACAGGTTAGCCAGTTTTCGTAGCGTTCCAGGTATGTCTCCAGCATTGGCATCAGCGTCTAACTAAATGCATAGCTGCGAAGGGGATTACTTCGAAGGTGACAAAGGAACTTAAGAGTATTCCAGAAACAGAGTCCCAGGTATTTTTCCAACAATGGCAACCGCGTCTAACTAAATGCATAGCTGCTAAAGCAAATTACTTCGAAGGTAACTAAGAAACTCAAGACTATTCCAAGAACAGAGTTCCATGTATGTTTCCAGCAATGGCGACAGCGTCTAACTAAAAGGCATAGCTGCGGAAGGGGATTACTTCAAAGGTGACAAAGGAACTCAAGAGTATTCCGGAAACAGAGTCGCAGGTAATTTTCCAATAATGGCAACCGCGTCTAACTAAATGCATAGCTGCTAAAGCAAATTACTTCGAAGGTAACTAAGAAACTCAAGACTATTCCAAGAACAGAGTTCCAGGTATGTTTCCAGCAATGGCGACAGCGTCTAACTAAAAGGCATAGCTGCGGAAGGGGATTACTTCGAAGGTGACAAAGGAACTTAAGAGTATTCCGGAAACAGAGTCGCAGGTATTTTTCCAACAATGGCAACTGCGTCTAACTAAATGCATAGCTGCTGAAGCAAATTACTTCGAAGGTAACTAAGGAACTCAAGAGTATTCCAGAAGCAGAGTTCCAGGTATGTCTCCAGCATTGGTATCAGCGTCTAACTAAATGCATAGCTGCGGAAGGGGATTATTTCGAAGCTGACAATTGCTGCTAGCGCACATGTACGCTCACGTTTCTTTTTTTTTTTTTTACAGGTGCATTTGGGGAATTAAATTGTCACACTTTTTCCCCCTGATTGTGGCGCAAGAAACTGGAATATTAACCTCTCAGGGAGTGAGTCGACTGCATATTTCCATCACACCCGAAAAAACAGTCACCCAACACGCATATTATTTTCAAATATCACACCGAGAGCTTTGCAGGTCATTGATTCCTGTCACATAATAGGTAATAAGGTCATTCTTGAACATTTCAACTTTAGGTTGCTGCAATCTAAGGTAAATAAACAACTTTTGGATAATTCTACACTCTAAGAAGCTGATCATGGTGTTCTGAATTAATTATTGCCTGTTTTATTACCAGTTCTATTTAAAGCAATCCAGAAAGATTTGCATTAAAATCGAAAAAAAGAAATGAAAGTTTGCTTATGTTTTTGTCAAATATCTTACCAGGTTTTCCAGGAGGGAAACAAAATGAAAAAAAAAAACGGAAAGACAACACAGAAGAAAGGGAAATAGATCGGGAGGTGTGTTCTTTGATTTTTTATTCCTTTTTTCTTCTTTGAACTCAGCATCCACCTTAACCTTCTAGATTACAGTAAGCAGGGGAGAGACGCATGCTCACTTAAAACGTTTTGGTGCTGTGTTGTCTACCCGGACCAGCTGATAATAAACTTGCTCCAGTCATTCCACCCTCCCTACGTTGAAAAGGCGCCACGTTCGTTTGACGACATTCTCGTTCCTACACGAAAATCCTGCGCGTACCCTCAAAGGAAGTAAAGTTTTGGTCTAGATTGCGTCATGGGTGACACCATTTCACACGTCAGGCATATCCCCACGCAAAAAGTAGCAGGGTGAAGTATGGGTGGGGGAAGTGAGCGAAGCACTTCCGCCATATGAGGCTGATTCTTCAGCTCATCTCCAAATAAAGGTACCCAGCTTGACTTAAGTCGCCAGAAATACTTATTTTCCACTCAAAACGTGTTGTTTCTTGGGCTTCTTCAAATAAAAACAAAACTACAGCGAGAGAACAGAAATCATCAAAACCGCTGCGTTTTCTAGTGTTTTATGACCCTCCCGTAAACCACGCCCTGTTAAAAAAACAACTAAGGCAAACACCTACGATGACTTCAAATCCTAACCTTCCACAATGTACGTACCTACAACCTCGTACGATTTTTCCATTCATTTTCTGACCCTCCCTACTGCCACTTTGCAGTTCAGATGCATCTCGTCTTTCTGAAGGTAACCAAATACAGCCTTTCAAACATTTCAGCGACAGGTTAAAAAAATGAATGTCAAATCGAAAGGAAGGGTTGAATTCGCCCGCGATCTTATTGTGGTCGTTTGAATGCCAATGTTATCTATCTGACAGCTGTCGACTTCAAGGGAACAATTTTTCAGTCGCTAATTGTCTTTGGAGAAATACAAAAGATTAGTCCGGTTTCAAAAAATAAAAAAAATACTGCTTTTCTGCACATCTTAAAGCCCGTTTTGCTGCAAAAATGGTCATTTTAAGTTACGTTAGAAGCAGACTTCACGAAATTATTGGGGGGGCTTGAAGAGATTAGACGTAGAATGTGTCTTTCAATGTCAGGATGAAAATAAAATAAGGGGAGCAAAAAGATAAATTAGGAGATTTGACGTATATTTTAAAACGCAATTGTAATTGCTCATCACCAAATGAACAAAGAAACAAATATTATTCAGCTGAATATTAATATTTTTTAAAATAAAATTCAGCCTGTAATTTTATAGAAATATTCGGAAAGATTTTATTTCCAAACCAGTGGCGCATATTCTAGGCTAGCTAGAATATCGTTGGCTAGCTCGCTGCGAAGCCCAGAGAATGTACAAATAAAAGTCAATTAAATATACACGAATAAAAGTCAATTATCAACGGTATTAAGATATGGCGATGCTTTCGCTGCGAAAAAAACAAGAGCGGATTCGCTTCTTTCGATTATGAGAATCAGTTTGGCGAGCGATGGCCAACTGCATAACGCAAGCACATCTTCGAGAGTCTTCGCTGTTCTCATGCGAAGAATTTCGACACAATCGCCTGCTAGCGTTTCCATGACAACATGAATGCGCGAAAGGAAGTGAATGGACCATTGCTTTGCGCAACGGTTCGCTCAGAAAAAGAGAAGCCTTGCACTATCTCAGCCACTCGCATGCACCCGCGTGTAACAGCGCGTGTTTCGCGAGAGTTGTTTCAGTTTGTGTGAAATGTCAATGAGTTAAAATCAGTGATATTACACTGAAGAGCAATTGAATTAGAGACAGCTGGCGTTATGCAAATGTGGCGCTGTGGGCGACCCTGTAAACGGAAACGACATGACGTATGCAGCGATCCGACAATATAAGGAGTGATGCGACGGGAATCAGTAAGAGTCGGACGCAGTATGGGTAAGACGAAGGATCTAAGAGCATTTGATCGTGGGCAAATTGTCGGGGCCCGACGAATGGGTCACTCCATCTCGGAAGTCGTGCTGGCATTGGGATTTTCACGAGCCACTGTGTCACGGGTGCCCCTGCAAGGGCCAGCTGCCGTGGACAACAGGGTGTGGATGAGCGGGGTCATCGTTGGCTAGCTCGCATTGTAACAGCGGATAGACGGGCCACAGTGTAAGAAATCACTCGGCAATTTAACGCTGGTGCACAAAAACGTATCCAGAACCATCTCCTCACTATGGGGTACAGAAGCCATCGTCCCACGAGGGTACCGCTGCTGACTGCACATCACAGGGTGCAAAGATTAGCATGGGCGCGGGAACATCGCCACTGGACCCTAGACATGTGGGAAAATGTTGTCTGGACTGATGAGTCGAGATTCACGTTGGTACATGCGGATGGCAGGATACGAGTACTGCGCAAACCACATGAAGCGATGGATCCTTCTTGCCAACAGGGTACTCTTCAAGCTGGTTGGGGTAGCGTTCTCGGCTGGGGACTGTTTACGTGAACTGAAATGGGACCCCTGGTACGTGTGACATCGTCCCTCACAGGTTAGCGTTACCGGAATATCCTAGATGACCATTTGCTCCCGTTTGTGCGTCTTTAACATCCCACTGGGGACCTCATCCTGCAACAAGACAATGCAATTCCCGAATTGTATCCGAATGGTTGAATAAACACTCCACCGACTTGACCTCGCTTCCTTGGCCAGCTAGGTCACATCTGTGATGCCATCGAGAGAGATGACCCCTCCATCAAATCTTCGTAAACTGTGGGAGCTTGTTCAGGGGTCGTGGATCCGTATGGCTTCCCAACGCTTCCGGTGTCTTGTCGAGTCCATGCCGAGACGAATCGCCGCCGTCATCAGGACGAAAGGTGGTGTTACACGTTACTAGACAGATATCTCTAATTCAATTGCTCTTCGGTGTATATCGCTGCACACAGTGGCGGACTGGCGATCCCTAATCGGCCCTGGAAGCTATTTTGTGTGGCCAACTTTTGGGGAAATTTATCGAGGTGTCCTTTCCCTAAAATAATGGTATGTAAGCATAACCGTATACTGATTTACACAAGTCTAAGAACCAATGCAGTTTTTTTTTTTTTTTCGTATTGAGGCAATAATTACCCATTTTCTTGGACTGAAGATCCCTAGTATAATATAATGTAAGAACCAGATTCTTTCCTTCACTGAGAAGCAACAGACAAGGTACGTTCTCTGAGACAGACTGTCGAAGGCTATTCCATTCTTATGAATTTTGCAGCGATAACTGAATTTAAAATTTGTAAAACTTTCTTCGCTTTTAGTATTAGGTGCTTGAATTAATTCTCGCTGTTGCCGAATAGAGCGCAGCAGTGGTGCGCTGTGACCCGGACCAAACATGTCCTCCCTTGCACACGCACGTACCGTCCGTAGTCTGGGCGAAGCAGTGTTGCCAGATTGGGCTACTTGTAGCAGATTGGGCTACTTTGAAAAGCAATCTGCTACTGTTTTTTCCAGTCTGCTACTTGGCTACTTTTTTTCCTGCGTGTTTTAAGTAATTTTCACTGTAGATTTAAAAATATCGAGTAGAAAACGTGGTATTGAGCCGCCCTCGGTGGCGCAGTAGTCTAAGCGTTTGCTTCCGACCATTCGTCCGAGATGTGTGTGAGTTGAAATCCTGGTGAGGCATGTATGTTTGTAAGGACGTTGGCGAGTTCGAATCCTGCTGTGGAATGGATTTTTAGGTATGGATGTTTATCGACCACCGCGGCACTGGCTCTATACCTTCCCTGGAACCAGTGGCCCTAAATTGGGGAAGGGCGACTGCTTATAGCCCATTGAGTTGCTCACGGTGGTCGTTAAACTTCCAATCGAAAAAAAATAATTTTATTTATTTGCCAATCATATAGTGAATTAATTAAATAGTAAATTAATTTATTTATTTTTTAATTTTGAAATGGATTTTTACCTCATTTGTGTATATGTTTGTTTAATTTGACACAGATTTTTACTGAACTGTCCCAAACATATAATGAACATATTGGTAAATGTATTTATTTTATTTTTTAATTGGGGATTAATGACCACTGTGAGTAACTCGCTACAAGCAGTCGCTCGTTTCTAATTTAGGGCCACTGACTCCAGGAAAGGGAGAGAACCAGCCCCGTGAGACGAACACAGCATCCATCCATATCTCACCGGGATTCAAACCTGGAACCTTCTCGGATGAATGGTCTTAAGCCAGCGCTCAGACCATTGCGCCATAATAAAAATTGGGTTACTTTTGAATTAATTTGGCTATTTTTCAGAGCTAAGTCTGCTACTTTTTCTTTGAACTATCTGGCAACACTGGCAGTGTGTGAAATGCGATCGGAGGGCACAGAACACGAGTTTGTATCGCATTCGCGATGCCGAGTTTCGTACGAAAAAGAGCATTTGCGGGAAGCATTACTCTTCTGCTTTCATCTCAAGAAATCTGCAGCGGAAAGTCATTGTTTGCTAGTGCAGGCCTATGGGGAACATGCCCTAACAGAAACAACATGCAGAGAGTGGTTCCTACGCTTCAAAGCCAACGAATATAACGTGAAGGACAAACAGCGCCCTGGGCAGCCAAAAAAGTTCGAAGATGGCGCATTGGAGGCCTTATTGGACGAGGATTCATGTCAGACGCTCCTCGAGTTGTCTGAAACACTACGGGTCGATGAGTCAACGGTTAGCGAACGTTAAAAGGCAATGGGAATGATCCAGAAGATCGGAAACTGGATCCCATATGACAATGTTATTCTTCTCCACGACAACGCTAGACCTCATGTCGCCAAATCCGTAGAGGAACTCTTGGAGACACTTGGCTGGGACTTCGTATCCCACCCGCCTTATTCCCGGACATTGCTCCCTCGGACTTCCATTTGTTCCGGTCGCTATACAACATGGCCTGTCAGAGCAGCACTTCCTTTCTGTCGCGGATATCCAAAAATGGCTCGATGAATGGTTCGCCTCGAAAGGACCTGCATTTTTCTACCGCGGAATCCATTTGTTACCCCAACGGTGGGAAAGGGTCGTAGCTGCCAACGGACACTACTTTGAATAGACTATCCTGTACAGTTCTGTGGCAACACACAGGTAGGTGTTTGTGTGGCAAAAAACAGCGGAAATTAATTCAAGCACCTAATAAGAATGGAAAACCAAAAAATGCCCTTTTCCAAAACTTACGTATCATTAATAAAATATTGGGTGTGTGCAAAAGTTCTCCCCGTTTTCGTATTAGATGCAAATTGCGATCGGAGTAGTTACGTCACAGATGACGCTGCTATGCCGAATTTTCAGCCAATAAAGCGTGGAGCAGTAGAGCATATAGAGGCATTAGGTTTGTCCGAGTAAGTCATTCGTAACGGAAATCACGGACGGTGTAACATGGCATGCGATAAGGAGCACATTAGACATTGTTTACTGTACGAGTTCGATAAAGGCAGCACTGCAGTAGCGGCCTGCCGCAACATCTGTCAAGTGTATGGGGAGGATGCAGTTGATGATAGCACATGTCGCCGTTGGTTTCGAAAATTCCGGAACGGAGACAGAAGCTGTAAAGATCAACCATGTCCTGGACGTCCATCCGTGGTTTCTGGCGAGGATGTGGACCAAGCCATAACAACTGACTCACATCCAACCGTTCAGGAATTAGCGGAAACGTTGTCGGTACACAGAACAACAGTCGAAAGACGGATGCATGTGATTGGGTTCATCACCAAGTTCGATAACTGGATTCCGCACCAGCTTTCTGCAAAGCAACGAGAGGAGAGAATCCGTACCTGTGTTTCTTTGCTTTCTCGTCACAGAAATGAACCGTTTTTGGAGCGAATTGTAACGGGTGATGAGAAATGGGTACTGTACCGTAATTTAAAGCGTCGACGGACTGTGTGTCAAGGTGCGGAGCCTGCCCCGTCGATCTCAAAAGGAGAACTGCATCCCAAAAAGGTTTTGTTGCTGGAACGGTGAAAGCCGGTTTCAGGGTTTGTCGTTTGTTAGCACGTCATTTGTAAAAAAAGATCGTGCTTAGGTTACCTGTTTGTCCGTTCTTCCGTCTGTCCGTCCGTCCGTCTGTGGACACCATATCTGTTCAATTATAAGCCCGATTCGAAAAATTATTTTAGCATTGGGAAGCGTAATGTATGAGAATGATGATCCTTGCATTCCGTTTTTTTTTTTTTTTAACGAGGCACAACTTTGTCGCTACGGGGCGCAAATGCAGATGATATCGAATTCAGAATACATTTTATTGCATGTATTTTCTCCTAAATATCCAATTGAAAAATCCTTTTTTTTTCCTTTCGATGTCATTTATAGCGAAAACTATTTTACTCACAGTTTCTTTTCTCAAGTAATTAATAGATTTTTCGCTAGGGGGCGTAAAGGTAAAAAATTGCGTTTTCCCCGATATCTCAGCTTCTAAAACTCCCATTTGAAAAAATCTTCCTCTATCGAAAACAAGCTCCTCAGGAGAAATGTTTTGCATATAATCTCTAATTTTAAGGAATGGTTTGGCTACCAGGGGGCGTAAGTGTTTATTTCTGCTTCTGATTTATTTGCAGCAAATTCTGAGCTTCTGACAACTCGACTGAAAAAAATTTTCGTGGACCGATACCGCTCATCTCGGAAAACCTTTGAGAATGCCTGCTGTTTAAAATGGCGCATAGTTTTTCCCGCCAGGGGGCGTAGATGTATGTCTTATTTTTGTCGATATATCTGCTTCTAGGGGTCATATTTGAGAAATTCTTTCTTTGTTGGAGAGAGTTTCTGGTGCGAAATGTTTTTCATATAGTTTAAAAATTTTCAAGGAAGGCATACATTTTCCGCTAGGGGGCGTGAAGGTAAATTGCGATTTCCTCGAAATCACTGCTTATAAAAGTCCGATTTAAAAAATCATTCCTGAATCGAAAACAGCTCCTAAAGTGAAATGTTTTGCATGTAATTTCTAATTTTTGGTAAGGAATGGTTTGGCAACCAGGGAGCGTAAGTGTTTAATTCTGCTTCTGATGTATTTGCAGCAAAATATGAGCTACTGAAAACTCAAATGAAAATTTTTTTCGTGAACCTCAGCTCGGAAAACCTTTTGAGAATACCTGCTGTTTAAAATAGCGCATAGTTTTCTCGCCAGGGGGCGTAGATGTATGTCTTATTTTTGTCGATATCCCTGCTTGTCAGAGTCCGATTTGAAACATTCTTTCTTTGTTGGAGAGAGTTTCCGCTGCAACATGTTTTTCATATAATTTAAAATTTTTATTAACGCCGAAATTTGCCACTAGAGGGCATAACTTACGTTTGCATATACGGCAATATCTGTGGGACTAAAAGCCCGATGTAAAAAAATATATCTCACTTAGATACTACTAACTATGAAAATTCTTGGTGTGTATTTTCTTCCCAAAATATGGCACAATTTCGCCGCTAGAGGATGCCCAAGGCCAATCTGTTTTTTTTTTTTTTTTTTTTTTTTTTTTATACACTGGTGTGCAAAAATTAAGTACGAAGAGGAGAAATTATCATAACAGCGGAACGAGCAGGCAAGGCAAAACGGACCGAAAGACCACTCAGGAGATAGACTAGGGTCCGTTACGGTAGAGCATGCGCATATATGCAGCATGACGTAGGGGGAGTGTCGGAAGGGTATAAAGCACACGGGCGGTGTACGCTCAGCAATTCGGTGAAAGCTGTTGCACGGTGTACATCGGTTTGAACGACGTCGGGTTGCTGCCACCGTGTGATATGGCCAACAGGCAATCCAGTAGACGACATCTGGATGACTTTACCCGAGGTTGCGTCATTGGGAAGTTGGAAGAAGATCAAAGTGTGACTAGTGTGGCCGAGGAGTTCCGGATCGCTCACAGCATCGTTTCACGAGCTTGGAGAGCATCTCAAACGACAGGAACAGCTGTCCGAAAGTTTAGCAGTGGTCGTCCACGAGCAACCACGGCGGCGGACGACCGGTATATTGTCCTACAGGCGAGAAGAAACAGACGGCAGACAGCGGAAGAAATCGCAAGGCACATACAACAGACAACTGGACGTCCGTCATCGCGGTTTACCGTGGCCAGGAGGCTGCACAAAGGTGGTCTATTTGCACGACGACCAGTACGGTGTGTGCCATTAACGCCTGCTCATCGGAGACGGCGGTTTCTGTGGTGCCAGGAACACAAGAACTGGACACATCAGCAATGAGATCGAGTTCTTTTGACGGATGAGAGCCGATTTATAGTCTGACGAACGATTCTGGACGTATACACATCTAGAGAGAGCAGGGAACACGCATTCACACCTCCAACATCATCGAAAGGGACCGGTTTGGAGGGGGCAGAGTAGTCCTTTTGGGCGGTATCATGCTTGGTAGCCGTACTGACCTCCACATCTCCCAAGGAGGTTCAGTCACTGGTGTCCGCTATTGTACAAAGGTTCTCCTGCCTCACGTGCGTCTGTTTAGAGTTGCTGTGGGACCTGAGTTCCTCTTCATGGATGACAACGCTACACCTCATCGTACAGTGGCTGTCGCAGAGCTGTTGGAGAGTGAAGATATTCAACGCATGGATTGACCCGCAAGGTCCCCGGACCTAAATCCAATCGAACACGTGTGGGATCTTTTCGGGAGACGCTTGGCAGCACATCACCAGCCGCCAGCAACGATTCCGCAGCTGCGATTGGCGCTACAAGAGGAATGGGCCGCGATACCTCAACAGCTTCTTGACAACCTAGTCCTCAGCATGGACAAACGTTGTAAATCCTGCAACGGAGTCAGGGGTGATCATATCCCCTGCTAAAGGGTGGATTTTCTTGGCAGCCGCCTATCACATGGACGTTTCCGTCTTCTGCCCAGTTGTGCTCGAAGCTACCTTTTCAATAAAGTGCCTTTGTATCCTTTGGATTCCTTGTTTGGACGGTTTTGCTCACTTGTCCCATATTCTTACATCTTGGGGATCTTATGGTATGATTTGAGTCGATGTGGAGCACTTCTGCACGACGTTACATTCGTAAAAACCGTCTCGTCCTTAATTTTTGCACGCCAGTGTATCTATGCTTCTACATGTGCGAATTAAAGAATTATTTCATCACCGGATGCCATTTACTTTGTGGAGCACTTTAGGTTAGTATTTGAGGAGTTTTATAGTTCACAGTTCTGTCGCTAGGTGGTGTTTGTGTACTTCTGTTTGCAGCTCTATCTCCGCTTCTAAAAACCCTATTGAGAAATTTCTTTTTCACTGTATGCCATTCGCTGCAATAGAGATGTAGGGCAGTATCCTCTTTAAATAATGCCCAGTTTTCCCGTAAAGGTCAATACCTTTTTTTTTTCTCTATCTCTGCTCCCCGAAGATGTATTTGAAAAGGTGAAAATCTTCCAAATACGTGGAGACAATGTGAATAGACAAAGCCATCGCTCTTTCCACGTTTTTCTTCAATTAACACACAGCATCCGAAAAATTGTATTTCGAAACTGCTGGGATCGAAGCCCAGATCTCTCGATAACTTAGCCGAGTGCTTTCTCTTTATGCTACGATGCCAACAATCCACGGCGCTATGTGTGTTTATCAGTCAACATCTGCCTTTTGGATCTGGGGTTCGATTCCAGCGGTGTCGAAATACAATTTTTCGGTTGCTGTGTGTTAATTAAAGAAAAACGTGGAAAGAGCGATAACTTTGTCTACTTGTATTTGAAAAGTTCTTTTTCTCCTTAGCATAGTTTTTGTCCATGAATATTTTTCGCCTATTTTCAACTTTTCCATTATGTAAAATTCTTCCGCTACAAGGCGTAGAGTTATGTATCATGTTTCTTTCTGTATTTCTTCTTCTAACTGTTTTATTTGAAAAACTATTTGTCTGTATTACTGCTATGAGAAACTTTTTGTGCGATTTGTTAATTTCTGTAACATACTTTTTAGTCGCTGGTGGAAGTAGTAGCTGGTTCTATTTCTGGATGTTTTATCGATTGCAGAATTCTGGTTGTTTCGAACCGGATTTCTACAATCGATTCTAATTTATAACCGGTTGCATTGACTGAATAACTTTGATAAATTTAATTCGCATCGGAAGGGATTCAAAAGACGGCTCATTACAACCGAAAATTCGGTGTCATCTTACTTGTTTTGTTTTTTTCTTTTCTTCTCTTTCTTCCTTTTTTTTTTTTTTTTGTAAAAGCAAGCAACGCAACGGAAATGGGATGACCTGAATAAATTCTCGTAAGCTTTGGTTTAACATGCAAAACAACTTCAATTCGTAGGCGCGGTTTGCAGCAATGAGGGAAAGTGCCTACTGCCGTCACCATGTCTAACCGCAGGCTCTGAGAGGATGCATTTTAATAAGATTTGATGCAAGATTCCCTTTCTCGAATGCAAGCCTAAAACAATAAATTTGGATCGTGTGAGACAGTTAGAGATGCCATTTTTCACATAAAGGAGGAACCAGCATATTTTTTAAAGTCACGTATCTTTCGAATACGAAAAAAAAATATTTCAACCCTCGGTGATAAATTTAGGATACATATGGATCACAAAAATGCCCTTGTACTGGTCACGTACCACAGTGGCGCCTTCAACGCATCAAGTTTTTCGGACATACGGAAACAACATCATGTGTCATTTGTTATGATATGAACTGGAAAGTGTTTCATAGCTTCAATTTCTTTTAATGTCGGAATTTGAATATGCGATGAGCGCCAGTTTAGTTCCTGCCTGACGACTGAAATCTCCTATTTCCGATTTCGTAGGAATTTAACATATCGCGACTAATATTTTGTGCATAGCTTTTGTGATCAGTGGGCGTATATTGGAGACTAGCTGCGAAGCCCAGAAAATGCACAAATAAAAGTCAATTAAATATCATCATCATCGTCAACCATTATCAATCCACTGCTGGGCGAAGGTCTCCCCAAGTTTCTTCCACAACGGTTGTGCCATTCTCTTCCATGTTGCTCCTGCATGCTTTCGAATTTCTTCCACCCATCTCCCATGTGGTCTTCTTCTGGGTCTTTTCTTGCCCCTTGGAATCCAATCTAAAACTTCAGCTGCTCATCGATGGTCTGTCCTTCTGGCAATATGTCCAGCCCATTGCCATTTCAGGGATTTAACTCTGATCATGATGTCTTCCACTCTTGTCATTTTTCTGACCCACGAGTTCCTCTTCTTATCTCTCCTGGTTACACCAAGCATGCACCTCTCCATGCCACTTTGAGTTGTCTGCAGTCTTTGTATGTCTCTTTTAGATAAGGTCCATGTCTCTGCATAATACGTAAGCACTGGAAGGATGCATTGATCAAACACTTTTCTTTTAAGACATAATGGCATATTGCTCTTGAAAATTATGCTGTTTCTTCCAAAAGCTCTCCAGGCAAGTTTTATACGCCGATTAATTTCTTCATCACTGTGACCCTCACTTGATATCTGTTGTCCAAGATAAACGTACGTATCTGTTATCTCCAGCTTTTCTCCATCAATCGATAAATCTTCATTTCTTGTAAAAGCATTGTACATCACTTTTGTCTCCTGAAAGTTCATTTTTAATCCCACTTCTTTACTCTTGTCAGCAAGTTCCTGGATCATACTCTGCAGCCCTGATGGGGTAGTTGCAAAAATGACTACGTCATCAGCAAAACGAAGGTGAGTTAGATAATCTCCATTAATCTTTATCCCTTTGTTTTCCCAGTTCAGTGATTGAAAGACATTTTCCAATGTGGCATTAAAGAGCTTCGGAGATATGGTGTCACCTTGTCTCCCTCCCTTTCCAATTTTTACGTGTGTTGTATTTTCAAACAGCCGAATCTTTGCACTTGCATTTTCATAGATGTTATTAATAATATTAATGTATGCATCTTCAATACCGCAGGATTTCAGAGCCATTGTAACTGCGGATGGTTTCACCGAATCAAAGGCTTTTTCATAATCGATAAAAGCCATGCACAATGGAAGTTCATATTCCCTCGCTCTTTCAATTAGTTCTCTCAGCACGTGGATATGATCTATTGTGCTATAGCCACTCCTGAATCCAGTTTGTTCTCTCGGTTGAGCCATGTCCATTGTCACCTTCAAGCGGGGTGAAAGAACTTTAGTGAAGATTTTATAAACCACTGATAGGAGGCTGATAGGTCTGTAGTTCCTGAGATCCTCAATGTCACCTTTTTTATGTAGCAAGATCATTGTAGCGTTGTTCCAATCCTCAGGAATCTTCCCTTCATTAAGGCATCGTGTGAAAATTTGGGCGAGTACTGTTTCGATTTCTCCACTTGCTTCTTGTATGATGTCTACAGTAATTCCATCTTCCCTTGGAGCTTTTTCCCCGCTTCATGTTCTCGCGTGCGGATTCGCTTCTTTTAACTAAGAGAATCAGTCTGGTGAGCGAATACCAACGGGGCTTCTAGTGGGGGATGGTGTCACCGTAAAGCAAACACCTCTACCAGTCAGCCTTCGCTGTTCTGATTCGAAGACCTTCGGTACGATCGTTAGCTAGCGTTTCCATGACAACGTGAATGAGAGGGTGAAGGGGAATGCTTTGGGCAACGGTTCGCTCAGAAAATAGAAGACTTAGTCACTAGCAAGCTGCAGCCCGTAATGGTACATGTTTTACGAGAGTTGTTTCAGTTTGTATGAAGTGTCAATGAATTAAAATCAGTGATATTATATTTTAAATTCGTGACTTTGTTGGATTAGAACTGTTTTGATAAATTTTGTGAAAGCTTCCCTGGACATCTACTGTCAGAACTTAAAGAACTCTATGCTTCAAATTTTGATACACCTCGACTGAAAATAGAACCAAAGGTGTTTTATTCCCTTGATGAATGCAAAAAGAAATCAGTAAGAGACATTACTTGGTACATAAAGTTGAATAAATTGTTGGGCATTGTGTTTATTGAGGTGTGCAAATTAGCAGACCTAATATTAAAGTTTCCATCAACAACTGCAACTGCCGAAAGAAGTTTTTCTGCATTAAAAAGAATCAAGATATATCTTAGAGCCATATAAAGACATGTACATTTGAGCAAATTGGCTGTTTTGTCAATAGAGAAAAATATCATTTTTAAATAGGAAAAAGTACTAGGAAGAAACCTTTTATGAAAACGTAACACTCAAATCCACACAAAAGGAAAGAAGAATGGAGTTCATGTACAAGTAAAGTATTCAGAAGAAGAATGGAATTCATATACAAACAGGTGTTCAAATCCTAATCCTTATAATTATTTAGTATCATGTTAGCAATAGCATGTACCTAAAATTTAGAAAAAAAGTTACTTCTATTACTTAACAACTGAAATATAAACTTCGCAATTTAAAAAAAGAAGTACTGGGCATGAAGGGGGGGGTGAGATAGCCCAGGTCTCGGACCCAAGATACGCCATTGTTTGCGATCTAGAAATCAACCTGTATCATCGTTTTATTGTCTGTTTTCTAATTATTATGCGTGCGATATTTCCTAATCTACAGGTTTTTTTTCATTTTTGAAAAATAAAATTGTATCTGATAATGGAAAGCGCCCTCAATGTGTTCCAAATCGAGTTTTTCAGTTTCAGTCTGATAAGTTCATTTTTGTAGTTTTCGTATTTTTACTTCTTTGAAAGACAGAATGAAAAATTTATTTTCGAATAATTTGAGTACCACTTCGTCTGTCGTGTCTCCACGACCGGAAAAAATTCTTTTTGAATCGGATACAGATCAACATAACCAGAATTTAGAAATGTTTCTTTGTCTATACTGTAATTTCGTCCGTACGTACATCAACTTATCTGTAGAATTTTATTGGTAACATAGAAAAAATTCGTTTCGGATCGGAAACCAAGATTTTACAATGGCTTTGTCTGTTGTGTCTGTCCACTGCTTCGTCCTCCCAGGGTTAGAAATGGGTCAAAAAGTTTGGACCCGGACAAATCTGCTTTGAGCTATAAACTCGAGTATATCATCATCATCATTGTCAACCATTATCAATCCACTGCTGAATGAAGGTCTCCCCACGTTTCTTCCAAAACTGACTGTCTTGGGCCAGTCTCCTCCATCCACCCATCTCCCCGTGGTCTTCTTTTTGGGTCTTTTCCTGTTTCTTGGAATCCAGTCTAAAATTTCGATTGTTCATTGATGGTCCGTTCTCCTGGCAGTATATGTCTAGTTCATTGTCATTTCAGGGATTTTATTCTGATCGTGATGTCCTTGTTATTTTCCTTATCCACCAGTTGCTCTTTTTCTTTCTTGGTTACACCAAGCATGCATCTCTCCATGCTGCTTTCAGATGTCTGTACTCTTTGTATGTCTTTTTTAGTTAAGGTCCACGTATCTGCTGCGTACGTAAGCACTGGAAGTATTCATTGATTAAACGCTTTTCTTTTAAAACATAAAGCACACAGGCGGTGTACGCTCAGCAATTCGGTGAAAGCTATTCATTGCACGGTGTACATCGGTTTGAACGACGTCGAGTTGCTGCCACCGTGTGATATGGCCAACAGGCAATCCAGTAGACGACATCTGGATGACTTTAACCGAGGTCGCGTCATTGGGAAGTTGAAAGAAGGTCGAAGTGTGACTAGTGTGGCCGAGGAGTTCGAGATCGCTCACAGCAACGTTTCACGAGCTTGGAGAGCATTTCAAATGACAGGAACAGCTGTCCGAGAGTTTAGCAGTGGTCGTCCACGAGCAACCACGGCGGTGAACGACCGGTATATTGTCCTACAGACGAGAAGAGACAGACGGCAGACAGCGGGAGAAATCGCAAGGCACATGCAACAGACAACTGGACGTCCGTTATCGCGTTTTACCGTGGCCAGGAGGCTGCACAAAGGTGGTCTATTTGCACGACGACCAGTATGGTGTGTGCCATTAACGCCTGCTCATCAGAGACGGCGGTTTCTGTCGTGCCAGGAACACAAGAACTGGACACATCAGCAATGGGGTCGAGTTTTCTTTACGGATGAGAGCCGATTTAGTCTGACGAGCGATTCTGGACGTATACACATCTGGAGAGAGCAGGGAACACGCAATCACACCTCCAACATCATCGAAAGGGACCGGTTTGGAGGAGGCGGAGTTCTCGTTTGGGGCGGTATCATGCTTGGTAGCCGTACTGACCTCCACATCTTCCAAGGAGGTTCAGTCACTGGTGTCCGCTATTGTACCAAGGTTCTCCTGCCTCACGTGCGTCTGTTTAGAGGTGCTGTGGGTCCTGAGTTCCTCTTCATGGACGACAACGCTACACCTCATCGTACAGTGGCTGTCGCAGAGCTGTTGGAGAGTTAAGATATTCAACGCATGGATTGGCCCGCAAGATCCCCGAACCTAAATCCAATCGAACACGTGTGGGACCTTCTCGGGAGACGCTTGGAAGCACGACACCAGCCGCCAGCAACGATTCCGCAGCTGCGATTGGCGCTACAAGAGGAATGGGCCGCGATGCTTTAACAGCTCCTTGACAACCTCGTCCTCAGCATGGACAGACGTTGTAAATCCTGCAACGCAGTCAGGGGTGATCATATCCCCTACCAAAGACTGGATTTTTCTTGACAGCCGCCTGTCACATGGACGTTTCTGTCTTCTGTCCACTTGTGCTCGAAGCTTCCTTTTCAATAAAGTGCCATTGTATCCTTCGGATTCCTTGTTTGGACGGTTTTGCTCACTTGTCCCATATTCTTACATGTTGGGGATCTTATGGTATGATTTGAGTCGATGTGGAGCACTTCTGCACGACGTTACATTCGAAAAACCGTCTCGTCCTTAATTTTTGCACGCCAGTGTACCTACCAATATGAAATTTATCAGCTTCAAGTAAAAAAAACATGCTGGTAAGCCTGGTATAATATACTAATACAAGAACACAGCCGTCTACTTTGATTTTATAAAATGATTTTTAGAATTTATAATTATAATAATCAAAACAATTACTTACTTTCAAATGATCTTGAATCACAAAATAAAAAAATAAATAAAAAAGGATGAAACGTTTAATCAACTAACTTTAGCTAACTCGAGTACGACAGTATCACCAAAGAATATCCCAGTAGCACATGGAAATACGAGTAAGAAATGACATAAACGCGCATGCGCATCCACACCGTTGCGAAACCAAAAATCTTAAATATCGCCGGAATGGGAATGTAACATCAAGGTAGCAATTATGTACAATGGAAACTATAAAACAGTAGTATCGGTGAATGCTATTTTTAACGTAATCGTAATGTACAAAGAGTTATGTTGCAAAATAGATGTTGCTGAAACGTAATTGCAAGATATCTCAGAAAGTGCAACTAAAATGAGAGATTGTAACATTATTGATACATATCTGAAACATTTTGTGCTGCATGGGTATTGTCGTTAAACCTAGAAAGAAAAGACATGTCGGGGTATAGCTTCTTTAATCATATAGTGGTTTCCTGAAAGTACAGGTATCTTTTCTCAGGACGTGCTCCTAGTGAAACAACCAAATCACAGCAGACATTCTTGGAACAAAAAGGCATTCCAATAATTCCGTGGTCTGGTAGCTCTCCAGTCAGGAATACAATCAAACGTTTGTAGTTATAGTGACGATACGAATTACCCATGGAAATCTGATCACGGAAAGGGCACTGATCGAGGCACTTCTCAACAACTGGCAACAGGACAGAGAAAATCTCATTGTCCGTAAAATTTGAATAAGTGCCAAATACCTGGAAAGTAGCAAAGCGGAGAGTGTGGGTAATAGTTATTGCTGCTTAAGATATGTGTACTTCTGTAAATCTTTAAATAAATTCCGATTCAATCTTTTTACGGAGTTGCACTATTTGTATCCCCAGTAGCAAATTACATCGATTCGACAACGAATATTTGATCGATATTTAGTTGATGTGAAACGTCGAATATAGATATTCATGTCCACTTTTGACGTCGAATTTTACCTATTAAGTCGATATCAAGTCAACAGTAGACGAAGATTCGACCTTTCAAGAGAAACATATACATCGTTGCTACGTAGTGCAGACGTCGATTCTACGTTGATATTACACAGTTTAGTCATCGATTCTAGTACTGTTGTAACGTCGAATCTACGTTTACTCGACAATTTCGATGTTGAAACATGAAATTCTAAACTTTTAATCGTGGCATAAAACGTAGAATGTATTCGTATATGTAGTACAATTCTACGACGCTGTCTACGATTAAAAGATCACATAATTTTTTTTTTTTTTTTTATGATTTCAACATCCAAGTCTTTTCGGACGCATTCGAAAAGACACATAATTCTCAAAAATGTCACAGAATTTTTGGTGATCTCTCAGCATCGCGCTGGGCCTATCCCTGATTCGTATATGCGTACGCACAAATTATATGTCTTAAAAAGTAATTCTACTTAAAGGAACGAGGCTCAATTTCTTATAAACATACTTAAGAAAAGAAAACAACTTTTAACTTACCGGCGAAAAAGGAGACAGGTAAATAAAAATCTCGTCTTACAACAAAAATGATATAACCGACCAACACCCCAGCATCCAAAAAGTTTGTTTGACGTAATGGTTCCAAAGGCGCACGCGCGCGGTGCTTACAGATCGCATAAAAAAACATCGATTATTCGACCTAATGGAACTAAAGGGATAAACTGCGTAAAACCGTCCACGTGTATACTGAAATTCAATGTAATGATTTTTCTCGGCGTTCCGTCTCATCGATTTTACGTTGAAAGCTATGCCTTGACGTAATATCTACCTAGCAACCAAAAAGCGACGTCGATTCGACATTACTGTGCTACCGGAGATTATCTCTAGTAAAGAACTAATTAAATGATTCCCTCTAGTATTGATTAGGATGCTAACGGTCACCCATAGTAAAACGTAGTGTGGAGCATTAATTCAATATTTTTCTGTTGAGTTGCGTGTCGCACTTACCTCAAAAGGTGACGCACATGTCAAGATGGCAAAATTGCAGCGATAAAATTCGTCGGTGTAGCTTAATTGGGAAAGCATTCGGCTCCGGGGCAGAAAGATGTTATTTTGCTTTCCGCCACAAGCAAATCGGTTTTACGCTATATTGGCGGCTGAACGTCAAATGAATCTCCCTGCCGTTGGTTTCTTCGAAAAATGTATGATGTTCGTTCTACACACCGTTTGGAATTAGTCATAATTCTTTCTCCTACAGTGATCTCTCCTTCAAGCGCGGTTTGCCGGCTGACCCGAAAAACCTGCGATTGCGTCCCAGCCCTTTCTCAAGGGGAATATACGTGACATGTGCTATGTTCTTTCCATGCAACGTCTGGAAGTAGTCGGAATTCCTTCTTCTACAGTGACCTCTCCTTCAAGCGTAGTTTGCCGGCTGACCCGGAAACCTACGATTCCGTCCCACCCCTTTCTCAAGGGGTGATATACACTATATTGACAAAAGTCACCGGACACCCCTTCAAAAGCAAACGAACGGATCCCATGCGTTGTTAAGATGCACGGTACAGCTGCAAACGGTGTAAAAACAAGCCTGCAGCTGACCGCGATCATATCGCACTGTGAGGTTGAGTGAAAATGTCGCGGCCGCCCCGGTGGCACAGTGGTCTAAGCGGTGGCCTCTGATCATTCGTCCGAACGGGGTCCGGGTTCGAATCCCGGTGAGGCATGGATGTTGTGTTTGTCTTACGGCACTGGCTCTCTCCCTTCCCTTGAACCAGTGACCCTAAATTAGAGACGGGCGACTGCTTATAGCCCATTGAGTTGCTCACGGTGGTCGTTAAACCTCCAATAAAAAAAAAAAAAATGTCGCGGCGGGAGGGAACTGACTTTGAGAAAGGAAAGATTGTTGGGTGTTATATTAGTGGGCTGTCCATAAGAAAAACCGAGAGGCGTTTGAACATACCTAAGTCAACTGTTTTGGATGTACTGAATAAGTGGAAGACAAATGGCGTGCCTGAAGCAGCAAAACGTACCGGAAGGCCAAAGAAAATCAGTAATAGAGGACGTCGAAGCCTCAGGAGAGTCGTTACAGCTAATCGATGGAGTACTGCACAAAACCTCAGTGTACAGGTGAGTAAAAACGCTGGAACCTCGGTTGTTACACGTACCATTCGCAGAGAACTTCATTCCATGGGTTACCGTGGTCGTGCGGCTGCTCATAAGACTTTCATCTCCACTCGGAATACTACACGTCGTTTAGCATGGTGGAAAGAACATTTATCGTGGACCGTAGATCGATGGAAAGGGGTCCTATGGACTGATAAATCCAGATACACGACCAGATACACGAGTCTGATGGCCGTGTGTGGGTATGGGGGCAGCCGGAGGAACACTATTTACCATCGTGTGCTGTTCCTGTGGTCAAGTTTGGAGCTGGCAATGTACTCGTTTGGGGGTGTTTTTCGTGGTATGGTCCCGGCCCATTGGTTATCGTGGACAAACCTGTTAACCAGCATTCTGGACAATTATGCCCCACCAGCTCTGTAGCAATACTATGGAACCGAACCTTGTTGGTACCAGCAGGATAATGCACCGAGCCATAAAGCAAGTAGTGTTACGCAGTGTAATTTCGTATCGTGTGTGGACTGGCTAGCACAGAGCCCTGAACTTAATCCCATAGAGCACCTATGGGATGAAATAGAGCGCCGCATAAGAAGTTTTGAACCAAGGCCTACTACTAAGCAACAGTTAGCGGCAGCATTATGTACTGAATAGAAGCTCATACCTATTGCAGTGTTCCAAGACCTTGTCGAAAGCATGTCTCGAATGGTCATTAGGCCAAAGGTGGACCAACACCGTACTAATGTATGTCAATAAATTCTATGTTGTGTTTCTCTTCTAGGTGTCCGGTGACTCTTGTCAATATAGTGTATGTGCATGTGCTATGTTCGTTCCACATATCGTTTGGAATTTGTCAGAATTCCTTCTTCTACAGTGAGATCTCCTTCAAGCGCGGTTTGCCGGCGGACCCGGAAACCTACGATTGCATCCCAGCTCTTTCTCAAGGAGGAGGATGCATGTGACCTACCTACCTCATGGGTGACGCCCATTTAAAGACGGTAAAGTTGCGGCTACAAACTTCCTCGGTGTAGCTTCATTGGGAAAGCATTCGGCTCCGGGGCAGAAGAAAGCGGATCTGAATTTTGCCAATGGTTTTTACGCTATAGATGTAACGATCATTTGCTATTTAAAGAAAAAATTATTATCCAGAGGAGGCTCCAATTTAGTTTAAAGCTTCAGTTTATTTATACTGGATGCAGCATTCAAGTGAAACGATTGAGGCTCACGTCACGTATGGAAAATATCTTGGTTGATAAATGTATACATGCATGTCTTACTAGATCTACATCTGATTTATGGCTTTTCGGGCTTTAAATTGGCACGAATTCTTGGGCCGCAGAAAGAATGTTTTTTTTATTCACATTCGAGTAACTAAGTAAACATTAATTTTTACATTCTTAAATTTCTGTCATTTCGTAAAAATATTAGTTTTTGTAAAATTCTTGTACTTTAAAAAAAATTATTTATATTCTCGAATTTTTTTTTTTTTTATGGTAGGCAAGTCTTGAAAGAATCTTAATTTCGGCTCATTTGGATTTCCTTTCTTCACTGAACAAGAAGACACTTTTACAATCTTAAATCCAACTAAGTTACGTCAAAGAAATTCGTAAGAGTGAAATGAAATCTGCAGTCTGACTTAGAGAAGGTGACATGCCCATACTACAGCATCGAACGAAAGTAATATACTGTATATATCAGTGGCGTATATTCGAGGCTAGCTGAGCTAGCTGCGAAGCCCAGTTAAAACACAAATAAAACTGAATTAAATAAACACAAATAAAAGTCAATTATCAACGGTATTAAAATATGTCGATGCTTTCGACATATTTTAATATGCGAAAAAAAAACGCGTGATAATTCGTTTCTTTGACTCAGTCTAGCGAGCGAAAACCAACGGCATAACGCAAGTAGCTCTTGCAGTCTTCGCAGTTCTGATTCGAAAAATTACGGTACGATCGCCTGCTAGCGTTTCCATGACAACATGAATCAGCTGGTAGAGCGGAATGGGCCATTGCTTTGGGAAACGGTTCGCTCAGAAAAAAGAAGAGTTAGACTATCTCAGTCACGCGCATACTCCCGCCCATGAGTGTTTTGAGAGAGTTGTTTAAGTTTTTGTGAAGTGTCAGTTAATTAAAATCAGAAATATTATATCTTAAGTTCGTGGCTTTGTTGGATTCGAACTGTTTTGATAAATTTTCTGAAAGCTTCACTGAACATCTCCTATCAGAACTTAAAGAACTCTATGCTACAAATTTTGATACAGCTCGACTAAAAAATGAACTGAACGCGTTTTATTTATTCCCTTGATGAATACAAAAAGAAATCAGTAAGAGACATTACGTGTTACATAAAGTTGAATAAATTGGACATAGTATTTAGTGAGGTGTACAAATTAGCAGACCTCATATTCAGCTTTCCCTCAACAGCTGCAACTGCGGAAAGAAGTTTTTCAGCATTAAAAAGAATCAAGATATATCTTAGAGCCACACAAGGACATGCAAATTCGAAAAACTTGGCTGTTTCGTCAGTAGAGAAAAACGTTCGTTTTAAATATGAAAAAGTACTCGGAAGAAACATTTGGTGAAAACCTGAACACTCAAGTTCACACAAAAGGTAAGAAGAATGGAGTTCATGTACACTGAAGAGCAACTGAATTAGAAATACCTGTCTAGTAACGTGTAGCACCACCTTTCGCCCTGATGACGGCGGCGATTCGTCTCGGCATGGACTCGACAAGACACCGGAAACGTTGGGAAGCCATACGGATCCACGACCCCTGAACAAGCTCCCACAGTTCACGAAGATTTGATGGAGGGGAGTCAGAGCCTCGAACATCTCTCTCGATGGCATCCCAGATGTGCTCGATGGGATTGAGGTCAGGGGACCTAGCTTTCCAAGGAAGCGAGGTCACGTCGGTGGAGTATTCATCCAACCATTCGGATACAATTCGGGAGCGACGGCACGGTGCATTGTCTTGTTGCAGGATGAGGTCCCCAGTGGGATGTTGAAGACGCACAAACGGGAGCAAATGGTCGTCCAGGATATCCCGGTAACGTTGACCTGTGAGGGACGATGTCATACGTACCAGGGATCCCATTTCAGTCCACGTAAACAGTCCCCAGACGAGAATGCAACCCCCGCCCCCCCCATCCCAGCTTGAAGAGTACCCTGCTAGCAAGAAGGATCCTTCGCTTCATGTGGTTTGCGCCGTACTCGTATCCTGCCATCCGCATGTACCAACGTGAATCTCGACTCATCAGTCCAGGCAACATTTTTCGACATGTCTAGGGTCTAGTGGCAATGTTCCCGCGCCCATGCTAATCTTTGCACCTTGTGATGTGCGATCATCAGCGGTTCCCTCGTGGGATGATAGCTTCTGTACCCCATAGCGAGGAGATGGTTCTGGATGGCGTGGCTGCTTACACGTTTTTGTGCAGCAGCGTTAAATTGCCGAGTGATTTCTTGCACTGTGGCCCGTCTATCCGCTGTTGCAATGCGAGCTAGCCGACGATGACCCCGCTCATCCGCACGCTGTTGTCCACGGCAGTTGGCTCTTGCAGGGATGGTTTTACCCAATTCGATGTACTCACGGTGCACCCGTGACACAGTGGCTCGTGAAAATCCTAGTTCCTGCGCTGCACGACTTCCGAGATGGAATGACCCACGCGTCGGGCCCCGACGATTTGCCCACGATCAAATGCGCTTTGATCCTTCGTCTTACCCATACTGCGTCCTACTCTTACTGATTCCCGTCGCATCACTCCTTCTTATATTGTCGGATCGCTGCATACGTCACGTCGTTTCCGTTTACAGGGCCGCCCACAGCGCCATATTTGCATAACGCCAGCTGTCTCTAATTAAATTGCTCTTCAGTGTACAAATGAAGTATTCAGAAGAAGAATAGAGTTCATGTACAAATAAGTGTTCAAATCCTAATCCTCATAATTATTTGGTATCATGTTAGCAATGGCATGCACCTAAAATTTAGAAACAAAGTTAATTCTATTACTTAACAATTAAAAATTAAACTTCGCAATTTAAAAAAAAAACAGTACTGGAGGAGGGGGAGGAGGGAGATAGCCCAGGTCTCGGACCCAAGATACGTCACTGATATATATATATATATATATTTAATGTTAAGTTTTAGTAGGGATCGTCTGGAGGAATTAATGCTGCACTAGAAAAATTCGTAAAATTTAATTTACTGATTACTGTTAACACAAACGGTACAGCAATTCTTAGAACCGTATCGAAAAGACGTTAAAACGCAAAATTATGATTGGGATATACGGCTAATAAGGTAGGAATACCGTAATAATTCTTTGAAAATCGTTGTCCTCAAAACAAATCGCTTCCAGGGCCGTTTACAGTTCGCCAGTCCGCTACTGTTATGAACATGAGAACAATGGAATAAAAAATGCGGACCCCCGAAATGTTCCCCACATATTTGTGCTACTTGTACGGCTTTATCTTATTTAAAACTGCGTAAAAGTCGAAATGCCGACCCGCAAATTTTCCCCACCCCATCCTGCTAATTGTAAGATCAATTTTTACTGCAAACTGCGATGAAAATCGAAATGCCGACCCTGGAAATTTCCCCCTCCCTGTCAGTCTGCTAATTGTAAGACCGTTTGTCACTAAAAACTGCGGTAACACTCAAAATACTAACCTGGAAATTTTCCCCACCCTATTCAGCTACTTGTAAGACCGTTTTTTACTATACACTGCGTAAAATTTGAAATGACGTAAAATTTGAAATGAATTTCCCCCACATATTTGTGCTTGTTGTACGGCTGCATCTTGTTTTAAACAGCGTGAAAATCGAAATGGTGACCCCGGAAATCTCCCCCACATTCGATATTTTGTGTAAACTGCAATTTGTGCACGGTACCTGACTGAAAAAAGTGGGGGACTTTTCCCACACAGCACAGAATATTTCGCATATGTTACAAATACGGAGCACTGAAACATTGAGACTTTTCAGATACGTTGCGTTTCAGAAACCTTACGGTTACGTCAAAATGTCCTCAAACGTTACATAACTTTGAAACATAACCGATACGTTACAGTGAAAGGTCTTTGTAACTTCAACATACAAACTTCATGTTGCTGTTACGTATTTGAAAGATATTTGTGACATCATCATATTATTGTTACGTATTTACTGCACTGAACATTATAGTTTTAATAAACTTTGTAAAATCACAATGAAAAACATTACACTCGACAGCTGTTTCAAAAGCGACAACAATCGTATTACGAGTTGTTTACGTTTTCACAGGTTCAACGCAGTTCGCTGTATATTGGGAACAGTGGCGGCGTTTGTATATTGATAACAAAAGAGATAAAAAACGGTCCCAAATGAGGATGTCGAATTTCTATTATACAGGCTATATTTCAGCGAAAAAAAGAAAGAAAATCAAATTCGTCATTTCTCTAAATTCCTACAATATGAAATTTCTCAGCTTCAAGTAAAAAAACTTGCTGGCGTAGTATACTAATACAGCAACACAGTCATCTATTTGGATTTTATAAAATGCTTTTTAGAATTTAAAAATTATGATAATTAAAACAATTACTTACTTTCAGATGATCTTGAATCACACACACACACACACATAAAAAAAAAAAAAGATGAAATGTTAAATCAACTAATTAGCTAAGTCGAGTACGACGGTATCACCAAAGAATATCCCAGTAGCACGTGGAAATACGACTACGAGAGTGCTTCGGTGAAATGGCATAAATGTGCATGCGCATCCACGCCGTTCCCAAACCAAAAATCTTAAATATCGCCAGAATGTAACATCAAGGTAGCAATTATGTGCAATGGAAACTATAAAACAGTAGTATAGGTGAATGCCATTTTTAACGTAACTATAATGTATTAATACAAAGGGTTAAGTTCCTGAAACCAAATTGTAAGATATCTCTGAAAGTGTAACGGAAATGAGAGACTTTTTTTTATTACAGGTTTAACGACCACCATGAACAACTCAATGGGCTATAAGCAGCCGCCCGTCCCTAATCTAGGGCCGCTGATTTCAAGGAAGGGTGTAAGACAAACACAACATCCATGCATCACCGGGATTCGAACCCGGATCTCTTTCAGACGAATGATCAGAGGCCATCTCTTAGACCACTGCTCTACCGGGTCGGCAATGAATGATTGTAACAATTGTAACATTATTGATACATATCTGAAACGTTTTGCGCCGTATCGGTTCCTATGGGGGAGTTTTCCTATGGGGAACTTTTCCAATGTGGGGGACTTTTCCTGTGTGGGACTTTTCCGTCTATCGGTCAGTTCTTCTAGCAATATGTCCAGCGCCTTGCTATTTGAGGGTCTCGCAGCAAATGTGCACATACAGTACATTCGTCCAGGCTTGTTTATTTTCTATGTGACAAAACTCCAAGAAAGACCTGTGTGCTACAAGCAGCAGTATACTTACCGCTTCATTTGAGTTCGAATTATTTTTGTTCAGTTATTTGTTTGGCAGATGTATTGGGTTTCCTGATCTCGAATCAGACACATTCAGACTTGGAAAAAAAGAAGAAAAGAAAAGAAAACACAAAAAGAGAGAGATAAAAAACCTCTCCCTGGCTATTGCTTTTAAATAATTTAAGGAATTATTGAGTGATCTTTTTTAAAGAGAAATACAACGCTGAATTAACTGTTCGCCTTACTTGTGCAAAATCCATTTTTTTTTATTGTACTTGGAGCGATTTCCATAAAACTGCATAGCGTGGTGGCGATCTCCAGGAAATCATCCTGAAAAAACGATAACTCATAATATGTGAACCAGAAATGTTTCGTAGAAAATGCCCCAGTGAGGGGGACCATGAAATTCCAAGGGGTTCCGGACCCCGTGTCCTCTACTCAGGGCCGGATGGAGCTCTTGCGGGGTCCTGGGTGAAATTTCATTGCGGGGCCCAGAGCAAAATTTCATTGTGGGCACTAAAAATAAATCACATATTTTAATAAAGTCGTTTCTGAAAATTATCGTTCGTGAGGAAGACACACGAACACTACCATAAAGACAAAATAATCATCTCAAAGAAGTATTTGCTTTAAGCTTAAGAACAAAGACCATAATACGGACTAAAAGTTCAGAGAGAGAAAGAGAGAGAGAGAGGGAGAAAGAGAGGGAGAGAGAGAAAGAGAGAGGGGGGAGAGAAAGAGGGGGAAAGAGAGAGAGAAAAGAGAGGGAGAGAGAGAGAAGGGGAGAAAAGAGAGAGAGGGAAAGAAAAAAAGAGAAAGAGAGAGGGGGAAGAGAGAGACAGAGAAAGAGGGAGAAAGAGAGAGGGGGAAGAGAGAAAGGAAGAGAGCTAGAGAAAGAGGGGAAAGAGAGAGACGGAAAAGAGAGAGAGAGAGAGAGAGAGAGAGAGTAAAAAGTGTTAAAATCTACGATTTTCTTTCACGGGAGAAGAGGTTTAGGTTGTATTGTGACTCTTATAACAGTTTATTCACAAAATGATAAAAAGATATCTGCGTAGCGAATATTTTTGTGTATGAAATATAATAAAGATCCCTCTTAAATAAATTGGTATAAACACATTTTTTTCCTTTTTTAATGCACAGTGGAGTAACTGACAAATTAGTGATATTCTAAACTTTTATACGCGTTCATATATGAAAATTGCCTTTTTGTTTTCTTTTTTTTTTTTAATTTATTTTAATGTTGGAAAAATGGCCTCCATATGTAGTCCGAAAGTAGCTTGGATATTGTCCTTTTTATTTCCTTAAATTTAAGTATCAGGTTTTCACACAAGTTGTTGGATACATGAAAGTAGGGGACCACAAAATGATGAAATTTAATTTGCTATTTCATGAATGCGGAAAAGATTAAGGTGGTTACAAAAATCATTTCGAATCTGCAAATCTCAGTGTCCGTACGACGAACAAGGGGGGGGGATAACGTATTCAAAAATGGGTAGACTGGAAACAAACAAAAAACTTCAAAAATATATTTTTAAGGGCCTTTTTAAAGGGACTTTCCTATGCACCCTTTATAAATGCACTGCTGGCCAGCCAAAATGCAACACCAAGAAGGACACGAGATAGCAAAGCCAGATTTACAGGGCACTAACAACAGATACAAAGATGAAACGATTGAGCTTACAGGCCCGTGCGACTTGCGGAACACGCAGACATCAATAGTTCGTGTGGCCCCCATGGCTGGCAAAAACGGCCGCTACACGCCGCGGCATCGAACGAAAGAGGCTTTGGATGTGGGCTTGGAGTATATTGGTTCAGGCTGCTTCCACACGTTTAGCCGCGGATGGTGCTTGCCGGGTCACTCGGTTGCCGATCAGCGACCAGACGTGTTCGATGGGCTGGGCAACATATCGGTAGAACAGGCAGGCCACGGCAACAGTGACACCTGGTGGGCCGTGAAGAATTGTTGCACGATGCGTGCCACGTGCGGGCGCATATTGTCCTGTTTAAACGTGGCCGCTGGCAGGTCCTGCACGTAAGGGAGGACTACAGGCTCCTAAACGTCGGAGATGTAGCGGTGGCTATTGAGTATACCGGCGATGCGTACCAGTTGGGTGCGGGTGTCATATCCAATTGCGTCCCAAACCATAACGCCAGGTGACGGACCGGTATGGCGATGCATAATGCAAGCGTCACACAGTCTTTCGCCGCGGTTCCGCCACATGCGGATCCGACCATCGTGGTGTTGCAGGCAGAAGCGAGATTCGTCAGAGAACACAATGTCGTGCCATTGCGTAGTCCAAGTGCGGCGTTCAACGGCCCACTGCCTCCGCACTCGCCGGTGGTGTAACGTCAATGGTAATCGGAGCAATGGGCGCCGTGCGACAAGTCCCCGCTCCTGCAGACGACGTCGAACGGTACGTGCTGACACAGGTTGTTGCGCAACACACCCTAATTCCTGCGCTAACGTTCGTGATGGGGCGGTGCGAGCCGTCAATGCCCGCCGCACAACATGCCGGACCTCTCGTTCGGTGGTGTGCCGCGGCTGCAGCGATCGCTCACGTCGGTCCGTCGGTCCGTCCGTCCCTCCTGCACCCACCGAATTCATACTCGCCTCACTGTGGCTGGATGCCGTCCAACACGGGCGCCGATGTCTCGGTACGATAAACCGTTGTCGCGATAAGCCACTATTCGTCCTCTGTCGAACTCCGAAACGTGCTGGAATGACTGCCGTATTCTGCGACGAGGCATCAGGAAGCTTCTCACGTACAGGTACGGCAGCAAAACACACTTCCACTACTTACACCCAGCCTTCTGTGCACCCTTCTTATAGTGCTTCTCGGTGGCGGGCCGGGCGCACATGATTTGCATATGCCCTGCAATGCCAATCGTTTGCATGTCCTCTCGCGGTCGACGCATGCTGCGAATTTCGGGCCAATCGGATGCTTTCTTCTTGGTGTTGCATTTTGGGTGGCCAGCAGTGTATATTAAACAGCCAAGGGGACATTACACAACCTTGTCTGACTCCTGCACCAATAGAAAACCATTTCGATAAAACACGATTCACTAGTACACATGCTCTACCGCCAGCGTACATGGCTTTCACACTATTAAGTAGACTCCCAGTAACACCGTATTTATTCCGTACCTTCCACAGAAGAATCCTACACTGCCGGAAAGTGAAAAAAGAAAACCAAGAAGGAATTTGCGGACGATCATGAAATTTACATATGTTATTGGAGTCGAGTTTACGTAAATGTGATGTTAATTTCGGGACCAACCGGTGAGCGCTTACGCCACAGCACGGCATAATATGCAAATTATCGTCGGTGGTATTTAAGGAGTACGGCGAGGTGAATGTAATCAGTCGTCGGCGTACGGAGCTGCAATGCCTGGACATGGAAGACGTGTACGATTTCAGCAGTTATCGGACTTTGAGCGAGGTCGTCTAGTCGGACTCCGCGACGCCGGGTGGTCGTATCGTCGTATTGCGGAGCGAATTGGAGGGGAAGTTTCGGTGGTGGTACGATGGTGGCGTAGATGGTCCGAGGAACATTCCCACTCGAGAAGACGTGGAACCGGGAGTCACAGACGGACTGATGAGCGGACCGATCGACGCATAAGAAGAGCGGCGTTGTCCAGCAGAACATCCACTGCGACGCAAATCCGAGCTGCCGTTGCACCTGAGGTAACTGTGCGAACAATCTGCAACCGTTTACTGGATGCAGGCCTACGTGCACGTGTGCCTCTGGCATGTGTACCTCTGACTCCAGCCCACCGTCAGGAACGGCTGCAGTGGTGTCGCCAACGTCTGCACTGGAGAACGCAATGGCGATCTGTCGTGTTCAGCGATGAAAGCAGATTCTGCTTGGGAGCCTCCGATGGCCGTATGCTTGTTCGCAGACGCACAGGGAAGCGTCACCACCCTTCTTGCATCCGCTAGAGACACACAGGGCCTACACCTGATCTCCTGGTGTGGGGAGCGATCAGCTATCACTCCCGTACACAACTAGTGTTTTTACTGGGTACGTTAAACAGCACCTCTTGCATCAACAACATCATTCAGCCCGTTGTTGTGCCATTTGTAAGGTCGGTCCATTGTGGTGTTTTCCAGCAAGATAACGCACGCCTACACACGGCACGTGCAACGCAACATGCACTTCAGGGTGTGAGACAACTTCCGTGGCCTGCACATTCACCGGATTTGTCCCCCATTGAGCACGTGTGGGATTTTATGGGACAACGACTTATCCGGTCTCCACGGCCAGCCACGACCATCACCGATTTACGCGTCCAGGTTGAGGATGCTTGGAACTCAATACCCCAAACTTACATCCAACATCTGTACGGCAGACTCCATGCCAGAATTGCACAGTGTGACGCAGTTCATGGCGGTTCAACCACGTATTAACCATGTTACACATGTTACATGGAAATGTTATTTTTCAGTTTACCAGCAAATACAGCTGTATTTTGCCATAATGTTTTGATCACGTTATCCCCTGTATTCCGTTATTATGCTGTATAAATTTCGTTGGTATCAGACGTCTCCTTCTTGGTGTTCTTTTTTCACTTTCCGCCAGTGTATTTACTTTGTGATAAGCTTTCTCTAAATCTATGAAGGCCGCAAACACTTTTTTAGAATTCCTTAAAAATTTTCCCCCTACAAATTCCTGTTTTCACTAAAAATTGTCATCTCCACCGACTTATTAATTATTTTTGAACGAATCTATATTTTAACAAATTCAACGAAATCATGATGCTATGCACTTAACGGGTTCTGCCTAGTGTGTCTCAATGGGGAAAAAAATTATCAGAGTTACTTCAATAGAAAACTAAAAAAAAAAAAAAAAAATGCTTGTTACGAAAGGCTGCCGTTACATATGTATTCGAAACTTTTGCTTCCTCAATATAATTTAGAACAATTCAACAATCCATTCCATTTAATATCATTATTTAGCTATGTCTGTATCCGTAACGTTACGTAAAAGTGAATGGATTCCAAAGTTCGAAAGGGGGACAAAGATTCACAGGCGACGTCCAATGAATGGACGGACGCTGAAAACTTGGGGAAAAGAATGCGTGTGTGCGAGTGTCTCGCTCTCCGTGATGACCTTGAATAGCTGCCGTAAGCGGCCAGTTACCCCACTGACTATAATTAGCGAGAACACAACGAAAGCTGCTCTTCCTCAGGTCACGAGTCAAAATTGAGAGACGTGTTTCTGAGCCAAACGATATTCCTTCCATTGCTTCAGTAGCATCGATTGCCACAGATAAAATTCAAGCACTTGCTCGTCTCTTTTATCTCATCGCTTCACAATGAAGGATCCTTTGAAATCTTTTCTTTGTGTCCTTCCCCTCCAGATTTTGGTTGAGCGCGTAATGCTCCTTCTAGGAGGTCAACCATGTGATACCCATTTCCTAAAAAGCTGAACACTAACTAAAACGAAATGCTCACTTGGTGAAACTTCGAAACTCTTTTTAAGAACGCAAGGCCTGCCAGATCTTTCATTAAGGGAAAAAGGGTAAAAAAAAACTTTGTTATATACACCGATGCTATAGATCATATCCACGTACTGAGAGAACTAATTGAAAGAGCGAGGAAATATGAATTTCCATTCTGCATGGCTTTTATTGATTATGAAAAGGCCTTTAATTCAGTGAAACCATCAGCAGTTACAATGGCTTTGAAATCCTGCGGTATTGAAGATGCATACATTAATATTATTAATGACACCTATGAAAATGCAGTGCAAAGATTCGGCTGTTTGAGAATACAGCACACATAAAAATTGGAAAGGGAGTGAGACAAGGTTACACCATATCTCCCAAGCTCTTCAATGCCACATTCGAAAATGTCTTTCAATCACTGAACTGGGAAAAAACAAAGGAATAAAGATTAATGGAGATTATCTAACTCACCTTCGTTTTGCTGATGACGTAGTTAATTTTGCAACTACCCCATCAGAGCTGCAGAGTATGATCCAGGAACTTGCTGACAAGAGTAAAGAAGTGGGATTAAAAATGAACTTTCAGAAGACAAAAGTGATGTTCAATGCTTTCACAAGAAATGAAGATTTGTCGATTGATGGAGAAAAGCTGGAGATAACAGGCACGTACGTTTATCTTGGACAGCAGATATCAAGTGAGGGTCACATTGATGAAGAAATTAATCGGCGTATAAAACTTGCCTGGAGAGCTTTTGGAAGAAACAGCATAATTTTCAAGAGCAATATGCCATTATGTCTTAAAAGAAAAGTGTTTGATCAATGCATCCTTCCAGTGCTTACGTATGGTGCAGAGACGTGGACCTTAATTAAAAGAGACATAAGGCTGCAGACAACTCAAAGCAGCATGGAGAGGTGCATGCTTTGTGTAACCAGGAGAGATAGGAAGAGGAACTCGTGGATCCGAAAAATGACAAGAGTGGAAGACATCATGATCAGAGTTAAATCCCTGAAATGGCAATGGGCTGGACATACGGCCAGAAGAACAGACCATCCATGGACAGTCGAAATTTTAAGATTGGATTCCAAGGGACAGGAAAAAACACAGAAGAAGACCACATGGGAGATGGGTGGATGAAATTCGAAAGTATGCTGGAGTAACATGGAGGAGATTGGCACAAGACAGACCGTTGTGGAAGAGGTTTGGAGAGACCTTCGTCCAGCAGTGGATAGATAATGGTTGACAATGATGATGATGATGATGATACACCGGTGAGCCATTACATTATGACCACTTAACTAATAAGCTGTAGGATCCCTCTTTAGCCCGCAAAACAGCGGCCACTCGGCGAGGCATCGATTCGATGAGGTGACGATAGGTATCCTGGGGTATCTGGTACCATAATGTCGACAGCAGGTCCTCCAGTTCCCGTACATTTCGGGGTGGTGTTGATTTAGAACGAACCCGCTTTTCCAAGTCGAACCACAAATGTTCGATTGGGTTCATGTCAGGTGAATTTGGAGGCCAGAGCATTAACAGAAAGTCACCAGTTCCTCGAACTATTCCTTGACGATTCTAGCAGTTCGGCATGGCGCATTATCCTGTTGGTAATGGCCATCACCAGCAGGGACAGCAGTTGCCATGAATGGGTGAACTTGGTCCGCAACGATGTTCAGATACCTGACAGCTGTCAGGGATTGTACTATTGGGAAAATGGGGCCTAAAGTTTCACAGGAAAACATCGCCCACGGCATAACACCGCCGCCGCCTCCGGGCTGTTTCCACCCAACACTGCATCCAGGCATTATAGCCTCCGTTAGTAAGCGGCGTATCAGCGCTCGGCTGCCTTCGTGATACACCAGGAATTTTGATACGTCAGACCAGGCCACTTTCTTCCAATCATCCACGATGATTTAGGCCCATTTCATGCGTTGTTGGCGATGACGCGCAGGTCTTCGGCTACGCAGGCCCATGCGCAGAAGGCTCCGATGAACTGTGTGCTGTGACACATTGCCGTGATTACCACTGTTGTAGCTGCGGGTAATTTGTCACACTCTGACCCTGCGGTCGCTGTGAACAATGCGCGACAGTCTCTGCTCCCCTCCGGCATCAATGAGCTACGGACGACACACGGCTGGACAACGGTTGGTCTTTTGGTCATCTGTGATGCGTACTCACTACAGCGGCAAGTGAACAACCCACAAGCAGCGCCGTTTCCGAGATCGTAGTTCTGAGGCGCCGTGCCAACACAATTTGTCCTTTAGCAAACTCCGATAAATCGGCAGCTCTTCCGATTCTGACTCCGAACACTCTACTAACAGAAAGCCGGTCCTCGGGTTGTATATGTACTGCTATGTGAACTTCACCTGCGCCTCCGTTTGGTCTGCAGGCGAGCTCCCTTCTCTAGGCTGGGGTTGGTCATAATGGAATGCCTCATTTGTGTATTTCAACAGGATTCAGCTCCGTGTCATGTTACTGCTGTTTACAAAATGTAGTTTCAGGAAAATCATATTAGACTGTTAAAATGGCCAGGTGAAAGCCCTCACCCGAATTCAATGGAAAACCTGCGGAACCGATTAAAGAAACTTTATATATATATAACCATCAGCAGTTGCAATGGCTCTGAAATCCTGCGGTATTGAAGATGCATACATTAATATTATTAATAACATCTATGAAAATGCAAGTGCAAAGAGTCGGCTGTTTGAAAATACAACACACATAAAAATTGGAAAAGGAGTGAGACAAGGTGACACCATATCTCCGAAGCTCTTTAATGCCACATTGGAAAATGTCTTTCAATCACTGAACTGGGGGAACAAAGGGATAAAGATTAATGGAGATTATCTAACCCACCTTCGTTTTGCTGATGACGTAGTCATTTTTGCAACTACCCCATCAGAGCTGCAGAGTATGATCCAGGAACTTGCTGACAAGAGTAAAGAAGTGGGATTAAAAATGAACTTTCAGAAGACAAAAGTGATGTTCAATGCTTTTACAAGAAATGAAGATTTATCGATTGATGGAGAAAAGCGGGAGATAACAGACACGTACGTTTATCTTGGACAGCAGATATCAAGTGAGGGTCACATTGGTGAAGAAATTAATCGGCGTACAAAACTTGCCTGGAGAGCTTTTGGAAGAAACAGCATAATTTTCAAGAGCAATATGCCATTATGTCTTAAAGAAAAGTGTTTGATCAATGCATCCTTGCAGTGCTTACGTATGGTGCAGAGACGTGGACCTTAGCTAAAAGAGACATACAAAGGCTGCAGACAACTCAAAGCAGCATGGAGAGGTGCATGCTTGGTGTAACCAGGAGAGATAAGAAGAGGAACACGTGGATCCGAAAAATGCCAAGAGTGGAAGACATCATGATCAGAGTTAAATCCCTGAAATGGCAATGGGCTGGACATACTGCCAGAAGGACAGACCATCGATGGACAGCCGAAATTTTAGATTGGATTCCAAGGGACAGGAAAAGACCCAGAAGAAGACCGCATGGAAGATGGGTGGATGAAATTCGAAAGTCTGCAGGAGTGACATGGAGGAGACTGGAACAAGACAGACCGTTGTGGAGGAAACTTGGGGAGACCTTCATCCAGCAGTATATATATATCATCATCATCATCATCATCATCATCATCATCATTGTCAACCATTATCAATCCACTGCTGGATGAAGGTCTCCCCAAGTTTCCTCCACAACGGTCTGTCTTGTGCCAGTCTCCTCCATGTCACCCCTGCATACTTTCGAATTTCATCCACCCATCTCCCATGTGGTCTTCTTCTGGGTCTTTTCCTGTCCCTTGGAATCCAATCTAAAATTTCGGCTGTCCATCGATGATCTGTCCTTCTGGCAGTATGTCCAGCCCATTGCCATTTCAGGGATTTAACTCGGATCATGATGTCTTCCACTCTTGTCATTTTTCGGATCCACGAGTTCCTCTTCTTATCTCTCCTGGTTACACCAAGCATGCACCTCTCCATGCTGCTTTGAGTTGTCTGCAGCCTTTGTATGTCTCTTTTAGTTAAGGTCCACGTCTCTGCACCATACGTAAGCACTGGAAGGATGCATTGATCAAACACTTTTCTTTTAAGACATAATGGCATATTGCTCTTGAAAATTATGCTGTTTCTTCCAAAAGCTCTCCAGGCAAGTTTTGTACGCCGATTAATTTCTTCATCAATGTGACCCTCACTTGATATCTGCTGTCCAAGATAAACGTACGTGTCTGTTATCTCCAGCTTTTCTCCATCAATCGATAAATCTTCATTTCTTGTAAAAGCATTGAATATCACTTTTGTCTTCTGAAAGTTCATTTTTAATCCCACTTCTTTACTCTTGTCAGCAAGTTCCTGGATCATACTCTGCAGCTCTGATGCGGTAGTTGCAAAAATGACTACGTCATCAGCAAAACGAAGGTGGGTTAGATAATCTCCATTAATCTTTATCCCCTTGTTTTCCCAGCTCAGCGACTGAAAAACACCCTCCAATGTGGCATTAAAGAGCTTCGGAGATATGGTGTCACCTTGTCTCACTCCCTTTCCAATTTTTACGTGTGTTGTATTTTCAAACAGCCTAATCTTTGCACTTGCATTTTCATAGATGTTATTAATAATATTAATGTATGCATCTTCAATACCGCAGGTTTTCAGAGCCATTGTAACTGCTGATGGTTTCACCGAATCAAAGGCTTTTTCATAATCGATAAAAGCCATGCACAATGGAAGTTCATATTCCCTCGCTCTTTCAATTAGTTCTCTCAGCACGTGGATATGATCTATTGTGGTGTAGCCACTCCTGAATCCAGCTTGTTCTCTCGGTTGAGCCATGTCCAGTGTTACCTTCAAGCGGTGTGAAAGAACTTTAGTGAAGATTTTATAAACTACTGATAGGAGGCTGATAGGTCTGTAGTTTCCGAGATCCTCAATGTCACCTTTCTTATGTAGCAGGATCATTGTAGCGGTGTTCCAATCCTCAGGAATCTTTCCTTCATTAAGGCATCTAGTGAAAATTTGGGCGAGTACTGTTTCGATTTCTCCACTTGCTTCTTGTATGATGTCTACAGTAATTCCATCTTCTCCTGGAGCTTTTCCTCGCTTCATGTTCTTGATTGCATGTGCAACTTCTGCTGGAAGGACTGGAGGAACTCTGGTACTGGTATCTTTTATGATGTCTGGAGTGCATATATTATCCCTTTCATATAATTTGGAGTAGAAATCTTTCACTCTTGTCAAAATTTCGCCTCTATTTCTTGTTACAGAACCATCTTCTTTTCTCAGTGCCATAATCTGTTTTCTTCCCTTACTGAGATGTCCCTTTGCTATCTTTAGGCTTTGGTTGTTTTCAATTGCTTTCCTCACTAGTTCACAGTTGAATTTCCTTACGTCTTCAGTGATACTTTTTTCTTACTGTCTTGCATAGCTCTATATATTCCACTTTGGAAGTCACATCTTCTTTAGTTGTCCTCATCTCTCTTCTTTTTTGCATCAACATTTTGGTTTTTCCTGATAATTTGTTCACATGCAACTTGTTCTTAGACCCAGCTAATTTTGTTGCTGTTTCCATAAGAGCTTTGGTTACTTTTCTGTTAACTTCAGAGATGTCCACTTCTTCCGATGTTAGGCCTTCTAAAGCAGAGAACCTGTTCTTCAGTTCTAACTTGAAGGTATTATGGTGTTTTTTAAGGTTGGTTATGTCAATAGATTTTGTTTGTCTTATGAGCTTGCCACGTTCAAGTTTAGTGTTGAGGTGCATCTTACATCTCACCAATCTATGGTCACTACCTGTGTTGAACTTGTTTAGCACACTGCAGTCTTCTATGACAAATTTTTTGTTACACATAATAAAATCAATTTCACTTGTCGTCCCATTTGGATGTCTCCATGTCCATTTCCTGTGTGGCTTTTTCTTGAAGAAGGAGTTCAAGATGAAAAACCCTTCTGCCTCTGCAAACTCAACGAGAGTATTTCCACGCTGGTTTCTGTTGCCATGACCGAATTTACCTACTGAAGTTTCATTCTGTTGCCGTTGCCCTATTTTTGCATTGAAATCTCCCATAATTATGTTCACGTGCTGCTTACCTTTATTATTTAGATGACAAATTTCCTCATAAAATTCTTCAATTTCTTCTTCAGGATGACTTGTGGTGGGTGCATAAGTTTGAATAATCTGAGCCTGGTATCTTTTCGAGAGTTGGATAACAAGTCGTGCAGCTCTGTCAGAGGAACTTTCAACTTCTACAACTTTATCCTTCAGTTTCTTGTTTATTATAAATCCAACACCACTAGTTCTGCCAGTATCTGTCCCACGATAGTAGAAGAGATGTCCACTTTTCAGTTCGATGAGATCTTCTCCTTTTCTCCTTACCTCACTTAGCCCCACGATGTCCCACTTGATCCTTTGTAGTTCCTCTTCCAATTCAAGAAGCCTTGAATCAGAAGATAGGGAGCGTCCATTGTAAGTAGCCAAGGTCAGCATCAGATGGCAGCCTAGTCCGGTCCTCCGAGGGATTCTTAGCACCCTCTGCCTTCATGTCGCACTGGCCGCTGCCTTGGCCAGGTACATTCCAGCTGCCGGAGACTGAGGGCCAAGATTTAAGTTGTGGAATCATTTTGGAGGGGTTTGGCCATAACTCACCACGCTGGCCAAGCGGGTTGGTGAGTGTGGGATAGAATTTCCTCTAATCCCGATGGTATAGTTATACCGCTATGGGCGGTCGTCAGAGCCCCTTTAGTGGGAACAGGATGCACCACGAGAAGGCGGGGTTGACATTTGTCAAGGAGAGGCTATATATATATATATATATATATATATATATATAGTATGTGCGTGTGTGTGTGTTGGATACGCGTTTGTGGGTTCACTGGAGAGGTGAGTGATTCTAAATCATGAAGCAGGACTAACTACTTTTGTAATAACTAAAATAACATTTAATGGACAAAAAGTAATACAGGCGTCATTGAAACGGAATCAAACATCATCTTTCACGGCACACTTCCTTTTACTCGCGCACACAACAACTTTGAGCTTCGTCTCTCTTCGTCGTATCTAGGCTGAACTGGATCCTCTACTAGTCTTCGAGAGAAAAGGAGGTGAGCTGCGGGATCGTTACGCCATCTATCGGCAACAGTTCAAAGAAAGTTTCAAAAGTCTAAAAGTTTATAGGGAAAATCCCACAACTCGGCCATTCTGACGGTCAGTCGATCCTCGGATGACAACTCCACAGAACCAGTCGTGGGAATAACCTAAATGAAAAATTATAACATACTTACCTTTAGGACTTCATCGCATCGTCTGTTGGTCCTCAACGTTAACATTCGCAGGCGTCGTCTGCTCATATTTTCATTTGATCAGCTGAGGACGATGTTGTGCAGAGACCTTCGTGCTGTCCAATCTTGACAACATCATAACGATCTCGAGGTCTCACACTGCTAACTTGATACGGTCCTAGAAACTTTAGTCCGGCTCCAAACTGTGTTCGCTTGATGGCAACTAGTTCCCCTTTCTTGTATTTGTAAGGTCTCTTCCTTTTCTTATTGAATGTTCTGCGATTTTCCTCTTGAATCTTCAGTATGTTCTTTTTAGCGTCCTTCCTAATTTCCTCTCCATTGTCCATCACATAACTCGTTGCCTCTTCTTCAAGAATCTTTCTTACTTCAAGGTCTTCTTTGTTCCTCATTTTCACTCCTACTAGCAACTCAAACAGCGAACCACTTTGTGCTACGAGGAACTGTATTATTTCGTTGCCTTTGCACTGAATCCACGTGCTTAAACCATTTAGTCGGATCATCAAGTGATAATTTTGATAAGACAGGTATGAGGGTTATAACGAAGTAAATTTGTCCGTCATTTTTGTTCACGCCGGGGCTCGAACCCGGGTCCGCTCATTCCGGAATAAGTCACTCTACCAATTGAGCTACGCGGACGTTCGTTCTGACTGCTATCTGCCTTTATGTCTTGTGCGTCCTGCTGTCAGGTACGTCACATCTCCCCCCCCACACACACACACACCCTAAAGAGGGCCGGGGGCATGGCCCACGGGTCAGCCGTGACCATGAATCGTTGCAGGCAGCCATCCGCTGTAGAACGTGCACTTGAGAACTTCCAGTCAATCTGGTGTGTGGAATACAACGTCACACACATTTATTTTTCGAAGCGCTGGAGAAGGGATTCTCTTATTTTTCCTATCTCGCATTATGGAAAGAACATCACACCATTGCGAGATTTTGAACGACCGGGTCATCCGGAAAGTTCGGGCTCCATTATAACGAAGTAAATTTCTCCGTCCTTTTTGCCCACGCCGGGGTTCGAACCCGGGTCCCCTCATTCCGGAATAAGTCACTCTACCAATTGAGCTACGCGGACGTTCGTTCTGACTGCTATCTGCATTTATGTCGTGTGCGTCCTGCTGTCAGGTACGTCACAGGGTCTTATGGATTCTTTCGACTTGGCCGTTCCCACGGGGAATACCGGCAGTGATTTGAAGATGCTCTATGCCCTCTTCAAGACAATAAGCATTAAACTCTTTTGATACTAAAGCAGTACCTCTGTCGGTAATTATACTTGTTGGGTTTCCAAAGGATTTCTGCTGCAATTTCAACTTGTCCAATGAGTCTTTGGCTGTAGAAGACTTTACTGAGTACAACCATGTAAACTTTGTAAAAGCGTCGACAACAGTAAAAATGTGGTTGCAGTTTTTGTTGGTGGATGGGAGGAGACTAATAAAGTCGGCATGATAGGTACCTAACGCTACTTCGTCCTTCGGAATAGGATTCAAAAACACTTCTTGCTTTCCCGATTTCTTGTTTAACAAGATGCATTTGACACAGTTCCGTATCACAGATTCAATGTGCTTACGGAGACCTGGTATAAAAAACTCTCGCTTAACGATTTCCTCAGTTTTCGCTACCGAAAAATGACTCTTTTCGTGTACATTTTTGATGACTTCTAATTGCATGGCCCTCAGAGCAGCAATTAAGTCATGACCATTTTTGTATTTGTAAAGTACATCGTGCTTAACAAAATAATCGTCAACACCTTCATTCTCTAATAACGTTCTCACAGTGGTAATATACTCATTTTCCAAATGCGCGGCGGATATTCTTGGCATGATATCTGCATCAGATATAATTAGGACGGGATATCTACTCAGTGCGTCAACATGCTTCATTTGTTCACCCGGTCGATGTACAATCTCATACTAAAATTCCTCTAAAAATAGAGCCCATCGTGCTACTCTGGTTACTAGATCTTTTTTGTCCATAGTTTTTTGAAACGCTGAACAGTCGGTCACAATCTTGAACTCCCCTTTTTCTTTCTTAGCCTTCTTTTTCTTCTTCTTCAAAATTATGGCTTGTACAGCAAGAGCTTCGTCAATTTCAATTTTAACTTCCTTCTTCTTTTTCTTCTTTCCACTTTCAAGAACACTGAGTTCTGAATATTCTAAAGTTCCTAATTCAGAAGTTTGAAGACTATCGTCCACTGCTACGTTCTTCTTCTTCCTTTTTTTCCTTTTGGAAGTGGTATCAACTTTTGCTCCATTTGCAAAAACTTCTGTTTCAATAGCATGAGTTTCATTTACAACTTCCTGCTTCTCGGGTATGGACAGACGTCTCGGCCTTTGGTATACCGGTATCTCATCACTCAAAATAATTTTCATTTTAATGTCGGTTTCTTTGGTCTTATTCCGTCTATATTCCGTAACAAGTTCAGATATCGATTCACGTGTCTGCTTATCCTCAATGTATTCAGTAGTTTCAATCAAATCGTGTGGTTGGTCTGCAACATCAGCGATGTGCAATAAGAAATTTCCGCCATTCGCACTTTATATCTCTATACCCTCTCTACTAATACGAATTGCAGCTTGAAGTATTTCGGTTCCGATCACCATTTCCATTCTCAAAGCACTTCTAGGCACCACATGAAAAATAACTCAAACGAATTACTGTTGATACGTATCCAGCACACAAAAGAACCAAACGTAACAACTTTGTAATCTCCAATTCCTGAAAGAGGGACGATACGATTTTGTAGCGGAGGACTTCCAATCTTACAATAAACACCTTCACGAATGACATTTACTTCACTTCCGGTATCGAGGAGTGCTACTATGCCAAAACCAAAGGGTTTGACATTCACTTGTGACGTCGGAGTGTACGGCGTCGCTTCGATTACTCTACTTTCAAGCTTTGGAGAGCAATTATCGAGTATAGCAATGCTCTCAGAATTTCTTCTCAACGGGCAACTAGGGGATTTGTAGTCACCATACGTATTACAGGCAAAACACCTAATTCCTTTATTTTTCGAAGTACGATTTCTCGACAGGTGATTTCTTTCACCACAATTAAAACAGCAAATATTAGAGCTTCTCTTCGACTGTGCATTTACAGTTTTACTCTGCTGCAGATATTTACTCTCAGGCCGGTTTTCCTTTTGCTTTGTGGCTGTATTCTTTTTGATTTCGGGCTCCTGTGAAGTAGAGCGAATTTTCTCATTAATAATTTCTCTCTAAATTCCCTTAAATCTTTTGCTCCAAATAAAATTGTTTTCTTCTCAGCTCTATCTGAATTTCTATCGATAACATATTCCATTAAGGCTTAAGGTTCACCTCTACTCGCAATCTCTTTCATTACAAGAAAATTTTCTTGCAACGACTCATGACTGTGTAGTCGACGTCCCGATAACATTTTGTGAAGTTGAGCGCTATCACATCTAGGAGCAAATTCTTCTCTCAACGCAAATTTTAATTTCTCCCACGTAATTAGCCTGATTCACCCTGAACAAATAATTTTGCTATGCCTGTCAAAGATCTTTTGGCAAATATCAACCTTTGAAAGTCATTCCATTCGCATAGGTTTGCAATTTCTTCAAAGTCGACTATCCACTTGCCAATTGAAAGATTTGAGTCACCATTATACTTCCAAATTTAGAAAAAGTATCCGATCCTAATCCCGATTTAATTAGAAGCTCACCACTCCCCTTAACATTAGCTTTTTGGAATTCCACGTGGTTTTCAACAACTTCGCACTCACTCTCATCAGATTCAGGATTTTCCGTCAGCAATTTCAAATTTACTAAGCTCCTCAGAATTCTAATTGCTATTTCTTCGGGAGTTCCTTCGTAATCCAATCCCAAAATATTACAAACAACGGACCGCCATTTTCCAATCACATCTCGACTTCTGGCACCATAATTGTAGGATAGGCGTTCGTGGGTTCACTGGAGAGGGGAGCGGTTCTGAATCATGAAGCAGGACTAACTTCTTTTGTAACAACTAAAATAACATGTAATGGACAAACAGTAATACACTGCCGGACAATTGCTACGGACGGATGACAATAGCAACGATAGCAACCATAAAATGGAAGGCAGGAAAATGTGGAAATTAGCATAAGTGCGGGATACGGTAAGACGTGTTGTGCGTATGCAAATTTTGGATTGCCGAACTTGTTCGTGACGTCATAGCGCTGATAAGAGATATAAAGGATTTGATGCGTATTGACCGTTGTTGTTCAAACGCAAAGTTGAAATGGAAAGAATTTTTTTTTTTTTTTTTTGAGGTTTAACGAGCACCGTGAGCAACTCAATGGGCTATAAGCAGTCGCCCGTCCCTAATTTAGAGTCACTGGTTCCAGGGAAGGGAGAGAGCCAGTGCCGTAAGACAAACACAACATCCATGCCTCACCGGGATTCGAACCCGGACCCCTTCAGACGAATGATCAGAGGCCAACGCCTTAGACCACTGCGCCACCGGGGCTGCTGGAAAGAATCAATTGACGAACTTACAATTTTCAGTATGTCTTCCCGACATCACCTAGATGACACCACCTATAGCCACAGTGTTGTTTCAAGGCTTTGGAAATCATTTCAAACAAATGGAGAGTGTAGCAAACGTCACGGGGGAGGTCGTGTTCGCAGTACGACACCTGCAGAAGATCGGTACATAGTGCTATCAACAAAAAGACACCGGCGCAGCACAGCTAGTGAGGTAGCAAATCAGTTTATGGCTGCTACTGGCAAGCGGATCTCCCGAAAAACTGTCGCCAGACGTTTGCATGAAGGAGGACTATACGCCCGCCGTCCTGTTGTGTGCATCCCATTGTCCAGACGTCACCGTACCGCCCGTTTGCAATGGTGCCATCAACATCGCAATTGGACTGATAACGACTGGTCTGCTGTCCTCTTCTCAGATGAGAGTAGATACAGTCTATCGTCTGATTGTCGACGACAACTGATCTGGCATGATAGTGGTACTGCATATTGTCAAGCAAACATACAGGAAAGAGACCGACATCCGACATTTAGTGTCATGGTATGGGCTGGCATCATGATCAACGGCCGTACGTCCCTCTATGTGCTTCCAATTGGGACTATGACTGGCCAACGATACATTAATGATGTTCTGCTACCTCATGTTTGCATGTTCCGTGGTGCTGTCGATGATAGATTCATTTTCATGGACGGCAACGCAACATGTCATCGAACAGTCGCTGTCCAGGAGTGTCTTGAGAGCAAGGATATTCAACGCCTCGTATGGCCAGCACGTTCTCCAGATCTGAATCACATTGAAAATGTGTGGGATGCTTTGGGGAGGAGTCTTGCTGGTCGCCAATGCCCTCCAATAAACAAGGACACCCTCATCCGTGCACTGACAGAGGAATGGGATAAATTACCCCAACAGCTGCTTGATAATGTTCTGCACAGCATGACACGACGTGTGGAATCTTGCATCGCCCTCCATGGAGGCCATATCCCGTATTGACATCTTACGCCGGAAAGCCTGCGGACGGTAATTGCATTTTTTTCACGTTTACGTATTCTGCACAAAATGACCTGTTTGTCCCTTGAACACGTTCCAAAGCTTTCTGGATTTCAGAGCACAATAAATTGTCTTTCTTGTAATGTCCTGGCATTCTGACATTATTTTATTTCACTTGGCATCCAACCACACTTACTTTTTTATGCGCTATATAGCCGTTTATGATCCGTCCTTAGCAATTGTCCAGCAGTGTACAAGCATCGTTGAAACGCAACCAAACATCGTCTTTACGGCACACTTCCTTTTACTCGCGCACACAACAACTTTCAGCTTCGTCTCTCTTCGTCGTATCTAGGCTGAACTCAAAAGTGTTCGGACACTACAATGTTTTAGGACAAATGACTTTATTATCACAAATAGTAGTTAAGTCAGTCCACCTCTTGCTTGTATGAGAGCAGCAACACGTCGAGGCATATTATTAAATAATTTCCGGCAGGTCTCGACAGGAATGGCTCGCAATTCTGCCAGCAAAGCTGGTGCCAGAGTGGAGAGCGAAGACGGTCGTTGTGGGGGATTTCGTATCAGTTCATCCCAGAGGTATTTCATGGGATTTAGATCAGGACTCTGAGCAGGCCAGTCTAATAATTCCACTTCATTTTCAAGAAACCAGTCCTGCAGTGTCGAAGGGAGCTCGATCGTGTTGGAATGGAAAATGGTCATTTCCATAATACTGCTACATTATTTGTAGGGCAGAATTATCCAGAAAATCGAGGTACACTTCAAATTTCATGTATTGTGGTGTAATAACCAATGCGCCGAGTCCTATCTACGAAACACAACTCCGTACCACGGCGGAGTCTCCGCCGAACTTAACAGTTGGAAGAACACGGTGCGACGAATATCGTTCGCCGGGCTCTCGCCAAATCCAAATAGGCCTATTATATTGGGAGAGTGAAAAGCTTAACTAATCATTCCAAAGAATGGCTTTCCAGTTGCCCTCAGTCCAGGAACGACGGGAGACACTCTTCACCAAACGGCGCTTCGTATTCACGGTAGTGATGTGTGGTTTGTGTGCCGGTACTCTACCGTAATAACCCACACTGTGAAACTCTCTGTGGATAATTATGGTACAAACCGAGCCATTACAAGCATTTTCTACTTCAGCAGCAACGGAAACGGCAGAGGAAGAACGGGATTTCTTAACGTTTCTTACCGTGCCTCTTTTGTGACGTTCAGTCAGCTTGTGTATCCTTCCTGAAAGCTTCTTTTTGCTGTAGTTGCACCGACCTGCTTCCATCTCTTCACGATATCACTTACAATCGATTCTAGTATGTTCAGTTTAGCTGCAATGCTCCGTATGGACGAGTTACTCAACTGACATCCTATGACCAGCCTACGCTCGCCCTCGGAAAGTTCAAGTCTACGCGGCATATCCGCTTCAAAGTTACTGATAACACGACAGAACGTATCAGCTTTATATACGTATCTACCCACTCACAGCGCACCATCCTGCGCAAGCGTTCTTTGGAGTTATACAAATATTTGGTAGTGTCCGAATACTTTTGATAATACAAATGTATGTACACTAAATTGACAAAAGTCACCGGACACCCCTTCAAAAGCAAATGAACGGATCCGCTGCGTTGTTAAGATGCGCGGTACTGCTGCAAACGGTATAAAAACAAGCCTGCAGCTGATCGCGATCATATCGCACTCTGAGGTTGAGTGGTGAAAATGTCGCTGAACTGACTTTGAGAAAGGAAAGATTGTTGGGTGTTATATTAGTGGGTTGTCCATAAGGAAAACTGAGAGGCGTTTGAACATACCCAAGTCAACTGTTTTGGATGTACCTAATAAGTGGAAGACACATGGCGTGCCTGAAGCAGCAAAACGTACCGGCAGACCAAAGAAAATCAGTGATAGAGGACGTCGAAGCCTCAGGAGAGTCGTTACAGCTAATCGACGTTGTACTCCACAAGACACCTCAGTGTATAGGTGAGTAAAAATGCTGGAACCTCGGTATGTACACGCACCATTCGCAGATAACTTCATTCCATAGGTTACCGTGGTCGTGCGGCTGCTCGTAAGCCTTTCATCTCCTCTCGGAATGCTACTCGTCGTTTAGCATGGTGTAAAGAACATTTATCGTGAACCGTAGATCAATGGAAACAGGTCCTTTGGACTGATGAATCCAGATACATGATCCATCAGTCTGATGGCGGTGTGTGGTTTGGCGGCAGATGAGGGAACGCTATTTACCACAGTTCCTACGGCCAAGTTTGAAACTGGCAGTGTACTCGTGTGGGGGTGGTTTTCGTGGTATGGTCCTGGCCCATTGGTTATCGTGGACAAATCTGTTAACCAGCACGTCTACCTCGATATTCTGGACAATTATGCCCCACCAGCTCTGTGGCAATACTATGGAACCGAGCCTTGTTGGTACCAGCAGGATAATGCACTGAGCCATAAAGCAAGGACTGTTACGGTTTGACGATAATTCTGTATCGTGTGTGGACTGGCCAACACAAAGCCCTGATCTTAATCCCATAGAGCACCTATGGGATGAATTAGAACGCCGCATAAGAAGTTTAGAACCAAGGCCTACTACTAAGCAACAGTTAGCGGCAGCATTATGTACTGAATGGAAACGCATACCTATCGCTGTGTTCCGAAACCTTGTCGAAAGCATGTCTCGAAGGGTCAGTGCATGCATTAAGGCCAAAGGTGGTTTCAAAATATCTTTATTCAAGGTAGAAATCAGGAGACGAACTAATAAGGACGTCTAAATACAAATAAAATACGATCAAAGATCGTTAAACCACTAAAACCTATATAAAAATATACAGCATAGTGCACAAGTTGAAAAATGGAGCAAAATTACAGCTCGTGATAAATGAACAGCGACAAGCATGTCTGGGCATTTAGGAAGGATTTTAACAAAAAAAACTTATTGCTCATAAGTGCATTGCTGTGCGATTAACAAACTTGTTCAAGAAAATATTGAGAGCTTCAGGAGACAACATTTCTCTTGAAAAAAAAAAAAAAAAAAAAAAAAAAGACAGTAAGGTGTAACACATCATAGTTACAAGAATGTACAGTACAAAGCAATTGACAAACTGATCATAAGACAAATCAATGAAATGATGAATATCAGGAGAAGAACAAACTAGGACTTCCTGGTGTAAATATAATATATTACCTGTTCGGCAATATTCAGAAACAATGTACAGATATACAGCACAGTGTCAACATGTTACAAATCAAAATCGGACCATATACAGAAATGTAACACTATTCTGTTGACCAGATAGAAAATGTAAGTATAATAAGAAAACACACGATGAATAAAGCTTTAACATATTCTCACTATCCATATGTAGTAATAGAAGAATGATAGTACCAAGCATCACCTCACACAAAAGAACAAAATAGGTAAAATGTTTTTCAAAATATATTACTCATGAGTACAACACCATGCAATTGACTAACTTGTGCAAAAATAAATACAGTAAGAATCATTAGTCAACATGTCTCTCGAAAGAAGGTACGATATGACAGTGAGTTTTAACACAACATATTTACAAGGATGTACAGTACTATGCAATTTAAAAAACTGATTATCAGACAAATCATTGGAATGTTTAATAACAGGAAATAACTAAACTTGGACATCCTGATGCAAATAAGATGGATTACTTGTTCCGCAATATTTTTAAAACTATGTACAATTATACAGCACAGTGCAAACATGTTCGGGAAACAAAATAGAACAAAATTACAAAAAACTACACTGCAGAAACAATTTCTATGTTTATACAGCACTATGCTAATGACTAACTGCAATATTTATACTCAAAATGTAAACTAAAGACGAACTAACTTGAACGTCAATGTAAGAAAAAAAAATACAAGATGAGTGTCACAAAAAACAATTTGCTGTGTAAACACGTACAGCCCTTTATAAAAAGACCCATGCGGTAAATTTCCAAGCTGTGCAAAGATCTTGAAAACAGATTGTTGATATTTACATATGCATTTCTGATTCAAAAAGGTCAAATACCAAATCTGCCGACCGTCAGGTACAATGACGCTGGCAAGCTGGTAAACCATGAGGCAGCCGGTGACCAGGTGGCAAGGAACTGGCTCTCCCTGACGCTGAGTAACTGCAACAGAATACTCTAGCCGAAGTCGAGATGTCAGACGGTCGCGGAAATGGCATAATAATGCCGTAGAAGCTTCATGCACAGTCAGAGGAGTAGTCAAATATCTGCAGCGTTGATGAAACACGTAGATTACATGCTTCGCTAAAATAAAAATATAGGCACAGACTGATGGGAGCTTGACTGGGGGATAGTTCTGTAGCAGAAGAGTCCGATATGCATCAAATGTAAGATCTGCTGTAATGGAACATTGGGCGATAGTAAATGCCAAGTTCAGCATTGGGAGTAATATAACACAGTGTTGATAGACATGGGAGACATCAGCCTCCCGAGCACAGAAAGGGCAAAGAGGGAATCGAGAAGAGACATTCGGAAAAGAACGGAGGGAACAGGAAGGCGGCGATGGAGGAAAAGCCAATGGGTATTAATTTCTAGAGGAGCAGAAAGAGGAGACAGGGCGGCTGACCACACCGTAGCAGTGGCAGCAGGGGAACATCAGGAATGGGGAGAGGAGGAGAAGAATGGGACATAGAGAAGAACCGATAAAGAGCTGACACCGAGAGAGAAGAAATGGGATGAGCTGAGCCAGAAGTAAGCAAGAAAAGAGGAAATGGGAGAGAAGCAGAAGGAACAAAGGAAAGACCTGAGTGGGAAGCAAGATGAGGAAATTGAGAAATGATAGATGAAAGAATAGAGTCGTAGATGTCACGAGAGGAGGAGGAGAGGAGAAGAGAGGGAGGGAGGCTGGCGAAGGGTCGCCAAGAAAGGTCAGGGTTAGTGAGATCTTTAACTGTTACTACACCTGCTCGGAGCCAGTTAGGATAGGCAAAGTACGGAAGATGAGAGGGTGAATAATCGAAGAATAAAAGAGGGGGTTCAGCAAGGAGCTCAGTTGTGGAATCAGGTGGAGAACGAGAGAGAGGGAGGGAACGAAGGAAAGTTAGAGCTTCACGGTAAACAGGGGAAAGTCGAATGAGGGTGAGGGGTCGGTGGTCCATGAGTAGTAAGGAGAGAAAAGAAAAGTTAGGGTTGCTCGGGGAGGCGATGACGTCCCTAGCTAAAACGGCATCTGGTACTGGCGACGTGAAGAGACGGAGAAAAGTAGTAATTCTGACGGCCTTGTAGTACTCCTGTGTATCAAGGAGTCCGACGCCGCCGTGATCCGGAGGGAGGCAAAGCTTTGTGACACTGACCCAGTGGTGGCAGGTCCATATCAGAGAAGTAAGACATCGGGTAATTTCATGAAGGCGGAGTTGTAGAGACTTGACACCAAGCCAAGAGTGTGTGCACAAGGAAATCAGGTAAGTTCGAGAGAGGCGAGCTCTCTGGAAGAATGATGAGCAGAACTGGGCTCTCCTCCAGGAGGCAGTTGACCTGAGCAAGCGTATGTGAATAGCATTCCACGTGTAGAGAGGGGGCAGCTTGCAAGGAACCAAGATGAACTCCAAGGAAGCGCTGTGAGATGGACGACCAGCTTGCTCCCCAAGGGGTGTCTACACGATGTGCCCATGAGCCGCACCATAAACCAGTGCTTTTAGATGAGTTGAGCGCTGCACCGGAGCATGAGGCATAAGCTGCGAATAGACGTTGGAGACACGGAAACTGTGAGTCATGACGGATGCAGATGGTGACATCATCTGCGTATGCAACAGAGGTAGTGGCATGATGTCTTGTGCAGGCAGAGAGTGGTGGCAGAACTGCTTTAAAGGATTGGTGTACAGAGCGGAGGAAGGGTTCAATTGCGATTGCAAAGAGTTGTCCGGAGAGTGGGCAACCCTGCCGCACTCCCCGGCGGAAGGGAATAGGCGCTGTGAGAAAGGTGGGCAGCTTGACCTGGAGAACGGCGTCTTGATAGAGTGAGAAAAGAAGAGAGACGAAGGAAGGAGGAAAACCGAAGTGAAGGAGTGTAGCCGATAGATAGGAATGTGAGATATTATCAAAAGCGGATTGTTGGTCAAGAGAGAGAAGGCTAGGGGTTCAGAGCGAGATCGGGCAAGATGGATTAGATCATTTAGTAGATGGATGTTATGAGAAAGTGAACGGCCGGGAACTGTGTAAGTTTGATTTGGGGAGAGAATGTGAGTGAGAATGGGGTTAAGGCGTTGGGAAAGAAGTTTAGTATAAAGTTTATAATCTAGATTTAAGAGGGAGATAGGGCGCCAATTCCCCAGGTCAAGGAGATCACCTTTCTTAGGAATAGTACAACATATGCTACTGTGAATCGCCTTGGTAGAGGGGAGTGATTGAAAGCAGCAGAAAGTGCAGAAAAGAGAAATGGTAGAAGGAGAGGTAGAAAGGTTTTATAGAAGAGGAAAGTGAGGCCGTCCGGACCCGGTGCGGCCCTAGAGTTTAAAGAAGAAAACGTAGAGGATAGTTCAGAGAACGTGGGAGGAAGGAGGAGGGAAGAGGCAAGATGGGGAGGAACTTGTGGCAGGTTAGAAAGAAGTGATGCCAAAGCTGAAGAGGATGGCGGAGGAGATTCACAGAACTTCTCTGTATAGAATTTTCGGACCTGGGAACATAGAGTGAGTGGATCATCAGACACCTCTCCAGATGCGAGGCGAAGGTGCCGAAGTGAATTCGATGCTGTTCGTGTTTTTTCCATGGATGTAAGGAAATCGTAATTGGATGCGTCTGGCGATAGATGTTGTAGCCGGAGACGTCGTAGAGCTTGTTGAGCCAGAGGAAGGAGGATTGATCGCAGTTCTTCTTGATAGTGGCAGAAGAGAGGATCACTTAGGCTTAGGATGGAGAGCATGGAACGGACATGGTTGAGACGCATGGTTTGAAGCGTTTTTGCTTTAAAAGAAAGTTTGCGAACGTGGAGAACGAGTTGCTGTTTAATGTCCAACCAAAACGTCAGACCACAAGGAGCTGATTGAAGTTGAGGTCGTTTGTCCTCAAGGAAGGAGCGTACTGAAGTACAGAAGTCTGGATCTGTAAGAAGAGTGTCGTCAAGAGTCCATGGACGAATTGTACGGGGTTGTGCTGGAACTGCTTGAATAATAAGAACGATGGCACAATGGTCAGAAGAAGCTGTAGGAGTGATAATAGATTCTGCCACAGCTGTAAGCAGAGTAGATGAGGCGTAGTATCTGTCAAGGCGAGCTGTGTACGGATTTTCATTATGTTGCGAGCGCCAAGTATGTACAGTCGATGAAGGATGGAAGTGACGGTGAACATCAATGAATGAGTTGTCGGAGACCACTGACTGAAGAAGATTCACCAAGTTAACACGGCGTTCTCTGGTGGAAGGAGATCGGTCCAGGGTAGGATTCAGAGTGCAATTGAAATCCCCTCCAATTAAAACATGATCAATGGGAGGAATGCGAGACAAGGCACGACGAAGGCGAGTAAAAGTATTGTCAAGTGGGTTGAAGAGCTTGGAATATAAATATTAAATATATGATAAGATGTGGAAGCTATGGTGAATGATGCACACTGTAATAGGTCTCGACATAAGTTTCGAACCGAAAAAGAGGTGATTATGGAGTTGAAAGTATGGCGGATACCTATAGCTAGACCACTATGGGATGATAGTTGGTAGGCGTGGTGAAATGTGTAGTTCACTGGCGCCATCGTGAGAATATCGTAGTGGATTGGCAATTAGTTTCTTGTAGTAAGAGAAGATCAGCTCCTAACGGAGTGAGGTCTTCATGTACCAAGGCATTAGAAAATGGGGATGCAAATCCCCTGCAATTAAGAGATACAATCTTGAAGACTTTTTTCCATTAATGCTTGCTGAAGAGCCTTCACAACAGGAGGAAATGATTTGAGTCGATTAAAATAGGTTTTAGCCCACGGATGTTCCTTGCGAAGGCGGGAGATGCATTGATTAAGGACTTGGATCTGTTCATGCACTAGAGGGAGAAACGATGCATACTTTGAGAGTAAAGCATGCGTTGTGGAGTGGTCTGTCTTATGTGACAGGTATTGATGTAAATCTTCAAATGAAATCGGCCCAGTAGGAACCGAGCCATCCTTAAGGTATTCGACAAGATCGTCAAATTTAAGAGGAGGCTCTTCGTCGGCCTGGACAGAAGAGGTAGCAGCCTTTGATGGTGAATTCTTTCGAGAGGTACTACCAGTACGGGGAGAGGTGCGGGGTGATGCGGCAGTCGGCTTCTTCGGTGGGCGTCTTCGAGAAGAACCACGACGTTTCAGCGAAGGCTCAGTTGAGCTCTCATCAACTCGAGATTCGTGGCCAGAAAATCCGTCATCAGCAGATTTAGAAGTATCAATGATAAGGGCAGTGGAGAAACCCCCTGAAGGGGACTCCGCTACAGAATGACGACGCATGGGAAGCGAACAATTAAGTGAGGGAAAATCCAGTTGCTGGTCGAAGGATAAAGGGTCCGTAGACACGCGTTGACCAACTCCTGCAGTCGACTTTTGTGAAAGTTTCGATTCTGAAGCTTTCTGTGCAGTGGAAGAAGGTGTTGCTCGGCTCAGAAGAGGGCCAGAAGTTGTAGGAGAATTATTAGGAGCCTGTGATGCTAGATGTGGGCAATGCACACGTAAATGATTCTCTCCGTGGCAAAAAGTGCAGTGGAGGAAGGTAGTCACTTCAATTCTCCTACGTTGCTGTCCACAACGAACGTTGAGCACCTTTGGGCAGGCGAGCAAATGTTCATCAGATGGAAAGATCACTCTTGCACTGCGGCGAAATCCTCCTATGGATTTATCGTCTGGATCTCTCGGCGCGGCTGAAAGAGTAGTAACTGGCCCAACAACTCGGCCGAACTTACTGAGTACAGTGCACAGCGTAACGTCTGACACCTCAGGTGGAACCGGATAAAATGTAACCTGGATTGGACGCTGAGAGACAGGTTCTGGTAGAAGATGGACGTCTTTGAGGGACAAACCTTCTGTCAAGACAAGATCCGCATGCTCTTTAAGAGCAAAGTACACTAACACAGCTCGAGGTTTTCGAGCCATATGAGTAATACTGGCTCCAGCTGGAAGTATCTGCTTGAGAGCCGTACTATATTCTTTCAACTTTGTAAAAGTTGACAAAACACACTCCGAAGTCCATTCTAGAATAGAATTGTTTTCCCGCTGGGGAATCTTCGGGAATATCTATGGTGGCAGTAAGGCCATCAACAATGACGTACGAGTCTGGTAAGACTTCTGCAACAAACTTGGAAGGAGCTTTTGTTCCAGTAAGAGCGGCAGAGTATGCCCTAGGAGCAGGACTCGAGCGTGAGGGCTGCAACGTAACCGGCTGTTTGAACTGAGTTGAAGTAGAGGGTAAATTAGCAGCGCTGTCAGACACATCCATGTCTTCACTTAAAGCAACAGAGAGTTGCGCTGCACTGACGTCACTGGTCGAAGCAGGGCAAGAAGCTTGAGCTGTAGTTGAGGAGTCACTTTCCACTTCTAGTGGTTGGGTGACGTCACCTACAAGCATTGGAGGAGATTGGTCTCGTGTCGAGGAGGAGGAGGAGGCGGCAGGAAATGCCTCGCTGATATGGGCGTGGACATCGCTCTTATCAGCAGCAGCCGCCGCCATTGTTAATGACGAGGGCTGCCTGAGAAATCGACCAGCTCGGTCGACAATTCAAATGATGATAACAGAAAAAATAAACTACTCACCAACTTGGGAGATGTATCAAAACAAAGCACGAACCTTCAGCTTGAAGGAACACGAAAGGAAAATGACGAACCACACGATAAAACACACTAAATGGGCACACTACACGGAGCTCAGAAAAACGTGACTTAGGCCAAAGGTGGACAGACACCGTACTAATGTATGTCAATAAATGGTATGTTGTGTTTCTCTTCTAGGTGTCCGGTGACTTTTTCAATATAGTGTATATACGTATACCTATAGTCAGAGGCAACCGAGGAATAAAGCATCATTGACAGAAGCAATCATACAATCTTGGTTTCACATTATAACACCTGATGAACTAAAACGTTTGGTTCACTTCATGTGACGCTGTTGTAAGGCTGCTATTGCGGGAAAAGGTTTCACAACTAAGTGCTGAAAGAAATGGTGAGCAGTTATGTAATACGCTTTAGCATGGTTTTCTGTATATAACTGCTTTTAATATGCAGGTTTTTAATAAAGTGTGCTGCATTACATTTTGCATTAAATCATCTTTCTAATGATATTTAATATTATGGTATTATTCGAAAAAAGACATGTTTATGAGACATTAAACCTCAGAAATACCAATTTTCGGAAAGGTTTCCCCAATTTTGGTCAGTAGTGAATGCTCTTTTTTATTTTTATTTTTATTTAATTTTAAATTGTTATTTCTTTAAAGTTTCAGTTGCGCTCTTTCCTGAATGGGAAGGAAACAGTTAATATCTTCGTACAAAGGAAGAAGTTGCATGAGTGACATACAATCACCGGTGTACGAAGCGAAAATCATTCCCATTGAGAAATTATTCTTTCATTGCAGGAAGTGAATTCCCTGTATGTGATTATTAGGTCGAAAAATTTCTTGGATGAGCAAATTAACACGAAACTCCTTCTCAGCGCTCAGTCATCCATGTATAAATGCTACTAGGAATCATCAATTGTCCTAGTGAGTACACGAAGGTAACGGACACAGTTCAAGGAGAAGGCGCAGAGGTCTGAACGTAACTTCCTGAAATCCCCTACTGAGAAGTGAATTGGAGAACAGGATGCAGTTTACAACTAGGATGACAAAATACAGTTATACCCCGGTTTACGTCTCGGAGGGTCGGTGGGGGGGGGGGGTGATGATAGCCTCGCGACTAAGCTGGCCTCAGTAAAACGATTTTACAAATTTTTTGAGGGGAAACTTCATATGAAATTGGTTAAAGAAATAGCCAGGAATTTTTGACGTCAGCTTCGAATGAAATATCATTTTGGTATTATTGAAAGCGTTGGAATCGGGTCAAAAATTTCGGACCCGGACGTCCCATAACTGGACCCGATCCGAACCCGTAACTGACCCGGACAAATCTGCTTTGAACTAAAAATTCAAAATTCAATTTATATATATATACATATAAACGTAATATATATGCTCATCCCAATAACTGCTTGATGTTTAATAACTGAAATCCTTTTTTTAATAATAAAATTTGGTTACTTGCTAAATTTTAGTGCCATTTTTAGTGCCACTATTTTGCGTAATCCAGAAGTAATGGCTGACTATGACCGTAACCATGGAGTACAATGCAAATAGGAATCATTATTTACGATTACACAAATGTATTTTTTTTTAATTTATTTAGATTGTTCATTCTTTCCATGCTTTGATGGAGGTGCGCAAACTTTCATATGGTCCTTTAGATTCTTGGTTCCAAAATCTTTTATTACACCGTCGATATCTTTCTTTGTAATCATACACTTTCCACATTTTGAGCAACAAGCAAGAGCAAACAACACAGAATTAATTATTCACCTGTTCCTTAATGAGACGAAACAATTTCCAGCATTCACTCTTCCCCTTGTAGTTTTCAACAAGCACGTATTTGTTGGCCTCGACGCCTTTCTCAACCTCCAAGGGCATTCAGGAGAGTATTAACTACTGAATTATTGGCTGGCTGATATGATTTGAATTGATACCTTGATTTCTTTTCTGGGATATAGTGGCACATTATTCTGTCTTGTTGATTTTGGTTTGTTTATTGCTGTATGATTGTTTAATGTGCTGTACAGACATTCTTGGGATGTGTATTTTTCCGGTTACATTGGTTTGGTGTATATATATAAATGTCCTAACTAAATCATTCATTACTTTGGGCCGCGGGTGGCCTAGTGGGTAACGTTCGTGACTGCCGCGGAAAGGACCTCAGGTTCGATCCCAGGCAGGTATGAACGCTCGATCCCCTAAATATTCGCCGTGCGTCGGATGGGCACGTTAAACCGTCGGACCCCGGGTACTGGGCCCCCGGTAATAAATAAGGGCTTCTTCCTACCCCTTTCTACTTCGCTTCCGTGTTACTTCCTTATCGGGCACTCTAGCCCAAATCTCCTAGCTTACTATTTCTAAGGGTTGTTTAAGACCTGGGGTCAGACACTCCCTTCCTAAAATCCTCTACATATGATCATTATTTTTATATACTTTGCTTATCCGTGGTTATGTTGGCATGTGTTAAGATTACTGCGTATTATAACTGTACTGTCTATATGACACCTAATTTTTAATTACAGTTGATTATCATCATGTTTTCCTTAACTCACCTGTACTATTATGATGATTCGTGTCTCACTTTGAATTTTTGTGACTGTGTTCTTGGCCTGTCACACACTTCTTTGGGACCAGGGGCTCGTCAGGCTTTTTCTTTAAAGCCCTTTTCCCTGGCTCCATGTTATCCCCATACAGTGCTATATGTAGACATAGATTATTCTTTTACATTTCTTAACATCTGCTTCATACATTTTGGTTTAATTGTGCAAGTTCTTTAATTGTAATTAATGGAATGTTTATTGTAATTGTGTTATAACATACTACGGATACATTACTAAAACTTTATTTTCTTTTGTTTAACTACTTAGCACAGATTTACTGTAATAATGCGTTGCTGTGTAGAATTCTGTCATGTATGGTATTGCTATGATGAATGGCAGAATATTCAATAAATTCAATTTCAAATTCAAATATTAAATTCATCCATATTAACAAATAAGGAGTTAATTTCGACATGGCATGTCACGGGAACGGGATGTTAGCACAATAACCGGAAACCTCTGAATGCTCAATGTAAAAGATGCTATGTGAAAAGTAACTCCTAGTCATACAGTGAACTTCGCACGAAGAGAGTGAATCAGCTGAGAAGCAGGCGAATGGCGTTTGCCTGTACCTTGCCCTGGACAATCGCACTGTAAAGGAACGCAAAGGAAGTATCTTTTTACGATATAATGTCAGTGTGTCTGACGTCGGTCGGTGGAAATCTTCGTTGCTGTAAGAAAGAGACGACAATATTTTTGCATGGCAAATCATTATTCACTACGTGGGCACCAGTATCAACTACAGAATTACACAACGCGCATTTTTTGCATTTTTTTTTTAAATATATTTTTCTTTTTCCAAAAATAAAACGGGAATAAAACCGGGTCAGGAACACCTTGACCCCACCCGTTGGACCCGCAAGAAATTGTCAACCCGTTGAGCCGTTGACCCGTTTCCATCTCTGATTATCGATGCTATGCATCTTCCCCAACAGTAGAAAAATAAATCCCCAGCAATAAATTTTGATGTAACACAAATGGGTAACGGAAACAGTAAACAAAATACACATTGTTGAAATCTGATTTTTGAATGTTGTCCAATAAAGTGACGACATTCAAAAATGCAATGTCCGATAATCGATATAACACATGCAATTCAAAAATTGTATCACGCAAACTATAATAGCTAACTCGGTTGACAGCGAATATGCAGCATATCATACATAATAGTACACTGAAGAGCAATTGAATTAGAGACAGCTGGCGTTATGCAAATGTGCCATCGAGGGAGATGACCCCCTCCATCAAATCTTCGTGAACTGTGGGAGCTTGTTCAGGGGTCGTGGATCCGTATGGCTTCCCAACGCTTCCGGTGTCTTGTCGAGTCCATGCCGAGACGAATCGCCGCCGTCATGAAGGCGAAAGGTGGTGCTACACGTTACTAGACAGATATCTCTAATTCAATTGCTCTTCAGTGTATAACGTTAAGGTTGAAAAGCCTAAAAAGAACGAACTCAAAATTGACATAGGGAAAGGAAACTAAAGATGAGAGTTAAATTACACTAGTGTTTGTGAAAACTTGAACACCAAGAAAGAATCGCGCTGTTCAAATTTAATTTACATCACAGATTCCTCATGTTACAGGAGATAACCAATTACATTTGTAGAGCTATACAAGATTTTCTCGCTTCGTACAACAATAACACTTTCTACACTGTGTGGCATTGAATGGAAGTGGTTTTTGACATCGTCCTGGGGAATAGCCTGTCTGGCGGCTTCTATGCGAGACCAGAGTTCATTTGGGGGGACTGGCGGAGACGCTTGACGGGCCAGTCTTTTAGCTACCATGTCCCAGAGATGTTCGATCGGGGACATGTCTGGCGACCGTGTAGGCCACGGAAGAAGAGCATAGAAGAGATCTTGGATATTCTGGGACACGTGTGGCCGGGCAATTTCCTGCTGGAATATAACGCCAGGACAATTCTGAAGGAAGGACATCACCTCTGCCTGTAAAACCTCCCTGATGTATCGGTGGCTGTTGAGGGTTCCCTCAATTCGTATCAGACGAGATCGCGAGTTCAACCCAATGACGCCCCAAGCCATGACGCAGGGCGTTGGGCCGGTATGAAGCTGCAAGGTGCCTCATACCGGCCCAAGTTGAATCGTGACTCGTCTGAAAACACTGCACTTCCTTCGATTTTCAAAGATGGCAAGGGAAATTTCCAGTGCTACTCTTTGCATTGTTACCGAATTAAAATCGTTTTATAGCTGAAGTACATTACAGCTGAAACAGGGTCTCAGAACCAGGAAGGGGTACTGAAAACTCATCTGGGTGGAGCTCTGTGCTCAACGACAAACTAGATTCATCCAAGAATACAGCTGCAAGTTTTGCTTTCGTTCCTTTTGTTAATTTACTTCACTAGCGAACAGTTTTTCCATGCTGAAAAGTAAAAAGACATGAAATTCAAAATCTGAAAATCGAGGGGAAACTGAAGTCTCTTGAAATATAAAAGATAAATCAAGTTATCGGAATTTATTTGACGGTGGCTGAGGTGGAGGGTTATTATCACTGGAGGAAAGATAACTCCCAACAAGAATGAAAAAACTATTTATTTATTTTTGTTTACTATTCTGGTCCTTTCCGGGGATCCACGCAACGGCATCGAGGAGTCTTGGATGCCGAATTGCGGCTCTTGCTTCTCCATTTTTAATCGGACATTATCCTTTGCTGGTGCGCGGAAGTATGCTCTTCTTACCGTGGTTAACTTCCAAACCTCCCTTCCCTACTCAAAAACCAAAAGCCCTCAGACCTATTACCCACACACAAATAGCAAAACCACTCCTACTGACCAAAAAACAATGAATAGAAAGAAGTTGAAAGCTTTCTCTCTCTCTCTCTCTCTCTCTCTCTCTCTCTCTCTCTCTCTCTCTCTCTCTCTCTCGCAAGACGATTTCTCTTTAGCACTGTTTTACATCGCTTGAAGGTATGAGCTTCTTTGCAAACAATTAACCGCCTGGAGGTTTTTTTAGCAGAATTTTAGCATCTCATTGTCCCTTAACAAGTGACGACATCTCATTGTCCCTTAACAAGTGACGAACAGGGTTTCATCCGTATGCGCAACTACGCTTCCTCCTATCTCTCTATCTGTGCTTTTTCCTTTTTTTATCTGTGCTTTTTCCTTTTTTTCTATCTGTGCTTTTTCCTTTATTTACGTTTATCCGAAAAGAAAAACAAAATAATTTCTCTCTTCCCTGACCCTTAGTAGCAGCAAGATCGGCATCCAGGTGTCAAAGAATCATTGGTATACAGCTATTCCTACCGATTCACCTCGATAAGTTATCTCTTTACATTTATCCATCGCTGGGGCTGTATCTTTTAAATCTTGCTTTCTTTAAAAAACGTGCAAATACGAAAAAGTATCTATGCTTATATTGAAATACAAAATAAATTTTTATAAACCACCGAAAATAAATGTTCAGAAATGTTTCGAGAACGTCCATTCTTGCTTCGCGGGTAGTGAACCTCTCTATCCCCCGTGCTAGCTCAGGCCGTGAGCTGTAAACGCGAGATTTCGACAAATTTTTGATTGCCCGACTGTACCGCAGATTCCTGTTAAACTGGCAATATATTGGGGGTGTGCGTAAGTTCTACCAGTTTTCGTAGGTTACAAAGAAAGGAGGAGAACACAACAAATAACGTACCTAGGATTTAACATAATTTCCATCATTCTGTATGACTTTTTGCCATCTATCTGTCTATGAGTAGGTAAATCCCACGACGGAAAAAGTCCTGTGTTTTAGAGTCAAAAGGGTCATGTAATGCCGTTTTCACATCGTCCACATTATCGAAGGTCTGGAGATCGAAGGCCTCCTGTAACGATCGAAAAAGATGGCAGTCCGTAGGTGCCAGGTCAGGGGAATACGCCGGATGAAGGAACACTTCCCAACCAAAGTCCAGTAATTTTTTGGCGAGTGATAAATCAGCATGAGGTCTGACGTTATCATGATGAAGGATCACGCGTTTGCGATTGACGAGTGCTGGCCGTTTCGATGTCAGTTGTTCTCACAATATGCCCAACGGTTGGCAGTAGAGGTCAGCATTTATCGTTTGGTTAGGTGCCAATACCTCCCAAAGGATAATTCCCTGGACATCCCACCAAACACTCAACAAAACCTTTTTGAGACGCAGTCTTCCTTTTAAGGTCGATGGAGCAGGCTCCGCACCTTGGTACACAGTCCATCGAAGCTTTACGTTACGGTACAGTATCCATTTCTCATCACCTGTTACAATGTGTCCCCAAAACGATTCATTTCTGTGACGAGAAAGCAAAGAAACACAAGTGCGGATTCTCTCCTCTCGTTGCTTTGCAGAAAGTTGGTGCGGAACTCATTTATCAAACTTGGTGATGAACCCAAACGCATGCATCCGTCTTTCGACTGTTGTTCTGCATTCCGACAACGTTTCCGCTAATTCCTGAACAGTTGGATGTAGATCATTTGTTATGGCTTAGTCCACATCCTCGTCAGAAACCACGGAAGGATGTCCAGGACGTGGTTGATCTTTACAGCTTCTGTCTCCGTTCCGGAATTTCCGAAACCAACGGCGACATGTGCTTTCATCAACTGCATCCTCCCCATACACTTGAAAGATGTTGCGGCAAGCCATGGCTGCAGTACTGCCTTTACCGAACTCGTACAGTAAACAATGTCTAATGTGCTCCTTATCGCATGCCATGTTACACCGCCCGTGATTTCCGTTACCAATGACTTACTCGGACAAACCTAGTGCCTCTATATGCTCTACTGCTCCACGCTTTATTTGCCGAAAATTCTGCATTGCAACAAACGGGTAGAACTTTTGCACAGACCCAATAGTACCCCTCCTTCCAATAAAAAAGCAATATGCGAGCGATTCAGCTACTGTTCAGATTTTAAAGTGGTAATACTGGGTGCTTTCCATGGAGATAATAAATTACCGTAATGGAGATGTCCAATGAATCCTTGGAGGGTTTTTTTCTTCAGGATCGAAAACTATAACGAAGTAAATTTCTCCGTCATTTTTATTCACGCCGGGGCTCAAATCCGGGTCCCCTCATTCCGGAATAAGTCGCTCTACCAATTGAGCTACGCGGACGTTCGTTCTGACTGGTTTCTGCCTTTATGTCGTGTGCGTCCTGCTGGGCAGGCACGTCACATCTCCCCCCCCACCCCGAAAGAGGACCGAGGGCATGGCCCACGGGTCAGCCGTGACCATGAATCGTCGTAGGCAGGCATCCGCTATAGAACGTGCACTTGAGAACTCCCAGTCAATCTGGTGTGTGGAATACAACGTCACACACATTTATTTTTCGAAGCGCTGGAGAAGGGATTCTCTTATTTTTCCTATCTCGCGGTGTGGAAAGAACATCACACCATTGCGAGATTTTGAACGGCCGGATCATCCGGAAAGTTCGGGCGCCATTATAACGAAGTAAATTTCTCCGTCATTTCTGTCCACGCCGGGGCTCGAACCCGGGTCCCCTCATTCCGGAATAAGTCACTCTACCAATTGGGCTACGCGGGCGTTCGTTCTGACTGGTTTCTGCCTTTATGTCGTGTGCGTCCTGCTGGGCAGGCGCGTCACAAAACGTTAAAGCTATATTCGTCTGAATGACAAACGAACGGTAAGTATTGACATAAAAGTAACACGACATCCAGATGGGAAGTTTCTCATTGACTGTTTTCATCCGAGGAATTTTAAATTAGGGGTTTTGGTTTTTCAGTGCGAGCCCTTAAGCGCGACTCAGAAATATTCTGCATTCCCTTGGTAGCCATTAATTTGCTGTAAAGGAAACACTCAAAGAGAATGCGAGCGATTTATTTTATTCCCTTCAGGTCGAGGGGAAGAAGTTTCGGCCGCTGCTATTTCGACGAAAGCATTTCCGGTTTCCGACAAGGAGATTCATCTCGCCAGAAGAAGGTCACTGATCTTGCTGTAAGGGTGCACACTGACATTGTCACAGCGCTCATTGTACTCCTACGTCAGAAAACACACGATTCACGCACACAATGTCTTCCCTTAAGTTTTGATGCTGGTCATTTGCAAAGAAAAAGCGGACTCAACCGTAAAGCGCTCCGTTGTGGTTTATCCAGGTTGTTAAAGAAGCAAATTTGTTTGAAGGAGACTAACAAGGAAAACATCGCTGTTCCGTTCCCTCAGAATAAAAGAAAACTGCTTCACAAAAGGGTTTGTATTGTCACTGCCGGACTTCAAATATTTGATCTTCAGATTTATTATACTCAGATTTGAAGATGACTTAGGAAAAGATGGCAATGTTAAAACCTTACCTTACATTCATGTGTTATGAAAATTCCCTGAACGTAAGACGCACTTGTAGTTCTGTACAGTGGCGGTAGTACAGAATTTTAGCAGATGGAGATATGAAAAATAATATTCGTAATACACCGAAGTGTACATACGCGTGAGCAGTGGGTATCACATAACTAATATTTAACATAATGCCATACATAGCAAACATATTACATGCCTTATAAAAAGTTGTTTTCAATAATAATTACAGATCCTTTAAATTGTTTTTAATTATAATATCAACATGCTTTCAAAGTTTATCCAGTTCGCCTTTACTATTGACAAAAAACAAGTCGTCAGGTTGATGTGGTCCTAAATGCTGTACTTAGGACCACATCAACCTGATGGTTTATCCAGGTTGTTAAAGACTATTGACAAAAACTAAATCATCAGGTTGATGTGGTCCTAAATGTTATACTTCTACCTGGGTACCTTAACTATTGACAAGAACTAAATCGTCAGGTTGATGTGGTCCTAAATGTCATATTTCTATCTTCATTACTGGCACAAACTAAATCATCAGGTTGATGTGGTCCTAAATACTATACTTCTGTCTTTAGTATTGACAAAAATTAAATCATCAGGTTGGTGTGGTCCTAAATGCTATACGTCTATCTTTACAATTGACAAAACTAAATCGCCAGGTTGATGTAGTCCTAAATGCGATACTTCTGTCTTTACTATTGACAAAAACTAAATCATCAGGTTCATGTGGTCTTAAATGCTATACTTCTATCTTAACTATTGACAAAACTAAATAACCAGGTTGATGTGGTCCTAAACGCTATACTTCTATCGTTACTATTGACAAAAACTAAATCGCCAGGTTGATGTGGTCCGAAATGCTATACTTCTATCGTTACTATTGACAAAAACTAAATCGTCAGGTTGATGTGGTCTTAAATGCTATACTTCTATCTTTACTATTGACAAAACTAAATCACCAGGTTGATGTGGTCCTAAATGCTGTACTTTGATCTTTACTACTGACAAAAACTAAATCGTCAGGTTGATGTTGTAGTAAATGTTTTCCATATACATTAATGACCTTCCTTTTTGCATTGATGGCCCTTATCTCTTGTTCTATGATAATATCAAGCTTTATCGCAATGTACAGACTCCTGATGACTGTCTTGCTCTTCAAACTGACGTCAATAACCTGCTTCAGTGGTGTACTGTAACGTACCAGGAGATGTGACGTACCTGCCAGAAGGACGCACACGACATAAAGGCAGATAGGAATCAGAATAAAACGTCCGTGTAGCTCAATTGGTAGAGTGACTTGTTCCGGAATGAGGGGATCCGGGTTCGAATCCTGGCGTGGACAGAAATGACGGAGAAATTTACTTCGTTATAATGGCGCCCGAACTATCCGGATGACCCGTCCGTTCAAAATCTCGCAATGGTGTGATGTTATTTCCACATCGCGAGATAGGAAAAATAAGAGAATCCCTTCTCCAGCACTTCGAATAAAAAAAATAATAATAATAACGGGGGAGATGATGTGACGTACCTGCCAGAAGGACGCACACGACATAAAGGCAGATAGGAATCAGAATAAAACGTCCGCGTAGCTCAATTGGTAGAGTGACTTGTTCCGGAATGAGGGGATCCGGGTTTGAATCCTGGCGTGGACAGAAATCACGGGGAAATTTACTTCGTTATAGTACGTTAAACCATCTCTGTCTCAACATCTCCAAGTGTCATGTCGTTCCCTTTTCGCGGAAAAGAGACGCAATTCTTTTTACTACAAAGCTGGCGACTATTCTCTTAGCCGGACAAGCTATCTATGTCCAGGACTTGTGAGTCACGTTTAATTCGAACTTGGACTTTAAAAGTCAGATCAAAAGAATTGTACGTACAGCGTATAGAAATCTTGGGTTCATCATGCGACATTCCAAGTATTTTTCGAATCCTCAGATACTTATACGCGTTTTTGAGACTATGGTCAGATCCTCACTGGAGTAAGCGGCGATCATTTGGAGCCCTAGCCTCGTAACTCTAGTAAATGAAATCAAGAAAGTGCAAAAAAACATTCTTAGAAACCTTTTTTACAAATCGACTGGTGTTTATATAGCGGGCATTTCGATTGCAGAGAGGTCATTCTTCAAGATGACCTCTCTGCAATCGAGAAGGAAGACTCTCCAACTCAAGTTCCTGTACGGCATCTTTAATGGAGAGATAAATGATACTCAAATTGTAAACCAATTAATTTTCCGTGTCCCACGTTTACCAAGGACAAAATGTGAACTATTTCCAGTGCCGTTTTGCACGACTGATCCTGCAAAATATTCTCCGTTAAGCAAAATGTATAGACTTCACAACTCACTTGAAGAATGACTGGATATTTTTAATGTAAGTCATGATTTTTTTCGTAAAGCATGTTTTGCAAGACTGTAAATATCACTGTAAATATCACTATAGCAATTCCTGTAACTAGATATACCTTCTGTGGGGATGTGCGTACAAATAAATAAATAAATGCTATACTTCTATCCTCACTGTTGACAAAAACTAAATCATCACGTTGATGTGGTCCTAAAAGCTATATTTCTATCTACACCATTGACAAAAACAAATTCATCAGGTTGATGGGTTCCTAAAAGCTATACTTCTATCTATACCACTGACAAAAACAAAATCATCAGATTGATGTGGTACTAAAATCTATACTTCTATCTATACTATTGACAAAAACAAAATCATCAGGTTGATGTGGTCCTAAAAGCTATAATTCTATCTATACCATTGACAAAAACTAAATCATCAGGTTGATGTGGTCCTAAAGCTATACTTCTATTTATACCACTGACAAAAACAGAATCATCAGGTTGATGTGGTCCTAAAAGCTATACTTCTATCTATACCATCGACAAAAACAAAATCATCAGGTTGATGTGGTCCTAAAAGCTATACTTCTATCTATACCATCGACAAAAACAAAATCACCAGGTTGGTGTGGTCCTAAAGCTATGCTTATATCTTTACTATTGACAAAAACTAAATCATCAAGTTGATGTGGTCCTAAATTCTATATTTCTATCTTTACTATTGACAAAAAAAACTAAATCATCAGGTTGATGTGGTCCTAAACGGTATATTTCTATTTTTTGGAGTAGAAAAAATCGACATCTTAATTTATTTCATTTAGTTTTGTAGAATTAAACTTTTGAATTTTGGAAAAATCTTCGTTCATTGTAAAAATGAAGGTTTAATATCAAGATCGTTTTGCGCTTCACTGAACACAATACGAGAAAACACGGTTAAATTTACAGTTCGCTTATTTATAACTTCACACAGCCACCAATAAAATTCAGGATTCACACGGCGACCGCTTCCTTTTACATTTGAAATGGTCACATCACATGGAGATATAAGATGCACTTCATTTACGTGCTTCTCCAAACCTCTCATGGTCGGAGGACAGCCAAGGGACACTTGCAATTACCCCAGCTAAGGCAGGCACTTTTATGCTTGCGTGCTTATGCGTGCTTCTCGATCGCCGAAGATCCTTCATTAGGACATTGCAAACTACGTCATGCGATTCCAGTGATAGCTAGTACTCGTCCCTTTTAGTTAACTACGAGAGAAAAGCACGTGGCGCTTGCTTGCTTTGACGTAAGGGACTAACTTTCGTTCGAGGTCCCGTTCATTTATTTTTGATCATGAATTTTGATTGAATGTTTTGCATTTGTATTTTGCTTTGTTTTTATAGGGACTTTTCTTTAGTTAATTTCATCTAGTTCCACCTTCGAGCTGAAGTGTTCATGTTTCATTTACTGTAAATTAGCAAGATACAGTGGAAGCGCTCTTAAGCCACCACTTCCCGGCCGACGAGGAGTCGGTAGATTCCCCCGATTAAAGATCGATTAGAGATAGCTGCAGAAATCCACCAGATACGGATGACGATCCGCCGTTCACGGAGGCAGAGGTAGATGTCTCAATCAACAGCCTTAACAAAGGTAAGGCACCAGGCTTAGATAGGTTGGACCTCTCGGTCATTAGAGAGGTATTTCTAGCGAACCCGGGGTCTTCGTTGCCCTATTAAACAAATGCCTAGAACAAGGTTGTTTCCCTTCAATGTGGAAGACCGCGCTGCTCGTCCTCTTCAGCAAAGAAAATAAGAGCAGAGCAGACCCCGCGGCCTATAGACCGATTTGCCTGCTAACCGCATGGAGTAAGGTGCTGGTAAAGGTCCTTGTGACCCGACCAATCCATTACCTAGTCGGTCTAGGTAAGCTATCCAGCCGCCAATTCGGATTCACGCCGGAGAGGTGTACCGGCCAAGCGCTGGTCAGCCTTAATAAGCAGGTAAAGCTAAATCGAGCACACTTCAACAACGTCTGGTGGCCACTGGTGTTAGACCGTCTGAAAAGACTTGGTATTTCCAGGAATCTGTTCCTACTTATTAGCGATTTCCTCTCGCATAGGAGGGTAGAGTTTGAGCTAGGCGATAAAACCTACAGCAGCGTTTACACAAAAGGGTGCCCGCAGGGCTGTTGCTCGGGCCCCTTGTAGTGGAATGTGGTGGCAGATAAGGCAACCGCGCTTCCATTGGAAGACGGGGTGCAGTTGCAGGCCTACGCAGACGACCTTATACTATTGGTGTCCGCGTCTGGTAGGCACGTGATCGAGCGGAAGGTACACACCGCTCTTTCACAGCTCGACAGTTGGAACAAGGAGTGTAGGCTCTGTCTCGCTCCCGAAAAGACGACACTATTGCTTATTGCCAAGAATGGGGAACTGGTCACTCCACCTAAGTGCCGATTTAATGGGCATACCATCAAAGCGGTAAGGGAAATGCGGTATCTAGGAGTCATACTAGATACCAGGCTGTCGGGGCTCCCTCACCTTCGATTCTTGAAAGATAAATGTACCAGCATCCTTAATAGGATCAACGGGATGCGGCTGACTGGTACAGCTAAAAAGGTACTCTATAAACGTGGGGTAGAGCGCATGCTAACATATGCGTGTTCCGCCTGGTGGTCGGAAGCGGTTAGAATGCGAAACGGATAAAATCAAATTCAGCGCGGAGCGCTACTGGGAATAACTAGATGTTTCCGCACGAACTCCACAGAAGCGCTGCAAGTGCTGGCTGGGTGTGAACCTGCGCACTTAGTGGTAGCGACGGAAGCGGCAATGCAGACCCTCCACTACGGGGATGACGTATCTCTCCTCGGACACCAATATCGGTCGTCCGAGGGAGAATTACTGAGAATTGACTTGGCTTGCCACCCGGCCAATGAGCTATGTCTGACTTGGGACAATGCTCTCCCCACAGGACAGGGGAAGGAACTGTTCACGGACGGTTCCGAGATAGGTGGTTGTGTTGGCGCTGGATTCTGTGAGTACTCGAATAGCAACGAGACTTACGCGGAACGAGTGAAACTATCGTCCAACTCCTCTGTCTTTCAAGCAGAGTTGTTTGCGATCAGAGAGGCGCTGCGATGGGGGCTCTCCATTAGCAGCGAAAGGACATGTAGCATTTTCTCAGACAGCCGAGCGGCCCTGAAAGCACTTGGTTAATTCGGGTGTAAGACTTCCCTTGTCGGAGAGATAAAAGTGCTACTAAAGACTGCAGGAAGTATGGTGATTTCTTTCCACTGGATCCGAAGCCATGTCGGTACAGTTGGAAATGAACGTGCGGACCAGCTAGCGAAGGAAGCTGCTGGAAAAGAGGGCATATATTTTCAGATGCAAACGCTGTTGCAAAGCGTGCGGACACAACTGAAAAAAGCCAGATTAGTGGAGTGGCAGCCGAGATGGGATGAAGGGGAAACGTTCAGAAGAATACGCCGTATAGTCCCCCGAGTCTCGATCAGGTGCATTGAGAGTAATGGGTTCCTCAACCAAATACTAACCAGCCAGGGCGTATCACCGGAGTACTTCCGCAGATTAGCGGTACGGGAACGAGTGTGCAGCTACGGTGCCCAGACTGCAGATGTCGCACACATGATTCTTGAATGTGTTTCTCTTTCAGGCGAGAGAAGAACTTTTGGTGCCAGAATTGGCAAAGCCTCTCGATACTGCTTGCGTACCCAAGAGCAAGGCAGGGGATCATCGAGTTGGTCAAGCACCTCATAGAGCAGCAGACGGTCTACCTAATTGAGAGGTGGCAGCAGAAGATAGAAGATAGAAGAGGGATGAAGACGGAGAAGAGGAACTGATGACTCAAGCCCTGAGTCATCACCGCAGAACTGGCCCTAGTCCTGAAGCAGTGTAAGTACCAATGTAAATAGTTTCAAATTTTATTATTTCTGTGTGAGGGGGCTTATTAGATGAAGGATTTATTTCCCTCTAAAATGAGTTCCTCAGTGTAAATAAATGTGCATGTATCTGTTTTTTGAATAAAGGGCAGTCGCGCCAAACAATTCGCGCTAGCGATCAATTCTCCCAGACAGAGATAGTAGTGTTTTCTAGCCCCTGCCCAATGGCACGCACACACAGGTCATGACGGAGAGGTGAGAAGTGCCGGCCCACGGGGGCAGCAGTAAACTGCTGGGCTATGGACCGATCCTGTCCAGGTGAGGGACTACTGGATCTCCGGATTGCTCGCGCAACGCCGTCACACTTTTAATTTGATAGAGTTCGTTTAACCCTGTGGAGTCCGCATTTGGACGGTACAGGTTAATGGTCATCAGCTAGTTCTTACTGTAATTTAATTTTAGAGATAAAGTTTAATGGTGTGAATTTGCGATTTGTAAACAAAGAGTTAAAAGTGTATCTTCAGATTGAAAAGAATGTGAATTTGGTGGTCGAAAGCGGTTAGAATGCGAAACGGATAAAATCAAATTCAGCGCAGAGCGCTACTGGGAATAACTAGATGTTTCCGCACGACCTCCACAGCAGCGCTGCAAGTGCTGGCGGGGTGTGAACCTGCGCACTTAGTAGTAGCCAAAATGCAACACGAAGAAGGAATCATCCGATTGACCTGAAATTCGCAGCATGCGTCGCCCGCGAGAGGACATGCAAACGATTAGCATTGCAGGGCATATGCAAATCATGTGCGCCCGGCACGCCACCGAAAAGCACCATAAGAAGGGTGCACAGAAGGCGGGGTGTAAATAGTGGAAGTTTGCTGTGCTGCCGGACCTGTGCGTGGGAAGCTTCTTGATGCCTCGTCGCAGAATACGGCAGTCATTCCTGCACGTTTCGGAGTTCGACAGAGGACGAATAGCGGCTTATCGCGAGAGCGGTTTATCGTACCGAGACATCGGCGCCCGTATGGGACGACATCCAGCCACAGTGAGGTGAATATGGATTCGGTGGGTGCACGAGGGACGGACGGACCGACGTGAGCGATTGCGGCAGCCGCGGCACACCACCGAACGAGAGGACCGGCATGTTGTGCGGCGAGCATTGACGGCTCGCACCGCCACATCACGAACGTTAGCGCAGGAATTAAGGTGTGTTGCGCAACAACCTGTGTCAGCACGTACCGTTCGACGTCGTCTGCAGGATCGGGGACTTCTCGCACGGCGCCCATAGCTCCGATTACCATTGACGTTACACCACCGGCGAGTGCGGCGGCAGTGAGCCGTTGAACGCCGCACCTGGACTACGGAATGGCACGACATTGTCTTCTCCGACGAATCCCGCTTCTGCCTGCAACACCACGATGGTCGGATCCGTGCGTGGTGGAACCGCGGCGAGAGACTGTATGACGCCTGCATTATGCATCGCCATACCGGTCCGTCGCCTGGTGTTATGGTTTGGGGCGCAATTGGATATGACACCCACACCCCTCTGGTACGCATCGCCGTATACTCAACAGCCACCGCTACATCTCCGACGTTTTGGAGCCTGTAGTCCTCCCTCACCTGCAGGACTTGCCAGCGGCCACGTTTCAACAGACAATGCGCGCCCGCACGTGGCACTCATCGTGCAACAATTCTTCACGGCCCACCAGGTGTCACTGCTGCCGTGGCCCGCCTGTTCTCCCGATATGTTGCCCATCGAACACGTCTGATCGCTGATCGGCAACCGAGTGGCCCGGAAAGCACCACCCGCGGCTACGTCTGATGAACTGTGGCAACGTGTGGAAGCAACCTGGACCGACATACCCCAAACCCCACATCCAAAGCCTCTTTCGTTCGATGCCGCGGCGTGTAGCGGCCGTTATTGCCAGCCATGGGGGCCACACGAACTATTGATGTCTGCATGTTCCGCAAGTCGCACGGGCCTGTAAGCTCAATCGTTTCATCTTTGTATCTGTTGTTATGTGTCCAGTAAATCTGGCTTTGCTATCTCGTGTCCTTCTTGGTGTTGCATTTTGGGTGGCTAGCAGTGTATAAATTAAACATTGTTATTGCTTTTCTTGAATTTATCGAAATATTAAGATTTAAAATCCCCGATTTTTATTTATGGTTTCCAACCATAGGTTGAAGAAGCGTATATGCTCCAGCTTTGTCTGTCTCTGTCTGTGCGCTCGATAACTCGCGTAAAAGTGGTTCGATTTCGATGAAATTTTAGCATGTCCCAGAGGACAACCTGGAAACCAATCCTATTAAAAATGAACGAAATGGGTTCAAAGGTCAGGACATAGGAGCAGGATCCATTCCATAGCCCTTATGCGTCATAACCTACGTAAAAGATTCTATTGCGACAAAACTTTATCATGTTGTTCTGGAGTTATACTAAACTAGTTCTGTTGAATATCATCGAAATGGGGTCAAAGGTCAGGGCACAAGTGCGAGATTTATTCCACAGCGCCATTATCCTCATAACTTGACAAAAAATGCTTCTATTGCGACAAAACTTTAGTATGTTGTTCCGGAGGTATACTGAACCAATGCTGTTTAATATCATCGAAATGTAGTCAAAGGTCAGGGCACAGGAGCGATGTTTATTACACGGCCATTATCCTCATAACTTGAGTAATGATTTCTGGTATGTTGGAAAGCGTATCACAATCAATGCATTGCTTGATTTTACTAACTTGTTTACGATGACTCTGCATTTCAAGAACGAAGCTCAGACATGCTAGAATTGTACGACGCACTAACCTAAAATGGTGTGCACGTTATGTAGGTAACAGTGCTTCTCTCTCTCTCGCTAATGCACTTATATGAACAACCTGCCCTGTCGTCAGGCGTTTTATACTTTCTCGGTCACTTTCCAAACAGTGGTGACCATAGATCTGTTAAACAAAGCATGCGGTTTGTTTGTTTTTTAATGAATAATCTGAAACAAATAATTTGTATTGTGTTAGTTTCTAAAGAGTTTCACAAACATACTGTGTACGTTAGAAACTGCCTTTAGAAATGGCGTTAGACAACCGTGTAACCGTATTGGTGGTATTCAGGATTCAAAGGTGGCTGAATTCCATGGAAGACGAAGGACATTTTGAACAACTATCAAACAAACGGTGATGGATGAAACTGCCTCATCCATCGAGATTTGCCTTATTGTAATATATTTTGTTATTGCAGTAAAGCATTTTAAACGTATAACCAAACTTTCGACCGGAGATTTGACAAAATTATTATTCAATATACACTGAAGAGCAATTCAATTAGAGACAGCTGGCGTTATGCAAATCGACATGACGTATGCAGCGATCCGACAATATAAGGAGTGATGCGACGGGAATCAGTAAAGAGTCGGACGCAGTATGGGTAAGACGAAGGATCTAAGCGCATTTGATCGTGGGCAAATTGTCGGGGCCCGGCGGATGGGTCACTCCATCTCGGAAGTCGTGCAGGCACTGGGATTTTCACGAGCCACTGTGTCACGGGTGCATCGTGAGTACATCGAATCCGGTAAAACCATCCCTGCAAGGGCCAACTGCGGTGGACAACAACGTGTGGATGAACGAGGTCATCGTCGGCTAGCTCACATTGTAACAGCGCATAGACGGGCCACAGTGCAAGAAATCACTCGGCAATTTAACGCTGGTGCACAAAAACGTGTAAGCACCCACACCATCCAGAACCATCTCCTCGCTATGGGGTACAGAAGCCATCGTCCCACGAGGGTACCGCTGCGGACCGCACATCACAGGGTGCAAAGATTAGCATGGGAGCGGGAACATTGCCACTGGACCCTAGACATGTGGAAAAATGTTGTCTGGACTGATGAGTCGAGATTCACGTTGGTACATGCGGATGGCAGGATACGAGTACGGCACAAACCACATGAAGCGATGGGTCATTTTTGCCAGCAGGGTACTCTTCAAGGTGGTGGGGTGGCATTCTCGTCTGGGGACTGTTTACGTGGACTGAAATGGGATCCCTGGTACGTGTGACATCGTCCCTCACAGGTCAATGTTACCGGGATATCCTGGACGACCATTTGCTCTCGTTTGTGCGTCTTCAACATCCCACTGGGGACCTCATCCTGCAACAAGACAATGCACTGTGCCATTGCTCCCGAATTGTATCCGAATGGTTGGATGGACACTCCACCGACGTGACCTCGCTTCCTTGGCCAGCTAGGTCACCTGACCTGAGCACATCTGGGATGCCATCGAGGGAGATGACCCCCTCCATCAAATCTTCGTGAACTGTGGGAGCTTGTTCAGGGGTCGTGGCTCCGTATGGCTTCCCAACGCTTCCGGTGTCTTGTCGAGTCCATGCCGAGACGAATCGCCGCCGTCATCAGGGCGAAAGGTGGTGCTACACGTTACTAGACAGGTATCTCTATTTCAGTTGCTCTTCAGTGCAAAGCTGAGATGTTTTGTCGTGTTATCAGTAACTTTGAAGCTGATATGCCGCGTGGACGCGAAATTTCCTAGTTCCAGCTTGGGCTGGTCATAAGATGTTATTTGAGTAACGTTTCCACACGGAGCATTGCATCTAAAATAAACGTATCAAAATAGACTGTAAATGATGTCGTGAATAGATGAAAGCAGGACGATGCAGCTACAGTAAAAGAACGTCCGGAAGGCCGCCGCACACACTGACTGAACATGGCCGAAGAGCCATGGTAAGAAATGTTAAGAAATCCCGTTTTTCCTCTGCAGTTTCCATCGCTACTGAAGTAGGGAATGCTTGCAATGGCTCGGTTAGTATCAGAACTATCCGAAGAGATTTGCACAGTGTGGGTTATTATGGTAGAGCAGCGGTACACAAGCCAAACATCACTACCGTGAATGCGAAGCTCCGTTTGGACAGGTGTGTCTCCCGTTGTTCCTGGTCTATGGGCGACTGGAACGTTGTTCTTTGTAGTCAGGAGTCACGCTTTTCACTCTTTCAATCTGTTGGACGTGTTTGGATTTGGCGACAGCCCGGCGAACGATTTTCTGTCGGACTGTATTTCTCCAACTGTTAAGTTCGGCGGAGGCTCCATCATGGTATGGAGTTGTTTTTCGTGGATGAGCCTCCGCCCGTTGGTTAGTATACCACAAAACATAAACTCTGAAGTATACCTCGACGTTCCGGATAATTCTGCCTTAACAACAATGTGACAGGATTATGGAAATGACCATTGTCTCTTACAACACGATCGAGCTGCCTGCCACATTGGATGGCGTGATCAGGACTGGTTTCTTGAAAATGAGGTGGAATTATTAGACTGCCCTGCTCATAGTCCTGATCTTTTCCCATAGAATACCTCGGGGATGAACTGATACGAAATCGACCACAACGACCGTCTTCGCTCTCCACTCTGGCAGCAGCTTTTCAAGACGAATGGCTATAGCCATTCCTGTCGAGACCTACCGGAAATTGGTTCATAGTATGCCTCGACGTGTTGCCGCTGTCATACAAGAAAAAGGTGGGCTGACTAACTACCAATTGCGATAATTTGTCCGAAATCATTGTGGTGTCAGAATACGTTTCATAATACGAGGTCCAATCAAAAAGTTCCGAGTCTAGGCCAATATACAACAAAGTACTTTCGTTACTTATGTCTGGGTATGATCTCCCTCAAAGTAGTCTCCTTGGGCAGCGATACACCGCTGCCAGCGTTTCTGCCACTGTTTGGAGCGCTCTCTGGAAGTCCTGTTCGCGAATCGTGTCAAGCACCGTCCGCGATTTGCGCAGGATCCCGTCCACGGTTTCAAAACGGTGACCCTTGAGCTTCAGCTTCGTCTTCGGGAGCAGAAAGTAGTCGCACGGGGCCAAGTCCGTCGAGTAAGGCGGCTGAGGTATGGTAGTCATGCTGTTGCTGCTGCAAAACTGGCGTGTTGCTAACGCTCTGTGAGTTGCTGCATTGTCGTAATGGAGCAGGAAATCGCCCCTGCTCCACATTTCAGGTCGTTTGCGACGAATGTCCTCCCTAAGACGCCGCAGAACATCGCAGTAAAAAAGGGCCGGAGACGGTCTGGCCCTGGGGGACGAAATTTACGGTGTACAACATCACGAATGTCGAAGAACACGATGAGCATGCTTTTGGTTGCGCTCCAGACCTGTCGGGCCTTCTTCGGTCGTGGAGATGCCGGGCTCTTCCACTGCGACGACTGTTGTTTGGTCTCCGGGTCGTAACCGCAGACCCAAGTCTCGTCCCCAGTGTGATGAACCGCGACAGGAACATTTCATGCGTCTCCGTTCCCGATTTGCCGAGTTTGACGCAGAATTTGATGTTCGCCCGCTGCTCTAGTTTGCAGTCCACACCAAAATCGCAGCTGTGTTCTGCACATGGTCACCAAATATCGTGTAGCACAGCTCCCGATGTTCACAGAACGACGCCACTCGGCACAATGACTCATGAAGGTCACTGCCCTCGACCAGCGCTCGTTCATCCGCGTACTGGCATCTGTTGGCACGCTACGTACCTAGTCTCGTAACTTTTTGATCGCACTACGTGTAGTGTATATAAGAAACGATATAATAAGAATTGGTGTGACGTTCTACAGAGGTAAAGCACTTGTCAAGACGACAAATCTGCAGCGATACATTCCGTCCGTGCAGCTTAGTTGGGAGAGCAACTTACTCCGGAGTGAGGGGGCCACGGACGAATTTGTGTTTTCACATTGGCGCCCGAACGTAAATATGGATGTACTGTCCGTTGGGTTCTTCGAAAAATGTGTGATGTTTGTTCCACACATCGTCTGGAATTAATGAAAGTTCGTTCTTTGCTTAAAAAAAAATTAAGAGGGAGATGATGTGACGTACTACAGAGGTAAAGCCAGTGTTTCTTTCAGGCCTAGATCCGGGGGGGCGAAGCTCTCCCGGAAATTACCCCGCCCCTTCCCCCCGACCGAGACATCTTATGTTACAGAGCCAAATGTTTAAATTCAGGCTGTAATTAAAAAGGAAATTTCGTTTCTTTTATGGCTACACATTTTTCTCCAATTATAATTTTCTTAATATTTGTTCAAGTATTATAGTTTATTTTGCTAAAAAGTCTATTAAGACGCATGCCATTCTACAAAATATAATAAGTAGACTAATCATACCTCGTAGTCAGGTAATCGCGATTGAGGATTTAGGAGTGTGTTGAATGCATTTTAAGAGATAAAAATTTCAAGCCTGCAGAAACAAACACCCACACTGTGAGCCGGCCACCCCTTGTTTAGCTGACGAAAGTTTGTTCTTGAAATGTTTGATGAAGTAATTACTATAGGAGCACATACAGAATTTTCTTCGGGAGGGGGAGGCGACGAAAAATGGAAGTTTTTGAAATCCACCAGAACAAAATTAAAGTTAACGAAAAAGTAGAAGAAAAATTACAGCATTTCTTCTAATGTAAGTTGATGCATTTTTGTTAAATTAAGACATTTTTTTTTAATAGGAGTCGCATTTTAACCAAAAACAAAAAAAATAAACACTATCGGGGGGCAAGGCCTCTTTTAAATACGCACCTGTTATATATTATTTGTATAGTAATTACTTCTATATATGTAGATGTAGTAGTTAAAAATTATATATATATATATATATATATATATATATATATATCATCGACCGCCAATAGCGGTATAACTATACCATCGGGATCAGAGGAAATTCTATCCCACACTCACCAACCCGCTTGGCCAGCGTGGTGAGTTATGGCCAAACCCCTCCAAAATGACTCCACAACTTAAATCTTGGCCCTCAGTCTCCGGCAGCTGGAATGTACCTGGCCAAGGCAGCGGCCAGTGCGACATGAAGGCAGAGGGTGCTAAGAATCCCCGGAGGACCGGACTAGGCTGCCATCTGATGCTGACCTTGGCTACGTATAACGGACGCTCCCTATCTTCTGATTCAAGGCTTCTTGAATTGGAAGAGGAACTACAAAGGATCAAGTGGGACATCGTGGGGCTAAGTGAGGTAAGGAGAAAAGGAGAAGATCTCATCAAACGGAAAAGTGGACATCTCTTCTACTATCGTGGGACAGATACTGGCAGAACTAGTGGTGTTGGATTTATAATAAACAAGAAACTGAAGGATAAAGTTGTAGAAGTTGAAAGTTCCTCTGACAGAGCTGCACGGCTTGTTATCCAATTCTCGAGAAGATACCAGGCTCAGATTATTCAAACTTATGCACCCACCACAAGTCATCCTGAAGAAGAAATTGAAGAATTTTATGAGGAAATTTGTCATCTAAATAATAAAGGTAAGCAGCACTTGAAAAATAATTATGGGAGATTTCAATGCAAAAATAGGGCAACGCCAACAGAATGAAACTTCAGTAGGTAAATTCGGTCACGGCAACAGAAACCAGCGTGGAAATACTCTCGTTGAGTTTGCAGAGGCAGAAGGGTTTTTCATCTTGAACTCCTTCTTCAAGAAAAAAGCCACACAGGAAATGAACATGGAGACATCCAAATGGGACGACAAGTGAAATTGATTTTATTACGTGTAACAAAAAATTCGGCATAGAAGACTGCAGTGTGCTAAACAAGTTCAACACAGGTAGTCACCATAGATTGGTGAGATGTAAGATGCACCTCAACACTAAACTTGAACGTGGCAAGCTCATAAGACAAACAAAATCTATTGACATAACCAACCTTAAAAAACACCATAATACCTTCAAGTTGGAACTGAAGAACAGGTTCTCTGCTTTAGAAGGCTTAACATCGGAAGAAGTGGACATCTCTGAAGTTAACAGAAAAGTAACCAAAGCTCTTATGGAAACAGCAACAAAATTAGCTGGGTCTAAGAACAAGTTGCATGTAAATAAATTATCAGGGAAAACGAAAATGTTGATGCAAAAAAGAAGAGAGATGAGGACAACTAAAGAAGATGTGACTTCCAAAGTGGAATATATAGAGCTATGCAAGACAGTACGAAAAAGTATCACTGAAGACGTAAGAAAATTCAACTGTGAACTAGTGAGGAAAGCAATTGAAAACAACCAAAGCCTAAAGATAGCAAAGGGACATCTCAGTAAGGGAAGAAAACAGATTATGGCACTGAGAAAAGAAGATGGTTCTGTAACAAGAAATAGAGGCGAAATTTTGACAAGAGTGAAAGCGGGGAAAAGCTCCTGGAGAAGATGGAATTACTGTAGACATCATACAAGAAGCAAGTGGAGAAATCGAAACAGTACTCGCCCAAATTTTCACTCGATGCCTTAATGAAGGAAAGATTCCTGAGGATTGGAACACCGCTACAATGATCCTGCTACATAAGAAAGGTGACATTGAGGATCTCGGAAACTACAGACATATCAGCCTCCTATCAGTAGTTTATAAAATCTTCACTGAAGTTCTTTCACACCGCTTGAAGGTAACACTGGACATGGCTCAACCGAGAGAACAAGCTGGATTCAGGAGTGGCTGCAGCACAATAGATCATATCCATGTGCTGAGAGAACTAATTGAAAGAGCGAGGGAATATGAACTTCCATTGTGCATGGCTTTTATCGATTATGAAAAAGCCTTTGATTCGGTGAAACCATCAGCAGTTACAATGGCTCTGAAAACCTGCGGTATTGAAAATGCATACATTAATATTATTAATAACATCTATGAAAACGCAAGTGCAAAGATTAGGCTGTTTGAAAATACAACACACATAAAAATTGGAAAGGGAGTGAGACAAGGTGACACCATATCTCCGAACCTCTTTAATGCCACATTGGAGGGTGTTTTCAGTCACTGAGCTGGGAAAACAAGGGGATAAAGATTAATGGAGATTATCTAACCCACCTTCGTTTTGCTGATGACGTAGTCATTTTTGCAACTAGCCCATCAGAGCTGCAGAGTATGATCCAGGAACTTGCTGACAAGAGTAAAGAAGTGGGATTAAAAATGAACTTTCAGAAGACAAAAGTGATGTTCAATGCTTTTACAAGAAATGAAGAATTATCGATTGATGGAGAAAAGCTGGAGATAACAGATACGTAAGTTTATCTTGGACAGCAGATATCAAGTGAGGGTCACATTGATGAAGAAATTAATCGGCGTACAAAACTTGACTGGAGAGCTTTTGGAAGAAACAGGATAATCTTCAAGAGCAATATGCCATTATGTCTTAAAAGAAAAGTGTTTGATCAATGCATCCTTCCAGTGCTTACGTATGGTGCAGAGACGTGGACCTTAACTAAAAGAGACATACAAAGTGCTGCAGACAACTCAAGTAGCATGGAGAGCTGCATACTTGGTGTAACCAGGAGAGATAAGAAGAGGAACTCGTGGATCCGAAAAATGACAAGAGTGGAAGACATCATGATCAGAGCAACTCCCTGAAATGGCAATGGGCTGGACATACTGCCAGAAGGACAGATCATCGATGGACAGCCGAAATTTTAGATTGGATTCCAAGGGAGAGGAAAAGGCCCAGAAGAAGACCACATGGGAGATGGGTGGATGAAATTCGAAAGTATGCAGGGGTGACATGGAGGAGACTGGCACAAGACAGACCGTTGTGGAGGAAACTTGGGGAGACCTTGGTCCAGCAGTGGATTGATAATGGTTGACAATGATGATGATGATGATATATCATCATCATCAACCATTATCATTCCACTGCTGTATGAAGGTCTTTCTAAATTTCTTCCACAATTGTCTGTCTTGGGCTTGTCTCCTCCACGTCACTCCAGCATACTTTCGAATTTCATCCTTCCATCTCCCACGGGGTCTTCTTCTGGGTCTTTTCCTATCCCTCGGAATCCAGTCTAAAATTTCGGTTGTCCATCGGTCGTCTGTTCTTCTGGCAACATGTCCAGCCCATTGCCATTTCAGTGATTTCACTCTGGTCATGATGTCGTCCACTCCTGTCATTTTCCTTATCCACAAGTTCCTCTTCTTATCTTTCCTGGTAACACCAAGTATGCATCTCTCCATGCTTCTTTGAGTTGTCTGTATTCTTTGTATTTTTTTTTAAGTTAAGGTCCATGTCTCGGCTCCATACGTAAGAACTGGCAGGATGCATTGATTAAACACTTTTCTTTTGAGACATAACTGGCATACTGCTCTTAAAAATTGTACTGTTTCTTCCAAAAGCTCTCCATCCAAGTTTTATGCGCCGATTAATTTCTTCATCAATGTGACCCTCACACGATATCTGCTGCCCAAGATAAATGTAGGAATCGGTTGTCTCAAGCCTTTCTCCATCAATCGATAAATCTTCGCTTCTTGTAAAAGCATTGTACATCACATTTGTCTTCTGAAAGTTCACTTTTAATCCCACTTCTTTACTCTTGTATATATATATATATATATATCATCATCATCATTGTCAACCATTATCAATCCACTGCTGGACGAAGGTCTCCCCAAGTTTCCTCCACAACGGTCTGTCTTGTGCCAGCCTCCTCCACGTCACTCCCGCATACTTTCGAATTTCATTCACCCATCTTCCATGTGGTCTTCTTCTGGGTCTTTTTCTGTCCCTTGGAATCCAATCTAAAATTTCAGCTGTCCATCGATGGTCTGTTCTTCTGGCATTATCTCCAGCCCATTGCCATTTCAGGGATTTAACTCTGATCATGATGTCTTCCACTCTTGTCATTTTTCGGATCCACGAGTTCCTCTTCTTATCTCTCCTGGTTACACCAAGCATGCACCTCTCCATGCTGCTTTGAGTTGTCTGCAGCCTTTGAATGTCTCTTTTAGTTAAGGTCCACGTCTCTGCATCATACGTAAGCACTGGAAGGATGCATTGATCAAACACTTTTCTTTTAAGACATAATGGCATATTGCTCTTGAAAATTATGCTGTTTCTTCCAAAAGCTCTCCAGGCAAGTTTTGTACGCCGATTAATTTCTTCACCAATGTGACCCTCACTTGATATCTGCTGTCCAAGATAAACGTACGTGTCCGTTATCTCCAGCTTTTCTCCATCAATCGATAAATCTTCCATTCTTGTAAAAGCATTGAACATCACTTTTGTCTTCTGAAAGTTCATTTTTAATCCCACTTCTTTACTCTTGTCAGCAAGTTCCTGGATCATACTCTGCAACTCTGATGGGGTAGTTGCAAAAATGACTATGTCATCAGCAAAACGAAGGTGGGTTAGATAATCTCCATTAATCTTTATCCCTTTGTTTTCCCAGTTCAGTGATTGAAAGACATTTTCCAATGTGGCATTAAAGAGCTTCGGAGATATGGTGTCACCTTGTCTCACTCCTTTTCCAATTTTTATGTGTGTTGTATTTTCAAACAGCCGAATCTTTGCACTTGCATTTTCATAGATTTTATTAATAATATTAATGTACACATCTTCAATACCGCAGGATTTCAGAGCCATTGTAAAGGCTGATGGTTTCACCGAATCAAAGGCTTCTTCATAATCGATAAAAGCCATGCACAATGGAAGTTCATATTCCCTCGCTCTTTCAATTATTTCTCTCAGTACGTGGATATGATCTATTGTGCTGTAGGCACTCCTGAATCCAGCTTGTTCTCTCGGTTGAGCCATGTCCAGTGTCACCTTCAAGCGGTGTGAAAGAACTTTAATGAAGATTTTATAAACCACTGATAGGAGGCTGATAGGTCTGTAGTTCCTGAGATCCTCAAAGTCACCTTTTTTATGTAGCAAGATTATTGTAGCGTTGTTCCAATCCTCAGGAATCTTCCCTTTATTAAGGCATCGAGCGAAAATTTGGGCGAGTACTGTTTCGATTTCTCCACTTGCTTCTTGTATGATGTCTACAGTAATTCCATCTTCTCCGGAGCTTTTCCCCGCTTCATGTTCTTGATTGCATGTGCAACTTCTGCTGGGAGGACTGGAAGAACTCTGGTGCTGGTACCTTTCATGATGTCTGGAGTACATGTATCATCCCTTTCATATAATTTGGAGTAGAAATCTTTCACTCTTGTCAAAATTTCGCCTCTATTTCTTGTTACAGAACCATCTTCTTTTCTCAGTGCCATAATATGTTTTCTTCTGTAACGTACCAGGAGATGTGACGTACCTGCCAGAAGGACGCGCGCGACATAAAGGCAGATAGGAATCAGAATAAAACGTCCGTGTAGCTCAATTGGTAGAGCAACTTATTCCGGAATGAAGGGACCCGGGTTCGAATCCCGGCGTAGACCAAAAATGACGGAGAAATTTACTTCGTTATAATGGCGCCCGAAATATCCGGATGACCCGACCGTTCAAAATCTCGCATTGGTGTGATGTTCTCTCCACACCGCGAGGTAGAAAAAATAAGAGAATCCCTTCTCCAGCACTTCGAAAAAAAAATAAATAAATAAGGGGGAGATGATGTAACGTACCAGGAGATGTGACGTACCTGCCAGAAGGACGCACGCGACATAAAGGCAGATAGGAATCAGAATGAAACGTCCGTGTAGCTCAATTGGTAGAGCAACTTATTCCGGAATGAGGGGACCCGGGTTCGAATCCTGGCGCGGATAAAAATGACGGAGAAATTTACTTCGTTATACTTCCCTTACTGAGATGTCCCTTGCTATCTTTAGGCTTTGGTTGTTTTCAATTGCTTTCCTTACTAGTTCACAGTTGAATTTCCTTACGTCTTCAGTGATACTTTTTCGTACTGTCTTGCATAGTTCTATATATTCCACTTAGGAAGTCACATCTTCTTTAGTTGTCCTCATGTCTCTTCTTTTTTGCATCAACGTTTTGGTTTTTCCTGATAATTTGTTCACATGCAACTTGTTCTTAGACCCAGCTAATTTTGTTGCTGTTTCCATAAGAGCTTTGGTTACTTTTCTGTTAACTTCAGAAATATCCACTTCTTCCGATGTTAGGCTTTCTTAAGCAGAGAATCTGTTCTTCAGTTCCAACTTGAAAGTATTATGGTGTTTTTTAAGGTTGGTTATGTCAATACATTTTGTTTGACTTATGAGCTTGCTGCGTTCGAGTTTAGTGTTGAGGTGCATCTTACATCTCACCAATCTATGGTCACTGCCTGTGTTGAACTTGTTTAGCACACTGCAGTCTTCTATGACGAATTTTTTGTTACACATAATAAAATAAATTTCACTTGTTGTCCCATTTGGATGTCTCCATGTCCATTTCCTGTGTGGCTTTTTCTTGAAAAAGGAGTTCAAGATGAAAAACCCTTCTGCCTCTGCAAACTCTATGAGAGTATTTCCACACTGGTTTCTGTTGCCGTGACCGAATTTACCTACTGAAGTTTCATTCTGTTGGCGTTGCCCTATTTTTGCATTGAAATCTCCCATAATTATCTTTAAGTGCTGCTTACCTTTATTATTTAGATCACGAATTTCCTCATAAAATTCTTCAATTTCTTCTTCAGCATGACTTGTGGTGGGTGCATAAGTTTGAATAATCTGAGCCTGGTATCTTCTCGAGAGTTGGATAACGAGTCGTGCAGCTCTGTCAGAGGAACTTTCAACTTCTACATTTTTATCCTTCAGTACCTTGTTTATTATAAATCCAACACCTCTAGTTCTGCCAGTATCAGTCCCACGATAGTAGAAGAGATGTCCACTTTTCAGTTCAATGAGATCTTTTCCTTTTCTCCTTACCTCACTTAGCCCGACGATGTCCCACATACGTATGTAGGCATTATAACTCATGGATCAGAAAAATGACAATAGTAGTGGAAGACATCATGATCAGAGTAAAACCCCTGAAATGGCAATGGGCTTGTCATATTGCCAGAAGGGCAGACCATCGATGGACAGCCGAAATTTTAGACTGGATTCCAAGGTACAGGAAAAGACCCAGAAGAAGACCACATGTGAGATGGGTGGATGAAATTCGAAAGTATGCGGGAGTAACATGGAGGAGACTCAAAACAGACCGTTGTGGAAGAAACTTGGGGAGACCTTCGTCCAGCAGTGGATTGATAATGGTTGACAATGATGATGATGATGATGATGATATAGCAAACAGAAAACTTGCCCCCACTGAGGTTCCATTCAACTCCCCCCCCCGTCAAAAAAGTCCTGAAAGAAACACTGGGTAAAGCATGCATGTGTCAAGATGATAAATCTGCAGCGATACATTCCGTCCGTGTAGCTTAGTTGGGAGAGCAACTTACTGCGGAGTGAGGGGGCGCGTATTCGATCGATCTTCGTCACGGACAAACGTGTATTTTCACACTGGCTAAGGTCAAGTTTCCCTTTCATGATCTATTCGCAATTTTTTTTTTTTAAAGTGGAAACGAGGATAATTATTTATGACATGAAACTTTGGGCTGTGATATTGCTATGGTTAACTGAATCTTTAGATTAACGGTGTTTAACGGAAGTTCAAACTCCAGTTATCAAAGGAAGTAGTCGAATGACTTGATCTTCCAGAGTGTTTCTCTTGCAGACGAGTTTTGTTTTACGAACATCTCCTAATGGAGGAACAGCCTAAAAAGCGATGGAACACCTTTCACGATTCACAAAGCATGAAAATGTAGTCTCAATTTGGAAGCACTGAAGTGAAACGGATATGCGACGAGCCCGCTTACAACTCGAAGCGGAACTGGATTCGAGAAAGGGCTACTTCAACATGACCTCATCCGTTTCAAAGCATGAGACCTTGTCTGTTTGCGACGAACTCTACGTCTTATACGGCCCGTTAATTTTGGGCTGTACCCCAGTCCTGTTAATGGCATAAAATGGACCTTCTCTTTACCCGAATCATTGTCGTAATCACAGTGCTGATGAAGACGATAAACTATTAACAATTCGCGCTCTTTACTCGCATCATTATTATAATCATATTGCTGATGGCTACGATAAACTATTAACAATTCGTGCAAGTTTCCGGCGATTAATTCTTCAGTAAAAACACCGGACACTTTGTTAGTGTCACATAGGCGCAGATATTAAGGAAAAGCAGGGACCTCTCTGCCATTTTTATAGCATGTTTCTTTTTTGTGTCCAATTACTTTAAACAGAAAAAATAATGTCGCTACTTAGCACAAATGATAATAAAAGCAAATGCGTATTTAAATGGGGGCCCGGGGCTTTGCCCCCGAAAGTATTGCATTTTTTAAAGTTTTCGGTTAAAATACGACTTACAGTCGTGGCCAAAACCTCCTGCACCACTAGACCGAAAGTCAATTTTTTTATATTTGAAGTCAACTTATACAGCGTAATGATAAAGTCAGGAATACATATTATGCATCATTTTAAAGGAAATTGTATATTGAATTCGAGTATTTTTACAGAATGTTATTACCAGTAATAGAAGTGAAGTTACAAGCAAAAATACAGCGTCTAGTCATAAAAAGCAAAAAATATTGGAATTTGTGAAGTTAGTGTACAATGCATTTAACGTAAAATTACTGTACAGCACATTATTGAAACTTGCAGGACACTTGAAATAACTTACCAATGAGCAAAATACGCCTTAATATTTAATTGGATAACCACGGTTTCTTAGTAACAAAGTGCATCTTCTAGGCATGCAACTAATGAGCTTCTCTAGTTGTCCATTGGTGATAACACTGTGCCATACGGCCCTTACAGACTCAATTAAAGATAATTTAGTAGAAACCAAAAATTCGTGCTGGATGATAACAAAAATGAAAAAACAGGCTGTCAAAGCACGATGAATATCACGATCAGGAACACCAAGGTGTCGGCTACTAAAAGATGACATTTATTTACAATTTAAAAGATATACACTACACCAAGAGGTTAAAAATCAGGGACAATATCTTTCGGTGCTTCTAAAGCACCCATCTTCAGGTCGAGTGACACAGAATGATCATGATCGTGATCATATGTAGAGGATTTTAGGAAGGGAGTGTCTAACTCCAGGTCTTAAACAACCCTCAGAAATAGGAAACTAGGAGATTTGGGCTAGAGCGCCCGATAGGAAAGTGACACGGAAGCGAAGTAGAAAGGGGGAGGAAGACGCCCTTATTTATTACCGGGGGCCAGTACCCGGGGTCCGACGGCTCAACGTGCCCATCCGACGCACGGCGGATATTTAGTGGATCGAACCTGAGGCCCTTTCCGTGGCAGTCACGAACGTTGCTCACTAGGCCACCCGCGGCCTGACACAGAATGAAACGTGCACATGAACATTTATATACAAGTTGAAAGTAGACCATCATGCCCTTGCCGGAGAGGTAGTAACGTGTTGCCAACGGACAATCTGTAATCATGTATAAAAATAATAATTGAATAATGTAAAACTTTAGTGTTTTATACAACATTAGTAATGTGGTCGAACTCGTTCATTAAGTTCAACCAGGGTTGGGGAACGAGCACAGGGGGATCATCATTACAGTAGATTGAGGAGAATTTGTAGATACATAAGCTTTCTGCAAACAATAAGGCATATTTATTTGGGGCTGTCGCAATAATTGTTGTTTGTGCCCAATTAGGGTTATATTCACTTTTAAGAACAGTCCTACTTAAAGCAGTTGACAGCAATCCTCGGCGTACAGTGTATTGGTGTTCTGCCATTCTCACCCCCAAATAGCAGAGGGTAGAACCGATATAACATGAATCTGTAAGATCTGGAACATTTGAGGAAAGCGGTTCGTTTAACACACCACATTTCTTATGCAGAATTATTCGGTCACGATCTCTGCGCACAAGTTTAAAGTTATTGACTGTACGAACGCCAAAATCAAGGTCGTACTTTCGACATAAATTCTTAAGTATATTTACAAGAGGAGGAAGAAAATCAATAGCACCAAAATATAATTTAATTGAGTCTTTAATTGAGACATTAATTTTTAAGACTATAATTAAATACTTTAATTGAGTCTGTAAGAGCCGTATGGCACCGTGTTATCACAAATGGACAACTAGAGAAGCTCATTAGTTCCATGCCAAGTAGGTGCACTTTGTTACTAAGAAACCGTAGTTATCCAATTAAATATTAAAGTGTATTTTGCTTGTTGGTCAGTTATTTCACGTGTCCTGCAAGTGTCCGTAATGTACTGTACAGTAATTTTACGTTAAATGAAGTGATGTAGTTCTAATTAAAAAAGTGCCTTAGCAGTAAACTGATTAGGCAAAAAATATTTGGAAAAAAAGACTCAAAGGTTTTAAAAAACATTGTGAATACTGATTTGCTATTTCTAATAATAACAGTTTTATAAAATATACTTGTTCAGTATATTTTATAAAACTGTTATTATTAATTACTTTTATTTGAATTGCTTAATTTGAGTAATTTTTTTATGAAGGAAAGAAACGTTGCTCGTTAGTCACATCCTAAAGATAGTGAGTGTATTTTAAATAACGCTCGGTCATTTCACACGATTCCAAATGTTCAATGTGATTATTATTTGAGTCACCCTGAATAGATGTAACCACGTAATACAGTCACACTGAATAAATGTAACTAATATTGTCACATCTATTCAGTGTGACTAATAACCTTTTCCTTAAGATTCTGGTGTAAATGAAAGAGATATCTGTTGTGTTATCCTTAAGGAATCAGATAAATCAGATAAAGGGTAGCTTAATAAAGCTATTTTTTTCACGCATAAAACTCATATTACTTAGCCTTAATGGTTACTTTATAATTTCTCTCTATGTTTTTTTCTCAGAGCTGATTTTGAAGATTGCCGTCTAGACAATAGACTTTATATTCTGTTTACGCAATCCCGGTGGCCGAATAGTGAGAGGTGTAGGTATCTGGTTAGTAGTCTGGGCTCCGCATGAAGCCTGGGTATTGCGCCTCCCCGCCCCAAATCAGAGACTGTGAACGACATATAGCCCTGATAGCAGCTCACGGTGAAAGTTCTCTTACTCTGTTCTCTTACAAACAACATTCTCTTTACTCTTATGATCCGTGAGATGTCCTGTTGTGTGATCCGACGGTATAATTTCATCCTTGCAATACGAATATTTCGGTTGTGATTGCATATAAAACACAGTATTCACTATTTTCGAATATATGATCATCGAAAAAAATTTATTTCCCCACTTCTGCAAACACCTAACTACGAAAAGTACTTTAGCGCTGCTAAGCCTAGAAATATAGTGAGTTAACGCCGCTAAGCCTAGAAAAATAGTGCCTTAGCTGAATATAGTGAGTTAACGCCGCTAAGCCTAGAAAAATAGTATCTTAGCGCCGCTAAGATTAGAAAAATAGTGCCTTAGCGCCGCTAAGCCTAGAAAAATAGTGCCTTATCGCCGCTAAGCCCAGAAAAATAGTGTCTTAGTCTCGCTAAACCTAGAAAAATAATGCCTTAGCGCCGCTAAGCCTAGAAAAATAGTGTCTTAGCGCCGCTAAGCCCAGAAAAATAATGCCTTAGCGCCGCTAAGCCCAGAAAAATAGTGACTTAGCGCCGCAAAGCTGTAGAAAAGTCTTAGCGCCGCAAAGCTGCGCTAAGACTTTTCTACAAGACTTTTCTCCCTGGTTAAATGCATTGTACACTAATTTCACAAATTCCACTATTTGTTGCTTTTTATGACTAGACGCCGTACTTTTGTTTGTAACTTCACTTCTATTACTGGTTATAACATTCTGTAAAAATATTTGAATTCAGCATAAAATGTCTTTTAAAATTATGTATAATATGTACTCCTGACTTTATTATGTATGACGCTGTATAAGTTGACTTCAAACATCAAAAATTTGACTTTCATTCTACTGGTGCAGGACTTTTGTCCACGATTGTACATTAGAAAAACATTCCTTAATTTAATAAAAAATGCATCAACTTACATTTGAAGAAAAGCTTTTTTTTTTTTTCCATTAACTTTAATTTTGTTCCGGTGGATTTCAAAAACTTCCATCTTTCGTCGTCCCCCCCCCCCCCAAAAAACAATTCTGTATACGCCCCTGGATTAAAAGTAGGACTTTTTATCCAGATTCTTACTATCCCTATGAGTGATTTCAAGTACGATTTTTAAGCGATTACTCAGTTGAACAATGAAACTATAGTATAGTAGAACTCCAATTATCCGGATTAACTCGGATCACAGCCCATCCGGATAATTGGGTTGTCTTTTTTCTGTAGGTCTAATCCGGTATTTACCAATTGAAGTGAGGGAATTTAACTTTTTCGCTTATCATATTTTATAATAACAAATGTTATACAGTTTAAAAAATTAATATCTACTGTACTGCATTATCGTTTTGTATTATTTAAATGAACGAAATAACTAAAAACACGTAAATAAATTAAGAAAAATCTTAATTTTACTTGGACTTGAAATAAGAACAAGCGATATCTAGATACCGCATTATTGGAGTTCTACTGTACTAGCATAAAATTAAAATTTATGTCTATTTCATACTAAAAGAATCCGATTATGGGCTCAAATATTTCCGCTTTAGTAATTAAACAAAGAAAATTGCGCATACCGTTTTAAATGAGGTGTATAAGTGGATTTCCATTTCCCAGCATCCACAAAAATTACATTTTCCGCCATATAAAGAAACGTTGTTTGATCAGAAAGTTACAAACCTGATGAACGTCGAGAGTGCTATATACCATTCGTTGTTGAATCTCATTCCTATACGGAAAACATCAAATAAAAGAAATCAATGAAAAATAACGCTGAAAACGGTTGTTTATATAATCAGCTACGAGTTTAAAGCGAGAGATTAAAACAGATGTGTATCATTCCACACTGTTGTGTATTCAGGGCCTGATTTACGGGTGGGCATTCGGGTCCCGTGCCCAGGACCCCGACCTTTAAAGGGCCCTCCAAAATCTCACAAGATTTCTCTTTCATTATACACCGAAGAGCCATTACATTATGACCACCCTAGAAAAATGAGCGCGCCTGGAGACCGAACGGTGGCGCAGGGGAAGTTCACAGAGCAGTGTATATACAACCTGATGATCGGCTTTCGGTTAGTAGAGTGTTTGGAGTCAGAATTAGAAAAGCTGCCGATTTATTGGAGTTTGATAAAGGACAAAATTGCGATGGCATGGCGGCGCCTCGGAACTACAGTATCGGAAACGGCGCCGCTTGTAGGATGTTAACCTGCTGCTGTAGTGAGTACGTATCAAAAGTGGTGCACAGTAGGCCAAACGACGAACCATCGTACAGCCGTGTGTCGTCCGCAGTTCAATGATGCCAGAGGGAAGCGGAGACTGTCGCGCATTGTTCACAGCGACCGCAAGGCCACAGTGCGACATATCACCCGCAGCTACAACAGTGGTGATCGGGACAATGTGTCACAGCACACAGTTTAACCGCAGCCTTTTGCACATGGGCCTGCGTAGACGAAGACCCAACTGGGTCCCCATGCTCACTACACGTCATCGCCAACAACTCATTAAATGGGCCCAAGATCATCGAAATTGGACCGTGGATGATTGGAAGAAAGTGGCCTGGTCTGACGAATCAAGATTCCTGGTGCATCACGTAGACGGCCGATCGCGGATACGCCGATTACCAACGGAGGCTATGGCACCTAGATGGACTGTTGGGTGGAAACAGGCCGGCGGCGATGTTATTATGCTGTGGGTGAGGTTTTCTTGGGACACTTTAGGCCCCCATTATCCCAATAGCACAATCCATTACAGCTGTCAGGTATCTGAACACTGTCATGGACCCAGTTCAGCCATTTATATGTGTTCCCTGCTGGTGATGGCAATTACCAACAGGATAATGCGCCATGCCACACTGCCAGAAGCGTCAAGGAGTGGTTCGAGGAGCATGCTGGTAACTTTCTGTTAATTCCAAATTCACCTGACATGAACCCAACCGAACATTTGTGGTTCGACTTGGAAAAGCGGGTTCGCGCTAAATCACCACCACCCCGAAATATACGGGAACTGGAGAACCTGCTGTTGACATTATGGTACCAGATACCCCAGGACCTATCGCCACCTCATCGAATTGATGCCTCGCCGAGTGGCAGCTGTTTTGCGGGCTAAAAGGGATCCTACAGCTTATTAGGTAGGTGGTCATAATGTAATGGATCATAGGTGTATGTAGTCACTCTCTCCCTGAGAAATCGCAATTTCGCTTACCCAGGGCCCTCGTGGGAGCGTCCACGAGATTCAAACTCGTGTTCGGGGCCGGATTGGGGCTTTAGGTGCTGGAGCCTTGGGACACAGCGCCAGCCTACACTGATATCCTTAGAAAATATGCATATATGTTGTTTAGTTTGCACGTGCCGCACAGGACTTCTATCCCAAAAGGAATAAACGTACCAAAATGTTTATTGTAGGGTGAAAGGGCATCTATTTGTACACTGGTGGGCAAAAATTAAGGACGAAGAGGAGAAATTAGCATAGCAGCGGAACGAGCGGGCAGAACCAACCGAAAGACCACTCAGGAGATAGACTAGGGTCCGGTACGGTAGGGCATGCGCATATATGCAGCATGACGTAGGGGAGAGTGTCAGAAGGGTATAAAGCACACGAGCGGTGTACGCTCAGCAATTCGGTGAAAGCTATTGTACGACGTCGAGTTGCTGCCACCGTGTGATATGGCCAACAGGCAATCCAGTAGACGACATCTGGATGACTTTACCAGAGGTCGCGTCACAGGGAAGTTGGAAGAAGGTCGAAGTGTGACTAGTGTAGCCGAGGAGTTCGGAATCGCTGGCAGCATCGTTTCACGAGCTTGGAGAGCATTTCAAACGACAGGAACAGCTGTCCGAGAGTTTAGCAGTGGTCGTCCACGAGCAACCACGGCGGCGGACGACCGGTATATTGTCCTACAGGCGAGAAGAGACAGACGGCAGACAGCGGGAGAAATCGCAAGGCACATGCAACAGACAACTGGACGTCCGTTATCGCGTTTTACCCTGGCCAGGAGGCTGCACAAAGGTGGTCTATTTGCACGACGACCAGTACGGTGTGTGCCATTAACTCCTGCTTATCGGAGACGGCGGTTTCTGTGGTGCCAGGAACACAAGAACTGGACACATACATCAGCAATGGGGTCGAGTTCTCTTTACGGATGAGAGCTGATGTAGTCTGACGAGCGATTCTGGACGTATACACATCTGGAGAGAGCAGGGAACACGCAATCACACCTCCAACATCATCGAAAGGGACCGGTTTGGAGGTGGCGGAGTTCTCGTTTAGGGCGATATCATGCTTGGTAGCCGTACTGACCTCCACATCTTCCAAGGAGGTTCAGTCACTGGTGCCCGCTATTGTACAGAGGTTCTCCCGCCTCACGTGCGTCTGTTTAGAGGTGCTGTGGGTCCTGAGTTCCTCTTCATGGACGACAACGCTGCACCTAATCATACAGTGGCTGTCGCAGAGTGAAGATACTGAACGCATGGTTTGGCCCGCAAGGTTCCCGGGCCCAAGTCCAATCGAACACGTGTGGGAGACGCTTGGCAGCATGTCACCAGCCGCCAGCAACGATTCCGCAGCTGCGTTTGGCGCTGCAAGAGGAATGGGCCGCGATGCCTCAATAGCTGCTTGACAACCTCTTCCTCAACATGAATAGACGTTGTAAATCCTGCAACGCAGTCAGGGGTGATCATATCCCTTACTAAAGACTGGATTTTTCTTGGCAGCCGCCTGTCACATGGACGTTTCTGTCTTCTGTCCATTTGTGCTGGAAGCTACCTTTTCAATAAAGTGCCTTTGTATCCTTTGGATTCCTTGTTTGGACGGTTTTGCTCACTTGTCTCATATTCTTACATCTTGGGGATCTTATGGTTTGATTTGAGTCAATGTGGAGCACTTCTGCACGACGTTACATTCGAAAAACCGTCTCGTCCTTAATTTTTGCACGCCAGTGTAGTTTCTCTTTTTGTCAATGAAATCAACTGACTTAGCAGTTATTCTTTAATTGCAATACGACTTATTAAACGCCCCTCGAATATATGATAAATACTGCTCATGATATACGCATAACATTTTTAGGTACTTTATGGTTATTTTTCTATCTGTACGGCAAGTGCCAAATTTGCGAAAAGGTATTAGGTTGGCCAAAAAGTAATTGCGTTTTTCCCCTGTGTAAATGTAAGGCGAATTTTGAATGGGAAACAAAAACTTTAGTCAACAACATATTGTCCATTTTGTTCGATGACTTTTTGCCATCTCGCAGGCAAGTTCATGATTCCGCGCTCAAAAAGGTTTTTTTGTTTTTTCGGCAAAAAAACAGTTTCAAGAACGATTTGATAGCCTGATCAGCAGTAAAGATTTTACCATTCAAGGCGTTTTGCAACGAACGAAACAAGTGGTATTCTGATGGTGCCAGGTCTGGCGAATATGGTGGATGTGGTAAGACATCCCGTCCAAGGCACAACAATTTTTGACGAGTGACCAAACTTGTCTTGCGTTATCATGGTGAAACACAACACGTTTGCGAATCACCAATTCTGGACGCTTCAGTTTGATTGCATCACTTAATTTATCCAGCTAACGACAGTACACGTCCGAATTAATGGTTTGGTTCCTTGGAAGCAATTCAAAATACACAATACATTTGAAATCTCATCAGACTGACAGCATAACCTTCCTTTGGCGCATATCTGCTTTTGAAGTGTTTTGAGCAGGTTCATCATGCTTGCTCCACGATATTTTCCGTTCGACGTTGTTGTAGACGATCCATTTTTCATCGCCTGTTATCATACGTTTCAAAAATGGACCGTTTTCTTCACGTCTCAAGAGCGAATCGCAGATATCAACACGCAAGAAGTTCTTTGAGTTCATGTAGTACCCACATGACGAGCTTACTAACGTATCCCAAGTGCTTTAAATGGTTTTCAACTCTCGATTTCGATATGTTCAGATTCTCAGCAATCTCTCGTGTCGTTAAACGCTGATTGGATTCGATCAATGCCTTTATTTTGTTGTCATCAACTTCGATTGGACTTTCTGAGCGTAGTGCATCTTTCACATCAAAATCTCCCGACCGAAATTTCGCAAATCAATTCTGACACTGCCGTAGTTTGAAAGGCATGTCCACCGTACACATCACATAACTTTTAATGAGCATGCACAGCGTTTTTTCCTCTTCGGAAGTAATACAGCAAAACATAACGAAAATGTTCCTTTTGATTGTCCATCTTAAAATCGACGCCAAACAAACACTTGTTAACGAAATCGCGCACTTTGTTGCTAAAACAAGCTTGAAATGTCAGCTATCACGTTACATGAGGTTTCAAATGACGTTAGTTACATTTCAAGACATGTTTTGCCATCTGTGTGAGAAAACCGCAATGACTTTTTGGACAGCCCAATAGTTTAAAAGGTACAAAATACTTAAAAGGTACAAAAATGCAAATACACCCCTCTCCACGGTTTTACAGTTCGTTCTAATTTTCATACCTTATAAATAATTTTTCCTTAACTTCAGAGCTAAATATTTCCCTGCGCTATATGTTTAAATTCTTGAAAAGACTAGTTAAAAAGGAGGGGGGGGGGAAGGAAGGTAACATGGTTCTCGCCCGAGGGGACCCCAAACCTCTAGCTCTGATTTAAGTGGAAGTTAGAAACTTTTGAACTCAAAGGGGGTTAATTTAACCCTTTAAGCGGCCGGGTTTTACGAAAACTACGGCAAAATGATTCCTTTCCCTCCACTCATCTCAGCGGTACGGACCATAAACCTGTCATACTCAAGAAGATATCCCATCTAGTCCTATATTCTTTGCTGTATGATCCAAGGCGTGATTCCCTGTGACTCGGACATCATGCCACTAGGTAGAAACAAATGAATGAAACATCTCTCTCCTTTTGTAGGTTTGTCGCCATTGTTATAGGCCTTTAAATAGGTAATTAGTCAGAATGGAGTAGTGTCAATCATCCCCGTAAATGAGCATTTTCTTTGAACTGCAAAGCTAAGGGAAAGGCAGCATTTTCTGATGCGCAGGTTCACTTGTTGAAGTCTCTATTTAAACAGTTGTGACGTACACTGAAGTGCCAGAAAAACTGGTACACCAGTCTAATACTTGGTAGGTCTCCCACGGGAGCGCAGGACTGCAGAAATACCACGGGGTATGGACTCCACTAACTTCTGGAAATATGCTGTAGGCAATGCACACCATACTTTCTGCAGAGCGTTCAACAATTCGGGTGTATTCCGAGGTCTCAGATTAATGTGTTCGATAGCGCGTTGCATGGCATCCCAAATGTGTTTTATCACGTTCAGATCTGGGGACTTGGGTGGGAATGGCAACACCCCAAACTCAGATGAATGCTCCTCTAACCATAATGTAGCGTCCCGACACTTGTGTGGAGGTGCATTGCCCTGTGGAACAGGCCCAAATAATCATCATGAATGCAAGACATGAACGGGTGTATCTCGTCAGAAAGGATGCGCACATAGCGTTGGCCCGTCACAGACGTTTGTAGACGTACCTGGGGTCCCAGTGAAGTCCAGCTAAACACTCCCTATACCATTACGGACCCCTCACCAGCCGGTACAGTTCCCTGTTGACAGGCGGGATCGATGACTTCATGGGGTTTGCACCACACACGAATCCTTCCATCTGCCCGATACAATTGGAAACGCGACTCGTCAGACCAGGCTACTTGTTTCCAGTCATCAAGTGTCCAGTGGCAGTGTTGCCGTGTCCAAGCGAGGCGTATAGCTCTGTGTCGTGCACCCATCAAGGTGACTCGAGTTCGGCGTCTGCTCCCAAAGCCTATATCGTGCAGGGTACGTTGCATAGTCCGGACGCTGATGCTTGTTGAGGCTCCAGCATTGAATTCCGATGATACCTGCGAGAGTGTTGCACGCCTATCGCGTGAAACGATTCTTGACAGCCGACGATGGTCACGTTCACCAAATGTCTTTTTACTGCCACACTGTTATCGTAGGTTGGAGGTTTTGCCGGAATTCTTGTAGTCACGGTACATCCTTGCAATGGTCGTCCGTGAAAATCCGAACTTCGTTTCTACCTCCGAAATAATATGGCCCATGTCACGAGTGCCAACTATGACACCGCGTTGAAAATCGCTTAAATCGTTATTACTTGTCATTCTCATGCCGAAAACAGCTCTGACAGCTGGCAAGGATGTCTATCGCTTTATGTACGCACTGGCGGACGCAACCGAGTACGCGCATAGGTGACGTTGTGTAACGTACCAGGAGATGTGACGTACCTGCCAGAAGGACGCACACGACTTAAAGGCAGATAGGAATCAGAATAAAACGTCCGCGTAGCTCAATTGGTACAGCAACTTATTCCGGAATGAGGGGACCCGGGTTCGATTTCCGGCGTAGACCAAAAAATGACGGAGAAATTCACTTCGTTATAATGGCGCCCGAACTATCCGGATGACCCGACCGTTCAAAATCTCGCAATGGTGTGATGTTATTTCCACACCGCGAGATAGGAAAAATCAGAGAATCCCTTCTCCAGCACTTCGAAAAAAAAAAATAATAAGGGGGAGATGATGTAACGTACCAGGAGATGTGACGTACCTGCCAGAAGGACGCACACGACTTAAAGGCAGATAGGAATCAGAATGAAACGTCCGCGTAGCTCAATTGGTAGAGCAATTTATTCCGGAATGAGGGGACCCGGGTTCGAATCCTGGCGCGGATAAAAATGACGGAGAAATTAACTTCATTATAGTTGCTATGTGTTTTGCATAAGCCCGTTTGTACTGGTTTTTGTGGCATTTCAGTGTATATTCTCTTTTAACGTTTCTTTTGAGTTTCTTTTTCTATGTAAATTTCAGTTCGTTCTCTTAGACATTTTCAAACCTTAACGGCCGCACCGGTGGCGCAGTTGTCTAAGCGATGGCTTCTGATCATTCGTTCGAAAGGGGTCCGGGTTCGAATCCCGGTGAGGCGTGGATGTTGTGTTTGTCTAACGGCACTGCTTCTCTCCCTTCTCTGAAACCAGTGGCCCTAAATTAGGGACGGGCGACTGCTTATAGCCGATGGCTTTTCATAGCCGATGGCTTTTCATAGCCGATGGCGAAAGGGGTCCGGGTTCGAATCCCGGTGAGGCATGGATGTTGTGTTTGTCTAACGCACTGCTTCTCTCTCTTCCCTGGAACCAGTGGCCCTAAATTAGGGCGGGCGACTGCTTATAGCCCATTGAGTTGCTCACGGTGGTCGTTAAACCTCCAATAATAAAAAAAAAACCACCTTAACGTTATGTCTTTTCCCACAAACGAAAATGATGTTGGCAACACACTGAGGTCGGAACAAAAGTGACGTATGTGTGGCTGGATAGGAACGATAGATAAAAAGGCAATGCAGCGGTTGTTTAAGGGGATGAGCCAAGACCCCCTGGAGAGAAAGCCCCAGCGCGCGAAATGCGAAGGGGTGTGACGTCACCGTCAGAGGGCCATCGCAATCCCTCTCTCCAGAGGGGTCAAAGGGAAAACGTAAGGGGATTGCCGATATTAGCTTCGCGTTCATGCGGCATTGGTCAGCGTTGAGCTTTCGGTTGTCCTGCACGTGAATTAGCGTTTTTATACAACATGCGTGGAAAATATCGGGTGCCTTTATGTAGATTCAATTACAAAGCACGTCCAAAAGTAAAAGCCGCTGTTTTCAGCTTTCCTAAACATAAAAGCCTTCAAAGAAGATGGACTTCTTCCATACCAATTAAGGATTTTGAACCCACCGTGAATTAAAAGGTTAGTTAAGCTTAATTGTTCTCACGATAGAATGTTCTGCATACAATTTAAGTTAAAGAAAGTTTAACTTGAGGTTCCGATTAGAGAACTATGAACTTGAATTGTCTACATTGAACTCTTCTACAAAGTAGCACTTTAATTCCTAGTTGAATTCGTAGTCACATCATTCACATGTATAAGGATAGTTTCAAGAATATTGGCAGCGAGACGTTTCTCTCTGCAAGAAGCACATCGTGCAAAAAAGAAAGTACTTATGCATAATGAAGGGACACATTTGTTGATGCTTGTGTTTTCCGTTTTCTTGGAGGAGTCTGTAATGTGTTAATTGATATTTTCAATATCTGTTTCAGTTAAAAAATGAAAAAAAAAGTTTGCCTTACAATGAATATACTGCTGGAGAAAATTAATATCTTTTGTGTAATTTTGTCTAAAATATATTTTTACAAAGTTGGGAAAAAAAAGGGTGTGACATTCTGATTTCCCAGCATAAAATTTGCAATGTTATGTGAATAAATTCGAAAATATCCAAATTAATACCTTCCACATTCATCTAACAAGAACCTTTTTCCTGAAGGATTTTAATTTATAATGTTTTTTTTTTTACTTTCTAGAAGTAGTTGCAAGATCTGAGCACACGTCTTACCGTATTTTCAGGAAATATACTCACTAAATCAGAAATTTTGCTTTCGCCTTCGTTACGTAATTAGAGAACGGTCTTTTTTTTTTAATAAATCGAACGCGAAGGGAATTTCTAAAAGTTTTAAGTGAAATGATTATGTTCATAAAGTCCTACAAATTTGCCATTCACGCACTTAAAAAAAATCATAGTTACAAAAATGCTTAACGCAAAATGTTGGGGTTTTCATGTTATGCGTGAAAAAACTATTATGTTTGTGTTCTTTTAGCCAAATTGAAGACTAAAGGAAAAAATTTCTGAAATATTTATTTTTAAGATCCGTACGTGAAATCGTTTCCTAGCACAAGAGCAAAATAATTCCCCGATTCACAGATATCATTGCAGGAAACTGAGAAAATAAATGAAAGCTAAGGATCTAATCTTTTGATGTTATCTAAGGATAAAAAATACAGAGAAAAAAACAAGCAGTTTATTGCTGTGTGCTTGATTTGTCTAGTATCGCACTCGAGAAACTATTTCTCTGCAATAACACCGCGGTACTTCGTCGGCGTTTTCAGGAGCGGAGAGCTCGAGGCTCGAGTCGGTCGGCCCACTAGCTCTGACTTCACAGACCAGTTCGGAGGCTTTCTTAATCTCAGGGGGTTTTGGATGAGCACGTTAAGCCGTCGGGCTCCTGGTACTGCTCCCCCCCCGATAGTAAATAAGGGCGTCTTGTACCTCGCTTCTGTGTGACTTTCCTATCGGGCACTCTATCCCAAATCTCCTAGCTTCCTATTTCTAAGGGTTGTTTAAGACCTGGAGTCAGACACTCCCTTCCTAAAATCATCTACATATGATCTGATCTGATCTGTTTGCGGGGATTGATGTTATTGATGATAGACGTGCTTTTATATTGTGCTTGGATGTTAAATCACTGATACCGTATTGAGTACGCCCATGAACCGTATGTGAGTGTGGTGTTCAAACCTTACAAGCAAAATAAACGTATTTGTAAGTACTGCAATTGACCTCTTTCTTGAAATGCGTATGAGTACCTTCTGATATTACATTAGCACACATAACGCAATTACTCACGTAAGGACTAAATTACGGCGGAAAAACAAATTACGTTATGCAGTGAATGTATTCGTGGCGCAGTGGTCTAAGCGATGGCCTCTGATCATTCGTCCTAAAGGGGTCCGAGTTCGAATTCCGGTGAGGCATGGATGTTGTGTTTGTCTTACGGCACTGGTTCTCTCCCTTCCCTGGAACCAGTTACCCTAAATTGGATGGGAGGCTGCTTATGGCTCATTGAGTTGCTCACGGTGGTTGTTAAAGTGGTTCCATCTAAAATCTCTGCCTTATGTTTCCAATGGTAAAACTTCTGTACATACACTATCTACCAACAAGTAATTGGATACCTGTGATAGCAAAGAAAAACGAAGTTTATTCACCTTCAATACTTGGTGGAGCCTCCACGAGCGGCGATTACAGCTGCGACCTTCCGGGGCATACTCTCAACCTGGCGTTGTACGACGGCTAGCGGTATTTTCTTCCACTCGGCTTGGAGAAGACAGGTCAGTTCCTTCACCGATTTCGGACGGTGGGGGCACCCCTTAAGTCGACGCTCCAACTCGTCAAAGAGGTGCTCAATAGGGTTAAGGTCCGGGCTCTGCGAAGGCCAGTCCATTCGATTAACCCCATTGTCACCATACCAAGCCATGGTGGACCTCGCAACATGACAGGTGGCATTGTCATCCTGAAAGTAACATGGGTCCACCCCGTAAAACTGCCACAACGTAGGAAGCGCATGGTCATCCAAAATGGTGCAGTAGGTTTCGGCATTGAGTCTACCAGGAATTGTGACTAAGGGTCCCGTGCCATACCAGGAGAAACACCCCCATAGCATAATTCCACTGCCGCCGAACTTCACAGTTGGCACAATACATTCGGGCAGGAGGCGTTCGCCAGGCAGACGCCAAACCTAGACCCTGCCATCCGAACGGTAGAGGGTGAACCTTGATTCATCGCTCCAGAGAACCTGTTTCCACTATTCAACGGTCCACTGTCGACGTTATTTGCGCCACGTTAGCCGAGCAGCGCTATTGGACTTGGTGATCAAAAAGGCTTGTGGGCAGCAGCACGTCCATGGTAACCGAGCAGATGGGCTTCCTTACGGATGGTATTCATCGAAGGAACACTACCGGATGCCTGTTGAAACTCCTCGCGGATGTGGCCCATCGATTTGGTGCGGTTCTTCCGAATTTCTCTGGCCAGCTCCCGTCGGTCTCTAACTCCCAGTTTTGTGGGTCTGCTGGGTCGGGGCACATTCAGACTGTCACCTCTCGTCTTCCACTTGCCAATCACGTAGGCCACTGTCGATTTTGGGTACATCAACTTGCTGGATATGTCACGTATGGATCGGCCATTTCTGTGATACCCTACGATTACACCTTTCTCGATATCAGAGAGCTCCGAACTGCGTGGCATATTGCATACGACTGGTTGCGTTGTTGTTTCCCACACGATATTTAACGGCGGCGGCCGTGATGTGTATCAAGACCGCAGATATCGTCGATTGCAGGGGTGTCCAATTACTTGTTGGTAGAGAGTGTATTTTCTTCCCAATTAGTGTATTCCCAAGGATGAAAATTTGCACATCGATAAAACTAACTTTGAGTTATAGCATGGAATACTTAATACTTGCTCAAACGTAACCATAACTAAGCAATCCAACATTTGTTTGTTTACTGACGTCATCAATGTACAGGTCGCGCCATCTGTTAACAGGTCTGAACATCACTGAAAAAAAAAATGATCGATTTTTAATATAATTATGGTTATGTTTCAGCAAGTATTAAGTATCCCAACTTAGAATTAGTTTTATCGTTGTGCAAATTTTCGTCCCTGGGAATACATTAATTGCGAAGAAAATGTGTAAAGAAGTATTACCATTGGAAACATAAGGCAGAGATTTTAGGTTAAACATCCAATCAAAAAAAAAAAAAAAGAATATATTCGTTGGAGCTGATTTCAGCCCATTTTGATGACCCCGAGTTAGTTCGTTCCAGCCGGTTAAAGGGTTAAAGCGCCCCACCCCACCCCCTTCCCCGCAATGAAAAGTTTTCTCCAGCCCTGCGCACAAGAACGCAGTCTGTGAGCGCACACTGTTTTGACACTGTGATTCGGTGGCATTGAAATGAACTTGAATAAAGAAGCTGCTATGCAGAACTTCGGTTCACATTGTAAAAAGCGAGTTTTGCCTTAGTAGAAAGTTCCATGTATTTTTTTCCACCTAAGGCGATAGATCCCCGTTCAAGTTATTAAAAGCACAGAACCTCACGGTACTTAGCGTTACAACCCTGTTGTACGTGTAGAAGTAATTCATCACATATATTTGGGGGCTTTATTTCGTAGCTATGCAGCGCTTGAACGAGTGGTAGTAATTAAAGACAGTAGGATCTTGTGCTCAAAGCCAGACTAAAATGGCTTCATTGACTTGGCACCGCATCGTCGGAAGGCGGATCGCACGCAGACGATCCCGCCCGGCCGTTGTCCCGCGGAAAGCTATGCGACTGCCAACCGACATTACCTCAGTCGCTATATCACAGACGACTGCGACAACACGTCCCGGCCAAGAAGCTTTTCGCAGGTTGTCACAGATTTAGAATCCCATGATAAATTTCTGCGTTGATCTATTACTTCTTCGCCTCATTTCATTTTAACACCTCACGTTTCATCGAAAAAATCAGAAAACACAGGAGTAGCTAAAATGTGATGCAGATTAAATCCACCCCTTTCCACATTTTGATCTAGAGGTTGTTGTTTTTTTCACTTAAATTGATTTTTTTTCACTCGTCTCCACGAGTTAAGGGAATCAGCAAATTTCAGACGAAAGCAGGGTGTCAGAAATATGTATAAGTTCATGTTGAATACGTATGCTTTGTTTATGCACCGAGATCTAAATCGCTGCAAAACTTAAAATAAAACTGAGAAAAGAAACAAAAAATTTAATAAAGTCTACAAAAAGAGATTAAAATTTTGTATCCAACTCCAGAAATAATGTTGAAGTTTTAAGATGGTGAAATTAATTATCGGTATCAATTTCATAAAAAAACAGAAGAAAAGCATCATTTTACCTGAATTTGCCCATACACTGTAAAACATAAGTGGTGTGAATTTACGGATAATTTCTGAAAATAACGTGCAGCAAAGTTGCCGGTAGGCATCCGTCTTTTCAGAAATTTCCGGTTTTAAAAGTGCCCGTTTATTTTAGGTTCCATAGTTTCATAGATTTTCCGTAGTCAGAAATTCCGTTTATTCCAAAAAAAAAAAAAAAAAAAAATTCACTTCCCTGTTTTAAACTGAAATTCCGCAAACCTGCATCCTTCTGCTCTAGTCAGAATTGAACCATGGCCTAACACAGGTAACGCACGCCTTTAACAACTGAGCCACAGACACACGAAAACTCGACTCACGTACATCGTAAAAGAAATTGCGCGACAATGAAGGGTTTTTTTTTTTTTTTTTGTCATTACTGCGAGTGATTTGTTATTTTATTTTCCGTTGGAGCTTTTTTTTTTTTTCTGAATAGGTTTGTAATAATTTATGTCTTCTGCAGGAAGACTTTTCACCAATTAAGCATTTCTCATCGTGATTTTTCGAAGCAACAAAATGCTTTGCAACTTTATTTTTTAAGCCAACAATGATCTTTAAAAAGGGTGAAATGTACTTTTTATAGTATAATTCCACAAAAAAAAAAAAAAAAAAAAAAAAGCTTCTACATGTAAAATTTACTCATTTACTCTTGCTAGCTACAACAATAGCTTTTGTCTTCAGTTGTCCAAAAACGGATGCATAGACATCGTACGTATAACCATCTATGCAATAAGTTAAGTACCCGGTTTCTTACAGTAACACAATATAAATGTTAAATAGCTGGTGCACAAAATAGGGGAGCTAAGAAGAAATATCCTGTGCCACAATAAACGAAATTCATGCGATATGCTATCTAGATCTCGCTACGGAACTTCAAAATTCGACAGACGATTGAAATTTAAAAGTTAATCAAACCTTAAGTATTCTCACCAATTGCTCCTATTACCGGTTATTTCTCGTCATATGGATACGGAAAAGTGAGAACGGAGTTTTTTCGTTAATATACGAAAGGAATTGCGGAAAGGTTTCTGAAAATTCAGAATTTTCCGTTAACACAATTCTAAAACGGTAATTTACCGTCAATATAAGAAAGAAACTGCGGAAAGGTTTCTGAAAATTCAGAATTTTCCCATGGTACGAAAAATCCGTGAAATTCAGGTTTCTTTCCGTCATTTCACGGAAAGAGTTGTATCAGAAATATGGTTAATTTAATTCACGAAAGAAGTGACGGAAAGTGGCGCGTGAATTTCAGAAAAAATTTTGCAGTGTAGATAAACTTGCTTGTATCATTATTGAAAGATCAAAACGCTTCAATGATAGTACTTAAATTTTTAGTTTCGATATTCTTATTCGTTGCTTTAACTCATTTTGGTCTCTGAATTCTTCCTGTCACTTTTTCTTCCCAATTCTTAAGAAAAAATGTTGTCATACCTAATTAAACTGTCTGTAGTTCACTGTAAAAAAAAAATTCTGAAATTCACCAGCAACTTTTCGTCATTTCTTTCGTGAATTAACGAAGCATATTTCTGACGCAATTATTTCCGAAAAGTGACGTAAGAAACTTTGAGTTTTACGGATTTTTCGCACTCCAGAAAAATTCTGAATTTTTGGAAACCTTTCTGCAGTTCCTTTCTTGTGCTAATGGAGAAAAAACATCTGTTCTCATTTTTCCGTATCCATATGACGAAAAGATTTCCGGTAATAGGAGAGATTCACGGGAATACTTGGGGGTTTGATTAACTGTTAAATTTCAATCGTCTGACGAAGGATCTGATTTTGAAGTTCTGTAGCGGGATCGGATATTGTGGATAGTACACTGAAGAGCAATTGAATTAGAGATACCTGTCTAGTAAGGTGTAGCACCACCTTTCGCCCTGATGACGGCGGCGATTCGTCTCGCCATGGACTCGACAAGACACCCGAAGCGTTGGGAAGCCATACGGATCCACGACCCCTGAACAAGCTCCCACAGTTCACGAAGATTTGATGGAGGGGGGATCAGAGCCTCGAACATCTCTCTCGATGGGATTGAAGTCAGGTGACCTAGCTGGCCAAGGAAGCGAGGTCACGTCGGTGGAGTGTTCATCCAACCATTCGGATACAATTCGGGAGCGACGGCACGGTGCATTGTCTTGGTGCAGGATGAGGTCCCCAGTGGGATGTTAAAGACGCACAAACGGGAGCCAATGGTCGTCCAGGATATCCCGGTAACGTTGACATGTGAGGGACGAGGTTACATGTACCAGGGTCCCATTTCAGTCCACGTAAACAGTCCCCAGACGAGAATGCCGCCCCCACCAGCTTGAAGAGTACTCTGCTGGCAAGAAGGATCCATTGCTTCATGTGGTTTGCGTCGTACTCGTATCCTGCCATCCGCATGTACCAACGTGAATCTCGACTCATCAGTCCAGGCAACATTTTCTCACATGTCTAGGGTCCAGTAGCGATGTTCCCTCGACCATGCTAATCTTTGCACCCTGTGATGTGCGGTCAGCAGCGGTACCCTCGTGGGACGATGGCTTCTGTACCCCATAGCGAGGAGATGGTTTTGGATGGTGTAGTTGCTTACATGTTTTTGTGCACCAGCGTTAAATTGCCGAGTGATTTCTTGCACTGTGGCCCGTCTATCCGCTGTTACAATGCGAGCTAGCCGACGATGACCCCGCTCATCCACACGCTGTTGTCCACGGCAGTTGGCCCTTGCAGGGATGGTTTTACCGGATTCGATGTACTCACGGTGCACCCGTGACACAGTGGCTCGTGAAAATCCCAGTGCCTGCACGACTTCCGAGATGGAGTGACCCATCCGCCGGGCCCCGACAATTTGCCCACGATCAAATGCGCTTAGATCCTTCATCGTACCCATACTGCGTCCGACTCTTACTGATTCCCGTCGCATCACTCCTTATACTGTCGGATCGCTGCATAGGTTATGTCGTTTCAGTTTACATGGCCGCCCACAGCGCCACATTTGCATAACGCCAGCTGTCTCTAATTCATTTGCTCTTCAGTGTATAGGAAGCAAAATTACTTGACGTCCACCTTAAGGATCAAATTTCATCGTAGATCTTTCTTGATGTTGTTTCTTTTGCTGTCCCATACAATAGCGAAACAAGTCATTACGTGTATACAAACTGATTCAAAAAGTACTTTAGAACTTTGAAAGCGAATAGAAATTTATTCAGAATTCTTATAGAATTTTTTGAGACCTTAATCTGTATCAAAACACATCAAGTTTTATCCCAAATAGTCATTTTGGTTCAGTGTGGCTGCCATTTGTGGTACTGCAGACATTCCTCCCGGGAAGTCAATTTCTTCCCTAACTAGAAGTAGCATATCTGTTGTCACTTCTGAAAGTTCGAGTTTTGAGTTCAGCGAGATTTGCAGGTTATCTTGGAACAAACACTCGATCTTTAATGAAACCCCATGGGATGAAATCGAGAGATGTCAAATCGGAAGAACGAGGTGGCCATGGTTGTATATATATATATTGCAGCGCAAAGACAGGAATGGCACAACAAATTAAAACAAAGCTTTATTGCAGACAAAATAAAAAACAAAACGTGACATCACAAAATTACATCAAATTTGCAAAAATTTATAAGTAAATACTGAAATTAATTACATTTACAAAAGCTACTCAAAAGGGCGACAGCGACTCCTGATACACGCTTCGCATCGTCGACGTAACGATGCCCATATGTTGTGGAAAATATCAGGCATTTTCCGGAAAGCTGCAGCAGCGAGTGAAAGTCTGGCGACTAGTTCCCCATTGGAATCAATGGTAGTGTCGTATAGTACGGACTTAAGATGTCCCCATGAAAAGAAATCCAGAGGGGACAGTCTGGTGATCGTGGGGGCCAAGCGATGGGTCCACCTCGGCCAATCCATTGGCTTGGAAATGTGACGTTCAAGTAATCAGACACCTGAGTGCTGAAATGAGCTGGCGCTCTATTATGCTGGAACCACATTTTACGGTGGACGGCTGCTGGTACATGCTGGATCAATTCAGGCAAGACTTGTTGAAGGAAAATAAGGTACGTCCTCCCATCCAAAAGTTCCGGTAAAAGATATGGTTATTTACGTTGCGAAAGACGGCGTGTGTGGGGAAACGGAAAGCGCCCACTAGCGCCTAACCGCGTTACTTGCGACCATGCATTCTAGAGACGAAAAGTGCTTGTTTTGGTGTGTTCTATCACCCCTTAAAGTTTGTTCTATTAGTTTTGAAACACTCTGTAAATGACAACTATTGATGACTATTAACAAAAGTGCATGCGGCCCGTTGACCACGTGATTTCCAAGAGGATGCAATCAGTCGACCGACGTAGTATACTGAAGAGCAATTGAATTAGAGACAGCTGGCGTTATGCAAATGTGGCGCTGTGGGCGGCCCTGTAAACTGAAACGACATGACGAATGCAGCGATCCGCCAATATAAGGAGTGATGCGACGGGAATCAGTAAGAGTCGGACGCAGTATGGGTAAGACGAAGGATCTAAGCGCATTTGATCGTGGGCAAATTGTCGGGGACCGACGAATGGGTCACTCCATCTCGGAAGTCGTGCAGGCACTGGGATTTTCACGAGCCACTGTGCCACGGGTGCACCGGGAGTACATTGAATCTGGTAAAACCATCCCTGCAAGGGCCAACTGCCGTGGACAACAGCGTGTGGATGAGCGGGGTCATCGTCGGCTAGCTCGCATTGTAACAGCGGATAGAAGGGTCACAGTGCAAGAAATCACTTGGCAATTTAACGCTGGTGCAAAAAAAACGTGTAAGCAGCCACACCATCCAGAACCATCTCCTCGCTATGGGGTACAGAAGCCATCGTACCACGAGGGTACCGCTGCTGACCGCACATCACAGGGTGCAAAGATTAGCATGGGCGCCGGAATATCGCCACTGGACCCTAGACATATAGAAAAATGTTGCCTTGACTGATGAGTCGAGATTCACGTTGGTACATGCGGATGGCAGGATACGAGTACGGCGCAAACCACATGAAGCGATGGATCCTTCTTGCCAGCAGGGAACTCTTCAAGCTGGTGGGGGTGGCATTCTCGTCTGGGGACTGTTTACGTGGACTGAAATGGGACCCCTGGTACGTGTGACATTGTCCCTCACAGGTCAACGTTACCAGGATATCCTGGACGACCATTTTCTCCCGTTTGTGTGTCTTCAACATCCCACTGGGGACCTCATCCTGCAACAAGACAATGCAGCTCCCGAATTGTATCCGAATGGTTGGATGAACACTCCTCCGACGTGACCTCGCTTCCTTGGCCAGCTAGGTCACCTGACCTCAATCCCATCGAACACATCTGTGATGCCATCGAGAGAGATGACCCCCTCTATCAAATCTTCGGGAACTGTGGGAGCTTGTTCATGAGTCGTGGATCCGCATGACTTCCCAACGCTTCCGGTGTCTTGTCGAGTCCATGCCGAGACGAATCGCCGCCGTCATCAGGACGAAAGGTGGTGCTGCACGTTATTAGACAGGTATCTCTAATTCAATTGCTCTTCAGTGTATATATAAGTTGTGAGTGGAGCAGTGAGTAGCAAAATTCGGAGCGTGATGGGTAAACGGGAAGATTTCTCCGACTTTGATAAAGGACAGATTGTGGGAGCTCGAAGAGCAGGTGCCTCGGTTTCTCAAGCGGCTGAACTGGTGGGTTGTTCGCGAGCTGCTGTAGTTAAAGTGCATCAGGACTGGCGTGAAAATGGTCAAATAATGACCAGGAGGCAAAATTTCACAGGACAACAAAAGGTTGACTTGAGAGGTGAGCGCCGGGTCCGACGACTCGTACAGGGCAACAGACGCAGCAATATTCAACAGCTGACTACGCAATACAACAGAGGTCAACCTGGATCAATATCTGTCATGTCGATGCGTCGCACACGCGCACGATCATGACAGATAGGTATGTGCTGTAACAGCAGACGATCCCAACGACATCCTCTCCTAACCACAGCTCACCGGCACAAAAGACTCGCCTGGTGCAAAGGTTATGCACGTTGGACGTTGGATGGCTGGAAAAGTGTCGTGTGCTGGTCTAACGAGTCGAGTGTTTAGTCCACTTCGTGGATGCCCGTGTACGTATTTAGCGCAAACAACATGAGACACTCGATCCATCGTGCATGGTTTCCACAGGGCAAGCCGGCGGATGCGTTTGTATGGTTTCGGGCATGTTTACCTGACAGGAACTTGGATCCCTGGTGAATGTGGAAATACGTATGACTGGTGCCCACTATCATGAATTGCTTGCTGACTCTGTACATTCAGCAATGTGGCACATTTTCCCGAATAGCGACGGTGTCTTCCAAGATGGCAATGCGCCGAGCCATAGGACTAACGTTGTGCAGGAATAGTTTGAGGAACCCAGTTCAGACTTCCAGCATATCGATTAGCCTCCGAACTCCCCCGATATCAATCCCATAGAGCACTTGAGGAACACTATGGAACATCATATCAGGCGTCTGGATTCACCAATCACCTCCACACTTGCATTGAGAGCCACATTCCACACAGCTTGACCATGCCTCCCAACTGCTTCCGGCATCTTATTGAATCAATGCCACATCAGACAGCTGCTGTACTAAGGGTGAAAGAAGGACCTACGAGCTATTAGGTAGGTGATCATAATTCAGTGATCACTCGGTGTATGTTGAATCGATGCCACGTCGGATAGCAGGTGTACTGAGGGCGAAAGGAGGACCTACAAAGTATTAGGTAGGTAGTCATAATTCAGTGATCACTCAGTGTATGTTGAATCGATGCCACGTCGGATAGCTGCTGTACTGAGGGCAAAAGGAGGGCCTACGAAGTATTAGGTAGGCGGTCATAATTCAGTGATCACTCAGTGTATGTTGAATCGATGCCACGTCTGATAGCTGCTGTACTGAGGGCGAAAGGAGGACCTACGAAGTATTAGGTAGGTGGTCATAATTCAGTGTATGTTGAATCGATGGCACGTCGGATAGCTGCTGTACTGAAGGCGAAAGGAGGACCTACGGTGTTTTAGATAAATGGTCATAATTCAGTGATCACTTATTGTATATAAACCTTTAAGCACTATTCCTGTGTTACTTTTTCAATAAATAAATATATTAGATCGAAATTAATGTAATGAATACTCAAAAATTTTCTAGCCTTCCCTACATTACCCCTCCTAAAATTCATCACTAGCTACTACCCTGATTACGACGTAATGAATGCTATTTTCGAAATATTTCGGGAAAAGCTGGATTGGAAATTTCAGTGAGACAAAAGGGAAAAGATTCATTTGGTTTAAGTGTCACATATGAAAATATGGGGAACCTTATGGTTCTTGATGAACATTATTTTTTTTCATCAAATAATCAACAAAAATGAATAAAAGAAAATGAAATAGGATAGGCACTGACAGATTATTTTACGCAGAGACTGATTCGAAGTAAAATACCATAAAAAACATAGCAAATATCCATAAAGAAAAAATTATAAACAAAAAAATTCAGACGAGAACGCCTGAGGTTAGAGAAGGGTGCATTGCGTGGGTCAAAATAACATGGGAAAGAATGAATTGCAAGTGATAAATGAGAAGCAGTTAAGAAAAACGCAGTCACACGCTACTATGTCGTTAGATGCAAATTAGAAATGTGTTTATGACAGCAGCACGACCAATTCATCCTTAGTATCATTGAATCAAGACAGGTTATTCAGGCAATTTAGCATAAATAGCTAGAAGCACGGTTTAATGCATGGATGTTAGGAATAGTGTATGCATATTGTTGTTCTTGTAAAACTCAAAATACCACCTATAACACACAATACATGAGCGATTACTCAATAAATGCCATTTCAATGTTGTTGTTTTTTTTGTTTAAAAGTAAAGAGACAGTAAATGCCAGTTCCGGAGAACAACTCTGAACAAAGAAGAAATATAAACGAACTTTTATCTCGTCCTTTTTCAAACGTATGCACTCGTAAGATAAAAAAAAGACGAAACAAGACACCGAATTTTCGATTGCAATGAGCACGTCTTTTGAATCCTTCATGTGAAGTCGCGTTTGTTCAGCGCTCCCGTGTTTTGCTCGACAACAGCTAGTTTTTCGTGTGGGTGTGAAGTTCAATTATTATCAACAAAGACATCGCTCTAACCAAGTTAATCAACACATAGCAACCGAAAAATTGTTATCCGGTAATGCCCACCAGATGGAGACGTCTCAGTAGCTGAGCCCATCCTACGGATTTGTGATGTCAGAATCTGACCGATATGCACACATAGCGCCGTTGATTGTTGGCCACCGTAGCGTAATACGAACGCACTCTGCTAGATATCGAGATATCTATGATACGATCCCAGCGGTGACCAGATAACAATTTTTCGGTTGCAATGTGTTGATTAACGTGGATAAAGCGATGTCTTTGTTTATTCACTGACACCACATATTTAGAAGACTTTCATTTTGTATCGTGACTCATCCGTGAGTGTTTTTCTTTCGTTTCCCCCATAATTTGTGGGCCATTTTTGTTGTTTTGTTACCTTTTTGGGAACTTAGTTTGCACCTTCGTTTCAAGGTTATGGTGGCTCGAGGAAGCTAATATGAGGTTTTCCCGCCTTTTCCGCACTAAACCGATCTCGCCGCCTTTCTAGTGTTGCCATGGCAACCACTACTGACTCACTGACTACTATTATTGTGTGTGAGAAATTCTCGTCTTCCAGGACTGCGGCGCGTGTGCTTTGTTGGCTTGATTTATTTCAAGTATTGTGGTAGACGCCAACTTATCAGATGAATCGTTTGCAGGTTCCTGTCGTTGGAGCAGGGAAGCAAATAAACAAGTAGTTAAAAATTGAACATTATGACAGATGTTTCCTTTTGCACATATCTTTATTTATCAGATGGGGGAAGAGGAAATATTGGAATAATAGTTGGTCAGATCGGATAGTAAATACTTCCAGCGGGAGTTGGATGTAATGGATGGCCTTCTCTACGCTTTTCCCGCCGAATTCGTTCCTATCTTATGTGGCTACAAGCCCGTGTGAAAATCTCTTTCTACCTCGTCGTTTGTCCTCTTGCCTACGAGCAAAACCGTTCCTACATTTTTTCGAGATCGCCATGAAGACTCCTCTCTGTCCCATTCCCTTACACGTTCTGTGTTTTTTGACGTAAGAAGAAATTCTTAATTGCTTGGTCCATTGCATATACCCGTCGGCTATGCGAGAGATTCTGGCAACGGCTGGGGAAGAAATGGTGGTATCCTTCTGTCCGTGGGAGGGGGTCCGGCGAGAGAATGACCTTTCTCCGAAATGGATCTGCGCTTGGCGCTTTTCTGACTGGGGAGGAAATTTCTCACTGTCGCTTTCTACCTCGTCGTTGGTCCTCTTGCCTCCGAGCAAAACCGTTCCTACATTTTCCTCGAGATCGCCATGAAGACTCCTCTCTGTCCCATTCCCTTACACGTTCTGTGTTTTTTGACGTAAGAAGAAATTCTTAATTGCTTGGTCCATTGCATATACCCGTCGGCTATGAGAGAGATTCTGGCGACGGCTGGGGAAGAAATGGTGGTATCCTTCTGTCCGTGAGAGAGGGTCCGGCGAGAGAATGACCTTTCTCCGAAATGGATCTGCGCTTGGCGCCTTTCTGACTGGGAGGAAATTTCTCACTGTCGCTGGCTCACAAAACGACAAAAGTTACAATTTAAATATAGTTTTAATATTTCCATATAACACCTTGCTCCGGCTATATCCAACGTGTCTTCTCTTTCCTTTGCTTCTAGTGATCAGCTTTCTGCCACTTCTACTACGTCACCGACTATCAAAACCTCTGGAAAAACCTGTACTACGTCGACTAATTCTTCACCTTGTCAGATGCCAAAAATCAGCTCGACCCACTAACTCTAGTAATACAAATATAACTCTTGAATAATCCTTATCAATACTTGAACACCTTACCTCCACTCGCCGACGTATCAGTAGAAGACTACTTAACCCCATTGGGCAGATGGTTCCACTTATGTTTCCAGGGACAAAAACTATTAGATGATGGCTTGGATGTAAAACACCAGCATCGACACCGTGGAGTCACATTATTGTGGCCACCAGCTAATATCCACAATAACTGCCGTGTGCTGCGCAGACTGCAACTAGAAGGGATGGGAGTGACTCAGTAAGGTGCTGGAAGGTGTTCACAGGTATGGGGAGCCATGCTGACTGCAGTGCATCTGACAGCTGCTGGAGTGTGCGTGGTGGAGGATCCATACATCGAACAACACGATCATGGTGTTCCCACAGATGCTCAAATGGGTTTAAGTCTGGGGAATCAGGGGGCCAGGGAAGTACTTTGAAGTCTTCATCGTGCTTTTCCAACCACTCTCGGACATTTCTAGCTGTGTGACACGTCGCATTGCCGTTCTGGAAGATCCCATCCGCCACAGCGAAGACAATCAGCATGTATGGGTGTACGTGGTCTACAAGGATGGATTCATAACGAATTCGGTTTATATTGCCTTCTACGGGTATGTGGGGACCCAGTGAATGCCACGAAAAACTTCCCCAAACCATAACGCTGCCTCCACTAGCTTGTGTTCTTCCATCAATGGTGGAAGAGTGTTTGTTATCCGTTGTTTCCCGCCTTATACGCCAACACCCATTCGTTCGATGAAGCAGAAAACGTGACTCATCGGAGAAGACAATTTTTTGCCGTTCAGAGGATGTCCAATTCTGATACTGCCGTGCAAATGTAAGCCTTTTCTGCCGATGTACCTTCGTTAGCATGGGTACAGTGACCATCCGTCTGCTTCAGGGCCCCATACGCAGCAAGGTTCACCTAACTGTCGTTTTACACACACTTCCTGTAGCCCCCTGGTTCATTGTGCCCGTGAGTTGCTCCACTGTAGGGTGTCGATCGGAGTTGGTCCACTGTAGTGTAGTTTTTAAAGCAAGTTAGTAAAAACACGCAATGCATTGATTATCATACGCTTTCCAGCATACCAGAAACCATTACTCAAGTGACGAATTTAATGTCTGTGGAATAAATCTCGCTTGTGTGCCCTGACCTTTGACCCCATTTTGCTGATATTAAACAGAATTGGTTCAGTACACCTCTGGAACAACATGATAAAGTTTTGTCGCAATAGAAGCATTTTTAGTCAAGTTATGAGTATAATGACTGTGGAATAAATCTCGCTCCTGTGCCCTGACCTTTGACCCCATTTCAACTATATTAAACAGAATGGGTTCAATATTCATCCGAAACAACATGATAAAGTTTTGTCGCAATCGAAGCATTTTTACGTAAGTTAAGACTCATAAGGGAGATTGAATAGATCCCGCTCCTATGTCCTGACCTTTGACCCTATTTCGTCCATTTTTGATAGGGTTCGTCCCCTACCACATACTAAAATTTCATCGAAATCGAACCATTTTGCACGCGAGTTATCGTGCAGACGGACAGGCGTCAGACAGACGGACAAAGCTGGAGCATATACGCTTCCTCAACCTACGGTTGGAAAGCGTAAAAAGATAGGAGCTTAAAAAAAACATTATAATTCGCAATGTACATAAATCCTATAGATATACATGGATCACAAGACCAGATAACCCATTTTGAACCGGAAATTAGGAACATCAGATGAACACATCGCAGCCAACTGTTTTCAAATAAATCACAATCACTAGCCCAAACGGTGACACAAAGAATTTTTTAATGAACTACTTAGAGCTCAGTGCACTGAAGTTGCTCAGTAAATTTAAACGCTCGTCGTTCTTCAGTTGCAAGATGCCCCCAAAATGGTTGAAGTATTAACACATTGCATTCAGTTGTGAAATAAAGAATTCGCATCGAGATTAATTCTTTCCTGATCAAATAGCACTTAATGACACATCATCCTATCTCCTTTAAAAACAAAGTGACTATTGCACAGGCTCCGTGAGTAATATACGGCTAGCCATTTAACCTGATAACGTTTCCGGACATCAAGAAAAGGAAAAAAAACAAAAAACAAAAATGAAACGAAATATCCTGGCGGCGAAACCACAGGACCGAGGGGGGAAAATCTACTTGTTTGTTTCTAGAAAAAGAAAAGGCGTCAGTCACTTTGCGGTTCTGACTTCGGGTTACAAATTCCTAAAGCAGCTTGCACACATTTTCCAAAACGTATGGCATAGAGCTGGAGAATTATCGATGGTTGCAACCATAGATAAATTTCGATAGTTGAAAAATAGCAATCGATAACTATCGATAGTGCAAGTACACACGCCTCAGAAAACTTGAAAATTATATCGTTCTGGAATGGAAACCGCAAGATTCTTTGCAAGATTAATTGGTATCCATCTGCTCGTAACATCTATTTAACTATCCACTATCGATAGTGCTATCGATAGCATATAGGTAACATTTTCTGAGTAGATGAACTGTTTTTCGTGCTAAAGAATAATTTCTGACAACAATGTTGCTTACCTTTTGATTTTGTCAGAAGATAAGCTCGGATAGACTGAAGTTTAACTTAAGACGATGTCCTTTCAAAGTTTAGTTAGTGAGCGAAAGTCACGAGAAAATTATTTTCGTGAAGTAGGAGATAATTTTAAGTTGCTTAGCTGCTGTTTTCTGTTTTGAACGGTATGATTTTATTTATCTTTCTGTTCACTAAAGCCAAAAACTGTAATTCTGTTGTAAAACAACCTCATTTTTTTCCAGATTCCTTTCGCTTATTAACTTTTAGTGCATTAGCTAACGTAATTGCTGTGTAGTTCAGCACTACACTGAACAGCAATTGAATTAGAGACAGCTGGCGTTATGCAAATATGGCACTGTGGGCGGCCCTGTAAACGGAAACGACATGACGTATGCAGCGATTCGACAATATAAGGAGTGATGCGACGGGAATCAGTAAGAGTCGGACGCGGTATGGGTAAGACGAAGGATCTAAGCGCATTTGATCGTGGGCAAATTGTCGGGGCCCGACGAAAGGGTCACTCCATCTCGGAAGTCGTGCAGGCACTGGGGTTTTTACGAGCCACTGTGTCACGGGTGCGCCGTGAGTACATCGAATCCGGTAAAACCATCCCTGCAAGAAATCACTCGGCAATTTAACGCGGGTGCACAAAAACGTGTAAGCAGCCACACCATCCAGAACCATCTCCTCGCTATGGGGTACAGAAGCCATCGTCCCACAAGGTTACCGATGCTGACAGCACATCACAGGGTGCAAAATTTAGCATGGGCGTGGGAACATCGCTATTGGACCCTAGACATGTGGGAAAATGTTCCCTGTACTGATGAGTCTAAATTCACGTTGGTACATGCGGATCGCAGGATACGAGTACGGCGCAAACCACATGAAGCAATGGATCCTTCTTGCCAGCAGAGTACTCTTCAAGCTGGTGGGTGTGGCATTCTCGTCTGGGGACTGTTTACGTGGACTGAAATGGGACCACTGGTACGTGTGACATCGTCCCTCACAGGTCAACGTTACCGGGATGTCCTGGACGACCATTTGCTCCCGTTTGTGCGTCTTCAACATCCCACTCTGGACCTCATCCTGAAACACGACAATGCACCGTGCCATCGCTCCCGAATTGTATCCGAATGGTTGGATGAACACTCCACCGACGTGACCTCGCTTCCTTGGCCAGCTAGGTCACCTGACCGTAATCCCATCGAGTGCATCTGGGATGTCATCGAGAGAGATGTTCGAGGCTCTAACCCCCTCCATCAAATCTTCGTGAACTGTGGGATCTTCAGGGGTCGTGGATCCGTATGGCTTCCCAACGCTTCCGGTGTCTTGTCGAGTCCATGCCGAGTGAATCGCCGCCGTCATCAGGGCGAAAGGTGGTCCTACACGTTACTAGACAGGTATCTCTAATTCAATTGCTCTTCAGTGTATATGCTTTGTTGAAAGGCAAGCTGACCATAACTCATCATTTAAATAACTGCTTCAGCAACTGACAGTTTCAACTTCCAGTACAAACAATGACAGCAAATGTTTTTATCCCACTTGAAGGTGCGTTTACACTTTTAGCTTGATTTAACATACAGGAGGGTTGACAACGAAACTGAAGCACATGGGTTTAGGACACAACAATTTATTAGTACGGTGTAAGGGCTCCTTTGGTGGCCAATACAGCTGCGATTTGTCGTGGGAAAGACCGACACAAATCCTGTACAGGGGCCAGAGGCATAGGCGAAACCACTGGGGGGAGGGGTCAGGACCCCCTCAGATTTTCAAAGTCTGGGATCCCCAATGTAGAAGACCCTCCAATTTATTCGGGAATATAATGATATAAGGCACACTTTGTGATGTGAATCAACTAAATTTAAAAATAATTTTTCGTAGAATGTAAACACGTGTATAATGTGTACTTAATAAAACAGCGACATCGATTCTTAATAAGCAAATTCAGTTCTACAACTTTCGCCAAGTTCCACAATTCGCCAACAGAGACGCCTATATCGTGCCCGTTAGATCGCGCCTCAGCAACTGCTTTAACCTGCGTGTGTGTAGGGTGACGGGGTCTCAAACTCTATCTTACACAGTATGTATGGACATGTTTCCAGAAGTACGGACCACCGATGGACAACTGAAATTTTAGACTGGATTCCGAGAGATGGAAAAAGACCCACAAGAAGACCCCATGGGAGATGGATGGGTGAAATTCGAAAGCATGCCGGAGTGACATTGAGGAGGCAGGTTGAAGACAGACAATTGTGGAAGAAACTTGGGGAGACCTTCATCCAGCAGTGGATCGATAATGGTTGACAATGATGATGATAATGATGATATAATATCGTATATATATGTATACATAAAATGTGTGATCGGATTGGATTGGATTGGATTGGATTGGAGGTTTAACGACCACCGTGAGCAACTCAATGGGCTATAAGCAGTGGCCCATCCCTAATTTAGGGTCACTGGTTCCAGGGAAGGGAGAGAGCCAGTGCCGTAAGACAAACACAACATCCATGCCTCGCCGGGATTCGAACCCGGGTCTCTTTCGGACGAATGATCATAGGCCATCGCTTAGACCACTGCGCCACCGGGGCGGCAAATGTGTGATCGGACCCATCCAGATTTTGAAACATGGTCACGCCACTGGCCAGAGGGATTTGAAGCCATTCCTCTTGCAGAAAAGTGGCTAGTTCACGACGTGATGCTGGTGTAGGAAAACGTTTCCTGGCTTGCTCCTCCAGAACACCCCATAGTGGCTCAATAATGTTCAGTTCGGATGACTGTGCAGGCCATGACACATGTTCAACCTCACTTCCATGCTCAGTAAACCACTCTTCCAACCATTATGGCTCTGTGTATCAGTGCGTTATCGTCCTGATACACGGCACCACCATCAGGATGAAATGTTTGAACCACTGGGTGCACCTGGTCCTCCAGAATTGTCCGATAGTCCTTGGCAGTGATGTTCCCCTCAAGAACAATCAGCGGGAGGATAGACTGCCACGATATTGCGGCCCGATCCACCTCCGTGCTTCACTGTGGGTAATAAACAGTCCGAGTGAGGGATGTCTCCACACATAAACTCTCCCAGTTGTGGGGAAGACAGTGAAGGACGATTCATAGGAGATCAATACACATTTCAAGTTGTCCACGATTAGCGCTGCTGGCACCATTGCAACCGACGTTTGGCATTCACACTGATGATCCAAGATTTAACGATAGCAACACGACCGTGAATGTTGACACGGTGAAGCTCCGGAAGAACAGTTTTGATGGAAACGGGTGAGTCGCGATGCGTATTCAACTCTGCGGCGAGTTGGGAAGCTGTGGTTTTATGTTGTTTGGCTACCATCCGTGTTTGCACCCGGACGTCCCTGTCAGACAGCTTCCTCTTACCTCGACGGTTACTCCTATTGAATGTGGGTCTTCCCTCTTGCTGGTATGCCGGCATGACCCTGGATACCGTGGCTCGCGATACACCACAAAGACTTGCTGTCTTGGACACAGATGCACCGGCGAGATGAGTACCAACAATCTATCCTCTTTGAAACTCGGATATGTCTCGCATTATGTTGTGTGGACCGCACTTTTTCACATCCAGCTGTGCAACTGCTCTGCTAATGCAACCTTCACACTCTGTTCTCGTTGATCGACTGCGTAATAGATGCCGACTGGGCACCAGGTGGCGCGTACAGCGGCGTGACACGTGGTGTGTTATCTGCGCAGGTGTTTCGATTTTGTTGTCTACCCCCTGTAAAACACAGCAGAGTGCAGAAACAACATAATAACAAATCTTTTACCTGTTTGGATACAATTAACTTTACCCGTTCGGTTGCATTTTAGTCTCCCATTATCATCATGCAACAATATGGCTGGGTTATATTTAGTGATACTAGCCTTTGAGCTTTCAATCACCAATGCCATCGGGGAAAGCTGAATGCTTTACACCTACAGAATCGAAAACCCATCAATAGCTAAGAAAATATCGATACACTATCGATATGCACATCTGGGCAAAACTGTCAATGATGCCATCGCTAGTATCTCCAGCTCTAGCATGGCATTCTGCGGCAATGCAACGAAACAGACAGAATGCATGCGATGAATGGCAAAAGTGCAGTGAACTTAAAAGATTTCCACTGGGGGCTACAAAAACAATGTGGAACGGGAGCACCTGATATACACCGATGAGTTATTACATTATGACCACCTACCCAATAAGCTGTGGGACTCCCTTTAGCTCGCAAAACAACGGCCACTCGGAGAGGCATCGATTCGATGAGGTGGCTATAGGTATTCTGGGGTATCTGGTACCATAATGTTAACAGCAGGTCCTCCAGTTCCCGTACATTTCGGGGTGATGGTGACTTGCTTTTCCAAGTCGAACCACAAATGTTCCATTGGGTTCATGTCAGGTAAATTTGGAGACCATGTCATTAACAGAAAGTCACCAGCATGTTCTTCGAACCACTCCTTGGCGATTCTGGCAGTGTGGCATGGCGCATTATCCTGTTGGTTATAGCCATCACTAGCAGGGAACACAGTTGCCATGAATGGGTGACCTTGGTCCGCAACGATGTTCAGATATCTGACAGCTGTCAGGGATTGTGCTATTGAGATAATGGTCCTAATGTGTCCCAATAAAACATCGCCCACAGCATAACACCGCCGCCGCTGGCCTGTTTCCACCCAACAGTGCATCCAGGTGCCATTCCCTCCTTTGGAAATCGGGGTATCCGCGCTCGGCCGTCTACGTGATGCATTAGGAATCTTGATTCGTCAGACCAGGCTACTTTCTTCCAATCATCCACGGCCTAATCTCCATGATCTTGGGCCCATTTCACGCGTTGTTGGCGATGACGTGCAGTGAGCATGGGGACCCGGCTGGATCTTCGGCTACGCAGGCCCATGCGCAAAAGGCTGCGATTAACTGTGTGCTTTGACACATTGCCCTGATCACCACTGCTGCAGGTGATTTGTCGCACTGTGACCTGGGGTCGCTGTGAACAGTTTCCGCTCCCCTCTGGCATCAATGAGCTGCGGACGATACGCGGATGGACGACGGTTCATTGTTTGGCCATCTGTGCACCACTTTTGATACGTACTCACTACAGCGGCACGTGAACAACCCACAAGTCGTGCCGTTTCCGAGATTGTAGTTGCAAGGCCCCGTGCCATCACAATTTGCCCTTTATCAAACTCCGATAAATCGGCAACTTTTCCCATTCTGACTCTGAACGCTCTACTAATCTAAAGCTGGTCCTCGGGATGTATATATACTGCTCTGTGAACTTCACCTGCGCCACCGTTCGGTCACCAGGCGCGCTCACTTCTCTAGACTGGGGGTGGTCACAATGTAATGGCTCATCGGTGTATATCAAGAACTTCCAACTATTGACTCACTTATTCGACAAGACACAATTATCATGACGTTAGATCGGTACTGCTTAACAAAGCGTAATCAATATATTCCTGCTCTTACCATCTTCTCGTTCACTCTTATCTTGCTCGTACATAGCTCTTATCGCTCTTAGCTCTCTAAATCTGCACTGGCACATCGTTTTATTGATATTTGTCTCACTGTCAGTAATTACAAACTTTGAAAACTCGTCGGGAGAAACAATGTGTCGTTAAGTCAGAAAAAATATTAACGAGAAGAAACCAAATTTACATAAGAATACCGAAACTCGAAAGGAATTTTAAATTAAGGGTTATACGCCCCACTTCTCCAATCTGGACACTGGCCCGAACCCTGGATGAGGGTGGTGAGTATGTCCTACGGCATAGGGTCCCTCCCTCTCCCTGGAACCAGAGGCTTTGTAAAACAAGGGCGGGCTACTGCTTATAAGTTATAGAGTTGCTCATTTTGGACGCCGAAACCCAGGTACCAAGAAATAAGTATAGTTTGGCAAGTAAATATAATATGCTTACAATGATCAGCCGGCATTCCCCCCCCCCATTTAAGTAATCCTGCCTGTTTTTTTTTTTTTTTTTGACAGCTCGGAATAGATACAAATGTGCGTGATCAAGCGTTTGTGCCTGTTAATCTATTTCGAACTGGAGTAAGTGTTTGACGCGAGCTTCGCAGCCTTTTTTCTTTTTCCAATGTCAGTCGTCAGTGAACCGATAAATGAATGGTGTTGCAGGAGCTCGTTCATGGTCAGATAATTCGCGAAAATTGAAAGACAAATATCACTGAAAATGGTAGCTACACCTAATTAAATGTGGTCTGCGTCAAAAAAATAAAAACCAAAATGCGCTGTCGGACGAGCAAATACACCAATGAGCCATTACGTTATGACCACCCCCACCCTAGAGAAATGAGCGCGCCTGGAGATCGAACAGTGGCACCGGTGAAGTTCACAGAGCAGTATGTATACAACCCGAGGACCGGCTTTCGGTTAGTAGAGTGTTCGGAGTCAGAATGGGAAAAGCTGCCGATTTCTCGGAGTTTGATAAAAGACAAATTGTGATGACGCGGAGCCTCGGAACTACGATTTCGGAAACGGCGCGGCTTGTGGGTTGTTAACGTGCCGCTGTAGTGAGTACGTATCAAAAGTGGTGCACAGATGGCCAAACAATGAACCGTCGTCCATCCGCGTATCGTCCGCAGCTTATTGATGCCAGAGGGGAGCGGAAACTGTTCACAGCGACCCCAGATCACAGTGCGACAAATCACCTGCAGCAGTGGTGATCAGGGTAATGTGTCACAGCACACAGTTCGTCGCAGCCTTCTGCGCATGGGCCTGCGTAGCGGAAGACCCATGCTCGCTGCACGTCGTGGGGCCCAAGATCATCGAGACTGGACCGTGGATGATTGGAAGAAAGTGGCCTGGTCAGGGCCAGATTAAGGGGGGTCACCATTAGCAAGGGCCCAATATGTATGAGTCTGAATCACAATTAACACACAGCTTATACATTTATATATGGAGAGAATATAATGTAAAATAGTTTTAGTTTTGTCTCGTATGATTTCCACTCGATGACAAACAGAGGCTAGAAAACGAACAGATTTGAAGGCAGTGACGCACTAAGGGTAAATGCTTCATGTCAATGTATACAGCGGGGTAGGCGCAGGGATGTAGAAGGGCCTTAGCGCGGCTTAGCGTAGCTAAGGCACTTTTCATGCTTGGTTAAAGCAGGACAAAGGTACTTTTTAGATGGATGTATAGGAAGAAATGGCAGTTGCTGTGTTTCATACGCAAACATATTCGTGTATCAAACGAATGAACGTGTCACAGTCGGTTCACGCTCTATGGCGTTTCATGAATCACAAGAGTTTTAGTGTTAAGAGAATGATAACTTCTTTGTTACGACCGCAATCTTCAAAATGACGTTATTGGAGGTAGACTCTCCGTATGTTAAAACTTCACTAGCAAGAAATAAATCAACACAGAAAAATTAAACAAGTATATAGCATAATTGACAAGTGTTTCGTGATTGTGAAAGACGATAAAAAGTGAACTCCGTTTATTAGGCTTATAAAATAAAGGTATCAAGAGATGCTAGCTTTCACTACCTCCGGGTAGCTTCGTCAGGCATTTAGTAGATAAAGATCGCAGAAGCAACTGGAAAAAATATATATTTCTAAGAACATAATTAAATTCAAACAACCCGTGACATCGTGCAAGTGTTTTACTTATTTTGAATTTAATTATATTCTTAGAAATATATTTTTTCCAGTTGCTTCTGCGATCTTTAGCTGCTAAATGCCTGACGAAGCTACCCGGAGGTAGTGAAAGCTATCTGCTTGCATTTAGAACTTTTAGTTAATGGGCAAAATCCAGACTGTGGCTTCATATTGCATAACAAAAAGATGCACCAAGAAAAGTATACAAATATTAAAAGTTCTAAGACAGAATCTAGGAATATTTAGCTTTTAACGCATGTTCTTGGGAGAACAGTAGCAAATATAGTGGCTTTTTATGAAAACTCTGCAAGTAAATATTAGTTTGTAGAATGCACTGTGACGTACGTACCTGCCAGCAGGACGCACACGACATAAAGGCAGATAGCAGTCAGAACGAACGTCCGCGTAGCTCAATTGGTAGAGCGACTTATTTCGGAATGAGGGGACTCGGGTTCGAGCCCCGGCGTGCATAAAAATGACGGAGAAATTTACTTCGTTACAATGGCGCCTATACTATCCGGATGAGCCGCCCGTTCAAGATCTCGCAATGGTGTGATGTTCTTTCCACACCGCGAGATAGGAAAAATAAGAGCATCCTTTCTCCAGCGCTTCGAAAAATAAAAATGTGTGATGTTGCATTCCACACACCAGATTGACTGGGAGTTCTCAAGTGCACGTTCTATAGCGGATGCCTGCCTACGACGATTCATGGTCACGGCATGACCCGTGGGCCATGCCCCCGACCCTCTTTCGGGGGGGGGTGACGTGCCTGCCCAGCAGGACGCACACGACATAAAGGCAGATATCAGCGATAACTACCGTCCGCGTAGCTCAATTGGTAGAGCGACTAATTCCGGAATGAGGGGACCCGGGTTCGAGCCCCAGCGTTGACAAAAATGACGGAGAAATTTACTTCGTTATAGCACTATATATTAATTCTCACAAGCATATTGCTCCAATTTCGTGTTTTAACAAATTTCATAACGTTTCTTCGTCATTAGTTTTTTTGTTTGGGGGGGGGCACTCAGATGTCTTAGCCTTGGGGGTCCATCCATATGTCTTAGCCTTGGTAGCCCACTCAGATGTTTTAGCCTGAGGGCTCACTTAAGCATTAATCCGGCCCTGGGCCTGGTCTGACGAATCACGATTCCTGGTGTATCACGTAAACGGCCGAACGCGGATACGCCGATTACCAACGGATGCACTGTTGGGCGGGAAAAGGCTGGCGGCGACGGCGGTGTAATGCTGTGGGCGATGTTTTCTTGGGACACTTTACGCCCCGTTATCCCAATAGCACAATCCCTGACAGCTGTCAGGTATCTGAACATCGTTGTGGACCAAGTTCGCCTATTCATGACAACTGTGTTCCCTGCTGGTGATGGCCATTTCCAACAGAATAATGCGCCATGGCACATTGCCAGAATCGTCAAATAGTGGTTCGAGGAACATACTGATGACTTTCTGTTAATTCCAAATTCGCCTGACATAAACCCAATCGAGTATTTGTGGTTCGACTTGGAAAAGCGGGTTCGCGTTAAATCCCCACCACCCCGAAATGTACGGTAACTGGAGGACCTGCTGTTGACATTATGGTACCAGATACCCCAGGATACCTATCGCCACCTCATCGAATCGATGCCTCTCCGAGTGGCCGCTGTTTTGCTGGCTAAACGGGGTCCTACAGCTTATTAGGTAGGTGGTCATAATTTAATGGCTCATCAATGTATACCAGGGCGTGAGGCAAAAGGTTGCTCAGTTCGTTGAGAAATTCCAAGTCTTAGCTTTGAAGACCACGAATTCCGATGGAATCCATTTTACAATTTGGAGCAGTATGCACCTCATTGAGATTCTACCTAGGTAAGACTATTCTGAAGTATGTAAAGCTGCCCCCGATGGGGCTGATTGGTACGAAGGCTGAATTCTAATCATTCGGTCAGAGGTTGCGATAGGTGTCAGCACAAAAGCGACTTTCAAAATGCCGTTCATTTGCTTTTGAAGTGGCGTCCGGTGACTTTTGTCAATATAAGGTACATGTCATTTTCGAAATACGTGAGTTGAAATATTTCTATAGCAAAAATGCTTTCTCATGCTATTCAGGCTATACTGAGCTGTGCTAATTGCAAAAAAAGCAGCAAAAAAAGCATCTCTTCCCTTTATAAAATTTTTTATTCTTTATAAGATGGACTTATGAGGCCAAAGCGATTTATTTCCCCAAAACATTAATAAATAACAAAATCAGTAAAAAATTTTCCCAAATTCTTCATTGCTCATTTGATAAGAAACTTGATTGCCAGCCACGTATTGTGTTTGACATGTTCTTGTGATGTGCGGTAAATGTTTAAAACAATTATAAAAAATAAAATAAATAAAAATACAGAAGCGTATAATCTCTAGCGCATTTATTTATCTATTTATTTCTTGCGCTTCTCGTTCTTCGTTTGAGTAACGGCGTTAATTTCTCATACACTCATCGTCAAAAAAAATAGTTGCACCCAGAAGGAAGCAACCGACATTAATCAAACTTGGTGGGTAAGTTTGACATCGTGAGCCATGCAAATGATTCAAGTATCACGCTTGGCCGCGCATATGACGCAAGCAAGAAGGGGTCGTAACGCTGTGTCTTGCCGGCTATATAAGGTCATCCCGTTGCGCGTGCTGGCCATTCTGACTCGTGCTATTGTGTTGGTTGCATCCTTTGCAAGTGAAGTATACCTCGGTGAAAAGTTCGGAAGCAATTCGAGCAGTTGGAGGAATTCGAAAGGGGCCGCATCGTTGGGCTCCGGGAAGCGGGATGGCCTTATCGCCGTATTGCGCGCCATACCGGTCGTGCGGATATCAGCATAGTACGCTGTTGGCGGCAGTGGATAGAACAAGGCACGCATTAGTGACAGGAAGGGTTTGGGAGACCTAGAGGACCCACGGAGAGAGAAGACAGACGGGTTGTCCGCCATGCGCGAAGTGACCCAACAACCAAGATTGAGGATATTCAGCGAGTAGTGGTGCCTTCCATGCTTCGCCCAAGTAGTGCCAGCACCATTGGCAGACGACTGTACGACGTAGGACTACACGCAAGCAGACTGTTACGACGACTGCTCTTAACAACAGTGCATCGTCGCAAAAGACTGCAATGGTGTCGTGCCAGACTGTCACGAAGCCACGCAAAATGGCAGCGGGTAATCTTGAGTGACGTGTCCCGCTTTTGTCTTGGAGGAGATGACAAACGTATCCGTGTGTGGATGCACCGTGATCAGCGCCAAGATGAACGGTTTGTTGTCGAGCATCACACGTCCAGAAGGCCTGGTGTCATGGTGTGGGGTGCAAATGCTTACGATGTCAGATCACCTTTGGTGTTCATTACAGGCACTTTGACAGCCCAACGTTACGTTAATGAGGTCCGGCAACCAGTAGCCCTACCGTTACTGAACGCTCACTCCGGTGCGATTTTTCAACAGGACAACGCTCGTCCGCATACTGCTGCTGTCTCGAGAGCTTGCCTTCGAGGCACTGACACTCTGTCATGACCAGCCACATTGCCAGACCTATCACCGATTAAAAATGTGTGGGATGCTATTGTACGCGCTATCCACGCTGCATTGCTCCCGCGCACAATCTGCAGGAACTGCGCGAGAAGATTCAAGCTGTATGGGATGGCTTATCGCAGGACACCATTAGAAACCTGTACAACTCCATGCCGAGACGTATGGCATGCTGTGTGAGCAATCATGGCGGCCCGACGACATACTAAGAGACACTACTTATTGGCGTGTACTGTAGCTCAATAAATATTTCCCATATCAGTCTCAATGTGCAATCATTTATTGTCCTTGGTCACATTTACCTTCCTCCCCAATAGCATTACAATCAGACACGTCATTCTGGGTGCAACTATTTCTTTTGACGATGAGTGTATTTTGCATCATCATCATCATTGTCAACCATTATCAATCCACTGCTGGACGAAGGTCTCTCCAAGCCTCATCCACAACGGTCTCTCTTGTGCCAGTTTCCTCCATGTTACTCCCGCATACTTTCGAATTTCATCCATCCATCTCCCATGTGGTCTTCTTCTGGGTCTTTTCCTGTCCCTTGGAATCCAATCTAAAATTTCCACTGTCCATCGATAGTCTGTTCTTCTGGCAGTATGTCCAGCCCATTGCCATTTCAGGGATTTAACTCTGATCATGTCTTCCACTCTTGTCATTTTTCGGATCCACGAGTTCCTCTTCTTATCTCTCCTGGTTACACCAAGCATGCAGCTCTCCATGCTACTTTGAGTTGTCTGCAGCCTTTGTATGTCTCTTTTAGTTAAGGTATACGTCTCTGCACCATACGTAAGCACTGGAAGGATGCATTGATCAAACACTTTTCTTTTAAGACATGATGGCATATTGCTCTTGAAAATTATGCTGTTTCTTCCAAAGGCTCTCCAGGCAAGTTTTATACGCCGATTAATTTCTTCATCAATGTGACCCTTACTTGTTATCTGCTGTCCAAGATAAACGTACGCATCTGTTATCTCCAGCTTTTCTCCATCAATCGATAAATCTTCATTTCTTGTAAAAGCATTGTACATCACTTTTGTCTTCTGAAAGTTCATTTTTAATCCCACTTCTTTACTCTTGTCAGCAAGTTCCTGGATCATACTCTGCAGCTCTGGTGGGGTAGTTGCAGAAATGACTGCGTCATCAGCCAAACGAAGGTGAGTTAGATAATCTCCATTAGTCTTTATCCCTTTGTTTTCCCAGTTCAGTGATTGAAAGACATTTTCCAATGTGGAATTAAAGAGCTTGGGATGGTGCCACCTTGTCTCACTCCCTTTTCAATTTTTATGTGTGCTGTATTCTCAAACAGCCGAATCTTTAAACATTTGGAAATAAAATTTCTCTGGATGCTTTTATGAAATCGCAGGCTGAATTTAATTTTTTTAACATTCAGCAACAGAATATTTCTGTTTCCTTGTTCATCTCCTGATGAGCAATTACAATTGCGTTTTAAAATATCCGTCGAATCTCGTAGTGAATTACTTTGCCCCTTTCTTTATTTTCCTACTGGAAATGGAATAGATGTGCCCCTCCCACGTCTGATCTCTTCACGCCCCCACCCCCAATAATTTAGAGAAGTTGGCGCCCTGCCGTGAACAATTCTAAGCTGTCTACCGTCCGTACTTTAGGGCCACTGATTCCAGTGAGAGGAGAGAGCCAGAGGCGTAAGCCAATCACACCATCCATGTCTCATCTAGAACTAGCGTTTAGACCATTGAGCTATCAGAGAGGCGTACGATTTTATAATAGTTCACGTAAATAAATAAGGAGATCAAGGGGGAACAATAAATAAATAAGGGGGAACCATTTCGACCTATTTGTAAGTAAAACCAATTCTGCTCTAATTGCGAAATGCAAATTCCATTTTTCCGTTGAAGTTATGCGACTTCTTGACACCCGATGTATTTCCTGCTATTTTCCGAACTCCATCTGTCTAGTGCTGACAGACGGTTTTAAGACAATGCTCGGTGAGAATGTTTTTATTATTGTCACTGTGGAAAACCATCTGTTCAGCTCTGCTGTTGTCATAGGTGTGGTGCATATTATTTTTAACACTTCAGCTGGGAAACTTCGGAGCTCACTGCTTATTATTATTGGATGGGAATTCAAAGCCCTTGGTACTCGACTGAATGATTTCCTCTCGTAAATGACAGCTTTGTTTGCCTGCACTTTTCCTTTTTCAGCCATGGGGCCAATTGAGGGAATTATATCAAGCTTACTTGAAGAAAAATACACATACAGGCCACTGAGATAGACACTTTTGTTCAGTACTGGGGTGGACAACCTATAGCTCGAATTACAGCACGTACGCGATTTGGCACAAATTCCTGCATCTGCGTCATACCAGGCGTCCACCAGACAGTCCCCCCCCCTTTTTTTTTCAATTGGAGCTTTAATATTTTTTTAATGATTTATTGGAACTGATGGTACAGAGATATGACAAACAGACAGACATAGACAGGATACAGATGTTTCACATCAACAAGTACAAATCATACATAGTTTAAAGCATTCCAAATGATCAATTTACGCATATAGCTAGTGTTGATCAAGTAACACATTGTGTACAAGTACACATCAAATATGGTTTTACAGTACGCTAAATGACCAATGTACACAGAGAGCCAGTGTTGATCAAGTAACACATTGAGAGCCAGTGCCGAAAGACAAACACAAATATCCATGCCTCACCGGGATTCGAACCCGGACCCTCATAGGGTGAATGGTCACAAGCCAGCGCGTTTGATCACTGCGCCACCGGGGACGGCAGTGCTTTAACTGGCTCAGATTTGACGGAAGAAGACTTGCTCCCGGATGTTTTCCTAGCATGTCCCAAACATTCCCAATGGGGTTCAGATCCGGGCTTTGTGGTGGCCAGTAAAGATGGTTGAAGTCGCTGTCATGTTGCCGAACCATTGCTGAACAGAGTTGGAAACGGGTCAAAAGTTTTGGACCCGGACCCGACCCGCGCAAATCTGCTTTGAGCTAAAAACTCGAATATATCATCATCATCATCATCATCATTGTCAATCATTATCAGTCCACTGCTGGATGAAGGTCTTCTCAAGTTTCTTCCACAACGGACCGTTTTGGGCCAGTCTCCTCCATCCACGCATCTCCTACGTGGTCTTCTTCTGGGTCTTTTCCTGTCCCTTGGGATTCGGTCTATTTTTTTTTTTATTGGAGGTTTAACCATCAGCGTGAGCTACTCAGTGGGCCATGAGCAATCGCCCGTCCCTAACTTAGGATCACTGGTTCCAGGGAAGGGAAAGAGCCAGAGCCGTAAGATAAACACAACATCCGTGCCTCACCGGGATTCGAACCCGGACCCATCTCGGACGAATGATCAGAAGCCATCGCTTAGACCACTGCGCCACCGGGTCGCCGTCTAAAATTTCGGTTGTTCATCGGTGGTCTGTTATCCTGGCAATATGTCTAGTCCATTGCCATTTCAGGGATTTTAATTTAATCTTGATGTCTTCCATTCCTGTTATTTTCCTTATCCACGAGTTCCTCTTTTTACCTTATAACGAAGTAAATTTCTCCGTCATTTTTGTCAACGCTGGGGCTCGAACCCGGGTCCCCTCATTCCGGAATTAGTCGCTCTACCAATTGAGCTACGCGGACGGTAGTTATCGCTGATATCTGCCTTTATGGCGTGTGCGTCCTGCTGGGCAGGCACGTCCCCCCCCCCCGAAAGAGGGCCGGGGGCATGGCCCACGGGTCATGCCGTGACCATGAATCGTCGTAGGCAGGCATCCGCTATAGAACGTGCACTTGAGAACTCCCAGTCAATCTGGTGTGTGGAATGCAACATCACACATTTTTATTTTTCGAAGCGCAGGAGAAGGGATTCTCTTATTTTTCCTATCTCGCGGTGTGGAAAGAACATCACACCACTGCGAGATTTTGAACTGCCGGGTCATTCGGAAAGTTCGGGCGCCATTATAACGAAGTGAATTTCTCCGTCATTTTTTGTCCACGCCGGGGCTCGAACCCGGCCGGGTCCCCTCATTCCGGAATAAGTCGCTCTACCGATTGAGCTACGCGGACGTTCGTTATCGCTGCTATCTGCCTTTATGTCGTGTGCGTCCTGCTGGGCAGGCACGTCACAACCTTTCTTGGTTATAACAAGTATGCATCTTTCCATTCTGCTTTCAGTTGTCTGCAGTCTTTGTATGTCCTTTTTAGTTAAGGTCCACGTCTTTGCTGCGTACGTAAGCCCTGGAAGGATGCATTAATTAAACACTTTTTATTTTAAGACATAATGGCATATTGCTTTACAAAATTGTACTGTTTCTTCCAAAAACTCTGCAACCAAGTTTTACACGCCAATTAATTTCTTCATCAATGCGGCCCTCGCTTGATATCTGCTGTCCAAGGTAAATGTACATATCGGTTATCTCCAGCTTTTCGCCATCAATTGATAAATCTTCATTCCTTGTAAAAACATTGTACATACATCAGTTCTGAAAGTTCATTTTTAATCCCCATTTCTTTACCCTTCTCAGCAAGTTCCTTAATCATGCTCTGAAGTATTATTTCAAAGACCTCTGAAGGGTTCTTTGATATATTTTTTCTTTTCTATTCAAAAATAAAGCGGAAATAAAACCGGGTCGAAATCGGGTGAAGGACACCTTAACCCGACCCGCTAGACCCGCAAGAAATTACCGAACCCGTGACCCGTGACCTGTTTCCATCTCTGCTGCTGAGTACATCTTCTTCTCGATGTCTATGAAAGAGCCGTCACCTGTTGGATAAAAAGTCATCATTGTAGGATGGATTTGATCGGCAATAATGTTCAGATAATCCTTGGAAGACATCCGGGCCTTTCAGCAATATCAGGGGACCCGTTTGGTACCATCAGAACGTGACCCACACCATGACACGACATCCATAACCTTGAGTTGTGTTGACGAGGCAAGCTGGGTCTATTGCTTTTCGGGGCTCCCGCCAAACTCTCTGCCTACCGTCGGTACAGAACAGGGTGAACCGTGACTAGTCAGAGCACATGACTTTTTCCAGTGTCCTGCCGCCGTGTTCCTGACACCCATGTAGACAAACTTCCAGGTTCTTCGCAGAAATTAGTGGTTTCTATATAGGACTCGTCGGACTACATGACTTTTTTCCAGTGTCCAATCACTGTGTTTCTGACACCACTGTAGACGAAATTTCTGGTTCTTCGTAGAAATCAGTGGTTTCCGTATAGGACTCGTTGGAGCTCATGACTTTTTTCCAGTGTCCACTCACGGTGTTCCTGACACCACTGTAGACGAACTTTCCGGTTCTCCACAGAAATAAGTGGTTTCCGTATAGGACTCGTTGGAGCTCATGACTTTTTTCCAGTGTCTACTCACGGTGTTCCTGACACCACCGTAGACGAACTTCTTCGCAGAAATCAGCGGTTTCCGTATAGGACTCGTCGGAGCTCATGACTTTTTTCCAGTGTCCAGTCACGGTGTTCCTGATACCACTGTAGACGAACTTTCCGGTTGTTCGCAGAAATCAGTGGTTTCCGTATAGGACTCCTTGGAGCTGCTAACTTTTTTCCAATGTCCACTCACGGTGTTTTTGACACCCTATCTCTCCAACATAAAATAAATGACAATAAGCTCCAACAGAAAATAAATGACTAAATGCAAGTGATTTAGTCATTTTATTTTCTGTTGGAGCTTATTATTTTTAGCACGTCTTTTATAAAAAAAAAAAAGATCGTGCTTATGTTATCGGTATCTCCGTCCATCCATCTGTGGATACTGGATACCATATCTCTGCAACTACTAGTCCGATTTGAAAAACTCTTTTTGCATTGGGAAGCTTGAAATACGCGAATGATGATCCTTCATTTCGTTTTTTGTTTTTGTTTTTACGATGAACAATTTAGCCGCTAAACGGCGTAAATACAGATGTCATCGAATTCAAATTACATTTTATTCCAAATACGCAGTCGAGTCACATTACTGTGACCACCTCCTACTTTTGACGTCAACAGCGCGTAGCCAATGAAAGAAGGCACGTGTCGTGAGCTGGCTTGGAGGGTATATAAGACAATCTGAAAACGTATCACTCGTTGCTGTCATGGATAAAAGGAGCGATTTATCAGATTTGCAAAAAGGGATTATTATCGGCTTTCGGGCCAAGGGTGGCAGTATTTCTGAAACAGCGCAGTTTGTGAACTGTTGGCGTGCTGCTATATTTAAAGAGTATCCTCACTGGAGAAATGACACCATTGCGAATAAGCGGCGTGGAAACTGCGGAGCACCACGTGCCATTGATGTGAGAGGTGAACGTTGGCTTTTAAGGTGCGTGAGGGAGCAACTCACTGGCCGAATGAACCAGAGGGCTACCAGAAGTGTGTCTAAAACGACAATTCAGGGTACCCTGCTGCGTATAGGGCTCCGATGGAGACGGATGGTCACTGCACCTATGCTAATGAAGGTGCATCGGCAGAAAAGGCTTACATTTGCACGGCAATATCGGAATTCGACCTCCGCTGATTGGCAAAGGATTACCTTCTCCGATGAGCCACGTTTTCTGCTTCATCGAACGAATGAACGTTGGCGTGTAAGGCGAGAAACATCGGAGAACAAACACTATTCAACCCTTGTCGGAAGAGCACAAGCTGGTGGGGGCAGCGTTATGGTCTTGAGAATGTTTTCGTGCATTCTCTGGGTCCAATCATATCTGTGGAAGACACTATGGACCGAATTCATTCTGAATCTATCCTTGCAGACCAAGTGCATTAATACATGCTAATTGCCTTCCCTAGGGCGGATGGGATATTCCAGCAAGACAATGCGATGTGTCACACAGCCAGAAATATCCGACAGTGGTTGGAAGAGCACGATGAAGACTTCAAAGCACTTCCCTGGGCACCTAGTTCCCCAGACTAAAACCCAATTGAGCATCTGTGGGACCACCTCGATAATGTTGTTCGTTCTGTGGATCCTCCACCACGCACCCTCCAGCAGCTGTCAGATGCACTGCAGTCAGCATGGCTCCACATACATGTGAACACCTTCCAGCACCTTATTGAGTCACTCCCAGCCCGTCTAGCTGCTGTCCGCGATGCACACGACGGTTACTCTGGATATTAGCAGGTGGTCACAATAATGTGACTCGACCGTGTATTTGTTTCTAAACAAGCGATTGAAAACATTATTTTACCTTTCGATTCCATTTATGTCGAAGACTAATTTAGGTATAGTCACTTTTTCATGTTACGCATAGGTTTTCCGCTACGGGGCATAAAAATAAATTGCATTTCCCCCGATATCTCTACTTCTGAGACTCATATTTGAAAACTTATTTCTGCACCGGATACAGCTTCTGATTTTTTTTTTTTTTTTTTTTTTTTTTGATTGGAGGTTTAACGACCACCGTGAGCAACTCATTTAGGGTCACTGGTTCCAGGGAAGGGAGAGAGCCAATGCCGTAAGACAAACACAACATCCATGCCTCACCGGGATTCGAACCCGGACCCCTTACGGACGAATGATCAGAGGCCAGCGCCTTAGACCACTGCGCCACCGAGGTGGCACAGCTTCTGATGGGAAATCTTTTACGTATATTTTTTTTATTTTTGGTAAAGAATAGTTTGGCCACCAGGGGGCATAAGTGTTAATTTCTGCTTCTGATGTATTTGCCACAAAATCTAAGCTTCTAAAATATTGATTGAAAAAATTCGTTCGTGAACCGATGCCACTCACGACCATAAACCTTTTCGGAATATTTTCTTTTTAAAATATTGCGTGATTTCTCCGCCAGGGGGCACAGATATGTAACTTATTTTTGTCAATATTTTTATTTGAAAAATTTCTTCTTTGTTGGATAGCGTTTCCGGTGCAACATTCTTTTCATATATTTTCAAAATTTTCAAGTTACTCATAGACTTTCCGCTAGGGGACGTTAAGGTAAATTGTGTTTTCCCCGATATTACTGCTTCTAAACCTCCGATTTGAAAAATTCTTCCTGTATCGCATACATCTCCTGATCAGAAATGTTTTCGATGTAATTTCTAATATTTGGTAAAGAATGGTTTGGCCACTAAAGGGCATAAGTGTTAATTTCTGCTTCTGATGTATTTGCAGCAAAATGTGAGCTCCTGAAAACTCGACTGAAAATATTCTTTCTTGGACCGATACCGCTGCCATCGAAAACCCTTTTCAGAATACTTTCTCCTCAAAATAATGCATGTTTTTCCCCCAGGGGGCGTAGATGCATATCTTATATTTGTCGATATCTCTGCTTCTAAGAGTCCGATTTGAAAAATTATTTCTTTGTTGGAGAGCGTTTCCGCTGCGAAATGTTTCTCATATAATTTCAATTTTTTCTTGGTGGCGCAGTGGTCTAAGCGATGGCTTCTGATCATTTGTACGAAATGGGGTCCGGGTTTGCATCCCGGTGAGGCGTGGATGTTGTGTTTGTCTGACGTACTGGCTCTCTCTCTTCTCTGGAGTCAGTGGCCGTAAATTAGGGACGGCGGCTGCTTACAGCCCATTGAGTTGCTCACAGTGATCGTTAAACCCCGATAAAAAAAAAAAAAAAGAGTTCTTTACGCACAAGTCTGCAACCAGAGGGTGTAAGTTCACGATTCCGTTTACAGCAATATCTGCGGAATGTTTTTTTTTTGTTTTTTTTTTGGAGGTTTAACACACCACCGTGAGCAACTCAATCGGCTATAAGCAGTCGCCCGTCCTTAATTTAGGGGCACTGGTTCCAGGGAAGGGAGGGAGCCAGTGTCGTGAAACAACACAACATCCATGCCTCACCGGGATTCGAACCCGAACGCCTTTCGGACGAATGATCAGAAGCCGTCGCTTAAACCACTGCGTCATTAGGGCGGCATCTGTGGGGTTTAAAACCCGACTGAAAAACTTCTTTCTTCGTACAGATACCGCTGTTTTTCCATTCTGGTTCCATTGATTTTGAATAGCTTTGATAAGTTTAATTCACGTTAGAACGGATTCAAAAGACGTGCTCATTACACCTGAAAATTCGATGTTATTTTTCATGTTTTGAATACGTTTGTATAATTTTATTTTTTCTGTAGGAAGATTTATTATAAATTAAGTATTTATTTCATCGTGATCTTTCGAAGTAACAGAATGCTTTGGAACTTGAGATATTTTTAAACTGACAATGACTATCAATTATCTTTAAGAAAAGGTGAAATGTTCTGTTTTATAGTATTATTTCACAATACTCCTAAATATAAAATTTTTCATTTCATTTATTTAGTTATGGCATCAAGATACATAGCATATATATACTGGTGTGCAAAAATTAAGGACGAAGAGGAGAAGTTAGCATAACAGCGGAACGAGCAGGCAGAATGGACCGAAAGACCACTCAGGAGATAGATTAGGGTCCGGTACGGTAGGACATGCGCATATATGCAGCATGACGTGGGGGGGTTTGGAGTGTCGGAAGGGTATAAAGCACACGGGCGGTGTACGCTCAGCAGTTCGGTAAAAGCTATTGCACGGTGTACATCGGTTTGAACGACGTCGAGTTGCTGCCACCGTGTGATATGTCCAACACGCAATCCAGTAGACGACATCTGGATGACTTTACCCGAGGCCGTGTCATTGGGAAGTTGGAAGAAGGTCGAAGTGTGACTAGTGTGGCCGAGGAGTTCAGGATCGCTGACAGCATCGTTTCACGAGCTTGGAGAGCATTTCAAACGACAGGAGCAGTTGTCCGAGAGTTTAGCAGTGGTCGTCCACGAGCAACCACGGCGGCGGACGACCGGTATATTGTCCTACAGACGAGAAGAGACAGACGGCAGACAGCGGGAGAAATCGCAAGGCACATGCAACAGACAACTGGACGTCCGTTATCGCGTTTTACCGTGGACAGGAGGCTGCACAAAGGTGGTCTATTTGCACGACGACCAGTACAGTGTATGCCATTAACGCGTGCTCATCGGAGACGGCGGTTTCTGTGGCGCCAGAAACACAAGAACTAGACACATCAGCAATGGGGTCGAGTTCTCTTTACGGATAACAGCCGATTTAGTCTGACGAGCGATTCTGGACGTATACACATCTGGAGAGAGCAGGGAACACGCAATCACACTTCCAACATCATCGAAAGGGACTGGTTTGGAGGTGGTGGAGTTCTCGTTTGGGGCGGTATCATGCTTGGTAGCCGTACTGACCTCCACATCTTCCAAGGAGGTTCAGTCACTGGTGTCCGCTATTGTACCGAGGTTCTCCTGCCTCACGTGCGTCTGTTTAGAGGTGCTGTGGGTCCTGAGTTCCTCTTCATGGACGGCAACGCTACACCTCATCGTACAGTGGCTGTCGCAGAGCTGTTGGAAAGTGAAGATATTCAACGCATGGATTGGCCCGCAAGGTCCCCGGACCTAAATCCAATCGAACACGTGTGGGACCTTCTCGGGAGATGCTTGGCAGCACGTCACCAGCCGCCAGCAACGATTCCGCAGCTGCGATTGGCGCTACAAGAGGAATGGGCCGCGATGCCTCAACAGCTCCTTGACAACCTCGTCCTCAGCATGGACAGACGTTGTAAATCCTGCAACGCAGTCAGGGGTGATCATATCCCTTACTAAAGACTGAATTTTTCTTGGCAGCCGCCTGTCACATGGACGTTTCTGTCTTCTGTCCAGTTGTGCTCTAAGCTACCTTTTCAATAAAGTGCCTTTGTATCCTTTGGATTCCTTGTTTGGACGGTTTTGCTCACTTGTCCCATATTCTTGTATCTTGGGGATCTTATGGCATGATTTGAGTTGATGTGGAGCGCTTCTGCACGACGCTACATTCGAAAGACCGTCTTGTCCTTAAATTTTGCACGCCATAATATTTACGTGACAATTAATGATTGTTGACAACTTGGAAGAAAGAGGGAAAAGGTCATTAGGACTAACACAGCCCCCTTCTCCCTGAAGGAAATAGATACAAACACTGAGACAAACCAGCATGCGACAACATTTAATTAAATAAAGGGAATTACTTCCCTCCCACCCCTCTCCATAGTCCACCTCCCCACCATTAACCTCCCCCCTGTATTTCTCAGTGTCAAAACCTGTCCAATTGACGATAGTTTACAATGTTATAATATGAGAAAGTGAAACACATACATAAGATCTCCATCTAATACCAGTATTACACCAAGTTGATTCCTGAGTTTATTTCGATTCGGGATCAAACACTGCCAGATCCGGACACTCAACCAGAGACCATAGATTATTATTAGCATAAAGTGTCAATACATTTCATTTGGCATTTTCTGTGATTCTGTCCAAAATTATTATTTATTTAAATTTTTCCCATAAGATATAATTTTAGTTTTTTTCTTAAATAGGTTAATGTTATTTATAGATCTAAGCTCAACAGTCAATGAATTCCACATTTTTTTTTTTTTTTTTGATCAAATGATCATATGCAGAGGATTTTAGGAAGGGAGTGTCTGGTCCCATGTCTTAAACAACCCTTAGAAATATGAAGCTAAGAGATTTGGGCTAGAGTGCCCGATGGGAAAGTCACACGGAAGCGAGGTAGAAGACGCCCTTATTTACTACCGGGGGCCAGTACCCGGGGTCCGACGGCTTAATGTGCCCATCAGATCAGATCAGATCATATGTAGAGGATTTTAGGAAGGGAATGTTTGATCCCAGGCCTTAAACAACCCTTAGAAATAGGAAGCTAGGAGATTTGGGCTAGAGTGCCCGATAGGAAAGCCACACGGAAGCGAGGTAGAAGACACCCTTATTTACTACCGGGGGCAGTACCCGGGGCCCGACGGCTTAACGTACCCATTCAATGCTCTAGTAGATCAGATCAGATCATATGTAGAGGATTTTAGGAAGGAGTGTCTGACCCCAGGTCTTAAACAACCCTTAGAAATAGGAAGCTAGGACATTTGGGCTAGAGTGCCTGATAGGAAAGTCACACGGAAGCGAGGTAGAAGACGCCCTTATTTACTACCGGGGACCAATACCCGAGGTCCGACGGCTTAACGTGCCCATTCAATGCTCTAGTAGATCAGATCAGATCATATGTAGAGGATTTTAGGAAGGGAGTGTCTGACCCCAGGTCTTAAACAACCCTTAGAAATAGGAAGCTAGGAGATTTGGGCTAGAGTGCCCGATAGGAAAGCCACACGGAAGCGAGGTAGAAGACACCCTTATTTACTACCGGGGGCCAGTACCCGAGGTCCGACGGCTTAACGTACCCATTCAATGCTCTAGTAGATCAGATCAGATCATATGTAGAGGATTTTAGGAAGGGAGTGTCTGACCCCAGGTCTTAAACAACCCTTAGAAATAGGAAGCTAGGAGATTTGGGCTAGAGTGCCCGATAGGAAAGTCACACGGAAGCGAGGTAGAAGACGCCCTTATTTACTACCGGGGGCCAGTACCCGAGGTCCGACGGCTTAACGTGCCCATTCAATGCTCTAGTAGATCAGATCAGATCATATGTAGAGGATTTTAGGAAGGAGTGTCTGACCCCAGGTCTTAAACAACCCTTAGAAGTAGAAAGCTAGGAGATTTGGACTAGAGTTTCCGATAGGAAAGTCACACGGAAGCGAGGTAGAAGACGCCCTTATTTACTACCGGGGGCCAATACCCGGAGTCCGACGGCTTAACGTGCCCATCCGACGCACGGCGGATATTTAGTGGATCGAGCGTTCGTACCTGCCTGGGATCGAACCTAAAGTCCTTCCCGTGGCAGTCACGAACGTTGCCCACTAGGCCACCCGCGGCCCCAAATTCCACAATTTAGGACCAGAGTAGTTTATATTCGTTTTATTTACTCTTGATAGCACTAATAACTTTTGTCTTAAGGGGTCTAAAGACTGATACATATACACCGTACATTGAGCTGTACAATAATTTGATTACTCGGTTTTTACGATTAACATAATATACAATAGCTGGTGCACAAAATGGTGGAAAGGTGAAGGACTATCCTGGGCCACAACAACCTTCGACCATATCTATTAATGGACTGCGCACTGGCAATAGCTGCATCTGAGCCGCCGTGGTCCCAACATGAGGGGGAATCTGATCACGTGACATGAGTCAAAAATGGTCGCATGCCTTTTAATTCCAACGTTTTCCTATGAGCTGATAAGCCATTTTAAAGGATTAGGAATTAGTAAATTGAGAACATTTGAACTGTGGGTTTTAGAAATATTGTATATAAGGATATACTCATTGAGAAAACTACCTCAATCAAAATTTTATTGCAATCATTTAGAAGTAATTAGATCGAAAAGTGGTCGTTTCGTATGTGTTCTAGCACGAATTCGTTTGTTTGTACTCGAAATTCCGTGTAAAAATGGTGTTATGGTTATTACTTTACGCTGCAGAACCTCAGTATTTTTAGTGCATTATGTGAAAACTCCTCATATATAGTGAAAACTCTTCAGGTAGGTTTTCTTATGAGTAGGGATCCCAGACGTCCCGTAAAATACGGGATCGTCCCATTTTTGGCTAATGCGTCCCGTTGTCCCGGGAAAACTCTTCGGGACAGCTTTCTGTCCGGTATTTTAGAGTTCAAGACTGAAAAACAAAATTGATGAGTTACAATTTCTATTCTTTAACAAACATATTTTTTAACCTGCACGCCAAGCTTCGCCCTAACTGACTGTTATCTCCCGTGACGCTATCGCCTGCGTCTAACTTTGTGATCAATGCTCTCATTACGTAGGCATGCACAGTCATGGCAGATTGATATCGGGGGAGGAGAGGGCACGTGACAGTATGTCTTGGGTGAAACTGAAAACAGCATTATCTTGGGAAATGTTCTTCAAACAGTCCAAACTATTAATCAGACCGCTGCCATATCAAACATTGTTGAATCTGGTTTGTTTGATGAAGTAATGATAGTGAAAACAGTTCTGAAGTCCAAAGAAGATAGTAAAGTGAAGGACATGTTGAAATCCAAACATTTAGATGAAGTCTGGATGGATCTCCTAAAAATTGTTGAAGGAGAACTATTAAATTTAAAGAAAGTAGTGGAGTTCGTTATGTGTATCCCTGGAACAAATGCGTGTGTCGAAAGATTATTTTCTCGCATGAACGCACTGTGGACTGATGAGAAAAACAAATTGTCTGTAAAAACTGTAAAATCAATGTTTATTGAAAAATCATTCTTCAATTAGGATTGTGTAACTTTTCATGACATGATTCTTAAAAACAAACAATTGTTAAGTGAAATTCATTCTTCAGAAAAGTATTGCAAGAGTGAGCAAGACTGATTGATTAATAAGAATATTGATTAATAAGAATAGTTAGAATCATTTTGTAAGACTGGCATATGTGATGGATGCGCATACTAAACTTTCACCCTCAGTCGTAAGTGTCCCGTATTTTTTCTCAATGTATCTCGGATCCCTACTAATGAGATATACACTGAAGAGCAATTGAATTAGAGATACCTGTCTAGTAACATGTAACACCACCTTTCGCCCTAATGACGGCGGCGATTCGTCTCGGCATAGACGCGACAAGACACCGGAAGCGTTGGGAAGCCATACGGATCCACGACCCCTGAACAAGCTCCCACAGTTCACGAAGATTTGATGGATGGGGGTCAGAGCCTTGAACATCTCTCTCGATGGCATCCCAGATGTGTTTGATGGGATTGAGGTCAGGCGACTTAGCTGGCCAAGGAAGCGAGGTCACGTCGGTGGAGTGTTCATCCAACCATTCGGATACAATTCGGAAGCGATGGCACGGTGCATTGTCTTGTTGCAGGATGAGGTTCCCAGTGGGATGTTGAAGACGCACAAACGGGAGCAAATGGTTGTCCAGGATATCCCGATAACGTTGACCTGTGAGGGACGATGTCACACGTACCAGGGGTCCCATTTCAGTCCACGTAAACAGTCCCCAGACGAGAATGCCACCCCCACCAGCTTGAAGAGTACCCTGCTGGCCAGAAGGATCCATCGCTTCATGTGGTTTGCGCCGTACTCGTATCCTGCCATCCGCATGTACCAACGTGAATCTCGACTCATCAGTCCAGACAACATTTTCCCACATGTCTAGGGTCCAGTGGCGATGTTCCCGCTCCCATGCTAATCTTTGCACCCTGTGATGTGCGGTCAGCAGCGGTACCCTCGTGGGACGATGGCTTCTGTACCCCATAGCGAGGAGATGGTTCTGGATGGTGTGGCTGCTTACACGTTATTGTGCACCAGCGTTAAATTGCCGAGTGATTTCTTGCACTGTGGCCCGTCTATCCGCTGTTACAATGCGAGCTAGCCGACGATGACCCCGCTCATCCACACGCTAATGTCCACGACAGTTGGCCCTTGCAGGGATGGTTTTACCGGATTCGATGTACTCACGGTGCACCCGTGGCACAGTGGCTCGTGAAAATCCCAGTGCCTGCACGACTTCCGAAATGGAGTGACCCATTCGTCGAGCCCCGACAATTTGCCCACAATCAAATGCGCTTAGATCCTTCGTCTTACCCATACTGCGTCAGACTCTTACTGATTCCCGTCGCATCACTCCTTATATTGTCGGATCGCTGCATACGTCATCTCGTTTCCGTTTACAGGGCCGTCCACAGCGCCACATTTGCATAACGCGAGCTTCAATTGCTCTTCAGTGTATATTCATGCACAAATCGGATCGTTTACATTTCGTTATTTATAATGTGATGAACATTTGCGAAGAATTTGGAACATGCATTCCGGTTTTTTGTTTTTTTCCTAAGTTACTATATTTTTATGTCAATAGCCACAACCTTTCTGGTTAAGTAATTGAACCTTATTGACTATTTCTGCCTCACCGTAAAAATTATTGGAAATATGAAAAACAGGCCCAAAAAGTGGAATGGTTGCACTTGCTACTCTAATGAAAACTTATACAAACTTTGAATTGCTATATACCAAACCGACAAGTTTTCTGATGAACTAAAAACATTATACTTACTGAAACTGTATTGTACCAAATACTATACTTGTTAAGTAAACACCTTTCGTGTTTCGGAAAACTATTAAGGCAGAAATCGTAAAGAAAAACACAAAATACATGCTATAAATACATCAAAAACTAAAACTATCCGGTGTCTCTCACCTGTTGGTCACCTTAAAAACAAGAAAGATGACACCGAATTTTCGGGTGTAATAAGCACGTCTTTTGAATCCGTTCTAACGCAAATTAAATTTATCAAAGCTATTCAAAGTCAATGGAACCGGTATGGAAAACAATAGATCTGACGAAAGAAAGAAGATTTTCAATCGGGTTTTTAATCCCTCAGATATTGCTGTAAACGGAATCGTGAACTTACGAACTCTTAGAAACAGAGATATCGACAAAAATAAGATGTGACTTTACGTCCCCTGGTGGGAAAACCATGCATTATTTTAGGAAGAAAGTATTCTCAAAATGTTTATCCATATAAGCGGTATCGGTCAAAGAAAAAAAAAATTAGTCGAGCTTTCAGGATCCCAGATTTTGCAACAAATACTTCCGAAGCAGAAATTAACACTTATGACCCCTTTTGGCTAAACCGTTCTTTACCAAACATTTTTTTTTTTTTTTTTTATTGGAGGTATTTTTTTTTTTTTATTGGAGGTTTAACAACCACCGTGAGCAACGCAATGGGCTATAAGCAGTCGCCCGTCCCTAATTTAGCGTCACTGGTTCCAGGGAAGGGAGAGAGCCAGTGCCGTAAGACAAACACAACATCCATGCCTCACCGGGATTCGAACCCGGACCCCGTTCGGACGAATGATCAGAGGCCATCGCTTAGACCACTGCGCCACCGGGGCGGCTTACCAAACATCAGAAATTATGTGAAAAATATTTTCTATCAGATCTTGTATGCGATACACGAAGAATTTTTCAAATCGGAGCTTTAGGAGCAGAAAAAACCCAGAAAACGCATTTTACCTTTGTGCCCCCTAGCAGAAAGTCTATGATTTACTTGAAAATTTTGAATTTATAGGAAAAACATTTCGCATCGGAAACACTATCCAACAAAGAAGGAATTTTTCAAATCGTACTCTTAGAAGTAGAGATATTGACAAAAATAATATATACATCTATGACCCCTGGCGTAGAAACCATGCATTTTTTCAAGAAGAAAATTTCCCTAAAAGGTTTGTCGACACGAGTAGTATCGGTCAACAAACGACTTTTTTTTCAATCGAGAATTTAGAAGCTCATATTTTGCTGCAAATACAACAGAAGCGGAAATTAATATTTACGCCACCTGGTGGCCAAACTATTTTCTTACAAAAATTAGAAATTATCTGCAAACGATTTCCCACCAGGAGTTGTATCCGGTGCAGAAAGAATTTTTCAAATCGGAGATTTAGAAGCAGAGATATGGGGGGAAACGCAATTTACTACTACGCCCCCTATCGGAAAGTCTATGAATTACTTGAAAATTTTGAAATTACATGAAAAACATGTCACACGGAAAACACTATCCAACAAAGAAGGAATTTTTCAAATCGGACACCTAGAAGTAGAGATATTGACAAAAATATGTACATCTACGCCCCCTGGCGGAGAAACTGTGGAATATTTTAAGAAGAAAATATTCCGAAAAGGTTTATCGATGTGAGTGGCGTCAGTCCACGAAAGAATTTTTCAATCGTTATTTTAGAAGCTCCGATTTTATGGCAAATACATCAGAAGCAAAAATTAACACTTACGCCCCCTGGTGGCCAAAGTATTCTTTACCAAAAATTTGAAATTATATGCAAAAGATTTTCCATCAGGAGATGTATCCGCTGAAGAAACAATTTTTCAAATCGGAGTTTTAGAAGAAGAGTTATCGGAAAAAATGTAATTTACTTTTACGCCCCCTAGCGGAAAATCTATGCGTAATTTGAAAAAGTAACTATATTTAAAATACTCTTCGACATAAATGGAATCGAAATGTAAAAAAAAAATTTCAATAGGATGTTTAGAAGCAAATATGTGGAATAAAACGTATTTTTGAATTCGACATCATCTGCATTTACGCCCTTTACCGGCGAAATTGTACATCGTAAAAAAAAAACGAAATAAAGGATCATCATTTGCATAATTCAAGCTTCCCAATGCAAAAAAAAATTTTCAAATCGGACTAATAGTTGCAGAGATAGCGTGGGTGCAGACGGACGGACGGACAAACCGATAACAGAAGCACGATCTTTTTTTACAAAAGACGTGCTAAAAATGGCGTTTAGCCTTAAATTTTAAAATGACGACACCAAAGTGCTATAGTGAAATTATATATATAAAGCATCCAAATAATCTACTTAGGTATTTAATTCGTTTTATTACCCATGAAAAGTTATAGAACTACCTTTACTAAATCGCTCAGAGCAACCATAAGCACGGCATGTCTGACCAATCTTTTTGACACATGTCACGTGATTTCATGGCTTTCGATGTTGGAGCCAGAGATTTTGATGCCATGCGCAGTCTATCACTATATATGGTCGAAGACAATAACCAAAATTTCATATGATATGCTATCCACAATGGACCTTATTCATGTGACGTCAGAAGTGGATTTCTGCGGACCAACATGGCAGCTGATTCAATGTTTTCGCTATTTGATTATCCCTTACTGTTTGCTATTTTTTACAATCTTAACATCATGGAGTCTACCAACGAGTTAATAGAGCTACAGGGCGAAGAAGAAATTAATTTCTTAGAAGAACAAATCAAAGTTGCGAAAATATACAAAGACAGTTTTGTGTTCGATGATTATTTCTTATGACGCAGGAGAGCGTCGCCATTAATCATCATGTTTTAATGTAGCATTTCTTGTACACGGTATATTAAATTTTAATGTTCGAATTGTCAGACATTGGCGAAACATCTGAAACATAAACTTGGATACCTTTTTTTGCAAAACTAAACTTTAGAAGCCCAGGAAAATACATCATATGGAAACAAACTAGGGTTCGCACGCTAGGTAATCTGATTAAAAATTAAATGAATGCGTAACATTAAATAAAAGAGAAATTATAGATATGCATTCAAAAGATTATACACTATATTGACAAAAGTCACTTGACACCTAGAAGAGAAACACAACATAGCATTTATTGACATACATTAGTACGGTGTCGGTCCACCTTTTGCCTTAATGTATGAACTGACTCTTCGAGACATGCTTTCGACAAGGTTTTGCAAAACAGCGATAGGTATGCGCTTCCATTCTGTACATAATGCTGCAGCTAACTGTTGCTTAGTAATATGCCTTGGTTCCAAACTTCTTATGCGGCGCATTCATCCCATAAGTGCTCTATGGGATTAAGATCAGGGCTCTGTGCTGGGCAGTCCACAGATGATACAGAATTACACGCAGTAACAGTCCTTGCTTTATGGCTCGCTGCATTATCCTGCTGGTACCAACAAGTCTCGGTTCCATAGTATTGCCACAGAGTTGGTAGTGCATAATTGTGCAAATTATAGAGGTAGACGTGCTGGTTAACAGGTTTGCCCACGATAACCAATGGGACGGGACCATACCACGAAAAACACCCCCACACGAGTGCACTGTCAGCTCCAAACTTGACCGTAGGAACAGTACACTGTGGTAAATAGCGTTATCCCAGCTGCCGCCATACCCACACACTGCCATCAGACTGATGGATCGTGTATCTGGATTCGTCAGTCCATAGGACCCGTTTGATCTACGGTCCACGAGAAGTGTTCTTTACACCATGCTAAACGACGAGTAGCATTCCGAGTGGAGATGAAAGGCTTATGAGCAGCCGCATGACCACGGTAACCCATGGAATGAAGTTCTCTGCGAATGGTACGTTTACATACCGAGGTTCCAGCATTGTTACTCACCTGTATACTGAGGTCCTGTGCAGTAAGTACTCCGTCGATTAGCTGTAACGACTCTCCTGAGGCTTCGACGTCCTCTATCACTGATTTTCTTTGGTCTGCCTGTAGGTTTTGCTGCTTCAGGTACGCCATGTGTCTTCCACTTATTCAGTACATCCAAAACAGTTGACTTGGGTATGTTTAAACACCTTTCGGGTTCTCTTATGGACAACCCACTAATATAACACCCAACAATCTTTCCTTTCTCAAAGTCAGTTCAGCGACATTTTCACTCAACCTCACAGTGCGATATGATCGCGGTCAGCTGCAGGCTTGTTTTTATACCGTTTGCAGCTGTACCGCGCATCTTAACAACGCAACGGATCCGTTCATTTGCTTTGGAAGGGGTGTCCGGTGACTTTTGTCAATATAGTGTACGTCCCAATTTCAGAAAAAATTATACAGTGTGCGCAATTTTTTTGTCTTTCTTTTTTTTTTTTTTGCCTGATTTGTAAGATGGAGAACCAGCTTGTATATTTTCTTAAATAAAAATAAATACCACATTGATATTATATTTAGGTACTTAAATTTTGTCATCTCTTCTACACTTTTCTATTTAATTTCAGTTTAGGATGAGAAGTCTTGACAGCGAGTAAATTCTCGCAGTAGAGAATCCAAAGAGGAGACGTATGGTTTTTCTTTTTCAGATTTCAATAAATATTCATCCTGACTAACCTTCGGCCCAAACTTGGCCTCCGACATTCAGCAGCAGACACTGACGTAACATATTTCTTATGCAAACTGCATTTATAGTTGATGCAGACGCAACCTCGCTGTCGGGTTCCGGGTGAGAACGACTTCCTGTTCTCAACACGCTGAAGGAGCAGTTTATTTAAATAACGCCGAAAATTTTCTTTCGCTTGAAAACACCTGACGAACATCCCATGATGTTTCCTCCATAAACAAATCCACAGAAGCCTGTCATCACAACGAAACAGCCATCGTGATACAAGATTGCTGGTGAGAAATAAATAAGATTTTTCATCCAAGAATACTGGAGGCTCTGATATCCGACAATCTGTTGATTTCGAATCGGTGGAAATGAGGATGCGGAATAATTCACTTAACTCCAGAAATTATTGGGGATCGCCAATGTTCTATTTTATGACACGTACAGCGTCTCTCTTTTTTTTTTTTTTTTTTTTTTTTTCGGGTAGTGGAGGAGTTGAACTACCACGATGAGTAAGTTTAAGGGGTCCTATGGACAGTCACCCATCTCTAATTAAAGAACACTGGTTTCTTCAAAAGAACGGAGTCAGCAACACAAGACAAGCACGCCAACCGTACCTCATGAGAGAGTCTCACATGAGGTACGGGTGGCGAGTTTCACGACGATATAAAAATCAGTAGATTACAAAAATTTATTAGTATTCCCATTCTACTGATTTTGACTCCTGTCTGCTGATAGATTTTCGTAATCTACTGATTTTTTTATCGCCATGAAACTTGGTAGTAGTGTTGCTATTCCACTGATTTTGACTCCTGTCTACTGATAGATTTTCGTAATCTACTGATTTTTATAAAGCCTTGAAACTTAAGTACCAAGTTACATGGTGATATAAAAATCAGATTACGAAAATTTATCAGTAGATTTGAGTCAAAATCAGTAGAATGGCAACACTGCTACAAAGTTTCATGGCGATATAAAAATCAGTAGATTACGAAAATCTATCAATAGACAGGAGTCAAAATCAGTAGAATAACAACACTGCTACAAAGTTTCATGGCGATATAAAAATCAATAGATTACGAAAATGTATCAGTAGATTTGAGTCATAATCAGTAGAATGGCAACACAGCTACCAAGTTTCATGGTGATATAAAAATCAATATATTACGAAAATATATCAGTAGACAGGAGTCAAAATCAGTAGATCTACTGATAAATCAGTAGAATGGCAACACTGCTACCAAGTTTCAAGGCGATATAAAAATCAGAAGATTACGAAAATCTATCAGTAGAAAGGAGTCAAAATAAGTAGAACGACAGCACTGCTACCAGGTTTTATGGCGATATAAAAATCAGTGGATCACGAAAATTTATCAGTAGATTTGAGTCAAAATCAGTAGAATGGCAACGCTGCAGTACCAAGTTTCATGGCGATATAAAAATCAGTTGATTACAAAAATTTATCAGTAGACAGGAGTCCAAATCAGTAGATCTACTGATTTCGACACCCGTCTACTGATAGATTTTGTAATCTACTGATTTTTCTTTGTTTTATAAGCCACCTCCTGGATTTTCTATTAGGTCTAATTTTTTCGCTTGAGACAATATTTTTCATTATTTGAGTTCCCTCCCCCCTTTATGAACTATAAAATAACTTGTATGGTTTCTTTTATCGAATGCCTTAGAGAAGTTAAAAAGTCCTACAGTTATTTCAGCGGAATTATATTTTTTTGAAAGTTGATTGAAAAGAACGATGAAGAAATGTTGTTGTAAAGGAATTTAGAGAGGAAGTATCAGACTCTAGATTTTAAACAGTCCTTAGAAGTAGGAAGCTAGGAGATTTGGGCAAAGGTGCCAGATAGGACAAACACGAGGAAGTGAAGTACAGAAAGGTATGTCTTTATCAGTCAGTCCTGACTTCCACCCAGATACCACGGGGTGTAAGAGTCTTGTTACTAGTCGCTAGATCACCAGGCAAGGCTATTCTGTAGGCAATGGAGCTGTCCAAGAGAGTACATCAATGTGTTTTATCTAACACACTTGGGGGCATGCTGTCTAAAAGTGTCTGCATCCTTTCAGTACTCGCCAACTACTAATCCAATCCATAAGATTCCCGTAAGAACTGGTCTAAAGAGAAATAGCTGACGAAGACTAAAAATTATCCACCTGCTATGTTGTTTTCAAAATTGATACTTGTTTTCATGATTTTTTTTTTTATTTTAGGAAAATAATTAGTCTTTTACACAAAGATTCTCCTCAGTATTTTGTCAAACCCCAGAATATAAGGAAAGCGTATATACACTCATCGTAAAAAAAAAAAAAAAATAGTTGCACCCAGAAGAAAGCAACCGACAGGAATGAAACTTGGTGGGTAGGTTTGACATCGTGAGACATGCAAATGATTCAGGTATCACGATCGGCAGCGCATGTGACGCAAGCAAGGAGGGGTCGTAGCGCTGTAACTGACCGGCTAAATAAGGTCGTCCCGTTACGCGTGCTTGCCATTCTGACTCGTGCTGTTGCGTTAGTTGCATCTTTTGCAAGTGAAGTATGCATCGGAGAAAAGTTCGGAAGCAATTCAAGGAGTTCGAGGGGCCGCATCGTTGGGCTCCGGGAAGCGGGACGGTCTTATTGCCGTATTGCGAGCCATACCGGTCTTGCAGATATCACCATGCACGCTGTTGACGGCAGTGGATAGAACAAGACACGCAGAAGGGACATGAAGGGTCTGGGAGACCTCCACGAACCACAGAAACAGAGGACCGACGGGTTGTCCGACATGCGCGGAGTGACCCAACAGCCACCATTGCGGATATTCAGCAAGCAGTGGTGCTCTCCATGCAAAGTCCGATTAGTGCCAGCACCATTGGCAGACGGCTGTACGACGTAGGACTACACGCACGCAGGCCGTTGCGACGACTGCTCTTAACAACAGTGCATCGTCACCAAAGACTGCAATGGCGTCGTGTCAGACTGTCATGGAACCACGCAGAATGGCAGCGGGTGCTCTTCACTGACGAGCCCCGCTTTTGTCTTGGAGGAGACGACCACCGAATCCGTGTATGGAGACACCGTGGTCAGCGCGAAGGAGAACGGTTTGTTGCCGAGCGTCAAACGTTCAGAAGACCTGGTGTAATGGTGTGGGGTGCAATTGCCTACGATGCCAGATCACCTTTGGTGTTCATTACAGGCACTTTGAGAGCCCAACGTTACGTTAATGAGGTCCTGCGACCAGTGGCCCTACCTTTACTGAACGCTCACTCCGGTGAGATTTTCCAGGAGGACAACGCTCATCCGCATACTACTGCTGTCTCGAGAGCTTGCCTTCAAGGCACTGACACTCTGTCATGACCAGCCGCATCGCCAGACCTCTCGCCGATTGAAAATGTGAGGGATGCTATTGGACGTGCTAACTACACTTCACCCCTAATGCACTATCTGCAGCTGCGTGAGAAGATTCAAGCTGCATGGGCTTGCTTATCGCATGACACCATTAAGAACCTGTAGAACTCCATGCCAAGACGTCTGGCATTCTGTGTGAGCAAACATGGCTGCCTGACGCCACACTGATAGACACTATTTATTGGCGTGTAGCTCAATAAATATGGCCCATATCAGTCTCAATGTTTAAGCATTTATTGTTCCTGCTAGCCTTTACCTTCCTCAAGAATATCATTTCAGTCCGTCACGACCTTCTGGGTGTAATAATTTTTTTGACGATGAGTGTAGTAAGATAAGTATGTTAATGCTACTTTTTTTAGTATAGTATTTATTTCACGTACTTTGGGAATATCGGGGTATCGTTTAGTAAGAAGAGTGAGTATCAACTATTAGGGGTATGCAAAAGCTTCTGCTGGCCCCGCTAGTGGGCGCTGTGGGGGTCTAACCGGCCGGTGACCCGTGCTGTCAGTTCGTACATGAAACCAAGCATGGTGGTCGATAAAGTTCAATTGCGGCACTGTTTGTTATTCGTGTTTAATTCAGGGAAAAGTGCGAGTGAATCATACCGTTCAATATGTCAGGCGTATGGGGAAACTGTAATGGGTAAGCGGACGTGTCGAGAATAGTTTGCCAGGTTTAAGAAATGTGATCTAAGCTTGAAAGTTAAGCACGTGCAGGTTGACCGTAGAAACTCGCAGACGAGGAGCTGGAATCGCTGTTACAAGAGGATGACACACAATAAACCACGCGACTGTCAAAACGTTTGAAAGTGGCTCAATCGACGGTGGTATGGCGTCTACAGGCCTTGGGGAAGATCCAGAAGACTGGTAAGTGGGTTCAGCGAACTTTAACGGAGCGTAATACTGGTCAACGATTGGGCATCTGCATGTCGTTGTTGAAGAGGTTTCAAGGGAACAATTTCTTGGGGAAGGTTGTCACCAGTGATGAAAAATGGGTCTATTGCGACAACCCCGTAGCCAAGCGATCCTGGGTTGACCCAGGCCAGTCATCAACATCCACTGCAAAACATGATATCCACGGGGAAAAGGTGCTGCTGTATGTGTGGTGGGGTATGCACGGAATGCTGTACTTCGAACTGTTGAAACAGGGAGACACAATCACTTCACAGCGATATAGCAATCAGTTGATGAAACTGAAGGTCGCAATCGAGCAAAAACGCCCATGGACAGGTAAAGGACGCCGCCCATGCCAGACCACTAGTCGCTGCCACCACGAAATCAGCCCTTGAACAGTTACACTGGGAGGTTTTACCGCACCCGACTTACTCCCCAGACATTGCACCCTGAGACTTTCATCTGTTTCGCTCTATGCAACATGCTCTAGCCCAACAACGGTTCACCACAGTTCCAGAGGTGGAAAATTTCGTTACTGCGTTCTTCAGCTCAAAACCCAAGTCCTATCACAGGGGCATTCATTTGTTGCCTGAAAAATGGCAAAAGGTCATTTATGCTAACGGCCAATATTTCGTTGAATAAATGTGTACTGGTTCCCTGATTGTTCCTGTCTCCTTTCTCCTTAAAACGGCGGAAACTTTTGCATGCCCCTAATATTTGTTCTTAGGAAGACAAAAAATGCGACCTATACAACTGTGACTACGTAAAAGGCCAATAACATTATTTACACCATTAATTTTAATGGAGAGCATTGTTTTTAAAGCTGATCATTAGTAATATCTAAGGGACTCAGGATTGTGTAATTTGAATTTTCATTCCGGTGTTTAATAGTAGTTTGTGGATTGTAGCCTTAAGTGTTTCTTCGTATTGAAATAGCATCCGATGCTGCATTACATTTGTCAGGTGGTACAAATTCCAAGCAAAAAAAAAAAAAAAACTGATCTACTGTTTTTTTCTGGCTACTGATTTCAGGTAACAGTCTCAGGCAGCACTGCAGCGGAGGAATACACGACGTACTTCGACGGTGCTTAAAGTACTTCGGGACCGAAGACGGAAGCAGGGGCCGGAAAAATTTGATGCCGAAAAACTGAACTTTGTACGCTAATCTAATACAAAGTCAGTGTTTCTCGACTAACGCAAACACGGTCTTTTACATGCTCTAAGATCCAGAAAGATGTGGCACAGCGCACTCGTACTGAGAATTTGACACTCGCGAATTTTCATCGTTGACAGCACCAAGAATCGGTATTTGCCTTTGCGTTCATACAGATCGGGAGCGGGACATAAGAATGCTGTGCGTTAGAAAGGCGGAGGTGAGGTTACAGTATTTGTCATTTTCTTGTAGGACTTCCGTCCACAGTGAGTAGAGTTTTAGGTCCCAGCCACCTACAGCGAGATCGCCTTTTGGGCAGGACACAGAAACGGAAGGAATGAGAGCAAGTCTAGCGACTTTGACAGAACAGTTTGTAGTGAGATTAGAGTACAATAGATGGCGCCACCGTACAAGTGCGATGTTGCACATAGAGGGGCGAGAGAATTTCAGGGGATACCCATTTAATCAGTGGGTCCACCCTGGGGGCCGTCACTTAACGTGCTCGTCCGATGCACGGTGGACATTCAGCGATTGTTAGTAACTCACACCATCTCTTGAAAGATCAGCCCAGGCTCGAACCTGATTACCTTGCATTGATAGTCTGACTCGCTAACCGCTAAGCCATCCGCTGCTCAAGTGAGGTTACAGGTCCTACGGCATCTCTTTTATTAGGAGCAGCGAGGGTGGCTAGATTAAATGACTGGCGCCGTAAACCATGCTTGATGTTTTAGCAGCAGTTCGAGCAGGTATTTCTGTTGAATAAGTTACCATGTATCCGGTGAACAACTTGCGTATGCTGTCATGTGTTGGCCTATGTTCAACGCATTTAATAATAGCTGATTTGCCAAAGTGTACGAGTAGAATCAGTGCGTAATTTTCGAATAGTGTGGTAGGAAAACAAAAGGAATTCAAAGCGAACATACTAGGTAAAAGTGCGGAAAACTGAGCATTAATAAGGTGAAACGAATGACCAGTTTTTTAAACTTTAAGGAGTCATATCTGAGTGGAGATTCGCAAACTGTGCTTTTAAATTAAGGTGGTTCCACCTAAAGTCTCTGTCGACCCGGTGGCGCAGTGGTCTAAGCGATGGCCTCTGACCATTCGTCCGAAAGGGGTCCGAATTCGAATCCCGGTGAGGCATGGATGTTGTGTTTGTCTTACGGCACTGGCTCTCTCCCTTCCCTGGAACCAGTGACCCTAAATTAGGGACGGACGACTGCTTATAGCCCATTGAGTTGCTCACGGTGGTCGTTAAACCTCCGAAAAAAAATATCTCTGCCTTATGTTTCCAATGGTAAAACTTCTTGACATATTTTCTTCGCAATTAATGTATTCCCAAGGATGAAAATCTGCACATCGATAAAACTAACTTTAAGTAATAGCATGGGATACTTAATACTTGCTAAAACATAACCATAACTAAGAAATCCAGCAACGCAGTTTACTTTTATGCCCCTAGCGGACTATATATGCGTAACTTGGAAAAGTGACTACTTCTAAAACAGTCTTCGACGTAAATGGAATCGAAAGGTAAAACAAATTTTTCAATCGGATGTTTAGAAGCAAATACACTGACGGAAAAAAAAAATGCCAACACCAAGAAGGGGTTGTGTTAGATAAACGACAGTTGGTAGGCGGTGAGAGTACATCTGTAAGATGACGTCTATGCAAATTTCGCGCTCGGCGCATACGTGTGGCGCTAGTAGCACCCTCGGAACATGCAAAGCAGGTTTGCTGTAAATACGCGCTGTAACGTTCGAGAGCGTTAGTTATCGTTGAGATTCGACGTAGGGTGTTGATGTTAGTCAAGAATGCCTTTAAGAAGACGAAGAAGCCATTATCAACAGCTCACGGAGTTTGAACGAGGTCGTGTAATAGGGCTACGAGAAGGTGGATTTTCTTTCCGCAATATTGCATAACGACTTGGCAGGAATGTAGCCACTGTGCATGATTGTTGGCAGCGGTGGTCAAAGGAAAGTACTGCCTCAAGAAGACCGGGTTCCGGCCGGCCACGTGGCACTACTGAGAGGGAAGACCGCAGTGTACGGCGTATGGCCGAGGCGCATCGTACCGCGTCTGCTGCAGCAATTCGAGCTGCAGTTGCCCCCACAGTGACACAACGAACTGTTACAAATCGGTTACTTGAAGAACAGCTCCGAGCCAGACGCCCTGTAGCGTGCATTCCACTTACTCCAAACCACTGCCGTTTGCGACTTCAGTGGTGTCAAGCTAGAGCTCATTGGAGGACGGAGTGGAGATCTGTTGTGTTTTCTGATGAAAGCCGGTTCTGCCTGGGTGCCGGTGATGGCCGTGTGTTGGTTAGAAGGAGGCCAGGTGAGCGCCTGCAACAAACCTGTCTGCGGCCGAGACACACTGGACCTACACCTGGAGTTATGGTCTGGGGAGAAATTTCCTATGACAGCAGGAGCACTCTCGTGGTTATCCCACGCACCCTGACGGCACAGTTGTTCGTCAGTCTGGTGATTCAACCTGTTGTGCTGCCATTCATGAACAGCATTCCGGGGAGGGGGTTCTAACAGGATAACGCACGCCCGCATACCGCTGTTGTAACCCAACATGCTCTACAGAGTGTCGACATGTTGCCGTGGCCTGCTAGATCACCAGATCTTTCACCAATCGAGCACGTATGGGACATCATTGGACGACAACTCCAGCGTCACCCCCAACCAGCATTAACCGTCCCTGTATTGACCGACCAAGTGCAACAGGCATGAAACTCCATCCCACAAACTGACATCCAGCACCTGTACGACACAATGCATGAACGTTTGTGTGCTTGAATTCAACATTCTGGCTGTTACACCGGTTATTAATGTACCAGCATTTCACATTTAAAATGGCTCTTCTCGCGCTTACAATAAGCTGTGATCTTGAAACCTTAATCGATTAAATATGTTACCTATACAAATTTATTGCCGCTATTTCATTCCTCTACAACTATACTATTTTTTCGTGGTGTTGGGATTTTTTTCCGTCAGTGCATATGGAATAAAATGTAATTTGAATTCGATATGATGTGCATTTACGCCCTCTAGCGGCGAAAATGTTCGTGTTAAAAAAAACGAAATGAAGGATCATCATTCGCACATTTCAAGCTTCCGAATGCAAGAAAACAATTTCAAATCGGGCTAATAGTTGCAGAGATATGGTGTCAACAGACTGACCGGCGGAGGAACGGATAAACTGATAACATAAGCACGATCTTTTTTTACAAAAAACGTGCTAAAAAAATATTACTTAAGTTAAACATTGGGTTAAGGGCAGTTGCTTGCCACGATAATGCTCTCAGTCGAAAACAAAACTACGAGTGGAGCAAATTACACTGTCGAGTCACATAATTGTGACCACCAGCCAATATCCAGAGTAACCGCCGTGTGCAGCGCGGACAGCAGCTACACGGGCTGGGAGTGACTCAATAAGGTGCTGGAAGATGTTCACAGGTATGTGGAGACATGCTGACTGCAGTGCATCTGACAGCTGCTGGAGGGTGCGTATTGGAGGATCCATAGAGCGAACAATACGATCGAGGTGGTCCCACAGATGCTCAATTGGGTTCAAGTCTGAGGAATCAGGGGGCCAGGGAAGTAATTTGAAGTCCTCATCGTGCTCTTCCAACCACTCTCAGACATTTCTTGCTGTGTGACACGTCGCATTGGTCTGCAAGGATGGATTCATAACGAATCGGTCTATAGAGCCTTCCACAGGTATGAGTGTACCCAGGGAATGCCACGAAAACATTCCCCAGACCATAACGCTGCCCCCATCAGCTTGTGTTCTTCTAGCTATGGTTGAAGAGTGTTTGTTCTCCGATGTTTCTTGCCTTATACGCCAACGTCCATCCGTTCGATGAAGCAGAAAACGTGACTCACAGGAGAAGGCAATCCTTGGCCAATCAGCGGAGGTCCAATTCCGATACTGCCGTGCAAATGTAAGCCTTTTCTGCCGATGCACCTTCGTTAGCATGGGTGCAGGGACCATCTGTCTGCATCGGAGTCCCATACGTAGCAGGGTTCACTGAGCTGTCGTTTTAGGCACACTTCCGGTAGCCCCGTGGTTCATACGGCCAGTGAGTTGTTCCACTGTAGCGTGTCGATCGGCCCTCACGAGCCTTCGCAGCCAACGTTCACCTTTCACATTAATGGCACGTGGTGCTCCGCAGTTTTCACGTCGCTTATTCGCAGCAGCACGCAAACAGTTCACAAACTGCGCTGTTTCAGAAATACTGCCACCCTTGGCCCGAAAGCCGATAATCATCTTTTTTTACAAATCTGATATATATTTTTTTTTTTTTGAATGGAGGTTTAACGACCACCGTGAGCAACTCAATGGGCTATAAGCAGTCGCCCGTCCCTAATTTAGGGTCACTGGTTCCAGGGAAGGGAGAGAGCCAGTGCCGTAAGACAAACACGACATCCATGCCTCACCGGGATTCGAACCCGGACCCCGTTCGGGCGAATGATCAGAGGCCATCGCTTAGACCACTGCGCCACCGGAGCGGCAATCTGATAAATCGCTCCTTTTATTCATGACAGCAACGAGTTATATGTTTTCAGATCGCCTACAGCACACCTTATATACCCTCCAAGCCATCTCACGACACGTGCCTTCTTTCATTGGCTACGCGCTGTTGACGTCAAAAGTAGGAGATGATCACAATAGTGTCACTCGACTGTGTATTTGGAGAAATAAATCAACTTTGGTCAAAATTTCAGACGTATGGGAGAGCGCTATACTGGAACTTTTTATGAGGTTTTACGACTACCGTGAAAAACACTATGTTCTACATGCAGTCTCCCATCACTAATTTGGGACCACTGGTTCCAGTGAAGTGAGAGAAACAGAGCCAAAAGACAAACGCACCATGCCTCATTCGAGAATCGAACCAGGGCCCAACTCGGAAGAAAAGTCAGAAGCCAGCGTTTTGAACAGTGAGCCAATGATCGCTGTAACTTTTCCTGTAGGGTCAGTTATGTCCGTTTAGCACATCTTTTGTAAAAAAGATCATGCTTATGTTATCGGTTTGTCCGTCCATCCGTCTGTGGACACCATATCTCTGCAACTATAGTCCGATTTCAAAAATTCTCCTTGCGTTGGGAAGCTTGAAATTAGAGAATGGTGATCCTTGCCTTCATGCTTTTTCCGATGCAAAACTTCGCCGTTGGAGGGCGTAAATGCAGATGTGGAATTCAAAATACATTTTGTTCCATTTATTCGCTTCTAAATATCCGATTGAAAAGATTCGTTCTCCCATTCGATGCCACTTTTAACGAAGACTATTTTGGGCACATTTACTTTTTCAAGTAATGCACAGATTTTCCGCTAGGCGGGGTAAGGATAAATTGCATTTTCCTAGATATCTCTGCTTCTAAAAGTCCGAATTGAAAAGTTCTTCCTGTATCAGAAAGAGCTCCTCATGTGAAATGTTTTGCATGTATTTTCTAATTTTTTTGTAAGAAATGGTTTGCCCACCAGTGGGTACGACCACCGTGAACAACACTATGTTCTGCAGTCTCCCGTCACTAATTTGGGCCCACTGGTTTCAGTGAAGGGAAGCCGAGCCAAAAGACAAACAAACGCACCATGCCTCATTCGGGACTCGAACCCGGGCAGTTATTTGTAAGTGCTTATTTCTGCTTCTGATGTACTTGCAGCAAAATCTGAGCTTCTGGAAATTCGATCGAAAAACTTCTTTCGTGGACCGATAGCGCTCACCTCGAAAAATCGGTTTTCTGTACGAAATGTGTCTTATATAGTTTCAAAATTTTCAAGTATTGTATAGATTTCGCACTAGGGGACGTATGGTAAATTGCGTTTTCCTCGATATATGGGCTCCTAAAACTCTGATTTTAAACATTATTCCCGCATCAGATAAAGCTTCTGATGGGAAATGCTTTGCCTATAATTTCTAATTTTTGATAAAGAATGGTTTGGCCACCAATTTGCAGCAAAGGTCTAAGCTTCCGAAAACTCGATCGAAAATATTCTTTTGTGGACCGATATCACTCACCTAGAAAAACCTTTTGAAAATACCTCCTGCTCAAAATAGCGCATAGTTTTGCCGCCAGGGGACGTAGATATACATCCTATTTTTGTCGATATCTTTGCTTCTAACAGTCCAATTTGAAATATCCATTTTTTATTGGGGAGCGTTTCCGCTGAGAAATGTTTCTCATACAATTTCAAAATGTTCTTAGCTCACAAGTGTGCCACTAGAGGGCGTAAGTTCACGTTCACAGCAATATCTGCGGGACTAAAAACCCGATATAAAAAATTCTTCTTCGGTCGGATACTACTAACTATGAAAATTCTTCGTGTGTATTTTCTTTCCAAAACAATGAGCAAATTCGCATAGAGGCGCCAATGTTTAATCTGTTTTTCTCAGTAACTTTTCTTCTAAATGTGCGATTTAAAAAATTCACCACCGGATGCCATTAATCTTGTGGAACACTTTAGGTTAGTATTTGAGAGGTTGTATAATTCACAGTTCTGTCGCTAGGTGGTGTTTGTGTACTTCTGTATGCAGCTCTATCTCCACCTCCAAAAACCCTATTGAGAAATTTCTTTTTTTACTGTATGCCATTCGCTACAGTAGAGATATGGAGTATTATCCTCTTTAAGTAATACACAAATTTGCCGCCGCGGTGGCGCAGAGGACTAAGCGATGGCTCCTGATCACTCGTCCGAGATGGGTTCGGGTTGGAATCCCGGTGAGGCATGGATGTTATGTGTTTGTCTTACTGCCCTGGCTCTCTCCCTTCCCTGGAACTAGTTGCCCTAAATTAGGGACGGGCGACTGCTTATAGCCCACTAAGTTGCTCACGGTGGTCGTTAAACCTCCAATAAAAAATAATAATAATAATAATAATAATACACAAATTTCCCGCTTGGCGGCCGTAAACGGCAATACCTTCTTCTCCCTGTCTCTGCTTCCAGGAGACGTATTTGAAAAGTTATTTTTCCTTAACATAGTTTTTTCCATGAAAAATATTTTTCGCGTATTTTCAACAATCTCATTATGCAAAATTCTTACGCTAGAAGGCGTAGAGTTATATCATGTTTCCTTTAACATCTACATCTTTTAACGGATCGAATTGAAAATATGGTTATCTCCCAAATCCTTTTGCTATGAGAAACTTTTTGTGCGCCCTTTGTTAATTTTCGTAACATACTTTTTAGCCGCTTTTAGAAGTACGTAGCTGTTTCTATTTCTGAATGTTTTATCGATAGCAGAAATCCGGTTGATTTTTCCTAACCGGTTGCACTGACTTTGATAAATTTAATTCGCGTCAGAAGGGATCCAAAAGAGGCGCTGATTACAACCGAAAATTCGATGTCATCTTTCTTGTATGTTCTGGTATTGAATCTGAATCTCGTGTTTTCCATTGCTACAACAGAACGCTTTAAGTTTAAAATCCCACGTGACACTCACGTACTTATTTTAAGATAATACAACGTAGTTTGTCACAAATATTTATTTTTTCAAGTCGACCATGGTTTCGTTGGGTATTGACCTAACTGCATCAGGATGAATGCACGTAAATATTCAAATTGTATATGATATCATAAATGGTGTTTACACTCACGTGTTTTCGTTAGATGATTCCACGCGCTTGATAGAAATGGGGTGGATGCCATGTCATTAACAAGTTGCGAAGACTTCTTATATATATGGAAAGCTTCCAAAATTTCTAAAGTTTTGTGGTTGAATCTGGCACGTCAATTAGTTTTGCTTCTTTAAAGAGAAACTTATGGTCCTTTTGGTAACAGTGTTTAGCCATCGATGACTTCTTTAGGTCACAGTTCCGAATGTAGGTCTTGTGTTCCTTCAATCGGAAACGCAAGGCTCTACGGGTCTGTCCTATATATACGAAGCGCCACATTCACATGGAATTTGATAAATACCTTACGAGTTTTTGTCTTTAACATAGTCCTTTGATCCTAAAAAGTTGATTTTGTTTATCGGTTTAAAAATCACTTTGAAATTAAAGGTTTTGAGAATTTTTGAAATTTTGAAGGAAATGTCACATAATGGCAAAATTCTCTCGCAATGGGAGCATCACAGGAGTTAACGTGGCGACAGTCTTCGGTTTCCAGAATTTTGTTAGAGCTTTGTCTATAATGGAAGGGTTGTATCCTCGCTGTACTGCAACACGTTTAACGGAATAAAGTTCGTTTTCCAAACTGTCTTTATCTGATGAAGCTAGGTCAATACCCAGAGAAAACATGGTCGACTTGAAAAAATAAATATTTGTGACAAACTGCGTTGTAATGTTTTAAAATATATAATCGTCATAAGACTAGTCTTTGAGATCAAGACTCACGTACTTAATTTTATAGAAAACTGTTCATCCGCAAAACAGCTTTCGTTTCTGAAATTTGAAGCTACCAGTTTGATGTACCGGAGTGTGTCAATCCATCAAAAGGTGTCTGCGAAAAGAATAGAACGTTAAATCATGTTTATGCGGTATTTCCTTTCAAAGGAAAACTGGCACGCCGGCTACAAGCTGCAAACAAAAGCTGTAAACAGTGCCATAGCATGATATTTCCTCAGATTTGTTGAGATATGCCAATAGGTCGTCTGATATTCATGCTTTCTATTTACAGCAAATGGTCGCAAATTACCTCCACGATATTTGGCAATTAGTCTAATCGATTTATTATGAGTCATTCAGGGAATTGGAACCAAACAAATGAGTTTTTCTTTTATCGGACACCATCTGCAATCAAGAGCTACCAATTAAATTACAGCAACGAGTTTCGCTATGTTGTTTGATCAGAGCGCAGTAGATTTCTGACAGCCTTTCGAAATACAGTTCCCTGTATTTTCGCTTGCAAACGTCACACTTCGTTTGGTAACGCGGTCAGTTGTGTTGTCGACTTCCTTTCTTTTAACTGAAGACCAACAAATTGATTTGGAGAGCCACTATTTCCGCATCACCTGATTCTCTGCAACAGAACTTAATTCTTTTAATTTATGAGGCACTCGGAATTTCTTCGAGCAAAGCTTAGATTATCGACCTCGACATGTCGATAAACAGAAAAGTTACTTCATGAAATGCATTTCTGTTAATTTTCAGCACGTCTTTTGCAAAAAAAAAAAAAAAAGATCGAGGTTATGTTATCGGTTTGTCCGTCCGTCCGTCTGTCCGTCCGCCTGCGGACACCATATCTCTGCAACTATTAGTCCGATTTGAAAAGTTCTTTTTGCATTGGGAAACCTGAAATATGCGAATGATGATCATTCATTTCATTTTTTTTTTACTGTGTACAATTTCGCCGCTTGTGGGCGTAAATGCATATGATATCAAATTCAAAATACATTTTATTCCATATTTGCTTCTAAACATCCGATTGAAAAAATCTTTTACCTTTCCAATCTATTTTTGTCGAAGAATGTTTTAGGTATAGTCACTTTTAAAAGTTACTCACAGATTTTTCGCTAGGGGGCGTAAAAGTAAGTTGAGGTTTCCCGATATCTCTAATTCTATAACTCCGATTTGAAAAGAATTTTCTTCAGCGAATATAACTCCTGATGGGAAAACTTTTGCATGCAATTTTTAATTTTTGGTAAGGAATAGTTTGGCCACCAGGGGGCGTAAGTGTTGATTGCTGCTTCTAATGTATTTGCCACAAAATCTGAGCTTCTAAAATCTCGACTGAAAAAGTTTGTTCGCGGGCTGATGCCACTCACGTCGATATACCTTTTCGGAATATTTTCTTCATAAAATATTGCATGGTTTCGGCCAGGGGGCATAGATATATATTTTATTTTTGTCAATATCTCTTCTTCTAATGGTCCGATTTGGAAAATTCCTTCTTTATTGGATAGAGTTTCCGGTACGACATGTTTTTCATATAATTTCAAAATTTTCAAGTAATTCATAGACTTTTCGCTAGGGGCGTAAAGGTAAATTACTTTTTCCCCGATATCTCTTCTTCTAAAACTCCGATTTGAAAAATTCTTTCTGCACCTGACACAGCTCCTCATGAGAAATCTTTTTCATGTAATTTCTCATTTTTGGTAAGGAATAGTTTGGCCACCAGGGGCGTAAGCCTTAATTTCCGCTTCTGATGTATTTGCAGCAAAATCTGAGCTCCTAAAATCTTGACTGAAAAAAATTCGTTTGTGGACCGATACTACTCCTGTCTATAAAACTTTTCGGAATATTTTCTTCTTAAAATAATTCGTGGTGTCTCCGTCAGGGGGAGTAAATGTACATCTTCTTTTTGTCAATATCTCTGCTTCTAAGAGTCCGATTGGAAAAATTCCTACTTTGTTGGATAGTGTTTCCCGTGCGAAATGTTTTTCATGCAATTTCAAAATTTTCAAGTAACCCATAGACTTTCCGCTAGAGGGCGTTAAGGTAAATTTCGCAAATTTATAATGATATTTATCATTAAATATCATTTGTAATGATATTTAATAATAAATATCATTACAAGTTTGCTTAACATAACGCAATAAAACGCATTCCAGACAAACAGACACATACACGCCATGAGCCCGAACCCTTTAGCAAAACAACAAGCCCATGTCGTCAGAGACACTTACTTCGTCCCTGTCGTACACAACACAGATTTCACGATGGATGTCAGTGCAATTTAGGCGCTTAGCCCACGAAAAAATCCAATGGTTGCTTGCACTTCCAATTTGGAGCAAGAATCCAGCCAGTTGACGCGTCGTTGCGAAGTGCCTCCTGGCCACGCCTCAAGCGGTTACTGAACTAAAACACCTCCCGTCGGCAGCTCTGACGTACTGTTTACTTCTCTCCCAAGCACACACGGTCTTACTGCAATCTCACTCCAGACGGCCCTAAGTGTAACTTACTTTTTGATTCACCTACGTAGTTAGTCTGTTATACAAAGATTTTCCTCAATTTTGCTAAAACGCAGAATATTAGGAAAGCGTCTATGGCGCGAGATTTGTATTAATGATACTTTTTTCACTATAGCACTTATTTCGCGTACTTTGGCAACATCTGGGTGTCGTTTAATAAAAAGTAAGTATATAACTTTGTTTTTAGGAACACAACAAAAGGGATCGATTCTATACTCCGCACTAGGATGATGAGTTCTTGCGGCGATATCGCCCATTTCAAAGCCGTCTTCAGCTGTCGCACAGTTTTCTGTGTGTCTTGACGTGCCGCAACGCATCTCCCCACAGCTTCTCACGCGAGTTCTATGGGATTTATAAATACACAGTTGACGTGGACCAGAAACATCAAACAGAAGTCATCGCTCTTTCCACGTTTATAAGTGAGTCACGGAAAAATTCTCGTCGGCCGCCACCTGGAATCGAATCCAGGGTCTTCCAGTTACGCGCCGGATATGCTTCCACTGCATCACAGCGGCCTCGAAATTATCCACACTCACTAACGACAAACTACCAAACCACATGGCAGGTTGCTTCCTTGGAGCCCCGCACAGTGCTGGGGATTCACCAAAGATGAACAGCGCAACTGAACAAATAACTAGAAGGCGAATGAATGATAAATACACAGTTGACGTGGACCAGGAACATCAAATAGAAGTCATCGCTCTTTCCACGTTTATGAGAATTTTTCCGTGGCTCACCAATAAACGTGGAAAGAGCGATGACTTCTATTTGATGTTCCTTGTCCACGTCAACTGTGTATTTATCATTCATTCGCCTTTTTAGTTATTTGTTCAGTTGCTGCTGTTCATCTTTGGTGAATCCCCAGCATTGTGCGGGGCTCCAAGGAAGCAACCTGCCATGTGGTTTGGTAGTTTATCGTTAGTGATTCTGGAGAATTTCGAGGCCGCTGTGATGCAGTGGAAGCATATCCGGCGCGTAACTGGAAGACCCTGGGTTCGATTCCCGGTGGCAGCCGACGAGAATTTTTCCGTGACTCACTTATAAACGTGGAAAGAGCCATGTCTTCTATTTGATGCTATGGGATTTAGTGCTGGAGAACGTGCTTGCCAATCCATCCGCTGAATGTCTTCACTTTCCAGCAACTAATCAACACGAGAATATTTAAAATTCCGTGCTGAATAGTAATCAAATCAAACAAACGATAAAAATATACGATGCAAATCTCAAAGTATTTAATAAATCCTAAAATATATACATTATAAAAACGCAAGATCTTTTACATGCGTTGCACATGCATCATCAGGCTGTGAATTGATCTGATAATGCATGTGCGACACATGCGAAAGATCTTGCGTTTTTATCATGCATATATTTTAGGATTTATTAAATACTTTGAGATCTGCATCGTATGTTTTTATCGTGCTTCGACAGCTGTTTGATTTGATTAGCTAATCAACAGCCACCGTACGATGAGGTGTGGCGTTATCGTTCATTAACACAAACTACACTGTAAAAAAAATCTGTGGAACGTCACACACAAAAAAAGGGAAGGAACTGGAGGGAACTACAGCTGCCTCAACATTTTTGAAAACGTTATGCAAGAAATCCTGACAAACGTTCCACACATTTTTGAAGAAGTCTGAAACATTGTCCCGGGATGATTTTGTGGAACGTTCCACAATAAGGAGAGGAACCTTTTCAACAAAAGTGATCAACCTTCCACACACTATTGAAACATTCTGTCCCAGGGTGTCAGCATCATTATGAGGAACGTTCCACAATATACTTGAAAACATTTCACAAAAGCGGAAAGCCTCCTGGGGAACCTTTTCGACAATTTTGTGGAACTTTACACATGCTACTGAAAAGTTTACAGAGAGTGGAAATTAGGGACGGGCGACTGCTTATAGCCCATTGAGTTGCTCACGGTGGTCGTTAAACCCCCGATCAAAAGAAAAAAGAACATCTACCATACATCAAAATTTATAATATTATGTAACCACGGTTCCTCACCTATTCAGTATGTTTTAAATATGCACATGAAGAATGCCATTAGCTGTTCAGTACGAGCTTACGAAACAACTTTAATTGTGCATTTTTTGCTTTCGTTAAGGAAGAGGGAACTACAGTTGACATGGTTTTAACCTTAAATTGTATACCTAACGGACATTTATTTCGTAACACTCAAACGTTCCAGGCGTTCTAATTTTTTAGAAAACAAAAAGTACACGATTACACAATCTCTTAGCGGGATCGTTTAGACATTAGGCCTAACGATCAGCAGTTTTGTTCGAACACGAAACGCAATTAATCTAAAGCTAGGGTGAGACATTTCACATTTGTGTATAACATGAATTAATTTGTATTTTGTCAACCAAAAGAAAAAGTACTAACCTGGATTTCCACACCGAATCTACGTCGCCACAATTCAAAGTCCACGTCATCACAACGCACAACATGCTACGATGACCAGCAAGCACAGCTTTAGAGCTTCACGGCGCATGCCCTAAATCTGAGGCAGATGTCACGCAGAATAGCGATAAAATTCTGAAACATTACACCGATATTGAAAACATTACACAATTCTTAGAAAAATGCTCATGCACATTTAATTAAATTCCGAAACGTTACACGGAACTCCGAAACGTTACACGGAACTTCGAAACGTTACACGGAACCTGAAACGTTACACAATCTAGAAAAATTTGCGCATGCGCATTGAATAAATTGCGGGTATTGGGAATGTTACACCAAACTCTGAAACATATTACACAAAGGCTAGACTTTTGCCATGTTCCACAGAACTTTTCAAAAAAAAAGTGTGAACTTATTCAAATAATCCCAAAAACGTTACACAGATTTCTAACAGTGTATGGGCCAATGGTACCTCGGAACAGACGAAAATCGGTAAGGATTACTTCATTACAGTAGCGTGTAACAGTTACAGTACTTCCTTCCAGTGCCGCCTCGGTGGCGCAGTGGTCTAAGGCGCTGGCCTATGATCATTCGTCTGAACGGGGTCCGGGTTCGAATCCCGGTCAGGCATGGATGTTGTGTTTGTCTTACGGCACTGGCTCTCTCCCTTCCCTGGAACCAGTGACCCTAAATTAGGGACGGGCGACTGCTTATAGCCCATTGGGTTGCTCATGGTGGTCGTTAAACCTCCAATTAAAAAAAAAAACTTCCTTCCAGTATCTGGTGCTCCGAACGTCCATCAACCAAAATGCCTACCCATACGAGAAAACCATGCCCGCCATATCTATCTCTTCATTGCACTTTTTGGGGAGATACCAAGTGCCTACCTCAAGCCAGATTAGTTGATATCCAGAATTGCTAGAGAGACTAAATCTACTCTCATAAGTAACGAGTACAGTACCCCACTGTTCTGTTGCCTAGTTCTTATGTTCTCAGGACCACTGTAAACCGTGTCTCTGGTGAGCAGTTGTTAATGGAACACAGCGTACTGGTCGTCGGGCAAACAGTCCACCTTTGTGTAGGCGCCTGGCCACTTTAAACCGCGATACTGTGCGTCCTATGCTCATGTTCAATGTTTTTGCAAGGTTACTTGCTGTCTGATGTCGATCCCTCTTGGCCTATAGTAGCAGATAGAGATTCTCTTTGGGGAGTGGCTTTTGGTGGACTACTACCACCGGTCTTTCGCACAGCAGCACCTGTAATCCTGAAGACCGACCAGGCACGCGATACGATGTTGTGGGCGATACCGAGCTCTTGGTGCACAATGATCACAGTTCACTCCTCCTCGAGCCACTAATTATTCGACCACGAGTAATATTAAAATGTTCTCGACGGACCATTTCATCGTCTCTAGCACACACAAACACCATCGAACGTCTGTGACCCTTACGCACACCGTTCGATGACTTCCGTTCAACTGAAGCTACTCGACAGCGTAAGAGCATTTTGTTCTCACGTCACGCAAACGACACGTTATGCTCCATTGTTACGCACGTGCTGTTGCTCCGGTTCTCAGGCACGATCCTGAGTTAATTTGTGTTTGAGTGCTACTGCTATTTACGGCGTTAATTTATTTTTTCCACTTCGTCCTTACGTTTTGCACACTAATGTGTATATATATGTAGCGTGGAGAGACGCATTCTTGGTTAACCAGAGATAAGAAAAGAAACTCATGGATAAGGAAAATGACAAGAGTGGAACACATCATGATCAGAGTAAAATCCCTGAAACGACAATGGGCTGGACATGTTACCAGAAGAACGGACCACCGATGGACAACCAGAATTGTAGACTGGATTCCAAGAGACAGAAAAAAGACCCAGACGAAGAACCCATGGGAGATGGATGGATCAAATTCGAAAGCATACTGGAATAACATGGAGGAGACAAACTCAAGATAGACAGTTGTGAGGAAACTTGGGGAGACCGTCATCCAGAAGTCGATTGATAATGGTTGACAATGATTATATATATATATATAATAAATAACACCCTAAACAAACCGACAACTCCAACCTCTACTTCCCCAAAATTCAACACAAAACTTAAAATTTCAAAAATGACAAAGCCCCCTGCTTTTTAAATCTTGAAATACAAAAGTACAAATATAAACATTAATCACATGCATCAACTAAAACACTCAAACAACACAGACCAATCTTCAGGGAAAAGCATCTGCGACACTTGAGAAAATATAAGAGTTCAGGTTTCATGAGTGTGCTTTATTAATTGCTTATTTGACAAATTATATTTTCAAAATGTAGTACACTATCTACCAATAAGTAATTGGACACCCCTGCAATCGACGATATCTGCGGTCCTGATATACGTCACGGCCGCCGCCGTTAAATATCGTGTGGGGAAACAACAACGCAACCACTAGCATGCAAGATGCCACGCAGTTCGGACCTCTCTGATTTCGAGAAAGGTGTAATCTTCGGGTATCACAGAAATGGCCGATCCATATGTGACATATCCAGCGAGTTGAAGTACCCAAAATTGAAAGTGGCCTACGTGATTGGTAAGTGGAAGATGAGAGGTGACTGTCGAAATGGGCCCCGACCCGGCAGACCCACAAAACTGGGAGTTAGAGACCGACGGGTGCTGGCCAGAGAAATTCGGAAGAGCCACACCAAATCGATGGGCCACATCCGCGAGGAGTTTCAACAGGCATCCGGGAGTGTTATTTCGATTAATACCATCCGTAAGGAAGCCCATCTGCTCGGTTATCATGGACGTGTTGCCGCCCACAAGCCTTTGATCACCAAGTCCAATAGAGCTGCTCGGCTAACGTGGTGCAAAGAACATCGACAGTGGACCGTTGAACAGTGGAAGCAGGTTCTCTGAAGCGACGAATCAAGGTTCACCCTCTACCGTTCGGATGGCAGGGTCTGGGTTTGGCGTCTGCCTGGAGAACGCCTTCTGCCGGAATGTATTGTGCCAACTGTGAAGTTCGGCGGCTGTGGAATTATGCTATGGGGGTGTTTCTCCTGGTATGGCACGGGACCCTTGGTCGCAATTCCTGGTAGACTCAACGCCGAGACCTACTGCACCATTTTGGATGACTATGCGCTTCCTACGTTGTGGCAGTTTTACGGGTTGGACCCATGTTACTTTCAGGATGACAATGCCACCTGTCATGTTGCGAGGTCCACCATGGCTTAGTATGGTGACAATGGGGATAATCGAATAGACTGCCCTGCGCAGAGCCCGGACCTCAACCCTATCGAGCACCTCTGGGACGAGTTGGATCGTCGACTTAAGGGGTGCCCCCACCGTCCGAAATCGGTGAAGGAAATGACCTGTCTTCTCCAAGCCGAGTGGAAGAAAATACCGCTAGCCGTGGTACAACGCCTGGTTGAGAGTATGCCCCGGAGGGTCACAGCTGTAATCGCCGCTCGTTGAGGCTCCACCAACTATTGAAGGTGAATAAACTTCGTTTTCCTTTGCTATCACAGGTGTCCAATTGCTTGTTGGTAGATAGTGTTTTTCAAATGTACATAAGGTCCCACCAAGTGCCTTTGTTAACATCACGACATCGGACACAGTGCCTCACCTGGGCTCATGAACACGTTAATTGGACCCTGGAAGACTGGCCTTTGATGATGTGGACGATGTGAAAACGGCATTACATGACTTTTTTACTCTAAAACACAGGAGTTTTTCCGGCGTGGGATTCATCTACTCATAGACAGATCGCAAGAAGTTACACGAAATGATGGCAACTATGTGAAATCTTAGGTACGTTATTTGTTGTGTTCTCCTCCTTTCTTTGTAGCCTACAAAAACAGGTAAAACGTATGCACACACGTAATACATTAGAATGTGAAAAAAGGGTTTTTTGCAAGGAATGCTACTTGTATTTATACATACCACAGTACATCTACACTTGACCGCGATGTAGGCGTCATCTCAACCCAACCAATGGACATGGAGTTCTCAATGGTCGAAAATCAAGTCCCAGTAAATTTTGTCTTACGCATGGAAGTTTATTGGTTCACTATGGTTCGCTAATAATTGATATCCAAGGGGTATCATTATCTGGTATCCAATTGGTATCCTTTCATTTTTAAATGTAATTAAAGTCATTACTATCAATCACTTTAATTTGGAAGCTGGGTGTTATATCGTGCAAAGACGGCGACTTTTATTAAATTAGGTTAATAGCACGAAGTTTTTTACAAATCCATGCCTCATCGGGATTCGAACCCGCACCCTTCTCGGACGAATGATTTAATGATTTTTTTTTCTTTTTTTTTTTGATTAGGGGTTTAACGACCACCGTGATCAACGGGCTATATATCGTCTGTCTCTGATTTAGGGCCACTGGTTCCAGCGAAGGGAGAGAGCCAGTGCCATAAGACAAACACAACATCCATGCCTCACCGTGATTCGAACCCGGACCCAACGCGTACGTATGATCAGAAACCAGCGCTTAGCCCTCTGCGCCCCCGGGCCGGCTACGTGGTTAATAATGGGTGGATAAATTCGAAAAGGTATGCCTGAGTGACATAGAGAAGACTAGCTCAAGACAGACTTTTGTGGAGGAAACTTGGGGAGACCTTCATCCAGCAGTGGATTCATAAAGGTTGACAGTCATGATAATGATATGTATTATAAAAATTCATTAAGCATAAAACATTCACATTATTTTTGCCGCAATTTGTGGAAGCCTAAAGCAGATTTCTATTTTTCTTTTTTTTTCTTTTTTTTTTTTTTTACGGCTAGTCCAGAAATTTACAAACGGCTGGCTATTCTGATTGGAACCAAGATTCTGATTGCCACGAGTGTTATGTAAAAATTGAAATACTCTCGCCGGAAACAGTTGGACACCTTCAGTAATTTCTTTACAAATTTTCATCTGACCTAACTTTGTGTGATCACAGAATTGTTCTTGCAATTGAAGTTTCTGTGAGGAAGTAAGTACAACAGCATTGAACAAAGTATTTCCAGAAAACTTGTAATTTTATTACGCAATCGAAAGTTTACAGACAAGTCCTACAAAATGAGAATGGGGAAATAAATGCAACAACACGGCTACAACAATAGCAAGCTGTAAGTGCTTCTCGCAATTGAAATAGCTGGTCGCCTGACAACTTAATTCACTTCACTTCCTACGAGTTGTCTTCAGAACGCATGATGATTGCTTTCCCTTTTCTTTTGGGTGTTAGATTAATCAAAAATGTATGCCAAGCGATGTATTTTACTTCTGAGATAACAATGAACGGAGTCCATACTGTGTATAGGCTTGCGAATAGCATCTCTATGAACTTTTAACAAAACGTACAGTTCTGAGTTCGCGTTTTTTCTTTTGCTTTTGAACTCTGACACACAAAGGAATTTCGAAATGTATTTATAAAACTACTTGGATAATGGGAGGTGTTCATGTGGAATCTAACTGATACATTCGTTGTAAAATTTGACTGTTAGACAAAGAAGCAGTAGCACTTAAATCAAGGCTGCAATAAAGGGGAACGTTACTAAAAAAAAAAATACTGGTAGGCTCAGCTCTGATTGAGTCGTCAGTTTGGAACGTAGGACTACGACTTGCAGATCGGAGAGTTGAAATGAGCTAGTCGAGTATGGTTTCAGAGCGTTTATTTAATTTGTTATAGCCAACACAGGTCTAGGACATGAAAAGTAGCTTACATAATTTTTATAAATAATGCTGGATACGTTGAGAACACAAAGTAGATCGATACACGAATTACCCAACGTGGTGCTTTGTCTTCTTGGGCTTCTTACATTCCTCATCACTTGCTCTTGCCTCTCGCTTCGATTTTCTCCACTTTTGCTTGCGTTCATTCTGCGAATTCCGTGCCATTGTCGAAAATTCTTGAACTCAAAGACTACAGTCTTGTGACGATTATATATACACTATCTACCAACAAGTAATTGGACACCCCTGCAATCGACGATATCTGCGGTCCTGATACACGTCACGGCAGCCGCCGTTAAATATCGTGTGGGAAACAACAACGCAACCAGTCGCATGCAAGATGCCACGCAGTTCGGAGCTCTCTGATTTCGAGAAAGGTGTAATCGTCGGGTATCACAGAAATGGCCGACCCATACGTGACATATCCAGCGAGTTGAAGTACCCAAAATCGGCAGTGGCCTACGTGATTGGCAAGTGGAAGATGAGAGGTGACTGTCGGAATGGGCCCCGACCCGGCAGACCCACAAAACTGGGAGTTAGAGACCGACGGGAGCTGGCCAGAGAAATTCGTTAGAACCGCACCAAATCGATAGGCCACATCCGCGAGGAGTTTCAACAGGCATCCGGGAGTGTTATTTCGATTAATACCATCCGTAAGGAAGCCCATCTGCTCGGTTATCATGGACGTGTTGCCGCCCACAAGCCTTTGATCACCAAGTCCAATAGCGCTGCTCGGCTAACGTGGTGCAAAGAACATCGACAGTGGACCGTTGAACAGTGGAAACAGGTTCTCTGAAGCGACGAATCAAGGTTCACCCTCTACCGTTCGGATGACAGGGTCTGGGTTTGGCGTCTGCCTGGAGAAAGCCTCCTGCCGGAATGTATTGTGCCAACTGTGAAGTTTGGCGGCGGTGGAATTATGCTATGGGGGTGTTTCTCCTGGTATGGCACGGGACCCTTAGTCACAATTCCTGGTAGACTCAACGCCGAGACCTACTGCACCATTTTGGATGACCATGCGCTTCCTACGTTGTGGCAGTTTTACGGGGTGGACCCATGTTACTTTCAGGATGACAATGCCACCTGTCATATTACGAGGTCCACCATGGCTTGTTATGGTGACAATGGGGTTAATCGAGTGGACTGGCCTGCGCAGAGCCCGGACCCTAACCCTGTCGAGCACCTCTGGGACGAGTTGGATCGTCGACTTAAGGGGTGCCCCCACCGTCCGAAATCGGTGAAGGAAATGACCTGTCTTCTCCAAGCCGAGTGGAAGAAAATACCGGTAGCCGTCGTACAACGCCTGGTTGAGAGTATGCCCCGGAGGGTCGCAGCTGTAATCGCCGCTCGTGGAGGCTCCACCAACTATTGAAGGTGAATAAACTTCGTTTTCCTTTGCTATCACAGGTGTCCAATACTTGTTGGTAGATAGTGTATATTAAGATAATACAACGTTGTTTGTCAGAAATATTTATTTTTCAAGCCGACCATGGTTTCGTTGGGTATTGACCTAGCTTCATCAGGACGAATTCCGTGCCATTCGTCCTGATGAAGCTAGGTCAATACCCAGTGAAACCATAGTCGGCTTGAAAAAATAAATATTTCTGACAAACTACGCTGTGTTATCTTAATATATATAAATTGTCGAATATGTTAACCCGTTCAAACGAAAACAATTTTTTTTTAATTTTAGTTTAAACAACTGCGATATGTTCTTTATATGTTTGAATAGATCCCGTCGAGAGCTTTAAACGCACATTCATTTTGCACTCACGGTTGACCAGACCTTCAATGTCCATATTATCAACAGATAATATGGAGATATACCTTCAATGTCCATATTATCAACATATACCTTCAATGCCTTCAATGGCATTGAAGGTATATGTTGATAGTATTGAAGGTATACTCGTATACCTTCAATTCCCATATTATCAACAGAACTTCAATCTCGAACAACATGGCTGCCGAGAGCTGAACATCTAATAGAAAAACCCATAAGAATTATAAAGAGCTTCGGGGAAAATCCTGGGGAAAAAACTCATTTAGCATTAGCAGCGAACGAGGAATTATTATTTAAAAATATCCCATTGATTCCTAACAACAAAATTGTACCTATTAACCAAACCAGTTTATTCAAAGCACGGTTGACAGGATGAAATCAAGACTGTGTTCAGATTCAAGCAGTGGAAATGTACAGCTTCTTAAAGATATTTCTTCATTTGAGGGAATAAATATTAAAACAGACGACGTGCGCTATGGAGAACTAGAAACAAGGCGAATCTGTAGACGTTTTAATGTTGATGAAATGCAAGCTATTCAGAGACTGAGAGAGTATACTGAAAACGTCCAAATTGTACCAGAAAACTCTTAAGAACGATTTCAACTCTGCCTTGTTCGACAGCTGAATGCGAACGAGGATTCAGTTTAATGAACAACATTATAACCGATCTCCAAGCATCTTTGTTAATCTCCAACGTATCTAACCTGATGTTCATAAATTCAAATGGACCGCCCATTGAACGATTTAATCCAAAAAAATATGTAAGATCTTGGTTGATGAATCATCGTTCAGCAACTGATAGTAGATCAAGAGTTTCTTCTAGAGAAGAACAGTGTTGTAAGGACTAATCTCGTCCGACTTTTTTTTTGATTGGAGGTTTAATGACCACCGTGAGCAACACAATGGGCTATAAGCAGTCACCCGTCCCTAATTTAGGGTCACTGGTACCAGGGAAAGGAGAGAGCCAGTGCCGTAAGACAACTGTCAACACAACATCCATGCATCACCGGGATTCGAACCCGGACCCCTTTCGGACGAATGATCAGAGGCTATCGCTTAGACCACTGCGCCACCAGGACGGCTCAGGCTTTATGGGATATATTTCAATAAAAATTAAAATAATCTTGTGCATGCTCTTCAACATGTCATAATTGACAGGAGAGAGAGGAGAAGATACTTTATTCATATCGGTAAGTGAGCTCATAGTCATAATTGTTAAAAAGGCACGGTACCCCACGAGGGTACCGTGCCTTTTTTTTATTTATTTATTTTTTTATGCATGTAGTTATAACCTCTGATTTTTTAGGATTTGCACATAGTATAATCATCTGCTGATTTTGCGACTACAGTACTGGTTACATGGAGTAATTAAAGTGGGATGTACTGATAGGAAAGAGACCAAGATGCAGAGTTCCATTTGCTCTTCGTTAAGAGACTAAACTAAAAAGTCTGCTCGGCTCGGGACCTTCCGGTATTTTTTTCGGATGATTTTTAACTAAATCTGAGCATACCGGCACTTCAAAATTTCCATTTCGAGCACTGACCGTACATCGAAATTTTAGGCATGGGTTCCATCTCTAGTTTTAACCCTAATATTTTTTTTTTCTATTAAAAAATCGAGATGATTGTAAGGAGATAATATAATGGAACTATCATTGTAAAAATGGATCCATCAATCAGAAGAATCAGTTGTGGATCATTAAAAAGAAAATGAAAAGGAAATCCTGTATTTGTTTTCTTATTTCTCACATGGAGTAATTAAAGTGGGATGTACTGAGAGGAAAGAGACTAAGATGCAGAGTTCCATTCGCTCTTCATTAAGAGGCTAAACTAAAACGTGCGTGTTTTCCGCAAAAATGGGTTTAACATTTCGTGACGAAACGTGTCAGCCGAGAAGGCCAGTGTCCCTCCGGTTCCTCCTACTCAGCGACACGGATGTGTGATTGCCCGAAGAGTTTAGATAACGGAATAGAGTCAACCGCCTGAGAAAAAGTAGGTGAATTAATTAAAAGCCAGCGTGTGTCCTAGCCTTCCTTTTAAACGACAATGTATGAATAGGATGTTGGTGAGATACTTAGAAAAAAAAGGCGTTGGTGTCAGCATTGCAAGGAAATGGAAAATGTTGCGTGGACGTCTTATTCCAGAATACTGCCAGTAAACAAGAATAATGAAAACCCCTACTCAATAAAGGGACCCCAAAAAACTTGAATCGTTACGAAATTTATAAACAGTTTATAATGTTTTCTTTTCTCTTTATGTTTTTAATGAAACAGATGTTAATTAAATTTACCGTAATTTTTGAACTTAATAGCCCGTTTTCTTACGCTTTCCAACCGTAGGTTGAAGAAGCGTATATGCTCCAGTTTTGTCCGTCTGCCTGTCTCTCTGTCCGCACGATAACTCGCGTAAAAATGATTCGATTCAATGCAATTTTAGTGTGTGGTAAGGGACAACTGGGTATGAACTCTATTGAAAATTGACGAAATGGGGTCAAAGGTCAGGACACAAGAGTGGGATCCATTCAATCGCCCTTATGCGTCATAACGTACGCAAAAATGCTTCGATTGCGACAAAACGTTACCATGTTGTTCCGGAGGTATAGTGAACCGGTTCTGTTGAATATCATCAAAATGGGGTCAAAGGTCAGAGCACAGGAGCGAGATTTATTCCACAGCCATTATCCTCATAACTTGACTAAAAATACTTCCATTGTGACAAAACTTTAGTACGTTGTTCTGGAGATACACTGAACCAATTCTGTTTAATATAATCGAAATGGAATTAAAGGTTAGCAAAAGTGGAAAATCATTTCGATTTTTCCACTTTTGATAGTGGTGGTCATAATTCAGAGATCACTCGGTGCATGTTATTCGTAGTTACAATTTCTGTTTACGTCCTCGTGAAAACTAAGCTATGGCGCCCATGATTATGTATTTTGGTTTTTAGGTTACCGACCTCCATGTACATCAAAAGCTAGGCGGAGCTGCTGCTCCTAGTTTAGGGACACTGATTTTAAAAATGAAGGGTTTTTTTTGTTTTTTTTTTTATTGGAGGTTTAACGATCACCATGAGCAACTCAATGGGATATAAGCAGTCGCCCGTCCCTACTTTAGGGCCACTGATTCCAGGGAAGAGAGAAAGCCAGTGCCGTAACACAAACACAACATCCATACCTCACCGGGGCCGCCCCGGTGGCGCAGTGGTCTAAGGCGCTGGCCTCTGATCATTCGTCCGTGAGGGGTCCGGGTTCGAATCCCGGTGAGGCATGGATGTTGTGTTTGTCTTACGGCACTGGCTCTCTCCCTTCCCTGGAACCAGTGACCCTAAATTAGGGACGGGCGACTGCTTATAGCCCATTGAGTTGCTCACGGTGGTCGTTAAACCTCCAATCAAAAAAAAAAAAAAAAAAAAAATACCTCACCGGGATTCGAACCCTGACCCCTCTCGGACGAATGATCAGAAGCCATCGCTTAGACCACTGGGCCACCGGGGCGGCCAAAAATGAAGGTATCAACAAGTACCGTGACAACGAGCACCGCATACACCGATGAGCCATTACATTATGATCACCTACCTAATAAGCTGTGGGACCCCCTTTAGCCCGCAAAACAGCGGCCACTCGGCGGGGCATCGATTCGATGTGGCGGCGATAGGTATCCTGTGGTACCTGGTACCATAATGTCAAAAGTAGGTCCTCCAGTTCCCGTACATTTCGGGGTGATGGTGATCTAGCGCGAACTCGCTTTTCCAAGTCGAACCACAAATGTTCGATTGGGTTCATGTCACGTGAATGTGGAGGCCAGGACATTAACAGAAAGTCACCAGCATGTTCTTAGGACAACTCCTTGACTATTCTGGCAGTGTGGCATGGCGCAGTATCCTGTTGGTAATGGCCATCACCAGCAGGGAACACAGATGCTATGAATGGGTGAATTTGGTCCGCAACGATGTTTAGATACCTGACAGCTGTCAGGGATTGTGTTATTGGGATAATGGGGCTTAAAAGGACTCAAGAAAACATCGCCCACAGTATAACACCGCCACCGCCCGTCTGTCTGTGCCCAACATGGCATCTTGGTGCCATAGCCACTTTTGGTGTATCTGCGATCGGCCGTCTATACGGGATGCACTAGTAATCTTCACTCGTCAGACCAGGCCACTTTCTTCCAATGATCCACGGTCCAATCTCGATTATCTTGGGCTCATTTCATGCGTTGTTGGTGATGACGTGCAGTGATCATGGGGACCCGGCTGGGTCTTCGGCTACGCAGGCCCATACGCAGAAGGCTGCGATGAACTGTATGTTGTGACACATTGCCCTGATCACCACTTTTGTAGCTGCGGGTGATTTGTCGCACTGTGGCCCTGCGGTCACTGTGAACAATGCGCGACAGTCTCTGCCCCCTCTGGCATCAATAAGCTGCGGATGGCAGTTCGGCGTTTCGACATATGTGCACCACTTTTGATACGTACTCACTACAGCGGCACGTGAACAACCCACGAGCAGCGCCGTTTCCGAAATCGTAGTTCCGAGGCTCTGTGCCATCACAATTGGTCCTTTATCAAACTCCGATAAATCGACAGCTTTTCCCATTCTGACTCCGAACACTGTTCTAACCGAAAGCCGGTCCTCGGGTTGTATACATACTGCTCTGTGAACTTCTACTGCGGCATCGTTCGATCTCCAGGCGCGCTCATTTGTCTAGGCTGGGGATGGTTATAATGGAACGGATCATCGGTGTACATATCTCTTTGGATTCGAGCCCAGACTCAGCAGTTCGAAGATATTTCAGATTACATCAATAAAAGAACAATAAAAATTGAAGCAGAATAATTGGATATGAGAACCGGGATTTTTTGTATTTGTAACAGCTACAAAATTGCACACTACAGGCCGGTTTAGAAACACAAGCTTCTTCGTGTCCCATCCAAGTTTGTATGTACACAAATTCGCCGGTGGTGAGGATCAAATCCACATCCTTCTGTTTCGGAGTCGAATTCTTTTCCAATTAGGCTACACCGACAAGGACTTACAGCTGCTATTTGAGTTATTGACATGTATATCCCTTCTGTAGTACGTCACATATTATATTCCCCCTTGAGAAAGAAAGGGCTGTGACGGAATCGTAGGTTTCCAGCTCAGCCGGCAAACCACGCTTGAAGGAGGTGGTCCCGGCAGACGAAGGAATTCTCATTAATTCCAGACGATGTGTGGAAGGAACATCACATGTTTTTCGAAGACAAGAAGGAAGTCTCATTAATTCCAGACGATGTGTGTAAGGAACATCACACATTTTTCGAAGACAAGAAGGAATTCTCATTTATTCCAGACGATGTGTGGAAGGAACATCACACATTTTCGAAGACAAGAAGGAATTATCATTAATTCCAGACAATGTGTTAAAAAAACATCACACATTTTTCGAAGACAAGAAGGAATTCTAATTAATTCCAGACGATGTGTGGAAGGAACATCACATATTTTTCGAAGACAAGAAGGAATTCCCATTAATTCCAGACGATGTGTGGAAGGAACATCACACATTTTTCGAAGCATAGAAGGAATTCTCATAATACTGTACCACACGATGTGTGGAAGGAACATCACATGTTTTTCGAAGACAAGAAGGAATTCTCATTAATTCCAGACGATGTGTAGAAAGAACATCACATATTTTTCGAAGACAAGAAGGAATTCTCATTCATTCCAAACGATGTGTGGAAGGAACATCACACATTTTTCGAAGACAAGAAGGAATTCTCATTTATTCCAGACGATGTGTGGAAGGAACAACACACATTTTTCGAAGACAAGAAGGAATTCTGATTAATTCCAGGCGATGTGTAGAAGGAACATCACGCATTTTTCGAAGCATAGAACGAATTCTCATTAATTCCAGACGATGTGTGGAAGGAACATCACACATATTTCGAAGACAAGAAGGAATTATCATTAATACCGGACGATGTGTGAAAGGAACATCACATATTTTTCGAAGACAAGAAGGAATTCTCATTCATTCCAAACGATGTGTGGAAGGAACATCACACATTTTTCGAAGACAAGAAGGAATTCTCATTTATTCCAGACGATGCGTGGAAGGAACATCACACATTTTTCGAAGACAAGAAGGAATTCTCATTAATTCCAGGCGATGTGTGGAAGGAACATCACACATTTTTCGAAGACAAGAAGGAATTATCATTAATTCCGGACGATGTGGGGATGGAACATCACATATTTTTCGAAGACAAGAAGGAATTCTCATTAATTCCAGACGATGTGTGGAAGGAGCATCACACATTTTTCGAAGCATAGAAGGAATTCTCATTCATTCCACACGATGTGTGGAAGGAACATCACATATTTTTCGAAGACAAGAAGAAATTCTCAATAATTCCAGACGATCTGTGGAAGGAATATTACACATTTTTCGAAGACAAGAAGGAATTCTCATTTATTCCAGACGATGTGTGGAAGGAACATCACACATTTTTCGGAGACAAGAATACCGGACATTAATACCGGACGATGTGTGGAAGGAACATCACACACTTTTCGAAGACAAGAAGGAATTCTCATTAATTCCAGACGATGTGTAGAACGAACATCACATATTTTTCGAAGACAAGAAGGAATTCTCATTCATTCCAAACGATGTGTGGAAGGAACGTCACACATTTTTCGAAGACAAGAATACCGGACATTATTACCGTAGGACGATGTGTGGAAGGAACAGCACACATTTTTCGAAGACAAGAATACCGGACATTAATACCGGACGATGTGTGGAAGGAACATCACACATTTTTCGAAGATAGGAAGGAAGTCTCATTAATTCCAGGCGATGTGTGGAAGGAACATCACGCATTTTTCGAAGCATAGAACGAATTCTCATTAATTCCAGACCATGTGTGGAAGGAACATCACACATTTTTCGAAGACAAGAAGAAATTATCATTAATACCGGACGATGTGTGGAAGGAACATCACATATTTTTCGAAGACAAGAAGGAATTCTCGTTAATTCCAGACGATGTGTAGGAAGAACATCACACATTTTTCGAAGACAAGAAGGAATTCTCATTAATTCCAGACGATGTGTAAAAGGAACGTCACACATTTTTCGAAACATAGAAAGAATTCTCATTAATTCCAGACGATGTGTGGAAGGAACATCACACATTTTTCGAAGCATTCAAGGAATTCTCATTAATTCCAGGCGATGTGTGGAAGGAACATCACATGTTTTTCGACGAACTCAGCGGCCAGGAGAAGCATTTTTATGTTCGGGCACCAATGTAAAAATATAAATTTGCCAGTGGCGAGAATCGAACCCATACCACATGTTCCCAAAGAGCGTGAATTAAGTGCTATACTCAAAAAAGTGTTATTAATACAGATATCTTACTGTATACGTTTTCCTGGTATTCTGTGTTTTAACAAAACTAGAGAAAATCTTTGTATAATAGACTAATTAATTATCTAGAATAAAAAATAATTTCATAAAAACCAGTATGAATTAAAAAAATGGTTAGGGTGTTGAATAATTTTAGCCTTGATCAGCTTTTTCTTTTGAGACCAAATCTGAGATGAGTCTTGTCCATTGGATCAGTAGATGGTGAGTACTGAAAGAACGCAGACGTACTTGGCAAATCCCTGAGTGTGTATAGGTGGTCTTAAAACAGAGAAAAATCAGTAGATTGCGAAAATCTATCAGTAAACAGGAGTTAAAATCAGTAGATCTACTGATAAATCGGTGGAATGGCAACACTGCTATAAAGTTTCATGGTGATATAAGAGACAGTAGATTACGAAAATTTATTAGTAGACAGAAGTCAAAATCAGTAGATCTACTGATATATTAGTGGAATGGCAACACTGCTACCAAGTTTCATGGTGATATAAAAATCAGCATTACGAAAATCTATCGGCAGACAGGAGTCGAAAACAGTAGATTACGAAAATCTATCAGCAGACAGGAGTCAAAATCAGTATATCTACTGATAAATCAGTAGAATGGCAACATTGCCTCTACCTTACGTAAATTCGTGGTTCTTGAAAAGTAGACATCTAGCAACTGATGCTATAATAAAAGCAAGTCACGGACACGTGAAAATAGCAGTAACAATGCATTGATGGATGTTTGGAACCCGCTTTGATATAAGGTACTCATATTTGTTCTTCTTGTTATTATTATTAAATAGTTTAATTTTTTTATTATTATTATTGCTAAGTAGCTTCAATTTATTATTATTATTATTATTATTATTATCGTTTACATTGTACCGGTGAAAACAACGGAGCTGCGTAAGGGAATGGGATGAGAGAGTACCGGTAAACTTTATTTTAAAAAAAAGCACTGGTTATTATATATCTTTGAAAATAATCCGCCATTTTTTCATGCTTTAGTTCGGATATCTCGCATCTCTTCTGGCCATCGAAACATTTTTGAAAAACATTAAAACTTTCAAGATCCCCTCCTTCCAGGATGGGAAAGGAATGCCCAGTTTTCTAAATGTTTATGAAAGACTTTCCACAATTCCTACCTCTTTAATCTTCCCACAATTCATAAAAATAATCACAACTCAAAAGCCGACAAATTCTTCAACTTACCTGGGTGCAAACGAAGTTTCAACCACCTCTGAATGATTCATTCTGACACAAAAGCGGCAATGAAGTTATAGAAACTCCTTTGGACTACACTACGGAAGTTACAAGCAAAAAAAAGTTTCTTCTTTTTGAAGTTGCCTACTGTGTCGGCAGTAAAATCTGCATGTGATTTTTTTTTCTCTCTTTTATACCGTGTAACACTTTTTTATGATCTTTTTAATAATACATTTGTCATGAAGTAAAACAAAAACACTGATCTTTTTTGAAAAATAAATAAATAAAAGCAGCGTCTTGTTTGAGTCGTCAATTAGTTGTTACATAAGAATGTACTCAATCCAGTTTCGTAACCAAAGCCACGGGCTCTCTGTTGAAATTCCAGCTCGACCACTGGCACGCTGATTTAGCAATCTCCTTACCCACACTGACATTTTGAATAAGAAATTTCTTAGTTCATTAAATCTTTGATAAGCCGAATCGGAGAGAACTACTGTAAAAACCTATTTAATAGCTTAAGAATGAAGACAGATCTAAAAAAGACATCTAGTGATAACTACAGCCCTTAATTTCCTTTCTTTCTTACTTTCTTTTTCGCTGGAATCTTTTGTCTGAAACATCGCTGTGTGCGTGCTGGCGTGGGAAGAAAATCTCACAGACTAAAGTAAGTTTACTTAGGTACTAAAGTACGTAGCTCTATCGAAAGCATATAGTTAGAATGTAAGATAGAATAATAATCTAATTAATAGGATATTTTACTTGTTTAGCCCGAAATTGCAATAATCAGTGCAGCGCATAACTAAAAAAAAAAACGTTATCCTGTCATCGTATTTGGGCACCACGGGACGTTATTTGCTTCAAACATCGGTCGGCACCTTTATCCTGATAACACCAACGATCCTATTATAAAAATTGTCAGTCAAATGACGACCATACTTTGATGCTTTTTTTTCTTTTTCGGGTGTTTAACGACCACCGTGAGCAACTCAATGAGCTATAAGCATTCGCCCGTCTCTAATTTGGGGTCAATGGTTCCAGGGAAGGAAGACAGCCAGTGCCTTTAGACAAAGACAACATCCATGTCTCACCGAGATTCGAACCCGAACCCATGGTCATAATCCAGTATGGCGAAGTAAATTTCTCCATCATTTTTATGGCAGGGGAGGTATTCAAACTCTCGGCTGCGGAGCTCCGAGTGCTTTCCACTATACAACACTGGCATGTGCTCTCGCTGCTATCTGCCTTTATCTCATGTGCGTCCTGCGGGGCAGGCTCGTCACACCAGCGCTTAGACCACTGCGGAATTACTTTTTTCATGAAGGAATTACTTCCAAGATTAGGTTTAGATACCAACCACCACATTAGCCTGATCAGGCCTTCGAGTCTGTGAAAACACACATTTTTGCTCATGGAAGCAAAAATTTGAACTTCTGCTCCGAAGCCGAATGCTTTCCCAATTAAGCTACACCGACAAGTGCTTACCACTGCTACTTGCCGTCTTGACATGTGCGTCACCTCTGTAGTACGTCACAAATCATGTATCAGAGCAGGAAGTGGAGTAGCAGCGGGTAAAAGACTATGCCAGGGAAGTCGGAAGACACGGGGAGCAAACCAGGATGGGAGGCAGGAAATGATGACCATATTTGCAATGGGATTCCTTTACCCGGAGCCAACAGCTTAACGGGCTCTCCGAGGCACGGCAGATATTTTGCAGTTAATCTGTTTGCAGGAATCGAACACACGACCAAGCAGTTGCGAGCCAACTTCTCTAAACGCAGGGCAATCCGTTAAATGATGATAAGCGAATGGTGAGTGGTATTTATATTTCTCCATAAAACATACACCGATGAGCCATTACATTATGACCACCTACCTAATAAAATGTAGGACCCCCGTAAGACCGCAAAACAGCAGCCACTCGGCGAGGTATCGATTAGATGAGGTGGCGGTAGGTATCCTGGGGTATCTGGTACCATAATGTCAACAGCAGGTGCACCAGTTCCCGTACATTTCGGGGTGGTGGTGATTTAGCGCGAACCTGCTTTTACAAGTCGAGCCACAAATGTTCCATTGGGTTCATGTCAGGTGTATTTGGAGGCCAGGGCATTAACAGAAAGTCACCAGCATGTTCCTCGAGCCACTCCTTGACGATTCTGGCATTGTGGCATGGCTCATTATCCTGTTGGTAATGGCCATCACCAGCAGGGAACACAGTTGCCATGAATGGGTGAACTTGGTCCGTAACAATTTTCAGATACTTAACAGCAGTCAGGGATTGCGCTATTGGGATAATGGGGCCTAAAGTGCCCCAAGAAGACATCGCCCACGGCATAACATCGCAGCCGCCGGCCTGTTTCCGCCCAACAGTGCATCCAGGTGCCATAGCCTCCGTTGGTAATCGGCGTATCCGCGCTCGGCCGTGTGCGTGATGCACTACGAATCTTGATTCGTCAGACCAGAACATTTTCTTCCAGTCATCCACGGTCCAATCTCGATGATCTCGGACCCATTTCAGGCGTTCTTGGCGATGACGTACAGTGAGCATGGGGACCCAGCTGGGTCTTCGGCTACGCAGGCTCATGAGCAAAAGGCTGCGGTGAACTGTGTGCTGTGACACGTTGCCCTGATCACCACTGTTGTAGCTGCGGGTAATTTGTCGCACTGTGGCCATCGGTCGCTGTGAACAATGCGCGACAGTCTCCGCTCCCCTCTGGCATCAATGACCTGCGAACGACACACTACTGGACGACGGTTCGTCGTTTGGTCGTCTGTGCACCACTTTTGATACGTACTTACTACATCGGCACGTGCACAACCCACAAGCCGCGCCGCACCGTTTTCGAGATCGCAGTTCCGTGGCGCAATTTTTCCTTTATCAAACTCCGATAAATCGGCAGCTTTCTCCATTCTGGCTCCGAACAGTCTACTAACCGAAAGCCGGTCCTCGCGTTTGTATATATACTGCTCTGTGACTTCACCTGCGCCACCGTTAGGTCTCCAGCCGCGCTCATTTCTCTAGGCTTTCGGGTCATAATGTTATGACTCATCGGTGTATATTTTGGGCGTTTGCTCTCAAATGATGAAACAAAATTATTCCTACTTCAGTGAAAAATATACCGCAGGACCAAGCAAGCTGTTATGAATACATTAAGCAAATATTCGCATAAGTACAAAGAACGGTTCCGCAGGAAGTTGCGCTGTGAATGGCGAGATATTGATATGAAGCTGAGATGTTCTGTCGTGTTATCAATAACTTTGAAGCGGATATGCCGCGTGAACGTGAACTTTCCGAGTTCCAGCGTTGGCTGCTCATAGGATGTCATTTGAGTAACGTTTCCCTACGAAACATTGCAGCTAAACTAAACACATCAAGATCGACTGCAAGTGATGTCGTGAAGAGATGGAAGCAGGACGGTGCAACTACGGCAAAAAAAAACGCTCATGAAGGCCGCACAAACTGATGGAACGTGACAGAAGAGCCATGGTAAGAAATGTTAAGAAATCTCGTTCTTCCTCTGCCATTTCCATCGCTGCTGAAGTAGGAAATGATTGTAATGGCTCGGTTAGTACCATAACTATCCTCCGAGAATTACCCAGTAAAAAGGCATTTAAGAAGGACGCGCAAACTGACGGAATGTGACAGAAGAGCCATGGTAAGAAATGTTAAGAAATCCCGTTCTTCCTCTGCCGTTTCCATCGCTGCTGAAGTAGGAAATGCTGTAATGGCTCGGTTAGTACCATAACTATCCGCAGAGAGTTGCACAGTGTGGGTTATTATGGTAGAGCATAGGCACACAAGCCACACATCACTACCGTGAATGCGATGCTCCGTTTTCAGCGATGTGTCTCCCGTCATTCCTGGACTGTGGACGACTGGAAAGCTGTTCTTTGGAGTAATGTGTCTCCCGTCATTCCTGGGCTGTGAACGACTGGAAAGCTATTCTTTGGAGTAACGAGTCACGCTTTTCTCTCTTCCAATCTGTTGGGAGTATTTGGATTTGGCGACAGCGTGGCGAACGATTTTCGTCGAAGTATGTTCTTCCAACTGTTAAGTTCGATGGAGGCTCCATCATGGTATGGAGTTGTTTTTCGTAGATGGGACTGGGTCCGTTTGTTAGTATACCACAAACCATGAACTCTGAAGTGTACCTTGACGTGAATATATTTCAGATACGTGGAGATGATGTAAATAGATTATGTCATCGCTCAGTCCACGTTATTTTATAAACAACGCATAGCAACTGAAATTTTTTTCCGACACCGCTGGGATCGAACCCCAGGTCTCTCGATAACTAGCCGAGGGCGTTCGCTTTACGCTACGGTGCCAACGATTCACAGCGCTATATGTGGTTTATCAGTCAGCATGATAATGCGTGGTTTATCATGCTGACTGATAAACCCTACATAGCGCTGTGAACTGTTTTCAAAAATCGGACTCTTCCCCGTATGCCTGAACCGCGGAAGCTTGCGAGGAGTGAGGCGTCACCTGACGACCATTGCTCAGACACGCGGAGTAATACCGCAGCAGCCGACTTGCACCCAGTCTATAGAGGGCCCAGTAAAAACACATTTGACCCTCTTAGGGATGGAATTTCTAAAAATCGTCCCGCCTGTATTTTAATCTGGCTGATGAAGAGTATGTATGCCAATTTTGGTGCATATCCATCAAACGTTTAGGAACGTATGCGGAACAAACATACAAACTTTCACTTTGATGTATATAGAGATATCTCCTAGAATCTTAGGGGAAAAGCGTATTTGTCACACTGTAGAATAGATGTGACTATATTATTTACATTTATTCAATGTAACATATTAAATGCATCTATTCAGTGTGAATCAAGTAATAATCACACTGAACATTTGTAATAATGTAAAATGACAGAGCGTTACTTAAAAAAACTCCATATTTTTAGGATGTGACGTAATCTTTTTCCTTTACTAAAAATTGCGATTTAAATAAAAACAATTAGTAATAAAATTTTTATTAAATATACTGAACAATAAAAATAAATCAAAATTCACAATGCTTTCAAAACTTCGAGTCTCCTTTCTACCTAATCAGTTCATCGCTATTGTGTTTCTACCTAATCAGTTCATCGCTATTGTGTTTCTACCTAATCAGTTCATCGCTGTTGTGTTTCTACCTAATCAGTTCATCGCTATTGTGTTTTTACCTAATCAGTTCATCGCTATTGTGTTTTTACCTAATCAGTTCATCGCTATTGTGTTTCTACCTAATCAGTTCATCGCTATTGTGTTTCTACCTAATCAGTTCATCGCTATTGTGTTTTTACCTAATCAGTTCATCGCTTTTGTGTTTCTACCTAATCAGCTCATCGCTATTGTGTTTCTACCTAATCAGTTCATCGCTAAGGCACTTTTTACATTAGAACTACATCACTGGTCTAACCGGTTAGAAAAAAAAAAAAACTAACCTGATTTCTACGATCGATAAACATCCAGAAATTAAAACAGCTATTAACTACTTCCACCAGCCGTTAAAGTGTATGTTTCCAAAATTAAGAAATGGCGTAAAAAAAGATTCTCATAGAAGAAGGAAAGTATAGGAGACTGGAGACAAACAGATTTTCAAATCGAACAGGTAAAAGAAGAAATACAGAAGGAATCGAACAGGCAAAAGAAAATACAAAGAAGGAAACGTCTTCTAGCGGAAGAATTTTGCATAATGGAAAAGCTGAAAAAAGGCGAAAAATATTCTTCATGGAAAAAGCTGTGCTAAGGAAAAAGAACTTTGCAAATACGTGTCCCGGAAGCAGAGACAGCGAGAAAAAGGTTTTGATCTTTACACCCTTAGCGGGAAAGATTTGCATTATTTAAAAGAGGATAATGTTCTCTATCTTTATTGTAGCGAATGGAATATAGGAAAAAAGAAATTTCTCCATAGGGATTTTAGAAGCGCAGGTACAGCTTAAACAAAAATACAGAGACAACACCTGGCGACAGAATTGTGAAATACAAAACTCCTCAAATATAAACCTAAAGTGTTCCACGAGGAAAATGGTATCCGGTCTTAAAATATTTTTTTAAATCGCACATTTACCTGGGTAGAAGAAAAGATGTTGAGGTAAACATAGTGAACATTTACGCCCCCAGCGGCGAAATTTTGCATTGTTTTGGAAAGAAATACACACAAAGAGTTTTTATGGTTAGTGGTATCTGAGAATCTTGATTTCTTCGTGCAGAGTATGACAATATGATTTGGAGACACTATTTAATGCATGATGCAGTAACTTGTGATTCAAACCTTCATCAGGTTTTAAAAAGAGGTTTACTAAAACATAGACTAAAATATTACACAAGTTAAAAAACACACAGATAAACGAAATCTTTCGACCTGACGTTCAGGTCATCATCAGGTTTTGCTAAAAACACACTGTGGTTATAGATCAGATCATATGTAGAGGATTTTAGGAAGGGAGTGTCTGACCCCAAGTCTTAAACAACCCTTAGAAATAGGAAGCTAGGAGATTTGGGCTAGAGTGCCCGATAGGAAAGTCACACGGAAGCGAGGTAGAAGACGCCCTTATTTACTACCGTGGGGCCAGTACCCGGGGTCCGACGGCTTAACGTGCCCATTCAGTGCTCTAGTAGATCAGATCAGATCATATGTAGAGGATTTTAGGAAGGGAGTGTCTGACCCCAGGTCTTAAACAACCCTTAGAAATAGGAAGCTAGGAGATTTGGGCTAGAGTGCCCGATAGGAAAGTCACACGGAAGCGAGGTAGAAGACGCCCATATTTACTACCGTGGGGCCAGTACCCGGGGTCCGACGGCTTAACGTGCCCATCCGACGCGCGGCGGGTATTTAGTGGTTCGAACGTTCGTACCTTCCCAGGATCGAACCTGAGGTTATCTCCATGGCAGTCACGAATGCTGACCACTAGGCCACCCGCGGCCCAGTGTGGTTATAGATGGTCACCCTACATCATATATACCAAGACAAGAATGACGTATCGCGACACTGCACATGCGCACAAATCATACAAAATACATCACCAAGAGCAAAAATAATACATGGTCCACATTAAAATATTATTTACAATATAAAATAGTCAGAGTTTTGTTTAAGCTCTAAGTCTGCTGTTCATTTTATGTTTATTAATACACGATTTCCATGCGGTGGGTATCATATCATCATTACAAAATTGTTCTTGCATGAGATAGATACAAATGCTTTCGGCAAATAATGTTATGTTTTTATTGCCAGCTGTTTTTAATACTTTAACTGAATCCCAGTTTGGATCATATGTTCCAGTTTCGACAAGACGTGCTAAGGCCGTGGTTCTCAACCCTGAACGAATATCGTACATATGCTCCAACAAGCGAATTTTGACACTACGCTGCGTACAGCCTACATATATACGCATACTTTGTCGACCAGGTTGGAGTCCCGTGGTGTGACAGGTATGGAGTTATACTTCATGTTTTTGCTCCAATGTTATAGAATCACGATCTTGCTTAATAATGGAAAACAGGTTTTTTGTTCTCACCCCAAAGTAGAGGTCTGCACGGGCCCGGGCCAGCCCGCGGGCCGGGTTGGGTCTTCGCTCATTTCTAAGTTGGGAAAACGGGCCGGGTCGGGCCTTCAATATTTAATGTAAAACAGACACTGGCCGAGCGGGGTTTTTTTTTCTTTTTTTTTCTTTTATGAGCAAAACAATCGCTGTACGGTGACTTTCTCGTTTGGAAAACTCGCAACATACAGCAGCAGGATAAGATTGAATAATTTCGCTGATGGAAAAAATAGAAGTTTTGCGACATCCGCCCCTCCTACAAAACAATGGGAGTGGGTCAGCTCCCTTCTTTTTTCAATGTGAATGTAGCCCCTCCTCTCTCTAACTTTTACCCTCCTCTCATGCTTCAGGGCAGGCTATTAACTGCAGCATTTCTAAACCGAGCCACCGCTCGCAGACGATCTTTTTTATTGTTCTGGTCTGCGGCACTTTGTTCTCTAGAGGTGTGAAAACCTTTTAAGTTGTCTTAAACGGCATGGGAGAAATGATCTGGGAGAAACTTACTTCTGTGAATAAATCTGTGCCGTATTTTCCCCATTTGTGCTATCAGGCAGCAGTTTTCAAAACACCTGTGACACTGATTAGCTGGGCACTCTGTCGTTGTTTTCCCTTAGCATATGCTCAGTTCAGTGTTGCTGATAAATACTCCTCCATACTTACTATGCAGTTTAAGAAAGCGAAAGATTTTCGCGAAAAAATCGCTTCCGGAGAATATGTGCTTGTAGACAATGTAAATGGGAAAAGCGATATTTGGAAATATTTGAAATTACTGTCCCGTTCTGAAACTAGTCTGCCGGAAAACGTTGTGCAGTGCACTAAATGCGAAAACGTTTTGAGTTACGATAGCACAAAATTTGGAACATCGCATCTTAAGCGGCAAAAATGTGCCCCACCCCCACCCCCCACACACGAGAGACATATTGGGTTCCAGCGATATGATATGCCAGTAGAGATAGGTGCAGTTTATAAAGCCATAAAATCCTCTCCCAGTAGAACGATCGGACTCATAATCTTGGGTATTTCGTACTTTTCGAATTAACCCCCCCCCCCCCTCTTATTCCCAAGGATATTTCCGGATCCGGAGGTAGGGAATTATAATTTGAAAGCAATGGAAGCTGTCCTTTTCATGCAATATTTTTTAGTATACAAGCCCCTTCTCCTCCTCGGACGTCACATGACTTATACAGAGTCTCAGAAATATTCTGAAGATATCAATTGTCCTTTTCATGACTTATACAGAGTCTCAGAAATATTCAGCGATATCAATTGTCCTTTTCGTGCAATATTTTTAGTATACAAGACCCTTCTCCTCCTCGGACGTCACGTGACTTATACAGAGTCTCAGAAATATTCTGAATTAACGTTTATCGTAATAGAATACGTGTACCAATTAAGAAAACGTCCTGATGAAGCCGAGCCGGTAACTCTGCGAAACTATAGTCGATGCCAATAAAGCTTTTAATTGTGAATAAACGTTAATAATTTATTCTTAATCAACATCACAAGTGTGTAGTCTTGAATTATATATAAAACTCTTCAGGAGTCGAATGACCGAGTGCACTAGGTGCCAAATTCGTGTTTTGGTAATTGTTGAAATTTTACGGGCGGGCCCGGGCCTTGGAAACAGGAGAAATATACGGGCCGGGCCGGACTTTATTTTAAAAAATGAAACGGGCCGGGCCTTAGACGTGCGGGCTTGGGCCGGGCCGGGCTTTCCAAATTAAGGCCCGTGCAGACTTCTACCCCAAAGTCCAACGCAAACCTCTTACATATATTTTTCATCGCGATGACACATTCAGATATACAGTCCATTGCACCAACGAATCTTGCAGTTCTGGTTTCTTGTTGTAATGAAGTAAAAAGTAATATCTGGTGATTCGCTAAAAGACGTCTCACACATTCACCTGTGTATCCGCTTGCAATAGCTATATTAGTGGTATCTGACCAAAAAACAATTTTTTCAGTCGGGTTTTTGTCCCGCAGATATTGCAGTAAACGGAAACGAAAACTTACGCCCTCTAATGGCACACTTCTGCGTTAAGAAAAATTTGAAATTATACGAGAAACATTTCACACTAGAAAAGCTCTCCAACAAAGAAAGAATTTTTCGAATCGAACTCTTAGAAGCAGCGATATCAACAGAATTATATTTACATCTACGTCCTCTAACGGAAAAACCATGCATTATTTTATAAAGAAAGTATTCTGAAAAGGTTTTCCGAGGTTAGCGGTATCAGTCCACGAAAGAAGTTTTCCAGTCGAGTTTTCAGAAGCTTAGATTTTGCTGCTAATATGTACATCAGAAGCAGAAATGAACGCTTACGCCCACTGGTGGCCAAACAATTCTTTATCAAAATTCAGAAATTATATGCAAAACATTTCCCATCAGGAGCGATGCAGGAATAATTTTTCAAGTCGGAATTTTAGAAGCACAAAAAAAAAAAAAAAGTACCTTACGACCCCCAGCGGAAAGTCTATGCATTACTTAAAAAACCTGAAATTATATTAAAAACATTTCGCACCGGGAACGCTCTCCAGGCCGCCCCGGTGGCGCAGTGGTCTAAGCGATGGCCTCTGATCATTCGTCCGAACGGGGTCCAGGTTCGAATCCCGGTGAGGCATGGATGTTGTGCTTGTCTTACGGCACTGGCTCTCTCCCTTCCCTGGAACCAGTGACCCCCAATTAGGGACGGGCGACTGCTTATAGCCCATTGAGTTGCTCACGGTGGTCGTTAAACCTCCAATAAAAAAAAAGCTATTTTTTTAATTAGACGCTTAGAAGCCGAGATATTGACAAAAATAGAATACGCATCTACGCCCCTGGCGGAGAAATCGTGCATTATTTTAAGAAGAAATACATCAAAGCAGAAAGCAACGCTTACGCCCCCAGGTGGCCGAACCATTCTTTTCCAAAAATTAGAACTTATATGAAGTACGTTTCCCACCAGGAGCTGTATCTGATGCAGAAAGAATTTTTCAAATCGGAGTTTTAGAAGCCGAGGTTATTGGGAGAAACGCAATTTATCTTTACGTCCACTTACGAAAAATCTATGGGTAACTTGAAAAAGAATAGTCTTCAATACAAGTGGCGAAAAATCTATGCGTAACTTGAACCTAAAATAGTCTTCGATACAAGTGACATCAAAAGGAAGAGAGAATTTTGGAATTGGATATTTAGAAGGAAATATTGAATAAAATGTATTTTGAATTCGATATCATCTTCATTTACGCCTTCTAGCCGCGAAATTGTGCATCGTAAAAAAATCCCCGGAGCGCAAGGATCACCATTCTCACATTTAAAGCTTTCCAATGCAAAAAAGATTTTTCAAATCGGACTAATAGTTGCAGAGATATGGTTTCCACAGACTGACGAACGGACAAAGTGATAACATAAGCACGATCGTTTTTTTACAAAAGAAGTGCTAAAAATAAAATAAATGCCAGCGCAGTGATAATGAGGAGACTCCCAGATGCGTGATACGCGTAAGTGCGGCAGGAGCGGTCCATTATACGTTAGGGAGGGTAGCTGGTAATACAGCTTATGTAAGACTAGCAGTCGTGCGCGTTCTCCGAACGGTGAATCTATGAAATCATTTTTCGAACATAAAATGAAAGAAAGGGAAAAGTAATTTTAAATCCGTAACTGTTTTACGATTTAGAACAGGGTTGTGACGTCAATGCATGCGGTTAGACGTAAAACGGAGCAGGCTTACGCCCTTAAATCAAAATTTCAAGGAATTTTTACAGCATTTTAACGTTTCTGGCATAATTATCTTCAAACCTATTAGCATTTTGAACAGTAAAGCTGAGACACGCTTTTGAATTTTTTGGTTTTCTGACTTTTCTAGGAGTAAAAGTGGTAGAAAAATTTAAGCAATGCTCCAAAGCCGCTATTTTGATTTTTTTAGTTTTCGGGCTTTTCTATACTTCGATTCACCCAAAGATGATACTGAAGGGGAAGGTACGTGAAACCTATCGCCGCGACTAAAAGTAGTTCCCAGCATTTTCCGTGAAAACCAACGCATTTATTGCCCAGAATCATACTTTATATTGTCCTTATATTTTCTGTTTGCTTATAAGTATATATAGTTATTTTAGACTAATCTATAAATGATCTATTTTCAGAAATTAAGTTTTAAAATTAGATCAACACACGCATGCGTAGGTATGCAGTGTTTGGGAGACAAGGACGCCAATGAGTTGAAGGGAAAGGGATTGACAGCTGCTAACAGCAGGACACAATTGGGAGTAACGCGGATTTATTTATTGCAAGCACATCCCTACAGACGGTAAATCTAGTTACAGGAATTGCTATATTTATATTTACAGTGATAATTGCCAAGTGATATTTACAATCTTGCAAAACATGTTTTATGAAAAAAATTACTACTTACATTAAACATATCCGGACATTCTTCAAGTGAGTTGTGAAGCCTATACATTTTACATAACGGAGAATTTTTTCCAGCATCAGTTCTTCAAAATGGCACTGCAAATAGTTCACATTTTGTCCTCTGTAAATATGGGACACGGAAACTTAATTGGTTTACAATTTGAATATCATATATCTCTCCTTGATTATGCCATACAGGAACTTGAGTTGGAGAGCCTTCCTTCTCGATTGCAGAGAGATCATCTTGAAGAATGTCAGAAGGTCAGCAGTCGGGATGTCCGCTATATAAACACCGATCGATTTATAAAAAAGGTGTCGAAAAACTTTTTCTGAACTTTCTCAATTTCATTTACTAGAGTTACTTGGCTAGGACTCCAAATGATCGCCGCATATTCCAGTGAGGACCTGACCGTAATCTCAAAAATGCGAATAAGTGTCTGAGTATTCGAGTAATACTTGGAATGTCGCATGATAAATCCAAGTTTTCTGTAAGCTGTACGTACAATTCTTTTGATGTGACTTTTAAAGTCCAAATTCCAATCAAACGTGACTCCCAAGTCCTCGACTTCGTTTGTCCGTCTAAGAGTATAGTCGCCAGCTTTGTAGTCAAAAGAATTGGTTTTCTTTTCCACGAAAAGGAAACGACATGACACTTGGAGATGTTGAGATAGAGATGGTTTAATGCACACCACTGAAGCAGGTTATTAACGTCAGTTTGAAGAGCAAGACAGTCATCAGGAGTCTGTACACTGCGACAAAGCTTGAGATCATCAGCAAACAAGAGACATGGACCATGAATGCAAAAAGGATGAAAATAACTCTCGACCTTCCCCGAAGGCTCAGTGTACTTTAAACTACAGTGTCATCTTAGGGTCAATCGAAGTATAGGTATCCGGACCTTAAGACCTAACAGCATGCCACTTTTCAGATCCCTAGGTTATTTAGAAGTGGTCAAACAATGCGCGAAATATTCAAGCAGACAATGTTCCAAAGCTGCCATTCTGATTTATTTTTTTCGGACTTTTTAGGTATACGGACGTTAAGAGCTATCAGCATACCAATTTTCAGATCTCTAGGTCATTTAGAAATGGTCGAACAATTGCATTTGGCATGCTGTAAACCATGTAGGATATGTGTTTGTTGCTGTGAAATATCTGTATTCTGTCTATGTCTGCCTGTTTGTCATGTCTCTGTACCACCAGGTCCAATAAATCATTAAAAAAAAAAAAAAAAACCTCAATAACAGAAAAAAAAAAAAAAAAAAAGAAATTCCAAGCTTTCGCACATCAACCAGATAGCTTTTTCAAGGAAGGTAGACAGCAAATTGATGTCTACCTTCTTGAAAAAGCCATCTGGTTGATGCGCGAATGCTTGGAAACTTTTATTTCTGCTCTATGCCAATGAATTCGGATTACTAATACAGGTACACTATTTTAAGCATAGTTGGTGTACAATTCCTGTTTATTAATAAACTACGAGATTCGACGTATATTTTAAAACGCAATTGTATTTGCTCATCAGCAAATGAACAAGGAAACGTAAATATTCTTTTGCTGAATATTAATATTCTTTAAATATAAAACTCAGCCTGTGATTTTATAAAAATATGCAGAGAGATTTTATTTCCAAACGTTCATGAAAAAATGAGAAATTAAGTAGGTTACTTAAACAAAGAACAAAAAGTGCAAAAAATAAATAAAGGCACTAAAGATTACACGTTTCTGTATTTTTATTTATTTATTTTATTTTTGATAATTGTTTGAAACATTTACCACATATCATGAGAACATGTTAAACACACATTACGGGGCTGGCAATCCAGTTTCTTATCAAATGAGCAATTCTGAATATGGGAAGAAAAGTTTACTTATTTTGTTATTAATATTTTTGGAAATAAATTGCAATTTTGGAAATATAAAAGGTTACTTATTTTATTATTTATTATTATTATTATTTTTTTTTTTTTTGGAAATATATCGCGTTGGCCTTATAAGGTGGAGCTTAGTCTACCCAGGGCCGACTGGGCCATAAGGGAAACCGGGGCGGTCTGCCCCGGGCCACGCAGAGTAGGAAAAAAATCATATTCGGTAGAATTTTTTACAATTATTGTTTGTGTGTAAGTTTTGGGGTGGATGCCCTTAAAATGATGTTAAGTTTTTTTTTGTTTTTTGTTTTTTTTTTAAATCCCCTCATTTTTGAATCGGTTATAACCCTTCGCCATACAAATACTGAGATTTTTTTTTTTTTTTTGATTGGAGGTTTAACGATCACCGCACAGTGGGATATTTGACCAAAAAATGTGGTCAAAATTATTTTATTGTGTTTTTGGCTTTAGAATGTGTATATGAATCTCGTTTAGGTATATTTCAACTGCAAGAATGAAAAAACCCATATGTAAATAACAAACAAAACAGTTGTAAGCAAATGTGTGAATCAGTAGCTACAAATACGACAGTCGAGTAAATACATTACAAACTGTTCTGTGAGTCTACGTCGGATTGTAGTTCGTCTTCTTCACCACTTTCTTCATCATTAAGTATGTCCATATTACAATGTTCTCTTGAAATTTTCGGGGCGTAATTCATTCGGTACAGGCGAAAATGTTTATTCCTGGCTTCTGCTGCTTCCTCCGACAAGCAAAAGTGCTTTGGAAATCACTGTCCCTAAATGAACGAATATTTTGTATATGGTTGGCGTCATCGGATGCCAGGAATACAGCGTCACATACAATTGTGCAGTCTCGACGCAATAGTTGTTGAATTTCGCCCCGTCTATCTCATGTCCACTTGAGAGGGTTTCCAAAATAATTTTAAATCTAGTATTAATCCTTCGTCAATGCCTGTGATGCTAGACGCCACTGCTGGATCATGGAAAAACCACCTCAAAGTGTTCCCGTCATTAGTGTTTCCGAACCCAGGCTTAGAGATGTCCACCAACAGGCCCAATTGGTGTCGAAATTGATGTTGTATTTCTTTTTTAGTTGACGCAACTAACTCTTTTTCACTTTTGGTTCGTGCATGCCACTTCCCAATTGGTAATTTTTATGACAAATGCAAAAGTCCTTCGAAAAATCGAACCCATGCATGGAGTATCGAAAAACCAAATTTTTTGTGATTTTTTTTTAAATAACCATATTTAAAACAATTCACAAAAAATTAGTTTGTGGGATTCAACGGCTGAAACTGCTTGATATGTGTTCTTTAGGACACATTCAATGATTTAGTGTAACGAAATTACTTGGGAAAGCTTGGAAGCATAACTAAACCCTTCGCGTTTCGACAAATAATGCGAAGGTTTCAATCATTTCGATACTACTTTTACAGCAGTCATACTAACTGAATATTGCAAAGAGATTACTAAAATACGCAATATTTGATCGTACATACCTTCGGGGTCAGAATCCACGATGACAAACTTATATACACTGAAGAGCAACTGAATTAGAGATACCTGTCTAGTAACGTGTAGCACCATTTTTCGCCCTGATGATGGCGGCGATTCGTCTCGGCATGGACTCACCAAGACACCGCAAGCGTTGGGAAGCCGTACGGATCCACGACCCCTGAACAAGCTCCCACAGTTCACGAAGATTTGATGGAGGGGGATCAGACCCTCGAACATCTCTCTCGATGGCATCCCACATATGCTCGATGAGATTGAGGTCAGGTGACGTAGCTGGCCAAGAAAGCGAGGTCACGTCGGTGGAGTGTTCATCCAACCATTCGGATACAATTCGGGAATGATGGCACGGTGCATTGTCTTGTTGCAGGATGAGGTCCCCAGTGGGATGTTGAAGACGCACAAACGGGAGCAAATGGTTGTCCAGGATATCTCGGTAACGTTGACCTGTGAGGGACGATGTCACACTTACCAGGGGTCCCATTTCAGTCCACGTAAACAGTCCCCAGACGAGAATGCCACCCCTACCAGCTTGAAGAGTATCCTGCTGGCAAGAAGAATCCATCGCTTCATGTGGTTTGCGCCGTACTCGTATCCTGTCATCCGCATGTACCAACGTGAATCTCGACTCATCAGTCCAGGCAACATTTTTCCACATGTCTAGGGTCCAGTGGAGATGTTCCCGCGCCCATGCCAATCTTTGCACCCTGTGATGGGCGGTCAGCAGCGGCATCCTCGTGGGACGATGGCTTCTGTACCCCATAGCGAGGAGATGGTTCTGGATGGTGTGGCTGCTTACAAGGTTTTGTGTACCAGCGTTAAATTGCCGAGTGATTTCTTGCACCGTGGCCCGTCTATCCACTGTTACAATGCGAGCTAGCCGACGATGACCCCGCTCATCCACACGCTGTTGTCCACGGCAGTTGGCCTTTGCAGGAATGGTTTCACCGGATTCGATGTACTCGCGGTGCACCCGTGACACAGTGGCGTGAAAACCCCAGTGCTTGCACGACTTCCGAGATGGAGTGACCCATTCGCCGGGTCCTGACAATTTTGCCCACGATCAAATGCGCTTTGATCCTTCGTCTTACCCATACTGCGTCCGACTCTTACTAATTCCCGTCGCATCACTCCTTATGTTGTCGGATCGCTGCATACGTCATGTCGTTTCCGTTTACAGGGCCACCCACAGCGCCACATTTGCATAACGCCAGCTGTCTCTAATTCAATTGCTCTTCAGTGTATAACTGCGTTTACTCACTACAATCAACACTTAACGTTGCGCCACGAAGAGAGACGTGCACAAGTGATAGCGGTTAACTTCTGACTGCCGCGTTGACACTATTGTGTGCGCTCACTCACTAAACCGGTGAGGGGCTGACGTCATATCTATTCAACTACCATAGGTTGCAGTTAAGCTGACCAGAAGTCCCCAATTCTTGAGGACAGTCCTCGAATTTAGTTTACTGTCCCCCAAAACGTCTGATGCCTTTGGGGACGCAAATTGTCCTCAAATTTTGATGTTTGTCCTCAAATGTCCTCGAATTTGCACTTCCTTATTAGCTCGTTAGATTTCTATTGAAAAATGTTCCTAAAAGTAGTTTTCGTTGTATTAATTTTCCGACATGCTTCTTGTGAAAAGAAATTTTGACTTTTTTTTCTTCTTTCCGAGTTTAACGACCACCGCGAGCAACTCTAAGGACTATAAGCAGTCACCTGTCTCTAATTTGGAGACATTCGTTCTAGGGAAGAGAAAGAGCAAGTGCTGTAAGACAAACACACCATCCATGTCTCAGTCGGGACTCGAACCCGTACCCACTTGTACAAATGGTCAGTGGACACTAAACTACTGGTGCGGTCAAATTTCGACTGTACTTGATCTAAGTTTCTCCAAAAACTTTGGCAAAATGAAAAATTCGCCATGCAATTGGTTTGGTGTGCAGCTTGATTTTAATTCGGCACATATACAAGGTAAAGCATTTCACTTCTGCTAATATGTTCTGGCCATCAGAATTCTACTTTGTCAATACAAATTACCAACATTCTACCAGATATATCCTTTTAAGACATAAATTTTCATATGTAATATCACACTTATTGAAGCAATGCAGTTATGTGACAAAAAGATTTGCATATATATTTTGAGTACGTATATGTCCCCAAATGAACTGCTGATTTGGGGACACCATGCCCTTTTGTCCTCAAATCAGTGTTCTAATATCTGGTTACCTTAGTTGTAGTTGTTATCCGCTTAAACCGTGTTTCGGAAATGTGCATTTTGGCCAGTTTTTTTTTTATTATTAAATACCCCTCTGTGCACCGTGAGCAACTCAGTGGGCGATAAGCAGTCGCCCGTCCCTAATTTAGGGTCACTGGCTCCTGGGAAGGGAGAGAGCCAGCGCGGTAAGACAAACACAACATCCATGCCTCATCGGGATTTGAACCCGGACCCCTTTCTGGTGAACGATCAGAAGCCATCGCTTAGACCACTGCGCCACCGAGGCGGCACTGCGGTTTCCAGATTTCATTTTTGTATTACTTAATTATTGTAACTAAACATTTTCCGCATTCTTTTTTTTTTTTTTTTGATTGGAGGTTTAACGACTACAGTGAGCAACTCAATGGGCTATAAGCAGTCGCCCGTTCCTAATTTAGGGCCACTGGTTTCAGGTAAGAGAGAGAGCCAGTGCCGTAAGACAGACACAACATCCATGCTTCACCGGGATTTAAGCCCGGACCCCTTTTTGGACGAATGATCAGAAGCCATCGGTTAGACCACGACACCACCAGGGCGGCATTTTTCGCATTCATGTTAGAGCAAATTAAATTTTGTCATTTTCTGGCCCTTTTATATATTTAACAATTTGGGTGCAAACCAGATACTTAAATTTAAAGAAATAAAAAGAACAAAATCAAAGTTGGTTTCGGGCTACATATGGAAGCCATTTATTCTGTCACTTTAAAAACATTACCAGAAATTAAAAAAAAAAATAAATCATACACTGCTGGCCACACAAAATGCAACACCAAGAAGGAAGCATCCGATTGGTCTGAAATTCGCAGCATGCGTCGCCCGCGAGAGGAAATGCATTAGCATTGCACGGCATATGCGCCCGGCACGCCACCGAGAAGCACTATAAGAAGGGTGCACAGAAGGCGGGGTGTAAGTAGTGGAAGTGTGTTGTGCTGCCGGACCTGTGCGTGGGAAGCTTCCTGATGCCTCGTCGCAGAATACGGCAGTCATTCCAGCACGTTTCGGAGTTCGAGAGAGGACGAATAGTGGCTTATCGCGACAGCGGTTTATCGTACCGAGACATCGGCGCCCCTGTGGGACGACATCCAGCCACAGTGAGGAGAGTATGGATTCGTTGGGTACAGGAGGGACGGACGGACCGACGTGAGCGATTGCCGCAGCCGCGGCACACTTCCTAACGAGAGGACCGGCATGTTGTGCGGCGGGCATTGACGGCACGCACCGTCACATCACGAACGTTAGCGCAGGAATTAGGTGTGTTGCGCAACAACCTGTGTCAGCACGTACCGTTCGACGTCGTCTGCAGGAGCGGGGACTTGTCGCACGGCGCCCATTGCTCCGATTACCATTGACGTTACACCACCGGCGAGTGCGGCGGAATTGGGCCGTTGAACGCCGCACCTGGACTACGGAATGGCACGACATTGTCTTCTCCGGCGAATCCCGCTTCTGCCTGCAACACCACGATGGTCGGATCCGCGTGTGGCGGCACCGCGGCGAGAGACTGTATGACGCCTGCATTATGCATCGGCATACCGGTCCGTTGCCTGGCGTTATGGTTTGGGGCGCAATTGGATATGACACCCGCACCCTTCTGGTATGCATCGCCGGTACACTCAACAGCCACCGCTACATCTCCGACATTTTGGAGCCTGTAGTCCTCCCTTACCTGCAGGACCTGTCAGCGGCCACGTTTCAACAGGACAATGCGCGCCCGCACGTGGCACGCATCGTGCAACAGTTCTTCACTGCCCACCACCAGGTGTCACCGCTGCCGTGGTCCGCCTGTTCTCCCGATATGTCGCCCATCGAACATGTCTGGTCGCTGATCGGCAACCGAGTAGCCCGGCAAGCACCACCCGCGGCTACACCTGATGAACTGTGGTAACGTGTGGACAGGGCCCGACTTACACAGAATTGGGCCCTAGACACAACCCTAAACGAGGCCCCCTCCACTCGACATTTACTTTACGGAGTCGAGTAGGTAGTGTGACCATTTTGGGCGACTGTATTACAATTTAGCGTAATAATTTAATAAACACAATACATTTATAAGACTGACATTAAATTACGGTAGTACCTGGTGAAAATATTGTTTTCTCCTAGATTTTTATGCTGTCCTACTGATTTGAATCTGAAAAGACTTGAACCTTCATCAATGAAACAGTTGTGTGTGACAAAGCCATATGACGGGTAAAATTCAATTGGACATTGGATTTTTTTGCCAGATGTGTCTAAACTATACTATTACCATATTAACCAGGGGTGTATTTAAGAGAGAGGTTTGGGGGATTCAAACCCTGCCCGAATTAAGTCCAAAGATTTTTCAAATATAACTTTTGGGAGCTAAAATGTCAAAATGTTTAAAATTTGCTTCAGAACCATGCAGTATTTGAAATTGAAGTATATAGTTGATCTTAGTAAGCCATAATTACAAGCATACACATACTGCTAGTTTTTATTACACAACACGACACTTTTTTGTTTAATCTCACACAAAAACCCTCCCCAAATTATCTGGAAAATGTTACTGATATTAACTAGAAATATCACATATTATATTGCCAGTACTTGCTTGTGTTTTGACAGCGATTTATATATAGTTACTCCACATCACATCTACCCACGTATAAATATTTTGAAAAAGGGAAAGTTTTTTTTTTTTAACCAAGATTTTGAGGCCCTTTCAATTTGAGGGCCCTAGGCATGTGCCTTGCGTGCCTAGGCGTAAATCAGGTCCTGCGTGTGGAAGCAGCCTGGACCGACATACCCCAAGCCCACATCCAAAGCCTCTTTCGTTCGATGCCGCGGCGTGTAGCGGCCGTTATTGCCAGCCATGGGGGCCACACGAACTATTGATGTCTGCGTGTTCCGCAAGTCGCACGGGCCTGTAAGCTCAATCGTTTCATCTTTGTATCTGTTGTTATGTGTCCAGTAAATCTGGCTTTGCTATCTTGTGTCCTTCTTGGTGTTGCATTTTGGGTGGCTAGCAGTGTATATGAACGCGGATAAAAGTTTATAAAGTCATTAATTTGTCACTTACTGCACTTTACATTAAAAATCAATCATTAAAACATAAATCAGAAGAAGAAAAAACTATTTATACGAATTTATTATTATTCCTACATTAAAATTTTCGCAATCCAAAAATTTTCGCTGTGCAGGTAGCTTTGTGATATTTTGTGAGGAAGTTTTTATAAGTCATAATACAACCTCAAACCCATCTCCCCGAAAAGGAAATCGTAGATTTTAAGGTTTTCCTCTCTCTATCGCTCGAAACTTTCAATCTATATTATGGTCTTTTTCTTACGCTTAAAGTAAATACTTCTTTAAGATAATCATTTTGTCTTTATGATAGCTTTCGTTATGACGTACTACATAGGTGAAGCACATGCCAAGACAAAAATGTTGCAGCGATAAATTCAGTCGGTATAGCTTAATTGGTAAAGCATTCGGCTCCGGAACAGAGGGATGCGGATTCGTCACGGCAAATTTGTGGATTTCACATTGTGCGTGTATCTTACGGACATTTTACACGTAACAACTTTATTAAAATTTGAGATTTATTTCCTAGCGCCAGAAATGAATTTTTTCTTTTGCCCCGAGCCCCGCAAAAGCTCCATCCGGCCCTGGGTCCACCATATAAGGCTAAATTTAATCAAACAGGACGAAACATATTGGATAGGCACTGCACCTCCCCAGTAAAATTATTGGAGGGGCGACTTGCATTTCATTAGAGTAATTTTTTACAAAATAGTTATGACTTGCATTTCACTAGAGTAATTTATTAAAAGCAATAGTTTTGAGTCCCCTACATCAGAAGCGGGGATTTGGTATACAGCTCTGCAACGCAGATGTACACATTCTCCACTTTTCTGGGAGATAGCAAATTAAGCAGGTCGGGTATTGTATTTTAACGTTTTAAGTGACATCACGTACCTAATGAACCCGTTTGAAGACGTAGATATCACAGGATAACCATTTACTAAACAAAATGACAGCTAAGCTTATTTCATGTACTGCGGAGTTACCGTTACCAACAAGTATTTGATGCATATGGGATTACAGCGCAATATCTGTTAAAAAAAATTTCATTTATCCATCTCCACGTAAAGCTGTTAAGCAAACTGGTTTCTCTAGTATTATCTTAAAAAAAAAAAACACTTGTGGTTTTTTTTACTAGCCCGTGTTCATCTGTTTAGCTCCCACTTGTTCCCCTGGATCAAAGCGAAGTAGCAACTTTCACCTGTTAGGAGACCCTGAATCGAAACGTCTAACCGAGTCTTAGGGAGTTACACCTCCGCGTTACACTTGAAACTGGAATGCTGTTTTCACAAACGAGTACGCAGCTCAGGAGTCCAACGAACCCCTGCGACATTTGGAATCGCCCACGTTCTGCGCCTGCGCGCTGAACCTACGCAGCGCAACTAGATTTGAGATCTCGATGCTCTCCAAGTGCTAATCGAAGTCGGCTCTTTGGTGAAGCCGAAAGGAACTAGTGTCGAGGGACGTATTTATTTGTTAATGTTATTGATTGGTGTGCATCTATTTTTTTTTACAATATACCTGGATTTGTTGTCTGTTGAACCTCTTGTGCTAGGATTTGTACTTTGTGAAGGCATTTTTGTTAAAGGATACTGAGCAAACGACATGGGTGAAAGTACTAATAACAACGCTCAGAACACAGCAGACTACTTAGCTCAACTTTTAAAGGATAAAAAACAGTTAGCTGCATTTCCAAATGTTTTTCTTCATCTGGAACGGTTATTAGATGAAGGTAAGAAAGTTTTTGAACTATTCTTTTACTCGTAAACAAGTTTATCTTGCAGCAGAACAGCGAGTAGTGCTGTTATTACGTGTGCTCCCGTGTTCTGATTTCCTTAACACCCAGTGCTGTGTTGCCCTGTAAGCTGTTAAGTTAACCCTACTTTATTAAGAGGGAAAATTTGTGCAAGAGTATGTTTGTTAGAAGTGCAAACGTCGTCACGTGTTTGTTATTGATGGGCGCCATGTTTTCGTAAGGAGTTGCCATACCAGGAAAAAATTCCTTCCCCCGTTCTTTCCCCTTGTTCTTGAGTTTTGATATTATTCCGGTTCGCCAGCTTTCATCATTTGCACGAATTTCAGTAACTTTTTAGCCAGGTTTTTGTTTTCTTTAATTCTGTGTTTTTTTCAATTCCCGTTAATACAAAGAATAGCAATTTTTTTAATATAAGTTTATCCGTAATTGTGAACATTTCAGTTTGTTTTTCCGTTTGTTTTGGAACCAAACAATTGAGTGGGATTTTATCTGACAAGCTGAACTGATAGTGAATAAGTGATTTTTTTTGCAATGCGAGGTATACGTATCGATATATATAGAATGTATGGAACCTTATCGTTAATCTCCAGTTTTTGTTCTTATTTAGAACCGAATCGTAGAAGTTCACGCTAAATTCATATTTCAAAACTAACTATATTCTACGGGCATCAGACTTTCCTCGTTAATTTTTTGACGCGTTTTTTTTATCGTGCAGGAAAAAAATTATGAAATTGCAGTGATGTAAGGAAGGCGCTTAGCTATTTTAAGTCTGAAATGTAAAGTAAAAAAATAAGTTTCACTTGTTATGCTATTTAAGACATTAGTGAACTGATCTTAGTCAGAACCGAATCGTAGAAGCTCACGCTAAATTATCAGACTTTCCTCGTTAATTTTTGACGCGGTTTTTTTTTATCGTGCAGGAAAAAAATTATGAAATTTCAGTGACATAAGGAAGGTGCTTAGCTATTTTAAGTCTGAAATGTAAAGTAAAAAAATAAGTTTCACTTGTTATGCTATTTAAGACATTAGTGAACTGATCTTAGTCAGAACCGAATCGTAGAAGCTCACGCTAAATTCATATTTCAAAACTAACTATATTTTACGGGCATCAGACTTTCCTCGTTAATTTTTGACGCGGTTTTTTTTATCGTGCAGGAAAAAAATTATGAAATTTCAGTGACATAAGGAAGGTGCTTAGCTATTTTAAGTCGGAAATGTAAAGTAAAAAAATAAGTTGCACTTGTTATGCTATTTAAGACATTAGTGAACTGATTTGAGTTTTATGTTGAGAAAAGTCGTAGTGCTATGAATTTCACAAGATTGTCCTAATAAATTGGCCCACCTAAATGTTCCAAATTTTTTTTCCATCTAGAATGTTCAGTTGAAATGGAGTTTTTCAAATTTAAAATTTCAATTACTTTAGACCTGCATATTTTAGGATTTTTGTATGCCAGATGTGATTTCTCTGGTGGTAGAAGAAACAGCTTCAGCTGGGTGTACTGAGTAGAGACTTGAAGCTGTGCCCACACGTTGATTCAATGATGGCTGTTTATGGATTTATATTGCTGGAGGATTTAACCTTAAGCAGTTTCTTAGTAGTAGCGAGTTGCCATTTGGGAGGGAGAGGTGACATTTGCTTTGCAGGTGAAAGCTGTAGCAAAATTGGCTAAAGCAGTGTCCTAAGTTAGCAGTTTGCACATTCAATCTTTTTGTCAGAGGTTTTTAGCAAGTGCTGTGTGCTGGAATGAATGCAGTCCATTGTAAAGGTACCTCCCCCCCCCCCTCTCTCCAGTAGTGAAGGTTGGTTTTGATAGTTGCAAATATGTGTTACTGGTTCCACTTAAACTGTTCATTCTAGGTAAAGACCACGCTTCTTGAGTCGATCAAGAGCCAAATGTGGTGGAAGTTTTTCAGGTTGAGCTGATGCAGGAATGAATTTTTACAGATGCTTATTGATTTTTAAGGAGAACTGAAGATTTGAGTGAATTTGTATGCTTTCAGAAGCAATTTGGACCATTGGTAGTACAGGAACTCCATATCTGGTATATTGGAAGAAATGGGAGTTTAGTTGGGACTTAGATTTTTGATATCTTGTTAGTTAAACCCTGTGGTTTGTGCTCTTTGGCGTTTGAAGACTTCTGTGATAGAAAATGCCCTGTTGACCGAACGTAAAAATGTGACCGGTGCCCAAGTCGTATGAGGCACGTTGGCTTCTAATAATTTGTCTGGGCATGAATCCCCAGGCCTCGTCCGTTGTGCCCATGGCCCTAAATTAGGGATGGGGAACTGCTTATATATAGGCCATTGAGTTCCTCATGGTGGTTCAAACAAACAAAATAATAATAAAAAAAAAAAACCCTGCAATACAAATATTAAAATTTGGCTGGTGAGGATGTATAATGGATGGGCCATTTTTATTTTCCTTGTGTGCTATTTTTGTGGCTCAAAGTTGCTCTTAATATTAAATGTTAATACTTGATTTTTCTTAGTAGTTCCGAAAAGACTAAACTTTGTTAAAGTGCTGCTGCGATACTGTGAATACCTAGGCCTAAAGGCAAAAACAAAGCTGGCTCTCTGCTAATTCCTGCAAATAAGAACTACCAAAACTTATTACAATCCTTCAGAAAAGTAGGTAGGTGTGGTTAAAAACAAAGTGAAATATCAGACCACAAATCATCTGCGGATGGGTTTCCACATTATAAGCTCTCCTAAGATTTAGCCAATTTCTCCTAAACTGATAATGCATGCCCAAAAATATTTAGCCATCACAGCTTAGTTTTAGAATGTATCCAGATTTGTAATTTGTTTTTCTGTGTGACACAGTGAATGTTTATGAATCAGTATCCAGTGTGTATGCTACTCTGCCCCCTTCATACTTGTGGCACATACTAGTAATCCTTACTTGTAGCCTATGGGCCAAATCCAAATTCTAAGAAATATTAAATTGCCTATGAGCAGCAGAAATTCAAGTATTAAAATGGGAATAAAGGGCTTAAGGTACACAATTGTTTATTAATGGAGCTCTTTAAATGATTTTTTGGTCATCAGACCCTGTTTTGATTTTCATTTCACAGCATACAAATATTCCTGTTTTTCTATTGAAACAAATTTGTTATGGATATTATAGGTAAGATACTCTTGTTATAGATACACAGGGTTCGAAATAATTACTTCTCCCATGCCTGGGGCTGTTGGTTTTACATTTGGAATAGAGCAAAATATACCCCCAGGAGGTACTGTTTAAAAGTTGGAGTGTCCTGCGTTTTCTCGGGTATTGCACTTACTTTTTTTTTTTTAATATGAGGTGACGCAGCTGTTGAACCTTGGATATTTTGATGCCTAACCTTTTGATTTAAGAAACTGCATCTGCTGTGAAGGGGGTGCTCAAGAACTGGTGGGGGACCCCAAAGTTTAAATGTGGGTTGGCTCGTATAAAAAGTTATCTGCATGTCATACCTTTGTGTCATGGACATTTCCTAAATTAGAGCTTTCTTCCTAATTCATTGTGAGGGGGGGGGAAACTAGATTAAAGTAACTTGGGACTAGTGAATTCTCATTCCAGTTAGTGGAAGAAAATAATTTTTGACTCCTGGTATAGGTAGCAGATTGGCAAGCTTATGGGGCAGTGATGTCTGTTGCATATCCATGTTAGGCTTAGCAAGTAATGATGATGCATGGGCAACTATGCTGCTTTTATGTACGTTTGCACTTTCATTGTGGATTCCTTGATCTTCAGGAATTGCTAAATGGTTGCTCTGTTTTATGGCGTACTATCATAAGTAATTAGAATATTTTGAAAAATTTTCAAATTCAAACAATTTGCTTGTACCACTTCTGGTCATCCATGTAACAAGAATATTTCTTCCTTCATTGATTTAGAATATTTTGATTAAGATTCAGCTATAGCCAATTGAATTATGTGGCTAATTATCTTGTCAAGACAATAGATTAACTATTGGTACTGTTTCACACAGTTATATTGTCGTACATGCAAATAACATCTGTTATTTTTATTCATGCCATCCCCTTATTGACATTCGTAATGACACCTAACTGATAGGGAAGCATCACTCTTTCGTGTGGACATCCCATGTTGATGTTAGGCTTACTTGTAATATCTTGTAAAGACAATATACTATTAATTATTGTTACTGGTACTGTTTCACACATCAGTGGTGCACCCAGGAATTCCTGTTGGGTGGTAGGCTAGATGTATGTGTGTATACACATATATATATATATATATATATATATATATATATACTATAAAGATACCTGTAAGCAAAAAAATACAGATATAATTTTGACTCACACCTAGTACAACATAGAAAAGGTTATGTATCTACCTGTGTGAGTAAAAGGAGAAAAGAAAAAAAATAAAATAAAACAACTGAATGTAGAAGGTGTTTCGAGAATACTGAGCCTTGGCTTTATCAAGGACCAGCAAAAACTCTGCATTTTCTCACTTCCACAAAGACCTAGTTGGAAATGGGTTTCTGCAAGGCCATAGATGCAAGTAATATTCCCACCTAAAATAGTTTCAAAAAATATATATATATAAGTCATGTCCTCCGTAGAGTAGCATGACCTAGCACTAGTTAACAATTTCGCTTGCATCCATTAACCTTCATGGCCCGACCCATGCTCTTCATCTGTTACTATTAAACAGAGAGAAGAAGATTAAAGAGAACTCAAGCTGTGAGAGTGACATAATAAATAGAAATGATTTTCAGCTATAACGAAATTCCAAGTTCGTTTGAGAGAGAATTTAAACCTGAAAAAACAAATTTTACATTGCAATTAAAAAAGGAAATGTTAATTTATAACGAACAGATTTTTGAAAGAAAACTTGAGTCTAAAACCCCTACTCTACAACTTATGACAGCACGAAAACGAGAATAAATTAAAGATAATAATTAACTAAAGAAAACTTTGTGAAAGTTATATACCTTAAACAGTTAGTTGCAATATGTACAAAGTATTTCAGCAGTGCTTTAAGTGCATAATTAATTAGTTATTAAGAACTTAACTACTTTGAAAAAAACAGCGCATAGACAGCGCATAGAAAAGGAACAAGCTTAGCCATCTTCTGTTCCTAGGTACCACAAAAGACGCTCAAAGTTACAAAGAAAAGTAAGAGTTAAAACCCGCATAAATGTTAACAGACAAACCAATGCTTAAAAGCTGAAAAGCTAAAAAACGACAGAGAAAAGGTACATGAAGTACAAACATTGAACTTATAAAACCTAGAACCCAAAAACAAGGAAGAGAGCTTACCTCTTGAGTTGCAAAAACTTTTCTCCTCACAAGAGGAGAACATGGCTGACCCTTCCGCCACTCCCTAGATGCTGGGGGCAGTGAGGGTGGGGCTGATGGCCTCCTCATACAGCAAGAAACCAATGCGCGGAGATTTTAACCAGAGAAAAAAATATATAAACTTAAGACTGTGGATCTGTATGATCAGAATGAGCAGAATTAACTCTCCAGAATACATGAGAAATATTATAAAATACACGAGCAGTTTATTTAATAATCTTTGCATGTATTAAATCACCTTAGTGAGCTTCTATAGATTAACCAGAATCTTATTAATTTTAATGTTGGTTTTACTATTTTTAGTATAGCTATCCTAGTGATGAATAACTAGTTTTCTTTTTTATTTGTTTTTTATTTTCTTTTATAAACAGATTTTTAAGCTTTTTTGTGATTTTGTTTATATTATTTAATTTTTTTGTTTTAATAGGACCGTCATATCCATAGCACTAAGGTTCCTTTAGGTAGTTAATAGGCATCCTCTAGCCAACTTCCTTACGGCTTTGATTGGTCAGAATCATATTATTAACTGTGTAGAAAATTAAAGCAGATCTGCCAACCTTACTCTATTATTCAGAATAATTTTTCTTAAAGTTCTTTTGATGAAAGAAGAAGGAATTTCGTTCTCTAGAAAACTTTCTAATAGTATATTAATGTGGTAATTGAAGTCCAAATTGTTGCTGCAAATTCTTGAAATTCTTAGGACCTGAGAAATTAGTACATTCTCAATTACTTTAGTTGAAATGTTATTATTCCAGTGTAGATATTTAATTACTTTGAAAGGAAAATTAACTCTTTTATCAAAGAGGCTAATAGATGGGTTACCTCTGTTGAGCTTAATGCTTAAGTCTAGGAACTCAAGTTCCTGATTACTGTGGTTGGTTTTACATAAGTTAAGAGAGTTTAGGATAGATATTATCAAAATCACTCTCTATAACTTCGGAATTATTGATACACAGCAGATCATCAATATATCTAAAAGTGTAAAGGTAGTTATCTGAGCAGGTGGGGTGATTTTTAATGAATTTATATTCCTTAAAGAACAGGAATAGATTAGCGATATTCGTGGACGTCGATGTTCCCATTGGAATACCGTTCACTTGCTTATAGAGAGTATTATTATATAAGATATATGGTTATTTTTTATGCAGCAATTGAGATAAGAGTTCCAAGTTCCTACATCAACAAATAGGTTAAGTTTAAATTCTGCATACAGCTCTTTAAAGGTAGTGATTATATCTGTTTTGCTCTTAAGTATATATATATATATATGTATATATAAACACACATATATATATGTATGTATGTATGCATGCATGCATGCATGCATACAATATAACCAACAAAGCAGAAAAAAGAAAAAACCCAAGACTTAAAAGTGAAATGAATAAAAAAAATTAAAAAAATGACAAAGCCAACGGGCAGGGATAAAAAAATATAACAAAACAGAGATGCAGAAAGTGTCAAAAATGCTGAGCCTTGGCTTTCTCAAGGACCAGCAAAACTCTGCATTTACTAACTTTCACAAAGACCTAGTTGAAAATGGGTTTCTGCTGAGTCATAGATGTAAGATTAAGTCCCCAAAAATTCCAAATTAACTTACCCGCTCACAAGGGTGCGGAAACATTATAATTAAGCATATAATTTTTTTTTTTTTTAAGTTTCTGCTTACATTTATTTCCTCAACTGGCCCAACCCATACCCATCTCCACAATAACCAGAAATACTTATGCACAGAGTTCACAAATATTGTGTAAAAAAGCTTAGACATTCCCATGAAATGTGGGAAAATCACTACAAAATTTTTTTATTATTTTAGTGAGTAACACACAGTCAAAATACCCCACTTGAAAGACAACACAAAGAAACAGATCTACCAAAAATCCACCTAAAACAGGATTAAATTTGAAGACAAAAGCACCAAAAAACACAGCAGAATGGCAAGGCCTACAAGAGGCTAGCTTCCCGGCTAAGTTTCAGACCAGGAACAAAAAAAAAAAAAAAAAAATGTGACGGTTCCCATGTAAAAGACTTACCAAAAAAGGTTGAGAAAAAAATTAATTACAAAACAGAGCACAGGAGCAAATAATAGCTCACATTACAGCAGTTTCCATGAAGCACGGAATGCCTTAAGACAAAAACGCATAATATAAAGCATTGGTAAATGTACTTATAAATTATAAATAAAAGTTGCATTATTTACTTAGTATTTTAGGAATGCTATATGTTGAGTACAATTGCTAAAATTACCGCCGTACAACGAAATTCGATGAACAACCATGAGGCCTAAAGATCAGCATGCACTCCCTTAATGGAGTACAACACAGGCGCATGGCGAAAAAAAAAAAAAAAAATTAGCTAAATGAAAGCCAAACATATTTAAGCAGGCACAGAAACAAAAAAAATAAAGATCCTCCAAACGAACAAAAGTTGAGCCTACCTGCAATGCTTCCTACTGTCACGTCCACTCTGACAAAATGGCCGCCAACTGGGAGGAGACACCTAGAAGACTGTCCCGCACAAAAAAAACGCGCCACTCACTTAATTCTTCCAATCAAAAATTCCAAACTGAGAATGATGTCTGTTTCCCTAGTAAGAGTAGAAAAACTCACCAGAATACATGAAAATTATTATCAAATACACCTGATGTGTATTTAATAATTTTTGCCTGTATTAAAATACCTTAGTGTACTTCTACAGGCAAAACTGTTACTTATTAGTTTGACGCAAGTTTTACCATTTTTATTTTAGCTATTCTTGAGAAAGAATACCTAGTTTACGTTTAAAATTTTTTAATTATATATATATCTAAACTTTTTGTGATTTTTGATTTTATTTTTATTTAGAATCATTTTATTAACTTTAATAGGATACTGATGTGTTCATGGAAATCAAAATTATTGCTGCATATTCTGGAAATTCTAAGTACCTGTGAAATAAGTATATTCTCTATTACTTTGGTTGAGATATTATTATTCCAGTGCAAATATTTAATTACTTGGAATGGAATTTTTTTCTTTTGTCAAAAAGGCTAATCATTAAGTTTAATGCTTAAGTCTAAGAAATCAAGCTGTTGGTTATTTTGGCTTGTTTTAACATAATTTAAGAAGCTAGGGTAGATATCTGAAAAATCATTTTCGATAATTTCAGAGTTATTAATACATAGCAAATTGTCAATGTATCTATAGGTGTATAGATAGTTATCTGATCTTGAGGACCTATATTTAATAAATTTATATTCTTTATAAAAAAAAAAAGTTACGTACGCTAGTTGAGAGGGAAGATCTCATTGGAATACAGTTTATTTGCTTATATAGTTTTATTATACAAAATATGGTTATTATTGATATACAACAGTTAAGTATTCCAAGCATTAGCGTTAATTATATGGTTGAGTTTAAATTCTACATCATCATCATCATCATTGTCAACCATTCTCAATCCACTGCTGGACGAAGGTCTCCCCAAGTTTCCTCCACAACGGTCTGTCTTGTGCCATTCTCCTCCATGTCACCCCTGCATACTTTCGAATTTCATCCACCCATCTCCCATGTGGTCTTCTTCTGGGTCTTTTCCTGTCCCTTGGAATCCAATCTAAAATTTCGGCTGTCCATCGATGATCTGTCCTTCTGGCAGTATGTCCAGCCCATTGCCATTTCAGGGATTTAACTCTGATCATGATGTCTTCCACTCTTGTCATTTTTCGGATCCACGAGTTCCTCTTCTTATCTCTCCTGGTTACACCAAGCATGCACCTCTCCATGCTGCTTTGAGTTGTCTGCAGCCTTTGTATGTCTCTTTTAGTTAAGGTCCACGTCTCTGCACCATACGTAAGCACTGGAAGGATGCATTGATCAAACACTTTTCTTTTAAGACATAATGGCATATTGCTCTTGAAAATTATGCTGTTTCTTCCAAAAGCTCTCCAGGCAAGTTTTGTACGCCGATTAATTTCTTCACCAATGTGACCCTCACTTGATATCTGCTGTCCAAGATAAACGTACGCATCTGTTATCTCCAGCTTTTCTCCATCAATCGATAAATCTTCATTTCTTGTAAAAGCATTGAACATCACTTTTGTCTTCTGAAAGTTCATTTTTAATCCCACTTCTTTACTCTTGTCAGCAAGTTCCTGGATCATACTCTGCAGCTCTGATGGGGTAGTTGCAAAAATGACTACGTCATCAGCAAAACGAAGGTGGGTTAGATAATCTCCATTAATCTTTATCCCCTTGTTTTCCCAGCTCAGCGACTGAAAAACACCCTCCAATGTGGCATTAAAGAGCTTCGGAGATATGGTGTCACCTTGTCTCACTCCCTTTCCAATTTTTACGTGTGTTGTATTTTCAAACAGCCTAATCTTTGCACTTGCATTTTCATAGATGTTATTAATAATATTAATGTATGCATCTTCAATACCGCAGGTTTTCAGAGCCATTGTAACTGCTGATGGTTTCACCGAATCAAAGGCTTTTTCATAATCGATAAAAGCCATGCACAATGGAAGTTCATATTCCCTTGCTCTTTCAATTAGTTCTCTCAGCACGTGGATATGATCTATTGTGCTGTAGCCACTCCTGAATCCAGCTTGTTCTCTCGGTTGAGCCATGTCCAGTGTTACCTTCAAGCGGTGTGAAAGAACTTTAGTGAAGATTTTATAAACTACTGATAGGAGGCTGATAGGTCTGTAGTTTCCGAGATCCTCAATGTCACCTTTCTTATGTAGCAGGATCATTGTAGCGGTGTTCCAATCCTCAGGAATCTTTCCTTCATTAAGGCATCGAGTGAAAATTTGGGCGAGTACTGTTTCGATTTCTCCACTTGCTTCTTGTATGATGTCTACAGTAATTCCATCTTCTCCTGGAGCTTTTCCTCGCTTCATGTTCTTGATTGCATGTGCAACTTCTGCTGGAAGGACTGGAGGAACTCTGGTACTGGTATCTTTCATGATGACTGGAGTGCATATATCATCCCTTTCATATAATTTGGAGTAGAAATCTTTCACTCTTGTCAAAATTTCGCCTCTATTTCTTGTTACAGAACCATCTTCTTTTCTCAGTGCCATAATCTGTTTTCTTCCCTTACTGAGATGTCCCTTTGCTATCTTTAGGCTTTGGTTGTTTTCAATTGCTTTCCTCACTAGTTCACAGTTGAATTTCCTTACGTCTTCAGTGATACTTTTTCTTACTGTCTTGCATAGCTCTATATATTCCACTTTGGAAGTCACATCTTCTTTAGTTGTCCTCATCTCTTCTTCTTTTTTTGCATCAACATTTTGGTTTTTCCTGATAATTTGTTCACATGCAACTTGTTCTTAGACCCAGCTAATTTTGTTGCTGTTTCCATAAGAGCTTTGGTTACTTTTCTGTTAACTTCAGAGATGTCCACTTCTTCCGATGTTAGGCCTTCTAAAGCAGAGAACCTGTTCTTCAGTTCCAACTTGAAGGTATTATGGTGTTTTTTAAGGTTGGTTATGTCAATAGATTTTGTTTGTCTTATGAGCTTGCCACGTTCAAGTTTAGTGTTGAGGTGCATCTTACATCTCACCAATCTATGGTCACTACCTGTGTTGAACTTGTTTAGCACACTGCAGTCTTCTATGACGAATTTTTTGTTACACATAATAAAATCAATTTCACTTGTCGTCTCATTTGGATGTCTCCATGTCCATTTCCTGTGTGGCTTTTTCTTGAAGAAGGAGTTCAAGATGAAAAACCCTTCTGCCTCTGCAAACTCAACGAGAGTATTTCCACGCTGGTTTCTGTTGCCGTGACCGAATTTACCTACTGAAGTTTCATTCTGTTGCCGTTGCCCTATTTTTGCATTGAATCTCCCATAATTATTTTCAAGTGCTGCTTACCTTTATTATTTAGATGACAAATTTCCTCATAAAATTCTTCAATTTCTTCTTCAGGATGACTTGTGGTGGGTGCATAAGTTTGAATAATCTGAGCCTGGTATCTTTTCGAGAGTTGGATAACAAGTCGTGCAGCTCTGTCAGAGGAACTTTCAACTTCTACAACTTTATCCTTCAGTTTCTTGTTTATTATAAATCCAACACCACTAGTTCTGCCAGTATCTGTCCCACGATAGTAGAAGAGATGTCCACTTTTCAGTTCGATGAGATCTTCTCCTTTTCTCCTTACCTCACTTAGCCCCACGATGTCCCACTTGATCCTTTGTAGTTCCTCTTCCAATTCAAGAAGCCTTGAATCAGAAGATAGGGAGCGTCCATTGTAAGTAGCCAAGGTCAGCATCAGATGGCAGCCTAGTCCGGTCCTCCGGGGATTCTTAGCACCCTCTGCCTTCATGTCGCACTGGCCGCTGCCTTGGCCAGGTACATTCCAGCTGCCGGAGACTGAGGGCCAAGATTTAAGTTGTGGAATCATTTTGGAGGGGTTTGGCCATAACTCACCACGCTGGCCAAGCGGGTTGGTGAGTGTGGGATAGAATTTCCTCTAATCCCGATGGTATAGTTATACCGCTATGGGCGGTCGTCAGAGCCCCTTTAGTGGGAACAGGATGCACCACGAGAAGGCGGGGTTGACATTTGTTAAGGAGAGGCTGTGATGTTACGCATCACTTGACCTTACATACAGTTCCTTAAAGGTGGAAATAATATCTGAAAAAGGCAGATTGGTATATAGGTTCTCGAAATCATAACTATTAATATCTATGGGTTTTAAGCTAAGAATAGTTGAAATCACTTTGGAATTGTTATTTATAATCCAAAAATCCCTGTTTTGCAGATTAGTACTTGTGGCTAACATGAGCCAAAACTTTTTTCAAAAGTGCCTGAAAAGCCTGGTCTATTTTCTTTTTATGATTCAAAATGCCACTAGCTATGAACCTAAACTTCACAGGATCTTATGAAACTTAGCAGTGGCAAAAAGAAATGGAAATTCAGGCTCATAGCCCCTGAATGAGGGAATTTTAAGCTTCTTGAAGGCTTTTAACTGATTTTCAAGCTGCTTGGTGCAGTTACTGACTGGCTCGTAGGTTACTCTATTATTAAGTTCCTGATTAATTAATTCAAAATAGAATAGAATTTTTTACAGATAATTGAAAAATTATTGCTGGCTTTATCAGTTGTAAAAATATATTGCTCTTGAAGTTTAGACTTTTTGAAGCACCAGAGAAATGCAGGTTGCTGTCCAAACATACAAGACCAACCAACTTTTCTGAGAAGCTACAGATAACATTAAACTTCCACTCTGCAAAGGCCTCATCAATAGGTGTATAAAATGTGTGTTTTATAGTCACGGGTGATTGTGGTCCGGAATTCCGGATTTTTTTTTTTTGCCGATTTATACCCGGAAATTCTGGAGGAAATGAGAAGTCCGTATATTTTGTATCTGTTAATATCATTCTTAGACTTTTAGTTTAAAGTAAAGGAATTTATAGTTTTTTCAGGATAAACCAGTTTGTAAAACTAAAAAAAAAATCCTAAATTTTAATCTTAATCTAGAAATAATGCCCTTATAGACAATTATTAGTCAGTCTGTATTTTTGGACAATAATACAGAGTAAAACTGGTTTAAAATATGGTAAATAGTTAGGACAATTAAAAGTAGGATATGCAAAGTAGTATTAAAAAATCTAGTAGCATTTTTGAAAACTGAGACTAGAAAAAGAAAAAAAAAAGAACATTAAAACATTTGTAGAGATTGCAGAATTTAGTAAGTAAAAGAAAGTCTGGTTGTGCTGATGTATGTAGGAGGGGAAAAACAGAAAAAAATTGTTTCCTCCAGAAATGAACTTTTAGAATTCGTCAACCTATACTTTTATAAAACAGGTTAGTTGTTTTCAGATTTTACTCTGTGTAAAAGAGAAATGCAAACAAAAATTGCTTTTAAGCTGTTTGATTTTAAATTCATGATTGCTTTACTTATTTCAGAGCAATTTTTCTCCATAGAATATGTAAGTTAGAATATTTATGGAAAAGTGTCTTATAAGTAATGCATATCATCCAAGATAATCAGTTTGTTCACTAAATGAACTCAGCAGACACTGTACTTTTGTCTCGCTGCTTTCAGGAATTTTGATTTGACCTCACAATCGCCCATGTGTAGTGCATAAGGGTGCGCCAGTGTCACAAATTATATTGTCTTCAGTGTAGAACGCCATGCAACTGAAATGACAACAATCACCATAGTATTGTCCTAGTGCATCAGCCAACTCCCGACTAAGTATCATTCGTATTTATGAAAATACAAATACTTTGTCGGGAGTTGGCTGGTGCACTAGGACAATACTATGGTGAGTTCTGTCATTTTTCCACGCTTGTGTTCAGATGATCGATAATGTTAATTTTGTCATTTTACGTGCATAGTGTCCTATACCAAAGACAATATAACTTGTGAAACAGTACCTGTAACAATAGTTAATATATTGTCTTTACAAGATATCACAAGTAAGCCTAACGTCGATGTGGGATGTCTGCACGAAAAGCGATGCTTCCCTATCTGTTATAGTGTGCTGTTGCCAATGAATGTCAATAAGGGGATGGTACGAGTTAAAAAACAAATGTTATTTGTATGTACTAAAATAAAAACTTCAATTATAGTGGTTTCTGATGGGGGGAGGGTTTTAGAGGGCTTCTATAAACTGCAGAATTGCTTGGAACTTAAAAATCGAGAATTGATTGGGGTTTTTTTTTCTGTGATAGAATGTCTGAACTTTACTGCTAACAAAGTGCAGAACAGTCAGAAAAGATTTAAATTTTTCTCATCGCAAAAATAATTCCAATTCTTTATTTTTGCATCATTTAAACAAAGGGGATGGATCTGGCAACCCTTTGCATTCTTTCTAATGTTTAAAAAGACTGAAGTTATGAACTAAGTTTCCTTAAAATAAATGTATATATATAATGCAACTTAGATGTGTGTTTTGCAGTTTTGGTCTAGAACCCAAATTTAGCAGTTCTCATTAGTATGTAGAAAAACCACTTGAGGTTAACAGATGTTTCTTATGCATAGTTAAGTACCCACAAGTATGGGTTGTGTTGAGTCTCAAATTATTCAGATAGTTTTATATGGATATAACATATTGGTAAGAGTACAAAAACAAACTACTGCAATGCATTTTTGGGCGTTAGTAAATAAATGATCACAAAGCACACCAGTACTTATAGTGTAACCAATGTTTTGAGTGTGTGCAAAAATATTAACATTTTTATTAATTTATATTTTGAGCAATAAGTTTTTTTAAGATCCAGTATTAAGACCAGAAATGCATTCTCATATATCATCATCATCATCGTCAACCATTATCAATCCACTGCTGGACGAAGGTCTCCCCAAGTTTCCTCCACAACGGTCTGTCTTGTGCCAGTCTCCTCCATGTCACTCCCGCATATTTACGAATTTCATCCACCCATCTCCCATGTGGTCTTTTTCTGGGTCTTTTCCTGTCCCTTGGAATCCAATCTAAAATTTCGGCTGTCCATCTATGGTCTGTCCTTCTGGCAGTATGTCCAGCCCATTGCCATTTCAGGGATTTAACTCTGATCACGATGTCTTCCACTCTCGTCATTTTTCGGATCCACGAGTTCCTCTTCTTATCTCTCCTGGTTATACCAAGCATGCACCTCTCCATGCTGCTTTGAGTTGTCTGCAGCCTTTGTATGTCTCTTTTAGTTAAGGTCCACGTCTCTGCACCATACGTAAGCACTGGAAGGATGCATTGATCAAACACTTTTCTTTTAAGACATAATGGCATATTGCTCTTGAAAATTATGCTGTTTCTTCCAAAAGCTCTCCAGGCAAGTTTTGTACGCCGATTAATTTCTTCATCAATGTGACCCTCACTTGATATCTGCTGTCCAAGATAAACATACGTATCTGTTATCTCCAGTTTTTCTCCATCAATCGATAAATCTTCATTTCTTGTAAAAGCATTGAACATCACTTTTGTCTTCTGAAAGTTCATTTTTAATCCCACTTCTTTACTCTTGTCAGCAAGTTCCTGGATCATACTCTGCAGCTCTGATGGGGTAGTTGCAAAAATGACTACGTCATCAGCAAAACGAAGGTGGGTTAGATAATCTCCATTAATCTTTATCCCTTTGTTTTCCCAGTTCAGTGATTGAAAGACATTTTCCAATGTGGCATTAAAGAGCTTCGGAGATATGGTGTCACCTTGTCTCACTCCCTTTCCAATTTTTATGTGTGTTGTATTTTCAAACAGCCGAATCTTTGCACTTGCATTTTCATAGATGTTATTAATAATATTAATGTATGCATCTTCAATACCGCAGGATTTCAGAGCCGTGGTAACTGCTGATGGTTTCACCGAATCAAAGGCTTTTTCATAATCGATAAAAGCCATGCACAATGGAAGTTCATATTCCCTCGCTCTTTCAATTAGTTCTCTCAGTACGTGGATATGATCTATTGTGCTGTAGCCACTCCTGAATCCAGCTTGTTCTCTCGGTTGAACCATGTCCAGTGTTACCTTCAAGCGGTGTGAAAGAACTTTAGTGAAGATTTTATAAACCACTGATAGGAGGCTGATAGGTCTGTAGTTCCTGAGATCCTCAATGTCACCTTTTTTATGTAGCAGGATCATTGTAGCATTGTTCCAATCCTCAGGAATTTTCCCTTCATTAAGGCATCGAGTGAAAATTTGGGCGAGTACTGTTTCGATTTCTCCACTTGCTTCTTGTATGATGTCTACAGTAATTCCATCTTCTCCTGGAGCTTTTCCCTTCTTCATGTTCTTGATTGCATGTGCAACTTCTGCTGGAAGGACTGGAAGAACTCTGGTACTGGTACCTTTCATGGTGTCTGGAGTACATGTATCATCCCTTTCATATAATTTGGAGTAGAAATCTTTCACTCTTGTCAAAATTTTGCCTCTATTTCTTGTTATAGAACCATCTTCTTTTCTCAGAGCCATAATCTGTTTTCTTCCCTTACTGAGATGTCCCTTTGCTATCTTTAGGCTTTGGTTGTTTTCAATTGCTTTCCTCACTAGCTCACAGTTGAATTTCCTTAGGTCTTCAGTGATACTTTTTCGTGCTGTCTTGTATAGCTCTATATATTCCACTTTGGAAGTCACATCTTCTTTAGTTGTCCTCATCTCTCTTCTTTTTTGCATCAACATTTTGGTTTTTTCTGATAATTTGTTCACATGCAACTTGTTCTTAGACCCAGCTAATTTTGTTGCTGTTTCCATAAGAGCTTTGGTTACTTTTCTGTTAAGTTCCGAAATATCCACTTCTTCCGATGTTAGGCCTTCTAAAGCAGAGAATCTGTTCTTCAGTTCCAACTTGAAAGTATTATGGTGTTTTTTAAGGTTGGTTATGTCAATACATTTTGTTTGTCTTATGAGCTTGCCACGTTCCAGTTTAGTGTTGAGGTGCATCTTACATCTCACCAATCTATGGTCACTACCTGTGTTGAACTTGTTCAGCACACTGCAGTCTTCGATGACGAATTTTTTGTTACACATAATAAAATCAATTTCACTTGTCGTCCCAATTGGATGTCTCCATGTCCATTTCCTGTGTGGCTTTTTCTTGAAAAAGGAATTCAAGATGAAAAATCCTTCTGCCTCTGCAAACTCAACGAGAGTATTTCCACGCTGGTTTCTGTTGCCGTGACCGAATTTACCTACTGAAGTTTCATTCTGTTGCCGTTGCCCTATTTTTGCATTGAAATCTCCCATAATTATCTTCAAGTGCTGCTTACCTTTATTATTTAGATGACGAATTTCCTCATAAAATTTTTCAATTTCTTCTTCAGGATGACTTGTGGTGGGTGCATAAGTTTGAATAATCTGAGCCTGGTATCTTCTCGATAGTTGGATAACGAGTCGTGCAGCTCTGTCAGAGGAACTTTCAACTTCTACCACTTTATCCTTCAGTTTCTTGTTTATTATAAATCCAACACCACTAGTTCTACCAGTATCTGTCCCACGATAATAGAAGAGATGTCCACTTTTCAGTTCAATGAGATCTTCTCCTTTTCTCCTTACCTCACTTAGCCCGACGATGTCCCACTTGATCCTTTGTAGTTCCTCTTCCAATTCAAGAAGCCTTGAATCAGAAGATAGGGAGCGTCCGTTGTAGGTAGCCAAGGTCAGCATCAAATGGCAGCCTAGTCCGGTCCTCCGGGGATTCTTAGCACCCTCTGCCTTCATGTCGCACTGGCCGCTGCCTTGGCCCAGGTACATTCCAGCTGCCGGAGACTGAGGGCCAAGATTTAAGTTGTAGAGTCATTTTGGAGGTGTTTGGCCATAACTCACCACGCTGGCCAAGCGGGTTGGTGAGTGTGGGATAGCATTTCCTCTAATCCCGATGGTATAGTTATACCGCTATTGGCGGTCGTCAGAGCCCCTTTAGTGGGAACAGGATGCACCACGAGAAGGCGGGGTTGACATTTGTCAAGGAGAGGCTGTGATGTTACGCATCACCTGACCTTACATCCCTTCTCATATATACTGCATGCTATATGTAGCGATATCTGTTACTCACGTTATATTAACTTAGTGGTCATTGGACAAGGACTTATTTATTTAGGCTACACTATTGTTGTAATGGATAAAAGTTTTGACTCTCATTTCACATCGGAAGTTCTGTTTATCCTGGGTGAAATGGGTGAGTCAAAACTTGATCTATTACAACAATAGTGTAGCCCAAAGCGAGTACAAGATTAAGCGAGGGAACTTAATCTTAAAAACGGGATCCTCGAAACTCAAGAATTCTCTGCTTGCAGCTCCAATTGACGCAGCGTCCAGGGGGAAACAGAAGGCATGCAATGCATTGTGGGAGCATGTGCGTGCCGAACCAGAGCTAGGGTAAATGTGTGTTACAATTATTATACTTTATTATTCTTTTTGATTCTGCAAAAATGTTTATTCCTCTTGTGGACAAAACTTCTACAGCAAACTTCGCTTCTCGAGGTAAGCTTATCGGATTCAATACTATCAGCTTCATGTTCCTGCTGGTTTAGGACTGTCATGTGACCATGTTGGTTTGCCCCCTCACTGCAGATAGCGCTGAGGATTCAAGGATCCACTATTTCTATTGGAGTTCCTACGCCTGCCATGTACTCGCTTTGGTGTAGCCTAAATACGTCCTTGTCCAACGACCACTAAGTTAATTATATAATGTGAGTAACAGTAGATATCGCTACATATAGTATGCAGTACACATAATACATGGACACTGGCACAGACAGACTGTTGTGGAGGAAACTTGGGGAGACCTTCGTCCAGCAGTGGATTGATAATGGTTGACAATGACACATAATACATACATACATATAACTAAGCTGTTCTCTGAGATTCAGAGGCTAGCTCCAAAAAGAAATACAAACTACCAGATATTTTTACTTACTGTTGTCGTATCAAACTTCTTCATTTACAGCGATCTTGACATACAACTCTTGCTTCACTGATATCCATTACACGCCGTACACAAGATCTTTTTATACTTCATACTCATAATCTTTTTCTCGTGCAGACACTCCTGAATCTGATCCACCCATGTCTTCCTTGGCCTTCCTCTGCCTTTCCTTCCTGCCTCTTGGGCTAAAAAGATTTTCTTAGTAAGCATCTCGTCGCTCATTCTTTCAACATGGCCAAAACAGCGAAGCATATTGGTTGGTCTCCACCTTGCTAACAACATTTTGCTTCAAATCGCACAACTGCAACAAATCTCTTCATTCCTCACACAGTGTCTTGCCACAAACATAGGAGTCATTTGTGTGCTGGAGAAATGAGTTACTTAACGCATTCCTCCAGCACACAAACAACTATGTTTCTTCTGTAGTACCCAGGTTTCACTGCCATACATTACAGTAGGAACAATTACACTTTCATTTCCTCAATCATCCAGTGAATGATTGATAGCAGGTATTATTCAATGAAATAACTTTTGAAAGGTGTCACTAAATATGTGCAATAAAGGTATAATCAGGGGAATTTTTGGCCTAGGAAAAATACTGTTTATGACCTCCTTGCATGAAACTTGGATTTAGGAGTCTTTGTGAGCTTTCTTTTCATATTAGAGAATAAAGATTTTTCCAGTTGGGGCAAAACGCATCCAGACAGACGCATAATGAGCCTGCAACGTTTAGCAAAAGTACAAATTTGGAGGTGGGCATCTTGTCTTGTGCCCATGTCGTCAGAGACACTTTGGCCCTGATGATATTGGTAGCAATCCTGTAGCTCTTGAGATGTCACTATAGGTTCCAGTGAATGATTGATAGCAGGTATTAATCAAAGAAATTACTTTTGAATGGTGTGTGTGAGTAATATATACAATAAAGGTTAGGTGACATCAATGCCAGTAATTTTGCCTTCAAGAAGTATGAAATTCTCATATTAAAAGCCTGCTTTCTTCAGGTTACAATTATGATTTACTGCTAGAGGGTTGTAGCTGAGTAAACACTCACTATCAGAATTTAAAGTTAGTCCAGTTATGGTTCAGAATTCCTGTGGAGTAAATTTTTCTACTCAGTCACATTACAACTTATTTTGAGGCTTATGGTTTCATTTTGGTGATTTTAGGGAGTTAGTGAAGTCTGCTAGTACTGAGTTTATATTCACAAAAGCTTACAAGTTTTATTCTAAGTTTTATGTTAATTCATGCATTACTTAAAGGGGGGAGGGGGAGCCAGCTGTAATATGTAGACTGTTGTGCCCCAAAGGTAAAATAGAACATTTTTTTTCACAAGTTTCTCAAAATAATGCTTCAGTGATCTGCTGTGTTCAGTGCAAGTCAGCAAATTTATGGTGATGTATCAAATTCTCAGTGCTCAGCTTCTTTAGTTTAAGTAGAAGTTCCTTTTGAAAAATACCATTCTGCAGATTACTTAGGCATCTAGAAGTCAAAACTTGACAGGATGCTTATATATACATATACACAAAAGGTAATTTGGAATGTGCCTGTCTCTGTTTTAGATTGCCTATGATGAACCTTTTTAGTTCATGTTTGTACAGGAAACATCACTGATGCTTCCCCACCTAAGGAACATTGTTAGTCTGGAAGAAAATCTCCAAAATTATAACGTTCAAAACTGTGACAGTTCATTACGTAAGTATCACCAAGCTGTTCAGAGATTCTCTGGTTTATTCCTGCAATCATTTACGTATGACATCAGATTTTGCTTACTGTTAGTTATCAAATGTCTCTCCATTTAGGGTGATCTTGGAACACAGCTTAAGCTTCATGGACATCCATCACAAAAAACCTTTTGTGTACTTCCTACAAGTCTTTCTTGCAGGCATATTTCTGAATCTCTACCTCCCATGATTGCATTGGCATTTCTTTCCTGCCACTTGGGCTGAATAAATGTTCTTAGCTCGTCCCATTCTTTTAACAAAGCCAAACAACCACATATTTGTTTTCACCCTACGAACATGTTGCTTCATGTAACACATCTGAAACGCTTCATTCCTCATAAGCACTCCGGACAAAAAAATTACTCACCCCTGGCAGAACTTGCCTAATAACAGGTGACAGTGCCTCTTGCCTTGATAACAGCATGAATCCGCTGTGGTAGAGACTCCATGAGGTTGTGGATGTATTGATCATCGATTTACAGCCACTCGTGCGTCGATTGGTCCCAAAGTTCTGCGAGAGTACGTGGGAGTCTATTCCAACGTTTCATCTTCTGTTCCACAAATGATCCCACAGATTTTCAATAGGACTTACTTAAATCTGGGGATTTGGCGGGCCAATCGAGGTGAGACAGTGTTGCTGATTCTTCGTCATGTCACTCAGACAGTTGTGCCCCTGTGCACACGGCAATTGTCTTGGAAGACAGGGATGGCAATGTTGATGCTGCTCCTGGAGATGTAGGGCAAAGGGCAACACTTTGTCATTCAGAATGCGAAGGTATGCATGCTGGTTCAAATTCATCATCACTGCAATGAGATGGCTCATTTCGTGGTACGAAAAACATTCCCAAAACATCGCAGAACCCCCTCCAGCTTGAACAACACCTTCGACACAGTCAGGATTAAAGGCTTCATTACGATGCACTCGTCGCCTCCCATTATTAGAGTACAAACAAAAATGACTTGTCTGATCAAATTACTTATTTTAAATTCTCCACAGTTAAAGTTTTAGTGCCTCTGAGCCCATTGATCACGTGCGACTTTGTGACTTGCTGTTAAGAGGCCTCTTGGTGGTACTCTGCTCCAGATGTCCATCGCATGCAGTTCTCGTCACAATGTCCTTTCAGAAATTGGTTGGAGCGCACTTTCATTGACTGTTTGGAGCAATTGTTTCCTTGTTTGAAACAGATTTGCAGTTACTAGGCTTGAAACATGGTAGCTGTCCCTGTTGGTGAGAATCGTTTTCCGGCCACAGTTTTGTTGCTGATTTTCAGTTGACTGCAAACTACACCACTGTTTGTAGACCTGCTGGAAAGTACGCTTCGACACACCAACAAATTAGGTGACTTCATTCACTCTGTGTCCTTGGACTCAGCCAAACACGATGGCTCCTTTTTGCCAGTCGGTAACATCTGTTCTACGACCCATATTGCAGACTAAATTCAACACACACGTTGCTCTTCCACTGCAAGAGACAGAAATTATCTTGTAGACCATGTCAGTGCTATTTATCTCCAAACAATGCTGTCACAATGCCTTCTGTGCAACCAGTAACTTCCTACTGTCATTTCTGTTATTGGGAGACTTATTTTGTTGTCCGGTGTCCTTATGATCAGAACGTTTCTCCACAAAAGTAATGCATCTCTGGAGTACACAAAACACCTCATTGACCTGGTGGCCGAAAAGCACAAAGTGTTGCCTTCTAATCATTCATGTTATGGGTCCAGTTTTGAATCCCAGGTAATACATGGGTAGTGTGTTTGTCTTAGGTCAGTGGCTCTCTGCCTTGTCTGGGACTAGTGGCCCTAAATTAAGGATGGGTGACTGCTTATAGCCAATTGAGTTGCTTGCAGTGGTTGTTAAACCCCCAAACAAGCGCACAAATACCTCCCGTTGCTTCTGCAGTACCCAGGTTTCACTCAAGTAGGAAACTATTACATATACACAGCCATTCAGGACATTGAGAACTCATCAGTCCTCCGAAACAGCTGATTTTCAAAGTTGAATTAATTCTCCAACTGATTCCATCATCTGATCCTGTTTCTCTGTCAAACATGAAGTATACACACATTCACCTGGTCTTACTCTGTACCATTTGGAATGACCTTTCGTTCAGTACTAACATCAATGTTCAAAAACTAGTTTTTCCCTTATACTCAGTTTGAATTTCATATTCTTGGTACATCCGGGTCAACTCACTGTTGCTATCCACCAACAGGATGGTCAAAATATAATGCCTGCACACACCAGAATTACCAAGACACTTGCATGTGTGCATCTATAAATGTATTTAAGAGCTATGGTGACTACATCATCTTCCCCTGCACCAGTAGGAAACCATTTTGATTAAATATTAACTTGTAGTGATAAAACATTAACTTGTACACTCTCTACTGCTAGCATACATAGCTTTCACACATGCATGTAGATTCCCAGTTATACCATAATTGAGACCCACAGGCACACTGTTTACTTGGTCATAAGCTTTGTTGAAAACTACAAAGGCAGCAAAAAATTTCTTACCCATGGACACTTTTCAATCACACATAATGAAAAAATTTGGTTAATGCAACCATTGCCAGACGTGGTGTGAAGCCTCGTTCTTTGATGGTCACAACCTTTCTGAACTCTCTTTGGCACTTAAGCTGATAACAGTAGTGTCTACATTTGGTCTGATCCCCTTTTCTGGTATATAAAGGGACTAACAGCATCCCTCTAATCATGAGGGACTATTCATAACTCCCAGCACAACTGACAGTCATTGAGTCACTATCATATTTCAACATCTCAGTTGTTATTCAGTTATTCATTCTCCTGGGGTTTTACCTTTTGGAGAGATTATAACTTCACAGATCTCTTCTTGAGATCCATGCTGTGCTATCTTTCTCTGGCATTATATGCTTCTATCCCCCAAAACATCTTTCAGGTTCTAATACATACATATCATTAAGCTGTTCTCTGAGATTTAGAGGCTAGCTCCTCAAAGAAAGTCCATCTGACAGATTGTTTAACTGGTGGAACTAGATTTTACCTATTGTTAATGATCCAATATCTCCATAGCAATCTCAGTACACAGCTAGAGCTTCACTGACATCCATCACAAAGAACCTTTTGTACTTCATAATATCATGCAGACATTCCTGAATCTGGTCCTCCTATGATTTCCTTGGCCTTCCTCTGCCCCCTTATAAGTAACACCTCTCCAGCACACAAATGACTCCTGTGTCACCTCTGCGGCATCTAGGCTTCACTGCCATGTCAGAGTAAGAACAATTACTCTTTCATATGTGCAGGTATTCAGGACTTTTTTGAAAACTCAGCATTCTGGGGAAATCTTCCTAAAGCAGAGCTCTGACTTTCAAAGAGTTTATTTTGCTATCTAATTTGTTATCTGCCAAATATGCTTCCTAAATGTACAAACTCATTCACCTGGTCAATCTCTGTATCAATTAGACTGATCTTGCATTCAGTATTAACACTTCCACATTCAAAAGCTGTAACTTTGTTTTTTCCTTTATTTACACTTGGTTTCAATGTCATACAAATTTTGTACATCCTGGACAACATAACTCAGAAATATTCACCCCAGCATTCAAGGTACTGATTAGGCCCTCATATCATTTGTGATCTTATTCTTCATATAACTTAGAACTTTATTTCCTTGGTGTCATCATCATCATTGTCAACCATTATCAATCCACTGCTGGACGAAGGTCTCCCCAAGTTTCCTCCACAACGGTCTGTTTTGTGCCAGTCTCCTCCATGTCACTCCCGCATACTTTCGAATTTCATCCACCCGTCTTCCATGTGGTCTTCTTCTGGGTCTTTTCCTGCCCCTTGGAATCCAATCTAAAATTTCGGCTGTCCATCGATGGTCTGTCCTTCTGGCAGTATGTCCAGCCCATTGCCATTTCAGGGATTTAACTCTGATCATGTCTTCCACTCTTGTCATTTTTCTGATCCACGAGTTCCTCTTCTTATCTCTCCTGGTTACACAAAGCATGCACCTCTCCATGCTGCTTTGAGTTGTCTGCAGCCTTTGTACGTCTCTTTTAGTTAAGGTCCACGTCTCTGCACCATACGTAAGCACTGGAAGGATGCATTGATCAAACACTTTTCTTTTAAGACATAATGGCATATTGCTCTTGAAAATTATGCTGTTTCTTCCAAAAGCTCTCCAGGCAAGTTTTATACGCCAATTAATTTCTTCATCAATGTGACCCTCACTCGATATCTGCTGTCCAACATAAACGTACGTATCTGTAACTCCCAGCTTTTTTCCATCAATCGATAAATCTTCATCTCTTGTAAAAGCATTGAACATCACTTTTGTCTCCTGAAAGTTGATTTTTAATCCCACTTCTTTACTCTTGTCAGCAAGTTCCTGGATCATACTCTGCAGCTCTGATGGGGTAGTTGCAAAAATTACTACGTCATCAGTAAAACGAAGGTGAGTTAAATAATCTCCATTAATCTTTTCCCCCTTGTTTTCCCAGCTAAACGACTGAAAGTCACCCTCGAATGTGGCATTAAAGAGCTTCGGAGATATGGTGCCACCTTGTCTCACTCCATTTCCTACTTTTATGTGTGCTGTATTCTCAAACAGCCGAATCTTTGCACTTGCATTTTCATAGATGTTATTAATAATACTAATGTACACATCTTCAATACCGCAGGATTTCAGAGCCATTGTAACTGCTGATGGTTTCACCGAATCAAAGGCTTTTTCATAATCGATGAAAGCCATGCACAATGGAAGTTCATATTCCCTTGCTCTTTCAATTAGTTTTCTCAGTACATGGATATGATCTATTGTGCTGTAGCCACTCCTGAATCCAGCTTGTTCTCTTGGTTGAGCCATGTCCAGTGTCACCTTCAAGCGGTGTGAAAGAACTTTAGTGAAGATTTTATAAACCACTGATAGGAGGCTGATAGGTGTGTAGTTCCTGAGATCCTCAATGTCACCTGTTTTATGTAGCAGGATCATTGTAGCGTTGTTCCAATCCTCAGGAATCTTCCCTTCATTAAGGCATCGAGTGAAAATTTGGGCGAGTACTGTTTCGATTTCTCCACTTGCTTCTTGTATGATGTCTACAGTAATTCCATCTTCTCCTGGAGCTTTTCCCCGCTTCATGTTCTTGATTGCATGTGCAACTTCTGCTGGGAGGACTGGAAGAACTCTGGTACTGGTACCTTTCATGATGTCTGGAGTACATGTATCATCCCTTTCATATAATTTGGAGTAGGAATCTTTCACTCTTGTCAAAATTTCGCCTCTATTTCTTGTTACAGAACCATCTTCTTTTCTCAGTGCCATAAACTGTTTTCTTCCCTTACTGAGATGTCCCTTTGCTATCTTTAGGCTTTGGTTGTTTGCAATTGCTTTCCTTACGAGTTCACAGTTGAATTTCCTTAAGTCTTCAGTGATACTTTTTTGTACTGCTTGCATAGCTCTATATATTCCACTTTGGAAGTCACATCTTCTTTAGTTGTGCTCATCTCTCTTCTTTTTTGTATCAACATTTTGGTTTTTCCTGATAATTTGTTCACATGCAACTTGTTCTTAGACCCAGCTAATTTTGTTGCTGTTTCCATAAGAGCTTCGGTTACTTTTCTGTTAACTTCTGAAATATCCACTTCTTCCGATGTTAGGCCTTCTAAAGCAGAGAATCTGTTCTTCAGTTCCAACTTGAAGGCATTATGGTGTTTTTTAAGGTTGGTTATGTCAATACATTTTGTTTGTCTTATGAGCTTGCCACATTCGAGTTTAGTGTTGAGGTGCATCTTACATCTCACCAATCTATGGTCACTACCTGTGTTGAACTTGTTTAGCACACTGCAGTCTTCTATGACTAATTTTTTGTTACACATAATAAAATTAATTTCACTTGTCGTCCCATTTGGATGTCTCCATGTCCATTTCCTGTGTGGCTTTTTCTTGAAAAAGGAGTTCAAGATGAAAAATCCTTCTGCCTCTGCAAACTCCACGAGAGTATTTCCATGCTGGTTTCTGTTGCCATGACCGAATTTACCTACTGAAGTTTCATTCTGTTGCCGTTGCCCTATTTTTGCATTGAAATCTCCCATAATTATCTGTACGTGCTGCTTGCCTTTATTATTTAGATGACGAATTTCCTCATAAAATTCTTCAATTTCTTCTTCAGGATGACTTGTGGTGGGTGCATAAGTTTGAATAATCTGAGCCTGGTATCTTCTCGAGAGTTGGATAACGAGTCTTGCAGCTCTGTCAGAGGAACTTTCAACTTCTACAACTTTATCCTTCAGTTTCTTGTTTATTATAAATCCAACACCACTAGTTCTGCCAGTATCAGTCCCACGATAGAAGAAGAGATGTCCACTTTTCAGTTCAATGAGATCTTCTCCTTTTCTCCTTACCTCACTTAGCCCAACGATGTCCCACTTGATTCTTTGTAGTTTCTCTTCCAATTCAAGAAGCCTTGAATCAGAAGATAGGGAGCATCCATTATACGTAGCCAAGGTCAGCATCAGATGGCAGCCTAGTCTGGTCCTCCAGGGATTCTTAGCACCCTCTGCCTTCATGTCGCACTGGCCGCTGCCTTGGCCAAGTACATTCCAGCTGCTGGAGACTGAGGGCCAAGATTTAAGTTGTGGAGTCGTTTTCGAGAGGTTTGGCCATAACTCACCACGCTGGCCAAGCGGGTTGGTGAGTGTGGGATAGCATTTCCTCTAATTCCGATGGTATAGTTATACCGCTGTTGGCGGTCGTCAGAGCCCCTTTAGTGGGAACAGGATGTACCACGAGAAGGCGGGGTTGACATTTGTCAAGGAGAAGGCTGTGATGTTACGCATCACCTGACCTTACATCTCTTTCCCTGGTGTACTTGCAGAAAATTTAATCTGTCCAAAAGGCTGAGTCATGCATGCCAACCTTTCTTTCCTACTTTTTTTTTTTTTTGCCTTACTTTGACAACCAGGTTTGCTTTTTACAGTATTATTCATCCATAGTAACTGCATTGCAACCTCCCCAGTGATTCTTCCTCTTTACTTCTTTAACCTCACTATTTCACCAAGCATCGCATTTAATGATGTTGCAGTACCAAAAGCCTCTTCAGTGACAACACGTTAAGTGTGTTTTTCGACATTTATCTTGCATGCCTTCAACTAATTGTCATTCACTGAACATTTGTAATGATGTTCTTTAGGAAGCATTTCAGCTTTTATTCTTTATCACAAGCACAGAAGCATCTTCCTTTAACCAACATTTGGCTTTCCCCTTGACACTAAACAGGTAATGATCAGATAAACATCTGAACCTCTGATCACACTAGTGTCAACAAGTAAATGTTCCAGTCACTGATCATGAACAAAATCTATTTTATGCCCCCAGAGTATAATTCTCCCATGTCTATGTGGATGTACTTGTGGTTGGTAAACATAGTATGTACACAATCCATTCTCATTGTGGACTTCATTTATTCTCACCATTGTCGTTCACTCTGGAACATTAAACTTGCCCAGAATGTGGTCAGAAATATTCTGGATACTACTCTAGCATTGAAATCTCCTGCTAAAACAACTTTCTCTTTCGCTCCAAACTAGCTGAAAAAGCGTTTGGTTTATTCCAGAAATTATCCTTTCTATGAGAAGGGTTCTGTATCCCAAAAACATAACACAATAATTACTATTCTCTGAAATTTCACTTTTTATAAATAGCACGCACAAAATTCTCTTGTGTATGCAACTATAGTGAATTAAGTTAGTCTTTTCACATAAAATCACACCTACAGCAGCTTCTCCACATTCCATTTACTGGAAAGCGAATGTGAGAAAACAGTTACAAATGGCAGTTTTCTGTGTGTTCACCTATGTCAGCTCCCAAAGTGTATCCCCTTAATTTCACTTACAGCTTATCCAATACATATTCATTTTGACTGATTCGTCTTTCAATTTATTTTTTAGTATATACACCCTAACTATGCTGAGATGTGGCAGTACTGTCAATTCAACTAAAGATGCTTGGCAACATGTCATCAGGTGGCTGTTTTTTAGTATTTTTTAAGGATATGTAGTAGCATAAATCTTTTAACCTTAAAAGGACAAGCTAGATAAACTAATTCAACGTAAGTGCTATAAAATGTTAGAACACTTAGTCTCCATTTTCAAAGTACCATCACCATCTTTCAGTTGATCAGAACTGTGTACATATTTTAACTGTTAAAAAAACAAACTAATAAGACTTTGAATTTCATTATTTTTAGCTTAAGGCTTATTTTAACTGTAGAAGTGTGCATAACTTGTGTGAAGTGAGTAGTTCCTGAAATTGGCCCCAGGTATAAATTATAGCAAGTCGGTAAATTAATGGGGAAGGAGTAGTACTGAATGACTTCTCACATGAGTCTTTGTGGTGTAACACATGTCTAGCATTTTTAAACTCGCACAGATCTTGATTGAAATCTACGAAATCACAACAGGCATTTGGTAGATTTCAAAGTGACCCAACTCACTGCTGCAAATAACTTTGTAAACTGTTTTCTCACATCCACTTTCCATGTTTTTATAATTAACTTGCTGTATTGAAGTTAAATTCCAAAATCATTCTCTAGTGGTATGTACACCCATGATATTTGATTCAGTAATGATACTGAAAATGGATTAGGTTGTTTATGACTGCAAAAGGAAACTAAGATGTATATGAGAGCTTTTATAAACAGAAGTCATCTTGTGTTAAAATCTCCCAAAGTAGAATGAACAGTTATTCAAATTCATCAACTGTATAATGGAAACTGGAGGTTGACATTCACATGCTTTGACTGAATCTCATATCAGTGAAGGATACTCTGCTGTTTGAATCAATTTAATTTGGCACTCACATTCTGGAAACTGTATGGTTTATACTGATAGTTTAGAGCTACAAGTATAGTTTTAGTTGTCAAATGTGAATTCAGCTTTTCAGGTTTAACCAGGTCAGTTGTATTTCTAGGAAAAATGGCAATTTCAGTGGTGTAGCATTGAATTTTGTGGAATATTAAGTTTTAAACCCATTAGTGCTTAAAAGCTTAATGTTGAAGCCATCTCTGAATGATCATTTCATTAATGTTGAGTGACCATTTTATTTCAAATCATGTGAATGAAATACCAGGCACAGAATTATTCTTCCTTGATATATGAGAAATCTAGTATATTCTTCCTACTATTATCTTCTAACCAAAGTGTGTGCTGCTTATTAGAACTTGTGTGTGAAGGGGAAAGATTTGTACTTCAGCACAAATTGATCTGTGCATGCTAGACCAAGTTTGGCAGTGCACTTAAGATGCTACAGGGGAACATGTTGAGAGGCAAGATGCTGCAGGGAAACATGTTGAGAGGCAGTTCAACTGGGTATTATCCAATGAGACACACAAATGCCTTGGTAGGAGGTAATAAGCAAGAGTAGCGGTTTAAAGAGGTTCATATAAAAAAAGGGTAAAATTAATACTAACATGTACATGCATCATCAAAAGGTAATGCTTCATATAAAGACAATGGCAGTTTTATGTATGTTCACCTATGTCAGCTGAGTAAGCAGCTGATGATACCATTGATGAAATACCAGTTGTCTGTAGAATCTACTGAATGAAATTGCTGCATTTCTAAATTTTAGTCAACATGCTTGTTCTGTTCCACAATTAAAGAATAGCTTTTTTCCATTTTCTGATCAGTTGAGTTGGATTTGGTTGCATTTAACCATTCGGCACTTTCTATTCAGTATGTGAATTCTTGAAAATGCATTACCTTTCAGTTCTGTTCTCTCTCAGCATATGACATTGTCCCACTGCTGTATCAAGATTATAACAAAACTCTTTAGAAGAATTCGTGAAATCGCCATATCACGCATAAGTTTACGTTGAAAATTATAAGCGGGACGTTTCGGTACCTTCATCAGCCATGAAATGAGACGAGTGGTAAAAACGTCAGTTGTTGCCAGATTTCAAAATCACTTTCAAAATATTAGGGATGTTAAAAGGTGAGTCAGTATTGCAGGTGTTAGGGGTAAGGTAGATTTCAGTGCTTTAATGGTACCCGAGGGCTTGCCAATTGCTGAACAGGGCGATCCGCTTAACATTTTGCCAATCGGGAATCGCGGATGTATCGCTGTTGGTTAAAATTGAAAGGGAGGTGGAAGGGCTGCCTTTCTTAACATCAGCAATATGTTCCATCATTCGCCAGTTTATGCTGTGGTAACTACAGTGTAACTTGTTTAATTCGAACGCTTTTAATTCAAATTTTTTTTTGGGGTCCCTTGAATTTTCTATATAAATGTTAAAAATAACCCTTTTAATTCGATTTTTTTTTTTTTGTTTAATTCGAAGAAATCCCCATTCTTGTATTTTCAACAATTACCTTTTTAAAATGGGTTCGTACTGTTCTGGATGAAGCAACAAGTTCAACCTGAAACTATAGCCAACTGCTTCAGAAAAGCAGGCTCCTAGCACCCCGATGATGAGTCTCAACTACCTCAAAGTAATGGTGGTGAGATTATACCCACTGTGGAGTACTAGGAAGACGTAGTCCGTGATGTACCGTATAAGGCTTTTGTGAGTATTGATGACAATTTAGCTGTTTGTGGTAAGCTCACAGATGAGATCTTGGCTGAAGTTATGAATAAGACCTGCTGTTTATATCCAGATGAAGTGGAAGGGCCAGAACTTCCTGAAGAGCGCCTTCCAAATTCAGTAGAGGCCTTGGTTCACCTCCAACCATTAAGGGAGTTTATTGAGGGACAGCAGAATGTGACTCTTTCATTCACTCGATAAACTTGAGGAATTTACACCTACCCATAACATAAATTCTAAGAAGCAGGCCAAAATTTGAAGTTTGTACAAAAAATTTGGAAATTTGCTGTACTGTACTTTTGTTTTTTTGTATGTTATGAATAAATACGTTGTATTTTACGGTGCTTGAATGTGCCCATATTCAAACTTGCCTAATTCAAATTTGTCGATAATTCAAATTATTTTTGTGGTCCCTTCAGCTTCGAATTATCCAAGTTACACTGTACTACCAATATAGTGGGTAACGCCTGTGGAAGTGTTGATAGGGATAGAGTAGACACCTTGTAATTCTAGGGTTGGGGGGGGGGGGGATCTCTGTCTTTTAAGGATGAGGTTGAGAAGATGTGGAGGTGGTTTGACTGCAATCCTATAGCCCAAAAGACTTGACCATAAATACATTGCTCTATTTTCAATGCATTTCTGTAGCCTTGAAATGAGTGAGGGACAGGCTAAAGGGCAAAGTGCCAACAAACTGATGGGTGATGAAGGTGACCGACTTGGCATAGACTCCATTTCTGTTAAGAACATTGAAGCAAATAACCCGTGGCTGGAGACACTGTCAATGATGTGACAGTGATTTGAATATTTACATGCCACTTATCCTGGTGAAGCTGAGCCCAAAGCACAGCAAAACTGCTGTGAATGAGAAACTAAAATCTGACTTATAAATTCTATATTTCCTTTAAAAAAAGTGTAGAAAGGTAAAACATGCAGCACACAGAAGTTATGAAAAAATCTATTAGTGTGTGTAAAATACTAGATGACCATGTATCTCTTAGTTTTCCACACCTCTTTTTTGATGGCAGCTTGAATTTGGCTTGTGAAGTTGGTGTAGTATGCTATGCACTAGTGACTGTGGTGCCGTTTTCCAAGTATTCAATCAAACCTGCGTCCCAAAAACACTTGTGTTATTCCTAGGTTGCTGACTGAGCTTTATTACTAAAGTACTGGACAGTGTGCTGCAGATGTAATGAACTTTCCTTAATGCAAATATCATTCTTTCCTGTGTGCTTTTAAAGCATGATAGTTTAGTTATCTGGGCAATAATTTCTGAAACTTTTCACCAATTCTGTAGCCTTGAAATAGGGATGTTTTTTACCAATTCATTGTGGAAACCAGAGGGCAGTAATCCTTTATAACACACTAAATTATGTAGCAGGGATCTTTAGGGAAGGAGAACTTAAAAGTATGCAAACTCTTATGCAAAATGGTGTTTAAAAAAACAAAAGCCGGCAACCTACAGATAGATACTTCTACAACATAAGACAGGACTGCCACATTGGTGCTCAATAGACTATTTCCTATCCTCTGTTGTGCTTGGATTGTAGGCTTAGCAAGGCATGAAAATGCATTGCTGATAGGACCCACTAAGCCTCCAAATTAAAACTTAACCATCCATTTCATCCTCGTTTTACTACCCCCTCCAGTGCTTTCCAGCCATGCATGCTGCACATATGAGTGTGCCTTGTGAAATAAGTCTCTTGGCCAGCAAAGCAGTGGCAACTGTCAACAGCAGCATACCCATAAGTAAATTCCATGGCAAGAACCAAAGACACTTTGGAACACCTTACAAAAGGTGCTTACTGTTTCCATAAACAAAGCAAAGCCCAAAAGGGATGAGTGCACAGGTGATGTCATGCTGGGGTCTTAGGAAGGTCACCAGATAGTGTTGACTCATTTAAACATTTGTAATGGAAGATTCTAAACCACGTGTAAAGGAAGAGATTAATTTTACATCCCTAAACTTTCATGTAAATAGAAGTGACATCTTAAGCAGCCTGATCAGATATACCGTAATGGAAATATGCAACACAATCCCTCTTTCTGTGTACTACTGACTATGCAGTAGCATGGTTGAATCTGCATGACCAGATTCAGCATCAGGAGTCACATTTTCCCATTCAAAAAAAAAAACAAAACAGGATACTTAACACCAAAAAGAAAAGTGCTGTTCTGTATAGGTATGGAGTAATGGAAATAAAATTCCAGAATAAAATTGCTGTGCAACACAAGTAATGTAACTTGTAGGGCTTTTGTTTAAGCCAGCCTGTTCTAAACAACTTGTTTGCTTTATAATAGTACTAAAATGGTAAAAATAGGTTCTGATTTTGACAGGTTGCAAGATTCTGTGTGCACAGGTGAAGGCAGATGTGTGAGTACCTTGCTGCCTGTCAGTTCATTTAGTGCCACTCACTATATTCTCAAAAAATCTAAATTTTTAGTATAAGTTTCATACCAGAAAAAGTAAGCACACTAACTCAGTGCAGCAATAAATTGTAGTGTACATGGTTTGATGAAAGACAGTCTGAATGGTGAACCAGGCAGTCTACCCTGTACAAAATGTTTACCTAACACTGCTGACATATGAAAACAGAAGAGTAAATCTCCAATAAAAACCTCCAGGTGCTTTTTTTTTTCCCCCAATTCCTCAGCTTCTGCTTAAGTCTTTCAAAAAATTTGTGGGTGAATTTATACATTTTTTTAATTTGCAACATTTTCAAATCTTAAACATGAGATTGAAGCTGGGTGAACCCCATTCTTGATTTAAATTTGATAAACTTTTCTAATGTGTATGGAGCACATACACTTGTTTGTAATATAGAAACTACCAAAGAACATTATTAGTTATAATAAAAATGTAGATCATTATGGGCAAAGATTGAGTGACATATCACTGCAAATTGGGGCATTGATACATCTACATTAAACAGTTTGAAAATTCTTCGAGGAACTAATGTCAGAAATTCAGAGTGGTAAAATTGATAAGTTTTTATTGTATTGGTTTGTTTAAAATATGCTATTTAGCTAAATTAAACTGTATACATCATAACTATGTGTTCAAGTAGAAATAACTCTTTGCATGTTGCTCTCAAGGAGCTCAGAACCATGTGTTGGGGAAGTGAAGGAAAACTCTAAAACAATGAATGCAATTAGTGGGAGGTTTTAATTATGTACACAATGAGTAATCAAGAAACAGTGGTACATATATGGCCATTTTTTAAAAATTATCAGCACAAAGTTCATTCAGGCTAAAAATGTGATAGGACAGTTGTATTCAACTTATATAAGCAGTTTCCAGAAAACGCCACCCTTAGTGTTACCTCGTTGAACAAACATTTTTAGATACATACTCAGTATTCGTGAAAAAACTTACTAAAGTACTCCTTAGGTGTAGATAACACACAAGAAAATGCTGTGGGTCAGTGGTCTCAAACTCAGACCCTTGGGCCACTTTCCAGTTTTGAAGGATCTTAGGGGGCTGCATGAAATTAATAAATTTCTTAGGAATAAATATCAATTTTACAAAATGACTCCAATGGCTTGGCACTAGTGGAATATTATTTCTAATTATCAGTAAATAGTAAAAACAAATGCTTTGTCAGTCACTGAAAATAAGGTACAGAAAACATATTACATGTTCTGACCAGAAACTTGGGCTTGCTTTTCTGTCACTAACTTATCGATATTTGGAATAATATCCTTTGAACACGATACTTTTAAAAGTGAGCATAAGTGACTGTCACTTAACCTATTCCTTTCAAGACATTTTACTTGGTTCATTCTTGAAAACAGCTGTTCACATGAGTGTTTGTTCTGAACACAGACAGAACATGTGCAGCTAGGTTATAAAAGTTTACGTACTTGTCCTTTGAAACTAACTGGTAAAACTGTTATATTGCAGCTGTTGAATTTTTTTCTTAGAAAACAATTGCACTGAAAGTATTAATTCAAGCTGAAGTTCTTCAGCTGCATTGTGTCAGCATTATAGAAAAATGGAGACTTGAATATATTGAAAATATTTTGCTTAATATAGTTATATTTTTGTAAATAAACTTGTTACTTATAAAGAGGATGGCATTGCTGAGCATTACTATGTTTATATTATTTTAATATATTGTAATAATACTTGAAAAAAAGGATTTATTTTGTAATCGTTCATGAGGGCTGCAAAACAGTTGTTGCAGGGCCGCGAGTTTGAGACCACTGCTGTAGGTAGACTTCTTAATCCGGTGGCCTCCAACAACACTTCTAAAGTAGCACCCAGGATTTGTAGGGACTTAAAATCAACTATAGTAAATTGACTTCACAGTCTAATTATATCAGTTGGGTTAAATATCCATTATAAGTGTACAAAGACTTAGTGATAAAAAAATAGAGATAAAACAAAAATGCTTGACCAATTTGGAGTGTTTCCTATTGCCCACAACCAAGGAGCAGAAGCTGGAAAACAGTTTTATAATAGGAAGTACTAAAAAACAGGTTGCACAACTATTTGGGACAACATATCAGCAATTGGAATAATCGAAGGATATGTCTATCGTTAATGGAGTACTGCTTTAAAAAAGATGCAGTACCTGATTTTGAAAATATAGAAATTGTCAGTAAGCATAAATCTGAACGTGCCTTAAGATACACAGAGGCTGTTGTCATAAAGCATACTAGAGACGTTAATTGCAATGCGAACCACCCAATTGCTTTACCATTCGCCATGGAGGAGGTTGGTGGCTGATTGAAAAAGCAGAAATTCCAAAAGAAAAATGAAGCAAAAGAAAATTAACCTATAAGGTAATAGAATGATGATATATAGCTTACAGTGACCGTTCTGATATTTAGGGTAATGCACCCCCATACGATCTACAGAAGAACTAAGATTACATCAATTAACATCTTCTCGTGGAGATTTGTTGCTGCAGATGGTGCACATTAAGGCAACCATGTGTGTGTGTAAATATACATTTATAATATGTTATCACAGGGAATGTGTGTCCTTCATGTGGTAGCACTTTTTGCTTGAAGATGGTAAACACCAAAATGCATAGCAAGTTAAGAACAAAAACTGTTTGAGGATGCTTTGGACTTGTTTCAGTTTGGTTTCTTAATTTTCGGTTGCTTTGGTTTTTTATTTCTTGCATCTTTGTGTTTTATTATTGCAGGTTGTTGAAACCATGTGTTTTAATACATTAATTCCTGAGCGTCTATGTATGTTTTTTCATTAGCATTGTTTTTAAAGGGTTTTTAAATAGCATTTCTTGCTACTTTTCACATTAGGTAATTTTCATCGTTTTTTCTCATTTGGCATGCATCTGTGTTCCTTTTGTGTCAGGCTCCTTGAACGTTCCTTTAACTGGCTTTTGGTTTTGGCATTTTGGGGTGTGTCATTACTACTGTGCAATGACATCTGTTTTGGTGAATAACTGTTTGTACCTGTGGTGTGAGTCACATTTCTGGAATAATGAACATATAAGTATTTCGTAGCAGTGTTCCTGATCACCTGTGCACGTCTTCAGTATGCTGAGTAACGTTATTGGACTTAAAAAAAAAGTAGACTTGCAACAATTAATAATCTGTTTTCTGCAGATACTGGGATTTTTGACAGTGCATATTTCCATGAGCACTCACTCAATATTTGCAATGTTGGTCCATGAAGTAACATTGTTTTTTTTTTTATTTATTTGTATGTCACTTAGCTGAGTTGGATGTTTCAGGATGATTATTTTAAGGTTTGGAAAATACTTGCTAGATCATTATTTATGAATCCTGTCTTATCTAACTAAATTTACTCAGATGCAAATAAACAGTGGTGGCATATGTTGTCAAAACTGAAGTGATATTTTCACTGGTACTCTGAAGCTCTTGGCCTGTCCCTATTGAAGATAATTTATGAAAATCTAGAATATTAAGCTTGATAGTTGAATTCAATGGGCCAGTAAGCTTAGCTTTTTCAAATAGAAATATCATGGCATATTTAGATATTTACAATTTCTTTAGAAAATGAAATCATTGTGACTAAATGTTAATTTATTTGTTCCTATATGTAACAAGTATTCATATTCACCTACCTGTGGAATATCAACGTGAGTACATACATATTACTAAGCTGTTTTTTTTAGATTTAGAGGTTAGCGCCACAAAGAAATACAAACTACCAGATAATTTATACTTACTGTTGCCGTATCAAACTTCTCCTTTTACAGCAATCTTGACATACAACTCGGGCTTTCACTGACATCCATCACACACCGTACACAAGATCTTCTATACTTCATGCTCATAATATTTTTCTCGTGCAGACACTCGTGAATCTGTTCCTCCCATGACTTCCTTGGCCTTCCTGCCACTTGGGCTAAAAAGATTTTCTAAGTGTTTACTAAGGAAATCTTCTCATCACTCATTCTTTCGGCATTACCAAACCACCGAAGTAATGCATGAGTAGGAACAATTTCACTTCCATACACAGCCATGCGGGGGACTCTTGAAAACCCATCATTCCTGTGAAAACCTTCCAAAGCAGCCATGACTTTCGATGAAGAATTCACTCTCCTACTAATTTCACCATCCAATTTGTTCTCTCTGTCAAACATGCTTCCTAAATACACAAACTCACTCACCTGGTCAAACTTTGGTTTTTCCCTTATTTATACACTGTTTGAATTTCATGTATACTTTGTATATCTGGGACAACATACTCTGCAACTCACTTTTGCTCTCTGCCAACAGGACAGTGTCATCAGCATACAACAATGTACACACACAGATATCACCAAGACATAAACCAGTATTATCTATTTTGGCATCGTGCATGCACACATCCATAAATACATTAAACAGCCATGGTGGCATTACACAACCTTGTCTGACTCGTGCACCAATAGAAAACCATTTTGATAAAACACCATTCACTCGTACACAAGCTCTACTGCCAGCATACATGGCTCAGATACTTTTCAATCACCACGTGTAATTCAAGAATGTGGTTAGTGCAGCCTTTATCAGGCATAAAACTACTCTGAACATCCCACACTTTCTCTGATGTAAGACCTCGTATTTTCTCAATAACAACCTTTTCTCTGATATAAGACCTCGTACTTTCTCAATAACGACCTTACGATACACTTTTCCTGGCACACTCAATAGGCTAATACACACCATGATAGTTCTTGCAGTCAGTCTGATCATCTTTTCCCTTTAAATTTACATTTTAATATGTTTATTACATGAAAAGTGCAAAAATCACCTTGAGATTAATAGTTAACTGTAATAGGCCATAAACAAAATGGCACATATTTTTTCCTGAAATTTGGTAGAAACACTAACTAATGTGTGCTTGAAGTAGAAAAAAGAGGATGGTAATATTTTGTAATAACTAGAAAAATATCTGTTATACACATAGGATTCAAGGTATAAAAATACCTGGTACTGGAATATGCTAATTACAAAACTTCCTCAAAACCATAGTTAGCATTCTTATATTTAATCTTAATTAAAAAATATATAAAAGGTATCAACTATGCACAGAAAATTCTGTTAAATACAAGTAATAGCAGTTATCATGCAAATCCTGAAATGATTGCTTGTGTTGCATAATCTGTTTTCTGATTGGTTGAAGTCAAAGTATGATGCAATATTACATCATTCAGTATCTGAAGGACTTGGCTATCCCTTTCAGAGCTCAGTTTTGCTTAAGTGTTCAGAGAAGTATGTTTAGTCAGCAGTGTTGTGTTGTGTGGTTATTTCATTACAGCTTAGTTTTATGCAGTAGAGAAGGAATGTTTTATATGCAAGAAATTCAATGTGTCATTGAATACTAAGTTTATTCCTGTGCTTACATTGTCTTCAAATTATTTGGAATTATTAAAAGGGAGATTACAAAGTCTAATTACAGATGAGAACATTTGTGGGTGGAAGTATCTGCAAGGTTCACAAGGATGAATATCTAAAACAGTACAGTTTAAGGCAGATAGGTTGTTGTGATCCATTTAATAAAAATCCCAGCAAAATCACTGAAACTAATTTCGCTGAATTTGTCCATGACAAATCTGGAAGTACTCATTCCAGGGGGGGGAGGCTAAATTGTTATTCTTCATTGTGTTCTTTAGTTAGTCAGAGATACCTTCTGCTGACATGGAAGTCACCAGTGATCTGGATTATAGTGGTCATCAATAGTGATGAAACAGTTGAATGAAAGCTGTGAAGTGTTGAATTTATCACCAATAAAGGTCAGCAGATTTAGCTCCAAGAGAAAACATGGTTACATGCACACTAAAGTTAAGAAATTAAGTAACTGTGTTGCTATTAAAGCAGCTGCAGTATTAGTTGTCGAAACTATTAGTAAGCCACACAATTTGAAAGACATTACTTGTCCAGACTGCATATCTATGATGCAAAATTATTGAATAAGTTTATAAATGCATCATTTAAAGAAAAGTTTCAAATTCTGACATTAGTTCCAGATTCGTGGACAATCCAGCAAACAAAGACTTATTTCAATACTACAGAGCATTTAGTAAAAAAAAAAAGCAAGAAAATTAAAAGAAACAGAAGGGATGTTATCAATGCCTAGTGGAAGGAAAAGTGTTAAATTAAGTTCTGATACTATAGAAAAAGTTAAAGCTTATTGGCATCACAATAAAAAATAGTATTTGCACTGGAAAAAGAGATTGCATATCTGTTCCAAGTGAAAATGGAAGAGTATTAAAGCAAAAAAGATTGATTTTGTATAATTTAAAAGAATTGTATGTTACATTTAAAGAACATAATGAAAAAAAAATTGGACTGTCTAAATTTTGCTCACTACGTCCAAAAGAATGTGCGACAGTTGGAAGCAAAGGTATTCATTCGGTGTGTGTTTGTATATACCATCAGAACATTAACCTCGTGCCTATGCTATTATTGGATCTCACCTTTACAGGCTGATATGGCCGCGGCACCAGGTGAAGTATCCTGTGCAGTAAGGCACCCGATATCTCCACCAAAAAATAAAAATTAAAAAAAATTAAAATTTTTTTAAAAAATTTTGCCCTGCTGCTAGAGGCTAGCAAGGAGTTTTCCTACTTGTGTTGGCAACCAAAAATTATGCAACAACAAATTATTTGATTCCCATAATTAATAACTTTCAATAATTAATTATAACAAATGAATTTTTAACTTCCCGCAAAACCCGTACCGCAATTGGGCGTGGATGCCTGGATTTAACTCCAGCACGTCCCAATCTACCGAAAAGTCAGAGCAATGCACACACTCGAAAAGATACCAAACGCTCATTTCACGGACGCTTGACATTTAATATTCAACAGTATGTTATATACACTGCCACCTTTACCTGTGGGGTGGCACAAAAATCTGCTGAGATGAATATATGGTGGGCTGCTCTATCGGCAGCATAATTATGCACACTGATGTGATTCTAGCATGCTGAATATTGCTCATGCACAATCTAAAAAAATTAAAGCACAAAAAAAAAGATTACCAAAACATTTAAATACACACCGAAAATTTAGTACGAGCGTGGGTACCAGTGATTAAAATGATACAGTAATTACCATGACTGCTACATTAATTATAACTACTATATATTTATATATACACCATTACACACACCCTGCATAGGCTTGAGGCCAAATTAGCAGGGAAGAGCTCTTAATAACTATGGCCATAACACAAAAAAAGATGAATGAAATGTGTTGGAGACCTCCATATGTGTGCTCCCTTTCACAGGGGACAGAGTTCTACACGCTGTTTCATCGTCCAAAGGCACTTGTGGGTTGTGAGCAAATGTTCAGATAAACTCCACATACCTTGACAGTTTTTAAGATATCCTTAGCTCAGAGAGGTAGCAAGAAATCGCCTGCCTTTATTTTGTGTGTAGACAGCCTAGGCACTTGTGCACTGTTGTCGACCCGGTCTAGAAGCCCCCATGTCCGAGGGACTGCGATGACGCTCATTTTTCGAGGGGATCATTCCTAGCCCCCCTTACTCTGATGAATATCACTTGCTTCACCCAGTGGTTCTTTTAGCTCTCAGGCCTTGGTTCCATACCACTTCGCTGCTGCATTTTTTTTCGCGTGTTGACTCGATCAAATCAGTCCTGATAATGCCTCGACGCTTGTTTATCTTCTGCCTGGGTTCTCTCCTCTTTGTCAAGAGACTTTTTGCCACTTGAAGAGGGATTTATCACCTTGTTTTTAACTGTGGGTGGCCTTCGGTTCTCCCCTTATGCAGTTCAGTTCGCAGAAAATGCCACCGCCAGAATGTCTCTTTAAAGCTTCAAGAGAATTTATGGGATGAGTTTTGCAGACTTCCGTTGGAGTCAAAAATGCACAAGACGATTGCCATAAGTCCGAAATAGAGATGGTCTGTCTCCATGTGACCTTTCACAAGTCTAGTTTGCCAGAAGGCTACGAATTATGCACTTTTCAGAAGATAAAATTTTTTAACAATGGCAGTAAAGAACAAACAAATTAAAGGATCAATTACCGTAATTAATTATAACTATCAGTGCCGCCTTGCAGTTATATTGAAACAAAAATTTATAGCATAAATGAAATGTAAAAAATTTCCACAAGTTAGGCTGCACCCTTAACACTATCCAGATCAGTGACTACATATCATTGTTAAAAAACCTAACTGCACTGAATTGGAAAAGTGTATGGTGCACAGATGTGCTATAATTGTCCATCTCCAGAAACTCTTAAAGAACCTAATGCTTTCCAATGAATTAGAAATGATCAGTGAAATTACATACAGTGGGTGAAAACTAATAGTGCAGAATTGGAAAGTTATTACATCAGTTGATGAATTTGTTGACAATTTAGTTACGAAACTACCTGCTTTTTATGTGCACATCACTTTTTTACAAAAGCTCAGTCAGTATTTAAAAAACAGAACAAAGGATAAATTGTGAAGATATTGCTATTATTGTGGCTGATTTTTCTGAAAACTATACCTGCATCATAGAAGATGCTATCCAAAGTTTTCACCGGAAAAAGGAACAGGTGACAGTTCATCCCTTTTTAGCCTATGTTAAAGGGGCACTTATTAGCGATACTGTGAAATCTATTTCTATGTGCGTAATAAGTGACCATTTGATTCATGACACTACAATGTTTTGGACTTTCCAAAAGGTAATTGTTAAGCATTTAGTTATGCAAGTGCCACAAATTAATTACATTAAGTATTTCAGTAATGGATCGTCAGCCCAGTGATCTGTCATCAATGAAGTCCATGGTGTGAAGGCTGAGTGGCATTTTTTTTGCCTCTTGTCATGCTATAGGTGGCACCATATAAAGTGTATGGCCACTAAAGCAAGCCTTCAGCATCCATATAAGTATTCAATATTGAATGCATTTGATTTGTATAAATTTGCAAAAGAAACTATTTATAGGAATAGAAACTTTTTTTGTAGCAAATTCTGAAGTTTAACTTTCAGACTGTCAATTAGCAGAGAAGTACGACATGGCAGATACGATCACAGGGACGAGGTCCAATCACAGCTTTGTACCCATAAATAAAAGCGAATTATTGATTTCCAGGGTATCAGGTTCCTGAACAACATTTTGTTGCTAATATGGGATTCGAAGAAACCATCAGACCACTTACACTCCACAATAAACAATACGTTGCATGTGCATATGGAATTAATTAGTAGATTGGAAAAATTTTGGAATGCTGCGAGGAAAACGATGACTATAAAATTATGTTTATGCATCCTCGTGTCCCAAGTGCATAATATATATGGCCAAAACCTTTAGATGTATGTTGGATTCCGTACGAACACATAATGAAAATTGTCTTCTCCCACAACTACTACAGGAAGAATTTATCACATTTCACCTGATAAAAATCACTATTGAGCTATTATTCAAGAACTTAAAGATAGATTAAATCCATTGGCTTCAGCTTTGACTGTTACAAATATTAATAGTTCTCTTTTTTGTTCATTAGGCCTACATGTTTTTTCAAAATGTGTTTGTGAAAATGATTGAAATATTGTTTGTAAATTACACTTTAAATGTGTATATGTTTAAATGCAATTTATGTCTGTAATAGGAAATATTACCATCCTCATTTTTTTTTCTACTTCAAGCACACATATTAGTGTTTCTACCAAGTTTCAGAAAAAAATGTAATTTTGTTTGCAGCCCATTAGTTAACCATTAATCTGAAGGTGATTTTTGCACTTTTCATGTAATAAACATTAAATTTTAAATTTACTATTGTTTTGATATGACGTAGACACCTGATATAACTAGCTTTAAATTGGTACCAGAATTATTGAATTTGAACCATTAGTTAAGTTATTACATTTATTGACATTGGTGCAGAAACAAAGATGGCTACCATTTTTCACATGCCTGTATCTCAGCCATTATTGGGCAAAATATTTTCCAAATTCAGATTTGAGGGTTTCACTACCATGTGTATCTATGGCAAAAATTAAAAAAAAAAAAAAAAAAAATGTTATGGTGCAACACTTCACCTGTACTTCCAGAAAGTCTTCCTATCTTTCCAAAAAGCCAATTCATGCCTTTCCAACTTCTCCCTATCTTTTGCCTTACTCTGGTGAACCAGCTTAGTGGCTTCACGCTTCTTACAGTGATATTCATCCACAAACTCTACCTTGCAGCATCCCCAAATAGGCTTCCTTCTTTCTCTTTACTGCCTCTTCAATCACACTATTCCACCAAGCATCACTTCTATTGTGGTGCCACAGACCTTTTCAGCAGCAGTGACAACACAGTTCTTAAAACATTCCCACTTCTTTTCTACGTCTTTCGCACAAGACTACAGCTCTTTCAGTCATTCTGAGTACGTCAGAATAACGATAACATGAGTAAAAGTGTATAATCCTGCATTGTAAACAAAATTGCTTAAAAACTTGAGCACAATGTTTTAGTTCAAGCCATCCATTCAGTTCTTTAGTCTTCAGAACTTTATTTCTACCCCTCCCTCCCTCCCTCCTTAGTTTTCCTTAAACTGATGTGGAGAAAAGGTGATTCTCAGTTCCCCAAATATCCAGTTGTAATAATTTTCCAATGATTCTTACAAAGTAAGAACTGTTCCTTTAAACCTTAAGTCCCTCACTTTTTATCTGGAACCATATAGGACCCCAGATGTGTTTTTGTATCTTAAGTGTTTGTATGGGGACATTTGTGTATGTGAGAAGGTTATACACATGTGTATGGCCAAAATAGAAACTGCAGAAAAAGTTATCAGGACTGAAACATAGCATAAGGTTGTAATGACCTCAGGATCATAGGAAGGATAAAGTAGGAGTGAATTAGGGATGAGCGACTGCTTATATCCCATTGGAGTTACTCACGATGGTCGTTAAACCTCCAATCAAAAAAAAAAAAAAAAAAAAGAGTAGGAGTGAACCAAACCAATAAATGGCCACCTGGGTATTGCACATGTCGGGTTATAATTGTGTGGAACGATTGACTCCTTTCGATCAAAATAGGTCATCCAAAGGTCACCAGCACATTTTGAGTAGCAACTAGACAACCCAAACACTTCTGGAGTAGCATGTGACACCAGGATCCTGTATGTAACAACTGTGGATTCCTCCAAAACTACAGTAAGGGAAATAAATTACAGATGCATTTTTCCTTCATTTGCTTGGAATGTGAATCACATCCCCCCCCCCTCCTATTGAAACAGCAGTGACTCTAGAATTTTTGTATATAGAATGGTAGTGTGGTTGGAAGGGGATAAGGGTTTAAAAGTTTCAAGACTACATTTACATAGTAAACACACTGTTCTATTTTAGGGAAGGAGGGGGTAGTTGTGCAGGATTTGTGTTGAAACCTAAATTTGACCCATGGTCCTACTTGGCACTGCCAGTGCATGAAGTGGTGAGGTAAAAATCAGTCAAGTACTTGTGTGCATATGCAACAGGATTTTTTTGGCAATATTTACACTGAAAAATCTGATTAAGAAAGCATTTACCATTTAATATATCACTGTGTATGTATTGTTGTACAACTTTGCCATTGTTACATGTCATTAGATATTTCTGTGTTATAAGTTTGCTGTACAAGACCACAGGTTATCCTGTTAGCCAACTATTCATGCAGTTCACATTACTAGTAGGAGTTAATGATGTATGAGTTTTCTATAGCTTCTAAGAGTTCTCATTCTTTCCATTCCTTTATTTCATATTTTAAACTTAGTAGCAATTCTTCATTAAAAAAACAAAAACATAAATGAATCCTGGGATTTTTGGTGTCTTACATGTAGGGTCTGTCTGAAAAAATCCCAGGCAAACTTGGCATCAATTATTTCTACTAATGGTATGTTTATATGTTATAGGTGTGAACAAGTACCTAAGAATGCATGTTATGCTCTTGCAAAATTAAGAAAAAGCTCTGATTTTACTGCAAACATTGAAGGAATTTTCTTGGTTAAATGTTTCAGAGTATTCTTGCTTCTGTGTTTTCATCTGAAAAAGATAGAGCATCCTGGTAATGGGGAACCACAGACTTTTCCCAGCAAAGAGTGTGAAGCTTTATAGCAAGCTTCTGCAATTAGGAATTCATCTTGTTCCATCCAATCTTTTTGTTATGCAGTTTTCCCCTGCACATAAGATGTGCTGCAAGAGGATGTGGCAGATTCTCAGCTGTGACGTATTTCCTTCTCCCTGATTTTGCACTGCACAGAATGACTGCATAAGTGAGATATTTGTATGAATTTCACATTTCCATCGTATCACTAGTATGTGGAAGTCGTTTTTAGGTGATGGATGGGGGCAATATTGTCACATGTAGTGCATACATGGTGGAATGGTAATAACTTCAGTTGTTACCAACACTGCATGATAGGTTCATGAACAAGCTGATTTTCCATAAGGTGATGGCAATCATAATAAGGTTCTTTCCATATGCTGCCCTGAAAGTGTTCAAGCTGTGCTTGAGGAAGGGGATAATTCTGTTTCTAGTGGCATACAGAGAAGTTTTAGGCCTGATAGTGTGGGAGAATGTGTCAGAATTCTCATTTTTGTAGGTTCACATAAGGAAGTCCACATCTTCTCGTGTGTTGTGAGCGTATAAGTAATACATCCATTTGCATTACTTATGAGGTTTTTTTTTTTTTAGCATTACTTTATAACCATTTCTGGTGAAATTGCCTCCCACAATTTTCACCCAAGAAGTAACAAGGCCATGTCCCCCTTTTGAAGTTGCCACCTTTCGTAAAACACTGTCATTCCTCTTCCATAGCACTGATGGCTTCTGCCGGAGCAGAGCAAAATACACTCGTGCCCATGCTTGCTGTGAAAACTTGGGAGAGGAGAGATTCCTGATTTGTTGTGGCTCACCTCACCAGCTAAGTGATTTATACATAGTGTCTGATTCACTGTGTGTTCAGTTCTGAAGATGGTGTCCCGGGTTTCACATGTTTAATAAGGAGGTATTCCATGTTTGGAAGCAAGAAATTTCATGGTCTCAATTTGAATGGGTTCAGGTTTTTTATTTATCATATCAGTGACACCTATTCTCATAGGAATTCTATTCTGGGTGGGAAAATATTTCATAAATTTTATTTTTTTGGGATTACTTTCGAAGAAGTATGTGAATCCTCGCTCTGGAGTTGTCGGCAGTTTTACTTTGTGACTGCAGCTTTTTCTATGCTCCACTGTGTGATGTAAATAGTGAAATGCGAAAATGGGGTTAGTTTTTTTTTATTATTATGAATATACTGATACATTTCAATGAATACAAGTAAAATACATTGAATAGAATGTTAAAAATCTCTGTAATCATAATTTTCTTCAGTGTGAAATAGTTTTTTACGTCGTGCGTATGCCATTGCCATGGAAGGAGTCGTTTCTGAAAGTCTTAAGAGCAGCATTACCATACCTACCAGTTAGTCACATTATTGTGACCACCTCCTACTTTTGACGTCAACAGCACATAGCCAATGAAAGAAGGCACATGTCATTAGCTGACTTGGAGGGTATATAAGGTGTGCTGCAGGCATTCTGAAAACATATCGCTCGTTGCTGCCATGGATAAAAGGAGCGATTTATCAGATTTTCAAAAAGGCATGATTATAGGCTTTCGGGCCAAGGGTGGCAGTATTTCTGAAACAACGCAGTTTGTGAACTGTTCGCGTACTGCTGTGGTTAAAGTGTATAGTGATTGGAGAAATGGCGCCATTGCGAATAAGCGATGTGGAAACTGCGTTTCACCACGTGCCATTGATGTGAGAGGTGAACATCTGCTGCAAAGGTGCGTGAGGGCCGATTGACACACTATGGTGGAGCAACTCACTGGCAAAGTGAACCTGGAGGCTACCGGAAGTGTCTAAAATGACAGTTCAGTGAACCCTGCTGTGGATGGTCACTGCACTTATGCTAACGAAGGTGCATCGGCAGAAAAGGCTTACATTTGCACAGAAGTATCTGAATTGGACCTCCACTGATTGGCAAAGGATTACCTTCTCTGATGAGTCAAGTTTTCTGCTTCATCAAACGGTTGGATGTTGGCGTATAAGGTGAAAACCAGCAGAGAACACTCTTCAACCATTGCTGGAAGAACAAAAGCTGGTGGGGGGCAGCGTTATGGTCTGGGGAATGTTTTTGTGGCATTCCCTGGGTCCACTCCTACCTGTGGAAGGCACTATGGACCAAATTAGTTATGAATCCATCCTTGCTGACCATGTACACCCATACATGCATCTTGTCTTCCCTACAACGGATGGGGTCTTCCAGCACAACAATGTGATGTGTTGCACAGCAAGAAATGTCAGAGCAGTTAAAAGATATTCCTCAGACTTAAACCCAATTGAGCATTAATTCCCCAGACTTAAACCCAATTGAGCATTAATTCCCCAGACTTAAACCCAATTGAGCATCTGCCGTCCACACTGCGGGTTACTCTGGATATTAGCTGGTGGTCATGATAATGTGACTCAACCGTGTATCAGCCATAGCTATACCTCCATCGAAGTGCAGAGCCCACTTATGATTTAACTGACAGGTCAGAAAACTATCGTGCAGTGACAAGCAGGAAGTCGTGGTCTGAAATGTAAACGAACTTGCCAGTAATTCCACAACATAATTCTGAAGCCCAGCCATATTTCTTTTACTGACCCGCATATAAGCTGACCCCCCACCCCACACATTTTGAAAGCAGGATTTCTTTTGAAAACTTTCGGCTTATACAAGAGTAATATACGGTACTTGTTATAGGTGTAAACTGAAAAAACTGAAATTTTAGCTAAGTGGTCAGTTGCTGGTAAGTTGACAAAAGTTAATGGCCAGAAAAAACTAGCTGGGAAATTAACAAACCTTAGTGCCCCCCCCCCAAAAAAAAAGAGGGAGGGGATTAATAGGAGCTTTAAGGTAACTTCTATTGTTTACATGGATGACTTTATCAGAACATGAAAGAGCTATTCCCTGTGCAAAACAAAAACAAATTTGTACACCCCCCCCCACATCATAGGCAAACACACACCATTGTCAACAAAAGCTGTTGTCAGTAATTTTATTTTCTATCACGAAATGGGATGTTATAGAAATATGGAATTATATAGGAGCATAAATACCATTTAGACTTTTTAAAAACATGGTTTATGGTTGGCATTGACACAGCAACCATAGTTTTGAAGTATCAATGCAAGTTTCATTTTTATATATTTTTCAAGTCACGACTAGGGAGGGACACATTGATGTTGGACATCAGTGGTTACTCATTCCCAAAACATCAATAGTATTGGAAATTTTCGATGTATTGGTGCAAACTTTGACATTCTTGCTAACGAGTCAAGGAATTTGTACTTTTTCCATCTACAGCAGTAAATTGGCGGGTAAAATCTACTCAATATAACTGATTACTCAGCAATTCAAATCAAGTAACAAGTATTTGTTAAAACGCTCGGCATTTCAGTGGAAATCAGTTTTTTTTTTTTTTTCCATGTATCGGTCCCTGTAGCATCAAGGAGAAAATAACTCTTATTTCGCCGATGAAACATTGACCAAAATAACCAATTCCTGACACAAAGGTATTCCCTACCTCTTTAAAAGAATGCAACAAAAAGGAATTCATTTACTTATGTAGAAAATATTATTTACTAGTTTCAAACCTCGATGTTTGTGGGGTTTTTTTTTTTATACATCAGCTTTTGCAACATTAAGGTTCAAACATCAATTAACGGCAACAAAACTTGGATGCTCAAAAAACATCAAGGTTTCTTGCCCATCCCTAGTTAGGACTGGTTTTACATCCCTTCCGAATTATTTTACCTCTGTAAATTGGCACTAAAGATGACAAATGGCCAAACTGTTGACTGCTAAAATATATTTAATCGCCAAAGTTCCCAGTTAATTGCCATGTGGTGAGTGCCAGTCTGCACCTATCGTGCTTGTGCTAAATTCAGATTGTCCCTCATTTTCAGGGGAAATGGTTAGTAACTCCTAAAATGTACACCTGGATGGAATAATAGATGCATGTCCTTAGGCATGTATCCCCCCCCCCTTCCACTGTAATCTTTTCTTTTCCCTACCTAGTCACCAGAGCAGGTGGGTGAAGAAAGCATATACTCTTGATTGAAAATTTTCCTTAATCTTTCTATTCTACACTATCCCTTCAGGGAAAGGAGGTTGAAGATGCAAGATCAATGCTGGGAGTGGAGAAATGGGATTAGTTCTTGACTATGCCACTGGTTAAGGGCAGAGAGTGGCTGTGAATTCCATATAATTGGAGTAGTATTGCTCATTTTGTCCTCTGAGCTGCAGACATTTGTTCTTTGCAGCTGCAGAGCTAGTGTTGATAATTTTGCAAAGGGAAAGAACATGACAAGGTAGGAAGAAAGATTTCACTTTGTATTTTACTGAGGAGCCAACAGTTTCAGGAAAAGGAGTAAAAGCAAAGTGGAAAAAAAATCGTGGGACTGGCTGCAAGGATGAGAAAGCATATTGAAATGTGCTCTCCAGATGAGGAACAAATTAATGTGGCAAAGTATGTGAACAGCTTCACTGTTGGCAAAATACACTGAAGCATCCCAATTTACTCAGTCTAGCGAGTGAAGAGAAAAATCTGTGATAGTGAAAAGGAAGACTGTGTAAGTGACACTTCAAAAAAAGCAGAATGTATTTGCATATTTCATTAAATCTACAAATGCTTAGAAAAGCATGTCCTTAATGAGCAAGTAGCAAAATTTATTTATGCTACTAATTCTTCATTTCGCATTGTTCAGCATCCAGAGTTCAGAAAGATGGTTGCTGGCTACACTCCTAGCCAAACAGAAATTGGGGGTGACCTCGTAGGCAGGATATTTGAATAAGAAAAATCTTCAGGCATTCTCCATGGACAGATAGACAGCATGAGCTTAGGTGGTTGGTCTAATTTTCACAATGAACCCATTATCTTTGCAGCTGTTACTTCAAGTACAGGTGAAATCAATCCGATATAAACAATGGATTCATCTGGAGATTCACATACAGCTGAATACCTTGAAGTAACAAACAAAACCATTGCAAAATGTGAAGCTTAATGCAAATGTCATTTACGCTACCTAGTAAAGATAATGCAAGCAGTGTGAAGAGTATGCACACACAGTTAAAGGTGAAAAACCAAATCTTATAACATATGGATGTGTAGCTCATTTATTAAATTTGCTTGCACAAGATTTTACATAATCCAAACATTTAAGGAGCAGATAATTATTATTGTAAAATATTTTTGAAATAACCATTTTGCAAGTACAAACAAGATGGATTAAAGCTTAGTCTACCTCAAAATGTACTTTGGAACCCAATGGCTGACTTCTTATTGGGATATCTAGAAAAAACTGGCCAATTGTAATGAAGGTATGTGAAGGAAAATAAGTGCAATTTGATGTGAATATGTACAATAAAATTGCTAATTTTGGACTGAAGAGAAGTGCTGATCTACTAAACTGCCTTAGACATATTTCAGTAACACTTGATGTGGTTTAGAAGAAAAACTTCTACTTCAAATGTTGTTCACACCTGGAAGATAACTTAAAGGATGAAAAGCTTGATAAAGCCAATATGAAATCGTTTTTGGCATGCTGCTGTCAAGCTTTGGAACCTCCATGTTTTGGCTTATCTACTCTACCCACGTTAGCATTTTAACTGCTGAAGAAAAAAAAATGCCCTACATTTTGCTAAAGTGAAAAATTATACCTGGCTTGAACTTTCAAGCAAAAGGATGTCCATTTCACGATTTTCTGTTTGAAACATGTTGCGACTCAAGACCATTGGATCGGTTGAAGACACATTGTTGGAAGTGATAGCACTATTGATGATGACATCCCTGAAGTTGTTCAGCAGCTACTTACAGCAACTGCATCAACTTTTGTGGAAAGTATTTTTTCTAAATTTGGTTCGGTGCAGTTAAAACTGAGGAATTGCTTAGGAATTTAAAAAGCACCTAGGCTTGTGTTTCTGAATTAGCCTACTATAGTATTATACATTCTACATTTTTCTTGGTTACTTGGTTCAAGGACTGGTTGTTCAGTAGATGTACTCACTACATCCCTCTATTCTCCGCCGCTCTCTTAAAGTCATAGTATGTCCAGGTATTAGTGTCTTGGAGTAGCTATGTCACAAAACTATTCCTTGGCCACCCTCTTCCTCTCTTGCCTTGAATTTTCCCTTGCAAAACTTTCGGAATCTGGCCTCCATGGCGCAATACGTGTCCCATTTATAGCATTCTTCTCTTTAACATGTTGGTCAGATTCCTGGGTTCTCCCACCCTCTGCAGGACCACCTCTTAGTCTTTCTATCGAGCCAACTTATTGTACCCATTCTTCTATAACTCCACATCTCAAATGCCTCCTGCCTTTTTCACTTCCTTCTTGGTCAGTGGTCATGTCTCTGGGCCATAGATAGCTACTAGCCAAACATATGCCTTTAAAATTCTCTTCCTCAATTTCAGATCTATATTTCTGGCAGTCAGTAGTCTTTGATTCGCTCTAAAGGCCGTTTTGCCATCCCCCCGTCTCATTCTAATTTTTTTCTCACATCTCCCATCTTCAGTAAAAATTTGACCCAAATAGCGAAATGATTTAACTTCGATGAATTGTCCTTCAATTTTAAGGAATGCCTGTTCTGGATCCTTCCTTATTGCCATTAGTTTTGTCTTATATTTTTATTTATCTTCATTCCATAGATAATTGCATTTGTGTATTTTGACATGTGCTGTGATGATTTGGCTGATCCTGATAATTATAGCCTGGTTAGACGCAAACTTTTGACGGCCTTAATTCTCTCTCCATTAACCCATACTCCTTCGTTGGTGCTCCCCAAGGTCTGTTCCATCATTATTTTGGCATAAATATCAAACAGACCAGGTGACAACAAGCACCCTTGCATAACACCTTTATTTATTGGGACTGGATCTGTCATTCCCTCTTGAATTGAAATAAATGCTTCCCAATTTCCATAGAGATTTTTGATGAGCTAGATACAGTTATCTATGCAGAGTCTTAGGATTGGAAAAAGTTTACACTCTATGAAGCATAATTGAATCTGGATAGTATGGTAAAACTGTGTATTTAACAGTAAAATACCATGATTACTTAAATGTTATAATTTTTCTGACATTTTTCAATGTGCAAGGTGAGTGTTTTTTTGTTCCCCCTTTTGATAGTTTAAGTAGGTTCAAGTAACATTTTAGAGTTTGGAAAAATGTGTTGCCCAAGGCCTACAATATTTCAAAATCTTAAGTACCTACTTTACCCATCTTATAGTAACTAAGGCTCAAGCATTTTTAATTTTTTTTTCTTCTACTGATTTTTCATAGTCCACCAATTTTTATTTTACTGTAGAACAGATGAGATGCAAGAGTTGCAGATTGCTTTTAAAGATGAAAGTGTCAAATTTTTGAGAAGGCAAGCACCAAATTACATAGACATCAGAATAGCAATGTTATCATTATATATTATTAGTAATAGTAAATCAAATGTTCCATTATCTAAATGCTCCTTAAAAATCTGATTTAAATCAAAATCAGATCAATTTTTAAAATAAAATCAAACCCTGAATGTGTTCCAAACTAGGACATGATGCCATTTGTTCAGTCCCACTTCAGAGAGGACATTCTGATGGATTTGAGTGGCTGTACAAGCCAGCATTGAATTACAGTATGTGATGGGGAGTGTTGTGGAAGTTCTTGTCGCACCAGTTAGGAGGGATGTGCCGAAGTGCATGTTTAGCAAGTTTGTGTTTACTCAGAATGATAATAAGGATGAAGCTGTGAAGGGTTCAAAGAAAAATGAAGACATATTTTCAGCTTGGACTTGTGTTAGCTAAGTGTTAAAGCAACTGTGATCAAATAAATTAAAACCTGTTACAATGTCAAACGGTTCTATGAAAAAATTAGTCTTGACAGGGGACCACCAAATGGTTGTTTAATTTGCCCAAATATCTCCCATCCTCACTTGGAAATAAAATAAACTTTTTTAATGCAGCCTGCTGTGAAGTGCTAGTCTTTCTTTCGTCCTTGCCATTTTGTTATTAGGAATGTTCACTAAATCTCTCACTAAAACTGATGAATGGCATACTGTGTTCCGTTGTTCCAAATTCGACCACCTGTTCCCCGGAGGAAGTGGAAGGTAAGGAGATGCCAAACACAATAGCAACACTATTGTAGTTGAGCTTTAAAGCTACTTCCACCTGCCCCCACCTTACTCTTTCTTAAAGTCAATATGTTCTTTTGCCATCTGAAATGGATCATCAAACCTGCTCTCAAAAAAAATATATAGCCCCACTATGAAAGAAACCTAGGTTTGTTGAGAAAAGGGGGAAGAACTCTTTCCTGGGCTTCATGGTCTGCTTTTGAACAATTAAGGTCAAACATGCATACCATAGTTAACAGAAAATCATATCCTCTGCAAATAAAATTCTAAGAACTTGGCAGACCCAAAGTACCACCCATCATTTAATCACATGAATGGTGGTGACAGAAAAAGAAACTAGTGTTTCACGATTTTAGACTTGCAGCCTTTTTATCTTTCTAGAGTTTCATAAACTAAACTTTTCCGCATGTTGGTGACTGATATGCAGGTATATTCTCTTAAACATTTCGAATATGGCTGGCCATGCCCTACAGGTTGCCACCAAATAAGTCTGTTAAGCATTGTTTCTATTGGTGATAACATCTGTGCAACACAAAACTGCCTGCTTTGGCATGGGATGGTGCATGAAATGGAAGTGACTGCAAACACAGATTTCACTGTGTGGTGTCACAATGGTGTACTGTGGACTTGCTGTGCTAAAGTGAGTATTGTAGAGATCTTGTTATTAATGCTAGTTTCAGATTCTGTGCTGAACAGGCTGTGAAATGCTTGTTATGAGAATCATGATTTGCTATTTATTTTGGAGACTTTAAATTTTACTCTCAGTAGGAACTCTTCAGAAATGTCCATGTTATCTTGATTACGCCAATGTAGTTTATAACTCATTCTCAAGTGCTTCGTAACTTATACATTTTGTGGGTATCTGGATGTTAACTTCCAGTCCTTACCTCTTTTTAGTGTATTGTCTTCTAGTGACCTTTTTTTTTTTCTTCTCAGAGATGCATTTTTATGTTCCAAAAGACTTGATTAAAAAAAAAAAAAACTTCTAAATCATTTCAGCCTGACATTGTATTTCTTTTATATTATAACCTTTGTTAATAACCCTTCTCATTTCCATCTCTGAATTATATAGTGGCAGTCAGTAAGGTAAAACTGCTGTAACACGAAATATTTAAATATGTCCAAGTGTGATAAAATTGGTGTCTTGATACCTATTTAAGGATTCTATATTCCTTTTTCAGAAATAAACAAAGTGAGAATTTCATTGTTCCAAATCAATGGTTGCAAAAAAGAACCATTAGTGTTGCCAGAAGCTGATGGCCCAATCATTGCTAGATCTGAGAAAGTTTATGTGCCAGTCAAAGATCATCCTGATGTGAGTATATTTTTATCTGCACCACATTTTTTTTTTATATATATGGAGGTAAAAATTGTACATAATGTACTGATGTAATGTGACTGCAAATGTAATTTGGGGGTAGCAAACCTTTTTTTTTTTTTTTTTTCCTTATGCATCTGTAGTAGTGATTTAATGTATCATCGTTTTTTTATCAGTTGTATACCAAGTTACAATTTGAAAGTGGTACCTCACAGGTAAGCTCATGGTGCATTTATATAAGCACAAGGTGCTGTTGCTGCCATGATATAGCAGAACAAAATGTGATGAGACTTTAAACTTGCTGATTTATAGGCTTCTTAAGCTCCTGAATGATTCTTGCTTTCCGTAATAATTTAAAAGGTATTCAAAGTTTTTCCACGAAAGTAGTGCTACAGAAATATAAAAAATGCAATTCACATGCAACAGATAAATGTAGGTTGTAGGTAGGTTATAGAGACCTCAGGCAGGTCAAAAGTTATTGTGTTTCTATTTCTTTATGTAACTATTGTGTTTCTTCATAGTGGTACATATTGTCAATTGGCATACTATGTAAAAAAACCTCCCTGTCTGAATATTTGTTCTGTGTTTAAGCACTTTCAGCATATACTGAAACAAATTGAAATTTGCATGCCAAAACTAAACCGCAAATGTTTTTGTCCTGATTCAAGTGGAAGTGGTGTCTTTGCAGCATTTTTAACTTTGTTTCCTTTTATTCTAATGCTGAACTAGAATCTCTCACAAAAAAAAAAAAAAAAAAAAGAGCAAGTGCAGGTTAAAAGTAAAGAGTTATGGTTGTTGCAAAGTAAAGCTAAGTAGGAGGATATTAGAGTGGGTGGGTAGGATGGAACATTTAAGAATGAAAATTTCTATGTAAGTAAGTTATGATAAAACAGTAAAGAATGCAATAACGAGACAAATGGAACTGACAGACAACAAAGCACATTAAATGTTTGTGATTCAAGTGAAGATGTAGAAGAGAACTAGCTAATACTGGAAAATACACTGCTGGACAATTGCTAAGGACGGATCATAAACGGCTATATAGCGCATAAAAAAAGTGTGGTTGGATGCCAAGTGAAATAAAATAATGTCAGAATGCCAGGACATTACAAGAAAGACAATTTATTGTGCTCTGAAATCCAGAAGGCTTTGGAACGTGTTCAAGGGGCAAACAGGCCATTTTGTACAGAATACGTAAACATGAAAAAAATGCACTTACTGTCCGCAGGCGTTCCGGCGTAAGATGTCAATACGGGATATGGCCACCATGGAGGGCGATGCAAGATTCCACATGTCGTGTCGTGCTTTGCACAACATTATCAAGCAGCTGTTGGGGTAATTTATCCCATTCCTCTGTCAGTGCACGGATGAGGGTGTCCTTGTTTATTGGAGGGCATTAGCCACCAGCAAGACTCCTCCTCAAAGCATCCCACATATTTTCAATGGGATTCAGATCTGGAAAACGTGCTGGCCATACGAGGCGTTGAATATCCTCGCTCTCAAGACACTCCTGGACAGCGACTGTTCGATGATATGTTGCGTTGTCGTCCATGAAAATAATTCTATCACCGACAGCACCACGGAACATGCAAACATGAGGTAGCAGAACATCATTAATGTATCGTTGGCCAGTCATAGTCCCAGTTGGGAAGCCCATAGAGGGACGTGCGGCCATTGATCATGATGCCAGCCCATCCCATGTACGGCCATTGATCATGATGCCAGCCCATCCCATGACACTACATGTCGGATATCGGTCCCTTTCCTGTATGTGTGCTGGACAATATGCAGTACCACTATCACGCCAGATCAGTTGTCTTGGACAATCAGACGATAGACTGTATCTACTCTCATCTGAGAAGAGGACAGCAGACCAGTCATCAGTCCAATTGCGATGTTGATGGCACCATTGCAAACGGGCGGTACGGTGACGTCTGGACAATGGGATGCACACAACAGGACGGCGGGCGTATAGTCTTCCTTCATGCAAACGTCTGGCGACAGTTTTTCGGGAGATCCGCTTGCCAGTAGCAGCCATAAACTGATTTGCAACCTCACTAGCTGTGCTGTGCCGGTGTCTTTTTGTTGATAGCACTATGTACCAATCTTCTGCAGGTGTCGTACTGTGAACACTACCTCCCCCGTGACGTTTGCTACACTCTCCATTTGTTTGAAATGATTTCCAAAGCCTTGAAACAACACTGTGGCTGACGTCGAAATCCCTGGCAACATCTGTTATTTTTCGCCCTTCTTCAATCTTGCTAATAATACGGCCACGCGTAAAATCATCTAGGTGATGTCGGGAAGACATACTGAAAATTGCAAGTTCGTCAATTGATTCTTTCCCTTTCAACTTTGCATTTGAACAACGGTCAATACACGTCAAATCCTTTATATCTCTTATCAGCGCTATGACGTCACGAACAAGTTCGGCAATCCAAAATTTGCATACGCACAACACGTCTTACTGTATCCCGCACTTATGCTAATTTCCACATTTTCCTGCCTTCCATTTTATGGTTGCTATCGTTGCTATTGTCATCCGTCCTTAGCAATTGTCCGGCAGTGTAGTTAAGTCTCAGGTAAAAGGCATTTATATGTAGTAAGGTGGAATATGGTGTTTTTTTATTTTATAGCTGAAGTATGTCATATGTATAGTTTTTGTATGCTTCACATAACTAGAAAAATACTGGCTCCTTTTTTGTATGAAAGTAAATAAGACAATGGTGCAAGAATTACTGGGGAGACAGTTTAAGTGTCCCAGAAAAAGTGTCCAGAAAGATTGCAGATTCTACATCTTTTATACTATGAACAAAGGTTCTGTTTGAAATTTCGCATTGTCCACTAAGTACTGGTCTCCCTGAGCAGATAGATGTGTGGGTAGTTGGAGTTTTTTTTTTTTAGAAGACTGGATACTTTGTTGATGTACCTGCTTCATGTTATCACAACAGGATATGCACAATCTCTCACTAGGTTGTGTGGGTGTGTTTGTATTGATTCAGGTGGCTGAAGCTTGCTCATATGTAGTATTCTTTGGGTTAATTGACCACCACCATGGCAATTAGCCCCCTGCCTAGTGTAGTCAAGTTCTGGATTGTAGTGGTGGGCTTGAAAAATATCTGAAAAGTTGCAAGCCCAGCTGGTCATGTGCAAAAAATATTTGCCTGCCCAGAAAAATTTCTTTTAAGGTAACAAAACAAAGCCTCATGTTTTAAAGTTAAAAATTATGATAAACTTCTTATACATCTTTTGCATTGCCATTTTTTAAAGAGTTGCCAGGATAACGTATATTTTCCTGGGCAGCTTTTTGAAAGTTTCATGAAGTGAATGAAGACTTGTATGTTATGCTTATTTTTGTGGAAATTTAAAATGTGTTATGACAGGATGGTATAGAAACATTGTGTAGTAATACATATGCCCAGTTGTATTACTAAGCATTGTACAGTAATATGACAAGATGATATAGAAGCATTGCACAGTAGTGTGTATATAAATGTATGCTCAGCTTTCAAAACTGTTTCTACGAGGGGAACTGTGATTTGTGGTGTTAAATAGGTAAGTCTGCTACATGCTAAAGATTTGTTAGTTTCTACAAATATTAATCAGCTTTCAAATTACCCCGGTGGTCCGCAGGCCATTGGCTAGTAAAAATTCTATTGGGCCACTGAAATATGTGTTACTGGCCACTCAGGCCAGTAAGGTTGTTTTCTTTTTTAGAATTTGTAAGTTCATAAAAAAATTGAACCAAATTTCAAAATGTCCAGGTTTTGCTATGGCAGTTTTTTTAGTCATAGTTCGTACGGCCCTTTAAGCCCTTAAGAACTCCTTATTTTTTATTTCCATTTTCTAAGGTCCTTAAAAAGTCCTAATTTTTTTAAAAACAAGTGCTTACCCCCACCCCACCCGGTCTTTCTTGCACTGCAGTAATGGGCATTGCAACCCTGCTCCCGTTTGTCTGTAAATATTCTAACCCGTTCACCAGGGGAGCTTTCTTCTAGCTCATTGAAGGAAGATAATCCCCTGGAATGTTCTTAGAAATGTCATTTTTTCCATTGTAGCCTGCAATACTTATCTTGCGTGACCTTACCAGTGGGATCAGCATCTATGTTGTCTTTTCAGGGGTCAGAGGAGCAAAGCTTAAAAGTGAGGAAGGCTGCCCCAGTGGCGCAGTGGTCTAAGCGATGGCCTCTGACCATTCGTCCAAAAGAGGTCCGGGTTCGAATCCCGGTGAGGCATGGATGTTATGTTTGTCTTACGGCACTGGCTCCCTCCCTTCCCTGGAACCAGTGACCCTAAATTAGGGATGAGCGACTGCTCATAGCCCATTGAGTTGCTCACGGTGGTCGTTAAACCTTCAACCAAAAAAAAAAAAAAGTTAGGAAGGCTTGGGTTCTGTTTGACTTCACAATTTATGGTAGCATTTGCTTCATGTATTCTGATCTATTTAGTGTCTACTGCTCTACTCAACTCACCTTGCTTCATTGTCGCTGTGTCTCCTGCATGTCCTTTTTTCGGCATGTATTTCATTTTGTTCTTTGCAAACAAAGTAGTTTATATTTGGGGCAAAATGCCTGGTAAATGGCCTAGTGCTGTTTTAATCCCCTGCATATGTATACACACACACACACACACACACACACACACACACACACACACACACACACACACACACCTGGTGATAATATTCCAATGATGCAAAATATCAGTTGGAGTGTAGGTCCTTAGAAAGTCCATAACCCCCCCCCCCCCCCCAAGAAAAAAGAATATGAATCCTGTGACTAATCCAGGTGTTTCACTATGGAGTTTTGAAATTCAGATATTTACTACTCAAAAACTGAATTTTGGAATTGCAAACCATATTTAAGTCTATGAACATTTTGGACAAACAACTGAACTGAAAACATTTTTAAGAAAAAGAGAAAGTGTGCGGAAGGGGCCCACTGGGAAATGTCCCGGTGGGCGGCCAATCCGCCCCTGCCTGTGTGCCCTCTGGGGCAGAGAAAATTACTTTACAGGAAATGAAAGACTGACTGAGAGTTGACAACTTCTGATTTTGAACTTTTTTTGTAAAAAAAAAAAAAGTGCTTGCTGTTTTGTCTCTTGCTATAGCAAGAAGTAGTCAAGCAATGGAAAGCCAGGCATTTTCTGAGAAATTGAATTGTTCTGATGTCAACTCCTGGAAAACAGCTTAAATGGACTTCCAGATATCTGTATAAACCAGGGGTGGTTCGTAACCTTTTTTGGCCATTACCCGAAAGCAACAAGACTACCAACTTCGCGACCCATAGGTCTATTTTGAAATTAAAACAGCTATTGTAATAATATAAATAAGTAGTAATTATTCATTACTACACAGTGGAACAAAAATTTTGGTTTTTGAAATTAGTCAAACCAGTAGTGCAACCACGTGGAGAGGGAGGTTATTGTTATCTATATATAGTGGGAAGGTATGAATAATAACGTTGACAAATATGAATTGGAAATTAAAACCTTTTTATAAAATAGATTGCAAAAATTATTACAATAGTTCAGTGCAATCCTTGGCCTTGCACTTCAGGTTTAGGTAGAAATTGCCTTTTTTGCTGTGTTGTCATTTATTGCTGTACAGAATATGCACCTGAAATGCTGTTCCTTGATTTTTCACGAGCACTATGTTAGTGAACTCCCCTCCCAATGCTAGTTGAGTTGCAACAAAGAAACCCTGTTTCAAGTACATTATATTTGTAACTTTCTCTGTTGCAAATATTTCACTTTTTACTACCAACACAGTAAGTGGCATGCCGAAAGGGGTCCAGGTTCGAATCCCGGTGAGGCATGAATGTTGTTTGTCTTACGGCACTGGCTCTCTTCCTTCCCTGAAACCAGTGACCCTAAATTAGGGACAGGCGACTACTTATAGCCCATTGAGTTGCTCGCGGTGGTCGTTAAACCTCAGATCCAAAAAAAAAAAAAAAAAAAAAAAAAAAAAAAAAAAGTGGCACATGTTCGAGGCTAGCTGCGAAGCCCAGAGAATGCACAAATAAGTCTATTATCAACGGTATTGAGATATGTCAATGCTTTCGGTGCAGAAAAAACGCTAGCGTATTCGCTTCTTTCGATTATGAGAATCAGTCTGGCGAACGATGATCAACGGCATTAACATAATGCAAATAGGGCTTCGAGGGACTTCACTGTTCTGATGCGAAGAGCTTCAATACTATCTCCTGCTAGCATTTTCATGACAACATGAATGAGCTACGGAGCTCATGAGTGGCCATTGCTTTGGCCAAGGGTTTGCTCCGAAAAAACGAAGACTTCGGACTACCTCGGTCCACCCCATGCTTCCAGCGCGTGTTTCGAGAGAGTTGTTTCAGTTTGTGGGAAGTGTCAATGAAAAAAAATCTGCGATATTAGATCTTAAATTCGTGGCTTTGTTGGATTCGAACTGTTTTGATAAATTTTGTGAAAGCTTCCCTGAACATCTACTATATCGGAGCTTAAAGAACTCTATGCTTCAAATTTTGATACAGCTAGATTAAAAAATTAACTGAAGCTGTTTAATTCCCTTGATGAATACAAAACAAATCTGTAAAAAACATTACTTGTTACATAAAGTTAAATAATTGGACATAGTGTTTATTGAGGTGTACAAATTAGCAGATCAATATTAAACTGTTCATCAACAACTGCCGAAAGAAGTTTTTCTGTACTAAAAAGAATCAAGATATATCTTAGAGCCACACAAGAACATGCACATTTGTGCGTCTTGGATGGTTTGTTAATAGAGGAAAAACATTATTTTTAAATATGAAAAAGTATTTGGAATATTTTTTTGTGGAAACATAACACTCAAGTTCACACAAAAGGAAAGAATAATGGAGTTTGTGTACAAATAAGTGTTCAAATCCTAATCCTCATAATTATTTGGTATGTTAGCAATAGCATGTACCTAAAATATAGAAAAAAATGTTACTTCTATCACTTAACAATTAAAAAAAAAACTTTGCAATTTTTGAAAAACAGTACTGTGAGGTGGGGTGTGTGTGAGATAGCCCACGTCTCTGACTGAAGATATGCCACTGAACATAGTGAATGTAAATCCAGTGCTGTCTTGTGTCATTATTTTTAAGTGTCATGCTTTGTATATCTTTGAGAGGCATTTCTGTTAGGTAGGGTGTTTATAATAAATTAACCAAGCCATGCACAAATATGCATTCATCCATATTATTTTTTGGTAACATTTATATGTTCAAAATAAGAAATACAGGAAAATTTCCTGACTTTTTTGTTTTTTGTGTTACAAAGAACTGAATTTGGATATAATCTGTGAAAATAAGCATGTCGGGTGGTTATGATTGCACTTAACTTTTCCCTTTCTACCTTATTGATTTAATTGCACATCTGTAGCCTTTCTTACTGAATGAGCTGTGAGTTTGGTCTTACTGTGCATTTGCTAAACATTTATGTGATGTGCAGTTAAAAGTGCTATGTTGTAATATAATATAGCTTCTGAATAAGTTACAGTATAACTATGCTATTTCATCAGAGACCACAGTATGTATATCATCTTAACCTAGTTGACTTGGATCAGAATGCTGTTGCTGTGTACATTCAGATTGATTCAGTTGTTAGATTACAGCTGGAAACTTATATACCAATGTTTTTTTTTATTTTTGCCTGAAATAATGTAAGTGAAAACTTTAATTACTGAGCTAATTTTCAGGCTGACTGTACTTATGTTATTTGACAGGCCAAAGAAGCATGTAATCCTTGTTTTTCTTCTGAGTTCCAGTATATGCATTTAAGGTTTTCTTTGATATCATAAATTTTCTCAAGTGCTTTTTTATCTTCATTTGTATTGAACTGTGATACAATCTTTAGAACTTCTGGTGCATTATTGCTAATGATGCTCTCCATATTTTCAGCTTTATTGCCTATGCTAGCAATGTTTTCATAGTTTTTGATTTCTTGGGTAGTATTGAATTTAATATTTATTCCTATCTATGCAGTTAACAAATTTTCATCTACAGCTCAGAATTCATCTGTGTTTAGTCATAGAACTTTGAGACAGCCAGTTGTGCCACATACTGGATGATAGTAAGGCAGTGATGTAAAATACCAAGGTTTTTATTTTTGCAGGTAAATACCCAGTGTAAAAACCAGGGTATTTACTCAAAATGGGTATTTATAGTTTTTCTTCAGGTTTAACTGCTTATTTACCCATAAAGAGTTCATTCATGACATATGGCAACTAAATTGAATAGTATGAAAAAGATTACCTCGCTTGATTTGATATCTGCTGTCCAGGGTAAATGCAGGTATGGGGTAATCTCTAGTTTTTCCCTATCAATAAATAAATCTTTATTTCTTGTAAAAGCATTGTACATCAGTTTTTCTTCTGAAAGTTCATTTTTAATATCACTTCTTTACTCTTGTCAGCAAGTTCCTGGATCATACTGTGCAGTTCTGAAGGAGCAGTTGCAAAACTGACTACGTCATCATCAAAAGTGAAGGTGAGTTAGATAATCTATTAATCTTTATCTCTTTGTTTTCCCAGTTCAATGATTGAAAGACATTTTGTAGTGTGGCATTAAAGAATTTGGGAGATGTGATCACCTTGTCTCGCTATTTCCAATTTTTATTGGTGCTATATCCTCAAATAACTGAACCTTTGCATTTTCATAGATATTACTAATGCATGGATCTTCAATACTGTAGGATCTCAAAGCCATTGTAACTGCTGATGGTGTCGCAGAATCAAAGGCCTTTTCATAATTGGTAAAAGCCATACATAATGGGAGTTCATATTCCATTATTCTTTCAGTCAGTTCTCTCAGCATATGGGTGAGATCTATAGTGCTATAACCACTCCTGAATCCAGCTTGTTCTCTCAGTTGAGCCATGTCCCATGTTACCTTCAAGTGATGTGAAAGAACCAGAGTGAAGATTTTATAAACCATGATAGGAGGCTAATGGGCCTGTAGTTCCTGAGATCCTCAATGTCACCCTTATGTAGCAAGATCATTGTTACAAACCAGGAATCTTTCCTTCATTGAGACATCTAGTAAAAACTTGTGCAAGTCTAGTTTCAATTTCTCCACTTGCTTCTTGTGTAATGTCCACAGTAGTTCCATCTTCTCTTGGAGCTTTACCCCATTTCATGATTTTAATTGCATGTGTAACTTCTGCCGGGAGGAGTGGAGGGACTTTGGTACTAGTACCTTTCTTAATGACTGGAATAGGCGTATCACCTCTTCCATATAGTTTTGTGTAGAAATCTTTCACTTGTGTGAAAATTTTCCCTTTATTTCTTGTTACAGAACAGAACCATCTTGTTTTCTCAGTGCCATAATCTGTTTTCTTCCCTTACTGAGATGTCCCTTTGCTTTCTCCAGGCTTTGGTTATTTTAAATTCTTTTTCTCACTAGTTCACAATTGAATTTCCTTATATCTTCAGTGATACTTTTCCAAACTGTCTCACATAGCTGTATATATTCCACTTGGGAAGTTAAATTTCCTTTATTTGTCCTCATCTCCCTTCTCTTTTGCATCAGCATTTTTGTTTTTCTTGATATTTTCTTCACGTGCAACTTGTTTTTAGTACCACATATTTTTGTTACAGTTTCTGTAACAGCCTTGGTTAGTTTTCTGTTAACTTCTGAGATTTCTTTTTCTGATGTTAGATCTAGAGTGGAGAATCTGTTCCTCAGTTCCAATTTGAATGTATTATACTTCTTAAGGTTGGTCACATCAAAATAATTTTGTTTTATGAGCTTGCTATGTTAGATTTTAATGTTGAGGTGCATCTTACATTTCGTCATTCTATGATCACTCCCTGTGTTGAACCCGTTCAGCACACTGCAGTCTTCAATGACAAATTTCTTGTTACACATTTAATTTATAATAAAATCAATTTCACTTTTCATTCCATTAGAAAGCTTCCATTTCCTATGTGGGGTTTTCTTGAAGGAGTTCATGATGAAAAGCCTTTCTTGCCCCTACGAACTCTAAGAGTATTTCCACACTGGTTTCTGTTCTCATGTCCAAATTTATCTACCGAAGTTTCATTCTGTTGCCCTATTTTCACATTGAAATCACCCATAATGATCTTAAGTGCTGCTTGCCTTTATTATTTAGATGCTGAATGTCTTTGTAAAGTTAAACTCCTTCCTTTGGGGTGACTTGTTGTTGGCACATAAGCTTGAATAATCTGAGCCTCAGAGCCTGGTATCTTTTTGACGAGTCACTCAGTTCTGTCTGAGGAACTCCTAACTTCTAGAACACTGTCCTTCAGTTTCTTTATTATAAATCCAACACCACTAGTTCTGCCAGTATCTGTCACATGATAGAAGAGATGTACGCTTTTCAGTTCAATCAGGTCTCCTTTTCTTTGTACCTCACTTAGCCTGACAATGTCCCACTTGATACTTTGGTGTTCCTAGAAGCTCCAATTCTAAGAACCTTGAATCAGAAGATGGAGATCGTCCTTTAAGCGTAGCCAAGGTCTAGCATCATATGGCAGCCTAGTCCAGTTTCTGGCGATGCTTAGCACCCTGTGCCTTCATGTCGTCCTGGCTGCTGCCTCTGCCAGGTATATTCCAGCTGCTGGAGACTGAGGGCTAAAATTTATGTTGTGAAATCACCTTTTAGGGGGATTTGGCTATAATTCATCACTCTAGCCATATATATCATTGTCAACCATTATCAATCCACTGCTGGACAAAGGTCTCCCCAAGTTTCCTCCACAACGGTCTGTCTTGTGCCAGTCTCCATGTCACTCCCGCATACTTTCGAATTTCATCCACCCATCTCCCATGTGGTCTTTTTCTGGGTCTTTTCCTGTCCCTTGGAATCCAATCTAAAATTTTGGCTGTCCATCGATGATCTGTCCTTCTGGCAGTATGTCCAGCCCATTGCCATTTCAGGGATTTAACTCTGATCGTGATGTCTTCCACTCTTGTCATTTTTCGGATCCACGAGTTCTTATCTCTCCTGGTTACACCAAGCATGCACCTCTCCATGCTGCTTTGAGTTGTCTGCAGCCTTTGTCTCTTTTAGTTAAGGTCCACGTCTCTGCACCATACGCAAGCACTGGAAGGATGCATTGATCACACTTTTCTTTTAAGACATAATGGCATATTGCTCTTGAAAATTATGCAGTTTCTTCCAAGAGCTCTCCAGGCAAGTTTTGTACACAAATTAATTTCTTCATCAATGTGAACCCTCACTTGATATCTGCTGTCCAAGATAAACGTATGTGTCTGTTATCTCCAGCTTTTCTCCATCAATCGATAAATCTTCATTTCTTGTAAAAGCATTGAACATCACTTGTCTTCTGAAAGTTCATTTTTAATCCCACTTCTTTACTCTTGTCAGCAAGTTCCTGGATCATACTCTGCAGCTCTGATGGGGTAGTTGCAAAAATGACTGTCATCAGCAAAATGAAGGTGGGTTAGATAATCTCCATTAATCTTTATTCCTTTGTTTTCCCAGTTCAGTGATTGAAAGACATTTTCCAATGTGGCATTAAAGAGCTTTGGAGATATGGTGTCACCTTGTCTCACTCCCTTTCCAATTTTTGTGTGTGTTGTATTTTCAAAACAGCCGAATCTTTGCACTTGCATTTTCATAATGTTGTTAATAATAATGTATGCATCTTCAATACAGCAGGATTTCGGAGCCATTGCAACTGCTGATGGTTTCACCGAATCAAAGGCTTTTTCATAATCGATAAAATCCATGCACAATGGAAGTTCATATTCCCTCACTCTTTCAATTAGTTCTCTGAGTACGTGGATATGATCTATTGTACTGTAGCCACTCCTGAATCCAGCTTGTTCTCTAGGTTGAGCCATGTCCAGTGTTACATTCAAGTGATGTGAAAGAACCAGAGTGAAGATTTTATAAACCATGATAGGAGGCTGATAGGTCTGTAGTTCCCGAGATCCTCAATGTCGCCTTTTTTATGCAGCAGGATCATTGTAGCGTTGTTCCAATCCTCAGGAATCTTCCCTTCATTAAGGCATCAAGTGAAAATTTGGGCGAGTACTTGTTTCGATTTCTCCACTTCTTGTATGATGTCTACAGTAATTCCATCTTCTCCTGGAGCTTTTCCCCGCTTCATGTTCTTGATTGCATGTGCAACTTCTGCTGGGAGGACGACTGGAAGAACTCTGGTACCTTTCATGATGTCTGGAGTACATGTATTATCCCTTTCATATAATTTGGAGTAGAAATCTTTCACTCTTGTCAAAATTTCGCCTCTATTTCGTGTTACAGAACCATCTTCTTTTCTCAGTGCCATAATCTGTTTTCTTCCTTTACTGAGATGTCCCTTTGCTATCTTTATGCTTTGGTTGTTTTCAATTGCTTTCCTCACTAGTTCACAGTTGAATTTCCTTAAGTCTTCAGTGATACTTTTTCGTACCGTCTTGCATAGCTCTATATATTCCACTTTGAAAGTCACATCTTCTTTAGTTGTCCTCATCTCTCTTTTTTGCATCAACATTTTGGGTTTTCCTGAAAATTTGTTCACATGCAACTTGTTCTTAGACCCAGCTAATTTTGTTGCTGTTTCCATAAGAGCTTTGGTTACTTTTCTGATGACTTCAGAAATATCCACTTCTTCCGATGTTAGGCCTTCTAAAGCAGAGAATCTGTTCTTCAGTTCCAACTTGAAGGTATTATGGTGTTTAAGGTTGGTTATGTCAATACATTTTGTTTGTCTTATGAGCTTGCCACGTTCGAGTTTAGTGTTGAGATGCATTTTACATCTCGCCAATCTATGGTAACTACCTGTGTTGAACTTGTTTAGCACACTGCAGTCTTCTATGACTAATTTTTTTGTTACACATAATAAAATCAATTTCACTTGTCGTCCCATTTGGATGTCTCCATGTCCATTTCCTGTGTGGCTTTTTCTTGAAACAGGAGTTCAAGATGAAAAACCCTTCTGCCTCTGCAAACTCAACGAGAGTATTTCCACGCTGGTTTCTGTTGCTGTGACTGAATTTACCTACTGAAGTTTCATTCTGTTGCTGTTGCCCTATTTTTGCATTGAAATCTCCCATAATTATCTTCAAGTGTTGCTTACCTTTATTATTTAGATGACTAATTTCCTCATAAAATTCTTCAATTTCTTCTTCAGGATGACTTGTGGTTGGTGCATAAGTTTGAATAATCTGAGCCTGGTATCTTCTAGAGAGTTGGATAACAAGTCGTGCAGCTCTGTCAGAGGAACTTTCAACTTCTACAACTTTATCCTTCAGTTTCTTGTTTATTATAAATCCAACGCCACTAGTTCTGCCAGTATCTGTCCCATGATAGTAGAAGAGATGTCCACTTTTCAGTTCAATGAGATCTTCTCCTTTTCTCCTTCCTTACCTCACTTAGCCCGACGATGTCCCACTTGATCCTCTTCCAATTCAAGAAGCCTTGGATCAGAAGATAAAGAGTGTCCATTATACGTAGCCAAGGTCAGCATCAGATGGCAGCCTAGTCCGGTCCTCCGGGGATTCTTAGCACCCTCTGCCTTCATGTCGCACTGGCCGCTGCCTTGGCCAGGTACATTCCAGCTGCCGGAGACTGAGGGCCAAGATTTAAGTTGTGGAGTAATTTTGGAGGGGTTTGGCCATAACTCACCACGCTGGCCAAGCGGGTTGGTGAGTGTGGGATAGCATTTCCTCTAGTCCCGATGGTGTATAGTTATACCGCTATTGGCGGTCGTCAGTGCCCCTTTAGTGGGAACAAGATGCACCACGAGAAGGCGGGGTTGACATTTGTCAAGGAGAGGCTGTGATGTTATGCATCACTTGACCTTACAACATAGAATGGACACTCTATATCTTCTGATTCAAAGCTCCTTGAATTGGAACTACAAAGAATCAAGTGGGACATCGTCGGGCTAAGTGAGGTAAGGGGAAAAGGAGATCTCGTTGAAGTGAAAAGTGGACATCTCTTCTATTATCATGGGACAGATACTGGCAGTACTAGTGGTGTTGGATTTATAATAAACAAGAAACTGAAGAATAAAGTTGTAGAAGTTGAAAGTTCCTCTGGAAGAGCTGCACGACTTGTTATCCAACTCTAGAGAAGATACCAAGCCCAGACTTGATCTTTATGGGTGATTTCAATGCGAAAATAGGGCAACAGAACGAAACTTCAGTAGGTAAATTCGGTCATGGCAACAGAAACCAGCGTGGAAATATTCTCGTAAAGTTTGCAGAAGCAGAAGGGTTTTTCATCATGAACTCCTTTTTTCAAGAAAAAGCCGCAAAGGAAATTAACATGGAGGCATCCCAATGCATTGAAGAGTGAAATTGATTTTATTATGTGTAACAAGAAATTTGTCGTGGAAGACTACAGTGTGCTAAACAAGTTCAACACAAGTAGTGACCATAAAATGGTAAGAGATACCCTCAGTGCTAAACTAGAGCATGACAAGCTCATAAAACAAAGTGTATTGACATGACCAACCTTAAAAAACATCATAATACCTTCAAATTCAACATCTCTGAAAATGCAAGTGCAAAGATACAGCTATTTGAGAACACAGCACCCATAAAAATTGGAAAAGGGAGTAAGACAAGGTGACACCATATCTCCCAAGCTCTTTAACGCCACATTGCAAAATATCTTTAAATCACTGAACTGGGAAAACAAAGGGATAAAAATTAATGGAGATTATCTAACTCACCTTCATTTTGCTGATGACGTAGTCATTTTTGCAACAACCCCATCAGGCCGCAGAGTATGATCCAGGAACTTGCTGACAAGAGTAAAGAAGTGGGATTAAAAATGAATTTTCAGAAGACAAAAGTGATGTACAATGCATTTACAAGAAATGAAGGTTTATCGATTGATGGGGAAAAGTTAGAGATAACCAATACCTACATTTATCTTGGACAACAGATATCAAGTGAGGGTCACATTGTTGAAATTAATTGGCATATAAAACTTGCCTGGAGAGCTTTTGGAAGAAACTATAATTTTCAAGAGTAATATGCCATTATGTCTTAAAAGAAAAGTGTTTGATCAATGCATCCTTCCAGTGCTTACATATGATGCAGAGACTTGGACTTTAACTAAAAGAGACGTACAAAGACTGCCAACAACTCAAAGAAGCATGGAGAGATGCATGCTTGGTGTAACCAGGAGAGATAAGAGGAACTTGTGGATCAGAAAAATGATAAGAGTGGAAGACATCATGATCAGAGTAAAATCCCTGAAATGGCAATGGGCTGGACAATATTGCCAGAAGGATAGCCCATTGATGGACAGCTGAAATTTTAGACTGGATTCCAAGGTGCAGAAAAAGACCCAGAAGACCACATGTGAGATGGGTGGATGAAATTTGAAAGTATGCGGGAGTAACATGGAGACTTCCACAAGACAGACCATTGTGGAAGAAACTTGGAGAGACCTTCGTCCAGCAGTGGATTGATAATGGTTGACTATGATGAGATATATATAAGGAGAGAGAGATATGTAAAATACCTGGATATTTATTTTTGCGGGTAAATACTCAGGGTATTTACCCAAAATGAATATTTTAGTGGGTATAGTTTTTCTTCAAGTTTAACTGCTTATTTACCCATGAACAATTCATTCATGACAGTTGACAACTCAACTGAATAGTATGCAATAGATTAAAATGAAAAAGTAAGAATTCAGATGGGGGGAGGGGGGTACATATATAACAGTCAAGTAGAGACCTGAAAGAACAATTATTGATTTGCAAAGGGAGCAGGGGGGGGTTGAATGGTTCCTGCAACAGACAGTTTCCACACTTCTTGAATGAATTCTGGCATGAAAATTGGCATACGTACAGTATACAGCCACAAAAATGTTTAATTCCCTAAATATATAAATCGGGCTTTGGCTACGAAAAAAAAGCCTAACCCCAAGATTTAGTACTTTCCAATAGAATTTTACCCCGAAAATTGGTACAAATATTGTACTAAGCGTGAAGTGGACAGACACAATAACATAACACCACGAAAATTGGTATAAATGCGCACTACACGTTGAGTACCCTTTTTTTTCTGAAATGGCCAATAAAAAAAAAAAAAATCTGCAGGCTTGGGCACTTCCCTGTGGAATATCGCCCTGAAAATCGGTGCAAATGTAGTAATTGTGTAGAAGAGAAAGAAAAGTTACATTCTCAAAAGTTTTAATCAGGCCAAGGCTGGCAGGCTTAGATATTTCCTGATAGAATTTAGCCATGAAAAGCTATACAAATATACTAACCATGAAGTAGATGGATACAATGTTACATTTCCAAAAAAATTTATTCAAGCCTAAAATAGCCCCCAGCCCCCCTTTTTTTGTGTTTATCTGCAGGCTTGGGCACTTCCCCATGGAATTTCGCCCTGAAAATCTGTACAAATTTACTGAACTTGAAGCAGACTACACCGTAATGTTATGCTGTAAAAAAAAAAAAAATTAACCAGGTGAGTTGGGCATAAAGGCCTAATAGCACGCTTGGATACTTCCTGATGGAGTTTTGCCACAAAAGTTTATACAATATGCTGCACATGAAGTAGACAAACACAAAAATATTACATCTTGAAAGGTTTTTTTATTATTATTATTTCTAAGCTAGGCACACACACTAACAAAGGGAATTGAGAGAAAGAAAAGCCTAACAGCAGACTTGGATACTTCCCAGTAAAAGTTTGCCATGAAAATTGATACAAATGTTCCAAGTGTAAAGTAAATAAACCCAAAAATGCTACATTCTTAAACATTTTAATCAGGCTTTTTGGGATGGTATTTTGCCAAGGCAATTTGTTCAAATGCACACAGCGCATGAAGTAGGCATACAAAAATGTAACTTTATTTTATTTATTTTTTTAGTTCACTCATTCACAATATCATGCTGAGTATACTAAATTATGTGTTTTATTGTATTTTATTCAAAGTAAAATCATCTTACTATCATATCTTCTGTTATACATGTTTTTTATACCATTTGATTCCAAGGCAAGCAACCTGAAAAATTGTTTAATATACAATAAGGGCACTTTGTATATTAAACAATTTTTTCTGGGTGCTCACCTTTGAATCCGATGGTATAAAAAAAAAAAAAAAAAAAGTGTATAACAGAAGATATGATAGTAAGGTGGTTTTACTATTGAATAAGGAAAAATGTAACATTTTGAAATATATATGTATTGTAATGGAAATTGGTACAAATACACTATGTGCAACAGATATGCTTGTAAATGTCACATTTGAATTGGGCTTCATCTGAGAAAACTGCAGATAATCTCTATCATGAGCTATGCGCTGCAACATCTCAGTCGCAAATGCAGCACGGCGAGGCCGGTCATCAGGCTGAAGAGCTTGAATGACCTGTACCTTATAAAGTATTCAGATGAAGACTTCTGTGTAAAATTTTGTGAACCGTGGCACGGGGAATCCCAGTTTCCAGTGAAGTACGAAGAACGGAATTCCTGGGGCTCTGCAGAAATGTCTCCTGAACAGCTTCAGCTGTGTCTTGTGTAACCGGTGGTCGACCCACTCGGGAGAGATCGCCAACACTAGCCATCGCTTTAAACTTTTCATACCAAGCTTTTATGCTTTTTTGGTCTGGTGGTGATCGTCTGTACTCATTTTTTTCTGAAATGATGCTGGACAGTAACCGATTTAGTCTCTTGGAGCCACAGCACACATGCCACTTTTTCTTGTATGGAAGCAATTATCGATGAAATGCTTCTCTTATTCAGCAGTAGTGCTCACCTAAAGAACAGCTAAAAGAACAGAGTGCTGCTATATTATGTCTCCAATCATTTTATCTTAACTTACATGGATTCTTTTGTATAAATTTTTGTAATGTGGGAAAGACTTTATGGGCACCCTGTATTAATCAGTTAGTGTACCACCTACTGATTGAATAACATTATTGCATTTTTAAATAAGTAATTTTAAAAACAATTTTAAATTTGATTTTAAAGTTATGTAATATATTTCTAACAAAAATTAGTGATACAGTGTTAAATGATATTTTTTGAAAATACCCATTTTTGGGTGGGTATTTAAGAAATGGGTAAACACACATTTACCCTACCCACTGGGTATTTACCTGATCCACATCACTGGTGTTAGGTCATCTTAATCATCTGCTGCTGCTTCCTCCAAATAAACAAACCCTCACATGATGGAAACCATTAGTGATTAATTTTTCTTTCATTTGTTTCAATGTTTTGCTAAAGCATGGTGCATGTAGCAGACTTATAAATAACACTGTCGTTTCTTTTAAGCATTCTGTAAATTTAATCAAAGCTAGCTCATGGGTGTTCATTTTAAACTTTATATTCCCTGGAACAAGGCAATCTCTCGTTCCAGGGAATTTAATTTAATGGTGCAGTTCAGGGTGGATGAAGTTTTTAACTGTAGATCAAACTTGCAGTCGGCAACTCACCTACTCGAATCTTTTGGAATAGCCTTTTTCATCAGACTTTCAGAATACAAAATTAACTGCCGAAAAATCTTCCCAGGATTTAAATTAAAAATTATGTAAAAGGAAAATGAAAGTAGGAACAGATAGTAAATCCAGGGTTGACAACATTTTTTGCTATTGTTTTAAGTTGGGAAACTATTTTTAAGAAGATTTGAGATCAAAATATTTGATTTTTTTGTAACGAGTGTCTTCTAAAATGATGTAGCAAAGTTCTACAAATTCAGCCACTTTCTTAGCTTTGTTTAAAGTGCTTTCAATTTCAGTTTTTCATTTGATTTTGTGTAGCTATCGATTGCTGTGTTAGTGTATTAAAAAAAATATTGTCCGCTTCATTTCAGTACAATTTTGTTGGAAGGATACTTGGTCCCCGAGGTATGACAGCTAAGCAGTTGGAGCAAGAAACTGGGTGTAAAATTATGGTCAGAGGAAGAGGCTCTATGAGGGACAAGAAAAAGGTAGGTTTTTAATTAATATTTTTTCCAGACAAGAATGTGTTTAGAAGCATAATATATTTGTGCACATGCCATGTAGTGGTTAATGAAAAATGAGCTCTTAAACCTGAGCCCTACTCTTAATTTTAGTTTTACATGCTGTGTAAGGCATAGATGGTGTATTCTGTTGTGCTGAGGTTCTGTACTCATAAATTTAGGTTGGGAAACTGTAGATTGCTTTTTGGGAGATGCTATTACTTCAGATTTTCTTTCAATTTAAGTTAAAGCTTGTATTTAGAATAGTTTCACCCTAGAGGCAACAATCTCTTACTGACTGCTCTTTCAGTGGTCCTTGGGAAATAGGTGTGAATTTGTGTTTCAAACCAGACCTAGCAAACTAGAAGAATTTTACCAGGCACTATGTCATGAACAGTTGGACACAGCTGTTTTAACATGCTCCTGCAGATTTTGTAAATATTTGCTGTACTGTCAAAGCAAAAGGAAGTAACATGATAAATTTGGCCATAAGCACATAATCATCAAAAGTATAAAAACTTTATGGATCTAGCTTGCCATCATCCTTCTTTCGTAGATTTAAAAAACGGAAGTTAACAGTTGAAAGCTTCCTTATTTTGAACGTTTTGTGTGTTTTTAAAGTACTGTACTTGCAAAATGAAGTGTTCAGCTTGATACTTAGCCAGCTCTGCTATTATGATTCCTTTTTTATGCTTTCCAACCATAGATTGAAGAAGCGTATATACTCCAGCTTAGTCTGTCTGCATAATTCCCGTAAAAATGGTTCAATTTCGATGAAATTTTAGTATGTGGTTGGGGACAAACCTTATTGGAAATGGGTCAAAGGTCAGGATGTAGGAGTGGGTTCCATTCCATCGCCCTTATGCATCATAACTTATGTAAAAATGCTTAGATTGTGACAAAACTTTAGTATGTTGTTCTGGAGGTATACTGAACCAAATCTGTTTAATATCATAATAGGGTCAAAGGTCGGCACAGGAGCAAAATTTATTCCACAACCATTATCCTCATAACTTAATAACTTGAGTAATGATTTCTGGTATGTTGGAAAGCGTATTGTAATCAATGCATTGCATGATTTTACTAACTTGATTTTTGATGTAGTGTGCAGCCTACTGCTCTAGTGTCTGAATCCCAAGTGGGTGGGGGAAAAAAACTGGTCTTACCATACAACCACTTTGAAGTTAGAGATATTGCATCACATGGACCTTCAGCATGGGGAACAAATAAACAACTGGGTGTGGGGTGGGGGCAGCAAGGTCTAGAGAAGATGGTAAGTGCTGAAACAACTTAAATCCTGCTGCAGTTTGTGTACGGTCTTTGCAATTTGTGGGGCCCATTGCACGCAGACCTTTATCTTCAAAGAATTAATCAGGATTGAATTGACACTACCGATTGAAATGCCTATAGAATTGGCTATACCCCTAACAGTTGTGCATCTGTCTTGTACCATGAGGTCCTGCCTGTGGTTGTTTTCCTCAGAGTCCATAAGAACTGGAATTTTATTGCTGCCTATGGTTCTTTTTTCTCCATTTTGTGTGGTTTAGTTCACAAAATCACCTGAAAAAACATAATGGATCTACAACACTGAAAAACGGTACAATGGCATACAAGAAAAATCACCTGTAGTGCACAACGATCATGCTTGCTAGAAGTAAGTTAGAACTTCCTGAACACCCATTGTATAATGGGCAATAATAATTGTTTTGCAGTTAAATCTGTTCAAGCCTCAGGGGAATCTGTTATGTTCTGGGGATGCTTTATGTACCATGAAGTCCCATTTATGTCTGTTTTAGTGTAAAACATGGTATTTTTAAATGTGCTTTTGATTTAAACTGGATTGTTTGCACCAGTAGAAAAGCAAATTTGAGCATTCAAATTTTTCAGGCTAAAGGGGTTAAATAATATTCACCTGTTTTCAGGTATTGTATTTTGTATAAATTAAATAAGTTGGTGCTTGCTGAGATATATACAAGGCAAAAATTACCCCCCCCCCCCCCGACAGGTAGGTGTCAGACCTATAGAGTATTGTAGCACGGCATATCAACATAAAAGCTTTTATTTGTTATCTAGTGTTCTCATTCCCAGAGGAGTGCTAGTTATACACTGTTCCTCCTGCTGTGAATCATGGGTTAGAGGAAAGACTTGACTGAGTGGATAGAGGATGTTGTGTTTAGCATTTAAAGAACATGCTGTGAAGGAAGTACATGAATTTGCTGGTGTTTCAAAATAAACAGTCCAGATGAGTATATAAATAGTTGTGTACATCAATTTTTATTTACTTATTTTTTATATTTTTTTACTGTTGATCATAAATTTTGCTGTGGTCGACAGTTCGCAGACAGGGACTGTTGACGAGTATCACACTGAGTGTCTGCAAACCTCTTTCAAGCCAGCCAAGCATTACTGCAGACATTCAGTGAAAAATCACACCAGTCTTATTTCTGAAAGAACGTTGCAAAGGGAACTACACCGATGAGCCATTCCATTATGACCACCACCCCAGCCTAGAGAAAAGATAGTGCCTGGAGACCGAACAGTGGCGCAGGTGAAGTTCACAGGGCAGTAGATATACAACTCGAAAACTGGCTTTCGGTTAGTAAGAGTGTTTGGAGTCAGAATGGGAAAAGCTGCCGATTTATTGGAGTTTGGTGAAGGACAAATTGTGGTGGCACGGCACCTGGGGCTACGATCTCGGAAACGGCACAGCTTATGGGTCGTTCACATGCCCCTGTAATGAGTACATATCAAAAGTGGTGCACATATGGCCAACCGCCAAACCGTCGTCCAGCTGTGTGTCGTCCGTAGCTCATCGGTGCCAGAGGGGAGCAGAGACTTGTTCACAGCGACCGCAGGGCCACAGTGCAACAACTCACCCGCAGCTACAACAGTGGTGATCAAGGCAATGTGTCGCGGCACACAGTTCATCGCATCCTTCTGTGCGTGGACATGTGTAGCCGAAGACCCAGCCGGGTCTCCATGCTCACTGTACGTCATTGCCAACAACAGCCCACGATCATAGAGATCGGACTGTGGACGATTGGGGAAAAAAGTAGCCTGGTCAAACAAATCAAAATTCCTGGTGCATCACGTAGATGGCCGAACTCAGATACGCTGATTACCAATTAAGGCTATGGCACCTGGATGCACTGTTTGGTAGAAACAGGCTGGCGGCAGCAGTGTCGTGCTGTGGGTGATGTTTTCTTGGGACACTTCAGGCCCAAAAGCACAATCCCTGGCAGCTGTCGGGTATCTGAATGTCATGGCAGACCAAGTTCACCCATTCGTGGTAACTGTGTTCCCTGCTGGTGATGGCCATTACCAGCAGGATAATGTGCCATGCCACACTGCCAGAATCATCAAGGAGTGGTTAAAGAAACATGCTGGTGACTTTCTGTTAATGCCCTGGCCTCCAAATTCACTTAACATCAACCCAATCGAACATTTGTGGTTCGACTTGGAAAAGCGGAGTTCGAGCTAAATCACCACCACCCCGAAATGTACATTAACTGGAGGACCTGCTGTTGACATAATGGTACCAGATACTCCAGGATACCTATCGCCACCTCATCGAACCGATGCCTCTGAGTGGGCGCTGTTTTTCAGGCTAAAGGGGTCCTACAGCTTATTAGTTAGGTGGTCACAATGTAATGGCTCATTAATGTACATTCCAAGGAAGGATATTTGGAGCAGAGTACTTTGAAAAATACCCCTGCTAGCCTGGCTTCAGTAGGCTAGGCACTACTACTTTGGGCAACTGGGAAACTTGTATCTGTTTAGATGACTCGTTTCTTTCTGTATATTCCATGATGTAAGGTGTAGAGTGCATTGCAGGAATAATGAAACCTTCCATCCAGACTGTCCAAGGTTCTATTTAAGCTTCAGGTGAATCTGCAATGTTTTTGGAGATGCTTTACTTACTATAAATTAGTCCCATTAGTTTGAGGTATTAACTCATTTCAATCAGGTAGGCCATAGATTCTAGATGACCTTTTGTCCATCATTTGAAGGCCGAACACAAGACACATTCTGGTGTTCCAGAATGACAGAGTGTGAAGCGCTAAAACTGACGTGCACTAGGAGCATGTGGTAACATTGATATCCCTAGACTAGACTACTGGTTAGTAAAGTCATCAAATTTAAAAGTCCATTGAAAATCTATTGGGGACTATCTGGAACAAAAGGTGAAATGCCAAAATAAGCATCCACCTAATCTAGCTGGATTAAGAGTGCTATTGTTGGAGTAGTGGATCAAAATTGGAAGACTAGATAAAACAATTGGTTGCCTTCATACCTAACAAGATTGCTGCTGTAATTCAAGCAGATGTTGTGCAGCATCAGGTGAGAAATTGCAGGTGTGGCTAATTATTTGTCTGGGGAGTTGAATTGTGCACTGAAGAACATTACTTCTGGCTGCTGTGCCACCAAGTAATCCATGCAACACACAATGGGATTATAACTTCGATGTTAGTATTTTCTTGCCTACCACAAATTAATGAAACAATGCTGTTTTTTTTTTTTTTTGTTGTTGTTGTTGCAGGGTCTTTAGAAATTCATAGTGTGAGGTTTTGGGGGGTTAGAAAGCCATTTGTTTCCCACTGAAATATTTAATGTTTGGGCATTTTAATGAGTTTTAACTAACCATTTTGGGTTTGCAATATGAAGTGTGTGAAGTAATTCATTAGTTTATGGTAAATATGTAGAGGTAAAAATATATTCAGAAATATATACCTTCCAGTATTTCTGGATAAAAATAAAATTTATCCTTCCATACTTAACATGTGTACCAGTATAAATATACATTATAGGTTACTCACCTTGGTTAACTAGCTTTGGAGTCCTACTTCAATTTGACATTTCTAACACATATTTAGCAGTTCTGTCTGGTCTCAGGTTCGAAGATATAGCTAACTTTAGTTAATTTCTTCAAAATGAATAATTTCCAAAACCAGCATTGCAACATTCTACTCATAATGTGACATAATACACATGCATTTACTAACTTTTCCTAACTAATGTCCAAAACCATTTTCTATGTACATATCTATCTTAAAATGTACCACATTAAATGACATCTAATTCTCATTAAAAATTTGACCTTATCTAACTACATATGTACAAATCCGTTACACACAAGTAATTAACTGTAGACATTCAACAAACTCTAATAATTAAAACTACATTATTAAAACATCAAGTAAAACTAATCTCTTTGTCCCAGGAGACGGCCATGCCTTTCTAGATCTTTCACCTACTGCTGTGGGCATCTTCAGGAAAGACCCCGTAGTGCCGATCTACTCGGTCTTTTCTATTCAAGTTAACTTGGGTCTTCACAACTCAGTTAATGATCCAAACAATATGAGAAATAAAGAGGAAAAGGGGGCAGGCAGAACAAGGCAAATGAAAAGCAAGTTAGACTTTAAGGCAGACTTTTGTAGAAGATTAGATTCACCATACATGGGAAGTCCTAAGATATCATGAGAATTATTTTTGGCATCTGTGGATTTAATTTTTTTTTTAATTAAAGTCAGTTGCCTTTAGCATGCCAAGTAACAAACAAAAAGTGTTTGTTGTTAGCAATTAATGTTTGGCTAATATTTCAGTTAATGCAATTTTTTTAAACATCTATAGTATTCCTTTTGAAAGTGATGGTATCTTTTAATTATATCCCATCTGCAGATAGTGATTTCATATGCCATGTGTTAAAAGGAGAGTTTACATGATTTTATCATTCTGACTTTGTTTCTAAAGTACTACTGTAATAATATACATTTGGTCTTATGTTTACATGTCATTAATGAAGAATAATAGAATTTTGTTTGACTTTATTATGCTTTTGTGAATGCACAAATTTAAATTTTATTTCTAACATGCTGCCAGATTTCTATTGGATTGTAAGTATCTCTTATACATCCTATACAGACAGTGGTCTTTGCCATAAAAGTTATTTTTGTTTTAAAGATGTATTGTTTTTAACTTGACCTTATTCACTTGCATGTCAGGAAAACTAGAAAGTTTCTGTAATTTTGTGGTCAAGTATGCCATAGCTTTATCCAAAAAGTATCTTTGACATTTAAGTTTTTGTATATAATATGTGATTAAGAGCAGTTTTCATTCTGTTGATTTTTGTTTTTCCTCAAATGCAGTCAGCTGAGTCATGGCCAAATCAGTTTTGTAATAGAAGGGAGAATAAAAGGAATTCACCTTACTTCTAAATGTTTGCCAACCCCCATTTTAAAAAAATGCACATGCAGTTATGTTATTTAGTTCAAATACACTATATTGACAAAAGTCACCGGAAACCCCTTCAAAAGCAAATGAACGGATCCACTGCATTGTTAAGATGTGCAGTACAGCTGCAAACGGTATAAAAACAAGCCTGCCGCTGACCGCGACCGTATCGCACTGTGAGGTTGAGTGAAAATATTGCGGCGGAAGAGAACTGACTTTGAGAAAGGAAAAATTGTTGGGTGTTATATTAGTTTAAACGCCTCTCGGTTTCAAGAGAAACTGGTGTTTCTCTTGAAACAGAGAGTCGTTTAAACATACCCAAGTCAACTGTTTTGTATGTACTGATTAAGTGGAAGACGCATGGCATGCCCGAAGCAGCAAAACGTAGTAGCAGACCAAAGAAAATCAGTGATAGAAAACTTCGAAGCCTCAGGCAGGGTTCCCACGGTCCTTGAAAGTCCATAAACACTCCTTGAATTTAATTTTCCTTGAAAAGTACTTGATTATTATAATTTTTTTTTGTTCACCAAATTTCAGAATAGCCGCCGTTTGTTGAAGAGAAGCTATTGCCAAAATGTCAGTTGGCCGCGCTGTATTGTGGAATGCTCTCTTGGAATCGAGAGCACGTTGCTGTCACATTTCAGATTTTCATGCCGTTGTGCTTCTGAACTACGATAAGCGAATGAGAGGGGAACTCTTCTGAACTACAATAAGTGAACATGAGGGAGTGTAAGGTACTGGCATCTCAGACTGGGTATGTGATCTGCTGAATGCTTGTAGCCCAGTAATCCAGTCTAAAATTTTGGTTGTCCATCAGTGGTCTGTCCTTCTGGAAATATGTCCAGCCCATTCCCATTTCAGGAATTTTACTCTGATCATGATATCTTCCATATATACAGAGAGAGATACCGTAATTTTCGTCGTGTTATCAGCACCGGCGTATAATCCGCATGACCGCGAAATTCACATTAAAAAGTCTTTGTATGATCCGCGGACTGACATTTAGGGGGAAAAAGTCATATAATCCGCACATCATAGATGTTGAACCAGAAGTGGAGTTTCCGAAAGGAAAGTCTGTCACATAATGATGACCCACGAGTCCAAAGAAGTAAGAGAAGAAGAAGAAAAAAAACTGTTTTATGAAATGAAGAAATTGGTTTTTAAAGGTTACTTTTTCATATTTTATCTCCGGACAGATAAAGGGTGTGGCAGCACGCCGATGCAGCTCCAGAGTATTGCATTACACCCAGGGTGCGCACGCGTGTGAAAACCTGGAAAGTCCTGGAAAATCATGATTACGTTTTCAAGGCCTGGAATATCCTGGAAAAACGGTATTTTTAATGCTGTCTTGAAAAGCCTTGAAATTTGAAATTAGTGCTTAAAAAAAAATGCCCTTTTAGGAAATCGTGTTACTGACTGTTACCCCTTCATTTTTTAAGTTCCTCTCCTCTGTTCTCAAAGAAACCGCCGGCAACAGTGGTGTTTTGGATGTGTCCAAATCCTAATTTGGCTGGGGGGGGGGGTGAAAAGCACTACTTCCAGTGCAATAAAATTGGATGATTACTAGCAGGTCTGTTAGGGAAGGGAGCTTGATGCATTCTCTAGCCCTGAGCTTGATGTCCGTCCGACAACTACTAAGAACAACAGAAGGGAAAGAAGAGACATTTAGCATTTGCAAGGGGGTCGGCGTGTTTACCAAGTCAGCTGGCACCCACCAGTGAAGAGTATGCCTGAACAACACATTCATCTGCTCCTTGTTTATTGCATTAAGACGCTTGCTTCCGGCCCACCCCTCAAGAGACTTCGGCTACTTATGATAAAAAATAAGAAAACTATCTTTGCGAATTTTTCACAAAAGTGGCTGAAATTTTTACATTACTATAATTGGATTACAGAAGCTCACTCCCAAAATTCCATTTGAATCCGTTTAAAACTTAAATAAAAAGTTAGCATTGGAAATTTTTATTATGTGTGCCTCTTTAGACAGTGAGCCTTGAGCAGAAAGTGTGTTACCATAGCAACGGTTGATTGACAGCTGGGAGCGCTGATCCGAAGCCCTTGGTTGGGAAGAAAGCAAACACCTGTTTATCACTTCCACGGCTCAAAAGGACTAAGAGATATTTTTCAGAAATCCATTTTCCCGAATTTTGAAAATAACACAGTAAAATTTTTACAGTGGTTAAAATACATCACAATAAAGTTCTAGTGCAAATTTCGCCAAATTCCGTTTGAAACTTTAGCAGATGCAAAAAAAAAAAAAAAAAAAAAAAAAAATCTTCCGTTGCAAAATCGGATTGAAAAAAAGAAAACGGCAATTATAAATTACGGGAAAAGCAAGCAAATTATTTTTTTTTTAGATGCCATGGTTTATTTAAACAGAATGATCCTTAAATTTTGTTTCTGTGATGATATGGACTCTATTTTAATTACAAACATGCATTTTTATTCAGATGTCTGAGTTACTGTTTTAATAAAAAAATCTATAATTAAAAAGTTTTCAATGGATTTAGGCGAAATTCAGCAGATAAACGTATTTTAGTAAATTGCAACGTTATGACGTAAATTTGGTCATTTTGTCAAAAATTGGGCAGTATTTTTTTTTTTTTTTTTTCGTTTTCTCCTATAGTTAGGGTGAAGGAGGAAGACACTTCAGTGAGCTGCAGGTGGTGATTTATGGCGATGTGCCAAATGAAAAGAAGGACATTCCAGAGGCTGAGTGTGCGTGGACGCGTGCTCCTGCTGTTTGAACTTAATCGGAATGTTTTTCGGGAGGGGGAGAAATATCCGTTTCAGCTTTACAGCTTTCAGGCTCCTTTTTTTCTTGGTAATAAATAAAAACCATAGTTGCTGCATTCACCATTGATCCATATTCGCATTTCTTGAATATAAACAGCAGACAATGGGAAACATGGTGTTGGGTGGGTCTTGATGTTCTTCATTTGTATCTGCTGAATTTTGTTCTGTGGGAATACGGAATGAGTTATACTGTGAATACATACAAAACTACATATTTTTGAGCTGAAAAAATAGGTCTACTTGTACACAGTAGCTAACGTGTGAACTCAGACGAGACAATCAGACATATGGACGTCTGATTCCATAAAAAAATCAACCCACTTTTATTATACACGACAGATAAAAAAGAAAAAACATTACATGTTTTTAAACATTATAAAGGAAAGCGGATTTTGAAACACCATGACTTGATGATATTAATTTCTGAAAGTTTTTTTTTTCGATTTTAATTTCTGAAAGTTTTTTTTTTCGATTTTAATTTCTGAAACCTTTTTTTTTTTCAATTACAATACATTATAACAGGATACCTGTGTGTTGTATCCCTTAGTTGTATGGCAGATTTTGAGTTGGCCGATATCCCGCGATCGTAAGTGGTAGTTACATTGCTATTGTTGATGATGACAAGATAAATACTGGAGTAATGTAGAATGTTGCATAAAGTAAAAAAAAATCGCCCCCTCCTTTATCATAGCTGATCAACCATTTCATTCCATGAACATCAGCACATTTCAATCATTTGACCATTGGGGGTCTGACGGAATTCAGCAGTGCTAAGCGCCTAGCGCAACTTGAGAACATGCTAATTATGGACAGTTCTATTCCCTTCCCCCTATCATCCCTAATAATTGAGAGCGCATACTGTAGTTTCAGATATTCTGTGTATGAGCTAGTTTTTCACGCTGTTCGTTATGTTTTTATTTTAGAAATTACTAACCCTTTCGAACTGTAGGTTGCAGAAACGTTTATGCTTTGGTTTTTCCGTAAAGGGGTTGGATTTTGGCGAAATTTTAGTATGCTGTTAGGTACAACCTAGGAACCTACCCTGTTGAAAATGGTCGAAATTAAATTCAAAGGCATAGATATAAGAGCAGTATTCATTCTCCAAGCTTGAAGCCCTACGTCCACTCTCCAGCTGGGTAAGTATGAAAGATTTGAGACTTGAATCCACCTGTGGGCATAACAAGCACATGCCCCATTTCAAAAAGGGGGGGGAGGTTGAGTAAGTAGATAAGTGCTTTGCTTTGTCTCACGTTTCTTGTTTTCAGACATCACACCTTTTCACTTATGGATTTGCAACTCCACGTTTTGTCTTACATTTGCCCGAATTTTTCAGTGATCCACACAGCAGTACTTCAGAACTGCTGTTTGTGATGTACTCTGAGAGGCAAGCACCCCACCTCCCCTTTATGGGTCCTCCATGTTTTACCACCGTGTTTTTTTGGAGGAAATAAATCTCAGAGATTTTTTTACCAGTCCTCTGTTAGACGTGCGCCCTCCCCATTCTTAAATTCTGAATCTGCCCTCACTTTATTTTATAATAATTTCAGTTGTTATCAATAATAGTCTGATTACATGGAAGATAGTGCAGAATAGTGATGCAGCTAAAATGACTGATTGAATTAATCATTTTCTGATTGAGGGAAAGGATTTTCTGAATAGCCTTGTGGTAATTGCATCATGATTCAATTTAGCATTATTGGGTAATTCGCCAATTAAAAACATTAAAAAGAAATGTAATGGGTAAAAAAGCACACTCATTCATTTGCATCTTTCATCATTTTTATTACTTAAAACTGAAATTGCTTTTAAAAAATAATTTGAGCATGATACTGTAAGCGTAATATTCATCCTGGAATTTTTTGTATATGGCCTGGAAAAGGCCTGGAAAGTCCTTGAATTTTTTCCCCAAAAAGAGTACGAACCCTGTACACCTTGCCAATACCGTATATACTCGCGCATAAATAGAAAGTTTTTGGAGGAATTCCTGATTTCAGAGTTGAGGAATCTGCTTATACGTGGGCCAATAAAAAAACTTCTGTTAATTCTCCCGCGGAATTTACCGACTGATTTGTTTACGTTTTACACCGCAGCACAGATACTTTCCGCATGTTATACTGCACAATTGTGTTCTTGCCTCCAAACTATCTTGCAGTGACGCAATCATATCCTCAATTCTGTCCACCACTTTAAGTTTAAATTCGGCAGTGTGACTGAAAAGTTTCCTTTTCAGAGACATGAATAGCAATGAAGGAAAACAGCAGCAACAGCGTTCATCAAAACGGCGAAAGCGAACTAGACACAAGGCAGCGCACATGAGGTCCGAAAGGAGAAACGCATAGGTATGTGCAGCAAGCACTGTGCGTACTTCCTTGGCTTTTTGCCAAAAACAGACTGACAACAGTCAGAGCTGTCCTCAACGATAACAAAATGACGCCTGCCCTCCCTCCCGATCCGTAAAAGCTCCTGAACTGAGGAAAATTCTCCCGAGGGAGTTCCTTTTCTAATTATACCCCCTGCCCTGCACAATTACGCTGCACAATTACACTGCAGATTTTTAAAAAATCGGAAGGTCTCAATTTTTTTTTTAAACTGCGTATTATCCGCATCGGTGTATAGTCCGCAGAACCTATATTTTTTTGCTTTTTTAGCAGATAATCCACGGATTATACGACAAAAATTATGGTACTTTATACATCTGTGTAGCTTTGTAGAAGAGCCAGAAGAATTCCAAATGTAAGTAAAACCAAATATGCATTTTATAAGTCAAAATGGATTAAAGATGAAATTTTGGCATAGAACTGTACTTGCAACTTGACAATGCTTTTGGCTTTAAGCACAATACTAATGAAAATTAAATTTCAGCAGTCAAGAGTTACTTTTTTTCTAGTGTTTTCCTTGTTTGTCTGCAACTTATGACCATATTCCATAGTGCCCAAGGGGATGTTGCTTTCAATTTCTTATATTTTATTCTTAACTTAGTTTGACTTTAATGACAAATATTTTGCTTTTAACTGTTGTGTCAAATGTGTAAACACATGTCAGTGATAAGGAAACCTGAAATCATATGGAACAATAATACCTCACCAAGGGGTGTGCCCCTATGTTTAGTTATAACTATAATTTTAATTTAACTTCTTGATTGTTTGTTACAACTTATTTTATTGTTCCATGAGAGTTCTTATTGGTAACGAATAGTCTTAAAAATGTTTGCAAGTCCTGGAAAAGTCCTTGATTTTTTTTTTTTTTTTTTTTTTTTTTTTTTTTTTTTTTTTGGGGTGAACGAGTGGGAACTATGTCAGGAGAGTCGTTACAGCCTAATCAACGAAGTACTGCTAAAAACCTCAGTGCACAGGTGAGTAAAAATGCTGGAACCACAGTATGTACATGTACCATTTGCAGAGAGTTTCATTACGTGGGTTACCGTGGTTGTGCTGCTGATCCATAAGCCTTTCATCTCCACTCAGAATGCTACTCGTTCAGCATGGTGTAAAAAACATTTATCATAGACTGTAGATCAACTGAAACTGGTCCTATGGACTGATGAATCCAGATAAACGATTCATCAGTCTGATGGCTGTGTGTGGGTATGGCGGCAGCCAGAAGAATGCTATTTACCGCAGTGTACTCTTATGGGGGTGTTTTTTGTGGTATGGTCCCAGCCCATTGATTATTGTGAACAACCCTGTTAACCAGCACGTCTACCTCTATATTCTGGACAATTATGCCCTACCAACTCTGGCAATAAGTGGAACTGAGCCTTGTTTGTACCAGCAGGATAGTGCACCTAGCCATAAAGCAAGGACTGTTATGGTGTGGTTTGACAATAATTCTGTATCTTGTGTGGACTAGCCAGCACAGAGCCCTGATCTTAATCCCATAGAGCACCTATGGGATAAATTAGAAGCCCCACATAAGAAGTTTGGAACAAAGGCCTACTACTAAGCAACAGTTAGTGGCCGCATTATGTACTGAATGGAAGCGCATACCTATCGCTGTGTTCCAAAACCTTGTCGAAAGCATGTCTCTAAGGGTCAGTGCATGCATATTAAGGCCAAAGGTGGAACGACACCATACTAATGTATGCATGCCAATAAATGCTACGTTGTGTTTCTCTTCTAAATGTCTGGAGACTTTTGTTGATATAGTGTATTTTTCTTTGCAAAGGTTCTGCTCTGTATTTATGTAATAATAGGTTTGTCCAGATTATGTTCTGACAATTTTGTTCATTTACAGTTATTTTATGAAATTGTTCAAGGTTGTAGACACCTTTTTATTGAAGTTTCTGGTTGTGATTTTAGGAACACCATATTTTTTAATATTTCTTAATGAGTACATAGATTTACAAATAAGAGCACAAACATTAGGCCAACCTGTGTGTGTGTGTGCTGGTTTGCTTTGCAAGTTCAGTTTTTCAGTTGGTTTGTTATAGTTCAATTTTCTTAGTAGTAATCTTACACCTTTTGCCTTTCATCTAACTGTGAATGGTAACTGGAAGTGTGTAGCATCTACCCATCATATGATGTGGCAAAAGTACTTCAAGCTTGCAGTTTTCACATGCATTTATTGTGATTGAAATATTTATGTGCAGATGATTTTGTGGTGCAGTTAGTGCAACTGTCAATTCCTTTATTTTTAGAGGAGGAAGTTAACTTGATTTCTGTATTTGAAAAAACTGGTTTAACAGAGCATACCAGGTAATATTCCTTTGTTCAGTTGTGAAGTTTCAACTTAAATCACCAAATCTTATATGGAGTAGGAATCTCGGGTTGCAATTGTTTACGAAGGTGTTACCTCAGCAGAGAAAAGAAATTTGAAATTCTTCCAATTGACAGACCTGGGCAGCAGTTTTGTCTTCAAAGAACTATGTAAGTTTCTTATCTTTTCTCAATTCTTGCTGAAAAGGACTAAATATAAACTGAAAGCTTCCTGTTATGGAAAATTGTGAATATAAAACATGCTGTATACTTCAGGTCTGCATAAAACCTCTCAGCATATGAAACAAAAACATGCTGTATTACAAATATTAAAGTATTGAGGCCTGTTTTTTTTCAGTAAATGATTTGGTTTAAAAACAAAAGTAACAGCTTATGATTTAGAACAAAGTAGTGATGTGTGTCAATGCATATGGTTTGACGTAAACGGTAGCAGGCTTTGGTGCCGCCTGAATTTTAAATCAAAATCTCGTGGAATTTTTACAGCATTTTAATGTTTCTGGCATAATTATCTTGAACCCTATCGCCATTTTGAACAGTAAAGCTGTGCTACTCTTTTGAATTTTTTTGTTTTCAGATGTTTCTAGGTGTAGAAGTGGTAGAAAAATTCAAGCACACAATATTCCAAAGCTGCCATTTTGGTTTTCGGACCTTTCATTTCTAGGTATCCAGGGACCTAGAGACGAAATATAAAGTCTTGAGCAATTCTCACTGCTCTTTTTGGCACTCCAAAGGAGTGGTGGGGGAAACAAGTGGGCAAGCATGTCTCCTTCCTCCTGGTCCTAAGCCATAGGTGATCAGGCCTGCCACTGTGATCGCTAAACAATCACTCTTAGCTTGTCTGCTAATGTCCCTTTGAATTATGGTGAGGTAGAATCCTTTTGTTTTCTTTTTTAACTGAACCTGGTGAACTGTCACCTTTTTGCCATCTGGCTGGAGGCAATCTTTTGGGGCACTTTCGTCCAAAGACATTTAGCTCAGCCCTTACTGAAATTTTCTAGGCTATCCTCTACATTCAAAACTGAAAAATATCAGTAACAGGTGCTGCATTTGGCAGTAATGGTAATCATTATGTATTTATGTTATGGATGTTGAAAGAATCAAGAGGCAGCACTACTTGCACATAAAAAAAAAAAAAAAAAGTGAAGGACCATGTGCTATTAAACATGTAGCAGATTCCACCCAAGTCCTGTCACCATCTCTTGGTACTGATATTTCACTTTTCTATTTCTCTTTTTTGTTTATGCAAATAACAATTATTCAGTTATACCATGAGGAAGTTATGTGTAAAATTGAAATCTTGATCATGTAATTTTAAATTTGGATTGCAGAACCAAAGTGCAAATTTTTAATCTTAACTCCTTATAATTTACAATTGCTTTATTGGATGTGTGAGTATTCTCTCATATAGGAAAACTTGATTTGACCAGAGAATTGTTTCAAATTACATGAATTCTAATTTTTACATCCAAAAACTTAAATTATGTGCGGAAATTTTGCGGACATCAGCATACTTCAACTTGCATAGTTAAGTCGTGAAAAAGTATATTTGTGTGCATGTTTGTTGTTGTCACTTATGCGATTGGTAAGGTACTTAATCTCCCCCCCCTTGTGGGTGTGGTACGAACGTCTTTAGAAAGTGCTTATTTTTTTATTTTTATTTGGGAGAAAGTAGAAACCATATGTGCTATCTGAAGCAGTGGCAGCAGAACCGCCTGGGCCCGGTCAATAATTTTAGCCAAGATTTTTTTTTTTTTTTGGTTTTTGTTTGGCATATGTGAGATTTTTTTTTTTTTTTTTTGTGATGTGCCTCAGAAAGTTCCTCTAGGTAAGTGGTCAGGTGGTCCTAATCCCTAACAAAGCTCCTTAGGCATTGTTTTTCTTCTGTTTGTTGCGGGAAGGGAGGGGGTGCACCACGATTCGAAATTTCGGGCCTGGTCAACAAACTTCACTTTCCGCCGCCCCTGATCTGAAGTGCTGGTGGTTTGTTCCTGAACCAGAAAGGGTCATTGATGTTACAAGGAAGCATTGTATGCCATTCTGAATTTCAGATTCCCAAGCTATGAGTGTCTTTGACATTTGTTGTCCTGGGTGGTATTAAGATAGCATACTCAAATGGAAGTTGGGAGATGCCCATTTTTGCATTTTCAGAGATGTGATGTTACATGCAAAAAAATGAAGTGTGGTAAATCAGTACTGAAATCTGATTGCTGAAAATGGCATAAATATTACTAAGTTATGCAGCATATAAAATGATTCTGTAATGGAAAATTAATTTAATTATGCACTTCGAGCTTGACTTCATTAAAATATATTATATAAACTGAATTTCCTGAAACCTTCACCTTTCGGTATATTTTTACAGGTCATTCTTTCCATGTCAGAACAACTAGCATTTTACATGAAAACTAATGGTCTTGGATTTTGATGAAAATTGGTATGCAGTATTGTGTGCAAGGTATAAATTCTCTGGAAGTATATTCAAAGCAAAGTGAATTTGCTTGTACCACTTTACTGGTCATCCATATAACACTGCTCAGAAAACTTTAAAATTTTTGTCCTGGAGTGGGAACCGAACCCCGCACCTCCCAATTACCGGTCTAGTATGCTAACCATTACACCATCCAGGACAGTGAAGTTCTAAGCACACGCTAGTCGAAGCATCCCTTCTTCCTCAGTGCTTTGACCCAATTCGCACCCGGGCAGATGTAGGTCTGTCACCAGTACCACACATAAATCAATGAAGAAATATTGTTCATAATACGTGGAAAATGGACAATGAATTTCTGTGCAGTGTTACGTGGATGACCAGTAAGTGGTACAAGCAAATTCACTTTGCTTTGAATGTTCGGTTGATTTTCCATGTATTATGAAGAATATTTCTTACTTCATTGATTCTCTGGAAGTTTTTACGTTCATTGCTTCTGTAAGTAATGAGTAATGTCACACTAAAGATTTAGTGAGACAAATCAGTTGACACACTACCTTAGGACAGCAGGAATGCTTCCAAAGATTAAGTCCCTCGAACAGAATTTTTCTTTTGTAGGTAGTAAAATTCATTATAAGCTTGTCAACGTTTTATTACCCTGTGGTCCGCTGGCCATTGGCCAGTGAAGATTCCATCGGGCCAGTGAAATATGTTACTGGCCTAAGTGGCCAGTAATTTTTCTTTTCATTTGTTTTGGAATTTACAAGTTTATAATAAAGAAGTGAGCCAGGTTTCAAAATATCCAGGTTTGGCTGTGGCAGTTTTCAGGCTTTTTGAAATTCAGATATTTACTACTCAAAAAGTGAATATTGGAATTGCAAACTATAACCTCAGTTTTATGAAAATTTTAGATTGTAGCAAACCAATGTCCGAACAAATGTTTTGTACTATTTGTACTACAAACTTTAATTTGAAAGTAACTATATATTACTCTTCAGTGTACTGTTCTTGGTACAAATATTGTATGCATATTAAATGTATTAGTGTTTGTGCCATTTCTGGGCCAGTAAAAATCAGTGGACCACCACATTTCGATATAAACTGGCTCTGCTGAAAGGTGATTTTTTTTTCTTCCTACTACTAATTTCTACTGCTTACTATGCTTCGTGTTTTATTTATGCATTTGCATGCATACATGTACACATTCTGTTGCTCTAAATTTGTGATATAAAACTCTAATGAAATTATACATTACACATTTACAGAATATGTAAAAGTTTTTCTTTTACGGACCAGTGATTTGCAAATTTGAGTGGTCTGCTGGTCCTGTAGAAAATGTATTTCTAACTGCTTTTAAATGCATTTCAACTAATTTGAGGAAGGGGGATTTTTTGTAAAACCATGCTTTGTTTAATACATAACCCTGTGTTTTGTCCTTTTGTTGCGAAGTTCAAAATATTGTGTTCTAACAAAGTTGTTAGTGTTTTCTTTCGAAATGTGTGGATTAAATAGTGGTACACCGATTAAGCACAAAGTTTTTTTTTTTTTTGGCACAGTGGTTCTAAAATAACTAATTCTTGGTCAGTTATAACGGGCACATCAAATGTTTAATGAGGCATTACTCAGGATCTGTTATTGCAGTAGATGTGAAGCTTCTAGAGAATTGTATCTTGCATACTAGTTCTTACCAAAATTGTAGGTGGACTACTGTGCCTTTTAAATTGAGGTGTGATGACCTTCGGGCTTCCCTTCTGTGTATCTTTGTTAGAATGTACCATTCATTTTAGACAAAGAAACACTTCACTGGAGTTTTTATTGATATTCACTTTTGGAAATTTCTGAACCCCTATCCCTGGCCTTTCCCTTCTTTGAGCAGTTAAAAGTACTGCTTTTTGTGTTTTTATTTAGAATAGCACAGTATGTGATCTCCTATAATTGATAATTTATGTCCAAGGTTTGTCTTCAAAACACTACCTGAATTTAAATGTATGGTACAGTAAGTAAAAATTGGCTGAATTCATTTTGGTACAAAAGTCTGTGTACACTGTTGGTGTGTACGTGCATACATCACCAAAATAAAAGCGAAATTTGTCTAAACTTGTAGTTTAAAAAAAATAAGTGCTTTTGTGTTTCCAGTAAGGCATTACCATCTCCAAATTATTCTGTAAAGCTTCAAATGCACATCTCACTGTCTTTGTTGCTGAATTGTTCTTTGCATGTAATATATTAATTCTTTCAGTGATTCAATGAAGAAATATTCTTCGTAGTACATGGGAAATCTATTGAATATTCAAAACAAGCAATATAAATTCCGAATATTGCTTGTAACACTTCAGAAAACTTGAGAATTTCATCGCCCTGGGGCGGAAATCGAACCCGCATCTCCTGATTTCCGTTGGAGTATGCTAACCGTTGCACCACCTGGGATAATTTCAAGTTTTCTGACAGGTGTTACATGGATGAACAAATAAGTGTTACAAGCAAATTCAGAATTTGTAATCCGGTTGCTTTGAATATTTTCACATTGGTGATTAAATATTTCATTAGGGATCCTTTAAGCTTTGTGCTGATTTTTTCATAAACATTGCAGTATCTTCCGTCCTAGTTGCTGCTATTCTTTATTGTTGCAAAGCATGCATATTTATAATTACCCTTTAGCATGTATTGCTCTGAATTTTTTATTTTTCAGTCTTGTATATGTTTTTATTTCCAGTCTATAACAAAATATAACACTGCATTGCTCATCCTCTGGATGCACTAATGTCCATGTGAGGTGCAAAAGAACTAGAACATCAGTGTGAATAGCATAAAATAACTTTGTTGAGGCTGAAGTACCTTCATTTCTTTCTCAAAGTTCATTGAATTAGCAGTTTCACATTGGCTGGTAATTACACCAAGTTTCATATGGTACCTAAAATATAATTTATTTTCTGCTTGAAGCACCAAATATATTTGTGTAATATATGTATGAACTTGTTAAAAAATTTTTGATTATATGCTAATATTAAGTTGCGTGTGTACAGGAGGAGCAGAACAGAGGAAAAGCTAATTGGGAGCACTTGAATGATGATTTACATGTTTTAATAACTGTTGAAGATTCAGGCAACAGAGCTGCTGTGAAGCTACAAAGAGCAGTTGAAGAAATAAAAAAGCTTCTAATACCTGTGGTTAGTATTTTTTTTTTCTACTGTTGATATTTTTCAAGAAGTTAACATTGATTTTGAGTGTATTATTCATCCATCTGAACATGTTAGTCAGCAAAATTGAACTCTTCCACAATTATGGATGATAGCAGGCATGAATGTAGTCTTTCCATGGAACTTCCTTGACTGGCATATCATGATGCAAGGTGTTTAACTGCCTAAGGGTACTGCTCATAATTACTGCAGTTGGTCTTAGGATGGGAGTGAAGGACCAAAGAATTTACCCTGTGTATGATTAAAGAAAGTTGCCTTGTGATTCTTCTAGGGGCTGTTTATAATGTTTAACATACATATCATTAAGCTGTTGAGATTCAGGGTTAGCTCCTCAAAGAAAAAGTGCCAACTACACATTTAACTGATAGAACTAGAAATTACTTACTGTTGGTGTATCAGATGTCTCCATTTACAATCTTGGCACACAGCTAGAGCTTCATTAACATCCATCACATGCTGCACACATGACCTTTTGCACTTCATGTTTAATGCTAATATTAAATATTCTGATATTTAAGAATATTTGAAATTTAAAAATTTGACTTTTATTTAACAAGATTTTTTTCAAATTATGGTATTCTAACCTCGTAAAATGTTCTGTCAAAGGATTTGTCATTTAGTCAAATACTAAAGGAAATTAACTAGAGATTATCACATAAAATCTCTGTGGTAACCAAGTAGTAGAATTAACAAGCCCCTCCCCTATCCTTCTACTGATGGGTTCCATTTCAACTCAGGCAGGGTCGTACCATCATGGTCTCAGATTTCTCTAAAAAAATTAAGGGGTGTTCCTTGACTAAAATAAGGAGACCCATATTTTTTCTTTCGGCAAGAAAAAAAAATTTTCCCTTCGAGATAGAGGGTTTCAAATCTTGCACCGTCAAACAAGCTCTCTAGAAAACGGTTATTTTTCCTAACTTCAGCGAGTCATTGCAGCAGAGTTAAAAAAGATATCGTGTTCTTGTATTTTTTACATTGTGTGTATAACATATAATAATATATGGTGCTAATATTTGCTACACATCGTATGATTAAAATTTAAAAAAATTGCAAACTTTGTGATTTTTAAAAAAATTTAATTTTTTAAGTTTTTTTTAAACAGGTTTGGATGGAGTTTTTTCTATATTCGTTTTTTTTTCGTTAAAGACATACAAATGTGCACTTTATTTGTAATTTTTTGTGTGTCTGTGAAACTGCTAGTTTCCGCGTTTCGGCAGCGTTAAAAAAAGCAGATTTTGAAAAATCTCTAACTTTGCCAACGATTTTCTCAAAAAGGCTATTTTTTAAAATTCTGAAAATTAAATCCCTGTTTGATTATCAACAGGAGAATATCTGTGTAAATTTTCACGGACCTAAAAACGCTAGTTTCAGAGTTAGACGCGTTTGAATTCGGTTTGAAAGCCTACGATTTCCCGTGTTCTAATGGCGCCATTTTGGAAAAATCTCTGGCGCAAAGTACGTACGTTATCTCTTACCCGAATCAAAGTTTAGATATTCTTTGCCCGAATGATGGAATGAGAGCATTGGGTCAGCTGGCCCTGGTTGGATACATCCACCTCACCCTTCCCCGAGTGATGACATGCCTATAAAACTGTCAGGGGGGGGGGTTAACCAATACATAAAGAAAATTCTTGCTGCTCCACTAACAAAGTTGAGTTACGAAAGACAGCAGCAGTTGTTTGTTTGTTTACGTTATATACTTAAACATCGTATAAGAAAAGACTATGAAAGAGTAGAAAACTGTTGTGAAACAATTTTAAGAAAAAGAGTGCAGGCACGTGTACTGTAAGTTAATTTTCGATGGCTAAACACCCTCGAGTTTTTCTGGGAGTTGCTAATTGTAGGCTACTGTCAGAAGAGCAGTTGCTGTTTTGTTATAGTTGCTAAAATTAACTTCTCAGTTTTTCGTAATAGTAAAATATTCGCTCAGGAGAGTTTTGTCCTCTGCGAACGGGGGGAGAAGGTGCAATGCTCTTGACCTCTCTGCTGGGTTGATAGCGCTGGTCGCTACCAAAACTCTGCTTACCCCCTCTCCAAAACGTAATGGCAATTGTCTAATCTACTAAATAAATAACAATTAACACATACGCGTGCATGCTTATTCATAAAATGTAAGTTGAGTATATTTCCTGTTCAATCAGCTGATTTTACAAGTAAAATTCATATACAAAATATGCGCTTTTAATGGTGTAAAGATTTTTATCTATTTAAAACATATTCAAAGATTTCAATTTTTTAAAGGGGGGGGGTGTGTGTTCGTAGTGATCTCCACCTGGGCCACGATAAACCATGCACTGCCCATGGCTTCTGTTCCCTTAGAAGATAATCCTAGATCGATGGGAGACCAGCAGAGTTTTGACAACCCCCTCCCCTCTCAAGTGGTGGTGAGGTGTCTCAAAGCTAGGCAGCTTTCAAAAATGTTTCAACTTAGTTGGCTGGTAATAAGAGAGGGATTCCATTTCAACTCTGGCAGGGTCGTACCATCACGGTCTCAGATTTCTCTAAAAAAATTAAGGGGTGTTCCTTGATTAAAATAAGGGTACCCATATCTTTTCTTTTGGCAAGAAAAAAAAATTTTCCCTTAGAGACAGAGGGTTTCAAATCTTCCGTCAAACAAGCTCACTAAAAAACCGGTTATGTTTCCTAACTTCAGTGAGTCATTGCAGCAGAATTAAAAAGATCTTTTGTTCTGGTATTTTTAATTACATTGTGTGTATAACGTATAATAATATTTGATGCTAATATTTTTTACACATCATATGATTAAAATTAAAAAAAATCGTAAACTTTGATTTTTTAAAAAATTGAAATTTTTAAGATTTTTTTTTAACTGGTTCAAATGGAGTTTTTTTTCTATACTCGTTTTTTTGTTAAAGACATACAAATGTGCACTTTATTTGCAATTTTTAATGTGTCTGTGAAACTGCTAGTTTCTGCAGGTTAAAAACAGCCGATTTTGAAAAATCTCCAACTTTGCCAACGATTTTCTCAAAAAGCCCTTTTTTAAATTCTGAAAATTAAATCCCTGTTTCATTATCAACAGGAGAATATCTGTGTAAATTTTCACGGACCTAAAAACGTCCGTTTCCGAGTTGGACACGTTTGAATTTGATTTGAAAACCTACGATTTCTCCGTGTTCTAAAGGCGCAATTTTGGAAAAATCTCAGGCGCAAAGTATGTATTCTCTTACCCGAATGAGAGCGTTGGATCCGTCCACCTGACCCTACCCTGGGCGATAACACGCCTAAAAAACGGTCTTGGAAAAAAAAAAATAACAAATCTATATATATAGATTTGAATGTTTGTCTGCTAAACAAATTTACAGTTTTCAATTTAAAACCACCAAACTTGGTATACTATCTCATGGTACCCTAACTTAAACCGTAGACGGTTTTGGAAGGGGTCGGAGCCCGGGGTCAAGGGGCTCCACACAAAACTTCCATAAAATCTAGTTTTCAATTTAGAACCACCTAATTTGCAATACTATAGCATGGTACCCTAACTTAGACCGCAGACTGTTTTTGGAAGGGGTCAGAGCCCTGGGTCAAAGGGCCCCCACACAAAATTTCCGTAAAATATACTTGTAAACTATAGTGCCCTAACTGAGACCGTAGATGGTTTTGGGAAGGGGGGTAGAGCCCTGGGTGGGTGGGAGCCCGTGGTCAAAGATCCCCACGCAAAATTTCCGTAAAATCTAGTTTTCAATTTAGAACCATCAAATTTGGTTTACTTTTGCTTGGCACCCTAACTTTGTAAAATATTTTACGAAAATTTTGTAGGGGTAGGGGGCTTGACCCCGGGTTCCGACCCCTTCCCAAAACCATCTAGTCAAAGTTAGGGTGCCAAGAAAAAGTATACCAAATTTGATGGTTCTAAATTGAAAACTAGATTTTACGGAAATTTTGCGTGGGGCCGTTTGACCTGGGCTCCCCCTTCCAAAACCATCTACGATCTAAGTTAGGGTACCATGAGATAGTATACCAAGTTTGATGGTTTTAAATTGACATACATTCAATTCTCTATATATAGAGATTTGTTTTTTTTCCCCAAGACCGTTTCTTAGGCATGTTATCGCTCAATGTAGGGTGAGGTGGACGGATCCAGCACTCTCATTCGAGTAAGAGAAAGCGTACTTTGGCGCCTTAGATTTTTCCAAAATGGCGCCTTTAGAACACGGAGAAATCGTAGGTTTTCAAACCAAATTCAAACGCGTCTAACTCTGAAACGGGCGTTTTTAGGTCTGTGAAAATTTACAGATATTTTCCTGTTGATAATAAAACAGGGATTTAATTTTCAGAATTTTAAAAAAGGGCTTTTTTGAGAAAATTGTTGGCAAAGTTGGAGATTTTTCAAAATCGGCTGTTTTTAACGCTGCGGAAACTAGCAGTTTCACAGACACATAAAAAAAATTGCAAATAAAGTGCACATTTGTATGTCTTTAACAAAAAAACGAGTATAGAAAAAAAAACTCCATTTGAACCAGTTAAAAAAAAATCTTAAAAATTTCAATTTTTTTTTTAAATCTAAGTTTACGATTTTTTAAAATTTTAATCATACGATGTGTAAAAAAATATTAGCATCACATATTATACGTTATACACACAATGTAATAAAAAATACCAGAACAAAAATCTTTAATTCTGCTGCAATGACTCGCTGAAGTTAAGAAAAATAACCGTTTTTAGAGAGCTTGTTTGACGGTGGAAGATTTGAAAACCTCTGTCTCAAAGGGAAAATTTTTTCTTGCCGAAAGAAAAGATATGGGTCTCCTTATTTTAATCAAGGAACACCCCCTTAATTTTTTTAGAGAAATCTGAGACCGTGATGGTATGACCCTGCCAGAGTTGAAATGGAATCCCTCTCTTGTTACCAGCCAACTAAGTTAAAACATTTCTGAAAGCTACCTAGCTTTGAGACACCTCACCAACACGTGAGGGGGTGGGTGGGGGGGTGTCAAAACTCCGCTGGTCTCCCATCGATCCAGGATTATCTTCTAAGGGAACAGAAGCCATGGGCAGTGCATGGTTTATCGTGGCCCAGGTGGAAATCACTAAGAACACAATCACCCTCCCCCCCCCTTTAAAAAAATTGAAATTTATGAATATGTTTTAAATAGATAAAAATCTTTACACCATTATAAGTGCATAAGTTGTATATGTATTCTACTTGTAAAATCAGTTGATTGAACAAGAAATATACTCAACTTACATTTTATGAATAAGCATGCACGCGTATGTGTTAATTGTTATTTATTTAGTAAATTAGACAATTGCCATTACGTTTTGGAGAGGAGGTAAGCAGAGTTTCGGTAGCGACCAGCGCTATCAACCCAGCAGCGAGGTCAAGAGCATTGCACCTTCTCCCCCCGTTCGCAGAGGACAAAATTCTCCTGAGCGAATATTTTACTATTACGAAAAACTGAGGTTAACTTTAGCAACTATAACAAAACAGCAACTGCTCTTCTGACAGTAGCCTACAATTAGCAACTCCCAGAAAAACTCGAGGCTGTTTAGCCATCGAAAATTAACTTACGGTACACGTGCCTGCACTCTTTTTCTTAAAATTATTTCACAACAGTTTTCTACTCTTTCATAGTCTTTTCTTATACGATGTTTAAGTATATAACGTAAACAAACAACAACTGCTGCTGTCTTTCGTAACTCAACTTTGTTAGTGGAGCAGCAAGAATTTTCTTTATGTATTGGTTAACCCCCCCCCTTGACAGTTTTATAGGCATGTCATCACTCGGGGAAGGGTGAGGTGGATGTATCCAACCAGGACCAGCTGACCCAATGCTCTCATTCCATCATTCGGGCAAAGAATATCTAACGCTTTGATTCGGGTAAGAGATAACGTACGTACTTTGCGCCTGAGATTTTCCAAAATGGCGCCTTTAGAACACGGGAAATCGTAGGCTTTCAAACCGAATTCAAACGCGTCTAACTCGGAAACTGGCGTTTTTAGGTCCGTGAAAATTTAGATATTCTCCTGTTGATAATCAAGCAGGGATTTAATTTTCAGAATTTTAAAAATGGCCTTTTTGAGAAAATCGTTGGCAAAGTTAGAGATTTTTCAAAATCGGCTTTTTTTAACGCTGCCGAAACGCGGAAACTAGCAGTTTCACAGACACACAAAAAATTACAGATAAAGTGCACATTTGTATGTCTTTAACGAAAAAAACGAATATAGAAAAAACTCCATCCAAACCTGTTTAAAAAAAACTTAAAAAATTAATTTTTTTTTTTTAAAAATCACAAAGTTTGCGATTTTTTTAAATTTTAATCATACGATGTGTAGCAAATATTAGCACCATATATTATTATATGTTATATACACAATGTAAAAAATACAAGAACACGGTATCTTTTTTAACTCTGCTGCAATGACTCGCTGAAGTTAGGAAAAATAACCGTTTTCTAGAGAGCTTGTTTGACGGTGCAAGATTTGAAACCCTCTATCTCGAAGGGAAAATTTTTTCTTGCCGAAAGAAAAATATGGGTCTCCTTATTTTAGTCAAGGAACACCCCTTAATTTTTTTAGAGAAATCTGAGACCATGATGGTACGACCCTGCCTGAGTTGAAATGGAACCCATCTACTTCACTTTGTTTGTTCCTGCACTATACTCTTTATTGATCCAGTAGTGAAGATCCAGTATAAGAGAAAATGAAACCAAGTTCAGTAGCTTGAGGGAGTACAGTGACCTCAAAAGTGCTGACTTGTGCACATCAGCGGGTGACCGTGCTTAGTCACAGGCCAGCAGCAACTCGAGACTACTGACTCGTGGTTCTAAAAGTGCCTGTGAACCTATGGGGGGGGGGGTCCTAAAATATGTGCCTTTTGTTGAAGTATTAATAGCTTATGGGTCAATTATGGTGTCAAAAAAAATATTCCATATAAAAAATGTAAGACTTCTATATCTGTATTTTTTAATTATATTTTTGAGAAAGTGGGCTTTAAAAATTGCTAAATAAATTCTCCCTTTTTTGATTTCTGATAATTTAACATTTTATTTCTTGGTCAAAATTTCAGGGTTTTGAAACTCCTGCAAGCACACTTCACATAAATAAAGCTTTAGAAATGAAGAAATAACCTACTGTTAGTTGCCGCAACCAAAGTACCCAAAAAAATGGGGGGGGGGTATAATTTCCAATTAAATTTGTGGTACCTTCATAAAATAGATTAAAAAAAAAACTGAAGTAGATGGCTTTAGAAAGAGCTTTTCTTCCTGAGGAGAATGGATTTTGTCCCATCTGGTTTACCCAAAAATTGCAATTTGTGATCACTTGGAGGCCTTTCCCCAAAAATATAAAAGGCAAAACAACTTAAGTTGTTTTGTACCCCTAAAGTGTGAGAGTAATAACTTATGTAACAATTATTTTTCTAATTGGGTGATTCTTGATGGAATGGTCCAGTAACACAATTGTGTTTTACTACCTTTTCAGGTTTTTTTTTTTTTTTTTTTCAAATAATAGCTTTGGCCCTGATTACTTCATAATGTAGTTTAGTGCATTTATGATTTGTCTTGGTTGAGGTGACATTCAGTGTAATGTGACAATTTTGGGGTAAAAACTGAATTTTTTTTTACACACAAAAAAAAATTGACTTGCATCATGTATATAAACTCTTCCCAGTGTGTTTCTGCTTTCCTGTAAATTGGAAAATGTGTTTTTAAAATTTGACACTTTTGTTTATCACTACCCCATGTAGTACTGATTTGTTATATCTATTTCAAATTCTTTTACATTGAAAGAAATATATTGAATAATATTAGTAAAATACAAATACATACTGGGTAAATGCAGTTCTCTTGACCTTTAAAGCTTAACAAGTCATTAAAGTAATTCACTTGCAAGTTTTATCATTCTTAGATGTACAGTTTTACTGTAGTTTGGAACTCGCTCAAATTTAAAAGTGCCGTGGCAAGACTATACATTTAATGCCTGCTGTTCCACAACACAAACTTTTCACTAGTAGGTCATTTGGCCATTTTCACACTGAAAATATTTTTTTTCTCAGTGTAAAAAACTTAAAGCTTTGACCCTTGTACATTCATTTCTTTAGAAAACAGTTATGCAAGCAGGTGGTGACTGCTTTTTCCAAAGAAAAGAAGGAAACAAAACTTCACAGCCATAGTTGAGCAGTGAGCTTTGTATGCTCTCAGAAATGAGAACTAGCAGTTTCCTTGTAGAAGAAAATGGTTTATTTTGCCAGGGTCACTTCCTGCCATTAGTATTTCTTGTGAACAGTTATAATTCATAATCTTGTAATCCAACATTGCCAATTCTCAGTGTTTGCACTAGTGAGCATAGTTCTCTTACTAAAGCTTTTTTTTTTTTTGTATTCATTTGACAGAGAATATATTGTTTATTTGCTGTATTGCTTAAGAGTAACCCCTTTAAAGACTTAATATGTTGTGTAGGTAATGAATTATAATATTGAAAATGCATTTTTGTAGACATTATGCTATAAATAATTCTGTACAGTAGTGATTCAGTTCACTGTTCCATATTCAGTAGTCTGCTTTCATCTGCAGATATTAATTTTATCCAATTTAAGTACTGCTTAAATAGCAGTGTATGATGAAATAGCCTTTAATAGGATGACACCAATAACACCCAAATTTTCCAGTGTTTTTTTGTTTTTTTCTGTCAATTTTGACAAATGTCTTGAGTGAATTAGTTCAAACTTGGAAATAAGTTTGGATTGATATTTATAGTGTTTTACTGGTATTACAAGTTAGAAATTTAAAAAAAAAAAATCTACCAAATTTCTACAATCAATAAAACATCCAGAAATAGAAGTTACAGCTACTTGCTCCCATTAGGGGGACTAAAAAGTATGTTATCAAAATAAAGAAACTGTACACAAAAAGTTTCACATAGAAGATATTAGAGACAAAGATTTTCAAATCCAGCTGTTAAAAGAAATTTAGAAGGAAACGTGATATAACTCTATGCCCCTAGCTGAAGAATTTTGTGTAATGGGAAAGTTGGAAATGTGCAAAAGTATTCTTCGTAACAAAAGCTATGCTAAGGAAAAAGTTTTCAAATGTCTGTCAAAGATAGCTAGAAAAAAGATTTGGCATTTACACACCTTAGTAGGGAAAGCTGTGCATTATTTAAAAGGATAATGTCCCCCATTTTTATTGTAGTGAATAACATACAGTAAAAAAGAAATTTAATAGTTTTGAGAAGCAGAGATACAGTTGCAAACAGAAGTACACAAGCACCACCTCGTAACAGAACTGTGAACTTCAAGAAACTCCAAATACAAGCCTAAAGTGTTCCACAAGGTAAATGGTATCTGATGTTAAAAAGAATTTTTGAAATTGGAACATTTAGCAGCAGAGATAATCAAGAAAAATATTAAACATTTGCACTCCTTGTGGTGAAATTGTGCATTATTTTGGGAAGGAAATGCACACACAATGATTTCATAGTCAGTATCTGACCGAAGAATTTTTTTCAGTTGGGTTTGTGGTCAACAAATGCATTTACACTGATTTAATTATATTACTCTGCGAGTAGAGCATATCTTCGAGTTATGACCTTTCTCGTTTTTCTTTCTTTTCATGCCTGCTTTAGCCACGATCTTAATGAAAATGATCTAGTTCAAATCTGGGGATTAGTGTAAATCAAATACAGTGCAACCCCAGTTTTGCCATTTTTGGTTTTCCAGAAATGTTCACCCAGACTACTCGATTTGAAAATGTTAAAATTTTGATGTGTATGCTAGCAGTTTCTTTTTGTTTAAAAATGATACCCATATTCTGTGATACATTCTAGTGTTTTTAAGTCTGTAATACTCTTCAAAATATATTTCCTTAGTAAAAAAAAAAAAAAAAAAAAATGTATTTTCAGTTAATGGACAACCCCCGTGCTTATAAAAGAAGGCTGAGCCTATGTTAAAGATAGTGATGTAGGGTGAGAATACTCTCTGAACTTTCTCCAAGAAGTTTTCTGAGACTTAAGTTTTCATTTGCTCTTGAGACATCTGGTATTCAACTTTTTAGGTCACCCTGAATGTTGAAGTTTTTTTTAAATTCCTCTTAGTTGGAGGATAGAATTTTGGAATTTTCTAGAATGTTCATAATTCAGGACTCCTGACTTAGTAAGTCTAGTTCAATGGATTTATGTTGCTTTACTGAAAGTTCCACTTCTGGGGTGTCTGACTGGGCTGGTGTTAGCTCAGACCACTTTTTCTAATTAAGAAAAATGGGGCAAAACAGACTAAGTTTATTAGTGTATACTAGTTACTTTTATTAAAAAAAAAGTTAAAAGAGCAACTTAGTGTTCAGTATGCAAGTGACTTCCATCACACACACAGTGCAATCTTTTCCCACTTAATTCTATTCAAATAAAAAAATAAATGCCCATGCAACATATTCCTGGTGTACTTTCAGCTCATACTCCTGAGGAAGAACTATTATTCCTCCCAGCATGTCTCCTGTCATTAACATAGAGCATGGAGTACTGAGGCAAAAGCACGCATAGAGAAACATGCAAGGCAAATAGTGCTGCTCAGCATCAGCAGTTTCATTCCATGTCACCCCAAGTGGCCCCCATTATGCTAGATTCTATCCCTGACTGTTATGGGAACTTTCTTGAAGCATCACAATAAGTATATGCAGAAGCAATAACACACTTGTTCTTCAGTTCTGTGTTGTGCAAAATGATTGTATTTTAATCAGCAGGGACATTTCGTGCCAAATCGACCAATGCATAAAACTTCGATGTTGTGGATTTAATTTATTTTTGGCTTAGTGGTACGTACCCTGAGATATAACAAAAGAATACTTGAATTTTTTCAACAGCCTGTTTTTCAGTTTTGGAATTTTTAAAAACGATGTGCTCCAAAATTGCTGACAGTGTTAGCTTTAAATGACATTTTCTAGGTGCCTATGAAAGCTATAGACCTGGGTGAGGAGTCATTTTAAAGTTTATGAAATGGGCTTTATTGGATGTGTAACTTGTCATGTTTTGGATTAGGGAGCATTTTTTTAAAATTAAATTTCACAAAGTTTAAAATTTTAAAAAAAAATTGCAATTGTTGATACAGATTTGCAGGAAATGCAGTCCAAATTTCAGTGTGGTGTCTCCATGACATGTATGCTTTTCTTTTTTTCTTTTTTGAGCTGAAACATGTCCTTAATACTTGTAACACAGTAAGTTACATTACAGGATACTTACCCACTACACAGTTAAAGAACCTATTTTTCTTAACTGAGATCTGGGATACTTAGTTCATATAGACTCTGGGAAAAACTTACAGAAAATTTGGATAACAGAATGATCTCAGGAACAGAACTCTTCTGTTATCCAGAAACTTTGCATTTACTGATCAGATATCGGTCACTTTAGATAGATGCTTGACTTTTGAAATATGAGTTAAAATGCAAAAATATGTTCATACTAGTGGTAGTTCAAATCTTTATATGTTCAAATCATGTGTTATAATTTTCAGCTGATGAGAGAATTTGGAAAATTCATTCAGGCCACAAACAATTATACTTTGTGTAGGTACCCTATGATGTTTCAGGAATTACTGTGTTTGGAAATGAAAAATATTCACAATATTTTTACAAGAGGGGTGAGGGAATGGAAGTGTGAAGCAAGTTTATTGTATAGTCCTCCCCCCCCCTTTTTTTCAGTTAGTATTTACTCTGGATCCTTAAGTGTGACAATAAATGTCATTTTTGACAAAACAAAAAACAATCCTTTACAACTTTACAAGAAAGTTCTCTTTGTTTGTGATAAAACTTTTTGCATGTTGTCTCCAGCCCTCTGTGTCTGGCATAAGGAAGAAACTCGCCGATATCTCTAAAATCCTTAAAACTACTGTAGTTCCTACAAAAATAAAATATGGTACAGCAAAAACGAATTGGGTGAACATACGACCGGATTGAAACGAGTGTAAACAAATTGGGGAAAAAATAATACATCAAAAACAAATTGGGAGAACATACCTTTTACCGTAGTGTCATTTAAATGACATTAGATTTTAAAGATACCGATGAGTTTCCTTCTTATGCCATACACAGAGACCTGGAGACAACATGCAGAAAGTTTTATCACATAGAGAACTTGTAAAGAACTAGTGTTTTTCATCAAAAATGACATTTCAGCATGTTATTGGAAACTTAAAATATCATATAGGTGAAGCTCACATACTTGGGTTATCGCTAAGGATATTTAAGAAGTTTTTCTGTGTATACATATGTAGAATTTTTAAACCTTGTTTTTTAAATTAGTATATTCATTGAAAATGTTAATATTGTTTCATTTTAAGCTTGAAATTTGCTTTTCAGACTGAAGGAGAGGATGAACTTAAAAAAAGACAGCTGATGGAACTTGCTATAATTAATGGCACATACAGAGATAGTAGTGGAAAAAATAATAGTAAGTCTTTTATCTTACTTTTTTGAAATTTTTTAAGCTATGTCTTCTTTGATGTCCTTTGTAAGCTTACATTTACATGTCAGACTAGTAAATGTCAAAAAATTTGACACTTAAGGGAGATCCATTAAATCTTGCACATTTGAACAAGTGTTCAAGAAATCTTGTGTTAGGTGAGTTTGAAACACAATTGATATTTTGGCCACACAACCAAAAAGAGGTATTTCTTATTTTGAATGAAATTGTTCAAAAATATTAAGTAGCCACATAGCGGCATATAATTTAAAATTCAGTTAATACATTGCCCCTCTGAAAATCATCTAGGCACTTAAGGGGCACACAGAAGGCATATGAGCCATTAGTGTATGTAGGGCTGAGTTGATAGATTTTGCAATGGGGTTTTTAGCTGGGTGTTGTGCTATGGGCTTGTTTTTTGCAGTTGCAAACATCCTAACATCCTGCTCCATCCAGAGTTGGCATTTCTGTGGTGATATCATGCAATAGAAGCATAATAGTATAACCACTGTCTAACAAGTGTGCAGAAAGATCACAGAAGCTCATTCCCATATAACACAGTACTTGGAAGGATGGTACAGCACTTGCATATAAGGTTCATTCCATGTCAAATCAGTAATCTAAACCTTGATGTTCCAGTCACTCACATCTGTGAGTTATAGTACCAATGGAGCATATGGAAAGTCCCAAGTTTTTAGATTTTTTGATGCAGTTTTTTTTAATATAGTTCTTAAAATTGCAAAAAACACTTTACCTGCAATGTGATGTACAAAAATGCTCGTAAATATGCTACCCTTAGTCAGTGTTCATTTAGGGCTTATTTTTTAAAGAAAGCTCTTTTTTATTTTATATATAAGGCTTTGGTTTGATATACTACACATACTAATTGTGAAGAACATTTGGCCAATTTTCAACCCCCCCCCCCCTTTAAAGTGTTAGACATTTCATGAATTTATCAGCAAAATTTCAGAATGGAATAAAAATAAAATCATACTTTAAACTTTCTTTTTAAATGTTGCAATAGATTTTAGTGATGTACACCAAAAATGAAATGATTAACATTTTTACAGAGCTGTTAATTTCATAACATTGGTTTTAAAAAGTAATTTTTTTTTTTTTGCTGATGTTGACTGGCAAAAAAAAAAAAATTATAGAACTGAAAAGTTTTTTCCTTAAACAAATCCCAACAGTAATGTTTCCTTTTACAGAGTTGCAGAATGTAGACATAAGCACTTATGCTGTGCGCAGATAGTTTCCAGATTATTAGATTTTGCAGACAGTTCTTGTTTGTAATTAAGAAAAATCGTTATTTACAAGAATTAACACTTACTCAGGTTGTTAATATACTTAATTCTATTTTAACTTGAACTTTCAATTTTTCACTCCTGAGTTCTTTTGTTTTTACAGATGTTTCTGGCCTCTAGATTTTATCAAGGCTCGATGTATAGAAATTGTATCAAAAGTTTTGTTTACACAAATAATTTAAATTTTGTTGCCAGGTTCCTCTTGCATTTGCCAGTTATTAAACTAAAATCTTTTCCTTGTGTATTTTGTAATTCTAATATTTTTAAGTTGAAAATGCTATTAATAATTTTTGAAGGTTCATTGCAGACAGTTCTTGCTTGTAGATTAAGAAAAATCGTTATTTACAAGAATTAACTGCGTGTAAAAACTTCTTGTTTTTGAGGTTCTCATAGTGCAATACTTTTAATTGTCATGAGTTTATTTCACACACATTGCTGTACATTCAATTGTAATGTACTTATTGTGTCCTCATTGGAATCTAATGTTCTAAGAATTGTTCTTATTAATTTTTCTGTAAATCGTATGTTTCACGCTTCACCAGTTTTACATTAAAGGGGCAGAGTTATATATATATCTTAAAACTGATTTTCCCATACCAAACTCAGTCATTAATTCCAAAGTGTAAAGTATTTTTAAGGGGGCATAAGAGAAAATGTTTTCATAAACTTTGTAAAAAAAAAAAACAGCCCAAGAAGAGAAATATTTTTACACATGCTATTGGTACTAATAGGGTACCCTTGACACAATATCAACTGGAATAACTTTGAATGTGAACCATCAGGGAAGATGAATGAAGATAGTGTTTTTGGGTGGAGAGAGAGCTGACTTTCCATTTGGAAACCTCATTTCTGACAAAAATCTTGCCATCCACCATGCTCCATGATATTCAGTAGTAATATAGCCAAAAGGAACAGTTGGAGTTGAACAAGAGCTCACAATGGAAGCATTTTCAGAAACCACATTAATCATGTTAGCGTCGCTGAATTAATAAAGCTTGGAAAGAGGTCAGATTATGATTTTAGCCCAACACAATGTATCCCTTGTTCAGTATTCAAAGTGAATGACATGAATTTGTGTCTTGGCAGCAAGGTGTTTACAGGACCCACTAAGCCCATACACATGCACTCTTGCCATGAGATGTAAAAAAATGCCATTTAGTTAGGTTGTTTTTTTCCCCCTGTTTTTATATTGAGCAGCACTGTGCTATCTGAAGTATATTTTTCTAAGATTTGGTATGACATCCTTAAAAAGTGGGATAACAGGATTTCCGTGCAACCATGGAAAACAGAATTCTCAGGGAATTTGAAAATGGTTCCAAAAATTAAGGAAAACTCGAGGAAACTTGCCTTGGGGGGGGGGGGGGTGGCTGCATAGATGTATATCTTATTTATGTCAATATTTCTACTTCTAATCAGATTTGAAAAATTCTTCATTGGATGGAGTTTCCAGTGTGGCATGTTTCATGTAATTTCAAAATTTGCAAGTGATTGATAAACTTTATGCTAGGTGGTGTAAAGGTAAATTGCATATCCCCCGATATCTGTGCTTCTAAAACTCAGATTTGAAAAATTCTTTCTGCGCCTGATACAGCTCCTGATGGGAAATCCTTTGCATATAATTTATAATTTTTGGTAAAAAATGGTTTGGACACCAAGGGACATAAGTATTAATTTCTGCTTCTGATGTATTTGCAGCAAAATCTGAGCTCCTAAAAACTCAACTAAATTTTGTTTTTCTCTTAGACCGATGCCACTCACATTGAAAAACCTTTCGAGAATACTTTCTTCCTAAAATAATGCATGTTTTTCTCGCCGGGGGGGGGGGGGGGGCGTAGATGCATTTCTTATATTTGTCCATATCTCTGCTTCTAAGAGTCAGATTTTAAAAATTATTTCTTTGTTGGAGAGCGTTTCCACTGTGAAATGTTTCTCATAAATTCATTTTTCTTAATGTGTAAGTCTGCAACCAGGGGCGTAAGTTCAAGATTCTGTTTACAGCAATATCTGCGGGATAAAAAACCCGATTGAAAAACTTTTCTTCGGTCAGATGCTATTTATTGTTTTCCATACCGGTTCCATTGACTTTGAATAGCTTTGATAAATTTAATTTGAGTCAGAACGGATTCAAAAGACATGCTCTTACACTCGTAAATTCGGTGTCATCTTTCTTGTTCTTCTTGCATTGAATATATTGCGTTGTAGATGTGGCAATTTAGTATATATATTATCATGGAGTTATACATAAACTGTAAATTTTACCTGAAATTCCCTGAAAAATTATCTTCTGGAAAACTCTGAATTTTTAAAGCCAATATGAGTGGCAACCCTGAGTTACACACAATGGCTTGACATTTCTGCTTGGAGAAACACTTCACAAGAGAACCAACCAAGCAATGGATCAACGTCCTTTGTCTGGTTCTCTTGCAACATGTTTCTGTGAACAGCAGCCATTCTATCATTAAAGCTGCATTGTGTTACAGAAAAACTGCAACTGATCAACAGACAGATTTTTTTTCTCGCATATGGCTCGTTTCTACGGGAATGTATTAACAAATTTTGTTTGGGTATTCACAAAAGTTCATGGAATTACGGTATGGAAAACGTGTACATTTAGTTATTAATAAAAAGCAGGTAATTTTGTAAAGAAAATTAAGGAATTTACAAATGTGTGCTTTTGTTGAGAAAATGCAAGAGTGGAATGAAATGTAACAATTCATCGCAACATGATATGGGTCGCTACTCTGGGAAAACTTTAAAACCCACTTGGGAAAGTCAAGGAATGGTTCTCATTACTTTTGAGTGGGAACCCTGGATAAGCTTTCTCTGGAATGTATAAACTGTTTTGAATATCAAACAGTTAGAAATGAACACCCAAACTCATGTGCTTAAGTTTCATTTCTTCTTGGTAGTGCACAACACACAGGTGGTCTGTTGCCTATTACTTGTCCAGTGATAAGATGGAACTTCATCGTGTAGGGTGAGAGTAATTTTCTGCAAAATCACAGGTTATGTTTTCTCTTGAACACAATGCTGTCTTTTAAGGAATTATAGAATGATTTCAGCTGTTGTGATTAACTCATAATTTTAAGTTTAATTAATGCATTACAAAAAGCTTCAATAAAGTTAACTTCTTAAAATACAGTCTCCAGGGTACAGCAATATGTAAATACCCACTCTTTAGAAGTAAATTGATCGACAAACTCTTCCCTAAACTTTTGAATTAAAGCATTTTTAAACAGATCAACTCCACCCACTTCCACCACCACACACACATCCATATGACATTCTGGATGTGTTGGAAGTAACCTTCACACATCCATATGGCATTCTGGATGTGTTGGAAGTAACCCTTAAAGATCTTGAACTCTTTTGTCACAAAGACTACACAAACTAGCAAAGAGAATTTCCTACTCCTTTATACAAAAACAAGACTTTTTGTAAATATTTTTATCCATCTTGGACTGTTTTTCTTTTTTAATTCTAAAAGGTGCATAAGTTTTTTGCCCAAGAAAATATTTTACTTTGGAATTAATGATTGAGTTAGGGTAAGTGAAAATCTGTTTGAGATTACAATGGGAACATTTCATTACTGTTTTCATTAGTATGAGTTGGGATACGTACAACTTTCAATTTTGTCAATTTTTTTCACTGGTAAACACAAGTGAAAACATAAGAAGAAAAAAAATCATTTGAAACCATTGGTACACGTAGTTAAAATTCTGTACAGAAATAAAATGTTGAGCATTTCGTTCTTGGTGTGCATCACTGAAATCTAATACGGCTTATTTAAAGTAATAAAATATCCCATTTTAAAACTTTGCAGATCAACTCGTGAAATGTCTCACTTGAACGTGTACTTTTTCCAAAAAAGGTGGGAAGGCTGCACCCAAAAATAATGTAAGATCTTAAAGAATAATTAATACAGACATTTAACGTGGACCAGGAACATCAAACAAAGATCTTCGCTCTTTCCACGTTTATAAGTGAGTCACGGAAAAATTCTCATTGGCCACCACCGGGAGTCGAACCCAGGGTCTTCCAGTTACGCGCTGGATATGCTTCCGCTACACCACAGCGGCCTCTAATTCCTCCGGACTCGCACACGCTAACTGCCAAGCCAATTTGGCAGGTTGCTTTTTGGAGCCCCGCACAATGCTGGGGATTCTCCAAAGATGGTAAACAGCAACTGAAGAAATAATTAGAAGGCAAATGAATAATTAATACAGACATTTAACGTGGACCAGGAACATTTTCAGTGACTAGCTTATAAACGTGGAAAGGGCGAAGATCTTTGTTTGATGTTGATCTTAAAGAATAAAAATTGCTTAATTTTTTTCCCTTCATAATTTGTGATATATCAAATCAAAGAGCTTTAAAATAAGCTCTAGTTGATCTCTTTACGACTAAGTTAGATTTACGGGAACTTTTTTATATTAAATGCACCTAAATTTTGCTTCTTTTTTTTTTTTTTGCAATTTTCAGAAATGTTGGTCCTTAAAGCCTGAAATCACTGCTCTTAATATTTTCTGCATTTCTGCTAATTTGTTCCCATCTCAATTTTCTCTAGCTCTTTGGCATCCATTTTTATGCCTAGTTTCCTTTGAAAGTATTTGTACATACATATCACTGAGCTGTTCCATGAGATTCAGAGGTTAGCTCCACAAAGAAATACAAACTACCAGATAATTTTTACTTACTGTTGCCATATCAAACTTCTCCATTTACAACGATCTTGGCATACAACTCGGGCTTCACTAACATCCATCACACCCCGTACACAAATCTTCTATACTTCATACTCATAATCTTTTTCTCGTGCAGACACTCCTGAATCTGATCCTCCCATGACTTCCTTGGCCTTCCTCTGCCTTTCCTTTCTGCCACTTGGGCTAAAAAGATTTTCTTAGTAAGCATTTCATCGCTCATTCTTTCAACATGGCCAAACACCGAAGCATATTAGTCTCCACCTTGCTAACAACATTTTGCTTCACATCATAACTGCAACACATCTTCATTCCTCACAGAATCAGAATGTGTCTTGCCACCCAACCCCCACCCCACCCCGTCCCGTAAGTAACTCATTTCTCCAGCACATAAACGTTTTTTTCTGTAGTACCCAGGTTTCACTGCCATACATCAGAGTAAGAACAATTACACTTTCATACACAGCCATGTGGGGGGGGGACTCTTGAGAACCCATCATTCTTGTGAAAACCTCACAGAGCAGCCATGACTTTCAATGAAGAATTCACTTGCCTACTAATTCCACCATCCAATTTGTTCTCTGTCAAGCATGCTTCCTAAATACACACTCACCTGGTCAGTCACTATGCCATTTAGACTTGCATTACATTCAGTGCTACCAGTTCCTCTCTCAAAAACCATAACTTTGGTTTTTCCCTTATTTATACTCAGTTTGAATTTCATGCAATCTTCGTACATCTGGGACAACATACGCTGCAACTCACTTTGCTCTCTGCCAACAGGACAGTGTCATCAGCATACAGCAATCTGCACACACAGATATCACCAAGATATAAACCATTATTATCTATTTTGGTATGCATACACACATCCATAAATATATTAAGCAGCCATGGTGACCTTACACAACCTTGTCTGACTCTTGCACCAATAGAGAACCATTTTGATAAAACACCACTTGTGCACGAGCTCTACTGCCAGCATACATGGCTTTTACAGTACTAAATAGATTCCGAGTAGCACCATATTTATTCAAATACCTTCCACAAAAGTGTCCTATTTACTCTGCCGTAAGCTTTCTCTAAATCTATGAAGGCAGCAAAAATTTGGTTAGTTGAAAGTATTTATGGTAGTTATATATTTGCAAATTGAGAGAGAGCCATGCCATACTGCAGATGTTCAGTTCATGGACAGGAATGTGCAGAAAGTTCAACTGGCCCCAAAAACTATTAGTAATCTGTGAAATGAGAGCTAGAATATAAAGTGATTTAGGAGACTAGTGAGTTGCACATTGGTAGCCGAGTTTTTTTTTTTTTTTTAAGCTGGAATTTGTTGCTGAATAGCTTGCCTAGGTGATGGAGTGTCATAGTAGCTTAATTGGTAATGACAAGTTAATGACAGTGTAAATCATGCACCCGAATGCTTCTTGGAGGATAGTGTATGCTGTATTCCATAAGTACTCCCAGCTAGAAAAATTCTGCTTCATTTGAGAAAAAACTTAAGTGCAGCATATGAAAGACTTAATGTAAGACCCAGTCTTAAAATATTTTGATGTTGATAAGCCAACCACATTGCAAGTTGATGTTTCATTGAAAGGCTTGAGAGCAATTTTAATGCAAGATGTTTGGCCCATAGTCTATGCATCAAAAGCATTTGCTGAAGCAGAAAAAAAAATGCTCATAGAGAAAGAGCTCTTGGCTGTAGTCTATGAATGTGAAAGATTTCACCGCTTTATCTATGGAAGAGAATTCTTGGTTGAGTCTGATCACAAACCACTGGTAGCAGTTAAGAAAAATTTATTAGCTCAAGCACCAGCAAGATTACAAAGGCTATTATTGAGACTTCAAAAGTATCCATTCAAGATAACTTATAAACCTGGAAAACACATGCTGATTTCTGGTACTTTCTAGAGCTTTTTTTTGGAAGACTACCTTATAAAAATAGAATTCAGGATACAGAAGAAATTAGAATACATGAAGCTATGAATTTGCTAGAGGTGGAAGTAAAAAATCTCCTCAGCCGGTGTGAGAACTTACTACCAGTCACAGATAAAAAAAACTTTAAAGATATCTAAGAAGTAACAGAAAAAGATGTAGAATCCCAACAACTTAAGAAATCCATAGCTATAGGATGGCTGAGAAGTAAAAAGAAAGTACCCATGAAACTAAGAAAATATGAGCCTTATAGATCGGAGCTAAACGAAGCTAAAGGACTTGTTCAAAGGAACAAAAATCTTATTGTCCAATAGACACGAAGGATGTATGAAGAAATTATACATCAAGGTAACTGAAGCACAGAATAGGCAAAGGGATTGGCTAGAGATTTTATATTGGCCAGAAATCAACCAAATGATAGGACTACATAACAAAATGCCAATGTTCCAGCAGAAAAAGAAATGCGAGAGAACCTTTAAATCAGTCGTGAAATACAAGCCCTACCTTAAGAAATGGTGGGAAGTGACTTGTTCTTCTTGGATGGTAAATCTTATCTGATTATGGCAGATTGTTACTCAAGATACTATACTTTGAGATAAAACAGGTAGAAAAACAAACCTTGAGAAATGCATTCACCAAATATTTGCATGCTATGGAGTACCTGAAACAGTGTAAACAGACAATGATTCACATTATAGTAGCCAAAAATTTGCTAAATTTAAAAAAAAAATTTGGTAATTCAAGCATGTGACAAACAGTCTCAACTCAAGAAACGCGTATAGCATATTAAATCCGTTTATTTTTATGGCGTGATAAGCACAAAGATTCGCTAAGCTTTTGCATTCCACTGGGAGGCTTTTTCAAGGCAGTGATAGACATAAAAATGAAGGGAATTGGAACACATAAGGAACAAAGATGATTTTTGAAATGACGGTGATATCACTAGAATTTTGTGCTTATTACGCCATAAAAATAAATTGATTTAATATGCTATATGCATTTCTTGAGTATTCATATTGTGGTGTATTAAAAATAACATTAACGAGTCTTAACTATATCCTCAATCCAACAGTTTTATAAAAGAAATAGTAGGAATTGCAAAGCAGATGTTGATAAAGGCTAAAATTGAGTGAAGTATACCTGAGTCTCTTGGACTATCAGAATATTCCTCAAGGATTCACCATCTCAACTCTTAATGAGTAGAAGATTAAGATCAACACTCCAGTAACAAAAGGCCAATTGACTCCTGAAATTCAAGACATACAGAAATTCAGGAAGATTCGAAAGATGCAGCAGCTGGTCCTGAAATACTGTTATGACGGAGGAACCAGATACCTACAAGTTTCATCACAATGACACTGTTAGAATTTGAGAAGGGTTGGATAAAAGCAGTATAAAAGAAGCTGTTAAAACTCCTAGATCATACATAGTTCAAACAGAAGGGGAAATGTATCTGAGAAACTGAAGGCACAAATGATCAAGGACCTCACTCCAGAAACAGGTGAGCAACTGACAAGGGCTGGAAATAACACAAGCGTTGCCCCCAACAGGGAAGAAACTTTTGACTCTACTTGACCCTGTTCCAGATCATACAGGTAATTTACATGAACAGCCAGAACAAACTGGAACTATTTTCAATAAAAAACAATCTTGCAGTGACAGGTTGGTAGTTACCAGAAGTGGCAGAGTAGTGAAGAAACTAGCCAGATATCTGGAGGAGCAGTAACATTTACTTTAGACAATATTTTCTAAACAAAGATGTGCTGTTGTTGCACATATTATGATCTATATCTTAATCATTGTCTTTTAGCTGTAATCGTGTAATAGATACTGTGTGTATGAGAGTCGAATGATAATGGTAAAAAGTGTATGCCAAGACTAACTTAAATATGTATTAAAGTACTAGTCAATAGCAATACCCCTAATAACACAGAAACCATTTTTTCCCCTCCAGTCAAGATATGATGCTTAACCAGATCAATGTACCTTTTTAACATGCTATAGTCTGATATGGAATCAGTACCTTTAAATTCAAATTTTAGGGTTTTGAAATGGTCATTTTGAACAAACTGAGCAATAGAAATATCACAAATTAAGAAATTCTTTACAAATACATGGGAAATTTGTAAGTACAGTATTTTCAGCAATCAGATTGCAACACTGAATTCCTTCTAGTTCACTGTTGTCCATGTAACATCTTAGGAAACAGTGTCTCATCTTAAGTACAAGGTATGTGTGGAAATGATTTCAAGTGAAATTTGGCTCTGTGTGAATGTCAGAGTTTAAAATATTGAAATTTAATCTTTGGCCCTTCATTACAAGAGCTGATGGCAGCTGACTAGTATTTGTCAAGTAGTACAGTATTTGAAATAAAATCTGTGGAAGTGAGCATTGTATAAATTATACCTAGTCAGAACACTTAGTTTCCATTAAACCTTGCTTCATGTTCAGTGACTACTGTGTTGAGTTTAGAACCACTTAAGAAAAGTTTATATTGGTATTCTATAGATTTTGAACAAAATCACATCTGCCTTTAAAATGAAATTAGTGTAATAGTTTTGATATACAGTTACATGAATTATTTGAGTAGGAAATTAAAAATTTCAGTCATAAATCCCATCTAAATTTAAAGTAGTCAATTTCTATATTTTGAGTTATACTGAGCTACAATCAAAAAATCTGTTAAGATAAATTTCTCAGGAATGAGATTTGCTCATCAGCTAAGCACCTTAGATAAGGTTTTCTGCATCAGAAGCTGGAATTAAAATCCTCATGTGATGCATTGTTTCTTCGCATCATTCTTGCCCATCTCTAGAACCACCAGTGTTGAATTATGTGTGGAAATATCCAAGGCTTACAAATTATCCAAAGAATTATCCTTGCATTTCCAACTACATTTAAGACTGATGAAATGCATTTTGCCTTGCACATATTTGCCACTACACACTTCATACATTTTGTAGTCTTCACACATTTTAGAAAATTGTAAAAGGAATGCAGGGCAAGTGATAAATTGCATGCGACTTTTCCACGTTCCAGGCATGGGATAGCTTTAATGTGTTTTTATTGAAATGCAACAATGTGTACTTTGATTGGTCTTTATAAAGTTAATTTTATGTTCTGATAGTGTTTGTGTGTCAGATTTTGTTTTAGTGTAGGATTTCTGTTTTTGAAATATATGTATAAAAATGTTTTTGCTTTACACTGTTTTAATGCTGTTATCATTAGCTTGGAAATAAGGGGCAAAGTAGTATGTAAAATTGTATATAAAGGTGTAATTGCTTAAACTAAAGCCAGGATTTGAAGACAGCTTCATAAATTTGTGGTTGCCCCCTTTCATCATATTAATTCTCAGCATTTCAGGAATGAACTGAAATAGAAAAAATTGTGTGTCAAATACAGTATCATTTTGCAACCAAAACAGATGTAGTTAGTTACTCGTCACACACAAAAAAAAAGCACCTAAGGAATTTTCTCTTAACGATAGAAATTTATGAATGATTGTAAAGGTGGAACTGTTTCAGTGTATGACATGAGTTTCAGATCCTAAGCAAAATTTACTTTTGTAGTTTACTCTGAGATTTCTAACATGAGCTTATAAATATAAAGCAATGTTTCTAATAGTGCGCTGGAGGTTGTCTTTCTACTGATTCTGCCTTTTAAGAGTTCAGTGGGTATGTTAGCCCAGTGAGCAATTAAATCTCTTCTTGCTGTTTCAGCTAATAGGATAGGCTTTATGGATAGAAATGTGCCTTGACTAAATACAGTGAAACAAGTTCTTAGGTAAAGAAATCTACACTCCTGACAGTATTGAATTTTTTGTTATTTATAGCAGAAGTTACTGTTGGACCCCATTGATTTTTGACTAAATATGACTGCAGAGCTGCCTACTATTATAGATTTCCCATGATTCTTCCAAATTTTCAACCAGTTTTAAAGCATTACTGATCAAATAAAATAAATAAGTTTTAAAGCATTACTGATCAAAATAAATAAATTAAAAAAAAAAAAGTTTGGAAAATCTGGCTCCTGCTAATTCAGTGCACAATTTATGACTGAACTATTCAACAGAAGTGATTTCCCCTCTGATCACATTTTCATTCTTGCAAACAGTTAACAAATAGAAGTTGACGCACTTAAAATTTCTGTGCAATTGGCTTTCTTTGTTTTTGAAGTAGCTTGCTGTTTGATAGACAGGTTGGCACTCTACCTTCAAGAACATGTGTTCTTAAGAGTGTTAGTTAATTGTAATGGGAGAATTAAGAGCTGTAGGGAGGAGACAGGCTTGCTCCTACAGCTGCATGCTGTGATGCCTTTTCATTTTGTGGCTACAAAACAAGTGGTTCTGTTTTATTTGGTATTCAGATTTTGCATGATTTATAAGTGCATGACTGTGGATTAAAATTATTTCTATTAGGAATCAATCACAATGATATAAGAATAATTATTTAAGAGTGGCCTTTCCGTGTCTCTCTGAAACTTTGGATTTCACATGTTTTTTGTAGCATGTGTTCATATGATTTCTCTGCTGTTCATGGCATTTAGATGATTGCAGTTGGCATATTATTAAGCCAGGGGGATTATTTGGGGAAAGCAACTGTGTTAACCCCACTTTGCAGTGGGGGGAGGGTTGTACCAAAAATGCCAAGTGTGAAATTGCTAGCACTTGCATTTGTTTTGAAACCATTTTGCAAAAAGATAATGTTCTGTAGAAAAATACTTTGTTTTCATTTACAAATGGTTGTACAGATTCTGGTGATGCAGAGCTGTATGTATGCCACTGTTTGCACATCAGTGAAATTGAAGGTATGATTAATACTGTGTTACTTTCCATAGTACAGTGTACTGATAAGTCACAAGATTCCAAGTATTGAATTTAAAGAAGTTCCATGGGAAAAGTTGTAGTTTGGCACCTGATAATGTCAATGCTGGGACAGTGTAGTGCCCTTGAAAGGTGGATTTCTTAGGGAAGTTCAACCAAAAAGTAGTGCAAAGTTGTACATGCCACTGGATTCACTTGACTGTCAAACATGCAACAGCAGGGCAGGGCTTCAAAATTTAGTGCAGTTGTATCCCCCCCCTCAATATGTCAGGCAGTTTGTGGCACAAAATCCCTTAATTTTGAAATATTTCAGCACTTGGTTGTCCCTTCCAGAATCTTGTAAAAACAGTACCTGAGCAAGATGCTTTGCAGTAGTTCTTTTGCATTTGAAATGAAGATGCAGTGTGCATTAGATACTAAATTAAAAATCCAGTATGTAAACTGTTTCGTAGCAGTGTCCTTTTATTTACGTCTGTCAATGTATTTCTTAAACAGTGCCTGCTATGCATATATTGCACATAAAATTCTTTAGATTCTCTGATTTGTAGGTAATATTTGTGAAACCGTAAGCCTTTTATGAAGACACAATATCAGTAATAAATATTGATTTCAGCAAAAGGAAGTACCAGAAATATTACTGTGATCTTGTTATTGGTGCTTAAGCAAGATCCTTGCATCAAATAGTGCAGTTTAATAAATGCAGTTAAACTTTTCTTTCTTCAGTTCAAATTTCAAAGATCTTAGTGTCTTCCAGAGACATATGAAAGTTTTCAATATAAAGTGAAGAAAGTGTGCAGACAGTGACATCCGGTCATTACTGGCATCCAGGGCTAAGCCCCACATGAAAATGAGAGGGGGTGAAAAAAGCCAATTTTTGTTTGAAAAATTCTGAAAGAAAACCCATGTTAGTGACCAGTCCCTAGATTTTCTGAATGCAGTGTGAGCCATAACTCCTTACAGCCTTCCATATCAGTTGGCTAGAGTGCATGGGTGAGTGAGAGAGAAGTGACTCTCGTCAACTAGTCACCTTAGCAAAGCTTTGGAGAACAGTAATGAATAAACAGATGCATGCTGTACTGCACATGTGTAAAACTGTCCCTTGGGGCTAGTCACTTTTGCGTAGTCAGCCAGTAAGCGGCTGAAATTAGTTTCTGTAGTTATGCTGCAAGTTTTGCTCATGTAAGTAAAATAAACAAATTGGACTTTTTTATTGAACACCCTTTTAGTTTATTAAGGGAGGAAAAAGAAACAACATACTTGGTCCCATGTTGAAAATATTTGCTTGGTACAAAAACATGAGACTCAGTCTAGAACTTTTAAGGTGGAGTGGTATAGCAAAATATCCTGGTTAAGTGGAAACAAAAGCAAACATCCCTTTTCTTTTTTGGCTACCTCATTCTATGTGATTAAGTATCATTTCAGCAGGTGACATTTGGAAACCTCACAATCCACTAAAATCATATTTCATGGTACAGAAGGTTGAGAGCAAGTTTAAAAATATTTAGCCCTGGATAAATTTTGGGTCACCCTGCACCACTGCATGCAAGGGTAGCTGATGTTTCACTCCAACAAAAAAAATTTTATGCATCTGTAGAATTTACGGTGTCATTGTTTCCCAGACTTATTTTTTTTTTCCTGACTTTTGAAGAAAGAAATAAGTTAAATGGAGGATTGGCAGCATATCAGTTTGAAAATATTGATTAAAGCTCCTTTTTCATAATGGATATTGTATAGAATGAGATCAAAACTGATGCCTCTGGTCATCAGAAATATACAGTCTTGCCCCGGATAATGCTTGCTGTGCTGACCATTTCACGCAGCAATGTACCTAGGTGGAGAATCTTTAGTGTAGTAAGAAAAATTGCACAGAATTTTGGCCAAACATGAACAATAAGGACTTAAGTATATGCCTCCCTCCTCCCATTGAACGCACTGTTAAGCATTTTCTTCTGCAGAGGTGTGCTACAAGAAAAAAAAAAATTTTTTTAGAGAAAGCTTACTCTCCCAAACAAGCTTAAAAACAGTTTTGTGACTACCAGATCTCTACTTCTTTAAAACTTAATTGTATATCTAATATATAATTCTATAGTATACCACAAAATTGCGGGACACAGGTATGTCGTACGAGTTTGAGAAATGGCTCATTTTGGCGATCTTGATCCCAAGAATCGGAAAAATAAAAAAAAATTCTAAATTTAATGAGCTGATTGCTGTACGTGTCACAATCACAAAGCTTATGCCAAGTATTCTGACTTCGTCGTCGCAATGCGGGGCAAACGGGTAGTTGTACGACCTTGGGAGATGGCTCCAGTGAGCAAGGAGATGATTGGCTATTATCAATGACAGACCAGCTGCATGTGTTTCCTCTGCTATTCAACTGTAAACTGTGTTACAGTGAGGACAGAAACAGAGTTCTGTTATGAGTAGCTTTCAAGTGAGACCACTCAAACAAGGGCATGTTTTTAGAAATGTAATTGAGTGAAGGAATTTTGAAAGCCCACATAATGATCGCAGTAATACATGCAGCAACCTATCTTTGCACAAAAGATTTATTGGATGAAACTGCCATGGTTTGCATTTTGCTAATGAGGAAAACTAATGGTCATTTTAATTCCTGTTGTCATCATGACCTTATTTCCCTTCTTGAACTACAGATAAATACTGGGCTAGAAAAAGGAGATTCCAGGCAATGGTCCGTACTGCTTTAAAATTCAGGGATAGATTCACTGGTACATTTCGAATTCATTATCGCTTACTGGTGAAAATTGTACTTTACAGATTCCTCTGCAGCTACCGATACATATTGGTCATAATGAAAATAACTAATTAAAGCGATCAATGTTGACAGCCCTGGCATTATTCTGCCTAACAGTCCTTACACCTAAGCATACAAGACGGCAGCTGGGGCAATTTAACATGAAGTAGCAGGACATAACCTGGACCTGCTTTTTTCTATATTTACAGATTTTCATAATACATAAAGCATGAAAAAATGGTGCCATTTTATTACCACGTTACTTTCTTGAAAAATATATACTACTCACTAGATTAGGGCTTTTGCCCCACCAATCCACTAGTGTGTGTAATGCATGGAATACTGTTGTTAAAGTAAGTAAATTAAAATGTTTGTGCAGTAATTATATATAGCACATAACTTTAAAACAATTTAATATTGGTCACAGATATTCGTTGTGTTTGGTGATTACTGATAGACCTCTTCAAGGGTTAGCAGCTCTGCGACTTGAAAAGTGAAATGCCAAAAATCCTATTCAGTAAAGTGAAACAAATTTTTATAGGTAATTCTGTTAACAGATTTGTTATTGATAATGCTGCATTTTGTTTAGAGATCAGTCGATATATAGAAACCAATGGGAAGCACATAACTTAAATAATTAATGGAATAATCAATTCCCCATAATGGAATAATTGAATTTGTGGGAATAATCAATTCCCCGCAAACACTCGAAAGGCATATGCATATAGATGCTGCCCTTCTTACTGTTTCCTATGCAGCCATTCTTCAGAAAACATGACAACTGCATTGTCCAGGAACAGGAATCAAGTCTACATCTCCAGATTTCTGTTCGAGCGTACTGCTGTTATACATGCAGCAACCTATCTTTGCGCAAAACTTTTCATGACCTAGGTCATGAAAAGTTCACTGCATCTAAGCAGATGTAGCGTAGAAATCTGGTGTAAAGGTAGTGTGTTTGAACACAAATCAGGAGGTGCACGTTTGATTCCGATTCCAGGACTCCGTATTTTCAAGTTTTCTGGGGTGTATGGCTATGTACGAAACAGTACAGTGCTGCATCTATGTGCCAACAGTGATATCAACTGTAGTTGTATTTGTGTGGTTATGAACAACCAAAAAGTGTGTAGTAGAAGATATTTAATGAAATTCAAATTTAAAAACTAACAATTTTAACATTCATGTTTTTAAAAAGAAAAGAGGGGAATCTAATGTGCTGCAGAGTGTACAGCAATAATAGAGGCCAAAAATGTGTGTAGGGCATTGTTAGGGAATTTTCAGTGTTTTAAGTTTTTGTTTAATATTTGTGCTGATGGTTTATTAATCTTTATATATGTATAATGTGTGGTTATGAGGAATGGCACACAAATAGGAATTAATCTTTGTTTACTTTGTTTTGGAGAAATGCCATTGTACAGTTTCATTACTTTTCCATATTGAGTTTTGTTTGCCATGTTATTGATGTTTTATTGTTCATTTTAAGTGTTTAATACAAGTCTTATTCAAATTACAGACATCTACATGTTTCTTACAGAGCCAGAAGCAGCTAGACTTCTCACAGCACCTCCTATGGCTATTTCTAGCCCTTTGCGTGCAGCTGGGACTCCGTTAGGGGCACCACTGATCCTGTCTCCCCGTATACCTGTTCCAACTACAGCAGCACTCTTGAATGGTAGTGGACCACCACCTCTAATATCTCCAGCTGAGGCTGGATTATTGTATGCTACATATGGTGAATACCAGCATTATGCAGCCTTGGCATCCCCTCTTCTAGCAGAGTATCCTCATGGAGATCATTCAGCAGCTGGTGGGTTATTTGGACGGTAGATGTTACACAATGTGAACTTCCATATTAATTTTCTTGCTGCCATTTTGTGCCTACAATTTAGTCAGTGTGAAATAGTCTAAAAAAAAAAAAGACTTGAGTCTTGCTGTTGAAATGTTGTTGCATAGTTTAAAAAATATTGCTCATTCTTTCTGAATTCTGTGATATGTTGCTTCTGTAAATTTGCTCATTTTTATTTTAGTTATATGGAAATCTTTTTTTTTTTCTATTTTTTCATAAGAACCAAAGCTGGTTATTTTTGTATGGCCATAATTTTTTTAGGGACAATTTCATGGCTGTAGTTCTTTAGTCTTGTTAAGGGTAGAGGTACAATAGCACTGTGCTTTTTTTCTGTGTGTGTGTGTGTGTGTGTGTGTGTGTGTGTGTGTGTGTGTGTGAGCGAGACTGGAACAGTGTAACTTAAGTTTTGTGGACTCAGGGACATGTTTGTACATATTTATCAGATTTTCAAGTCTAGAAATGAATTTTTACAGCTCAAAACTTTTTATGGATAAAATCTGTTTGTAAAAGGGCATTTCTAATGCAGTCTGATATATTTTTGTAAACTGAAGTATTTAATAGTTCGTGCTTATGCTGTTTTATATACACATTATATTTATACAGTTTTCATATTTATAAGAAATCAGCTAGAAATTTTTCTTAATGTAACTTCAATGATATTTAAGTTTTTGATGTAAGTGTTTAAATGTGTTTATTACCTAAGGTAATTGTTTGGGAATCTGATTTGACATTTTTAAAGTAACTTTATGAAGCATTTTTGGTTATAAACCAAATCAGTTGAATGTTTTATTGCATGAGCCTCGTTTTACAATTATATCAGTTTTAAATTAGTTAACTGCTGAATGAAACATAAACCTTATTTTAAATCAAAGAACCTTTAGTCCATTTTCTACCTGAAGGGAGTTTTAGATAGTTCTTTCTGTTGATATTGTACTTCTCTCAAGGATTTTATGTTTTTTTCTTAGATACTGTTTTTCAGTTCTCTTTTTTGTGATTTGGAGGAGAAAATGTTGGTAGCTCTATTTTTTTCTTGCTCTGTTGGAAGTATAATTTCCATGTCTTCTGCTTATTTATTCAACATTGAAATGGTAAATGACATTGCCTAGTTTGAATTTGACCAGTTGTAAATAAGTCCACCAAAACCACCTGTATGTTAAGCATAATTTGGAAAGAATTTGTGAAAGGGGGCCAAATATACTTCTGTGAATCCCTATTAGTCACTTAAATTTCAAGAACTTGTACATATATACAAATTCGTATATTTATGTTAGGAAAATTCCTTTTCTGTTTTCTGTTGGATATTTAATGTTTTCATTGTTTTTTTGTTTTCTCAGTGTGTGCACATAGTCATCCTTTCTATTTTATGGTAGGCCATTGTGAATGTTGAAACAAATGGTAAGCAAATATAAAGCTGTTTATCAGTAACAGGTACTGTTGATTCATTCCACTTCCTTTTTCATACAAGAATAAAGCAACCAAGCTGTATAGGAATATATTTTAATAGTGAACCTTGTTTTTCTAAAAGTTCCTTCTACATATTTTTAATTCTGTAATTTTGTATTTTTATTGCAACAGTTTGAAAACAGTAATCATTAAATCCTCTCTATAAAATTTGCTACATGTTTTTGTTTGTAAGTAACACTTGAGTGGTGTGTTCTTTGAAGGGGAATCTGAAGTTGGTGCTCCTCCTCTTCAAAAGCATTTTTGTCATGTGAAGGTAATGTTTATAGTTATTAGCATAGCTGGTTTTAAAACTAATTATGCTATTTTGAGGTTATGTAGGTTAATATAAGAGTAACTGAAATATTTTTTGTCATGCAAATATCTTGTAAATTGTGGTACAAATCAAACAGGCTGCATTCCAGAGAACTTGAATTTCACAGCATTTTTTTTTCTTATATGCTTTGATTGCATGCTTTTCTTAAACTGCATAATGCAGTTGTTGCATTATGAAGTTGTCAACCATATGACCATTTTGTTGCAAATTTCTCATAATCCCTAACACTTGCCCTGTGTATCAAGAGTGAACTAATAATGTCACATATATTAACCACTCTTTGAAATGGTTTGCTGTCTTGGAACACCAGTCCTGCACATGCTTATCCCTTTTAAAAGAAAAATGAAATTAAAAAAAAAAATTGGGGTTGTAGTTCACTTCTGTAACTACTGGGAGCTAGATTAGTTCCAGAATTTAATCAAGCAGATTTGAATTGTTTGCTTGCAGAGAAAAAGTAAAAACCCACATATGCACATAAAAGCTGAATGCTGCCATGATTTCAAGTGAGGTGCACCACTTGGAAGTACCTGTATTTAGTTGTTATATACTGCCCATATTAATTTGGAAAGTGTGCTTAGTCCTGCAAGGACACTCTTAAAAATGTCCGATGTTTTTAGCATCGGATTACGTAGACAAAGTTTGCAAACTTACAAAATAAGTGAGATAAAATGCTGGTGTTATGTAACTGCTAAAAATTCTTTAAAAGTGACATTATTTTCTTTCTAAATAATTGTACTTTAAACAGGAAAGCATTTTGTTTGCACATAGGCATTCCTTTCTGGAATACTAAAATTTGACAACTTGTGTGTGACTTCAGAGCTAAGAATTGCATGTTTGTAATTAAGTGGATTTTTTCATTTTACTACAGAGCTTTATGGTGTCTGGATTTGTCGTAATTTTTTTCTTTGTCTTCATCAAATGTTTTCCTTATGTACAGGTGCAGTTAAACAAAGAAGGAATTTGGGTTTGAGAGAGCACCCATACCAGAGGCCTGCATCACTTACATAAAATATCACTAATAAAAGGTTAGTTTCTGGCAATCACTAACATTTTTTCACCATTAGTTAAAATTGAGTATATTGGTCAGTTAAATTAACTTTTTACTGCTCACCTCATCCTTAAATTGAATTTCAAATCAAAAATATTCAAGACTTATACAAAAATGGAAGTGTACAAGAAATTTGTTTAATTCCAGCTGTTTTATGAGTAAGTCCTTTTAACTGTTAGACTGTTCAGTTTCTTTTTAACACATCAGGGCATGAAATGCTCCATTAATATGGAAGTACCATGATGTAATGGCTGCACTTCTTATATATGAAGTGTTAAAGTTCTTCCCATTCCACCTGAGTGATTTTAGGGATAACTACTGTTCCTTGTTGAAATATGCTGAAAATTAGTTTTTTAGCTTATATAGCTTTACAAAAAGTACTGGTTGATCTTTATATTGTAAGTAATTTGTAAATGTTGCATTAAGTACAGAATTAGTGTGTCTGGTAGTGTAGCATCAGATTATGAGCAGATAACATCAGAAAATTTGGCTTCAGCATTTTGCCCTGCATCTGTTTCACATTTGGTAAAATATATTTGATACTAGTGGAAGTTTTATCCCAGTATGTGTGTACTAACTAAAAAATTTTTCTTTGTCAAAACACTTAAATTTTCTTTGTCCTTAAACAATTTCTTGTATTAACAATGTTTAGTGTGTTAATAATGGCTTTGTTCTTCAGTCATTTTTAAAACATTTGCATCTTTTTTCCTAAAACTTAACATTTTTGAAATTACTTCCATAATACTTCATGTAACAACTTTATTTATTCTTGAATAGTGGTTCTCAAAACTTTAACATGCTTCTTTTTTTATTTAGTCCAAAACAAAATTTCATATAACTAGTTGCCCAAGAAGCATGTTGTTATAAGCATTTAACCATTAATGTGATTCTTTGAGATATGTTCAAATCATAATAGTTAAGCATGTTCTTATGCTTTTGAATGAATTTGTGAGGAAATGGGTAGTGATCCAAGTTTTGAGAACTACTTTTTTTCACAGTATATGCTGTAACATTACTAGCCAAAATAAACTGTAGTGTCCTCTGACATAACTAACAATTTTTTCTTCGCATTTTAACCTCAGCCTTTGACACCACCATCACCTGACAGCCGAGAGTACTAACCCACCTGCCTGTGATTCCTACTGATGCTCATGACAGCAGCACCGCTGTTGAGGTCATCCACTTGCCAGCCATTTAGTGCAGTGCACCACTCTTCCCTCTGTTGTGAAGATAATCAACTAACCTTGTGGCCACTAGAGTGGTGTGCTTTTGCAGCTCTGAATCTCCAAGTACTGTGGTAAAGTGTGCTATTTCTTTAAACTACTGATGTTGTTAACCCTATACTACTGTTAAAAGTGCCTTACTGTTAGTGAAAAAACCTCTCCTCCTGAAATGTAACCTGGGAATGGATTGTCACTAACAAACCTGATGCAATGAAATATTTTTTAATCTGGTGCATTAATGTTGGTGCAGTTCTGTGATGTGCTGATTCTCTGATAGAACATTCCAATTTAATATTTCAGTTTTAAAATTTCAGCATTTTGTTATTTAGTAAAAAAAAAAAATTTGGTTACCTTAAATTATTTTGTAAGTTGAATATAATTTTCTGGGTTTTAAAGATGTAGGTGATGGTGTGTGTTGCAAAATGCAGCTCTGTACTTAATCAGTCACACAGTATGCTAACTACTTAAATATTGCTTTGTTTCCATGTTGGATAAGTTGTGTAATTTTCAAATGAAATACTTATATATAAACAAAAAATACTTTAAAGTTTGTTTCAAAATGTTGTAAAAACAATGCTTTACCATAGTTTGTGTTGTGATTAAAATTTAGTCGGTGTACAATCAGATTAAACTGAATGTTTTAAATTTCAATTTGTGAATACTCAAATTTTTGCATTTTATGAAATTCATAAGCATTTGAAACATTTGTTTCAAGCAGTGTTAGCAAAAAGAATACTCAAGTTCTTTCAAAATATAATGAAAGCACTTCTTACAATTACTTATTGTGGTTGTACACTGATATAAATTTAGTTAAATTGAAATGAAATTTTAGATAAAATACTTAATAGAAAAAATTTTGCTTTTTGTGAAATCATACTGTTTTCCATAAATTAAGCAACAAATGCAAAAATCATAACTCAAAAAGTATGCAACCGACTTGGATGAAATTTGGTGGTAAACTTTATCAGACCAAATGAAACAAAACAAAAAACCATAAGAACATGATACAAAGCATTTACATTTGATACAAAGCATTTACATTTTGTATGAGTGATGCAAATATGAAAATACAGAAACATAGGTGTCAAGATGAAATAGGAAAAGGTACTTCAATATGGAATGTGGTTACCCCAAACAGCGATGTTCCATGCAGTTAATTATGGTGTCTAGCAGTTCCGTGAGTAGCTGCGCCCATTGATCGAGCAAAGCATTTAGGTTTCCATGTTGCAACACAGAGGTCGGTATGGCCGCCTAAATGACATGCCTGCCCACACCAGACCACCACCCATAGGTGTCCCTTTCCTGGATTAGAGAGAAGATAGCGAATACTGGTCTCTCTACAGATGTAAACTCTGCAAGAATCACTCTGTAAACAGTATCACAACTAATCAGTGAACAGGGCGTACTTCCACTGATTGAAAATCCAGTTCACATGCATTTGTGCCCAATTAAAAAATTCCCTCTGGTGGCAGGGGGTGAAAGGCGTGCATAATACCAGTTGCCAACATAGTCCTCCTGCATGGAACCTTCTGTGTATCCTCGAAGCTGATACCATCCGTCCAGTGGTTGCCACAAGCACAGATCTGAGCTGAATCAGTGTAGCCGTCCTGTTTTGCTGTGCCGAAAGCCACAAATACTGGTCATCCATGGAGGTTGTCACCCATGGCCTACCCTTCACTGTACCTTTGGGAAGCTGCACCCTTGGCTTGGAACTGCCACATCCTGCTGACCACAGAACGATTGACGTTGAGCCATCTTGCGACGTCCACCTGCTGTTGTCCTGCTTCGAGTCGGCCTATTGTTCTGTAGCGTAACTCCGCTGGTAAACGGAGTCTTGAAGCCATGTTAACAAAATCATCTCGAAATCTTGTCATTCACCGCCACACGTGAATTGGAGACTTCCTCCGAAACAGCTGGGTTTTTTTTTTTTTAAGGTCTTGTGCATTTGCATAAAGCACTGCCAGTGCCACTCATTTGCCTTCCATACATTGATGCTGTTATGCCTTCCCCTGTAACATATAAAATTTCGTGCAACTTGAACTATATTTTGCATAATTATCACTATTTTTTGGTTTGTTGCTTAGTTTATGGAAACCAGTGTAGTTTTGAGCAGAGCTAGGAAAAATGCTCTAAAGTTATTTCAGAACTTCATCGTGCATACTGTAATTCTTAAGTGATATGTACTTGTTAAATTCTAATCAGGTTGTCCTGAAATTTAATTTTCGTGCTCAATACTTAATAAAATTTTACATTTTGAGCAGAGAATACTTTTAAGGTTCTGTCAAAATGTAATCAGAACCATTCTTACCATAATTGCAGGCTTGTTAAATTCTGATCAGGTATAAATTGAATCTTTTGTTAGTAGTATAATGAATTAATATAAAACATTGTGAATCTCATTTTCTTTATGCTGTTTTGTCACTGGAATAATCATGTTTGAAATTTTTATGAATCTAGATATTTCAGATTTAGCTACCTCAGCTTAAGATTTTCTGTACAAATTAGATTGCAATAATCACTTGCAACTTAAGTTTTGATGGAAGGGTAGGTTTTTATTTTTTTAGAGCCCATTTTAAAAATCTGAATTTTTAGTTTTTTACTTTGCTGCTACTTGCACCTGTTTAATTTTAAACATGTATGTGCAACACATAGCTCTAGTTTCTTTTCCTTTGCATCATGAATTTGTGTAATTAAGAGTATTGAGTGGAATTGTTTGATTTATTAGTACAAGAAATCTGAAACTGTTTTTTCTAAGAATATGCAAATAGCATTTTAATTTTCCAAAAATCATGCTAATTACATAATTTTTGAGTAGCTCAGAAACCTGATCTGTTCTAGCATTTTTGTTGCATTTGTTATAATAAAGTTAGCGTTTTTGTACAGTTGTTTTAAATATGTATTTGGATTAGTTGACAAGTTTAAGTTGGTGTTAAAGAGGGCTTTTCTTTTTAAGTCACAATCTCAACACCTTGTGCCACATGGTTATCTTTTTTTAATGAAATGTTTCTACTTAAGTTCACTGCAGTTAGCCTGTGTAGTTAATAAGTGACAGTTTTGGTTTATTTTCAAATTCCATCCAGTTGTTGGCACATTGCTGCAGCAGCTGCAGTGTTTTTTCAGATACAGTTCATACTCAGAAGTATAGTGCTTGAAATTTTTGAGTAATATTTGGAAAGATCAGCTATTTTTTTTTTTTTTAACATTAGTCATGAAAATTTGTGCATTTAACACCAGTGTCATTTGTGCTACGTAGTTATGTGGTCTCATATCAACTGCCTGTGTGTACTGTCCAGAAGTGAGGAAGAATCTCGAAGATTTTATATATATTTTGTTATTGTACTTAAATATTTGCATTATTTTCACCATATGATTGTAATTGTGGTTGTGGTCAAGTATGGAAAAAAATTCCTTTTCCATTTCATTCAGTGCCAAACAATAGTGTTATTGTACATCTTTAAAGTTGTTTTTTTTTCTGTTATATGGCTATTGTGAGATTCATATCAGGTGTTCTAGCATTTTGTGTACCAACCCATTAGTGTGTAGTAAGTGGCTGATTTGTGACATACATACTGTGATCTGTTCACTTATCATTCACTTCAAATTCATTCCCTCCAGGAAGAAATATTAAAGACAATTAAGTCTTTATTGTTAGAAATGATGACAATGTGCCAATGACCCTTAATTTTTTTTTTTTTTGCAGAAATTGACTTTACTGTCCATAGTTAACAAAACATGTCACAATTTAATTTTGCATTGAACAAGTTGACACTTATTCAACTTTCGCATAGTTTTGCAACTGCATCTACTGTGGGGTTAAGAAATTATGGAAACATTACAGCTGTAATCTGGAAAAAGCTAAGTGTATATTTGCTACAGCTGTACGTCCCTCTTTGTATTCTGCTATCCCACCTTTTACAATTGTACGCTTCAGTATAGCAGGTGTTTCAGTTCAGAAAAAAAAAATTATGTACAGTTGTATAGCAGTTTCTTATAGATGACACAAAAAGCTGCTACATAAATGTTGAAATGTTTCCATTGATAGTACCAGGCCCAACAAGATTTTCCACCAAGGAACACATAGCATACCAATAAAGTATGTTGTAAAATGTAGCAATTATTCATTTTACCCAAGATTTAAATTTAAAAACTTAAGGTTTAAGCTACATGTTCCTGTTCGTGCATATGTTCAGTTTTTTTTTTTAGCAGGCTGGTTGTAAAAATGCACTAGTTTCAAATGTTGAGATCTGGGAAGTAGTGAATCTCATTTTATTCATGTTTGCCATGCATATTTTGGTGCTATATGTGCCTTAGTCATTTCGTAAATGGCATATTTGTACACATATTCTATTCATATGAGCTTTGACTATTGTAGCTATGTATACTGCTGTGTATACTTAAAAAGTTTGTCATGGATAATGGAAATTGGGTGTTGGTTTCTGAAATTAAAGGAGCAAGATTAAGCTCCCACTTTAGTTATATATTATGCAGATCTTGAACAAATTTTTTGTGGATTTACGTAATTGTAGTTATATTACTGTTGTTGATTGTGATGTTCTTTTATGTACTTAAAATTGTTTTCTTTGCAATAAAGTTCAGTTTCTGTAATCTTTCTTATTCCTTAAGTAGTATCAAATTTCTTAACATTGCCAGTCTATTTTCAGCAATGAGATTGGTATTGAATTGCCTTTTAATTCACTGTTCTCCATGTAGTGCTTCAGAAAGCTTGAATATTGCATTGTCCTGGAGTGAGAATAGAACCTACGACCAGAGTTGTATAAAAATAAAATGTATCTGCATACATAACCATTGGAACAGAAAACTTGCTGCAAACCTGTGAATCAAGATAACAATAGAATAAGATAATTTAAAGAAAAATTAATATAACAATAAATAACAAAACATTACAGATTCCAGAGAGAACAAAAGTACATTACGACTGAATCCGCAAAGATGTATGTAAAATGGACCTTAAGGCCAAAACTTTAAAATATTGGACTATGAACCTCATGAAAACAAGACTAATTAAAGAAAGTTTTTATATCTAGAAAAGCAGTTCCGTTAATGAACCTTCAAAAATTATATATAGCATTTTCAACAACTTAATTCAAAAATAGACTTTTAAAATCTTTTCCTTATGTATTTTAATTTATAACTGGCAACTGCAAGAGAAACCTGGCAATAAAATTTAGTCTTTCTATGTAAACAAAACTTTTGTTATAGTTCTTATATAAGTACAGGCCGTGATAAAATCAAGAGGCCACAAACGTCTGTAAAAACAGCTCGCTATCGGAAGATGTGAAAAATAGTTCGACGTTCTCGCGTTAAGATAGAATTAAATATATTAATCTGAGTAAATGTTTTAATTGCTGTAAATAACATTTGTATTTTTTTAATCTACAAGCAAAAACTATCTGCGAAGTCTGCTGATAATTTGGAAACTATCCGCATACAAGTGTATGTCTATATTCTGCGACTCTGCTACCATTCCACCACCCAGGACAATGAAATTTATAGTGACTAAAGCTTAGCAATATGAACAGCTTCAGGTTTGTTAGTTAAAGCAATCCTGTTTACTCATAGCGTACATGTCCCTTTGAACTCCAGGAACAGATATAGACCACAAATAATTAGTGCATCGGATATCATCATAGAAATTAAAGAAATGTTCTTCACAAATGCGTGGCATACGTGCAAACTCTCCAGATTTAAGCAGGAGACTGGATTTTCAGCTCTCCCACCCACCCTCTGGATAAATGTTATATTCTCCCGATTTTCGTTGACGATTGGCTGTTGCAATGGTCGAAATTCCATCGATCACTGCCTTGGATTGACGCAGAAGAAAAGATTTCAAAACCGCCTGTGAAATCTTTCCCTTTCTGCGTTGATGCAAGACTGGATTACCGTCGTCAGTTTCATACTTTTCCTCTCCTCATATCTGAAAAAAAGGCTGCCTGCAGTGGTCTAAGCGCTGGCTTCTGACCAATTGTCCAAGATGGGTCTAGGTTTTAATCCCAGTTGGGCATGGTTGTTGCATTGTCTTAAGGCACTGGCTCTCTCCCTTCCCTGGAACCAGTGGTCCTAAATTAGGGACGGGTGACTGCTTATAGCCGATTGAGGTGCTCATTGTGGTAGTTAAACCTCAGACCAAAAAAAAAAAGCTTGATACTTCCACATTTGTTTCGACAGATACAGACTGTCTTCGTTGATTCCATTTTGCAGTGATGTGCGAATGAGTCTATAACAAACTCTATACAGGGCGATTCAAAATTCTGCTGACAAAATGGAAGGGAAAGTCAGGTACAGAAACGAACAAAAATTGCAGAGGAACATATCAACGCAAACACCATCCCCTAAAATAGTACATAATGCACAGGGACGACAAGCAAGAAACGTAAATTTTATTTACACTACTCGCACATGGCAGGACAATGGTGGTACGGACAGTTGTACAGGAGGTTTTCAAAGTTTCGTCCAGACGCACTGACACATGCACGACGACACTGCATCGATTATCAAATATTCTCAAAAATGCTTGGTGTATCCCGGAAACATCCAGCTGCCACGACTTCCTACTAAGCCTTCATCAGAGGCAACAGGAGTTATGTATACGAGCCCTTTAAGATAACCCCCATAAAAAAGTCTGTGGGTAACAAATCTGTCCACCACAACCAATCCAGCACCCAAGAAAGGTGCCCTGCAGATGTTTGACAGCTCTGCTGAAATGGGGGGGAGATCTTGCTGAAAGCACACGTGGTGACAGGAACAGTATCCAGCATTTCTGGCAGAACGTTACATACGTGCGTCCATTAAGTCTTGCTGGTAGAATGTACCGCCCGAGCAGTCTCCAACAATGCCGGCCCAAACGTTGCTGGTAAATCGTCGTTGAGAGCATTAGCGCACCCATGGAGGGGGTTAAGCCCCCCCTCCCTCCAAGGATATTAAGAGTGATGTAAGTCACAAATTAAACATTCAAAAATATTGGCGCAGTGGTCTGAGCACTGGCTTATGTTCATTCGTGAAGGGGTCCGGGTTAGAATCCCAGTGAGGCATGAATGTTGTTTGTCTTACGGCACTGGTTCTCTCCCTTCCCTGGAACCAGTGACCCTAAATTAGGGACTGGCGACTGCTTATAGCCCATTGAGTTGCTCATGGTGGTCGTTAAACCTTCAATCAAAAAATATATCTTCAACCATTATCAATCCACTGCTGGACGAAGGTCTCCCCCAAGTTTCTTCCACAGCAGTATGTCTTGTGCCAGTCTCCATGTCACTCCCTCATACTTTTGAATTTTATCCACCCATCTCCCGTGTGGTCTTCTGGGTCTTTTCTGTCCCTTGGAATCCAATCTAAAATTTTGGCGGTCTGTCCTTCTAGCAGTATGTCCAGCCCATTGCCATTTCAAGAATTTAACTCTGATCATGATGTCTTCCACTCTTGTCATTTTTCTGATCTAAGAGTTCCTCTTCTTATCTCTCCTGGTTACACCAAGCATGCACCTCTCCATGCTTTGAGTTGTCTGCAGCCTTTGTATGTCTCTTTTAGTTAAGGTCCAAGTCTCTGCACCATACGTAAGCACTGGAAGGATGCATTGATCAAACACTTCTCTTTCAAGACATAATGGCATATTGCTCTTGAAAATTATGCAGTTTCTTCCAAAAGCTCTCCAGGCAAGTTAGATCTGTCCAATAATATACATTACCCATGACGCCTCGTTTTTTGAATGAATAATCACATTTGTATCCATTTATTGTCAGTCAAGTCACCACATTTAAATTGTTTTTTCTTTTTGTTGATTTAGCGTGGGGGTTTAACTACCACTGTGCGCAACTCATTGGGTTATAAGCAGTCGCCCGTCCCTAATTTAGGGCCACTGGTTCCAGGGAAGAGAAAGCCAGTGCCGTAAGGCAAATACAACATTCATGCCTCACCGGGGATTCGAACCCGGACCCCATCTTGGACGAATGGCCACAAGCCAGGGCTTAGACCACTGTGCCACAGGAACGGTGTTTAAATTGTTGAAGCGTTCTATTATTCAGTTGTTTACCTTCCTTGAAAAAGCCATCTGGGTAATGTGCGAAAGCTTGGAAACTTTTATTTGCCGCCCCGGTGGCGCAGTGGTCTAAGGCGCTGGCCTATGACCATTCGTCCGTAAGGGGTCCGGGTTCGAATCCCGGTCAGGCATGGATGTTGTGTTTGTCTTACGGCACTGGCTCTCTCCCTTCCCTGGAACCAGCGACCCTAAATTAGGGACGGGCGACTGCTTATAGCCCATTGAGTTGCTCACGGTGGTCGTTAAACCTCCAATCAAAAAAAAAAAAACTTATTTCTATTCTACGCAAATAAATTCGGATCATTAGTATAGTTATACTATGCCGCTCCTGTGGCGCAGTGGTCTAAGCGCTGGCTTATGATTACTCGTCAGAATTGGGTCCTGGTTCGAAACCCGCTGAGGCCTATGCCTCACAACTCATTATTTCCTGGATGTTGTTTGTCTTACGACACTGGCTCTCTCTCTCTCCTTCCTTGGAACCAGTGGCCTTAAATTAGGGACGGGCGACTGCTTATAGCCCATATGTTGCTCGCGGTGGTCGTTAAACCTCCAATAATAAAAAAAAAAAAAGTTTTACTTTTTTGAGTATAGTGGGTGTATATATAGTTTATTTTTATAAATTCCGTGATTACAATTAGGCAAAAATACATTAATGTTCATTTTTTACGGTATGCATAAAAAAAACCGCAGTGAAGCGGAAATCATCGCATAATTTTTTTCATTTCTTCTTATTGCACATTTTTCTTTTCGTCGCAAAGGGCCATTGACATTTTATGAGAGGTGAGAGTCCGCTCATGTGTATGTACTGGGGCTCGTAACGTAAACTGATTATTGGGTGCAGAGCTCAGCTGCCCTGGTGGCTGAGTGATCTGAGGCACTGGCTTCTGATAATTCATTCAAGATATACCTTAATGAAGGATGGGTGGTGTGTTTGTCTTACAGCACTGGCTCTCTAACTTCACTGGTGGAAAACTGGCCCGCAAACGACTGCGTATTGCCCTCTGTAGTCGTTAAACCCGAAATAATGAAAAAAAAGAATATATATTTCGGTTCGAGAAGCTGTTTTTTTATTGGAGGTTTAACGACCACCGTGAGCAACTCAATGGGCTACAAGCAGTCGCCCGTCCCTAATTTAGGGTCACTGGTTCCAGGGAAGGGAGAGAGCCAGTGCCGTAAGACAAACACAACATCCATGCCTGACCGGGATTCGAACCCGGACCCTTACGGACGAATGATCAGAGGCCAACGCCTTAGACCACTGCGCCACCGGGGCGGCGGATTGCTTAATTATGGTTATATTTTAGCAAGTATTAAGTATCCCATGCTATAAGTTAGTTTCATTGATGTGCAAATCCCGGTGAGGCATTGATGTTGTGTTTGACTTACGGCACTGGTGGCGCAGTGGTCTAAGGCGCTGGCCTCTGATCATTCGTCCGTGAGGGGTCCGGGTTCGAATCCCGGTGAGGCATGGATGTTGTGTTTGTCTTACGACACTGGCTCTCTCCCTTCCCTGGAACCAGTGACCCTAAATTAGGGACGGGCGACTGCTTATAGCCCATTGAGTTGCTCACGGTGGTCGTTAAACCTCCAATCAAAAAAAAAAAAAAAAAAACTTACGGCACTGGCTCTCTGCCTTCCCTGAAACCAGTGGTCCTAAATTAGAGACGGGCGACTGCTTATCAAAGACCTTTAAGATACATAGACTGAAAGCTCTTGTGTTAATGAGTGGCAGCAGCTGGCGGTATTTTTATTGCAGAGCTTGTACGGCAAAATGGCATGTGTCCTACTCCTATATACACAACGCTAATTAAGCTCTAACCTGCACGAAAGAAGAAATGTTACGATGTTTTAATACTGCGTATTAATTTTCTTCAATGGAGTATAAATTAGACTTTTAACTTCCGATTAAAGAAAACATAATTATCGTAATTTTGGGGGATATGAAATAACTGAAGGGAAACTTCGCTTGTCGTACGTGTAAAATATATTTCGGCTTCAGTTGCTTGCAAACTGAATGATCTAGTTGCATGAAATTCGTATTTCACAATAACAAAAATCACTTAATATGGTCATTTGTTTATTCTTAAGAGAAGTTGCCGAGAACAAAACTTTTAATTTTGGAAGTTTTTTCCTCAGTATTATGAGTTCGTAATAGCTACTAAACGGGAGAAAAATAAGTAAAATTGAATATGATAGAACGAATTTCCTTCTTCATATAATTTAGTTTAAACAATTACAAATCCTGAGGATGAAAAGTCTCTGAAAAGAAACGCGAGTTAGCAAATCAGGATGAAAAGTCTGTTCGAATCCCGCCGAGGCATATGCCTCACAACTCTATTATTTCCTGGAAAAGATTACAAAAGGAGGTGAGAAGCCTAGATTGAAACTGCAAGTCATGGTAAATGACACAATGTTTGACCCGGAAAATATAAAAGGAGGTGAGAAGCCTAGATTGAAACTGCAAGTCATGGTAAAGCCTTCACTTTAGAGCCATACGTACTCTGGTGAATGACACAAGGAGGTGAGAAGCCTAGATTGAAACTGGAAGTCACTGTAAATGACACAAGGTTCCAGTAAAAACTGAGTCCCGCAATTTAATATTTAGAGATAAAGTAAGTCCAAAAGGATACTAGCTAACTATCTTGCAGTTAAAATACTAAAACACCTCTATTATTTCAAGGGAAAGATTAGAAAAGGAGATGAGAAGCCTAAGCGAGATGTGACAGATTCTTGCCGCACAACGGTGAACTTCAAATGTCGCCCGGTTAACTTATGGTTTTCCAGTCTATGTAAAAGGTCTTTGCTGCTTATAGCCCATCGAGTTGCTCACGGTGGTCGTTATACCTCCGAACAAAAAAAATCGTCCTTGGGAATACATTAAGGTGGACGTCGAGTAATTTTGCTTCCTATACTTTCAATGGAAAAATTTCTGTACACATTTTCTTCACAATTAATGCTTTTCCAAGGATGAACATTTGAACATCGATTAAAATAGCTTCATTTTATAACTTGAAATACTTAATATTTTCTAAAACGTAACCATAATTATGCAATTCAGCATTTGTTTGTCTACTGACGTCATCAAAGTACAGGTAGCGCCATCTTTTTTATGGTTTCAACACCAGCAAAGGAGAAGTTATTTATTTTTAATATAATTATGGTTATGTTTTAGAAAATATTAAGTATTCCAAGTTATAATCTGAAATTATTTTTAATCGATGTTAAAATTTTCATACTTGGGAACACACTAATTGTGCAGGAAATGTGTACACAAGTTTTTCTATTGGAAGTATGAGGATGTAGCAGACACGTGACTCAGCATAGCAGCGAGCCTTAGTAACGTAAGTAAAGGACAACTAGCCCCAAAGCGAGTACAGACCAGCCCCGTTGAAATGATGGCGTCTTACTTTGAAACTTTAATTTCAAAGTACAAAATGCGGTATTTGGAAAAAATTAAAGAGATCGAAGGAAAAGATCCTTATGTGCTGAATGCAAGTATCTTCGAAGGTTTCCCGACTGCAAATAGTAAATATTTTCGATTACTTCGTCTTTGGTCAAAGTGCCTTTACCGCAGAACAGTCCGAGGCATATAAAAGTTTTGACGCATATAACAATTTCTCGTCGTCGGTGTTCTTTTACAGGGTAATTTAGTACGATCACAAATTCGTGAGTAATCAGTAATTTATGGAGAAAATAGGTACGTTGCCTTAATAAGTAAGGTTCTCTTTTCTCCCAGATGCGGAGACCTGAGTAAAAAAAGATAAGTTTTCTTTCTTTCCAGGAATTTTTTTTTTTTTTGATTGGAGGTTTAATGACCACCGTGAGCAACTCAATGGGCTATAAGCAGTCGCCCGTCCCTAATTTAGGGTCACTGGTTCCAGGGAAGGAGAGAGCCAGTGCCGTAAGACAAACACAACATCCATGCCTGACGGGATTCGAACCCGGACCTCTTACGGACGAATGATCAGAGGCCAGCGCCTTAGACCACTGCGCCACCGGGGCGGCCTTTCCAGGAATCGCTGAATTTGGATAAAACTCACACATGAAAGGTTCTATGCATTTTTGAGAGTTTAACTCTTCAACAAAAAGTGTCTTTCTAAGCTATGGGAAGCCGCCCTGGTGGCGCAGTGGTCTAAGGCGCTGGCCTCTGATCATTCGTCCGTAAGGGGTCCGGGTTCAAATCCCGCTGAGGCATGGATGTTGTGTTTGTCTTACGGCACTGGCTCTCTCCCTTCCCTGGAACCAGTGACCCTAAATCAGGGACGGGCGACTGCTTATACCCCATTGAGTTGCTCACGGTGGTCGTTAAACCTCCAATCAAAAAAAAAAAAAAAAAAAAAGCTGTGGGAAGCGATTTCCAAGCCTTAGAAGAATGAGCAAACTTTTTTTTCCCCCCCGTAAAATTACGGTAAAAAGCAAAATAATTTTGCTGGGATTTGTGCCCTATAACCTATTTATCCGTAAATAAATTTAGCAGCAAAACACCGGCCTGTAAACAGACCTAGACACCAAAAAGAATTTTATTTGGACAATAATTTACCCATAATTTGCATTTTTCCGTAAATTTTGCCATTATTTGCATTTTTTTTCTTCAGCTCCAGGTAAAAAACCAGGTATACTAAAAATAAAATCGGCGGTAGTTTGGGAAGGAAATATCATATAGAACAAAGTAGTAAACTAAAAAACTCCAAAACCGAAAGCCTAATAACTTTAAACGTGAAAAGCCGAAAATTTGCAAAAAAAAAAAAAAAAAAAAAAAAAAAAAAAAGTGAGCAAGGGAAACGGTGTGCTGGAGCTCTAAAAAATACAGAAGAGCCAAAGATTTTATTCTGACCACGGTGTATGATAAGTCAGGTGATACTACTCTCCGTGCTGTCAACAGTTTGAAAACGGACTGTTAATGTCACAACTCGCCAGTGGGCGTTAAGGAATTTTGTGGGCCGATCGTTCACCCTAACCATCATAGGATTACATGGTGTTTATGATTTCATCAGTGCAAAATCGGTATTTATCTTGAGTATTTTTTATTTATTACTTTGTGTAATTATTTGTATGGAGTTCCAGAAAATTTGAAGTTTCCATACAGAAGGTAAAGTACGTCAACTCTGTTTTTACTTAATGGGAGATACATTTATAGTGTAGCTAAATGTCGGACTAGAATCTGTTCAGTTCTGTTTTAGGTATGGGCGAACAAAATTTGTACCGAACTATAGGTTATCGGACAGGTTATGCAGCATATAAAGAACTTGTATCAGCCTTTATTGACCCAACTGTAACATAATAAAGAATTACTAGGGACGTTGTGGTAATGAGGTATGTATGGTAATGGCGAAGTTGTTGTGAACAAGGAGGTTAGATGTATGAGGAGGTGACATCAGCCCCTCTCTCTGTGCTTCTGGCGTGACGCCACTTTTTATCAGCTGACTACGTCAATGCGCCCAACCTAAGAATCTCCTGTATATCTCTATGGGAAAATCTCGATTTTGAACGGGATTTTCGGACCTTACTCTACCCATACAGGCATGAAAAAAATCGAAGCTGAAATATTCATTCCTATAATAAAAAATTTCCAGAAAAAACAGGAAAATATGTGTTGGTATTTCTTTAAAAAATTCAACAAAATAATGATTTTTTGAGCGGAAGTGCATAGTGCGCATGGTTACTTACTGTTCATATGTAAGTAACCATGTATACTGCTCATGTGCATGTTTAAAATATAACCAAAAAGCCTAATGTTAAGAAATAAGAACGAAATATGCCTTCTTTCCATCTTTGGTTTGCATGCGCTAAGCAAAACTGCTTAAGCCACAGGAAGTGACGTCACGTTCCCGAACTCCTGCAGCGCAGACTCCCACCACCTCAGAGAGAGGACAGAAACAGCTGGTCTATTTCTGTTTTGGCTTCACTCAAAACGGGTCACTTCACCTCCTCTTCTTCTAACCTCCTTGGTTGTGAGGCGGACGAATCATTGTTATGAAATAAAAAGTTTATGTTCTCGAATGGAGTTTGTTACTGCTTAAAAGTAAGTTCGTGTCTCTTATTAAGGCTTAATATGTAACACGGAAAATGGCGGCAAGCATTAGGATGTGGTACATTTTTCCACAGCTTACAATGTGTAAAAATTTACGTTAAAAGCATTAACCGTTGCTTAAATGTAGGATCACAAATTATATCCCTTGATATAAAATATGTTCTTCGTAATATATGCACGCAGGTCGGGGAAATCTCCGCCGAGAAAAAGCAACCATTTTGCCACGGTGCACGTTCTCTGCCGTCATCGCCAGCACAGATGGAGGGAGCGCCTTATTCATTAGCATGATTACGTACAAAAATAAAACAAATATGTAAGATATATTGTTTATTACTAAATGAAAACATGATTTCTCGAGCTGAAGATTAATCAAGATTATTTTTTGCGAAAATTTCGGCAAGTTTTCAAAATCGGCAGTTTTCGTTAACGATGCTCCAATGACTTACGCAAAAACTGATAAATTGCTCCTCCGAATGTACAGCACGATCTCATTTTACAAGAAGTGCAATTTTTTGGACGATAAAGGGTCTATTCTCTATTGCTTCAGTAAAAAACTCTGCATCGTCTGCTCAGAAATCTTCACGTTAGAGTAATCCCTCTGTGGGCAAATATATATATATATATATAACGCTTATTTGACAAATTCCATGTGATAGGCACAAAAGTGCATGTTTGCGAAGCGTTCCAGGTTATTATTTTTTTAATTCCAAGCAAAATAGCATTCGTAAAACACGAATGTTTCTGCCATAGGTTGCATCAAATCGTCGGCCCACACGTTCGTCGCTCCACCTAGTGACAAGTGACATTAACAGGCGATTTTTGTTTCCAGAGTCGTATCACCTGACTATCATACACCGTGCTTCTTACTAAAAGTCAGGTTTGCTAACAAATTAACCTTCAGCCCTATAAAAAGTTTCAGCACCCCTAGATCAACCAGGAACTTTCTGAAAAGAAGTCCCTGAAGTAAAGAAAAAAAAAAAAAAACACGTGCACAGAAGTGTCGATTGGGGACTGAAGCGTTTATTTAAGAAATATTTTGACTGAGAGACAAACTAAAAGTTGCTCTATAAGAAAATAGTCAGTAGCAAAAAAACCTACGCAAAAAACACCTTTTAAATTCAACTTGAGAACTTTGAATCAACGAATGAAACACCTGGCCCAATAAGTGCACTCTAATAGCGTTTGAACAAGTAAAAGATAGTTTCTCTGCTGTACCAGAAATCACCGATTTATCCAGAAATTAGTGGTTTCTGGATAAAAGTAACATTTAAAAGGTTCTCTGTCTTTGAAGAGTCTAACTCTTCTATAAAAAGTGTTTTCTAAGCTCTGGAAAGCGATCTCCTTTCGTTTGGCACATAAGCGAATTTTTTTTTTTTGATTGGAGGTTTAACGACCACCGTGAGCAACTCAAATGGGCTATGAGCAGTCGCCCGTCCCGAATTTTGGGTGACTGGTTCCAGGGAAGGGAAAGAGCCAGTGCCGTAAGACAAACACAACATCCATGCCTGACCGGGATTCGAACCCGGACCCCTTACGGACGAATGATCAGAGGCCAGCGCCTTTAGACCACTGCGCCACCGGGGCGGCACGAATTTTTCGGTACTGCCTTCAGAGACAGCAGCTAATAGCCTGAAAAAGACTTCATGGGCGCCGACGAGGAAGGGGGGGGGGTCACTTGACCTCCTCTGTAGAATTATTTTTCTCTTTATTTTATTTTATTTATTACTTTTTTTTTACACTCGCAGAACTGGACCACAAGGAAAGATGGAATTCAGGGCGTTTATATTAATATTCCAATTTTATTGGAAATTTGGAATTGGAAAACGATACGTGAAAGCGGAAAACCTAGCAAACGGTAAGGTAGTACGGCCGCCCCGGTGGCGCAGTGGTCTAAGCGATGGCCTCTGATCATTCGTCCGAACGGGGTCCGGGTTCGAATCCCGGTGAGGCATGGATGTTGTGTTTGTCTTACGGCACTGGCTCTCTCCCTTCCCTGGAACCAGTGACCCTAAATTAGGGACGGGCGACTGCTTATAGCCCGTTGAGTTGCTCACGGTGGTCGTTAAACCTCCAATAAAAAAAAAAAAAAAAAAAAAAAAAAAGAATTGGAAAACGATACGTGAAAGCGGAAAACCTAGCAAACGGTAAGGTAGTACGGCCGCCCCGGTGGCGCAGTGGTCTAAGGCGCTGGCCTCTGATCATTCGTCCGTAAAGGGTCCGGGTTCGAATCCCGGTCAGGCATGGATGTTGTGTTTGTCTTACGGCACTGGCTCTCTCCCTTCCCTGGAACCAGCGACCCTAAATTAGGGACGGGCGACTGCTTATAGCCCATTGAGTTGCTCACGGTGGTCGTTAAACCTCCAATTAAAAAAAAAAATAAAAAAAAATAAGGTAGTACGCCCAAACAATTTTCGCTCAGGGTGGTCTGTGCTGATTTTAAAAGGCTAACATACACTTTCTTTAAGAGCAGCATCAATTAATAATAATAATAGTAGTAGTAGTGTTCTAGTGTAGTAAGTAACTAGTAGTAATAGTATTAATCTTTCATTTTCACGAATTGCCGCCCCGGTGGCGCAGTGGTCTAAGGCGCTGGCCTCTGATCATTCGTCCATAAGGGGTCCGGGTTCGAATCCCGGTCAGGCATGGATGTTGTGTTTGTCTTACGGCACTGGCTCTCTCCCTTCCCTGGAACCAGTGACCCTAAATTAGGGACGGGCGACTGCTTATAGCCCATTGAGTTGCTCACGGTGGTCGTTAAACCTCCAATCAAAAAAAAAAAAAAATTCACGAATTACTGTTTTCTACATACAGTATTAGCCAAACCTTAATTAAGTACACTTGATCCCCCTTGAAAAATTTGCTGCAGGCGCCCCATAAAAGACTTACTAAATAAAGACTAAAGGTCTTTATGTCCTTCATTACCGCAATTCAAATTTTTATAAACACCAACCGCTAATGAATGCACTTTACACACTAAGTGCAGGACAGCCGGCTATGCTTGTCTTTTAGTAACTTGCAGGGACTGAAGGACAAGCATAGCAGGCTGTCCTGTTGCCACTTCATTGAAACTTCTCGATGACGTCATGTGCTACATCCTCATAAGAAGCAAAATTACTCGACGTCCACCTTAATTGCGAAGAAAATATGTAAAGAAGTTTTACCATTGGAAACATAAGGCAGATATTTTAGGTGGAACCATAATCTAACAGTGTTTGAATAACCATATACACATTTCATGATACATATTGATTCAAAAATCGTAATTCGCTGTTTTTACTTTTTTGTAATTATATCTGAGTTTTAGAAATATAAGTTTCATAGCGGAAAGGGCTGCTTGTGTATATGTGTACCCAAGGTCTTTGGTGTGTACACTGTACCATATCTCTGAAGCTATGTAAAACATAACACCGTAAACCGCGAAAAATGATAGTGCGAGAGCCGAGAACGCGAGAAAAGGCGAGAGCCATCCGAGAACCGAGAACTAGAAGTCAAGAACCTTGTGATCCATTGAAACTGCTCTAGCCAGTAGCCACTACCTTTAGTACTATCAGGCGTCACCGTCTCGGCGAAAGATGGGATGTTAGTTGAACGAATTAATTTGATACCGTGTGTACGTAATTTTGATTTGTACATATATTTTTTAATTTTCCACTGGGTTTTCCCTAAAATTTTACCATTTTTAAAATATAGGTAAAAAGTTCGGTGGTATGGCTGCTGTGTTACTTGAGAACAGAGGTTGGACTTCACTGCACGAAGCAGCAGCACATCCCATAGAACAATGCTTAGAAGAACTCCTGAAAAGTGATGCTAATGAAGTTAATCAGCAGTCTTGGTGTGGTGAAACTCCCCTTCATGTCGTATGCCAATGTAAGTGTATGGAAGGGGTAAAAGAAGCTGTCTGTTTACTTTTGCAATATGGTGCAAATGCCAATATGAGTGACAAGCAAGGCAGAACTCCTTTGTTGTGTGCTGCAAAGAATGGTAATTTAGATGTTGTTGCTACACTGCTGAGCTCTGGCCACGCTGATCCTGATCTCTGTGACAACTTTGGACGGAATCCCGTGCATGTTGCTGCCTTTGAGGGTCACTGGGAAATAGTTGATTGCCTTCTTCAGGCAGGCGCATCTCCACCCCCGAAATATAGATGGGGTGACACCTGTTTATTTGGCTGCAAATTATTGTCAGATTGGCTGTTTAGAAAAACTTCTTCAAGTGGCCGTGGAAAGAGGACAGAAGGAAGTCATTGATTTGCGTAACAAGTTTGGTTTTACCCCACTGATGGATGCTGCTAGGAATGGTCGTGCGGAATGTGTGCAAATACTCCTCAGATTTGGAGCAGATCCTAACTTGAAGGTAAATACCTTTTCAGCGGCCTCTCTTACTGCTCTTCATTTTGCCATTTATGGTAATCATGCAGAGTGTATTAACCTGTTGTTGGACAAGATGGATCTCCGGCATCTTGTACATTGTGCAGACTCTGTTTCCTTTGATTATGCGTGTCCTTTGCAAGCAGCCATTCAAAAGAGAAGCCATGATGCACTTAAAAAGCTCCTTTCATTAGGTTTTCCAGTTGACAATGTGCATAAAATTTCTGGCCAGCAGAAAATTAATTTGTGCCATCGCCCTTCTGTTTGCAATGGGCAGCTTACAATTTACCAAAACTCCTTGTCATATGCTGCAGCTGTAGAAGACTTGGACTCCATGAAGATTTTACTGGATTATGGAGCCAGCGTAAATCCGGTTTTATGCAACATAGTTAACAGGAATGGAGTTCAACAAAAGCTTTCTTTTCCACCAGCTCTGAGTGCGTTGTGTAATAGATCCTGGAAAGCATTTGGCTTGCTTATTGAGCACGGCTGGGACATCAGTCGCCGACCAAATGGCATCTGTCCAAGTGAGTGCTTGCTTTTGTCATTGTATAACTATAATTCCACTAAGAAGCTGCTCATGTATGGCTCTGACCCTCATCTGATTTTCCAACAAAGAAATTACAATTATGAAACTATTTTGATTTACTTAGGCAGTGTTTTTTCGTCTGTTAGCTATGAGGCATTCCTCAAAGTTTTAGAACTTCTCCTTCAGTTTATGGTGGTCTGTCGACCTGTGCAGCAGCTTTTCTACGATGTTTTTAAATTGTGCTGCCAATTGGAACCTTACTGCTATACCATTGCGGGGTACAATGAAAAGTGGAAGGCTATCCTACAACAGGTAAATAAACCTTCGTCTCTGAAAAATGCTTGTCGCATAAAAATACGACAAGTGATTTTTGCGCATGGCCATTTCTCATTCAGAGAAGCAATCCATCATCTCTATTTGCCGAGAATTGTGAAAGAATATCTCCTATACAGTGAGCTAAATGAAGAGAGAGAGCACGGTGCATCATGTGATCGTGTGTTCTATTACTGAAATATTTTTGTAAATATTGAAAAAATTCTGGTGAAAAAGCAAAAACAAATTTACTTCAAAATAGGTGTAACATAAAATGTAGCAGTAGCTGTTTAGATAAATGGTTTTAATAATTTCATGCTAATACTCTTTTTGGGCCATTTCTTGTGTGAGATTTTTTTTATGGTGCCCCAGTGAATCCCTTTGTTGTATTAATGATGGTAGAATTTATGCTTGTTCTTTTTTATTCACACAGATTCACTATTGTGGGAATTTGATGAAATATTTTGGTAAATGTGTATTTTAGCCTCCTAAATTATTTGGCTAAAAATTTCAAAAAACTGATATGTACAGGTTTTGGCTAAACTTCCACATTCGGCCCAGAGCTAGTTTTCGAAAGCAATGATAGAATGGCGCCACTGTACCACTTCAACTCTCCTCCACTTGTGGTAGCCTTGCATTGTGAGGAAGGAAGGCTTTGCCGCCCCGGTGGCGCAGTGGTCTAAGCGATGGCCTCTGATCATTTGTCCGTAAGGGGTCCGGGTTCGAATCCCGGTGAGGCATGGATGTTGTGTTTGTCTTACGGCACTGGCTCTCTCCCTTCCCTGGAACCAGTGACCCTAAATTAAGGACGGGCGACTGCTTATAGCCCATTGAGTTGCTCACGATGGTCGTTAAACCTCCAATTAAAAAAAAAAAAAAGGCTTGGTGGTGGTCGAATCATATGGAAGTAGACGAAGCGGAAGTACAACTGCGGTCATTTTGTTGAGGGCACCTGGATTTTTGGTATCTTTGAACGAGATACCATGACTGGCGCATACTCAAGGAGTGAAGAGCAATTGGCTTACCCTAAAACATAAATGAACACAGGGCAACCACAAAATGTACTTGGCAGGTCATATTTTGGAATATTTATTCTAACAGAATTGCCCTCTTTCCTCTGAACACTGCTTTGAACAAAGTCACAGTTCTTTCCTGCCAGGGAAGAACTGTGTGTGATCACACAGTTCTTCCCTGGCAGATAAAGGTTTTTTTCTGCTAGCTAGACAGCTTTATATTCATGAGAAAAGACAATTGTTCTATCAAAGTACATATTTTACACATATGCCACAATCAATGCTCAAAAAGGTCCTTTTGAGGGCCACCCTAAATCCATATAGACTTCCTTTGGCACTTTCACAACATAACGATGCAGCAATAACTTGTCTCCATCTATTGTCTCTTTGAAAAACTATTTCCGGGCTAAACACGGAAATTTTACCCAAATTTTTAAGTATGCAATTTAATAGGAAATGGTGAATTTTTCTTTGTACTGCATTTTAACATTTTTTGCCATAAAACACGTGACATGGTGCATACACTCCTTGAAAATTAATGGACCATTTTCAAGGCCTTGAAAGTCCTTGAAAATCTTTAGGATCCATGAAAAGTCCTTGATTTTTCAGAATCTTATATTTGTAATTCCAGTATTCTTTCTGTCCCTTTCCCACCATTTTCACTTCTTTTTTTTTCTTTTCTTTGCTATTGACAGCTTCCCTCCCTCCCCCTAAATGTTAGAAGGCACCTATCCCATAAACTCGCTGGGGACCACTCTTTTAAGACAGCTAATGACCTGAAGCAAGGAGGTCCCACAAAAAGATAAGTTACATTACAATTACAGTGAGACAGGAGGAGGGGAGCTTGTGAGAGGGCGGGAGCAGCAACCTCTCCCCAGCTGTTGGCTTGCTTTTCATTGTTCAGCAGACCCCATCTTCGGTGAAGGTCGTTTGGCAGATACATTCAGCGGGAGAGGATAGCAGTTGGTTCTCTCTGTCAATCCGGACAGTGAGATTGGAAGAAAAAATATATACAAAAATTTAAATTTCCCAATATTTGAAATTAATGAGTGCAATTTTTACAATGACCAAGACACACACAACAAAAGTTTCGTTTTGAATTTCTTCAAAATCCGTCAAAAACTTTAGAAGTTACGCGCTTATTCCACTCATACGTGATAATTTGAGTTGTAATTATTTTGAAATCACTGAATAGATTTATTTTAGCAAAATGTAAAAGAAAATTTTATGTTGGAGGGTCTTGGTGATTGTAATAAATTCGATGTTTTTTTTATTGCGGGATTTTTTTTTTTTTTTTTTTTTTCAGTTCTAGGGGCATTGAGGCATTCTTAAACATATTCTGAATATAAGTTGCAGAAGCATTTATACCCTTGGCTTTGTCTTTCTGCACAATTACTTAATGTAAAATTGCGTGACTCGCATTCTATGAAATTTCAGTACCGTATGTACTCGTGCATAGGTCGACCCCCCCCCACTTACTGAACATTTGCAGTAGTTTTTGTACATCCGTGCGTAAGTCGACCCCCCCCCCCCCCCATTTTTATGTGAATATCTGCAGTTTTTGTATACCTACCTATCTTGTGCTAAATTTAAAAAAAAAAAAAAAATTCTGAGGATGTGCCCGCATGCGGAAATGTGAACCTACTATTTATTGTTGTAACTGGCTCTCGCAATGTTGCTTGTGGCAGTTTCGCGCAAAATGTGGGTGGAATTGAGGCACAGTTCTGGGAAGATGATAGGGCTTACCACCCTGGTTAGAGAGTTTGCAGGGGAAGGTTACACACTTTTGCACATTGCCCACTTTTTGCGAGCGTTTTATGCAGTTACATCATTCATGGAGAGTAAAGCATTTGCTCCCGCAGCAAACGAATCATGATGCATTTACCAAACGTCGCTAGGCACATCGTTATTTAAAAAGAAAAAAAAAACCTTCCTGAAACATATTTGGAAAGCGTAAATAGGTCTTGATATCAACCTGAGAGGTTTTTTTTATCCCATAAAGAATATGCATGCCGTAAAAAATAAATGTCTAACTTTTGAAGTTTTTAATGGATCTCTTCAAAATTTAAAATGAATCTTTATTTTGATGTATCGTAGACACTGTAAAATTTGCACGCAACTATTTAAAAAATTGAAGAAAATTTGTTCTATAAAATTTTCTCCCATTACCCTATGCAGCGTAACAGCTGTCAGTCAACTGCTAAGCTGGATGAGTGTGTAATTGACAGAGAGGTCGTTTATATACTCCCGAATTTCATCCCCTTTCTCCACCGTGTTTGTGACAATTGGCTTTAGTGTGTGTCAAACAACTAAGCTTCCTTCTAAATGGCAGCACAAAAAAAAAAAAAAAAAGAGGAAAAAGTGCTTTGCAAAACTTTAGGTGAAAACATAAACAAGTACTCTCCAAAAAGGCTTGGAGTGCGAAATAAAGCAACTTAGCTGACGCGCGTAGTCAAGACAGTGGGAGATGTATTATATATGGAGAACACTCGCAGGTGTTCATTGGCCAACAGAACAATTAGGACCCCACACCGCAAAAAAAAAAGTTTGAACAGATAGCACAATGAAAAAGCCATGAATCTCAAACACGAGAAAAATCGCAGATATTTTCTCTATAATCATTTTGCATTGATTTACTGTCATAATATATTTATGATCGATATCAACAAACTAAACTTTAATTATGCTATTTGGTGTCATAGAAGATAAAAGCATGATGATAATTCTTTCCTGTGAGAGGCCGACCTCCGAATAAGAAGTATGCTCCAGTGGGCTACTACCGATTTCAGCTTTCAACAAGTATATATGCTAAGGAAAAATGTACTAAGAACAATGTGGTCTCTGAGTAATTAGGACTACTAAGGTAACTGAAGTTATTACAATAGTATAAAGCGTGTTCTGGATTTATTTCTAGTTGTGGAAAAAAAATTCAGAACAGGTGCATACTTCTGACATTAACTTCCGATTTGATTTTTTTTCCGCCTTCAAAAATTTAAGTATTGCAAGTTGATGTTTTGCTATGATAAATTTAAGTTTATCAAAATTGTGTGAAACTTTACATCCATGGGTGAAAATCACTTTAAAATATCATAATGAAGTATAAATATTTAGTTTTGTGAAAAAAAAAAAGGATTGAAAGAGGAAGGAAGTTTTATTTGTAAGGGGGGGGGAGGGATTCCAAAAGTGTAAAATATAATGAATTTCAGGTCCGATCGGCAGATTTTTGGGATTTATAAGCTACAACTCGACACATTATCTGAGGGCATGTGCCTACTTAGGAAACCTGTCGGGGGGGGGGTTACTATCCAAATTATAAAACAAAATATTTCTGGTGTAAATGCTGAAAATACGAAATTACGGAAATTTTATGTGCGTCAGATAACTAATCTCGGGAGACGGAGCAGCCCAAGACGCAATTTTTATACAGCCCCTTAAAGTTTTTGTGGCCAGTTCTCCGGTGGTCAGTTCTCCGCTTAGTCTTAAGCCCGAAAATCATGATAATGTCTAAATTTCTTACTGAAAATGAAATATTAAAAAAAAAATTATGAACAATAGTTGTTAGAGTACTGGGGAATATAGCCACACGAAATTTGTTTATGCAGAACAATTTTATGGCACTGAAATTCCAATGTGTCCAGTTCTCCGTACCCATATCAAAACAGCCTTGTTTGGAAACAAACCTCAGTTAGCAAGAATTGTGTGGGATATTCAGTGTTCAGGAATGGAAATCAGAGCTGCAAACTTCTGCTTCAGATTTGACGGCAGAGATGTGATGAGTGGACTTTGTTCGCCAAAGTGCAGGGGGGAAGTAGGGTGGAGATTGCTCTTGGAGCCAGCGGGAAAGGTCGAAAATCCAGATGTTTTTGTTTGTTTTTTAGTTTTGGAGAAGGGATGCTTCCTATCCGTGAGAGATCGGAAGCAATTTTAATTACTTGTGGCTCATCAAGCCACAAAGCTCGATCTTCTAGAAACTTCGGAATTTGTACTTTGCCTCCAGACAATGGTGGGTTCGCATTACTTTAACGATGGAAAAAGAACTTGCGCATAGCGGAGCTAAGAGTTAGGTTGTAGTTTTGTTGTGTTTGTAAATTAGAAGGTCGGGGAATTTTTGGTTCTAGTTTCAGTGAGATTTATTTTAGTTGCTATAATTTCTGTTTTAGCATGTGATTTTGATTATTTTTCTTGTGTGCTTGTACAGCTAAGGGAAAAAAATGACGTACACTTATATATATTTTTTAATTCTGGGTAGTAAAATGTTACTTTTCTTCAGTAGTAATTCTTAGCCAACATTGGAAAGCAGGTTTTATGACAGTAAATGTGGAAAACTGCCAAATTTATTCATAATGGCAGGCAAGTGTTTGTTTAATCAAAACTGGTTGGAATATAGAAATTATAAGGATTGGCTTCAGTGCCATCCAACAGACAGACATCAAGCAAAATGTGCATTGTGCTGTAAGTCTTTCAGCATAGCAAAATTGGGTGAATCTGCATTAAAGAGCCATATGAAAGGGGCTAAGCCACCCCCCCCCCCGGGAGAGAAAGCCCCAGCGCGCGAACTACGAAGGGGTGTGACATCACGGTCAGAGGGCCATCGCAATCCCTCTCTCCAGAGAGGTGAAAGGGCAAACGTAAGGGGAATGCCGATATTAGCTTCACGTTCATGCAGCATTGATCAGTATTGAGCTTTCGGTAGTCGTGCACGTGAGTAAGCATCTTTTTTACAACATGCCTGGAAAATATTGAGTGCCTTTATATAGATCTAATTACAAAGCACATCCAAAAGCCACTGTTTTCAGCTTTCCTGAAAGTGAAAGCTTTAGAAGAAGGCGGAATTCTTCCATACGAATGAAAAATTTTGAACCCACCATGAATTTTCAAAGGTTAGTTAAGTTTTCATGACAGCATTTTCTGCTTTCGTTGTAAATACAATTATAATTTAGTGAATTGTTAGTCGTTTTCTTTTTTGTTTTATTATTGACGGAGTAAAATTTAAGGGCTAGCCTTCCGATTATCAGCTCATTATTTATTGTCGTTTAAATAATGGTATTAATAACCATTCAACATTTCATTTCCATAAAGTAATAGTTATTTTTCTTTACAAAATTCGTAGTTAGTAGTGTTCAAATTGAAAAAAATAAAAATAAAAAAAAGATGTATCAGCGCATCAAGTACTAAGGTTAACCAGGCAAAGAAACTGGCAATAAATAATTACGTTATTTATTAATCAACATTTCATTTCCGTAAAACAAATGCCATTTTTCTTCATAAAATTGCTGTGTATCAGAGTCCTAATTAAAACAAGAATTCGAAATTAATATATTCCATGTTCATTTGACAAATAACTTTTTCCTAAATGATTTTAATTTATAATTTTTTTTACCTTCTAGAAATAGTTGCAAGATTTGAGCACACATTTTGCCGTATTTTTAGTAAATATACTCACTAAATCGGAAATTTTGCTTTTGCGCTCGTTGTGTAATTACGGAAAAGTCTTTTCTTTTTTGCTTTCATTTAAATAAATCGAACGCGAAAAGAATTTCCAAATGTTTTAAGTGAAATGATTATGTTTATACAGTCCTACCAATTTGCCATTAACGCAAATTGCCATTAAAAAGATCAATTTGGCATTAAAAAGATTGTACTTGCAAAAATGCTTAACGCAAAATGCTGGGTTTTGTACGTTATGCGTGAAAAAACTTATTTTTTTTGCTCCAAAGCCAAATTGAAAACTAAAGGAAAAATTTCATGAAATTATTTCCCAGCACAAGAGCAAAACTTTGGAATCCCCAGATTTACGGATATCATCGCTGGAAACAGAAAAAATGAAAGCTAAGGATGTAATCTTTTGATGTTATCTAAGGACAAAAAATAAAGAGAAAAAAACAACCCCCGGTCGATTTATTGTTGTGTGCGCAAATTGTCTAGTATAGCACTCAAGAAATTATTTCTCTGCGTAAACACCGCGGTACTTCGGCGGCGTTTTCAGGAGCGGAGAACTTGAGGCTCGAGTCGGTCAGCCCACTAGCTTTGACATCACAGACCAGTTCGGAGGCTTTCTTAATCTTTAGGGGGTTTTGGCTAAGCACACCCAGTTATTGTCCATCAAAATGTCATCAAATATTTCATCCCTGCTGAAACCCAAAACTTCAGAAGCAGTGATAATGAAAGAAAAAAAGTGATGCAGTGGTTTCACAAACAACTGGAATTGGTATTCATGTAGCAAAAAATGATGTTATGAGATGCAGAAATCATATGGACCATGAAAACCATTAAAAGTCCCAATTCCTACAGATCAAATGATGACATTGAAAGAGTTCTCAGACAAATGTTTCCTGATAGTGTTATTGCTTCAAAATTTTCATGCAGTGCCAAAAAAACTAGTTATTATGCTGTGTTTGGTATTGCTCCATTTGTAAAAGATTTGATATTGCAAGAGTGGGCCCAAAAGCAGAATTATGTTTATTATTTGATGAAAGTCTGAATGAAATGAGACAAAAGAAGCAAATGGATGTTCATGTACGATTTTGGTCAAATGATACAATCATAACGAGGTTCTTTACTTCTGTATTTATGGGGCATGCTACGGCAGAAGATCTGTTTGAATAATTTAAAACTGCCATTTTGCCTCTGAAGCTATATAAAGTTCTACAATTGTCCATGGATGGGCCCAATGTAAATTAGAAAATTTTCAGTATGCTTCAAGATGAAGCTGTCAAAGAATTTATTAAGCAGCTGCTTAACATTGGAAGTTGTGGACTACACATAGTTCACAATGCTTTCCAATTTGGTTGTCAATCAACAAACTGAAAAATAAGCAGTTTTTTACAAAGTTTGTATTTTTTGTTTAAAGATTCTCCAGCAAGACGTGAAGATTTTTCAAAGCTTGTAAAACACGTAAATTTTCCAAAAAAAAAATTGTCAAACATAGATGGCTTGAAAACATTTTGGCAACTGAATGTGCATTGGAGTTATTACCTGATGTTCTAAGGTATGTAAATGCCATTAAAAAGAAATCTCTTCCCACTCCTCAGTGCAAGTCTTTTTCAGTTGCCCAACATAGTGTAGAGGATAATCTTCTTGAAGTAAAATTGCATATCTTTTTGTCAGTTGCAAAGGTTCTATATTCATTCCTTCTGAAATATCAAACTGATAAGCCTATGATTTTTTTCTTGTCTGATGATTTCAAACAACTTCTGATATCACTGCTGCAGAGGTTCATTCAACCACACATCATGAAAGAAGCAAATGTCCTGTTCAAGTTGATCAAATTAGATTTCAAAGATCCAAAATTACATTGCAAACTGGAAAACACTGACATTGGTTTTATTGCTGAAAAAAAACTGAGGACACTTCTTGTCGTGAAAAAAGTCAGCAGTTGTGATGTATGCAACATTAGAATTGAATTCAAAAGTTTTCTTGTTACAGTTGTGGCTAAACTGACTGAAAAATCACCTGTGACATACAGTTTAGTGAGACACCTGTCGTGCTTTGACCCAAGACACATGGCAAATAACAAGCATAGTTGTGTGAAAAAATTGCGTCTAGTGTTGAATTACCTAACTGAAACTAATCAGTTGCAAGAGAGTGAATGTGATGATGTAATTCGACAGTTTTCCATTTTTCTAGACACTGAGGTGGCTACTGAACATTCACTCTTCAGTGATTTTGACCCAGAAAATTCTCGTGTGGACACATTTTTATGTGCTAAAATAAATATTAAGAAATATTTCAATTTGTGGAAAGTTGTTGGACAAATGCTTTTGCTCAGTCATGGTCAGGCAATTGTTGAACGTGGCTTTAGTGTCAACAAAAAAATTGAGATAGAAAATATAAAAGAGCATACATACATAGCACGCAGGCTGATATGTGACTACATAAAACTTTCAGGTGGTGATGTGCACAACATTACGATCACAAAAGAATTACGAAGTTATGTAGCTAATGCACTGCAAAAACACCTAACATATTTGGAAGACCAAAAGATGGCATCTTTGGTATGAGGTCAAAAGAGAGCTGTTGATTCTGGAAAGGCAGATGAACTGAAAAAAAGAAAATGTGTCTTGAAAAAGACATACAAAGAACTATTGGAATCTGCTGACAGTTATGCTGAGCAAGCAGAAGATACTAGTGATGTAACAATGATTGCCAAATTGAACAGTCTTAGGCGTTCAGCCAAGGATAAGCAGCAAAAGTTGTTTGAAATTGAGAGGACTTTTAAAGGCTTGAGTAGTTAAAAACACAAGCTTTTAAAGGTTATGTAAAAAAAAAAAGGCTGATTATAAGAATTGCATTTAGATTAACTTCTCGTACAAATTTTGCTTATTTCAGAGCTGTTTTTCTATATTTTTTTGCTACCAAATTTCATATAATCCATAATATTCTTCAGTATATCATCATTGTGCCAAATAATCATAAGGGCATGATGCTTTTTTTCCGTTATGCTACAAGACAATTAATGCTTTGCAACTTACAAAGAATATTTATGAGTATGACTATGTATCACAGATACTTTAAAGTTTATATTATACAGGAGTGCAGTCTTGCACTTTAGTAATTAACAAGCTGGCACTGGTTCCATAGTCAATAGAAGGGAAGTATGGATTCTGCAGGGTAAGTTACTTGCTTAAATAATCATTTCATGTTTTATTTTACATTTGGGTGTTTAAAGCTGGGTAACATGGCATTATATGCATAGTATGCATTTAAGATAATGCCGTACACCCAATGCTGTACAAAAATGTTTTAAAGTTTCAAAGCAACAGTTTTCCAAAGGTGCATAGATTTGCCATCTTTCAAACTGTCAAAATTTTGTGTAGATGTGCTAACAGTTCAGTGTTATTAGTATTGTGTTTCTAATCCTTTAAGCCATTGCAGTAATCGTGTAACTGATTCTATATTTACTGTACATAAAATAACATCTTTTAACAGACTATGCACATACTAATCCCTGCCCCCAGTTTTTTTAATATCTAATCACACAACACAGTTTCCTGGGTATTATAGCAAAGTTCATTTCACTTTTTTGCAATTTTTGTTTGCTTGTTCCTTTAGTATATTCAGTTATTAATTAGAACTCTTTCTGGCCAAATGCACTAATAAAATAAATAGTTCAGACTTGCCAAAGCTAATAACTCACTGGGGAATTCGAACACTGTTTTTAGCCAAATAAAATATTGCTGAGAATGCCCTTGAAAAAAAAAATTCCCTTGAAAAGTCCTTGAATTTTTTTTCTGGTTAAGGGTACTCGCCATGCGTGAGTACGACAAGTCAACATACTACAGCAACGACGTCAAGCTTTGCTCCGTTGAAACAAAGGTTCCCTTTGGCGGCCAATTCACGGGCGGGAGACTACAAGAGGAACTGGGTGCATTCTTGTCAGGAAAGAGTTACATATGGTAGTGCTATGCTACAGAAAACAGTTCATTTCATCTTAATTTTTTAAAACACATGCTGAGAATTTCTTTATTCTTTTGTATATAATTCCCTGATACAAAATAGAAATTATGCAGATGCCTTTCTTGCTTGTAGAAAAGCATTAAAGTACACATATATCCATTATGTTCAACTGGTGAAAGATTTACAATCGCCAGAGTAGCAGAATGTAGACGTGGATAGTTTCCAAATTATTAGCAGGTTTTGCAGATAATTTTTGCTTCTAGATTAAAAAAATATTTACAACAATTAAAACACTTAAAAGCTTTACTCAGATTAATATACTTAATTCTATTTTAACTTGAAGTTTCAATTATTCTTCACATCTTCTGAGTTCTTTTGATTTAAAACATTTCTGGCCTCTAGATTTTATCAAGGACTTCTCAACATATACGCAGTGTATCAAAAGTTTCGTTACACAGAATTTAAATTTTATTGCCAGGTTCCTTTTGCAGTTGCTAGTTATTAAATTAAAATCATTTCCTTATGTATTTGGTAAGTCTAATATTTTTGAATTAACTTGTTAAAAATGCTATTTGTAATTTTTGAAGGTTCACTGATGGAACTGTTTTTCTGGTAAATGCGTAGTTTAGCGTCCTAAATTATTTCTTCGGAAAAATTTAACTGTGTGGGAAAAGTGCCGCGTACAAATTTTTAAGCATGCAAAATAATGGGAAAAGGTGAAAAAATATAGTATTTTTACATGAAAGGAATTTTTTTCCCCGAAGAACTTATCTTCGAGTGCGAAGGTTCAGTAGAGTACGTGCGGTAGGCCTAAGATGATAGAGCGGCGACGGCGTGAAGGTGGATTTCGGTGAATGGAAGCGTCATTGAGAATGGCAAGTTACGCGCGGAAGGATACACAAGGAAGTGGTTCAGCAGTACGTAGTCGTCGAAGCAGGTTGTAGGAATACGCTGAAGGAAAGTGGTCGGTTTTATGCTGCATTGTAATATTTTTTCAAGGGTAATTTTGCGAAATCGTATGTAGAAAATTGCCAAAAAGGTTTAAAATTTCATCATCCCCCACAATTTGACACGAAGCTCTAGGCATCCCTGCCATTGTATGATTCCTGATTATAAGAAAATCATTTATTTTCAACAATATCCGTTTCATGAGGGAAAAAAAGGACGAACGGTGGACGGAATGGAACTACAAATGAGGTGCTTGAAGAAATCACCGACCTCTTAACATCTCCGAAACCATAACCAAAACTTTAGGGTTCAACTAGAACCAAAACTTCTGCCACACATTACATTCCTTCATTTATTTACATTCCCAGACATTTTTACAATAAAAACAAAAACATTTAGAACAATTCTTTATTAATAATTAATGAAACATTTCTGAACTACTTCTTCTTGCACACGATTACACGATGCATCACACTCCGAGACATACACCCTACTCTTGTTGTATTCTTTCGTGCATTCACTACCAACTGTTACTCCCTTCTGACGCACGGACCCTTCACGTCGTGGCTGCTAGCATCGCTTTAGCCTCCCGCACCAAATGCTGCAAACCATCGTACTCGCGGGTTAATACTTCGGAAAAATTATTTCCTTTTATCCAAAAATACTATATTTTTGCACCTTTCCCCATTATTTTGTATGCTTTAAAAATTGTATGTCGCACTTTTTCCCACCTAGTTACATTTTTTCGACAAAATAATTTAGGACGCTAAAGTACACATTTACTGTTTTTCTGGATATAAAAGCTTTTTTAAGTCTCTGGTTTTTACGAGGTTCATAGTCCAATATTTTAATATATTGCCATAAAAGTCCATTTCACACACATTGCTGCACATTTCAATTGTACTGTACTCCTATTTTGTCCTCATTGGAATCTTTAATGTTCTAATAATTACATATTGTTTTATTAATTTTTCTTTAAATTATCTTATTCTATTGTTATCGTAGTTCGCAGCAAGTTTTCTGTTTCAATTGTTGTGTATGCAGACACATTTCATTTTTATACAACTCTGACGATCGCTTTTACCACGTTATACTCTGGATGGCAGAAGCAAAAGTTTCTTACATTTAGAAGTAAAAACTATTGTAAAATTAAGTTAAACACTGTACTCGCAAGTTTTGATGGTCTCTTTCTTTTATTATTTCCTTCTCGAAGTACATATAACATGCATACACGAGATTCTTCCGCGGATTCACGGAATTCTGCTTTTTTGTTGTTGTTGTTGTCATAATTGGGTCGTTTTTGTGATCGATGCAGAACTGAAGAGAAATGGGGGGGGGGGTCGTTTTCCCTCTGGGGATGTTATTTCTCGTCTTACAAAACTTTCAAAAACTGAAGTTAAACGGTGTGACGATTTTTCCTGTAATCATAATTTCTTTTTTCTCACGATGTTGTCTGTTCCTAGTATTGTTATTAAATATCATTTTATTGCATAAATGTTTGTATTTCAGCATGAAACTGTGGGCAACGATATCTAAAAATCGAAGTTAAGACAGTGCGAAGATTTTCCAGTAGTCTTCAGGAATGAGATTCTTCTGTGGATTTGAAGAATTTCGCCATTTCCGTTATCATTTTGCGCCATCTCGAGATCAATGCACAACTGAACAGAAATTGTAGGGGGTAATGGTAGGGGAGAATGTTTCGTTTGATGACGGGATTCTGTCTTTGAAAACTTTCGAAAACGGAAGTTAAATGCAGCGAAGATTACTTCCGTAATCTTATGTTTTTTTCTCGCGATGTTCCTTCTGCCCAGTATCATTCTTAAATATCCTTTTATTCCACAAATACTGCACTTCAACCTAAACATGGAGGAAGAAGTTTCCGAAAATGGAAGTCGGTCGGAGCGAAGATTTCTGCCGAAATCGCACATTTTTTTCTTCCCGCGATATTCTCACTATCCTGTGTTGTTGTTAAGTGTTACTTTCCCCCCATAAATGTCTGCACTTAAGCTTGATAAGGGAGGGGAAATTTTCCAGAAACGGAAATGACTGAGTTTAAAAATTTGTTAGAGTTGATGCATGGTGTTCAAAAGTATTCATATTCTGAAAGTCACACCATTTATCTGAAGTAGGGAAAGTTTTGATATCGTATGTTCGTGGTTCTCAGGTTGAAAGTTCTTTCAGCATGATTGAAAAATTGTCATCTGAGGGAATAAAAGGGGTGGAGGAAAGAAAAGTGGTAAAGAAATAGGAAGGGAATTATATCAACAGAAAGAAAAACTAAGCGAAGATTGCTGTGTAGCTGCAGAGTCAACGAAAGACAAATATGGCCATGGAACTTGCTGAGAAGAAAGCAACACGAGGAAAATTCGGCTGATGTTTTAGCAAGTACAAAAAAAAAAAAAAAAAAGAGAGAGAGAGATAGAGAGATGTGTGTTTGAAGCAGTGTCTTTTAAAATCACTTTTTGTTTTGAATTCAGTAATTTTATATTGTGAATACAGTGAACAATTCCATCTTGCTCGTGCTCTTTATATTCACACTTTCTTGTCGCATGTTCTGATTTTTTTCGCTGGATTGAAAAGTTCAGCTTTTTTGTTCCTTGGTCAGTCTCGTGTATGAACATGTCATTTTCAGTCAACGAAAAACTTTGACATATCACACATACACTGGAACATATGCAAATTTCTTTACAGGTATTCACGTTCTTGACTGCGGGCGCACCCCCTATGTCTCCAGGTAAGTATGTAAGGCTTGATAAGGAAAATCTTGTTTAAAAATCCAGATGAAGAACAAAAAGTCTAGAAACTATGAAATGACAAACTCTAAAAAACTCCCAGTGTAAAACATCAAGAAACCTTCGGCCATCCTCCAGACTCTCATTTTGTGACGAAGGACACACCCACTGAAACATAACTCACACGTGTTTCGGGCTCGCACGCCCATCTTCTGAGTTCGGAACAACTGCAATGACTTGTTACCTGCACTTCTTTGGAGTTTTCCTCAATTGGCCCCACCTTTCCTCTCAGTGTTGATTCGTCGTTACTACGTACTGTGTTCGTAATAATTTTGTGGTGCCATCTGGTGTGTCTATCAGATATTACACTTTATCCCTTGATTTCTTTTTTTCGTACATAATTGTTTTCCATTGCACTGGTATTTCATTGGGTTGATTTATATTGCAGTTTGTATTTCCAGTTGTTTTTTGTTTTTTTTGCCGCCCGGTGGCGCAGTGGTCTAAGTGATGGCCAGAGTCGCAGAATATAGACGTACACGCGTACGCCGTACATGGATAGTTTCCAAATTATTAGCAGATTTTGCAGATAGTTTTTGCTTGTAGATTAAAAAAATAAAAATGTTATTTACAGCAATTAAAACACTTACTCAGGGCTTTACTCAGATTAATATATTTATTTCTATCTTAACGTGAGAATGTTCAACTATTTCACATCTTCCAATAGTGAGTTCTTTTGTTTTTAAAGACCTTTCTGGCCTCTTGAATTTATCAAGGCCTTGTTCTTAATATATAGGAACTGTAACAAAAGTTTCGTTTACACAAAAATACTTTCAATTGTATTGCCAGTTTATAAAATTAAAATCTTTTGCTTATGTATTTTACTATTTTTGAATTAAGTTGTTGAAAATGCTATTTATAATTTTTGAAAGCTCATTAACGGAACTGCTTTTCTAGATATAAAAACTTTCTTTAATTAGTCTCTTGTTTTTATGAGGTTCATAGTACAATATTTTTAAGTTTTGGCCTTAAGGTCCATTTTACACACAATTCTGCGCATTCAGTCATAATGTACCTTTGACCTCTCTGTAATGTTATGATGGGTTCCATTCCAACTCGGGCAGGGTCGTACCATCATGGTCTCAGATTTCTCTAAAATAATTAAGGGGTGTTCCTTGACTAAAATAAGAAGACCTATATTTTTTCTTTTGGCAAGAAAAAATTTTTCCTTCTAGATAGAGGGTTTCAAATCTTGCACCGTCAAACAAGCTCTCTAGAAAACGGTTATTTTTCCTAACTTCAGCGAGTCATTGCAGCAGAGTTAAAAAAGATATCTTGTTCTTGTATTTTTTTTTTTACATTGTGTGTATAATATATAATAATAATATATGGTGCTAATATTTGCTACACATCGTATGATTAAAATTTAAAAAATCATAAACTTTGTGATTTAAAAAAAAATTGAATTTTTAAAGTTTTTTTTAAATAGGTTCGGATAAAGTTTTTTCTATATTCATTTTTTTCGTTAAAGACATACAAATGTGCACTTTATTTGTAATTTTTTGTGTGTCTGTGAAACTGCTAGTTTCTGCGTTTCGGCAGCGTTAAAAACAGCCGATTTTGAAAAATCTTTAACTTTGCCAACGATTTTCTCAAAAAGGCCATTTTTTTAAATTCTGAAAATTAAATCCCTGTTTTATTATCAACAGGAGAATATCTGTGTAAATTTTCACTGACCTAAAAACGCCCGTTTCCGAGTTAGACGCGTTTGAATTCGGTTTGAAAGCCTACGATTTCCCCGTGTTCTAAAGGCGCCATTTTGGAAAAATCTCTGGCTCTAAAAGTACGGTATTCTCTTACCCGAATCAAAGCGTTAGATATTCTTTGCCCGAATGATGGAAAGAGAGCATTGGATCAGCTGGCCCTGGTTGGATACGTCCAAATCACCCTTCCCCGAGTGATGAAATGCCTATAAAACTGTCGGGGGCATCACAAATACATAAAGAAAATTCTTGCTGCTCCACTAACAAAGTAGAGTTGTGAAAAGCAGCAACAGTTGTTTGTTTACGTATATACTTGAACATTGCATAAGAAAAGACTATGAAGGAGTACAAAACTGTTGTGAAATAATTTTAAGAAAACGAGTGTAGGCACGTGTACTGTAAGTTAATTTTCGATGGCTAAACACCCTCGAGTTTTTCTGGGAGTGGCTAATTGTAGGCTACTGTCAGAAGAGCAGTTGCTGTTTTGTTATAGTTGCTAAAATTAACTTCTCAGTTTTTCGTAATAGTAAAATATTCGCTCAGGACAGTTTTGTCCTCTGCGAACGGGGGAGAAGGTGCAATGCTCTTGACCTCTCTGCTGGGTTGATAGCGCTGGTCGCTACCCAAACTCTGCATACCTCGTCTCCAAAACGTAATGGCAATTGTCTAATCTACTAAATAAATAACAATTAACACATACGCGTGCATGCTTATTCATAAAAAGTAAGTTGTGTATATTTCCTGTTCAATCAGCTGATTTTACAAGTAGAATACATATACAACTTATGCGCTTATAATGGTGTAAAGATTTTTATCTATTTAAAACATATTCAAAGATTTCAATTTTTTAAAGAGGGGGGGGGGGAGATTGTGTTCGTAGTGATTTCCACCTGGGCCACGATAAACCATGCAGTGCCAATGTCTTCTGTTCCCTTAGAAGATAATCCTGGATCGATGGGAAACCAGCGGAGTTTTGACGCCCCCCCCCCTCATGTTGTGGTGAGGTAGCTTTCAAAAATGTTTCAACTTAGTTGGCTGGTAACAAGAGAGGGATTCCATTTCAACACTGGCAGGGTCGTGTACCATCATGGTCTCACATTTCTCTAAAAAAATTAAGGGGGTGTTCCTTGATTAAAATAAGAACCATATTTTTTCTTTCGGCAAGAAAAAAATTTTCTCTTCGAGACAGAGGGTTTCAAATCTTCCACCATCAAACAAGCTCTCCAAAGAAACTGTTATTTTTCCTAATTTCAGCGAGTCATTGCAGTAGAATTAAAACAGATATTTTGTTCTGGTATTTTTTATTACATTGTGTGTATAACGTATAATAATATTTGATGCTAATATTTTTTACACATCGTATGATTAAAATTTTAAAAAATCGCAAACTTTTTGATTTAAAAACAAAATTGAAAACCTTAAGATTTTTTTAACAGGTTCAAGTGAAGTTTTTTTCTATACTGGTTTTTTTGTTAAAGACATACAAATGTGCACTTTATTTGCAATGTTTTATGTGTCTGTGAAACTGCTAGTTTCCACAGCTTTAAAAACAGCCGATTTTGAAAAATCTCCAACTTTGCCAACGATTTTCTCAAAAAAGCCCTTTTTTAAAATTCTGAAAATTAATTCCCTGTTTTATTATCAACAGGAGAATATCTGTGTAAATTTTCACGGACCTAAAAACGCCCGTTTCCGAGTTGGACGCGTTTGAATTTTGTTTGAAAACCTATGATTTCTCCGTGTTCTAAAGGCGTAATTTTGGGAAAATCTCAGGCACAAAGTACGTATTCTCTTACCCGAATGAGAGCGTTGGATCCGTCCACCTCACCCTACCCTGAGCAATAACATGCCTAAAAACGGTATTGGGAAAAAAATAACAAATCTATATACACTGCTGGACAATTGCTAAGGACGGATGACAATAGCAACAATAGCAACCATAAAATGGAAGGCAGGAAAATGTGGAAATTAGCATAAGTGCGGGATACAGTAAGACTTGTTGTGCGTATGTAAATTTTGGATTGCCGAACTTGTTCGTGACGTCATAGCGCTGATAAGAGATATAAAGGATTTGACGCGTATTGACCGTTGTTCTTGAAACGCAAAGTTGAAAGGGAAAGAATCAATTGACGAACTTGCAATTTTCAGTATGTCTTCCCGACATCACCTAGATGATTTTACGCGTGGCTGTATTATTGGCAAGATTGAAGAAGGGCGAAAAATAACAGATGTTGCCAGGGATTTCGACGTCAGCCACAGTGTTGTTTCAAAGCTTTGGAAATCATTTCAAACAAATAGAGAGTGTAGCAAACGTCGCAGGGGAGGTCGTGTTCGCAGTACGACACCTGCAGAAGATCGGTACATAGTGCTATCAACAAAAAGACACCGGCGCAGCACAGCTAGTGAGGTAGCAAATCAGTTTATGGCTGCTACTGGCAAGCGGATCTCCCGAAAAACTGTCGCCAGACGTTTGCATGAAGGAGGACTATACGCCCGCCGTCCTGTTGTGTGCATCCCATTGTCCAGACGTCACCGTACCACCCATTTGCAATGGTGCGATCAACATCGCAATTGGACTGATAACGACTGGTCTGCTGTCCTCTTCTCAGATGAGAGTAGATACAGTCTATCGTCTGATTGTCGACGACAACTGATCTGGCGTGATAGTGGTACTGCATATTGTCCAGCAAACATAAAGGAAAAAGACCGATATCCGACATGTAGTGTCATGGTATGGGCTGGCATCATGATCAATGGCCGTACGTCCCTCTATGTGCTTCCAACTGGGACTATGACTGGCCAACGATACATTAATGATCTGCTACCTCATTTTCGCATGTTCCGTGGTGCTGTCGGTGATAGATTCATTTTCATGGACGACAACGCAACATGTCATCGAACAGTCGCTGTCCAGGAGTGTCTTGAGAGCGAGGATATTCAACGCCTCATATGGCCAGCACGTTCTCCAGATCTGAATCCCATTGAAAATGTGTGGGATGCTTTGGGGAGGAGTCTCGCTGGTCGCCAATGCCCTCCAATAAACAAGGACACCCTCATCCGTGCACTGACAGAGGAATGGGATAAATTACCCCAACAGCTGCTTGATAATGTTGTACAAAGCATGACACGACGTGTGGAATCTTGCATCGCCCTCCATGGTGGCCATATCCCGTATTGACATCTTACGCCGGAACGCCTGCGGACGGTAATTGCATTTTTTTCACGTTTACATATTCTGCACAAAATGGCCTGTTTGTCCCTTGAACACGTTCCAAAGCCTTCTGGATTTCAGAGCACAATAAATTGTCTTTCTTGTAATGTCCTGGCATTCTGACATTTTATTTCACTTGGCATCCAACCACACTTACATTTTTATGCGCTATATAGCCGTTTATGATCCGTCCTTAGCAATTGTCCAGCAGTGTATATGGAATTGAATGTATGTCTGCTAAAGAAATTTACAGTTTTTAATTTAGAACCACCAAATTTGGAATACTATAGCATGGTACCCTAACTTAGACCGCAGACTGTTTTTGGAAGGGGTCGGAGCCCTGGGTCAAAGGGCCCCCACACAAAATTTCTGTAAAATATACTTGTATACTATAGTGTGAGTGTCAGAAAAGAGTAACTTCGAAATACGTCCAACAAGCACAAGTCGTCACCTCAGACGTCATTTCTTTCATGCCGGAGAAGCAGCACATCATTGCCGCCCCGGTGGCGCAGTGGTCTAGGCGATGACCTCTGATCATTCGTCCGAAAGGGGTCCGGGTTCGAATCCCGGTGAGGCATGGATGTTGTGTTTGTCTTAATGCACTGGCTCTCTCCCTTCCCTGGAACCAGTGACCCTAAATTAGGGACGGGCGACTGCTTATAGCCCATTGAGTTGCTCACGGTAGTCGTTAAACCTTCAATCAAAAAAAAAAAAAAAAAAAGCAGCACATCGCCAGAGCATCGCCGTCGAGCATTAACCGTGTGCAAATTGCCAGAGAAAAGATGCAGCATTGACAGTTGCAGCTGATTGGCTTATCAAGGTGCAATAGACACTTCCTGAATGCCACATATCCTGCACGATGGATTGGACGTGGCGGACCTGTGACATGGCCTCCACGCTCACCGGACTTAAACCCACTGGACTTCTTCTTCTGGGGGCAGATGAAATCATTGGTGTACAAGATGCCTGTGGACTCCGTGGAAGATCTCGTCGCGAGAATCGTTGTTGCAGCGGACATGATAAACATGACACCAGGAGTCTTCGAGAGGGTGCACCAGTCTTTCATTCACCATTGTGAATTGTGCAATGGCACCCATGGCCGCCACTTTGAGCATCTACTTTGAGTCTGTCCCTGATCTCCATAAATGGAATTGTGAAACTTATGTCATTAATTCTCTTTCTTTGCACTGTTGAAAGTTCAACTTGGGCATCTAACTTTACTCTTTTCTGACACTCTGAGTGGAATGCGACCCTAGTTTCCATTGTAAATATTGTTCGTCTTAATGGGTACTATCACCCCTCTTCTTTTGCCAAAACAGTTTATGAACACCCTGTATATGCAATGAAATGTATATATACCAGGGTTTGTGCTGGATTTTCTAAAGTTTTTGCCAATTTAGTTGCCAAATTCAGTTTGTTTTTGCCAAAGTGTTATAACAGTATGAAAAAGTAATCTCCAAAGTGTTTTTTCCATCGCCAAAACAATTTCTTCTTCGCAAATTGCGAAGATGGTGATCGGCAGCGAGACCCCTGTATACTGTATATATATGCTTATTGGATTCATTGAATCTTATGTAATGAAATGACTGCCGCCCCGGTGGTGCAGTGGTGTAAGTGGTGGCTTCTGATCGTTCGTCCGAAAAGAGTCTTAGTTCAAATCCCGGTGATGCATGGATGTTGTGTTTGTCTTACGGCACTGGCTCTCTCCCTTCCCTGGAACCAGTGGCCCTAAATTAGGGACGAGCGACTGCTTGTAGCCCATTGAGCAGATCTCGGTGGTCGTTAAACCTCCAATCAAAAAAAAAAAAAAAAAAAAAAAGAAATTACTTGGTATGTATAAATATAGGCATAGCGCCGCGGGGTTGAATATAGGAAAAAAAGAATTAGTCATTTGCCTTTTAAATGTTATATTGCTATGACTATTTTCCAGTGCTCAGTCATTCCATACACAATACAGCATTTGAATTACCCGGTGGTCCACTGACCATTGGCTAGTAAAAATTCCATCGGACCACTGAAAATTTTTTTACTGGCCCAGGTGGCCTGTAAGAGTTTTTTTTTTTTTAAGTGCAGTTTGTTTTGGAATTTGCAAGGTTATAAAGAACATACATGAGATTCTTCCATGGATGCGCAGAATACCGCTTTTTTCGTCATCATTTGGGTTATTCTCGAGATCGATGCAAAACCTAAGAGAAATTTTGGGGGTATTAGTTGGAGGAGGGATTCGTTTGCCATCAGGAAGCAATATTTCATCTTTTAAAACTTTTGGAAACGGAAGTTAAACGGAGAAAAGGCTTTCCCCGTTATCGTAATGCCCTTTTCTAGCGATGTTTCTTCTGCCCAGTATTGTTGTTAATAATGATTTTATTCCATAAATATCTGTATTTCAGCTTGGAAATGAAGGAAAATTTTCCGAAAACTGAAGTTAGACGGCACAGAAATTTCCTCTAATCTTCAGGTATCAGATTTTTTGGTGGATTCGAGGTATTTTGGCGTTTTTATCATCATTTGTGTGGTACTCGAGATCGATACATAACTAAACAGCATTTGGGGAAAAGTCGTTTTCTGTCGGTGGACGAAAGTACGACTTTCGAAATTGGAAGTTAGAATGGAGTGAAGGTTTCTCCCGTAATCCTAATTTCTTTTTTCTTGCAGTATACTTTTTCTCAGTATTGTTGTTAAATATAATTTTATTGAATGGAAGTGTATTTCAGCTTGAAAATGTACGAAAAATATCTGAAAACGGAAGTCAGATGGTGCGAAGCTTTCGCCCATAATCGTTACCCCTCTTTGCGTAATGTTTCCTCTATCTTGTGTTGTTAAAGGTTAATTTTATATTTTGAATAGAGTAATGTGGTCCAGTTTAATATTTGCATAAATAAATTAACGTGAACAATTTTGTCTTGCTCATGCTGTGTTTTATTTACTGTTTCGTCGCACATTCCGATTTTTTACCCAGTTAAAAAGTTCAGCTTTTTTTCTTCGTCAATCTCATGTATGAAAGAATTGAACCAGATTTCAAAATATCCAGGTTTCACTATGGCAGTTGTTTGGAATAATCCAGGTTTCACTAAGGATTTTTTGAAATTTAGATATTTACTACTCAAAAACTGAATATTGAGGTGTTCGACTCAAAATATTTGGATTAAGACAGCATCACTTTTTTCACAAGCTGTGACCCCAGAGTATGGGTTTTTATGTTTTCTAACTGGAGGTTGAGGAACTATTTATGCCCTGGCTTTTTCGATCCATCCACATGGGAAGACTTCCTTCCTGCCTTTCACACTGAAGCAAAGTATTCCATGGAGATGGCTTTTGGGATGTTGCAAAGTGCTTCATAATAAGTTCACTGTATAAACTGCACTGATAGTGGATAGTGCTTCATATCAGTGCTCTTATAACTAGTATACTAATGTAGATACTAGCACCATGTGCATACAAAAATGTATTAACATTTGTGCCATTTCTGGACCAGTAAAAATGAGTGACTTTTGGTGTACACTGGTCCTGCAGACCAATGAAGTTTTTTATTTTTTCCAAATTTCTCCCATTGTGTAGCATGTTTTGTGTTTCATTTATTAGTACTATTTACATGCGTACATGTGCACATTCTGTTCTGATTTTGCGATATACAGCTCCAGTGAAATTATACGTTATTTTCTACGTATAACACTGTAAATGTGTGTTGTTTTCACGGACCAGTGATTTGGAAATCATACATGATATTCTTCCGCAGATTCACACAATTCCGCCTTTTTCATCATCATTTGGGTTATTCTCGATATTGATGAAAAACTGAAGAGAAAATCTGAAGGATTAGCTGGGGGGGGGTCTGGGGATGATATTTAGTTTTTCAAAACTTTCAAAAACAGAAGTTAAAGTAGTGAAATTTTTCCCCGTAATCGTGATTTCTTTTTCTCGCAACGTTTCTCGTGCAGTATTATTGTTAAATATAATTTTATTCCATATATATTTGCATTTCAGCTTGTAAATGGAAGAAAAATTCTGAAAACGGTAGTTGGCGCGAAAGTTTCCCAGTGATCTTTCAGGCATGAGATTCTTCAATGGATTCAAAGAATTCCACTTTTCCATCGGCATTTCGATGGTTTCTTAGATCGATGCCGAACTGAACATAAATTTGGGAAGGATTGTTGGTGGTAGTGATGGTGATGGGGTCGTTTTCCGTTGGTGGGCGGAATTCCAACTTTCAAAAACGAACGTTAGATGGAGTGACGGTTTCTACCATAATCGTAATCCTTTTTTCTCACGACGTTTCTTATACCCAGTAGTGTTGTTAAATATAATTTTATTCCATAAATACTTGTTTTGCAGCTTCAAAATGGAGGAAAACTTTCCTGAAATGGAAGTCGAATAGAGCATAGATTTCACCGGTAGTCATATTTTTTTCTCTGCGATGCTACATTTATCCTGTGTTGCTTGTAGATGTAAAAATAAATAAATAATAATAATATATATATATATATTCTATAAAGAAGATACCTAAGCAAAAAAATACATATATAATTTTGACTCACACCTAGTACAACATAGAAAAGGTTATGTATCTACCTGTGTGAGTAAAAGGAAAAAAGATAAAAAAATAAAATAAAACAACTGAATGTAGAAGGTGTCGAGAATACTGAGCCTTGGCTTTATCAAGGAAAGCCAAGGCTCAGTATTCTCGACACCTTCTACATTCAGTTGTTTTATTTTATTTTTTTATCTTTTTTCCTTTTACTCACACAGGTAGATACATAACCTTTTCTATGTTGTACTAGGTGTGAGTCAAAATTATATATGTATTTTTTTGCTTAGGTATCTTCTTTATAGAATGTGAATTCTGAATTTTCAAAACTGCTGCGTTGCGCGTTTTGATTTTCAGGTTATTTTCAGGTTATTTTGCAACCTTCGTTTTAAATTCTAAAGTTTTTCCTTAGTCTTCAGTTTTGCTCTTAAGTAACTAATTTCAATTTATTATTTAGCAGCTCATGCGCAAATTCTAGTTGAAATGTTTTATTATTATTTTTTTTATTACTATTTTTTTATTTGAGGTTTTTTTTTTCATTTTCTAATTTTTATTTTTAGTATGTTTTGGATGCAGCTTTTTGGAGTGTAGTTTATACTCGAGTTTGGTCTTTTCTTGGACTGCTTATTTCTAAAAAGTTTTTCCTAGTTGGTTTGCTCAGAATTTGTATGTTTTGGCCCAAGTGGAGTTCTAAGGACGATGAAAGGATTGGAGGTCAGCTCAGATATTTTAAGTCCTCCCGCTCGGTTAGGCTAGCACCCTTTCCCATAGTGTATGAACTCGCTGGCAAAGGTAATCTAAAGTTATGAAATGACAAACGTTGTTTGACATGTAAATCTGCAGATCCTAACCTGTATTCTTCTGTTGAGGATAATTGCTCCAACAAGTTTTGCAAAGCCTACAATACCATCTATAAGCTCACCTGTACTGTCTGCAACCTTAGCTATATTGGCCAAAGTAAAAATCCTCTTCATCTTAGGATTAATGGTCACAGGTCTCTAGTAAACAAGTTCTCTAATTCAGGAGTGAACCCCTCCACAAACGCCAACCAGTACTCTACCTTTGAATTAGAGCATTTCCATACTCATGGTTTTGACAAAGTGAAAATAGAGGTACTACATATTATCCCTGACCTCTATGCTCGGCTAGAAACTGAATCCCTTGAAATTTTGCAGCATCAGTCTCTTTATCCCTATGGCCTTAATTCCACTCTATCTGACAATAAGCATAATCAGCATAAATTTTCAATTCGTGAACTCTTCTTTCTTGTTAATAATAAGAGCTGCTCTAGAGGTAATAGAGGACAGAGGTTATTTCGCACATCAAGCAAAGTTGATTTTGCTAACTTGCTAAAAACTCTGGAAAGCTTTAAAACTGGCACTAATTTTGTTAAAAATACTTACAAAATTCTCAAGTCCTTCAAGCACTCTGTCCTTAAAAGTTTTTTCAAATTCTGGAATGAAACTGCTGACCATGTTGATAAGCATGTTTTTGCTTTGGTTCTGGACATTCTTAAACATATTCTTAAAGATAAAATTTCTCTTAAAGAATTTTCCAGTAATTTTGTTACCATCAGGTTCCTAAATAAAGCCTACGATAATCTCAATGTAAGGAAGCTGTTCTACAATAATGCAATTTTTTTTCCCATCCACAGGCACCAGTCTATTGTAAGTTTTAAATATGTTAAGACCTTAGGGTCAATAGTTAAAAACTACAAACTTAACTCTTCGAGCTACATTCCTGTAATTACTACATGTTCTTGTGATGAACATAAAGAAACAGTTCACTATGATAAGAATTACAACCATATTATCACCGGAAACTTGAGTTTTGTTGAAAATGAAAAGCTTAGGAATTTATTAGAGTATGGCTCTAAATTCAGACCTTCCTTCACAATTTCCAAAGAAAGGATTCTTGAGAGCTTCACTCAAGATGTAAATAGGTACACCGTAAAAACCAGTTTAACGTACAATCAGCCTATTGAGGCCTTCGCAGAATGGAAATATAATATAATCAATAGCTTCACCGGTGAGTTGGCAGGTCTGGACTTTTGTTTCGACAGAAATCTCTTTTTCTCTGGAGAAGCTAAAAGGTCACTCTCCAAACTACAAGACCAATTTATTTTTACCACTACGGATAAAGCTAGCAATAATTTTGCAATTATCTGTAAGAAGTTCTATTTTGAATTGTTAACTATGGAACTCAATAATAGAGTAACATACGAGCCCGTAAGTTATTCTACCAAGCAGTTAGAAAATCGGTTTAAGGCATTCTTCAAGAAACTTAAAATTCCACAAACTAGAAGATATGAGCCTGAATTTCCATTTCTTTTTGCAACGGTTAAGTTTCATAAGGATCCTGTGAAGTTCAGGTTCATAGCTAGTGGAGTAAGGTGTCATAAAAAGAAAATAGATCTTGCTTTTGAAGATGTCTTAAAGAAGGTTTTGAAACACATTAGAAACTGTTCTAACTTGATGTACAGAGATTTTTGGATAATTAATAATAATGCAGAAGTAATTTCTACTATACTCAAAGTTTGTCCCCTAGATATTAATAGTTATGATTTTGAAAACCTATATACTAATCTGCCTCTATCAGATATAATCACTACCTTTAAAGAGCTGTATGCAGAATTTAAACTTAACCAATTTGTTGATGTAGGAACTTGGAACTCTTATCTCAATTGCTGCATAAAAAATAACCATATCTTATACACTGCCGGACAATTGCTAAGGACGGATGACAATAGCAACAATAGCAACCATAAAATGGAAGGCAGGAAAATGTGGAAATTAGCATAAGTGCGGGATACAGTAAGACGTGTTGTGCGTATGCAAATTTTGGATTGACGAACTTGTTAGTGACGCCATAGCGCTGATAAGGGATATAAAGGATTTGACGCGTATTGAGCGTTGTTGTTCAAACGCAAAGTTGAAAGGGAAAGAATCAATTGACGAACTTGCAATTTTCAGTATGTCTTCCCGACATCACCTAGATGATTTTACGCGTGGCCGTATTATTGGCAAGATTGAAGTAGGTCGAAAAATAACAGATGTTGCCAGGGAGTTCGACGTCAGCCACAGTGTTGTTTCAAGGCTTTGGAAATCATTTCAAACAAATGGAGAGTGTAGCAAACGTCACGGGGGAGGTCGTGTTCGCAGTACGACACCTGCAGAAGATCGGTACATAGTGCTATCAACAAAAAGACACCGGTGCATCACAGCTAGGGAGGTAGCAAATCAGTTTATGGCTGCTACTGGCAAGCGTATCTCCCGAAAAACTGTCGCCAGACGTTTGCATGAAGGAGGACTATACGCCCACCGTCCAGTTGTGTGCATCCCATTGACCAGAGGTCACCGTACCGCCCGTTTTCAATGGTGCCATCAACATCGCAATTGGACTGATAACGACTGGTCTGCTGTCCTCTTCTCAGATGAGAGTAGATACAGTCTATCGTCTGATTGTCGACGACAACTGATCTGGCGTGATAGTGGTACTGCATATTGTACAGTAAACATACAGGAAAGGGACCGATATCTGACATGTAGTGCCATGGTATAGGCTGGCATCATGATCAATGGCCGTACGTCCTGCTATGTGCTTCCAACTGGGACTATGACTGGCCAACGATACATTAATGATGTTCTGCTACCTCATGTTCGCATGTTCCGTGGTGCTGTCGGTGATAGATTCATTTTCATGGACGACAACGCAACATGTCATCGAACAGTCGCTGTCCAGGGGTGTCTTGAAAGCGAGGATATTCAACGCCTCGTATGGCCAACACGTTCTCCAGATCTGAATCCCATTGAAAATGTGTGGGATGTTTTGGGGAGAAGTCTTGCTGGTTGCCATTGCCCTCCAATAAACAAGGACACCCTCATCCGAGCACTGACAGAGGAATGGGATAAATTACCCCAACAGCTGCTTGATAATGTTGTGCAAAGCATGACACGACGTGTGGAATCTTGCATCGCCCTCCATGGTGGCCATATCCCGTATTGACATCTTACGCCGGAACGCCTGCGGACGATAATTGCATTTGTTTCATGTTTACGTATTCTGCACAAAATGGCCTGTTTGTCCCTTGAACACGTTCCAAAGCCTTCTGGATTTCAGAGCAAAATAAATTGTCTTTCTTGTAATGTCCTGGCATTCTGACATTATTTTATTTCACTTGGCATCCAACCACACTTACTTTTTTATGCGCTATATAGCCGTTTATGATCCGTCCTTAGCAATTGTCCAGCAGTGTATAATAATACTCTCTATAAGCAAGTGAACGGTATTCCAATGGGAACATCAACATCCACGAATATCGCTAATCTATTCCTGTTCTTTAAGGAATATAAATTCATTAAAAATCACCCCACCTGCTCAGATAACTACCTTTACACTTTTAGATATATTGATGATCTGCTGTGTATCAATAATTCAGAAGTTATAGAGAGTGATTTTGATAATATCTATCCCAGCTCTCTTAACTTATGTAAAACCAACCACAGTAATCAGGAACTTGAGTTCCTAGACTTAAGCATTAAGCTCAACAGAGGTAACCCATCTATTAGCCTCTTTGATAAAAGAGTTAATTTTCCTTTCAAAGTAATTAAATATCTACACTGGAATAATAACATTTCAACCCAAAGTAATTGAGAATGTACTAATTTCTCAGGTCCTAAGAATTTCAAGAATTTGCAGCAACAATTTGGACTTCAATTACCACATTAATATACTATTAGAAAGTTTTCTAGAGAACGAAATTCCTTCTTCTTTCATCAAAAGAACTTTAAGAAAAATTATTCTGAATAATAGAGTAAGGTTGGCAGATCTGCTTTAATTTTCTACACAGTTAATAATATGATTCTGACCAATCAAAGCCGTAAGGAAGTTGGCTAGAGGATGCCTATTAACTACCTAAAGGAACCTTAGTGCTATGGATATGACGGTCCTATTAAAACAAAAAATTAAATAATATAAACAAAATCACAAAAAAAGCTTAAAAATCTGTTTATAAAAGAAAATAAAAACAAATAAAAAAGAAAACTAGTTATTCATCACTAGGATAGCTATACTAAAAATAGTAAAACCAACATTAAAATTAATAAGATTCTGATTAATCTATAGAAGCTCACTAAGGTGATTTAATACATGCAAAGATTATTGAATAAACTGCTCGTGTATTTTATAATATTTCTCATGTATTCTGGAGAGTTAATTCTGCTCTTTCTGATCATACAGATCCACAGTCTTAAGTTTATATATTTTTTTCTCTGGTTAAAATCTCCGTGCGTTGGTTTCTTGCTGTATGAGGAGGCCATCAGCCCCACCCTCACTGCCCCCCAGCTGTCTAGGGAGTGGCGGAAGAGGTCAGCCATGTTCTTCTCTTGTGAGGAGAAAAGTTTTTGTCACACAAGAGGTAAGCTCTCTTCCTTGTTTTTGGGTTCTAGGTTTTATGAGTTCAATGTTTGTACTTCATGTACTTGTTCTCTGTCGTTTTTTTGCTTTTCAGCTTTTAGGCATTGGTTTGTCTGTTAACATTTTTGCGGGTTTTAACTCTTTCTTTTCTTTGTAACTTTGAGCGTCTTTTGGGGTACCTAGGAACAGAAGATGGCTAAGCTTGTTCCTTTTCTATGCGCGGTCTATGCGCTGTTTTTTCAAAGTAGTTAAGTTCTTAATAACTAATTAATTATGCACTTAAAGCACTGCTGAAATACTTTGTACATATTGCAACTAACTGTTTAAGGTATATAACTTTCACAAAGTTTTCTTTAGTTAATTATTATCTTTAACTTATTCTCGTTTTCGTGCTGTCATAAGTTGTAGAGTAGGGGGTTTTAGACTCAAGTTTTCTTTCAAAAATCTGTTCGTTAAAAATTAACATTTCCTTTTTTAATTGCATTGTAAAATTTGGATTTCTTTTGCATTGATTTTCAGGTTTAAATTCTCTCTCAAACGAACTTGGAATTTCGTTATGGCTGAAAATCATTTCTAATTATTATGTCACTCTCACAGCTTGAGTTCTCTTTAATCTTCTTCTCTCTGTTTAATAGTAACAGATGAAGAGCATGGGTCGGGCCAGGAAGGTTAATGGATGCAAGCGAAACTGTTAACTAGTGCTAGGTCATGCAACTCTACGGAGGACATGACTTATATATATTTTTTAAACTATTTTAGGTGGGAATGTTACTTGCATCTATGGCCTTGCAGAAACCCATTTCCAACTAGGTCTTTGTGGAAGTGAGAAAATGCAGAGTTTTTGCTGGTCCTTGATAAAGCCAAGGCTCAGTATTCTCGACACCTTCTACATTCAGTTGTTTTATTTTATTTTTTTATCTTTTTTTCCTTTTACTCACACAGGTAGATACATAACCTTTTCTATGTTGTACTAGGTGTGAGTCAAAATTATATATGTATTTTTTTGCTTAGGTATCTTCTTTATAGAATGTGAATTCTGAATTTTCAAAACTGCTGCGTTGCGCGTTTTGATTTTCAGGTTATTTTCAGGTTATTTTGTAACCTTCGTTTTAAATTCTAAAGTTTTTCCTTAAGTGGACATCTCTTCTACTATCGTGGGACAGATACTGGCAGAACTAGTGGTGTTGGATTTATAATAAACAAGAAACTGAAGGATAAAGTTGTAGAAGTTGAAAGTTCCTCTGACAGAGCTGCACGACTTGTTATCCAACTCTCGAAAAGATGCCAGGCTCAGATTATTCAAACTTATGCACCCACCACAAGTCATCCTGAAGAAGAAATTGAAGAATTTTATGAGGAAATTTGTCATCTAAATAATAAAGGTAAGCAGCACTTGAAAATAATTATGGGAGATTTCAATGCAAAAATAGGGCAACGGCAACAGAATGAAACTTCAGTAGGTAAATTCGGTCACGGCAACAGAAACCAGCGTGGAAATACTCTCGTTGAGTTTGCAGAGGCGGAAGGGTTTTTCATCTTGAACTCCTTCTTCAAGAAAAAGCCACACAGGAAATGGACATGGAGACATCCAAATGGCACGACAAGTGAAATTGATTTTATTATGTGTAACAAAAAATTCGTCATAGAAGACTGCAGTGTGCTAAACAAGTTCAACACAGGTAGTGACCATAGATTGGTGAGATGTAAGATGCACCTCAACACTAAACTTGAACGTGGCAAGCTCATAAGACAAACAAAATCTATTGACATAACCAACCTTAAAAAACACCATAATACCTTCAAGTTGGAACTGAAGAACAGGTTCTCTGCTTTAGAAGGCCTAACATCTGAAGAAGTGGACATCTCTGAAGTTAACAGAAAAGTAACCAAAGCTGTTATGGAAACAGCAACAAAATTAGCTGGGTCTAAGAACAAGTTGCATGTAAATAAATTATCAGGAAAAACGAAAATGTTGATGCAAAAAAGAAGAGAGATGAGGACAACTAAAGAAGATGTGACTTCCAAAGTGGAATATATAGAGCTATGCAAGACAGTACGAAAAAGTATCACTGAAGACGTAAGAAAATTCAACTGTGAACTAGTGAGGAAAGCAATTGAAAACAACCAAAGCCTAAAGATAGCAAAGGGACATCTCAGTAAGGGAAGAAAGCAGATTATGGCACTGAGAAAAGAAGATGGTTCTGTAACAAGAAATAGAGGCGAAATTTTGACAAGAGTGAAAGATTTCTACTCCAAATTATATGAAAGGGATAATACATGCACTCCAGACATCATGAAAGATACCAGTACCAGAGTTCCTCCAGTCCTTCCAGCAGAAGTTGCACATGCAATCAAGAACATGAAGCGGGGAAAAGCTCCAGGAGAAGATGGAATTACTGTAGACATCATACAAGAAGCAAGTGGAGAAATCGAAACATTACTCGCCCAAATTTTCACTCGATGCCTTAATGAAGGAAAGATTCCTGAGGATTGGAACACCGCTACAATGATCCTGCTACATAAGAAAGGTGACATTGAGGATCTTGGAAACTACAGACCTATCAGCCTCTTATCAGTAGTTTATAAAATCTTCACTAAAGTTCTTTCACACCGCTTGAAGGTAACACTGGACATGGCTCAACCGAGAGAACAAGCTGGATTCAGGAGTGGCTACAGCACAATAGATCATATCCACGTGCTGAGAGAACTAATTGAAAGAGCGAGGGAATATGAACTTCCATTGTGCATGGCTTTTATCGATTATGAAAAAGCCTTTGATTCGGTGAAACCATCAGCAGTTACAATGGCTCTGAAAACCTGCGGTATTGAAGATGCATACATTAATATTATTAATAACATCTATGAAAATGCAAGTGCAAAGATTAGGCTGTTTGAAAATACAACACACGTAAAAATTGGAAAGGGAGTGAGACAAGGTGACACCATATCTCCGAAGCTCTTTAATGCCACTTTGGAGGGTGTTTTTCAGTCGCTGAGCTGGGAAAACAAGGGGATAAAGATTAATGGAGATTATCTAACCCACCTTCGTTTTGCTGATGACGTAGTCATTTTTGCAACTACCCCATCAGAGCTGCAGAGTATGATCCAGGAACTTGCTGACAAGAGTAAAGAAGTGGGATTAAAAATGAACTTTCAGAAGACAAAAGTGATGTTCAATGCTTTTACAAGAAATGAAGATTTATCGATTGGAGAAAAGCTGGAGATAACAGACACGTACGTTTATCTTGGACAGCAGATATCAAGTGAGGGTCACATTGATGAAGAAATTAATCGGCGTACAAAACTTGCCTGGAGAGCTTTTGGAAGAAACAGCATAATTTTCAAGAGCAATATGCCATTATGTCTTAAAAGAAAAGTGTTTGATCAATGCATCCTTCCAGTGCTTACGTATGGTGCAGAGACGTGGACCTTAACTAAAAGAGACATACAAAGGCTGCAGACAACTCAAAGAAGCATGGACAGGTGCATACTTGGTGTAACCAGGAGAGATAAGAAGAGGAACTCGTGGATCCGAAAAATGACAAGAGTGGAAGACATCATGATCAGAGTTAAATCCCTGAAATGGCAATGGGCTGGACATACTGCCAGAAGGACAGATCATCGATGGACAGCCGAAATTTTAGATTGGATTCCAAGGGACAGGAAAAGACCCAGAAGAAGACCACATGGGAGATGGGTGGATGAAATTCGAAAGTATGCAGGGGTGACATGGAGGAGACTGGCACAAGACAGACCGTTGTGGAGGAAACTTGGGGAGACCTTCGTCCAGCAGTGGATTGATAATGGTTGACAATGATGATGATGATATATATGGGATGTAAGGTCAGGTGATGCGTAACATCACAGCCTCTCCTTGACAAATGTCAACCCCGCCTTCTCGTGGTGCATCCTGTTCCCACTAAAGGGGCTCTGACGACCGCCCATAGCGGTATAACTATACCATCGGGATCAGAGGAAATGCTATCCCACACTCACCAACCCGCTTGGCCAGCGTGGTGAGTTATGGCCAAACCCCTCCAAAATGATTCCACAACTTAAATCTTGGCCCTCAGTCTCCGGCAGCTGGAATGTACCTGGCCAAGGCAGCGGCCAGTGCGACATGAAGGCAGAGGGTGCTAAGAATCCCCGGAGGACCGGACTAGGCTGCCATCTGATGCTGACCTTGGCTACTTACAATGGACGCTCCCTATCTTCTGATTCAAGGCTTCTTGAATTGGAAGAGGAACTACAAAGGATCAAGTGGGACATCGTGGGGCTAAGTGAGGTAAGGAGAAAAGGAGAAGATCTCATCGAACTGAAAAGTGGACATCTCTTCTACTATCGTGGGACAGATACTGGCAGAACTAGTGGTGTTGGATTTATAATAAACAAGAAACTGAAGGATAAAGTTGTAGAAGTTGAAAGTTCCTCTGACAGAGCTGCACGACTTGTTATCCAACTCTCGAAAAGATACCAGGCTCAGATTATTCAAACTTATGCACCCACCACAAGTCATCCTGAAGAAGAAATTGAAGAATTTTATGAGGAAATTTGTCATCTAAATAATAAAGGTAAGCAGCACTTGAAAATAATTATGGGAGATTTCAATGCAAAAATAGGGCAACGGCAACAGAATGAAACTTCGGTAGGTAAATTCGGTCATGGCAACAGAAACCAGCGTGGAAATACTCTCGTTGAGTTTGCAGAGGCAGAAGGGTTTTTCATCTTGAACTCCTTCTTCAAGAAAAAGCCACACAGGAAATGGACATGGAGACATCCAAATGGGACGACAAGTGAAATTGATTTTATTATGTGTAACAAAAAATTCGTCATAGAAGACTGCAGTGTGCTAAACAAGTTCAACACAGGTAGTGACCATAGATTGGTGAGATGTAAGATGCACCTCAACACTAAACTTGAACGTGGCAAGCTCATAGGACAAACAAAATGTATTGACATAACCAACCTTAAAAAACACCATAATACCTTCAAGTTGGAACTGAAGAACAGGTTCTCTGCTTTAGAAGGCCTAACATCGGAAGAAGTGGACATCTCTGAAGTTAACAGAAAAGTAACCAAAGCTCTTATGGAAACAGCAACAAAATTAGCTGGGTCTAAGAACAAGTTGCATGTGAACAAATTATCAGGAAAAACCAAAATGTTGATGCAAAAAAGAAGAGAGATGAGGACAACTAAAGAAGATGTGACTTCCAAAGTGGAATATATAGAGCTATGCAAGACAGTAAGAAAAAGTATCACTGAAGACGTAAGGAAATTCAACTGTGAACTAGTGAGGAAAGCAATTGAAAACAACCAAAGCCTAAAGATAGCAAAGGGACATCTCAGTAAGGGAAGAAAACAGATTATGGCACTGAGAAAAGAAGATGGTTCTGTAACAAGAAATAGAGGCGAAATTTTGACAAGAGTGAAAGATTTCTACTCCAAATTATATGAAAGGGATGATATATGCACTCCAGACATCATGAAAGATACCAGTACCAGAGTTCCTCCAGTCCTTCCAGCAGAAGTTGCACATGCAATCAAGAACATGAAGCGAGGAAAAGCTCCAGGAGAAGATGGAATTACTGTAGACATCATACAAGAAGCAAGTGGAGAAATCGAAACAGTACTCGCCCAAATTTTCACTCGATGCCTTAATGAAAGAAAGATTCCTGAGGATTGGAACACCGCTACAATTATCCTGCTACATAAGAAAGGTGACATTGAGGATCTCGGAAACTACAGACCTATCAGCCTCCTATCAGTAGTTTATAAAATCTTCACTAAAGTTCTTTCACACCGCTTGAAGGTAACACTGGACATGGCTCAACCGAGAGAACAAGCTGGATTCAGGAGTGGCTACAGCACAATAGATCATATCCACGTGCTGAGAGAACTAATTGAAAGAGCGAGGGAATATGAACTTCCATTGTGCATGGCTTTTATCGATTATGAAAAAGCCTTTGATTCGGTGAAACCATCAGCAGTTACAATGGCTCTGAAAACCTGCGGTATTGAAGATGCATACATTAATATTATTAATAACATCTATGAAAATGCAAGTGCAAAGATTAGGCTGTTTGAAAATACAACACACGTAAAAATTGGAAAGGGAGTGAGACAAGGTGACACCATATCTCCGAAGCTCTTTAATGCCACATTGGAGGGTGTTTTTCAGTCACTGAGCTGGGAAAACAAGGGGATAAAGATTAATGGAGATTATCTAACCCACCTTCATTTTGCTGATGACGTAGTCATTTTTGCAACTACCCCATCAGAGCTGCAGAGTATGATCCAGGAACTTGCTGACAAGAGTAAAGAAGTGGGATTAAAAATGAACTTTCAGAAGACAAAAGTGATGTTCAATGCTTTTACAAGAAATGAAGATTTATCGATTGATGGAGAAAAGCTGGAGATAACAGACACGTACGTTTATCTTGGACAGCAGATATCAAGTGAGGGTCACATTGATGAAGAAATTAATCGGCGTACAAAACTTGCCTGGAGAGCTTTTGGAAGAAACAGCATAATTTTCAAGAGCAATATGCCATTATGTCTTAAAAGAAAAGTGTTTGATCAATGCATCCTTCCAGTGCTTACGTATGGTGCGGAGACGTGGACCTTAACTAAAAGAGACATACAAAGGCTGCAGACAACTCAAAGAAGCATGGAGAGGTGCATGCTTGGTGTAACCAGGAGAGATAAGAAGAGGAACTCGTGGATCCGAAAAATGACAAGAGTGGAAGACATCATGATCAGAGTTAAATCCCTGAAATGGCAATGGGCTGGACATACTGCCAGAAGGACAGATCATCGATGGACAGCTGAAATTTTAGATTGGATTCCAAGGGACAGGAAAAGACCCAGAAGAAGACCACATGGGAGATGGGTGGATGAAATTCGAAAGTATGCAGGGGTGACATGGAGGAGACTGGCACAAGACAGACCGTTGTGGAGGAAACTTGGGGAGACCTTCGTCCAGCAGTGGATTGATAATGGTTGACGATGATGATGATATATATATATTGAATACAGTGATGTGCTCCAGCTTAATATTTACATAATAAATTTCAGTGAACAATTTTGTCTTGCTCATGCCGCATTATATTCACGCTGTTTTGCAGCACATTCTTATTTTTCACCTGTGCGGTTAAAAATTTCAGCTTTTTTCTCTTCATTAGTCTCATGTATGGGAAATTAGAGTGGTCCGCTGGGCCCGTAGAAGATTTATTTTTAATTCTAACACTGCAATAACATGCAGTCATCTGATAATAGTCTGACTGACTGCATGAGGTGCTTTAAAAGGCATGTTTTTTTTAATTGCATTTGGGTGAAACAACCAAGTACACCTTGTAGTTTTGGATAGGCATGTAAAAACCTAAGGTATAGCAATTGAAAAGGAGCATTTGCGAAGAAATTATTTCCAATAATGTCCCCCCCCCCCCCCGGTCATGCTACGCCTATGTATATATACAGTGCTTGCAGTTTTTGGCAAATTCAATTTTCTTTCGCCAGATATGATTTGAAGTCGCCAATTTTTTTCCACTCTCCATTGGAAATATAGAAACCATAAAAACAAAGTTGTTTTAATTAATTGTACAAAAACAATAGGTTATAGATTCTTTATAATTAAGCAGCAAGATATGCCAATAGAAAGAAATATGCACACTTATTTTCAATTTATTACTACCTATAAAAATTTTAAACAAAAAAATTATTGACCAGATAAATTTCAAATTAATTGAAAAAATGAGTATTACATTTATTCTGTGGCTTGGATCTAAAAAGGGCCAGTGTAAAAAGAATGCAGATGTTGCTGAAAAATTACACTTTATTATTTATAGAACTTTCATCTAATAACTATTTTCATATAAGTAGTGCAATATTGGTTGGTGGTTCACATCAAAAGATAAGATATCCACAAATATGATGGCATTTAAAAGATTCTATATTGATTTTTTAAATATCCTTGGCATTGTTAAAGCAAAATTTGACTTGATGTCCAAGCAAAAACAATCTTTCTTCAAAGATTGGGCGTCATTAAAAAAAGGTAATCACCAATAATTTTGCCAAAACTTTTTTCCATCGCCAAAGCGAATTTTTTTCACAAATCACAAATAATGCAATCAGCAGCGCTACCCCTGTGTGTGTATATATATACAGGGTGCATAGGAAAGTCCCTTTCTGAAATAACTTGCGAATGGAGAGAGGCACAGTTATGCAAGTAAGATAACGGTATAGTAAAGCGACTACGCCTGATCGAATGCAATTGTTAGCAGCGCCCCTAGTGGCGAAATGCGGAAGTTAGCCATTCCAAATCAAAAACGTAAAGAGAGAGAGCAAAATTTCCATTTACAAAGTTGTAGAGCATCACTTAATCCGTACAAAACGACATTTGTTTCACACGGATAAGATAAATTGTCGCCTGAATACCCTAAAATGTCCGAAATCGATGCACGACCTTTTGTGTGAATGTTTGAAGGGAACAGGCATAGGTATGAGCAAATACACACAATTTATTGCATAAATGTGTACTTATGTCAATACAGTTTGATGACGTCAGACAAAACAAAAACAAAAAAGGCAAACCGGCGCACAGTGATAAAAAGTTAATGTCAAGTATGTTCGAAGAGTTCCCCATTGCCCACGATACACACTTGTATTCGTGAAAGTAACTCTGCATGCACATTCCTCGGCATGGAAAGTGTCTCATATTGCAAGCATCTGTAACATGACGACGTAGATCCAGCAGACTTGTAGGTGCTGCTGCATACACCTGATTTTTTATGTAACCCCAGAGGAAGAAATCTAACGGAGTGAGGTCCGACGATCGTGGAGGCCATTCAACAGCACCACCATACCCGATGATTCGTTGCCCAAAACAATATGTGAGAAAGTGTCGCACTGCTACTGGCTGGTGTGCAGGGGGACCGTCATGTTGGAACCGCAAGGAACGTAATGCGTACAGAAGAATGTAATTTAAAAAGTCAGGTATGATATCCTGTCATAGTAGGAGGTATCTCTGTCCGTTAAATGTGCCTTCATAGAACACAGGTACCACTAAGCGGTTCTTCCAAATACCGCACCACATGTTATAATAGACCAACACACTTGATGTCTGGTTGATCGTCCCCACAAGGGATTTTCCATCGCCCAGTAGTGGGCGTTTTGTCGGTTTAGTAATCCGGTATGGTGGAACACTGCCTCGTCCAACCAAAGAATGTTGGATAAAAAGTCTGAGTCACCTTCAACATTAATCAACGCCCAGTTGCACTAATCAAATCGACGCTCATTGTCTCGTGGTAACAGTTCTTGCTGCGGAGTGACACAAGAGGGATGTGCACCTTGAGCATGCAATATTTGCCATGCATGGCCCCATGTTAAGCCACTCGCCCTGCTGATATCTCTTGTACTGCTTTGCGGATGGGCTAGTGCATATGCCAAAATCTTCTCTGCCATTATACGCATACCTGCACCCACTGGTCTGCCAGAACGAGAACGACTTTTAGTGCTTCCTGTCTTCCTGAGCCGTCTCACTCACTACACTTGCGATGGTAACCGCACTTGGATGTAGCCCAGCTAAAAAAGGAACGGCATATTCCCGTGCAGCTAGTGCCGCATTTCGTTGGCATTCGCCGTAAATAAGCACCATCTCGCAATATTGGGAGTGAGTGAAGCTCACCATTCTCACACAGCATACGTAGACCTAAACTTCTGATCAGGGTACATCCTGCTACTGGTTTTTATATCGTAGGTACAGTACAACATCACAATCTGCATTTGCGTACGGCTACATTTGCGAAATGTGAATATGCAGATTTGAATCGTCGCGCAATGATTTTGGACATTTTAGGATATTCAGGCGACAATTTATTTTATCCGTGTGAAACAAATGTCATTTGGTACTAATTAATAGATGCTCTACAACTTTGTAATTAGAAATTTTGCTCTATCTCTTTTCATTTTCGATTTGCAATGGCTAACTTCCACATTTTGCCACTAGGGGCGCTGCTATCGGTTGCATTTGATCGGGCGTAATCGCTTTACTATATCGTTTGTCTCACTTGCATAACTGTACCTCTCTTCGTTCGCAAGTTATTTCAGGCTAAAGGGACTTTCCTATGCACCCTGTATACACACACACACACACACACTATATTGACAAAAGTCACCAGACACCTAGAAGAGAAACACAACATAGCATTTATTGACATACATTAGTACGGTGTCTGTCCACCTTTGTCCTTAATGCATGCACTGACCCATCGAGACATGCTTTCGACAAGGTTTTGGAACACAGCGATAGGTATGCGCTTCCATTCAGTACATAATGCTGCTGCTAACTGTTGCTTAGTAGTAGACCTTGGTTTCGAACTTCTTATGCGGTGCTCTAATTCATCCCATAAGTGCTCTATGAGATTAAGACCAGGGCTCTGTGCTGGCCAGTCCACACACAATACGGAATTATCATCAAACTACACTGTAACAGTCCTTGCTTTATGGCTTGGTGCATTATCCTGCTAGTACCAACAAGACTCGGTTCCATAGTATTGCCACAGAGTTGGTAGGGCATAATTGTCCAGAATATCAAGGTAGACGTGCTGGTTAACAGGTTTGTCCACAATAACCAATGGGCTGGAACCATACCACAAAAAACACCCCCACACGAGTAAACTGCCAGCTCCAAACTTGACCGTAGGAACACTACACTGTGGTAAATAGCGTTTTCCCGGCTGCCGCCATACCCACACACGGTCTTCAGACTGATCGATCATGTATCTGGATTCATCAGTCCATAGGACCAGTTTCCTTTGTTCTACGGTCCACGATAAATGTTCTTTATACCATGCTAAATGCTGAGTAGCATTCTGAGTGGAGATGAAAGGCTTATGAGCAGCCGCACGACCACGGTAACCCATGGAATAAAGTTCTCTGCGAATGGTACGTGTACATACCGAGGTTCCAGCATTTTTATTCACCTGTCGCCTGTACACTGAGGTCTTGTGCAGTAGTACTCTGTCGATTAGCTGTAACGGTTATCCTGAGGCTTTGATGTCCTCTATCACTAATTTTTCTTTGGTCTGCCGGTACGTTTTGCTGCTTCAGGCACGCCATGTGTCTTCCACTTCTTCAGTATATCCAAAACAGTTGACTTGGGTATGTTTAAACGCCTCTCAGTTTCTCTTATGGACAACCCACTAATATAACACCCAACAATCTTTCCTTTCTCAAAGTCAGTTCTCTCCTGCTGTAACATTTTCACTCAATCTCACAGTGCGATGTGATTGCGGTCAGCTGCAGGCTTGTTTTTATACTGTTTGCAGTGGATCTGTTCATTTGCTTTTGAAGGGGTGTCCGGTGACTTTTGTCAATATAGTGTATATTTACAGTTTTTTTTTTTTTTACTAAAAGACTACCAGTGTTCTCTCATCCTATCCCCTTTAGCAGTTCTGTTGTTTTCACCAGTACAATGTAAATGATAAAAAAAAATATTACTAATAATAATTTTAAATTATTTAGTAATAACACATATTAGTACCTTATATCAAAACAGATGTCAAAAAGCCATCAATGCATTGTTACTGTCAGTTCAGGTGTCTTTGCCTTGCTGTTAGTATTAGTTACTACATGTCAACTTTTCTGGAACCAGGAATTTATGTAAGGTAAAAGTCAGAATGCACATAGAGGAGGACTAACCAGCTTAATGAACATCACAGTGAACTTAATCTTGTAGGGGTATTTTTGTTGTTGTTGGGGATTTAATTACCACTGTGAGCAACTCAGTGGGCTATGAGCAGTTGTCCGTCCCTAATTTAGGGCCACTGACTCCAGGGAAGGGAGAGAGCCAGTGCTGTAAGACAAACACAACAACCATGCCTCACCAGAATTCAAACCCAGACCCATCTCAGACAAATGGTCAGAAATCATTGCACCACCAGGGCGGCAAGTGTATTGATGCCCTTGTTGGTGTTACAATAAAATTCATTTGCGAGAAACTGTTCACACTCGCTGGTAGAAATTGGTATGCTGTGTATTATGTTTATGAGGCAACAGGGCATTAATACACCTAAAGACTGCGAGAGTGTGTTAACTTCCTGCTGCTTAGGTCTACCCTTGCTAAATTTTCAGTGCCTTTCTTGAAAAAGTTCACCAGTATGCATACAGGCTGAAAAAAAGCCCTGTAAAGCCCTGTGTGTATGTATACAGGGTGCCTAGTAAAGTCCTTTCTCAGCCCCGTAACTTGAACGCCGACAGCTATAGCCATAAAAATGGTGTCTAGGTGTAGTAAAGTGGCTATGCAATGAGACCACTTACAGCGCCTCCTAGCGGCAAAGTCAGGAGTTAGTGTGCCAATCTCAAAAACTATACGAGATACGGGAAAATAGTCAATTACAAAGTTGTAGAGCAGCATCGATTTAGTACGAAAAGACACCTTGCGCACATGAATGCTAAGAATAGAATAAGTACAACGCTTATTTGTTTGTTCGCGATGTCGAACACTGTTACGTCACGAAATGCGTTAGAAAGGAGCAATTAGTTGTCACTAGGCACATTTACCGTCAGTGCTCAATGTGCTCTCCGTCAGCCACAATACACATTTGGACTCTAGATTGAATCTCACGCTACGCATTTTACAGCATGTCAGGTGACACGCTGGAACAAGCATCAGTTATACGGCGTCGAAGGTCCTGCAACGTTGTCGGAGGGGTCTGATACACCTGCTCTTTGAGGTAGCCCCACAGGAAGAAGTCCAATGGGGTGAGGTCCAGTGAGCGTGCAGGCCACTCTACGCAACCACCATAGCCGATGATTTGTTGCTCGAATGTCTCGACCAGGTACCTTCTTACGTTTCCTAGCTGGTGCGGAGAGGCGTCGTCATGTTGGAACCAAACATTCCGCAGTTGAGGCAACGGCAGGTTGTCCAAAAGATCGGGTAATATGTACTGTAAAAGCTCCAAGTATCAGGCTCCTATTAACGTACCCTCGTAAAACACAGGTTCGATGAGGCTGTCCTTGAAAATGGTGCACCAAACATTAATGGACCACCGCAGCTGATGACGAACTGGTAGATCACGTGCAGGATTTTCCAGCACCCAGTAATGGGTGTTCTGCCTATTGTAGACGCCGTTATGCCTAAAACACACCTTATCTGTCCAAATAATGTCTGCAAGGAACGTTGGCTGGACCTCCAATTTATTCATGACGAAGTTACACTAGTCGTAACGTCACTCAGCATCCCCTGGCTGTACTGCCTGCAACGGTGTTGGACGGAACGGAACGGATGAGCACCTGATCGCCACAGGATTTGCCATACGCGGCTTTTTGAGAGGCCACACTTGGCACTAACCTCTCTTGTGCTGCTCTCAGGAGTGTTGAGGACATATGATAAGACATCCTCTGACGGCCTACAGCAGCTGGTCTGCCGGATCGAGGTCGGTTGGTCACGCAGCCTGTCTCCCTTAACCTATTAACAGCATTGAGGATGGTCTTCCATGACGGATGCGATCCTGCAGGAAAACGTTCACGATATAGCTGTTCTGCCTTTCTTGCATTGCGACCACATTCACTGTATAGGAGCAACATCTCGCAATACTCATCATTGGAATATTTCTCCATGACCGCGAGATTTGACATACACCTCGGGAATTCTCTTTTATACCTGCTGAAAAGGTATTGCGTTCCATACTTATTTGCATATCACAGAAATTGCATGCGACTCGCATACCAATCGCGGGTTGAGTTGAATTGGTTAATCGATGCGAGACGATCACCAGAGTCCACTCATTTCTTACAGACAGTGACTATAGCATGGACCCGACGAGGATCAAACCAAGGTCCTATCGCATGCGAAGAGCGCCCGCTACCACTGGGCCACGAGTCGGGATAGTGCTTTGTGGAAGGCGATACTCCTTTCTGATGCGTTTCGTGACGTAACAGTGTTCGACATCGTGAACAAACAAACTAGCATTGTGTGCGTTCTATTCTTAGCATTCATGTGCGCAAGGTGTCTTTTCGTACTAAATCAATGCTGCTCTACAACTTTGTAATCGACTGTTTTCCCGTGTCTCGTATAGTTTTCGAGAGCGGCATGCTAACTCCTGACTTTGGCGCTAGGAGGCGCTCTCATCAAATAGCGCATAGCCACTTTACTATACCTAGACACCATTTTTATAGCTATAGCTGTCAGCGTTCGAAAGTTACGGTGCTGAGAAAGGACTTTACTGGGCACCCTGTATATACGGAGTGATTGTAAACTCCTTCAACAAAACAAGAGGGGTGATTGTACACATCAAGATGAACACCATTTGCAATGGAACCTAGGGCCGCATTCCACTCCTAGTGCCAAAAAAGAGCACGTTTAAAAAATGTCCAGCAGGCACACAGAGTTCCAAACAGTGCATGAGAAACACAAGATGCAAATCAGGTGCGCTGAACACGTGCATAGATGATGAGGAGCAAACATTTTAAAACACAGCCGAACCCGTTCAGCGATATTACCGTGTGAACATCACTTGAGAATTGACGTATTCGTGAAGGGCATTTAGGACTACACATATGAGAAATTGGCAGATAATGCATCTGGCATTTTCAACAGGCCGCCCCGGTGGCGCAGTGGTCTAAGGCGCTGGTCTCTGATCATTCGTCCGTAAGGGGTCCGGGTTCGAATCCCGTCAGGCATGGATGTTGTGTTTGTCTTACGGCACTGGCTCTCTCCCTTCCCTGGAACCAGTGACCCTAAATTAGGGACGGGCGACTGCTTATAGCCCATTGAGTTGCTCACGGTGGTCGTTAAACCTCCAATCAAAAAAAAAAAAAAAAAAAATTCAACAGTCACAACCTATACGCTGGTGCTCAAGAAAAAGATTTGGCATCAACATTTGGGCAGGCATCCTTGTTGATTGTTTGGTGGGACCTTACTTCTTGCCAGAGCGTCTGACCGGCGCAGCGTACCGTGTGTTGTTGGAAGCAAGTGCTTCCCGGTCTGGTGCAGGATGTTCCGCTCACCACACAGAGGGACACATGGTTTATGCATGATGGGTCCCCGGCACACTTTTGCCACCGAGGTTTGATACTTCCTAAATGCGACATATGCCAGGCGGTGGATTGTATGCTGTGGACCTGTGGCTTGGCCTCCATGCTTCCGGGACCTTAATCCACTAGACTTCTTCTGGGGGCATATGAAAACATTGGCGTACAAGACACCTGCCGACTCACCGGAAGATATCGTCGCGTGAATAGCTGTTGACAAGAATCAACACCAACCTGGGAGTCTGCGAGAGGGTGCGACAGTTCTTCATTCGCTGGTGTGGGCTGTGAAACGATGCCCTTGGACACCAGTTTGAGCAGCCCCTTTGAGTCTTTCTCTGGTGCGATTGAAATTGTGCAACTCATAAATTAGGTATGTCTCTTTGTTTTCACTGTTGAAGGCTCAACGTGGATATGTAACGTTACTATTTTCTGACACTAGGAGTGGAATGCAGCCCTAGGTTCCATTCAAAATATTGTTTGTCTTGATGTGTACTATCACCCCTCTTGTTTTGTTGAAGGAGTATACAATTACCCTGTATATACAGAAAATCCTCCATTAGCAGACACCTCCAAAAAATGGCAAGTTTCGTTTGGTCCTGAACAGCTGTGGTAGGATTAACATAAGCGATAACCTCCAAATAATGGGACCTCTTAACAACGATCAACGGGGACACCCTTGAAGGAGGTCTAACAGACACTTTGTCTGTTAGGATTTTATGCAGCTCCTTTGGCTGGAGGAATAAGAGGGGGACAAAGAATGTTGCTATACATGCATTAGGACGGATACAGTGGAATGCTTAAGCACAAATAAAGGAGTTAAGTTTAATTCAATGTGTGGCGGTAATTACTTAAGGCAAACATATATCCTGTGTATGTGCTTCATATCTCACCATCCCCGCATTAGGTGGGGTGGGATGGTGCCCTAATTGTTGCCCACTGGTGGCGGTGTCCAGTGTTTTTATCCATGTGGGCCCTATTCCAACTTTCTGCTTGTGGCCAGCTAACTCTGCAGTTACATTTCACTGACTGTGACATTTTTCTGTTAGAGTTCAACATGATTGATTGATTATGAAAGCTTTACTAGGGCCATCCAATTTTAGTGATCACTAAGGGAAGATAACTAGAAACAATTGTGCATTTAAACTGCAAGTCATACTAGTTATTCCTTTCCCTGCTTAAAAAATTCAGCTGTAAACAATCAGTTGTCTTACTGTTCTGAATCTGGGCAATGTCACTCTTGAACCAAATTCATTTTTTTTTGCAGGCGAGCAATAGCATTTGCATTCTGATCCCCGCATCAATAGAAGTGCAGAACATATGTCTCTAATTCCGTATTGACTTTCAGGATATGCTCAACTCAACTGATTGATGAATTTTTCGGCATATAGAAATTATTTTCCCAAAGACGCATCTCATTTTGCAGAAAGCTGGTTTCACACACATGAAACAGAAAATCTGCAGTATTCAAGATGACTTTTCAACGTTCACAAAAGGCACATTTTTCTGCAGTTTAAACTTGCGAGTTCGTGCACTTTCGTGAAAAACAAAAGAGGAAGTTTTTGACATTAGCAGAAAGGAGAGTGAAAAAGGAATAAGTGTCTCTCTGCGTAGCAGAATGTTATGGTTGCGGTAGAACACAAATCCGTGATTTACTGAAAAAGAAATGATTAGTGCAAAGGTTTCTGGGATCAAAGCGAAGATGAAGTTAATGAGATAGACTGAAACTGGCAACTCTAGAGAGAAAACTTACAAAGAAATTGTACAAAATTTTAATGACATTCAGACATTTGCACAGAATGACAGTGATTTATACACGAAATAGGTGATGATTATACGAAGGTTCTACCAAAAGTAATGCAAAAGTGGAAATAACTTTTTTATTAACCAACAAAGGTTGTTCAGACTGCACATGTTGGTAGAGTAACTCTTTCTCTATACAAAGGTACTAGGCAACATAGTCTCCATCACAAGCGATGCATTTGCGCCGTCGTTGAACCCAACTCTCAAATCCTCTTTGAAGAAATTCAGGTGTGAACTGTTGTACCCACTGCTTCACAGCCACTTTGACCTCGTCTGTGTCATCAAATCATTGTCCCCGGGAACTGTCCTTCATTGGACCGAACAGGTGGAAGTTGGAGGCGTCAAATCTGGGGTGGATGGCGGACAACCGACCAGCCTAATTTGCTGATCGCCTGATTTGTTGACAAAGATGTGTGTGGTCTCACATTGTCATGGTGAATGTGGATCCTTTTCAGATTCTTGTTTGGTTTCTTCCTCCTTCTGGCTTGATGCTGGTTTTCCCTTCTTTAAACTTCATCCATCTATGCACATTGCTGTTGTCAATAAAGTAATCTCCATAAACATTCTGTAGCCTTCGTGGATGTCGGACAGCCTGCACCCTTCCTTTGTCAAGAACTTGATGACTGCACATTGCTTCTGCTTGGAATCCATTATTTACTTGCAATGAAGAAGGGTTGCTATAGAAGAAAAGTTACTCTACCAACATGTGCAATTTGAATTACCTCTGTCAGTTAATAAAGCTATACCCACTTTTGCATTACTTTTGGAACAACCCTCGTATATATTGTTACGAAAATTATATGGCCGAAGCTGTATTTTTGGGATGCTTTTTAAGAGCGCCGAGTTAACACAAGGAAACGCATCCTGTGAACAAAGTCCCCATTTTTCGCCCCTTCACCCAGACAAAAATGCACCTGGAACTCTGTCCCTTGGCACGTGATGTGGCCAGATTTTAAGAAACCAATTATCAAGTGGTTTGTTTTGACAAGTTGGTTAGTCGAGGGTGAGAGCAGAGAAGAAAAGGGGAATGTTGCTGGGTGCCATCGAAGAGGCCTGGCGTCCAAGAAAAGAGAGGGATCCTGCTGACTCAATTATCGAAACCACTTGGACGAGAATTGGTTTCCTTGCATAACTGAAAACATGCCGATTCTGGCCTGATAGTCGCATTGAGCTGATGGTGACACAATCAGAGAAAAATAAAAGGAACAAGTGAAGCTCAGTGATAAGAGTTATTAAGCGATAAGAAAGGAGGTTTTGCTCCATACGAATCTTGGAGTCTGCATCTCTAGAAAGAATTCGGACAACTACTGCTGGAGCCTTCCAACTTCTTCACAGGCACTCCAGGAAAATCAACTAGCGACATGGCTAGACATCGCTGCTGTGAAGGAAGGAGCATCCAAGGGAGAAGGGATTCACCTCTCGCCCCTAACTTCACCAAGAGAGTAGCTGTTAACTGACCCCAACATGGTTGCTCGATATTGGCTAATTCCATTCCGCTAGTGTTTTGGGAGCCATCGACTGCACCTTGTTCATGGGGCACGACTTCCTTTCTTCCCCCAGCAGAGGAGCAGTGTTGAGAGTGAGAAAGAGATCTGGTCACAGTGAAGCATCGGCAGTAATGACGATGTGTGGAAGATCAGCTTATGGCTGAAATGCATCAGTGGTGTGCTCACAGTGTTTTTTTTTTTTTTTTTTTCACCTGGGTAAGTGGCAGAGGAGAGTAATTAAAAGCCGGCTCTGCCCTGGATAAATGCAGGAGAAGAAACTGTGGATTAAATACTCCTAGAATCCAAGCAAGTCCTGTTTGTCATCCTGAACTTTTCAGAATGCAGAGGCTGTTTAGGAACTCTAATTTGCATGAGATAACGATTGGCTGGCAAGTCCAAATAAGAATTGTGAAATAGCCAAAAATCCAGCCCAAACTTACTTAAATTTATATCCAATCGACAAGTGTCATTCATAAATTATGTTAATCACTTTATGTTAATAATCAGAGGTGTAATTAGGCTTTTCTGCACCCAGGGCAAATCTTAAAATATTGCGATCCCCATCATCTTATCTTTCCATCTTTTATATATATATATATATATATATTTATTTATTTATTACTAATTTAACAGTTATATACACAGTCTACTGAGTCGAGTCACATTATTGTGACCCACCTCCTACTTTTGATGTCAACAGCGTGTATCCAATGAAAGAAGGAAAGTGTTGTGAGCTGGCTTGGAGGGTATACAGTATAACGTGCTCTAGGCATTCTGAAAACATATCGCTTGTTGCTGTCATGGATAAAAGGAGCTATTTATCACATTTACAAAAAGGGATGATTAATGGCTTTGGGGCCAAGGGTGGTAGTATTTCTGAAACAGCGCAGTTTGTGGACTGTTTGCATGCTGCTGTCGTTAAAGTGTATCGTGATTGAAAAAATGGCACCATTATGAATAAGTGATGTGGAAACTGCGGAGCACCATGTGCCATTGATGTGAGAGGTGAACGTCAGCTTTGAAGGTGTGTGAGGGCCAATCGACATTCTACAGTGGAACAACTCACTGGCCGAATGAACCAGGGGGTTACTGGAAGTGTGTCTAAAATGACAGTTCGGCGAACCCTGCTGCGGATGGGGCTCCGATGCAGACGGATGGTCTCTGCACCTATGCTAACAAAGGTGTATCAGCAGAAAAGGCTTGCATTTGCATGGCAGTATCAGAATTGAACCTCCACTGATTGGCAAAGGATTGCCTTCTGCGATGAGTCGCGTGTTCTGCTTCATGGATCAGATGGACATTGGCATATAAGGCGAGAAACATCAGAGAACAAATAATCTTCAACCATTGCTGGAAGAACACAAGCTGACGGGGACAGCGTTATGGTCTGGGGAATGTTTTCATGGCATTCTCTGGTCTGGGTCCACTCATATGTGTGGAAGGCAATATGTACCGAATTCATTATGAATCCATCCTTGCAGACCACATACACCCATACATGCTGATTGTCTTCCCTGGGGCGGATGGAATCTTCCAACACGATAGTGCAACGTGTTACACAGCTAGAAATGTCAGAGAGTGGTTGGAAGAGCACGAAGACTTCAAAGTACTTCCTTGGCCCCCTAATTCCCCAGACTTAAACCCAATTGAGCATCTGTGGGACCACCTCGATCGTGTTGTTCACTCTATGGATCCTCCACCACACAGCTTACAGCAGCTGTCAGATGCACTGCAGTCAGCATGGCTCCACATACCTGTGAACACCTTCTAGCACCTTATTGAGTCACTCCCAGCCTGTCTAGCTGCTGTCCGTATTGCACACGGCAGTTACTCTGGATATTAGCAGGTGGTCACAATAATGTGACTCGACCGTGTATTTTAATGTTTATGCTTTTATAATGGACTTAATTCTTACTTTTGCTCCAAAGAACACTGTCTGGTGATTGTAAAAAAATTCTTTGGAGTATAATTTTGGGGAAATGCATTTAGGGCTTGATCAAGGGCAGTTAACTTTGTTTAATAAAATGCTCTTGGCAATGTAGAAAATAAAAGAAAATATGCCTGATATTATTATCAAACTTGAAAACATCTTAAAGGCAGGATAATAAATATATGCCACAAAGACTGCTCAGGGTACTAAAAGAGAAAGGAAACATTAATGCTGACAGATGGTTGTGAAAAAAGTTTACAGGGTGTCTACAAAATTTGGGAAACACAATTTCATGACCAATAAGAAATTTTCATGGCCACTTTTAGAAGACTTCAGTATGTATTATCATTGTCAACCATTATCAACCCACTGTTGGGTGAAGGTAGACACCCTGCAAATAGTAGACACCACACCATTATCAACCCACTTTTGGGTGAAGGTAGACACCCTGTAAATAGTAGACACCACCAAGTTTCTTCCACAATGGTCTGTCCTCAGCCAGTTTCTTATTTTTTCACTCCTGCATGTTTTTGAATTTCATCCACCCATCTCCCATGGGGTCTTCTGGGTCTTTTCCTGTCCCTTGGAATCCAGTCTAGAATTTCAATTGTATATTGGTGGTCTGTTCTTCTGGCAACATGTCCAGCCCATTGCCACTTCAGGGATTTTACTCTGATCTCGATGTCTTCCACTCTTGTCATTTTCCTTATCCACGAGTTCCACTTTCCAATGATGATATATATATGTGTGGACATGTACATACACACACAACACAAGAGGGGGAACACTGCCCCCTCATTTTTTTTCTAGAGAAAAAAAGGTGCCCCTGCTGTTCTGCTAGTAACAAAAATCTATACTCGTCATGCTTTGAATGCACTTAGTAAGTTGAAATACTCACCATTTTGCTACAAGATTTCACTACATGCCCTTCTTTAACAGTTATACCTGAAAAATGTCCTGACTCCATAAGTAGCATGATGTAAATTGCTAAATCTTCCACATATATGGAGGCAATGTAAATAAATAGTCATTCCTTTTCCCACATTTTTCTGTATTTAACACAGCAACTTAAAAATTGTATTTCAACACTGCTGGGATTGAACCCCAGATCTCTCTATAACTAGTAGAGTGCATTCGCCTTACGCTACGGTGCCAACAATCCACGGCGCTGTATTTATCTGTCAGCATCTGACTTCACAAATCCGTAGGAACGGGCTCAGCGACTGAGACGTCTCCATCTGGTGGGGCTTAACGGCCTTCAAAATAAGGGAAGACAATGTATTTAAAAAATTATGAATACATAACTTTTTGTATTGGAAGACAACATATTTGCAAATTTTAAAATATTTTTAAATACATTGCCTTCCAAATACATGGAGACACATAATTGTTTCCATGTATTTGGAAGATTTTCACCATTTCTCTCGCCCTTTGGATTTATTAGCTTATAATTTAAATAGCTTGGGCCGTTAAGCCCCACCAGATGGAGACTCAGTTGCTGAGCCCATCTCCATGGATTTGTGAAGTCAGATGCTGACAGATAAACATGCATAGGGCCATGGATTGTTGGAACCATAGCGTAAGCATTCGGTTAATTTAGCGAGAGATCTGGGATTCGGTCCCAGTGATGTCAAAATACGATTTTTCTTAAAAATGTGGAAAGAGCGATGACTTTCTTTATTTCTAAATTGATCTCAAAATTCTGTATACAACATTATGTATTTGTATTTCTATGCTAAAACATTCTTTGCTATATCAGGTTTTTTTTTCTTTTTGTGGATGAGAGAACAATTGCCCCTTTTTTCAACACTTAAATCGTTAGATGGGTTGCACCTTATGTGGTCAGTGCATGGGAAATAACTTGAAGATTTTTACCACAAAAAGAAAAATTACTAAAAATAAAAAAATTATGACCCCAAAGCAAAATTCTTGACTTTCATGACCTTTTTCCTAATTAGTAACTTTTTTGTGACTTTCATGACCAGTACACCCCCTGAATTTATTGATTTTTATGATCAATGTCTCTTACATTAAGCTATGGGAAAATAATTTTGGTGGAGCAGAAAAATTTGTTTGGATAATCATCATCATTAGATGGCCTGAAGCAAAATTCAGTGAAACAGGAAGTGCACACGTGGATGAACTTTTTGTGAAGAGGTAGTTGCAAAGGCACTTTTTTTTTTTTTCTGAAAGTTTAACCACCACCATGAGCAACTCGATGGGCTATAAGCACTCGCTCGTCCCTAATTTAGAGTCACTGGTTCAAGGGTAGGAAGAGAGCCAATGCAGTAAGACAAACACAATGTCCATACCTTACCATGATTCAAGCCCAGACCTATCTCAGGGAAATGGTCAGAAGCCAGCGCTTAGACCACTCTGCCACTATGGCAGTGCAAGGGCATTTGTCTTCAAACTGCAGAATCTAGGAAATTTAGAATATATAGGGGTTGGAGAAGGGATTGGACAGAATAGGGTGAACACACTCGGAGATGTGACTTTTAATGCAGCTGCATACGCAGAAATACTTAAAGGTATCTACCACTTTTTGGTTGTAATAGCCTTGTTTAGATCCTCGAGGTCCTGTTTAAGTGCATTTAAAGTGTCTTGTAGCAAAATTTCTTTCAGGGTGACGACGAAATAAGCGACCCAACAGACTTAAAAACAGGGCTAATTGTTGGTGCCTCCGTAACAACAGTTGCCAGGGTTGTGGGGTTAGTTATCAAGAGCTACTGTGTCTAGCATCATGACAGCATACTGTGTTTGTGGCAAAACACAAGAGCAGCCGGAAAACTACCCTGACTGATAGAGACAGGAGAGCATTAAAGAGGATTACTACCTGTAAGAAGACCACAGCACCAAAAATGAGTGAGGAGCTCAATCTGCATCTCCAGACCCCAGTATCAATGAAAACAGTGTGTAGGAAACTGCATAAACAAGATATTCGTGGCAGAGCTGCTGTTGCAAAACCTCTGGTGACACGGGTGAATGCATAACAGTGGTGCCAGAAGCATACAATGTGGACTGCTGATGCATGAAGCATGTGATGTAGTTGAATGAATCCACATTCACACTATTCCCTACTTCAGGACATGTTTATGTGTGGAGAACACCATCAGAAGCCTACAACCCAGACTATCTGCTTCCAACACTGCAGCATGGTGGTAGTTCTGTCGTGCTCTGGGCGGTTCCCTAATCACCTTGAAAGGACGGGTGACTGGCAGGGTGTATGAAACCATTTTGGCCGACAAAGCCCATTCAATGGCTCAGGCATTGTTTCCTGCAGGGGGTGCCATCTATCAAGATGATAACGACCCAATTCACAGAGCTCAGAATGTCCAATCATGGTTTGACGAACTTTCACACTTTCCTCGGCCTCCCCAATCACCTGACTTTTAACATCATCGAGGCACTGTGGTCTGTGTTGGAAAACAGAGCAAGATCCTGTTATCCTCCTCCTGCATCTCTCAAGGACCTGGAGCAGTTTCTGCATGAAGAATGGTGCAACATCCCACTAATGACCATCCAGGATTTGTATGCATCCATTCCAAGGAGGATTCAGGTGGTTCTGAATACTAAAGGTGGTCCCACATCCTATTAGGTACGTAAAATCTATTCCTAGGTGTTAACATTATTCTGTCCAACCCCTGTTATAATGAAAAATGGGTTCAACTGTTCAATAACTTTAAGGACTAGAACATTTCTATACCCAATCTCAGCAGAGTTGTGCAGAACATTTTTGGCAAAAGTGCCTACCAAGCACTTCTGCTTCTGTTGAAAGGGTGTTCTCTGTGATGAGCAATGTATGGTCTGAAGAAAGAGGTACAATGTAGTTATGGGCCATTCATAAATGATTTCTTCACAATGAATTACTTAATGGTGAATGGTTCACACTTTTAACTGCTTTGAATCACCATTCCCTCTGCAATTACTGTGACACACATTAAAGTTTTTTCTCCACCTCCGTTAGTTTGGAAACAAATTCCCAATAAGAAAAGTAATGTTGAGAATTAATAAGTGTTAACCGTTATGTGCATGAGCAATCAGCAAAACTTAAGAATGGGAATGATATGTGAATCAGGGCTTGCAAAATACCACACCTGAGATGCCAGGGACATGTAAATTATTGGTCTGGGCAGGTAAATAAAAAATCCAGTTGCCCGGTCCACACAACTAAATTAAAAAATAAAAGTTTGGAATAGAATTTCCTTCTACAAGAAAAAAGACGGTCGTCGCATGTCGTGTTTCATTTCACTTCTAATTACCGGAAGTTGATTGGAGTGCTAAGGACAGAAGAATATCACTTTAATTATATTATGCTCTAGTTCCAGAAATTGTAACCACATGTAGCTTTGCTCGAGATGTTGTTTATAGACAGCGAAAAAATGGTTAAATTGCAGAATGACCTTTAAATAGCATGTTTATATGGGGAGGGTCAAAATTTTGACACCACCATATTTAGGGATCCAACATTATTTTTTGCCCATTTAGTCCCGGACTAAATGGAATGAAAATTCACTAGTTCCAACTTACTTTGATTTAGACCCAAGCAAATTAGGATAAAGTAAGCTCAAATTTAGGAAACATCTGCTGTACAAACTTACAGGGCTTTTCCAGAGTGGCAATGCCTATCATGGTGTGATGAATTGTTACATTTCATTCATGCATTTTTTTACCAAAGCACACATTTGTAAATTCTTAAGTAATTTGTCTTTATAAAATTCGTTAATTATTTTCTGTACCATAATGCCATGAACTTTTGTGAATGTTACCCAGGGTGGGCCCAGTTGAAAAAACCCACCTGGGTTTTTTCAAAACTAGATTCCATTTTTTCTTGTACAATATTCCAAATTTAATCAGCACCCAATAAAATATTTTCTTTTACAATTAATAACAATAGGAATAATGACTAGATTCTCTTTCTTGCCTTCTCAAAGGTGATGGTTGACCGATTTTATTATTTAGCAACACAAAACAATCAGCTGACAAAGCAACTGATCTGAAATAAGAAAATTGAACAATAATCCTGAAAGTAATAAATGGTTGGATATAAATAACTTCCCACCTATAAAGAGTAACTATAGAATAGACCAACATTATCTATACTATAGAAAAAAATAGAGAAACAATATAACATACTTAGCTTCTAACTCAAATGTTATCTTTAAATAAAATTTGCCTGAGATATTATTTGTGTGCGACATGTAAAACTGCAATGGTTTTTGACTATTTACAAAGATCGCCTAAAAATGAAACAATGGTTCAGATAATAAAGTTTTTTTTTGCTTTATGTTTTACTCGGACCTCAAAAGCAGTCTGAAATTCTCATAGTTTCGTGACCCACACAATTTTCAAACCTCTGAGTTTTTCTGTAAAACAGCCACATTTAAATAATTAATGTAATCTCAAAGGTTTTAGAAAAAAAAAAAAAAACTACTAATCTACAGGAAATTTTGATCCAAAAAGGTATAAACTGAACAAGTTTCGTGGCTTTTTCTCTATCTCAAGCCTATTTCGTAACTTATTCCAAACTAGTTGAAACATATAGAGAAAATTCTCTCAATGGAGGCAGATGAAGCTGGTGCTAAATGTGGCATACAAAGTTAGAAAATCCTGCAAGCAATTTTGAATTTGAACCCTTTTCAGACTTTTTTGTCACGACTTTCCATCCTTTTATGAAAGAAACCTGGCTCATACTTTCTTTCATCATTGATGTTATATAACAGTCTGTATCATTAATTTTGAAAGCCATTACACAAGGCAAATACACAGTCATATCAGAATAACATGACCACCTACCTAATAACGGGATGACAGCAGCGAGATGTTGTGGTATGGACTCACTGAGGCCCTAGAAGGTTGCCCGAGGCACACGTGCCCACTCGGACTGCAGCAGAGCATGGAGGTCCTGGAGATGACATAGTTGTGGGTCGGCAAGCCGAACTTGTTGGTCTAAATAGTCCGATAAGTGCTCTAGGAGATTGAGGTCGGACAATTTCGCCGGCCAAGGGAAAACGGAGACATTGCTGTCGTGTTCCTGGAACCAGTCGTGCACTGCCTTAGTAATGTGACAGGGTGCAATGTCCTTTAGATACCATCACCACCAGGGTAAGTGTCCAATGTGAAGGGATGCATGTGGTCTGCAAGAACAAACAGGTAGCCACTGACATTCAGGGACCCATCCAGTGGTACCAGCAGTCCCACAGCATACAAGGAAAACATTCCCCAGACATGCATACTACTGCCGCTTGCCTGTACTTGACCAACAAGCGTGACCAGGTGTTGGTTCTTGTGTGTCCGATGCAGTGTCCACCACCGCCCGTCACTTCTGTGAAGTAGAAACCTCGATTCGTCGGTGAAGGCAACCTTTTTCCCACTGTCCAATAATGTTGGTCCATGCGAACTGCAGACATCATTGCCAATGGCCCTGGGTTAACATGGGTGCCTTGACTCAGTGTCTGCTCCGGAGACCCATGCGTAACAGGGTTCACTCTACTGTTATCTGGGACACGTACTTGGGTACCCCAGCATTCATTTGCATGGTCAATTGCTGCGCTGTTGCGTGTAGATTGCCCTTTACAAGTTGACATTCTCCTCTGGGGTTGATGGCCTTTTGGGGCTCCACAGTTATGATGTCGGGAGGTACTCAGTGTGCTGGCGGTCCAATCTTCATACACCCGTACTAAAGCACCTCGTGAACAGCCCCCTAAGTCTGCTGTTTCTGAGATGCTTCCACCCTTGGCACGGTAACCAATGATCATTCTTTTTTGAACATCCATCAAATCATTACATCTGCCCACGTTACACACTATGGCTCATCTGTCCTGGCCAGCCACTTATATCTTCATGTGGTTGACCTTGTCACGTGCACTCTGTGACACACCTGGGTGGGTACACTGTGATTCCGTGGTGGTCATATTATTCGACTGTGTAATCAGGGGAAAATTTGGATATCCACTCTTTTGCAATACTCTCCTATTCTTGGTTAAGTTTCTGACCTCTGTGTTTTGGATCCACGAGGTTTGCTAGAAAATGTTGGGCAAGAATTGCTTGTTCAAACCTTTTTTAAAATCTAGTTGTAGGGCTGCAGGATTTCTTGTAGTAAATCCGGCTATATTTTAACAGCAACTGAAACATTCTCTCTCTGAAGTGTGTCCAGTATGCTAGCAACAATGGATAACTGCTTTTCCAGATTCATAGCTTCATGGTAAATGCCCATTTTATTCAAGATTTTTTAAATAGATTGATCAAATTCCTCAATATGCTCTTAAGATATTTCCCCGAATTTGTGATAATTAGCCACAAATGTTTTAACACAATCAGGATGAAAGTTGCACCTTGTTTCATTAGGTAGTTGTGGCATTAAGCCAGGCTTTTCTTTGAACCATCCATGTGGTTGATGTAGGCCTACATTATGAAAATACTTTTGCACCGCCACAATCTGCTTTAAAACAATCTTTGGGGAAACATCTTTTTCTAACAAATGTGCTGAGCATCCATATGTTATGAGAGTTGGATATCTTTCATTTAAAATTTCCCACATTTTTTTATCATTTTGGTTTTGCTCTCAGTTACAACAGCAAAAACAGGTTTTCCAAATTTTTCTTTTCACTCCTTTATGGCTGCCTCTAATTTAGAAGCACGATGTTTTGCTGTTTTCTTTTCTGATCCAGTATCATCAGCATACAGCAAAAAACTTTCTGTTCCGGTATGAACACTAATAGCTTGGACTGGCTCATTCTTCACACTGCACCAACCATCTATGGTGAGAGTCAAACTGCCTAATTTTATTTTTCTGAAAGCTGAGATTCAGTTTCTTCTGCTGCAGTATCAAACAGTTTTCCACCAATGGCTTTTGCTGAGGGTGGTTGATGTCCAGGTCTCAGTGTTTCAATCATAATTTTAAACTGATCCAATTCTTCTGCATTGAATGGTATGTTAGAAACATAAAAAAAAAAAAAATAGCCACTGTTTTATCAAAAGAATTTTACTCATTGATTGTCGCTTTTTCACAACAGTACTCGAATAAACCCAAGTGGGCTGGGTTTTTTCAAATCCTGATGCTATCCACGTAGAATTTGTAAGTACATATCCATAGAAATGGGATATATGTAAGAAAAAATCTGTCAAGTTGACTTGTTTCAGTTTTTCTGTAACACAATGTAGCTAAGCTTAATGATGGAATGGCTCCTACTCAGAGAAACATGTTGCAAGAAAACCAATAGACAAAGAACTTGGATCTTTTTTTTTTTTTTTAATTAGGGGTTTCATGACCACCGTGAGCAACTCGGGCTATAAGCAGTTGCCCATCTTTAATTTAGGGCCACTGGTTCCAGGGAAGGGATAGAGCCAGTGCAGTAAGACAAACACAACATCCATGCCTCACCGGTATTAGAACCCGGGCCCATCTGGAACGAATCATTGTTTGGTTGGTTCTCTTGTGATGGGTTTCTCCAAGCAGGAGTGTGTCAAGCCATTGTGCCTAATTGTTCCATGTTAAAACTGTCTGCAGAAATAGAACAAAAACTTAATAACAGGCAATTTTTAAAATTAAATTTTACATCTTTTCTATGCAACTGAAAGATCTACCGAATTCCAGGCAGGCAGTAAATTGCAAACAAAAGTTTGAAATCTGAAAAAGTTTTTTGGCAAATTAAAGCATCCCTTGATTTTCACGCACACACACAAAAAAAGGGCAATTTTCCCTGCTTTTTGGAACCATTTTCCCTGAGAATTACAGGTTTTCCATGTTGCATGAGAATCCTGTTTACAGTTCTTTAGAAAGTTAATATTCCTAAATTTCTGTCAAGTTCCTAAAAATTTGCTTCTTAAAATTCTTAGTTTGACTGATGCATGCTCTGCATTTGCAAAAATTGTGAGTAAGCATACAGACTGCGAATCAAGCTTCTTGTCGTGGAGGGGAAATGTTTAGCCAATGTTTTCTGTACCAACATGCATTGTTTGCTGACATTTCAAAAGTAAATAAGTTTCCTCAAGTTATGCTAATGAAAGGCTGCGCAAAATACTGCAAATTAGGTGAATAATTTAGCTTTTTAAAAAGAAACATAATTATGAAAAATACATTAAAGAGAAACAAAGAAAAATACATTTCCCTTAAATGGTTTGCTTGAATGAGATGATGTTTTTGAAGTTTCCTGTCAATGAGGAATGTCTGTAGCAAGGTGATGGCCCTCTTTTATCCAATCGGCTGCAAACCGTGTTGCTGGAAAATCTTCTAAAGCAGGTCCATTTATTGATATAAACATTAGAGATGATAGTGTTTGAATGTTCATTTTGTTCCTTAGCTTGGTCATGTTCATATACTGAACCCCTTTTCATGCTCTGCCAAAGACACTGGCACTACTTCAATTCTGTTAAACAGCTCCTTTAATGAATTACCTAAATATTCCTGGTTTCTTACTTCCTTAAACATACGGAATTCCTCAATGGTTTTTGAAGTAATAGAATCTTCATGATTCTTTCTGAATTGCAAAGTGACCAAATTCTGTCATCACCAAACAGAACAAGTTCACTGCAGCTTTTTGGCCAATATGTTTGGTTCAATACTTCAGTCTTTAAAAAAGTTATTAGCATTTGAGAATCTTGCATTCAAATTATCAATTAGGCCTTGTAAAAACTGTTTTCTAAAGCTGATGAAAGTCTTTGTTTTTATTGAATGGTTCTTTTATATCTTGATCCTGATACATATCAGTTTGTGAATATTCAGCATGTGCTGCTTTGAGATGAATACCTTCAGCTTCTTTCATTGCATTTAATGAGCTAATACACACACTTATCTCAGATGATACAGTGATAGTTGTTTTAGGATTTCTAGAGTGTCTCTGAACAATGCTAACTCTACAACAAAAGTCCACGTCTACTTTTCTAACAGTCCTCGATATTTTGCTTTATTTCTTGAATTTAAAAAGTCATTACATTTTTTATTTTTCAAAAATTGGAACAATGACAAGTAGCTTGTCATTACAGCTTTTACTGTGCAGCAAGATGATTACACCTACTGAATGTCAAACATTTTCCCAAATTCACATCCCAACATAGTAACAACTTCTATCTCTGTTTGATTTTTTGGACTGACTGAGAAAATTCCATATAAAGAGTCTACAAATGATTTAAAATGAAGAGGGACCGACATTGAATTAATAACATTATTTACAGCAAGTTCAAGCTTGTGGTTTAAGCAGTGAATAACAATCAGGTATTGGTTATACCTACTCTTCAAGAATGTAACCACTCCTCTATAAGCTTCTTGTAAATTGGCTGCACCATCTGAGTGCAAATCCAATTAGCTGTTTGCATAATCTTTCATCTGCAATGCCATGTTTATTAAAACAAAAGGGAATGACGTCCACAATTGCCTTGCCAGTCAGAGAAGTTAATTCTATAATATCAAAAAGATAAATGCAGGTGCTCAAAAAGTATTCATATTCTCAAAGTTACACCATTTATCTAAAATAGTCAAAGCTTTTGTGTCATGCATTCATGGTCCTCAGGCTGAAGTTATTGTTATCAGAGGGCATAAAAAAGAAGGAAAGGTAAACAATAAAGAAATGGGAAGATACCAGCAGAAATAAAAATTAAGCAGTGGATGTTTTGTAACTTCAGAGTCAACAAACGGAAGGTAGTCTGTGCTCTTCATCCAGTTAAAAAGTTTTTTTCTTTGTCGGTCTTGTGTACAAGTTAAGCCTGTCTTTGAATGAGTGTAAGAGAAATTCTATCGTACACATTTTCTCAAAGACTACTTTGTAATGTTTGAAATTTTGAGCACAAATAAAAATGACCCACAGCTAATACATGCCACAATTATTTCGAAAAATGTGTTGTAATTTTTTCTAAAATTCAATTTATCTGACTCAAAAGTATTCCAAATTGGCATGATAAATTAGCTTATAGTGTTTTTGTCTGGAAGAAACGAAATCTCTCATTTCTGATTTTTTTTTTATTATTATTATCTAGGCCAAATAGAAATAATTGAATGGAGCCAAAAATGAAACTGGAATCTTGTCTTTCATAAATCATCTTAAATCGTACTGTACATTCATTTTTTTTGAAGAGCAAATGTGTACATTAGCAGAGAACCCCTGAATTTGAACTATAGAAACATCCCTACTAACTGATCTCCACCTCTAAGTAACGTCATTGGTTAAAACGCAACAGCGTGCATTTTGTCTTTTCATTGTGGAGCTAATGAGAAACCGCTTCCATGGTGAGATCTTCAGTGATTCACTGACATCAACTTCTAGAGGGACAGTCACTCAAGACGTTAAAGCCACGCCCAAGGAGTGTTTTTTTGTGCCATTTATCACAGAAGGTGAACCCTAATTCTCATTCAAAGACAGCCTTAAGTGCCACTGACAACTAATTTTATTTTTTGGAAGTGTTAAAACTTTAATTTGGTACATAATAGGAAACACAAAACTACTGGAAACAGAAATTTCTTTTATTGTCCACTATTTTTTTACACTTAAAAATCTTGTAAATATTACTGCCTGTAAGCATTACATCTTTACAAATCTACGATTTACAAAGAATATCTAAAAATACTTCAACAAATATACATGACTTAAAATGCAATGTACATTTTTACAGAATCATAAATATAGATAAACATTTATGAGGAACAACTCCTGAACATAAAACACTTCTATGTATGTGTTCACAAATGTTTAACAATGATGGAGAAATTAGAGGACAGATACACTACTGATGCTATGTTTTATCGCTGCCCTAAAGCTTTACATATTTTGGGATAAGTTTTGTAAAATTTCACACTTAATATTCTCATACAATGAAGCAACAAAAACTATAACATAGCACAACATGTCCATTTATAATTAAGGCTTCAGTACATACTTTTTTTTTTTTTTGGCTTTGTGTTGGCAACATCTACCATGAGCAATTCTGAGGAGCTATAAGCACCCATCCCTAATTTAGGGCCACAGTTTCTAGAAAAGGGAACAGAGCCATCAGATAAACACTACCCATGCCCATCTGGAATGACTGATCAGAAGTCAGTGACTTGGACCACTGGAAGCTTATAAGTTGAGTTCTCTGCTGAATATTAACCACATTTATAAATTAATATCCAAATGTCTGGATTGCACAAAGCCTAAGAACTGTTAAAATTTTTGTATGTTACAGGGGTAGGAGGTATCCTACAATTCCTGAAAGTCCTTAATTTTTTCTATTTTGTCAGAATAATTCTTTTTCGAAATTTGACTTTTTTTGGTAAATAAAGCAGATTTCAATATACTAGCTTAGTTCATTAAATTAAAAACTAAATATTTTATGTTTTTTTTTTTCTAGGAAAAAATTGACAGTGATGAGTGATATTTTTAGAAAGTAATTTAAAGTAAAAAAAAAAAAAAAAAAGAGGGGGAATACTTGAATAATGATGAATATGCCTTTTTTTTTTTTTTTTTTTTTTTTTTGAGGGATGAATTGTTGATAAGCTTTCTATACTGACAGAGTATGCATAGATTCAGCTTCCAGATAATGCAATAATGGCATATTTGCTATTGTCATTCTAAACAATTCTTTTTTTTTCCCCCATTACTTTGTGACAACAAATAACTGCCCGAAGGAGGAGAAATTTTCTCTGAAAATCTGCCATATGAATCAAACTTTCCCCTAGAAAAACCCATAAAATATTAATTTAGCTATTTTTTTTGTATCAAAAGCAACTTCAACTGGTAAGAGCGAAAAATTTCATCATTTCTAATTGGAACTTTCATATGCTGATAGTGCAAAAATTGGGGAACAAATAGCCAATTTATTGAATGCAGGAAATCCTTGGTGATTGAAAAAGATACATAACATAAGCTCATGGTTGAAGCTTCAAAAAAGTTAGCCAGTGGTTTAAAGAAAATAATATGAGGGAAGTTACAAGTTGCCCAGATGAGCTGTCTATGGGGAAACCAGAAACTAAGTAAAATTTGCCAAGCAATATCTGAATTGAAAAACAAACCACAAAATGTATTGCAGCAATCATGGTTTAGGTTGCATCCTTACAATCAACTTATCCATAATTCTGTTGAATATCTGTATAATTTGAAATTATAATTTAAGGATTTTTTTTTCTCATATCCACTAAAGTACGGGGAAAATGTGATTAGATAATTTTTTTGTGTGCAAAGTTCTTGGATTCCACGTCCTGAAATTAAAAAAAAAAAAAAAAAAAAATCTTGTCCTGAAACTTTTGATTGTAACTTCTCCAATGTTAGAAAAGTTTCCACACACTGGTAGTAGTTATGTTGCAAATCAACTTTCTGAAACCACATAAAAAGACAAAGAAATTTTGAAAGCAAGCAAGTAGTGATTTAGTGGGTAACAAATATCACCATGTGTTTAGTATAACAATATGTACATATATGAAAGAAATACAAAATGATGCATATATAAAAATGAGTGTAGATAATGTTTGATTAATTTAGCGGTTATTACTATCAGCTTAGGAGAACACTGGTTAGTTTGAGTATTGTGTGCTTTTTACTGAATTTTTCATCAGAGAATAGGAATATTTTCATCCCCTGATAAAAAAAAAAAGGCTAAGTGGATTTGCCCAAACTCCATATTTTTAGTGTGAATCTTCTTAGTTTTTTTCAAGATATTGAGTACCATGTTTCTTTGTACAGAAGATGCACCAATTTTAAATTTTGACACTTCATAACTGCATCGCTTATTGGATTAATACTTTTTGATAATTCTTAGTATCACTTTAACATGGTTGCGTGCTTTTGGCAATGCTCAGTAGAGGAGTAATCTCAATTTCATTGGTTTTGAGACGCAGAAGTCTAAGAAAAACAACATCGAAACCCTTAGAGTGCCAAATGCACTCTCAATCACTTACACCAGTCTTAGATTTGGGTTGGCTTCTCCATTCTGAAACACTCAGCATGAACTATGTAAATTCACAATTTTTTTTTTTTAATAAACAGATGATTTTCCACACATGAGCAGACTTCACTCCTCTTCAAATAAAAGACTTTCACACATGATGATACTTTTGCTGGAGTATCACCAACATCAACTACTTTCATCTCGTACTGATAGCTTGTCAGCATCTCTCACTTCAGTGAGATGGTGTTTATGAAACTGAGAAGTGACTGACACTGCGTGTAGTCACATTTGCTACCATATTCAACCAAGATCCCATAGATCTCACTCATAAAATATATCGTGCATGGACAAACATAATTTAAACTCTGCATCAATCAGTTGAAGAACTTACTGCAACAATGGGCTAACGAAGAACAGGTGGAAATGGATGAGTGACTGTGCCCTCTATTTGTCTCAGAGGTTGGGCTAACCCAGTTATTCCTAGGTATCTATTGGAATATGCTAGCATCAGGTCTACCTCTGAATGTGTGTCCCCGGTGACTGCAAAAGTGTTTTAACAAAATGTGGGTTAGCTACTAACTATTGCCGTAAGGTCTTCAATTATCATCAGTCTACCAAGACATGGATGGCTAATAAATAAACTTTTTTTGCACCCTGAACATGGCATTTAAATCATTTACAGGGTTGCTGGTAGTGAATGTGTTTAAACAGCACTAGTATCTCTAATTGGTACTTCATCATAATTTTGTGTTGTGTGAATTCATGTTAATGTGGGACTATCTTCACATTGGCAATTCCTGCCATTAAGGTGCAGAAATATTTTCTAAATGATGATCCAGGCAGAATTTTTTTTTTCAGATTCTAAATGCTACTAATTTCTGGCATTCAACACCATAACAGCAATGTGACATCTAATACATACACCTTTTAATAAAAGTTCTGTGACTAATAAACACCATATTTGTACCACATGCCCACTTTCTTTTTTACATTTCAGGGTTTAAGGTGGACACCTAGTGATTTTGCTCGCTATACTTCCAATGGAAAAAATTTCGACTCTACAGCGAAGAAAGATTTCCCATACATCAAAATTGGCCCACTGATGCTAAAAAACAAGCAAATATGTACTTTAACGTCCTAAAAATAAATATCTTAAAGTATGCAATTTAATAGCAAATGGTGAAAACATTTCATCTTTAAAATGCATTTTTATAGATTTTTACTATAAAACTGACCTCCAAGTACGACATTGTCATCACACCGGCGCGGCAACGATGTCGAGCTTGGCTCGGCTGAAATATCTGTCTAGCTCTGGCAGAAGACTACATGAGGCACCAGGAACGTTGTGAGGAAAGAGTTACATATTGTAGTGCTAAGTTACAGAAAATAGATCATTTCTGTCTCAGTTTTTCAAAACACATGCACAGAAATACGTTCTTTTGCATATGATTCCCTGATACAAAATAGAAAGTGACACGCCTTTCTTGCTTCTAGAAAAGTGTTGAAGTAGATGTCGCGTTCTCTCCAAAGGAAGTTACATGGCAAGTCCAGAAAGTGAAAGTTTTGGTTGTGGCATTGACTGCTTGGTTTGCGGCTCATTTTCTATCCCAGTACAGTTCTCAGATTGTGATGTGGAAAACTGAGACAGAAATGCTGAGCTATTTTCTGTGGTGTAGCACTACAAAATGGAATGCTTTCCTAACAAGTATGTAACAGGTTCCTCTTGTATAGTCTTCTGCCCATGAATTGGCCGGCGGAGCGAACCTTGAAGTCACCAACACAGCGTAGTTCTTGGAGGTCTTTAAAATGCATTTTAAAGATGATTTTTTTTTCACCATTTGCTGTTAAATTGCAGACTTTGAAATATGCATATCTCATTTTTTTCAAAAATTTTTAGCCAACTAATTTAGGATGCTGAAGTACACATTTACCAAAAAAGCTCTTAACTTAGGTTGTACATCAAACGGAAGTCATCAGTCTTTCCACGTTTATAAGTGAGTCGTGGAAAAATTATCATCGGCCACCGGGAATCGAACCCAGGGTCTTCCAGTTATGTGCCGGACATGCTACCACAGCTGCCTCTTATTAATTATTCATGCGCCTTCTAGTTCCTTGTTCAGTTGCTGCTTACCATCTTTGGTGAATCCCCAGCATTGTGCGGGGCTCCAAGAAGCAACCTTCCATGTGGTTTGGCAGTTAAGTGTTTGCGAGTCTTGGAGGAATTTGAGGCCGCAGTGGTAGCATGTCCGGCACGTAACTTTCCCAGTGGCGGCTTATGAGAATTTTTCCACGACTCACTTATAAACGTGGAAAGAGCAATGGCTTCTGTTTGACGTTCTTAATCCATGTCAATTGTGTGTATTAATTAGATTGTACAATCAGTCTTTTTCGCAAAAATCTTTCCTAAACTATATTAAAAATCAATAACTTGACTTTGATGTAGTGGTAAGGACGAGTGACGCCACTAGTAAGTAAGCATCATAATCACATCGAAGTCAAGTTATTGATTTTTAATATAGTTCAGGAAATTTTTTTGGAAAAAACACCAATTGTACAATCTAAGTTAGGATGTTTGTTTTTTTTTATCAGTGAGCCAATTTTGATGTATGGGAATCTTTCTTCACTGAGGAAATAGGGGCAAAATTTTTTCCATTGAAAGTTTAGGGAGCAAAACCACCACTGTCAAGATCTTAGGCAATATGTAGTTACTTGTCCCTAATTTGGGGCTAATGGTTCCATGGAAGGGAAAGGAACAGTGCACCACATGCCTTATCAAGGACTCGAACCTAGGCCTAGCTCTTCTATGATTTGTTAGAGAAGCCTTCACTTCTGACATCATTCTGTTGATAGTTTCAATTTCTGTAAAATGACCCATGGTAGAGGTAGGATGAGAATAAAAGTGTGTTAAATGAAATGCTGCATGTTTCTGAATCCTATCCCAATTTATGTGAGCCATTTGGAATAGCTCTGAGTTAAGCATAATAACCTTGACAAATTTTTTGCTTTGAAAAAAGAATTCTGATTAGTTTAGATAGTTCAAGGATTGAGTAAAATGAAGGTTCTTTTCTGCATGCAATATCTGTAAAAATACTTGTATTAAATATTTTCAGTTATTGTGGGTTTTAACATACAAAAACTACTTATTAGTAGGTTCAATAGCACATGAAAAAACAACAACTTGCTTTTAATTTTAAGTGTGAGAAAATGGGCAATGAATAAGTTCATAAAATGTATTATATAAGGATAATTATACTTTTAAGATCTCATCACTAGGATTTTGTCGTGACTTCATTAATACACAGGATAATTATTTCACATTTCTACAAAAAAGTACTGGGGGGGGGTCATCCACTCTAGCTTTTTCTTTTGCTATACTTCTATTTTTTTTTATAAAAATTTTAGAAAACTGCAATCATTAAAATCAGGTAAAAGGATTTTGTGCCAATGGATACTTTTGACACTTCAATAGAAAATGGCTGGCACCAACCAATGTTTATTTTGCTTTTTACTGGGTAAGTAAATAAAGGATGCTAAACAATACACAGACATATTTAACGATACAGGAAATGCTAGAATAAAAATATACTTTTTTCATATAAAATTATTAAATTTAAAGAAAGTAGGCCTCAACCTACAATCATCATAAAAAGTTCACCAAATCATCATAAAAAGTTCACCAGTCAGATTTTTGGCACTATGTGAGCCAGAGTTTTTACAGCTTGAGGTATAGAATGATTTTCCTGCTGTGAAAAAATGCAATTTTCACAGGGGAAGGAAAACCCAATAAGACTTGACATCTTGAATGCTGCATTTTTCAAAAGTTATCTTGTGCTGAGTAGGGTTTTGATGCAACATTACTTGGAAGAACCAAAATCTGAAGTTTCCATGCCTTCGCTTGAAATGGATGCAGAAGCTTCTTTACCCTCAAATAAGAGGATTTATGAGAAATACATATATCAGGGCTTGAAAAATATCTGAAAAGTTACGTCTGGCATGTGCAGAAATTATTTACGTGCCCAGGAAATTTTAAGATAACAAATCAGAACCCTCATTTTTTTTTTTTAAGTTAAAAAAAAAGATGCACTTTGTTTTAACATGAAAAAATTGCATTTCCATTTTAAAGGTTTGTATTCAAAATGTTCAAGGCACAAAAGCTTGTATCTCAAGTTTTAAGGTATCCCACTACGTTGAAAAGGTCGTTTTGGGTCAAATTTCACATTTTATAAAAATGTGTTCATTTTAAAGCCCCATTCTTTAGGATTCCAAAACTGCCTTTGCTTCTTGTCTACGATGAATAGATACAGAGTTATAGCAATCGGAATCTCTAAACACAGGCGTCAAACTAACTGGAGGTGACACTTGAAACAAGTTTCTTTGCAGGATGAGATTTTCGTCCCAACCTCTTTACGGAAAACCTGATAACTGCAAAAGGTATGTAAATAAATTGATGAAACTTGGTATACATCTTTCTTACAATGTTGTGCATGCAATGAACTAAAAGTTTTGTTGTTTGTCAGTTCAAAGTTAGGTTATAGCTATTTATTTTACATTCACCATAGTAAAGAAATTTGTCGAAAATTCCCACTAATGCATGTATCTCAGCAGTGTTTAGGAACTTCACTGCATAGATAAGTCATGCGCATATACTGATGCAAAAAGTGCCATCATATATATATCTGTAACTTTATTTAGAGCGTTTACTGTAAAAGACATATTTCCTTAAATTCTTGAAAATTTATATTGATATATTTTTTTTTTCAAAGTTTGTGTGTTAGCCTTCCTAAAAAAAAAAATATATTCTTGCATTTTTTCAAAATAAGTGCCCCCAATGTAGTGGGATACCTTAAGGTGATGCTGAAATTCATATGAAATGGTCTGACGAAATACGTAATTAAGAAATTTAGAGAGACTGCCATGTTCCTTTCACCGAAGTCTTCGACTTCTGTCACTAAACACCAGAGGCTAGTTCCATCGGCATGCATCCTGTCATTGACTATAAGCAATATTTGGAGCAAAAGTATGTATGGTTCCAATTTCTGAACCTAGAGCATAATATAATTAAAGAAGTTATATTCTTCTGTCCTTGGCACTCCATAACTTATGAAGCATGACAGTCTTTTTTCTTGCAGTAGGAAATTCTGTTCCAAACTTTATTTTTAAATTTACATGCCCCGGGCATCTTGGGCTTGGTATTTTTCAAGCCCTGTATATTAGGGTGTCCCCCCCTCCAAAAAAAAAAAAAAAAAATTTTTTTTAATATTTTGACTCACCCCATAAAAAGTTTTGTTTGGTGTACTTAAGATCTGTAAAATTTCAGCTTAAAAAAATAAATATTTAGAGGTCCCTTAAGGTCGCCAAAAAGTTTAAAAAATAGTTTTAATTCGATAATTTTTTTAGTTACTTACGAAATTATTTTTTATTTAAAATGTTACATGCTTTTAATATGTCGTTTCTAAAAAAATGTACTCTATTGGTAATATTTAGTGTAGAAAATATAAGAAAAATTATTAAGAAAATGACAAAAAATGAACTTAATGCAATGTAAAAAGAATGTTTTACAGCAAAATTCACCTGTCAAGTTTAACAAGATAATAAAGAGGAAAATATTGCCTAACATTCTATAAATAACATTAATAATTTGTACATATCTTGAAGATCTTTACGGTTGCACTTCGCGAAATTCTTTCTATGCATTTCAACTACCTGCAATAAGTACTGTTTTTGTTCTTCATCTTTTGTTGCATCATTAAAACTTTCGATTAATGCTATGCCTCGCTCAGCACAGTCATTAACACATGGCAAATGTTTAACGATTTCTTCAGCTTCTTTAAAAGATTGTGTTTCTGGCCATTTCTCAACAGGCACGCTTAGGAAGCTGTCGTCTATTTGTGCGATGTGAAAGAAGCTGCGAGAGATATTTAAGTCATCAAATTTTAAAGGAAGTTTCTTTAATAGGTGCAAATTCTTTTTTCACTGATTTTACCAACTAACATATATTTCTCCTTGGCACTAAGAAGTGTTGGAAACAAAGAGTGGCAAGCTCTTCACTTAAATACCAGGAGTGACGTAAAATCATCTTTAATCCTGTTTTGCGTAGTTGTATATCATCATATTCATGCAATCTTTGTATCAGTAAAACATCGTTCACTGGTGCATCTACAATAGACTGACATGTGTACCATGATTGAATGTATACGCATACAACAAACCGATTGAACCTTTGAAGGCCTTGAAATTGTTGAGGTGTCAATTGTATGATAGATTCATTTCCATCAAACAGTAGTTCAATTTTTAATAAATAAATGGCTTTTGCCATCCATCTAGCTCTGTGGATAGCACCTGGTTTCCGAATAATATTGTTCACATCTATTCCAATCATACGAGCGTAAAGATTTAATAGTCTCTGTAATCATCTCTAGGAAAGTGTTTAGCAGCTGTCTGAAGTTGATTAGTAATAAAAAATTTCAAAGTGTCGGATGCTGTTATCAATGGCGTTGCTTGACATTTTGGGTTGCAGTGGTTAAGTTCAATCCATTTTTCTCGAAATCTTTTAAACATAATAATGTCGGGTCCACTCGACTTTCCAAAACATACATGAAATATATCTGAAAGTAACACTTCAAACATGTGATGTCTACAGGCTAACCACAGAAGGCTTCTTCCTATTTTATTTTCAAGAAGAACACATGTTCCTTTGAACTTTCCAGTATTTGAGGAGGTTGTGTCGAAGCACATACCAATAACCTGAGAATCACATTTCCATGACTGTAAAAGTTCAAAAACTGCATTAGCTGCTGCTTCTCCTGTACCAGATAACAGCTTAGGAATTACAAGAAGTTTTGTACTACTATATTTTAGAGAGAAAACTAACACTGGTAAACGGTCTACATTTCTTGTTTCATTTAATGATAAATCAGGTAATAACTTTCCGTCCCAATGAACTACTGATTTTGAGGCATTAAACTCCATTTTTATCTGTTGCACAGTTTCACTACATAAGCGTTGACGTTCACGATGAACAGTACTTTTTGAAATAATTACAGATTTTAAAGTTTCATTACTCTTTGAACAGTCTGCATCACCCATGTTTAAGACAGATGCAAATAACATTGTTGACTTTCTTATACTTATATTATTTCTATCGAAAGCAGCAGCAACTTTTGGTGTTATGACAGATCTTCGACTTCGTTTATCTTTACCTGTATGCTTCTCACGTAATAATTTTTTTGTGGTGTAATTTCTGCAGCATATTCAGAGTCTTCTTTAGAGTTTTCAGTCTCATCCATTGTTGACGTAGAAGATGCAGTTGATAAAGCAAAGGAATTCTGAGATGAAGCAGCTTCTTTTAATCGCTTTGCAAATTTTTTCTGTCATTCAGCTGATCTTTTCTCAAGTGTACAAAGCTTTCTGTCCAGAGATCCAATACAACCTGTCCTAGATTGTCTTTGTAATCTGAGAAACTGACGATCCTCTTCATTTTTAATAAGCTGTTCCGAATTAGCGTGACTTATGTCAAATAACATATCCAGATTTTCACTATACATTATTTGATTCTCTTGGTCTTTTGCATTATTCCTTTTTCGATTTCTCATTAAGCCTACTTGTTTGCCATATAAATCTTTAATATTCTTTAATATATGCTGCTTATGTCTTATTGGCAACCTTGATTTTTCCCAAAATGGTACAATGTTATTGTTTACAAGAGCAGCACTATCACTGATCGAAAGCTGCTTAGTACGGTGAAAGTACATAAAATTGGTCATAACATCTCTTCCAGATGGCAGACGTGAACCTGTTATTGATTCAGTAGGATATCCAATAAGCCATACATAATTACTATTCCTAGTTTGTTTTGCCATTATATTAAAAAGAAACACTAAAACAAATTTCTCTTCTGGACAAAACAGCAAAAAGGCAACATATACAATAGAACAAACAACAACACATGTGCAATAAGTGATGTTATGGTTAAAGTTTAAAGCTACAGTTAAGGTGCAATAAGTGATGCTAGTGGTTACAGTTAAGGTTTAGAAATGATATATAATTGCACTACAGAAGCAGGCGCAGCTTTTAGTTATATGTTTATATTTAATTATGCTTTTTATTTTATTTTTTGTTATATAGATACTAAAAATTTATTAATAATGAAAATAAAATATATAATTGATCATCGCTTTTGATTAAAATTCCCGATTTTCACATAAATCAGTGTAGCTTGTGTGACCTTGAGGGACCTCTTAATCTTTTCCAAATGAGCTCTAACTTTATATATTTTAATAATATGAGTAGAAGAAACTTTTTAAAGGGTGAGACCTACCTTTTTTAAGAAAAAAAATTTTACATTGAATTTTGGGACACCCTACTGTATATATAATATTGGTTCAAAGATGGTATACTATCAAAATCTGCTTCAGAAATGTTTGAAGGAAGTTAGCAAGAGGCTAAACATATTTTATTTACAAGTGGGAAAGGTAAAGATAGATTTACATGATATGTTAGTCAAATAGATGCTATGGGCAGATAGATGGTGCTAAATTAATCATGCACGTAGACATGCGCCTCAGAGAACTTGAAAATTACCTCATTCTGAAAAAGAAAATCAAACCAGCATCTCCCAATTTACGTTCAAGTACATTACTGGGTGGTGTAATGGTAACACCCATCGAGTCTCGGAGGGATCACAAGAATGATGTAATTAACATACAACAGCTGCCACTCCAAATATGTGACGATGATTTTAATGTTTATGTCAAACAAAAATATGCATTTCAGCAAGCTCTTAGTGAATGGAATATTATATTTCAAACACTTTCAGAATGGTTTCTTATGATTGAGTTTTGTGTGCATGGATCACAACCAAATTTAAGATACAATATATATATATATATTTTTTTTTTTTTTCTCATAAAGAAATTTCAATAGATAAGTCGAGGTCTGGATCAGAGTTGTATACAAATAAAATGTATCTGCGTACACAACTATTGAAACAGAAAACTTGCTGCGAAGTGCGAACCACAAAAACAATAAAATAAGACAATTTAAAGAAAAATTAATAAAACAATAAATAATTATTAGAACACTACAGATTCCAATGAAGACAAAATAAGTACATTACAATTGAATGTGCAGCAATATGTATGAAATGGACTTTTATGGGAAAATATTGGACTACAAAAAACAAGAGACTAATTAAAGAAAGTTTTTATATCTAGAAGAACAGTTCTATCAATGACCTTTAAAAATTATAAATATGATTTTCAACAAGTTAATTCAAAAATACTAGACTTACAAAATACACAAGGACATGATTTTAATTTAATAACTGGCCACCGCAAGAGAAACTTGGCAATAAAATTTAAATTCTTTCCGTGTAAATGAAACTTTTGATACAGTTCCTTACTAGTAAGAACAGGTCTTAATAAAAGAACCCAGAAGATGTGAAGAATAATTGAAAATTCTTCAAGTTAAAATAGAATAAAGTATATCAATCTGAGTAAGTGTTTTAATTGCTATAAATAACATTTTCTTAAATTTACAAGCAAAAACTATCTACAAAACCTGCTAATAATTTGGAAACTATCCACGTACGTGTGTACATCTACATTCTGCTACTCTGGTTCGCATTCTTCTGAAGAAAAAAAAATCTTGTCTAATCAAAAATATTATAAATTTGCTCAGATACATTTGATTATGTTCATAATCTTTGGAATTAAAAGTAACAGAGAAAAGATGTGCTTAGAAATCAAATGCCTGCTGTAAATATGACTGATTGGCCAAACTATATTAGTGGTTTATAATTCACAAACAAGCTATCAAATATATGATACAAAACGCTATTATAACAACAACCTTAAATGATTTTAGCTCTGTAGCACACCAATCAGTAATCTTCCCCAAGACACTAAATTAAATTGGATGCACAGAAACCCAAACTTCGATAAAGAAAAAAACTACAGTAATAACTTTACAGCTCTACATTTCATTTAAATTTATATAAATAAAAATTTATTGAATCTAAATAAGGTAGCATAATGAATGTAACTTAAAACCAAGAACTGCTTTTAATTTCACATTCTTCTGATCAGCATAATTTATGTTGTAAAAAATATGATGCACAATGTTTCAGTTTTAAATTGAAATATATTTACTGCAAACAATGCTTTAAAATCATTTTATAACTAATAAAGAATTTTTTTAATAATTAACATGCTGAAAAATAGAAATTCCACCATAATTTTGGAATAAAAAATAAATTATAAGTCAAACCTAAAATGCCAAGTAAAAGCACGATTTCACAATAAAGTAAATTATGTTCATCGTTATACCTAACCTTTACAGTTGCACGTTAGTTACAAAGACAGCTGGATACAAATTTTCTGATCAATTGCAAAACTATTAGTATTTTTTAGATACATATTTGCTTACATTTGATTGATAGAATTAATAAAATAACAATAAGTAGTTTAAATATATTTTTTAAATAGGCATGTGTAAAACAGAAGCCATTGTATTATTTTAAGGCAACTCAGTACTACTACAGTTAAACAAAGGGACAACTAAGACTAGAAAGAAAGAAGTTTCACAAAGTTGTCAGCCTCATTTACAAAAAATACAGCACTTTTTGTTGTATTACAATTCTATATTCACTTACTTCCTGCTGATGTGTCAGTGACCTCAGCAGGTAATATATAAATGTGGACAGATAAAAAAGTACAAAGATTAAAACTACACACTTTCACTATTCTTGCTAAAGTTGAGAACACATCTCAAATGCAATTTTAAGAATCACCACAAAAGCTGTTTAGCCCCCTCCAGCCATCCGTTGATGATCTACAACTTTTGGCAACATGAAAAGTCACAGTGAGGCATTCATATGTTACAGGGTTCTAGGAGATTTCAAAGCATTTCAGTATTGATTCTTTCTCATGTAAGGTCAGTTGGCATTTTGGTATGTTCAATGACACCATCAAAGGTGGCATCAGTAATTAGACTTCTTTTGTAAGGAAGGTCATTTTAAAAAGCCTCAAGTGCTTAAATCGTTTTATTAGACTACGCTGCAACCATGGACATTGTCATCGGCAAGAGCATTCAGGGCAGGAGTGATTGTTTTACTGCATCAGCAGGCGTCAGAGGCCAAGCCCTTCAAGCTAGCGATGGACACAAGAGGAGAGAGAAGACTAGAGGAGACAGAACTTGCGGGGTGATGCTTTGAGAAAGAAGAGTTTTAAAGGAACACGATTTTTGGATAGTGAGCTGAGAGGAGGTTGCGGGGTAGATGGCTTCGGGACCGGGGAGCAAGAAGTAAACAAGTTAGAAGAGAAATTAGGTGGAATGTGCAGAAAGCAAAGCAATCCTAATTTATTCAGCAGTCAATATAACTTCAGGACATACCCAGTAGGAAAATTATATGGCAATAAAGAACCTGTTTGATATTGCAAATATTGATACTTTTTGTGAAGTACAATTCTTTTGTAGCATCCACAGAAAGTTGCAACTCATCATACATGCCAAGCCCAAATGGGAAGGAAAAGTCCCGCTAACACATAACCAGTTCAATGGATTGTTTTTTAAATGAAGTTTTTACCAGTTTTTGCATATTGCGATATGTAAGGCAATTTATGAGCATTTTACTCAAGAATAATTCTAAAGATGCAAATGATCACGGTAAAGGGAGCCACATACATTTTCTATGGCATTAGATACAGATATAGAATACAAGAGTAGTTAAAAGAGAAAAACAAATGTTTTGTAAGATTGAACTACACAGATTAAAACATTTTATTTCTAAAAGATAAGCAATAATCCAAATAAATAGAATTTTCATCACTAATAACATACAACTTTACATTATTTAGAACTTAAAATGATACACTTGAACTTGCTTAACTTAAAAAAATATCTCATACATTTGAGCTCTGAAGTCCACCCCTCCCTCGGTAAATCTTTAACTTTACATATACAACTACAACCGATGATATTTACAAGTTAAAATTAAATAAAAAAATACTATTAAATCAAAATTTTAATTTTCCATACAAATGAAAAAGAACTGGGGATTTCAGAAAGTGTTCTGACTGAAAAGAAAAAAGATAAAATTTGTGACCTACGTGACCCGGCGGTTCCAGATGATGCATGGAAATCGTTGATAAATAGTGAAAAAGAATATCAAAAGAGGAAGAGAAAAAGGAAAAAGTGAGGAAAGAGGAAAAATAAAACTTAGTAACATAAAATTAAAGCTACTTAAAGAAAATATTAATTGATCTTAAAAGTGATATCAATCAATATAGGTGGCAGCACATTACTATACTTCTGACAAGACATGCATAATCAAGATGAAGACCACACCCTTATTTCACTTAGTCGAAAAGAAAGATAAAGTTTTACAGACTAAGCACTGAGCTGCTTCTGCCCGAAGATGATGACTCAAGTCGCAGAAAGTATTCGCAATTTGTAATCAGGTTTGAAGTTGGCCTTTCCCTTGGCTTTAAACTTATTTTTATTGTTAAAAAGTAGTAGTGTTAGTGTTTTTAACCATTCAAAATATTTTAGTCCTTCTTGCTCAAGATTAAAATTTTGATTTAATAGTACAGTCAACCCTCAATTTATCACCACCCCTTGGGTCTGAACAAACATGCTCTATGTAAAACATCCCTTGATATACCGCCACACCCTTGCCATCAGGAAATATACAGGGTGTCTAAAATGAAGTATACAACTTCAGTACGCTATTAAACAAAATAAGATAGAAAAAAATTACTTTAAACGTCGAGAGATGTGGCAAGTGTTAAAGTTTGTTCAGTCAGATGGTGCCAGGTGTCTCATGTAATGAAAAATCTCGTCAAACATGGAATACAACAGAGATGGCTTCCCCAGTGGAGAAAGCAGTGTGTGTGTGTGTTTTGGTTTGGTTTGCAGAGTCAAAATCCCTAACAGTTCAGCGTAAGTTCAGAACAGAGTACAAAAGACAGTCGCCGACACAAAGGAGCATCGACCAATGGGTAAATAAATTCAAAGCAACAGGAAGTACCCTGAAAGGCAAAAGCACTGGGAGACCGTCCATTTCGGACGAAAATGTAGAGGACGTGCGTAAGGCTTATCTAAGGAGCCTGAAGAAGACTGTTCGTGTCACCAGTCAAGAACTCGAAATACCATGAGCAGTGGTTCACAAGGTTCTGCATAAACATCTACACCTATATACATATAAAGTGCAAAAACTCCGACCAAATGATCAACCACGTCAAAAAGCACTTGTAGCAGACATACTTAATCGCATTGACGAAGACCCCGCACTCCTTTCACGGATCTGTTTCAGCGATGAGTCGACTTTCCATGTTTCTGGCAGAGTGAATAAACATAACTGCCAAATCTGGGGCATGGAAAATCCCAATGTGGTCGTAGCACATGGGAGACAGCCTGAAGGTTAATAATATCTGGGCTGGCCTAATGGAAGACAAGAGTGACAGGACCCTTTTTCTTCGCTGAATCAACCGTTACTGGATTGGATTGGATTGGAGGTTTAACGACCACCATGAGCAACTCAATGGGCTATAAGCAGTCGCCCGTCCCTAATTTAGGGTCACTGGTTCCAGGGAAGGGAGAGAGCCAGTGCCGTAAGACAAACACAACATCCATGCCTCACCGGGATTCGAACCCGGACCCCGTTCGGACGAATGATCAGAGGCCAACGCTTAGACCACTGCGCCACCGAGGCTGCCAACCGTTACTGGCATAACGTACCTAGACATGCTAGAACAATTCACAACTCCAGGATATTCAAGACATCATTTACCAGCAAGATGGAGCTCCTCCGCACTGGATTTTGGATGTACACAGATCTTTGAACCATTTTTCAGGGCATTGGACTGGACGTGGGGATCAGATGGCATGGCCACCCCATTCTGATATTACCCCATACGATTTTATACTTTGGGGCTTTATTACAGACAGTGCATACAAGAAAAAGGTTACATCTATCACTGAGCTCAAAGAATGCATTACTGCAGCCTTCCTTCTTGTTACACCTGACATTCTGCAGTGTACGTGGGTGGAACTGGACTACCGTTTAGGCACCCTGTGAGCAACCAACGGAGCACACATGGAGACCTACCGACATTTAAAAAAAAAAAAAAAACTTTCACAGTTACCATGTGTTTTGACATGATCATATGTAGAGGATTTTAGGAAGAGAGTGTCTGACCCCAGGTCTTAAACAACCCTTAGAAATAGGAAGCTAGGAGATTTGGGCTTGAGTGCCCGATAGGAAAGTGACACGGAAGCAAGGTAGAAAGACGCCCTTATTTATTACGGGAGGGAGGCAGTACCCGGGGTCCGATGGCTTAGCGTGCCCGTCCGACGCATGGCGGATATTTAGTGGATCGAGCGTTCGTACCTGCTGGGACCGAACCTGAGGTCCTTTCCGCGGAAGTCACGAACTTTGCCCACTAGGCCACAAACAGCCCATGTTTTGACATTAAAAGTAAGTTGTTATTTATTGTAGGTTTTTTTCAATAGCATACTGAAGTTGTATATACATAATTAATGGACACCCAGTATATTACTGCACCAACTTGCCTTTTCCAACACAAAACATAAACAGCCACTTGCAAGCTGTGTGTGAATTGCCTTCTAGTTTTTGCCGACTGTGATTCAATTGTGGCGAACCTTTTGGCAGAGAAAATGGCAGACATTGCTTGGGGCAGAAGTCAGCTGCTCCTTCTGAAAACATTCCCATCTGGACTGCTCCTGCTTTCAGCCCATCTGGACTGCTCCTGCTTTCATAGAGTGGCACAAAAAGTGGAGTCAAAAAAAGAGTAATACACCAAAGAGCTTTATCAATTTGGGTCATCATTATGGCCCGGATTATTGCGTTTTTTTGGGGGTTAATCTATTTCTAATTGTTAAGACTTAATGGATGTCTCACGACTTTTTACCCCTTAACCATGCACTCCATTTACATATAGAGAAGCATCAGAGAAGAGATCCTATAGTGGGCCTGGTTACCTTTGACTCAAGTGGCTGTCTTGCGAGTTGGGGTGCTGTCTTCTGACCTCTACCCTGTCCTCTTTGGTGGAAGAGAAGTGTTTGCATTCTTTACCCTGTACTAGCTGTCAGTTAAGATAACAACTGAGTCACCACCTTTTTCCCGGAACATAATACTTCTTTTACTCCACATGATGCTTGCTGTCTTTAGTTTATCTTCTTGGCTTTGCAAATCAGCCTGCATCTGTTTACAAGCATCGAAATCAGAAACGAAAAAAAAAGTTTTTTTCGTCGTTTGCTGTATGGAAAAAAATATCAAAAAGAACAGTTCTTACCATAAAGCAGAAAACTGAAATTTGCGAATATTGAAACGAAAATACTGAAATCTAAAACATAAATGAAAATAGATGATTTTTAAAAAAGAAACTAAGGTATGTCACAATTTTGTGTATTGCTATTAATTTTCACTTGATAAAGGTTTAGTAACGTAACACGATTTTTTATTCATTTCCTTATAATTAAAAATGTTAATTTTGCCTTTCTACTATGCAAAGTAAATTTCCGCATTTAATGCATACCAGAAGCTTCAGAGATCAAAACAGACACTCCAAACTACATTGCGCTCTAGATACACAACATAAAACTACATTTTTTCTAATTAACGTTTTTAACTTAATGCTAATTATAATTTTCAAGGAATCGTAATTAATAAAATTTTGGGTTACTTAAAAATAATTGGCAAATTTGATATAACACCACAATGTAATGGAAAAAACGGTGGCAGTACATCAAAGGTTGACTGTATTTTTATTTAATTTTAATTTGTAAATATCATGTTTTAGTTGTAAGCGTAAAGTTAAGATTTACTGAGGAAGGAGTCAACTTCAGAGCTCAAACATACAAGATATGTTTTTAAGATAGATAAGTTCAAACCTATCATTTTAAGTCCTAAACATTTTATTTCTGTTTTACATCATGTGTAGTACATACATTCCTGCAGTGTAAAAGACTGCCAAGCATAAAATATTTAGCTTTGTATGAATTTTCCTAATTCTTCCAGTGAGATTTCACCAGGATTGAGTATTTGGTGAATGCTGTGGATATGGATATGAAAACATAACTGTGTTCAGGAGATAAAATTACCATTTTGCCACAAAGAAACTTCAACATTAAACATAGTTATTTAGTATCATGGATACCTACAACCTTTTTAAGTATCAGTAGCATGCCTTTTTATTGCAATTTGCTGGCTGGTCATGTAACTTCATGCCATAAGGAGCAGATATGAAAATTATGTATGTATATACTGTATATGTATATATGATATATCAACTTTACTCCTTCCCTGATACAACAGCTTCCACAAGTATCATTGGCTAGGATGAGTTGACTATCACCAATTTAGACTTACAGGTTGAAGAAAGGGGTAATGAACCCCAAACAAAGAGAAAAGACAACATAGCATCCATATATCCCAAATGTGAGGCAAACCCAACCTCTTGGTATGACAAGCCAAAATTTAACTGCTTTGCCCTTCAATGTAATAAATCACACAGCAGCTCATAAGCAGAAATTTTTTCAAACCCAGTTTGAAAAAAATTAAAGTGATGTTTATTTAAAAAAATAATATGTTGCCAAGTTAGGATTCTCATTTTCACAGTGTAAGCTACAGAAAACAAATCTTATTACAATGATATTTCAGTTAGATACAAGGATGAGTTGACTATCACCAATTTAGACTTACGTGAAAGAAAGAGGCAATGAACCTGAACAAAGAGAAAGATAAACATAGCATCCATATCCCAAAAGTGAGGCAAACCCAACCTCTTGGTATGACAAGCTGGATAAATATTTCTATATATACTGCTAACGAAAAATATATTCTTGTGGCAGGAGGTTGCAGGCAGAGAGTAAGTAGCATGTACATGATTAACAAGACATTATGGACTATTTATTTTTGGGACACATTTGTTTCAAACTTACTACATGCATTTTTGACAAAATATTACAAATGGCTAATTTCTTATATTACCACTATTCAACAGAATATTAAAATCTGACAACAGTATATACAAAAGTAGAAAAAATCAGAATGTATGAGACCCAAATTACTATGAATAAAAGAATCTGCCTTTGATCCATGAAGAAATCATCTTATGCACACTCTTCTGTAAGAAAAGATTGCATCAAGACTGTCTGCTTTTTTTACACCTCTTTCAGCTATTTGTGAGATATACCCAGCCATCTGATTTTGGGCAAAAGTATCTTCACTTGTTGCAAGCTTATTTATGTAGTCGTTGTTACTGAATGGACCTAGTTCACCATCATATTCCTCGGGTAAAATTGCTGGTTGAAGATACTTGTGAAGACTTTTCATATTACTTCCATGTGTATAAATCTGATTAAACACAAAATGAAATATTTTGTAGCATATGCACAAACATACAGAAAATTATGATTCACACACACATTAATGACATCACAACTATCTTCAGTAACTGGAATCTACAGAAGAATTCCTCAGAACAACATTTGGTGGTCAAATTTTCAAACTGGAACCTAGTTCATCATCAGGACCTTCACTGGAGTAGTTTTACTCCAGTGATGGTCCTGATGATGAACTAGGTTCTAGTTCAAAAATTTGAACACCAAATGTATTAAAATTTAGCTCTATAAAACCCATAATGGAAATTTTTTTCACTGTGATTAATAATTGAAGGTGCCATGATGTCATTAATTACTAAGATAAAAACATTTTATCATACTGCAGCATAAAACAAATCTCCATCACCTCATTTCTGTCCAAGAGTGGTACCTATTACACTATACAAGAGAACAAATTTCGAAACAGCTAAAATACAGGATGTCCCAAAAAGGTATAACCAATTTCAAAGGCTGATAACTTTGGATGCAAAACTAATATCAGCATTCTGTTTGTTGCAGGTTGTAACAAATACCCTCTTAGTTTTCTAGAAGTGTACCCAATGGATCCTGCGATGAAAGCACAGATTGCGGAGTAGTTTAATGACACCCGATCTGAAACACAGGTTCAGCGGAATGTCAGAACAAATTTTGGGAGCAAACTGCCAGCACTTAACAGCATCAGAAAGTGGTACAAGTCATTCAAGGAAACTGGTAGTGTCCTAACAAAGAAAAGCCCTGAACAACCATCGCTGGTTCCAGATATACACTGCCGGACAATTGCTAAGGACGGATGGCGATAGCAACCATAAAATGGAAGGCAGGAAAATGTGGAAATTAGCTTAAGTGCGGGATACAGTAAGAAGTGTTATGCGTATGCAAATTTTGGATTGCTGAACTTGTTCGTGACGTCATAGCGCTGATAAGAGATATAAAGGATTTGACGCGTATTGACCGTTGTTGTTCAAACGCAAAGTTGAAAGGGAAAGAATCAATTGACGAACTTGCAATTTTCAGTATGTCTTCCCGACATCACCTAGATGATTTTACGCGTGACCGTATTATTGGCAAGATTGAAGAAGGGCAAAAAATAACAGATGTTGCCAGGGAGTTCGACATCAGCCACAGTGTTGTTTCAAGGCTTTGGAAATCATTTCAAACAAATGGAGAGTGTAGCAAACGTCACGGGGAGGTCGTGTTCGCAGTACGACACCTGCAGAAGATCGGTACATAGTGCTATCAACAAAAAGACACCGGCGCAGCACAGCTAGTGAGGTAGCAAATCAGTTTATGGCTGCTACTGGCAAGCGGATCTCCCGAAAAACTGTCGCCAGACGTTTGCACGAAGGAGGACTATACGCCCGCCGTCTTGTTGTGTGCATCCCATTGTCCAGACGTCACCGTACCACCCGTTTGCAATGGTGCGATCAACATCGCAATTGGACTGATAACGACTGGTCTGCTGTCCTCTTCTCAGATGAGAGTAGATACAGTCTATCGTCTGATTGTCGACGACAACTGATCTGGCGTGATAGTGGTACTGCATATTGTCCAGCAAACATACAGGAAAGGGACCGATATCCGACATGTAGTGTCATGGTATGGGCTGGCATCATGATCAATGGCCTACATCCCTTTATGTGCTTCCAACTGGGACTATGACTGGCCAACGATACATTAATGATGTTCTGCTACTTCATGTTCGCATGTTCTGTGGTGCTGTCGGTGATAGATTCATTTTCATGGACGACAACGCAACATGCCATCGAACAGTCACTGTCCAGGAGTGTCTTGAGAGCGAGGATATTCAATGCCTCGTATGGCCAGCACGTTCTCCAGATCTGAATCCCATTGAAAATGTGTGGGATGCTTTGGAGAGGAGTCTTGCTGGTCGCCAATGCCCTCCAATAAACAAGGACACCTTCATCCGTGCACTGACAGAGGAATGGGATAAATTACCCCAACAGCAGCTTGATAATGTTGTGCAAAACATGACACAACGTGTGGAATCTTGCATCGCCCTCCATGGTGGCCATGTCCCGTATTGACATCTTACGCTGGAACGCCTGCGGACGGTAATTGCATTTTTTTCACGTTTACATATTCTGCACAAAATGGCCTGTTTGTCCTTTGAACACGTTCCAAAGCCTTCTGGATTTCAGAGCACAATAAATTGTCTTTCTTGTAATGTCCTGGCATTCTGACATTATTTTATTTCACTTGGCATCTAACCACACTTACTTTTTTATGTGCTATATAGCCGTTTATGATCCGTCCTTAGCAATTGTCCAGCAGTGTATAATACAGTCAAACTCGGTTGTAACGAGCGCTACAGAAACTACCTATTTTGCTCATTATAGCAATGATATCCGGTGTAAAAATGCATGGCAAAATATTAATTGTGTTGATGTGGATGTCTGCAATCAACGCTGTGAACTTTTTTTCCTAATACGAGTTCCCAGAAGTCATTCCGAGATGGGATTAGCTCAGTCACCTTCCAGGGACTCTACCCTTCATTTTCGGTGCACCCTTGTTCCTTCCACCCCCCCCCCCAAATCACGACATACTACGTCAACACTCTTATAAGGAAGGTGGTGGTGGTGTGGGAGGTATCAGAAGAGAACACAGTGTACTCCGAGGGTCAAGAGGGAGAGCGAATTAAGGCATGTTTCACACAAGCAGAGATTTTCCGCTGAAGCAATAAATCTCCTGGCTGTGTTAGCGCTTGTTTTAAAGCAGGCTATAGAATTATACCAAGACTTTCAGACGCGTGGAAGTAGTAGAAATTCTGATGCAGTAGCCGCTCAGTCTCCGAGGGGTTCGCTACAAACTGCACGTTGAAAATATCGTCCAGATTAAGAGAAACGTAGCTGTAAGGCAAGATGTTCCCACAGGCGGCCAGCCGATCATCCACTAGTGCAATAAAATAATCCCCCCTGTGAGAGGGTGTGGAGAACAAAGTGCTGTTGAACAAAGAACCACCAATAGTTCCTGCTCATCTTTCAGGTATTTTTTTCCTTAGTTCTAGCAATGAAACTGTGTGAAAGCCACCCAAAATCTGCACTGCGGGACGGCTTTATTGCTTTGGCAGAAAATTTTTTTGTGTGAAACGGGCCTTGATGTCAGCTAACAAAAATTAGCTGACAACCCTCTCTCCCTTTCTAAGCTTAGAATGCCAAGGGAAAAATAAATTTTTCTGCCTCCAGGGAGGTTTCTAGCAGTGAGGTTGGACCCTTTTGAAAAACCAGAAATGTCCGCAGTGAAACTGAGGGGTTTGGTGTCACATGGTGGATTAAAAAAGGCCACCAGAGGAGAAAGTTTACTCGCTATATCTGTGAATGTGCTCATCATGTACGAGAAGTATTTAATGTAAATGATCGTGAACTAGTTGCAGAGATAGCATTTACTCGCTATAGCCGTGAGTTCATTACAACCATGATCGTTATAACCGAGTTTGACTGTATATATATAAAGAAGTTGGACAAAATAATGTGAACACCATGATTACAGGTGTTAATGTTATTCATGTAGGCTACAATGAAAAAAACATTGAGATTATCTTTTGTGCATCTTTTCTTTGTGTATCTTCTCTAGGTTGTATGCTAGTGTAGGGTTTGTATGCTCAGTAGCGGTTTGTATGAATGGTTCAGTGAAACGGGTAACCTGTCAGACTTTCAAACAAGACAAATCATGGTAGCCCATTTATAGCAGGAGCATCTGTAACCATAATAGCCAAATTGTTTGGTGTTTGAAGAGCAACAGTCTCCAGGTTACGACTGCATACACAAAGCATGGCAAGATTTCATTGGCGAAAAAGTATAGCGGGTGAAAACCGAGACTGGGCGAGAGGGACCATCGGACACTAACAAGGATTGTGTCCAAACAACACAGAACTACTACACCAAAAGTAACAGCAGAACTCAATATCCACCTGGAAGACCCTGTTTCCATAAAAAACAGTCTGCAGAGATATTCACAAAGCCGACATCCATGGAAGAGCTGCAGTTGCTAATCCTTTAATCACAGAAACCAACACTACAATGTGAAAAAATGGTGTCATGAGCATAAAACCTGGACAGCTGATGACTGGAAACGTGTGATATGGTCCAATGAGTCCTCATTTACATTCCTAACAGTAAGTCGGGTTTATGTATGGAGAACCCCCAAGGAAGCATGCAATTCAGAATGTCTGGTTCTAACTGCCAAACACGGGCGTGGATCTGTGATGATTTGGTCAGCTGTACTGTAGTATTCGGCTGGCCTCATCATTACCCTACACAATCGAGTTACTGCCAGCAAGTACTTGGGCATTTCAGGTGATCAAGTGCATCCTATGGTCCAAATGTTGTTTCCCAACAATGATATCATTCAAGATGATTAATGCACCCATACAGAGCCAGAACAGTTCAATTTTGGTTTGAGAAACACCAAGATGAACTTTAACTTCTGTCCTGGCCTGCTAGCAGAGGTGAGTTTGGGCTCAGTTTTCGGAGCCCAAGCCCGTTGTATATCAGCCCAAGCCTACCAGAGTTTTATAGTACAAGATAGAGAACGAGCCTGAAAACTGGCTAACCTGTTCAACCATTAATAAAAAACATCTTTTCCACACTTCCACTTCTCTTCTCCTCCTGCAATTAACCAATGTATTTTTCAAATGGGGAGTGAGGAAGGGACCTCTATCTATTTTTACAGTGTAACTGTACGATTTTTTTTTTACCGTTCGTTTCCACCTGAAGTGCTTTGGGCAGCCAGGCATCCAAAATGATCGGGCAGTGCTGCAATATGTACATTGCTAAATAGAATTAGCAGGGAGCTACTGCATGGAGATAGGGGGTAAACTATCATTGGCATGCTATCAACTATCCAATATCTATAGTTCTTGAAAAAGCTTTTTCTTTTCTGCCGAAACACACTAATGCACGGCCTATGGCATTTTCTACCCAAACCTGGAATAAATAACCATCTCGAATACCTGCTCCCCAACCAGAACCAGTTGCTAAAGAATTCCCTTTACCAACTATAAACTGTCTCATTTGCTAAATCATATTTATATATAAAACATTATTTCGTTCTCCCTCTCTCTAAGAGCCCGAGCCGCAGTAAATATTCTACTGCCTGAGCCTGGTTCGGGCCCGGACTCTGCTTTCAGCCTCAGCCCATCTCAGCTCTGCTGGCCAGCTCAATCACCTGACTTGAATATGATCGAACCACTGTGGGCAGTTTTAGAAAGCAGAATGAGAAGCAGATTCCCACCTCCAACATATTCGAGATGGTTATTTATTCCAGGTTTGGTCTACCCAAACCTGGAATAAATAACCATCTCGAATACCTGCTCCCCAACCAGAACCAGTTGCTAAAGAATTCCCTTTACCAACTATTTTTTTTTTTTTTTTTTTGAGTGGAGGTTTAACGACCACCGTGAGCAACTCAATGGGCTATAAGCAGTCACCCGTCCCTAATTTAGGGTCACTGGTTCCAGGGAAGGGAGAGAGCCAGTGCCGTAAGACAAACACAACATCCATGCCTGACCGGGATTCGAACCCGGACCCCTTACGGACGAATGATCAGAGGCCAGCGCCTTAGACCACTGCGCCACCGGGGCGGCTTTACCAACTATAAACTGTCTCATTTGCTAAATCATATTTATATATAAAACATTATTTCGTTCTCCCTCTCTCTAAGAGCCCGAGCCGCAGTAAATATTCTACTGCCTGAGCCTGGTTCGGGCCCGGACTCTGCTTTCAGCCTCAGCCCATCTCAGCTCTGCTGGCCAGCTCAATCACCTGACTTGAATATGATCGAACCACTGTGGACAGTTTTAGAAAGCAGAATGAGAAGCAGATTCCCACCTCCAACATCTCTGAAGGATCAATGAAGGAAGAAATATTCTTCATAATACATGGAAATTCGACAATATTCAAAGTAAACTGAATTTGCTTGTACCACTTACTGGTCATCCATGTAACACTTCTAAGAAAACTTGAAAATTTCATTGTCCTGGAGGAGGAATCAAACCCTGCATCTCCCGATTACCAGTCGAGCATGCTACTCATTATACCACCCAGGACAGTAAAGTTCCAAGCAACTGAGACATAGGAATCTGAAAGTCCTCAGATTTTCGCTAGTTGATGCTCGCTTGCTTTTAGATGCAAGCGGTCAGGGCACCTGGGACCTAACTGCTTGCACCTAAAAGCAAGCGGGCATCGACTAGCGAAAATCTGAGGACTTTCAGATTCCTATGTCTCAGTTGCTTGGAACTTTACTGTCCTGGGTGGTGTAATGACTAGCATGCTCGACTGGTAATCGGGAGATGCAGGGTTTGATTCCTCCTCCAGGACAATGAAATTTTCAAGTTTTCTTAGAAGTGTACATGGATGACCAGTAAAGTGGTACAAGCAAATTCAGTTTGCTTTCAATATCTCTGAAGGAGTTGGCTGACATTCTGATTGACGAACGGTTCAACATTTTACTGCAGACTATTCAAATGCTGTATGAATCTATTCCAAGAAGGTTGGAAGCTGTATTAAAGGCAAATGGTGGTCTAACACCTTATTAATAAAAATATATCACCAGGCATTCACATTATTTTGTCCAACTCCTATATATATATATTCACTCAGTAGACAAAACATTAGAGATAGGGGTGATGGGCAGTCGACATGGACATCCCCCACACAGAGTGGAACAGACCCAAATGGAATGCAGGCGATAAATAGGCAGACAGCATGCCTTTTCAACAGGGTATCTATCACAAACGATAAACATGGATAAACGGGGTGGTCTGAACGATTTTGATTGTGGATGCATTGTTGGCACAAGATAGATGGGACACTATTGCCTAAGTAGTAAGAGTTTTATTGTTCCCAAAGGCAACCATATCAAGGGTGTACCGAGAGTATACCATCGACGGACATACCAGCGCCCAGAGGGCAAGTGGTGGCCAACCACATGCCATTGATGACCGGAGTCAACACAGACTATTCAGGCTCATACAGACTAAATGCTTAGCAACTGCAGTGCACATCACATCCAGGTTATGTGTCAAGTGAGCGAACAATATGGCGTACACTGCACACCCTGGGCTACAGGAGTCAGCATCCTACTTAAGTGTCACTGTAGACTGCTTGTTATCGGAAATTATGCCTCGTTTGGTGCTGGGAACATCAAAACTGGACTTCTGCAGAGTGGCGCCACGTCATGTGGTCAGATGAATCCTGTTTTGAGCTGTACCGAGCTGACGGGAGGGTGTGGGTGTGATGTCAACAGCATGAGGCCATGGCCCCATCATGCCAGGCTGGCTCTGTTCAAGGTAGTGGTGGCTTTGTGATGGTTTGGGGAGCCTTCTAATGGGACACATTAGGGCCCTGCATGCTAACCTGCCTTAATCTCTGAGTGCTATCAGCATGTGCTGGCTGATCATCCTGTGGCCAAAGGTCTGTTTCAGCTGGACATTATGCTAACCCACTGGGCCCACAACCACCAGGCATAGCTCGAACACATCTGAGTTTGGAAGCATCTAGTGGCTCCCAAGGTCCTCAGATTGGGAGCTCTCTGGGAAGCTATGGAGAGGAACATCAGATCCATGGATCCTGGACTGATGTCTTGGGCAGAGTTATGGGCATCACCTCAGGAAACCGTCCAGCATAAGGTGGAGTCAATGCCTCAGCATGTAAAAACTGTTATTCATGCTAGAGGAAGACCAATATGCTATTAGGTAGGTATCTCCAATGTTTTGTCCATTGAGTGTATATACCATTGTTGCTTTGATAGATATGTTGTCCCCATGGGTCAGTGCATATATTTTTTCTTGTACTTCATTCTTCAATGCAAGCAGTAATTATTTTTTACATCCAACAATATTGACATACACCCTGGGTCCCCTAATGCTATTTTGCATTCATTATAATGGCTGAAAACAACCAAATTGCCTATAACAACACAAACCTGTTTACCAACATGTACCGTTTTTCTTTTTTCACCCCACCCAAGGCCGTAGCCAGGGTAGGGCCAGGACGGGCTGATCCCGACCTGTGTTTCCTTTTGACCATCCTAGTGACCAGCACAACAGTATAGTGACCGACCTCTTTCACATCTTTTGCCCGTCCACTTTATATCCTTCGCCCAATCTCAATCATCAGACGCCTCTCCCAACTTGCTTGTCTGGCTACGGGCCTGACCCCACCACTTTCCCTCTTTTTTGCTAGCTTTTCAAAATGAAAGTAGGTCATGGAAATGTGTGTGGCAGAAGAAAAAAAAATGAGATGTGATTGCTTATAAAAGATGGTGCATCTGCTTTCATATTTTTAGTAGTAATGCTTCTTGAATGGGCACGAATCATATAGTAACGGGTTTCTGGATAATGGTACTTATCATAGAATATTTCAGTAGTGACAAGATGTTCAAGTCTGAATTTTCTAACACTATTTTCAATAGTGTGTTAAGTATTATTCAAAAATTGAACCCTTCTCAGAGTGAAAAATGCTCAGTCCAATTTGGGGTAATACATTAGGAACACCCTTAGTATGTTTACACTTTCACACAGGTTTTGAAAGTTTCAACTGTAATTTTTTAACACATTTCTAAAATTTATTTCCTGAGATGCTTAACATTGGAGAACTACAATGCATTGATATTTGCCATGCCATCACAGATGTCTTCTATCATACCATGTTGTTTTAACAGATCTTTTTTTTTTTAAAGCTTGCCTAAGTACTCCTTTTCTTCTACTCCATAACAAGCAAGTTTGTTTGTTTTAGTAGAAGTTCAATTAATACATGCATATATATTTTGAGGGATGTAAGGTCAGGTGATGCGTAACATCACAGCCTCTCCTTGACAAATGCCAACCCCGCCTTCTCGTGGTACATCCTGTTCCCACTAAAGGGGCTCTGACGACCGCCAATAGTGGTATAACTATATCATCGGGATTAGAGGAAATGCTATCCCACACTCACCAACCCGCTTGGCCAGCGTGGTGAGTTATGGCCAAACCCCTCCAAAATGACTCCACAACTTAAATCTTGGCCCTCAGTCTCCGGCAGCTGGAATGTACCTGGCCAAGGCAGCGGCCAGTGCGACATGAAGGCAGAGGATGCTAAGAATCCCCGGAGGACCGGACTAGGCTGCCATCTGATGCTGACCTTGGCTACGTATAACGGACGCTCCCTATCTTCTGATTCAAGGCTTCTTGAATTGGAAGAGGAACTACAAAGGATCAAGTGGGACATCGTCGGGCTAAGTGAGGTAAGGAGAAAAGGAGAAGATCTCATTGAACTGAAAAGTGGACATCTCTTCTACTATCGTGGGACAGATACTGGCAGAACTAGTGGTGTTGGTTTTATAATAAACAAGAAACTGAAGGATAAAGTTGTAGAAGTTGAAAGTTCCTCTGACAGAGCTGCACGACTCGTTATCCAACTCTCGAGAAGATACCAGGCTCAGATTATTCAAACTTAGCACCCACCACAAGTCATGCTGAAGAAGAAATTGAAGAATTTTATGAGGAAATTCGTCATCTAAATAATAAAGGTAAGCAGCACTTGAAGATAATTATGGGAGATTTCAATGCAAAAATAGGGCAACGGCAACAGAATGAAACTTCAGTAGGTAAATTCGGTCACGGCAACAGAAACCAGCGTGGAAATACTCTCGTAGAGTTTGCAGAGGCAGAAGGGTTTTTCATCTTGAACTCCTTTTTCAAGAAAAAGCCACACAGGAAATGGACATGGAGACATCCAAATGGGACGACAAGTGAAATTGATTTTATTATGTGTAACAAAAAATTCGTCATAGAAGACTGCAGTGTGCTAAAGAAGTTCAACACAGGCAGTGACCATAGATTGGCGAGATGTAAGATGCACCTCAACACTAAACTCGAACGTAGCAAGCTCATAAGACAAACAAAATGTATTGACATAACCAACCTTAAAAAACACCATAATACCTTCAAATTCGAACTGAAGAACAGATTCTCTGCTTTAGAAGGCCTAACATCGGAAGAAGTGGATATTTCTGAAGTTAACAGAAAAGTAACCAAAGCTCTTATGAAAACAGCAACAAAATTAGCTGGGTCTAAAGAACAAATTGCATGTGAGCAAATTATCAGGAAAAACCAAAATGTTGATGCAAAAAAGAAGAGAGATGAGGACAACTAAAGAAGATGTGACTTCCAAAGTGGAATATATAGAGCTATGCAAGACAGTACGAAAAAGTATCACTGAAGACGTAAGGAAATTCAACTGTGAACTAGTAAGGAAAGCAATTGAAAACAACCAAAGCCTAAAGATAGCAAAGGGACATCTAAGTAAGGGAAAAAAACAGATTATGGCACTGAGAAAAGAAGATGGTTCTGTAACAAGAAATAGAGGCGAAATTTTGACAAGAGTGAAAGATTTCTACTCCAAATTATATGAAAGGGATGATACATGTACTCCAGGCATCATGAAAGGTACCAGAGTTCTTCCAGTCCTTCCAGCAGAAGTTGCACATGCAATCAAGAACATGAAGCGGGGTAAAGCTCCAGGAGAAGATGGAATTACTGTAGACATCATACAAGAAGCAAGTGGAGAAATCGAAACAGTACTCGCCCAAATTTTCACTCGATGCCTTAATGAAGGGAAAATTCCTGAGGATTGGAACAATGCTACAATGATCTTGCTACATAAAAAAGGTGACATTGAGGATCTCAGGAACTACAGACCTATCAGCCTCCTATCAGTGGTTTATAAAATCTTCACTAAAGTTCTTTCACACCGCTTGAAGGTAACACTGGACATGGCTCAACCGAGAGAACAAGCTGGATTCAGGAGTGGCTACAGCACAATAGATCACATCCACGTACTGAGAAAACTAATTGAAAGAGCGAGGGAATATGAACTTCCATTGTGCATGGCTTTTATCGATTATGAAAAAGCCTTTGATTCGGTGAAACCATCAGCAGTTGCAATGGCTCTGAAATCCTGCGGTATTGAAGATGCATACATTAATATTATTAATAACATCTATGAAAATGCAAGTGCAAAGATTCTGCTATTTGAAAATACAACACACATAAAAATTGGAAAAGGAGTGAGACAAGGTGACACCATATCTCCGAAGCTCTTTAATGCCACATTGGAAAATGTCTTTCAATCACTGAACTGGGAAAACAAAGGCATAAAGATTAATGGAGATTATCTAACCCACCTTCGTTTTGCTGATGACATAGTCATTTTTGTAACTACCCCATCAGAGCTACAGAGTATGATGCAGGAACTTGCTGACAAGAGTAAAGAAGTGGGATTAAAAATGAACTTTCAGAAGACAAAAGTGATGTTCAATGCTTTTACAAGAAATGAAGATTTATCGATTGATGGAGAAAAGCTGGAGATAACAGACACGTACGTTTATCTTGGACAGCAGATATCAAGTGAGGGTCACATTGGTGAAGAAATTAATCGGCGTACAAAACTTGCCTGGAGAGCTTTTGGAAGAAACAGCATAATTTTCAAGAGCAATATGCCATTATGTCTTAAAAGAAAAGTGTTTGATCAATGCATCCTTCCAGTGCTTACGTATGGTGCAGAGACGTGGACCTTAGCTAAAAGTAAAAGAGACATACAAAGGCTGCAGACAACTCAAAAAGCATGGAGAGGTGCATGCTTGGTGTAACCAGGAGAGATAAGAAGAGGAACACGTGGATCCGAAAAATGACAAGAGTGGAAGACATCATGATCAGAGTTAAATCCCTGAAATGGCAATGGGCTGGACATACTGCCAGAAGAACAGACCATCGATGGACAGCCGAAATTTTAGATTGGATTCCAAGGGACAGGAAAAGACCCAGAAGAAGACCACATGGAAGATGGGTGGATGAAATTTGAAAGTATGCGGGAGTGACATGGAGGAGACTGGCACAAGACAGACCGTTGTGGAGGAAACTTGGGGAGACCTTCGTCCAGCAGTGGATTGATAATGGTTGACAATGATGATGATGATGATGATATATTTGAACAACAATACATACATATATATATATATTGAACAAGTTTGTTTTAGTCATATAGATACAGTTCCTCTGTCAATGCTCATACATATCTAAAAGCTGTTTTTAGTGCAAAATCTTCAATTCTACACTGATAACTTTTTAAATCAGCAAATTCACTGAAGACTAACTACATCAAGCAAATTTGTTAGAACATCATTACAACCGCTTTTAGATATGGACGAGCAGTTGGGCAGAGGAATGCTTTGATAAATGACCTACTGTGGCTCAGTTCCTGTATTTTTTTTTTATTTTTTTTTATCTCATATTTTGCAATCGAAAGGTTGGTATCAATGTTACATGCACACATTACTTTTATTTAAAACAGAGGCAAGTTTTCTTAAATGTACATATACTTTTGTTGTAGAATTAATACCCAGCACATAGCATTGCAAGCACATCTGAGGAGTATACTGATTGTTCATAGCTCAAAATGATGACTAAGGTGTTGACTGGCTGTGGGCAAGACTTCTTTAATTTAGACACAACTGCCTCTTTAAATCAAAGATGGGACCATCATCGGTCCTCAGATAAAGAAGCTTATGTAGTAAATGTATTTTGATGAAAATCTCAAAGGAACTAAGAAGTCCGCTTGGGAAGCATTTGAATTGGTTGTTCACAGCCTCTTGAGCAACTACAAAGAATCCAGCCACAGGCAGTTAGTTGAGAAAATATTTGAAGCACACAGACTAATAATGAATTGCAGCATGCCTTTGAAATTGTACTCCCCCACATTCACATAATTTCTTCTGATAAATCTTGGAAACATCAGTGACAAGATGATGAAAGGTTTCATTAAGATATCTTAACCTGGAAAATTGCTACCAGGGAAAAGAAAGTCCTCTGTTGTTGTCTAACTACTAACAGCAAATTAAAAAAGCTCATAAAAAATATAAGAGAAAATCAAGTTCAAAAAGATTTAGTTAAATACACAAAAAGTTTATGTGTCACTAATTTGCTGCATTGTGACAAGTTCATGAAAGAGATAGCTAGTTGTTACAGTCTAATCTACTTGCATGTATTAATATTAAATGTGTGTGTGTGAACTTGTATAGCATAAACAAATATTTTATCTGCAGTTTCTTTTTATACTAGACGTTAATAGGAAAGCCAATAACAATTAACATTTCTCCTAACCCTAAAACACTTACAAATTTACTGAAAAATCTTATATGGCACAATATTTTAAATGGAAGATTAAGATCTGTCAGTAACCCAAAATATACAAAGAATGCCCAATCTCTTTCAAGAAGGAAAGAGAGAAGAAAAAAATATATTTGTAGATCAATATTTGCTAAGATATGAGCAGTTTTATTATCACTACAGCCAGTGTAGTACACACCTGGATGTTTTTGTCAAAAGGCCAGACTGAGATCCTGCTTTTGTCAGAACTTGTTGGACCCTTACAAAAGCCTAGCAACAAAATTCACCAACGGATCATCAAGCATTATACACTGCTGGACAATTGGTAAGGACGGATCATAAACGGCTATATAGCGCATAAAAAAGTAAGTGTGGTTGGATGCCAAGTGAAATAAAATAATGTCAGAATGCCAGGACATTACAAGAAAGACAATTTATTGTGCTCTGAAATCCAGAAGGCTTTGGAACGTGTTCAAGGAACAAACAGGCCATTTTGTGCAGAATACTTAAACGTGAAAAATGCAATTACCGTCCGCAGGCGTTCCGGCGTAAGATGTCAATACGGGATATGGCCAACATGGAGGGCGATGCAAGATTCCACACGTCGTGTCATGCTTTGCACAACATTATCAAGCAGCTGTTGGGGTAATTTATCCCATTCCTCTATCAGTGCACGGATGAGGGTGTCCTTGTTTATTGGAGGGCATTGGCGACCAGCAAGACTCCTCTCCAAAGGATCCCATACATTTTCAATGGGATTCAGATCTGGAGAACGTGCTGGCCATACGAGGCGTTGAATATCCTCGCTCTCAAGACACTCCTGGACAGCGACTGTTCGATGACATGTTGCGTTGTCGTCCATGAAAATAAATCTATCACCGACAGCACCACGGAACATGCGAACATGAGGTAGCAGAACATCATTAATGTATCGTTGGCCAGTCATAGTCCCAGTTGGAAGCACATAGAGGGACGTACGACCATTGATCATGATGCCAGCCCATACCATGACACTACATGTCAGATATCGGTCCCTTTCCTGTATGTTTGCTGGACAATATGCAGTACCACTATCACGCCAGATCAGTTGTCGACAATCGGACGATAGACTGTATCTACTCTCATCTGAGAAGAGGACAGCAGACCAGTCGTTATCAGTCCAATTGCGATGTTGATGGCACCATTGCAAACGGGCGGTACGGTGACGTCTGGACAATGGGATACACACAACAGGACGGCGGGCGTATAGTCCTCCTTCATGCAAACGTCTGGCGACAGTTTTTCGGGAGATCCGCTTGCCAGTAGCAGCCATAAACTGATTTGCTACCTCACTAGCTGTGCTGCGCCGGTGTCTTTTTGTTGATAGCACTATGTACCGATCTTCTGCAGGTGTCGTAGTGCGAACACGACCTCCCCGTGACGTTTGCTACACTCTCCATTTGTTTGAAATGATTTCCAAAGCCTTGAAACAACACTGTGGCTGACGTCGAACTCCCTGGCAACATCTGTTATTTTTCGCCCTTCTTCAATCTTGCCAATAATACGGCCACGCGTAAAATCATCTAGGTGATGTCGGGAAGACATACTGAAAACTGCAAGTTCGTCAATTGATTCTTTCCCTTTCAACTTTTCGTTTGAACAGCAACGGTCAATACGCGTCAAATCCTTTATATCTCTTATCACCGCTATGACGTCACGAACAAGTTCGGCAATCCAAAATTTGCATAAGCACAACACGTCTTACTGTATCCCGCACTTATGCTAATTTCCACATTTTCCTGCCTTCCATTTTATGGTTGCTATCGTTGCTATTGTCATCCGTCCTTAGCAATTGTCCGGCAGTGTAATTCACAACTTGACACATCTGTTGCATGCTGTAAAACATACACTATACTGACAAAAGTCACCAGACACCTAGAAGAGAAACACAACATGGCATTTATTGACATACATTAGTACGGTGTTAATCCACCTTTGGCCTTAATGCATGCACTAACCCTTTGAGACATGCTTTCGACAAGGTTTCGGAACACAGCCATAGGTATTCACTTCTATTCAGTACATAATGCTGCTAACTGTTGCTTAGTAGTAGGCCTTGGTTCCAAACTTCTTATGTGGTGCTCTAATTCATCCCATAGAGCATTAAGATCAGGGTTCTGTGCTGGCCAGTCCACACACAATACGGAATTATCGTCAAACCACGCCGTAACAGTCCTTGCTTTATGGCTCTGTGCACTTTCAAGCTGGAACCAACAAGGCTCTGTTCCATAGTATTGCAACAGAGTTGGTAGGGCATAATTGTCCAGAATATCGAGATAGACGTGCTGGTTAACAGGTTTGTCCACGATAACCAATGGGCAGGGACCATACCACAAAAAACACCCACACGAGTACACTGCCAGCTCCAAACTTGACCATAGTGTTCCCCCGGCTGCCGCCATACCCACACATGGTCATCAGACTAATGGATCGTGTAACTGGATTCATCAGTCCATAGGACCCGTTTCCATTGATCTACAGTGCACCATAAATGTTCTTTACACCATGCTAAATGACGAGTAGCATTCTGAGTGGAGATGAAAGGCTTATGAGCAGCCGCACGACCATGGTAACCCATGGAATAAAGTTCTCTGCGAATGGTACGTGTACATACCGAGGTCCCAGCATTTTTACTCACCTGTAAACTGAGGTCTTGTAAAGTACTCCATCGATTAGCTGTAACGACTCTCCTGAGGCTTCGACGTCTTCTATCACTGATTTTCTTTGATCTGCCGGTAGGTTTTTCTGCTTCAGGCATGCCATGTGTCTTCCACTTATTCAGTACATCCAAAACAGTTGACTTGAGTATGTTTAAACACCTCTCGGTTTCTCTTATTGACGACCCACCGATATAACACCCAACAATCTTTCCTTTCTCAAAGTCAGTTTTCTCCCGCCATGACATTTTCACTCAATCTCACAGTGTGCTATGATCGCGGTCAGTGGCAGGCTTGTTTTTATAATGTTTGCAACTGTACCGCACATCTTAACAATGCTGCGGATCCTTTCATTTGCTTTTGAAGGGGTGTCCAGTGACTTTTGTCAATGTAATGTACATTACACAGATCAGAGCTTTTGTTTCAGCATGTACCTGAATTGCATCCTACTGAACACTACCAGTCAACATCAATCAATACAACACTACATGCTGTTAATGTTCGACATGATACTTCAAATCATGAAACATTTCTACTATGGTGAAGATTACAGCATTAAAAGGGGCCACTGACCTTTTTCTGTTCTTCGAAGTGGGCATGTTGTTTACATGTTGTAAATCAACTGGTAAGTGATAACACTCCAACGCACAAGTTCCTTTTTAAAGGGATTGTCCAAAACACTCCACCATCAGCTGTTTAGAGCAAAGCATTCTATATGAAGTGTGCAAATTGCCCTCCCCCAGTGAAAAAGCAAAAAGTGCTATCTATTACTTACAGCCATTCGTCGTGAACAAAAATCTGCAACATTATCATTTACGTCTACTTTCTACTGTTCAAATATCTTCATTTGTGCCACATATATTTGTGTTATTTTCTAGTGCATGTTATACCATTAAAGGATTTAAATCATTACTGGATACTTCTATGCAATCAAGGTATGCTACATTAAGTTTTGTTTATTTTCCCTTTTGCATCCTGTGATGTTGTTACACTCGTGGACAATAAAATTTGCGCACCTAGAAAAAAACATGCTACAACTACAAAACTTTGCAAATAGCCAGAGTGTGTGCTGGTATGCAAATGATCCACGTTTGGTGAGATTGTGCATGACCGCACACCCTGTGGTGGCTCTGAAAGCACGAACCGGCAGCCTTATAAACCGGCGTGTAGTTGATGCCCCATGAAAGCAAAAAGTACCGGCCAACGCAAGCAAGAGTACAGAGTGACAAGAATGTCAAGTAGATGCCAGAGACGTTGATTTATGCAACTTACAGACTTTGAGAGAGGCCTGATCATCTGGCTGAAAACCGCTGGGTAGTCGGCACGCCGTATAGCCCACCAAGTGGATCATTCTGACCATACCATCTGACTGTGCTGGGAGCAGTGGACACGTGACAGCACTGGCACACGATGGAGCGGCTCCAGATGGACCAGGAAGGCCACCAGAAGAAAGGATCAACGGATCAAGCGTCAGGCACGAACGGATCCCACGGGGACCCGGTCCACTGTACAGGCAGATGTAGCGGCTCCTGTGTGCCCACGAACCATTTCCCGATGTCCCGTAGAAGTGAATCTGCAATCCCAGCACCTCTTAAGTGTGCTGCCATTAACACCCGAACATCGCCGGCTCTGTGTGCAGTTGTGCCAGGCCAGAGCGACATGGAACACCACAGACTGGCAGCGTGTGGTGTTTAGCGATGTGTCCCTTTGCACTCATTGGGGACATATGATCATCGTGTCCGGGTGTGGAGGTCCCCGGGTCAACGGCACAATCCCAACCTTGTTATCGAGCGCCACACTTCCCCCACTGCAGGCATTATGGTCTGGAGAGCCATAGCCTACGATAGCCGATCCGCTCTAGTAGTGGTACATGGATCATTGACGGGCCAGCGGTATGTGGATGAGATCCTACGGCCCCATGTGTTCCCATTCCTGGCTGGGATTAAAGGTGCGCTGTACCAGCAGGATAATGCCGGCCCGCACATGGCTCAGGTTGCCCAGGACTGTCTATGTCATGTCCAGACACTTCCATGGCCTGACAGCTCCCCAGATATGTCCCCTATCAAGCATGTGTGAGACCAGTTGAAATGCCAGCTGCCGCTGTACCACACTATCCAGGATTTGGAGCACACCATCCAAAACGTGTGGGCCAGTCTGCCACAGGACATCATCAGGCATCTGTTCGCCTCCATGCCGGACAGTATTGTAGCATGTGTCAACGCACGAGGCAGTGCAATGAGCTATTGAAGATGACTGGACTGCGTGCCACAGATACCTCTGTAATTGTCTTGAAGCTCTGTTTTTGCCATCACGTGTATCACTCATCTGTATCATTACGTCCATAAAATTTCAGTTTAATTCGTCGTTTCCTTCTTGGTGCGCAGATTTCATTGTCCGTGAGTGTATGATACATTTATGCTTTGCCGTTCTGCTACGCTTCACTCACCATCCTTCACTATTTGTATTGTTTTCATCCAACAGTTAATGTGTCAGTGTTCCAAAAACCCAGCTATGTGGTTTAAATAGAAGAAATTATCATGCAGCCACTCATAGTGCTAACATGATGCTACAGTGCATAGAACTGCGGAAGCCTTTTAAAACATTAACCACAGAATCAACTTATATTTCTATTACTCAAAGCCAGTTTTCAAAGTACAATGAAAGTATTTATTATGTTAGTAGTAGAGGAACACACACAATACATCACAACACTTACCCGTTTCTTGATTTTCTCACCAATTAGTGGCTTTACAATAGTTAATACCATATCAAAAAGAGCAGGCTCATTAACAATATGAACAGCTTTAAATCGAGCAGGAAATGCATCCTTTAAAGGAAAAGAGTGAAAAGAACAAATAATTAATTTGAATGCAAAAACAGGATATTAAAACAATTTAAAAGGAAGGAAAGGCACACAAATTTAAGCACCATGACCACATTCTTCAGTTTAAACATAAATATTCTCAATTACTCTATACGGTTAGCCTGAACATTAGTATCTCACACTGTCCCATCTGAATTATACTTAACAGCCATTTCACAAAGATTTTTAAAATTAAACTGATGCATACAAATCTCTCATCATAAATAAAAGCACGCTTTTTGGTTTTGATTAAAAAACACAAATATTTTCAATGCCTTGCACCCAGCTTATTTTCACGAACTTTATAAATAAGAGTCCTGTATCATAGCTGATTCTTTATTTCTCTCACACACACACACACACACACACACACACACACACACACACACACACACACACACACACACACACACACACACCTAATTTATTATAGCAGCAAATTTCAAATAGACAAAGTCATATAGCTCTTTCCACGTTTATCTTTAATTAACACACAGCAACCAAAAAATTGTTAGAACAATTTTTTGGTTGCTGTGTGTTAATTAAAAATAAACGTGGAAAAAGCGATGACTTTGTCTATTTACATTATCTCCACGTATTTAGAAGATTTTCACCATTTACTCTCGCCTACTGGATTTATTAGCTATAATAATTAAATAGCTTGTGCTGTTAAGCCCCACCAGATGGAGATGCCCCAGTTGCCAAGACCATCCCTAAGGATTTGTGAAGTCAGATGCTAACAGATAAACACACATAGTGTCACGGATTGTTGGCCACCGTAGCATAAGATGAAAGCACTAGGCCAATTATCAAGATATCTGGGGTTCAATTCCAGTGGTGTCCGGATAACAAGTTTTCGGTTGCTGTGTGTAAATTAAAGATAAACGTGGAAAGAGCAATGGCGTTGTCTGTTTATATTGTTCCCACATATTTGGAAAATTTTCACCATGCAAATTTTAAGTTGTGCACATACTAATTCTTTTTCTTGGCAATCAAGTTTGCTCCTCATGCTACACATTACTTTAAATTTGTTTTAAATGAATTTTTACAGTAATTTGCTCTTACAGGCTTTTATTTATTGCAGCTGATATTTTCCAATAATAATGATGTGGAATGGAGCAGTTTTATCAATTACAATTACTTTTAATGGAGTGGAATAAAAATGACAAAAACAACAACAAAACAGAAGCTTTGCTTGTCTAACTTCAAGAACATTTCTGCTACAAGTATTGCAGCTTGTTCTAAACTACAATGCTTATGTAGCACTTTGCTAGGAGTCACAATTATGAAAAATCCAAAGCCACTTTTTTTTCCGCTACACAACAGATAAGCCACCCATGTGAAAATAAAAATGTGTGTGTGAAATTGTAGCACCATTCAAAAACACAACAATGACATTTGTTGAATATTATACACAAAAAGCTAACATGTAAAAATAAACAATGGATTTTATATTATCTTCAAAATTTCATAGGTACTCAGGTCTTTTTCATTACAGGTGGTCTGTGCCATTAAATGTAAACAAAAATACTTTCAACATATTTAAGAAGGGTACATCGTCTGAAAAATTGTTAATAACCATGTAGCAAAAAATATGTGCAGATATACATTGAGTGATCACTCACTGAATTATGACCATCTACCTAATACTTCGTAGGTCCTCCTTTCACCCTCAGTACAGCAGCTATCTGACGTGGCATCGATTCAACATACACTGAGTGATCACTGAATTATGACCACCTACCTAATACTTCGTAGGTCCTCCTTTCGTCATCAGTAACAACAGCTATCCGATGTGGCATCAATTCAACATACTCTGAGTGATAACTGAATTATGGCCACTTACCTAATACTTCTTAGGTCCTCCTTTCGCCCTCAGTACAGCAGCTATCCAAAGTGGCATTGATTCAACATACACTGAGTGATCACTGAATTTTGACCACCTAATACTTCTTAGGTTCTCTTTTTGCCCTCAGTACAGCAGCTATCCGACGTGGCATCGATTCAACATACACTGAGGGATCACTGAATTATGACCACCTACCTAATACTTCGTAGGTCCTCCTTTCGCCCTCAGTACAGCAGCTATCCGACATGGCAACCATTCAACATACACTGAATGATCACCGAATTATGACCACCAACCTAATACTTCATAGGCCCTCCTTTTGTCCTCAGTACAGCAGCTATCCGACGTGGCATCGATTCAACATACACTGAGTGATCACCAAATTATACCTAATAACTTCGTAGGTCCTCCTTTCGCCCTCAGTACAGCAACTATCTGACGTGGCATCGATTCTCAACATACACTGAATGCTCATGAATTATGACTACCTACCTAGTACTTCTTAGAAGATCTTCCTTTCGACTTCAGTACAGCAGCTATCCGACGTGGCATCGATTCAACATACACTGAGTGATCACTGAATCACAACCACCTACCTAATACTTCGTAGGTCCTCCTTTCTCCCTCAGTACAGCAGCTATCCGACATGGCAACCATTCAACATACACTGAATGATCACCGAATTATGACCACCTACCTAATACTTCTAAGGCCCTCCTTTCGCCCTCAGTACAGCAGCTATCCGACGTGGCATCGATTCAACATACACTGAGCAATCACCGAATTATAACTGAGTGATCACTAAATTATACCTAATACTTTGTAGGTCCTCCTTTCGCCCTCAGTACAGCAGCTATCCGACGTGGCATCGATTCAACATACACTGAGCAATCACCGAATTATAACTGAGTGATCACTAAATTATACCTAATACTTTGTAGGTCCTCCTTTCGCCCTCAGTACAGCAGCTATCCGACGTGGCATCGATTCAACATACACTGAGCAATCACCGAATTATAACTGAGTGATCACTAAATTATACCTAATACTTTGTAGGTCCTCCTTTCGCCCTCAGTACAGCAGCTATCCGACGTGGCATCGATTCAACATACACTGAATGATGAGGAATTATGACCATCTACCTAGTACTTCTTAGGTCTTCCTTTTGACTTCAGTACAGCATCTATGTGACGTAGCATCGATTCAACATACACTGAATAATCACGAATTATGACCACCTACCTAGTACTTCTTAGGTCTTCCTTTTGACTTCAGTACAGCAGCTATCCGACGTGGCATCTATTCAACATACACTGAATGATCACGAATTATGACCACCTACCTAGTACTTCTTAGGTCTTCCTTTCGACTTCAGTACAGCAGCTATCTGATGTGGCATCGATTCAATACAATGCCAGAAGCAGTTGGGAGCCAACCAAGCTATGTGTAATGCGGCCTTCAATGCAGGTGATTGGTGCATGCAGACGCCTGATATGCCGTTCCATAGTGCCCCATAAGTGCTCTATGGGATTAGTATCAGGGGAGATCAGAGGCCAATTGATATGCTGGAAGTCTGAACTGTGTTCCTCAAACCCTTCCTGCACAACATTGGACCTATGGCTCGGAGCATTGTCATCTTGGAAGACACTCTCACCATTCTGGAAAAAGTGCAACTGTACAGAGTCAGCAAGCAATTCATGACAGTGGGCACCAATCATACGTTGTTTACATGCACCAGGGGCCCAAGTTCCAGCCAGGTAGGCATGCCCCACACCACACAACCGCCTCCACCTGCTTGCACCGTGGAGACCATGCAGCACGGATCAAGTGCCTCATGTTGTTTGTGCCAGAACGTACACATTATCCATGGAATGGAGTAAAAAAGTGACCCATCAGATGTTTTTCTAGTCATCCAACGCCCAACTTGCATGATCTTTGCACCCGGTGAGTCTTTTGTGCCGATGAACCATGTTTTTTTTTTTTTTTTTTTTTTTTGGAGGTTTAACGACCACGGTGAGCAACTCAATGGGCTATAAGCAGTCACCCGTCCCTAATTATTTAGGGTCACTGATTCCAGGGAAGGGAGAGAGCCAGTGCCGTAAGACAAGCACAACATCCATGCCGCACCGGAACCTTTCACTGAATGGTCATAAGCCAGCGTTTTAGACCACTGTGCCACTGGGTCGGCGAACCATGGTTAGGAGATGTTGTCAGGGTTGTCTGCTGTTATAGCATACGAGTACGACGCATGGTCATGACAGATGCTGTTTTTGGTTGACCTCCATTGTATTGCATAGTCAACTGTTGAACAGCAGCTGTTGGCCTGTACGAGTCATTGGACGCGGCACTCTCCTCTCACGTTAACCCAGCACAGCTTTGCCTCTGGGTCGTTGTTTGACCATTTTCACGCCAGTCCTGATGCACTTTCGGCTTACAAACAACCCATCAGTTCAGCCATTTTTGAGAAATCGAGGCACCTGCCCTCCAAATCCCAGAATCTGTCCTTTCTCAAAGTCCGATATAAATCTTTCCATTGACCCATCGCGCTCCAAATTTTACTACGTACTGCTCCACTCACAACTTATATATGCTACATTGGTCAACTAATTATGCTGTCTCAGAAATCACATGGTTAATGGGCAGCACCCACTTTTGATAGGGAAGGGGTGGTCATAATTCAGTCATCACTCAGCGTATATAGAGAAAAGCATTTTTTTCTAAAAAAATTTAAGAGATAAGAGATCTCAACGTATTTTTTCTTTTGTAGAAGACTGATTCATTATACGTAAGTAAATATATTTTCAGTTAATCCGAGGAGATGAAATCTGTTGAAAAAGTATTCTTTGTTTTACATTATAATTTGTATATAGCCCCTTTTTAGCATTTTTATTATAAAGTTATATACAACTTGCAACATTCAACAACAACAAAAAACATGGTAACAGAGAACATTTTTTTACTAAATGCCTAGATTGACTAACCATTTACAAAAAAATAAGTGGCAAGAACAATTAGAAGTTATGATTTTTATTTAAACCTTGGCCCAGTAGTTCTGAAACTACACATTCTGTCACAGTTAAGACAGGCGCTCCAAATTTTTAGTAGGGCATTATTCACAATCGACTGAGGTAATCCATGTGAAACTTTGACAGAATTCGTGTCTTGCACACATAATACTGTACACCAATTTTCATTGAAATTAGAGATGTGGGTGACATGTCTTTGATCAATTGACATGGAATAACCATTTCAATAAAAAAATTCTTCATTGATATGGAAATTTCATAATCACATGACGCTGTGCTTCTACATTTACATCTCCTGGGCTTGAAAAATATCTAAAAAGTTACATGCTCAGCTGGGCATGTGCAGAAATTATTTACCTGTCCGGGCAGTAAAAGCCTCATTTTTTTAAGTTAAAAAATGTGATGAACTTTTTATACATCTTTTGCATTGCCATTTTAATTTAAGGGTCTGCATTCAAAATATTCATTGTACAAAAGTGTGTATCTCAAGTTTTAAGATGATACTGAAATTGGTATGATGATGAAATTCGTATTTGAGAAATTTAGTGTTTCTGCTATGTTCCTGAATATTTTAAAATATATCCTGTGTTTTACAGAAAAATTAAATAACCGTAGTTAAACACACAACAGTTTAAATAGTGTAGCAACAATTATGAATTAAATGTTTTATACTTCATTCCTGAACTGTTTTTTTTTTCATACCCTTTATTATAGTCTGCCTGTGTAAGTTTTTGTTTTACTAATGATGTAGATTCTAAGTCTAAAATTACATCACTCAGCAACATGGAAGATGAATTTGTAACTACTGCTGACCGATCAGGAACTTCACATATTTCCTTACTAGGAGTTAAACTCTCACTGTTGGATTTTTTTTACAAAAAAGCATCGATATTCATTACTTGACATAACTTCATCAACCAAAGCTGAAGCGACAATCTGCTTTCTCATAAACTAATTATCAGCACTGATAATTGTTCACTTCTCTCCCAGCTAACTCAGGGTTCATACTTATTTTCAGAAATTGAAAATAAGGAGCTTCTAAGGACTTTTTAAGGACCTTAAAAGCAATTTTAAAGGACCTTAATGAATTTTATATTGCCAGATTTTTTAAGCACTTACCCACCAAACAACTCCCCAAACCACAGAGATTAATAATTAAAATACTAGATTGGAAGGCACATGACCAGCTGAGTTCCTGAAGGCTGTGTCGCCATTGGTAAACTGGCAGTGTCAACTCAGGCGTCCTCTAACACCTGCTGTGTCAACCAACACCAAGGGAGGATGACGTCAATCAACACTGACAGAAAGAATACGGGAGAAAGAGGAGGTACACAAAAGTAGCGTGACCACACACCAGAGCAAGTGGCTGCTGTTACTCCATAATCACGTCGTTGTCAAGGGGAAATTTGATGGGTTCATTTAAAACTGAGAGTGTGCAGGGCAGTCACGATAAGTAGCAATTGTTCCTGCTGGTAAATGAAAAAAAAAAAAATGTGGAAAACTGCAGATTCTAGAAAGATTCTCATGCCTGTTTTAAGTACTTTATAAGGGCCCTTAGGAGCATCAAATGAAAATAAGGAGTTTTTAAGGACTTTTAAGGATCGTATGCACCTTGTAACTGGAACGTTCTGCAGGTTTGTTTTTAAACAAAACTTTGCCTTTGTTTCAGCAGTAACACTGCTTGTTCACAGGCACAAGCTTCCATTTCCCTTCCGCCTCGCCTCACTGGCTCAAGTTACACCAGATGGACCCTACTCCACCAGGGGATGTGCAATATTCCACTGTTGTTCACACACCCCACCCAACCTCTGCACAGCTTTTTAATCATCAGCCAGTGCCTGTTTCGTTGAAGTTTTCGCACTTTGTAACTAAACACTGGAGGCTGGTTCCATCAGAAGCACTGCATTGTCACTGACTGTAAACATTTGGAGCAAAACTATGTATGGCCCCAATTTCTGGACCTAGAACATAATATCCTTAAAGAAGTGCCATTCTCCTGTCCTTGGCACTCTGTAACAATAATACAACTTCTGGTGATTTGCATTGAAATGAAACTTGACATGCAACAACTATCTTTTTCTTATAGTAGGAAATTCTCCATTCCAATTTTCTAAATTTTGAATCTTGTTGCCCTGTCGGGCAACAAGATTTTTTTTCTCACCAGCAAAGGCCAATAAATTACAAGCCCAGGCATCTCAAGCATGATATTTTTCAAACCCTGTACCTTTGCTGTTAACTTCTATTGCACTACTGTACAATTCTAACATACACTGCTGGCCACCCAAAATGCAACACCAAGAAGGAAGCATCTAATTGGCCTGAAATTTGCAGCATGCGTCGCCTGCGAGAGGACATGCAAACGATTAGCATTGCAGGGCATATGCAAATCATGTGCGTCCCGCACGCCACCGAGAAGCACTATAAGAAGGGTGCACAGAAGGCGGGGTGTAAGTAGTGGAAGTGTGTTGTGCTGCCGGACCTGTGTGTGGGAAGCTTCCTGATGCCTCGTCGCAGAATACGGCAGTCATCCCAGCACGTTTCGGAATTCGACAGAGGATGAATAGTGGCTTATCGTGACAGCGGTTTATCGTACCGAGACATCGGCGCCCATGTGGGAAGACATCCAGCCACAGTGAGTTGAGTATGGATTCGGTGGGTGCAGGAGGAATGGACGGACTGACGTGAGCGCTTGCTGCAGCCATGGCACACCACCGAACGAGAGGACCGGCACGTTGTGCGGCGGGCATTGACGGCTCGCACCGCCACATCACGAACGTTAGCGCAGGAATTAGGGTGTGTTGTGTAACAACCTGTGTCAGCACGTACCATTCTACGTCGTCTGCAGGAGCGGGGACTTGTCGCATGGCGCCTATTGCTCCGATTACCATTGACGTTACACCACCGGCGAGCGTGGCGGCAGTAGGTCATTGAACGCCGCACCTGGACTACGGAATGGCACGACATTGTCTTCTCCGACGAATCCCGCTTCTGTCTGCAACACCATGATGGTCGGATCCGCATGTGGCTGCACCGCAGCGAGAGACTGTATGTCGCCTGCATTATGCATCACCATACCGGTCCGTCGCCTGGCGTTATGGTTTGTGGCACAATTGGATGACACCCGCACCCCTCTGGTACGCATCGCCGATACACTCAACAGCCACCGCACGATCTCCAACATTTTGGAGCCTGTAGTCCTCCCTTACCTGCAGGACCTGCCAGCGGCCGCGTTTCAACAGGACAATGCGCGTCCGCACGTGGCACACATTGTGCAACATTTCTTCACGGCCCACCAGATGTCACTGCTGCCGTGGCCCGCCTGTTCTCCCGATATGTCACCCATCGAACACATCTGGTCACTAATCGGCAACCGAGTTGCCCAGCAAGCACCACCCGCGGCTACGCCTGATGAACTGTGGTAATGTGTGGAAGTAGCCTGGACCGACATACCCCAAGCCCACATCCAAAGCCTTTTTCGTTCGATGCTGCGGCATGTAGCGGCTGTTATTGCCAGCCATGGGGGCCACATGAACTATTGATGTCTGCGTGTTCCGCAAGTCGTACGGGCCTGTAAACTCAATCGTTTCATCTTTGTATCTCTTGTTATGTGTCCAGTAAATCTGGCTTTGCTATCTCGTGTCCTTCTTGGTGTTGCATTTAGGGTGGCCAGCAGTGTATGTTGCTTCATCAGACTGACAACAAACAAATTCAATCAATATAGTGTTAGTTTAGCAAATGATGAAATTAATACAGGGTGATTCAAAAGTCCGTGAACTTTAGATTTGAAAACATATTTGCTGTAAAACCATAAAAGATATCAAAGTATTGCTGCTTGTGGCTGTTGTGTGTGACCATGGGGAACGAGCTGTGCCACGCGACACTACGCTTACGCTGGCAAGCAGTAACGTTCAGTTAGCCACGAGTCTCACGCAAGAACAGAAAGTCGCTTTGTTAGAAGTTTATTTTGCGGAAAAATCTTACCAAGATTGCATTCAGCTCTTTCAAAGGAAGTTTCCTGATGCTCCTATACCAAGGAAAACAACTGTGTATGACCTTGTGAACCGGTTTCGCGAGACAGGCAGTGTTCAGGATAAGCCTGAAAGCGGCCGGCCGGTCCTTAACAACACTTTTTTCAGTGACGAGGCATGGTTTCATTTGAATGGATATGTCAATAGCCAAAACACTCGTGTATGGGCTGTGAAGAATCCACATGCATTGCATGAGGTTGGACTTCACTGTCAGAAAGTTGGAGTGTGGTGCGCCATGTCTAGACAGCAAATCTTAGGGCCATTTTTTTTCGACAACTGTAAATTCCGCTCTGTATGCAGACATCATCCATCAATTTGTAGCTGGAAGAACACGAGCGTTACTGTTGGTTTCAACAAGATGGAGCAACATGCCACACATCAAACGACACAATGGAGATGCTCCACGAGTTTTTTCACGATCAATTAATCTCGAAAAAAATTTGGCCGCTTCGCTCACCAAACTTGAGTCCTCCAGATTTTTATTTGTGTGGCTATCTGAAAGACACAGTTTACCACAACAACCCTAAGACGGTACAGGACCTGCGGAACAACATCATTACAGCTGTGAGGGATATACCAGCCAGCACGCTGAAAAGAGTGTCCGCCAACACGAGTCGTCGGGTGAATGTGTGTCTTCAACAGAATGGTGGACAATTCCAACATCTATTGTAAAGCTGTTTTCATTACCTGTAAGTATGAATGTCAATATAACAGTATGTAAAATTAGTTATACATCACTATATATTCGTGGTAAAAATATTTGAATTCAGAGCTCGGGGACTTCTAAATCACCCTGTATTACTGCTGTTGTGCCCTTGCAAAATTTTACATAACATTTACATACCTTAATCAAACAGTATATCTTAAAATACCGTAATTTCCATCATATAATCCGCGGATTATCTGCTAAAAAAGTTAAAAATATAGGTTCTGCAGATTATACGCCAATTTAAAAAAAAAAAAAAAAATTATGACCTTCCGATTTTTTAAAAATCTACAGCGTAATTGTGCAGGGGAGGTGGTATAATTGGAAAAGGAACTCCCTTGAAAGAATCAGTTCAGGAGTTTGTATGGATTGGGGGGGGAGGGAATGTTGTAACGAAAGATCGAGAAAGTTGTGGGGAGGGAATGTTGTAACGAAAGATCGAGAAAGTTGTGGGGAGGGACGGCAGGCATCATTTTGTTATTGTTGAGGACAGCTCTGACTGTCGTGCCGTCTGTTTTTGGCAAAAAGCCAAAAAAGTAGGTACAGCGCTTGCTGCATGAACCTATGTGTTCCTCCTTTTCGGATCTCATGTGCGTTGCCTTGTGTCTAGTTCGCTTTCGCCGTTTTGACGAACGTCGTTGCTGCTGTTTTCCTTCATTGCTAATCATGATGTCTCTGAAAAGGAAAGAAACGTTTCAGTTACACTGCTGAATTTAAACTTAAAGCGGTGGACAGAATTGAGGATATGATCGTGTCACTGCATGATAGTTTTGAGGTCAGAACACAATCGTGCAGTAACATGCGGAACGCCTCTGTGCCATGGTCTAAAATGTAAACAAATCCATCTGTAAATTCCGAGGGAGAATTCACAGAAGTTTTTTACTGGCCCACGTATAAGCCAATCTCTCAACTCTGAAAGCAGGAATTCCTCCAAAAAATTTCCGACTAATACGCGAGTACGTGCGGTATTTCTATGACTTGTTCTGTATCAGCCTTTCATCATTGGCAAGGTGCAATGCAATACTCTGGAGCTGCATCGGCGTGATCTATGGATGCCATACCCTTTATCTGTCCGGAGATAAAAATATAAAACAGTAACCTTTAAAAAATTCTTCATTTAATAAAATCGTTTTTTTTCTCTTACACTGGTGTGCAAAAATTAAGGACGAAGAGGAGAAATTAGCATAACAGCGGAACGAGCAGGCAGAACGGACCGAAAGACCACTCAGGAGATAGACTAGAGTCCAGTACGGTAGGGCATGCGCATATATGCAGCATGACGTGCAATAGCAATTCGGCGAAAGCTATTGCACGGTGTACATCGGTTTGAACGACATTGAGTTGCTGCCACCGTGTGATATGGACAACAGGCAATCCAGTAGACGACATCTGGATGACTTTACCCGAGATCACGTCATTGGGAAGTTGGAAGAAGGTCGAAGTGTGACTAGTGTGGCCGAGGAGTTCCGGATCGCTCACAGCATCGTTTCACGAGCTTGGAGAGCATTTCAAACAACAGGAACAGCTGTCCGAGAGTTTAGCACTTATCGTCCACGAGCAACCACGGCAGCGGACGACCAGTATATTGTCCTACAGGCGAGAAGAGACAGACGGCAAACAGCGGGATAAATCACAAGGCACATGCAACAGACAACTGGACATCCATTATCGCATTTTACCGTGGCCAGGAGGCTGCACAAAGGTGGTCTATTTGCACGGCGACCAGTATGGTGTGAGCCATTAATGCCAGCTCATCGGAGGCGGCGGTTTCTGTGGTGCCAGGAACACAAGAACTGGACACATCAGCAATGGGGTTGAGTTCTCTTTACGGATGAGAGCCGATTTAGTCTGACGAGCGATTCTGGACATATACACATCTGGAGAGAGCAGGGAACAACACGCAATCACACCTCCAACATCATCGAATAAGACCGGTCTGCTGGAGGTGGCGGAGTTCTCGTTTGGGGCGGTATCATGCTTGGTAGCCGTACTGATCACCACATCTTACAAGGAGGTTTAGTCACTGGTGTCTGCTATTGTACCGAGGTTCTCCTGCCTCATGTGCGTCTGTTTAGAGGTGCTGTGGGTCCTGAGTTCCTGTTCATGGATAACAACCCTACACCTCATCGTACATTGGCTGTCGCAGAGCTGTTGGAGAGTGAAGACATTCAATGTATGGATTGGCCTGCAAGGTCCCCTGACCTAAATCCAATCGAACACATGTGGGACCTTCTCGGAAGATGCTTGGAAGCACGTCACCAGCCAACAGCAATGATTGGCGCTACAAGAGGAATGGGCCACGATGCCTCAACAGCTCCTTGACAACCTCATCCTCAGCATGGACAGACATTGTAAATCATGCAATGCAGTCAGGGGTGATCATATCCCCTACTAAAGACTGGATTGTTTTTGGCAGCCGCCTGTCACATGGACGTTTCTGTCTTCTGTCCAGTTGTGCTCGAAGCTACCTTTTCAATAAAGTGCCTTTGTATCCTTTGGATTCCTTGTTTGGACGGTTTTGCTCACTTGTCTCATATTCTTACATCTTGGGGATCTTATGGTTTGATTTGAGTCGATGTGGAGCACTTCTGCACGACGTTACATTCGAAAAACCCTCTCGTCCTTAATTTTTGCACACCAGTGTACTTTTTCGGACTCATGGGTCATTATGTGACCGACTTTTCTGTCGGAAATTCCACTTTCAGTTCAACATCTATGATGTGCGGATTATATGGCGATTTTCCCCCCTGAATGTCACAGTCAGTGGATTATACAAAGGAATTTTTTTTTTTTTTAATGGGAATTTCGCGGTCTGCGGATTATACGATCAAAATTTCTGGTATATTTTTTTAAATTAAGTCGTATGCATGTGATTTCATATAAACATGACAAAAAAGTAACTATAGGATCAAAACCAAACCCACCTGAACAAGTGATACAATTTTAAATGCATGATTTGGACTGAAATGTCGCATATGATGAAAACCCAAGCACTTCATATCTAAAATAGCAACAATGCCGTTGATCTGTGTAAGAGGGTCTTCTATTTGCTTTTCTATACAGATTACATTGGCACGAAATACTTCATCAGCTGAGCATTTGGTTGGATCCCACATCCCTTAGGGACAAAAAAAAAAAGTGATAAGTATTACATATGATATAACTACTACATGCATACAAGGAATGCAAAGTAAGTTTTCCAACATGAAGTGGCAAACTTGAGCAACAAGTAACTGAATAACTGGCATACTCTGCACTTGTACAGTTCCACCAAAATGTTGTTTTCAATAATAATAAAAAAAAAGGCTACTATTAGGTTATAGTATTTTCAGACACTTTAACTGTTTGTAGAGTTCTGCTGTTGAGTTAAAAGGATTCATTTATGTTATATATTACGTGTATTTTTTTTTTTTTTTAATATTTGAATGTAGAATAGAAACTTGTGTTTCCTTAAATGGCATGTTTTGCAACATAACTGAGCACCTATGGCTTCAGAAAACGACTGTATCTCTGTTGTAAAGAATTTATTTATTTATTTATTGAACGCATTCTGTTAACACAGAATTGTTACATAAATGTTGTTCAATAAGTAATGAAACTTTCTGCCTGAAAGAGTCAAAACATGACATACCTCAAAATAATTGCCAGCATTTAGACAGCGGTCCCATCGTTGCACAAGTCCCTGTATTTCTGCACCATAGGAGGAGGCAGGCTGCTGTTGCAACCAGTTGTCTACAGCTTTACGCACCTGATCATCTGAAATGAAACGTTTGCCTTTGAAAATTTTTTTCATAGGACCAAAGCTGTGAAAATCGCAGGGCAATTGGTCAGGATTATGCGTCAGATGTTGGACTTCCCAGTGAAAGAGCTTGCATGGTAACTGCCGTATATGGCCGGGCATTATCACGCAGAAGCACAATACCCTGAGTGAGGTTTGCCTCTTGTTTTTTGATGGCTTGTTGAAGCTTCATTAAAGTTTGACAATATCATTGGGCATTGATGGTTGATCCTTTTGGTAGCCACTCGAGAAGCAATGGTCCTCGATGGTCAAAGAACAGGGTTAAAATCACTTTGCCTGCGGAAATGGTGGACCGTGATTTTTTCAGCGGTGGTGATGATGCACGTTTCTACTGCATTCTCTGGTGTTTTGACTCTGGTTCAAAATGAAGAGACACCAGGTTTGGTCCCCAGCAATAATGCGTAGCAGGAAATCTTCACCTTCTTCATGGTAGCGGAACAGATGCTGTAACGATAGTCGCATTCATTGACGCATCTGTTCATCGGACAGATGTTTCGGTACCCATGTGACGCAGACCTTACGATATTCAAGGTGCGAATGCACGATCGTATTGGCAGTTCCGATGCTCACACCCTCACTGTTCGCCAGTTCTCAGATCGTGATTCTTTGATTGGCATTTACTGCAGATCCACACGTGCACTTGTTGTCACTGAAACAGCACGATGTAATGCTCCTGACCTTGACTGGTCTGCAGTACTTGTTTGTCCACTACTAAAGAGCTGGCACCACAGCATTACAGTACTGCGTGGAAGACAAGCAGGCCCATACACCGCCTTCAAAAACCGAATGACAGCATATTGAGCAACTTTGGACATATCCATCTTCTACGAAAGAACAATAAAATTAGTCCAGCACATTACATGCCTTCCGTAACAAACAAGCTGCAATGCAGTTGCACAGCCTTTAAGTCACCTGTACACTAGCACCACCCATTGAAAAAATCAGGAAGTGCAAACACACTCCAGCCAAAGAGTCTCACTACTTATTGAACCCTTATATTTCATATTACAAAGTTTTATTTTATATTACATATTTGCATACACTGACATTATGTTAGAAAAAGTCTGTGTATGATTTACATACAAGAACAAGTCAGTTGCAAGTGTGGGATATGGTGGACCTACCACACTTAAGAAGGATGGTCCACCACGGAATCGACCTGGACTTTCAAAACAGCGTACGAGAAAGAGATCTCGGCTGAGTGAATGTACTTGTTACTTGTTCCAATGGGGGGGGGGGGGGGTACATTGACCCAGCACCACGACCTAAGGTTTATTGTGCATCCCCAGCCCTAATCTCGAAAGAGACCAGATGCACGGGCAAAAGCAAGAATGCTCTTGACTGGTACTAAAGAGAGATCACTTGGTTGAGTGAATGTAAGATTGGTGTATGGAATACTAGAGGTATAAATGGCAAGATGAGTGAGGTGATTGAGGAGATGAATAAGTATAGACTGGATGTGCTGTGTGTAAGTGAAACCAAAAAGAAGGAAATTGGGGTAGAAGAAGTGAATGGCATGGTGAGTGTGTGGTCTGGAGTATTGGATAATATGAGAGGACAGGCTGGTGTAGGTGCGATTTTAAGTGAAAAGATGAAGAACAACTTGATTCACTATAGTTGCATAAGTGAGAGAATTCTCTGGATTCGTTTGAAAGTGAAACTTCAGAGAATTGTAATTGTTGTAGTGTATGCTCCTTGTGACTCGGAACCTTCTGATAAAAAAAGAAGATTTCTGGAATGAGCTAAAAGCTGTTTTGAGCCAGTTAGGTGCTAAAGAAAAAGTTATAATAGCAGGGGATTTCAAAGCTAGAGTAGGTGTGCAGAATGCAATTTCTGACAATGTTCTGGGTAAGTTTAATGATCCTTGTGTGAATGATAATGGTGAAAGATTAATTGAACTCTGCATTGAGAATGGTTTGTGTGTATCTAATACATTTTTCAACCACAAGTATATACACACATATACTTGGGAAAATCGTACTCTTGGTCAAAAGAGTAAGATATATTTTGTTGTTTACGATCAGCGTTTGAAACACTTAGTTGTTGACACCCGTGTGATGAGAGGTGCGGATGTTAGTTCTGATCATTACTTGGTAGTGTCACGAGTGAAACTTAATGTTAGTTGGAGGAAAAGGAATAGGAAGAGACCCAGGATAGAAAGAATAAAGGTTGATAGGCTCCTTGAAGATCATCAGCGGTATTCTGACTTACTCAGAGAACGACTGAAGGATCTGAAATTTTGTGAGAGGGATGTAGAAAAGAAGTGGAAATGTTTTAAGAGCTGTGTTGTCACTGCTGCTAAAGAGGTCTGTGGCACCACAATAGTGGGTAACAATAGAGGTGATGCTTGGTGGAATAGTGAGATTGATGAGGCAGTAAAGAAAAAGAAGGAAGCCTATTTGGGGATGTTGTAAGGTAGAGTCTCTGTGGATGAATAACGCTGTAAGAAGCGTGAAGCTGCTAAGCTGGTTCGCCACAGTAAGGCAAAAGATAGGAAGGAGAAAGTGGAAAGGCATGAACTGGTTTTTTGGAAAGATAGAAAGTCCTTCTGGAAGTACATGAGACTCAGGAAAAATAGAGGAAACAAAGTTGTAAGTTGTGTGAAGAATGAGATTGGGGAAATGTTATGGGAGCCCAATGAGTTAAGTGAGAGATGGGGTGAATACTTCTGTGAGTTATTAGATCAGGAGAGCAAAAATGATTCTGAGACAGATGCAGATGATGTCACAATGAGGGATGAAAGCACAGGAGGGATCTCAAGAGAAGAAGTGTGTAAAGCTCTAACATCTTTTCAGAATGGTAAGGCTCCAGGAGTTGATGGCATAACTGCAGAGATGTTGAAGTATGGTGGTGACTCTATAATTGACTGGTTAACTGAAATTTGCCAGTTGTGCTGGGAGTTAGGAATGGTCCCTCGGGATTGGAAGGATGCTATTATTGTTCCCTTGTATAAGGGAAAAGGTGATCAGACTGAATGCAAGAACTATCGTGGTATTAGCCTACTGAGTGTGCCAGGGAAAGTGTTTGGTAAGGTTGTTATTGAAAAAGTACGGGGTCTTACATCATTGAAAGTGTGGGATGTTCAGAGTGGTTTTATGCCTCGTAAAGGCTGCACTAACCAGATTTTTGCATTACGCATGATGATTGAAAAGTATTTGGCTGTTGGGAAGAAAGTTTTTACTGCCTTCATAGATTTTGAGAAAGCTTACGACCGAGTGAATAGGACACTTTTGTGGAAGGTATTGAATGAATATGGTGTTACTGGGAATCTACTTAATAGTGTAAAAGCCATGTATGCTGGTAGTAGAGCTTGTGTACGAGGGAATGGTGTTTTATCAAAATGATTTTCCATTGGTGCAGGAGTTAGACAAGGTTGTGTAATATCACCATGGCTGTTTAATATATTTATGGATGCATGCATGTGTGAGGCCAAAATAGATAATAGTGGTTTATGTCTTGGTGATATCCGTGTGTGCAGATTGCTGTATGCTGATGACACTGTCCTGTTGGCAGAGAGCAAAAGTGAGTTGCAGAGTATGTTGACTCGGATGCACGAAGTTTGCATGAAATTCAAACTGAGTATAAATAAGGGAAAAACCAAAGTTATGGTGTTTGAGAGAGGAATGGGTAGCACTGAATGTAATGCAACTATAAATGGCACTGTGATTGACCAGGTGAGTGAGTTTGTGTATTTAGGAAGCATGTTTGACAGAGAGAACAAGTTGGATGGTGAAATCAGTAGGCGAGTGAATTTTTCTGTGAAAGTCATAGCTGCTCTGGGAGGTTTTCACAGGAATGATGGGTTCTCTAGAGAGTCCCGCATGTCTGTGTATGAAACAGTAATTGTTCCTACTCTGATGTATGGCAGTGAAACCTGGGTATTGCAGAAGAAGCATAGGAGTCGTTTGTGTGCTGGAGAAATGCGTTACTTACGTGGGGTTTGTGGCAAGACACGATCTGATTGTGTGAGGAATGAAGATGTATTGCAGTTGTGTGATGTGAAGCAAAATGTTGTTAGCAAGGTGGAGACCAATATGCTTCAGTGGTTTGGCCATGTTGAAAGAATGAGTGATGAAATGCTTACTAAGAAAATATTTTCAACCCAAGTGGCAGGAAGGAAAGGCCTCTGAGGAAGGCCAAGGAAGACATGGGTGGATCAGATTCAAGAGTGTCTGCATGAGAAAAAGATTATGAGTATGAAGTATAAAAGATCTTGGGAACAGCGTGTAATGGATATCAGTGAAGCACGAGTTGTATGTCAAGGTCGCTGTAAATGGCGAAGTTTGATACGACAACAATAAGTAAAAATATCTGGAAGTTTGTATTTCTTTTTGGAGCTAACCTCTGAATCTCAGAGAACAGCTTAGGGATATGTATGTATGTATGTATAGATTTAGAGAAAGCTTACAACCGAGTAAATAGGACACTTTTGTGGAAGGTATTGAATGAATATGGTGTTACTGGGAATCTACTTAATAGTGTTAAAGCCATGTATGCTGGTAGTAGAGCTTGTGTACGAGTGAATGGTGTTTTATCAAAATGGTTTTCTATTGGTGCAGGAGTCAGACAAGGTTGTGTAATGTCATCATGGCTGTTTAATATATTTATGGATGCGTGATGCCAAAATAGATAATAACAGTGGTTTATGTCTTGGTGATATCCCTGTGTGCATATTGCTGTATGCTGATGACACTGTCCTGTTGGCAGAGAGCAAAAGTGATTTGCAGAGTATGTTGTCCCGGATGTACGAAGTTTGCATGAAATTCAAACTGAGTATAAATAAGGGAAAAACCAAAGTTATGGTTTTTGAGAGAGGAACTGGTAGCACTGAATGTAATGTAAGTATAAATGGAACTGTGATTGACCAGGTGAGTGAGTTTGTGTATTTAGGAAGCATGTTTGACAGAGAGAACAAATTGGATGGTGAAATTAGCAGGCGAGTGAATTCTTCATTGAAAGTCATAGCTGCTCTGGGAGGTTTGCACAGGAATGATGGGTTCTCTAGAGAGTCCCGCATGGCTGTGAATGAAAGTGTAATTGTTCCTACTCTGATGTAAGGTAGTGAAACCTGGGTACTACAGAAGAAACATAGAAGTTGTTTGTGTGCTGGAAAAATGCGTTACTTACAGGGGGTTTGTGGCAAGACATGGTCTGATTGTGTGAGGAATGAAGATATGTTGCAGTTGTGTGATGTGAAGCAAAATGTTGTTAGTAAGGTGGAGACTAATAATGCTTCGGTGGTTTGGCCATGTTGAAAGAATGAGTGATGATATGCTTACTAAGAAAATCTTGTTAGCCCAAGTGACAGGAAGGAAAGGCAGAGGAAGGCCAAGGAAGACATGTGTGGATCAGATTCAGGAGTGTCTGCATGAGAAAAAGATTATGAGTATGAAGTATAACAGATCTTGTGTACAGCGTGTAATGGATATCAGTGAAGCAAGAGTTGTATGTCAAGATCACTCTGTAAATGGAGAAGTTTGATATGACAACAGTAAGTAAAAATATCTGGTAGTTTGTATTTCTTTTTGGAGCTAACCTCTGAATCTCAGACAACAGCTTAGTGATATGTATGTATGTATGTACAAGTAAGTTGTGTCTTCAGGGTGTATTAAATGGAATGTACTTCTATACGATATTTTGATAACTGGTTATACTACTACAATACTTCCAGAGGTAATAATGCTGCCAAAACAATTAGCTAACAATACCATTATAATACATATTAGCACTAATACTGTTACAAAATTTTAATAACTACTAAAAAAAATATGTGTATTTCGAAGAGTAGAGTGAGTAATGTTCAGAAAGGGGAGATGGTAAAAAGGAGAAAAAGTCTCAGTATCTAATTTGGAACATTTTAATGATAAATCTAAGTCCTTGGAACATTGTTTTGCTTAGAATGGAAAATATTTAATTTCTGCAATCTCAGTACAGTAGATCTTCAGTTATATATTTTTATAGAGGATGGCCTTAAAAACATATAAAAGAATTTTCAAAATGTTAAATTTTGAATGCCTTTGACCCCCCCATAATTTTATATTACACTAATTTGTAATGTAAGACATACATGCACAAATACTTTGTATGCTGCCTTAAGCCTACTGTCAATTTTGACTTCTGTATTAATATTTTATTCTAATTTCATTATAAAAACCAGGTTAAGAAGTTCTGTATGATTCAAATTTTCAATATGAGAGAAAAAAAAAAAAAAACACTTTACCTTTGAAATACTTAAAAGTAAGCTCAAATATGATTTTTTTTTAATATTCAATACACCTATTATACATCCTTTACTTATAAACATTGATCTTTTCAAAGCAGTTTGTCTACTAGTTGATTTAGCATTATGCTAATAAAATGACGATTATGGGCAAAACACGTAACAATATTAACAAAGAAAGGTAACTTGATCACGCTAGTTACGTTAACTAAAACTTTGTAAAAGTTTTAGTTAACGTAACTAGCGTGATCAAGTTACCTTTCTATGCTAATAAAAGTATTCACTAATCTGCTTCTTTCAAATTTCACGAATTTCATGAAAAAAGAACTGTGTAAACGTTATTTAGTAAATTTTTAGTAATAGATAACACAATTTGTGGGCTTTCCGTTCACTTTCACGATGATCCATGTAAACACCAAACTTGCTCTCTGTTGCCGAGATCAGCAATTCACCAGCCCTTTGTAACCATGGAGACAGAAATCTTGATGCCATGCTGTTAAGGACAAAACATGAAATCTCCCAGGCTCTTTTTTTTTTTTTTTTTTTTTTTATGCTGAAGTGATCAGCAGTTACTGAAGTTCTGTTTTGTAGTGATTCACAAGCACATTATACCCATAGAGACGAAAGTTTCTTGATGTCCTGCCATGAACGACAAATCACAAGATCCCTGTGCTCTGTAGAAATCTCCTGCCATACCATCTTGAACAACACATCTCACGATCATCTGATGTGCCACGGAAATCTTTTGATTTACCATCTGGAATGACACATTCTCACCGATTGCCATGTACCAATTGTCGATAGCAGCGAGTGTTGCAATAGGGACCAGTTTTGAACATCTGTGCTTGGTGTTAGTAGCATGATATATCACATGATGGTGATTTATTGTAGTTTTCTTAGTCGAAAAAGTGTAACATCAATGTGAACTTCACACTGTTTTTAGCGATGTATCGATACATCGCCTACTCCTACCCTGCACAGCTTTTGAAGTACTTCTAAGACTGTATAAACTGAAATATACTGAGACTCTGGTTCATGAAACTTTATTTTGGAACTGTGTGTGTGTGTGAGTGGGATATTTTAACCTAAGGCAGGGTGTCCACACAATTATCAAACCTGATTTCCCTGACCAAATATATAAGAAATCCCTGACCTTACACAAATAGATTTATTTGAGTTTCTCAATATATGTGCCATGATAATAAATAAAATTGAATTGGATAATTGAGAAACTTATATTATTTAAAAGTGTTTCCGTTTGACATATAAAGTTTCCCAAATAACTGATTCATTTAATTATGATTATTATTATTTTATATCGGCCTCCACCTTCCCCATAGCCGTTCAACTCACACCTTTTTAATTTTAAGTTTACTCTTTTTTTCATGGTTTTACATTTATTGAAGAAACACTCAAACAAACCCATACACAATATTCAGAAGTTACTATAAAAATAATACAGTAGGAACACAGTCACTGTTTTTATATTACACACCACTTTTCTTCTTTTCCCAATCTGAAATCTTTGCCTGCAATGTTCTTCCAACCCTAGTTCCTTCCGTACTCTTTGTCTTTTTTCCTTCAATTCCTTTATTTCATGATCAATTTTTCTTTTTTCCTTCAGTTTTCTTTCTTCTTCGTTTTGAAGAACACTTTTTTCTCAAGATAATTCTGATATCTTCGTCTGGAGGCTCTTACAGAAAGAAGAAGCCTTCTATTGATGGCAATGTGTTTTACTCCTCCCACATTTTTAATGCCATCAAAAACTGTTCTCTGACAAATCAGGGATTCTTCCAGGAGATTTTCCACAAGAAGAGACTTATTGACAGAAAATCCACCTTCCACTGAAGCATTTTCATGAGACATAATGAGACAAATTTTTATTACATCCCAAAGTTCACCGAATTGTTTTTGGTTTTCAAGTAAGCACTGTAAAATTTGTCTAATCCAATGGAATCATCATGACTGTCTAAAAATTCATCAAACTGAGACTTTAAAGCAGACTGAGCTTCTACACACAATGAAGTGTACTGTTTATTAGCTTTTTCAGCACAGTCATCTGAAATCCTGTTTGCACCAAGTAAAACTTTGAGCACAATTTCCATTCTCTTCTTGCCTAGACTCGGCTGCTGCACTATAATATTTGGGTCTAAACAAGTTACCCCACGGACAAACTTAAATTTTAGTGGGCTTTTCTCACGAAGTTTTTCAATCATACTGGTCACAAGTTTCCTAAATTCAAGCTTAAACTCTAATTTCTCCCTTTCTGAGCACTTCACTTCTTTTATTACCTTTTTAGGCACTAAATCCAATATCAACTTTCTCAATTGAGAGAAGATTTTAACTTTTTGATACATCTAAAGTTAACAGTTTTGAGACACAATCAGCTTCACTTAATTTGTCAGGCTTCAAGCTTGGTGCCATCAAATTTTTCATCAGATCCAGCAAATCAGTGTGTAAGAAAGGAATTAAAGACTTTGGGCTCCGGAACCTTCTAAAAAAATTCCCACTCTGAAGTTATAGTCCTAAATGCAGCCAATTTGCATTTCAACAGTGGACTTTCCATGAATTCTGCAAGAAACATGTGCTGTTTGCTGGAAACCGATGATTCTTGAACATATTTCTTGATATGATCATAGACAAGCAATGCCCTAGTAAAACAATGTTTTCCAACCACCTTACAGTGCAAAATTTCAAAGGGAAATCTTGACATCCAGTAATCATAGTATAATTTGCACGGCGAGCAGGACTATCTTTTAAAAGGTAGTACAAGTTACGCAGAAAGTGATGTATATCCCATTTCACTGCTTCAAGTCCAGTTTTCATAGCTCCATTGACCACGTGAAGACCACATACTCCAATGTCAACTAATAATTTACCATCTGGATTTTCAGTTCTAAGTTTATCTTTTAGCTTTTGAAGAAAGCTGAGATTAACGTTAGGTCCATCCATTGACACTTGTAGCATGTTATCCAAGGGAAGAGGTGCACCTTTAATGAATTTCTCTAAAAGGTCATTAGCTCTTGCCTGTCTTAAAAACACACTACTTAAGTATCGAGTGGAAACTTTTTGCAGATTGAAGTCCCAATAACGAACAAACTGATCCATTTGCCCACGCTGAGCAATTTTGTTTAGTGATTCATCAAGACAAATTACAAAGTCAGTGCACTGCTTCAGATCGTCCATTAAACACTCTTTAAAATGTGGTGCCAATCCATAGTTTATCACATAAGATGCTTTGCTTTTGCTCAAAGTAAATTTTGAAGCTATCTCACTGTCAGGAAGCATTAACTGAAATGTTTTGTTAATCTGTGTACAAGAGTTCAGAGACACACAACACTTCCATGGCTCATATTATTTCCGACTTTGTTACATCATCTTTCACTACATAAGCATTAAGGTCCCTGGGCTTCACATCATCTTTCACAACATGAGTATTTGAGTCATTAGACTTAATATTTTCTAGAAGTACTGATTCCACATTTTCTGAGCTTGCTGATGGCAAGAGTTCGTTATTACAAAGAGAGTTCTTTTTCACAGAGGAAGTGAAAGAAGCAAGACTGGGCTGAGACATTTTAGCACGGATGTTTTTCAAATGATTAGGGCCATTTCCGTGGCTGGAGACTGCCCAACGCCCCATGTTTATAAGCTTAAAAGTTTTAGAGCACACTTTACAAAATGCTGATTCATTGTCGACGTTCACAGCAGCTATCCAACCAGAAAACTCAGGATTTAATTGTTCGTCCAACCATTGTTCATTAAACACACAATGCTTTGACATTGCTGCAGTCTTAATTGCCTTTTAACAAGGTATAACTTACATCACAAATTTTCTGCTACTGCTTTGACCTAAAACAAAAAGATAAATGTTAACAAGTAATGTAACACAACTTACAATAATAGGTAGGAAATACAAGGTTATATTAGTAGGAAGGGGAAGTTAGTGACTGTCTGCAACACCAAGTGCAAGTGTGTTGGGCGATGAGGGCGTCACTCCCCGACGCCGGGTTAAAACTAGTTGTAGTCTAACTGTGATTGAAATTTCCCTGACTTTTTTTTAAATATCACTGATTTTCCTGACTTTTACCAACATTTCAGGCATTTCCCTGACCAATTTTGATTTCCCTGCCTTTCCAGAATGTGGACACCCTGCCTAAGGCCATTGAAAATTAGAACAATAACAATGCAATTAAGCTTCCAGCTGCATGGCAGTTATTAATACAACGTGGACACCATTTTTTAATAGAAAAAGTTAAGAGTGTTCTTCAACAACATAAGGCACCAAAAAAAAAAAACAAAAAACAACAACAACAACAACAGCAATCCAGCATAATGGGAATCTCTCTCTCTCTCTCTCTCTCTCTCTCTCTCTCTCTCTCTCTCTCACACACACACACACACCGAAGCCATCTCACTCCAGTAGCTGACAATACCAAAAGAGGACAACAGCAGAGTTTCGTGAACATTCCTAAAGGTTAGGTGAAATATATGTTGCAAAACAAAATTCATTTGGAAATCTTGATGTGGTCAGAGACTTTTTGCAATGTAATTTAAGCTGAAGTGTATGGATTCCTATATAAGAAGATGAGAGAGTTAATGCTGTGGGTAATGTAGTTTTTCAAAAACAGTTATTTAGCTTTATATCTCATGTGATTCTATCATATAGTTCACCTACAATTACGTGACCACAAGGTTCTTCAGGAAGACGCTTTAACATCTGCAAATTCTGTTTTACACGTTCTATAAAGTGGATACAGTCTGTGGTGGTGCATTAACTTATTCAATTAAAATATAAATCGGTTAGAAGTCCTAAAGATGTTACTTACGGAACTGCGTGTTCAGTCCAACGTCAGTAGTTATTGAGTTTCTTTGTCCAAAGTTGTATCTTACTTCAATATGGTCAGTTGTTAGGGTTAGTTCGAGAGCCATTTCGTTATAAGTTTTACCCTACTTCGGATATGTCCAGATGTTAGGGTTAGCTCCGTTCTGGCCAGGTCGACATCATATTGAATGGGTAAAGGTTTCCAGATAATAAATAAAAATTCTTGAGTTAAGAGTTACTTGAGTTAAGTAGTAACTCTTAACTCAAGAATTTTTATTTATTATCTGGAAACCTTTACCCATTCAATATGATGTCGACCTGGCCAGAACGGAGCTAACCCTAACATCTGGACATATCTGAAGTAGGGTACAACTTATAACGAAATGGCTCTCGATCTAACCCTAACAACTGACCATATTGAAGCAAGATACAACTTTGGACAAAGAAACTCAATAACTACTGACGTTGGACTAAACACGCAGTTCCGTAAGTAACATCTTTAGGACTTCTAACCGATTTATATTTTAATTGAATAAGTTAATGCACCACCACAGACTGTATCCACTTCATAGAACGTGTAAAACAGAATTTGCAGACGTTAAAGCGTCTTCCTGAAGAGTTATTTAGTTTTTTTAAATTTGGTGATTACCTTTTGGCTCACCCTGTACATCATGCATTGTCAAGAAGCTACAAAATGACATACCTCCTCTAAATAAAAATATAGCTCTTCCTTCATTGTCACGATAAGGGAGAAAGCCTTGAAGGTTTTCACAGTGAACATATCGAAGTGCGGAAGGAGTAAAATCTTTAAACAAATTAGCATGCTTCACACGCAGCATGTAGTAATTCTGCAACAGGCTGAATGAACGGTTGTAGTCAAACTTTCGTGCCCTTAAAAATCTCAGAAGAAAATCATCATCCATCCTGCAGACAAGATCTGGATCTTCTGAAAGAGATATCAAAATTTAGCTACAACCTGATTTTAATGTTTTAAATTTTCATTTCACACATGCCATAACACTTTTAATTCTATGAATAAATTTCTGAAACATAACACTGAAACAGCAGTTACTTTACAAAACAACTGTTCAGTATTTATGTACATTCCTTTGTTATTGTGATTCATATAAGATGCAATGAATAGACCTACAAATGATTCAGCCAAGATAAACTCTGTGATACTGAAACTACAACACCCAGAAGTGATGAGAAATTCAAAAGGAACTCAAAAGCAAAACAGCTTAGAAGATCAGAAGGGCAATTGTCATTTTCTTACTTGTTCTGATGCAAAATGTTTCCAATAAGTGGCAGAAACAAATATTTGATTTTCAGACATATCTCTACTACTAAAAATCAGGGATGGAAAAAATCCTCTTTCTTTCATTGTTTGGTTACATGTTGATTTTCTACATATTGTTAGAATTTATCACTATTTTCCCACTAGGTGGCATAAAAGAAATTTTATGTTTAGCCTTGACAGCTGAGCTTTTAGTTGGTTGGATGGGAGAAACCCTTTTGGGCAGTGTTAACAAACCAAGATTATTTATATTTCTTCTAATGCAACAAACAAGCAGTTTTATGGGTTATCTTCCACTTTCACACATGCCATTCCCATACAAAGGAAATTTTGTCCCATTTCCTTAAATAGCCAGATCATATAGTTTCATTTCCATACAGTAATAACATGTGGTACCATGAATAAACAAAGACATCGTTCTTTCCACGTTTAGCAACGCACAGCAACCGAAAAATTGTTATTCGGCTGCTGCCAGGGAATTGAATCCCGGATCTCTTGATATCTAGCCGAGCGCGTTAGCCTTACACCAGGGTGGTCAACAATCCACGGCACTATGTGTGTTTTTCTGTTAGCGTCTGACATTATAAATCCGTAAGATGGGCTCAGCTACTGAGAAGTCTTCATCTGGTGGGCATTAACGGCACTGGCTATATATTAATTATAGCAGTTAAATCCAAAGGGTGAGATCCAAAGTGAAAATCCTCCATATATGTGGCGTCAGTGAATAAACAAAGACATCGCTCTTTCCACATTTAGCAATGCACAGCAACCGAAAAATTGTTATTCGGCTTGGCTAGATATCGAGAGATCCGGGTTCGATTCCTCGGCCGAATAAAAATTTTTTCGGTTGCTGTGCATTGCTAAACGTGAAAAGAATGATGTATTTGTTTATTCACTGACGCCACATATTTGGAGGATTTTCACATGTGGTACCACTGCAGATTGGTACCACTCCAACATGTGGTACCACTCCCACATTTACACCTACTGAAATTTTGCTGAACAACATTCCTATAGAAGTTGTTCAATCTCATACCTATCTTGGTACAATAATTCAATATGATCTAAAATCAAACAAACATATTGAAGTTCTAACCAGTAAAATTCCACGAAACATTGGTGTTATTGGCAATGTTATGACCTTTCTATCTCCAAAACTTATGCTACAGTTGTATTCTACATTCAAACTCACCTGAATTACTGTATTCTGACTTAAGGAAAAACCTTTAAATATAATATCAATAATTTACAATGATTACAAAATAAATTCATTAGACTTCTGGAGTTGAAAATTCAAACAGTTATTCCCGAAGTTTGACAACCCGATTAGGCCTACATGCTAAATGATTTTAATCTCCTAACTATTGAACAATTATATAATTATAACTTAGGAATATTAATGTTTAAGAGAATAAAAAACAATCTTTATTGGGATTTAATTTCACTAAATTTTTACACCCATCAACATTCTACTAGAAATAAAACTAAACTAGTGCCTATGTTTGTACAAACAGAACATTCCAAAGCACATATTAATTATGCTGTACCAACCTTTTGGAATACTTTGCCTGATGATTTAACAAGCCTAAATAACATTTGATTATTTAAAAAAAAAAAAAAAACCTTAACCAATATTTATTATGATCTGCCTCATTGTAATTTTTTATTCTTTTTTCTACATAGGTAGCAGCTATTTCATGAAGAAATTGGAACAGTCACTGTGCTTACAAGTTCTGAAATTTACTATTATATATTAATAATAATGGTTGTAACGCTTGAATCATTAAACAAACTAATGTTTGATACTATTGGCAATCTTAATGCTGAACATAACTATTCGGACTTTTTACTAATCTGGTAAAATCTTAAGTGGTATTGTTTTAGTTCACATTTTTAATACAAATAAAACAATATTGGATGGAGACGCTTCGGCAGTTAACTTGAAATTATAATGATGACTGTCTCTCAGGGCTGCCAATCACTAGTATGTCTGCTTGACTTGATGTTTGTTTCAAGGATAATTGTTTTGAGAGAAGAGAGCTAGTTAGGCCCATCTGGACTTTTCCCTCTTTTCATCCCTGTTGTTACTATCTGCTCTATAATCACCTTCAATTAATTATGCAATTTGTATGCGACAACTAAAATGAAATAAATGAAATGAAAAAAAAAAGGGGGAAAGAAAATGCTAATTCTCTTTCCAAATTTCTCTGCAGTCAATTAGATCATCAATCGCTGTTCTTGTTAAGCTTCCCAAAAGCACAGTATTGGGTAAGTGTGAGCAGTAATAAGGACTGAAGGGTAATGAGACTGTTGATTATTACAATCTTTATGGTCTTTTGCATTAATCAAAGATAGTTTAATTTCATATGTGATTTTCTGCATTTTATAATTCAAATGGAAATCATACAAATGCAAAACAAGCCTTCTTGCATATACAAAGGGCATCAGTACCAGCAGCGCAAGAAAAACAGGCAAGATGTCATCAGTTGGTTATGCATAAAAGAAAGATGTGATACAATTGCAAAGAAAAACTTCTCTCATACAAGAAGAAGAGCAAGAGAGGATAATGAACCCATTCCTATGATATACCAAGAAGAAATGGACAACTTTTCAGCCAAGGTGAATAATTTGTAACAAAAATACCTCTGTTACCTACAGTAAAATCTTCTTTGTACCAAATCAGAAGAAAGGTGGCTAGTGAAATAAGAGAACCAACAAATGCAGAAAATGTTAATATCCCAGAGGACGAGTTAGAAATAGAAGACAGACAAGATGACAGAATTATGATTTTTGCAGGAGTAGCAGGGGAAGGAACCCTTCAAAACCATAAATTGTTCTTCACAGACAGGATATTTAAGAGTATAAGGAAACAATTTTCACAACTCTACACTATTCATGCTGACGTGGGGAGTAACCAAATCGAAACCAAAATCATTCCAGTGACATAGGACCAGAACTATGCAAGTTTCACCCTAAACAAGCAGTGGAGGTATTTTTTGAAAAGAAGCCCCGACGCACAAGCGTGAAGTCTTACAGGAAAAGAAAGAGAACAGACGCAGAACCTGAAGCTACCACAAGTTCAGGAGTACTCTCACTGTCAAGTGACAGTAAGTATATAGCTGCTGCAATGTGTGGCCAGGTAAAATTTCACCATATATCCATAGAGATAAAATTTGTACTTTTTTCATATTTACTAAAATATTTTTAAGTTTTACTTTTCATTATTGATTAGAGTATTTTTGATAGATATTGAAAGGTGCTAGTAATAGTTTTATGGGATAATAAATTATTAGTCACTTAAATCAAAACAAAAATAAGTCTCAAAAGTGCTCCATATAATTACTCAATTGCTCCACAATGCTAAATTTGAGGAGCAAGATTGCTCCCCAAAAAAATTCAGCTATTTTTCACCCTGCATGGTACCCATGTTGCACACACTTTCAGATACCCTCCTAAGTCTTCCACCATCTTCTGTGTGGCACTGTGACCACAGTTCAGTTGTGCAACAAGCTCACGGATTTTGACTCTTCTCTCAGCGTGAATCAATTCATCCGCTCACTGACGATTCACGTCAGTGGTCGCAGATGATGCGTGGTTTTTTGTCTTCAATGCTGGTTTCCCCTTCTTTAAATTTCTTTATACATCTGTGCCCATTGCTTTTGTCAATGGTGTCATCTCCGTAAACATTCTGTAGCCTTCTGTGGATGTTGGACAGCATGCACCCTTCCTTCATCAAGAATTCAATGATGGCACGTTGCTTCTGCTTGGAATCCATTATTTACTTGCAATGAAGAAGAAGGGTTACTATAGAGGAAGAGTTACTCTACCAACATGTGCAATTTGAATGACCTCTGTCAGTTAATAAAAAAGTTATGCCCACTTTTGCATTACTGTCGGTACAACCCTCGTATTTACCTGCAATGAAGAAGAAGGGTTACTATAGAGGAAGAGTTACTCTACCAACATGTGCAATTTGAACGACCTCTGTCAGTTAATAAAAAATTATGCCCACTTTTGCATTACTTTCAGTACAACCCTCATATAACATAATGCAGCTAAGCTTAGTGACTGAAGAGGCTCCTATCAGAGAAACGTGTCACAACAGAACCAAACAACAGTGGGCTTTGATCCATTGTTTTGGTTGGTTTTCTTCTGATGCATTTCTCCAACTAGGAGTGCATCAGGTAATTGTGCCTAATGGCTCTATGTTACAAAACACAAAGCAAACTGTTTGCAGAAACAGAATAAAAACTTAATAACAGGCAATTTTTAAAATTCAGTTTTGACAATTTTTTAGGGAATCACATGTAATGTACTAAAAGTAAGACCTATAAAATTCTAGGAAGGCAGTAATAGTAAATAACTGCTTATCTGAAATTACTCCTAATAAATGTTATAAAAAAATCTTTAACATGTGTTTATAATTTCACATAAAAATGCAAACCTTTTTGCAAAAGTGGTTTACCTGTCCAATAAAATATTATTTAAAATATTAGGTGTGCAACTTAATTCTTGGCCACAGGCACAACACGTTGACAGCAAATTATAGCAAATCGAATACGTACCTAATCAGGGAAATAATCCCAGTCATGTTGGATACATTTGAGCCATCGGTCAGGGAGCTGCCGAATGCCACTGCGGAAAAAGAGGGCTGTTTCGAGTTGATCAAGTCATCAATACTTGTGTGGACCTCCTCGACAGAAGTGAAGTGCGTATCACTCAGGTGATGTTGCAGGGAGCGAAAGAGGTGATAATCCGACAGGGCGAAGTCTGGAGAATACGCCGGGTGGGACAAAATCTCCCATCCCAGGTCGGTGATTGCGTTTAAAGTCGTTTTCGCGGTGTGAGGACGCGCGTTATCCTGAAGCAACAGGACCGACCTTCTGCCCTTGTCGGTGTATGGCCTTTTCGCCTCCATTGCGTCACTCACATGAATGAGTTGCTGACAATAACGCTCAGCATTGACCGTTTCACCAGCTTTGAGCAACTTATAGTATACGACACCCCGCTGTTCCCACCATATGCACAGCAACAACTTCCTGGCATGGATATTCGGTTTGGCAGTACTGGTGGTAGGCTGACCTGGATAAACCCACGATTTGCGCTGCTTAGGATTATCGTAGAAGATCCACTTCTCATCACAGGTCAAAATCTTGTGGAGCAAATCCTTCTCTTTGAATCTGGAGAGCAAGGACACAGTAACATTGTAGCGCCTAGACTTGTTCGCAGCTGAGAGTTGGTGGGGCACCCGACGGCCCTCCTTGTGAATCCGTCCAAGCTTGTGCAGACGCTTTGTAATGGCTTGCCGTGTTACTCTGAGTTCCTGGGCGAGCTCTGACTGTGTGCGACAGGGATCCATGTCCAACAGTTGTTCCAGCTCTTCATCGTCAACTTTCTGTGGCAGTCCCGGACGTTCTGCATCACAGAGATCGAAATTTCCTGCTTAAACCGCTGGAACCACTTCTTACACGTACTGTAGGACATAGCAGCCTCACCTAAACAAAGCAGCACAGAAATAATTGTCTGGGCTGACGCAGCACTTTTATTCAGCTGAAACGCGAACAAGAGGCAGTGCCTCAAATGTTGCTTCTCGAACAACATTGCTTTCACCGTCAACTTTCATCCCTTCTGTCACTACAGCTGTGAGCGGTTATGGTTGCCTGGAAAGCTGTTGGATGGTGCTGCAATCACCCATTATCGCACACAGCTATTTGCATTTGCTGATGTTCTACGATCACTTGCGGTTAAAGGCCGAGAATTAAGTTGCACACCTAATAATTAGATGCAGGGTTTTACTAATTTTTCTTTTCAAAAGATTTCTGTTCAATGCATTTATCTCACATATGAGGAAGAATTAAAAGGACACCTTATAATGAACATCCAGATTATACAGTCTATAATTAAAACCCCACTGTATAAGTTTCAAATCATTTACTGGGTAAATTTAAAAAAAAATATCTGCCCAGTTTCTAAGAAGGCCCCCAATGTCAGCTAGCAGATACAGCATGCAAAACACACTATGGCTTATGCGACATGGAACCTGGGGTGGGAACACATTTCCCCACACAGCTGCAACACAATGAGTGAATTGCAAAAGCTGCAAAACAAGCATCTAATATGTCACAGGATAAAAACAACAACAACAATTCTGCATTCTTTTAAAACTTAGTAACACAAAAATCTAAAAAAAAAAGAGAAGTTTTTTTTGGCAAAATAAGAAATTCCCTGATCTTTCAAAGCCATGATAAAAAAATCCCTGGTTTTCCCAGAAAAATGCAATTTTCCCTGATTTTTGGAAGCATTTTCATATTTTCTAAGAATTCCAGGTTTTCCAGTTTGCATGGGAACCCTGTTATTTTGTCCAGCAGTGGCTTGAAAATAGTTATTGAGGCAAATATGTGGAATTGTCATAACAAACTTCATAGATCAAAATGCAGTCAAAGGTTATAAAAGCAGACTAAACAAATTGATTTACCTAATCCATCATTTGAAGTCATAACTATAATGATTTCCTCTGCAAAAAAGGGCTGAACTACGTCTTGAAGGGGAAAAAATGCAAGAAAACTTATGTCAAATCAGACAATCGCTTTTGCAAAGTGTTACAAAATTACAGTTTAAACCACAACAAATAAATGCCTCAAGTTGCTTGCTTGTATTTCAAAATTTAGATAAATGGGAAAAAAATAATAAAAATAATTAAAAAAATCTGAAGTGTATTATTTCATTGTAAAATCTCTTCAAATTCGCTTGAAACTTTACTTCAACGCTTGTATATGATAAAAAAACATACCTGTCAATATGATAAATGTATAAAAAATTGTAAAAGTACACAGATAAAAAGCCATTGAGGAATTAATGAGTTGAAATTGCAAAAGATACTCCTAATGGGCATACCCTCCACTAATAATTAGTGGCTCCTGCTATAAACCAGTGCAATTAAAAAACATATCTATGTACTGTATAAGTAATATCAACATCAAAGAATGCACAATATTGGCATGTCACTGTGAACAACAAGAACATATATTATTGCCAGGTGTGTGTGTGTGTGTGTGTGTGTGTGTGTGTGTGTGTGTGTGTGAGAGAGAGAGAGAGAGAGAGAGAGAGAGAGAGAGAGAGAGAGAGAGAGAGAGAGAGAGAGAGAGAGAGAGAGAGAGAGAGAGAGAGAGAGAGAGAGAGAGAGAGAGAGAGAGAGAGAGAGAGAGAGAGAGAGAGAGAGAGAGAGAGAGAGAGAGAGAGAGAGAGAGAGAGAGAGAGAGAGAGAGAGAGAGAGAGAGACCTTTACACGAAAATGACACCAATTTTACGGAGGAAATGGGTATGACATAAAACTCCCTCTTTTGATACAACACTCAGCTACATATTATGAAATGGAGTTGCAGAGCCATTGGATAGCAACCTACAGTTATACTACTCACCATGCTTCCTGCACATGGTCTTGCACAGAGCTATTTTATCTGCACTGGTATCAGGTAAGCCTGGAGACAGCAGGCAACTATGTCCCACACATGTTTTACTGGTGATAGATTTCAGGATATGACTTACCATGACATGTTGACAATGTGCAAACATTCTCAGGAGGCATCTGTAGAATGTGGATGGATGCTGTCTCACTGAAACACTGCTCCAGGCACACCAGCTACGAAAGGTCTGGGCTACCTGTGACATGGCATAACACATACAAAACACATGATATATAATGTTTGAGATAAACCAGTCATATTTTGCTATCATAGTTGATTGTTCCCAAGATAATGGCATTTGCCATTACTGATGTATGCCATTTGAAGTTGGTTCCTTTTTACCCTGAGTTAGTTTCTGGAGTGGTGCATTGACTGTGTCACCTCCACATATGTACCTTTCCATCATTAGCTCCTAGGTAGAAGCAGAATTCATTGCTACAGACCAAACAATGTCATTCTTTATCCCAGTTGATACATGAGCCACATCAATCCAGACAATCTGGTGACAACAGCATCAGCCTGTGTCAGACCATACAATGGATGTCATGCAGGGAATCTCTCTTCGACCAGCCAGTAGGTTCTAATTCAAAGTGCAACTATGCAACTGCTGGTTAGCATCACATATCTGCTAATGGAAACAGGTATGGCAGTAGAAGAGTTCACACCGGTTGTCAGATCAGACAGTTCATCCATATTGTAGTCTTATGACATGAACTAGTTCCAACCCCATGGATGTGTGTGTCTTCTCATAGCTACTACTGCTAACATCAATGGAGTGTGATAATGTCAAGGTCCAAATGTTTTGAAATATGGAAAGTAAGTAGACCATCTGCCATCAGAGTCACTTTGGTGTCTATACACATTTGGTGAACATGTGTATTTAGCAGATGCTATTCCTCTGGAAATCAGCCACAAGAGGTTCATCCATATTTATATTGGCACTGCTGCAGCTAGACTGGTGTGATGCTGACATCATATGCACATCTCAACATGATGCTTCCATCTTCTGATTTGCAAGCTATGAATCAACAAGCTTCTCAGGTGCTGCAATGTCAGTGTCACAGAGTGTATGTAAAAAGCTTCCAGAGACTATTACACTGGAAAATTTAATATGCACTAAACAGGTTTTTTAAGTCCTCCAAAATTTTGCAGTTACAAAATAGTCTGAAATTATACAGAATGCCATGTCATATGTGAAAGTAACTACTTTTCTACTTATTTATTCATTTCAAGAGTCATACAAAAGCATTATACTGAAGCAAATAATATCATGAATAGTAAATCATAATACATAAACAACATGTTAGAGCAGTACCAAAAATATGCAATGGGATAATGCACATTATTTACAATTTATTGGACAAAACTGAATTACAGTGATCAAATACAGTCATTATCTTTAGCTATAATTGATTGTGCAACTGTTCTATCAATGCAATAAAACACAGACCAAAAATCTATTCTTTTGTTGAGGTTACAAATACACTCTATGCCCTCCCCCCTCCAAAAAAAGAAAGTTGCACGCAGAAGGACGTGTCGGTTGCAATGCTATTCGGGAGGAAGATAAAGGTTACCAGGAACAATAAATGATTAAACATTGAGACTGATAAGGGCAATATTTATTCAGCTACATGCCAATAAGTAGTGTCTTTCAGTATGGCGTCAGGTCCCCATGTTTGTTTACACAGCATGCCAGACGTCTCGGCATGGAGTTGTACAGGTTCCTAATGGTGTCCTGCGATAAGCCATCTTATGCAGCTTGAAACTTCTCACGCAGTTCCTGCAGATTGTGCGGTAGGGGTTTGGAGTATGGATAGCGAGTCCAATAGAAAATGAAATCTAAAATAATAAAATAGCGAACGGTTAAGCCTTCAAGTCGAAGGGTAGCGGGAAACAAGTCTAGGCTGTTGTCAAGACAATATTTTATCAGATAGATTTCCCTTCGACTTGAAGACTTAACCGTTCGCTATTTTATTATTTTAGATTTCATTTTATATTGAATTATTTTATTGATTAGAATCATGATTCATTAAGAAGAGTAGTTACCCACCTTTATCAACTTACCAAGTGGAATATTTTCACGAAGTGACTGCTAGAAATGATAACAGAAGACTTCAAAGCAATTTATGCTTCCGACAAGTAAAATGTGCAATATCCCAAAGTATTCCAGGAAAAAAAAATGTGAGTAACAGCTTTCATTTATATAATATTTTACCTTAATTTTTAATAATCAGCAGCATTCAACTGTGATAACTAAATGTCAGACAAAGATGAATGTTTCCCGCGAGCACTTTGATATTCATACGTGAGAAACAGTACAAAATATCACAACTGTATAGTTGACAGATATATATGCAATAAATCTTATAACCACATAATGAAGTTCAACACTGAAGTGTGTTAGAAGAACTAATTAAATATTACTAAGCTGCTCTCTGAAATAAATTCAGAGGTTAGCCACTCAACGAAAGCTAATCTGCCAGGTTAAAGTTTAAAACTAAAGGAACCAGATTTTACTTACTGTTGATGTATCAAATGCCTCTATTTACAGCTACCTTGGCATACAATTATAAGTTCGCTAGGTGTAAACGCCTGCTGCGATAAGAATACAATGGGTTCTAGAAATCACTTATTGTTATTCAAGCATTTATTATTATCTTTTGTGGAGTTATCGTAAATTATGAGTGTGCATTGAAACATACCCTTGATGTGCTTCATTGTTCACACATATATAGAAATACAAAATACGGAAGCATTTAACAGATGATCCTCCCTTAGTAAGGGACGTGGACTTCCTTTTGTGTTTTTATGATAGCTGTCAACAACATAATTGTGATGCACGTAATACTGTTTCACACGTTATTCATGAACAAGTTGATTGCCTGCGGGAGCATGTCGTATGTAATGTAGTATATAAAACATTATGCATTCGATTATAGAAATAATCAATGTTATCAAATGTACTCAACAGGTTTTAATAACACTGATTAATTCCATAATCGAATGCATAATATTTTATATACTACATTATATAGGACATGCTCCCGCGGGTAATCAACTTGTTCATGAATAACGTGTGAAACAGTATTACGTTCATCACAATTATATTGTTGACAGCTATCATAAAGTAACATAAGCCACATAGTAATGGTTCGTTAAGCTCGTTGTATGAACTATCAGAACGCAAATTGTCCCTTTTGTGTGCTACCCCACGGAGGGTTTTTTTTTTTTTTAATTTAGTACTTGTTTTTTTGTTGTGATTTTTTTTTTAGCATTTATCAATTAAGTCAACGACGTCGGAAAATATCTTTGTACACAATATTTTTTGTAAATATCTTTTTGGAATCGAAGTATTTTTCCTTGTTCTGGCCCATGGACTACTTTAACTGTGACATCATCAAAATATTGAACTCTTAATAATGCAACATAAAGTTGTCCATGGCTAAACACTGGTTCAGGAAGGTATATACCTATTTTCTCGAGTGCTTGACCTTGAGACTTAATTATTAATGGTCATAGCAAAGGCGAGATTTACAGGAAATTGTTGTCATCTTAATGTGAATGGGAGGTCTATATAAGTACATGCATGTGAGGTTCATTCGTGGAATAAAAACATTTTCACCACAGGCTCTTCATCTAATGAAAGAGGTAACTCTCTTTTTTGACACGGCATAGGTGAGGTTTAAAACAACAGTCAAGTTCGTGAAAGACAATAACGTTCGTCATTGCCTTATTCAGAGCCAGTAAAGTAAAACATCTTACAACCTACAACTGTGTGCTTCTACTTCCATTGCGGGGGGGGGGGGGGGTTGAACAAATGAAAAAGATGTAAACAAAACATTAAACAGGAACGGTTACAGATAACACGGTGTGAGCACCGGAATATAAATGTTCATTTTCTTCTCTTAAACAGTGTACGTAGTTGTTTGTTTATGGTCAAAAAGTGATCCACGTCGTCACAAGTCTTGCCTTTTATATAGTAAGATTTAGTCTGAATAACTCGAATAAAAAACAAAAACATCATTAATACTATATTGCCTTGATGATAATTCTGAACCCGACTGGACAAATACCCGCATGATAACTTCCCACCACAACCATAGGCAGATTTTAATATCTGAAGCCGTCACTATTTAGAAGACTAAGAAATACAATTGTAATACTAACACACTAATATAACTATCATATGCATGGAAATACTTGATTAAACAAGAAAATGATCTAATAAAGAACAAAAATCAAACTAAAAAATCAGTCTAAACATTCACCAGATGGAGCAACGTGCAACGTGTGCAATGCCGATCATGATGTCGCTGGGTGTGATGAGCTGGCAGTAGTTCCATCAGGCAGTGAAGAAATAGTAGTCATAACAAAGACATCATCTACCACTGAGAAAGGCCATGTCGACATGGTCCAAACACATCTGGATACGACGGTGGAGTTTATAGATCATATGCATAGCTGGAGTTAAGGTTTTCTCAAGATTATAATGTTAGTTTTCATCCGTTTTTAATTGTTTTTCAACTTGATTTCCTTTGTTCCAAGCTTTTTAGCTGTTCTTTATTTGTCAATGGTTTTAAACGGCTTCATACATCATCCATGTTTTTCGATTTTTGCCTACTAGATATGCGTTAACAACGATGGCAAATTAGGAACAGCGGCTGAAAAATAAATGGGTTGAGTTGATTTAAATTTTTTTTTTTTTTCATGTCTTGAAAATTCACTATGTATATACAACGGCATATGGGCTTACCCTCCCCCCATCCTAATAATATATACAACGTGAGAAACAGAATTTGCAAGATGATCTGTTATACATCTATGATATTGAAACGTAAAGAATAAAATTGTATTACACACACTATAAAATATAATTCTCCAGAGCAGCAAAATGACAGTGTAAATTCATAAAAAAAGATACTTTTTGAAATGGCTCCAATATTTTTTTAGTTTACCTCAAAGCACACACACACAAATGTATGTTCTAATAAGAACCTTATAATAAACAAAGTAAGTGCCTACACAGACAGGAAGTTTTTCATGGTTGTCTTCAAACCCCAAAAAGAATGAAAAGTTTTAGCATGTCTTTTGTAAAAAAAGTTTGTGCTTGTGATATTGGTTTGTCAGTCCGTCTGTAGACACCATATCTCTGCAACTATTGGTCTGATTTGAAAAATTCTTTTGCATTGGGAAGCTTGAAATATGCAACTGATGATCCTTTATTTCATTTTTTCTTTTTACGATGTACAATTTCGCCGCAAGAGGGCGTAAATACAGATGATGTCGAATTCAAAATACATTTTAATCCATATATTTGTTTCTAAAGATCCGATTGAAAAAATTCTTTTATCTTTCAATTCCATTTATGTCGAAGAGTATTTTAGGTATAATTACTTTTTCAAGTTACGCACAGATTTTCCGCTAGGGAGCGTAAAAGTAAATTATGTTTTCCCTGATATCTATTCTTCTAAAACTCCAATTTGAAATATTTTTTTTCAGCGGATACAGCTCCTGATGGATAATCTTTTGCATATAATTTTTAATTTTTGGTAAAAAATACTTTGGCAACCAGAGGGCGTAAGTGTTAATTTTTGATTCTGATGTATTTGCCATAAAATCTGAGCTTTTAAAATATTGATTGAAAAAATTCATTCGTAGACCGATGCCACTCACGTTGATAAACCTTTTTGGAATATTTTCTTCTTAAAACATTGCACGGTTTCTCCACCAGGGGCGTAATAGATGTATAACTTATTTTTGTCAATATCTCTGCTTCTAATGGTCTGTCTGATTTGAAAAATTCTTTCTTTATTGGATAGAGTTTCCAGTGTGACATGTTTTTCATATAATTTCAAAATTTTCAAGTAATTCATAGACTTTCCGCTAGGGCGTAAAGGTAAACTGCGTTTCCCCCGATATCTTTGCTTCTAAAACTCCGATTTGAAAATTTCTTTCTGCACAGGATACAGCTCCCGATGGGAAATTTTTTGCGTACAATTTCCAATTTTTGGTTAAAAAATGGTTTCGCCACCAGGAAGGGTAAGTTTTAATTTCTGTTTCCGATGCATTTGCAGCAAAATCTGAGTTTCTAAACTCTCGATTGAAAAAAATCCTTTGTGGACCGATACTACTCATGTCGACAAACCTTTTAGGAATATTTTCTTCTTAAAATAATGCATGGTTTCTATGCCAGGGGGCATATATATATATATCTTATTTTTGTCAATATCTCTACTTCTAGGAGTCTGATTTGAAAAATTCCCTCTTTGTTGGACAGTGTTTCCGATGCGAAATGTTTTTCATATAAATTTAAAAATTTCAAGTAAATCATAGACTTTCTGCTAGGGGAAGTAAAGATAAATTGGGTTTCCTGCATTATTCCTGCTTCTAAAACTCTGATTTGAAAAATTCTTCCTGTATTGCATACAGCTTCTGATGGAAAGTGTTTTTCATATAATTTTTAATATTTGGTAAAGAATGGTTTGGTCACTAGGGGGCATAAGTATTAATTTCTGCTTCTGATGTATTTACAGCAAAATCTGAGCTCCTAAAAACTTGACTAAATTTTTTTTTTCTTGAACCAATACCACTGACATCGAAAAACCTTTTGAGAGTACTTTCTTCCTAAAATAATGCATAGTTTTTCCTGCCAGGGGGCATAGATGCATATCTTATATTTGTCAATATCTCTGCTTCTAAGAGACTGATTTGAAAAATTCTTTCTTTGTTGGAGAGCGTTTCCGCTGCAAAATGTTTCTCATATAAATTCAAATTTTTTTTAATGCACAAGTCTGTAACTAGAGGGCATAAGTTCATGATTCCGTTTACAGCAATACCTGCGGGACTGAAAACCTGATTGAAAAACTTCTTTCTTGGGTAGATACTACTGTTTTTCATACCGGTTCCATTGACTTTGAATCACTTTGATAAATTGAATTTGTGTCAGAATGGATTCAAAAGGCATGTGCATCACACCCGAAAATTTGGTGTCATCTTTCTTGTTTTTTCAGGCAATGAAAAAAAAAATTAATTTTGCAGGAAAGAACTCCAGTAGTACTCTAGGACTTTAAGCAAAAATACGAAAAATTGATGACTTTCCAAGCTCTGGAAGGGGAACTAAAATTTCAGAATGTTTCCGGGATTCCATGGGCTGTGGTAACTCTGCATGTGGCCAAAGATGCTTAGATATCCAAAACATATTGAAAAATCATCATGGAAGAAATGCTACAATACTGAAAACATTCAAGAAACACTCTTCAAAATGTTTACTGAATGTTAGAATCTAGGAAACATGAAAATAAACTTTATGCACATTGTTAAAAAGGTAATTTCACTGAGATTTTCGATTTCCATAGTATATATCCGATGTTTTCAGTAATTTGTAAGTGCACCGAAAATTTCCGAAGTAGTTCATCAAGAGCAAAAATGATGATCAGTGAAGCGATGAAGAAATCACCATAGAAAAGAAAACAATTTCAAACAAACTTGCCATTGGAAGTTTAGAAAACTTTATAGAGCTTTGTTTTTTGCATTAGAAACATTCTAACCACTGCTTCATGACTGTCTATATAAGAGTAAATCCTTTGTTTTTTCTTAACTTTAAATGTTGGTAATACCTGAAATAATTAAAGCAAATTTCAGAAATTTTGAATGTGTGCATTTTCATTGAGGTTAATATGTCTCCAACATTTGGCTGAAAGATCATATAGTGCATTAATTGGAATGACATTAAAATAAACATTGCACAAAAAAAAAAAAAAACATGATAGGTATCCTGAGTACATAAAATTTTTAAAGGAAGTACAGGAAATCATTTACCATCAATCATGTCACGAAGAGCCTGTATATCTCGAACTCGCCACGATGGCTTCTCCATTAATTCTCTCTCTGCTTTATTTAAGAGTTCAGGGCTAAGACTTTCATTATCATATGTCATATTAATATCTGCACCACCACCAATCATTTCATTACAGGTACCCATTCTTCACCTAAAAAGAAATTTCCACTGATTGTACAAAAGCACAGAAAAGAAACAGAAAATCACTAGCATTGCAAAACAAATATCTTGCATGTCTTACATGTGTATGTCAACACATAGATTGTGGATGCACCAACACACTTTTTTTTAATTTTGTGATTAATATCATGGCTTTCTCTTATAAAACTATTTAAAAAAATATGAGTATTTTGCCATAAGTTTTTGAATGAAATCTTTGTTCATCTTCAGGAGACTTTTTCAAGCTATGTAGATTTGTCAGCCTGCATTGCTCATTGATATTTGCCACTTTTCATTAAAAAATTTCTAACAATTCTTCCAGTTTACAGATACATACATGTTTGAAAACAGTAGGCTTCACATAACAATACAAACAATAACCATCATAGAATTAAGTGAAAACACACAGAGTTACATATAGTAATAAAATTCATTAAGCGGAAGCTTTCGACTGTTGTACGGTCTTAATCACCTGCGACAAAAGAATCAGAAGACTGGTTGCCAGATTTTAGTAGACAGATCCAAATAAATAGGATTTGGTGAGGGATTTCTGAATTGTAGTTCTTGGTAAACATAATTTCAATTCTTGAAAATGCAGTGATGCTTTGTTTATACAAGAGGCAAGTTTTTTTTTTTTATTCTTTCCAAAGGGGAACTACAGAAGTGTCTTCAAAGGTTAGTGCTGAGAATGCTGTTTTTACAAGATCATTGACACGTCTTGTTTGTAAACTCCGCGGGAGGGACAAGATCTGTCCTTTAGCATGCATTAGATCTTATAGCAATAGTGTATCCCATGGTTTTGAAGAGTCTACAGATCTTATTAGAAAAGAATCTGTGGAAAGGTATAGAACCAGTGAATAGGGGTTTCTTTTTTAGTATTGGTGTGACAGTTGACAGATTTTTCATATGGGAATCATGGATAATTTTTTAGCTGCTAAATATGGATACCCTAGATACATAGTTGACCGAACCTATGAAATAATTCTTAATGATAGATCCACATGCTTGAGTAGAGAACAAAAAACCACAAAATGTTTTATTGGTACACTAGAACAGTACCCAGTTATAACTAATGTATTATCACACTTTTGCATAAAGTATGATATTCAGTTTGGCATTAAATCAAGGAATCGTTTTTCATTTGTCAAAAAAGACTGTGACAGAACAGATGATTTGTATAAATGGGGTGTATACAATATCCCATTGATAGACATATCCAATGGTGAACATGTTAGCAACTACGTAGGCTCTACAAAAATCAATATTGGCACCCAAGTACAGGAGCATAAATATGACATTCGTAACAACCGCAGCAATACAGCACTTGCCAGAAACGTAATCTGTGGTAATGTTCAACCAGACTGGAATAACATCAAGTTGTTGCACACCTCTGCGTCAATATACTCCTTACATATTACTGAGAGCCTTTATATCGAAGCTTACAGGGACCGCTGTTGTAATGACAATAGCCCAGTTGAACTATCCAGAATTTGGAAACGTCACATTGCAACTATGAACTTGAACAACATCTATAATTAATTTTTGAACTCTAACAAATACATATTCTCTGTATATTATATGCCCGGCTTGATATGTTTTCTTTTAGGTCTAATTTATTTTGTAACTCAATTGTGCTGCAATGGCAACAGTGTGGTACTCTTGCGCAGATGCTTCACCCTCACATACATCATTATATTCTGATGTACATATTAGAGCATCAAAGCAGCTATTTCTCTCTTCCATCTGAAGACGGGTGCGACTGTCGCCCCGAAAGTACTTATGGGATTTTAATTTGTAAATATCCGTCATTTTTTAGCATTCAAAATAATCGTGCAAAGACTGTGTGCTTCATTGTATTGTATATAGCACAAATTTTTTTCACCCGTACCTATGGATAATTTTGTTCATTATAGATGGTGGGAACTGATGGGTTTTAGCAATTTTCCTAATTGTAGCAACTTGTTTGAAGAATGATTTGCTATTGCAGATAATTCTTGCACATTTAATGTAATTTTTTAAAGCAGCAAATTTGTGAGCAGTGGGGAAATAGGATGAGAATGGAATTATGTTTGTTATTGCAGTGGGTTTTCTGTAAGCAGATCTTTTGAGACTATTCATTCTCCTGTTTTGTCAAATGGACACCCAAGAAGTCAATGCCTTGTAATGATTTCTTGTTAATTGTGAATTTTATTGCTGGGAACTTTAAAGGAAATCTAGCAGAAGTTTTTATGCAACATATTGAGAAAACAAACCATAGTCATGAAACACAATCTACAACCTTCCATTTGGCTTCAATATGTTGATGATATTTTTGTCCTTTGACCCCATAAAAGAAATGACCTAGAATCCCTAATAGAAAAGACTTCTTTGAAGTTCTTGTCAATAAAATTCACACACAATGAAGAATCACTGCAAGGCTCAATTGACTTCCTGGATGTCCATTTGACAAGACAGGAGAACCATCTTGACAGATATGTTTACAGAAAACCCATTATAATAACAAACATAATCCCATCCTCATCGTACTCCCTCCCCACCCACTGCTCACAAATTAGCTGCTTTAAAAACTTATATTAACCATGGCAGGATTATCTGCAACAGCAAATCATCCTTTAACAAAAAGTTGCTACAATTAAGAAAACTGCTAAATCCATCTACAATAAACAAAATTATTCATAATTCTCATATGAAAAATCTCAACTTTCACACCAATACTAAAAAAGAAACCCCTACTTGTTGGTTCTATTCCTTGCCACAGATCCTTTTCTAATAACATTTGTAAACTCTTCAATACTATGGAATACACTCTCACTGTCAGACCTAACACTCAGACTGCAATAAAATGCCTGCCAAAGGCCAGACATCCTATCCCATCCCTGGAGTTTATGCCATTCCATTTTTGACCTCTGGACTCGTAGTATATATTGGAAGTATGTACTGAAACATCAACACATGACTTCGTGAACACAAACAGGATGTGTCAAATGGTCTTCCAAAACCAGCATTATCGACACTAACCCTTGAACCCACTTCTGAAGTTCCCCTTTGGAAAGAAACAAAAAACTTTCCTCTTTTATTAAAAAAGCATCTTTACGTTTTCAAGGAAGTATTGAAATTTTGTTTATCGAAAACTGCGATTCAGATATCTCCCACCAAATCCCATTTATTTGGATCTCTCTATTAAAATCTGGAAATCGTTTCTGCACCTCCAATTCACATTTTAGTTCTGGCAAGCAGTCCTCTGATTCAGTTGATCACAGGTGATCAAACAATAGAATGGCCGAAAGCTTCCACTTAATGAATTTTTTACTATATGTAACTCTGTGTGTTCTCACTTAATTCTATGGTGATTATTAATGTATACATGTGTTTGCTTGATGTGTAATCACTGTTAAGAGGTTCCTAGTCTATTTTGTGTCTTGTTTGTTGTAGCATATGTCCATCTAATGTCACTTTTTTGGGAATATTTGTAACAGAGGTGAAACAGGGCAAAAATTGCTTACTAGGTTGAGCAACCATAAAGCTGCTGTTAAAAATATCTCTATAAAGTGGGACTAGATCAACACATACAACAAATGACACAAATTGGACTGGGACTCTCTAACAGTGATTAAAAATCAAGTGAAAGTGTGACATGTTTTAGCGAGCCTGTGGTTCCCAGGCCCGTTTGGTTCGTTTCGTCCTTTACAAAGTACGGCCTTAAGGAAAATACCTTCAGCTCAGAAATCCATTTGCCAAGAAATCCGAATATTTATTCAAGGTATATATATATATACAACTGTACATTATTTACATGCTTTATGGGTTATATCCCATACAACGAAAAAACATTATGGTATATCACCGTGACATCTCATTCTCCTTGCCTTCCAATCTCTAATGTCCTCCTCGTCTCCCTTCCTCCACGAACCCCCCAACGTTTTCGGGGGTTGCATTGTTGACACCTCATAACGAATGTTCTTTAAGTTCCGCCTCCGAGCATGTAAGAAGGCGTACCGAATATCACCATGTACTTGACAACCAACGACTATCTTACGAGTTCGAGCAAAATGGCGTCGTTGAGGACCAATGTCCCCAAAATGTCCAGCAGTGAGTTTGCAAGGATAAATTGTTTGTTCTCGTACAAGATATCTTACACGGCTGTCACTTGAACACATACATATACACACGAAAAAGACACAAAAATCATATATAAGTATTTAAAGGGGCCTCTCGCTCGCAGAGATCCTCACACCCCCTTCCGGTTTAACATTACTCAACCAAGGTCGTGAAATGGAAACCACTTAAACCTAAAGGGTGTTGCTTTAGTCCCAGTACAATTTTAGAACTAAGAGCCAAAGCAATTTAAAATATGCAATGCACCTTACTGTGCTGTGTGTATTTCTGTTTATGTCCCATGGTCTAACTTCTTCATTTTTAAAACATAGTTATACGCAAATAACATTAAATTTCACTCAGACAACATTTTCAATTCACTTGGGCAGGAGTTAATCCTTTCAAGAATCTGACATTACCAATAATAACTCCTTTTCTCGTTCTCCATTCATTGAGGCGTTACTCTTAGCATTAGACGTGGTAACTTTACATTACCAACGTGACATACATATAGCATCAAACATTGCACCTATTAAATATAACATTGTCACGAAAATAATAATACACAAGAAAATATGATTATCTCTTGGTAAACTTTTATCACTTACATTAATTGCACACAATACTAATTCACACTTAACGTTTACTGAAATATCATTTACAATGGAACATTCTCTTTTTTTTTTTTTCAGTAACCTCTACGCATTCTCATGTCCGAATCTAGAGAGAGCATCCGCATCAAGATTAGCCTTCCCAGACTTATGACGAACTGTTACATTGAAACGAGCTATTGCTAATCTTTGCAATTTTGCATTTTTAGGAATGCCTTCTGTCAAGTACTTCAAAGGATTGTGATCACTATAGAGAGTAATCTGTCCTCCATAGTTTCACATCTCAAATTTCTCTAGAGCATAAATAGCTGCGTAAGCTTCTCTTTCTATGGTGCTCCACTTACTCTGTGCTTCTGTTAACTTTCGACTAATGAAAGTTATTGGGCAAACATTTCCCTTGTCATCCCTTTGTCCGAGGCAAGCTGCGATTCCTACTGAAGACGCGTCACAGCTTATCTCGAGGGGCTTACTCAAATCAGGAGTACTCAAATATGTAACCTTACATAAAGCGTCTTTCAATTCTATAAAGCACTTGTCAGCTTCTACTGACCATGGAATATTATTTGCCACATATTTCTTTGTTAAATCTGTAAGTGGTTTAGCCAATATAGAATAATTTGGAATATATTCCCTGTAATAATTAAACAATCCTAAAGCGGATCTCAAATCTCTTTTCGTCTTTGGTCGCTGCAAATTTTTAATCACTGATATCTTAGCAGGATCAGGTCCATGTTTACCTGAGCCGACCACATGACCAAGGTACTTAACTTCTGATTTTGCAAAAGAGCACTTCTTTAAATTTCCTGCAAAATTTAGCTGTCGCAAAGTATTGAGTACTGCAGCTATATGATCCAAGTGCTGTTTCCATGTTTCTGAGAAAATTATTATGTCATCTATATAACTCTCAGCATATTCTTGGTGAGGTCTAAGGGCAATATTAATAGCTTTCTGGAACATTCCTGCTGCTCCTGATAATCCATAAGGCATGACAGTAAACTGATACTGGCCTTTCGGTGATACAAAAGAAGTTAACTCCTTACTCTCTTTTTCCATGGGAATTTCCCAGTAACCTTTCAAAATATCTAAGGTTGTCAGATATCCAGCAGCTCCAGCTTTATAGCACAATTCTGTTGCATTCTGCATTGGAAATGGAACTATTTTACTCTTGGCGTTCAGCCCTCTGAAATCCACACATAATCTGATCGATGAATCTGCCTTAGACACACAAACTAATGCCACTTCCGCATTTGAAGGTTCAATTAGTCCCCTTTTTAACAAATCCTCTATTTGTTTTTCTACTTCGGATTTCAAAGCTTCTGGCACTTTATAGATTTTTGGCTGCTTCCTTTCTACTCCTGGCTTTAGCCGAATTACATGACTTCCAACCTTAGCACGTTTTATCTCTCCGTCAAACACTTCATGATATTTTAAAAGTATCTGCATCAATTCCTCTCGTTGTGATGCGTCTAAATGTGTCCACTTGTCCTTAACAGAAATCAAAGTTTCCTTTGCCTTTGGCCTTTCTCCTACAGGAACCGGCCGTATTTCGCCAAACTCCTCATCATTTTCATAAATAATTCCAACTGCATTTATTGGTTGAATATACTTCCTCAGTTTGTTTTGATGGAGATGCCTTTTGCTTCCATCTGGTAGTTTCACTAAGTATGAATGTTGTGATTTTCTATCTACAATTTCTCCAGGTCCCATCCATCTTGAACATAATTTGTTTGTAGAATCAGGGATCAGCACAATCACCTCATCCCCTACTTCAAAATTTCTCTCTGTGGACCGCAAATTGTGATAGTATGCATACTTCCTCTGTTGTTCCTCCGCTTGGTCTTTAGCATATTTCTCTGCATTATTTAAATTTTCCTTCAGTCGCTCTAGGTATTCACTTATCGACTCTCCTACTCCTTGTGGTAAAATTAAGCCATCCTCCCAACAGGATTTTAAAATTGTCAGAGGCCCGGTTGGTATGCGTCCGTACATGAGCATGAACGGTGATACTCCTGTCGTGCTATTTAGTACCTCACGATACGCCCATAAAAGAAAGGGCAACTGACGATGCCAAGCACGGCCTTGGGTTCGAATCGCATGATGCAGCATGTGTTTCATCACTTGATTAAATCGTTCTGCTAACCCATTAGCCTGGGCATAACCTGGCGTTATAAACCTTGGAGATGCTCCTAAATGTTTCAAAAATTCCTGGGTTAATTGTGACTTGAAATTAGTACCGTTATCCATCATAATTGCACTTGGTACTCCGGTACGCATGGACACTTCTAAAAATGCTTCACAAGTAGCTTTTGCTGATAATGATTTTAAAGGTACCTCTTCTGGCCATCTACTACGCTGGTCCATCAAACATAACAAGTACTTATGTCCTTGTGAAGACATGGGTTCTATAGGTCCAACAATATCCGCATTTATGCATTGAAACGGCAACTCTGGCCTACCCATAGGCTCGATCGGTGCTCTATCACATACCCTTACACGTCTGCGTAATTGACAATCCTCACAAGCTTCACAAAAATTTTTCACATCTTTGGTCAATCCATCCCACCAAAACGACATCTTTATTCTATCCGCCGTCTTTTTCGCTGCTAAATGACCCCCAGGTAACGTTTGGTGAGCCAATTTCATTATTTCTAACCTTCGAGACTCAGGAATAACTAACTGGTTAAATTTCTGCCCATTTAAATTTCCCGTATGATACAACATTCCTGACTCAATCCAGTAGTTATTTTTATTCCGGTGTGCGTCAGTAAAATTCCCTTTCAAAGCCTCGCACTGTGTTTGCTGCCTCTTAAACTCCTGGCTCGAAGATTCCGGGTGTAAATTTTCAGTCTCCAGACAATGAATCTTCACTTCGTTCGGGATTGTTATCATCCATGGCCTTCACTTTTTTCCCTCTCTGGTCCAGGGCTAGAGAATCACTCCCTTGCTGTGCTCTGCTTGGGGATGCGCTAGTTTTTTCCTCCCTTAGAGTGGTAGCCGGGTCCTCCTCGCTCCTTGACGCTGGTAGAATGGAACCTTTCTCCCCTCCGGCGTCTAACACATTTGCCTGCCTCACTAATGCGCTATGGTCTTCAAACACTCCTAAGTATGTCTCTCTCTGTTCACATAGAGTTTTATATACGTGTGGTGTAATTAAAGCTTCTTCGTTTAAATCATCCACCACTGCAGCATAAACTTGAACATGAGGTTGAATATCATTCGGTGACGTTAACAAGCTGAACGGAAGTGATACCAGCTTTGCTTCCACTGACGATCCAATAGCCGGACGCACAAATATTTTTCCTCCGGTCTCCAAATATCTATCCGGGACAAACTCTCTCCTTAAAACACAAATTTGTGCTCCTGAATCAATAACTCCTTTAAAGCAATTTCCTTTATGCTTAAATTTACTTTAGGTAATTCTGACTCTGTTTTACCCGATGGAATTCCTTCCGATATCCATTCAGGCTCTTCCGGTATATTCAATTTTACACACACTTCATTCAATCCTTTTTCTTCCTTATTTTCACTTATTCTTTTATCTAGGGATCTCGATCGGTGAGTAACTTCGGAACCTGGATCCTGGGGACACCGTTTGCTTACATGACCCCTTGATCCACATCGAAAGTACTGAACTTTCTCCATGCTATTCGAAGCTCTCGTTTCCCATCTTTTATTTAAATTCCTGTTATCAAAAGATGCATGTGTCTGCACTCGACCTCCGCTTGCATTTTCTACCGTCTTATTCCTTTGAAAATCATTTCTATTTCTGTTATAATCAGGCTTCCCAAATCTTCCAATTTCTTGCACTTTCGTACTCGGCTTATTCCAGTTATCAAATTTCTGAGCTCCTCCCTTTGGCATAGCAGCAACAAAATTATCAATTTCACTAGCTAACTCGGTCATTTTTAACCATTTCTCGGTCTCCTTTAGCAACACCTGTGATTTAATGTGGCTTGGCAAAGCATCCTTTACTTGGTCTGCTACTAATAAATCTTTCAATTCTACCAAGGTCATTATTTCCCTTGATTCCAAGTAAAATTCTAGTGCAGCTTTGACTTTCATTATATGCTGTGTATAAGATTCTTCTGGCTTCTTTACACATTTTTCTAAATTTCTTTTATGTTGTAGAGGAGTGATTTTAAATTCCTTTAACAAGATTTCTTTAATGTCAACTTAATTTTCCAATTTTTCCGCTCCCAATGTTGCAGCTAAATGACGTACATACCCCTGCAAATTTTGCAATATCACTTTCCCTTGATACTCATTGAGCACTTCATATAGCTTGAACATAGTTTCGGCATGGTAAAAGAAAAATGGCCACTCCTCTGCTCTAGAAGGAGGTTTCAACAAAACACCTTTCAACAAATTTACATATTTCAGAAATTCATTATTCTGTGATACCATGGCTTCTGAATTACTTACCATATTCCCAATTCTCATGTTACCCGATTGCGATGCTACCTCTAACTCCTTTAACCTTACCTCATGATCCATATCCATTTGCTTTGATCTTAATTCCAGTTCTTGTTTCTTTATAGCCATTTCAGCTTCCTTCTGAGACCTTTCCCATAAAACCTTTCCCTCTTCAATTCCATTTCTAGCAACCTAGCTCTTGCTTCCATCGTTTCAGCACCACCTGACATAATCTCTTCCTCACTACCACTTTCACGATCAGATACCTCCTCCTGTATCTCTGAATCTGTTGCCCTCCTAGTCTTCGGAGGCATGATTACAATATTTACTGTTATACACTCTGTTAACAGGTAACTAAATAAAATTATTGATCACCAGTATTAGCAAATGAACATAAAATCACTTGTGATTACACGTTACACTTATCGTAACATTTATCAGTTGCATCAAACAACCTTAAATAACATAATATGCAATTACGTACATTACTTCAATACCTTTTTCTTTAAACCATTTTCTTTATACCATTCTCATTACATCATTTTCCTTTACACCACTTTTCTTTACACCATTTTTCTTCAGATCATTTCTTTTTACAACTTTTTCCTTTATACCTTTCTGTTTATACCATTTTCTTTACAACATTTTCATTAATACCAGTTTCCAAAGAATTTTATTCTTTATTTAAACTTTCCCTTTATATTTAAACTAGAAGAATTCAGGCTGAATCTATTCTTCTTTTTCACAAATCCAAAATATTTCATTTCTTGCCTACACTTCATTTACATTAATACCACCACACAACTTCATTTACTATCACATAAACCATAAAACATCTTAAAGAACACTGATACTTATACAAGAAAAATAATTCATCCGAAACTCTTGTTTACTCATTCTAAACGTTTACTCCTAACCACTAAGCAATATCCTACAATCTCCCTACTTTTTCCTATTCCTAACCATGTGTGTTCCCCCTTGTATGTTCTATTTTTTTTTTTAAATGGCTCTATTTAAATTGGGACTAAAAGCAACTTACCCCATTATCCAACGTAAGCATTTCCACAGTCATCACAAAATCCAGTTCTTGTTCCATCAAATTAACGGAATCACAGTCTCTTTCTCCCACTTTATATTTAGTCCAGCAACAGGGTGATACCTCATCCATAAATAATTGGTTCCTTACACGCGTCCATCAGTTCCTTCTTTCGGTCCATGCTTGGATTTGAGCTTTCTTTTATAGCCTAATTCTGGCGGTAATTGTTAGTACATCTAAAATCCGTCAGGTTTTTTTTTTCAGCGACCATGCCAATTCCTTTAATTTCAATTCCTTTAATTCCAGTGTGAAGAAAAGTTGTTCCGATTAATTCAATTTTTTATTCCGGGCGATGGGCGAATACCGTTCCTATTCGTCCTTTGCTCGGGACGGATCCTACCGGCTGTGCCAGTGTGACATGTTTTAGCGAGCCTGTGGTTCCCAGGCCCGTTTGGTTCGTTTCGACCTTTACAAAGTACGGCCTTAAGGAAAATACCTTCAGCTCATAAATCCATTTGCCAAGAAATCCGAATATTTATTCAAGGTATATATATACAACTGTACATTATTTACATGCTTTATGGGTTATATCCCATACAACAAAAAAACATTATGGTGTATCACCGTGACATCTCATTCTCCTCGCCTTCCAATCTCTAATGTACTCCTCATCTCTCTTCCTCCGCGAACCCCCCAACGTTTTTGGGGGTTGCATTGTTGACACCTCGTAACGAATGTTCTTTAAGTTCCGCCTCCGAGCATGTAAGAAGGCGTACCAAATATCACCATGTACTTGACAACCAACGACTATCTTACGAGTTCGAGCAAAATGGCGTCGTTGAGGACCAATGTCCCCAAAATGTCCAGCAGTGAGTTTGCAAGGATAAATTGTTCATTCTCGTACAAGATATCTTACACGGCTGTCACTTGAACACATACATATACACACGAAAAAGACACAAAAATCATATATAAGTATTTAAAGGGGCCTCTCGCTCGCAGAGATCCACACAGTAGGACTAGATCAACACATACAACAAATGACACAAATTGGACTGGGACTCTCTAACAGTGATTAAAAATCAAGTGAACACAAGGAAGAATCATTCGAAATTTTCAAATAAAAAGTGGCAAAATCAACAACCATGTGGGCTCGCAAATCTACCCAGCATGGTCACCAATACCTTAGAAATGACTCCTGAAAACAAATGAAGATTTCATTAAAAAATCTGAGGTAAAATACTTTCCTTTTAACAACCATAAAAACTTGTTTAAAAATGCTTTTACACAAATTTATTAATTTTTTTTCATCAGAACTTTCCAAAAATGTTCATTCATTATCATGAAGAAGTCATCAACACATCATCAAGACTAGCTAACATGAATGCATAAATAACTCGAATCATCACAACTGCATGGCAGAGCAAAGCTCACTGATATGCTATAAAACAAGACTACCTATGTAGACAATAAGTTTGTATCTATGGCAAAATCCATATCTGTATCAAAAAGCTGTACCTATAACAAGCATGGAAAAATAGGTTACACATTATTTATGCACTGTGATGTGAAAACACTGATTATAACCAATACAGATAAAGAGAGCAGACACCAATCATTGCTACCAGGTCAAAGAATCAGTTGGCTAGTTCATCACGTTTATTGGTACAAGGGCCTCAATTGGACAAATAGCACCAAGCACCATGTTCTGAAATTAAACCAGACACAAACATGTACAGCATGAAGTACACAAATATGATATGAAGTGGTGTAAATGGCCAACACAGAGACAACGAACTACACAAACTGAAAAACACCAAGTGTAACAACAAAAAAAAAAAGATCACAGACAACATGTACGTACATACATATCACTAAGCTGTTCTCCGAGATTCAGAGGTTACCTCCACAAAGAAATACAAACTACCAGAAAATTTTTTAACTGATTATTTACTTACTGATGGCGTATCAAACTTTTCCATTTACACTGATCTTGACACACAACTTGGGCTTCACTGACATCCATCACACGATGTACAGAAGACCTATACTTCATACTCCTAATCGTTTTCTCATGCAGACACTCCTGAATCTGATCCCTCCATGACTTCCTTGGCCTTCCTCTGCCTTTCCTTCCTGCCACTTGGACCAGTAAGCATCTCATCACTCATTCTTTTAACATCGCCAAACCACAGAAGCATATTAGTCTCCACCTGGCTAACAACATTTTGCTTCACAAGACACAACTGCAACACATCTTCATTCCTCACAGGATCAGAACGTGTCTTGCCGCAAACCCTACGTAAGCAATGCATTCCTCCAGCACACAAACAACTCCTATGCTTCTTCTGTAGCACCCAGGTTTCACAGCCATGCACCAGAGTAGGAACAATTACACTTTCATACACAGCCAGGGGACTCTCTTGAGAACTCATCATTCCTGTGAAAACCTCCCAAAGCAGCTATGACTTTCAATGAAGAATTCCCTCACTTACTAATTTCACCATTTAATTTGTTCTCTCTGTCAAACATACTTCCTAAATACACAAACTCATTCACTTGGTCAATCATGGTACCATTTAGACTTGTATTACATTCAGTGCTAACAGTTTCGTGCTCAAAAACCATAACTTTGGTTTTAACCTGATTTATACTCAGTTTGAATTTCATGCAAACTTCGTACATCCGGGACAACATACTCTGCAACTCACTTTTGCTCTCTGCCAACAGGACTGTGTCATCAGCATACAGTAATCTGCACACACAGATATTACCAAGACATAAACCAGTATTGTCCATCTTGGCATCACATATGCATAAATTGTTAAACAGCCATGGTGACATTACACAACCTTGTCTGACTCTTGCACCAAAAGAAACCCATTTTGATAAAACACCATTCACTCGTACACAAACTCTACTGTCAGCACACATGGCTTTTACACTATTAAGTAGATTCCCAGTAACACCATATTTATTCAATACCTTCCACAAAAGTATCCCATTTACTCGGTCATAAGCTTTCTCTAAATCTATGAAGGCAGCAAAAACTTTCTTATCAACAGCCATATACTTTTCTTTCAATCATCACGTGTAAAGCAAAAATTTGGTTAGTGCAGCCTTTACCAGGCATAAAACCACTCTAAACATGCTACATTTTCTCTGATGTAAGATCTCGTACTTTTTCAATAATGACCTAACCAAACACTTTCCCTGGCACACTCAGTAAGCTAACACCACAATAGCTTTTGCAGCCAGTCTGCTCACCTTTTCTCTTATACAAGGGAACACTGATAGCATCTTTCCAATCCCAAGGGACATTCCTAACTCCCAGCAAAAGTGGCAAATTTCAGTTAACCAGTCAATTACAGAGTCACCACCATATTTCAACATCTTAGCAGTTATGCCATCAACTCCCAGAGCCTTACCATTCTGAAGAGCTTTTAGAGCTTTGCACACTTCTTCTCCTGAGATCCCCCTGTGCTTCCACTTTCCCTGTGACATCATCTGCTTCTGCCTCAGAATCACCGTTGCTTTCTTGATCTAATAACTCACAGAAGTATTCACCCTATATTTCACTTAACTCATGATAACATATCACACTGATAATTTAAAATGCAACACAGGATTTTTGAGTATTCTTGTAGAGCAGGTAAAAGAAGAAAATAAGCGCACGGTGCACGCACACACACACACACACACACACACACACACACACACACACACACACACACACACAGGGACATTCTCACCATGCAACTATGAGTGACACAACAATATCAATACCGGGCAAAAGCATGAAGACCAGTCTTCCAGAAGTGGCTATACACAATACAGTTTCTTTTCTACCTGCTGGTTTCAGACTTTGTCAAATCTGCTTGATATGTTCACAAACAGTAAAATGTAACTCCTGGTGTAACAGCAACAAGGCTGTGGCTGCCAGAAATGAAACAGACCTGGCAACACAGCAACAGCTGACAGATTTTCCTACATCACAACATGGCTGGAAACCCAGCAGGATCATACCTAAAAACTGGCATCACCTAACAAAGAGAAAGATTGTCTCCACCATCTGCAAAGGAGAGACTACAAAATGCTCAAGGAATCGAAATAAACCAGAGCATGTTGACAAGGTCTCAACTTGATGTGATGAAGTGGAAGGTACAGAACATGCACCTTAGCTGAAATCTGCTTGACAAAAACAGCATTAATACAGAGAGTAGCACACAGACCCCATGGCTCTACCCAACTTTAAACCATCCACAGAAATTGGAACAAATTACTAGTGGAGGAGCTGATGCTCAGCAAAGAACTGCTGGCACACTGATACAGGGGTAGAGGTAATCTGGGTACCAAGGTGGTGCCAGGAAGTTTCCTCAAAGCCCCTGGTCTTTCCAATCAATGACATGCCAATTACCGCATCCTGTGACATGGCAGACATTCAAAATCCAAATGTTAGAACACACAAGGGCTGATTCTCAAACATGTGAGCATGTTGAGGATTGAAAACTGCAACATATAAAGGATGTTCCAGAAGAGATCATAATTTCAAGTAGAATTGACACAACAGCTATAGATGACACAAATCCAGTGGTGGTTTGTTGGTTTCCACATACAGGCTAGATATTGGAAATGTACAGAAAGCTCCCTCACAGTGACATAAGACCTGATGATGAACAGTGTTTAGGGGCCTAAGCACGGACTGATGCACTGAGCCAAACACCACACAGACATATTCCAGTTTTGACTAAATCATAGAATGATAGATATGGAGCAACTACACAAGACATGCTCAAGAGGAACGTCAGTATGGTCAAAGCCTTCAACCAGGAATTCATAAGCAGTTGCATGTAAACACAGTTCAGTCAATTGTGAAACCTTGAAATTTTGTCTCCAGCAAAACTGGTATGGCTGTGGAGCCCAAATGCAACTCTGGTTCAGGACAGAGGCCACACCTCCAACAAAATTGGGCATGTGTAGTTTGTTCTTGAGAAAGTACAAAGTCATTTCTGGTCACTGATTTAGAGATCTGATCTATGACCAACTGCAGCTGCTGTTCAATAAAACGCACACCCGTTGACAAACAAATTATATGTAAGTTATCAACATATGCAGTACTCAAAACTGCAAGAAGATTGCACAGCAAGGAATTTTTGTGAAGGATAAACTATATGTTGGATATGATAGAACCTTGAGAGACATGTGTAGAAGAGTGCTGCACCTAGAACATCCAACCACAAAGAAAATCGGCTATGAACTTGGGCAGATCCCATGTAAACTACCAAGTGTAACCAATTTTACATAATCAGTTTAAACTATAAAGGTGTAACCAATTTTACATAATCAGTTGTGTATTGAGATCATTTATTTTAATATAAATGATCTCAATACACAACTTGTGCTAATTTGTAAAACAGATCATGAAGTTTTATAGACATTCAACATGGGCACCATTTGTCACCCGAACAATGTTTTAAACGGTATTCCAGTTCGAACCATGTTCATTCGAGAATTTCCATATTAACTTTCTACTGTGCATGTGTAATCCTCTTCTTTAGGTCAGCAATGTCTGCAACATGGGTGCTGTAAACCTCACCCTTGAGGAATCCCCATAAAAAAGTCACAGGGTGTTAAGTCCGGCGAAAGTGGGGGCCATGCAATGGTACCACCATACCCAATCTATTGATTGGGAAATTTGGTAACCAGCGACCTCACAATCAAAGCCCAATGAAGTGGCGCCCCATCTTGTGGGAAAATCACCGGAGTTGTAAGTTCATCCAACAAGGGATACACAAACTGCTTAATCATGTCCAGATAACTATCAGCTCTCACGGTCACTTCCTGAAAGAAAAAGAGTCCAATAACACGGTCGACCATTATGCCACACCAAACATTCACTTTTGGGCTAGCATGTTCATGCTTCATTGTGCAATGCGGGTGTTCAGTTCCCCAAATTATCTCATTCTATTTATTTAACCTTTCCAGAAACATGGAAAGTGCACTCATCTGAGAAACAGATTTGTCTCAGGAAAGATTCAGCACTTGGAATGTTCTCCAACATCTCTTCAGCAAACTGTTTACATTTCTACATGATCATATGGGGTTATTTGATGGGTTATCTGCAGTTTAGTCGGGTGCATTTCCAATCTCTGATGTAACACTCTTATACTGACAACTTGGCGATGGCCAGCTGTTGTGCTGCTTGTCTGATTGATTTTCGAGGGCAACGAGTGAATGTTTGTCTCACAATCTCTTCCCTTTCTGGAACCAGTGATGGTTGTCCAGGGCTTTTCTATGTAAGAACGCTACCAGTTTCCTTGAATGACTTGTACCACTTCCTGATGCTGTTACGTGTGTATGATTTGCTCCCATATTTTGGTCCTGAAATTCCGCTGAACCTGCGTTTTGGATTGGTTTTCAATAACTCACTCCACAATCTGTGCTTTCATCACAGGATCCATTGGGTACACTTCTAGAAAACTTGAGGGTATTCCTTACCACCTGTAGCAAACAGAATGCTGATATTAGTTTTGCATCCAAAGTTATCATTTGAGATTGATAACACCTTTCTGGGACACCCTGTACATTTGTGGAGATCTCAGAAAATACGATGTTGTCATGCAGGATCACATGCTCTCTCAATGTCAAAGAAGATGGATACCAGTAAGCCCCTCACACACAGATATTTCGAGATGGAGCACATGATCACGAGGTTATCGACTATGGATGACATTGTGACTTTCCATGTAATTGATTAACCAGGCATTAACCATGTGTCCCAGAACCTAGTGTGGACTTCTAGTAAGGGCAATAGGACAATAAGTGGAAGGGAAACTTAGGATCTTTGCCAACTACAGGAAAGGTATAATATATAAATGCTCTCCGAAGAAAAGTCCAGGAAACTATCATTCAACCAAATCTAGTTGAACAGGAAAAGATTCTCCAGAGATAACAGTGACAGATGCCATAACATGTTATTGTTAATGTCATCTGGTGTGACAGATGCGGCACAAGATTAATACAGAGCCACCTTCAATTCTGTCAGTGTGAAGGGACAGTATAGAAAGCATTTTTATAGGTGCAAAAACAGTTTCTGCCATGCCATTCTGCCTGCACCTTCATGTAATAAATGAGACTGGATAGGCACTACCCCACTGGAAACAGCAGCAAAGACCATACACACAGACAATCCACAATACACATATGTGCTGCTATAACTCTCAAGTATGAGGATCTATTTGCTGAGAACTGTGCTTTCCTCAGATCTTGTGAATCTTGTCTCAATTGGTATTGGAACCATTGTGTGCATGTTTATCAATGACATATACCAAACCAAGATTCCCTCTTGGTTTACCAATGTACCAAATGAGCATAACAATTTATATGCTTGAAAGCAAGTAGATTCACTCTGGCAGGGTAAAGTCTGAAATTAGACTATGCCTTACATTGCACCTTTCTAGCAGCAATGCCCTTAAGGCTCCACCAAGGTTTCATATGAGCTGGGAGCTTTGTGGAGGTTTTAGGAATAGCAAGATCAGCAGTCTGAAAAATGCATGCTATAATATCTGTAACAGCCACATCAGTAGACTTACAGTGGATGATGTGACGAAAGCCTATCTGGCCCTATTCATTTTTCACTGAAGAGGGGAAGATGCTGAAGAAAAAAATGCTCTCAGCAAACAAATAGAAAATGGGGAAACGATCACTGCCATGAAGGTTGTCACACATCATTCAGGACCAACTGGCATACACAGTGAATCTAAAGTCAAATCAATCGAAGTGAAGATACAAATGAGCTCTTGGAAGGAAAAGTCAGCATCAGTATTTAAAAGAGGACAAAAACACAAGGGATTCTATCTTACAACCACTTATATCACAGCCGACACTACCCCACCAAGGGTTAAAGCAGTCAAAAGTCACTCATGAGTAAAACAGGTGATACTGTCTGCAGTGTCTGTCACTATGTAGGACACAATCAGGTAGTAGATGGGATATTGCTCTAGATCTACAACTCCCATGTTCTCATCTAGCACTAGATAGACACTGCAGACAATATGAAGCACAGGTACAGAAACAGAATGATGAGCCACTACTGTCTGGAATAGAATGGGCATTGCAACAGTAGTGACCAGATAACTGTGGGAGATAAAGATCACAATGCTCCCACATACAATATCAACAGACATGTTGTATTTCCAAAAAATGCTGTAGCCTTTCACTGAAAGCATGTCATATGGTCATAGTTTGTCTTTTGGAGACAAAAGCATATGGAGAGTATAACGACAGCAGGTTTTTCCTACCATCAACCCTTGAATAGTAACTACACTACAGCATTTCCACCGAATGATGGAATGTCTGGTGAAGAGGAAGAAGAAAACTATGATGAACCATGACAACCTAAGTGCTTAAAAGCACTCAAAGGTCCATCACTTTTTCTGGAAATTCTTCAACCCTTTGGAGGTAGCGTACAATCAGGTAGTAGGATGGGAGAGTGCTTTGTCTCAGAGGTCTTGGACAAACCTGTCAAACAATGGGTTTTGGGGGAAGACTTCAATAATGTAGATGCCTGTTTCTGTTTGGATTTCTTTTCACTTAGCACTATCAGTATTCCAGTGCATGCAGTGGAGGTACAGTACATTTTGGCAAAGAGTTGGGATTCTTCTAAGAATGCATACAACATGACCTCAGGGCTTCCAAGTCCAGCAGCAAATATTTCTTCAAAAGATTAGTCACATTCAGGAGCCACAGGAAGAACAGTCTGTGTTGCCATCAACTGCTTAGTGACTATCACATATGTGTATGTTTGCTGTCCTAATGTAGGACCCATGACCTATCTTGCCCTCCAGATAGGAGAGGTTTTCCATCATCTTCACATGCTAGATGGCTGTGTCTTCAACCCACTTCAGACACTGCTTTGCTGCTACATGTTTACCAAAGCAGTTAACATAGAACTCAGCATCAGGTCCAGTCAAGTGCAATATGTTCAATGGTGCCACAGAGCCCATACCATGCAGCATGCATGCATGCTACATGACTGCTGAGGATGCCCATAAGCCTGGCACATAAAACACCAGAGTAGATTAGGAATATAAGAAAGTGCATCAAGACAAAGATATCCCCTTATGATAGTCTGTGGTAAAGAGGGCAAGCTAAAGGCCAAGATGATGATGTGAGATAGCACAAGCTTCCCATCATGCTTCAAGATGATGCACCCGACCACAATAACAGCTGAAATGAATTTGGTAAAAAATTAAGTATTTGCAGTCTCTGAAAATCAAACTTAACCCACAACAAGAAACACCAATTTTCAAAGGTTTTCAGGAAAATCAAGCAGAAAAGAAAACAGACACAGCACTTTTCAAAAAATTTTGAACAAAGGATTACTCCTAGTTGTAAATGAATTTATGGCACCTCTATTCATAGTGTATTGTGGAATAACTTTTTTACGGGTCTAATGGGTTCTCCACTAGCACCTCTGCTAGCAAATTATTATATAAGTAAACTAGAGGCAAAAATCCTTATACAACCCTCCTTATTTGCTCTCTATGTAAGATACATGGATGATGTCCTAATTATAGTAGATACTGTGGACCAATCTCTACCCTCTCAGATTCTGGCAGAATTTAACTTACTAGAAAAGACCTTGCAGTACACCCTGGAACAGGAAATAGACCATAGCATCAATTTCCTAGATTTAACCTTGACATCACTCAAGAGAGAGGAAAATATTCAGTCAGCTTTTCAGAAAACCCACCAACACATGGAAGATGTTAGACTTCTGCTCATTCCACCCTGATTATATTAAATCGAATACGGCGAGACAATTTTTGGAAAAAAAATTGAAATCCTGGTCTCTTCAGCTACTCAAAAAGAACTTCACAAAGAAGAATTAAAGGAAATATTGGCAGAAAACAATTACCCCTCCCCATATGTTGAGAAAATATTTAGACAAATTTTTGTGCCAAAAAAGGAGCAGGAAAAAACCACCTTCAAATTCACCAGCAAAATTACGGCTAGCTCCAGATCTTAATAACAAAATAAAGAAATTCCTGCCAGCTGAAAGAATTGGACATCCAATTGCAAGAAGGAGTAATTTATTGCATCGACTGTAACTGCGGACTCAGCTATATAGGAGAAACAGGGAGGAGTATTAAGGTCCGAATGAAAGAACACCAAGCAGCTATTAGGAACATTAGTAACAAAACAGGGCTAGACAGACATATACAAGCAAGTGGACACTCCATAAATTGGGACTCAGTAAAAATAATCGCCCACCAGTCAAACTTAGTAAAGAGGAAACTAGAAGAAGGGATCGAAATAGCAAGAAGAAGAAGTACCACAATTAACTATAATTGCGGTTGGACTCTTCCAACTGAGTGGCAGCAACTACTCCAGTGATGTAGTCCTGATGACGAACTAGGCTTTAGTTCGAAAATTTGACAACCAACTTTCATGAAAAATAACCTCTATAAGACCAGTAAAAAAGTTATTCCACAATACAAAGGATTACTTTTACAGAGGCAACTGCAAAAACATTTGGATGCAACACTGCTAGGCGTGAATCAATGTTTTCAGCTTTAACCGGAACAAATAGTCTGTAAATGTTGGAAATGCATCACCAATGAATGACAAATTTGACTCTACTACCAGTGAAAGAACTTACAGTAGGCCTAACTATCAATATGGACATTCTTTTATATACAACAGTACAAAACAATTTTGAATTAAACCTAAATACTACTGCTCTATTCCTAGACCTATCTAAAGCATTTGATACCCTTGACCATAGCATACTACTACACAAACTTCACACTATCGGAATTAGGAATAATGCACACTCGCTTTTTAAAAGTTATCTGTCAGGTATACAACAATACACACAAATTGACCAATATCAATCTTCTCTTCAGCTTATGCCATCCTGTGTACCACAGGGTTCCATCCTGGGGCCACTATTATTCAATTTATACATTAATGATATCTTTAACTCAATTACAAACATTGATTTTCTTTTATATGCTGATGGCATAACTGTTCTTGCCTCAAGTAATGCTACTAATTAGAACAATATGAACGTCAATACCCAACTTAATAATATCTCTAACTGGCTAATCTCCAACCAACTAATAATTAATACTATCAAAACTAAATCTCTCATATTTTCTAGACAAAAGTCTTCTCAACCACTCTATTCATAAACGGTACAATTATTGAAGAAGTTAGCTCCCTATTATATCTAGGAATTACTTTGCATAAATGATCTCAGATGGAACAAACACATAGTCTACTACCAAAACTCTCTACTAACATTGGTGTGATCAGCTCGGTACACACTAACCTCTCCTTTAAATCACTCATCAAATTATATTATACAATGTTTCAGACACATGTCAACTACGGAATCTTATCATGGGGACAAATGACTGGATATAATCTTACTAAACTTCAGGTCCTCCAAAACAAATTTATTAGATTAATTGGTCTTAAATCCAACACATATACTCAACTCTCATTATACAATAACGCAAGAGTTTTCCCTAACAAATATAACATTCTTACAATTAACCAATTATACTACTACTTCAAAATTGGAAAAATTATGTTTAGGCACATTAAAAACAACCTACATGCCAATATCATACAGATTGTAACTAAGACGCACTTACACGACACACGCACAAAATCACGCATCTGACCGATTCATCCAAAGACAGAAACCATGAAACAAACTCTTAACTACATTGGACCTTCTTACTGGAACTCACTGCCCATGGAATTAATCTCATTAAATAATATTAACCATTTAAAAAAAAAAAAAACTACATCATGAACTGCAGCCACTAGATCAATGATTGTAGTGGAGAGGGATTATTATGTATATACATTAACACTTATCTTTTGTCATTGATATATATTGCAATAATGTTTTCTTTTTTTCTGTTGCCACTATATTTAACTTAATTATGTTAAGATTATCAACTATTTTTTTACCCACCTTGTAATTCTTGTTTTTTTGGGACTTTGTCAGGCCTTTTTGGCCTTTTTCCCCCTTTTCCCCCTTTTTTCCATGCTCCCTTGTTTTCATATACCTACTTGTAATTCAATCTTTCCTGCACAGCAAAAATAAACGAATTGAATTGAATAAAATAATCAGAATAGAAGATTTCAACCAATTTGTGGAACTTTTAGTTTCTATATTTTTATTACTGCATTGTTTTGAACATCAGATACTAGAGGTGACAAATAAAGGTAACTTGATCACGCTAGTTACGTTAACTGAAAACTTTTACAAAAAGTTCGTAAGTTGGAAGCTTTCGACCTTATCTTAGGTCTTCATCACGCCAATGGAGGACTAAGATTGTTGCCAGATTCTACATTTGAATTTTTCCTATTTTTGTTGCCAAAACTTAGAATTGATCTCCAGATCAACGGAATGTAGAGAGGAGATTCGGAGTTGCAAGTCATTGAGTTGAAAATAATTTCTATGCTTTCACGGTAACGGAGGGCAAAACGATTGTCAAAAGAAGCAATTCGTTTTGCTTCGTTCCAGTGGGGAACTGCAGATGTGTCTTCCATTGTCAAAATAGACAAGGCAGTATTAGGATTGGCTTTCGAAACATCTTTTCTATGTTCTAAAATTCTATGGCTAATGCTCCTGTATGTTCTTCCAATGTATAAGTTATCCCCAGTAGAAGAAGAGATAGGAATGCAGTAAACTCCTGGCAGGTTCAGGCTTTCAACTTTGTCCCTATCCCTTTGTAGAAGTTTCAAGATGTTTGGGGTAGATTTAATGGCAAGATGGTAACCAAAACTTCTAAAAAGAATCTGTAACTTATAAGCATAGGAAGGATGGTAAGCACAGTTCTAAATTGACAGTTAATTAACTACTCATTATATGAGAAAGTAATCAGTATTTTGTCTTCAGTCTTCCTTGGATGGTTTTTCTTTGAAGCTCTCAAAAACATTTCATCAGAATATTTTATTCATATAATTAACCTTAGAAGAGTATTTCTGTGCTTGTAAACTTTTTCTGTGCTTGTAGACTTTTTTCAATAAAATATGGTATCATCATCATCATCATCATTGTCAACCATTATCAATCCACTGCTGGACGAAGGTCTCCCCAAGTTTCCTCCACAACGGTCTGTCTTGTGCCAGTCTCCTCCATGTCACTCCCGCATACTTTCGAATTTCATCCACCCATCTTCCATGTGGTCTTCTTCTGGGTCTTTTCCTGTCCCTTGGAATCCAATCTGAAATTTTGGCTGTCCATCGATGGTCTGTTCTTCTGGCAGTATGTCCAGCCCATTGCCATTTCAGGGATTTAACTCTGATCATGATGTCTTCCACTCTTGTCATTTTTCGGATCCACGTGTTCCTCTTCTTATCTCTCCTGGTTACACCAAGTATGCACCTCTCCATGCTTGTTTGAGTTGTCTGCAGCCTTTGTATGTCTCTTTTAGCTAAGATAATAATAATAATAATAAAATATGGTATATCATATAAAAATTAATGTAACCATACAACTAAAATATGTCTAGCCTCCTGATATACTAGGAGCCTCCCCTAGAATTTATTGTTAGCTATTTGCCCAGCACAACATGCCAAAAAGGTTTCAACTCCATGTGACAAAGTGCAAGGTACACAGCATGCATTTCTACTGAAAACATCATCTCCTCTGGACATCATCGACAGAGAACATACTGTATCCCACGACTCTTCCCAACTTAGAACCATCTGTAAATACTGGGACACAGCCAGAGTGGAGGAACTAGTGCTCAGCAGCATGAAGCTGCTGGTACACTGATACAGGGTCTGGACAACAAAGCAAAAGAAGTGTCAATTGAGGCATCAAGAGGGTGCTAAGCAGGCTCCTCAAAATGCTTGGTCTCTCTGATCAATGGCCAAGTTGATTCCTGCATCCTATGGTATGACAGACAGTTGAGTCCAAGAATCAGAACACAAAAGGGAGGATTAAAAACAATAAGCATACTAGGAGGTTATTATTTACTTGGGAGCTTAATGCCCACAGTGAGCAACTGTATAGGTGATAAGCAGTCACCCCCTGATTTAAGGTCACGGGTTCCTGGAAAGGAAGAGAGCCAGCGCTATAAAACAAACACAAAATCCATGCCTCACTGGGATTTGAACCCAGACCCATCTTGGATGAATGTCAGAAGCCACCACTTAGACCACTCCGCCATGGGGTGAAACACTGCTTTACATAAAGGATGAAATGAAAATGACCACAACTTCAAGTAGAATTGAAGGGATAGCTGCAGATGATACGATTCCAGAGCCCATTCATTCAATTCCGCTCACAGGCCTGGTTTTAATGAGACATGAATAGAGATGCAAAGTCTGATATATGCATAGTATTCAGGCACTGGAACACAGCCAATGGCCTAAGCCATACACCACACAGCCAAAATACAGTTTCATCTAAATGACAGAATGATAGATCCAGAGTAGCGACACCCAAGAGAACTTTAAGAACAAAACTTTGATAAAGGAAGTTTTAACACATCTGACATGCATATGAATGGTGAGCACATAGTCGATGGTAAATCAAAGAACTCTGGCAGGCAAAACTGGTATAACTGTAGAACCCAAATGCAGATCAAAGCTTGGATGAAGTCTCCACCTGCAACATGAATGGCAACATCACGGGTAGACAAAACCTCAAAATTTTCACTACTTATTTTTCAGGAGCCAGAAATTTTTTTCAAGAGATACGAGGAGAGGAGAAAACTATGATTCATAACTACAGATACAGAACTGTGAATATGTGTACAATACACAATTATGTATAAAAAAAAAAACTATACATGCAGAACTGTGACCTTCAACAATTAAAATTAATGTGTTATTTCATAGATACTGTTCAGAAATTCAGTGCAAAATCCACAACTAGAACTAGGGAACATTCTATATGCTTGAATTAATAGTTGCATTTTCAAAATAGGTTTTCATTTCAGAAAGTTCAGTTTTGTCTTCTGGTATATTACATTCAATAAAAACACTAATGAATAAGTGCACTTATAGAACCCACATGAGATCAATGACATGGGTACAAACATCTCTGATGTATACACATCTCTCTTGGGTTGTACCACAGAACTTCAGCATGACTCACTACTACCAATATCACTGCAGAATATATAATTCTGATGGAGATAGTGCCAAAAATTGGTATTGGCATATTCATTGCTTCTATTGTGTGTTTAGTAGTCCATTAAAAAGATGCAAATAGAAAAAAATCAATTTATTGTACTTATTGCTTCTTTAAACAGATGGAAGCTTCATACAAAGCCTCAACATAAAGTGTTAGATACCATAGCAGGAAGATTATGAAGGATGAACAATGTGATTGATAAAATGCAACCAGGTAGGATGCATTGTTTGTTAAAAGACAGTGTCATACCCAGGTTCACCTGAAACATCTGACTACTGAAGAAAGCCAGCAATGAATGTGGGGAGATTCCCATGTAGCCCACACTCGTGGAGGTCATGGAGAATGTTTCCACCATGTGCATGGTCATGTGCCTTCTCATTATCAAAAAAAGAAGACATCAAGTGCAGTCCCCATCCATACAAAAGTCTCATGCACAAACATTTCAAGGTGGAGGAGATTATCAGGAGGTAAATAATGATGAATGAAAGCTACTTTGTGAGTATGATAAAATACAGGGAATTTCCAGGTAACAAATTAACCAGTCATTAGCCATTCATTCCATAACCTTGCACAGACAACTAGTGACTGCAATTGGCAGTAGCTATCAACAGAAGCTTCAGATCTTTGCCAGGCTTCAAAAAAGGTAGGACCTGCCGAAGAGTCTGGTAAAGAATGTTCTGTCCAGATCCTGTTGAACAATATGAGTAGACAGATTTTCCAGTGAAGAGTGACAGGTGCCATAGCATATTAACCCCATCAGGACAATAGACATTGAACTGAACCAATGCAGAGCCACCCTCAACTCCACCACTGTGAAGGAAATGTTATAAAGTTTTCAGAAAAGAGCAAACAGCATCTGGCATTCTATCTGCACCTTCATATGACAGAAGAAGAAAGATACACACTATTACTGGAAACAGCTGCAAAAACTACTCCCAGACAATCCCAAACATCCGTGATATCTATGTATATGCACCCATCACTCTCAAAAGTGAAGATCTGATGACAGCTGTAGATTCCTTGGTTCTTGCACATTTTATCCCAGCTGACTTGGGAGCTGGTACCCTACTGATAGAAGGCATGACTGCGCCCAAGATTCCCTCTTGCAGTAGCAATGTACCAACAAAGCATAAGACTTGACATGCTTGAAAGTCACCAGGTTCTCGTAGGTTGGGTAACTCTTGAACTTACACCAGGCCTTATGCTGTGCTATCCTAGGAGTAATGCATTCAACATAAAACCATGGATTCAGACATAGCTTTGGGGACGTGTTAGGAACAACTAAATCAGCTACCTTAATAATGAGCTTGGTAACACATACAACGCCAGCATTGATTGACTCCCGAGTCATCATGGAATAAGATAACACAATAGAAAATTGTGAAAACATCCCACCTGGCCCAATCCATTTTTCATTGTACAGGATGAGAAATATAGGATACACTTTACACCTATGAAAAATCAAAGGAAGTTATTGCCATTGAGGCCATCCCACACCACTAACAGTGAACCCAATGTATGTTACTCGATAGATAAAAAGCTATGGGTGGGTTCGTGGAAGCATTAGCTCCAGTATTAAGCAAACACAAGGAGGATGAGGACAGAAGGGACCCTAACCTACGGCAACTTGTATCACTGCTAGCACTATCCCACAAAGAATAATGGTATTAAAATCACCCAATATGAGAACAGGTGAAGGGAGCTGCTGCACTAATTGCTCCAAATCTACAATGCTTGTGACCTTGGTGGCAGAAAGGCACAGCAGACAGTAAGAAGCAGATACACTGAAATACACATTTGCCACCAACTGTGACAGTGCAGATGGGTGGCGTATGCGGTAGCCACATGGTATGGAACAAGGATAGTGATGACACCACACGAACATGCTACACTATCTACCAACAAGTAATTGGACACCAATGCAATTGACGATATCTGCGGTCCTGATACACGCCACGGCCGCCGCCGTTAAATATCGTGTAGGAAACAACAACGCAACCAGTCGCATGCAAGATGCCACGCAGTTCGGAGCTCTCCGATTTCGAGTAAGGTGTAATCGTCGGGTATCACAGAAATGGCCGATCCATACGCGACATATCCAGCGAGTTGAAGTACCCAAAATCGACAGTGGCCTACGTGATTGGCAAGTGGAAGATGAGAGGTGACTGTCGGAATGAGCCCCGACCCAGCAGACCCACAAAACTGGGAGTTAAAGACCGACGGGTGCTGGCCAGAGAAATTCGGAAGAACTACACCAAATCGATGGGCCACATCTGCGAGGAGTTTCAACAGGCATGTGGGAGTGTTTTTTCGATGAATACCATCCGTAAGGAAGGCCATCTGCTAGGTTATCATGGACGTGCTGCCGCCCACAAGCCTTTGATCACCAAGTCCAATAGCACTGCTTGGCTAACATGGTGCAAAGAACATCGACAGTGGACCGTTGAACAGTGGAAACAGGTTCTCTGGAGTGACGAATCAAGGTTCACCCTCTACCGTTCGGATGGCAGGGTCTGGGTTTGGCGTCTGCCTGAAGAACGCCTCCTGCCAGAATGTATTGTGCCAACTGTGAAGTTCGGCGGCGGTGGAATTATGCTATGGGGTGTTTCTCCTGGTATGGCACGGGACCCTTGGTCGCAATTCCTGGTAGACTCAACGCCGAGACCTACTGCACCATTTTGGATGACCATGCGCTTACTACGTTGTGGCAGTTTTACGGGGTGGACCCATGTTACTTTCAGGATGACAATGCCACCTGTCATGTTGTGAGGTCCACCATGGCTTGGTATGGTGACAGTGAGGTTAATCGAATCAACTGGCCTGCGCAGAGCTCGGACCTTAACCCTATCGAGCACCTCTGGGACGAGTTGGAGCATCGACTTAAGGGGTGCTCCTCACCTTCCGAAATCGGTGAAGGAACTGACCTGTCTTCTCCAAGCCGAGTGGAAGAAAATACTGCTAGCCGTCGTACAACGCTTGGTTGAGAGTATGCCCCGGAGGATCGCAGCTGTAATCGCCACTTGTGGAGACTCCACCAACTATTGAAGGTGAATAAACTTAGTTTTCCTTTGCTATCACAGGTGTCCAATTACTTGTTGGTAGATAGTGTATAAGGGTATACTGGGAATATGTGCTTTAATGAAATCAGTTGTATCGCTGCCAGTAATAAATGTTGACTCCTTATCGGCAAGTTTAGAATATTTATTAAGTGAACAGAAACATTTTTTCAGCTTCAAAATTGCACTGTAGCCAACTAAGTCTTCAACCACTGCTGCTGGGATGAATGTGATTGCCATTGCAATAATATTTTCTATCACCGATGCTTTTGGATTCACATGATTTCCTTAATCTTTTCTTTTACTGAGGTTTCAAACTGCTCCCTAGTACGCCACTGTAACAATGCACTTCTCATCCTCAAATTCTTTGCACTGAATTCTTTCACTGCACTCTTCTCTCAACATTCCCACAGTTCAACAGGTTTCTGTATCAGCAACACATTTGGCTAGCTGGCTGGCTGGCTGACAAATCTGTAGCTTTTTGCACCTGCCTGAGGCTGCTAACTTTTAACATTCTTTACTTACAGATTTTATCTCACCAATGCATAGACCACACAATTTTAATCCACTGGACTTTTGAGAAAGAGGATAGTATTAATTAAAAAGTTATTCACTATCTACTGTCAATGAAAAATAGTTTACAATTTTTTTTGGTGGGTGGGGGTTGTTACAGATTTTTTCTGAAATATAGGGCATTACCTGAAAAAAGTTACTGGTCTGTCAGACTGTCGTTTTGAGTTTGGTGGTCTGACTCAAATCGTAGTCGTATCAGACCAGTGGACCACCAAATATTTCAAATGCTGAAAACAAGTCCCTATTTCCCCCACAACCCAAATCTCATGGCATTAGCAGTAAAACAGCTCACTGCTCCTTTTATCAGTCTGTGGTTTTAAAGTAAACACTACTAGGGTAAGATCTGTGTGTGCTCCTCCTTGTTCAAAAAACAGAAATGCAGTCTTGATGACCTTGATCCTCCTGGGTATCTGTGGATGTCTGGTGGTAGTTGAAAATGGAAAAGCAGTTGACTCCAACAATTTGTTAAACAAAAGGTCATTCAGTACAGCTTGTATTGAAGGAAGAAATAATTCACAAGGATTCCCACTCTTTTTCTCCCACAAAAATTAAACACTTTTTAAGGACTTTTAAGCACTTCGAAAAACATTTTGACCTTACCAACTGCATATGCAACAATGACGTGCACTAATCCACATCAGGTCAACGAAGCCATGACACCCATGGTCTCCGATTTTGATGAAACTTGGTATAACCAATCCCTCCAAGGGGATAAGTAACCCCATACTTTGTTTTCCCTCTAGCACTTCTGGTTTTATTTTTACAGCCCTTGAAACTTTTGGGGAATTCTCGTTTTTTACCAATTTCGAGGCCTTCTACTCAAGCTACACTTGCTTACCAAAAAAATTCCATCTCACTCAGAAATCATTCAATCTCTTTGAAATTTTACAGCCTTGTCAATGAAAGCATGAAGATTTCAGAAAAAAATATGTTAACACTCTAAATATCTGCTGTATTCCACTAAAAAATTAATAGACTATTTTTAGCCTAATTTTTTCTGTGGAAAACATGGTTTACCAAAAACGGAATTATCAACATGAGGGATAGGTATAACCCTAACATATAATTTTTTTTAATGAATTTAGAGACATGTTCCATCATACCCAGCAATAAAACTGATGGCTTTTTTTATTCCTTTGGCCATTTTGAAAAAAACACTAGTTTAATTTATAAACATAATTATTATTATTATTTTTTTCATTTATTCGTTTTTCAGTTGCCACATATTACAATTCAAAATACAAACATATTACAATTCAAATACAACAATATAATTCATTACTATTGAATATTGGTAACATGTACATAATAAGTTATTTACCTGTAAAAAATAAGTTAGGTACAATTTTTGAACTTCTAGTCCATAACGCTCATTTTCTTTTGCGTAGCATAACATCTAAATGTGCAGATTTTTCCTCCATCGACCTCATGCAGTCCTTTTGAGAAGTGATAGGTTCTTCCAGATGTTGTCTGTGGGATATCAACAACAGCAAGCACATGAGGAACTGGTACTGTGCAGGAATCTTCATGGCTTGGCCAGCAGAATGATGGTGAAGGTCCATTAGGATGAAGAAACTACAACAACATCGTCTTCATCTTTATCCACTGTAGACTCCATTCCAAAATACCACAAGTGGTCATATTTACATGCAATGTAACACCCAGGGTACAACTCATTTGCAGTTACAACTGATGTGCGACAGCTTTTCAGGTTAAATGTGAGAGATGGTTCCTCATCGGTACCGATCGTTCTAGCCGCAATAGTACCTATGGAATCCAGAGGCTTGAAGTTGTGGAAACTTCTAGTACCAGGAAGTGTGTGCACATCTTTGAACCTGTTTTCAAGAGCAGAACGAGTTGTATCTACTGTGTCTTTGTCAATAAAGTGGAAACTGACCTTGGTGATGTTTGTTTCACAAAAATTGAAAAATGTAGCTGCTGTTGTGATGTGCCTCTCAAATGGTCTCTAGAGACTCTCCCTTCGAGCTAAGCATTTTGCTGTGCCGCCAATTCCATCGCATTCTGATTTTCCATGGCTTGTAGCAAAAAATGACCACTGTGCCTTCAACTGGAAGTCTTCTTCATGCAGACACAGGTTAAGGAAATTGTACTTGTTTTTATACTGTGCAGCACTCCCATCACTGTAGTAATGTATTGCCGTAATGTGTGAAAAAATTTCTTTGAGAAAATTAACAAATGTTTCCTGGATTTCGTAAACCATATTCATTCACATCATGCTTGAGGTCATCAGATATGACACAGTGTGATGAAACAATCTTTTCTCCTTCAAGGTTCCTACAATGTACTACAACAGGATGAACTGTACATGAATCAGAAGTCCAGTGCCTCATCCTGGATTGTAACAATGTACTACAACAGGATGAACTGTACAATGTACTACAACAGGATGAACTGTACAATGTACTACAACAGGATGAACTGTACATGAATCAGAAGCCCTGGGCCTCATCCTGGATTGTAAAATAGTAGTTCTCACTGAAGTCCATCAAAATTATTGCTGTGTCTGATGGTACATTTTCTTTGAGATTTTTTAGGAACGGAGACTGTGACTTGGCTATGAAAGAGTGTGGAATCAGTTTTTTCAATCTTGTTGGCTAAATTATCAATGAAATCAAGTGTTGTCAAACTTTTCATCATCTGTGTACTGTCAGTTGACACCCATTGAGAAAATTCAATAGTGTCACTTTCTTCATAATCTTTAAATTTGGACTCTAAGTAGCTCAGTAGATGTGGTTTGGAGGGACATTTACTGAAGTGCTTGAGTATACATTCCCTCTTTGCTTCTTCACACACTAAGAACATCATAACATCCTTATAGCTCTCTTCAATTTGTGCAGCATGAAGGAGTAGTATGACATTTTGGTGAAGAGTGCATATGCATACTGAGTGGGTTCCACTGGCACCAGCTAAAATGCACCACTTTGGTCTCATACTGCAAAATTTTGAGAATCCCACCTTAACATCAGGATACTCACACTTGAAACTTGAATATAATTCATGAAGATTACCCAAAATCAGTTGCTTTCTCTTGTAATTATTTTTACCCATGCTCACTACATCTTTCATTCCAGGCATAACTCTAGACTGCTCATCACTTTCATAAAAGTTACTCACTAAATTAATAATTTCAGGTTTCAGTTTTTTCCCCACAACTGGGATCAGAAGTTCAGCTAAAAATCCCTTTTCCTGAACAAGTCTCTGAGCTTTACGAACAGCAAAGTCGGAAACACCAAATGTTTCTCGTATTATTTTGTTTCCATGTCAGTGAAGCAGGAATGGTTAATAGTTGAATTTGTTTTTTCCTTGAAATGGATTTCAATTGCTCTTTCATGATTTCTACAAGCTTGTCTATATCAGCTGCTTTCTGTTCCACAAGCTCATCTTTTTTGGCTTCTTTTGTTGGAATGTCAACATCTAGTATTTTATGAAATTTGCTTCGTACATTTGCCTGGAATTTTTCGAACTTTTCCCTTCCATAAGATGCCTTGCTATGTTCACCAAGGGAATGTTATTTTAAAGGAGAGCAACCTATCCCAGTGAAAGATGAATTGAGTTTTTCTATCGTTTCTTTCTTCTCCAAATCGGTTACTTCTTCTGGAGTTAAACCAATGTCCTCAGATTCAGTATGGGTATCAGTACTTTCATCAGCACTCTGTACATCACTTTTAAATAAAGTACTTCTACATTGAGAACACAGTTTTTGCCCTGGTTTCACTTTAATTTCCTTCATTAATAAGTATTTACATTGCTGTACAGTCACCATACGTAGTGATTTTCTCACACATCTCTTATGCTTTCTTAGGGATTACAACACACTTTTTGAAGAAATGCAAACTTTTTTAAAAATAAACTTTTGTGATGCAGACAAATGGTCTGTAAATCTTCAGCAGCTTCTGTTCTTAACTTCAAAATAATTCTATTTTCTTCAGTTAGATCTGCTACATTTTCAATACCTTTCTTTGAGACATAGGTATATTTGTGACACTCTGTCAAAGTTAATTGCCCAACACTGCACTTAGAATCTTCCATTTTCTCTGTAACAAAGAAATACACTAATATTAGGACACTACTATACTTTGCCCATGCACACTTATAACATCAATAAAGTACTAAATTATATACTGGAAGAAGGGTTTGAGTTTAGGAACTAAAGCAGACTGACTGACAGCTGTGCTAACAAGCTGCTGCATGTTGTGAACAAAGAGGTCACACTCACACGTTTTGACTTGGCTTCTTATCGGAAGTGATGAAAGAAGTCAAAATCAGCTTCTTGGAAGTGATGTTTTTCAAGGGGAAAAAACAAAGGAGATGTTATCATTTTTTTAAGATAGGAATCTTAGAGTTTGGGTGAAATTAAAAAAATAGTTATCCAGCAGCCATTTTTTTCAAAATGGCCAAAAAAAGTGCAGAAGGAATGAAAAAGCCATCAGTTTTATTGCTGGGTATGATGGAACATGTCTCTAGGTTCATTAAAAAAAATTATATGTTAGGGTTATACCTATCCTTCATGTTGATAATTCCGTTTTTGGTAAACCATGTTTTCCACAGAAAAAATTAGGCTAAAAATACTTTATTAATTTTTTAGTGGAGTACAGCGGATATTTAGAGTGTTAACATATTTTTTTCTGAAATCTTCATGCTTTCATTGACAAGGCTGTAAAATTTCAAAGAGATTGAATGATTTCTGAGTGAGATGGAATTTTTTGATAAGCAAGTGTAGCTTGAGTAGAAGGCCTCGGAAATGGTAAAAAACGAGAATTCCCCAAAAGTTTCAAGGGCTGTAAAATTAAAACCAGAAGTGCTAGAGGGAAAAAAATTTATGGGGTTACTTTTATCCCCTTGGAGGGATTGGTTATACTAAGTTTCATCAAAATCGGAGACCATGGGTATCAAAACCTCATTTTTTGCATTGATTTGAAGTGTAATGACCCATACTTATACACATGACTTAACTATGCAAATTACAGTATGCTAATGAAGTTTGCAATATTTTCCCATATAACTTATGTTTGTGGATGTAATAAATCAGAATAATCACATATGCAATAAAATGCATGTAAACTGCAAAACGGTAGTTAAAGTTACGCATTCAAGATTAGAATTTGGCATGTGATCATCTGATGGTTCAAACAGCAAAACCAAAGTCAAAATAGTGTATTCAAGATTTCAATTTTGCACTTAATTTTCACATGGTACAACCGAATAATTGCTATTTGCATATACAAAAAAGGGGAAAATACAAGAGTGAAATATCAAATATCTTGAAAAAACTGGATGAATTTAATTTAGCTCATGGTTCTTGCCTCCCCTTTTTTCGGAAAATTACTTACATCATACTGCCACATGTTTACAGCTGATGTGACAAGAGATCATCATTAACATAGCTAACCAGCAGCAGAAGTGCCAGGCAATATATTTAACTTCTGGATTTTGCACAGCAGTTAGGAAAAATAAGTACTTTTTGCCATTTTTGGCAAAAGGTAAGGACTTCTAAGCACCTTGATAAAAAGGACCATGGGAACCCAGTTACCTTCTACTTTAAAATGTCTCTGATGGAAAACAAATGCTTGCGTCATTGAGCACTTCCAAAAATAACAGCATACAGAAATAATTTTACAAAACAATTTGACCTGTAACTTGGATGAAAGACTTTTTGCAGGAGTTTAGTGGAAGAAGAGAATTGCTTTGATGAAGACTACAAGGAACCAAAAATGTTCTATCCGCTGTTGGAAAAAAACAAAAGGAAGTTTATTCTTTCCAAAATTATAGGCAAAGAGGAAAAGAATGGCCTTTCCATGGCAGAAAAGATAATTCCACAGTCAACAGTGTTTGTCAATCCCACAATAAAGGGCCACATGGGAATGTGTTCTGCAGCAGTGGTTGGGAAACTTTCAAAAGTGCAGAGTTGGAATGCATGAAAAGAAGCAATGCACATCAGAGATCAATTCAAGTAAAAACAGACTTATGCATGGCCCCTTACAAAGATTTACATATGGAAGAAATAAAACAACTCAGTAATCTTGGGCAAAGCAGGAGTGCCTTTTTCTTCATTCTCTAAGAAACCAGACAATTAAAGATAACTCTGGCTCTAACATGGGCAAAGCATGCAACAATGGTAAACTAAAATTTTTGCTTCTTTCATCAAAGTGAAAATAAAAGTTGCAATATCATCATCTTTAAGAAATGCCTACCCCCTTTGCTCTTATATCTGATGCCGGTACAGTGGTAGAAGTGGCACAGAGCTACTGCCTGTATGGTCGACACCAAGATTTTAAATCGAAAGCCATTCTGCTTCAGTATGTTAAGTGCTCTGCTGCTGGACTAAAACTGTAGTGTAGCAGCAGAGCACTTAACGTCTTTTCAGTTATAGCTGCAAATCAATCAATTTCATCCGCTAAAAATGTCATTTGCCGATTTTTGCGTTAAAATGTTTGCTTTCATCCCAATTTCTTTACGTAGTTTGTGACAGGTTTATAATTCATTACATACCAGGATGGTAATGTTTTTTTAACTGCTGGTGTGCTCACTTTTATTTTTGTTAACTACCGGTATGCATACCGGCCCACTTCGAACAGTGTGCCAGTACTGATCATAACACTAGGGAGGAAATAAAGAGTTATGTAACCAGAGTTGCAAAATGTAGATGTACACGCTGTACACTGATAGTTTCCAAATAAGGGAGAGAGAGCGTAGCTGATGACGTCATGAGTTCAAAGAGAGTTAGTTGCTCGGAGCATGAAACAAGGGCGATCCTTGCTAACAAGATTGATTCCCTGCAAAGTCCCCCCCCCTCTCCACCACGGATTTTTTTCGAGTTTTATTTGGAGTCACCTCTCTCTTGCCTGTCCGACCTCAATCCTATAACCTATTATTGTCATGTCTTGTTTTAAGAGCGGGTAGGTGGAATTTATTGCAAGCGGCTGCGACATCGTTATTCTATTCCCCTATATTGAGATATCTTCGATATATTATATTGAGATATATTAGCGACATCGTTATTCTATTCCCCCTACATTGAGATATCTTCCCACGGGGAAAAAGAATGGAACAGGCCAAAACGTTTTCGGTTACATAATTTCGCTCCGCAAAAAAAAAAAAAAAGAAGAAGAAAAAAAAGCAGTACACGCCGCCATGCTGTATAAGCCACGCAGGCCAAAAAAATTTAATTTTGAACTCATATACGCCGCGGTTTATCTACCTGAAATTACGGTACATTATTTTAAAAAAACCCTCGGCTTAAAATGTTATTTACATTATGTACTTTACAATAAAAAAAATTAAGAAACAAGCTTATATCTTTTGTAGTTTCTGAGATAAATGTACCTAAAGTTGTGCAAATTAACATGGAGAAGATAGGGACAACCGACTCCCCTTATTAACAATAAGGAATGTCACTGTATAACAAAAGACGGCGATGGCTTTCTTTTATGAAACAGGTAAGAAAAACATGGATTAATTTATCCTTTTCAATCAGAAACATTGTTAGAATTAGAAATAAATCTTCTATAGGCCCAGTGGTCCACCAAAATACCCACTGGTCTGTGAAATGAAAACCTCAAACATTTACAGTATATGTAAAATATAGCGCATCATTTCGTTGAAGCTGTATATCACAAATTTTTAGCAACAGAATCTGTACATGTACACATGCAAATAATACTAATAAATAGAAACAAAGCACACTGTAAGCAGTCTTAGAAATTTGGAAAATAAAAAAATGTTACTAGTTAACAGGACCAGTGTATACCAAAATGTAGTGTGGTCCATTCATTTTCACTGGTCCAGAATAGGCACAAACACGAATATATTTAGCGTGCACATAGTATCAAGGACAGTAGCCTACACTAAAGCATAATATACAGTTAATTTCAAATTAAAGTTTATAATATAAATACTAGGATTGCCAAATGCAAAAGTGACTTGGGTTGCTGGTTTTTAAACTGACACCTCTCAGTCTGCCACTGCAACAACACACACTTCTCTTCCCATGATTCTTTTAACATTTTAGTCCCACAGGGAATGCTAATGTTGAATGCAAAATGTTTTACATAAATGACCTACATCATACATCCACTTGACATCTCCTGCCAGTGTCTCTCCCTGGACACAAACAAAAGCTGGCTCATGTGTAGTGTCAGGAGAGATGCAGAACCCCTTTGTCCTTGTGGCTTTCCTATTACATTTTTGAATTTTTGCAGTTTTGCCTTTGATATGCAGCAGGAATAAGAGGGGTTGCAACTGTAGTTTTTATTCTACTGTGTATTTCTGCAAAATTTTGATCTGGAACAACAAAATTTAGAATTTATCAATCAAATTGTAATATTTCCATTTTCTAATAGTAAAATATTAGGTGTACAAATAAGTTTTAAAGCATTTTTCTTGTAACGTATACCGCTAATTTACGTATCCGACATTCCCCTGCATTGCTGTCATGTGACCGTAACTGGTCCAGAGTATAAAATGTGACACAGAAGTTTTCCCAACAGTGAAACGCACTTGCACATCGGTAGGTGAAGGATGGCATGCGCATGCGATGCTGCATTTATTCGACACTGCATTCATTACAAATTTCATCAAGGAAAAAGTGCTGCAAAAGCATGTGTATCGATCTGTTCTGTTATGGGGGAGAATATTGTATCAAACAGCATGTGAGTTCTGGTTTAGACGCAAATGATTTCTGATGTTTAAAGCAAATGATTTTGATGTTAGCGATCGAGAACGTAGCGGCACCTCGCAGGAAGTTGCACATGAGGAACTACAAGCATTGTTGGATGAAGATTCGTCTCAAATGCAAAAAGAACTAGCTGAACAAGTGGGGGTAACTCAACAAACCATTTCCAATCATTTACGTGCAATGGGAAACATTGAGAAGGAAGGAAAATGGGTGCCACATGACCTGAGCCAGAGGAACAAGGATGAGCGCGTCATTAACTGTTTGAATCTGATGAATAAGCAACACAAAGTCTTTCCTGTCGGAAATCGTTGCCGGTAATGAAAAGTGGATATGGTATGACAATCCCAAATGAAAAAACACTTGGTAGACCCCGGTGAAGCATCGACACCGAAACGCAATATTTACTCCAAGGAAGTTCTACCTTGCATCTAGTGGGATATGAAGGGTGTGCTCTATTATGAACTATTGGAACAGGGTCAAACTGTTACTGCTGATAGCTACAAGCAACAATTGCTGCAATTGAACCAGGAAATCTGTCAGAAACGTCCATTCACAGGCAAAGTATTGCGTCCCGTGAAATTACTGCATGACAACGCTATGCTGCATGTCGCGAGATCGGTCAAGGAAACATTTGACACTTTGCTGGAAAGTTCTGGAGCACCTGGCATATAGTCCAGACATAGCCCCTTCAGACTATCTTTTGTTCCGATCGATGCAACATGTTTCGTCTGCTGTACGGTTCCAGACATGTGACGAAGTACAAAAATGGGTTGACGACTTCATCGCGTCACACGAGAGCCACTGATGGCTTAGTGGTTAGCGAGTCAGACTATCAATCCAAGGTCCTCAGGTTCGAGCCTGAGCTGATCTTTCAGAGATGGTGTGATTTACTAACAATCGCTGAATATCCGCCGTGCATCAGACGAGCAGGTTAAGTGACGGCCCCCAGGCTGGACCCACTGGTTAAATGGGTATCCTTTCCTATGCCCCCCCCCCCTGAAATTCTCTCACTGCTCTGTGTGCAACATTGTACTTGTACGGTGCCGCCATGTACTGTACTCTAATCTCACTACAAACTGTTCTGTCAAAGCTGCTAGACTTGCTCTCATTCTTTCCGTTTCTGTGTCCAGCCCAAAAGGCGATCTCGCTGTAGATGGCTGGGACCTAAACTCTACTCACTGTGGACGGAAGTCCTACAAGAAAATGACAAATACTGTGGCAGAACATCGCGTCACACGATGAAGTATTCTTCATGGCTGGAATCCGTCAGCTGCCCCCCAACCGTTGGTGGAAGGTGATTGATAATGACGGCGCATATTTTGATTCGTAAAGGTATTGTTGTTTTCTCTCAAATTCCATGTTGCATTGTCTTAAAATTCTTTAAAACTTATTTGTACACCTAATATATGAAGTAAAAGTTGATGAAAAAATAAAGTTTTTTTAAGTCGTGAAACTGAAAGCATGCATACAGAGTGGGTATGTATGGCACACAAAGTTGCACGGATGAAAATAAGGAAGGGAAAATATTGCATTGATTATGATGCACTTTGTAACATACTAAAACCCACCTTCATGGAATACCTTGCTTCAGTCTGAAAGGCAGGAGAATCTCCCATGTGGGCAGAGAGACAGATGGAGAAAAAGCAGAGCATAAATGGTTCTTCAACCTCTAGGTGGAAAGCATTATAAAAGACCCTATTCTGGGGTCACTGCTTGGGCTAAAAAGTGGTGCTGTCTTAAACCAAATATTTGATTCGGACCTGTTTCTTACAGTCCAAAATTTTCAGAAAACTGGAGTATGGCTTGCAATTTCAATATTCAGTACATGAGTAGTAAAAATCTGAATTAAAAAAACAAACCTGAAAAGTGCCATAGTCAAACCTGTACATTTTGGAATCATGTTCAGTTGTTTTTAAACTTGCAAATTCCAAAACAAATGGAAAAAAAAATTACTGGTCACCCGGGTCAGTAACATAAACAGTTCACTGGCCCGATAGAACTTTTTACTGGCTGACAAACCACTGGGTCATTCGAAGACTGAGAAACACACTGGGAAAAGCAAGTGGTTATGCAGTCAGAGGTGAAAAACTATTTTTGTTGGAGTCTTAATACTATGCAAGGCTTTTGTGTTTAGACTGCTCTAACAGATAGAGAGAAAATGTTGAAAATAACATTTGCAAATACAGCATGTAAGTATTTGTATACTATATTTCCCCTCTTTTCAAAAATAATTTGCCAAGTAAAAATCTGAGTAATTTTTTTAATGTAGCTCTTTTCTAGGAATTTTCTTAATGTATCACTAAACAACTCTATGTTGATATAAAAAGACCATGTGATTTTTTAAATTCAAAGTATAATATAAAAATATAAAGTACTTCAAGGGGTCAAAATTTTGGGCTGCAATATAGCTTGCGCTATCTGCAGGGTATAAGTATACTATGCAAAATATGAAATGTTGACCAGATACAATTATGGTTAATCAGTATTATCAACAGCACATAACGTAATTCTGTTTAGATTACTCTCACATATAAAGTATAAACCGCTAAAATCGATAGGTTTTCCAGTACAAAATTCTGATATTTTTTTTTATTATCTCATACGATGGTTTCGTTCATTACTAAGGTAAATTATCAAACTAATATGAGTTAATTCTCAAATAAAACGTGAATTTTCCTTTTGAGCCCTTATTCAAGGTAGCCAGCTACCTTAGGATAAACAAAGGGATCGGAATTGCACACTTTATTTAAAATATATATATATATAACAGTTAAATGATATACGACACAATACTAACCCTAATGAACTTTCGTAAAGTTTACCTTAACGGAAACAGCGATGCAACAAATTCAAGCGATTTATCCTGCCAATTCAACTGGGAGCAATGTCATCGTCCTTTCCATATGGTTCACACGTATTCCGCTTAATAGCACATCAGTGTAATCCACAACAACAAGCATACGAGTCAATCTTTAAAGGCTATCAGTGCATCGGATTTTCATACTGAGAAGAGAGTTTTTAAACTGGCTCTCTCTTTTTTAAAAAACAAGAAACACTGTTACTAAATCTGTCCCTCTGCCACAGCGAACTGGTTTCACTCAGCGATTCCTTTTACGACCTTCCGCATCCAAAGGCATTACACGTCTACGAGGAAAGAGAGACATGGACATAATAACTTAACCTGAAAACTTTGCGGTAAAACCATAGCGTAAATATATATTTGACAATACAATACAACCAACACTTCGTCTCTGAGTGCAAACATATGATAAACATCAACACAGAAAATTGTTGCCAACTATGTTCAAAACAAAAATTGGTCATCTTCAGTGTTGCCTAAATGAGTAACAAAATTTGCTAGTCAAATGAAATAACGAATCATACCACAGCCCGACTCGACCGACTGTGAGGGATCACATTGTACGGCATGTACGTTGAGAAAACAAAAAGGTGCTTAAGCAAAAGGTCACTACGTTCTGAGTAGTTTTGTGCGTGCGTGCGTGTGTGTTAAGGAGGTGAAAGGACCCGTTTTGGGTGAAGTCAAAACAGATCAGCTGTTTCGATCCTCTCTCTGAGGTGGTGGGAGTTCGCGAGAGTTCGGAAACGTGGCGTCACTTCCTGTGCCTGATGCAGTTTTTTTTTATTTGAGGTTTAACGACCACAGTGAGCAACTCAATAGGCTATAAGCAGTAGCCCGTCCCTAATTTAGGGCCACTGGCTCCAGGGAAGGGAGAAAGCGAGTGCCGTAAGACAAATACAACATCCATGCCTCACCGGGATTCGAACCCAGACCCCTCTCGGACGAATGATCAAAAGCCATCGGTTAGACCACTAACGCAGTTTCGCTTGGCGCATGCAAACAAAGAATATTTCAGACTTCCTATTTCTCAACATTAGAGTTTTGGTAATATTTTAAACATGGCTACTTGCACATGCGCAGTATGCAAGTAACCCTGCTCAGTATGCACTTCCGCTCAAAAAATCATCATTTTGTTCACTTTTTTAAAGAAATACCAACGCATATTTTTCTGGAATTTTTTAATTATGGGAATGAATATTTCAGCCTCAATTTTTTTCATGACTGTATGGGTAGAGCAAGGGTCCGGAAAATTCGTTCAAAATCGCGATTTCTCCATAGAGATATACAGGAGATTCTCGGGTTGGGCTTTGGGCGCATTGGCGTAGTCAGCTGATAAAAAGTGGCGTCACGCCAGAAGCACAGGGAGAGGGGGGGCTGTTGCCATCTCTTCCTCCTTCTAACCTCTTTGGTGTGTGTGTGTGTTTTCCGTCTGGTGACGCTGTTAGCCTACTATTATAGTTATTTTGAGCGGGTGATGTGAATTTATCTTGTACAATGTACAGGAATTTCTAAGTTTTCTTTGACGTACAGAAGTTTGTCTCTAATCGACCAGCTTTTAATTGTTAATATTCCCAGCTTAAAAGCGCAGTTTATGGGTTTTCTTCTTTTTTCATTCAAATAAGTATTTTTTTTTAATTTTTACTTTTAAAAAGTTAAAATGGTATATTGTTGGGCACCATTTTATACTTTAAAAATGGGCACCGTTTGCTTTCATCAGTTTCAATCAGATCCTCATCTAAGTCCAGAATGGCTAAAACGGTCAATACGTGGAAAATTTCCGGTGAAAAGCAATTATGCTTCATTTGCTGCATGTAGCAGGCATTTTAAGTTACGAGACTACACTTCTGGAAGTACCATGCAAAAAAACTAAAAAAGGCACAAGTCCCATTATTTCCCTCGTGTATCCGTCCATTAAATGAGGCCGCGGATGGCCTGGTAATCAAAGTTCGTGTCTGCCACGGAAAAGTCGCAGGTACAATATCGAGGCAAAACAGCGGATATTGGCCTCCCAGATACAAATAAGGGCGTCTTCCTCCCCCTTTCTGCCTTGCCTTCCTGTCGGGCACTCTAGTCAAAGCCGTCTACTAGTACTCTAGTAAGGCCTGCTAGTACTTGAGATGGCTTTGCTCTAGCCCAAATCTCCTAAGGGTTGTTTAACACCTGAGGTCAGATACTCCCTTCCTAAAATCCTCTACATAAATTTCTAAATCTCTTTATAAAATGCACAAAATATCTGTTAAATGTACTATTGATCATAAAGCTGACCAGCATTCAGAAAAACAAGTTTAGAAGAGAAAGGTTAGAAATATTTTTAGAAGTAACAAGAAAGCCCAAATGCTTCAGAAGGCACGCAAGGAGAGCCAGATTTGGGAAGTGGTTTTCCCAGTAATGAAATGCAACAAATGAAGTTGGAACCACTTTGAAGCAGAACTGTTATCGCATTTTTTGAGATCAACCAGAGAAATAATTGTCCTAACTTTACACCAACTGTCAGCAGTGACGCCCATATCAGTACTTTTAGGGATGGGGTGGGGTAGGAGTAAGGGCTAAGAAAAATTCTACAATTCATTATCGTACTTTTGAAAGTAAACGCATAGCAGAATCGAGCAAATCAAATTTTTAAAATAAAGAAGTTTCACAATTGCAATCAATCATTATCTTATTATTTTTAAAAATGCTTTAAAAAAAGGTTTCGTCTATTTTAGTGTTTTTAATTTATCAAAAATTTGGCTATACCAACGGCTGGGGGGTGTCGAGCCCCCCCGCCCTTTCCTTGTGGGCGCCCTTGACTGTCAGTGCTGTCGAAGAATTGTAGTGCCAATAATCATCTAAAAGTGACAAACTTGAAATAACTTTGTGCAATTTGTAATGTGACCTCTCCTAAAGGCCAGAATTTAGTTTTTTTTTTTTTTTTTTGATTGGAGGTTTAACGACCACCGTGAGCAACTCAATGGGCTATAAGCAGTCGCCCGTCCCTAATTTAGGGTCACTGGTTCCAGGGAAGGGAGAGAGCCAGTGCCGTAAGACAAACACAACATCCATGCCTCACCGGGATTCGAACCCGGACCCCGTTCGGACGAATGATCAGAGGCCATCGCTTAGACCACTGCGCCACCGGGAATTTAGTATCTGAACAAAATCTAGTGAAACTGTCTCACAGAACAATATCAAGATATGTTGGACCCATGACAGGGAAAGTGAGCATTATGCATCTTATTAAATAGAGGCTGCAAGAGAAATCTCATACCCTGAATGAAAAATTCTCATTTTTAATAATTGATGAAATGGCAACAAAACTGAAATACACTTATGACAAGAATTTGATTGTCTTTTTGGTCACAAAACAAATCTTAAAGCTTCAGAAGAAAATCCTCAACAGCCTCTTGAAAATTGCCTGTTATGCTTTGTTTTGTGTGGTTTATCCAGAAATTAAAAAATTGCATGTGCATACTTTTCTTTGAAATATCTGACTGGTAAAGAAGTCTATGCCTTAAACCTAAGTGTAATGAAAGAAGTTGAAGGCTGTGGATTTTTAATAATCAGGATTGTTACAAACCAATGTGACCAGGAGCGAATTTCCGACTAGGCGCGCGCCTAGAGCCTCAGAGCTTGAGGGGGCCCCAGAAACGTATAAATGGATTGCCAGTTTTGTTTTGTTTTTCACCGACCGAAACAAATGAATCCTTAAAGCGACCATTTTGTATTGCCAATTGGTGTTTCACTTTCTGATATTAGTAACATACACTCATGGACAATGAAATTTGCGCACCTAGAAGAAAACATACTACAACCCCGAAGCTTTACAAATAGCTAGAGTGCATGCAAATGTTCCACGTCTGGTGCGACTGTGCGTGACCGCACACCATGTGGTGGCGCTGCAAGCACGACCCGGCAGCCTTATAAACAGGCGTGTAGTCGATGCCCCATGAAAGCGAAAAGCACCGGCCGACGCAAGCAAGGGTACAGAGGGACAACAATGCCGGGTTGATGCCAGAGACGTCGATTTACGCAACTTAAGGATTTTGAGAGAGGCCTGATCATCGGGCTGATATCCGCAGGGTGGTCGGCGCGCCGTATAGCCCGCCATGCACGTGGATCGTTCTGACCATACCGTCCAACTGTGTTTAGAGCAGTGGACACGTGACGGCACTGCCACACGACGGAGCGGGAGGACCACCGGTAGAGAGGTTCGACTGATCGTGCGCCAGCCACGAACGGATCCCACGGGTGCCCAGTTCACTGTACAGGCAGATGTAGCGGCTCCTGTGTGCCCACGAGCCATTCCCCGACGCTTCGCGAAAGCGAATCTGCGATCTCAGTGCCTCTTACGCGTGCTGCCATTAACACCGGAACATCACAGGCTCCTTGTGCAGTGGTGCCAGACCAGAGCGACGTGGAACACCACAGACTGGCAAAGTGTGGTGTTTGGCGATGAGTACCTCTTCGTTTTGGGGGACAGATTATCATCGTATCCGAGGGTGTAGGTCCGCGGGATCAGCGGTACAATCCCATCCTCGCTATCGAGCGCCAGACCTCCCCCACTGCAAGCATTATGGTCTGGGTTGCCATAACATACGATAGCCGATCGGTTCTAGTAGTGGTACGTGGATCATTGACGAGCCAGCGGCGTGTGAATGAGATCCTACGGCCACATTTGCTCCTATTCCTGGCCGGGATTCCAGGTGCGCTATACCAGCAGGATAATCCCCACCCGCACACGGCTCAGATTCTCAGGACTGCCTACGGCATGTCCAGACACTTTCATGGCCATCCCGCTCCCCGGACATGTACCCTATCGAGCATGTGTGAAACCAGTTGAAACGCCAGCTACTGCTGTGCCGCACTATCCGAGATTTGGAGCACACCGACCAACACGTGTGGGCCAGTCTGCGCAGGACAATATCAGGCGTCTGTTCGCCTCTATGTCGGGCCGTATTGCAGCATGTATCGCCGCAGCGACGCGCTATTGAAGATGACTGGACTGTGCACAGATCCCTCTGCAATTGATCTGCTGCTCTGTTTTTTCCATCATGTGTATCATTCATCTGTATCATTACGTCTATAAAATTTCAGTTCAATCCGATGCTTCCTTGGTGCGCAAATTTCATTGTCCATGAGTGTATATTTTTTCTTGCTTTGTTGATACTCCACATTTTCGAGTTCTTATCGGTGTACTTGTTTTGAAAGGAGCGGTTAAAATAATTTAGCCTTCCTTTTAGTGATAGGTGAAGGAAGTATTCACGTTTCCCACACTCTTCATTGTTTAAGGCGAATACTTAACTTGTCCGCTGTTATATAAATTACTTTCGTGCTACTTCCAGCCAAAGGAAAACATCTGTGTTGGAACCTTCCCCCACCCCTCTGAGTTGCGATAAGGAGTGCTTGTAGATACTGACATGATGATCGGGGTGTTTGCTCTGTTTTTTTTTTTTTTTTTTTTAATCTTTGGGGTAGGGTAATAAAGCTCTTACCCCTTAACCAGGCTAAACCAAAGAAGTTAATATTTAGGCTGGAAAAATAAAGAAATTCGAGAATATCACATATTGTTTTCATTTAATAGTGTTAAAATAAATTTATATTGTCTCCCCTGGTTTAATACTGATAATTATTAAGCATTCTCACCTTCTCTATTCCTTAAATAGAGATAAAACTAACTTTTGAAAAAGCGATAAAAAGTTTCAATGATAGATAGATACCCTTACTCGAAAAGCTGTAGTTCCTACTTCTCCATTTTCAAACCGGATCTTCTGTATTTAATTCTTATGCTTCTGTTAACTGCAGTGCAAGTATATAAAAAAAAATTCATGCATTTTTTCACAGAATAAAAGAAAATGCAGACCTCAATCTCTTTGATTTAGGGAATTATCTGCCACAGAAAAAGTCCGCCACGAAAAGTCATCCACCCTTTTCTAGTGAAGTACTGTGTACGAATTGCATTTACCCGAATTTTCTAATGTGGAATACTTTTCCGGTAGCCAATGTCTTCAAGTACTTCATTTTTGCTTGATACATTCTCGTTGCTAAATAATTTATTCATACCATAAAAACAAGATGATTTTCCAAAGCTGAAGCAATGGAAAGAGCATGTTTCGTAATTGAAACGCATTCCAATTTTATGACAATTTAAACGCAATGTACTAATAAATTTAGAGAAATCCCATTTTCAGCGCCCGTATCGTTAAATTTGCTAAGTAACTTGCAACTGGAAAGGTGCTAAAGTAATAAGTTTTGCCTAACGTATCAAACTCAAAAAGAACTTTTGTTATAACTGAAATGGTCTCTTCGTAGGGTAAAGCTAAAATTTACTAAATTTCCACTTTGAGAACTCCTAGCGGGAAATTTATGAACTAGTAGTCAAATTTTAAAATGGGCAAAATTTAATGCATGTTTATGTCCTATCATTCGCAAAAAATAATTTTTGAAAACTCTGTGAAAACCAAATTCTTTGGACTTAGCGCCTCTAACAGGAAATTAATGAACTGACTGCAAAATTTAAATATTTGAGAAGGAACAATGAAGCCTAATCTGAGAGGCACACAAATATTTTTTTCCTCTAAGTCAAATACTTTCTTTACAATGGAATTTTAATCTTTTGAATTTTCGACTTTAACAGCTCTTAGCGGTTAATTGCCAAACTTAATATCCTTTGATTTCCTACTAACTGCAAAAATAATTTTTGAAATATCTCTAAAAACAAAAAGTTCGATTTGCACTGACAGATCAAGTGATTACCAGAGGCGTAACCAGGGTGGGGCTAACGCCCCGGGCGCAAAAAGCACTGCTTATACGTACAGTACATACATATCACTAAGTCATTCTCAGTGATTCAGAAGTTAGCTTCTCAAAGGAAGACAACCTGCCAAACAAATGTTTAACTGATAGAATTAGATTTACTTATTGTTGCTGTATCAAACGTCTCCGCTTACAGCGATCTCGGCACACAGCTCAAGCTTCACTGACATCGATCACACGATGCGCAAAAGACCTTTTGTACTTCATACTCATAATCTTTTTCACATGCAGACATACACCGATGAGCCAATACATTACGACCACCAACCTAATAAGCTGTAGGACCCCCTTTAGCCTGCACAACAACGGCCACTCAGCGAGGCATCGATTCGATGAGGTGACGATAGGTATCCTGGGGTATCTGTGGTACCATAATGACCACAGCAGGTCCTCCAGTTCCCGTACATTTCGGGGTGGTGTTGATTTAGCGCGAACACGCTTTCCCAAGTCGAACCACAAATGTTCGATTGGGTTCATGTCAGGTGAATTTGGAATTAACAGAAAGTCACCAGCATGTTCCTCGAACCACTCCTTAACGATTCTGGCATTGTGGCATGGCGCATTATTCTGTTGGAAATGGCCACCACCAGCAGGGAACACAGTTGCCATGAATGGGTGAACTTGGTCCGCAACGATGTTCAGATACCTGACAGCTGTCAGCGATTGTGCTATTGAGATAATGGGGCCTAAAGCGTCCAAGAAAACTGTTTCCGCCCAACAGTGCACTCAGGTGTCATAGCCTCCGTTGGCAATCGGCGTATTCGTGCTCGGCCGTCTATGTGATGCACCAGGAATTTTGATTCATCAGACCATGCCACTTTCTTCCAATTATCCACTGTGCAACTTCGATGATCTTGGGCCCACTTCATGCGTTGCTGGTGATGACGTGTAGTGAGCATGGGGACCTGGCTGGGTCTTCGGCTACACATGTCCATGCGCAGAAGGCTGCGATGAACTGTGTGCTGTAACACATTGCCCTGATCAGCACTGTTGTATCTGCGAGTGATCTGTCGCACTGTGGCCTTGCGGTCGCTGTGAAAAATGCGTGACAGTCTCCGCTCCCCTATGGCATCAATGAGTTGCAGACGACACACGGCTGGACGATGGTTTGTCGTTTGGCCATGTGTGTACCACATTTGATACGTACTCACTACAGCGGCACGTGAACAATCCATAAGCTGCGCAGTTTCCGAGATCGCAGTTCCAAGGCGTCGTGCCATCACAATTTGTCCTTTATCAGACTCCGATAAATCGGCAGTTTTCCCATTCTGACTCCGAACACTTTATTAACCGAAAGCCGGTTCTCGGGCTGCATACATACGGCTCTGTGAACTTCACCTGAGCCACCGTTCGGTCTCCAGCACCCTCATTTCTCTAGGCTAAGGGTGGTCACAATGTAACGGCTCATCGGTGTATCTAAATGTGGTCCTCCCATGAGTTCCTTGGTCTTCCTCTACCTCTTTTTCTCGCCACTTGGGCTGAAATTTTTTTCTTAGTAAGCTTCTCGTCACTCATTCTTTCAACATGGCCAAGCAACCTAAAAATATTAGTCTCTGTCTTACTAACAACATTTTGCCTCACATTACACAACTGCAACACATCTTCATTACTCACATGATTAGCGAGTCTTGCTACAAATCCCCTGTATCTGACACATATCTCAAGCATACAAATGACTTGTATGTCTCTTCTGCGGTATCCAGGTTTCACTGCCATACATCAGAGTAAAAACAGTTACAGTTTTACTTACAATCTAATTAAAATTGGAATTGAAACTTTTCCACCAATTTCAGGGTACATTCTTTTCGCCCCATACTTTGTCATTTGTCCATTAACAGAATTTGCTTATGTTTTTCTAGTTCCTCCTTGGCAATCTGAATTCGTATTTTCCGTCCCCCTGGAAGCCTAAATTCACGTTAGCTGTTCCCCTTGGAAATCTGAATTCGTACTGGCAGCTCCCCTTGGTCATCCTAAATTCACATTTCTTGTTCAAAATGCTCAGTGGATCTCAGTTGTTCACATTCAGAAATGAAGCTCGGCCGTACGTGCGGTGCAAGATACGGGTGTTGTTCATTTTGTTGAAGGTTCTATGTGGGCTATTCGATCATTTGTGCGGGCCACGACTGCCAACTGCAGATCCGAACTCCGAAGTATTTGGGAGTTCGGATCTTCAGTTTGAAGTATTTTGTGTAAACAGTCATAGTTTTAATGTGTCTCCCACGTAGAGATAACATTTGGGTGTGAAAATTGATTTTGTCGAGCAGTGCGTATGTATATGTGGATGTGTACAAGATAAAAAGACAAGAAGGGCGTAATATTTTATGGATTGCTCCGGGCGCAGAAATGCCTAGCAACTGTTTCTTACAAAACATTCTGATAATAGGAAGATAGAATGGCATTTTAAAAAGCGTAAAAACCTTCTTGACTTTCTTGTTGTTGTTTTTTATTAATCTGACGGATGAAAATTTCTGAGGTGGTAAGAAAGGAAAGGGGTCCCCTGAATCTTTTAGCGCCTAGGGCCCCAAAAGATCTAAAGTCGTCTCTGAATGTGACAATGTTTAGGCCAATGTGTGGTGAGAGACTGAATCACAAAATCTCGCATCCTTGTGAAAACAGCCACCTTTTGTTTTTGAGTTTTGATCAAAATCATATTAAAAATGTCAGGTCATCATTTTTAGAAAAAGAAATGATTGATGGAAAGCAAGCTATCAGTGGTAAGCATGTGCAGCTTCTTTATAAACTTCAGCAGAGTGAAATTACAAAAGCCATAAGTGGCGCAGTGGTCTAAGCGATGGCTTGTGATCATTCGCCCAGGGAGGGGTTCGGGTTCGAATTCCAGGTAAGGCATGGATGCTGTGTTTGTCTTACGGCATGGCTCTCTCTGTTATTTGATAAACTGGTATTACATGTTCCCTATGTAATTTGCTGATGTACATGACTTGAATATTTGTAGTGCCGTGTGTCGCAAATACTGTACCTGTATGAGTTCAAGAGCAAACTGTATGTGTTAATCAGGACAAACCTCCAATCAAAAAAATAATAATTATAAAAGCAATGAGAAACCGCACATCCCAACACATTAACATTGAAAAAAAAAAAAAATGAAGTTTGGCCAGCCTTCAACATTGACAAAACAAAATGAAGTTTGGCCATGCAGTGCTAATATTTTCTCCCATTACTGGAGCTTTAGAATGTTTGATAAAATATTCATCATGCTATCCTCAAGCACTTCGTCTGCCAACGCTGTAGCTGCTATTGGATTAAAAAAATTAAGTTCAAATGGAATATTCAAGCAAAGCAAACTGAATTTGCTTGTACCACCTACTGGTCATCAAAGTAACCTTCTCAGAAATCTTGAAAACTTTCATCGTCCTGGAACGGGAATCGAACCCCGCATCTCCCGATTACCGGTCGAGTATGCTAACCATTACACCACCAGGGCAGTGAAGTTCCACGCAAGTGAGGCATAGGAATCTGAAATTCCTCAAATTTTTGCTAGTCGAAGCATCCATGCTTCCTCATAGCGCTTTGACCCAATTCCCATCCGGACGGATGTAGGTCAGAGGTCACCAGCACCACAGATAAATCAGTAAAGGAAGAAATATTCTTCATAATACATGGAAAATCGACAGAATATTCAAGCAAAGCAAACTGAATTGAACCACTTACTGGAAATTTCATCGTCCCGTTCCAGGACGATGACATTTTCAAGTTTTCTGAGAATATTACATGGATGACCAGTAAGAGGTACAAGCAATTTCAATTTGCTTTGCTTGAATATTCTGCCGATTTTGCATGTATTATGAAGAATATTTCTTCTTTCACTGATATTTCAAACCAGTGGCGTATCTTGGGTCCGAGATTTGGGCTATCTCACCCGCCCTCTCCCATACAGTGCAGTTTTTTAAAAATTGTGAAGTTTATTTTTTAATTGTTAAGTAATATAAGTAACATTTTTTACCAAAATTTTAGGTACATGCTATTGCTAACATGATACCAAATAATTATGAGGGTTAAGACTTGAACACTTATTTGTACACGAACTCAATTCTTCTTTCCTTTTTGTGTGAACTTGAGTGTTACGTTTTCACAAAAATGTTTCTTCCGAGTACTTTTCATATTTAAAAATAATGTTTTTCTCTATTAACAAACCAGCCAAGTTGCTCGAATGTGAACGTCCTTGTGTGGCTCTTAGATATATCTTGATTCTTTTTAATATGGAAAAACGTCTTTCGGCAGTTGCAGTTGTTGATGAACAGTTTAATATTGATCTGCTAATTTGTACAACTCAATAAACACTGTGTCCAATTATTCAACTTTATGTAACAAGTAATGTTTTTTTACTGATTTGTTTTGTATTCATCAAGGGAATTAAACACCTTCAGCTCAATTTTTAATCGAGCTGTATCAAAATTTGAAGCATAAAGTTCTTTAAGCTCTGATAGTAGATGTTCAGGGAAGCTTTCACAAAATTTATCAAAACAGTTTGAATCCAACAAAGCCACGAATTTAAGATATGATATCACTAATTTTAATTCATTGACATTTCACACAAACTGAAACAACTCTCGCGAAACACGCACTGGAAGCATGGGGGAAATGAGGTAGTCCGATGGCTTCGTTTTTTCGGAGCGAACCCTTGGCCAAAGCAATGGCCACTCACGAGCTCCGTAGCTCATTCATGTTGTCATGGAAACGCTAGCAGGGATAGTATTGAAGCTCTTCGCATCAAAACAGCGAAGTCTGTCGAAGACCTACGTTATGCCGTTGATTATCACTCGCCAGACTGATTCTCATAATCGAATCCTCTCGTGTTTTTTTTTTTTTTTTGCAGCGAAAGCATTGACATATCTTAATACCGTTGATGATTGACTTTTATTTGTGTATAATTAACTTTTATTTCTGCGTTCTATGGGCTTCGCAGCTAGCCTCGAATATACGCCACTGTTTCAAACCAACATCAGTATATACAATCTCTTAAAGAAAAGATGCATTTCTTTTCATACAATAATGAAAGGCTAGAGTGGCTGGAATACGATTTCTTGCAATATCTTTCCAGTATTAAAAAATTCTGCAAGAATAGCCAAGATATTTATAAATTTCTGAGCAAATAGGCTTGTGAAGCAATAACATTGAGAACAAAATATACTACAGAGTGTATAAGGTCCTTCCTTGATAATGGGTGTAATTTTGTGATGACAAGATGTTTTAATAGTGTGACAAAATGTAGAATCCCTATTTAGTACAATATGGCAAATGAATAGTGACAATGCCATAATGCAGTGTTACGCAACCGGTGTGCCCCCACAAGGTGAAAGGTGTGACGCGAACTTTTACCTATTATCCTATATTGTAAGAAATTAACTGTCGAATTTTATTTTTTAATTTTATCCTAGTTTCATATGCTTGTATTTCATTCTCTGCCGCTGCACTGATTGAATAAGATAATGCTTGTTTATTCTTTATTACATGCCGCGAATTTTTATGTATTCTAAGAAATTAAATGTAAATTATTTACTCACAGTTGTTGTTATATCGTAGTTTTGCTTATTTACATATTTGTATTTCTCGCTCTACCGCTGCGCTATGCGGCTTCTTTGCTACACTTGCCGCATGTTCTGTGTACTTCCTCGCCTCTACCGCCACGCTATGCGGCTTCTTTGTTACACTTGCCGCATGTTCTGTGTACTTTCTCGTCTCTACCGCCACGCTATGCGGCTTCTTTGTTACACTTGCGCATGTTCTGTGTACGCTTTTCCCTAAAAGTGCTGGGATTAGCAAAACTTTCCCTGCCTTTTATTATTTTAGTACGTTGTTTTGGTATTTGTCCCTGTTTGTTTGTACTTCTTCAACTTTATTACTTTTTTCCTGTACCGATGCACCCACCCATTGTTAGACTTTATTTTAAATAAGTCGGTATCCCTTCTTCCCTTTGAAGAGAACAGGTCCCGCGTCTTACAATTATTTCAGTTCTATCACAGATGTGCTCTGAAGTATCCCGAAAATTGTGATTGCTAGTCAGTCTTGCTATTTTCTATTACTGTTAAACTATTTTATTTTTGTCAAGATGGACAAGTTCCTTGTACGGAGTGTTCCGTCCTAATAATAATAGGTTGATTACATTACGTATTTATATTAATAGTGTCATATCATACGTTTTTGAAGGGATTAACATTTTGGTGTGCCGTGCTGAGTGATGGATAATTTATGGTGTGCCGCGGGTTAAAAATAAAAAGGTTGCGGAACACTGGTCTATAAGACCTTACCCAATCCATAAGAACAGGTCTCCGTTTCTCAATGAGTAAGAATTCGCAATTGCTATCGAATGGACAGCAGAAAATAAAATTGTCTTTGTTTTTACTTTTTTGTCTCATTTATTAACTCATTTGATTTTATCAACTCTAAATCTTAGCGCCCTTCAAATTTTGGGGTCCTAGGCAGCTGCCTAGTTCGCCTAATGGTTGAACCGGCCATACGATAAAACGTCTCTGTCTGGGGCGTGACTTTGTGGCTCCACTATTTTGTCTCGTAGTAGAATAGAATTCTAAATGTATCCTCAACGGTCAACATTCTGGTTTCAAATAAATGCAGAAAAAAAAAAAGCTGTTAATTCATGAGTTCCATACCGAAGCATTGGTCTCAGATCCATAGTTATAAGGATTTCACTTAATCTAGAATTAGAAATTTTATGGACAGATAGATTCCTCAAAAGAGAAGTTTCATTTTCGTGGCTTTATGACTTTTGCAGTGTGATAGAATATATTACAATTTGTAACACTCTGGTTTCTTTCGCCGTCGATTCGATCAATCTTTATTAAGGAACATCTTATATTCGTTCAAAGCATAAATTTTACAATAGTATTTAACATTTTTTGAAATTTTGTTTATACGTTTTTACATTTATACGTTTTTTAAGGCCATCTCTAGAATAACGTATAACCGAGTTTCCACTATATAAACGTAAAGAACCCCCTAAATTTTTTACGGTATAGTGATAAGCTGAACAGATGTCCCGAATTCTTGAGGACAGTTCTCGAATTTAGTTTACTGTCCCCAAAAACGTCTGATGCCTTGAGGGACGCAAATTGTCCTCGAAATTTTGATTGTTGTCCTCAAATGTTCTCAACTTTAGACTTCACCACTGGCTCGTTACACTCGTAATGAACTATGTTCTTGAAATTATATTTCATTGTACCCGTTTCTGCCGACCAGGACGTCGCTGCACTTCGAATATCAGGACGGGCGAGCACTATTTTTGGTGTGGCAAACTTGATAGCAACTTTTTTTTTTTACAAAACACTGAAAGAACGAACTTTTAATGTTTTTCTTTTCTTTTGCTTGAAGGCTTAACGACCACCTTGAGCAACTGAAAGGGCTGCAAGCAGTCGCTCGTCCCTAATTTAAGGTCACTGGTTCCTGGGAAAGGAAAGAGTCAGGGACGTCGCCAAGGGGGTGCGAGGATGGTCTTGAGCCCACCCTGAAATTTGTCTTGCCCACCCACTTCACAGTGTGCCATTTTTCAATATATTTAACTTTAAAATTAGTCTGCACTTTGCCAAGTAATTAGTCTTGTGTTTTATTTCATATAATCCTACGTATTTTCCCCAAGAAAGTGCGTTGTTTACGCTTTCAAAAAAAGTTATCAAAATAGCACCGCAGGGCCATGAAAATTCAATTGTTCTCCACTCTTCCAATTCCTTAGTTTAAGCCTCTTTTTCATGTTTGTATGCCCAGGGGGCTAATGATGAGGGTGAACAGGAATTCACTGAGGGGTGTCACTACTAACTGCTGTTTGTTTTCTTTACAAAATAGGGGTATCCAACACGAAAAGTGGAGTCTAAAACAACACTAGTATCCTTAAGACTGCCCCGGGAGAGTGAAAGTGCAGAAAATGGCTGACGACTGCTTTGTATGAGAAGAGAGCAAGGCAAAGTCGCTGGCTAGAAGTAAGTAAGTTAAGGAGGGGTGAGGTATTGTGCCTGCGGAGTACAAAGTTAAAATTTGATTTAGATAAACAAAAACGAACTTTTTAAAAAATAAATTGTTCAAGTACAGTACTATTTTCGTAAGCAAAAATGGGAAATTTTGAAAAGAAATTTAAGACAATGCGTCCACAGCAAGTAAAAAGTTGAAGGCGCCATTTCACCAACACTTGTATCTTACACCCGTGGTGTAACTAGTCAGGTCCAGGTGGTGGGGGTTGGAATTGTACGAATTCTTTTGTAGTCGGTAGTGAAAAGCATTAAAACCGTCCCGGTGGCGCAGTGGTCTAAGCACTGGCTTAAAACAATTTGTCAGAGAAGAGTCTGGGCTCGAATCCCGGTGAGGTATGGATATTGTGGTTGTCTTACGGAACCAGTGATCTTAAATTAGGAACGGGCGACACCTTACAGCCCATTGAGTTTCTCACGGTGGTCGTTTAACCTTCAACTAAAAGAAAAAACAGCATTCAAAATTTGTTCTTTCAGTGTTTCGTAGAAAAAGAAAAAGTTGCTATGAAGCTTGCCCCACCAAAAATAATGCTCGCCCACCCTGATTTTGAAGTCTAGCGACGTCCGTGAAAAGAGCCCGTGCTGTAAGAAAAGCAAAACATCCATGCCTCACAGGGATTCGAACCTACCCTCTTTCCGGACGAATGATTCTAAACCAACGCTTAGACCACTGCGCCCCGTGGCGGCTTTAATGCTTTTCACTACCGGCTACAAAGGAATTCGTGCAATCTCGATCCTTCCACCTGGACACACATACATACACGGATCTGACTAGTTACGCCACTGGTGTAAGATATAAGTGCTGGTAGAATTTCACCTTCAACTTTTTGCTTGATCTGAATGCATTGTCTGAAATTGCTTTTCAAAATTTTGCATTTTTGCTTACGAAAATGGTACTGTAGTTGAACATTTAAAAAAAAAAGAAAATGTCGTTCTTGTTTATCTAAATTAAATTTTAAAGTCGTGCCACTCAGGCACCATACCTCCCCCTCCTTAACTCCCTTCCTTCAAGCCACCGACTTTGCTTTGCACTCCTCTCCCACAAAGCAGTCGTCAGCTGCACTGTCCCGGAGCAGTCTTCAGACCGCTAGTGTAGCTTTAGACTCCAATTTCCGTGTTGGAATCCCCTATTTTGTAAAGAAAACAAACATCAGAGCAATTAGTAATTGCCGCCCTCAGTGAATTCTCATCCACCCTCCTCATTCGCCCTCTGGTCATAAAAAAGAGGCTTAAACTAAGGAATTAGAAGAGTGCAGAACAATTGAATTTTCATGGCCCTTCGGATTCTGTTTTGATAGCCTTTTTTTGGAGACGTAAACAACGCACTTTCCAAGGGAACATCTATTTATTATCGTTTCATCGTTTCAGGTACCTACAAACAATTTTTAATAAGTTTCATGAAGAATCACGCCCGCAAATCCCCCTCGAACATGACACTGCACGAAGATCGGCGGTCACCGGTTGGCATGATTTCTCTACTCCAGGTGATCTGAAATAAAAAACTCGAACTGCGTTTTACTCTATACACAAGTAGTTATCGTTTGACGAACCAGAAAAACATATATATATATATATATATATATATATATATATATATATATATATATATATATATATATATATAACATGCAGTTTTACATATATATATATATATATAACATGCAGTTTTACATTTGAAATCGATCGGTCCAATAGGTATTGAAATATCATGCCAACCATGCGCGAAAAAGCTGTTTCGAGAAAAACGTGTTTAAAGTTTCAAGTACAGTTTATGGAGGCATATCGAGTACTTATAGTATTTTTCTGCTAATCTGCTATACCAAGGTCATACAGTGTTTTTTTCTCTGCTACGTAGAACTCGTTTAGAGACATTTGCTCGCTTCTACGCCTTGTACGAGCCTCTTTTGTAGCCTCGAGGCTGCGTCTCGACGATATCTGCAGACGCTGTTGGTCCCGTGCGTTGGCAAATATCTTGTTTGCTCGCCAATAACAATTCCTGTTGTTGTCATTTTCAGGACGGCAGAAAAGCCTTCATTAAAAATGCCTGCTGCTACATAAGCTGCCATTTCGATGGTTTTTGAGCCACAGTGAAGATGTGTTTGGGCGTGAGCCGCCAAACAGTAGAATTGAAACTTTCATTGTTGTTTTGGGTGTCACTACCCAAACACCTTTCTAGCAACTCTCTTGATAACAAATCGCTGTAAATCGGCTTTATAGCATTTTCGACATTTTTATGAAGTGGTGGTTCGTGATTGGATTCGTCCAGAGTTTTCTCAGCTTCGGCTTTGCGCCAATTGCACCAATTCCGTGACCCCACTGGATAATAACAGATTATAACTTGGCCAATTTTGCGAATTTCGACTTGAAGTTTGGTACACATATTCTTAAGACTTGAAATAATAAAATAACGTAAAAAAACCCAACAAAAACTGAGAATCCTCCCTTAAGCAATCCAACATTTGTTTGTCTACTGACGTCATCAAAGTACAGGTCGCGCCATCTTTTTCTGGTCTCAACACCACCAAAAGAAAAGTTATTGATTTTTAATATAATTATGGTTATGTTTTAGAAAATATTAAGTACTCCAAGTTATAAAATAAAGTTATTTTAATCGATGTTCAAATTTTGATCCTTGGGAACGCATCAATTGTGAAGAAAATGTGTACAGAAGTTTGCCCATTGGAAGTATAGGAAGCAAAATCACTAGACGTCCACCTTAAACGCACATTAGTCAACAGGAATTTTTGTAGTTGTTCTTTTCAGTATTTCAATGGAACAGTGTGATTGACGTTCACTTGCATTGGGTCCCGGCAAATGGATTTAGGAAAAGCGGAAGATAAACTGTCTGCTTTAAAGTCCGCTTAGGGCTAAATAGGCCAATTCTTGAAGCATTTTGGCTGCAAACAGTTTCACTTAAAAGATTGGTTGCTTTTGATGACGTCCATCATGAGTTTGGATGACCCACATTAGATCCTATTAACACTCAGCGTGCTTAACGGAAACTAGTGGGAAGTAAGGTTCTTCTTAAAAGAAAACTGTTGCCGGAAGAAATGTGCTATGGTCGGGCGATGAACTACGATTTGTTTACATTTCATATTAAGCTTCTGAAAGAATATCCCAAGGAATTTTCTCAAGGCTTTTTTGAAAAGGGATGATAGATAGAAAACAATAATGAAAGGAGTCAAACAAGTGGATAATTTGTTCTTATGTCACGCGACATTCGAATTTATCTTTATTGGCGACAGACTATGAGCAATTGGGTAATGATCTCAAATGTTTTACAGGGTAAAACAATTCCCTCAGTGACGAAACACCATTTTGAAATTCGACGGAATTTCTTTTGATTCTTTTTTATTTCAGAGGTGGCATGGGGCGTTTAGAGAGAAAGCGAAAGTTAAAACTCTCCCCCCCCGGTCATGATTTCAGAGAATATGCAAATATTGCAATGAATACATTAAGACGGGTCAAGAACTTCGTGTTTTTGACATTAATTTTGTTGAAGGTAACCGACCTCGCTCCACTTGCAGGTAAGGACGAGACAGCCAGTTTGAATCTGAACTGCATCATAGAAAGTAGTTGAAAGACTTTATTTCATATCGGATGAAGACCAAAGAATGGAAAACATCCAAAATGAGGCTACTCAGGTAAGGACCTAAGTTACTATCTTAGTTTTATTTAGTCTTAAACGTATGATCAACACATTTTTTAAAAAGTAAATCCGTTTATGTTATCATGCATGGGTGTGAATTTTTTTCCAAAAGGTTTAGAACTGATGAAAAAACTGCATACCCGGGCGCTTACTGACAGCCCCCACCAACCCCCGCGTTGCAGGGGAGGGGTACTCACGGCTAAGAGGGCTTCTAGTCTCAGCAATAACATTTCACAAAATCCTTTGCGGAAACTTCATATGAATAAAGAAATAACCAGTAGTTTTGACGTAGGTCTACGTCTAACTCCGCGAATAGTATGAGGCGACTTACGGTCGACCGCCTGTGACAAAAATAGGTCCCAATTGAAATCATTATAGCGTTAAAAATACGTGCCGCACACTAATCGTGTTAGCATATTCGTAAACAGCATGGAGTCCAATTCGAATACTGCTCAATACATCGTGCGCGCGACTCTCTCTGTGCGCGGAGGGGATGATACAATATTTCTGGGTGTGCCGCCGCGTTTGACTCAGTCTAACTCAGCAACCGTGAGAGCAACAAAACTGTGCGTGGTATCCTTTTAAAGCTCTCGACGAGATCTATTCAAATATGCGAAGAACATTTCACAGTGGTTTGGACTGAACATTTTAAAAATTGTTTCTTGTGAACCGGTGAACACTTTTGACAATATCGCTGTTTATCTGGACAACCTTGAGTGCAAAAAACTGTGCGTGGTATCGTTTTAAAGCTCTCGACGAGATCTATTCAAATATACAAAAAACATTTCGCAGTGGTTTGAACTAACATTTTAAAAATTGCTTTCTTGTAAACACTTTTGAAAATATCGTGGTTTATCTGGACAACCGTAAGTGCAAAACAACCACTGTGCGTGGTATCATTTTAAAGCTCTCGACGAGATCTATTCAAATATACGAAGAATAGTTCACAGTGGTTTGGACTGAACATTTTAAAAATTGTTTCTTGTGAACCGGTGAACACTTTTGACAATATCGCAGTTTAACTGGACAACCGAGAGTGCAAAACGACTGTGCGTGGTATTGTTTTAAAGATCTCGACGAGATCTATTCAAACACATAAAGAACATATCGCAGTGGTTTAAAGTAAAAATCTTCGAAATTGTTTCCGTGTAAACGGGTTAACATTTCCTACAATGCCGCGGAATTTGCAGAATGAACGCAAGCAAAAGTGGAGAAAATCAAAACGAGAGGCAAGAGCAAGTGATGAGGAATGTAAGGAGCCCAAGAAGACAGAGCACCACGTTGGGTAATTCATGTATAGATCAGCTTTGTGTTCGCAATGTATCCAGCATTATTTGTAAAAATTATGTAAGCTACTTTTGATATCATAGACTTGTGTTCGGTATAAACGAATTAAATAAACGCTTTGAAACCATACTCGACTAGCTCATTTTAACTCTCCGATTTGCAAGTCGTAGTCCTACGTTCCAAACTGACGGCTCAATCAGAACTGAGCCTACCGGTTTTTTTTTTGGTTTTTTTTACGGCAGCTTTGAAAGAAGTATTAAAAAGAAACGTAATTTTAGGAAGTTTGTTTTTTCGCGGGTAAAATTTGTAAAAACTGGATGACGGGAAAGCAGTTATTTCAGAAGACCTGAGGCCCCTTTTCACAGTCATAGCAATAGTTCCTATACATGTATATTAACAAGAGAATGTGAAAGAAATATCAGTTCAATAAATGAAAAGTTCTTACCAATGAGGGTAAGGTGTTATACATTAAAGATGAGCTCGGGCCGGGCTCAGAATTCATTAACTACCAAAAAACCCGGGCTCGGAATTACACGTCTTGAATTTCATTACTGTAATTAATTCAACACGTGTAATTCCGAGCCTGGTTGAATTACACGTGTTGAATTTCATTGTGGATTTGTTACCACGGTGGAAGGATTTTCAATTTCCTAAGCTAACTGCCATTGGAATACAAATTTTGCTTAGCAAGACTTGCATTATTAATTGTCCAAAACTATGGCCCAAGCAAGGATTAGTTTAAGGAGGTCTGGTATCGAAAACCTGGGGGAAATCACATTCCCGTTCTTCTAATTTTATTAAAAATCAAGAATCTTATCTTTAAAATGATGTATTAATTTCCAAAATTGTGCAGTTAGAAGTATTGTTATTTATTTTTTTGAATTTCCTCACTCCCGCGATTTTTGGGATGACGTTGGTTTTTAGTGGAGCAGGTCGAGTTTTGGAGAAAAGATCAAGTTAAAGCGCTGAGGCATTAGATGCAATTCTCTCTCTCTCTCTTTTCATGATGAACTTGATCTGGAAACTGCACACACATATGATAATATTGTGATTATTATATTATTAAGCGCAAAGCTTTGTTAATGTTACAAAATGAAGAATAATCTGGTCTGGAATGCTTTTACGTTCTTTTTTTTTTTAATTTTGGAAATTTCCCTACACGCTTTTTTTATATTCTACTACATCACTCTAAACTACCTTTACCAATTAGCATATATGTAAATTATATTACAAAGATTAGTTTTCTAGAGTCAAAATTTCAAACACTTGCAACTGTCTGTATGGCGTTGTACGTTTTATTATGCAATTTATTCAAAATAAAAGTAAATTTAGAAATCAAAAAGAAATAACGAATGGAATTTTTTGTTTCTAAACGATTTTCTTTTCTTCAGCTTTTACCAAAATTACTGATTCCCCTGATACGGTCGAAGGACACGTTGATTATTTATTTATTTTCAAATCCACATTTTAGAACATTTGGCTTTATGCGTAGTATTTCTAAAAACATATTAATATTGTGAAGTGGATTAACTGACTAAAATTTTTAAACTAATGATTTTTAAACTAATCCTTGCTTGGGCCATATCTTTGGCCAGTGTATAATGCATAAATGCAAGCCTTGATAAGCAAAATTTTCCAAGAATCCGGGCCAGGGCGGGCCCGGGCTCTAGGCCTTTGGACCCGGCTCCTAAAATCGAGCGCGAACTCATCTCTATTATACATTACAGTTGTTTGCACGTAACTACGCATGCTTCAGAATATAATGAACTGGAAAGTGTTATTTGCGAGGAGAAGCATGCCATTTGTTTATAACAGAGACAAAAGAAACATTTTTTCTTTATTTTAAATGCACCAGAGTTGAATAATAATGAAACACATATAGCGCATTAAATCCGTTTATTTTTGTGGTGTAGTCAGCACAAAGATTCGCAAAGCTTTCGCACTCCACTGGGAGATTTTTGTGTCTACCATTGCCTTGAGAAAGCCTCCCAGTGGAGTGCGAAAGCTTGGCGAATCTTTGTGCTGACTACACCACAAAAATAAACGGTTTTAATACGCTATACGCGTTTCATTATCAGAAACATTTTTTCTTTGTGCAAAATCTTGTAGCATTAGGTTAAGGGCTTTTAATATTCAAGGGTAAATAGCTTAAGTAGCGTAATTATAAATACCCCATACTGAGAATACTCAAGAGACGCATATAGCGTATCAAATCTGTTTATTTTTGTGGTGTAGTAAGCACAAAGATTCGCCAAGCTTTCGCACTCCACTGTTTAGAGCATGGTTCTATAGAACATATAACGTATGCAAACTCGACTACCTAAATAATAAGGAAATTGATAATATTTATAGCCAAGGTCTAAAAAGGCTGGATATAAGAAGGATGACACACACAGAATACATAGAACTATAAGAAATCATATAATGTCAACAATAACAAAATCACCTAGTAAGACGATGCAGAATCCATCGCATATGTCCCAGGCTTTACATATTTGTTAAAGAATTTATTACGTAAATACAACATATTAACAGCAATGAAGTCCCCGACCCCGTTATCACAAATAATATCAAGCTGCAAGGAGAAACAAAGTGAGAAAAAAAAAGGCAGGTGTGTACGCTATACCGTAGGTATATCCTGACAACACGGAAAAGATATACACTATATTGACAAAAGTCACCGGACGCCCCGCCCCTTCAAAAGCAAATGAACGGATTCGCTGCGTTGTTAAGATGAGCGGTACAGCTGCAAACGGTACAAAAACCAAGCCTGCAGCTGAACGCGATCATATCGCACTGTGAGGTTGAGAGAAAATGTCGCGGCGGGAGAGAACCAACTTTGAGAAAGGAAAGATTGTTGTGTGTTATATTAGTGGGTTGTCCATTATAGAAACCGAGAAGCGTTTGAACATACTCAAGTCAACTGTTTTGGATGTATTGAATAAGCGCCAGGCACATGGCGTTCCTGAAGCAGCAAAACGTACTGTCAGACCAAAGAAAATCAGTGATAGAGGACGTCGAAGCCTCAGGAAAGTCGTTACAGCTAATTGACGGAGTACTGCACAAGACCTCAGTGTACAGGTGAGTAAAAATGCTGGAACCTCGGTATGTACATGTACCACTAGCAGAGAACTTCATTCCATGGGTTACGTGGTCGTGCGGCTGCTCATAAGCCTTTCATCTCCACTAGGAATGCTACTCGTCGTTTTGCATAGTGTAAAGAATATTTATCGTGGACCATAGATCAATGGAAACGGGCCTTATGAACTGATGAATCCAGATACACGATCCATCAGTCTAATGGCAATGTGTGGGTATGGCGGCAGCCGGGGGAACGATATTTACCACAGTGTACTGTTCCTACGGTCAAGTTTGGAGCTGGCAGTGTGCACCTGTGGGGGTGTTTTTCGTGGTATGGTCCCGGCCCATTTGTTATCGTGGACAAACCTGTTAACCAGCACGTCTACCTCGATGTTCTGGACAATTATGCCCTACCAACTCTTTTTTTTTTTTTTTTTTTTTTTTTTTTTTGATTGGAGGTTTAACGACCACCGTGAGCAACTCAATGGGCTATAAGCAGTCGCCCGTCCCTAATTTAGGGTCACTGGTTCCAGGGAAGGGAGAGAGCCAGTGCCGTAAGACAAACACAACATCCATGCCTCACCGGGATTCGAACCCGGACCCCGTTCGGACGAATGATCAGAGGCCATCGCTTAGACCACTGCGCCACCGGGGCGGCCCCTACCAACTCTGTGGCAATACTATGGAACCGAGCCTTGTTGGTACCAGCTGGATATTACACCGAACCATAAAGCAAGGACTGTTACGGCGTGTAATTCCGTATCGTGTGTGGACTGGACAGCACAGAGCCCTGATCTAAATCCCAAAGAGCACATATGAGATGAATTAGAGCGCCGCATAAGAAGTTTGGAACCAAGGCCTACTACTAATCAACAGTTAGCAGCAGCATTATGTACTGAATGGAAGTGCATACCTATCGCTGTGTTCCAAAACCTTGTCGAAAGCATGTCTCGAAGGGTCAGTGCATGCATTAGGGCCAAAGGTTAACCGACACCGTACTAATGTATGTCAATAAATGCTATGTTGTGTTTCTCTTCTAGGTGTTCGGTGGCTTTTGTCAGTATAGTGTATATCGGAATGACAAAGCGATCCTTGGACACTAGATGTCAAGAGCACGTGCGAAGTGTCAACCAGGACATGCAGAATACAGCCCTCGTCAGAGAAGACATGCATTCATCGGCCGCTCCGGTATGGAACAGTATTAGAAGAATTGCCCCTTACACGAACTTTAAACATACTTCCATCAGGGAAACAATCGAAATCCTATCCAGCAAACTAGCGTGCAATGATATTGTTTCTACTGAAGTACAAAGGGTTTGGCATGCGTTATTAAAAAATAAAAACACATCGCGATGCACCGTATAATTACGTGATAAATATTCGTGTAATATGCTCATGATGTCACCCACGTTATTTTCAAAACTCATCTTTATTACCTACCTGTTCCGATTCCCTGAATTTTTATAGCTACCATTGCCTTGAAAAAGCCTCCCAGTGGAGTGCGAAAGCTTGGCGAATCTTTGTGTTTACTACACCACAAAAGTAAACGGATTTAATACACTATATGCGTCTCTTGAGTAATTTATTAATTAGTAGTTTTACTTGTTTTTTATGTGCCACAATTCTTAATTGTTACTTATTTATTCACTTACTTATGTTATATATTTTCGTATAAATCGGAAAAGGTCATTTGACACGTCACATGAAAGTTACGTGCTTTGTATGTGTGATCGTGAGGCATTTAAAAAGGCTGGCCTTAGTTCTCTAAAAGAATGAAATTTGCATGGTATGATTAACTTTGGCGTAACTTTTTTGTAGTACGCTCCATTGGTATAAAATTAGAGCAACTTTTTCAATTACAAAATGCACATTTGTGTTACACGCAGTAAAGTACAATAATTTTGGTTTTGCGAAAAATACCTGTAGGTTATCAACAATTTGAATTGTTAAAATGCCTATAAAGCCTAGATGAGCGGAGCTCTCTTTACGAGACTCGAGACAATTAGTTGTTCGGGCATAGGTACACATCCGATCACCGTGATTTTTTGCATGCGATTGGACATCGTCCACGGTCAGGTTTTGACGCCTTCCGATTCCCGAAATTCCGTGTTATTGCGGAATAATCGTCCAAAAACTTGCATTTTTAGGTTTTTTTCCGAGTTTTGAGAAGGGGTCGTTTGTTACCCATCTCCTCGAAAGATCTTCAGCTGATCGCAGTGACACTTGCCACAGAGAAGGGAAGGACATGATGAGTGACATGGGGTTGGTACCATGGTTATTGGTCGTGTCTTATGCAAATAATGACCATTAAAAAACTGACCAATTTTGATAATAATTGAAAAATTCCGCTGTCTATACGAGACTCGGGACAATTAGTTGTTCGGGCATAGGTACGACATGACACATCCGATCACCGTGATGTTTGGCATGCGATTGGACATCGTCCATGGGCAGGTTTTGACGCCTTCCGATTCCCGAAATTGTGTGTCATTGAGGAATTTCAATTGAAACTAGATGGCCTTTTACTTGAACAGTTTCACGAAAGTCGGCTCACTAACATTAATTAAAAAAAGCGTTTGAATTGAAAAACGAAGAAATAGAAAGACTCCGTCTGTTAGCTGAACACTTGCTTAATCTATAATAATAAAAAGAAGTTTTTTTTTTCGTTTTTTTTGTGTGTGTGAGTGTGTGTGTGTGTGTGTGTGTGTCTTTTGCGATACAAAATGAAAAACGTGGTTCCTGGTCTGAGTGTGTCTTTCCGCTTTGTTTACGTGCAACCTGATCACAACCAACGTGAAGGCGTGATAGAAAGTAGTTCATGATAAATTTTAGGCATTTCTCTTTTAGAATGTTTCGTACTTTTGTTCTGGAAGTCATAAATTTTACTCTTTCGTTTTTTAGAATTTGTTATAAGAGACGCCTTAACGAGCTTAGATTTTACAATAACTTCGCTCAAAATTTTGCCAACTGTACCCGAGTTATAGGTTACCGTTGACGGCTTGTCCTACTTAATAATATGGAATTAAAAATTTGTAATTGAGTGCTAATATATTTTCGCAAAAGGGACCCGAACAGATTTTTGCGTGGTGGTGGTGGGGGGAGGGGGGAGGGGGGATTTCCCGTTACGCCACTGTGCATACCTTTCACTAACGCAGTGATTAAAATCTGAAAGTGTATTTCTTTTGATAAAAACATTCAATGGTATGTATTATTATAAACCAAAAAACACAAGACTTTATGAGGAAATCCAGGTCTTAATATACCGGTGTATTCATGCAATATCTGCCGAGCTTTCCCTCACCAACAGGAAGCGATGGATTTCCGAATAGGCCGAGTAGGCCCGGGCCTAGGGAGACAAATTTTAGCCGTAGTAAAAATTAATAATTTGTTAAAACCCAAAAATAACGAAAGAAAAATTTTAAATTAAAATAAAAGCGGAAACTAACGTTTAGTCCGAAAACTGCTGTATACAAGATTTTGTTTTCGAATTTCCGTAATTCCCTTCCTCTTCGACTTAAGAAACCATAGACACACATACACCGATTAGCCATTATATTATGACCACCTACCTAATAAAGCTGTAGGACCCTCTTTATCCCGCAAGACAGCGGCCACTCAGCGAGACATCGCTTCGATGAGGTGGCGATAGGTATTCTGGGGTATCTGGTACCATAATGTCAACAGCAGGTCCTCCAGTTCCCTTACATTTCGGGGTGGTGGTGATTTAGCGCGAACCCGCTTTTTCAAGTCGAACAACAAATGTTCGATTGGGGTAATGTCAGGTGAATTTGGAGGCCAGGACATTAACAGAAAGTCACCAGCATGTTCCTCAAACCACTTCTTGACGGTTTTGGCATGGCGTATTATCCTGTTGAGAATGGCCATCACCAGCAGGGAACACAGTTGGCATGAATGGGTGAACTTGGTTCAGATACCTGCCAGCTGTCAGCGATTGTGCTGTTGGGATAATGGGGCCTAAAGTATCCCAAGAAAACATCACCCACAGCATAACACCGCCGCCGCCGGCCAATTTAGGCCCAACAGTGCATCCAGGTGCCATAGCCTAAGTTGGTAATCGGCGTATCCGCGCTCGGCTGTCTACGTGATGCACCCGGAAACTTGATTCCTCGGACCAGACCAATTTCTTCCAATCATCCACGGTCCACTCTAGATAATCTTAGGCCCATTTCATGCGTTGTTGGCGGTGACGTGCAGTGAGTATGGGGACCCGGCTGGGTCTTCGGCTACGCAGGAGTATGCGCAGAAGGCTGCAATGAACTGTGGGCTATGACACATTGCCCTGATCACCACTGTTGTAGTTGCGGGTGATTTATCGCACTGTGGCCCTGCGGTCGCTGTGAACAATGCGCGACAGCCTCCGCTCTCCTCTGGTTTCAATGAGCTGCGGACGACACACGGCCGGACAACGGTTCGTCGTTTGGCCATCTGTACACCACTTTTGATTCATACTCACTACCGCGGCACGCGAACAATCCACAAGCCGCGCCGTTTCCGTGATCGTAGTTCCGAAGCGCCGTGTCATCACAATTTGTCCTTTATCAAACTCCGATAAATCGGCAGCTTTTTCCATTCTAACTCCGAACACTCTACTAACTGGAAGCGGGTCATCGGGTTGTATATATACTGTTCCGTGAACTTCACCTGCGCCACCGTTCAGTCTCCAGGCGCGCTCATTTCTCTAGGCTGAGGGTGATCATAATGTAATGGCTAATCGGTGTATTTAAACAATTTAGGAATTGGTGGCGAAAGTCAAAAGTAAGGAATTTTTGTCAACGATAGATTAAATTTTTTTATTAACTGTCATAAGAAAAATTCCAGTTTATAATTTCACCACATTTAAGCTCTAAGTTATTATTTGTATTTGTATTCAGCTTTGCATAGGCTACATTCCTCCCCCCATCTAATCATATAATTTTGTTTTGCTTCTGGATCGGATCCGAATGAGTTACATGAAACTGTAGCCATCAAATTCTTTATTTTAAATGGTAGTAGAGGCGGTAAATTTGTCTAGGCCTAAGGGTGGCAAAGCCCTAAGTTCATCTCTGCCAACGGGCGGATTTTTTCAAGGCAATAAAACTTAAACTTTCTGTTTTACAGTTTAGGTCTGAAGTCTTTCTAGTGCCTTGATGAAAAGCTGCCCATTGGTGACCGAAAGCTCGGCAGATATTGTATGTATGAATGCACCGGTATATAAAAACCCGGATTTTCTCATAAAGTCTTGTGCTTTTTGGTTTATATTTATCTACGACTAGCTTTACTACCCGGCTCTGCCCGGTACAGAATGTATGGAATCTGTAGAATCAAACGGACCAAAAGCGTTACGAATTATTTAACACGCGTCCAGGAGACACAGCATTGGAACACTAACTGAACAAAATTCGTTGACAATTTGTTATCGACGATCAAATGCATCAGGTGCTTTCAGTTTCAGACGTCTTTGAGGGGCGAATCTCATAGATAAAAAAGTCAAAAACGTATCTTTGCGAATATTTTATGAAACTGGCTGAAATTTTAATGAACACCATAAATCTTTAATAGGAACATGACCTCCAAATTTCGCCTGAATCGGTAAATAACTTTTGAAATTAGCCGTCAACATTTTATTAACCGTTTCTGCGTTCTGTTTACTGATGAATTAAAAACTCCATACCTATTTTAAAAAGTTTTGACCGGATTCCGGGGAAAATTTGAGGGACTCCTCTTATTACCAATTCATGATGTTGATAAAAATTTCAGCCCGTTTCTTTAAGATTTCGCAAAGTTCGTTTTTGCATTTTTTTATGCACAGTTCTCAAAGAATAGAAACACCTATGGATGTGCCGGGGCGATGAATGCAGTCACGAGCTTTCAGATTTAGAACAGGATAACGTAGCAAACGACGCTGACTTTATTGACTAGCTTATTAATTAATTCATAACTCGTAAACGGAACAACGTAGAGATCTTAAAATAGTTGCGTTGACCTAGAAATTCCAGTATTAATAAGCTATGCAAATTTCACGATGTCATAGTTCGGCGTTCGAGAGTTTTTACTGCTTCAGGCAAACAGACGTTTTGTGTTTTTTTTTGTTTGTTTTTTTATATAAGAAGATATTGCCACAGTGTTTTGTTCTATACGTATTATTATTATTAGAATTTAATTTTATTGCTAACATTAGGACTTTTAATTTTATTGTGGGTTGGACAGAACCACGCTCAGAGACGTGACTTTCAATGCAGCTGCGTACATCACAAAACGCAAAGGTATCCACCACGTTTTGGTTGTAATACACTATCTACCAACAAGTAATTCGACACCCCTGCAATGACGATATCTGCGGTCCTGATACACGTCACGGCCGCCGCCGTTAAATATCGTGTAGGAAACAACAACGCAACCAGTCGCATGCAAGATGCCACGCAGTTCGGAGCTCTCTGATTTCGAGAAAGGTGTAATCGTCGGGTATCACAGAAATGGCCGATCCATACGTGACATATCCAGCGAGTTGAAGTACCCAAAATCGACAGTGGCCTACGTGGTTGGCAAGTGGAAGATGAGAGGTGACTGTCGGAATGTGCCCCGACCCGGCAGACCCACAAAACTGGGAGTTAGAGACCGACGGGTGCTGACCAGAGAAATTCGGAAGAATCGCACCAAATCGATGGGCCATATCCGCGAGGAGTTTCAACAGGCATCCGGGAGTGTTATTTCGATGAATACCATCCGTAAGAAAGCCCATCTGCTCGGTTATCATGGACGTGCTGCCGCTCACAAGCCTTTGATCACCAAGTCCAATAGCGCTGCTCGGCTAACGTGGTGCAAAGAACGTCGACAGCGGACCGTTGAACAGTGGTGGAAACAGGTTCTCTGGAGCGACGAATCAAGGTTCACCCTCTACCATTCGGATGGCAGGGTCTGGATTTGGCGTCTGCCTGGAGAACGCCTCCTGCCGGAATGTATTGTGCCAACTGTGAAGTTCGGCGGCGGTGAAATTATGCTATGGGGGTGTTTCTCCTAGTATGGCACGGGTCCCTTGGTCGCAATTCCTGGTAGACTCAACGCCGAGACCTACTGCACCATTTTGGATGACCATGCGGTTACTACGTTGTGGCAGTTTTACGGGGTGGACCCATGTTACTTTCAGGATGACAATGCCACCTGTCATGTTGCGAGGTCCACCATGGCTTGGTATGGTGACAATGGGGTTAATCGAATGGACTGGCCTGCGCAGAGCACGGACCTTAACCCTACCGAGCACCTCTGGGACGAGTTGCAGCGTCGACTTAAGGGTCCGAAATCGGTGAAGGAACTGACCTGTTTTCTCCAAGCCAAGTGGAAGAAAATACCGCTAGCCGTCGTACAACGCCTGGTTGAGAGTATGCTCCGGAGGGTCGCAGCTGTAATCGCCGCTCGTGGAGGTTCCACCAACTATTGAAGGAGAATAAACTTCGCTTTCCTTTGCTATTACAGGTGTCCAATTACTTGTTGGTAGATAGTGTAGCTTTGTTTAGAACCTCAAGAACCCGTGTAAGTACATTTAAACTGTCTTGTTGGAAAATTTCTTTCAGGGTGACGACGAAATGAGCTACCTAACAGACTTCGAAAGAGGGTTAATTGTTGGTCGCCGGCTAGTTGGTGTCTCCGTGACAACAGTCGCCAGGGTAGTGGTGGTATCGAGAGCTACTGTATCTAGGGTCTTGACAGCATACCGTGTTCGGGGCAAATCCTCGTCTGCGAAACACCAGAACGGCTGGAAAAAGACTAACTGATAGAGACAAGAGAGCATTAAAGAGGATTGTTACCCGTAATAAGAAGACCATGGCGCTGAAAATTATTGCGGAGCTCAAATTGCATCACCAGACCCCAGTATCAATGAAAACAGTGCGCAGGGAACTGCATACAGAAAATATTCATGGCAGAGCTGCTATTGCAAAACCTCTGGTGACCCAGGCGAATGCACAACGGCGACGGGAATGATGCCAGGAGCATAAGACGTGACTGCCGATGCATGGAAGCATGTAATCTGGTCGGATGAATCCACATTAACACTGTTCCAAACCGCAGGACCTGTTTACGTGTGAAGAACACGTTCAGAAGCGTACAACCAGGTTGTCTGCTCTCAACAGTACAGCATGGTGGTGGTCCTGTCATCTCTGGGCGGTCATATCGTGGTTTTCAGCAGGTCCCCTGATCCCCTTGAAAGAGCTGATGAGTAGCAGGGCGTATGAAAACCATTTTGGCCGACCAAATCCAACCAACGGCTCAGGCATTGTTTTACGCAAAGGATGCCATCTATCAAGATGATAACGCCCCAATTCACAGAGCTCGGAATGTCCAATCGTGGTTTGAGGAACACGAGTAGGAACTTTCACACCTTCCTTGGCTTCCCCTATCACCAGACTTACACATCATCGAGCCACTGTGTTTAAAAACAGAGTAAGATCCCGTTATCATCCTCCTGCATCTCTCTAAGACCTGGAGCAGTTTCCGCATGAAGAATGGTGTAACATCCCACTAATCACCATTCAGGATTTGTATGCGTCCATTCCGAGGAGGATTCAGGCGATTTTGAATGTGAAAAGTGGTCCCACTACTATTAGGTACGTGAGAACTTGGTGATCACATTATTGTGTCCAACCCCTGTATGTATTACACATACAGTTTAGCCAACCCGGTGGCCAAATGGTACGAAGCGCTGACTTTCAATCGTTCGTCCGAAAGGGGTACGGGTTCGAATTCCGGGTGAGGCATGGATGATGTTTGTGTCTTACAGCACTGGCTCCTGCCACCGCCCTGGAACCGGTAATCCCAAATTAGCCGCCACAGTAGCGCAGTGGTCTAAGCGATGGCCTCTGATCATTCATCCAAAAGGGGTCCGGGTTCGAATTCCAGTGAGGCATGGATGTTGTGTTTGTCTTACGGCACTGGCTCTCTTCCTTCCCTGGAACCAGTGACCCTAAATTAGGGACGGGCGACTGCTTATAGCCCATTGAGTGCTCACGGTGTCGTTAAAACTTCAATAAAAGCAATATAGAGACGGGCGACTGCTTATAGTTGATTGAGTTGCTCACGATAGTCGGTATTCCCCAAACAGGGCAATTAATACCGATAAACTGTGCACAAATTTGTAAAATTATTCCAGTAATCCGATTTAATGGCGTAAAAATATAAATATATTTCTCCAATCTTTTGCACATCAACCAGATGGCTTTGTTAAGGAAAGTAGACAAAATACTGCAATTTGAATAATGGAACGTTGCAACAATTTGAACGCAGTGACTTGACTAGACAATAAACAAATAGATGCAAATGTAATTTTCATTCACAGACACGAAGCGTCATTTTCGTTGGGCACGCGGTATCTTGGAAAGAAAGTGGTGTTATTTGAAGAACTGGTTCCAGATTCGTGGGAACCCTAGATAGACGCTATCATTGCAAGCTCCGCTGTTGGTAAAGATCTCTATTGTTTTTCGAATGGCTTTAGTGGAGTGTAGGAAGCTAATTTCTTTATATCATCCTGCATTGGAATAGCGGACTTAAATTTGACTTTCCTTGATAGGGCCTTGGTCACTTTGTCGTGCCTTGTGGCTCTTTTATGCTATAGTTGATTTTAATCATAAACGGGCGTTTCGTTGTTCCAAAGTAGTATCTTCGTGGTCATTCCAATGTGGTAACGTCTGGAACCGTCGGAAAGAGAATCGCATGAACACTTGCCTTGTTGGAAAGATGAATTTTCTCAGTATTTCTCTTAAGCATGGTGTATAAAGATGCAAAAGACCTTATCCCAACACCGTATTTCATCTTGAGTAAATTTTTGAGTTGGTAGGAAACATTTGGTATGTAGGGAATTGAGCTCAGGTAGTGTAGCTGCGGCATAAAAAGATCACAACGTGTTATTCTGGCTTTTTCGACAAAGTTAAGTATCTAGTTCGAAGTGTATGTTATTATTTTTATTGTCTAGTCAAGTCTACGAGTTCAAATTGTTGAAGCGTTCTATTCTTCAGATTACAGTTTCCTGTTTACCCTCCCTGAAAACACCATCTGCTTGACCTGCAAAAGCTTGGAAAAGTATATTTACATTTTTATGCCAAATAAATCGGATTACTACCATAGATTTACTATTTTGTGGAAAAAGTGCTCACGCAGTCACGAATTTGGCGCCGATAACAACGTTCCCTCTGATCCGTCGCTTGACTAAGAGTCCTATTCACAGTATTTGTCATTTTCTTGTAGGACTTCCGTCCACAGTGAGTAGAGTTTAGGTCCCAGCCACCTACAGCGAGATCGCCTTTTGGGCAGGACACAGAAACGGAAGGAATGAGAGCAAGTCTAGCGACTTTGACAGAACAGTTTGTAGTGAGATTAGAATACAGTAGATGGCGCCACCGTACAAGTACGATGTTGCACAGAGAGGGGTGAGAGAATTTCAGGGGGCATAGGAAAGGATACCCATTTAACCAGTGGGTCCAGCCTGGGGGCCGTCACTTAACGTGCTCGTCCGATGCACGGTGGATATTCAGCGATTGTTAGTAAATCACACCATCTCTGAAAGATCAGCCCAGGTTCGAACCTGAGGACCTTGCATTGATAGTCTGACTCGCTAACCACTAGGCCTCTAAGGTAAGAACAATTTATAGCCTTAATTTACCTTGTTCTTAATTCCAAACTGGGCCACAAAAACCAGCTGACAAAGTTTCTGATTCCCACAAGTAATAATGAAAATAGTTTCTCGCTGTTTCCCGGAACATTTGAGCTATTTTGCTTTCAACAGAGTTGAGATTGACTAAGATTGGCCAGCACAAGTTTATATCACCCTTTTGAACTACATTCAAAGTGTTGAAATATACACTATATTGACAAAAGTCACCGGACACCTAGAAGAGAAACACAACATAGCATTTATTGACATACATTAGTACGGTGTCGGTCCACCTTTGGCCTTAATATGCATGCACTGACCCTTCGAGACATGCTTTCGACATGGTTTTGGAATACAAAGATATGTATGCGCTTCCATTCAGTACATAATGCTGACTCTAACTGTTGCTTAGTATTAGGGCTTGGTTCAAACTTCTTATGCGGGGCTCTAATTCATTCCATAGGTGCTCTCAGGGCTCTGTGCTGACCAGTGCACACACGATACGGAATTATCGTCAAATCGCGCCGTAACAGTAACTTCTTTATGGCTCGGTGCATTATCCTGCTGATACAAACAAGGCTCGGTTCCATAGTATTGCCACAGAGTTGGTAGGGCATAATCGATGTAGACGTGCTGGTTAACAGGTTTGTCCACGATTACCAATGGGCCGGGACAATAGCACGAAAAACACCCCCACACGAGTACACTGCCAGCTCCAAACTTGACCGTAGGAACAGTACACTGTGGTAAATAGCGTTCCACCGGCTGCCGCCATACCCACACACGGCCATCAGACTGATGGATCGTGTATCTGGATTCATCAGACCATAGGACCCGTTTCCATTGATCTACGGCGCACCATGAATGTCCTTTACACCATGCTAAACGACGAGTAGCATTCCGAGTGGAGATGAAAGGCTTATGAGCAGCCGCACGACCACGGCAACCCATGGAATAAACTTCTGTGTGAATGGTATGTGTACATACGGAGGTTCCAGCATTTTTACTCACTTTTACACTGAGGTCTTGTGCAGTACTCCGTCGATTAGCTGTAACGATCCTCCTGAGGCTTCAACGTCCTCTGTCACTGATTTTCTTTGGACTGCCCGTGGGTTTTGCTGCTTCATGTGTCTTCCACTTATTCAGTACTTCCAAAACAGTTGACTTGGGTATGTTTAATCGCCTCTCGGTTTCTCTTATGGACAACACACTAATATAACACCCAACAATCTTTCCTTTCTCAAAGTCAGTTCTCTCCCTCCGTGACATCTTCACTCAACCTGACAGTGCAATATGATCGCGATCAGCTGCAGGCTTGTTTTTGTACCGTTTGCAGCTGTACCGCGCATCTTAACAACGCAGCGGATCCGTTCATTTGCTTTTGAAGGGGTGTCCGGTGACTTTTGTCAATATTGTTTATTTCGTTAAATCTAGTACCGGAGTATTGTACAACAACTTATTCCGTTTGTGCCTCAGTTTTTAAACTTTTCAAAACTAAAGAAAACTACGGGAAATTTACACTATACAAAATAAGTGGTGTGAATTCACGGAAAATTTCTGAAAATAACGTGCAGCAAAGTTGCCGGTAAGTGCCCGTCTTTTAACGAAATTACAGTTTTTAAAAGTGCCCGTTTTTTTTAACCCGTATTTTCAAAGATTTTCTGTAGATTTCAGAAAAGTCCGTTTCAGGTTCTTCTGTATTTGTTCAGATAATTCGCAAAATCAAAGACGCTGAATCTTTCAGCCCTTACGCCACAGAATCCTTTCGTGCCGGGAGCCGAAATGAGGTCGGTTGGGTTACAAACTCGGAGTCTTAACCAGTAAGCCAGAATGCCTTCGTAGTCGCAATCACGTTCAAAGTAAAAACCAACAGCGCGATGATGTACCCCCCCCGCCATTAATGCGAATGATTTAGCCATTTCATTTTGTGTTGGAGCTTATTATATTTTGAATACGTTTGTAGTAATTTAATTTTTTCTGTAGGAGTACTTATCACAAATTAAGTATTTTTTTTTTCATCGTGATGTTTCAAAGCAACAGACTGCTTTGGAATTTGAGATCTCTTTTTAACTGAGAATAACTTTCAATTATCTTTAAGAAAAGGTTAAATGGACTGTTTTATACTATTGTTTCACAAAACTTCTAAATGTAAAATTTAATCTTGATAGTTATACAGTATAGCTTTTGTCATAAGGATTCCACAGACAGATACATAAACACTGTTCAATCACCTGTACAATAACTTAAGTATCCTGTTTCTTACAGTAACACAATATATATAATAGCTGGTGCACAAAATGGGGAAGTGGAGAAGAAATATCCTGTATCACAATCACAGTAACCAAAAATCATGTGATATACTATCCACAATATCCGATCTCGCTACAGAACTTCAAAATCAAATACTTCGACAGACTGTTAAAATTTAACAGTTAATGAAACCCCCAAATATTCCCGTGAATTTATCTTATTTTTCGTCATATGGATACGGAAAAAGTGAGAACGGAGTTTTTCTGTTAATATGAGAAAGGAATTGCGGAAAGGTTTCTAGAAATTCAGAATTTTCCGTTTACACATCTTAAAAACTGCAACTTACCGTCAATACAAGAAAGGAAATGCGGAAAGGGCTCTAAAAATTCAGAATTTTCCGTTTACACATCTTAAAAACTGCAACTTACCGTCAATACAAGAAAGGAAATGCGAAAAGGGTTCTGAAAATTCAGAATTTTCCATTTACACATCTTAAAAACTGCAACTTACCGTCAATACAAGAAAGGAATTGCGGAAAGGGTTCTGAAAATTCAGAATTTTCCGTTTACACATCTTAAAAACTGCAACTTACCGTCAATACAAGAAAGGAATTGCGGAAAGGGTTCTGAAAATTCAGAATTTTCCGTTTACACATCTTAAAAACTGCAACTTACCGTCAATACAAGAAAGGAATTGCGGAAAGGGTTCTGAAAATTCAGAATTTTCCTAACGTACGAAAAATACGTGAAATTCAAAGTTTGTTTCCGTCATTTCACGGCAAAGGTCGTATCGTTAATTCACGAATGGAATCACGAAAAGTGGTTCACGAATTTCAGAAATTTTTTGCAGTGTAAGAACACCGGTGAAGGAAAACAGATAAAATAATTTAAAAATTTAAAAAGCAGAGCTTCAGTAAAAAAAAAAAAAAAAAAAGGAAGAAAATGAAAATGAGCTTCTCATTTCTATCAGTCCAGACATCGTCAGAGCTTCAGAGGCACAGCCTAGCTACGCATATCGTGTCTTCTTTCACACTGCTCTACAATAAGCGTCCAATTTTACATTTGTTGTGTGACGTACTACAGAGGTGAAAACATGTGCCAAGACGACAAATCTGCAGAGAGACATTCTGTCCGCGTAGCTCAGTTGGGAGAGCGACTTACTCTGGAGTGAGGGGACACGGATTCGATGTCGTCGCGGACCAACTTGTGTTTTCACAGTTGGTAGAAATTTACCGAGTAGGGTTGCTGAAAAGATTTTTCTAGATGCAACTTCAAAGCATGTGGTGTGCATTTTTTTATATATTTATTCATTTTTGAGAAAATTGCTGTAATATTTAATTTGAAATACACATACTGAAGTACGAGACTGGAGAAAATGAAGGGGGGGGGATTAAGGGGGCAAACAAAACAACCACCCACATTATTACATTAAAAAAAAAAGCATCTCTTTATTAACTGATTAGCTGAATTGTGCCGGCGCTGCCGGGGTGTAATATTTAAGATGCAATTTGTATATTCTGATTTTATTCGATACCACATCCTGCAGTCCCTAACAACAAAAAACATTTGCTTTTTATGCACTTATGTTTGTGTAAATCTTGTTAGAAGCGCAGTAATAATATTTTGAACTACAAGATAATGGGAAAATCTTAGTTAAAAGTTCATTACACATACATATCACTTAGTTGTTCTCTGAGATTCAGAGAGTGTCATTCCTCACAGGATCAGAACATCTCTTGCCACAAACCCCCCTAAGTAACGCATTTGTCCGGCACACAAACGGCTCCTCATGTTTCTTCTGTAGTACCCAGGTTTCACTGCCATACACAGGGCCGTGGAGAGCGAGCTCGGGCCCCAGTGCAATAAAATCTCGCGGCCCCCTCACCTCGGATCCTCTACTAACCACATAATCCATATTTCCGTTTCCTCACCTACTCTCCACCCACCATTCCTCCCCCCGACTGGTTGCAACTCTTCAATCTTTTTTTGCGATGGATAAGTTTTCATATTCTCCCCTCCGTAAATAAACATTCCCTTTCGAGAAAAGAGTTTTCTCAGAAAACTCTTGAACGCCATCTACCGACAGACATTCTTATTTTTCTTAGTACTTTTTCATAATCATCACTTTTTTCACCTTTCATTTTTTGAGTGTAATATGCGTCTAAAGATGCAGCCTCTGGGAAAGTATCCACAAAGAGTTCTCATAAGTAAACATTAAATTTTGTTTTTTCTCTTTTAAGTTGCCGCTGTGAACAGGACGACTTCATCGGTCATCGGAATAAAGGAAAATAAACGAAGTGGGAATTGCGCACAAAGACACGATTCATTTATAAAAATTGCCGCAATGCGAAAATAATGAGTTGAGCATAAAATAAAAAGACAAAAGATGCCGGCTTCTGGTGGGAAACACAAAGTGACAAAATCTACATGATGAAAATTGTCTGGAGCCTTTGATGACTAGCAATAACGTTGTATGTCATAAAGATCTGTGTCGGTGAGTAGCAAAGCAACAAGGAGAACCCAGTGTGTGGTATCGGTGAGTAGCAAAGCAATAAGGAGAACCCAATGTGTGGTAGTGGCGTGTCGTTGGAAAGGAAAGAAGAAATGAAAAACGTAATATAGAGAGCTCGTTTGATTTGCCGCAGGTAACCCACGCACGTGTTGCAGTTAGCATGGGAACTCGAGTAACATTGTAACACTTCGGGTTTTTTTGTTGTATTTAAAGCAAGGTTTGGATTTATTACATTTTTTACATTTATGACATAAATTACGCACTTTGACGCGTATTTTACGCGTAACTTCCCAACCCTGGTGACGGTATATCTTGAAAAACATTCGGACACCATAATATAATAATTAGAAAAACATTACTTTAGAAATGGGCTCTGTGCCCCCTTAGGGGCCCGGGCCCCGGTGCTACAGCACCGCCTCCCCTCCCCCTCTCGTCAGGCTTGGCCATGAATCAGAGTAGGAACAATTACACTTTTTTCACACACAGCCATGCGGGTCTCCCTCGAGAACCCATCATTCCTGTGAAAACCTTCCAAAGCCGCTATGACTTTCAATGAAGAATTCACTCGCCTACTAATTTCACCATCCGATTTGTTCTCTCTGTCAAACATGCTTCCTAAATACACACTCATTCACTGTGTCATTTAGACTTATATATTACATTCAGTACTAACAAGTTCCTCGCTCAAAAATCATAACTTTGGTTTTTTCCTTATTGAATTTCATGCACACTTCGTACATCCAGGACAACATACTCTGCAACACACTTTTGCTCTCTGCCAACAAGACTGTGTCATCAGCATACAGCAATCTGCACACACGGATATTACCCAGACATAAACCAGTATTGTCCATCTTGGCATCACGCATGCACGCATCCATATATTAAACATCCATCCATGGTGACATTACACAACCTTGTATGACTCCTGCACCAATAGAAAACAATTTTGGTAAAACACCTTTCACTCGTACACAAGCTTTACTTGCCATAGCACACACCTCTTTATACATTGAGTGGCCACTTTATTATGACCACCAGACAGTTTTAAGCAAATGAGCTATGACTGCACGCTGTTGCAGCCAGAGGGCGAGGCTAGTATAAAAAGGGAAAGCTTAGTGCTTGCGACAGTAGTAGAAGTGATTTTTGGGTGACGAGATGGGTAAAAAATGCGATTTCACGGACTTTCAAGGTGGGATGATTGTAGGAGCTCGGAGCCATGGAGCGAGTATCACCGAAACCGCCGCATTCGTGAAATGTTCCAGAGCAGCTGTTGTTAATGTGTTTAAAGACTGGACTGTCTGCCAAAAAACTGGGTCTCTACGTGCAACGTGCGGTCGTCATCGACTAGTGACTGCTCGGGCGGAACGGAGAGTGTCCAGACTGGTAACAGACAACAGAAGGGTAACAGTGCAGGAATTACAGACCATCTTAATCAAGGATCCCCTCAAATGATCTCTGCACGCACTGTTCGCCGTACACTGCATCGGATGGGATATGGCAGCCGAAGGCCTGTTCGAACACCTTTGCTGTCTGCAGTTAACAAGAGAAAACGTTTCCAGTTCGCACAGGAGCACAAGGATTGGACAGCCGATAATTGGAAACAAATTATGTGGTCCGATGAATCACGTTTTCAGTTGCACCATGCCGATGACCGAGTGAGAATTTGGCGGAAACACCACGAAAGCATGGGCCCCAAATGCATTGCTACAACCCTTCAAGCTGGTGGAGGCAACGTTATGGTTTGGGGAATGTTTTCCTGGCATGCTTTGGGCCCTTTGATTCGTGTTGATCAACGTCTGACTGTCACATCATATCTAAACATCGTTGCGGACCAAGTGCATCCTGTCATGTGGATGGTTTACCCCAATGACTTTCAACGAGATAATGCGTCCTGCCATAGTGCTCGTATTGTACAGGATTGGTTTCAGGAACATGCCAGTGAGTTTACTTTGCTTAGGTGGCCCCCACAATCTCCAGATCTCAAACCCATTGAGAATTTGTGGGATGAAGTTGAACGAGCCATCAGACAACTGGATCCACAACCCTGCAATATCACACTCCTGGAAAGTGCTATTCGTCAAGCATGGTGTCAGATTCCACAAACCACCTATCAACATCTCGTGGAGTCCATGCCACGAAGAATCGACGCAGTGTTAAAGGCAAAAGGTGGCCCAACGAAGTACTGAGGGGGTGGTCATTATAAAGTGGCCACTCAGTGTATAAACTAATTTAATCGCCTTTCCATTGAGTGGTAAACAATATCCCCTCTAAGTTATCATGGGCAATGCGCACCTAACCCAATGAGCTGGGCAGGCATCAAAACCACTTGGGCAAAATTTTTTATTTTCTCAGTTTCTCTTACTAATGCAGTAGAAGTTGGAACCCTTATTTTTACTAATGCCTCCATTTTTATCACCGTTCTTTCTGCAATTGATTTTAAATAAAAAAAATATTAAAAACATTTCATTAATTGAAATTTTTATTTTATAAGAAGTGAGAAGCTCAAACTTACTTCCGGAATGCTTAAAATTTAACTGACCGGAATAACTTTCCCCCTCCAACTAGCATGGGTTCATTAGTTAGTACAATGAACTTGGTTACGGTTTGCTGTGATTGGCTGGCGCTGATGTGTTGTTTTGAGAAAAGACTCAATATCTGCCTCTTTCTCGACGTGGGAAAATCCGCATTCTCGCGTTCACTATCTGCTCGTGCGAGGCTACTTTGCAAGAAAAGAAGCCTTTGAGAATGAAGAGGACAATGAGACGAACTTACAAAGGAGGGGTACGGCATTTAAGAAAATTGTTGTTTTGACTTTTGAGAGCCCGAATTTTATTTATTTATTATTATTTTGGCAGGTAATTGGTTTTCGATTTATGAAAATAAATTAGGGATTTGGGAATTTTAATCTAAAATGCTTACTGCGTGGAGGAAGTTAAGTCGCTGCACGCGCTGCTTGAAGGGAACATGTAGTCCGTCCAAAATAGGGTTTCCAGATGAAATAAATATGAAAGTTTTGAAACTTGGCACACTTGTTTATAGGTATCTAGTGAAGATTATAGCAAAAGTCCTGACAAATTAGAGGTGAGCTCTAGCCGCCATCTTGAAAATTAAGTACGTTTTTTCGGTTTTTCGTGAATATCTCAAAAACGGTTGGTCGTAGCCCAAAAATATTAGTTACATAATTGAAGCTTACAAAATTTCCTACGAAAAAGGTCCGATTCCTCTTTTTTATATCTCTAATAGTTTCTGAGATAATCGGGTGCCAATGTTGTACTGTTTCGCTGACCGCTACGTTTTCACTACGGGTTTTCATACAAATAAGCTATTGATAGCGTAGCGATCAGCGAAACAGTAGAACATTGACACTCGATTATCTCAAAAACTATTAGAGATACAAAAAAAGTGAATAGAACCCTTTTTGTAGGAAATTTTGTAAGCTTCAATTTTGTATTTTGTATTTTTGGGCTACGTCCAACGGCTTTTGAGATATTCACGAAAAACCGAAAAAAACGTACTTAATTTTAAAGATGGCAGTTAGAGCTCACCTCTGATTCGTCAGGACTTTTGGTATAATCTTCACTAGATACCTGTAAACAAGTGTGCCAAGTTTCAAAACTTTCATATTTATTTCTTATATTCGCCCATTTTCAGCCTTCGTTGGACTAATTGGTGGTAAAATGTTTCTTTTCTTTGCACTGTAAAAAATAAGTGGTGCGAATTCACGGAAAATTTCTGAAAATAACGTGCAGCAAAATTGCCGGAAGATGTCCGTCTATTAACGGAAATTTCCGTTTCTTCTAACTTCCGTATTTTGACAGAATTTCCATAGTCAGCAATTCCGTTTATTTCAGAAAAGTCCCTTTCCGTATATCCCTGGTGCGAATCGAACTCTACTCCGTCGGCTTCGTCTTCACCTACACGGCGCGTGCTGCCACTGACCCAGAAAAACACATGTAGCGCAGTCACGTATCAGATAGAACTCTGGTCGCGCGATGATGAAATGTTTTTTCGTTATTGATGCCGGTGAATTTAGTCATTTTATTTCTTGGAGTTCATTATTTTTCTGAATAGGTTTGTAATAATTTTACTTTTAACGCTTTCCAACCGTAGGTTGAAGGAGCATATATGCTCCCGCTTTGTCCGTCTGTCTGTCTGTCGGTCCGCACGATAACTCGCGTAAAAATGGTTCGATTTCGACAAAATTTTAGTATGTGGTAGGGGACAGTCTGGGTACGAATCGTGTTGAAAATGGACGAAATGGGGTCAATGGTCAGGACACAGTAGCGGGATCCATTTCATCATTCTTATGTGTCATAACTTACGTAAAAAGGCTTCGATTGCGACAAAACTTTATCATGTTGTTCCGGAGGTACGCTGAACCGGTTCTGTTGAATATAATCGAAATGGGGTTCAAAGGTCAGGGCACAAAAGCGAGATTTATTCCACAAACATTATCCTCAAAACTTGACTAAAATTGTTTCTATTGCGGCAAAATTTTAGTATGTTGTTCCGGAGGTAAACGGAACCAATTCTGTTTAATATCATCGAAATGGGGTCAAAGGTCGGGAGCATAGGTGCAGGATCCATTCATCGCCTTTATGAGTCATAACTTACGTAAAATGCTTCGATTGCGACAAAACTTTATCATGTTCTTCCGGAGGTATGCTGAACCTGTTCTGTTGAATATCATTGAAATGGGGTCAAAGGGCACAGGAGCCAGATTTATTCCACAGTCATTATACTCATAACTTGACTAAAAATGCTTCTATTGCGACAAAACTTTAGTATGTTGTTCCTGAGGTATACTGAACCAATTCTGTTTGATACCACCGAAATGGGGTCAAAGGTCAGGGCACAGGAGCGAGATTTATTCCACAGCCATTATCCTCATAACTTGAGTAATAACATCAGTAATAATTTTTGGTATGCTGGAAAGCGTATCATAATCACAGGAGCGGGATTTATTCCACAGCCATTATCGTCAGAACTTGACTAAAATGCTTCTATTTTAACAAAACTTTAGTATGTTGTTCCGGAGGTATACTGAACCAATTCTGTTTAATATCATCGAAATGGGGTCAAAGGTCGGGAGCATAGGTGCAGGATCCATTCATCGCCTTTATGAGTCATAACTTACGTAAAATGCTTCGATTGCGACAAAACTTTATCATGTTCTTCCGGAGGTATGCTGAACCTGTTCTGTTGAATATCATTGAAATGGGGTCAAAGGGCACAGGAGCCAGATTTATTCCACAGTCATTATACTCATAACTTGACTAAAAATGCTTCTATTGCGACAAAACTTTAGTATGTTGTTCCTGAGGTATACTGAACCAATTCTGTTTGATACCACCGAAATGGGGTCAAAGGTCAGGGCACAGGAGCGAGATTTATTCCACAGCCATTATCCTCATAACTTGAGTAATAACATCAGTAATAATTTTTGGTATGCTGGAAAGCGTATCATAATCACAGGAGCGGGATTTATTCCACAGCCATTATCGTCAGAACTTGACTAAAATGCTTCTATTTTAACAAAACTTTAGTATGTTGTTCCGGAGGTATACTGAACCAATTCTAGTTAATATCATCGAAATGGGGTCAAAGGTCGGGAGCATAGGTGCAGGATCCATTCATCGCCTTTATGAGTCATAACTTACGTAAAATGCTTCGATTGCGACAAAACTTTATCATGTTCTTCCGGAGGTATGCTGAACCTGTTCTGTTGAATATCATTGAAATGGGGTCAAAGGGCACAGGAGCCAGATTTATTCCACAGTCATTATACTCATAACTTGACTAAAAATGCTTCTATTGCGACAAAACTTTAGTATGTTGTTCCTGAGGTATACTGAACTAATTCTGTTTGATACCACCGAAATGGGGTCAAAGGTCAGGGCACAGGAGCGAGATTTATTCCACAGCCATTATCCTCATAACTTGAGTAATAACATCAGTAATAATTTTTGGTATGCTGGAAAGCGTATCATAATCACAGGAGCGGGATTTATTCCACAGCCATTATCGTCAGAACTTGACTAAAATGCTTCTATTTTAACAAAACTTTAGTATGTTGTTCCGGAGGTATACTGAACCAATTCTAGTTAATATCATCGAAATGGGGTAAAAGGTCAGGGCACAGGAGCGAGATTTATTCCACAGCCATTATCCTCATAACTTCAGAAATGATTTTTGGTATGTGGGAAAGCGTGTCATAATCAATGCATTGAATGATTTTACTAACTTGTTTTCTGTAGAAGGACTTATTACAAATTACGTATTTTTTCCATCAGGATTTTTCGAAACAACAGAATGCTTTGGAACTCAATATCTTTTTAAATCAGAAATGACTTTGAATTATCTTTTACGAAAAAGTAAAATTTACCTCTACATTTTATTATTTCACAAAACTCCTGAATATAAAATTTACTCTCAATAGCTATTGTCTTACGGGGTCCACAAACTGATATATAAACTTCATATAATCGCCTGTACAATAATTTAAGTACACGGGTTTTTAAGGTAACACAAAATACAATAAACTGTAAAAAAAAATAAATTCTGAAATTCACGAGACACATTCCGTGATTTCTTTCGTAAATTAACGAAGCATATTTTTGTTACAATTTTTTTCCGTGAAATAAAACTCTGAATCTCACGGATTTTTCGTACGCCAGAAGATTTCTGAATTTTCAGAAACCTTTCCGCAGTTTCTTTCTTACATTAGCGGGAAAACTCCATTATCACTTTTTTCGTATAAATATGACGAATAATTTTTGGTAATAGGAGAGATTCACGGGAACACTTTGGGGTTTGATTAACTGTTAAATTTCAATAGTCTGTCCAAGTATTTGATTTTGAAGTTCTGTAAGGTCAGATATTGTGGATAGTATATCGTATGAATATTGGTTATTGTGGCACAGGATATTTCTTCTCCTCCTCATTTTGTGCACCAGCCATCATATACTGCGTTCTCATACGAAATCGCGTACTTAATTTATTGTGATGGTGATTGTATGATATCTATGCATCAGTCTATTGAGTCCTTAAGATAAAAGCTACACGTTGGAGTAACATTATTGTGACCACCAGCTAATATTCAGAGTAACCGCCGTGTGCAGAGCAGACGGCAGCTAGAATGGCTGGGAGTGGCTCAATAAGGTGCTGGAAGGTGCTCACAGGTATGTGGAGACATGCTGACTGCAGTGCATGTGACAGCTGCTGGAGGGTGCGTGGTGGAGGATCATAGAGCGAACAACACGATCGAGGTGATCTCCCAGATGCACATTTGGGTTTAAATCTGAGGAATTAGAGGACCAGGGAAGTACTTTGAAGTTTTCATCGTGTTCTTCCAACCACTCTCGGATATTTCTAGCTGTGTCACGTCGTATTGTCGTGCTGGAGATCCCATCCGCCCCAGTGAAGACAATCAGCATGTATGAGTGTATGTGGTCTGCAAGGATAGGTTCATAACGAATTCGGTCCATAGTGCCTTCCACAGGTAGGAGTGGACCAAGAGAATGTCACGAAAACATTCCCCAGACCATAACGCTGCCCCCACCAGCTTGTGTTCTTCCAGCAATGGTTGAAGAATGTTTGTTCTCCAATGTTTCTCGCCTTATACGCCAACGTCCATCCGTTCGATGAAGCACAAAACATGACTCATCGGAGAAAGGCAATGCTTTGCTAATCAGCGGAGGTCGAATTCCGATACTGTCGTGAAAATATAAGCCTTTTATGCCAATGCACTTCCGTTAACATAGGTGCAGTGACCATCCGTTTACGTCGGAACCTCATAGGCAGCAGGGTTCGCTGAACTGTCGTTTTAGACACACTTCCGGTAGCCCCCTGGTTCATTCGGCCAGTGAGTTGCTCCGCTGTAGTGTGTCGATCGGGCCTCACGCACCTTCGAAGCCGACGTTCAACTCTCACATCAACGGCACGTGGTGCTCCGCAGTTTTCACATCGCTTATTCGCAATGGTGCCGTTTTTCCAATCACGATACACATTAACCATAGCAGCACGCGAACAGTTCACAAACTGCGCTGTTCCAGAAATACTGCCACCCTTGGCCCGAAAGCCGATAATCCTCAATTTTTGCAAATCTGATAAATCGCTCCTTTTATCCATGACAGCAACTAGTGATATGTTTTCAGAATGCCTACAGCACACCTTATATACCCCCAAGCCAGCTCTTGACACTTGCCTTCTTTCATTGGCTACGCGCTGTTGACGTCAAAAGTAGGAGGTGGTCACAATAATGTGGCCCGACTGTGTATATAACCATCAAGAGAAAATTATATATACATATTTTTTTGATTGAGGGTTTAACGACCACCGTGAGCAACTCTAAGGGCTATAAGCAGTAGCCCGTCCCTAATTAAGGGTCACTGGTTCCAGGGAAGGGAGAGAGCCAGTGCCGTAAGACAAACACAATATCAATGCCTCACGGGATTTGAAACCGGACCTTTCACAGACGAACGATCATAAACTAGCGCTTAGACACTGCGCCACCGGGGACGGCAATTTTATATTTAGAAGTTTCGTGAAATACACTGCTGGACAATTGCTAAGGACGGATCATAAACGTCTATATAGCGCATAAAAAAGTAAGTGTGGTTGGATGCCAAGTGAAATAAAATAATGTCAGAATGCCAGGACATTACAAGAAAGACAATTTATTGTGCTCTGAAATCCAGAAGGCTTTGGAACGTGTTCAAGGGACAAACAGGCCATTTTGTGCAGAATACGTAAACGTGAAAAATGCAATTACCGTCCTCAGGCGTTCCGGCGTAAGATGTCAATACGGGATATGGCCACCATGGAGGGCGATGCAAGATTCCACACGTCGTGTCATGCTTTGCACAACATTATCAAGCAGCTGTTGGGGTAATTTATCCCATTCCTCTATCAGTGCACGGATGAGGGTGTCCTTGTTTATTGGAGGGCATTGGCGACCAGCAAGACTCCTCCCCAAAGCATCCCACACATTTTCAATGGGATTCAGATCTGGAGAACGTGCTGGCCATACGAGGCGTTGAATATCCTCGCTCTTTTTTCTTTTCTTTTTTCTGATTGGAGGTTTAACGACCACCGTGAGCAACTCAATGGGCTATAAGCAGTCGCTCGTCCCTAATTTAGGGCCACTGGTTCCAGGGAAGGGAGAGAGCCAGTGCCGTAAGACAAACACAACATCCATGCCTCACCGGGATATCCTCACTCTCAAGACACTCCTGGACAGCGACTGTTCGATGACATGTTGCGTTGTCGTCCATGAAAATGAATCTATCACCGACAGCACCACGGAACATGCGAACATGAGGTAGCAGAACATCATTAATGTAACGTTGGCCAGTCATAGTCCCAGTTGGAAGCACATAGAGGGACGTACGGCCATTGATCATGATGCCAGCCCATACCATGACACTACATGTCGGATATCGGTCCTTTTCCTGTATGTTTGCTGGACAATGTGCAGTACCACTATCACGCCAGATCAGTTGTCGTCGACAATCAGACGATAGACTGTATCTACTCTCATCTGAGAAGAGGACAGCAGACCAGTCGTTATCAGTCCAATTGCGATGTTGATGGCATCATTGCAAACGGGCGGTACGGTGACGTCTGGACAATGGGATGCACACAACAGGACGGCGGGCATATAGTCCTCCTTCATGCAAACGTCTGGCGACAGTTTTTCGGGAGATCCGCTTGCCAGTAGCAGCCATAAACTGATTTGCTACCTCACTAGCTGTGCTGCGCCGGTGTCTTTTTGTTGATAGCACTATGTACCGATCTTCTGCAGGTGTCGTACTGCGAACACGACCTCCCCCGTGACGTTTGCTACATTCTCCATTTGTTTGAAATGATTTCCAAAGCCTTGAAACAACACTGTGGCTGACGTCGAACTCCCTGGCAACATCTGTTATTTTTCGCTCTTCTTCAATCTTGCCAATAATACGGCCACGCGGAAAATCATCTAGGTGATGTCGGGAAGACATACTGAAAATTGCAAGTTCGTCAATTGATTCTTTCCCTTTCAACTTTGCGTTTGAACAACAACGGTCAATACGCGTCAAATCCTTTATATCTCTTATCAGCGCTATGACGTCACGAACAAGTTCCGCAATCCAAAATTTGCATACGCACAACACGTCTTACTGTATCCCGCACTTATGCTAATTTCCACATTTTCCTGCCTTCCATTTTATGGTTGCTATCGTTGCTATTGTCATCCGTCCTTAGCAATTGTCCGGCAGTGTAATATTATAAAACAGTGCATTGGACCTTCTCTTAAAAATAATTGAAAGTTATTGTGAATCAAAAAAAAAAAAGATCTCAAGTTCCAAAGTATTCTGTTGCTTCGAAAAATCAGGATGAAAATAATACGTAATTTGTAGTAAGACTTCCAACAGAAAAAATAATATTATTATAAACGTATTCAAAAAATAATAAACTCCAATAGAAAATAAAATGACTAAATCACTGACATTAATGAAAGAAAAAAATTCATTGCCCAATGAGTTTCATCATGAACGTGAGTGATTCGTGTGACTTTCTGGCTCAGTGGTTAAGACGCGCGGCTTCAACCCAAACGGGCTGGGCTCGATCACTGGTGCTTTTTTTTTTTTCCGATTGGAGCTTTAACGACCACCGTGAGCAACTCAATGGGCTATAAGCAGTCGCCCGTCCCAAATTTAGGGTCACTGGTTCAGGGGAAGGGAGAGAGCCAGTGCCGTAAGACAAGCACAATATCCATGCCTCACCGGGAGTCGAGCCCGGACCCGTTTTGGACGAATGACCAGAGGCCATCGCTTAGACCACTGCACCACCGGGACGGCGCCTTGTCTCGTGTCTATGATAACACCGTGAATAAAATACACAGTGGAAACCGCAGACGTCGCATATTCGACCAAACTCGTTGTTGAGGACATTTTTTCTGGCATTCCGCTGTTGCTTTTTCATAAATGTTCTTATAAGTCGTTGGCTTTACGTAATCTGTCTCCTTAATTTGACACCAGTCAGCTAAGTATCTTCTAGTCACTTACCAAATGACGAACAACCGCATTTGTGAAGCAGTGGCCTAAGCGCTGGCTTCTAAACATTCGCCCGAGATGGGTTCAGGTTCGAATCCAAAAGAGGCATGGATGTTGTGTTGGTCTTACGGTACTGGGTTTTTCCCTTCCCTGGAACCAGTGGCCCTAAATTAGGGAAAGACGACTGCTTATAGCCCATTGGCCGCGGATGGCCTATGGGTCAACGTTCCTGACTGCCACGGAGAAAACCTCGGGTTCGATCCCAGGAAGGTACGAACGCTCGAACCACTAAATGCGTCGATGGGCACGTCGGGCCCACCCCCGGTAATAAATAAAGGCGTCTTCCACCCCCTTTCTACCTCGCTTCCGTGTCACTTTCCTATCGGGGACTCTAGACTATGATCATGATCATATGTATAGGATTTTAGGAAGGGAGTGTCTGTCCCCAGGTCTTAAACAACCCTTTGAAATAGGAAGCTAGGAGATTTGGACTAGAGTGCCCGATAGGAAAGTCACACGGAAGCGAGGTAGAAGACGCCTTTATTTACTACCGGGGGGGGAGTACCCGAGGCCTGACGGCTTAACGTGCCCATCCGACGCACGGCGGATGTTTAGTGGTTCGAGCGTTCGCACCTATCTGGGATCGAACCTGAGGTATTTTCCGTGGCCGTCACGAACGTTGCCCACTAGGCCACCCGCGGCCCGCACTCTAGACCAAATCTCCTAGCTTCCTATTTCTAAGGGTTGTGTTTAAGACCTGGGTTCAGACACTCCCTTCCTAAAATCCTCTACATCTGATCGGATCTGCTTATAGCCCATTGAGTTGCTCACGGTGGTCGTTTAGCTTTCTTCCCAACTACGCTTCAACCTCTGTCACTCTTTTTTCTTCATTTTCTGGAAAATTTTACTTTTCTCAGAAGAAGGGGGGTGGGGTGGAGCACATTTCTCTCTCCTTCCCTGGCACAAAACACCAACTAGCCCTGTCACCATGTGGCAGAGAATCATTGGTGTAACTCTTCCCATTGGTTCACCTTCAAAAGTAATTTCTCTGTAGTTATTCACCGTTTGTGCTATATTGCTTAAATTTTCTTTGTTTTTAAAGGAATATAATACACGACTAAATAAGAAAAGCATTTATGCTTCCAATGAAATACAAAAGTCATTTTCATAAACCCAATGAAAATAAAAGTTCAAAGAATTTACAACAAGTGTATTTTCCAGGGGGGCTTGCTCGCCTTTCGGGAGGAAGGGGGTCTGAGCCCCCTATAGCTCCCTGCTTTTGCTGCATCAAACATGAAAAAGTTTGGAAATTTGAAGAGGAATGAACTGTCGACTGCGTTTGACAATTCTTTTCTCGGCACACTGAAAATGACTACGCATGCATACAGCGCAACAATACACGGAAAAAAGACTTACCTTTTAAGATCGGTTGATATAGATGGGACAATAGCTGAAACGTTACTGATTTTCGCCCGTAAAATCCCGGTCTTTGCGCAAAGTTTTGAGAATTCCACGTAGTTGATTAATCGGAAGTAAGAACGCTACGCGATGAGAAAAAAGTTATCCAAAGATCCAATATTAGGAGCACCCGCGATCCACTGCTAATCGGTCGAAATGTCGGTCACCAGTGTGCTGAACTTCCAGGTCGGTGGATCGGTAGGCGTCCTTGAACTTCTGAATTCATCCTGTGGTCATTGGCCCGAACTGGAGCTCGGAACTTAGCATACTTGTAACGTCACAGGTTGCACTAAATTCGTATTGTTGTGTAGCAGGTTTTCAGAGAAGATTTTGCGTCTCTGCGTTAAGTCACTTGCTAATGTTTTATCTGCCTCAAAAACAACATTAAAAAAAAAAAAGAAAAAAAAAAAAGGGCAGAGCTATATATACGCGGTGTTGTGAGTACGCGTTACGGTGTGCGAACAAACTGTGGAAGAAAGAAGTAAACATCGAGGTAACAGTCAGTAGTTGAAAAGCATCCACTTGCACTACATTGCGAAACTTTGATCGGGAGTTTCCAATCAGTTTATTGCACATACCTTGAAAAAAAAACTTTGATTCGATTTTCATTTAATTTGATTTTAATTCTAGAAGCGTGAAGTTGTAGTTGATACAGTCAAACCTCAGTTATACGCTTTTCTAGGACAGGGGTCACAAGCTTTTCGACAGGAGGGCCAAATGGGAAATTGGCTAAAACTCGGGAAGGGGGGGGGGCATATTAAAAAAAATTGGTAAACAGAAGATCAATCAATGTGCAGATATTGTAAATTTTCAATGAACTAATATTTGTCAAAGTCTAACTAATTTTATATGGTCTGTAATTAAACATGAAAGTTTTCAAATAAATATTTAAATATATTTACACACATCTAAAACAAAACTAAACTTAATAAAGACTAAAGTTTAGTCTTTAATAAGTTGACTTCATGATATAAACAAATTGACTTTGTGACATTTGAAACTTGAAAAAAAAATCACTGAGAAGAATGGTATTGTTTCTGGAATGATTTAGCTACAGTTTCGATATTTGGTTTCTCGACAACCTCATTTTTAAAAAGGTCTGACAGTGGTTGTCGATCAATTGTGAACGAAGCTTTGATTTCACATATTTAATTTTGGACAAAGCTTGTTCATAAACATACACTATGATTGACAAAAGTCACCAGACACTCCTTCAAAAGCAAATGAACGGATCCACTGCGTTGTTAAGATTCGCGGTACGGCTGCAAACGGTATAAAAACAAGCGTGCAGCTGACCACGATCATATCGCACTGTGAGGTTGAGTGAAAATGTCGCGACGGGAGCGAACTGGCTTTGAGAAAGGAAAGATTGTTGGGTGTTATATTAGTGGGTTGTCCATAAGAGAAACCGAGAGGCGTTTAAACATACTCAAGTCAACTGTTTTGGATGTACTGAATAAGCGGAAGACACATGGCGTGCTGAAGCAGCTAAACGTACCGGCAGACCAAAGAAAAACAGTAATAGAGGACGTCGAAGCCTCAGGAGGATCGTTAAAGCTAATCAACGGAGTACTGCACAAGACCTCAGTGTACAAGTGAGTAAAAATGCTGGAACATCGGTACGTACATGTACCATTTGCAGAGAACTTTATTCCATGGGTTACCGTGGTTGTACGGCTGCTCATAAGCCTTTCATCTCCACTCGGAATGCTACTCGCCGTTTAGCATGGTGTAAAGAACATTTATTGTGGACCGTAGATCAATGGAAACGGGTTCTATGGACTGATGAATCCAGATACACGATCCATCAGTCTGATAGCCATGTGTGGGTATGGCGGCAGCAGGGGGAACGTTATTTACCACAGTAAATAACCTACGGTCAAGTTTGGAGCTGGCAGTGTACTCGTGTGGGGGTGTTTTTCGTGGTATGGTCCCGGTCCATTGTTTATCGTGGACAAACCTGTTAACCAGCACGTCTACCTCGATATTCTGGGCAATTATGCCCTACCAACTCTGTGGCAATACTATGGAACCGAGCCTTGTTGGTACCAGCAGGATAATGCACCAACCCATAAGGCAAGGACTGTTACGGCGTGGTTTGATGATAATTTCGCATCGTGTGTGAACTGGACAGCACAGAACCCTGATCTTAATCCCATAAAGCACCTATGGGAATGAACCCGCGAAAATGGGCGAGCGTACAGTATACAATTGCAACAGTTTATTGTGAAAGTCAGAGCGCGCGACAAATTGAACAGCAACCTGTATTGCTGTGTCTTAAACAAGCTTCTCTAAAAACACTTCAATGTTTTAAAACTTCAAATTTCCATATTGAGTCTCGAATGGCGTGATTTCGAATCAGTTGCTTTTCGAGCTTTCCTTTCAGTCAGATCGATTTACATAATCGTGTCAGAATAATATGACCACCTACCTAATAACTGAATCACCACCCTTGGCCCGGATGACAGCGGCGAGACGGCGTGGCATGGACGCAATGAGGATCTGGAAGGTTTCCCGAGGCACACGTGCCCATCCGGACTGCAGAAGAGCGCGGAGATCCCGGAGATCATGTGGTTGTGAGTCGGCACGTCGAACCTGTCGATCCAAATAGTCCCACAAGTAGTCCCACAATGGGATTGAGATCGGGTGATTTCGCCGGCCAAGGGAGAAAGAAGACATCGCTGTCGTGTTCCTGGAAACAGTCACGCACCCCCTTAGCGACGTGGCACGGCGCATTGTCCTGTTAGTAGACACCATCACCACCAGGGTAAACGTCCAACATGAAAGGATGCATGTGATCAGTGAGGATGGGCAGGTAGACATTGGTGTTCAGGGACCCATCCAGTTGTACCAGTGGTCTCAGGTCATACCAGGAAAACATCCCCAAGACATGCACACTGCCACCGCCGGCCTGTACTTGACCGACAAACGTGTCCGGGTGATGGTTCTCGTGTGTCTGACGCCGTATCCTCCATCGTCCGTCACTTCTGTGGAGTAGAAACCTCCGTTTGTCGGAGTAAGCAACCTTTTTCCACTCTCCAATGACGGTAGTCCCATGCGAACTGCCGGAGTCGTTGCCGATGGAGCTGGGTTAACACGGGTGCCTTGACGTAGCGTCGAGTCCGGAGACCCATGCGTAACCGGGTTCGCTCTACTGTTATCAGGGACACGTACCTGGGTGCCCCAGCTTTCATTTGCGTGGTTAATTGATGTACTGTTGCGCGTCGATTGCCCTTTTCCAGTCAATGGAGGCGCCGTTCTCCTCTGGGGTAGATGGTCTTTGGGGCTCCATAGTTACGACGTCGGGTGGTACTCGGTGTCCTAGCGGTACATTTTTTTATTGGAGGTTTAACGACTACCGTGAGCTACTCAGAGGGCTATAAGCAGTCGCCCGTCCCTAATTTAGGGCCACTGTCTCCAGGGAAGGAGAGAGCCAGGGCCGTAAGACAAACGCAGTATCCATGCCTCACCGGGATTCGAACTCAGACCAATCGCAGACGAGTGATACCAACGGTACATCCTTTGTTCACCCTTACCACAGCACCTCGCGAACAGCCTACCAAGCCGGCTGTTTCTGAGATGCTTCCACCCTTGGCGCGGTAGCCGATAATCATTCCCTTTGGACGTCCGTCAAATCACTACCTCTGACCATTGTGTTCACGTAACTCACTGCGTCTTATCTATAACATAACATAACACTACCAAGGTTCAGGGCCAATTCACATTCAGTTGTATGGACCAAACGATGAAGTGATAGTCTCGGGGTAGGATCCCCTGATTGGAAAGCTTTTAAAGAAAAGGAAATTAGAGTTGGGAGTTATATACTGCTTAAAGTGAGCGCGAGAGGATTGCACTTTTAACAGTTGAGAAAAAGTAATTATTCCTAACACTACCTAGGGAAGAAACTGGGTCAGTGCTGGCCGAGGGGGAAGGCGGCAAGGCCAAGAGAAAAGGCGGCAAGGTCAAGGGAGAAGCCGATGATTACCCGGAGGGGCGCTGGAGAGTACGATGGACGAAGGTAATGGTAATTCCTTGTGATTTGGTAATTCCTGGGAAGCTGGTGCGAGAAGTTGATGGTGCACTAGAAATTAATTAAGCATAAGAGAGATATATGAGATATTACTCTAAGCAGTGTATTTTGAGATTTTACTTACCTATGCGGTTTTTTTTTAAAGCAAGTTGTAATTACGGAGTTAGCTGCTTTGAGTAGTAGGGAAATTAAGGAGCTAAGGATTTTATCCTTTTAAGGGCCAAACTAGGGACAGGATTATTTGGGAGGGTGATAATTATTTATTTGTTGATCAGAGATTTGTCCCGGAAATTGGGAGATGCAGAAATTTTGCCAAGAAGAAGTCAGACAGCCGCGCGAAGGAGATGCAGAAATTGTGGTAGGAGGAAGAAGTCAGACAGCTGCGCTAAGGAAAAACAACGGCTTTTTTGGGGGCCGGACAAGATTGTGGGAAATTAATTATTGTGGGGTTAATATTTGTAAAGCTAATGCTCTGTCCGTTCTTGAGTACTATACAAGTGGAAATAGTCATGTTGAGGTAGAAATTTGTTTCTGATGAGCTCGCAAATTAGGTTACGAGAGTTTCGGACCACACGACTGCGTCTCATCTGTCCTGGCCGGCCCCTTATACCTCCGTGTGGTCGACCTTGTCACGTACACTCTGTGGCGCCCGTGGGCGGGTACACTGTAATTCCCGGGGTGGTCATATCATTCTGATAAGACCGTGTATAGCGCTTTAAATGTAATATCGAAATTCCTTTCACAATTTCTTTTTCAAATATTTCATGTGCTAATATCGAAATTCTTTTTATCTTATATATAAATCACAAAACGCCTGTTTGTCTGAAGCAGCAAAAACTCTCGAACGCCGAACTGTGGCATCGTGAAATTAGCATAGCTTATTAATACTGGAATTTATAGGTCAACGCAACTATTTTAAGATTTTTACGTTGTTCCGTTGGCGAGTTATGAATTAATTATCACACTATAAATAAATAATTTGTAATGACAAAATTTGTGAAATCAGCTTTTTTTTCTTTCTTGCAAGCATCAATTTTTCCCCCGATTTTTTCAGTGACATATAAGGGAATATGAAATTAATAAGCCTAAATCCCGGGCAAAGCCGGGTAATAAAGCTAGTTTTTTATAAATTTGATTTGTTGAGATTTTATTAGGAGAGGCTCAACGGACTTGAACGGTCAATGTGGTGAATCATCGCAATTCACGAACTTAGCAATTCACGGTTTTACGGAAATCTTATTGTATTATCAGACCTTTTCAAATCCAATGTTTTCCTTTTTATAACTGTAAGCAAGGTGCAATTATGAAAAGTCTTGTTGCGATAGACATTCGGGGAATCAATCAACTTTCTTTCGCACTTTTATACACACAACAGCTACGGAAGCATCGTTAAAAATTTGCAATTTCCTTTATGAGGATTTAATGTCTCTTACAGAAGTAATTATAGTCATCTACGCAAAAAGGAAAAGCGAATCGCACGGGTGCAACAGTTCTTTTATTGGCCGCAGCTGTGAGGTAAACAAGACGGATTATTAAGGTTAATTAAGACATACACAAGTAGATATCCATCTACATTATTTTGAAGTTACTTCAACTCCTTGCTGTGAATCTCTCTTTTGAGTACCCACCGACAGTGGTACACACGCTTGGCAGGTAAGTTAAAACAGTCATTTTTCACATTATTACCGTTATTATTTTAAATAAATCACTTATTTTCAAAACTGTTTACGCATGAGATGAATTTAATGCATTACATCAGGGGTCACCAAACTTTTGGAGAGAAGGGCCAAATGGGAAATTGGGTAAAGCTCGGCGGGTCGGATTAAAAAAATTGGTAAATCAAAGATCAATTAATGCAGATATTGTAAATTTTCAATTTTATTACTAATATGTGTCAATGTTTAAGTAATTTTATATGTTCTGTAATTTAACATAAAAGTTTTCAAATAAATATTTTAAGATATTTATATACATCTAAAACAAATACAAAGCTAAACTTACTAAATGACTTCATGACATCTTAAACTAGAAAAAAATCAATGAGAAGAAGGTATTGTTTCTGGAATGATTTAGCAACATTTCCGATATTTGGTTTCAAATCGGACAACCCAATTTTTAAAAAGTCTGATAAGTGGTTGTCGGTCAATCGTGAACGAAGCTTTGATTTAACATATTTCATTCTGGAGCAAGCTTTTTCACAAAGATATGTACTGCCAATCACTGAAATCATTTTCCTGGCAAAACTTTTCAGGTGTGTGAAATTATTTCTAGGCAAAAGAGAATAAAAGGTTATCAAACTTTCACTCTTAAACAATGTCTTCAAATTATTATTAGATTGCAAATCTAATAGTTTCAACTGTAAATTCTCCTCGGCATCATCAACTGTTAAAGAAAATGGATCCTGAAATAGTTGGAATGATTTTTCATGCTTGTAAAAATCACTAAAACGTCGTTCAAACTCAGCTTTCAACACTCTTCTGAAATGCATTTTAGTAGTAATAATAAACAGGTTCTAAAAGCGAAGCGTCAATTAAACGTTGCTATGATATCCGGCCATGCTATGACATATAGCAACTTTCTTTCTCAGTCAGAATTTTTTTTTATGTAAAATGAATTTTAAAATTGTAAAAATAGAAATTTCCTGGCGGGACTGATCCCGGAGGCCGGATTTGGCCAGCGGGCCGTAGTTTGGAGACCACTGCGTTACATAATTCAGAAACATTCTGACACTGCATACAGATTTCGAAGAAGGCTAATTACATGCGACTGGACTTGGAGGAAAGCTTTGCATTTTATTAAAAATCGTACTTTCACTAACTAAAACCATTCCAAGTTTCTCACAACGTTTCAAAATTTCGTTTGCGAAAAAATTAAAATATGCGATACAAGAACATTTCTCTATGATTGTTTACGAACTTTTTTTACCACTGATTTTCAACCCCAAAATACTCCTTTGAGTGTAAACAATTTCTTGTTCGAATTTTCCGCTTATATCTTGAATGGTAATCTGTTATAGAGATAATATAAGATTATTATATATAAAAATATATAATATTTTTTTTATATAATACAGAGGATGCTCACACAGTTTCAGAACGATTTTCCAGGAATATAATTAATGTTTAAAATGAAATTATTTCTTTCTTAAATCTTTTATCTGATAGCCTTTTCTCTGGACTATGAACCAACATCTAGATTTTCTATGTAGATCATTCGCTTCGCCGTCTTTATACGATCTTATTTGATTCAAATAACACACTCGACTGTTTAAATGATTTAATATGATGAATTAGGAGAATTCAAATTCGTGCAGAAATAGTCAAAAGTAATCGAGGTAGTTGCCTTCAATGCACGATCTTAATAACAAGAATCACTCACAATACAAATTTAAATTCGTTGGCTGAATTTAAATATTTTATTGTATATACAAATATAAGAACTTTCAGGTTTCCCTAGAATCCATCATCAGATACAGAAGAAGGAATAAGTTTAAATTGAGTGTTACGTGACATAGTATAGATATCAGATATTAATATGACATAATGTCACGTGGCATCAAATTGTCAAATAACGTGGCATGTATCATGAAATAAAGAAAACAAAGAAAATGGAATGCAGGTATACATACAATACTGCATTGTAAAAATAAAGGAATGTTAGTAGGTAACTAAATTAATTGTGTTGTTCTCATCGGGAGATACACTATCTACCAACAAGTAATTGGACACCTGTGATAGCAAAGCAAAACGAAGTTTATTCACCTTCAATAGTTGGTGCAGCCTCCACGGGTGGCGATTACAGCTGCGACCCTCCGGGCATACTCTCAACCAGGCGTTGTACGACGGCTAGCGGTATTTTCTTCCACTCGGCTTGGAGAAGACAGGTCAGTTCCTTCACCGATATCGGACGGTGGGGGCACTCCTTAAGTCGACGCTCCAACTCGTCCCAGAGGTGCTCGATAGGGTTAAGGTTAGGGCTCTGCGCAGGCCAGTCCATTCGATTAACCCCATTGTCACAATACCAAGCCATGATGGACCTCGCAACATGACAGGTGGCATTGTCACCCTGAAAGTAAAATGAGTCCACCCCGTAAAACTGCCACAACGTAGAAAGCGCATGGTCATCCAAAATGGTGCAGTAGGTCTCGGCGTTGAGTCTACCAGGAATGGCGACCAAGGGTCCCGTGCCATACCAGGAGAAACACCCCCACAGCATAATTCCACCGCCGTCGAACTTCACAGTTAGCACAATACATTCCGGCAGGAGGCGTTCTCCAGGCAGACGCCAAACCCAGACCCTGCCATCCGAACGGTAGAGGGTGAACCTTGATTCGTCGCTCCAGAGAACCTGTTTCCACTGTTCAACGGTCCACTGTCTATGTTCTTTGCACCACGTTAGCCGAGCAGCGCTATTGGACTTTGTGATCAAAGGCTTGTGGGCGGCAGCACGTCCATGATAACCGAGCAGATGGGCTTTCTTACGGATGGTATTCATCGAAAGAACACTCCCGGATGCCTGTTGAAACTCCTCGCGGATGTGGCCCATCGATTTGGTGCGATTCTTCCGAATTTCTCTGGCCAGCACCCGTCGGTCTCTAACTCCCAGTTTTGTGGGTCTGCCGGGTCGGGGCACATTCCGACAGTCACCTCTCATCTTTCAGTTGCCAATCACATAGGCCACTGTCGATTTTGGGTACTTCAACTCGCTGGATATGTCACGTATGGATCAGCCATTTCTGTGATACCCGACGATTACACCTTTCTCGAAATCAGAAAGCTCCGAACTGCATGGCATCTTGCATGCGACTGGTTGCGTTGTTGTTTCCCACACGATATTTAACGGCGGCGGCGGTGACGTGTATCAAGAACGCAGATATCGTCGATTGCAGGGGTGTCCAATTACTTGTTGGTAGATAGTGTACAACAAGGAGCACTATAGCAGAAATCGAGATTAAGTGATTTCGTCCTCAGTTTGCCTGTATTCGAACTTGTAAATATTTTCCAGATTGTAGGTATAGATACTGGAACATTGTCATTATAGCATAAATGTCTCTGAGTAGCAATTACAAGGCTCTCAGTGAACAGCAATGAAGAGACAGCACTAATATGATGAAGGTAATTATTAATTCATACAGTAAACATTAGAATTTTATGGTAGAAGGAAAGATGGTAGAGTTCCATTTTCCTTCTAACATCTGAAGATGGGTCCGTTGCGGACCTCAAAGTTCTGATGTTTACTGTATGAATTAATAATTACCTTCATCATATTAAATCATTAATTTAAACAGTCGAGTGTGTTATTTGAATCAAATAAGATCGTGTAAAGACGGCGAAAGATCTACATAGAAAGTCAACGTAAACACGGTTGAACATATAATTTCGACATCTAGATTTCCAAGATAACAGGGCATTTCTTAAAATTGGTAGGGGTGTTTCACTCCACTCCTGTTCCACTACTTTCTATATTCCAATCATTGTTTTAGGTGTGCGGTTAGAAAATGCTCTTTCTAGCAGTCCGAAGGTACAATAGTCCATTGGAGACTTTGAAGAAATATGAGCAAAAGGTATAGACTAGATACTCGGCTCTTTTTCATTTTTTCAAGAAACAGAGTGGTTGATTTGGATGTGTGGCTGGGAGCCTTATCCTCATGGAGTTCTACTCTTTGAAGGCTGTATGGATAAAGGAATTGTATTTCCTCTTTTAGTATATCAGTTAAAACATTGTTTTGGTAATATATAGAATTGATTTTTAACATTCTTTTCAACTCTTCTTGACTTGAAATTTTCCAATTGTACGAGACACCAGCAATAATCATGAATCCTTTACTGAAACTTTCTTTGGATTCTTGGAATCAAGTTTGAAAGTCCTTCTCTGCTCTTTTGCCATAGTAAATCAACCTTTTTTTGTTACAGCCGTTTAGGTAAATAATAAGTCACAATAAATTTCTATCTGTCTCCGGCTAAGTGATTTACATACATAAAGAAGTTTTACACTGTGTTCTTCGCTCAGCCACGTGCCTATAATAGGCATTGAACATTATGTTTTTTTGTGAGATTCAAATTTTTGTTTATTACCTTGTATGACGAAGTAAATTTTTCCATCATTTTTATGCCAAGGGAGGGATTCGAACGCATAACTCGCAGCTCCGGAGCTCCGAGTGCTATCCACTATACACTGAAGAGCAACTGAATTAGAGACAGCTGGCGTTATGCAAATGTGGTGCCGCGGGCGGCCCTGTAAACGGAAACGACATGACGTATGCAGCGATCCGACAATACAAGGAGTGATGCGACGGGAATCAGTAAGAGTCGGACGCAGTATGGGTAAGACGAAGTATCTAAGCGCATTTGATCGTGGGCAAATTGTCGGGGCCCGACGAATGGGTTACTCCATCTCGGAAGTCGTGCAGGCACTGGGAGTTTCACGAGCCAATGTGTCCCTGGTGTACCGTGAGTACATCGAATCCGGTAAAACCATCCCTGCAAGGGCCAACTGCCGTGGACAACAGCGTGTGGATGAGCGGGGTCATAGTCGGCTAGCTCGCATTGTAAGAGCGGATAGACGGGCCACAGTGCAAGAAATCACTCGGCAATTTAACACTGGTGCACAAAAACGTGTAAGCAACCACACCATCCAGAACCATCTCCACGCTATGGGGTACAGAAGCCATCGTCCCACGAGGGTAACGCTGCTGACAGCACATCACAGGGTGCAAAGATTAGCATGGGCGTGGGACATCGCCACTGGACCCTAGACATGTGGAAAAATGTTACCTGGACTGATGAGTCGAGATTCACGTTGGTACATGCGGATGGCAGGATACGAGTACGGCGCAAACCACATGAAGCGATGGATCCTTCTTGCCAGGAGGGTACTCTTCAAGCTGGTGGGGGTGGCATTCTCGTCTGGGGACTATTTACGTGGACTGAAATGGGACCCCTGGTACGTGTGACATCGTCCCTCACAGGTCAACGTTACCGGGATATCCTGGACGACCATTTGCTCCCGTTTGTGCGTCTTCAACATCCCACTGGGGATCTCATCCTGCAACAAGACAATACACCGTGCCATCGCTCCCGAATTGTATCTGAATGGTTGGATGAACACTCCACCGACGTGACCTCGCTTCCTTGGCCAGCTATGTCACATGACCTCAATCCCATTGAGCACATCCGGGATGCCATCGAGAGAGATGTTCGAGGCTCTGATTCCCCCTCCATCAAATCTTCGTGAACTGTGGGAGCTTGTTCAGGGGTCGTGGATCCGTATGGCTTCCCAACGCTTCCGGTGTCTTGTCGAGTCCATGCCGAGACGAATCGCCGCCGTCATCAGGGAGAAAGGTGGTGCTACACGTTACTAGACAGGTATCTCTAAATCAATTGCTCTTCAGTGTACTACACTGGCACGTGCTTTTACTGCTATCTACTTGGGATAGGGTGAGTTGCACCTGAAAGATAGCGAAACGGGCGAGTTGCACCGCATAGTCCCTTTCTACCGACAGGCGAGATGCACCGGATAGTCCCTTTCTACCGACGGGCGAGTTGCACCGCACAGTCCTTTTCTACCGACGGGCGACTTGCACCGCACAGTCCTTTTCTACCGACGGGCGACTTGCACCGCATATTCCCTTTCTACGGACGGGCGAGTTGCACCTGTGCAACTCACACCGCGGAAGAAAGCGGAGGGAGGGGGGGGAGACAGAGGCGACTTTAGATCTTTTGGGGCCCTAGGCGCTAAAAGGTTCATGGGGCCCCCCTCCCCTTCTTATCCCCTCCGAAATTTTCATCCGTCAGATTAACAAAAAAGGAAGGGGGTGGGGGTCAAAAAAAGTTTTTAAACTTTTTTAAAATGCCATTATATTTTCTTATTAGTAGAACGTTCTGTAAGAAACACTGCTAGTGTAATAATTTTGTTTGTCCGTGCACATCGAACTTTTTGATTCTAGAGATATTTCAAAAATTATTTTTGCGGCTAATAGGAAATCAATGGATATCAAGTTTAGCACTTTAAATACCCGTATTCCATTTATACCTGCACTGCAATTATCAGAAACAGAAGCATAAGAATTAAATGCAAAAAATCCGGTTTGAAAATGGAAAAGTAGGAACTGCAGGTTTTTGAGTAAGAGTATCCTTGAAACTTTTTATTGTTTTTTCAAAAGCTAGTTTGAAGTCGATTTAAGGAATAGAAAAGGTGAGAATACTTGATAATTATCAGTATTAAACCAGGGGAGCAGAAAGTAATGAGAAAATGTTGTTGCAATACAATATAAATTACTTTTAACACTTATTAAATAAGACAGTGTGATATTCTGAAATTTCTTTACTCTTTCAGCCTAAACATTAATAACTCTTTTGGTTTAAAATGGTTTAGAGGGATTAGGGTCGATAAAGAACTTGATCGTCCTAAGAAGAATTATCCTATGAAGAATATTTATTTCTTCATTGATTAGCCTACCACTAAGGAAAATAACAATTAACAGAAAACCCCGATCATCAGTCTTCACTGATGATCGGGTTTTTTTACCAGCATTCCTCATGGCAACTCGGGGTGGGTGGGGGTGGGGGTGGTTTGGGTGGAAAGGTTCCAACACAGATGTGTTCCCTTGGCTTGAAGTAGCGTGAAAGCAATTTATAGTACAGCAGGGCAGTTAAGAATTCGCCTTAAACAACGAAAAGTGTGGGAAGCGTGAATACCTCCTTTACCTACCTCTAAAAGGGACTCAGAATTATTTTAACCGTTTCTTTCAAAATAAGTACATCGGTAAGAACTAGAAAATTCGGAATATCAGCAACAGCAAGAAAAAATATGTTATTATTAATATGAGAAGGTAAAATATCAATTCACAATACAAAGTAGTCGCTTTAAGGATTGATTAGCTTCGGTCCGTGAAAACTAAAAACAAAACTGAAAATCCAATTATATGTTTTCGGGGCTCCTCAAACAGTGAGGCCCTAGGCGCGCCTAGTGCGCCTAGCCGGAAATCCGCCCCTGGGGGGGGGGGGAGATGAAGCAAGGTTCTGAATGAAGACTCTGAATCTTAAAACCATAATAATGAAGCGAGGTTAATAAGGTTTTTTTTTTCATCCGCATAATTTTCCCTTGACACTCTTTCCAGGCTTAGGACTGGCAGGGGCTAATAGCTTCTAGCCTGTTTAAAAAGAATTTGCGGAATGAGTTTCCCTTGTTTTTGTCTTAAAGCAAGATTCTCTTGTCTTGTTCCATGATCTGTCTTTTACCTCTTTGTCTTATTTCTTCTTATCCCTTTAAAACCATAATAAGAAATAGCTTTTAAAAATTCAAATCTTGTAAGTTTTTTATTCTCGTACTTCTGCTTCCTTCTTTCCATATTTCCCATCCTCTTCTTCAGATTTTGGTTTGGTTGCTTTATGACATTTCCACTATTTTTCAATGCATAAACATAAACCTGGATTTGCTTAATTACTTCGATAAAAGCATAAATATTTGGGCTAGGTGCACTGAAATTAGAATTGAATTTTGCATGCAATGATTCACAGGCATTAGTTGTTCTCTCTCCTTCTATTCTATCCGAAACCCATATTATGGGTGGGAATTTGGCTTCTTCAGCAACATATGTATCTGCCATATAATCCGCGTATTTTTGTATCCTTTCATCCTGCGAGATATCCGACATCAAATCGTCTACGAAACAGTCTGCAACTTCTACGTGGGGGTCCGGTGCAACTACCCCATGCGACAGGAGGGGAGTGCGGTGCAATTCACCCTTGAATTTGATTGACAGGTTCTGTGAGGGGTGCAACTGGCCCTCGTTCATCTATTTTTATGTCATGTTCGTCCTGCGGGGCAGGCACGTCTCACTTGTTTACTGTTGATATAGAGATTTTTAACGACTTAGGGACTGCTCATTGGGTCGGTGGATTTTGTTTTAAGACTAGAAACCTTACGTTTAAAATAGTCGTAAAAGTACGTACCTTCTGTGGATATTCGTTTGGTATTCTTTTTCCAGTTAAAAGCAATGCTTGACGATTTCCCCTCTATTATTAATAATATTGCTTATTTTACATTTAGGAAAGCTAATTCCATGATTTTAACAGCGTTTTTTAATTACAAAATACGAATATTTCTCTTCGTAAAGAGCAACAACATAATCTTTTATCCCAAGCTTGTTTACGTGCGCCATTTTCTTAGCAGACTATATTTGACTGCAGCAGATGTTTCTTTCGTGTTCATCTAACACGCTGTTGCCAGTTTCAATCATTTGAACTTCTTTCATTTTCTGCAATTTCTTATTACAGACATTCTAAAAATGCGTGGAAATCCTCTGTATCTAAATTACTATATTTCGATTATATATTTTATGTGGATTTCGTAACAAAATTCTCAGCAGCATTCTCTCCTCAGTTAATTTTGCTTTGCTTTCAGGCTTTTTTTATCTCACTATTTAAGTAATTTCCTTCCAGTATTTGCTGTTTTCTTGACTGAGTCCTTCCTATTTGCATAAAACTGTTTTATACATTGCCATTAGAGTGAATCTATGCCGTTTATTTATTTTACTTGTAACCATAAAGTTTTTTTTTTTTTTTGATAGGAGGTTTAACGAGCACCGTGAGCAACTCAATGGGCTAGAAGCAGTCGCCCGTCCCTAATTTAGGGTCACTGGTTCGAGGGAAGGGAGAGAGCCAGCGCCGTAAGACAAACACAATATCCATGCCTCACCGGGATTCGAACCCGGACCCCTTTCGGACGAATGATCAGAAGCCATCGCTTAGACCACTGACGCACGGTGCTGCGCCATAAATTGGTTGAAAGTCTTAGGAGTTATCAAAACTCCTCCCTTTTTGACAAAAAAGGGAGGAGTATTTAAAACATCCTGTGATATTAAAATAAGGAAATACAGGTACGATCAGTTCTGATTGAGCCGCCAGTTGGAACGTAGGACTACGACTTGCAGATCGGGGAGTTGAAATGAGCTAGTCGAGTATGGTTTCAAAGCGTTTATTTAATTTGTTTTAGCCAACACAGGTCTATGATACGAAAAGTAGCTTACACAATTTTTTTCAAATAATGCTGGGTATATTGCGAACACAAAGCAGATCGATACACGAATTACCCAACGTGGTACTCTGTCTTCTTGGGCTTCTTACGTTTCTCATCACTTGCTCTTGCCTTTCGTTTTGATTTTCTCCACTTTTCAAATATTTTAGTTCGTGCCGTTGAAATACTAAAACAACATAGGTTCACCTTCAAAGCACGAAAACATTCCCTATGAATACAAACACATAAGAGTTACAAACTTTACTTAAAAATTTAAAATAAGATAGATTAAAACAGTAAGACGTTTCGGACTCCATATGAGTCCTCATGTTGATGTCAGTCTGAAGATGGACTCATAGTGAATCCGAACGGTCTTACTGTTTTAACTTATCTTATTTTAAAATTTTAAGTAAAGTTTTTAACTCTTATGTGTTTGTATTTATAAGGAGGGTTTTCGTGCTTTGAAGGTGAACCTATGTTGTCTCTCCACTTTTGCTTGCATTTATTCCTGCGAATTCCGCAGCATTGTTGAAAATAATAACCCGTTCACACGAAAACAATTTTTAAAATGTTCAGTTCAAAACCTCTGCGAAATGCCCTTTATATATTTGAATAGATCTCGTCGAGAGCTTTAAAACGATACCTCGCCAAGTCGTGTTGCGCTCACGGTTGCCGAGACAGACTGAGTCAAACGCGGTGGCACTCCCAGAAATATTGCATCATCTCCCTTGCGCACAGGGAGCGAGGAGAGCGTCGCGCGCACGATGTACTGCTCAGTACGCAAATTAGACTCCATACTGTTTACGAATATGCTAACACGATTAGCGTGCGGCACGTATTTTTAACGCTATAATGATTTCAATTAGGACTTATTTTTGTCACAGGCAGTAGGCCGTAAGTCGCCCTATACTATCCGTGGAGTTAGACGTAGTCCTACGTCAAGATAAAAAAGTTCAACGTAACGGGGGTATCGTTTCCACAGACAGACAGACAGACAGACAGAATCACGTGCCTGTTAACAAACATTCTGTTAATTTCTTTTACGAAAAAAATTATGCTGAGAGAACTGGAAAATCCTTCTAATTATTATCTATAGAAAGAAAAAACAGTTTCCAATTCCTTCTCAACAGACAAAGATACCTGGACACCCTACTCTTGTGCTCTTTGTGGATTACACATGCTAAGCTCATTGCGGGGATCAAAATAAGCCGAGTGATTCGAGAATATACTTTTATTTATGTATAACACATTTCCATCACTCACGACCACACCGAGCCACAGTCCGGTACATACTAAATGAAATTAAATCATAATAACAAACAATAACACATTCGCTTCACTCACGACCACACCGAGTCATAGTCCGGTACACACTAAGTGGAATTAATTCATGAAAACAAACAATAACAAAACATTCGCCTCACTCACGATCACACCGAGCCACAGTTCCGTACATACTAAATGGAATTAAACCATAATAACAACACATTTGCCTCACTCACGACCACACCTAGCCACAGTTCGGTACACACTAAGTGGAATTAATTCATGACAGCAAACAATAACAACACATTCGCCTCACTCACGACCACACCGAGCCAGAATCCGGTACACACTAAGTGGAATTAATTATAGGAGACCGAAGGTGCCGCAGGTGATCAGATCACATGTAGAGGATTTTAGGAAGGGAGTGTCTGACCCCAGGTCTCTTGGTTTACAACCCTTAGAAATAGGAAGCTAGGAGATTTGGGCAAGACTGCCCGATAGGAAAGTCACACGGAAGCAAAGTAGAAAGGGGGAGGAACACGCCCTTATTTATTACCAGCGGGCCAGTACCCGGGGCCCGACGGCTTAAGGTGCCCATCCGACGCACGGTAGGTATTTAGTGGTTCGAGCGTTCATACCTGCCCAGGATCGAACCTGAGGTTATCTCCATGGCAGTCACGAGCGCTGACCACTGGGCCACTCGCGGCCCTGGTGGCGCAGGTGAAGTTCACAGAGTAGTATATATACAACCCGAGGACCGGTTTTTGCTTAGTAGTGTTCAGAGTCAGAATGGAAAAAGCTGCCGATCTATCGGAGTTTGATAAAGGACAAATTGTGTTGGCACGGTGCCTCGGAACTACGATCTAAATTGTTCACGTGCCGCTGTCGTGAGTACGTATCAAAAGTGGTGCACAGATGGCCAAACGACGAGCTGCCGTACAGCCGTGTGTCTTCCGCAGCTCAGGGGAGCGGAGACTGTCGCACATTGTTCACAGCCACCGTATGGCCACAGTGCGACAAATCATCTTCAGCTACAACACTGGTGATCAGGGCAATGTGTCACAGCGCATAGTTCATCGCAGCATTCTGCGTATGGGACTGCGTAGCCGAAGACTCCAGCCGGGTCTCCATGCTCACTGCCCGTCACAGCCAACAACGCATGAAATGGGCCCAAGATCATCGAGATTGGACCGTGGATAATTGGAAGAAAGTGGCCTTGTCTGAGGAATCAAGATTCTTGGTGCATCACGTAGGCGGCCGAGCGCGGATACGCCGATTACCAAGGATGCACAGTTGGGCGGGAACAGGCCGGCGGCGGCGGTGTTATGCTGTGGGCGATATTTTCTTGGGACACTTTAGGCCCCATTATCCCAATAGCACAATCCCTGACAGCTGTCAGGTATCTGGACATCGTTGTAGACCAAGTTCACCCATTCATGGCAACTGTGTTCCCTGCTGGTGATGGCCATTACCAAAAGGATAACGCGTCATGTCACACTGCCAGAATCGTCAAGGAGTGGTTCGAGGAACATGCTGGTTGCTTTGTGTTAATGCACTGGCTTCCAAATTCCCTGACATGAACCCAATCGAACAGCGGGGTCGCGCTAAATCAGCACCACATCAAAATGTAGGAGAACTAGAAGACTCGCTTGTTGGCATTATAGTACCAGATACCCCAGGATACCTATTGCCACCACATCAAATCGATGCCTCGCCGAGTGGCCGCTGTTTTTCGGGTTAAATAGGTACATAGCTTATTAGGTAGATGGTCATAATGCAATGGCTCATCGGTGTATATTGTTGCGTCACTTCGTAGGACAATATTTTTAAGGGGGTAGGGGGAGGTTTAACGACCACTGTGAGTAACTCAGTAGGCTGTAACGGTCGCCCGATCCTAATTTAGGGCCCCTGGTTCTGCGAAAGGGATAGAGGCAATTCCGTAAACAAACAGAGCCTCTATGCCTCACCGGGATTCGAATCCGGACCCATTTCGAGAGAGTGGTCACAAGCCTAAGCTGGCGTTTTGACCAGTGTGGCACGGGACGTCAATGGACTACATTCAAAAATGAGATTAAAGTAGTGGTTTTTTTTACTACTTCCCGCACCCAGTTTCGTTACATCGAATATTTTTACTTGGGATTTACTGTACTACTGTCGGAAAAGATGCAAAGAACTATTCAGAGGGATAACTGTGAATCCGAAAGAGCGAAAAACGTATTGGAAACTAAACTCAGTTTTACATTAGGAACACCCTCCGTTTTACATATTCGGAGCGATGACGAAGTACCACGTGATATCAACGTCACGTGCGGTTACCACATAGCCCACTGGAAAGAAGAGGCCCTGAAACAAACGGTCATGTGACCAACTTAGTCTGAATTTTCAGCTTATTATTTGTATTTATTTATTATTTTTTACTACTGCAAATTATATTTATAAGTGCCACAGATATAGTAAACTAAATCCTACACAAAATTTAATATTACACCCACTTATATTTTCCCCACAAAACTGGCACAATGATAAAGCAGTTTTGACTGGAAAACATAATGCAATAAGGGTTTTTAATAAACTTTAATCACAAGAATAATAACTGTATTCACTTCCGGTAAAAACTTAGAGAAATAACACACAACTGAGACCATTTTGGTCACATGACAATGGTTCGTTTCTTCTCTTTCTAGTGGGCTATGCGGCTCCCACATATTGTGCTATCCTCTGTACGTAATCAGTAAACGTTTGGCAGTAATGGGGAAACGTGGCGACGTAAGCCAATTCGACTGCGGCCAGATAGTTGGGGCCCCGGCGGGCGGTGCCAGTATTTAGGAAACAGCCACACTTGTTGGCTGCTCCCGTACTACTGTACCAAACTGCATACGAGACTGGATTAACTATGCACAGACACACAGGAGAAGGGCTCACATTGGTCAGCAACGCACGGTTGATCCTAGAGGTGGGTATAGAGTTTGTCGACTGGTATCTTAGCAAAGACGTGCGACAGTCATCCAGTTCACCCGCCGGTACAGCAGTGGTGCAGTTCGACCTAATTCCACATGCACCATGCACCGGACCTTGTTTCACCTGGGGTTCCACAGCCGGAGACCAACGAGGGTACTCATTATGACGCCTAGTCAATGCAAATAACGCCTCGATTGGGTCAAAAAACATAGGCAATGGACTTTTGACAGATGAAAGAATGTCGTCTGTAGTGATGAGTCTCGTATCTTGTGGCACCATGTTCGCATATGGCGTAAACAGCGTAAAGCTCTATTCCCTGGTTGCATAGTTGGGGTTCAACAGGCCGATGGCGGTCTTCTTCTGTTCTGGGGAGCTTTTGCCTGTCAAACCTTTGTTCCGTTGGTTATCATCCCGAGAACACTGAATGGTGGAAGCTACAAGGACCTGGTAGCCGTCTCTATGCATATCTGCAGGAGGCTTACCCGGACCACAGTGCCATCTTTCAACAGGACAATCATCGGGTTCGTATAACTATTGAGTGGCTGGAGGAACACGGCAACGAATTCAACACATTGCCATCGCCCTCAAGCTTCCCTGATTGTAACCCAATTGAACATTTGTGGGATATGCTAGAATGGGGAGTGAGAACTGCTGATCGTCCTCCATGGAATGAGCATGAACTGAAGGAGCTGCTATAGCGGACATGGGTCAAGTTACTCATAAAGAATGTTCGGTACCTTGTAGAATCTGTTCCTAGGCGTCCACAAGCCGTAATTGCACAGAAAGGTGGACCAACGCGTTATTTGGTGGGTGTTTCTAATGCAATGCTGTGTATATACAAGCACACTCGTATCTTACCGAATATTCGTATTCTAAGGATGAAACAAAACCTTCGGACCACCAGTTGGTGTCTCACAAACACATAGGTTCCTTTGTCAAGATGGCAGTCCTCAAAATAAAGTTATAAGAGGTTTACTGAACCATTAGAATTGAAATCAACTCAGAGAAATTAAACAGGCATATAGGCTGAGTGTCAAGCTCTTTAAGATTGGGAAGGACATTTCCACTAAACATTCCTCCAGCTCCAACAAAAGTAATCCTATAATCCAATTATCTAATTTCTTATACGCAGAAAGGTACGTTCTTGGGACCGAGTTAGTCTTGGCTTCTGGCTAATCTCTCAAGTTGAGCCCGAGCCACAGAAATAGGCTCGTGCTTCCCACTAGCTTTAAGAAGGACGAGCTGGTCTTAGTCCTTTCTACAGCCAGTGGCTTCAGATCATGCTCACTGTGGTTGTTAAAACTCACCGTAACGAACAAAAAGTATACCAGAAGATATCTTCTGCTCTCACCTATAATCGTAGCAAAAGCGGCGTATAAGTTACACGTATTTAGTGTGATTAATTTTAATTATTTACACTAAATATTTGGAATCGTGGGGAATAACAGAACGGTATTTGAAAGAGAGATTCAATATTCTTAACATCTGACTCCCAGAGAGTTAGAGAGAGACAGAGAGAGAAAGGGAAAGAGAGAGACAGAGAGAGAAAGAGAGAGAGAGAGAGAGAGAGAGAGAGAGAGAGAGAGAGAGAGAGAGAGAGATTCTTTGCCAGGTTACAAACTAAAATTCATGTGCAACGTCATGAAAGCAAAAAAAAAAAACCAATAAAACACGACCTAAGTAAGCTAAAATTGCAAAGAAATACAGGGTAATTCGAAATGATTGCCCCGATTACAAATGACAATAACGTGTTTATGAAGATAAATAGACAGCATATATCCCTACACAAGAAAGAAGGAAGTTTAGAATTTTATTGGAAGCCACTGCTGTGTTGCTATGGCCTTACGACGAAAATTTTTCCGAAATGGTATGGTCTTGCTAATTCTTCCCAACCGTTAGATTGGTTTTTATGGACAGGACGACAGGGTTTTCTGCAAGTGGCCCCCCAGGTCTCCCGATCTTACGCCTTGTGACTTCTTTCTGTAGGATATGTCAAAGACCATGTGTATGCCGAGAACACTGCAAGAACTAAAGATGCGCATTTAGCTTGCACTGGCATCAGTGACTACGGACATGCATGAAATGGATTACCGTTTAGATGTTGTCCGCGTGACCCAGGGAAGTCACACAGAACATTTGTAAGGTATGGAAACGAAATTTTAAACTTCTTTCTTTATTGTGCAACAATGTCATCTCTGTATCTAGGTTCATAAACCAGGTATTGTCAATTGTAATCGGGGCAGTCATTTTGAATTACTCTGTACAGTGGCGCACCCAGGAATTCCTGTCGGAGGGGGCTATATATGTATAGTATACGTATACAATGTGTGTACATATATACACTGCTGGCCACCCAAAATGCAACACCAAGAAGGACACGAGATAGCAAAGCCAGATTTACTGGGCACATAACAACAGATACAAAGATGAAACGATTGAGCTTACAGGCCCGTGCGACTTGCGGAACACGCAGACATAAATAGTTCTTGTGGCCCCCATGGCTGGCTGGCAATAACGGCCGCTACACGCCGCGGCATCGAACGAAAGAGGCTTTTTTTTTTTTTTTTTTTTGATTGGGGGTTTAACGACCACCGTGAGCAACTCAATGGGCTATAAGCAGTCGCCCGTCCCTAATTTAGGGTCACTGATTTCAGGGAAGGGAGAGAGCCAGTGCCGTAAGACAAACACAACATCCATGCCTCACCGGGATTCGGACCCGGACCCCGTTCGGACGAATGATCAGAGGCCATCGCTTAGACCACTGCGCCACCGGGGCGGCCGAAAGAGGCTTTGGATGTGGGCTTGGGGTATGTCGGTCCAGGCTGCTTCCACACGTTGCCACAGTTCATCAGGCGTAGCCGCGGGTGGTGTTTGCCGGGCCACTCGGTTGCCGATCAGCGACCAGACGTGTTCGATGGGCGACATATCGGGAGAACAGGTGGGCCACGGTAGCAGTGATATCTGGTGGGCCGTGAAGAATTGTTGCACGATGCGTACCAAGTGCGGGCGCACATTGTCCTGTTGAAACGTGGCCGCTGGCAGGTCCTGCAGGTAAGGGAGGAAGGACTACAGGCTCCAAACTGTCGGAGATGTATCGGTGGCTGTTGAGTGTACCAGCGATGTGTACCAGAGGGGTGCGGGTGTCATATCCAATGGTGGCTCAAACCATAACGCCAGGCGACGACCGGTATGGCGATGCATAATGCAGGCGAGATACAGTCTCTCGCCGCGGTGCCGCCACACGTGGATCCGACCATCGTGGTGTTGCAGGCAGAAGCGGGATTCGTCGGAGAAGACAATGTCCTGCCATTCCGTAGTCCAGGTGCGGCGTTCAACGGCCCACTGCCACCGCACTCGCCGGTGGTGTAACGTCAATAGTAATCGGACCAATGGGCGTCGTGCGAGAAGTCCCCGCTCCTGCAGACGACGTCGAACGGTACGTGCTGACACAGGTTGTTGCGCAACACACCCTAATTCCTGCGCTAACGTTCGTGATGTGACCGTGCTAACCGTCAATGCCCGCCGCTCAACATGCCAGTCCTCTCGTTCGGTGGTGTGCCGCGGCTGCGGCAATCGCTCACGTCGGTCCGTCCGTCCCTCCTTCACCCGCCGAATCCATACTCGCCTCACTGTGGCTGGATGTCGTCCCACACGAGCGCCGATGTCTCGGTACGATAAACCGCTGTCGCGATAAGCCACTATTCGTCCTCTGTCGAACTCCGAAGCGTGCTGGAATGACTGCCATATTATGTGACGAGGCACCAGGAAACTTCCCACGCACAGGTCTGGCAGCACAACACACTTCCACTACTTCCACTCCGCCTTCTGTGCACCCTTCTTATAGTGCTTCTCGGTGGCGTGCCGGGCGCACATAATTTGCATATGCCCTGCAATGCTAATCGTTTGCATGTCCTCTCGCGGGCGACGCATGCTGCGAATTTCAGGCCAATCGGATACTTTCTTCTTGGTGTTGCATTTTGCGTGGCCAGCAGTGTATATATATATATAGTGTACATTCTATAAAGAAGATACCTAAGCAAAAAAATACATATATAATTTTGACTCACACCTAATACAACATAGAAAAGGTTATGTATCTACCTGTGTGAGTAAAAGGAGAAAAGATAAAAAAATAAAATAAAACAACTGAATGTAGAAGGTGTCGAGAATACTGAGCCTTGGCTTTATCAAGGACCAGCAAAAACTCTGCATTTTCTCACTTCCACAAAGACCTAGTTGGAAATGGGTTTCTGCAAGGCCATAGATGCAAGTAACATTCCCACCTAAAATAGTTAAAAAATATATATATATAAGTCATGTCCTCCGTAGAGTAGCATGACCTAGCACTAGTTAACAATTTCGCTTGCATCCATTAACCTTCATGGCCCGACCCATGCTCTTCATCTGTTACTATTAAACAGAGAGAAGAAGATTAAAGAGAACTCAAGCTGTGAGAGTGACATAATAAATGGAAATGATTTTCAGCTATAACGAAATTCCAAGTTCGTTTGAGAGAGAATTTAAACCTGAAAAACAATGCAAAAGAAATCCAAATTTTACATTGCAGTTAAAAAAAGGAAATGTTAATTTATAACGAACAGATTTTTGAAGGAAAACTTGAGTCTAAAACCCCCTACTCTACAACTTATGACAGCACGAAAACGAGAATAAGTTAAAGATAAATATTAACTAAAGAGAACTTTGTGAAAGTTATATACCTTAAACAGTTAGTTGCAATATGTACAAAGTATTTCAGCAGTGCTTTAAGTGCATAATTAATTAGTTATTAAGAACTTAACTACTTTGAAAAAACAGCGCATAGACAGCGCATAGAAAAGGAACAGGCTTAGCCTTCTTCTGTTCCTAGGTACCTCAAATACACCTATAGTTTATATTCGGTTGTGATGTACGTTGCTTTTAATCTCTTTGGGATTTTCGGAAGAAGACCATGTAATAGAAGACACTATGTAATTTTTTGAACATGTAAAGTAGTATTTTTAAATGTTTAATTTGTGCTCTTAATCTCTTTGAAGGGGGCTTAAGCCCACAAAGCCCCCTCCGTGGGTGCTCCAATGACTCTGTAGTAGCTTGCCATAGGGATTCGTATCCATGGTTCCCATACGAAATACATTGAATAAATACTACGTACAATAATTACCTGAAAACTTTTTTTTCTAGGGATAACATTATCAGCTGAACATGAATAGAATTTTTGCCAAAATTTCTGCCCAAACACTTTAAAATTTGAGCCCCCCTAATAGCCCACCAAGTTCTGAGCTGCAGGCATCGTCACTGTTTCAGGGTAGATTTTATCACACCCAGTCACCGCTAAGGAACTAGAAGTACACTGAGTGTATCTGCCACAATACGCACCTAAATATATTAATTTGTCAAAAGATAAAGGTTTAATCGTCAACTCTTTAAATTCGCCAAGAAAATGCACCAGATGAAGCTAAAAACGAATTTGAGTTGGTTAGACCTGTTCTTGAGCATTCATTCCGTTTTCTGACATTGAACTGTGATTGCCTTAAGTTTAGCTTTCAGTTTACTACGATACCTACAGCTGAGAAATACGAACGCAGGAAACAAAACGTCATTAGGTTTTATGACGGGCATTCTGCTCGAGTTTTTTTGCATTGGAGGAAAAACTGAAATCATTCAACCAAAATTGCGTCTCACTGTTGGTAAAAAGCGACCTCGAACGTATTGTTACTAGGTTACTTTGCCACAACGGTCACGGTTCAGTTCATCTTGTGATTACTAAAATTACGTAAACCGTCGTCGAGGTTATTTTTGGCATGAATCTTACACAATTCGAGAGCATGTAGGTTTTGCATTGTTTCATACGCCATGTTCATTTATGGAAATATTGTACCGTGGAAATTTACCATCTTGGACTTTCTATTCAGTTGGAATCGTGCTGTCTCGTCTAATCCAGTTCATTGTTTCATTCTTAATAGCAACCTTCCAGGTTTGAGTGATCTAAATAAACCCATTCACGTTGTTTGTGGGATGTGTATCCTCTTTATTTATGAATAACGATTTCTTTTTTTTTTTTTTTTTTTTTTTGTTTTTGGAGGTTTAACGACCACCGTGAGCAACTCAATGGGCTATAAGCAGTCGCCCGTCCCTAATTTAGGGTCACTGGTTCCAGGGAAGGGAGAGAGCCAGTGCCGTAAGACAAACACAACATCCATGCCTGACCGGGATTCGAACCCGGACCCCTTATGGACGAATGATCAGAGGCCAACGCCTTAGACCACTGCGCCACCGGGGCGGCGAATAACGATTTCATCCAGCTCGTTATAAATCAACCAAAGTCTAATGATTCAAGATTAAAATTGCCACTTGCACAGGGAAAGACTCTTCCTTTTCCTAATATATATATATTTTTTTTTCTACCAAAATCATTTAGTTTGTAAATATCTGGTTCGATTTATTTCCGTAAATCGAAGCGTTAATTCCTACAAGAAATAATGGGAATACTTTTCATTGGCTACGGCATATTTTCGAAACATTTTTTCACCACAGCTCTGCAATTCAGGAAAATACGATAATACTGCTTTGATGTAATTTAAAATAATGTTTTTACCACAGCTCTGGGATTCAGGAAAAGACGATAACGCTGCTTTGACGTAATTTAAAAAAAAAATTTTACCACTTCTCTAGGAATCAGGAAAAGACGATAATACAACTTTAATGTAATTTAAAAAGATTTTTTTACCACAGCTCTGGGATTCAGGAAAAGGATTTATTAGAATTGTGTTTTTGTTTTTATTTTAGTAGTCGCGGTGGTTTGGTGACGTGATGTAATTCGAGAGGGGACGTTTCAGGGATTTCATATAGATGTGGTTGTTCATGGCCTAGTCGTGGGGATGTTGTTATTTATTCTGTCAGAATTATTATTTTTTTGTTTCTTTTTTTTTTTTGAGCCTTTTTTCATTCTAGTTTGGTTCCTACTATAGAGTTGGGTGCTGTGTGGCCCCCTAAGGGTGTGGAAGCTTTTAATCCTTTTCAAGTTCCTTTACTTAATACAGTAATTTTTATTGTCTTCGGGGGTCAGAGTAACGTGGGCTCACCAATATCTTTTGTCCAATGATTTAGAATAATACGATAATACTGCTTTGATGTAATTTAAAAGATTTCGTTTTTTACCACAGCTCTGGGAATCAGGAAAAGACGATAATACTGCTTTGATGAAATTTAAAAGAATTTTTTTACCACAGCTCTGGGATTCAGGAAAAGACGATGATACTGCTTTGATTTAATTTGAAAGAATGTTTTTTCACCACAGCTCCTCAGGGATTGAGGAAAAGACGATAATACTGCTTTGATGTAATTTAAAATATTTTTTTTACCACTGCTCTGGGATTGAGGAAAAGACGATAATACTACTTTGATGTAATTTGAAAGATTTCGTTTTTGACCACAGCTCTGGGATTCAGGAAAATACGATAATACTACTTTGATGTAATTTAAAAGAATTTTTTTTTACCACAGCTCTGGGATTCAGGAAAAGATGATGATACTGCTTTGATTTAATTTGAAAGAATGTTTTTTACCACAGCTCCTCAAAGATTCAGGAAAAGACGATAATACTGCTTTGATGTAATTTAAAATATTTTTTTTTACCACTGCTCTGGGATTGAGGAAAAGACGATAATACTACTTTGATGTAATATGAAAGATTTCGTTTTTGACCACAGCTCTGGGATTCAGGAAAATACGATAATACTCCTTTGAGGTAATTTAAAAGAATTTTTTTTACCACAGCTCTGGGATTCAGGAAAAGACGATGATACTGCTTTGATTTAATTTGAAAGAATGTTTTTTACCACAGCTCCTCTGGGATTCAGGAAAAGACGATAATACTGTTTTGATGTAATTTAAAAGAATTTTTTTTACCACAGCTCTGGGTTTCAGGAAACGACGATGATACTGCTTTGATGTAATTTAAAAGAATTTTAAACTGCATTTCACATAGCTTATGAACAATTATGAAGAAATGCATCCCGAAGCTTCTCTCCGAGATTCAGAAGTTAACTCCACAAAGTAAGGTCATCTGTCAGATTGAAATTTCCTCTGCGATTCATAGGCCAGTTTGTAGTGTTTTTAGGTACAGTGAAACCTCTCTTAGCCACCACCCCTATTTGACGATCACCCCTCAAGCAGTGGCGTACAGGAAAGACTCGAAGGCCCGCCAGTAAAAAGATACTTTCGAGGCCCTTTTGCGAAAATCCATTAGCTCTCAAAATTTTAACTTCCATATTATTAACTAGGATTTGCGGGCGTTTTGATAAATCAAATTATTTGGAACCTACGAAGATTTTTCGTTAAACCTTTTTTTTTTTTTTTTTCAATTGGAGATTTAACGCCCACCGTGAGCAAATCAATGGGATATAAGCAGTCGCCCGTCCCTAATTTAGGGTCACTGGCTCCAGGGAAGGGAGAGAGCCAGTGCCGTAGGACAAACACAACATCCATGCCTCACCGGGATTCGAACCCGGACCCCTTTCGGACGAATGATCAGAGGCAATCGCTTAGACCACTGCGCCACGGGGGCGGCTTTTTCGTAAAATCAAAATTATTTCACTTTATCTCGTGAAAAACAAATCATATCTTGCAAAATTTATTATTTTAAAGAACTAAGGCCTGCTTTTTGATATGCCTCACGATTACACACATAAAACATGCACCTGCCGTGTGGCAGTGTCTAAGGACTTCTCCGGTTTATACGAAATGTCACAACATAAGTAAGCAAATAACTAAGTAACGATTAAGAACTGTATTACAAAAAACCTAAAACTATTTAAATTATTTACTCTGGAAATTCACTTAACATAATACTTCAATGTTTTGCACATAGCAAAAAAATCTTTTGACTCTGTTGTAAAAAAAAAAAAAAAAAAAAAAAAAAGCCACAGGTCTCTCATTTTTCGCTCCCGCGAAGAACACCTTTTTGCTCATTATATTCGGAAGGATGCATAGTTATCTGCAAACAACTGTAATATACACAGTCGAGTCACATTGTTGTGACCACATCCTACTTTTGACGTCAACAGCGCGTAGCCAATGAAAGAAGGCACATGTCGTGAGCTGGCTTGGAGGGTATATAAGGTCTGCTATAGACATTCTGAAAACATATCATTCGTTGCTGTCATGGATAAAAGAAGTGATTTATCAGATTTGCAAAAAAGGATGATTATCGGCTTTCGGGACAAGGGTGGCCGTATTTCTAAAACAGCGCAGTTTGTGAACTGTTCGCGTGCTGCTGTGGTTAATGTGTATCGTGATTGGAGAAATGGCACCATTGCGAATAAGCGAGGTGGAAGCTGCGGAGCACCACGTGCCATTGATGTAAGAAGTGAACGTCGGCTTCGAAGGTGCGTAAGAGCCGAACCACAAGCTACAGTGGAGCAACTCACTAGCCGAATGAACCAGGGGGCTACCGGAAGTGTGTCTAAAACGACAGTTCAGCGAACCCTGCTGCGTATGAGGCTCTGATGTAGACGGATGGTCACTGCACCTATACTAACGAAGGTGCATCGGCAGAAAAGGATTACATTTGTACGGCTGTATCGGAATTGGACCTCCGCTGATTGGCAAAGGATTGCCTTCTCCGATGAGTCACATTTTCTGCTTCATCGAACGGATGAACTTTTGGCGTATAAGGCGAGAAACATCGGGGAAGAAACACTCTTCAACCATTGCTGGCAGAACACAAGCTGGTGGGGGCAGCATTATGGTCTGGGGAATGTTTTCGTGGCATTCCCTAGGTCCACTCATACGTGTGGAAAGCACTATGGACCGGATTTGTTAGGAATTCATCCTTGCAGACCACGTACACCCATGCATGCTGATTGTCCTCCGTGGGGTGGATGGGATCTTCCAGCACGATGATGATCTTTCAGCAATGTGACGTGTCCCGCAGCAAGAAATATCCGAGAGTGGTTGGAAGAGCACGATGAAGACTACAAAGTATCTCCCTGGCCCCCTAGTTCCCCAGATTTAAACCCAACTGAGCATCTGTGGGATCACCTCGATCGTGTTCTTCGCTCTATGGATTCTCCAGCCACGCACTTTCCAGCAGCTGTCAGATGCACTGCAGTCAGCATGGCTCCACATACCTGTGAACACCTTCCAGCACTTTATTGAGTCACTTCCAGCCCGTCTAGCTGCTGCCCGCGCTGCACACGGTGGTTACTCTGGATATTAGCAGGTGGTCACCAATGAAGTGACTCGACCGTGTATCTCTCTGTTTGATGCAGTTTGAAAAGTTCAGCTCAAGCTTTTCCCTGGAGATTCACACTCCCCTAGCTCCTTAGAAGAGGCTGTGATGAATTGCCTTTCAGAATTGTACTTAGACATTGAGTTTTGTCTGGGACAAAGCTATGACAACGCGCCTAACATGTCAGGACTCCAAGCTAGAATTAAAAACCACAATTTCTTAGCTGAATATATTCCTTGTGCTGTCCGCTAACTGTATCTTGTGGGATCAGTTGTGTTCAAGCTATAGTGCTTTTCCGATTTGTTCAGGAGCTTATAACGAAGTAAATTTCTCCTTCATTTTTGTCCACGTCGGGGCTCGAACCCGGGTCCCCTCATTCCGGAATAAGTCACTATACCAATTGAGCTACGTGGACGTTCGTTCCGACTGCTATCTGCATTTATGTCGTGTGCGTCCTGCTGGTAGGTACGTCACATATACTCCCCACCCGAAAGAGGGCCGGGGGACATGGCCCACGGATCAGCCGTGACCATGAATCGTTTCAGGCAGCCATCCGCTGTAGAACGTGCACCTGAAAACTCCCAGTCAATCTGGTGTGTGGAATGCAACGTCACACACATTTATTTTTTGAAGCGCTGGAGCAGGAATTCTCTTATTTTTCCTCTCTCGCGGTGTGGAAAGAACATCACACCATTGCGAGATTTTGAACGGCAGGGCCATCGGGAAAGTTCGGGCTCCATTATAACGAAGTAAATTTCTCCGTCATTTTTGTCCACCCCGGGGCTCGAACCCGGGTCCCCTCATTTCGGATTAAGTCCCTCTACCAATTGAGCTACGCGGACGTTCGTTCTGACTGCTAACTGCCTTTATGTCGTGTGCGTCCTGCTGGCAGGTACCTCACAAGCTCTATACATTTTTTTCATCATTAACCCATAATTGTGATATTTTACAACGGTATCTTTAAAAAAATAGTACCCCTGTGTTAAAATCTTTATCTGAAACTCGTTGGTCAGCCGGAGCAGATGACATAAAAGCTTTAGTACGAAATTTTAACCTTTAACTATGTAGGAGGGTAAAAATCACGAGGCGGGGTGCTCATAACACCCCCGAAAAAAGAAATACTTGCACGTGATACGTTTGAAAATAGATCAACTGTACATCATCTATAGATTCATTAGACCTTTACCAACAAGAAAAAACATGCTAGAGTAATCAATTTTGGGAAATAGTCTATTCTTCTTTGAAAAGACATTACCACATTTTTGAAATTATTAATCATTCAATATACCTAGAACATTGAAAATAAAGTGTGTTTGAAACTGAAAATAACATTCATAGAAACTGTGACAATAACATTCTGGGTGTCAATAACATTCATAGAGCTGTAAAGCAAAAATATCAACACATTGGACCAATTTTCATAATAATCAGAAAATTGCAATACCAAAAAAGTATAACCTAAAGACGTACTTGGGGTGTTCACAACACCCTAATCACTAATTCACTTCACAGAGAAAACAATATAGCACGTGCAATGGCTTTGGGTACAATGACATAAACTATAACCTCTAATTAAAAGATAGACAGTGACACTGCAGTGTTGCCAACCAGCGTTTCAGAATTATCTACAATTTAAGATCGTGGGGTGCTGTGAGCACCCCGCATACACAGTTAAAGGTTAAGAAAATTCAAAACGCTTTACAGGACTTGTCTGAAGACGCTTCCATGAAACCAGCAATTCGATTTGAAGCTCAAGGTCTTGAGCTCAAGTTTCATAATTTTGAAACTGCTTTCCTTTCTGTCTCCTGGGATGATATTTTAGAAAGGGTCAGTAAGTATGGCAACAATTTTCAAAAACCAATTCTCAATATTGTAGCATCCAGCAAGCAACTTCAAACATTGAAGAGGGTTTTTGAATGAAAAAAGGAATGAATTCGAATGCTATGAAAAGACTGCTTTAATTATTTGTGGAAATGGAACACCAAGGTACACAAAGAGTAGGAAACGTAAAGTGTTTACGGATGAAGAGCGAGGTATTGAAGACACTCTAGATGAGAGGTGGGGAAACCTTTCCATTTTGGAAGGCCGCATTAAGTTAGTTGTAATCTACCAAGGCCACAGTCAATAAACTTCAATCAGATATACTTCGAAATGTACATTATTTTGTTAAAATCTTACTATGCACTAACTAACTTCAAAAAATGAAAACAAAAAAGCTAATTCTAAAGTTAACTAACATTTTAATGACGTTGTTGTGACTGCTTTTTGTTGGAAAGCATTTGAATATTTAGCTGCAACACGGAGGTCTGAACTTTAAGCTGATCTTTTAAATTGGTATCCTTCATTTGTGACCTTAAGGGCGTTTTGATTTGGGTTCGGTAGTATAAGGTAGATTCGCAGAAATAAGTGGATGAAAAGGAAGAAAGCATTTTTCGTGCATGCTGCCGAGGGCGTCGGTATGACATTGCATTTTTCCATATTTCAACTGGATCTTTCGTAGCGTCAAATAAGGTCTTTAAAATGTCCTCTTCTGAGAGCTCAACCAATTCCCTCTATAGTTCTTCAGGAGCCATAGAACGAAATCATGAGGGTAGCAGGTGTCAAAATGGCCCTTATGACTTACTAATGCTTTAATTGTGGCAGTCAGTAGGGGAGCATTATTTCGTTGAATCTTCTTTTACTCTTTGGTATTTTAAATACGGTCATTTCAAGATTAAAATAAAAATAATAAAAGATTAAAAAAAGCATATTAATAAAAAGATTTGTTCTGCAAAATTTTGATTCACTGAACAGACCGCACTTAATGGCCTAAAAGGCCGCAGGTTCCCCACCCCTGCTCTAGATGAAAGAACAAAATTCAGAACTTGTGTATTTATTATTACCATTGATTCGTTGATAGCTAACTTGGCAAGAAGGACGAACGCCTATGAGGTACTGCCTAATCGCTTTGAAGCGTTGTCTCTTCTCCGTTGTATCACCGGCAGCAAACAATGATATTATGGAAGCTGCACTGAAATTAGAATATTGCTATCCAGAACACTTTAACAATGATTTAGGGAACGAGTTCTCTCATTTCAAGATGTACGTTGAGCTAGAAACGTCAACGATACCAGAACTGTACTGTTACATAAGACACAGCAACCTACAAAATACTTTCCCTAACCGAGAAATTGTGTTAAGGACTATCCTTACTGTATCAGTCACTAACTGTACAGCGAAAAATGGTTTCCTGTCCTAAACAGAATGAAGAAGCTAACAGATCAGTTCTTGTGGATAATAAACTGAATGCACTAGTGTCAATGTGCTCTGAGAAAAAATGTAATGCTACAAAGAAACTTTTCTGAGGTAATCGGCAGATTTTCTCAGGCCAATGCAAGAAGAAAATCTTTAATTTAAATTGTTCCGTGAGTATTGACCTCTGTATATTTTACTCTTACTTGGTAAATAAAAATTCTTCTTTACATATACTTACAAGGTATATCATTTTAAATTATTATAGGCCTAACTTAAATATCAATAATAATAATCTGCCAGCATCGAAAAACTCATGGGAACATCAGGCTGAGAAAGTCGTAGAAAATGATCGAGTCAAGATCTTGTGGTATTTTCAATTCAAACCGATCGGCACCGAGAACATAATACACCACACATAACAGTCATAGGAAATCGGAAAGTCTGGCTAATTGATATAGCGACTCCTGGAGATGCCAGAGTCGATGAAAAAGAACTGGAAAAATGACTAAATATAGAGACCTGGCCATAGAAGTTATCCGATTATGGACTAAACACACAACGGTAGTCCTCATTGTCATCGTGGCAATTAGAACAATGTCAAAAAATTTTATGAATCATTTCGAAAAATTGCAGCTTTCTGATATACCACCTAGAGAACTGCAGAAAACAGCTTTACTTGGGACATCATATATTTTACGCCGATTCTTGACTGATACCTAGGTCTCCAGTGGAAACTCGTATCAGCTCAATAGCACCAGTCAATGATAATTTTGTTGTTTATATTTGATTGTCATATGCTGCGCTTCGTATATTTCGAATAAAGAAGAAAATAATAATAATAACTTTCACTCTAAATGCAATGAAAATAATATATTTGATGTCTGTCGTATGTGCTGCAGACAAAGAGAGCACTCCACTAATGTTAAGTAAACCTGTTGTTAAAATAAATGAATCGTCTACAGAAGACCAGATTCGAAAATGGAAGCAAAAGGAACTTCACGAGGCTCATCCAAACCGGTTAAACAGGCCAAAAGTTGACAAGAAAGCCTCAGATCAGTAGCTGAAGCGAGGAAAATTATATGAAGAGACTTTTAGGTTTAGGAAGGCTGTTCAAGACAAAGTGATTGCAATAAAAAATTATAGAAAATACATTTTAAAGGACCTCCAAAGTGACAAATGTAGAAGATGTGGTATGCGCAGTGAGACTACTGAACACATCTGCGGGGGAGGCACCAACGTTGATTATATGCAGCGACATAATAATTTTGCCAAGGTGATACATCAACAATTAGCGCACGATACAGAACTATCAGTGTCAGAAGTACCGCACTGTAAATATCAACCCACTGAGGCACTAGATAATAAACAACAGAAATTATATTCGGGCCGTGAGATTAAAATAGATGTAACCATCTCTGCCAATCGTCCAGACACAGTGCTGTATGACAAAAGGCAGAAGCAAGCAGTCATTTTCGACATATCGGTGCCGTTGGACCGTAATATTCAGAATATTTATGCAACAAGTATGTGGAATTGGCTGCAGAGATTGAACAGATGTGGAAGCTGAAAACAGTTCACATACGTCCACTGATTATCTCTGCAACTGGAATAATTCCTCAGACTCTTCCAACTCAGCTTGATGCATTAGGTCTACAAAACCTAAGGCCCAAAATCCAAAAAGCAGTAATTCTCGATACGTGCCACATCGTTCGACGATTTTTAAACCATGAGTGACTATGTCTTTATTTGACTTTATGTCCATACTGACAAATGGACCATACTGCAGATTAGAGATGAGTTCGGGCCCGGACCCGGCCCGGACTCGGACGGGCTCAGAATTCATTAACTACCAAAAAACCCGGCCCGGGCTCGGAATTACAAGTCTTGAATTTCATTACTGAAATTAATTCAACACGTGTAATTCCGAGCCCGGTTGAATTACACGTGTTGAATTTCATTGTGGATTTGTTACCATGGTGGAAGGATTTTCAGTTTCCTAAACTAGCTGCCATTGCAAGACTTGCATTATGCATTGTCCAAAGCTATGGCCCAAGCAAGGATTAGTTTAAGGAAGTCTGGTATCGAAAAACTGGAAAAAAATCACATTCCCATTTTTTGTATTTTATTAAAAATCAAGAATCTTATCTTTAAAATGATGTATTAATTTCCAAAATTGTGCAGTTAGAAGTATTTTTACTTATTTTTTAAATTTCCTCACTCTCGCGATTTTTGGGATGACGTTGGTTTTTAGTGCAGCAAGTCGAGTTTTAGAGAAAAGAAGATCAAGTTGAAGCGCTGACGCATTTGATGCAATTCTCTCTCTCTCTCTTTTCATGATGTACTTGATCTGGAAACTGCACACACATATGATAATATTGTGATTATTATACTATTAAGCGTAAAGCTATGTTAATGTTACAAAATGCAGAATAATCTGGTCTGGAATGCTTTTGTGTTCTTTTTTTTTTTAAGTTTGGAAATTTCCCTACATGATTTTTTTTTATATTCTACTACATCGCTCTAAACTACCTTTACCAATTAGCATATATGTAAATTATATTGCAAAGATTTGTTTTCTAGAGTCAAAATTTCAAACACCTGCAACTGTCTGTACGGCGTTGTACGTTTTATAATGTATTTTATTCAAAATCAAAGTAAATTTAGAAATCAACAAGAAAGATAACACCGAATTTTCGGGTGTAATAAGCACGTCTTTTGAATCCGTCCTGACGCACATTAAATTTATCAAAGTTATTCAAAGTCAATGGAACGGGTATGGAAAACAATAGAATCTGATGGAAGAAAGAAGTTTTTCAATCGGGTTTTTAATCCCTCAGATATTGCTGTAAACGGAATCGTGAGCTTACGCCCTCTGGTTGCAGACTTGTGCGTTAAGGAAAACATGAATTTATATGAGAAACATTTCGTACCGGAAACGCTCTCCAACACAGAAAGCATTTTTCAAATCGGACTCTTAGAAACAGAGATATCGACAAAAATAAGATGTGACTTTACGTCCCCTGGTGGGAAAACCATGCATTACTTTGGGAAGAAAGTATTCTCGAAAGGTTTTTCTATTGAGCGGTATCGGTCCGAGAAAAAAAATTCAGTCGAGTTTTCAGGAGCCCAGATTTTTCTACAAATACATCAGAAGCAGAAATTAACCCTTATGCCTCCGGGTACTGGCCCCCGGTAATAAATAAGGACGTCTTCCTCCCCCTTTCTACTTCGCTTCCGTGTCACTTTCCTATCGGGCGCTCTAGCCCAAATCTCCTAGTTTCATATTTCTAAGGGATGTTTAAGACCTGGGGTCAGACACTCTCTTCCTAAAATCCTCTACATATGATCATGATCAACCCTTATGCCCCCTGGTGGCCAAACCGTTCTTTACCAAACATTAGAAATTATGTGTAAAATATTTTCCATGAGGTCTTGTATGCGAAACAGGAAGAATTTTTCAAATCGGAGTTTTAGAAGCAGAAATAACGCAGAAAACGCGATTTACCTTTGTGCCCCCTAGCGGAAAGTCTATGATTTACTTGAAAATTTTGAAATTACAGGGAAAAAATTTTCGCATCGGAAACACTATCCAACAAAGAAGGAATTTTTCAAATCGGACTCTTAGAAGTAGAGATATTGACAAAAATAAGATGTACATCTACGCCTCCTGGCGTAAAACCATGCATTATTTCAAGAAGAAGATGTTCCTAAAAGGTTTGTCGACTTGAGTAGTATCGGTCAACAAACGACTTTTTTTTCAATCGAGATTTTAGAAGCTCATATTTTGCTGCAAATACATCAGAAGCGGAAATTAAGACTTACGCCACCTGGTGGCCAAACCATTTTTACAAAAATTAGAAATTATGTGCAAAGGATTTCTCATCAGGAGCGGTATCCGGTGCTGAAAGAATTTTTCAAATCGGAGATTTAGAAGCAAAGATATAGGGGTGGGGGGATTTACCTTTACGCCTCCTAGCGGAAAGTCTATGAATCACTTGAAAATTTTGAAATTATATGAAAAACATGTCACTCTGAAAACACTATCCAACAAAGAAGGAATTTTTCAAATCGGACTCCTCGAAGTAGAGATATTGACAAAAATAAAATATACATCTACGCCCCCTGGCGGAGAAACAGTGGAATATTTTAAGGAGAAAATATTCCGAAAAGGTTTAGCGATGTGAGTGGCATCAGTCCACGAAAGAATTTTTCATTCGATATTTTAGGAGCTCAGAGTTTATGGCAAATACATCAGAAGCAAAAATTAACACTTACACTCCCTGGTGGCCAAAGTATTCTTTACCAAAAATTAGAAATTATATGCAAAAGATTTTCCATCAAGAGGTGTATCAGCTGAAGAAAATGTTTTTCAAATCGGAGTTTTAGAAAATGAGTTATAGGGGAAAATGTAATTTACTTGTACGCCCTCTAGCGGGAAATCTATGCGCAAATTGAAAAAGTAACTATAGGATCGAAAGATAAAATAATTTTTTTAATCGGATGTTTAGAAGCAAATATGTGGTATACAACGTATTTTGGAATTCGACATCATCTGCATTTACGCCCTCTAGCGGCAACATTGTACATCGTAAAAAAAAAAAAAAAAAAACGAAATAAAGGATCAGCATTCGCATATTTCAAGCTTTCCAATGCAAAACGAATTTTTCAAATCGGACTAATAGTTGCAGAGATATCGTGGGTACAGACGGACATACATACCCGGTAACATAAGCACGATCTGTTTTTACAAAAGACGTGCTAAAAAGAAATAACGAATGGAATTTTTTGTTTCTAAATGATTTTCTTTCCTTCAGCTTTTACCAAAATTACTGATTCCCCTGATACGGTAGAAGGGCACGTTGATTATTTATTTATTTTCAAATCCACATTGTAGAACATTTGGCTTTATGCGTAGTATTTCTAAAAACATATTAATATTGTGAAGTGGATTAACTGAACTAAACTTTTTAAACTAATGATTTTTAAACTAATCCTTGCTTGGGCCATATCTTTGGCCAGTGTATAATGCATAAATGCAAGTCTTGATAAGCAAAATGTTTCAAGAATCCGGGCCGGGTCCCGGGCTCCTAAAATTGAGCCCGAACTCATCTCTACTGCAGATGTCATTGCTGTTGATGAGATAATTAAATAAAATAGTATAACAATAACAATGAACAAAGCACACAGGTTGGCCAATTGGCACACATGTTTCAGTTGTGTGCTAGACACTGGTAAGGGGACAAGTTAAGGGAAAGGAGGCGTTTGAATTAATTTTGCCCAATGTGTCAATCATCTAAGTCCGGGACCTGTTTATAGAACCGAGCGGGCAGCTATAGTTGTAGACATGAATCACAGAGAAGTCTTAAATTGAAGAGAACTGGGTGAATTCACTATACAGGAAAATCTTAGACAACGCCCAAAGGAAAGTAAACAGCAAAATATCATTTAGTTCATTTAGTTCATAAACTCAAAGCAACGATTCCTAATGCCATTAACCCCGGAACCATCAACACCTGCCTCTGTTTCAATAGCGATCAGCACCTTGCTTCCCCATATCTCCTTTTAATGTCTGAATTTCCGATGATAAATGAGCTTGTGTTTTTTTTTTCGTAAATTAATGTCATTACAAGATTTTTATTATTTTATTGTGCTTATTTACTTTGATTTTGTATTTCCAAATTATCGGAATTAATATTAAATTCATTCAGTTCAGATTCTCGTGGAACGTTTTTTATTTGCTATAGATGAGTGTTTATTGTAATTCAGAAAATTCGTTTGCAATCTAACTTTTAAAATATTTTGCTTCCATTGCTTTACCAGTTACTTTGATTTTTTAAAAATGATGATTTCAACTAATGGTATTATTAATGATGATTTCAACTAATGGTATTATTAATGATGATTTCAACTAATGGTATTATTAATGATGATTTCAACTAATGGTATTATTAATGATGATTTCAACTAATGGTATATATAATATCATTCAGGTTCAAAATGGCGGACGGAGTCCAGTCTTCCCCAGAGGAGGAAGAAATCTGTGTGCCTTTCGAAATGTTCGGTGAGGACCATATACCGGAACGTTTCGTTAGAAAAGCAAAAACGGAACTCAGCGAAACTCCAGAGGTCAGGCGAAAATGTCTGGAAGTTCTAAGAGAGATGCTTTACGGTAAACCAAGCATTTAAAAAGCTCTATAGAGTTAACCCTTTTAATGAAAATCTGCCATCTCCGCGTTACTTGAGTTTAGGTTTTATTCAAGCTACAAATTCTCACTACTGTTATTTAGATCAAGCATAGAAAGAAACTTACCAAAACTACTTTTGATTGCTACTAAGTTATGACGCCAATAATTCCCCTTTCCGTTGAGATTTCCAGCTTTTTATTTTTATTTTTCTACAGTGTGTTTTCTTCAATTTTCAATGATCTTGGCAGAGTTGCGTACGCTTCTTTATGAAATAAAAAGTTTTAAGTTAATACGAATTTGATGAATTTAAATACACTCATTGTCATAAAAATCCGCGTACCAAGGAAAAAAAAAACCATGGGATTAACGCGAAACTCGGCGAATATTTACGGGGAGGGCAGACATGCAAATGATTAAATTTTCGTGCGATTCCTCATGCCCGCGCGTCCAAGACCGACACTGCAATCTCAATCCTTGGGGCTTAATAGGCGTCGCGCAGGGAACTCCACGTAAGAGTCGGGTGAGATCTCTGAGCGATAGACATGCCGAGGAGCCGCCGTAGATGTGCTTACGAGCAACTAACGGAGTTTGAATGAGGCCGTGTAGTCGGGATGAGAGAAGCAGGGTGGCTGGCGCGCCGAATCGGCCGGCATTTGGGCCGGTCGGACAGTACGGTGCGATCGTGTTGGGAGCAATAGACAAGGGAAGGCACCCAGACGCGACGGACTGGCTCTGGACGACCCAGACACACCACCAGCAGAGAGAACCGTGGGATCGTGAGAGCGGCACGCACAGATGCAACGACGTCCTTGCCCAATATCCATACACATGTGGCGGCTGTGCAAATAACTCCAATGTCCTATGTCCGTCAGAACCATTTCCAGACGACTGGCAGAGGTGAATCTGCACACTTGACGGCCCTTACGTTTTCTGCCATTAACACCTGACCATCGTCGGCGTCGATTGCAGTGGTGTCAGCAGCGAGCAACGTGGAATGCTACGGACTGGCGACGTATTGTGTTCAACGACGAATCCCGCTTCTGTATGGTAACGAACGACCACCGTGTCAGAGTGTGGAGGACCGCAGGTGAGCGTTACAATCCCAACCTCATTCTACAGCAGCACACGTCCCGAACTGCAGGCGTGATGGTTTGGGAAGCCATCGCGTATGACAACCGGACTTCCCTCGCAGTGATCCTAGGGACGTTGACAGCCCAGCGCTACGTACAGGAGATCCTGCGGCCCTATGTGCTGCCTTTCCTGGCAGGGAGGCCCGGAGCCATTTTCCAACAAGATAACGCCCGTCCGCAAACAGCTCGGGTTTTCCAGGACTGTCTGCGTCATAGTTCGACGCTTCCATGGCCTGCCAGATCGCCTGATCTCTCGCGTGGGACCAGATGGGACGCGAGCTTTCTCCATGTCCCAGTGTTCTGGATTTAGAGCATCAGTTGCAAGAAGTGTGGGCCAATCTGTCCCATGATAACATACGGCGTCTTTTTGACTCCATGCCGGACCGTATCATCGCATGTATGAGTTGGTCGACGCGGTACTAACGCTGACCGGAATGTGTACCGTATATCCGCGGGAAATCGTCCTGCTGCTGTGATATTGTAATCACTTCTGTTCTTGGTATGTACCATCTCACTACTAAAATCTCATTTCAACCCGACGTCTCCTTCTTGGTGCGCGGATTTTTATGACAATGAGTGTAATTCAACAAGTAGCATTGTTATACAATATGTAATTATAGTTGATTGTTAATTTCAAACAATTTATGTAAATATATGTGAGATTACGTAATTTGCAATGTTACTTGAATTTAAGGAATCCCACTACGTTGGGAGCACTTTTTTTGAAAAAATGCAAGGATGGGTAATTTGTTTTTAAGGAGGAAGTAACACACAGAAACACATAAACTTTAAAAAAAATGATAACAATATAAATTTTCAAGAAATTGGGAAATTTGTGAAAGAATTTAAAAAAATATGTCGTTTACGGTAAAGGCTCTAAATAAAAACGTTACATATATATGATGGCATTTTTTGCATCAGTATATGCGCATGACTATTATCTATGCAGTGAACTAAAAGGTAAGTGATGTTCCTAAACACTGCTGAGATATAGAGATGAGCTCGGGCCCGGGCGGGCTCAGTACTCATTAACTACCGAAAAACCCGGGCCCGGGCTCGGAATTACACGTCTTGAATTTCATTACTGTAATTAATTCAACACGTGTAATTCCGAGCCCGGTTGAATTACACGTGTTGAATTTCATTGTGGATTTGTTACCATGGTCGAAGGATTTTCAATTTCCTAAGCTAGCTGCCATTGCAAGACAAATTTTGCTTAGCAAGACTTGCATTATGCATTGTCCAAAGCTATGGCCCAAGCAAGGATTAGTTTAAGGTAGTCTGGTATCGAAAAACTGGGAAAAAATCACATTCCCATTTATCTAGATTGGGCCATATCTTTGGCCAGTGTATAATGCATAAATGCAAGCCTTGATAAGCAAAATTTTCCAAGAATCCGGGCCCGAGCTCAGCAAACACATGTAATCAAAGAAAGCGGGCCGGACCGGGCCCTAAGCCTTTGGATCCGGGCGGGCCAGGGCTCCTAAAATTGAGCCATCTCTACTGAGATACACTCATTCCTACATGCATTAATGCGAATTTTCGACAAATTTCCTCACTATGTTGAATCTAAATAGCTATAACCTAACTTTGAACTGACAAACAGCAAAACGTTTAGTTCATTGCATGCACAACATTGTAAGAAAGATGTATACCAAGTTTCGTCAATTTATTTACACACCTTTTGCGGTTATCAGGTTTTCCGTAAAGAGTTCGGGACGAAAATCTCATCCTGCAAAAAACGCGTTTCAAGTGTCACTTCCCGTTCGTTTGACACGTGGATTTAGATATTCCGATTGCTATAACTCTGTATCTATTCATCGTAGGCAAGAAACAAAGGCAGTTTTGGAATCCTAAAGAATGAGGCTTTAAAATGAACGCATTTTTACATAATGTGAAATTTGGCACAAAACGACCTTTTCAACGTAGTGGGGATACCTTAATTAATTCAATAGTCATCATTTAAACTGTAAGCTTTGATGTATAGTTAGAAATTCATGTCTCTCATGTTTAAACTTTTCCTGAAGGCATTAGGAGTGCCATGGCCCGACCGTCTGAAACAAATTCGTAATGGATTATCCCCTCGAATTTCCACCAAACGCAGAGCATCACCTTCTGATCGAAGCTCCCACGTTTGGCAACAGGTTCAGGAAGCTGGCCCAGGCTCTACCACTGCCGTTGTGTGTTAGGATTACGGAAATAGACCTAATTTTCATCACACGTAACAATTCTTTTGATGAAACGTACATCGCATGGGTTTTCTAGGAGTTTCGTGCACACTTCTACTCGGCGATTTCTTTCAGCTGGCGTCAGTTCGTGAGGGACAATGCGGTAGCTCCTGAACCACGGTGGTCTGTGATATGCCCAGCTCTCCTGATAATCTCCGAGTGCTGGTTGTCGGATTTGCTTCTACGGCCTGGCGCACAGCCTCCGAATCCAGGGTTCGCAGCCTACCTGACATTGCCTGATCGTCGAGGTGGCTGAACGAAATTTCTTGAACCATCTGGTTGCGGTGCTGTGGTCCACGGAACCTTACCCTTTGGCATGACAAATGTTTCGTGTTGCTTGAGCAGCGTTATGGCAGAGTTCAAACTCGTAAAGCAAAAGTTCCCTAATTTGCCAGTTGTGGTTGTTCATCTTTTAGGCGTCCCAACCACAGACAGAACAATGGCATGCAATGGCTGCCACTTTAGATCCGTTGTTAACTGCCTACAGAGAAGTGTTGTCATTGGTACGTTTTTAGCTGAATGTATCCCTTTAGGCGATGTTAAACGATGCTGAAGAGAAATCTTTGAGCGAGAGAGAGAAAGCTTTTTCAACTTCTTTCTGTTCATTGTTTTGCTGTCAGTAGGCGTGGTTTTGCGATGCACGTGTACGAGAAGTGTTTATATTGGGAAGAATATGAGGGCCTTTGGGTTTTGAGCAGAAAAGCCCCGGTGGCACATTATATCGATTAGACGTCAAATTTTTGATCGATTTTTGGTCGATATGAAACGTCGAATATAGATATCCATGTTCACTTTTGTTACGTCTTTTCGAGGTGGAATTTTGTACCTACTAAGTCGATATCAAGTCAACAGTAGAATATTCGACCTTTCGAGGGAAACATATACATCGTTGCTACGTAGGGTAGATGTCGATTCTACGTTGATATTACGCAGTTTAGTTATCGATTCAAGTACTGTTGTAATGTCAAATTTACGTTTACTCTACATTTTAGATGTTGAAACATGAAATTCTAAACTTTTAATCGTGGCATAAAACGAAGAATGTATTCGTATTTGAAGTGCGATTCTACGACGCTGTCTACAATTAAAAGATCGTACAATTTTTTTTATTGTTTCAATATGCAAGTCTTTTCTTTTTTTTTTTTTTTTTTTGATTGAAGGTTTAACGACAACCGTGAGCAACTCAATGGGCTATAAGCAGTCACCCGTCCCTAATTTAGGGTCACTGGTTCCAGGGAAGGGAGAGAAAGCCAGTGCCGTAAGACAAACACAACATCCATGCCTCACCGGGATTCGAACCCGGACCCCTTTCGGACGAACGATCAGAGGCCATCGCTTAGACCACTGCGCCACTGGGGCGGCCAAGTCTTTTCGGACGCATTCGAAAAGATACATAATTCTCAAAAACTTCACAGAATTTTTGGTGATCTGTCAGCATTGCGCTAGGCCTATCCCTAATTGGGTTATGCGTACGTACAAATTATATATCTTAAAAAGTAATTTTACTTACAGGAACGAGACTCAACTTCTTATAAACATACTTAAGCAAAGGGAACAACTTTTAACTTACCGGCGAAAAAGGAGACAGGTAAGAATCTCGTCTTACAACAGAAATGATACAACCGACCAACACCCCAGCATCCAAAAAGTTTGTTTGGCGTAATGGTTGCAAAGGAGCATGCGCGCGATGCTTACAGATCGCATAAAAACATCGATTATTCGATCTAATGGAACTAAAGGGATAAACTGCGTAAAACCGTCTACGTGTATACTGAAATTCAATGAAATTATTTTTCTTGACGTTTCGTCTCATCGATTTTACGTCGAAAACTATGCCTCGACGTAATAAACACCTGGTAACCAAACACCGACATTTTTTTTTTATTGGAGGTTTAACGACCACCGTGAGCAACTCAATGGGCTATAAGCAGTCGCCCGTCCCTAATTTAAGGTCACTGGTTCCAGGGAAGGGAGAGAGCCAGTGCCGTAAGACAAACACAACATCCATGCCTCACCGGGATTCGAACCCGGACCCCCTTCGGACGAATGATCAGAGGCCAACGCCTTAGACCACTGCGCCACCGGGACGGCAAACACCGACATAGATTCGACATTACTGTGCTACAGGGAAGAGAGCTTTGGTTGTTTTCTACGGTAAGAAGAGACTACCTCTGTGCATCAGCTAAGAAGAATACGTGATTAATGATGGATAAGAGCTGAATTTCAACATCAGTAACTCGTTTATGCCATTGCGCGGATCTACAGAAAAGAATCAGATTAGTAAACTTAAAAATAACTAGTTTTTTCGTGCAAGTTGGGAGTTATCTTTCCTCCGGCGATAATGATCCTTCAACTCGGCCACCGCAAACAAATTCTGACGTGCGATTTATTTTTTATACTTCAAGAAAGTTCAGTTTTCTCCCCCTTTCACATTTTGAATTTCATTTTTTTTGTTTACTTTTAGGCGTGGAGAAACTGTTCGCTAGTGAAGTAAATTAACAAAACGAACGGAAATGCAATGCAATACTTGCATCTGTATTCCTAGGGAAATATAGTTTGTCGTTGAAGATAGAGCACCCCCCCAGATGTGTCTTCAGCCTTCCCGCTGACTATGAGTGCTAGCTACGGCCCTATCTAACGAGTAGTTAAACAGTAATTGTGAACCTTTTTGCAATTTTGACACCTTTTACGCTTTCCAACCGTACGTTGAAGAAGCATATATGCTCCAGCTATGTCCGTTCGTCCGTCTGCACGATAACTCGCGTAAAAATGGTTCGATATCGATGAAATTTTAGTATGTGGTAGGGGACCACCTGTGGACGAACCTTATTGAAAATGGGCGAAATGAGGTCAAAGATCAGGACATAGGAGTGGGATCCATTCCATTGCCATTATGCGTCATAACTTTTGTTAAAATGGTTCGATTACGATGAAATTTTAGTATGTGGTAGGGGAACACATGGGAACAAATTCTATTGAAAATGGGAGAAATGGGGTCAAAGGTTAGGACATAGGAGCGGGATCCATTCCATTGCCCTTATGAGTCATAACTTACGTAAAAATGTTTTGATTGCGACGAAACTTTAGCATGTTGTTCCGGATATGTAATGAACCGGTTCTGTTTAATATAATCGAAATGGTATTAAAGGTCAGGGCACAGGAGCGAGATTTATTCCATAGCCATTATCCTGACTAAAAATGCTTCTATTGATACAAAACTTTAGTATGTCGTTCCGGAGGTATACTGAACCAATTCTGTTTGATACCATCGAAATGGGGTCAAAGGTCTGGGCACAAGAGTGAGATTTATTCCACAGCCATTATCCTTATAACTTGAGTAATAATTTCTGGTACGTTGGAAAGCGTATCATAATCAATGCATTGCATGATTTTACTAACTTGTTTTCTTTTTCATAGCCGAAAACAAGGATGCAAAGTTCGTCAATGACAATGAGTTCCTCCTGACGTTTCTGAGGTCAAAAAAATTCGATCCTGAAAAGAGTTGCTCTCTGATTCGGAACTTTGTGAAACTGAAGTCAAAGTACACTTATTTTCAATCCATATCTAGTATTGCTCCTGTCAAGGAAATATGGAAGAAAAATATTACGGGTCTGTTACCTTATCGAGACACATCTGGAAGAGCTGTCCTTCTTCATAGAGCAGGTGGGTAAAAATAAGATATTTACTTATATTTTTTTTTTTTTTTTTACTTTTGCATTTGTTGGCCTATAAAAGCTGTAACCCATTAAAAGTTGCCGCACAATCTGAATATTCTTAAGATTCATCGTTGTGTACCACACACCATGGAAATTTCATCGCCTTTGATGGTGGCGACAACATCCCAGAGAGTAGCGTACATGAAGGAGGACATCACAAAGAGCAAGCGATTAAAGTGCAAATCAAAATTTTACGCAACAGTAATTTTTATTAAAATGAAAAGTATTCTGATCTTTAACAGCGATTCACACACTGACACAGCAAAAAATGAAATTCATCATATCATTAATAATATCAGCAATGGTGTTCATTTAAGAAGAACCAACCAATGATCTACAGTAGCTGCGGCAAGGTGATTAACAGCACTAGCTTTCATTAGCCTTCGTGTCTTTGAATGAATAATTACATTCTCATTTACTCGTTTATTGTCTAGTTACGACACTGTGTTTAAATTGTTGAAGTGACCTATTATTAATTTTGCAGTTTGCTGTCTACCTTTCATGAAAAAGCCATCTGGTTGATGTACAAAAGCTTGGAAACTTTGAATTCTAATTTAGTAACAAGGAACTGTACACCAACTGTACTTAAATACACTCACAGACAATCAAATTTGCGCACCAAGAAGAAACCATGCTATAAGCGCGAAACTTTGCAAATAGCTAGAGTTCGTGCTGGTATGCAAATGATCCACGTTTGGTGCGAGACCGCATGACCGTACAAGCTGTGGTGGCTCTGCAAGCACGAACCTGCAGCTTTATAAACCGGCGTGCAGTTGATGCCCCATGAAAAAGAAAAGCATCGGCCGGCGCAAGCAAGAGTACAGAGTGACAAGAATACCGGGTAGACGCCAGAGACGTCGATTTACGCAACTTACCGACTTTGAGAAAGGCCTGATCATCTGGCTGAAAACCGCAGGGTGATCGGTGAGCCGTGTAGCCCGCCGCAAGGATCGTTCTGACCATACCGTCCGACTGTATTGACAGCAGTGGACACGTGACGGCACTGCCACACGGCGGACGGTCCAGGAGGACCACCGGTAGAGAGGATCGACGGATCGTGCTCCAGGTACGAACGGATCCCACGGGGACCCGGTCTACTATACAGACAGATGTAGCGACTCCTGTGTGCCGACGAACCATTTCTCGACGCCTCGTGGAAGCGAATCTAAGATTCCAGCGTCCCTTACGTGTGCTGCCATTAACACCGGAACATCGCCGGCTCCGTGTGCCGTGGTGGCAGGCCGGAGCGACGTGTGGTGTTTAGCGATGAGTACCGCTTCGCTTTCGGGACAGATGATCATCGGGTCCGGGTGTGGAGGTCCCCGGGTCAACGGCACAATCCCAACCTCGCTATCGAGCGCCACACCTCCCACCACTGCAGGCATTATGGTCTGGGGAGCCATTGCCTACGATAGCCGATCAGCTCTAGCAGTGTTACGTGGATCATTGACGGGTCAGCGGTATGCGGATGAAATTCTGTGGCCCCATGTGCTCCCATTCCTGGCCGGGATTCCAGGTGCGCTATACCAGCAGGATAATGCCTGCCCGCACAAGGCTCGGGTTGCCCAGGACTGCCTACGTCATGTCCAGACACTTCCATGGCCTGCCCGCTCCCGGATATGTCCCCTATCGAGCATGTGTAAGACCAGTTAAAACGCCGGCTGCCGCCTTGTTCGGGATTTGGAGCATACCGTCCAACTCGTGTAGGCCAATCTGCCGCAGGAAAACATCAGGCGTCTGTTCGTCTCCATGCCGGACCGTATTGCAGCATGTGTCGCAGCACGAGGCGGTGCGACGTGCTATTGAAGATGACCGGAATGCGTGCCACTGATCCCTCTGTAAGTGTCATGAAGCTCTGTTTTTACCATCAGGTGTATCATTCACCTGTATCATTACGTCCATAAAATTGCAGTTCAATCCGATGCTTCCTTCTTGGTGCGCAAATTTCATTGTCCGTGAGTGTGGTATAATTATACTAGTAATCCGAAATTTCTTGATGTAGAGTAGGAATTAAAGTTTCCAAGCTTTCGCACATCAACCAAATGGATTTTCTAACGAAGATAAAAAGCCATCAGGTTGATGTGCGAAAGCTTGGAAACTTTAATTTTTACTTTGAATTCTATTTTACGTCAATACACGAGGTAATTTCAAACGTTTTGCCCACTGTGGGTTCTCTCTTAAAAACGAATTTATTTCACAACATACCTTTACAGGCCTTCGAAGTAATCTCCATGTTTCTTTATGAAAGCGGCCCAACGCCAATTAGCCAAGTCTTGCATTCCAGTCAGGACACCTCCATTATTGAGGGGTCAGATTACTCGGGTCACCTCAATAAAATCATCCTGAATCGTTTCCCGTGGAGTGGCTTCTTCAGTTTTGGGAACAAGTCATAGTCTGGTGGGCTCATATCAGGACTGTATGGCGCTTGAGGAAGCAATTCCCATCCATACTCTTCCAGGATGTCTCGTACTGTACGGGCAACATACGTCCTCGCGTTGTTGTGCAGAATGAAAGCACCAGCTTCGAGCATGTCGGGCCTTTTTTGGCGAATCTTTGGGCGCAAAACATTTTGCAGAAACTTTCTGTAGTATTCTGCTGTTACAGTGGTCCCCTCTCTGTCTGTTGCTATCACTCCAACCTTGTCATATTAGATACATACCAACCATTTTGCAGAAACTTTCTGTAGTATTCTACAGAAAGTTTCTGCAGTTTCTGTCTGCTGCTATCACTCCAACCTTGTCATATTAGATACATACCAACCATTTTGCAGAAACTTTCTGTAGTATTCTGCTGTTGCAGTGGTCCCCTCTCTGTCTGTTGCTATCATTCCAACCTTGTCATATTAGATGCATACCAACCATTTTGCAGAAACTTTCTGTAGTATTCTGCTGTTACAGTGGTTCCCTCTCTGTCTGTTGCTATCATTCCAACCTTGTCATATTAGATGCATACCAACCATTTTGCAGAAACTTTCTGTAGTATTCTGCTGTTACAGTGGTCCCTTCTCTGTCTGTTGCTATCACTCTAACCTTGTCATATTAGATGCATACCAACCATTTTGAAGAAACTTTCTGTAGTATTCTGCTGTTACAGTGGTCCCCTCTCTGTCTGTTGCTATCACTCCAACCTTGTCATATTAGATACATACCAACCATTTTTCAGAAACTTTCTTTAGTATTCTGCGGTTACAGTGGTCCCCTCTCTGTCTGTTGCTATCACTCCAACCTTGTCATAGGCCGTAATCATCATCAGCTTAACCTTCGGTTGTACGCGGACGAATTTCTTCTGGCGCAAGGATTCTGGATGTTTCTACTAAACGGACTGAGATTTCAGTTCTGGTTCAAAATCTCGTATTCAGGTTACTTCTACAGCAACAATCCTCTCCAAAAACTGCTGGCCTTCTGTCTCGTACCACTGAAGCAATTCTTCTGCGATCCCTTTGCGAACTGCTTGCTGCCCTTTACTCAGATTATGCGGAACCCATTTGGCAGCCATTTCTTTCTTCCGTAATTTTTCAGTTAAGATTCTGAAAACTGAAGCGGTAGACATGTTTGTTTCATATGCAATCTCTTCACATGTTTTCCGTCGATCTTCTTCCAAGATGCTGTTGACGATAACCACAGAAGTGTCGTCCGTTGCATCTTATGGACGGCAGCTTCTTCGATGCTTTCCCGACCTTGGAAATGAGAAGCCCACCGTGACTCTGTGTTACGATCCACTACACTAACCCCACAAACTTCATACAAAGCTTTATGAAATTTCAGTTGGGGATTTTCCTTACAAAATTCTAATTTTATTGTAGGATTGCAGGACGCTACGCGTGATCTGACCTGACTCACTATCTCCCTCCATTTCTAGACAGAATTTTTCGGAACAGGAACAAACTAGCCAGCAAAGGTAGACACAACTAGCGCAACGATTGCATCATTCTACTGGCAGCGCCTGCGCAGTGGGCAAAACGTTTGAAATGACCTACGTATTCAGATTATTAGGATAGTTTTACTAATGTAATTATCACGTGTGTTTTTAAGAGAAGCATATTTGTAATTAGAAAGGACTCACCTAACAAATCTTCTATCCAGAACCGAGATATCTGCGTCTTTTTCGAATATACACTATATTGACAAAAGTCACCGTACACCCCTTCAAATGCAAATCAACGAACCCGCTGTGCTGTTAAGATGCGCGGTACAGCTGCAAAAGGTATAAAAACAAGCCTGAAGCTGACCGCGATCATATCGCACTGCGAGGTTGAGAGAAAATTTCGCGGCCGGAGAGAACTGACTTTGAGAAAAGAAAGATTGTTGGGTGTTATATTAGCGGGTTGTCCATAAGAGAACCCGAAAGGCGTTTAAACATACCCAAGTCAACTGTTTTGGATGTACTGAATAAGTGGAAGACACATGGTGTGCCTGAAGCAGCAAAACGTAGTGGCAGACCAAAGAAAATCAGTGATAGAGGACGCCGAAGCCTCAGGAGAGTCGCTACAACTAATCGACGGAGTAGTGCACAAAACCTCAGTGTACAGGTGAGTTTGTTTGTTTGATTGGAGGTTTAACGACCACCGTGAGCAACTCAATGGGCTATAAGCAGTCGCCCGTCCCTAATTTAGGGTCACTGGTTCCAAGGAAGGGAAAGAGCCAGTGCCGCAAGATAAACACAACATCCATGCCTCACCGGGATTCGAACCCGGACCCCGTTCGGACGAATGATCAGAGGCCATCGCTTAGACCACTGCACCACCGGGGCGGCATTATACAGGTGAGTAAAAATGCTGGAACCTCGGTATGTACACGTACCATTCGCAGAGAACTTCATTCCATGGGTTACAGTGATCGTGTGGCTGCTCATAAGTTTTTCATCCCCACTCGGAATGCTACTCGTCGTTTATCATGGTGTAAAGAACATTTATAGTGGACGGTACATGAATGGAAACAGGTCCTATGGACTGATGAATCCAGATACACGATCCATCAGTATGATGACCGTGTGTGGGTATGGCGGCAGCTGGGGGAACGCTATTTACCACAATGTACTGTTCGTACGGACAATTTTGGAGCTGGCAGTGTACTCGTGTGGGCGTATTTTTCGTGGTATGGTCCGGGCTCATTGGTTATCGTAGACAAACCTGTTAACCAGGACGTCTACCTCGATATTCTGTACAATTATGCCCTTACCAACAATATTGTGAAACCGAGGCTTTTTGGTACCAACAAGAAAATGCACCGAGCCATAAAGCAAGGACTGTTGCGGCGTGGTTTGACGATAATTCCTTATCGTGTGTGAACTGGGCAGTACAGAGCCCTGATCTTAATCCCATAGAGGACCTATGGATTTATCAGAGCGCCGCATAAGAAGTTTTGTACCAAGGCCTACTACTAAGCAACAGTTAGCGGCAGCACTTTGTACTGAATGGAAACTCATACCTATCGCTGTGTTCCAAAACTTTGTCGAAAGCATTGGTGAGCAAATGTTTCATCACAAAATTACTTTTAATCACAAATTTTGCTTAAGTGATGTATCAGTTTCCAACAGCAAATTTCTAAGAGTACCTGTCGCAAAGTCTTAGTAACTGCTATTTCTGTGAAACCGAGCATAAATGAAATTGTGCATAGTTACTTATTCCTCATATAAATTTCGAATGTGAAAACATGCACATTTTTGGTATAGCTAATTATGCAAACATTTCTTTGTGAGAGTTTAACATAAAACTTTTTAGTCCTGTCAGTCAATCTCTGCATCGCTGATTCTGTGGCAATGTGTAAAATTAAATAATTGCATAGGCTCCGTTTTCTAAAAGATTATTAGCTTACCCTTAGGAACGTGCCTTACGTTTATTGAGAAATAGAAGCGGAAAAGAGAAATGCTTTTTACACTTACGTGTAGTAACTCTGTCGTTTTCAGAATTATCAGAACATGCATCCCACGTGAGCAATAGTGCTGTACTATCATTAACGATATACTCCAGTACTTGTACCATTTGAAACAAAAAGAACATTGAATTCAAACACTTTCACTCTAAGAGCCCTAACAAATGAACATATTGGGCTTTAATACCGAACTGCCTTTTGGGTTTCTTTTAGAATCAGCATTTCTCCTTTGAATATTTTTTTGCGTGTTTTTGTTAGCTACTGAGTACAGGAAGAGCTATGTTAGAATCGCAGGCAAGGCTAAGACAGTTGAACGTTTTAAAGCATTTTTTGCAGGGATGAACACAAAAAGTATTCACCGATAAGCCATTACATTATCACCACCTACTTACTTACTAAGCTGTAGGACCCCCTTCAGCCCACAAAACAGCGGCCACTCAGCAAAGCATCGATTATGAGGAAGCGATAGGTATCCTAGGGTATCTGGTACCATAATGTCAACAGCAGGTCCTCCAGTTCCCGTACATTTCGGGGTGGTGGTGATTTAGCTAGAACCCGCTTTTCCAAGTCCAATCACAAATGTTCGGTTGGGTTCATGTCAGGTGAATTTGTATTAACAGGAAGTCACTATCATGTTCCTCGAACCACTCCTTGACGATTCTGGCAGTGTGGCATGGAGCATTATCCTGTTGGTAATGGCCATCACCAGCAGGGAACACAGTTGCCATGAATGGGACAACTTGGTCGGCAACGATATTCAGATACCTGACAGCTGTCAGAGATCGTGCTTTTGGGATAATGGCGCCTAAAATGTCCCAAGAAAATGTCGCCCACAGTATAACACCACCGTCGCCGACCTGTTTCCGCCCAACAGTGCATCCTGGTGTCATAGCCTCCGTTGGTAATCGGCGTATCCGGGCTCGGCCACCTACGTGATGCACCAGGAATCTTGATTCATCAGACCAGGTCACTTTCTTTCAACCATACACGGTCCGATCTCCCATTTCATGCGTTGTTGGTGATGACGTGCACTGAACATACGGACCCGGCTGGGGTCTTCAGCTACGCAGGCCCATGCGCAGAAGGCTGCAATGAACTGTGTGGTGTAACACATTGCCCTGATCACCAATGTTGAGGCTGCGGGTGATTTGTTGCACTGTGGTCCTGCGGCCGCTGTGAACATTGCGCGAGTCTCTTCACCCCTCTGGCATCAATGATCTGCGGACGACACACGGCTGGACGACTGTTCGTCGTTTGGCCATTTGTTCACCACTTTTGATACGTACGCATTACAGCGGCACGTGAACAACCCACAAACCGCAACGTTTCCGAGATCGTAGATCCGAGGCGCCGTGCTATCAGAATTTGCCCTTTATCAAACTCCGATAAATCGACAGCTTTTTCCCATTCTGACCCCGAACACACTATTAACCGAAAGCCGGTCGTCGGGTTGTATATATACTGCTCTGTAAACTTAACCTGGCCGCCCCGGTGGCGCAGTGGTCTAAGCGATGGCCTCTGATCATTCGTCCGAACGGGGTCCGGGTTCGAATCCCGGTGAAGCATGGATGTTGTGTTTGTCTTATGGCACTGGCTCTCTCCCTTCCCTGGAACCAGTGACCCTAAATTAGGGACGGGCGACTGCTTATAGCCCATTGAGTTGCTCACGGTGGTCGTTAAACCTCCAACCAAAAAAAAAAAAAAAAAAAAAACTTAACCTGCTCCACCGTTCGGTCTCCAGGCGCGCTCATTTCTCTAGGCTGGGGGTGGTCATAATGTAATGGCTCATCGGTGCATATGCAAAATATAAACTTGTTTCTTCTCACCACATTTGAAAGAAAGTCCAAATAAAATTAAGTAAAACTTGAGTGATTCAATTTCTGGTTTCATTTGCATAAATGATCTTGCGCACCTGTGGGAATTATCTTCTTAACAATACTTTACAACTAATTTTAACCCTCTGGGTGGCAAGCACGCATATATACGTTCGGAGGTTTCTGTGCCCAAAGCGGCGACGACGCAATAATGCGTTCATTGAAAGCCCGTTGAAATGCCGCAAAAACACAATATTGCGTCGAAGAAATTTCCAGACTAATAGGAGCGAGAACGCATATTTGCGCATCTTAACAATTACGAATACTACAGAAAGGGGAGTCTTCTGTTACACACATGAAAAAAAATTCGCATTGCCTCTCCCAAAGTTTCTGCCACCTGAAGGGTTAACACAACGTCATGGACGAGATCGAAAATGAGTCGGTACTACTGCATCAGGTGCAACTAAGAAGATATGAGCACTAAAATGATATAATCCGATTTTTAGCACACGAACACACTATATACACTGGCGGAAAGTGAAAAAAGAACACCAAGAAGGAATTGGCGGACGATCATGAAATGTACATATGTTAATGGGGTTGAGTTTACGTAGGTGTGATGTTAATTTCGGGACCAACCGGTGGGCGTTTACGCCACAGCACGGCATAATATGCAAATTATCGTCGGTGGTATTTAAGGAGTACGGCGAAGTGAATGTAATCACTCGTCGGCGTACGGACAAGTGCGAAGACCCTGAAGAAACTGCAATGCCTGGACATAGAAGACGTGTACGATTGCAGCAGTTATCGGACTTTGAGCGAGGTCATCTAGTCAAACTCCGCGAGGCCGGGTGGTCGTATCGTCGTATTGCGGAGCGAATTGGACGGGAAGTATCGGTGGTTGTACGATGGTGGCGTAGATGGTCCGAGGAACATTCCCACACGAGAAGACGTGGAACCGGGAGTCAGGGACGGACTGATGAGCTGACCGATCGACGCATAAGAAGAGCGGCGTTGTCAAGCAGAACATCCACTGCGACGCACATCCGAGCTGCCGTTGCACCTGAGGTGACTGTGCGAACAATCCGCAACCGTCTACTGGATGCAGGACTACGTGCACGTGTGCCTCTGGCATGTGTACCTCTGACTCCAGCCCACCGTCAGGAACGGCTGCAGTGGTGTTTCCAACGTCTGCACTGAAGAACGCAATGGCGATCTGTCGTGTTCAGCGATGAAAGCAGATTCTGCTTGGGAGCTTCCGATGGCTGTATGCGTGTTCGCAGATGCACAGGTAAGCGTCTCCACCCTTCTTGCATCCGCCAGCGACACACAGGGCCTACACCTAGTCTCCTGGTATGGGGAACGATGAGCTATCACTACCGTACACAACTAGTGTTTGTACCGGGTACGTTAAACAGCAGCTCCTACATGAACAACATCATTCAGCCCGTTGTTGTGTCATTTGTAAGGTCGGTACATCGTGGTGTTTTCCAGTAAGATAACGCACGCCCACACACGGTACGTGCAACGCATTATGCACTTCAGGGTGTGAGAAAACTTCCATGGCCTGCACGTTCACCGGATGTGTCCCCCATTGAGCACGTGTGGAATTTTATAGGACAACGACTTATCCGGTCTCCACGGCCACCCACGACCATCCCCGATTTACGCGTCCAGGTTGAGGATGCTTGGAACTTAATACCCCAAACTTACATCCAACATCTGTACGACAGACTCCATGCCAGAATTGCACAGTGTGATGCTGTTCATGGCGGTTCAACCTCGTACTAACCATGTTACATGGAAATGTTATTTTTCAGTTTACCAGAAAATACAGCTTTATTTTGCCATAATGTTTTGATCACGTTATCCTCTGTATTCCGTTATTATGCTGTACAAATTTCGTTGGTATCAGACGTCTCCTTCTTGGTGTTCTGTTTTCACTTTCCGCCAGTGTAATTTATTATGATTATCAATGCATGTTATTAGACACTTTAGATAAACGCAAGTTCGTCATTACACGTACTTAGGCCTCATTAGTTTTTTCCAGTGTGCATATTTAAGTTAGAACATCGAAATAAACTCGTGAGAATAAACGTTAGCAAATTCTGTGTAACATAAATAGCCCATGTATGTACACTACTGTAGCTAAACTTACACAGACAACTGACCCAAACTGAAGGATCTTCCCCTTTTTACCTCGCTTCCGTATCATATTTCCTATCGGGCACTCTAGCCAAATCTCCTATTTTCCTATTTCTAAAGGTTGTTTAAGACCTGTGGTCAGACACTTCCTTCCTAAAATCCTCTACATATGATCTGATCTTCCCAACAGTGTGGGCCGCGGATGGTCTAGTGATCAATGTTCGTGACTGCCACGGAGAAGGCCTCGGATTCGATCCCAGGCAGGTACGAACGCTCGATCCACTAAATATCCGCCGTGCGTCGGATGGGCGCGTTAAGCCGTCGGACCCCGGGGACTGCCCCCCCGGTAGTAAATAAGGGCGTCTTCTACCTCGCTTCCGTGTCACTTTGCTATCGGGCACTCTAGCTCAAATCTCCTATCTCCAAGGGTTATTTAAGACCTGGGGTCAGACACCCCTTTCCTAAAATCCTCTACATATGATCTGATCTGATCTTCCGTAAATGTATCAACAATGTTTCGCAATCGACGAACATGGGTAAACGTGGTGATTTGACCCATTTTGATCGTGAACGCATTGTCGGCGCAAGACAGATGGGTCATCCCATTACCCAAGGGTTCCAGAAGGCAACCGTATCAAGGTTGTACCGAGAGTGCACCATCGACGGACGTAGCAGCACCCAGAGAGCAAGAGGTGGCCGACCACACGCAATTGATTACCGAGGTCGACATAGATTAGCCAGGCTCGTACAAACCGATCGCTTGGAAACTGCAGTGCATATGACATCCAGCTAAATGTTGACGGAACAAGCAGCGTCAACGAGCGAATGATATGGCTCATGCTGCATACCCTGAGATACGGAAGCCTATGTTCTACTCGTGTACCACTGCTGACTGCTCGTCTTTGGAAATTACACCTTGCGTGGTGCTAGGAACTAGAGGTCTGCACGGGCCCAGGCCGGGTCTGGCCTTTGCTCATTTCGAAGTTGGGAAAACGGGCCGATCCGGGCCTTCAATATTTATAGTAATATTTACTGATTACTTTGTCCCGTTCCGCCAAAGTGCTTGACTCCTCGGGGACTAATGGAACTCCTTGGATTTTGTTTGAAATGTTGCAACAGTGTTCCTGCCTTGAGACGCTGGTTCGGGCGTCGGCCACCCCCGTGGTCCAGAGACTAGCCAGCGATGTGCTGCTAGCAGAATACCTAGCGCACTTCGGCTGGGTTCCCGCACTGACTGGCGGGATAGGCCGTTCAATTTTTAGGGTTGACTGGGAGATTGTCTACCCCTCAAACAGCTTTGAGTTTTTAGAGGAATCATTTCCCCTTATTGACAGCAACGAATTTACACGCATATATACACTCTCTTCATGCTTAGGACTTACAACACTGAGAGATTAAAACTTGTGTATTTACATGGTTAATACTCGTACCTCTTGTCTTCTGAATTTTGCCCTCATACCGAGTCAGAGTCGCTTTCAGTGTGCACGTTCACCTCTTGCGACTCGGTTTCCGTTTGACTGGGGAAAATCGTGTGCTGCTGGAGGGTTAGCCTCTCTACTAGGGCTATTATCCCCCTCCTGTTAACGGAGGATTGGATGAGAAGATCCATTCTTCTCGTTCTTTGCACACCTGGGATCAGTGTGTTTGTTCCTTCGGCAAAGCCACTGCAATCGAGCACGCAGTGTTCAATGCTTGCCGCCCGATTTCCGCAGGGACAAGTGCAGTTCCTGATTGCGAATCTGACTAAGTATTCAGGGCAGATGCCATGGCCGCTGAGTACTTGATTCAGGAACTTGTTTGTCTGTGCACGTTTGGTCGAGACCTTTGGAAACACTCTGTGTGTCTTCCTCCCTGTCTCTCCCGTGTCAAACAGACACTGGCCGAGCAGGGTTTTTTTTTATGAGCAAAACAATCGCTGTGCGATGCCTTTCTCGTTTGGTGGAAAACTCGCAACATACAGCAGCAGGATAAGATTTAATAATTTCCGCTGATGGAAAAAATAGAAGTTTTACGACATCCTCCCGTCCTACAAAACAATTGGAGTAGTTCAGCTCCCTTAGTTTTTCAATGGGAATGTGGTCCCTTCTCTCTCTCACCCTCCTCTCATGCTTCAGGACAGGCTATTAACTGCAGCATTTCTAAACCAAGCCACCCGCTCGCAGACGACCTTTTGTATTGTTCTGGTCGGCGGCACTTTGTTCTCTAGATGTATGAAAAGCTTTTAAGTTGTCTTAAATGGCACGGGACAAATGGGCTGGGAGAAACTTACTTCTGTGTAGAAATCTGTGCCGTATTTTCCCCATTTGTACTCTCAGGCAGCCGTTTTCAAAACTTCTGTGACACTGATTAGCTGGGCAGTCTGTCGTTGTTTCCCCTTACCATGTGCTCAGTTCAGTGTTGCTGATAAATACTCTTTCAGACTTATTATGGAGTTAAAGAAAGCGAAAGATTTTCGCGAAAAAATTGCTTCCGGTGAATATGTGCTTGTAGACAATGCAAAGGGGGGAAAAGCGATATTTGGAAATATTTAAAATTACTGTCCCGTTCTGAAACTAGTCAGCCAGAAAACGTTATGCAGTGCTCTACATGCAAAAACGTTTTGAGTTACGATAGCACAAAATCTGGAACATCACATCTTAAGCGGCACAAACGTGTCCCCCCCCACACGAGAGACATATTGGGTTCCAGCGATATCATATGCCAGTAGAGATAAGTGCAGTTTATAAAGCCATAAAATCTTCTCCCAGTAGAACTACCGGACTCATAATTCTGGAGATTTTGTACTTTTCGAATTAACCCCTTCCCTCCTTATCCCCAAGGATATTTCCGGGTCTGGTGATAGGGAATGATAATTTAAAAACCAAGAAAATTTGAAAGGCATGGAAATTGTCCTTTTCATGCAATATGTTTGAGTATACACCCCCCCCCTTTCTCGGACGTCACGTGACTTATACAGTCTCAGAAATATTCTGAATTAACGTTTATTGTAATAGAATACGTGTAGCAATTAAGAAAACTCTTCAGGAGTCGAATGACCGAGTGCACCAGGTGTCAAATTCGTGATTTGGTAATTGTTGAAATTTTTCGGGCCGGCCCGGGCCTTGGAAACAGGAGAAATATACGGGCCGGGCTTTCCAAATCAAGGCCCGTGCAGACCTCTACTAGGAACATTAAAACTGGATCTCTGCATAGTGGCACCCCGTCGTGTGATAAGACGAATCCCGTGTTTAGTGGTACCGAGATAAAGGAAGGGTTCGGGTGTTGTGTCGACAGCATGAGGACATGGCCAAGTCGTGTCAGTTTGACTCTGTTCAAGGCAGTGGTGCCTCTGTACTGATTTTGGAAACCTTCTCATGGAACACATTAGGTCCCTTAGTGTGTCTAGAGGGATCATTAACTGCTGCGTGCTACCAGCGTGTGCTGGCTGATCGCCGACACTCTTTCATGGCCTTTGCGCATTATGCTGCCGATGGTCTGTTTCAGAAGGACAATGAGCCGCTGCACCTGGCAACAACCACCCAGGCATGGCTCAAAAAACACTCATCTGAGTTTGGAATCATCTGGTGGCCTCCAAAGTCCCAGGATTTAAACCCTGTGGAAGCTCTCTTGAATGCAGTGGAGCAGAACGTCAGATCCAGGGATCTTGGACCGACGTCTCTGGTGGAGTTGTGGACAATACCACAACAGGCATAGCTAGCATTACCTCTGGAAGCGCTCTGGCATCTGGTGGAGCCGATGCCTCCGCGCGTTATCATCATTGTCAACCATTATCAATCCACGGCTGGATGAAGGTCTCCCCAAGTTTCTTCCACAACGGTCTGTCTTGTGCTAGTCTCCTCCATGTTACTCCCGCATACTTTCGAATCTTCCCATGTGGTCTTCTTCTGGGTCTTTTCCTGTCCCTCGGAATATAGTCTAAAATTTCAGCTCTCCATCGATGGTCTGTTCTTCTGGAAATCTGCCCAGCCCATTGCCATTTCAGGGATTTTACTCTGATCATGATGTCTTCCACTCTTGTCATTTTTCTGATCCACGAGTTCCTCTTCTTATCTCTCCTGGTTACATCAAGCATGCATCTCTCCATGCTTCTTTGAGTTGCCTGCAGTCTTTGTATGTCTCTTTTAGTTAAGGTCCACGTCTCTGCACTATATGTAAGTACAGGAAGGATGCATTGATCAAACACTTTTCTTTTAAGACATAATGGCATATTGCTCTTGAAAATTATACTGTTTCTTCCAAACCCAGGCAAGTTTTATATGCCGATTAATTTCTTCATCATTGTGACCCTCACTTGATAACTGCTGTCCAAGATAAACGTACGCATCTATTATCTCCAGCTTTTCTCCATCAATCGATAAATCTTCATTTCTTGTAAAAGCATTGTGCATCACTTTTGTCTTCTGAAAGTTCATTTTTAATCCCACTTCTTTACTCTTGTCAGCAAGTTCCTGGATCATACTCTGCAGCTCTGATGGAGTAGTTGCAAAAATGACTACGTAATCAGCAAAACGAAGGGGAGTTAGATAATCTCCATTAACCTTTATCCCTTTGCTTTCCCAGTTCATTGATTGAAAGACATTTTCCAATGGGTCATTAAAGAGTTTGGGAGACATAGTGTCACCTTGTCTCACTCCCTTTCCAATTTTTATGGATGCTCTATTCTGAAATAGCCGAATCTTTGCATTTGCATTTTCATAGATGTTATGAATAATATTAATGTATGCATCTTCAATACCGCAGAATTTCAAAGCCATTGTAACTGCTGATGATTTCACCGAATCAAAGGCCTTTTCATAATCGATAAAAGCCATGCATAATGGAAGTTCATATTCCCTCGGCGTGTACATGCTGTTATTCACGCTAGAGGGGGACCAGCGCGCTATTAGGTAGGTATGTCTAATGTTTTGTCCATTGACTGTATATGTTGTGTAAATGGCGGCGCGCGTGAAACAATAGCAAGCACGCATAAACATTTCGTTAAAAAAAAAAAAAAAGCTATTTTACGATGGAAAAAACTACGGACCGCAGCCTTAAACTTGTTCTTCATACAAAAAATGAAATTATCTTACATAAAGGTGCGGAAGCATGAAATACAATGCGTGCCTACCAATCTGTACAATTATCAAACATAAATATGCATTTATACCGCTATGGTTGACGACATTGCCCCTTGTAGACACAAAAGTGCATGTTTACGGAGGGTTCAGGTTTTGTTTTTTCAATTCCAAGCATTCTTTAAAAACGAATACTTCTTCTGCCCCTTCCTTCCACAAGGAAGCATAGGTTGTGTGGAGTCATCGGCCCACATGTTGGTAGCGCCATCTGGTGACAAGTGACATGAACGGGCGATTTTTGTTTCCAGACTTGTACCACCTGACTGGGCACAACGTTTCATCTGGATCCCGAACACGAGCCAAACTCGAACGATTAGAAAGAAGCTCCAGCCTGTGGTTTCGATGTTAATGAGCTCCTTTGGATTCACTGAAGGCAAATCCACACCGTTTCCACTGCTTCCACAAAAATACTGAATATTATTTCCTCAGGTATGGTATTATTCATTACATTTTTAATTCTAAGACTGAAGCCATTTGCTCAAAAGTTTGAATATTATGTAGTTGATAATCAACTTACTAATAAGTTTTCAATCATTTTAGCCAACTGGAATCCGAATGAAGTCACCTTAGATGAACTTTTTGCTGGTGTGATTACTCTGATTATCTACGCTTTGCAACATCCACTGACCCAAATAAACGGATTCGTAATCGTAACGGACCTCAAGGATATGACTCTCAGTCAACTGAGACTATTCACGCCTTCTTATGCACGCTTATTAACACATGGCCTCCAGGTATGGTATTATTCATTACATTTTTAAAACTTTTCAAGTTTTGTACAGTGTCATAAGAAAACTGATTTCTGTTTCCACAGTGGTATCTGTAGGTATTCAATTTGTGAGTCATTTCTCGTGTAGTGAAATTTTTTACTCGAAAATTACTTATTTATTTATTTGTAAGCACATCCCTACAGATGGTATATCTAGTTACAGGAATTGCTATAATGATATTTACAGTCTTGCAAAGCATGCTTTACGAAAAAAATATGATTTACATTAAAAATATCTGGACATTCTTCAAGTGAGTTGTAAAGTCTATACATTTTGCATAACGGATAATTTTTTCCAGCACTGTTTCTAGCTCACATTTTGAACTCGGTAGACGTGGGACACGGGAGCTTACTTGGTTTACAATTTGAGAATCATCAATCTCTCCATGGATGATTCCGTGCAGGAACTTGAGTTGGAGAGCCTTCCTTCTCGATTGCAGAGAGGTCATCTTGAAGAATGACTGAAACTGAAGCCACAAACTTTTCGAATTGGCCGAAATCTTTCCCAAACTTATCAAGAATGACTTGACAACAAACGTTTCCAAGATGTGGGCACCTCATTATTAAGGTGGACGTCAAATTATTTTGCTTCCTGTACTTCCAATGGAAAAACTTTTGTACACATTTCCTTCACAATTAAGGCGTTCCCAAGGATGAACATTTGAACATCGATTAAAATAATTTCATATTATAACTTGGAATACTTAATATTTCCTAAAACATAAACATAATTATATTAAAAATCAATAACTTCTCCTTTGGTGGTGTTGGAACCAGAAAAAAGATGGCGAGACCTGTACTTTGATGACGTCAGTAGACAAACAAATGTTGGATTGCATAATTATGGTTGTTTTAGAAAATATTAAATATTCCAAGTTATAAAATGAAGCTATTTTAATCGATGTTCAAATTTTCATCCTTGGGAACGCATTAATTGTGAAGAAAATGTGTACAGAAGTTTTTTTTTTTTTTTTTTTGATTGGAGGTTTAACGACCACCGTGAGCAACTCAATGGGCTATAAGCAGTCGCCCGTCCCTAATTTAGGGTCACTGGTTCCAGGGAAGGGAGAGAGCCAGTGCCGTAAGACAAACACAACATCCATGCCTGACCGGGATTCGAACCCGGACCCCTTACGGACGAATAATCAGAGGCCAACGCCTTAGACCACTGCGCCACCGGGGCGCCCAAAAATTACTTGACGTCCACCTTAAGGGAAAAAATGTATATTCCTAATAAGTTTTAAATTCCGGTAAAACATTAAAGTGCTATGAGCGTGCAGTTCACGAGAAACGTTCTTATGTTATGTCAGTGGAAGGGAACATATGCAGGTATTTTCTTTGTTGAAACATTTTCGTGCAAGAACAGTTTTCCAAAAAATGCTGAACGAGAAAGATCTATGTAAAAACATTCCAATTTATCATAATTGAAAAATATGAAATTCTAAATGTGCACTAAATCATTTCTCTGTAACGCAGATTCTTTTCCTAAACTTGACAAAGTTTGAAAAAGGGAGTCAAGTTGTTGTATGAATTCAGTGAACGTGAAAAAACATTTCTTCATTTTTTTCAAAGGTTTTGTTTGAGATTAGTGGTAAAACTTCTATCGTGAAGAAACTTTTACTACAGTTTTAGCTCCTAGATGCTTTCAGTTCAATAAATAATAGATGCCACCATATTTCTGTGCTTTATCCAGGTTATGTCGGGTTGAATTAGCCTTCAGAAAATAAATTCTTTCTCACGAAACAGTTATTTAAAATGTTACACGCGTGAACACTGACCTAATGTGGCCTCTCCCTGGGATAACTTGTTACCAGTTATTTAGGGAGTAGACTCCTCACGTCTTGAGCTGACCATGTGACTAATATATTGATGTTACAAAGTTGTTGAAATTAAACATCGCAGCTATTCATAGCTATTGATGTTTAATTAAGCTAGCAGGAAGTGGCAACTCCACTGCCCAATCTGACCTATTTCATAGTTCAACCATTTTTTACGCTTTCCAACCGTAGGTTGAAAAAGCGTATATGCTCCAGTTTTGTCCGTCCGTCCGTCCGTCCATCCATCTGTCCGTTTGGCTGTCTTTCGGCACGATAACTCGCGTAAAAATGGTTCGATTTCGATGAAATTTTAGTATGTGGTAGGGGACCACCTGGCGACGAGCCCTATTGGAAATGGGATCAAAGGTCAGCACATAGGATCGGGATCCATTCCATCGCCCTTATCCCATACTATTAAAGGAGCAATTCTTGTATGTATGTAAATTTTATTTTGAAAACGGCTCTAAGGATTTTGATGAAAGTCGTTAACCTACCGTTTTCTGGTACTAGAAATCGATTTAGCTTGATATCGACTTTAGGAAAATTTGTTTAGTGCGTTATATAACCACCCCGAATTACCACGTTTTTAGTGTCATGGCGTTGTCCCATTAATGTGGCCCATCCTTAGAAATCTTATGACGTCACAATCTCGCGATTGAGATGTTGGCGCGCGGTCACGCCATCTGTCTCATTACGTCACGCATTGTGTGTGAATCCTATCAAAGTTTTATGACGTCACACTCTTTCGAGCAGATGGTCGCGATTCCCATCTGCCTCATTACGTCACGCGTTGTGTGCGTATGTCCGTCCGCACGATAACTAGCGTAAAAATCATTTGATTTCGAAGAACCTTTACTATGTCGAAGGGGAACACCTGGGAAGGAACCAACCCTGTCGAAAGTGGACGAAATGGGGTCAAAGGTCAGGACATAGGAGCGGGATCAATGCCACTGCGCTTATGCGTCATAACTAACGTAAAAAAGGTTCGATTGCGATTAAAATTTAGTATGTGATAGGGGACCACCAAGGGACAAACCCTATTGAAAATGGGCGAAATGGGGTCAAAGGTCAGGACGTAGGAGCGGAATCACTTCCATCGCCATTATGCGTCATAACTTATGTAAAAATGCTTCGATTTGGATGACATGTAAGTATGTTGTAGGGGCCTGTCTGGGGACAAATGCTATTGAAAATGGGCGAAATGGGGTCAAAGGTTAGGACACAGGAGCGGGATCTATTCCATAGCCCTTATGCATCAAAACTTACATAAAAATGCCTCCATTGCGACAAAACTTTATCATGTTATTTCGGAGGTATACTGAACCGGCTCTGTTGAATATCATCGAAATGGGATCAAAGGTCAGGGCACAGGACCGAGATTTATTCCACAGCCATTATCCTCATAACTTGAGTGATAACTTGAGCAATGATTTCTGGTATGTTGGAAAGCGTATTATAATAAATGCATTGCATGATTTTACTAACTTGTAACATTTTATTTTTCTCTCGAAATGACATGGTCCAAAGCAGTCTAGAAAGTATGAGACTATGACATTAGAGTGAAGAGTTTCCTCCGTTTGTGACGTCACTCTCATGTTATGCGGGCTGATAGGTCGGCGTCGTGTTTAACGTCACACACGACAGCGTTGGAAACCAATCGAAAGCCCTGGTTTCTGCGTGACTGACCTCACTGAAAGATCGAACTCATTTCTCTAATATTAGGGTCTTGTGTTTTCTAGACGGGCTTCCATGATCCCGTCTCAGTTGTTAACTGATGAAGACGTGATTAAGCGCCAGTCCTGGCGTTTAGTTCTCGTTTTGCTTTCTTCGTTCCGCCATGTTTTTCTACTTATGTTTCGCAGGTTGGATCATCAGATTCGTCTGAATATTCGCCGTGTGGTGCGGTTGAGGTTCCTGGAGGAGAGGGTCCTGTTATCTTCAGCGGTCAACACTCCGCTTCTCCCCTCCTGCTTCACCCTAAATTGGTGGCTTGGAAATAACCCTCTCCTAGTCAATGAAATCTGATGGACGAACAGTGAGTCTAACGACTGTCATCGTGTACGAAGTAGCCATGCCTGGGGATAGTGCAGTCTTGTCAAAAGGGTAGAGATAAAACACGATAAAGCCAAAGTATAGGTCACGCACGTGCTTACACTATCAACAGGATATTTCTACCGGTTGAGCCTACATCTTTGTCTTGCGTCTTTTGGGGGTTTAAGGACCTCCAACTTTCCTTTATTTGTCTGAACACTCTACTCGGGGCAAAACTAACATGACAATGCAGTTAAAGCTACGGAGTGTGTACTTCCACTGTATAATATAGTTCCAGTTTAAAAACTCCCATTCAAGCCTGAACTGAGACCTACGAAAACGCATGGATATATAGATGTTCTAAATGTCGTACGTACGTACATAAAACAAAAACGAAGATTCCAGTTTCGGTCGCATTTCTAAAAAATACAAATGTTCGCGCGACGTCATTGTCACTTCTGTTTTGCTTCAGACAGGCTATACAGTATACACGAGGGATATTTACTGCGAGCGGGAGGGGAGAATTGTGTTGGACTGAGGGTAAGGGGGAGATAATGGTTTGGTGGTCACCAAGCTTGTTCCTTTGTTCGTGGTTACTGTTTTAAAATACTCATTCAGAAATAAACTGCTGGCCACCCAAAATGCAACACCAAGAAGGACACGAGATAGCAAAGCCAGATTTACCGGACACATAACAACAGATACAAAGATGAAACGATTGAGCTTACAGGCCCGTGCGACTTGCGGGACACGCAGAGATCAATAGTTCGTGTGGCCCCCATGGCTGGCAATAACGGCCGCTACTCGCCGCGGCATCGAACGAAAGAGACTTTGGATGTGGGCTTGGGGTATGTCGGTCCAGGCTGCTTCCACACGTTGCTACAGTTAATCAGGCGTAGCCGCGGGTGGTGCATGCCGGGCCACTCGGTTGCCAATCAACGACCAGACGTGTTCGATGGGCGACATATCGGGAGAACAGGCGGGCCACGGCAGCAGTGACACCTGGTGGTGGGCAGTGAAGAACTGTTGCACGATGCGGGCGCACATTGTCCTGTTGAAACGTGGCCGCTGGCAGGTCCTGCAAGTAAGGGAGGACCACAGGCTCCAAAACGTCGGAGATGGTGCGGTGGCTGTTGAGTGTACCGGCGATGCGTACCAGAGGGTTGCGGATGTCATATCCAATTGCCCCCAAACCATAACGCCAGCCGACGGACCGGTATGGCGATGCATAATGCAGGCGTCATACAGTCTCTCGCCGCGGTACCGCCACACGCGGACCGACCATCGTGGTGTGGCAGGCAGAAGCGGAATTCGTCAGAGAAGACAATGTCGTGCCATTCCGTAGTCCAGGTGCGGCGTTTAACGGCCCACTGCCGCCGCACTCGCCGGTGGTGTAACGTCAATGGTAATCGGAGCAATGTGCGACGTGTCCCCGCTCCTGCAGACGACGTCGAACGGTACGTGTTGACACAGGTTGTTGCGCAACACACCCTAATTCGTGCGCTAACGTTCGTCATGTGGCGGTGCGAGCTGTCAATGCCCGCCGCACAACATTCCGGTCCTCTCGTTCGGTGGTGTGCCGCGGCTGCGGCAATCACTCACGTCGGTCCGTCCATCCCTCCTGCACCCACCGAATCCATACTAGCCTCACTGTGGCAAGATGTCGTCCAACACGGGCGCCGATGTTTCGGTACGATAAACCGCTGTCGCGATAAGACACTATTCGTCCTCTGTCGAACTCCGAAACGTGCTAGAATGACTGCCGTATTCTGTGACGAGGCCTCAGGAAGCTTCCCACGCACAGGTCCGGCAGCACAACACACTTCCACTACTTACACCCCGCCTTCTGTGCACCCTTCTTATAGTGCTTCTCGGTGGCGTGCCGGGCGCACATGATTTGCATATGCCCCAAAATGCTAACCGTTTGCATGTCCTCCCGCGGGTGACGCATACTGCGAATTTCAGGCCAATCGGATGCTTTCTTCTTGGTGTTGCATTTTAGGTGGCCAGCTGTGTAGTTTGTCTGGTGGTCAGCAAGGTTAAGAAGATGTGGAGTTTGATGGGGGCATCGTGATGGAACACGGGAAGTTTCGCTTTGTCTTGCCTTAAGTCACCCTTAGGGGAAGGGTCCACAACACATGGCACCCCATTAGCGCGCGGAGAAATACTGAAACACAAGAGATATCTTGTGGGTAAATCGGTTTCACAGCATTAGCAGTGTAGTCAGGTTGCCCCGAGTATAGGCGGACAGGTTGGTGGGCGAACCTTTCCTTTTCTTTATCGGGACCACTAAAGTTTCCCAGTTATGTAAGCCCAAGTCTTTCGTCAATGAAATTGGTAACTCTGCTCAGGCAAGAAACATTCTATGGCTTCATATTTTCGTTCACACGTTTTCTTCTCATTCACGCTAGAGATAGTACTCATAAACGTAGTTCTAGATCACTGTTTTGGATAACCAAGGCTCTTGAGGAGATGCTGATAACACGAAAAGAAGCTAGAATCTGGCAACACTGGTTCTCGAGGCATGAAGAGACTTTTTCAGTTCTAACCTTATAAGGGGAGAATTGAAGCTCTACCACTACAAGTCACCTATAGGAGCTGCGTGGGAGCGCGACCTCTTTGAAATCCACGAGAAAGCGGTTCTCCAGGACTCGAGCTCTCAGGCAATGACTGCTGTGCGCTGCATTAGATTCATGCGAAGTGGAGTGTTCGTAGGTTTACGTACTTCGATCGTCCGCTGACTCAGCAATTTATCAATGCTGGCTACCTACAGTGTGAAGCGCGTTCTTATATCTCGAACCCTCTGCTATGTTTCAGATGCCAGATCTAAAAATATTCACAGCAATATTGCCTTAATGGTCCGGTTTGTGGTCAGTGTAGAGCACCAGGTCACCTCATACGTCCGGCTGATCTTCAGCACAGCAAGCAACGATGGTGGAGCATGTGATTACTGCTCAGGGCTGATGGAAGTGGAGACTGAAAAACAAGTGGAAAAGATTAAAAAAACAAAACTGGTAACATCTTGTACCCTGAATCTATGAGAAGGGTCGCAGGTCCTACTTCAGCGGGACCCACTTCCAACGGACAGTAACTACTCAATGTTAAAAATAACATACGTTAAGTTGCAACTATGTGTAACACAACTGTACACACACAGCTGGCTAGCCTTGTATGTTAACCTGTTTCAAATCAGATTTACAATTTCTAGAACTTCTGTCATATCAAATGCAATATTTCGTACAGTTTGAGTGCTCACTGATTACGACCACCCCTATGCATATAGTGAGTTACAAATAATACCACCACCGCTATGCAGAGGGAGTTCGAGTAAGGTTGGGGTTCTATTGAGAGCGAAGTTACGGACGCGATGGGTAAACCCGAGGATTTGTTGGAGTTCACGAAAAGCCAAACTACGAGGTGTTTCAATTTAATTCCCGGAATGCATCTGTAGAAAAAATGTGTACTAGCGGCTACTGTTACCTTCAAAGTAATCCCCTTCTGCAGCTATGCATTTAGTTAGACGCTGTTGCCATTGCTGGAAACATACTTGGAACTCTGTTTGTGGAATGCTCTCGAGTTCCTTCGTCACCTTCGAAGTGATGCCCTTCCTCAGCTATGCATTTAGTTTGAACCTGGAACTCTGTTTGCGGAATGCTCTTGAGTTCCTTCGTCATCTTCGAAGTAATACTCTACCGCAGCTATGCATTTAGTTAGACGCTGTTGCCATTACAGGAAACATACCTGGAACTCTGTTTGTGGAATGCTCTTGAGCTCTTTTTTTTTTTTTTTTTTTTTTTTTGATTGGAGGTTTAACGACCACCGTGAGCAACTCAATGGGCTATAAGCAGTCGCCCGTCCCTAATTTAGGGTCACTGGTTCCAGGGAAGGGAGAGAGCCAGTGCCGTAAGACAAACACAACATCCATGCCTGACCGGGATTCGAACCCGGACCCCTTACGGACGAATGATCAGAGGCCAACGCCTTAGACCACTGCGCCACCGGGGCGGGCTCTTGAGTTACTTCGTCACCTTCGAAGTGATGCCCTTCCGCAGCTATGCATTTAGTTAGACGCTGTTGCCATTGCTGGAAACATACCTGGAACCCTGTTTTTGGAACATTCATGAATTCCTTTGTCACCTTCGAAGTGATGCCCTTCCGCAGCTATGCATTTAGTTAGACGCTGTTGCCATTGCTGGAAACATACCTGGAACTCTGTTTCTGGAATACTCTTGAGTTCCTTTTCACATTACTCTAGATGCCAGAAATGTCTGAAAATCTTCGTCGTTTCAGGGAAGTTTTTATTTATTGGAAAATCCAGAAATCACAAGGGGCTGAGTCAGATGGATGGTACAATTAGGTCATTGATTTCTTGGCTAGAGAGTCACGAACACTGAGCGCGTCATGGCTTGGGGAATTGTCAGGTCACAGTTCAGCTCTTTTCCTTCGAACAGAATCCCGTAACTTTTTCAACATATAATATCACTGTTGGTTGACCGCTTGTCCCTGGTCAATGAATTCATGATGAACTATCTCCTTATGATCGAAAAAACGCACAAGCATGGTCGTGAACTGCGAGCGTGACATGCTTGCCATTTTCGGCTCTTACCCACTCATAGACACTTGATTTTGTCATAACATCCTAACCATACCCCACTTTCAATAGCCCTACTCACTACCTCGCTTTCAATATACACCATACCCCACTTTCGATAACGATTCAGTAGCACTTTTACGGATCATCACACGGAATTATTTGTTGTTAATGCGTTGCTCTAAATTTGAATCACTCATTCTTACCTCAAAACTCACACACAGACTTGGATTGCTTTCGCAGCTGCCCATTCACGAATGGCTCTACTGGTCTGCGGTCAACGCATGCACTACTTGAAACATTTTTTTTTGATTGGAGGTTTAACGACCACCGTGAGCAACTCACTGGGCTATAAGCAGTCGCCCGTCCCGAATTTAGGGTCACTGGTTCCAGGGAAGGGAGAGAGCCAGTGCCGTAAGACAAACACAACATCCATGCCTCACCGGGATTCGAACCCGGACCCCGTTCGGACGAATGATCAGAGGCCATCGCTTAGACCACTGCGCCACTGGGGCGGCACTTGAAACATGTCCAGACACGCATAGGCACGTGATTCTGCCTGCATCGCCACAAGGGCGACACTAGGCGACCGTTCCTTCACATATAGACATGCATTGTTTTCGTAACTGCTCACTCAAGAATGGCTCTACTCCCATGCGGTTAATACATGCACTACTTCAAACATGTCCAGACACGCATAGGCACGTGATTCTTCTCGCATCCCTAAAAGGGCAACACTAGGAGACCGTTCATTCACACCCAGACATGCATTGCTTTCGCAACTGCTCACTCACGAACGGGCTCTACTGGTCTGCGATCAACACATGCACTACTTGAAACATGCCCAGTCACGCATAGGCACGTGACTCTGCCGCGATCGACGCAAGGGCGAAACTACGCGACCGTTCCGGGAATAAAATTGTCACAAGTCGTATGTGCTCACGAAGAGTTAGTGAGTCAATTTCTGAAACGGCGACACTTACGAGTTGTTCAAGGGCCTCCGTGGTTAAAGTGTACCAAGAGTGGTACCGAAATGGTGAGACAACTGCCATGGGCGGTATAAGCTGAATTCCAGAGGAAGGTGAACGACGGATGATGCGTCGTCTTTTACAGGGCAATAGGTAAAATATCAGATTCGCAGTTGACGGCCCAATACAATGTGGGTCAACCAAAACCAATATCCCACGCAACTAGACATCTCACGTTGATACGGATCGGCTATAAGTGCAGACGCATTATACGCTGCCCTCTCCTAACAACAGTCCATCGACATAAACACTCTCCTAGTGCCCGTGGCATGTGGATTGGGCTATAGAACATTGGAAGCAATTGTGCTGGTCTGATGAACCACAATACGTATTCCATTCTGCCGATAGCCGGATTTCGCATCAGCAGCACGAAGCTAAGGATCTCTCATGCGTGGGATCAACTATCCAGGCCATTGGGGGAAGCTGTATTGTACAGGGCATGTTTATCAGCCATGAACTGGGATCCCTTGTGCATGTGGACGAACGAATGGATTCCGGCTACTACCAGGCATTGCTTGCAGACCATGTTCATTCCACGGGGTCGTACCTCTAGCCAGATGGGGATGGGTTTTTCGAGGACGATAATGTCCCATGTAATCTCGTCCTCATTGTGCAGGAATTGTTCGACGAGTGCAGTGTTGATAGGAGACATCTCGAATGGTCCACAAATTTGCTTGACCTCAACCCTATTGAAAATATGTAGGATTTTATGGAGAACCAGGCGTGGCAGTTGGATATACTATACAGAGTCTACGGATCGCAGTAAAAACATCTTAGCTGCAGATTCGTTCACAACTGTAAACAGACCTCGTGGAGTCGTTGCAACGCTGCATGGCGCCCGTTCTGCTGGCGAAAGAAGTTCCATGAAGCATTAGGTAGGTTATCGTAATTCAGTGATGTTCTTATATGAGTAATTATTATATCATATAAATTGCATGCTGATTATCTTGTGCCATATGCTTGAGAGGGCTTATGATTCTTGTGAATTGAGTTCTCATTATGCTATCTTATAAACTGGGTAGTACGTGTGATATACACCAATGAGCAATTACATTACGACCACTCCCAAGCCCAGAGAAATGGGCGCGACTGAAGACCGAACGGTGGCGCAGGTGAAGTTCACAGAGCAGTATATACACAACACGAGGACCGGCTTTCGGTTAGTAGTGTTAAAAGTTAGAATGGGAAAAGCTGCCGATTTATCGGAGGACAAATTGTGATGGTACGTCGCATCGGAACTACGATCTCAGAAACGGCGCAGGTTGTGAGTTGTTCACGTGCCGCTGTAGTGAGTACATATCAAAAGTGGTGCACAGATGGCCAAACGACGAACCGTCGTCTATTGTTCACAGCGACCACAGGGCCACAGTGCGACAAATCACCCGTAGCTACAACAGTGGTATTCAGGGTAATGTGTCACAGCACATAGTTTATCGCAGTCTTCTGCGCCTGGGCCTGCGTAGCCGAAGACCCAGCCGGGTCCCCTTTGCTCACTGCACGTCATCACCAACAACGCATGATATGGGCCGAAGATCTTCGAGATTGGACAGTGGATGAAAGTGGCCTGGTCTGACGAATCAATATTCCTGTTGCATCACGTAGACGGCCGAACGCGGATACGCCTTTTACCAACGGAGACTATGGCACCTGGATGCACTGTTGGGCAGAAAAAGGTCGCCGGTGGCGGGGTTATGCTGTGGGCGATTTTTTCTTAGGACACTTTAGACCCCGTTATCCCAACAGCACAATCCCTGACAGCTGTCAGATATTTGAACATCGTTGATGACCAAGTTCACCCATTCATGACAATTGTGTTCCCTGCTAGTGAGGGCCATTACCAACAGGATAATGCGCCATGCCACACTGCCAGAATCGTCAAGGAATGGTCCGAGGAACTGGTGACTTTCTGTTAATTCCCTGGCCTCCAAATTCACTTGACATGAACCCAATCGGACATTTGTGGTTCGACTTGGAAAAGCGGGTTCGCGCTAAATCACCACCCCCCGAAATGTACGGGAACTGGAGGGCCTGCTGTTGACATTATGGTACCAGATACCTCAGAATATCTATCGCCACCGCATCGAATCGATGCCTCGCAGAGTGGCCGCTGTTTTTCGGGCTAAAAGGGTTCCTACAGATTATTAGGTAGGCGGTCATAATGTAATGCTCATCGGTGTATTATTAACTGGCCAGTCATTGTGTTTTCTGGAACAAGAGATTTGTGCAATATCAGTGCGAAATGAAACGCACGAAATGGGATCTGTAAACCATTGTGTCATTAAAACAATTTTTTACTTTAGGATTGCTTTCCTGGTCGATACAAAGCGATGCATGTTATAAATGAGTCAGCTTTATTTAAGTATGCATATGCTCTGGTCAAAGTGTTCCTTCGTTCAAAGTTTAAAAAAAGAGTAAGTGATTTCTTGTTATTTATATTTATCTTAACCTAGTCAGTAACAATGAACAGAACAAAACTTGAAACGTTAAGACCTTCAGAACATGATGAAACTATATAGAAACTGTTCAAAGTTAAGTTTTCTGCGTTCTTAAAGAGCGTGACATTTTGAAACTTACTATAAGGGTCGCCAAAATGAAACTAAGGACTGTCAGCTTTTTGACGTAAGGGTTTATACGTTGGAATAGGTGAACGTAATACAGGAAGTAAGAGTGATACATGGGCTACATACCGGCTACACATAGTTGCCTTGTTGGTTCAAGCAAGCGTCTCAGCACGGCACAAGATTGTGGATACCATGAGCGAAGAACCGTCCGTGGTTGGCTGTGGAACCAGTCTTCAACAGCGTCGTTAGCGAACCGGCGTACTTTGAGAGCTTTTTTCAGTGGCCCGAAGATGTGGTAGTCGCAGAGCAACGGATCGGGGCTATAAGAGGGATGGTCGAGGACCTCCCAGCTGAAGCTCCGCAGCAAATCTTGGCACACTGTCGTCACATGCGAGCGTGCGTTGTCGTGCAGCAGAATAACCCCACTTGACAACATACAGGGTCGCTTACGCTTGATGGCCGTTTTGTGATCGATTGCTTTGACCGTACAGCCTGCGTCTAGCCAATCCAACAGCAATGGGCCATTCTCATCGAAGAAAACATTGAGCATCACTTTTCCAGCTCTTAGGGAGAACTGATCTTTCTTTGCGCGAGGAAAGTTGTGATGCCGCCATTCCATACTCATCCGTTTTGTGGCCGGATCGAAGTGGTGGCACCAAGTTTCATCTGCGGCTGCAATCTTGGAAAGAAACTGTCCTCCCTCTGCGTGGTAACGATGCAGACGCTCCAGGTAAGTACCCATTTCCCAGGTCTTCTGCTTCTCCTGGAGATGCTTGGGGACCCATCGGGCGCAAACCTTGCCGTATCCCAGTCTGCGATGGAGAACGGTGTACCTTTTCTGCGTGTTAATGATACAGATGCTCCAGGCAAGCACCCATTTGCCGAGTCTTCTGCTTCTCCTGGAGATGCTTGGGGAGCCATCGGGCGCAAACCTTGTCGTATCCTAGTCGGCGATGGAGAGTGGTGTCCACCCTCTGCGTGGTAACTATGCAGATGCTCCAGGCAAGCACCCATTTGCAGAGTCTTCTGCTTCTCTTGGAGATGCTTGGGGACCGATCGGGAGCAAACCTTGCCATATCCCAGTCGGCGATGGAGAGTGGTGTCCTCCCTTTGCGTGGTAACGATGCAGATGCTCCAGGCAAGCATCCATTTGCCGAGTTTTCTGCCTCTCCTGGAGATGCTTGGGGACACATCGGGAGCAAACCTTGCTGTATCCCAATCGGTGATGGAGAATGGTGTTAACAGTTCCCTCACTCACGGACAATGTTGCCGCATGCTCGCGAGTGGTGATTCGGCCATTCTCCCTCACAAGTCTGTCCACGGCAACAATCGATTCCATGGGGATGGCCACGTGTGCTTGCCCAGGTCTTGGCATGTCCTCCGTGCTCACATGCCCTTTACGAAATTTACTATACCAGAGGAACAGTGTACACCGTGACTGACTATAGAGTAAGAAGGGCACTTATTACCGAATGTCACTGATAGTTCCCTTTTAGGAAAAGATGTTTCATCATTGCTTGGCACTCTTTCGCTGTGAAATCTGCCCTGTTTTGTCACTTTTTTTTTTTTGGAGGTTTAACGACCACCGTGAGCAACTCAATGGGCTATAAGCAGTCGCCCGTCCCTAATTTAGGGTCACTGGTTCCAGGGAAGGGAGAGAGCCAGTGCCGTAAGACAAATACAACATCCATGACTGACCGGGATTCGAACCCGGACCCCTTACGGACAAATGATCAGAGGCCAGCGCCTTAGACCACTTCAGACCTCCAAAAACAAATGAAATTATTATAGTCCGGGCACACCTAACCTGATAACAGGAGATACGCTACGGCGACCTATTCACACCCACTGAACGAGTATCTATACGCCACTTCAAAGAGCGAAATGGCAGCAGAACCGGTTTACCAGAATTCCACTGAACGCCAGCCGTACTCCCGCGAAGAGAGAGAAGCCGTCGGAGTGGTCAGATCATTGTATGACGTCTTACTGTCACTCGCTCGTTGTAGTGAATATGCTTTCGTAAACACATTACAGACCACGTTTGAATTGCACAAATATCCCTACGTTTTACAATTCAACCATTATTTTTAATGTTTTATGTCTGAAATTTATATTTTATCAACTCTGTTAATAAGCGAAAGTGCGGACTGTATTGCAATGGCGGAGTCATCCTACTCTAGACTTTTTTTTTTTTTTTTTTTTTTGGATTGGAGGTTTAACGACCACCATTAGCAACTCAATGGGCTATAAGCAGTCGCCCGTCCCTAATTTAGGGTCACTGGTTCCAGGGAATGGAGAGAATCAGTGCCGTAAGACAAACACAACATCCATGCCTCATCGGGATTCGAACCCGGACCCCTTTTGGACGAATGATCAGAGGCCATCGCTTAGACCACTGCGCCACCGGGGCGGCCTCTAGACTTTTTTTTTTTTTTTTTTTTTTTTTTTGATTGGAGGTTTAACGACCACCGTGAGCAACTCAATGGGCTATAAGCAGTCGCCCGTCCCTAATTTAGGGTCACTGGTTCCAGGGAAGGGAGAGAGCCAGTGCCGTAAGACAAACACAATATCCATGCCTCACCGGGATTCGAACCCGGACCCCTTTCGGACGAATGATCAGAGGCCATCGCTTAGACCACTGCGCCACCGGGGCGGCCCTCTAGACTTTCCAACCATTATCAGGCTAGGTGTGCCCGGAGTATAGACTACTATTATAATATTTGGTCAGAAACATACATAACACTTAGTTTTGATATGACAAAAGTATTATCAGCCTAAGAGTATGTGAAATGGGAAAAGCCAAAGACTTATCACCCCCTACGTAACATTTTTGCAAAATTATCTTTCCCTGAAATCTAGAAACTCCACCAACGCGAAGTTATGTGACTGGATATTTCTGTATCTTAATTTGAAATTTCGTAAGCTACCCATGAAGAAGATGAGAGATTATTAACATTACAGTACACCCGTTTCTTTTAGAATATTGTAATTATTAGGTGTACAAATAAGTTTTAAAGCGTTTGTTGTGTGACGTATACCGCTAATTTACATAACCGACATTCCACCGCGTTGTTGTCATGTGACCGTAACTGGTCCAGAGTATAAAATGTGACACAGAAGTTCACCCAACAGTCAAACGCACTTCCACATCGGCAGGTGAAATAATGCAAACGATACTGCATTTATTCGTCACTGCATTCGTTACGAATTTCATCAAGAAAAAGGTGCTTCGAAAGCATGTGCATAGATTTGTTCTGTTCTGGGTGTTAGTATTGTATCGCAAAGCACGTGTGAGTTTTGGTTTAGACGGTTTAAAGCAGGTGATTTTGACGTTAGCAATCGAGAACGTAGCGGCGCCCTGCAGAAGGTTGCACATGAGGAACTGCAAGCATTGCTGGATAAAGATTAGTCTCAAAAGTAAAAAAGAACAAGCTGAACAACTGGGGGTAACTCAACTAATCATTTCCAGTCGTTTACACGCAATGGGAAAGATTCAGAAGGAAAATGGGTGCCACATGACCTGAGCCAGAGGAACAAGGATGAGCGTGTCATGAAGTGTTTGAATTTGTTGAATAAACAACACAGAAAGTCTTTCCTGTGGAAAATCGCTACGGGTGATGAAACGTGGATATGGTACGACACTCCCAAATGGAAAAACCACTGTGTAGACCCCGGTGAAGCAACGACTTCAACACCGAAACGCAATATTCACTCCAAGAAAGTTCTGCTGTGCATCTGGTGGAATATGAAGGGCGTGCTCTAATTTGAACTATTGGAACAGGGTCAAACTGTTACTGCTGATCGCTACAAGCAACAATTGCTGCTGTTGAACCAGGATATCTGTCGGAAACGTCCATTCACAGGCAAAGGATTGCGCCCCGTGAAATTACTGCATGACAACGTTTGTCGCGAAATCGGCCAAGGAAACGTTATTGACGCTTGGCTGGGAAGTTTTGGAGCACCAGGTGTATAGTCCCGAAATAGGCCCTTCAGACTATCATTTGTCCCGATCAATGCAACATGGTTTGTCTGCTGTACGGTTCCGTACATGTGACGAAGTGCAAAAATGGGTTGACGACTTTATCGCGTCCCACGACGAAGTAATGGCTGGAATCAGTCAGCTGCCCGACCGATGGCGGAAGGTGATAGATAATGACGGCGCATATTTTCATTCGCAAAGGTATTATTGTTTTCTCTCAAAGTACATGTTGCGTTGTCTTAAAACGCTTTTTTTTTTATGATTGGAGGTTTAACGACCACCGTGAGCAACTCAATGGGCTATAAGCAGTCGCCCGTCCCTAATTTAGGGTCACTGGTTCCAGGGAAGGGAGAGAGCCAGTGCCATAAGACAAACACAACATCCATGCCTGACCGGGATTCGAACCCGGACCCCTTACGGACAAATGATCAGAGGCAGCGCCTTAGACCACTGCGCCACCGGGGCGGCCTTAAAACGCTTTAAAACATATTTGTATACCTAAGCACAAATATATGAATTTTTACATTAAAAGCTGATAAACAGTCCATCTTAAACCTAGAAATGGCTTAAAGTGGGGTTCGAAGTGGCATTCTTGCCACGGGAATACACGGACATATCAAAATATTAGGACCGCCCCCGAAATCACAGTGTACCCCCCCCCCCCAGGCGCGTCCCCGAGTGTTCGTGACAAGATCGGAGTGGTATGTGGACATAGGTTCCATTGCAAATATTGTACGTCTTGATGTGTACTATCACTCCTGTTTTGTTTTGTTGAAAGAGTTTACAATCACCCTGTATTTTTCACTTTAGTTTAATTTGAGATGCGTTCGCGAAAGTTTGTGTGAACCACCAAACAGTAGAACTTCTGAAATTTAAATTTTATTTTTTTCTATCAAATTTTTTTTTAAATAAAAACGCCGAGTTGTAGATGGGGGAGGGTGTCCTGACCCCAACTAACCCCTATGTGAATACGGCACTGATGTGATCAACTCTCGAATCTCCATGGGTAAGTATTTCCCGATTAAAAAACACTGGCTCAAAAGATTACTCGAAACAAAGGAATACATACTTTATGAAATATAAAGAACATGTTCCTAAAATCGAAAGTTTTTAATTGTGTCTTTCCTATTTACTTTCAGTTATTTGTTCACGGTTCTGATCTTACATCTCTTCATAAGCACTTCCCTGCATCAATTTTGCCTTTAGAATTCGGTGGGCACTTAGACTCGTTCGACAACAGCTACATTCTCAGCCAACCAGAGAATCTAATGGATCGTGTGTGGACATTTTTAAATTATTCTGATGAACCTGAAGATTGAAAAAAAAACTCTGGAGTTTTCTTGACAGCTGCTAATCATCTATGTAAATTAAAAGCATTATATTAAATCATGTAATCTAAAATTACAATGTCTCTTTTTTTACAGTAATTTTAATATATACTACAAGGTTTGTCCGGAAAGTAATGAGACCACTTTTCTTGGGCCAATCAGAAGGGCCAGAGGGCGGAGTCTCCGGGCGTGTTCGTGACTGCCACGGGAAGGGCCTCAGGTTCGATCCCAGCAGGTACGAACGCTCGATCCACTAAATACCCGCGGTGCGTCGGATGGGCACGTTAAGCCGTCGGACCCCGGGTACTGGTCCCCCGATAATAAATAAGGGCGTCTTCCTCCACCTTTCTACTTCGCTTCCGTGTCACTTTCCTATCGGGCGCTCTAGCCCAAATCTCCTAGTTTCCTATTTCTAAGGGTTGTTTAACACCTGGGGTCAGACACTCCCTTCCTAAAATCCTCTACATATGATGATGATGATCTCGTCAGCTGGCTCTGAGCTTTTACAGAGTAAGGATCGCTTGCGAAGTGGACAGCTGTGTGAGAGTCGCGTAACGGTCAAAATGCAGAAGTCGAACAGCGATACGCGGGAAAGTTTTGTTTTAAACTTGAAAAATCAGCGACCGAGACCCTTGCTATGATACAGAAAGCCTGCGGGAAGGATGCTTTATCGAAAGCACAAGTGTTTCGGTGGCACAAAACATTCACAGAGGAAAGAAAAAGCGTCGAGGATGAGCCGCGCACAGGGCGCCCTTCAACGTCTCACACTTCGGCCAATGTGGAAAAGGTGAAAGCGGTTTTGGACTCTGACCGACGTCTCAGTGTTAGATTGGTAGCAGAGCACGTGGAACTCGCGAAATCCATTGTGTATGCAATCATCACGCAAGAATTGCAGATGCGGAAAGTTTACGCCAAATTGGTTCTTAAGGTTTTGACCGATGAACAGAGGGACAACTGTTTGTCGATTTCTCGTGAGCTTGTGAGGAGTAAACCTGGTTGTTTTGGAGAAAGTGATAACAGGTGATGAAACGTGGGTATTTGAGTTTGAGTGCGATCCGGAGACGAAAAGACAGCTCAGAGTGGCACACTCCCGAGTCTCCTCGACCAAAGAAGGCTTGAATGTCCAAATCGAAGATAAAATCGATGCTCATTGTCTGCTTTGACTGTAAAGGTGTTGTCCATAAGGAGTTCGTACCACCCGGACAAACAGTCAGCGCTGCAATTTACGTGGAAGTGCTTCAACGGCTGAAGAACAGAGTCGCGCGCGTCCGCCCGGAGGTCAACACTTGGGTTCTTCACCACGATAATGCGTCGAGCCATGCGTCGCTGAGAATGAGAGAACTTCTGGCGAAACACGTGACAACGCTGCCCCAACCTCCCTACAGCCCGGACTTGGCCCCGGCTGACTTCGTTTTGCTTCCCCGGCTCAAATCCAGCCTGAAAGGACACCATTTTGGGACTGTTACAAACGTGCAAACTGCTGCGACGAGTGCTTTGAAAGCGATCCCTGTTCCCGCCTTCCAGGCAAGCTACGCGGCGTGGCAGAACCGCTGGCAGCGGTGTATTGATGTTCAAGGATGTTATTTCGAGGAATTTTGATGTTATGTAAGTGTAACTTTAATTAAACGTGTGTTATTGAATGCGTCTCATTACTTTCCGGACATACCTTGTACTTTGTCTCTCCAAAAATAAAATGTATGTAACACAAGTATTGACAGCTTTGAAGAAAAAAAAAATTTAAATGAACTTCTGCATTTACAAAAAAAAAAAAAAAATGCTGTTTTCACAGTGTATAGCAATTAATATTTTTTACGCTTGTCCCTATGTAAAGCAACACTAGTGTTTAAAGCTTAAGGCTCTACGAGACCCGCCATCTTGTATTGTGCCTTCTCTTGTTAACCAACGGGCAAGCATATTTCACAAATTGCTCGGGGAATTTTGCACATTTTGGAACACCGTTTGTGGCTAACGCAAGATTTATGACAAATAAAGAGTTCCCTGGTTTCAGATTTTCATTTTGGACTCTAAGTATTTTTTATTAATTAATAAAGCTATGGAAGACGCCTTGGTACGACTTTCGCTGCAGATAAAAAATGAAGGGAAAGGTCAATAAAAATTCTGAAACCAGATAACTCTTTATTTATCATATATCTTGCGTTAGCCACAAACGGTGTTCCAAAATGTGCAAAATTGCCCGAGCAATTGGTGAAATACGCTTGCCCGTTGGTTAACAAGAGAAGGCAGCAATACAAGATGGCGGCTCTCGTAGAGCCTTAAGGGCGAACCAGGTTTTGACCCCTGTAGCGTCTCACAGGAGCGGCCTCGTTATGTGGAATTCAAACGATAGGAACTCCATTGCTTACCGAAATGATGATGGAAACAACACCTACACAACTGCAGATACTAAAGGATATAAAGGAACTTTATTCAGAATTGGCTACATAACACTGGGTGCCATGATACAGATGCATCATTTCCAAAGATGGTACGAAGGGTATAGGAGGTCCTCAGTAGGAGACATGATCACCCCTAACGTCGATGTATGATTTGCAACGTCTGCCCATACTTCTTACTAGGTTGTTGATGGGTTCTTGCTCATCAACAACCTAGTACAAAAGTATGGCCTGACGCTGCAAACCATGCATCAACGTGCAATTAATTTTTGCAACGCGCTTCCCCAGAGTGCCCCATACGTGTTCTATGGAATTTACGTCTGGAGAACATGCTGGCCAATCCATCCGCTGAATGTCATCACTATCCAATAGCTCATCAACAGTCCCCGTACGATAGGGTGTGACGTCATCGTCCATTAACACGAACTGGGGCCGATGGCACCTCGGAACAGACGAACATGGGGAAGGATTACCTCATTACAGTAGCGCGCACCGGTTACAATACCTGGGGCTCTGTACTCCCGTCGATCACAATGCCTCCTCATACGAGAACACCGCTGCCGCCATATTTATCCCTTTCATCGATGTTTTTGGGGCGATTCGTGTGCATTCTAACGCCAGATTAGCTGATATCCAGAATTGCTAGACAGACAATCTACTCTCATCAGTACAGAGTACCGTACCCGACTCAGATCATCATCATATGTAGAGGATTTTAGGAAGGGAGTGTCTGACCCCAGGTCTTAAACACGCTTAGAAATAGGAAGCTAGGAGATTTGGGCTAGAGTGCCCGATAGGAAAATCACACGGAAGCGAGGTAGAAGACGCCTTTATTTACTACCGGGGCCCAGTACCCAGGGTCCGACGGCTTAACGTGCCCATCCGACGCACGGCGGATATTTAGTGGATCGAGCGTTCGTACCTGCCTGGGATCGAACCTGAGGTCCTTTCCGTGCCGTCACGAAAGTTACCCACTAGGTCACGCGCGGCCCATCCCACCGTACCCCACTGTTCTGCTGCTCAGTACTTATGTTCTCTCGACCACTGTAAACAGTGTCTCCGGCGAGCAGTTGTTAATGGAACATAGCGTACTGGTCGTTGGGCAAACAGTTCACCTTTGTGTAGTCTGCTGGCCACTGTAAACCGCGATATTGTGCGTCCTGGGCTCCCGTCGACCCATTTTGGCCTGTGAGAGAAGATAGCGGTCTTCGCTGGGGTGGGTTTTGGTGGACAACCACCACCAATCTTTCGCACAGTTGTACCTGTAATATCTGAAGGCCGACCATGCACGCGATTCGATGCCATGGGAGATACCAAACTCTTGGGCCACGCTAATTGTAGTTGGCCTCTCTTCAAGCCTCCCAATTATTAGACCACGAGTAAAATCGTCAAATGTTCTCGACGGACCATTTCGTATTCTTTAGCACAAAACAAACACAATCAAACGTCTGTAGCACTTATTCACACTGTCTGGTGATAACACGTAGTTTGTCACAAATATTTATGTTTTCAAGTCGAACATGGTTTCGCTGGATATTGACCTAGCATAATCAGGACGAATGGCTCGTAAATTCCAAAGGACTCTGGTCACCTCGTACACCCGATCGGACTCCTGTCGAATTTTTCTTATGGTGATATTTGAAGTGTAGTGCTTACAATAATAAGCCTCGCACGTTCGACGACATAGAAGGCAACACCAGTGCAGCAATCCGGACTATTGATGAAGACATGCTGCGAAGGACCTTTGATAATATACAGCGCCGAGTTAGAGTACTTTTGGATGTCAGCGGAGGGCATTTTGCAGCATTTATTGCGAATGGAACATTCCCATGAACTAAGGTATGTTGTAAACCACATGTCATATTTCTAAGTACGGTGTGTTCCAAAAATATGACTGATTCTTTGGGGGGACTACCTAGTGAAACCCCCGGTATAATAATTTTTGTCTCATTACTTAATGAGCACACTCTTAGTCAAATTCAGTTCCCTTTTCCTCCATCTCCAGTTAAGGGTGAGTCGAATGTTTTGCAACACTTGGATCACTGTTTGTCTTCATACGTACCTTTACGACGAAAGCGGACTAGCATTCAAAGTATAGGCCATCGTGTTGCACCGTCTTTAGCCATCTGTCTGCCAGTTCTTTGATTCTACAGAGGGTGAGTCGAAAGTTTTGCAATATTTGGATCACTTTATGTCGTCATACGTACCTTTACGACGAAAGCTGACTAGCATTCAAAGTATAGGATATCGTGTTGCACCGTCTTTAGCCATCTGTCTGCCAGTTCTTCGATTCTACGGAGGGTGAGTCGAAAGTTTTGCAATATTTGGATCACTTTATGTCTTCATACGTACCTTTACGACGAAAGCTGACTAGCATTTAAAGTATAGGCCATCGTGTTGCACCGTCGTTAGCCATCTGTCTGCCAGTTCTTGTCCTTCGAGGCGAAGAACTCCTTAACCCCAGCTGCCACCTTTTCCTGATTGTTGAAGTGCCGCCTGCGGAGGAAGTGGGCCATGGGCCGGCACAAGTAATAATCTGACGGGGCAAGGTCCAGACTATATGCTGGGTGTGGCATCAGTTCGATGTCTTCAAGTTCCTGGAGTTTTGCCCGGATCGTCCCGCTGCACGAGAGCGCCGTTTCTGTTCACCAGTGCCTGGTCTTTCTCCTCCAAAACGGCATACATCCGCTCCAGCTGTTCAGAGTAGAGGTTGGCGTTGATGGTCCGACCGTCTGGAACAAATTCCACCAGACGCAGAGCATCACCTTGTGCTCGAAGCGCCCACGTTTGACAACAGGTTCAGGAAGTTGGCTAGGGCTCAACCCCTACTGTTGTGTGTTAGGATAACAGACACACTTTTCATCGCACGTAACAATTCTCTTGATGAACAATTAAGAGAATTGTTCATCGCACGTAACAACTCTTTTGTTTTCTAGGAGCGGCAAAATATCGGGGAAGGCCCTTTCCTGAACTTAGCGATGCCCCGTCCACAACACAGGCCCTTTCCTAACACAACAATGCCCCCGTCCACAACAGAAGGCCAGTGCAAGAAGGGTTTGATGAGATGAGAAGAATTTGACTGTTCTGCACAGAGCCCCTATCTTAACTTCATGGAACACCTTTAGGACGAATTGGAACGCCGATTTCAAGTCAGGCCGAACCATCCGACATCGGTGACAGACCTGACTAATGCTTGTGACGTGCCTGCCCCGCAGGACGCACACGGCATAAAGGCAGATAGCAGTGAGGACGAACGTCTGCGTAGCTCAGTTGGTAGAGCGACTTGTTACGGAATAAGTGGACTGTGGTTCAATCCCGGCGTGGACCAAAAATGACGGAGAAATTTACTTCATCATAATAGCGCCCGAACTTCCCGGATGACCTGGCCGTTAAAGATCTCGCAATGGTGGGATATTCTTTCCACGCCGCGAGATAAGAAAAATAAGAGAATCCCTTCTCCAGCGCTTCGAAAAATAAACGTGTGTGACGCACACATTTATTTTTGTCAATCTGGTGTGTGGAATGCACCTGATGTCGGGTGGCATTCCACACACCAGATTGACTGGGAGTTCTCAAGTGCCCGTTCTACAGCGGACGGCTGCCTGCAACGATTCATGATCACGGCTGACCCGTGGGCCATGCTTCCAGCACTCTTTCGGGGGGGGGGGGGTGACGTGCCTGCCCAGCAGGACGCACACGACATAAAGGCAGATAGCAGCGAGAACGAACGTCTGCGTAGCTCAGTTGGTAGAGCGACTTGTTCCGGAGGAGGAGTTTTTTTTTTAACGACCACCGTGAGCAACTCAATGGGCTATAAGCAGTCGCCCGTCCCTAATTTAGGGTCACTGGTTCCAGGGAAGGGAGAGAGCCAATGCCGTAAGACAAACACAACATCCATGCCTCACGGGATTCGAACCCAGACCCCTTTTGGACGAATGATCAGAGGCCATCGCTTAGACCACTGCGCCACCGGGGCGGCGACTTGTTCCGGAATAAGTGGACTCGGGTTCGATCCCTGGCGTGGAACAAAAATGACGGAGAAATTTACTTCGTTATATGCTCTTGTGGCAAAAAAAGAAGGCAACCTTCCCAGCCCCCCCCCCCCGAATCAAGCAGAAAGCCTTTCCTGCTGATTGCAGGCTGTGATACCAGAAAAGGGAAGACCAACTCGATATTAATTCATTTTCTATTAAAGGGACTTTGCGAATAGGCAAGTGTCGCACTACTTTTGTTCAGATAGCGTACATCTCTCGATAAGTTAAAAGCTTTTAAGAACACATTTCACCCCCCTTTCCCCGTGGTGCAGTGGTCTAAGTGCTGGCTTCTGATCGAGCTCGAGTCACGGATAAGGCACGATGAGTGGTGTGCTAATCTGAGTAGCTCTTCGCCTTCCCAGGAACTATCGGCCCTAAATCTGGAACGGGCGACTACTTATAGCTTTTAAAGTTGCTCATAGTGTTTGTGAAACTATGAAATAAAACAAAACGGAAAAAAAAAAGAAACAATGTTCCAACTAACATTGTGTATTCAGTATCTCATTTTTTACATTTTCTCATGACATTTACAATTGATTTCAGTAGTTGGATTACACCGATGCGCCATTGCATTATGACCACCTACCTAATAAGCTGTAGGACCCCATTTAGCCCGAAAAACAGCGGTCACTCGGCGAGGCATCGATTCGATGAGATAGCGATAGGTGTCCTGGGGTATCTGATACCGTAATGTCAACAGCAGGCCGTCCAGTTCCCGTACATTTGGGGGGGGGGGGGTGATTCAGCGCGAACCCGCTTTTCCAAGTCGAACCACAAATGTTCCATTGGGTTCATGTCAGGCGAATTTGGAGGCCAGAGGTTTTAACAGAAAGTCACCAGCAGGTTCCTCGAACTACTCCTTGACGATTCTGGCATGGCGCACTATCCGGTTAGTAATGGCCATCACCAGCAGGAAACACAGTTGCTATGAATGGATGAACTCGTCCGCAACGATGTTCAGATACCTGACAGCTGTCAGGGATTGTACAAGGAGTGTTCAAATGAAAAGATACGAAACGACACTGTGGGTGTAAATGAAGACTTTATTCAAAGTATACACCATAAGCCGTAGCACAACGATCCCATTGATTAACGAGCCGAAGGATTCCTTGTTCCCAGAATTCCCGTGGCCGTGACGAGACCCAGTCTTGCACAGCGTCCTTGAGTTCGTCGTCCGAGTGGAAGCGCTTCCCTTTCAGATGTTTTTTCAGGGGACCAAACACATGGAATTCGCAGGGCGACATGTCCGAGCTGTAGGGCGGATGGTCAAGCTGCTTCCATTGGAACTTGGCCAGTTCCGCGTGTGTGACCCTGGAGACGTGTGGACGCGCGTTATCATGGAGCAGAACGACACCCTCCGCGATGAATAGCGGCCGGTTTAACACCTTCCGCTGTCAGAAATCGGATAACGCCTCGCTGCTCCTCAATCGTCGAATTTTTGCAATGTGAACGCCATCTTGTCCTTACACGCACTGCTGCGTCAATTGGACGGCAATCTTTATAAGAGCCTCTGCTCTCTCCTGCGCATGCGGGCGACCGCGCATGCTCCGATCCACGCCGGCGACTCCAATCGCATCCCTAGATGTGTCGCTACGTTCTCCCATAGCGGCATAGGCAAATATGTTAACGGTTACGTTCTTATGAAGTTTCGTACCTTTTCATTTGAACACCCCTAGTACTATTGGGATAATGTGGCCTATAAGTGTCCCAATAAAACATCGCCCACAGCATAACACAGCCTGTTTCCGCCTAACAGTTCATCCAGGGGCCATAGCCTCCGTTGGTAATCGGCGTATCCGAGCTCGGCCGTCTACGTGATGCACCAGGAATCTTGATTCGTCAAACCAGGCCACTTTCTTCCAAGGTTCAATCTCGATGATCTTGGGCCCCTTTTATGCGTTGTTGGCGATGACGTGCAGTAAGCATGGAGACCCTGCTGGGCCTTCGGCTATGCATGCCCATGCGCAGAAGACTGCGAGGAACTGTGTGCTGTGACACATTGCCCTGATCACCACTGTTGTAGCTGCGGGTGATTTGTCGCACTGTGGCGATGCTGTCTCCGCTCCCCTCTGGCATCAATGAGCTGCGGACGACACACCGGTTCGTCGTTTGGCCATCTGTGCACTACGTTTGATGCGTACTCATTACAGCGTCACGTGAACAACCCACAAGCTGCGCCGTTTCTGAGATCATAGTTCCGATGCGCCGGCCATCACAATTTGTCCTTTATCAAACTCCGATAAATCGGCAGCTTTTCCTATTCTGACTCCGAACACTCTACTAACCGAAAGCCGGTCCTCGGGTTGTATATACACTGCTCTGTGAACTTCACCTGCGCCACCGTTCGGTCTCCAAGTTTGGGGGTGGGGGGGGGGGGTCATAATGTAATGGATCATCAGTGTGTATAACCTGCTAGGTGTCGCGCCCGTGATCTGCTATTTATCAGGGTAAAACACGAACGCGCCTCCGGCGTAAACCACAAACAGGATTGATTTTTTTTTTTTTTTTGATTGGAGGTTTAACGACCACCGTGAGCAACTCAATGGGCTATAAGCAGACGCCCGTCCCTAATTTAGGGTCACTGGTTCCAGGGAAGGGAGAGAGCCAGTGCCGTAAGACAAACAACATCCATGCCTGACCGGGATTTGAACCCGGACCTCTTACGGACGAATGATCAGAGGCCAGCGCCTTAGACCACTGCGCCACCGAGGCGGCCCCACAGGATTGTAACTGAGATCGAATTTCGGTTGAACTCCTGCGGAATTATGGCAGCTGAAAACAAGAAAGCTGTGTAAATAATATATACGAAATAAAATATTGCCTCAAAGGAAATGGAGTCTTACTGCACGAGATAATTTAAACAGCAGTTATTTATTAATGAATTTACGATAAATTTGGGAATTGCGGCTTCTCTTGGTTTTCAGTTTAAAGGAAATCAGTATCTACCAATAAAAAGATAGAATGTAAAGCGAAGTGTCATTAAAATCTTTTTAGAGATGTGGTAAAACACGAGACAACGATAATCGCAAGATTTTTGTTTATAGAGCTTCCATTTGCTATGATTTCGGAACGTACCAGACAGTTATTTTTCCCTCTTGCTTTTACTACAAGAAGGTTAAGAACGTTACTGTTCCTAGAAGTCTCCAGTTGCACCAGCAACGTCGACAAGAAGGGCTACTGTCCCATTAGCCATTGTGTTCGCCACTGTGCCACAGGTAGCAGCTGAGCGATTGCTTCTTAGGGTTCAAGTTATCGTATTCCTCCTTTTACCATTTTTGGGAAACATTTTCGATAGCTTTTTTTTTGGATTTGAGCACTACAGCTCAACAATGGATAATCCACCAGATAATCATGGAGCTAGTGGTTATACACTGAAGGATTGGAAATCTACTGGTAAGCGTTTTAATTTTATTCGATGAAAAATTTTTGACGTCAGAAACTTGACACGATACCGGAAGATTTGTCTGCGAAGTTCTTTTTTCCAGCAAATTTATCGAAAACCGTTTCAGCGGTAACATTTCTTGAAAGATATTTCCACATCCTATTTTTTCGTGCGGGAATAGCAAATAAATTCGCCGGAAGACTTTATCCCATGAGCATGGGGCTTTTACTGGAAGGAAGAAATGTGATGTGTTTCAAAGTTAGCTTATGTTGAATAATGACTGATACATCGTAATGGGATTTCTTAGCTAATGAAGCCACAAGTTTGTCAATATCTTTTGTTGATGAAATAAATACGGGATTACACCATATAATACAAATTTTGAAGATGACAATCCGATTTTTGATGTAAATGTGACAAGGATGGTAAGTCAGATAATATCCGAAAAATTTACACCAAAAATCGGATTGTCATCTTGCAAATTGTATTATATGGTGTAATCCCGTATTTATTTCATAATTTATCTGCTCCTCCGGGCAATCACGGGCTAGGATTCTTAGCCTCCAGATTCGCTAAACATGAATGCCGGTTGCTTCGACTAGCTAATCCTCTGATGGTTATATTCAAATTAATCAGAAAGTTGAAACTTGGTCGTTCTGGGTGGTGTAGTGGTTAGCATACCCGGGCGCTATCTGGCAGACGCGGGTTCGGGTCCCGCTCCAGGACGATGAAGTTTTCAAGTTTTCGGATATTATGTGACTTACCATCCTTGTCACATTTACACCAAAAATCGGATTGTCATCTTCAAAATTTGTATTATCTTTTGTTTTTCGGAAATATATAGTTAGTTTTCTTTTATTAATATGAAAGTAAATTTAGTTTGTTTTGTAATTCCAGTAATCGAAAGATACGGGTTCGAGCCGGTGGAAGTACCATTAGTTACATAACATTAACGCTTCCACTCTCGCATACACTAAGATGAGGTGGTGTCACTTTTGATTCTTGTGCATTATTCTTCAGTGGAGGGGCCTCTGATGATAAAAAAAAAAAAAAAAAATTCGCGTGAATTCATGACGCTATTCTGGCATTTTTTTCAGCCATAGATTTTTGCATAACTGCTAAATGTTATATAACTAACAGTGTTGTTCATGCGATCCGAAAAATGCTCTTTTGGGAGCCGCTCAGGGGCTCGTGTTGCCCGAGTTCAACTCCTGCATGAGTCATGCGTAGTAAACACACGCTTGGGAAAATCCTGAATGCCCCGTCTTTATCAACATGAAACTATTTTCTAAACAAAGAAATGTTTTCACTAAAGCAACCCTTTCCCTATAGCTAGATCGTCACACGCAGACTGCCTCCATAGAGAAAAAAATATTAAGAAAGGGACCCCACCTAAAACTTTCTCAACGAATATTTTAGAAAAAAAAAAGTTGCAAAACCTTGTTTAACACGTTCAAAACATGAGTGAATCCTGGACTTTGAAAACAAAATCTGAAAAGTTGGAACAGAACCCATGTGATGAGAAACAATACTCAAAATGGAAATTAATTTTATATGCTTCTTAAGAAAAATGGGTAATAAACGAATGCTGTAGAAAAATTAACTCTATTTGCTAGTGGAGCTTGTGAAAAATCTGAAATTTCATTGCTATTATTATTATAATTATTTTTATTAATTTCATACCCTGTACTAGAATTCTCTCTAATCTCCTTGGCGACAAGCATTTTTTGCAGCACTGTGGCATCAGAGCATGAGGTTTTAAATCTAAAATTATTATATGTAATCTAGACTTTTCATTTACAACCATATGTGATATCTCCCTTGAAATCTGAAATGCCGCTAAATAACTCAAAACATGCATATGTAACTGGTGCCCTGCTCACGTGCTAATTCCTCCTTACCCGGTGCGACTGCCACCTTGCAAAAAAAAAAAAAAATGAATTTTTTATATTAGCCTAATATTATTTATTTTGCACATTCAAGAATACTACTGAATAAAGAGAAAGGGGAGGGATCAGTAAAGAAACGAAAAAAATCTACTTCAAAAATTTATTACATAATATAAATTGCATCGAATAATAAAAGATCTTGGGAAATTCAATAAATAACTTATCATTGTCAACAATTATCAATCTATTACTGGATGAAGGTTTCCCAAAGTCTCTTCCACAACTGTCTGTCTTGAGCCTTTCTCCTCCATGTCACTCCGGCATGCTTTCGAATTTCATCCACCCATCTCCCATGCGGTCTTCTTCTGGGTCAGTTTCTGTCTCTCGGAATCCAGTCTAAAATTTCAGTTGTCCATCGGTGGTCCGTTCTTCTGGCAACATGTCCAGCCCATTGCCATTTCAGTGATTTCACTCTGGTTATGATATCGTGCTCTCTTGTCATATTCGTTATCCATGAGTTCATCTTCTTATCTTTCCTGGTTACACCAAGCATGCATCTCTGCATGCTTCTTTGAGTTGTCTGCAGTCTTTGTATGTTTTTTTAGTTAAGGTCCATGTCTCTGCTCCATACGTAAACACTGGCAGGATGCATTGATTTATCATTTTTCTTTTAAGACGTAATTGTATATTGTTCACAAAAATTGTACTGTTTCTTGCAAAACTCTCCATCCAAGTTTTATACGCCGATTAATTTCTTCATCAAAGTGACCCTCACTTGATATCTGCTGCCCAAGATAAATGTAGGTATTAGTTATGTCCAGCTTTTCCTCATCCATTGCTAAATCTTCGTTTCTTGTAAAAGCATTGTACATCACTTTTGTCTTATGAAAGTTCATTTTTAATCCAACTTCTTTACTCTTGTCAGCAAGTTCCTGGATCATACTCTGAAGCTCTGAAGGGGTAGTTGCAAAAGTGACTAAGTCTTTATATATAATTCAAGACTACACACTTGTGATGTTCATTTAGAATAAATTATCAACGTTTTTTCACAATTAAATGTTTTATTAACATCGACTATAGTTTCGCAGAGCGTCTGGCTCGGCATCATCAGGACGAATGGAGCGTAAACATTCAAATCATTGTGACATCATCAGAGTTCTAACGGTCACGGTTTTTGGTGAGTTGTTTCCACGCGTTTGAAAGAAATGGCGTAGACGTCATGTCATTGACAAGTCGTGAAGAATTCCGGTATATGTGGAAAGCTTCTAATACATTAAGCTTGTTAGTCGAATCAGGTTTATCAATAAGAATAGCGTTTCCAAACAAAAATTTATGGTTATTTTCGTGACAATGTTGGGCTATTGATGACTTCTTCAGTTCACAGTTCCATACGTAAGTCTTGTGTTCCTTCACACGGAAACTTAAAGCCCTGCGGGTCTGTCCTATATATGAAAGTCCACATTCACAAGGTATCTGATAAATTCCCCAGGAATTTATGTCTTGGACGTAGTCTTTTGATCCGTAAAAATTCATCTTGTTTATGGGTTTGAAAATCCCTTTGAAATTAAAACTTTTGAGAATTTTTGAAATTCTGAAGCAAATCTGAGGAGCAAATGGGATAACCGCCCAATTCTTTCGTACTGGGAGGCTCTACTGGCGTGAGCGAGCAGACGGGCTTCGGTTTCCTAAATTTTTGGACCGCTTTTTCTATCACGGAAGGGCAATATTCTCTGTGTACTGCAGTTCGTTTAAGAAAATCAAGCTCTTTCTGTAAGGAATCCTCAGTTGAGCATATATGTACTGCACGATATACGTATGTGTAGAAAGCAGACATTTTTTGTTTCCATGGGTGATTTGATTTTGCATGTGGAGGTAAGGAAACAGCAAATGGCTTTCGATAAACTGTGGTACTGAAGGATCCTTCAGAGCGTGACACCAGGACATCTAGGAATGGTAAGCAGCCATTATTTTCAGTCTCACATGTGAACTGTATATGAGGATCAATTGAATTGATAAGTTCAACTAATTTAGGTAGTTCGGAATTCCAGCCTTTCCAGAGGACAAAGGTATCATCTACATATCGAATCCACAGGTCGAATGTAACGAGCTGAAAGAGTTTGTCCTCGAAGTGACGCATGTAGACTTCGCATAAAACAGGTGACAGTGGGCTACCCATTGCAAGGCCTTCCGTCTGTTGAAAAAATCTTCCACGAAATTAAGTTTCCGTGTGAAGGAACACAAGACTTACGTACGGAACTGTGAACTGAAGAAGTCATCAATAACCCAACATTGTCACGAAAATAACCATAAATTTTTGTTTGGAAACGCTATTATTATTGATAAACCTGATTCGACTAACAAGCTTAATGTATTAGAAGCTTTCCACATATACCGAAATTCTTCACGACTTGTCAATGACATGACGTCTACGCCATTTCTTTCAAGCGCGTGGAAACAACTCACCAAAAACCGTGACCGTCAGAACTCTGATGATGTCACAATGATTTGAATGTTTACGCTCCATTCGCCCTGATGATGCCGAGCCAGACGCTCTGCGAAACTATAGTCGATGTTAATAAAACATTTAATTGTGAAAAAACGTTGATAATTTATTCTAAGTGACTAAGTCATCAGCAAAACAAAGTTGAGTTAAATAATCTCCATTAATCTTTATCCCTTTGTTTTTCCAGTTCAAAGATCGAAATACATTTTGCAATGTGGCATTAAAGAACTTGGGAGACATAGTGTCACCTTGTTTTACCCCCTTTCCAATTTTTATTGGTACTGTATCCTCAAATAGCTGAACCTTTTCACTTGCATTTTCATAGATGTTATTAATAATGCTAATGTATGCATCTTCAATACCTCAGGGTCTCAAAGCCATTGTAACTGCTGATAGTTTCACGAAATCAAATGACTTTTCATAATCAATAAAAACCATGCATAGTGAGAGTTCATATTCCCTTGCTCTTTCAGTTAGTTCTCTCCGTACACGGACATGATCTACAGTGCTGTAGATCATATCCACTCCTGAATCCAGCTTGTTCTTTTTGTTTGAGCCATATCTAGAGTTAACTTCAAGGGATGTTAAAGAACCTTAATAAAGATTTTATAAACCACTGATAGGAGGCTGATGGGCCTGTAGTTCCTGAGATCTTCATCACCTTTTTTATGTAGCAGGATCATTAATAGCATTGCTCCAGACCTCAGGAATCTTCCCTTCATTAAGACATCTAGTGAAAACATGGCGAGTGTTGCTTCTTGTACATTGTCCATGGTAGTTCTCTTGTCTCCTCGAGCTCTTCAAATAACTTATACGAACTTTTATTAAGTGTAGCATGCTTTATTATACAGACTATAGCTTCAAGAAACCACTTGTGGCTGAGTGGTTAGATGCGCTGGTTTCTGACCGTTGTTCCGAAATCAACCCATGTTCTAATCCCAGCTGAGATATGTGCGATTCGATTACCCAATCCATCTAAATTAGGGCAATCAAGGGAACTTGTTAGTACACTGATTAATGTCAATAAGCAGCTTTTTAAAGTAACACTGAGTTTGAACGAGTGCAAGATTTATTTGCATTTAACATTGTAAAAAAGCTTCATATGTTTCCTGAAAGATGAAAAAACAGAGAAAACGAATAAATGATTCATGTTTTTCCTGAACAAAGTTTAATTAAGAAACCCTTTTTTATGATGTCTTACGTGTAAATGATTCATGTTTTCTCTGAGCAAAGTTTAATTAAGAAACTCACATTAGTTTTCTTTTGATGTTTTACAAATTAATGATTCATGTTTTACCTGAACAAAGTTTAACTAACTTACCGAGAAAGAGTAATATTAAAGAACAGAAGAAATCTGTATTCTCTGCGTGATTTGAGACACATCAGAAAGTGCAAAATTAACATGCTTAGCGAATGAATCGGATAAAAAATTCTGCTTTTTTTCTTCCATATATTTAGGAATACCCCTTAAAACTCGTTTTTCACTAAATGTTTTAGGGTCTACTAAACTGATACATTTTTGTCACATTTGTAAAAGTTGATGAAAATCTGTTTCTGTCAAAAGAGTTCTCAGTTTAGATTTTTTTCAGCATGTAAGCTTTATTTTACAGTAAAGTGAATGCCTATATACCAAATACAGATTAATGAAAAGAGTTAAGTATCTCTAATGATATGAGGTCAGGATATTGTAAGAAATACTCGTAAATGTTTTCCTGACAGGAAAATTAAAAATTCAATTTTTTTTTCAGAAACATGGAAAACGTTCAGTTAAACTATACTCTTTACACTGTTGAAAGTGGGGTATCAAAACACTGACATATTTTTGACACAGTTTACTACGATTTATGTTAAAATCAGTTTGTTTTTACTAAAACGTATTTCCATATATAAGTGGGTCAAATTGAATTATATACTACATAAATGTGCATCAAAAGGACTTAAAAATGTAGCTATATGAAAATTGTACCAGAAATCAGAGAAGTTATATCTTGAAAAGAAATGCCAAATTCAGCAGTAATGTTCAATGGATTTGAAACTTTTGCTCGCACATGCATTATTTTCGGAACATACACTCATTTAGTATTTCGTTTTTCCTTATCATCTAACCTTATCTTTAATGATTCATCATCTAACACGCTCATGTTAAATTATTTTAATTATTTTTGAAGTCCTTTAAAGTTTACTCTTTCAAGTTCACCCATCATGAATTAGAAATTGTAATGTATTCATTTTTATGCAGCCTACATGAAAGTTTTCTTCAGATTTTGCTTTAGCATCATGGCATTGACGTACTTACATTTTGTAATTTTTCTTAAGCCACTTATTGAAAAACAGTGATAAGGAGCCATTACACTAAAATGAATCTGAAGGCGAAAAAAATGTTCTTTTAGCAGCTAATGTACTGTAGATTTATGCATTCAGTGTCTAAATCTCAAGAGAAATAATAATCATTACACCTTCTAATGCATGATGGGTGAACTTGGAAGTTTATCACGAAGGGATTCAGAAATGAGCAATGACATAATTCAATAGTACCGATCTAGATGATAAGCGATATATACAGTATATACATCATCATCATTGTCAACCTTTATCAATCCACTACTGGATGAAGATATCTCCAAGTTTCTTCCACAATGGTCTCTCTTGCTCCGCTCCACTCTCCTCTATATCACCCTTGCATGCTTTCGAATTTCATCCACCCATCTCCCATGTGGTCTTCTTCTGGGTCTTTTTCGGTCCCTCGAAATCCAGTCTAGAATTTTGGTTGTCCATTAGTGGTCCATTATTCTGGCTGCTAGTCCAGCCCATTTCCATTTCAAGGATTTTACTCTGATAATGATGTCTTCCACTCTTGCCAATTTCCTTATCCATGAGTTCCTCTTCTTATCTCTCCTGCTTACACCAAGCATATATATCTCCACGCTTCTCTCAGTTGTCTGGAAGGATGCATTAGTTAAAGACGTTTCTTTTAAAACATAATGACATATTGCTCTTAAAACTGTTTCTTTCAAAAGCTCTCCGGATACAGCACCAATAAAAATTGGAAAGGGAGTGAGACAAGGTGACACCATTTTTTCCAAACTTTTCAATGCCACATTGTAAAGCGTCTTTCAATCATTGAACTGGGAAAACAAGGGGATAAAGATAAATGGAGATTATTTACCTCACCTTTGTTTTACTGATGACAGTCACTTTTGCCACTACCTCTTCAGAGCTACGGAGTATGATCCAGAAACTTGATGATAAGAGCAAAGAAGTGGGATTAAAAATGAACTTTTAGAAGACAAAAGCGATGTATAATGCTTTTACAAGAAATGAAGATTTATCAATTGATGGGGGAAAGCTGGAAATAACTGATACCTACATTTATCTTGGACAGCAGATACCAAGCCAGGGTCACATTGATGAGCAAATTAATCTGTGTATAAAACTTGGCTGTTGAGCTTTTGCAAGAAACAGTACAATTTTTAAGAGCAATATGCCATTATGTCTTAAAAGAAAAGTGTTTAATCAATGCATCCTTCCAGTGCTTACGTATGGAGCAGAGACATGGACTTTAACTAAAAAAGACATACAAAGGCTACAGACAACTGAAAGAGGCCTGGAGAGATGCATACTTGGTGTAACCAGGAAAGATAAGAAGAGGAACTTGTGGATAAGAAAAATGACAAGAGTGGAAGACATCACGATCAGAGTAAAATCCCTGGAAATGGCAATGGGTGGGACATGTTGCCAGAAGAAGACCACACGGGAAATGGAGGGATGAAACTCGAAAGCATGTCGAAGTAACATGGAAGAGAGTGGCTCAAAATACATTGTGGAAGAAACTTGGACAGACCTTCATCCAGCAGTGGATTGATAATGGTTGATGATGATGATATATATATAAAAGACAATTTCACTCAGACTAACCTTATTTGGTAGAAGAGTTGACAGAGAAATGTACAGAGTCCTGTAAAAAAGAATATGATGTGCAACTATATTTTTCCACATGCGTTGATACAAGATATTTGACTTGTAGGGCTATGACCATAAATGGAACTGCTCCTCTGTTCTCTAAAGTTAATAATTGCATTTACATTATTACTTGTAACATTTGTGATACCAAATATGTTGGACAAACGTCCAGCTGCTTACATATAAGAATAACGGACGTAGATCTGACATTAGGATTTTTAAAAATATTAATGATGTGTAACTTGAACATTATCAGGTGCACGATTTCAATGACATTACTATCTCATTATTGGCAATTCAGCCTGATAAAAAGACAAGAACATACTTGGAAAGCCATGAAATATTATTTCAGAATAGTGTTTATCCTTATGGGTAAAATAATCTATTTCACAATGAAAGGGTTTTTCCATATGATAATACTGTAATAGAAATACCAGAAACTTGGTTTATGATGCAACTTATCATTCTGCCTTGGAAAATGTTTATAAAAATAAAAAAAGAGATAATATGGGTAATGGTAGAAATAGACAATCCTCATTTAATTTTGTGGACTTCTTTGAGGAACTTGAAGATATCTTTGGAGGCCCTTATGGAATTAAAAAAATTCTGCTGCACTGGCTTATCTCAATGAGGCAAAGATTGGTGCTCTATTAAGTACTTCATCTTATGACTTCAAGAACTATTTTGTCAGGGATATTATAGTTGATATTTGCAGATTTAGAATTGATAGAAGGAAAAAGGTAACAATCTTACCAAAAAAATATTGTACCATTGAGTGTCAAACTAGGATGTTTGAAAGAATTCCCTTTTGGGAAAATTTTCAGATCCAGGGAAAATTTATTTTCTTTGAAAGATAATACTGTATTACAGTTGTTCCTTCTTTCAAATATGAAAACACTCTTGAAAGAAGGATATTTAACTATAATGAATTTTGCAAACAGCTTGGTGAACAGAACTGTGGCAGCCTTCCTTGTCATTGTCAATAAAAAAAGGCTTCATAGGTTTGTTGAGAAAGATTTTGTATATATATATATATATATATATATATTCTATAAAGATACCTAAGCAAAAAATACAAATATAATTTTGACTCACACCTAGTACAACATAGAAAAGGTTATGTATCTACCTGTGTGAGTAAAAGGAGAAAAGAAAAAAATAAAATAAAACAACTGAATGTAGAAGGTGTCGAGAATACTGAGCCTTGGCTTTATCAAGGACCAGCAAAAACTCTGCATTTTCTCACTTCCACAAAGACCTAGTTGGAAATGGGTTTCTGCAAGGCCATAGATGCAAGTAACATTCCCACCTAAAATAGTTTAAAAAATATATATATAAGTCATGTCCTCCGTAGAGTAGCATGACCTAGCACTAGTTAACAATTTCGCTTGCATCCATTTTAATCTTCTTCTCTCATTTTAATCTTCTTCTCTCAGTTTAATAGTAACAGATGAAGAGCATGGGTCGGGCCATGAAGGTTAATGGATGCAAGCGAAATTGTTAACTAGTGCTAGGTCATGCTTTACTCTACGGAGGACATGACATATATATATTTTTTAAACTATTTTAGGTGGGAATGTTACTTGCATCTATGGCCTTGCAGAAAACCATTTCCAACTAGGTCTTTGTGGAAGTGAGAAAATGCAGAGTTTGCTGGTCCTTGATAAAGCCAAGGCTCAGTATTCTCGACACCTTCTACATTCAGTTGTTTTATTTTATTATTTTTCTTTTCTCCTTTTACTCGCACAGGTAGATACATAACCTTTTCTATGTTGTACTAGGTGTGAGTCAAAATTATATTTGTATTTTTTTGCTTAAATATCTTTATAGAATGTGAATTCTGAATTTTCAAAACTGCTGCGTTGCGCGTTTTGATTTTCAGGTTATTTTGCACCCTTCGTTTTAAATTCTAAAATTTTTTCCTTAGTCTTCAGTTTTGCTCTTAAGTATATATCATCATCATCATCATTGTCAACCATTATCAATCCACTGCTGGACGAAGGTCTCCCCAAGTTTCCTCCACAACGGTCTGTCTTGTGCCAGTCTCCTCCATGTCACCCCTGCATACTTTCGAATTTCATCCACCCATCTCCCATGTGGTCTTCTTCTGGGTCTTTTCCTGTCCCTTGGAATCCAATCTAAAATTGCAGCTGTCCATCGATGATCTGTCCTTCTGGCAGTATGTCCAGCCCATTGCCATTTCAGGGATTTAACTCTGATCATGATGTCTTCCACTCTTGTCATTTTTCGGATCCACGAGTTCCTCTTCTTATCTCTCCTGGTTACACCAAGCATGCACCTCTCCATGCTTCTTTGAGTTGTCTGCAGCCTTTGTATGTCTCTTTTAATTAAGGTCCACGTTTCTGCACCATACGTAAGCACTGGAAGGATGCATTGATCAAACACTTTTCTTTTAAGACATAATGGCATATTGCTCTTGAAAATTATGCTGTTTCTTCCAAATGCTCTCCAGGCAAGTTTTGTACGCCGATTAATTTCTTCATCAATGTGACCCTCGCTTGATATCTGCTGTCCAAGATAAACGTACGTGTCTGTTATCTCCAGCTTTTCTCCATCAATCAATAAATCTTCATTTCTTGTAAAAGCATTGAACATCACTTTTGTCTTCTGAAAGTTCATTTTTAATCCCACTTCTTTACTCTTGTCAGCAAGTTCCTGGATCATACTCTGCAGCTCTGATGGGGTAGTTGCAAAAATGACTACGTCATCAGCAAAACGAAGGTGGATTAGATAATCTCCATTAATCTTTATCCCTTTGTTTTCCCAGCTCAGCGACTGAAAAACACTCTCCAATGTGGCATTAAAGAGCTTCGGAGATATGGTGTCACCTTGTCTCACTCCCTTTCCAATTTTTATGTGTGTTGTATTTTCAAACAGCCGAATCTTTGCACTTGCATTTTCATAGATGTTATTAATAATATTAATGTATGCATCTTCAATACCGCAGGTTTTCAGAGCCATTGTAACTGCTGATGGTTTCACCGAATCAAAGGCTTTTTCATAATCGATAAAAGCCATGCACAATGGAAGTTCATATTCCCTCGCTCTTTCAATTAGTTCTCTCAGTACGTGGATATGATCTATTGTGCTGTAGCCACTCCTGAATCCAGCTTGTTCTCTCGGTTGAGCCATGTCCAGTGTTACCTTCAAGCGGTGTGAAAGAACTTTAGTGAAGATTTTATAAACTACTGATAGGAGGCTGATAGGTCTGTAGTTTCCGAGATCCTCAATGTCACCTTTCTTATGTAGCAGGATCATTGTAGCGGTGTTCCAATCCTCAGGAATCTTTCCTTCATTAAGGCATCGAGTGAAAATTTGGGCGAGTACTGTTTCGATTTCTCCACTTGCTTCTTGTATGATGTCTACAGTAATTCCATCTTCTCCTGGAGCTTTCCCCCGCTTCATGTTCTTGATTGCATGTGCAACTTCTGCTGGAAGGACTGGAGGAACTCTGGTACTGGTATCTTTCATGATGTCTGGAGTGCATGTATCATCCCTTTCATATAATTTGGAGTAGAAATCTTTCACTCTTGTCAAAATTTCGCCTCTATTTCTTGTTACAGAACCATCTTCTTTTCTCAGTGCCATAATCTGTTTTCTTCCCTTACTGAGATGTCCCTTTGCTATCTTTAGGCTTTGGTTGTTTTCAATTGCTTTCCTTACTAGTTCACAGTTGAATTTTCTTACGTCTTCAGTGATACTTTTCCTTACTGTCTTGCATAGCTCTATATATTCCACTTTGGAAGTCACATCTTCTTTAGTTGTCCTCATCTCTCTTCTTTTTTGCATCAACATTTTCGTTTTTCCTGATAATTTGTTTACATGCAACTTGTTCTTAGACCCAGCTAATTTTGTTGCTGTTTCCATAAGAGCTTTGGTTACTTTTCTGTTAACTTCAGAGATGTCCACTTCTTCCGATGTTAGGCCTTCCAAAGCAGAGAACCTGTTGTTCAGTTCCAACTTGAAGGTATTATGGTGTTTTTTAAGGTTGGTTATGTCAATAGATTTTGTTTGTCTTATGAGCTTGCCACGTTCAAGTTTAGTGTTGAGGTGCATCTTACATCTCACCAATCTATGGTCACTACCTGTGTTGAACTTGTTTAGCACACTGCAGTCTTCTATGACGAATTTTTTGTTACACATAATAAAATCAATTTCACTTGTCGTCCCATTTGGATGTCTCCATGTCCATTTCCTGTGTGGCTTTTTCTTGAAGAAGGAGTTCAAGATGAAAAACCCTTCTGCCTCTGCAAACTCAACGAGAGTATTTCCACGCTGGTTTCTGTTGCCGTGACCGAATTTACCTACTGAAGTTTCATTCTGTTGCCGTTGCCCTATTTTTGTTATATATATATATATATATTAACAGGAAACACAGATATTGTTGAAGACAGAGAACTCAAGTCTTTACTGGACCTAGGAAGTAATTTTAGACCTAATATCTACATTCCACTGGAGGTTATGAAAAAAGGACTTTCTAGAGATGTTATTTTATATAAAATATTTCAGAAATTTATGGGATTCCAATTGAGTATTTTTGCATTGGATCAGAGTCATCTTGGAGGAAATTCACAAACACATAAAAACATTTTAGAAGATGTTGTTCTGTAAGAAATTTGAAAACAATGAAAGGCCATATTAATTAACTTTAGATGAAATTCATTATTACAACAATTGATAAATGCAACAATAACTATGCATTTGTTTGCAAAAAACTTTACAAATAATATAATCACTCAGAAGATGTCTAATGACATTACTTACAAAAAGTGCTCCTTTGATGTAAAGATCATAAAAAAAATATTGGAATTTAGTAAATTACTTGGAATTAGGAGTTTTATCTTGGAATTTCCATATACATTTGCCACACCAAAGTTTTAAAAAACCCTATTGTGTTCAGGTTCATCACATGTGGAATTGGCTGTTATAATAAGAACACAAATACCATTTTTCAGAATTCGTTTAAAATTATTTTTGACAATATACCTAACTCTACTTGGATTATTCATAACCATAATAAATTTCTTGACTTTATTGAAAAAAATTCCAGCAATATTACATTTGCAAATACCCATGACTTTAGGAATTTATTTGCGTCTATTAACTTGCTTGATCTAAGGAAGGCACTAGATTGGTACTTCATAAAATATCAGGATCTCGTTGATGTCAAATAGAGTTATTTGGAAACCCTTTGTAATTTCTGTGTGTGTGTTCAACAATTACCTATTTGATTATAGAAATCTCAAAATACAAATTTGTGGAATACCTATTGGTACTCGTTTTTCTAGTATACTAGCTAACTTATATCTCCATTACTATGGGTAACAGTGCTCCTTGATCATTATAATTAATTACAGATATATTGATGATCTCATCAGTTTTAATCTGAATGTGATACCTTTTCATCCTGAGAGCATATATCCAAAGGAGTTGATTCTTCTACAAAATAACAATGAAAGTCATTTAAGCTTTCTTGATGTGAAGATACTTATTAACCAGGAGAGAGTTGTAGTTAAGGTTTTTGATAAGAGAATAGCATTTACATTTGGTCCAAAATATTTCAGTCATTGGTCTTCTAACATCTCCAAAAAGTTCATAGAAATACTATTATTTCTCAATTTTGCAGAATCATAAGAATTTGGAATAATAAATCCAATACAATCAGAAAACTTAAAAATTCATTTTATCATTGTGTGAACAATAACTATCCCTATAATTATTGTGTTTGACATTTCAAGAGGCTAATTAATTCATTTATTCAAATTAGAGCCTACAATATAAGATTATGTAACGTCATCACTTCTACTGCTTTGAAATAACTATATTTAGGGCTTCAATATATAGTAGTGGCCAAAATTGTGGAAACCTTTTGTAAATAGTGTATTTTTGAGGTTTGATGGCTCATAATATCACTTTTTGTTTAGTAATACCATAAAATTATATATCAATGGAAAGCTAATTTCATCAAGAATGTAATGCGATAACTCGTATGAAGGATTTTGTATCAGAACAGCAGTTATAAAGAAAAAAAGGGAAACACATAGAAAAAATGAGATATACAAAATTTCTCACCATGTCAGTTAATACTTAGTTGGGTAGCCTATTATATTACGGCCTTACAACGCCTTCTCACGGAGTTAACCAAGTTTTTTAGTTCTGCAGCTGTTACAATGTAAAACCAAGATTGAATTATTGCTTCTATTTAATTGGGTTTCATTGCTGGATTCCTTCTGACTAACATGTTTCTTTAATCGGCTCCACAGATTTTCGATGGGGTTAAGGTCTGGGCTATTTTCAGGTCATTCCAGCAGTGGAATATGATTTTCTTGAAACCACTTTTTGTACAAAGCAGCTACATGACATGGAGCTGAATCCTGTTGAAATATAAATGCTTCATTATCTTGGGAAAGATCACGTGCGGAAGGCTTCAGTTTGGGCTAAAGTATTTCACTAATGTATTTTTGCCATTTATATTCCCATTAATCACGCAAATTCTCCCCACACCTTTTGATGTCATACAATTCCAGATCATAACACTAACTGGGTGTTTCACGGTACATGTAATGCAATCAGGATGCAACGCTTCTCCGATTCTTCTCCTTAGGTATTTTATGTTATCACTACCAAACAGGGAGTGTTTGGTCTCATCACTCCAAATAACACTGTCCCATTGTTACGTTGTCCATTTAACATGGGTTTTAGCAAAGTTTAATCTTTTCAACCTTTGTTTGAGAGATAAAAATGGCTTTTTTCGTGGAATTCTAGCTTTTAAACCAAATTCCTGCAGTCTGCGCAGAACAGTCCTTGCACTCAACTTCACATTGCATTGCACCATTTCATCTTGTATATACCCAGAGGATTTTCTTCTGTCACCTAGGCTCAGTCTCGTAATTCTTCTATCATCACTTGCTGTTGTGCACCTTTTCATGCCTTTACCAGTCTGGGTTTGTAGTGACAGTCTCCTTATACCTCTTCAAAATTTTCACTTGCTGTTGTGCACCTTTTCCAGTCTGGGTTTGTTCGCCTCTTGCATAAGACGGAAAAGTCCCTCCGAGAGACTTCTTATGTCTGCAGCAAAATTTAATGGCGCATCTTTGTTTCTCTTTCACATATACTTTTTCGAAAGATCACAGAGCCAAAATACTTGTTAGGAGTTCACGAAACAACGCTTATTAAACTCCTCACTACCGACGACGCATGCGTGGTAAACAGGTTTGGCCGGTTGCTATGGTTACGACAAGGACTACCGCTTTTTCAAAACTCGTGCCAAGGTTGAACGCAGTATTGTACATTTTTTATAAAAACATTCTGGGTTGTTTTGGGCCAAACTAAGTAGAATCATCTGAGGAAGAGACCAGGCTACAGTCTAAGGCTGACTCTGGAAAAGTACAATGGACGAACTGTTTTTTGATTCAAGGATCCTCAAATTTGAGCTGGATCTCCAGGGAATCAAATGGAATGCAATCGAGCTAAGTGCAATAAAGAGAGAATGAGAGGATCTCACAGATATGAAAAGCGGACAACTCTTCTGCTAACGTGGAACAGATACCAGCACAACTCGTGGTATTGGATTTATCATTAACAAAAAACTGAAGGACAGCGATCTAGAAGTCGAAAGTTCCTCAGACAGAGAGCTGCAGGACTTTTTATCCAACTCTCAAAATAATACCAGATACAAATTATTCATACCTATGCATCCGTCAGTAGTTATCCTGAAAAAGAAATCGAAGATTTTTACTGGGAACTTCGAATTCTAGCAAGGGTAAAAAGCATTTGAAGATCCTTACCTGTGATTTCAATGTGAAAATAGGGCTATAGAATGAAACTTCGGCAGTTAACGGGTTGGTGCGAGTGAAATTTCCGGCGAAGGACCAGCACACGTGGACGACGATAACGGAAAAGTAGGACAACTTACCTAGGGAAAATAATCCCCCTCGACATCGACACATAGTTGCCATTTGTCCGGCAAGGCCATGATTCCGGAACGAAAAAAGTCTTGTGGCTGGGACCCGAGGAAAACATCAACTGCACGTTAAACCTCGTTGTCTGTTGTGAACTATTTCCCGGACAGGAAGTGATCCAGGCGACGAAATAGATGATAGTTTGTCCGAGACATCCGGGCAACACGCAAGATGAGGCAGTGCTTCATAGTCCAAGGCATTTAGTGTCAGCATCGTTCGTTGTGCGACATGAGGGCTGACGTTGTCCTAGAGCAGAAGAACACCATGTCTGTTGACCAACCGGTTGTTTTTGCAGCACTCTTCGGTGCATCTGGTGTAATTCAGCACAATAACGTTCTGCAGTGATGGTTTGGCCTCTTGCCAAAAAACCCCGATGAAATATCCCGGCTGTGGACCACCAGACAAGGTGCATCATCTTGTTGGTATGTCGGGGTGGTTTTGGGTGCCGTCCAGCAGCTGTGCCTTGCTTAACCATTTTGCAGATCGTTTCCGATTATCATAAAGGACCCACTTCTCGTCACAGGTAACGATTCTATGCAGCTGAGGTTCCTGTTTATTCCTGGCAAGCAGCGACGTGCAGACTTTCAAACGACTAGTCTTGTTGGCAGTTGTCAACTCATTCGGCAGCCACATGTCCAGCTTTTGGACCTTATCCAGAGCAGCCAGACGCCAAACAACTGTCGTGTGGTGGACACCTACCTCTGTCGCTATCTCACGACACGTTTTTCGGGGTCCGCTTCAACCACACGTAACAGAACATCACCAGAAACAGCAACAGGTTGGTGACCACGTGCTTTGTCTTGCAGGTCCGTATCTCCGCTTCGAAACTTCATAAACCATCGCCGAATAGTTCGTTCGTTGGCTGTATTCTCTCCAAAAGCTTTGTTAACGTTTCGAGCGGCAATTTCTGCAGAATGGCCCAGTTTAAATTCATACAGGAAGAGGACTCTCAAATCCGGCTTCTTAATGTTTCCTTTGCATGCCACGCCTGAACCTTGTTCTTCACACACGTTAACTCTGTGACGTAATACCCGCCACACCTTTGGGTGGTTCCATTCCGCTGTGGGGATGGGAGGTGGTCTCCACTGCTCGTTCGCGCAAGACATTTCATTCGCACCAACTCAATAAATTCAGTCACGGCACCAGAAACCAGCGTGGAAATAACCTCGAAGAGTTTCTAGAGGCAGAAAAGTTTTTCATCATGAATTCCTTTATTAAGAAACAGGCGCATAGGAAACGCACGTGGAGACGCCCCAGTGGCGTGACTGATTTTATTGTGGGGACACATGAAATTTGTCATTTAAGACTGCAGGGTCCTTAACGTGTTCGACACAGGAAGTAAACAGAGTAGAGATCTATAAAAAGCACCTCAACACTTACGTTGAAAACGAAAGCTTATAAAGTAAACCAAGTGTGTAGACAAGGTAAGCTTTAAAAGACGTCAAAACGCTTCAAACTGGAGCTAAGAAACAGATTCTTTGCACTGGGATGTCTAACATCAAAAGAAATGAACATCTCTGAATAGCAGCCCACGTAGATCAGTTGATTAAGTGTCGACTTCTGTTTGTTCGTTCCTGTGGGACCATATCACAGTCTCTGACGAAGAATAGTTGGTGGGTTTGTCTTACGGCCCTGAGGCTTCATCCCTTCCCTTGAACTTGTAGTCGCAGATTACGGAAGGACGACTGATTATAATACACTGAGTGGCCACTTTATTATGACCACCCCCTCAGTACTTCGTTGGGCCACCTTTTGCCTTTAATACTGCGTCGATTCTTCGTGGCATGGACTCCACGAGATGTTGATAGGTGGTTTGTGGAATCTGAGACCATGCTTGATGAATAGCACTTTCCAGGAGTGTGATATTGCAGGGTTGTGGATCCAGCTGTCTGATGGCTCGTTCAACTTCATCCCACAAAATCTCAATGGGGTTGAGATCTGGAGGTTGTGGGGACCACCTAAGCAAAGCAAACTCACCGGCATGTTTCTAAAACCAATCCTGTACAATACAAGCACTATGACAAAACGCTTGTCGCCATTGGGATAAACCATCCACATGACAGAATGCACTTGGTCCGCAACGATGTTTAGATATGATGTGCCAGTCAGACGTTGATCAACACGAAGTAAAGGGCCCAAAGCATGCCAGGAAAACATTCCCCAAACCACAACGTTGCCTCCACCAGCTTGAAGGGTTGTAGCAATGCATTTGGGGTTCATGCTTTCGTGCTATTTCCGCCAAATCCTCACTTGGCCATCGGCATGGTGCAACTTACAACGTGATTCATCGGACCACATAATTTGTTTCCAATTATAGACTGTCCAATGCCTGTGCGAACTGGAGACGTTTTCCCTTGTTAACTGCAGACAGCAAAGGTTTTCGAACAGGCCTTCAGCTGCCATATCCGATCCGATGCAGTGTGCGGCGAACAGTGCGTGCAGAGATCATTTGAGGGATCTTTGATTAAGATGGTCTGTAATTTTCTGCACTGTTGCCCTTCTGTTGTCTGTTACCAGTCTGGACACTCTCCGTTCCGCCCGAGCAGTCACTAGTCGATGACGACCACACGTTGCACGTAGAGACCCAGTTGTTTGGCTGACAATCCAGTCTTTAAACACTTTAACAACAACTGCTCTGAAACATTTCACGAATGCGGCGGTTTCGGTGATACTCGCTTTTTGGCTCCGAGCTCCTACAATCATCCCACGTTGAAAGTCCGTCAAATCGCATTTTTTACCCATTTCGTCACCCCGAAATCACTTCTACTACTGTCGCAAGCACTAAGCTTTCCCTTTTTATACTAGCCTCGCCCTCTGGTGGCAACAGCGTGCAGCCATAGCTCATTTGCTTAAAACTGTCAGGTGGTCATAATAAAGTGGCCACTCGGTGTATATACAAGTTTATCGCAAAACATTTGCTGTCTCCTTACCCCCGCAAGCTAAGTCAAATCACCCGTAGAAACAAAAAATCAGTGCTTTCTACACATACGTACACCGATGAGACATTACATTATGACCACCTACCTAATAATCTGTAGTACCCCCTTTAGCCAGCAAAACAGCGACCACTCGATGCATCATCGATTCGATGAGGTGGAGATAGGTACCTGGGGTATCTGGTACCATAATGTCAACAGCTGATCCTCCAGTTCCCGTACATTTCGGGGTGGCGGTGATTCAGCGTGAACCTGCTTTTCCAAGTCGAGCAACAAATGTTCGATTGGGTTCTTGTCAGGTGAATATGGAATTAACAGAAAGTCACCAGCATGTTCCCGGAACCACATCTTGACGATTCTGGCAGTGTGGCATGGCGCATTATCCTGTTGGTAATGACCATCACCAGCAGGGAACACAGTTGCCATGAATGGGTGAACTTGGTACGCAACGATGTACCTGACAGCTGTCAGGGATTGTGCTATTGGGATAATGGGGCCCAAAGTGTCCCAAGAAAGCATCGCTCACAGCATAACACCGCCGCCGCCGGCTTGTTTCCGCCAAACAGTGCATCCAGGTGGCATAGCCTCCGTTGGTAATCGGCGTATCCGCGCTTGGCCGTCTACGTGATGCACCAGGAATTTTGATTCGTCAGATCACGCCACCTTCTTCCAATCATCCGCTGTCCAATCTCGATTATCTTGGGCACATTTCATGCATTGTTGGTAATGTCGTGCAGTGAGCATGGTAACCCAGCTGGGTCTTCGGCTGCGCAGGCCCATGCGCAGAAAGCTGCGATGAACTGTGTGCTGTGACACATTGCCCTGATCACCACTGTTGTAGCTGCGGGTGATTTGTGGCACTGTGGTCGCTGTGAACAATGCGCGACAGTATCCGCTACCCCTCTGGCATCAATGAACTGCGGACGAAGCACGGCTGGACCACGGTTCGTTGTTTGGCCATCAGTGCACCATTTTTAACACGTACTTACTACAGCGGCCCGTGAACAATCCATAAGCCGCGCCGTTTTAGAGATCATTGCCCCGAGGCACCATGCAACCACAATTTGTCCTTTATCAAACTCCAATAAATCGGCAGCTTTTTCCATTCTGACTCCGGACACTCTACTAACCAAAAGCCGGTCCTCGGGCTGTATTTATAGTGTTCTGTGAACTTCACCAGCGCCACCGTTCAGTCTCCGGGCCCGCTCATTCCTCTAGGCTGGGGATGGTCATAATGTAATGGCTCATTGGTGTATATCGTGCAATACATATACGCTCAACTGAGAATTACTTGCAGAAAGATATTTCTTAAAGGAATTGCACCAAACAGAGGATATGGCCTTTTCATTCTGGACAAATCTGTCCAAAAATGTAGGAAACCGAAGCCTGTCTTCACACTCACGCTATTGGACCTCCCAGTACAACGTAACTGGGCTGTGATCCCATTTGATACTCAGATTTGTTTCAGCGTCATTTTTCAGTACTTGAAAAAACGAAACTACTGGCATCAAATCGTAAAGTATACAAATAAGTACTTTTGGTAAGGAAATCGAAAGTAGGCAAGTACTTTCTGTCACCTGTTTTCGATGAAGTGTTTGGTTTTGCATAGTTACATAGCCGACTGGTATTCTTTGCATTTTGTTTAGCTTCAAAGAGTCAAGTAGGTAAATATTTTCTGTCAGTAAACATTATAATGCTTTCCATGTAATGCATTTAGCGACGAGAAATTTTTAACGCTTCCGATGTTTTTATAGATGTTAATGTCTGACAATAGTATTTGTTTTTCAGGAGCAATACCTAAGGTAGGAGCCTCAACGATGCGCCAACAGTTATGGACGATGCCAGACAGTTTGGAGGAGGGCACCAAACGTATCAGCGGACCCTACATGCCGCAGAGGACCCTTCCATACGATCCACCATCAAGCTTTTTCTCCTTCAGACCAACTGAAGGAATGAGATATGCTACCTATCCGGATGCCCACGGGATGCCTTCTTATCGTCTAAGTGATTCCACAACTTCCTCTAAAGAGTCAGAGGAAGAGGACACAGAACATCGCCCGTTTCATAACTATGCTTCTGCACACGACGAGGATGAAAATGTGGGCCTTGGGTGTGCTTCAAAGCATAGAGGTAACAACAGTAATTTTACCTTCCAGCAAAGTATCGAAACTTGCGATACCAGAATTTCCTCTAAAGGGCCAGATAAAGAGGGGACGAAATATCGCCAGTTTGATTACTATACCACTGTACATGAAGTTGAAAATTTGGGGCTTCGGGGTGCTTCAAATCATGGAAGTAACCACTGCAAGTTTGCCTTCCAGCAAATGATCCCACCTTTGATCAAGCCTTGTGGTCCAGAGACTTCCCCTGAAGGGTCAGATGAAGGGGACGGGGAATATAGCTCTGAAATGTCAGATGAAGAGCACACAGAACATTGCATGTTTGATAACTATACTTCTGCAGACGATGAACATGAAAATTCCGGACTTTGGTACACTTCAGGTCATAACGATTACCCGAGTAATTTTGGCTTCCAACAAAACACTTCACCTTGTGATCCTGAGACCTCCCCTGAAGGGTCAGACACGGAACATCGCCTGCTGGATTACTATGCTTCTGCACACGATGAAGATATCCAAAGTGATTTTGCTTTCCAGCAAAGTATCGCACCTTTGGCTGAGCTGCGTGTCACTCCTTTTCCTTTTGTAATTCCTTCTTTGAACCGTTCTCCCAAAGAAATAAGAGAAATAATTGCATTTCGAGAATACAATCGAAGATGCAGTGTAAGAAATCCAAAGACATTTCAACAGTTCAAGGAGGAGGAAGTAGAGTTGGCTGAACAGCTGGACGAGGCGGAACAAATGTTGACGGTGAAACAGTTCTACGATCAAATCGCTAGGCAATTTCAACACTTCAGTGAGGAAGAGATAAAGATGGCCCAAAAGCAAAGCTGTGAGGAACAACTGATGGCCCAACAGGATTACATTCTGAATGAAGCGTATGGCCAAGTGCTCCATGAAATGAACAGGCGGGATTCTCAGATGTTCAGGCAGATTAAGGAACAAATGATGAAACAAAAACTGGAATATCAGAAAAAAGTATGCTTAAGCAACTGAAGTATGAGGAGCAAATGATGCTCGAACAGCTGAACTATCAGCAACAAATGATGCCAGAACACCTCAACCAGCAGGCTCAAATGATGACGCAACAGATGAACAATCAGCAACAAAAGATGCCCCAACAACTCAACTATCAGCAAGAAATAATGTCCCAACATCTGAACAACCAGGAACAAATGATTCCCCAACATCCAAACAACCAGGAACAAATGATGTCCCAAGATCAGAACAGCCAGGAGCAAATGATGCCACAAGATTTGAACAACCAGAAGCAAATGATGCCCCAAGATTTGAACAACCAGGAACAAATGATGCCCCAACAGCTCGGTCATCACGAACTGATGATGCCCCGACAGCCCAGCCACCAGGAAGAAATGATGCACCAACAGCTCTATGAAGGCAACACCTGGCAATTTCAACCGTTTAGGGAGCAGGTACAAATAATGCCCCAACAGTTCTACCATCAGAAGCAAATGATGCTCCAACAGCTCAATAATCAGGATCAAGTGATGCCCCAAAAAACACAACATAATGCATTTCCAACCATTCAGTGAGCAGGCACAAATGATGACCCCACAGCTCAACAATCAGGAAAAAGTGATGACCCCACAGCTCAACAATCAGGAAAAAGTGATGACCCCACAGCTCAACAATCAGGAAAAACTGATGACCCCACAGCTCAACAATCAGGAAAAACTGATGACCCCACAGCTCAACAATCAGGAAAACTGATGACCCCACAGCTCAACAATCAGGAAAAACTGATGACCCCACAGCTCAACAATCAGGAAAAACTGATGACCCCACAGCTCAACAATCAGGAAAAACTGATGACCCCACAGCTCAACAATCAAGAAAAACTGATGACCCCACAGCTCAACAATCAGAAAAAAGTGGTGACACAAAATGTTTATGGGCACAACATGGGGCAAATTCAACCGTTAGGAGAACATGTACAGCCGATGACCCAACACCTCAACCATCAGGAACAAATGATGTCCCAGCAGCTCTATGATCAAAACCAAAGGCAATTTCAACCGTTCATAATGCCGGTGCCAATGATGACCCAACAACTCAACAGTCAGGAACAAATGATGCTCCAACAGCTCTATACTCGAAACGGAATGCCATTTCAACCGTTCAGCGAGGAGGCACGAATGAGGCTCCAAAAGGTCTATGAGCAAGAATTAATGATGGCCCAACAAGTCTATAATCAAAAATTGCAACAGTACATCGCGATGCAACACCACTCACATCCACAGATCAGCCAGCAACAAGTGATGCCACCTTGGCCATACCGTCAACAGGAGGTAATACCCCATTCCCAGAACATCCAGCAGGGACTGAGCTCATCTCATCAGTGGAATCAGAGAGAAATAAATCCAGCTGGGCAATACCATCAACAGAATGTGCCAAGTATTCAAGATCAAAATCTTTATCATTCACGTCAGCCCAGAGCGTTCATTAATGAAGAAATGAATCATAGTCAGATTCATGACAGCATTTCTACAGATAGTAAAGGTGAGACTAAAAATGTTCAGCAGGGACTAACTGGATTTCAGAAATTCAATGAGACACATCTGGCTGGACCCCAACATGGAGTAAAGCCACATCCACAACACGGTCAGCAACAGTAGATGCTACCACAAGCGTGCAGTCAATGGGAATAACACCACATTCACAGAACATCTAGGAGGAACAGAGGTTACCTCGGAAGTGGGGTCAGAGGGAATGAAACTCCATACGAACAATAAAATCAAGAGGAAGAGTAAAACATTCATGGGATTTATCTTTATTATCAACGTCAGACCAGGGTGCTATTTAAGAAGACAGATGAATAGGAAATGAACCATGGCCTGCAAGTGGTGAACGTGAAACATCTGTATCTTTCAATTCTACTATCCTTTTCAATATTTCCAGACTTCAATTATGTGAATCTAAAGAGACATACCAGCTCACTAGATGAAAATTACTGCTGTTTTCAAACTTCATCATTCCAAATTCATATATTACCCATTGTGCAAAGTATATTTTAAAGTTCAGCTAATTCTTATTCAAACAACATACATTCTGAGAAAGTTTTATCAAAGTAAAATGAATCATAATCTGTTTTGCTAGCAAATTTTCTCAAGTTCAGTACTCTTAATTTTATGTAAATGCTGGTAAATAAAAATCTTTAAAATAGCAAATTAAATGTGTTCTTATCTCAGTTTTTAATTTCTGTGTCATTAATTCATTAGACAAAACAGCCTTTTGAAAACTTTCTTCTTTTTTTTGCAAACCAAGGCTCAATAAAGAGCTTGGTATATTGTATACAAGTAACACACATTCAGAATGTTTATTTCAAATATGTGATCATTAAAGACTGATTAAAAAAATTCAAATGCTTTGATTGAAAAACAACCAAGGAAGCACAGATGAATGAAATCTCCGGTGAAAAAAAGGAAAACGAGGAGCAGTCACCCACCTTAAAATTTTTTATTTTATTTTTTTTGATTGAAGGTTTAACGACCACCATGAGCAACTCAATGGGCTATAAGCAGTCTCCCGTCCCTAATTTAGGGTCACTGGTTGCAGGGAAGGGAGAGAGTCAGTGCAGTAAGACAAACAGAACATCCATGCCTCACCGCGATTCGAACTCGGACCCCTTCCGGAAGAATGATCAGAAGCCACCGCTTAGACCACTGCGCCACCGGGGCGGTCATCTTTAAATTTATGGATGCTGGTTGTCAAGGAATTTAAGAATAAGAATTGTAATCAGCGTTTGGAGAGGAAAAACAAAACAAATAATATATTCCATTGAATTGCAGGTTTCTCCCACTTTATACCGATAAGCCATTACATTATGACCACCTACCCAATAAGCTTTAGAACCCTATTTAGCACGCAAAACAGCAGCCACCCAGCGAGGCATCGATTTGATAAGGTGGAGATAGGTATCCTGGGGTATCTGGTACCATAATGTCAACAGCAGGTCCTCCAGTTCCCGCACATTTCGAGGTGGTGGTAATTTAGCGCGGACCCGCTTTTCCAAATCGAACCCCAAATGTTCGATTGGGTTCATGTCAGGTGAATTTGGAGGCCAGGGCATTAACAGAGAGTGACCAGAATGTTACTCGAATAATTTCTTGACGATTCTAACAGTGTTTGCATGGCGCATTATCCTGTTCGTAATGGCCATCATCAGCAGGAAACACAGTTGCCATGAATGGGTGAACTTGGTCCGCAACGATGTTCAGGTACCTGACAGCTGTCGGGGATTGTGCTATTGGGATAATAGGGCCTAAATTGTCCCAAGCAAAGATATCTCAGGGCATAACACCGCCGCCGCCGCCGGCCTGTTTCCGCCCAACAGTGCATCCAGGTGGCATAGCCTCCGTTGGAGATCGGCGTATCCGCGCTCTACCGTCTATGTGATGCACCAGGAATCTTGATTCGTCAGACCAGGCCACTTTCTTCCAATCATCCACGGTCCAATCTCTATGGTCTTGGGGCCCATTTCATGCGTTGTTGGAGATGACGTGCAGTCAGCATGGGGACCCGGCTGGGTCTTCCGCTACGCAGGCCCATACGCAGAAGGCTGCGATGAACTGTGTGCTGCGACACATTGCCCTGATCATCACTGTTAGAGCTGAGGGTGATTTGTCGCATTGTGATCCTGAACGATGCGCGACAATCTCTGTTCCCCTCTGGCATCAATGAGCTGCGTACGACACACGGCTGGACGACGGTTCGTCGTTTGGCCATCTGTACAGCACGTTTGATATGTACTCACTACAGCGGCACGTGAACAACTCACAAGCCGCGCCGTTTCCGAGACCGCAGTTCCGAACCGCCATGCCATCACAATTTCTCCTTTAGCAGACTCCGATAAATCGGCAACTTTTCTCATTCTGACTCCCTACTAACTGAAAGTCGGTCCTGGGGTTGTACATATATTGCTCTGAGAACTTCACCTGCGCCACCGTTCGGTCTCCAGACGCGCTCATTTCTCAAGGCTGGGGGTTGCCGTAAAGGAATGGCTACTCCGCTTATATCCAGTCACTTGATATTAGGATAAAAGCGCCAAAAGATCTGCAAACTGTAATTCAGGGTTATTTGTTGCAGGAAGTAAAGTGAACTAGAATCTAACAATAGGTAAAACACCTATGTCCCAATAAGTAGTTATTTTTCACCACGTGACTTGCTCCAACTCCGCAACAAAACGTAAATTATCCTCAAATTTTAGACCATTTGCTACAGGTTAGGAAGGTAATCGGAATACAGTTTTGCCACAACACCCGGGGAAGAAAAGAATCGAAACAGCTGAAAAACAAACACAGCACTCGTTCTGTCAGGTTGCAAAGAAAGTTCCCGGAAAAATGGGGAGCGGATACTGTCGCGTATTGTTCACAGCGACCGAATGGTCACAATGCGACAAATCACCCGCAGTTATAACAGTGATGATCAGGGCAATGTGTTACAGCACACAGTTCATCGCAGCTCTCTGCTCATGGGCCTGCGTAGCCGAAGGCACAGCCGGGTCCCCATGCTCACTGCACGTCATCGCCAACAACGCATGAAATGGGCCCAAGATCAACGAGATTAAACCGTGGAGGATTCGAAGAAAATGGCCTGGTCGGACGAATCAAGATTTCTGGTGCATCACGTAGACGGCCGAACGCGGATACGCCGATTACCAACGAAGGCTGTGGCACCTGGATGTACCTTTGGGCGAAAACAGGCAGGCGGAGGCGGTGTTATGCCGTGGGCAATGTTTTTTTGTTGAGGGGGACACTTGAGGCCCCATTATCCCAATAGCACAATCCCTGACAGCTCTAAGGTATCTGAACATCGTTGCGGATCAAGTTCACCCATTCATGGCAGCTGTGTTCCTTGCTGGTGATGGTCATTACCAACAGGATAACGCGCCATGCCACACTGCCAGAGTCGTCATAGAGTGGTTCGAGGAAACTGCTGGTGACTTTCTGTTAATGCCCTGGCCTCCAAAGCCACCTGACATGATCCCAATCGTACATTTGTAGTTCGACTTGGAAAAGCGGGTTCTCGATAAATCACCACCACCCCGAAATGTACGGGAACTGGAGGATCTGTTGTTGAGAATATGGTACAAGATGCCCCAGGATACCTATCGCCACCTCATCGAATCCTTGCCTCACCGAGTGGCCGCTGGTTTGGGGGCTAAAGCGGGCCATACAGCTTATTAGGTAGGTAGTCATAATGTAATGGCTGATCGGTGTACAGAGTGCTGTTCGCGAAAGGATAGATTCTATGGACAGAACGTACACTGTTGTGGTGAAGATTAGCTGCACGTGGTCACGATACGATGGTGATATCAAAGGATGGTGCGAGTAATATTGCTCTATGAATATTTCAATGGCGTGAAAATTGCGAAACGCTTTTGGTGACGATATTATCGGACAGAGTACTTACTATGACTGGTACAGGAAATTCGACACTGGAGTACGGGATCTGTCTGATGCGCCCAGAATTGGCAGACCTTGTAAGGTTGAAGATGATGCATCGCAGCACGTGCTATCGAACAAGCGTGATACAACCAGGTCCGGCGTTACCATATAGGCGAACGCCCAGGGTGCCAGAAGCTTGGGGGGGGGGCGCTAAAAACACGCAAAACTAAAGTTTCGTAAAAAAATAAAAAATCAGTAGAATTAGAAAAAAATCACTAAATGCCCAATAAAATTGGAAAAAATCAGATGTACTGAAAAATCAGTAGACATGGCAACACAGAGAGATAATGACCCCTCTAAAATTCATTTTAGTGTTAACTAAGGCGTCCACTCATATTGCGCAATCACTCAAAATGTAGCTCAAACTTTCTCTCCCCAAGGTCGACACACGCAGCATCCTGACCTTTCGTGACCTACATCCTAAGCAATCTTCGTTCTCACAGACAGAACGTAAACATACTACTGGCGCCTTTAACTTCCTACCATTTCGAAACCGAAACATTAAAACTTAAATTCTATTTTTATTTGTCCCTTCACATTCCTACATCGTCACAGCACAAAATGAAACATCAACAAATCAGTGTAGTGTAAGTGCGTTTTCTTACTGTGTTTTCACTGTGTAATGTAAGTAAGTTTCCTTACAGGTAGATGGTATTAAGACACGGCCGATAAAAAGGCTCGGGATTCCAGAATCGTAAAAGGAAGGCTGAGGAGCAAAAATCATTATCAAAGCTAAAGGGGTCATTTCTGAAGTATTTACGCCATCAAGATCAAGACAGGCGCATTGAAGATTTGAGAGAAGAATCAACGGTTAACCTGGCAGGGAGTAGTAACATAGAAAACGTGGCCGTTGTCCCAGAAACAGATGAAACTAAGTCAGCTAATACCTCCAATGAAGAAATATGTGAAGATCCTAATCAACATCGCGAAGAGAAAGTGTTAGGAAATGTCACCAACCTTGACGTCAACTTTAGAGATTCCGGCTACATGGGATGTTCGTGATGATCAATTGTGTCAAATGCTTGTCGAAAGTGGACCCTACCAAGTTGCAGAGTTCAACTTTCCACTAGACAGCAATCGAAGAAAGTTTTCAATAGTTCACTACAAAAAAGCGTCTAATCAATGGTGAATACCTTCATCGTTAATGGCTTCTGTACTCTCCTTCAAAGAATGCGGTGTTCTGCTTCTGCTGCATGCTATTTTCGAAAACAGCTGGACGAACAGCGTTATGTAGTAACGGTATAAATGACTGGAAAAATATCTCTGCCCTCTTAGCTAGCCATGAAAAAAACAGTGATCATATGACAAGCTTTCAAGAGTGGAAAGAGCTCGAAGTTAGATTAAAGAAAAACAAAACTATCGATGAAGAACATTTGCGTCTAATTAAAGAAGAAGAAACATTCTGGCATCAAGTGATAGAAAGACTGATTACATTGGTAAGAGTGCTTGGAGCACAAAACTTAGCATTTCGTCGAACAGACGAAAAGTTATTTACTTGTGGAAAATGAAATTTTCTTAAATTTGTGGAATACCTGGCTTTGAGTGATCCTATCATGAATGAACATCTCCGAAAAGTTCGTGACAAGGAGACTCAGATTCATTACCTGGGAAAAGACATTCAAAATGAACTGATCAAACTTTTGAGTAACGCTGTACAGACATTTTTTTTATTTGCTGTTCACAATGCTAAATACTTTTCTATAGTGCTTGATTGCACACAAGATGCGAGTCATGTTGAGCAGATGACAATCATTGTTCGATTTGTAGCAACAACAGACGACAAAGGATGTGAAATCAAAGAACACTTCTTGGGATTTGTTCCTGTTTCGGATACCGCTGGTGCTAGTTTGACTTCAGCTATTCTTGAGAAGTTTGAAGACATATCCCTTCCATTAGGAAACTTACGTGGCCAAGGGTATGACAATGGAAGCAACATGAGGGGGAAAAACATTGGTCTTCAACGACGTATTTTAGATGTTAATCCACGAGCATTTTTTGTTACATGCAGCTCTCATTCTTTAAATCTCGTGGTAAATGATGCTGCTAAGTGTTGTTTGGCTGCCAAGTCTTTCTTTTGTTTGGTACAAAGCGTGTATGTGTTCTTCTCTGCTTCAACTCAACGTTGGGAAGTACCCATGCGCCACTTTCCTCCTTCTAACACTGAAACCACTCAGTGATACCGGATGGGAAAGCAGAATCGATGCTTTGCAGCCACTTTGTTATCAGCTAAGTGAAGTTCATGACGCTCTCATGGACATTGTTGAAGACACCAATCTTACAGGACCATCTGGTAATGTTTCACGAGTTGAGGCTCAAAGACTTACCACAAATGTTGGAAATTTCCAATATTTTTGGCATCTCTTGTTGTATGGTACAACATTTTGTTTGAAATTAATTTAACCAGTAAGTTACTCCAGTCCAGGGAATTTAATTTAGCTGCTGCTACAAAGCAGCTTCTTGCAACCAAAGTATTCCTTGAAAACTGCAGAACTGATGTAGGATTTTTCTTTTTTTTGATTGGAGGTTTAACGACCACCGTGAGCAACTCAATGGGCTATAAGCAGTCGCCCGTCCCTAATTTAGGGTCACTGGTTCCAGGGAAGGGAGAGAGCCAGTGCCGTAAGACAAACACAACATCCATGCCTCACCGGGATTCGAACCCGGACCCCGTTTGGACGAATGATCAGAGGCCATCGCTTAGACCACTGCGCCATCGTGGTGTGACGCCATCTAATCCAAATCATTCTCACATGACGTCAGAGATACTTTACGTAACACGGGCAACTCTAGAGATACGAAAGCGGCTGATGTAGGATTTGAGAAGATGTTAGTAGACGACAGAGAAATCGCCGAAGAGCTTGATATTCCGGCTTCATTTGAATCAGAGCCAGCACCTAAGCGCTCGAAAAAAAAAGAAGAAAAGGCAGTTTTCGTATGAAGCAGAACATGAGCCAATGCAAAACAGCAGTTCAAAATAAACTTTTATTTTTCAATCCTGGACACTGCAATAAACTCGATTAACGAATGATTTACCAAGATGGAGGAAATTGCATCCATATTTGGATTTCTGTATCATATCAACACCTTAGAGGACAAACCAACCAAGTACCTACTGCCGCCCCGGTGGCGCAGTGGTCTAAGGCGCTGGCCTCTGATCATTCGTCCGTAAGGGGTCCGGGTTCGAATCATGGTCAGGCATGGATGTTGTGTTTGTCTTACGGCACTGGCTCTTTCCCTTCCCTGGAACCAGTGGCCCTAAATTAGGGACGGGCGACTGCTTATAGCCCATTGAGTTGCTCACGGTGGTCGTTAAACCTCCAATCAAAAAAAAAAAAGTACCTACTAGATGAATGTATAAAGCTGGAAAGAGCGTTGACTCATAATGAATCTAAGGATATTGATGCTACCGAGTTGTGTAGTGAGCTACAAGCTGTTTCAAGACGAGTTCCTAAGAAATCAACACCAAAGGATGTTCTTGACTTCATTTGCAAGTCCAACTTGCAAGAAAGTGTACCTAATTTGTTTATCGCTCTAAGGGTTTTACTGACGCTGCCGGTATCAGAAGCCACTGGAGAGAGGAGCTTTTCTAAGCTAAAGTTAATCAAGACATAGCTCAGATCGTCTATGACACAAGAAAGACTGGTGGGACTGGCAACTATATCAACCGAACAGGAATTAGCACAAACTATCGACCTTAGTGAACTGGTTTCTACATTTTCCAAGCCTAAAGGATAGAAAAAAATGTAATCTTTAGTCTCTTGTAGTTCTAGTACTCTTAATTTTTACATATTTCCATTTTAATATTGTTAAATATGCAATATAGTTATCTATAATTTATTCTCAATAAATAAATATTAATTATTAACTTGTGTTTTTTATTTTCACTTTTGGTTGGTTGGTTGGTTGGTGGATTTTATTGGCGCAAGGGCCAGGTTTGGCCAAAGAGCGCCAGACAAAGAACTATCAGCCACAGATTTTTAAAAACGTGGAAAATGATTAAGAGCAGACAGGCTTGGTAAAAGTTGAAAAAGAGTATGATGAAAGCTGTGAAGACAAGGTAGTTAATTAGGTTTATATAAAAATTTATTAATTTACTATTAGAATTACATATATATATATATATATATATATATATACTTAAGAGCAAAACTGAAGACTAAGGAAAAATTTTAGAATTTAAAACGAAGGGTGCAAAATAACCTGAAAATCAAAACGCGCAACGCAGCAGTTTTGAAAATTCAGAATTCACATACTATAAAGATACCTAAGCAAAAAAATACATATATAATTTTGACTCACACCTAGTACAACATAGAAAAGGTTATGTATCTACCTGCGTGAGTAAAAGGAGAAAAGAAAAAAAGAAAATAAAACAACTGAATGTAGAAGGTGTCGAGAATACTGAGCCTTGGCTTTATCAAGGACCAGCAAAAACTCTGCATTTTCTCACTTCCACAAAGACCTAGTTGGAAATGGGTTTCTGCAAGGCCATAGATGCAAGTAACATTCCCACCTAAAATAGTTTAAAAAATATATATATAAGTCATGTCCTCCGTAGAGTAGCATGACCTAGCACTAGTTAACAATTTCGCTTGCATCCATTAACCTTCATGGCCCGACCCATGCTCTTCATCTGTTACTATTAAACAGAGAGAAGAAGATTAAAGAGAACTCAAGCTGTGAGAGTGACATAATAAATAGAAATGATTTTCAGCTATAACGAAATTCCAAGTTCGTTTGAGAGAGAATTTAAACCTGAAAAACAAATTTTACATTGCAATTAAAAAAGGAAATGTTAATTTATAACGAACAGATTTTTGAAAGAAAACTTGAGTCTAAAACCCCCTACTCTACAACTTATGACAGCACGAAAACGAGAATAAGTTAAAGATAATAATTAACTAAAGAAAACTTTGTGAAAGTTATATACCTTAAACGGTTAGTTGCAATATGTACAAAGTATTTCAGCAGTGCTTTAAGTGCATAATTAATTAGTTATTAAGAACTTAACTACTTTGAAAAAACAGCGCATAGACAAAGCGCATAGAAAAGGAACAAGCTTAGCCATCTTCTGTTCCTAGGTACCACAAAAGACGCTCAAAGTTACAAAGAAAAGTAAGAGTTAAAACCCGCATAAATGTTAACAGACAAACCAATGCTTAAAAGCTGAAAAGCTAAAAAACGACAGAGAAAGGTACATGAAGTACAAACATTGAACTTATAAAACCTAGAACCCAAAAACAAGGAAGAGAGCTTACCTCTTGAGTTACAAAAACTTTTCTCCTCACAAGAGGAGAACATGGCTGACCTCTTCCGCCACTCCCTAGACGCTGGGGGGCAGTGAGGGTGGGGCTGATGGCCTCCTCATACAGCAAGAAACCAACGCGCGGAGATTTTAACCAGAGAAAAAAATATATAAACTTAAGACTGTGGATCTGTATGATCAGAATGAGCAGAATTAACTCTCCAGAATACATGAGAAATATTATAAAATACACGAGCAGTTTATTTAATAATCTTTGCATGTATTAAATCACCTTAGTGAGCTTCTATAGATTAATCAGAATCTTATTAATTTTAATGTTGGTTTTACTATTTTTAGTATAGCTATCCTAGTGATGAATAACTGGTTTTCTTTTTTATTTGTTTTTATTTTCTTTTATAAACAGATTTTTAAGCTTTTTTTGTGATTTTGTTTATATTATTTAATTTTTTTTGTTTTAATAGGACCGTCATATCCATAGCACTAAGGTTCCTTTAGGTAGTTAATAGGCATCCTCTAGCCAACTTCCTTACGGCTTTGATTGGTCAGAATCATATTATTAACTGTGTAGAAAATTAAAGCAGATCTGCCAACCTTACTCTATTATTCAGAATAATTTTTCTTAAAGTTCTTTTGATGAAAGAAGAAGGAATTTCGTTCTCTAGAAAACTTTCTAATAGTATATTAATGTGGTAATTGAAGTCCAAATTGTTGCTGCAAATTCTTGAAATTCTTAGGACCTGAGAAATTAGTACATTCTCAATTACTTTGGTTGAAATGTTATTATTCCAGTGTAGATATTTAATTACTTTGAAAGGAAAATTAACTCTTTTATCAAAGAGGCTAATAGATGGGTTACCTCTGTTGAGCTTAATGCTTAAGTCTAGGAACTCAAGTTCCTGATTACTGTGGTTGGTTTTACATAAGTTAAGAGAGCTAGGATAGATATTATCAAAATCACTCTCTATAACTTCGGAATTATTGATACACAGCAGATCATCAATATATCTAAAAGTGTAAAGGTAGTTATCTGAGCAGGTGGGGTGATTTTTAATGAATTTATATTCCTTAAAGAACAGGAATAGATTAGCGATATTCGTGGACGTTGATGTTCCCATTGGAATACCGTTCACTTGCTTATAGAGAGTATTATTATATAAGATATGGTTATTTTTTATGCAGCAATTGAGATAAGAGTTCCAAGTTCCTACATCAACAAATTGGTTAAGTTTAAATTCTGCATACAGCTCTTTAAAGGTAGTGATTATATCTGATAGAGGCAGATTAGTATATAGGTTTTCAAAATCATAACTATTAATATCTAGGGGACACACTTTGAGTATAGTAGAAATTACTTCTGCATTATTATTAATTATCCAAAAATCTCTGTACATCAAGTTAGAACAGTTTCTAATGTGTTTCAAAACCTTCTTTAAGACATCTTCAAAAGCAAGATCTATTTTCTTTTTATGACTCCTTACTCCACTAGCTATGAACCTGAACTTCACAGGATCCTTATGAAACTTAACCGTTGCAAAAAGAAAAGGAAATTCAGGCCCATATCTTCTAGTTTGCGGAATTTTAAGTTTCTTGAAGAATGCCTTAAACCGATTTTCTAACTGCTTGGTAGAATAACTTACGGGCTCGTATGTTACTCTATTATTGAGTTCCATAGTTAACAATTCAAAATAGAACTTCTTACAGATAATTGCAAAATTATTGCTAGCTTTATCCGTAGTGGTAAAAATAAATTGGTCTTGTAGTTTGGAGAGTGACCTTTTAGCTTCTCCAGAGAAAAAGAGATTTCTGTCGAAACAAAAGTCCAGACCTGCCAACTCACCGGTGAAGCTATTGATTATATTATATTTCCATTCTGCGAAGGCCTCAATAGGCTGATTGTACGTTAAACTGGTTTTTACGATGTACTTATTTACATCTTGAGTGAAGCTCTCAAGAATCCTTTCTTTGGAAATTGTGAAGGAAGGTCTGAAATTAGAGCCATACTCTAATAAATTCCTAAGCTTTTCATTTTCAACAAAACTCAAGTTTCCGGTGATAATATGGTTGTAATTCTTATCATAGTGAACTGTTTCTTTATGTTCATCACAAGAACAAGTAGTAATTACAGGAATGTAGCTCGAAGAGTTAAGTTTGTAGTTTTTAACTATTGACCCTAAGGTCTTAACATATTTAAAACTTACAATAGACTGGTGCCTGTGGATGGGAAAAAAAATTGCATTATTGTAGAACAGCTTCCTTACATTGAGATTATCGTAGGCTTTATTTAGGAACCTGATGGTAACAAAATTACTGGAAAATTCTTTAAGAGAAATTTTATCTTTAAGAATATGTTTAAGAATGTCCAGAACCAAAGCAAAAACATGCTTATCAACATGGTCAGCAGTTTCATTCCAGAATTTGAAAAACATTTAAGGACAGAGTGCTTGAAGGACTTGAGAATTTTGTAAGTATTTTTAACAAAATTAGTGCCAGTTTTAAAGCTTTCCAGAGTTTTTAGCAAGTTAGCAAAATCAACTTTGCTTGATGTGCGAAATAACCTCTGTCCTCTATTACCTCTAGAGCAGCTCTTATTATTAACAAGAAAGAAGAGTTCACGAATTGAAAATTTATGCTGATTATGCTTATTGTCAGATAGAGTGGAATTAAGGCCATAGGGATAAAGAGACTGATGCTGCAAAATTTCAAGGGATTCAGTTTCTAGCCGAGCATAGAGGTCAGGGATAATATGTAGTACCTCTATTTTCACTTTGTCAAAACCATGAGTATGGAAATGCTCTAATTCAAAGGTAGAGTACTGGTTGGCGTTTGTGGAGGGGTTCACTCCTGAATTAGAGAACTTGTTTACTAGAGACCTGTGACCATTAATCCTAAGATGAAGAGGATTTTTACTTTGGCCAATATAGCTAAGGTTGCAGACAGTACACACTGCACACCTTTGCGGATTGAGGGCCGGGTCTTCCGCACGTGCAGGCTTTCGGATGGAAACTGGAAGAGACGGTCGGCTGCAAAAGAGAAGGCCCAGAATCAGGTAGTCGAAAAATCTCGAGCTCGGGGAAAAACACCTGTGTCGCTTGGTCAGCTGTAGATGGCTTGGCAAGGGCGGCGAGAGCTACAGGGCGCGGCACAAAGGGCTGCACGGGTTGTGGCAGAGACTGAACTACTGCGGCAAAAGTGCGCTGTCGGTTAGTGGGTATACCCAACTTGGCCTTGGCAGCAGGGTACGAGAGGCCTTCCAGGGTCTTGAGGCGCTGGATCGCCATCTCGTCCTTCCATTTCATACAGTTGCGGGAGTAAGCTGCATGGGCCTCACCGCAGTTAACACAGCAGGCCGCAGAAGTGCAACCATCCCCGTCATGTTCACTGGAGCCACAATTTGCGCAACGAGCGGAACTCTTACAGAAACGTTGGGAATGCCCGTACCTCTGGCACCTGAAACAGCGCAGAGGACTGGGAATGTACGGGCGAACTCCACAGACCAAGTAGCCAGCCTTGATTTCGGTCGGAACTTTCGGGGAGTTAAAAGTCAAGATTACATTTTTAGACTTAATCAAGGAACCATCGCGCCGGAACATCATACGACGAGCAGCAATAACACCTTGATCTGCAAGTTCAGTCACCAATTCGTCTTCACTGCATGGCAAGAGATCAAACTCCGAAATAACACCCCGAGAGGTGTTAAGAAACGGGTGAGGTGTCACTTTTACAGGAATGCCTTGAAGACTAGTGAGGTGCAGAAAAGTGTTACTCTGAGAAACACTGCAAGTTTGGACAAGCAGGTCCCCAGAGCGAAGCTTCCTCACAGACTTCAAGGGGCCAACTGCAGCGTCCAAAGCTTTAGAAATGAAGAATGGAGATCTGGTGGACAGTCTCTCATTCGGATCGATGGATTCTACAACTAAGTGTGTAGCATGCGTATTCACAACAATCGAGGAGACGACGCTTCGGAGCGACTGGTACAGCTGCCGAAGAAGAGGTTCCACATTCTTGGTCCAGATCATGGTCTAAAGATCGTTTAAGGGTATGAGACTTGGTAGGTTGAGAAGACGAAGGAGAGTCGTTGTCAACGATCATTTGCTCAGGTGACTTGAATTTGGAGCGTTTGTTTTTGGGTTTACCCATGGAAAAAAGGAGAAGGACTCGTCTGCAGACTACTCCACCCACCACCGAGCCCTACAAGGGAGAACTGGAGGTCTGCAAGCCAAGAAAATGACGCTGGACACAGTTCTGGAGCTTATACGTTGCAGATATAGTCCGTTGGCTGTGATCACACGCACTCGGCGGACACTTCGGCCTCCGGGTACCGTCATGCCAACGCCTTTGGCATGATCCCACAGCCCCCGGGCTCACCCTGCCGTGCTATACGACAAAAAAGCCGCTAAAGCCCTGCACACAACTTGGTACAAGACTTCTGACTAGAGGTGGGTTAGTCTCTAGCCTCCCGTTTACAGCGAAGCCGGGGTCGAAGAGGAGTGTTGGCACACAGGAGGCACTTATCCGGTCTCCTGCGACCTCAGCCGCCAGACATCCCATTTCCGCCTCACGGGTCTCCGCACGCGGCAAACATGCAGGTAGGTCTAGCACCCAAACCAGTTAAAAGGAGAAAAGAAATCCAAAGAAGACAAATCCTGGAAGGGAACCTAAACGGAATCTCAGCAACCTACGAACTGAGCGGTTAATATAAAACAGTTAGTGGTGGAGGGTAACAAAACCACAAGACCGGGGTGTTAGTACATAACGTGGTAGCGATTAGGTAAAGTATACAACACGGGCAACTAGCCAGTGGAGAAAATAAATAAAAACGAAAAAGCGAGACACAAGACCAGCTCGGGATCGTGGGGCCGCGACTCCCCAACAGCTGGATGAACAGCCGTCCCTGCAAACACCAACAGCACCAAAATAAGAAAAAAAACAAGCTGTGGCATGACATCAGATGTTGACCAGTCACAAGGTCAGCTCGGGCCGTGGGGCGCCGCTCCCCAAATAACTGGAAAACCAGTTATCCCCGTGCGGGGATTTTCACTTTTGAAAGTATGTGGCTGACTCGCATTTCAAATTCGTAAAAAAGCTGTATACATTAAAAGTCAAAAGGTTCGTTAGTATGACTTAACTATTAGTATAAATAAGTGTGCCGCCCCGGTGGCGCAGTGGTCTAAGGCGTTGGCCTCTGATCATTCGTCCGTAAAGGGTCCGGGTTCGAATCCCGGTCAGGCATGGATGTTGTGTTTGTCTTACGGCACTGGCTCTCTCCCTTCCCTGGAACCAGTGACCCTAAATTAGGGACGGGCGACTGCTTATAGCCCATTGAGTTGCTCACGGTGGTCGTTAAACCTCCAATCAAAAAAAAAAGTGTTAACCATTTAAGGGGGGGGTGTGCTTAAAGATATTTCGCTTAGGGCGCCAAGTTACCTTGCACCGGCCCTGGATACAACACTACTAGAACTGACAGTAGAACTGAAGAGCTCCCATGCAACCATCAACACCCAACTTCGGAAGTTTGGATATTCGGGTAATCTGTGCAAATGTGTACACCGTGCTTTGTCGGACTAGAATCGGATGCAACGCTACTCCATTGCTGTTGCTCTGCGTGAAGGAGAGAAACGGGAGGGCTTTATTTGCATCGGTTGGTCACGGGTGACGAAAAATGGGTCATATACTTGAATGTTACGAGACAAAGGATATGGACCTAGCAGGGACAACCCCCACAGAAGGTCGCCAAGCCACCCGTTCATGGAAAGAAGGTGAAGCTGAGTTGCTGGTGGGATTGTCGCAGTGTGATTCCCTATGAACTGTTATAGCGGAACAATGCCATCACAGCGGATGCTTACATCCAAAAGTTGGACCGTCACCATTCTGCACTACAAGAAGAGCGCCAAGCGTTGATTAATCGCCATGGAATTACACTGGCCGGCAAAAATTAAGGACTAGACAGTTTCTCGAATGTAACGTCGTGCAGAAGTGCTCCACATCGACACAAATCATACCATAAGACCCCCAAGATGTAAGAATATGGGACAAGTGAGCAAAACCGTCCAAACAAGGAATCCAAAGGATACAAAGGCACTTTACTGAAACGGTAGCTTCGAGCACAACTGGACAGAAGACAAACGTCCATGTGACAAGCGACTGCAAAGAAAAATCCTGTCTTTAGTAGGGGATATGATCACCCCTGACTGCGTTGCAGGATTTACAACTTCTGTCCATGCTGAGAACGAAGTTTTCAAGGAGCTGTTGAGGCATCGCGGCCCATTCCTGTTGCAGCGCCAATCGCACTTGCGGAATCGCTTCTGGTGGCTGGTGACGTGCCGCCAAGCATGAGAAGGTCCCACACGTGTTCGATTGGATTTAGGTCTGGGGACCTTGCGGGTCAGTCCATGCGTTGAATATCTTCACTCTCCAACAGTCACTGTACGATGAGGTGTAGGGTTGTCGTCCATGAAGAGGAACTCAGGACCCACAGCACCTCTAAGCAGACGCACGTGAGGCAGGAGAACCTCGGTACAATAGCGGACACCAGTGACGGAACCTCCTTGGAAGATGTAGGGTGGGCCAGTACGGCTACCAAGCATGATACCTCCCCAAACGAGAACTCCGCCACCTCCAAACCTGTCCCTTTCGACGATGTTGGAGGTATGATTTCGTGTCCCCTGCTCTCTCCAAATGTGTATACGTCCAGAATCGCTCGTCAGACTAAATCGGCTCTCATCCGTAAAGAGAACTCGACCCCATTGCTGATTTGTCCAGTTCTTGTGTTCCTGGCACCACAGAAACCACAGTCTCCGATGTGCAGGCGTTAATGGCACACACCGTACTGGTCGTCGTGCAAATAGACCACTTTTGTGCAGCCTCCTGGCCACGGTAAAACGCGATAATGGACGTCCAGTTGTCTGTTGCATGTGCCTTGCGATTTCTCCCGCTGTCTGACGTTTGTCTCTTCTCGCCTGTAGGACAATATACCGGTAGTCCGCCGCAGTTGGTGCTCGTGGACGACCACTGCTAAACTCTCGGACAGCTGTTCTCGTCGTTTGAAATGCTCTCCAAGCTCGTGAAATGATACTGTGAGCAATCCAGAACTCCTCGGCCACACTTCGACCTTTTCCCAACTTCCCAATGACGCGACCTCGGGTAAAGACATCCAGATGTCGTCTACTGGATTGCCTGATGGTCATATCACACGGTGGCAGCATCTCGACGTCGTTCAAACCGATGTACACCGTGCAATAGCTTTCCCAGAATTGCTGAGCGTACACCGCCCGTGTGCTTTATATCCTTCCGACACTCCCCCTTACGTCATGCGGCACATATGCGTATGCCCTACTGTACCGTACCCTAGTCTGTCTCCTGAGTGGTCTTTCGGTCCGTTCTGCCTGCTCGTTCCGCTGTTATGCTAATTTCTCCTCTTTGTCCTTAATTTTTGCACACCAGTGTATGTTTCAACAGGATAATGCTTGTCTACATGTCGCTTTTTTGACTCAACAACCCCCCCCCCGCAAAAAAAAGATAAAAACGTAACAGTTTTCGAAGCACCCGGCGCCCAGTTGATCCATTTTTAGTTCAGGCCTCAATGTGAAAACAGGAATTTTTTGGTGACGGCGATCGAACAACTTACTGCTGGTGGAACTCACACCTTGCTCTGGAGTGAGTTGCTGTGACCGACTAAGTTACACCAACGGAATGTATAGCTGCAGATTTGTCGTCTTGTCACGTGCTTCACCTCTGTAGTGCGTAACATCTCCCTTTTTTACGCTTTCCAACCGTAGGTTGAAGAAGCGTATATGCTACAGCTTTGTCCGTCCGTCAGCACAATAACTCCCGTAAAAATGGTTCTATTTCGATGAAATTTTAGAATGTCGTAAGGGACAACCTGGGGGCAAACTTATTGAAAATGGGCGAAATGATGTCAAAAGTCAGGACATAGCAGGATTCATTCCATCGGCCTTATGAGTCATAACGTACGTAAAAATGCTTCTATTGCGACAAAACTTTAGTATGTTGTTCCGGAGGTATACTGAACCGGTTCTCTTGAATATAATCGAAATGGGGTCAAAGGTCAGGACACAAGACCGAGATTTATTCCACAGCCGTTATCCTCATAACTTGAGTAATGATTTCTGGTATGTTGGAAAGTGTATCATAATCAATGCATTTCATGATTTTACTAACTTGTTTTTTTTTAAGCAAAGGTGGAATTTCTCATTAATTTCGGATGATGTGTAGAACGAACGTCACACATTTTACGAAGAACCCAACGGTCTGTAGATCCATTTGTACGCCAAAGTGGAAACAAGAAGTTTTGGGTGACGAGGAACGATTCCGTGTCCCCTCGTTCCGGAGTGAGTTGCTCTCCCAACTAAGCTACACGGACGGAATGTATCGCTGCAGATTTGTAGTCTTCACGCGTGATTCACCTCTGTAGCACGTCACATGTTCGAGAGAAGAGAAGCAGAAGTTAAGGCTCTACGAGACCCGCCATCTTGTATTGCTGCCTTCTCTTGTTAACCAACGGGCAAGCGTATTTCACAAATTGCTCGAGCAATTTTGCACATTTTGGAACACCGTTTGTAGCTAACGCAAGATATATTATAAATAAAAAGTTCCCTGGTTTCAGAATTTTTATTGACCTTTCCCTTCATTTTTTATCTGCAGCGAAAGTCGTACCAAGGCGTCTTCCATAGTTTTATTAATTATTAAAAAATACTTTAAGAGTCCAAAATGAAAATCTGAAACCAGGAAACTATCATATATCTTGCGTTAGCCACAAACGGTGTTCCAAAATGTGCAAAATTGCCCGAGAAATTTGTGAAATACGCTTGCCCGTTGGTTAACAAGAGAAGGCAGCAATACAAGATGGCGGGTCTCGTACAGCCTTAGGAAAAGTTGGACGCCCATGGGTCGCATAAAACTTAATAATAAAACAAATATACGAAAATCAACAGAATGGAATTCCTGTCTGATACATCACTGCATTCACTGTTTGGCAGTACACAATTGAAATACCCTAATAAATTTTATGTCTGCACTTTTAATACAGCTTATTAGGTAGGAGGTCATAATGTACTTTTTTTTTTTTTATATTGGAGGTTTAACGACCACCGTGAGCAACTCAATAAGCTATAAGTACTAGCCCGTCCCTAATTTAGGGTCACAGGTTCAGGGAAGGGAGAAAGCCAGTGCCGTAAGACAAACATAACATCCATGCCTCACGGGATTCGAACCCGGACCCTTTCGGACGAATGATCAGAAGCCATCGCTTAGACCACTGCGCCACCGGGGCGGGGCGGCTCATCAGTGTACAGGGTGCATGGGAATAACTTGCAAACGGAGAGGTACAGTTATGCAAGTGAGACAACGGTATAGTAAAGTGACTACGCCCGATCAAATGCAATCAATAGCAGCAGCGCCCTAGTGGCGAAAAGCGGAAGTTAGCCATTGCAAATTGAAAACGAAAAGAGATAGAGCAAAATTTCCAATTACAAAGTTGTAGAGCATCAATTAATTAGTACAAAACGACATTTGTTTTACACGGATACGATAAATTGTCGCCTGAACACCCTAAAATGTCCGAAATCGATGCGCTACCACCTTTTGTGTGAACGTTTGAAGGGAACAGGCATAGGTATGAGCAAATACGCACAATTCATTGCATAAATACGTACTTATGTCAATACAGTTTGATGACGTCAGACAAAACAAAAAAGGCAAACTGGCGCACAGTGATAAAAAGTTAATGTCGAGTATGTTCGAAGAGTTCGCCATGGCCCACGATACACATTTGTAACTCTGCATGCGCATTCCTCAGCATGGAAGGTGTCACACTATTGCAAGCATCTGTAACACGACGACGTAGATCCAGCAGACTTGTAGGCGCTGTTGCATACACCTGATTTTTTACGTAACCCCAGAAATCCAAGTTCGCTATTCTCTCACAGCGTACGTAGACCCAAACTTCTGATCACGGAACATCCTGCTACTGTTTTTTATACCGTAGGTATGGTACAACGTCACAAATCTGCATTTGCATACGGCTACATTTGTGAAATGTGAATATGCAGATTCGAATCGTCGCGCATCGATTTCGGACATTGTAGGGAATTCAGGCGACAATTTATCTTATCCGTGTAAAACAAAGGTCGTTTTGTACTAAATAATTGATGTTCTACAACATTGTAATTGGAAATTTTGCTCTATCTCTTTTCGTTTTGCAGTGGCTGATTTCCGCTTTTCGCCACTAGGGGCGCTGCTATTGCTGCATTCGATCGGGCGTAGTCGCTTTACTATACCGTATCTCACTTGCATAACTGTGCCTCTCTCCGTTCGCAAGTTATTCCAGGCTAAAGGACTCTCCTATGCACCCCGTGTGTACTGTATTTGAACAGATTTTGTCGAGAGCTTTAAAACGATACAACGCACAGTCGTGTTGCGTTTATGGTTCCCGAGATAGACCGTGCCAAACCAGCGGCACACCCAGAAATATTGCATCATCTCCCTCGCGCGCATAGAGCGAGAGGAGCGTCGCGCGCACGATGTATTCCTCTAGTAAGCGAGTTGGACGCCATGCTGTTTACGAATATGCTAACACTATTAGTGTGCGGCACGTATCTTTAATACTATAAGGATTGTGATCTCTTTTTGTCACAGGCAGCCGGCCGTAAGTCGCCCCATACTATCCGGGGAGTTAGGCGTAATCCCAGGGATGTAGAAGGGCCTTAGCGCGGCTCAGCAGCGGCGCCAAGGCACTTTTCATGGTTAAAGCGGGACAATGGTACTTTTAGATGGCCATGTAGGCAGAAATAGCAACTGCTGTGTTTTATACGCAAACGTATTCGTACATCAAACGAATGATCGCATTACAATCTGTTCACGCAGGGATGGCGAACATACGGCACGCGTGCCGCTGGGTGGCACACAAACACTATTTCGGTGGTACACTGATATGAAAACATTAACATAAGTAAAAATTTAGTGTTTTTTTTTTAAACAATTTTATATTTAGATATTTTGATTTTATAGGTTAGATATTTTTGTTAGATTTCCTTGTGGAAATGTAACGAGGAGGAATTAATTAAATTGCTGAGTTTGCCAACTATTATCACAGGGAAATATATAATCTGTGAAGTGAAGCAGAAATTTGTAGTACAAATGGGGATTGACTTAAATAAAATAGCCTCTGTGACTGTTGATGGTGCCCAAAACATTGAAAACAATAGGTTATGAACTGAGCATGCGCGAGTAGCATTCAGCAACAAGTTTTTTTTTTTTTTTTTTTTTTTTTTTTGGAGGTTTAACGACCACCGTGAGCAACTCAATGGGCTATAAGCAGTCACCCGTCCCTAATTTAGGGTCACTGGTTCCAGGGAAGGGACAGAGCCAGTGCTGTAAGACAAACACAACACCCATGCCTCACCGGGATTCGAACCCGGACCCCTTTCGGACGAATGATCAGAGGCCATCGCTTAGACCACTGCGCCACCGGCACAACAAGTTTCACACCAATGTGATTACGTAAGTCTGATTTTTCTTAATTATCTTCTTACAAATTAAATCAGGTTCAAATTGAAATTGTCTTAGTCTTAAAATTCACCTACTTACCCATTCTGTTAATGTCATTTTTATGTTATTCGCAAAACAGTTTCATGACGAAAAAAAAAATTCAAAAAAAAAAAAAAAAAAAAATTCAAAAAAAAAAAAAAAAAAAAAAAAAATGCTAAAGAGGTGGCACACTAGACACTTGAAAACAGTAACAAACTTTAAGTTGCACCCTAGTCAGAAAAGGTTTGCCAGCCCTGTTCTATGGCGTTTCACGAATCGCAAGAGTTTTAGTGTTAAGAGAATAACTTCTTTGTTACGACCGCAATGTTTTTTTTTTTTTGGTTGAAGGCCTTACCACCACCGTGAGCAACTCAATGGGCCGTAAGCTGCCGCCCGTCCCTATTTTAGGGTCACTGGTTCCAAGAAAGGGAGAGAGCCAGTGTCGTATAAGACCAACACAACATCTATGCCTCACCGAGATCCTTCACGGGCGAATGGTCATAAGCCAGATCTTAGACAACTGCATCACTGGGGAGGCCCGCAATCTTCAAAATGACATTATAGGAGGTATTATTCTCCGTATGTTAAAACTTTACTAACATGAAATAAATCAACACAGAAAAATTAAACAAGTATATAGCATAACTGACAAGTGTTTCATGGTTGCAGATGGGAGTTTTATGCTGAAGTCGTCACTTAGCACATCTCGTGGTTCTTTACGGGTAACGCGAAAGGAACCCCCGGTATACAAGTGGTCAGAGGCGTTGGCTTCTGGCTATAATTGCTGGAGCTCATCCCGAACCCAGGATGGAGGCTTAGGGCTATTTCTATCTTGGGACCAGTGGCCCCAAAGCAGTGACGGCGACTGCCTATGGTCCCGGATACTCATGGTTTTCATTAAACGCCCCCCCCCCAAATATATCCTGGGGGGTGTAAGGACCACCGTGAGAAACTCGATGGGCTACAAGCAGTCTCCCATTCATAATTTAGGGCCACTGGGTCCGGGGAAAGGAGAGAACCAGTGCCGTAAGACTGACACAACATCCATGCCTCACCGGGATTCAAACCAGGAACCAATTCAGACGAATGGTCAAAGCTATCGCTTAGACCACTGCGCCACCGGGGCTGCAGATATCCATCACTGCCTCCACTAATTCATAGGATAGTCTGATTGGCCAAATCAATGAAAAAAACACCGAATATTTAGATTATTAATACTTAATATTTAAAATCGTTTAGAATCACGTTCACCGTGAAGACACTTTCTTTCTTACAGAAATTAAAAAAATATATATATTCTTGGCATGTGGCTCACACGTAAAATTCATTCTTTTGTTTTAAATTGCCTAAACTCAGCATTTTTAACAAAAATTAATAAAAGCATGTGTAATAAAATTTTATTAAAATTATAAACGATTATTAAAACAAGTCAAACTTTAAAAAACTTTTGAAAGTCTCCTTTCCGGGTTGTTTTTGACAAATCTGTTCACCGCTAAGGCACATTTTTTTTATTAAAAACATCACTGCGTAGTCCTACGTCAAAAGAAAAATGTACTCAGAGTTACGTTTACCGGAAGTAACAGTGTCACCGATTAAAGGAATTTTCTGTAACGGCTACGGAGTGGTTGAAAAACGTACTATCTCAGAACTTGGCGTCGTGCCAGCGTATTTTCTACTGCCCCTATTCACTCATTAAGCAAAGAAACTTGATCCTTGTACTTACATAAGAACGGTATGAACACAAAAAACAGCCTAGGTGTTCTACGACGAAGAAAGAACTGTTACTGCGCATGTGATTGCAATCCTGATGAGAAATATTTCGATCACGTGGAATCAAGTCGTTTTCTCGAATAGCTAACTTTAAAGCGACCATACGTTTTATGTAAACGCCTGTAACTACAATTTTCCTGCAATCCTTCTCTACGTGCGAAAATCCGTTGACAACAAATAAAAGCCTTTTGTTGGGTGATTATGGGAAAGCTAACTTCAAAAAGCCTCTGTGTTTCATATAGTTTCTTTTATTTACCTACCGAAAATATATAAAATGTGGAAAATGTTCTTTGTCTCTATCTTAAAATTTGTTGTGTGAAATATTAAAAATACTACAGTATGATAAGCAGCTGATTAAGATTTTTTTTTTATTGGAGATTTAACGACCACCGTGAGCAACTCAATGGGATATAAGCAGTCGCCCGTCCCTAATTTAGGGTCACTGGTTCCAGGGAAGGGAGAGAGAGAGAGCCAGTGCCGTAAGACAAACACAACATCCATGCCTGACCGGGATTCGAACCCGTACAGCTTTCAGACGAATGATCAGAGGCCATCGCTTAGACCACTGCGCCACCGGGAGGCATTAAGGTTATTCACTCTACCTCCCCGTTGGTGCAGTGGTCTAAGCTTTGATGAAGTAAGTTTCAGAACTAATTTAAGTATCAGTGTCTAACCTTAATACTTGTAACTGTTTTATTTGTAGTGGCTTGGCTACCAATTTCGTTATTCAGTAAGTATTAAAATGTGAGTTCACATATATGCAAATAAATTTGGAAATGTTGCGCTTCAAGGAAGATAAATGCTTTGAATTTATGAGATTTATTTATGTGTGAGCAGTTTTTCGCAGTTTTATTTCGTTATTATCATAATAAGTGTGATTATCACGATCGTTTCGTATGCCGTAACCCCACGATACAAGACACTCAAAGCTGCCATGCGTCCAGCGTGACGTCATTTCAGCAGCTAATGAGAGGCTGACATCGTAGCGAGCCCAACCTTATACCATGAGATATATCTAAAGACCTTGGGTGTAAGCGATGGCTTCTGATCACTAAGTAGTCGCACGTTTTGGAGCTCCCGAGATTATTTTGGGATTTTTTTATACTAATTGCTTCGTGTTCTTGAGTGTTTTTACTTACCTTATAGTTCATTAGTTGTGTTGGTAGATCACTACAATTACGTGGTTCAAATGTTTGCTTTTGTGTCTGGCGCGTATCTCAAAACGTAACTTCGTTAGGGTTAGAGGCTGCGATGGCTGCCCAGCTTCCAGTTTCGTCTTCGTCTATTGTTTCTGCTGCATGTGGATCATTAAGTGCTTCTGTTTCTACTGCTCCCACCAACGTCAGGATTGTGGATATGTCTACTCTTCGTCCTTCTACTAATCTTGTGTATAGTGCTGCAGCGCAAGTTCTGGGTGTTGGGGATGGTGTAAACACTCCCCTCCCACCCACTGTTTCTTTATATGCTGCTGGCAGTAATAGTGCTTCCATCGTGCATTCTATGAAGGCTGGTTCTACATCTGTAATAATTTCTCGTGATGCAGCTGTGCTTCACGTCAAAGTTCCAGAGATGTCTGAAGAAGGTAAGAGCTTTTCTAATGCTTTACTTTTGAGCATATACTTTCCTACATTGCGTGACACCTTGATGCTATTTGCCAACATGTTACATCCGAAAGTATTATTTCTGTGATACGTATGGGAGGGGGAGTGATTGCTCACTTTAAGGTTCGACCTTCTGTTGAAAAAAATTACTCTTGGGCATTGACATTGGACCAATTCATCTTTCAGCTATTCCTTGCATACAGCGACCGATTACGGTCACGCTTTCACCAGTTCCTACTGCCGTCCCGGACTCAATCCTAATCACTGCTTTGGAGTCACTGGGCCGTATTGTCGGCCATACCAAGATTTTGTCAGCAGTTGGGAAAGACTCCCCTATGCGAACGTGCAGGGCGGGGGGGGGGGGGAGACGACAATACAGAGTAGTGTTTCCCAGCGAAGACCTTTTCTTACGGAGACCAGACGTTGCTTTTGTTGGATTTTGGCTCCCATAAACTTACAATCAATTTATTTATTTATTTATTTGCAGGAGTCCAATGTTTCAGCTGCAAAGCTGAAGGGCAGGTGTAGTACGAGAATGCCCAAGACGTTCCTCTCGAGCAACTAACAGTTTTGAAAATCCTCAAGCCAGCACCCCTGCTCCTAAAACTTTACCTGACCAGCCAGTTTTTAATTTACAGAATTTCACCTCACCAGCTCATGATGCCAGTCCTGTTTTAACTGCTTTGCCCACGGAGGTCGCGACCATCACTGAAGTTTTCTTTGAAGAGCTTCAACCGGGTACGAAACCATTATCTCCAACGTCTGAAGTGCAGCCTATTGCTTCCATGGACACTGACTTTCCACTCCTTCCACTAAAAGATACCTCTACTTTTGTTATCCCAGCTACACGCTATGTCCAGCCAGTTTCACCTCCACAAACCCGGTCCCAAACCAGAGGTAAAAAAAGGTGCAACAAAGTTACCTCTTCTTCACGCAAAGTTGTAAAAAAAAAAAAAAAACCTGGAAAGAGCGATGACATCGTCCATTTACATTATCTCCACGTATTTGATATAGATTAACCATTTCTATCGCCCTCTGAATTTATCAGCTACAATTAAATAGTTGTTGCGTTAAATGCCACCAGATGACGCCATCTCAGTTGCTGAGACCATCAATACGTATTCGTGTAGTCAGATGCTGACTGATAAACCACGCATGGCACTGAGAATTGTTGGCGGCGTAGCGTAAATTCGAACGCACTCTACTAGTTATCGAGAGTTCTGGGGTTCGATCCCAGCGGTGCCGGAATACAATTTTTCAGTCGCTATGCGTTGTTTAAAAATAACGTGGAAAGAGCGATGACATCGTCCATTTACATTATCTCCACATATTTGATATATATTAACCTTCTTCACGCAGTTCTTCTGTTTCCTTTTTTTTTTTTTTTGATTTGAGGTTTAACGACCACCGTGAGCAACTCAATGGGCTATAAGCAGTCACCCGTCCCTAATTTAGGGTCACTGGTTCCAGGGAAGGGAGAGAGCCAGTGCCGTAAGACAAACACGACATCCATGCCTGACCGGGATTCGAACCCAGCCCCCTTACGGACAAATGATCAGAGGCCAGCGCCTTAGACCACTGCGCCACCGGGGCGGCGTTCTTCTGTTTCTTCCATAGCTGACAGCGATTCTTCAAACTTAACTACTTCAAACAGATTTACCCTAATTAATGATGCTGATGACTGTATGGACATTCTGTTATTTCTGATACTGAACTTACAACGAGTGTGCCAGAGGAAGACACTGGGGAATGTATTCCCCCGCACGAGATCCTCGAACTTCCTACATATTTGGAAAGTTCCACAATTCCTATCTCACCATTAAGTCTTGCTGAATTGGTCTTTATATAATTGTCCAAAAAGATGCTCTCTAATCAAATCCACATGCATTAGAAAGCATCTAAGTAATTTGCCAGAAGTCATTCATCAATTCTCTTTTGTTGATGAATTGTTTGACAATACTGAACTGCCAGATTGGTCGGTTCAGTATGGTCGTCGCACCAAATATGTTTTAAAAGTGCTCAACCGGTATGTTGATAGTCACTTACAGCCACCGTAATGGCGAACAAAATTACTGTTGTTACCTTCAATTGCCGGGGTCTCGCTGTTTCGGCAGCGAATGCTCTGGTTTTTGAGGATGTCAGACACTTGAAGGCCAATATAATCATGTTGCAAGAGACAAACTTCTCTTCTACCACCAATACCTCCTGTTGGCGGCGTTTGCCATATCAGTTCTTTCATAATATTAGTTCTCATATTGGTTCTGGTACATCTATTGGCTTTCATACTAGTTTCCTTTCTTTAATCTCTGATATTCATGAGTCACAGAGCAGGCTGGGTATTTTTCAATATATTTCCTTTCGTCTCCAATCAGTTTATTTTCATTTGCTCAATATTCATGTCCCCCAAAATTCTACTGAAGCTGAATCTCTTATTACTCATGTTGCTTCTATTCTTACGGTTATTCCGCCTGCTGATAGTATTCTTTTTGCCGGTGATTTCAACTGCACTCTTAAATCCTACATATGACAGAGTTGGCTCCACGGAATCTAGTCTTTTACTCGTTTCACAGCTTACTCAATTTATTTCTAATTTCAACCTTCAGGATGCTTTCAGATTACTTTATCCTACAGCAAAAGAATTTACTTGGCCCCCCCCCCCGCTCCTTTTTGTGTTCCTGCTAGATTAGATCGGTTTTATATCTCTTATTTTTTCCATTCTGCTATTAGTTCTGTTTCCCATATTCCCAGCGTTTCTTCAGATCATCGGCCGGTTGTTCTAGTCTTTTCCCCTAATATTTCAGTCACCCCGCATCCTCATGTTTGGACTTTTGATAATTCCCTTCTTAAAGACCCAGGTTTTGTTCCAGCAGTTAAGACTACTGAAGCGATGAAAGATTTCCGTCTTTAGCACGATTTAATATGATTAAAAGATGAGAAATATATACAATTAAAAAACATGAGCACTTTCGAGGCAGCGGCTGCCTCTTCTTCAGATGTAATAAATAAATACACATTTAATCTATATATAATATAGATCATTGCATTGTGGGAAGCATGGTAAGTTAGCCAATAGTAATCTACATGCGTCAAAAATGTTGCGTATACTGTTGGCCCAATGGTCTGAAGAAGAAAAACATGGAAATATATAATAGAAATAAATGGTGTAGGGTGAACATTAAATTTTAAGTTTGTATTACAATTTACATTTTTAATAAGGGATTTCCAAACGTTATGTAACTCATAGGGGGCATGTTCATTACAACATTGCTCACCGGAGGCCTCTATATACACACTTTCAGCAATTAAAAGATCACCAGGTTTACTAGGAGTATTAATTATTCTTACATTGCTCCAGTCGGGATTAAGGTCATCTTGTGTAACAGATTTGGCTAGTGATGTACAATTCATGCCAGTTTTAATATTGTATTTGTGTTCTTTAATTCGTAATGCAATATTGCGTTTTGTAGAACCCACATAATTAGAAGCTGCTTGTCCTGTAGTAGCCTTAACCAGAGGGATATTGTAAATACTCCACTGTCCCATTTTGCTATTCCGTTCACGATCCTTACGAACGACTGAAAATAAGTTTCGTGTACGTGAACCAAATTTCAAGTCATATGGTTTACATAGTTGTGTTAAGGCTCTCGTTAAATGTGGATTGTATTGCATAGAGCCAACATATATGGAATTGCAGTTGGAGTTTCTTAACAGGGTAGTATGTAAGGCATATTTGACCTTGCCAAACACTTGCCTAATCAGATATTTAGGGAACTCATATTGCTCAGCCAAACCAAAAATATAGTTAACTTCTTGCTGAAATAATTCAGTAGTTGATGAATGTGAGTGAGCTCTTCTAAACAAATAGAATAATGCTGTCAACTTATGTTGTTTAGGGTGTGATGAATGATAAGGTATTAAAACAGGTGTATGACTGGGTTTTCTATATACACAAGTGGTAATGCAGTTAAGGCTATAGTCCTTACGAATAAGAATATCCAAGTAAGGTAAGCAGTTATTAGCTTCAAATTCTATCGTGAGCCTGATAGTTGGGAACATGGATGATTAAGACTATTATTAGTTAAGACTATTATTTCGAATGCCGTTTCTGTTCTGTCCTCCATCGATGACCCAGCTGCTCTGTGGCTTGCCACGAAAAATCAAATTGTTTTATTTTCTCGGGATTACTCTTTTCAGTGTCGCACGATTCAGTCCATGGAACTTACTTCTTTGAATCAAGAACTACTTCAAACCCCGTTAACGTCGCCAAATCATGAGATACTCAAGGCTAAACTTCGTCTTTTTCATAATTCTTCTGCTTCATCTGACCTTACCCGACTTAAGTATGCTACCCTTCGTTTTGATGATAACCCCACTGATAATCTTCGCCAGTTGGAACGCTCTGCTATTAAAAATAAAACCATTACTTTTCTTACTCTTCCCGATGGATCCGAATCAAATGACCAATTCAAAATTTGTGAAGCCACATTTGATTTCTATAGACAGCGCTTCAGCCCTAATTAGAATTCTTCTGCAGTCAGTTCTCCACTCATTCAACATCTTCCGCACGTTCCTGATCATTTCACTACTCAACTTTCCTCTCCGATTTCTCCAGCAGAGGTTCGAAATTCCATTTACAGCCTTAATGACAGATCTGCCCCGGGAAAAGATGGTATCCCCCTTTCTTTTTTTTTAAATTCTTTCTTCCAATCCTTCTTCCTTTGTTGGTTGCTGCTTATAATTTTATTTCTTTTACTCCACACTTTGATTCTTCCAATTTTTTCTTTTGCAACTCTTCGTCTTATCCCCAAATCCGGTAATCTCAGTTTTCTAACTAATTGGCGGCCCATCTCAGTTCTTAATACTGATTACAAAATCTTTGCTAAAATTCTTGCCCTTCGCCTTAATCATATTCTTTCTGACATTATACACCCAGACCAAACTTACACGGTTCCGTCCCGCTCGATCTCTTCTAATATCCTCACTATACGTAACCTTTACTCACTGGCGTCCAGGCTTTCGGAACCCCTGGCGATTTTCTCCCTTGACCAAAAACAGGCTTTTGACTCAACCATTCTTATCTATTCACTGTCCTACGCCACTTTGGCTTTCCTCCTACTTTCATTACTGCTATTTCTAATCTCTATATTGACGCTTCCTTTCGTGTTCATACAGCCAATTTTTCTACTTCCACCATTCCGTTTACTAACGGGATCAGGCAGGGTTGCCCCCCGTCTGGTCAACTTTTTTCTCTTGTTTTTGAACCATTCTTGATTGCTCTTAGTTTCCGAATTTCTTCCACCATTCCACGAAATATATCCACCAAGCGACACCATCATATTGTTTTAACAGCTTATGCCGATGACCTCACGATGTTTCTCCGTTCCACTGATTCTTTTCAAGTACTACGTTCAACCTACCAAGAATATGCCGCCCTTTCTGACTCTGCTTTCTTTGAATGTCTCAAAATGCTCAGGACTCTGGGCCGGTACGTGGACCTCCCAAGGAGACTGCCCATGGGGAGCTCAATGGTCTTCTTCGATAATCAAAGTGCTTGGCATCTACGTGGGCTCTCCAGTAGCGGTTACAGCGGCAACCTGGACACCGCTTATTCAGAAAATTAATAGAAGTCTTGTTCCATTCCGTTACCTTAAAACTAAACTTTCCTTCTTCAATCGAGCTTATTTAATCAATACTTTTATTTTACCGACGTTTTTTCATACCTATGTTTGCCAACTCGCCACTGAAGATTTTTTTTAAGAATGTTCAACGCGTGCTTATAGATTTAATCTGGAGTACCATTTACTGGGTTCACGGATCTACTTTAACTCTTCCTCTGTCGTTTGGCGCCCTTGGTCTTGCTGATGTGTCTCTGAAATTCCAATCCTTTCATCTGTTCAATTTTATTCGTGAATTCTCCCTTCCTCTGTCTTCTTCACATACCATTATCGATACTCTGCTTTTCCCTCGTAGCCAATTTCTTACTGTCTCGACTTTTCTGCAGATCGACCTTTTCCCTTTTGTTCCCAGACATTTCCCCGATACTTACATTTCTGTGCTTTCCTTTTGGCGCTCCTTATGTCCAGGCCGACTCCCTCCCTCCACTACTAATGATTTATTGGCAGAACCTCTCTTTTCCTCTGCTATCCATTCTTATACCACCCCTACCTTCACTTCTCTACTTGGTTTGCTTGTGGAGTGGTGAAGGTTTCTCAGCTCGTTGATTCTGCACTCCGTTGGAAATCGTTTCAATCTATATCTCCTCCGTTGCCTAACACATCAGCTTCACGTTCTCAACTTCGTTTTATTCCAAAGTGCATCCAAACTCTTTACACCTTTCCCTTGCAGATCAAAATGGATTGATTTTCACCCTTCAGCTGCTTACTGTTTGCCCTTGTTTATTTGAATGATGTTCCCTATCTTTTGCACAAAATATCTATGAATCCAATCCCGATTGGTACCATTCCAGCTGATGAATTAAATACTACCTGGATGGATACCAATATTTCTGTTGCTGCACCACGTGCGAAAGATATTCATTGGCTCCATCTTCATAACGTCTTCTTACTCCACGCACCCTTCATCGATTTCGTCATCTTCTGTCTCCGGATTGTTTTTTTTTTGTTCCACTGTTGGCGATGTCAATCATTCCTACTCTCTTTGTTTGGTTTTACAGCCTTTATTTTCCTTGATGTTTTCACTTACCGAAAGAGTTTGCCCCTCACTTCACACCATGATGCACTTTCTCTACCTTCGCCGTCATCATCAATCTGCAATTCATCATAATCAACTGTGTACGTTTTTTTCTCCTTCAGGCTAAACTTACTATCTATCACTTGTATCAATCTTCTGTTGATGATCCAGCATTGCGTCGCTATCATGTTGCTCGCCGTTTTCTCTGTAGACAATTTCGTTCATCAATCATCTCTATCGTTAAAAGTGAGTTTGATATTGCCAAAGCGCTGATCGTGTGTCGTCCTTTTTTCAAACCTGAAAAATTGATGGGACGTGGTGCGATATTGATCAAGACCGTGTTTCCTTTCTTCTTTAATGGTTTTTGTATTTTTTTCTTTAGGTGTTATTGACTTGGCCTTTTTTATTGTTTTTTTTTTGTTCTATTACAATGTGTTTTTCCCCCAGGTACAATATTTTAATACTGCAAGTGACTATATGCTGGAAGTGTCTTTTTCCGGCGACGTTTTTTTATTGTACATAATATTATGAGCAATAAAGACCTTCTGAACTTCTGACCATTTGTTCTAGATGAGTCCGAGTTCGAATCCCGGTAAAGCATCAATATTGTGTTTGTCTTGCGGTACTGGTTCTATCCTTTCCCTTGAAACAACGGCCGTAAATTAGAGACGGGTAACTGCTTATAACCCAACGAACCTCTCACCGTGGTCGTTAAACTTGCAAACAAAAGAAAAAGTATTTAAGAGTGATATAGGAGGATGTAGAAATAACTAGACAAAAATAAACTGCTACTTACAAACACACGCACACACACATACACGCGCGAGCGAGCGATATACACTATGTTGACAAAAGTCACCGGACACCTAGAGAAGAAACACAACATAGCATTTATTGACATACATTAGTACGGTGTCGGTCCACCTTTGGCCTTAATGCATACACTGACCCTTCAAGACATGTTTTCGACAAGGTTTTAGAACACAGCGATAGGTATGCGCTTCCATTCAGCACATAGTACTGCCGCTAACTGTTGCTTAGTAGGAGGTCTTGGTTCCAAACTTCTTATGCGGCACACTAATTCATCCCATGGGTGCTCTATGGGATTAATATCAGGGCTCTGTGTTGGACAGTCCACACACGATACGGAATTATCGTAAAACCACGCCGTAACAGTCCTTGCTTTAGGGCTCGTGCATTCCCCTGCTGGTACCAACAAGGCTCGGTTCCATAGTAGTGCCACAGAGTTGGCAGGGCATAATTGACCAGTATATCGAGGTGGACGTGCTGGTTAACTGGTTTGTCCGCGATAACCAATGGGCCGGGACCATACCACGAAAAACACCTTCACACGAGTACACTGCCAGCTCCAAACTTGACGGTAGGAACAGTACACCGTGGTAAATAGCGTTCCAACGGCTCCCGCCATACCCACACACTGCCATCAGACTGATGGATCGTGTATCTGGATTCATCAGTCCATAGGACCCGTTTACATTGATTTATGGTCCACTATAAATAATCTTTATACCATGCTAAATGAAGAGTAGCATTCCGAGTGGAGATGAAAGGCTTATGAGCAGCCGCACGACTACGGTAACCCATGGAATGAAGTTCTCTGCGAATGGTACGTGTACATACAGGAGTTCCAGCATTTTTACTCACCTATACACTGAGGTCTTGTGCACTACTCCGTCGAGTAGCTGTAACAACTCTCCAGAGGCTTCAACGACATCTATCACTAATTTTCTTTAGTCTGCCAGTACGTTTAGCTGCTTCAGGCACACCATGTGTCTGCCACTTATTCAGTACATCCAAAACACTTGACTTGGGTATGTTTAAACGCCTCTCGGTTTCTCTTATGAACAACACACTAATAAAACACCCAACAATCTTTCCCTTCTCAAAGTCAGTTCTCTCCCACCTCGACATTTTTACTAAACCTCACAGTACGATATGATCGCGGTCAGCTGCAGGCTTGTTTTATACCGTTTGCAGCTATACATACCGCGCATCTTAACAACGCAGCAGACCCATTCATTTGCTTTTGAAGGGGTGTCCGGTTACTTGTCAGTATAGTGTATGTGTATACACTGAAGAGCAATTGAATTAGAGACAGCTGGCGTTATGCAAATGTGGCGTGGGCGGTTCTGTAACCGGAAACGACATGACGTATGCAGCGATCCGAGAATATAAGGAGTGATGCGTGAGGAATCAATAAGAGTCTGACGCAGTATGGGTAAGACGAAGGCTCTAAGCGCATTTGATCGTGGGCAAATTGTCGGGGCCCGACAAATGGGACTCATTTCGGAAGTCGTACAGGCACTGGGATTTTCACAAGCCACTGTGTCACGGGTGCACCGTGAGTACATTGAATCCGGTAAAACCATCCCTGAAAGGGCCAACTGCTGCCGTGGACAACAGCGTGTGTATGAGCGGGGTCATCGTCGGCTAGCTCGCATTGTAACAGCGGATAGACAGGCCACAGTGCAAGAAATCACTCCAATTTAAAGCTGGTGCACAAAAACGTGTAAGCAGCCACACGATCCAGAACCATCTCCTGGTTTTGGGTACAGAAGCCATCGTCCCACGAGGGTACCGCTGCTGACCAAACATCACAGGATGCAAAGATTAGCACGGGCGCGGGAACATCGCCACTGGACCCTAGACATGTGGGAAAATGTTGCCTGGACTGATGAGTCGAGATTCACGTTAGTACATGCGGATGGCAGGATACGAGTACTGCGCAAACCACATGATACGATGGGTCTTTCTTGCCAGCAGGGTACTCTTCAAGCTGGTGGGGATGGCATTCTCGTCTGGGGACTATACGTGGACTGAAATGGGACCCCTGGTACGTGTGACATCGTCCCTCACAAGTCAACGTTACCGGGATATCCTGGACGACCATTTGCTCCCGTTTGTGCGTCTTCAACATCCCACTGGGGACCTCATTCTGCAACAAGACAATGCAGCTCCCGCATTGTATCCGAATGGTTGGATGAACACTCCACAGACGTGACCTAGCTTCCTTGGCCAGCTAGGTCACCTGACTTCAATCCCATCGAGCACATCTGGGATGCCATCGAGAGAGATGTTAGAGGCTCTGACCCCCTCCATCGAATCTTCGTGAAGTGTGGGAGCTTGTTCAGGGGTCATGGATCCGTATGGCTTCCCAACGCTTCGGGTGTCTTGTCGAGTCCATGCCGAGACGAATTACCGCCGTCATCAGGACGAAAGATGGTGCTACACGTTACTAGACAGGTATCTCTAATTCAATTGCTCTTCAGTGTGTGTGTGTGTGTGTGTGTGTGTGTGTGTGTGTGTGTGTGTGTGTGTGTGTGTGTGATTATATATACATCGATTAACCATTACATTATGACCACCCCCAGCCTAGAGAAATGACCGCTCCTGGAGACCAAACTGTGGCGCATGTGAAGTTCACACAGAAGTACATATACAACCCGAGAACCGGCTTTCAGTTATTAGAGTGTTCGGAGTCAGAATGGAAAAAGCTTCCGATTTATCGGAGTTTGCTAAAGGACAAATTGTGATGGCACGGCGCCTCGGAACTACGATCTCGGAAACGGCGCGGCTGTAGGGAGTACGTATCAAAAGTGCGGTGCAGATGGGCAAATAACGAACCGTCGTCTAGCCGTGTGCCATCCGCAGCTTATTGATGCCAGAAGGGAGTGGAGACTGTCGCGCATTGCTCACAGCGACCGCAGGGTACAAATCACTTGCAGCTTTAACAATGATGATCAAGGCAATGTGTCACAGCACACAGTTCATCGCAGCGTTCTGCGCATGGGCCTGCGTAACCGATGACCCAGTCGGGTTCCCATGCTCACTGCACGTCATCGCCAACAACGCATGAAATGTGCCAAATATAATAGTACCGTGGATGATTGGACGAAAGTTGCCTGGTCGGACAAATCAAGATTCCTGGTGCATCACGTAGACGGCCTAGCGCGGTTACGCCGATTACCAACGGAGGCTATGGCACCTGGATGCATTGTTGGGCGGAAACAGGCCGTCGGCGGCGGTATTATGTTGTGGGCGCTGTTTTCTTGGGACACTTTAAGACCCATTATCCCAATTGCACAATCCCTGACAGGTGTCAGATATCTGAACATCGTTGCGGACCAAGTTCACCCATTCATGACAACTGTGTTCCCTGCTGGTGATGGTCATTACCAACAGGATAATGTGCCATGCCACACTGCCAGAATCGTCAAGGAGTGGTTCGAAAAGCATGCCGTTGACTTTCTGTTAATGCCCTGGCCTCCAAATTCACCCGACATGAACCCAATCGAACCTTTGTAGTTTGACTCTGAAAAGTGGGTTCGCGCTCATTCCTCACCACCCCGAAATGTACAGGAGATGGAAGACCTGTTGTTGACATTATGTTATCAGATACTCCATGATACCTATCGTCACCTGATCTAATCTATGCCTCACAAAATGGCCACTGTTTTGCGGGCTAAAGGGGTCCTACAGCTTATTAGATAGGTGGTCATAATGTAATGGCTCATCGGTGTGTATATAATCATAAACCATAATTAATCCACTGCTTAATCAAGGTTTCAAGTTTGTTCCACAACGGTCTGTCTTGTGCCAGTCTCCCCCATCTCACTGTGCACTTTAGCATTTCATCCACACATTTCCCAAGTGGTCTTCTGTGTCTTTTTCTTTTCCGTGGTATGCAGTCTAAGATTTCAGTTGTCCATCGGTATGCATCCATGTCTGTATATATACACTGAAATGCCAGAAAAACTGGTACAGACGAGCTTATGCAAAATACACAGCAACGGTACCTATGCGCGTAATCGGTTGCGTCCGCCAGTGCATATATAAAAGGATAGACATCCTTGCCAACTGTCAGAGCTGGTTTCGGCATGAGAACGACAAGTAATAACGATTTAAGATATTTTTAACGTGGTGTCATAGTTGGCCATAGTATTTCGGAGGTAGAAACGAAGTTCGGATTTTCACGGACGACCATTGCTAGGGTGTACCGTGACTACAAGAATTCCGGAAAAATCTCCAACCTACGATACCAGTGTGGCCGTAAAAAAACATTGGGTGAACGTGACCATCGCCGGCTGTCAAGAATTGTTTCACGCGACACTCTCGCAGGTATCATCGGAATTCAATGCTGAAGCTTCAACAAGCATCAGCGTTCGGACTGTGCAACGTACCCTGCACAATATGGGCTTTGCGAGCCGACGCCCAACTCGAGTCCCCTTGATGGGTGCACGACACAGAGCTATGCGCCTCGCTTGGGCACGGCAACACCGCCACTGGACACTTGATGACTGAAAACAAATAGCCTGGTCTGACGAGTTGCGTTTCCAACTGTATCGGGCAGATTGAAGGATTCGTGTGTGGCGCAAACCCCATGAAGCTATGGATCCCGCCTGTCAACAGGGAACTGTACCGGCTAGTGGGGGTCCGTAATGGTATGCTGTGTGTTTAGTTGGACTTCACTGGGACCCCTGGTACGTCTACAAATGTCTGTGACTATGTGCGCATCCTTTCTGACGAGGTACACCCGTTCATGTCCTGCATTCATGCTGATGGGTTGGATCTGTTCCAACAGACAATGCACCTCCACACAAGTGTCGGGACGCCACATTATGGTTAGAGGAGCATTCGTCTGAGTTTGGGGTGTTGCCATTCCCACCTAAGTCCCCAGATCTGAACGTGATAAAACATTTGGGATGCCATGCAATGCGCTATCGAACACAAGAATAAGAGACCTCGGGTTACACCCAAATTGTGGAACGCTCTGCAGGAAGTATGGTGTGCATTGCCTACAGCATATTTCCAGAAGCTAGTGGAGTCCATGTCCTGTCGTATTTCCGCAGTCCTGCGCTCCCGTGGGGGACCTACCAAGTATTAGGCTGGTGTACCGGTTTTTCTGGCACTTCAGTGTATATATACATATATGTATAATTCAAAATAAATTAATATACCATTGCTCACCCTTCCTTTTCATTCAGCAAAATGACCTCAGTTCACGGACTTCATACATTAATGGCAGACGTTGAATTTCAGGAAAATCAGCGCCTATTATACGAAGTGGAAACTATGCGTCATGATAAAAGGAGCAAATAATTATTTCAATTGGATTTTTAAAAACATTGATACCGATTGAAATACAGCTGGAAGTGCATCTGAGTTTACGACACCTAGTAATTATGCATTAGAAAAAGACTAAAAGGTCGGAATCTGTGTTTTCACATATGAAGCTTCCCAGTGCAAGAGAAATCTTGGAATCGGTCTAATAGATGTACAGATATGATTTTCACCGGCATGCTTATACTATAAGTTCAAACCGTCCCCCCCCCCCCGATAATTATTTGCTAAAAATTTAAAGTATCTTCGATTACATAGTGGACTGGCCTGTTCTTTTTTACGCTTTCCAACCGTAGGTTGAAGAAGTGTATATGCTCTAGCTTTGTCCGTGTGTCTGTCTGCCCGCACGATAACTCCCGTAAAAAAGGTTCGATTTTGATGAAAGTTTAGTATGTGGTAGAGGACAACGTGGGGAGGAACCCTATTGAAAATGGACGAAATGAGGTCAAATTTCCTAGGAGCGGGATCCATTCTATCGCCCTTATGCGTTATAACTTACTTAAAAAACCTTCATTTGCGAAAAAAATTTAGCATGTTATTCCGAAGGTATACTGAACCAGTTCTGTTTCATATAATCGAAATGGGGTCAAACGTTAGGGCACAGGAGCGAGATTTATTCCACAGCCATTATTCTCATAACTTGAGTAATGGTTTCTGGTATGTTGGAAAGATTATCATAATCAATGCATTGCACGATTTTACTGACTTGTTGCCTTCAAATGTTGGGCAATTTTTTTGTAGAGTTTGAAACTGTACCGGCTGGTGGTGGGTACTATTAGCAGCCGCCAGCCCCTAATTTAGAGTCAATGGTTCCAGGGAAGGGAGAGAGCCAGTGCCGTAAGACAAACACGACATCCATGCCTAACCGGGATTCGAATCATCTCGGACGAATGCTCAGAAACCAGCTCTTACTACTTTGCGCAGCCGGGGCGGTAAATAAAGTTGGTATCACAGGTTTGAATCAAGCACTCGTACATCTCTCTCTTTTGTCGGAAAACATTTTTCACGGTAACAAGCGCAAAGTTCGTTCAGAACATCCAACGCCGCCCCGGTGGCGCAGTGGTCTAAGCGATGGCCTCTGATCATTCGTCCGAAAGGGGTCCGGGTTCGAATCCCGGTGAGGCATGGGTGTTGTGTTTGTCTAACAGCACTGGCTCTCTCCCTTCCCTGGAACCAGTAACCCTAAATTAGGGACGGGCGACTGCTTGTAGCCCATTGAGTTGCTCACGGTGGTCGTTAACCCTCCAATCAAAAAAAAAAAAAAAAAAGAACATCCAACATCTCGGCTATAAGCTGAAAACGAAGCGAGAAATCCAAATTTACTTTTGTGTGAATATCTCCTTATGTGTAGGAAATTTTTGACCCAGGTGTGGTAACCTTTTCATTAAGACATGTTATCTGGCAACTTTTCCAGACATGTTTGTTTATGTCTGCATCTCCCTGACTGACTAGAATTTTTTTCCTTCCGTTGATATTGGTGAACTTTTCTTGCGTGCTGGATGAAACAGAGTGCAGTGCGTGAACATCCGTGTTTCCCGGAAATAGTACTCACAAGAAGTTCGCTTATTTAACAGAAGACTTGGGAAACGTGAAAAACAAACAAGCATTACGTGTGAAGGAAACTACACTTTTCACGATGTCGCCATGGAAAGCAACATATTTGCAAAGCCCTGTGGCAATGATGTCTATTTTACCGCTTTCCAACCGTAGGCTGAAAAAGCGTATATGCTCCAGCTTTGTCCGACTGTCAGTCTGTCCGCACGATAACTCACGTAAAAATGGTTCGATTTCGATGAAATTTTAGTATGTGGTAGGGGACCACTGGGGACGAACCCTTTTGAAAATTGAAGAAACCGGGTCAAAGGTCAGGACATCGGCGCGGGATCTATTCCTTCGTAAAAATGGTTTGATTTCGATGAAATTTTAGTATGTGGTAGGGGACAACCTGGGGAGGAACCGTATTGAAAATGGACGAAATGGGATCAAAGGTCAGGACATAGGAGCGGGATCCATTCCATTTCCTTATGCGTCATATTTTACGTAAGACTGTTTCGATTTCGACAAAACATTGTTTTTCCGGAGGCATACTGAACCAGTTCTGTTTCATATCATCGAAATGGGGTCAAACGTCAGGGCACAGGAGCGAGATTTATTCCACAGCCATTATCCTCATAACGTGAGTAATGGTTTCTGGTATGTTGGAAAGAGTATCATAATCAATGCATTGGATGATTTTACTAACTTATTTGCCTTCAAATGTTGCGCAATTTTTTGTAGAGTTTGAAACTGTTTCGTGATGAAACAATTTTTTCTGGAAGTTTAAGTTCCACCTTGAGCAACTCGATGGGCTATTAGCAGCCGCCAGCCCCTAATTTAGGGTCACTGGTTCCAGGGAAGAGAGAGAACCAGTGCCGTAAGATAAACACGACATCCATGCCTCACCGGGATTCGAACCCGTCTCGAACGAATGATCAGAAGCCAGCTCTTACAACGCTGCGCAGCTAGGGCGGTAAATAAAGCTGGCATCACAATTTTGAATCAAGCACGCCATACTCGTACATCTCTCTCTCTCTCTCTCTCTCTCTCTTGTCAGAAATTATTTTTCACGGTAACAAGCGCAAAGTTCGTTCAGAACGTCCAACATCTCGGCTATAGGCTGAAAAAGAAGCGAGAAATCCAGATGTACCTTTTTGTGAATCTCTCCTCCTGTGCAAGAAATTCTTGAAACAGGTGTGGTAACCTTTTCATTAAGACACGTTATCTGGCAACTTTTCCAGACATGCTTATATGTCTGCATCTCCCTGACTGTCCGGAATTTTTTTTTCGCCTTCCGTTGATATTTGTGAACTTGTCCTGCGTGCTAGGTGAAACAGAGTGCAGTACGTGAACATCCGTGATTCCCGGAAAGGGTACCCACAAGAAGTTTGCATATTTCTCAGAAACGTGAAAAACATACAAGAATTAAGTGCAAAGGAATCAACCTTTCCTCACGAATTCGCCATGGAAAGCAACATATTTGCAAAGCCATATGGCACTGATGTCTTTTTATGAGCAACTCTAGGTTGTTAGAGCTGTTTGTTTTTGGTTGTTGTTTTCTAACAAGAGATGTGCAATCTTTATTCAACACTGAGTATCTTTCGCGGCCTACAACTGCACTCCTATAATAATGTTTTGGTAGAACCGAAAAGAATGAGACCAGAAGATAGGATCACTCGAAATTTAATCTATATATGATTACCTGTAGAAATGTTACATGTTTTATCTGCCTAAACACTGAAAGAAAGTCTATTATCATCATAATCATACCACTAAGCTGTTCACTGCGTTTCAGAGGTTAGCTCCACATAGAAATACAAAGTACCAGATAAATTTTTAACTGATTATTTACTTACTGTATCAAACTTCTCTATTTACAGCGATCCTGACACAACTCGGGCTTCATTGACATCCATCACACCACATATACAAGACCTTCTATACTTTATACTCATAATATTTTTCTGATGCAGACACTCCTACATCTGATCATCTCACGACTTCCTTGGCCTACCTTTCCTGCCACTTCGGCTAAAAAAAAAATCTTAGTAAGCATCTCATCCCTCATTCTTTCAACGAGGCCGAACCACCGAAGAATATTAGTCTCCACCTTGCTAACAACATTTTGCTTCACATTACACAACTGCAACACATCTTCATTCCTCACACAATCAGAACGTGTCTTGCCACAAACCCCCAGTAAGTAACGCATTTCTCCAGCACAAAAACGACTGCTATGTTTCTTCTGCAGTACCCATGTTTCACTGCCATACATCAGAGTAGGAAATTGTTCCTACACTTTCATACACGGCCATGCGGGACACTCTTGAGAACATATCATTCCTGTGAAAACCTTCCAAAGCAGCCATGACTTTCAATGAAGAATTCACTCTCCTACTAATTTCACCATCCAATTTGTTCTCTGTCAAACATGCTTCATAAATACACAAACTCCTTCACCTGGTCAATCACTGTGCCATTTAGACTTATATTACATTCAGTACTACCAGTTCCTCTCTCAAAACCCACAACTTTGGGGTTTCCCCTTATTTATACTCAGTTTGAACTCACATATTTATATTCAGCTTGGGACAACATACTCTGCAACTCACTTTTGCTTTCTGCCAACAGGACTGTGTCATAAGCTTACAGCAATCTGCACACACACAGATATTTTCATATTACACATACACTATATTGACAAAAGTCACCGGAGATCTACAAAAGAAACACAACATAGCACTTATTGACATACATTAGCAGGGTGTCGGCCTACCTTTGGCCTTAATGCATGCACTGACCTTTCGAGACATGGTTTCGACAAGGTTTTTGGAACACAACGGTAGGTATGCGCACTTTCATTCAGTACATAATGCTGCTGCTAACTGTTGCTTAGTAGTAGGCCTTGGTTCCAAGCTTATGCGGCGCTCTTATTGATCCCATCATTTCTCTATAGGATTAAGATTAGGGCTATGTGCTGTCCAGTTCACACACGATAGGGAATTATCGTCAAACCACGCCGTAATAGACCTTGCTTTATGGCTCGGTGCATTGTCCTGCTGGTACCAACAAGGCTCGGTTCCATAGTATTGCCACACAGTTGGTAGGGAATAATTGTCCAGAATATCGAGGTAGACGACGTGCTGGTTAACAGGTTTGTCCACGACAACCAATGGGCCGGAACCATACCACGAAAACCACCCCCCACACGAGTACACTGCCAGCTCCAAACTTGACCGTAGGAACAGTACACTGTGGTAAATAGCGTTCCCCGCGATGCCGCCATACCCCCACACTGACATCAGACTGATTGATTGTGTATCTGGATTCATCAGTCCACAGGACCAGTTTCCATTGATCTACGGTCCGCGATAAATGTTCTTTCCACCATGCTAAAGGCCGAGTAGCATTCCGAGTGGAGATGAAAGTCTTATGAGCAGCCGAAGGACCAAGGTAACCCATGGAATGAAGTTCTCTGCGAATGGTACGTGTACATACCGAGGTTACAGCATTTTTGTATCCTGAGGTCTTGTGCAGTACTCCGTCGATTAGCTGTAACGACTTTCCTGAGGCTTCGACGTCCTCAATGACTGATTTTCTTTGGTCTGCTTGTACTTTGCTGCTTCAGGCACGCCATGTGTCTTTAACGTATTCAGTACATCCAAAACAGTTGACTTGGGTATGTTTAAATGCCTCTCGGTTTCTCTTATGGACAACCCACTAATATAACACCCAACAATCTCTCCCGCCGCGACATTTTCACTTAACCTCACAGTGAGATATGTTCGCGATCAACTGCAGGCTTATTTCTATTCCGTTTCCAGCTGTACCGCGCATCTTAACAACGAAGCGGATCCGTTAGTTTGCTTTTGAAGGGTTGTATGTTGACTTTTGTCAATATAGTGTTAACACTAAGCTGTTCTCTGAGATTCAGAGGTTAGCTCCATAAAGAAATACAAACTACCAGAAAAATGTAGCTGATTATTTACTTACTGTTGCAGTATCAAACTTTTCCATTTACCGCGATCTTGAACACACAACTCGACCTTCACTGACATCAATCAAACGACGCACACAAGCTCTATCTTTTCTACTTCATACCCGTGAGCTTTTTCTCATACGACACTCCTGAATCTGATCCTCCCATGACTTCCTTGGCCTTCCTGTGACTTTCTTTTCCTGCCCCTTGGGCTAAAACCTTCTTAGTAAGCATCTTATCACTCATTCTTTCAACATGGCCAAACCACGGAAGCACATTACTCTCCACCTTGCTAACAACATTTTGCTCACATCACACAACTGCAACAACATCTTCATTCCTCGCACAATCAGAACTTGTCTTGCCACAACCCCCCCCCCCCCCGTAATTAACGCATTTCTCCAGCACAAAAACGACTCCTATGTTTCTTCTGTAGTACCCAGGTTTCAACTGCCATACAACAGAGTAGGAAAAAATTACACTTTCAAACACAGCCATGCGGGACTCTCTTGAGAACATACCATTCCTGTGAAAACCTCCCAGAGCAGCCATGACTTTCAATGAAGAATTCACTCACCTACTAATTTCACCATCCAATTTGTTCTCTCTGTCTAGCATACTTCCTAAATACACATACTTATTCACCTGGTCAATCACTGTGCCATTTAGACTTATATTACATTCAGTACTAACAGCTCCTCGCTCAAAAACCATAAATCTAATACCCCAGAAAATATTATTTTCGCAAGTTTTTTGAAAAGATAGCACACGTCCATATACCATTATTATGTTCCGTCCGCAATATCTGTGGGCAACATATCTCTACCGCCCCCGATGACTGAGTAGTCTGAGGTACTGGTTTCAGGCCAATCGCCAGAGATGTGTTAAGGCACTGGTGGTGGTTATGTTTAATCCTACGGAGCTGGCTCTTTTACATGTGTCCCAGATGGTTCCAAATTTGAGACGAGTGCCCACTTATAGCCCTAAGATTCTAAGAGTTGCTCATGGTGGTCGTTAGACCCCGAAAAAAATGAAAAACATATCTCAGTAGCTGTTGGCCGGATTTGAAAACTTCTTTCGGTAGTAAAAGTCCTTGGACTATGAAAAGAAATATGTACACCTTTTCGCGATGAATAACCTTAGCGCAAGTCGAGTAAATGTATGAGGTGTACAAATGAGTTTTAAAGCGTTCTTTATGTGACATATACAGCTAATGTACATATCCGACATTCCACCTTGTGGTTGTCATGTGACCGTAACTGGTCCAGAGTTTAAAATGTCACACAGAATTTGCCCCACAGTCAAATGCAGTTGCACTTTGGTAGGTGAAAGATGGCAAGCAATACTGCATTTATACGAAACTGCATTCGATACGAATCTCATCAAGGAAAAAGTGCTGCAAAAGCATGTGCATCGATCTGTTCTGTTCTGGAGAATATTGTATCGAAAAGCATGTGGGAGGTTTGGTTGAGACGGTTTAAAGCAGGTGATTTTGATGTTAGCGATCGAGAACGTAGCGGCGCCCCGCGGAAGGTTTCACATGAGGAACTGCAAGCATTACTGGATAAAGATTAGTCTCAAAGGCAAAGAGAATTAGCAGGACAACTGGGGTAGCGCAACAAAACCATTTCCAATCGTTTACGCGCAATGGGGAATATTCAGGAGGAAGAAAAATGGGCGCCACATGACCCGAGCCAGAGGAACAAGGACGAGTGTGTCATGAAGTCTTTGAATCTATTGAATAAACAACACAGAAAGTCTTTCCTGTGAAAAATCGTTACGGATGATGAAAAGTGGATATGGTACGAGAACCCCAAACGTAAAAAACACTGGCAAGACCCAGGTGAACCAAACGACTTCGACACCGAAACTCAATATTCACTCCAAGAAAGTTCTGCTGTGCATCTGGTGGGATGTGAGGGGTGCTCTATTATGTATTAACCATTGGAACAGGGTCGAACTGTTACTGCTGATCGCTACAGCAACAATTGCTGAGATTGAACCAGGAAACCTGTCTGAAACGTCCATTCACAGGCGAAAGATTACTGCATGACAACGCCAGGTCGCATGTCGCGAAATCGGTCGAGGAAACGTTATTGACGCTTGGCTGGGAAGTTTTGGAGCATCTGGCGCATAGTCTCGACATAGCACCTTCAAGACTATCATTTGTTTCGATCAATGCAACATGGTTTGTCTGCTGTATGGATACGGACATGTGACGAAGTGCGAAAATTGGTAGACGACATCGTGTCACATGACGAAGTATTCTTCATGGCTGGAATCCGTCAGCTGCCCGACCGATGGAGGAAGGTAGTAGATAATGACAGCGCATATTTTAATTCGTAAAGGTACTGCTGTTTTCTCTGTAAAATTACAGGTTGCGTTATCTTAGAATGCTTTAAAACTTATTTGTACACCTAATAGATACTACAGAATGCAAAGTATTTCTATCTTTGTCTTATTCATTACATTCTAAAAGTCTGAATGAAAATATTTTTTGTTCCTTCATATACCTTTCTTCAAGAAGACAATTTTATGTGCAGTTTCTACTTCTAATAACACAGAGATCTCCCTCCAAGCGGCATAAACGTGCACCGATGAGCGACTACGTTATGACCACCTACTTAAGCTGTTGGAGCCCCTTTAGCCCGAAAAACAGCGGCCACTCGGCGAGGCATCGATTCGATGAGGTGGCGATAGATATTCTGAGGTATCTGGTACCATAATGTCAACAGCAGGTCCTCCAGTTCCCGTACATTTCGGGGTGGTGGTGATTTAGCGCGAACCCGCTTTTCCAAGTCGAACCACAAATGTTCCATTGGGTTCATGTCAGGTGAATTTGGAGGCCAGGGCATTAACAGAAAGTCGCCAGCATGTTTCTCGAACCACACCTTGAAGATTTTGGCAGTGTGGCATGGCGTATTATCCTGTTGGTAATGGCCATCGCCAGCAGGAAACACAGTTGTCATGAATGGGTTAACTTGGTCCGCAACGACGTTCAGATACCTAACAGTTGTCAGGGATTGTGCTATTGGGATAATGGGGTCTAAAGTGTCCAAGAAAACATCGCCTACAGCATAACACCGCCGCCCTGTTTCCGCCCAACAGTGCATCCAGGTGTCATAACCTCCGTTGGTAATCGGCCTATCAGCGCTCGGTCGTCTACGTGATGCACCAGAAATATTGATTCGTCAGACCAGGCCACTTCCTTCGAATCATCCACGGTCCAATCTCTATTATCTTGGGCCCATTTCATGCGTTGTTGGAGATGACGACGTGCAGTGAGAACAGTGCGTATAGGGACACGGCTGGGTCTTCGGGTACGCAGGCCCATGCTCAGAAGGCTTCGATGAGCTGTGGGTTGTGACACATTGCTCTCATCCCCACTGCTGTTGCTGCGGGTGATTTGTCACACTAAAGCCCTGCGGTTGCTGTGAACAATGCGCGACAGTCTCCTCTCCTCTCCCCTCTGGTATCAATGAGCTGCGGACGACACACGGCTAGACGAAGGTTCGTCGTTTGGCCATCTGTGCACCACTTTTGATACGTACTCACTACTGCGGCACGTGGTAGTGATTACAAGATGTACCGCGCCGTTTCCAAGGTCGTAGTTCCGAGGCACCGTGCCATCATAATTTGTCTTTTATCAAACTTTGCTAAATCGGCAACTTTTCCTATTCTGACTCCGAACACTCTACTAACTGAGATCCGGTTCTTGGGTTGTATATACTGGGTGCATAGGAAAGTCCCATTAGCCTGGAACAACTTGCGAACGGAGAGAGGTACAGTTATGCAAGTGAGATGACGGTATAGTAAAGCGACTACGCCCGATCAAATGCAACCAATACCAGCGCCCCTAGTAGCGAAATACGGAAGTTAGCCATTGCAATTCGAAAACGAAAAGAGATAGAGCAACATTTCCAATTAAAAGTTGTAGAGCAGTACAAAACGACATTTGTTTTACACGGATAAGATAAATTGTTGCCTGAATACCCTAAAATGTCCGAAATCGACGTGCGACCTTTTGTGTGAACGTTTGAAGGAAACAGGCATGGGTATGAGCAAATACACACAATTTATTGCATAAATGCGTACTTATGTCAATACAGTTTGATGACGTCAGACAAAACAAAAAAGGCAAACTGGCGCACAGTGATAAAAAGTTAATGTCGAGTATGTTCGAAGAGTTTGCCATGGCCCACGATACACATTTGTAACTCTGCATGCACATTCCTCAGCATGGAAGGTGTCACACTATTGCAAGCATCTGTAACACGACGACGTAGATCCAGCAGACTTGTAGGCTCTGTTGCATACACCTGATTTTTGGGAGTGAGTGAAGCCCGCCATTCTCACACAGCGTACCTAGACCTAAACTTTTGATCAGGGTACATCCTGCTATTGGTTTTTATATCGTATGTACGGTACAACGTCCCAAATCTGCATTTGCATACGGCTACATTTGTGAAATATGAATATGCAGATTCGAATCGTCGTGTATCGATTTCGGACATTGTAGGGTATTCATGCGACAATTTATCTTATCCGTGTAGCACAAATGCCATTTTGTACTAATTAATTGATGCTCTACAACTTTGTAATTGGAAATTGTGCTCTGTCTCTTTTCGTTTTCGATTTGCAATGGCTAACTTCCGCATTTCGCTACTAGGGGCGCTGCTATTGGTTGCGTTAGATCGGGCGTAGTCGCTTTACTATAGCGTTATCTCACTTGCATAACTGTACCTCTCTCCGTTCTCAAGTTGTTCCAGACTAAATGGACTTTCCTATGCACTCTGTACACTGCTTTGTGAACTTCACCTACGCCAGCGTTCGATCTCCAGACACGCTCATTTCGCTAGACTGTGGGTGGTCATAATGTAACTGCTCATCGGTGTATAACTTGCTTGCAAAACAGCTCTTTTCCGTTGCTGGAAAAATCAACTTCACTTTGTGGCACGTTTTCTAGTGAATGATGTTTTTTAGTCATCATCTTTCTATAGCACTCGTTGATGAACTTGGTTGAACTGCTTTTGTTATACACTGAGTGGCCACTTTATTTGACCACCTGACAGTTTTAAGCAAATGAGCTATGGCTGCACGCTGTTGCCACCAGAAGGAGAGGCTAGTATAAAAAGGGAAAGCTTAGTGCTTGCGACAGTAGTAGTGGTGATTTTTGGGGGACGAGATGAGTGAAAAATGCGATTTGACGGACTTTCAACGTGGTATGATTGTAGGAGCTCGGAGCCATGGAACGAGTATCACCGAAACCGCCGTATTCGTGAAATGTTCCAGAGCAGCTGTTGTTGAAATGTTTAAAGACTGGACTGTCAGCCAAAAAACTGGGTCTCTACGTGCAACGTGTGGTCGTCATCGACTCGTGACTGCTGGGGCGAAACGGAGAGTGTCCAGACTGGTAACAGACAATAGAAGGGCAACAGTGCAGCAAATTACAGACCATCTTAATCAAGGATCCGATGGCCGAGTGAGAATTTGGCGGAAACAGCACGAAACCATGGACCCCAAATGCACTGCCAAAACCCTTCAAGCTGGTGGAGGCAACGTTTTGGTTTGGGGAATGTTTTCCTGGCATGCTTTGGGCCCTTTAATTCGTGTTGATCAACGTCTGACTGGCACATCATATCTAAACATCGTTGCGGACCAAGTGCATCCTGTAATGTGGATGGTTTATCCCAATAGCGATGGCTACTTTCAACAAGATAATGCGTCCTGCCATAGTGCTCGTATTGTACAGGATTGGTTTCAGGAACTTGCCGGTGAGGTTTTTTTTTTTTTTTTTTTTATTGGAGGTTTAAACGACCACCGTGAGCAACTCAATGGGCTATAAGCAGTCGCCCGTCCCTAATTTAGGGTTACTGGTTCCAGGGAAGGGAGAGAGCCAGTGCCGTAAGACAAACACCACATCCATGCCTCACCGGGATTCAAACCCGGACCCCATTCGGACGAATGATCAGAGGCCATCGCTTAGACCACTGCGCCACCGGGGCGGCGCCGGTGAGTTTACTTTGCTTAGGTGGCCCCCACAATCTCCAGATCTCAACGCCATTCAAAATTTGTGGGATTAAGTTGAACGAGCCATCAGACAGCTGGATCCACAACCCTGCAATTTCACACTCCTGGAAAGTGCTATTCATCAAGCATGGTCTCAGATTCCACAAACCACCTATCAACATCTCGTGGAGTCCATGCCACGAAGAATCGACGCAGTATTAAAAGCAAAATGTGGCCCAACGAAGTACTGAGGGGTGGTCATAATAAAGTGGCCACTCAGTGTATAATCTAATAGTAAATATCTGGAACTGCTTGAACCTGTCGTTTGAAATATCTAGAGGACAACAAGAAAGCAAATTAAATGTTTCAAAGACAGCCTGATAGTTCTGCCAAGTCTCTCATCAAGTCTTTTTGCCACGTCCTGCAAGTGTAGAGAATTTCGGAACTATTAAATGCTTGCCAAAACGAAATACCATCGCAAATCTATTTTTTGAGCATACATATCAATGGGTAGGAACCTACCCATTCATTTTTAAAATATTCACTGGCGTGCATTTGGCATAGTGGGTGTGGTCCACAGAGAACGTCTAAGGGCAGGGCAGTTGCAGGGATGCAACAAACATCTCAAAGTTTCCTGATCGAATGCTGTGAAGGAACTGGAAATTAGAAATTCGTTGCGGTGTTACATGCCGAAATTTGAACTGCCCAGACTATAGCAGCCTCTGCGTTCTTTCGTGGATGCCAGCCCGTCAAAAAAGGCATTGCAGGCTTTCTTCAAATGGATGTACAGTGATGCAGTATAGCTAAGTATCGTCCTCTTTTTACATGAGACCCTGTTAAGAACTGCCAACTTTTCCCTCAGGAGCTACATTCGCCTCAACATGATCTGCCCGGTCCCTTCGAGCAAACCAATCACTTAACACTGCAAGAAATTCCATTTCGATGTGTAGTACTTTCATCATGAATATTTTCTTGCCTTCTACGCATGATTAGGAATTGCCCACTGTAGCTTTTTGCTATAGCATGAACTGGTTAATCGCATGCCATCACTGGTGTCTGACTGGGTTTAAGAGAGGCTACTTCACACTAAAAAACATCAAATGAATGGTGAACTATTGAAGGAGAATTGCTAGACTCATTTAACAGAGGCAGAAAAACACTGACGTTCATTGCAGAACCATTTTGCTAGATGTGGAAGGTAGCCAAAGTAACGTGGCTTGTAATCCTTGGATCATGAAGATCAAATGTCAGTCATCTTAAGCCAGTCATGTGATAATGAATGAATATCAGTTGAAGGAGGCTGGAAGACATTGACAGGACTTTCAGGAACATTTGGCTTTTCCTGCTTGGTAACTGAAAATTTCTGTCAGGTCAGGAGCCAGTACATTTTTCTTTTTTCCATATATTTTCCTCTATATGTAATGTCGACGACACATCTGCATCTGATTTTCTCTGGATAAAGCATGTGGCTGTTCCATGGAATGTTTACGTGGATGAAGATGAGCCATTGTGATCAATATTGTCTATTGCTACACAAGTGAAAACAGCTCGTTGAAAAGGTGCTGGACACTTAACCACCACCACACTGCAGTACGTTCGGTACTGTTTGTTATTGTTGCCGACACTTATCGAACCAGTTCAGATGATACGTTCTTACCCAATTTGTGCATCCTATCAACAATTTCTTATTGACAGCTGTGTATACACCGATGAGCCATTACATTAGAACAACCCCCATCCTAGAGAAATGAGCGCGCTTGGAGACAGAACGATGGCGTAGGTGAAATTCAGAGAGCAGTATATATACGTACAACCCGAGGACCAGCTTACACCGATGAGCCATTACATTAGAACAACCCCCATCCTAGGAAATGAGCGCGCTTGGAGACAGAACGATGGCGCAGGTGAAATTCAGAGAGCAGTATATATACGTACAACCCGAGGACCAGCTTACACCGATGAGCCATTACATTAGAACAACCCCCATCCTAGAGAAATGAGCGCGCTTGGAGACAGAACGATGGCGTAGGTGAAATTCAGAGAGCAGTATATATACGTACAACCCGAGGACCAGCTTACACCGATGAGCCATTACATTAGAACAACCCCCATCCTAGAGAAATGAGCGCGCTTGGAGACAGAACGATGGCGTAGGTGAAATTCAGAGAGCAGTATATATACGTACAACCCGAGGACCAGCTTACACCGATGAGCCATTACATTAGAACAACCCCCATCCTAGAGAAATGAGCGCGCTTGGAGACAGAACGATGGCGTAGGTGAAATTCAGAGAGCAGTATATATACGTACAACCCGAGGACCAGCTTACACCGATGAGCCATTACATTAGAACAACCCCATCCTAGGAAATGAGCGCGCTTGGAGACAGAACGATGGCGCAGGTGAAATTCAGAGAGCAGTATATATACGTACAACCCGAGGACCAGCTTACACCGATGAGCCATTACATTAGAACAACCCCCATCCTAGAGAAATGAGCGCGCTTGGAGACAGAACGATGGCGCAGGTGAAATTCAGAGAGCAGTATATATACGTACAACCCGAGGACCAGCTTACACCGATGAGCCATTACATTAGAACAACCCCCATCCTAGAGAAATGAGCGCGCTTGGAGACAGAACGATGGCGCAGGTGAAATTCAGAGAGCAGTATATATACGTACAACCCGAGGACCAGCTTACACCGATGAGCCATTACATTAGAACAACCCCCATCCTAGAGAAATGAGCGCGCTTGGAGACAGAACGATGGCGCAGGTGAAATTCAGAGAGCAGTATATATACGTACAACCCGAGGACCAGCTTACACCGATGAGCCATTACATTAGAACAACCCCCATCCTAGAGAAATGAGCGCGCTTGGAGACAGAACGATGGCGCAGGTGAAATTCAGAGAGCAGTATATATACGTACAACCCGAGGACCAGCTTACACCGATGAGCCATTACATTAGAACAACCCCCATCCTAGAGAAATGAGCGCGCTTGGAGACAGAACGATGGCGCAGGTGAAATTCAGAGAGCAGTATATATACGTACAACCCGAGGACCAGCTTACACCGATGAGCCATTACATTAGAACAACCCCCATCCTAGAGAAATGAGCGCGCTTGGAGACAGAACGATGGCGCAGGTGAAATTCAGAGAGCAGTATATATACGTACAACCCGAGGACCAGCTTACACCGATGAGCCATTACATTAGAACAACCCCCATCCTAGAGAAATGAGCGCGCTTGGAGACAGAACGATGGCGCAGGTGAAATTCAGAGAGCAGTATATATACGTACAACCCGAGGACCAGCTTACACCGATGAGCCATTACATTAGAACAACCCCCATCCTAGAGAAATGAGCGCGCTTGGAGACAGAACGATGGCGCAGGTGAAATTCAGAGAGCAGTATATATACGTACAACCCGAGGACCAGCTTACACCGATGAGCCATTACATTAGAACAACCCCCATCCTAGAGAAATGAGCGCGCTTGGAGACAGAACGATGGCGCAGGTGAAATTCAGAGAGCAGTATATATACGTACAACCCGAGGACCAGCTTACACCGATGAGCCATTACATTAGAACAACCCCCATCCTAGAGAAATGAGCGCGCTTGGAGACAGAACGATGGCGCAGGTGAAATTCAGAGAGCAGTATATATACGTACAACCCGAGGACCAGCTTACACCGATGAGCCATTACATTAGAACAACCCCCATCCTAGGAAATGAGCGCGCTTGGAGACAGAACGATGGCGCAGGTGAAATTCAGAGAGCAGTATATATACGTACAACCCGAGGACCAGCTTACACCGATGAGCCATTACATTAGAACAACCCCCATCCTAGGAAATGAGCGCGCTTGGAGACAGAACGATGGCGCAGGTGAAATTCAGAGAGCAGTATATATACGTACAACCCGAGGACCAGCTTACACCGATGAGCCATTACATTAGAACAACCCCCATCCTAGAGAAATGAGCGCGCTTGGAGACAGAACGATGGCGCAGGTGAAATTCAGAGAGCAGTATATATACGTACAACCCGAGGACCAGCTTACACCGATGAGCCATTACATTAGAACAACCCCCATCCTAGGAAATGAGCGCGCTTGGAGACAGAACGATGGCGCAGGTGAAATTCAGAGAGCAGTATATATACGTACAACCCGAGGACCAGCTTACACCGATGAGCCATTACATTAGAACAACCCCCATCCTAGGAAATGAGCGCGCTTGGAGACAGAACGATGGCGCAGGTGAAATTCAGAGAGCAGTATATATACGTACAACCCGAGGACCAGCTTACACCGATGAGCCATTACATTAGAACAACCCCCATCCTAGAGAAATGAGCGCGCTTGGAGACAGAACGATGGCGCAGGTGAAATTCAGAGAGCAGTATATATACGTACAACCCGAGGACCAGCTTACACCGATGAGCCATTACATTAGAACAACCCCCATCCTAGAGAAATGAGCGCGCTTGGAGACAGAACGATGGCGCAGGTGAAATTCAGAGAGCAGTATATATACGTACAACCCGAGGACCAGCTTACACCGATGAGCCATTACATTAGAACAACCCCCATCCTAGAGAAATGAGCGCGCTTGGAGACAGAACGATGGCGCAGGTGAAATTCAGAGAGCAGTATATATACGTACAACCCGAGGACCAGCTTACACCGATGAGTCATTACATTAGAACAACCCCATCCTAGAGAAATGAGCGCGCTTGGAGACAGAACGATGGCGCAGGTGAAATTCAGAGAGCAGTATATATACGTACAACCCGAGGACCAGCTTACACCGATGAGCCATTACATTAGAACAACCCCCATCCTAGAGAAATGAGCGCGCTTGGAGACAGAACGATGGCGCAGGTGAAATTCAGAGAGCAGTATATATACGTACAACCCGAGGACCAGCTTACACCGATGAGCCATTACATTAGAACAACCCCCATCCTAGAGAAATGAGCGCGCTTGGAGACAGAACGATGGCGCAGGTGAAATTCAGAGAGCAGTATATATACGTACAACCCGAGGACCAGCTTACACCGATGAGCCATTACATTAGAACAACCCCCATCCTAGAGAAATGAGCGCGCTTGGAGACAGAACGATGGCGCAGGTGAAATTCAGAGAGCAGTATATATACGTACAACCCGAGGACCAGCTTACACCGATGAGCCATTACATTAGAACAACCCCCATCCTAGAGAAATGAGCGCGCTTGGAGACAGAACGATGGCGCAGGTGAAATTCAGAGAGCAGTATATATACGTACAACCCGAGGACCAGCTTACACCGATGAGCCATTACATTAGAACAACCCCCATCCTAGGAAATGAGCGCGCTTGGAGACAGAACGATGGCGCAGGTGAAATTCAGAGAGCAGTATATATACGTACAACCCGAGGACCAGCTTACACCGATGAGCCATTACATTAGAACAACCCCCCGAAATGAGCGCGCTTGGAGACAGAACGATGGCGCAGGTGAAATTCAGAGAGCAGTATATATACGTACAACCCGAGGACCAGCTTACACCGATGAGCCATTACATTAGAACAACCCCCATCCTAGAGAAATGAGCGCGCTTGGAGACAGAACGATGGCGCAGGTGAAATTCAGAGAGCAGTATATATACGTACAACCCGAGGACCAGCTTACACCGATGAGCCATTACATTAGAACAACCCCCATCCTAGAGAAATGAGCGCGCTTGGAGACAGAACGATGGCGCAGGTGAAATTCAGAGAGCAGTATATATACGTACAACCCGAGGACCAGCTTACACCGATGAGCCATTACATTAGAACAACCCCCATCCTAGAGAAATGAGCGCGCTTGGAGACAGAACGATGGCGCAGGTGAAATTCAGAGAGCAGTATATATACGTACAACCCGAGGACCAGCTTACACCGATGAGCCATTACATTAGAACAACCCCCATCCTAGAGAAATGAGCGCGCTTGGAGACAGAACGATGGCGCAGGTGAAATTCAGAGAGCAGTATATATACGTACAACCCGAGGACCAGCTTACACCGATGAGCCATTACATTAGAACAACCCCCATCCTAGAGAAATGAGCGCGCTTGGAGACAGAACGATGGCGCAGGTGAAATTCAGAGAGCAGTATATATACGTACAACCCGAGGACCAGCTTACACCGATGAGCCATTACATTAGAACAACCCCCATCCTAGAGAAATGAGCGCGCTTGGAGACAGAACGATGGCGCAGGTGAAATTCAGAGAGCAGTATATATACGTACAACCCGAGGACCAGCTTACACCGATGAGTCATTACATTAGAACAACCCCCATCCTAGAGAAATGAGCGCGCTTGGAGACAGAACGATGGCGCAGGTGAAATTCAGAGAGCAGTATATATACGTACAACCCGAGGACCAGCTTACACCGATGAGCCATTACATTAGAACAACCCCCATCCTAGAGAAATGAGCGCGCTTGGAGACAGAACGATGGCGCAGGTGAAATTCAGAGAGCAGTATATATACGTACAACCCGAGGACCAGCTTACACCGATGAGCCATTACATTAGAACAACCCCCATCCTAGAGAAATGAGCGCGCTTGGAGACAGAACGATGGCGCAGGTGAAATTCAGAGAGCAGTATATATACGTACAACCCGAGGACCAGCTTACACCGATGAGCCATTACATTAGAACAACCCCCATCCTAGAGAAATGAGCGCGCTTGGAGACAGAACGATGGCGCAGGTGAAATTCAGAGAGCAGTATATATACGTACAACCCGAGGACCAGCTTACACCGATGAGCCATTACATTAGAACAACCCCCATCCTAGAGAAATGAGCGCGCTTGGAGACAGAACGACGGCGCAGGTGAAATTCAGAGCGCAGTATATATACGTACAACCCGAGGACCAGCTTACACCGATGAGCCATTACATTAGAACAACCCCCATCCTAGAGAAATGAGCGCGCTTGGAGACAGAACGATGGCGCAGGTGAAATTCAGAGAGCAGTATATATACGTACAACCCGAGGACCAGCTTACACCGATGAGCCATTACATTAGAACAACCCCCATCCTAGAGAAATGAGCGCGCTTGGAGACAGAACGATGGCGCAGGTGAAATTCAGAGAGCAGTATATATACGTACAACCCGAGGACCAGCTTACACCGATGAGCCATTACATTAGAACAACCCCCATCCTAGAGAAATGAGCGCGCTTGGAGACAGAACGATGGCGCAGGTGAAATTCAGAGAGCAGTATATATACGTACAACCCGAGGACCAGCTTACACCGATGAGCCATTACATTAGAACAACCCCCATCCTAGAGAAATGAGCGCGCTTGGAGACAGAACGATGGCGCAGGTGAAATTCAGAGAGCAGTATATATACGTACAACCCGAGGACCAGCTTACACCGATGAGCCATTACATTAGAACAACCCCCATCCTAGAGAAATGAGCGCGCTTGGAGACAGAACGATGGCGCAGGTGAAATTCAGAGAGCAGTATATATACGTACAACCCGAGGACCAGCTTACACCGATGAGCCATTACATTAGAACAACCCTCATCCTAGAGAAATGAGCGCGCTTGGAGACAGAACGATGGCGCAGGTGAAATTCAGAGAGCAGTATATATACGTACAACCCGAGGACCAGCTTTCAGTTAGTAGAGTGTTTGGAGTCAGAATGAGAAAAGCTGCCGATTTATCGGAGTTTGATAAAAAGACAAATTCTGATGGCACGGAGCTTCGGAACTACGATCTTGGAAACTGCGCGGTACATCTCGTACTCACTACCACGTGCCGCAGTGGTGAGTACGCATCAAAAGTGGGGCACAGATGGGCAAACGACGAACGGTCGTCTGGCCGTGTGTCCTCCGCAATTCATTGATGCCAGAGGGGAGCGGAGCCTGTCGCTCATTGTTCACAGTGACCGCAGGTCCACAGTGCGACAAATCTTCCGCAGCAGCAACAACAGTGGTGATCAGGGCAATGTGTCACAGCACACAGTTCATCGCAGCCATTACATTAGAACCACCCCCATCCTAGAGAAATGAGCGCGCTTGGAGACAGAACGGTGCATGAGCCTGCGTAGCCGAAGACCCAGCCGGGTCCCCATGCTCGCTGTACGTCATCGCTAACAACGCATGAAATGGGCCCAAGATTTTTTTGTTGTTGTTGGAGGTTCAACGACCACCGTAAGCAACTCATTGGGCTATAAGCAGTCGCCCGTCCCTAAGTTAGGGTAACTGGTTCCAGGGAAGGGAGAAAGCCAGTGCCGTAAGACAAAAACAACATCCATGCCTCACCGGGATTCGAACCCGGACCCCTTTCGGAGGAATGATCAGAGGCCATCGCTTAGACCACTGCGCCACCGGGCCCAAGATAATCGAGATTGGACCGTGGATTATTGGAACAAAATGGCCAGGTCTGACGAATCAAGATTCCTAGTGTATCGCGTAAACGGCCGAGCGCGGATACTCCGATTACCAACGGAGGCAATGGCACCTGCATGCACCTTTGGGCGGAAACAGACCGGCGGTGTTATGCTGTGGGTGATGTTTTCTTGGGAGTTGTTATGTATCTGAGCATTGTTGTGGACCAAGTTCACTCATTCATTGGAACACAGTGCTCCCTGCTGGCGATGGCCATTACCAACAAGATACACTGCCAGAATCGTCAAGCAGTGGTTCGAGAAACATGCTGGTGACTTTCTGTTAATGCCCTGGCATCCAAATTTACCTGATATGAATCCAACTGAACATTTGTGGTTAGACTTGGAAAAGTGGGTTCGCACTAAATCACCACCACCCCGAAATGTACGGGAACTGGAGGACCTGCTGTTGACATTATATTACCCGATACCTCAGTGTACCCATCACCACCTCATAGAATCGATGTCTTGCCGAGTGGCTACTGTTTTTCGGGCTAAAGGGAGTCCTACAGCTTATTCATTTTTTAGATCGTGTCTCAAGTGACATCAGTTTGTATAAATGTGACCTACAGAAGTAGCAGTTTGGGTGCTCCTGACTGGATCTAAAAATGAACGTAAATTTTTAATGTCTATTGGCCAAAACTGCAACACTTGTGACACGATGAGTGAGCCCCATCCGTTTGACACCTCTTAGTACCCATTAAGGCAAAGTTCTCAGGTTTAACGACCACCGTGAGCAACTCAATGGCTACAAGCAGTCGTCCGTCCCTAATTTAGGGTCACTGGTTCCAGGTAAGGGAGAGAGCCAATGCCGTACGAAAAACACAACATCCATGCCTCACCGGGATTCGAACTCGGCCCCTTCATGGACGAATGATCATAAGTCAGGGCTTAGACCACTGAGCCACCTGGGTCGGCGGAAGGGCCCTGAATAGGGGTTCATCAAAATAATGGAACACTACTGTTCATGGAGAACTTTTGTTTGTAAGTTTTAGGTAGAGCTCTGGTTTTCTGGACAGAAACAATTCGACTTAGAGTAGTCTTACACATGTCATGTTCATACGATCATGGAATATGGAACAAACTCTTGTAAAATATTTCCCACCTGCGCCAGTGATGTTGGAGGTGGAAAGTGTGGTCTGACTTTTTGCTCCAGGTATTTCGGTAAATGCTCAATAGTGTTGTGTACTGGAGATTGAGGCTGTCTTTCATGCTCTGTAAAACCACAGAGCACATTTTGCACAATTCTGGGGTTTATTGTCGGCTTGAAACCAAGAGCTATCTTTAGGTAACAATGCGTGCGACATTTAGTGCAGGTGGTCACTAAGAGCGGATTCGTATGTACATTGCAAATGTGGCACGACCCTGCAGAATAACCAGTGACCCTTAAGAATGGCACCATACGGCACCCCGCAGCATCAGGGACCCACCCCCATGCTTCACAGTTGGAACCATACAGTCAGGGTGGTACACTTCTGCAGGTTATCGCCAGACGTACACTCTACCAGTGTTGGTAAACAATGTGAAGCACGATTCATCAGATCAGATGAGATGTTGCTAGTCTTTAGCATACCAGTGTTTATGTGCTTTGCACCGCCTTACACGTGGGGTTACATTGATGTTGGTAATCAGAGGTTTGTGGATTACAGCATGGCCACAAATACCGGCACGATAGAGTTCTCGACAAACTGCTGTGGCGGAAACTGTATCATTCCGACCGGTGTTCATCTCTGCTGCTATTTGCAGTGCCGTGGTCCTGTGTTTCCGCTGTACAATCATTTACATAAGTTTAAGAACACCTGTCATTTTTTGAAAACTAAGATTTTTAAACAAAACTAATTACTAGTCAGAGATATTTGAAAAAAAAAACCCACCACCACAGATAAATACTTACATTCTTTAGAACAGAACACAAAAAGACCGAAATCAGTATTTTGTGTGGCCACCTTTTTTTTATTATAACGGACATAATACGATGTGGCATACTCTCAATGAGAGATTTGCAGTAGTCACTTAAAGTGTCTTTGAACCACACGTACTTCATCGCGTCAATCAAAGCTTGGGAATTTGTTGGCTATTTTTTCTTCTACCTCGTCTCTTAAAATGGTCCACACATTTTTGTTTGGGGTTAAGGTTGGGATTATTGCCGGGCTAGTCAAGCACAGTTATGTTTTTGCTTTGCAGGTAGTCCTTTACTATCTTTGATCTGTAGCATGGGGCACCATCATGCATAAAGATTGTGCATCTGTGCACTTGCATATGAGTTAACAGCTTCTCACGTAACAATTCCACATAAAAAGGACCAATCATGGTAGAGACTGTCGGCAAAAAGGATAATGAAGCAGTACCGGATGCTGACAACACCACATATACCACTAGGCGGATGTCTCACGGTGCGAACGGTGTATTTTTCATCAAACCTTTCGATTTTTGGTCGTCGAACATGTGCTTTACGTGACTGAAATCGACGTACAGTTGGTTGATCGGCAAAAAGAACTTGGCTCCAAATTTTCAGCAGTCTACGTTTGATGACGCTTCGCAAACTGGAGTCTTTTTTTTCATGACAGAGGTTAGTTTAGGGTTTGTGCAGGGTTTTTTTTATTGGATTTTTAACGACCACCGTGAGCAACTCAATGGGCTATAAGCAGTCGCCCGTCCCTAATTTAGGGTCACTGGTTCCAGGGAAGGGAGAGAGCCAGTGCCGTAAGACAAAACACAACATCCATGCCTCACGGGATTCGAACCCGGACCCGTTCGAACGAATGATCACAGGCCATCGCTTAGACCACTGCGCCACCGGGGCGGGGCGGCTTGTGCAGGTTTATAAGACTAATCCAAAACATTTGCTAAGACGTCGGGTAACAGTGCTGATACTAACATCAGACGCTTTTGAATGTACAGAGGCCTTGACTTTCTTGCACGGACTCCTCAGATAACGCATAACTATTCGCCTTATGGTATTGCCATCACATGGGGTTGTTTTCTTTGGACTTCCAGTGCTCTTTTGGTCGCTAAATTCACCTTTATCTCGATATTTCATGATCATATTATGAATAGCAGTCTTACACACATTCACCTTTCTGCTTATGTCACGTTCGAAGTATCCATGATATAAGGTAACTATTTGTGCCCTCTGAGTAACACTTAATTGACCTCTTGTTTGCCAATTCTTCGCTATATAGAAAATACGTACAAAACCTGTCGGCATGAAAACCTGAAGCAAACTGACGCTCGTACGCTTCTCCCAACTCTATCAACAGCTGCCGCTGTAGGATGATGGAGCACCGAGTTGAGAAATACATAAAGTAGCCAAGGCAATTGGCAGAAATCTAATACCAACAAGTGGTCTTAAACTTTTGCAAATGACCGTAGAACGGCGGAAATTGCAAATGTAGCACGTGGAACTAGATGAAAGTTTATGACTACCTGTCAAAAAGGACACGGGAGGTGCATCCAAACGCTCATATTGTGGACACCACGCGAAGACATCAGATAGGGATAAGCGAACGTTGGCACGGATTGTACAGTCATTTGCAAGAGTTTAAGACAATATGTTGGCATTAGGAGATTTCTGCCGATTGCGTTAGCTGCTCTCTGTATTACTCAACTTCATGTCGGTGTTGCATCATCCTACAGCGGCAGCAGTTGATAGAGTTAGTTGGGGAAAGCGTGCGAGTGTCAGTTTGCTTCTGGTTTAAAGCCGAGAGGTTTTGTACCTATTTTCTATACAGCGCAAAAAGCGTCCTTAAATGCTACTCAGAGGGCACAAATAGCGACGTTGTATCATGAAGGATACTCCGAACGTGACATAAGCAGAAAGGTGAACATGGGCAAAACTGCTATTCATAGAACGATCATGAAATACAAAGATACAGGAGAACTTAGCGGCGAACGTCCAAACTCGAGTTACATTATTGGTCTGATAGAATGGATTAATAACGAATTCGGTCCATAGTGCCTTCCACAGGTATGAGTGGACCCAGGGAATACCACGAAAACATTCCCCAGACCATAACGCTGCCCCCACCAGCTTGAGTTCTTCCAGAAAAGGTTGAAGAGGTGTTTGTTCTCAGATGTTTCTCACCTTATACGCTAAAGTTCACCCGTTCGATGAAGCACAAAACGTGACTCATCAGAGAAGGCAATCCTTTGCCAATTAGTGGAGGTCCAATTCCGATACTGCCGTGTAAATGTAAGCCTTTTCTGCCGATGTACCTTCGTTAGCATAGACGCAGTGACCATCCATCTCCATCGCAGCCTCATACACAGCAGGGTTCGCTGAACTGTCGTTTTAGGCACACTTCCGGTAGCCCCCCTGGTTCATTCGTCCAGTGAGTTGAGTGTCAATCGGCCCTCACGAATCTTCGTTCACACACAATGCACAAGGTGCTCTGCAGTTTACACGTCCCTTATTCACCATGGGGCCATTTCTCCAATCACGATACACTTTAACCACAGCAGCAGCACGCGAACAGTTCACAAACTGCGCTATTTAAAAAATACTGCCACCCTTAACCAGAAAGGCGATAATCATCCCTTCTTGCAAATCTGATAAATTGCTTCTTTTATCCATGACAGCAGCGAGTGATATGTTTTCAGAATGCCTACAGCACACCTTATATACCCTCCACGCCAGGTCACGACACGTGCCTTCTTTCATTGGCTACGCGCTGTTGACTTCAAAAGTAGGAGGTGGTCACAATAGTGTGACTCGACTGTGTATAATAAACGGTAGAATTATTAATGGGCAGTCTATAATAACATAGGTCATCAACAGCAAAATGTTCGTAATGTTCCCATTCAATATTCCCATGACAGAAGCCTTTTATATAGGTTAATAGATTTTAACCCGTCATATGACAGTCACAGTACGTTACAAAGCATGTAATGCAAAAATGTGGGTAGTAAAAATGATGTTAGCACCAACGTAACAGAAAAAAACGTCGCAAACAGTTGTTCGAGCACGTGCGTGTTGCCACAGATGAAGTCGTTTGTATTCCTAACTTAATTTTATTTTCCGGTATTTCTCCTTGATTTTACGTATCGTGCGATAGTGGTGACCTTAGTTCCAGTTTCAGCCACCGGATAAAAGTAGATGGCGCTGTAAGTACTGAATGACGTCAAAGCGTTAGAGACAGACGTAGCCTATTATATAGGTTTTATTCTGCATATTGCATTTTTACCATTATGTTTTGTCGGCGCAGGTGTATTGTTTTTTTTAGAAGGCGTATTGTTGTTATATTATGTTTCCTTGTGTATTTCTTCTAGCTGTTCTATTTGTACATCTCTTTGTCTCTGATACCTTCCTTGGGCTACGAGAAATTTTCTGTGCTCCATTTGTTAACTTCGTAACATTCGTTTTAGCCGCTAGTAAGTAGCTCTTTCATTTCTGAATGTCGTCCATTGTAGAAACCGGTTGATTGTTTTCCTAACCGGTTCCATTGAGTTTGAATAGCCTTGATAACTTTTAATCGCGCAGAACGGATTCAAAAGACGTGCTCATTACAACCGAAAATTCGGTGTATCTTTCTTGTTTCTATCTTTTTTTTTGTTTTGATGGTAATTTTCCTTAAAATTTAACGTTCCTCCGAAAAAAAAATCATTTCGCTCTTCCTATAAAACCGAAGAGCTCTATCACCATATAGCAGAGAATCATTAATATGGCTGCTCCTACTGATGCACCTCGAAAAGTAATTTCTTTGTAGCTATTTATCGTTTCCGCTGTACCACTTCAATTTTTCTTGCTTTCAAAAATGTAATGCAAAATAAGGTAAAGTACTTATGCTTATAATAAAATACAAAAGTTATTTTCATAAGACACCGGAAATAAAAGTTCAAAAAGTTTACAACATCGTGCAGTTTCCAGCAAGGCTCGCTTGCCTATATTTAGTATAGAAAATGTACAGGTTACACCTGATCATGTTATACATCATTTCAAAGCTCTGACGAGAGCTTTAAAATGATGTGTTTGTCTTCCTCTCTACCCGGTTGAGGGAGAGATCCCCCAAGAGGGTGTCCCCTTTCGACCACTCTTGAGTCTAGTTTGACTACAACGCGCCGTTTTCCAAATATTTGAGAAAATCAACCCCATCATATTATACATCATTTTAAAGCTCTCGACAACAGCAGTTAATCACGCTTAGGGTGTCGAGCGGAAGCCAAATTTCGGTACGACGCAACGCTTCGAGATATTTGAGAAAATCAGCCAAGGTGGCTCACCGAGTACTTCCGTTACATCAGATTTTTTTTTTTTACTTGGAATTTACTGTACTACTGTAGGGAAAGATGCATAGCATCAAAAGCAAAAACCTTATGTCACAGGTTCTTAACCTATGGGTCGCCGTGGCTTTCCAGAAAAAAAAATTGAAGTTTTAATTCTTTTTTAATTTTAAACCTTCGTGTTTAACACGTGTACATTCCAGAAGATATGGCCAAATATAGTTGGGTGCGTAATCCATTTGGCACTGGCGTTGAAGACTTGCTTGAACACTTTTCAGACATTGTAGGTCTCCAGAAAGAGCTGATTGAAGTCCAAAAGTGATGAAATTTTACGGCAAAATTTCCCAAAACAAACACGGTGCTAATTTTGGATAAAATTGAAAAACATTTATCAAAAAAAAAAAATTCTAGTCAACCAAGTTATACAAGCGTTACTTCCGTTTTCGACTACTTACCTAGTGAAGCTGGCTTTTTGAAACTTTGTCATGAAAACTAAGATTAAGATGCTGGTTTTTAAAAGACACGACCGCAATTTGAAGTATTTTCAGCAAAAGGCCAAGGATCGCACTGAACTATTGTAATTATGTTTGAAATCTGTTCTATAAAAAGGTTTTAATTTTTAATTATTCATGTCATTTGTCTCACAATATGTTATTACTCATACCTTCCCACTATATGGATAACCCTAACCTCCTCCCCCACCCTAACGTGGTTGCGCCACTGGTTTGACTATTTGAATTTGATGAAAATTCTGCTACACAACACAGTACATCAAATTTAACAAAATACAAACATCAAAATTGTCATATGTACTAAACTAAAATTAAATATTAACACAATGTTAGCACAATGCAATGAAAACATGGAATCACAGTAATATCACAAAGTTCAATATAAATTAATAACATTTAGTACTAACTATTTATTCCAAGAGTAAACAAGAGCTCAAACCACCTCAAATATATCTAGCATAATAATCGTAAACATACAAGCACTAAAACTCATTTATAATTGACCAAAAAATCAATACAAAGTAATTCATCAAAAAAACAAAGATAGCGTAATGTACTATGGAACTGTAGTATGGAGCCAGGGAAAAAGGCTTAAATTTAAGCCTGACAAGCCCCTGATCTCCAAAGGTAGATGAGTCAGGTCAAAACAATAAAAATAGCAACATTAGAAATACGACAGGTATTGACATACCGTGAAAGAAAGAATACAGGAACTCAATCAAACAACAAAAACTCTAGCAGCAGTTTTTTAAATGCCCCAGAGGCCACTATTTTCCTGATGTATAATGGCAGTCTGTTCCACTCACGTGGTCCAGCTGCAATAATACTGTTATGCAGCAATCTGGTGCGCGCCCTAGGAACCACAAAACTTGCATGACCTCGAGTATCATGTGAATGGGAGAAACGCTGTAATTGCAATAGTTCAATATACCTATTCGTACAGACTCTGTCATGCATAAATAATAATAACCTGAAAATAAATATTTTATCGAAGGGAAGTGTGTTATAAAGACAATAAATAATACCAGTATTTAAAAATTAATTTAGAAGTCGAATGTATTTTCTCTGAAGAACAAGAATTCTGTTAACGTTACCATCCGTTGTCTGTCCGCAGGCCAAAATACAATAAGACAACATGGGATAGATAAAGGAATTATATAGTATTAATCTGAGTCTGATTGTCAAAAAACTAGAAATCCTAGAAATAGCGCCAATACGAGACTTAAGAATATTTGTTAAATAACTTATATGGACATCCCAACGCAAAGTCTCATGTAGTATAACACCCAGAAATTTCACAGAAGACCCGAATGCAACAGGATCCCCATTCAAGAAAATACCAGTAGGCGAAAACAGCCGAAGACCACGGCCCGAAAAAAATTTCAAAAACCAAAAATTTTGTTACACTCTGTAATAATGAACTTTTTTTTTTTTTTTTTATTGAAGGTTTAACGACCACCGTGAGCAACTCAATGGGCTATAAGCAGTCGCCTGTCCCTAATTCAGAGCCCCTGGTTCCAGGGAAGGGAGAGAGCCAGTGCCGTAAGACAAACACAACATCCATGCCTCACCGGGATTCGAACCCGGACCCTTCTCGGACGAATGGTTATAAGCCAGCGCTTAGACCACTGCACCACCGGGGCGGCATGAATAATTAACACGTATTTATATTATTGCATTAGCATTTTTAATTTCAAAATAGGCGCATAGATCGTAAAGTTGATCGTTTTGGGTTGTGGCCAAAATTTTTTAAGAACCCCTGGTCTACGTAGTGAAGTACCGTAACACCTTTATCGGAATGGTAAAAATGAAATAATGATAATCGCAAAAACATTTTTTTGTTGAACCTCTATTTGCTATGACTTCGGAACGCACCAAATATTCAACTTTTTTTTTCTTGCCTTAGCAAAAAGAAGAAAGTTTCTTATCGCAGGAGGTTTCCAATCGCAACAGCCTCGCCAAGAAGGGTTCCTGCCTCATTTGTTCGTCACTGGGTAACAGGTAGCTCGGCGATTAATTCGCAAATGATCGTATTCTTCCTTTTATTGTGTCTTTGAAACAATTTCGTCACCTTTTTTGGCTTTTTGGACTACAGATCAACAATGGATAACCAGCAGACTACCCGTGCTACTGGTAAGGATTTAAATTTTATGCGCTGACAAAATTTCGACTTCGGAAATTTGACGTCGCGATATGAAAGTGTTGGTAAACGAATTTCTTTGCTCCCTTTGCCCAAAATACAATCCCGCGGAAAAAATTACTTAAAAGAGATTGCCATATCCAAATTTTCACGAAGGAATAGTATATAAATTCACCCGAAGACTTCATTCCATTTCCGTGGGCATTGGCAGGAAGGGAAAAATAGGATCTCTTTTGCTAAGCCTAAAAGCTAGCTTTTGTTTAACAATACCAAATGCACAGTAATATTTCTTTTGTAATGAAGCGAAAGCTCTATTTGTCGATATTGTATTTTTTTTTCTTTGAAAACATCTTTATTTTATTGATATCGGAGTGAAAACAATTTTACGTGTATTTTGAGTATTACCTTTGTAGTGTTGCTAGTAATAATACACAGGTTTGGAAACAGTAGTTAGTCAGCATTAGCGCCTCTACTCTCGTCACCGTTCAGGGGTGGAGGAGCCACCTGTGACGTTATCTGATCCAAAGTTTCTTCGGCGTTAATTTATGATGCCATTCTGGTACTTCTAACTTTTAGAGTCATCGATTTTTGTCTAATAGCTAGATATTATGAATTTATGTATGTGTGTTTCTTCCGATCTGTAAAAATGCGCTTCTGGGTCCCTGGGTTTCAGAGGGTTAGTCTTCTTTTTTTTTTTTTTTTTTTTTTTTTTTTTTGATTGGAGGTTTAACGACCACCGTGAGCAACTCAATGGGCTATAAGCAGTCGCCCGTCCCTAATTTAGGGTCACTGGTTCCAGGGAAGGGAAAGAGCCAGTGCCGTAAGACAAACACAACATCCATGCCTGACCGAGATTCGAACCCGGACCCCTTACGGACGAATGTTTGTTTGTTTGTTTGTTTGGAGGTTTAACGACCACCGTGAGCAACTCAATGGGCTATAAAGCAGTCGCCCGTCCCTAATTTAGGGTCACTGGTTCCAGGGAAGGGAGAGAGCCAGTGCCGTAAGACAAACACAACATCCATGCCTGACCGGGATTCGAACCCGGACCCCTTACGAACGAATGATCAGAGGCCAACGCCTTAGACCACTGCGCCACCGGGGCGGCGAGGGTTAGTCTCTGGATGATCGATCGAGTTGGACTCTGGTTCAAATTTCATACGAGAGACGAACCTGTATGCTTGTCTTACGGCGTCAGCCCTCCCCTACTGGATATCGCAAAAAAAAATTATTTGAAAGAGATTTCCATAGCAAACGTTTTCACTGAGGAACAACAAATAAATTCAACGGAAGACTTCATCTCATTTCCACATGGCATTGGCAGGAATGGAGAAAGCCTATCTCTTTTCTCCTGCGTTTAAAGTTTAGCTTGTGTTTAACCAGTATGCATCGTAATGATATTCCTTCGATTATGAAGCAAAACATTTATCGATATTATGTTTTGCTGTATTATAATATTATCAATATTATCTGTTTTGTCAATATTATTTTTAGACCCCTAAATTCGAACCTATGACGACGGTGTTCGGCGACGAAAGAGCTAGTGAATTAAATTACACACATTTTAGCTATCACTCCGAAAACGTTCAGTCAGAAACAGTTTTTCCCTGTATCAGTTCCATCGCGAATTCAAATCAGACTCGACCAGGAGAGCATTTTCTCAGATTCGAGGAACACCACATTTAATTTCTCAAGCGAAAATTTTCGGGGGGATTTTACGACTGAATATTATGTATGAGGTCCTTGTCGGTGATCAAGTGATGCCCCCCCCCTAAGATTTCATATCATTATTATCTGGATAAACACTATCGATTTTTGAAGTGCAAAAATGAAAAAAAAAAATGGACATTTTGTTGGCTATTACTCTGGAAAATGTTAAGCTCCATTTTACAGATTTTATATTAATTTTCCACAGTAACGAAATTTGGTACGATATCAACAAATAGTGACATACAGGTTACTTAGCAAAAAATTTACTCTAATATATGGTGTGCTGTCATAATGATTTCCAGAAGCAAACATAATATGTTTAAACCTATTTTTAAAGTGCTTTGATTATTGAAATGTTTTTTTTACATGATTTTGTTTTTATTTTCTGTAAGCGTACATGATGGTTTGAAACCTTCTCTTTTGGCCCATTCCACTTAAACTCAGGCAATTTTGCAAAACGTGTGTTTAGTGATCCTCAGGAATATTCCTGGAAAAAATATATTTGGAAGCCCTAGTCATAAGATAACATAAAATACCAGTTTCACTGCTGAAAAATTATTTATATGCAAATTATGACGATTTTATAATGGTGTGCTGCTTCCCAGCAAAAGGAAATTCTGATGTTTATAAGTTCATAACTTGAAATTTTATAGTAGTAGCTGAGATTTCTTTCTGTAGGACGCATGTTATGGGGGGTGGGGGGGCTTTAATATATACATTTACTTTTAATATGGATGTATCTCATGTTTACAAAAGAAATAGCAAAGTTTTTTAAAAACGTTAAAAAAAATGCTTTTTTGTTTTTTTTAGAAAATTATAGAATTATTTCATCTTGAAAATTCATGTACAGGTGGTTCCACCCTTTTCCCATGTTTGTTAAACAAAATGCTTAACCTGCATTTCAATTTTACTTTTGCAGTGATAAACATCCAAATATGCAAAAAACAAAACATGAGCAAATTTCAAATCTCGAAAATGAATATAAAAACAAATGTCAGTTTTAAAAAATCTGAATAATTGGTAGATGATAGTCGTTATATGCTGGTAGAAGAAAACGCAAAAAAAAGGTAGTATTTAAGTTGTAAATTTTTATACTTAGCCTAACACAGTACATTTCATGTGTAGAGTTTTCCTTGTGAAAAGTTAAGCAGTACCACAGAAAAATTGTAATATAAAACAGATATAGATATATATGGAGAGATGCAATACTTGGTGTAACCAGGAAAGGCAGGAAGGGAATGCATGGATTAGGAAAATGATAAGAGTGAATGCCATCATGATCGCTAGACATATTGGTAGAAGAACTGGCCACAATTGGACAATTGAAACTTTAGATTGAATACCACAGGATTATAAAAAAATCTCTAAAGAAAACCACATAGGAGATGGGTGGATGAAATTCGAAAGCATATTAGTGTAACAGGCTTAAAATAGAAAAGTGGAAAATGCTCGGGGAGGCCGTCGTCCAGCAGCAGATTGATACTGGTTGATGATTGTGATAACTGTATGATGATACATATAAATAAAATAATTGAAAGGTTTATTTTAAATCTTGTTTCTTCAGTATCATCATCATCATCATTGTCAACCATTATCAATCCACTGCTGGACGAAGGTCTCCCCAAGCTTCTTCCACAACGGTCTGTCTTGTGCCAGTCTCCTCCATGTCACTAATGCATACTTTCGAATTTCATCCACCCATCTCCTATGTGGTCTTTTTCTGGGTCTTTTCCTGTCCCTTGGAATCCAATCTAAAATTTCGGCTGTCCATCGATGGTTTGCCCTTCTGGCAGTATGTCCAGCCCATTGCCATTTCAGGGATTTAACTCTGATCATGATGTCTTCCACTCTTGTCATTTTTCGGATCCAAGAGTTCTTCTTCTCATTTCTCCTGGTTACACCAAGCATGCAGCTCTCCATGCTGCTTTGAGTTGTCTGCAGCCTTTGTATGTCTCTTTTCGTTAAGGTCCAAGTCTCTGCACCATATGTAAGCACTGGAAGGATGCATTGATCAAACACTTTTCTTTTAAGACATAATGGCACATTGCTCTTGAAAATTATGCTGTTTCTTCTAAAAGCTCTCCAGGCAAGTTTTGTACGCCGATTAATTTCTTCATCAATGGGACCCTCACTTGATATCTGCTGTCCAAGATAAATGTACGTGTCTGTTATCTCCAGCTTTTCTCCATCAATCGATAAATCTGCATTTCTTGTAAAAGCATTGAACATCACTTTTGTCTTCTGAAAGTTCATTTTTAATCCCACTTCTTTACTCTTGTCAGCAAGTTCCTGGATCATACCCTGCAGCTCTGATGGGGTAGTTGCAAATATGACTACGTCATCAGCAAAACGAAGGTGAGTTAGATAATCTTCATTAATCTTTATCCCCTTGTTTTCCCAGCTTAGCGACTGAAAGACACCCCCCAATGTGGCATTAAAGAGCTTCGGAGATATGGTGTCATCTTGTCTCACTCCCTTTCCTACTTTTATGTGTGCTGTATTCTCAAACAGCCGAATCTTTGCACTTGCATTTTCATAGATGTTATGAATAATATTAATGTATGCATCTTCAATACCACAGGATTTCAGAGCCATTGTAACTGCTGATGGTTTCACCGAATCAAAGTCTCTTTCATAATCGATAAAAGCCATGCACAATGGAAGTTCATATTCCCTTGCTTTTTCAATTAGTTCTCTCAGTACGTGGATATGATCTATTGTGCTGTAGCCACTCCTGAATCCAGCTTGTTCTCTCGGTTGAGCCATGTCCAGTGTTACCTTCAAACGGTGTGAAAGAACTTTAGTGAAGATTTTATAAACCACTGATAGGAGGCTGATAGGTCTGCAGTTCCTGAGATCCTCAATCTCACCTTTTTTATGTAGCAGGATCATTGTAGCGTTGTTCCAATCCTCAGGAATCTTCCCTTCATTAAGGCATCGAGTGAAAATTTGGGCGAGTACTGTTTCGATTTCTCCACTTGCTTCTTGTATGATGTCTACAGTAATTCCATCTTCTCCTGGAGCTTTTCCCCGCTTCATGTTCTTGATTGCATGTGCAACTTCTGCTGGGAGGACTGGAAGAACTCTGGTACCTTTCATGATGTCTGAAGTACATGTATCATCCCTTTCATATAATTTGGAGTAGAAATCTTTCACTCTTGTCAAAATTTCGCCTCTATTTCTTGTTACAAAATCATCATCTTTTCTCAGTGCCATAATCTGTTTTCTTCCCTTACTGAGATGTCCCTTTGCTATCTTTAGGCTTTGGTTGTTTTCAATTGCTTTCCTCACTAGTTCACAGTTGAATTTCCTTACGTCTTCAGTGATACGTTTTCGTACTGTCTTGCATAGCTCTATATATTCCACTTTGGAAGTTACATCTTTAGTTGTCCTCATCTTTCTTCTTTTTTGCATCAACATTTTGGTTTTTCCTGATAATTTGTTCAAATGACACTTGTTCTTAGACCCAGCTAATTTTGTTGCTGTTTCCATAAGAGCTTTGGTTAGCTTTCTGTTAACTTCAGAAATATCTACTTCTTCCGATGTTAGGCCTTCTAAAGCGGAGAATCTGTTCTTCAGTTCCAACTTGAAGGTATTATGGTGTTTTTTAAAGTTGGTTATGTCAATGCATTTTGTTTGTCTTATGAGCTTGCCACGTTCAAGTTTAGTGTTGAGATGCATTTTACATCTCACCAATCTATGGTTACTACCTGTGTTGAACTTGTTTAGCACACTGCAGTCTACTATGACGAATTTTTTGTTACACATAATAAAATCAATTTCACTTGTCGTTCCATTTGGATGCCTCCATGTCCATTTCCTGTGTGGCTTTTTCTTGAAGAAGGAGTTCAAGATGAAAAACTCTTCTGCCTCTGCAAACTCAACGAGAGTATTTCCACGCTGGTTTCTGTTGCCGTGACCGAATTTACCTACTGAAGTTTCATTCTGTTGCCGTTGCCCTTTTTTGCATTGAAATCTCCCATAATTATCTTCAAATGCTGCTTACCTTTATTATTTAGATGACGAATTTCCTCATAAAATTCTTCAATTTCGTCTTCAGGATGACTTGTGGTGGGTGCATAAGTTTGAATTATCTGAGCCTGGTATCTTCTCGAGAGTTGGATAACGAGTCGTGCAACTCTGTCAGAGGAACTTTCAATTTCTACAACTTTATCCTTCAGTTGTTTGTTTATTATAAATCCAACACCACTAGTTCTGCCAGTATCTGTCCCATGATAGTAGAAGAGATGTCCACTTTTCAGTTCAATGAGATCTCCTTTTCTCCTTACCTCACTTAGCCCGATGATGTCCCACTTGATCCTTTGTAGTTCCTCTTCCAATTCAAGAAGCCTTGAATCAGAAGATAGGAAGCGTCCATTATACGTAGCCAAGGTCAGCATCAGATGGCAGCCTAGTCCGGTCCTCCGGGGATTTTTAGCACCCTCTGCCTTCATGTCGCACTGGCCGCTGCCTTGGCCAGGTACATTCCAGCTGCCGGAGACTGAGGGTCAAGATTTAAGTTGTGGAATCATTTTGGAGGGGTTTGGCCATAACTCACCACGCTGGCCAAGCGGGTTGGTGAGTGTGGGATAGCATTTCCTCTAATCCCGATGGTATAGTTATACCGCTATTGGCGGTCGTCAGAGCCCCTTTAGTGGGAACAGGATGCACCACGAGAAGGCGGGGCTGTGATGTTACGCATCACCTGACCTTAATTGAACTGAAAAGTGGACATCTCTTCTACTATCGTGGGACAGATACTGGCAGAACTAGTGGTGTTGGATTTATAATAAACAAGAAACTGAAGGATAAAGTTGTAGAAGTTGAAAGTTCCTCTGACAGAGCTGCACGACTCGTTATCCAACTCTCGAGAAGATACCAGGCTCAGATTATTCAAACTTATGCACCCACCACAAGTCATGCTGAAGAAGAAATTGAAGAATTTTATGAGGAAATTCGTGATCTAAATAATAAAGGTAAGCAGCACTTGAAGATAATTATGGGAGATTTCAATGCAAAAATAGGGCAACGGCAACAGAATGAAACTTCAGTAGGTAAATTCGGTCACGGCAACAGAAACCAGCGTGGAAATACTCTCGTAGAGTTTGCAGAGGCACAAGGGTTTTTCATCTTGAACTCCTTTTTCAAGAAAAAGCCACACAGGAAATGGACATGGAGACATCCAAATGGGACGACAAGTGAAATTGATTTTATTATGTGTAACAAAAAATTCGTCATAGAAGACTGCAGTGTGCTAAACAAGTTCAACACAGGCAGTGACCATAGATTGGTGAGATGTAAGATGCACCTCAACACTAAACTCGAACGTAGCAAGCTCATAAGACAAACAAAATGTATTGACATAACCAACCTTAAAAAACACCATAATACCTTCAAATTGGAACTGAAGAACAGATTCTCTGCTTTAGAAGGCCTAACATCGGAAAAAGTGGATATTTCTGAAGTTAACAGAAAAGTAACCAAAGCTCTTATGGAAACAGCAACAAAATTAGCTGGGTCTAAGAACAAATTGCATGTGAACAAATTATCAGGAAAAACCAAAATGTTGATGCAACAAAGAAGAGTGATGAGGACAATTAAAGAAGATGTGACTTCCAAAGTGGAATATATAGAGCTATGCAAGAAAGTACGAAAAAGTATCACTGAAGACGTAAGGAAATTCAACTGTGAACTAGTAAGGAAAGCAATTGAAAACAACCAAAGCCTAAAGATAGCAAAGGGACATCTCAGTAAGGAAAAAAACAGATTATGGCACTGAGAAAAGAAGATGGTTCTATAACAAGAAATAGAGGCGAAATTTTGACTAGAGTGAAAGATTTCTACTCCAAATTATATGAAAGGGATGATACATGTACTCCAGACATCATGAAAGGTACCAGTACCAGAGTTCTTCCAGTCCTCCCAGCAGAAGTTGCACATGCAATCAAGAACATGAAGCGGGGTAAAGCTCCAGGAGAAGATGGAATTACTATAGACATCATACAAGAAGCAAGTGGAGAAATCGAAACAGTACTCGCCCAAATTTTCACTCGATGCCTTAATGAAGGGAAAATTCCTGAGGATGGGAACAACGCTACAATGATCTTGCTACATAAAAAAGGTGACATTGAGGATCTCAGGAACTACAGACCTATCAGCCTCCTATCAGTGGTTTATAAAATCTTCACTAAAGTTCTTTCACACCGCTTGAAGGTGACACTGGACATGGCTCAACCGAGAGAACAAGCTGGATTCAGGAGTGGCTACAGCACAATAGATCATATCCACGTACTGAGAGAACTAATTGAAAGAGCAAGGGAATATGAGCTTCCATTGTGCATGGCTTTTATCGATTATGAAAAAGCCTTTGATTCGGTGAAACCATCAGCAGTTGCAATGGCTCTGAAATCCTGCGGTATTGAAGATGCATACATTAATATTATTAATAACATCTATGAAAATGCAAGTGCAAAGATTCGGCTGTTTGAAAATACAACACACATAAAAATTGGAAAAGGAGTGAGACAAGGTGACACCATATCTCCGAAGCTCTTTAATGCCACATTGGAAAATGTCTTTCAATCACTGAACTGGGAAAACAAAGGGATAAAGATTAATGGAGATTATCTAACCCCCCTTCGTTTTGCTGATGACATAGTCATTTTTGCAACTACCCCATCAGAGCTACAGAGTATGATCCAGGAACTTGCTGACAAGAGTAAAGAAGTGGGATTAAAAATGAACTTTCAGAAGACAAAAGTGATGTACAATGCTTTTACAAGAAATGAAGATTTATCGATTGATGGAGAAAAGCTGGAGATAACAGACACGTACATTTATCTTGGACAGCAGATATCAAGTCAGGGTCACATTGGTGAAGAAATTAATCGGCGTACAAAACTTGCCTGGAGAGCTTTTGGAAGAAACAGGATAATTTTCAAGAGCAATATGCCATTATGTCTTAAAAGAAAAGTGTTTGATCAGTGCATCCTTCCAGTGCTTACGTATGGTGCAGAGACGTGGACCTTAGCTAAAAGAGACATACAAAGGCTGCAGACAACTCAAAGGAGCATGGAGAGGTGCATGCTTGGTGTAACCAGATGAGATAAGAAGAGGAACACGTGGATCCGAAAAATGACAAGAGTGGAAGACATCATGATCAGAGTTAAATCCCTGAAATGGCAATGGGCTGGACATACTGCCAGAAGAACAGACCATCGATGGACAGCCGAAATTTTAGATTGGATTCCAAGGGACAGGAAAAGACCCAGAAGAAGACCACATGGAAGATGGGTGGATGAAATTCGAAAGTATGCGGGAGTGACATGGAGGAGACTGGCACAAGACAGACCGTTGTGGAGGAAACTTGGGGAGACCTTCGTCCAGCAGTGGATTGATAATGGTTGACAATGATGATGATATATATATATATATATATATATATATATATATATATATATATATATATATAAAATGAAACATGTATATGAATACATACATATTGAAGAAACATGTATGTTTATTTTTTATTCATAGCATTCTTAATTGAAATTGTTATTGGTAAAATAAAAAACGTAACTATCTTCAAATAAAGCTGTCCCATTGGAAAACTTACTTTCTGAAGTACAAAAGGGGATCTGAAAGGATTACACATGATTACATTCATAAGCTTCAGAGACAGAAAGCAAAAAGTGATAATTTTCTCCTAGATTTGCACTTTGCTGAGAACTGTTATGTTATACTGTAAAATGAAATCCAGACATATCACTGGAAAAATACAATGCACAGGTAAATATCCACATGTGTAGCATATTACAAAGGGAAAGTTTATTGTTGCTTCTTAGTTTCTTATGAGATGGTATCTAATTGGGTCCATACTCCGCTTTCCATCACTAATACTGAAGAGCGGATTGAATCCAATGATCAAACTCAATTTAGGCAAACAGCTCTCATTTCTGGTGGTGCTGCTTGAACGCAGATATTAGCTTAGTCTGTTAAAAAAATTGGCAAAAGAAAGAAGTGGTTATTCAATGCAAGTAGACATGGAAAAGGACATTGTGGTGGTGAAGGGTGTCTTGTAAAGCATCAGCCAACTCAGCTCACTCTTTTAAAACAAGGAATATTTGACATTATAGAGAACAGAAGTTTTTATAAAACACTGCCAGTAAGAAGTTTCCCTGTATAGTTTATTCTTCTGACATTCTCCCCTACAGGTAGGAAACAAAATTTGGGAATGTTGGAAGCACATAAAACAGTGTTTGGGAATTAGATCTTTATGTGTGTACATTGCTGATAAAATAACAAAAATAAAGACGATGGACCATGAAATGGTAGCGGTGTTTATTGTATCACAAAATTAAAAATGAAACAGTGATTAGTAGCTTAGCAAGAGATTAGTTTGTTGCATGCATTTATGAAGAAAACTGGACTAGGAAAATTAGTCAAACTTGGCACGAAAACAAAGATACAAGAAAATTTATTCATCCTCATGGGTCAAATAGTTTTAGATGGATGACATTTCTCTGAATGAAGTGATATGTATTTCTTTAATTTTGAGCATTGCATGTACTTAATGTAATTTTACTGATGCACATATATGTGTGTATCATCATCTTCAACGACAATCAAGCTACTGCTGGATGCAAGTCTCCCATAGTCTTTTCCATAACTTTCTATCTTAAGCATATCACTGCAGCACCCTTTCGAATTTCGCCCACCCATCTCCCACGTGGTCTTCTTCTGGGTCTTTTCCTAACCTGTCGTATCGAATCTAATGTTTCAGTGGTTCCACATACACAATATGCACATATGATCATCAACCTTATCAATCCACTGCTGGATGAAGATCTTCCCAAGTTTCTTCCACAATGGTCTGTCTTGCGCCAGTCTCCTCCATGCCACTCTCGCATGCTTTTGAATTTCATCCACCTATCTCCCAAGTGGTCTTCTTTTGGGTCTTTTCCTGTCCTGTCGTACCCAATCTAATGATTCAAATAAATGTTCAATATATATGTGCAATTAAGAACATGAAACGGGGTAAAGCTCCAGGAGAAGATGGAATTACTATAGACATCATACAAGAAGCAAGTGGAGAAATCGAAACAGTACTCGCCCAAATTTTCACTCGATGCCTTAATGAAGGGAAAATTCCTGAGGATTGGAACAATGCTAAAATGATCCTGTTTCGTAAAAAAGGCGAATTCGAGGATTTCGGGAACTACAGGCCCATCAGCCTCCTATCAGTGGTTTATAAAATCTTCACTAAGGTTCTTTCACATCGCTTGAAGGTAACACTAGACATGGCACAACCAAGAGAACAAGCTGGATTCAGGAGTGGCTACAGCACTATAGATCATATCCATGTACTGAGAGAACTAATTGAAAGAGCAAGAAAATATGAACTCCCATTATGCATAGTTTTTATTGACTATGAAAAGGCCTTAGATTCTGTGACACCATCAGCAGTAACAATGACTTTGAAATCCTGCGGTATTGAAGATGCATACATTAACATCATTAATAACATCTATGAAAATGAAAGTGCAAAGGTTCGGATATTTGGGGATACAGTATAAATAAGAATTGGAAAGGGAGTAAAACAAGGTGACACCATATTTCCCTAGCTCTTTAACGCCACATTGCAAAATGTCTTTCAATCATTGAACTGGAAAAACAAAGGGATAAAGATTAATGGAGATTACTTAACTCTCCTTCGTTTTGCTGATGGCTGGCGTAGTCATCTTTGCAACTCCCTTCAGAACTGCAGAGTATGATCCAAGAACTTGTTGACAAGAGTAAAGAAGTGGGATTAAAAATGAACTTTCAGAAGACAAAAGTGATATACAATGGTTTTACAATAAACGAAGATTTACCGATTGATGGAGAAAAGCTTGAGACAACAGATTCCTGCATTTATCTTGGGCAGCAGATATCAAGTGAGAGTCCCATTGATGAAGATATTAATCGGCTTATAAAACTTGGATGGAGAACCTTTGGAAGAAACAGTACAATTTTTAAGAGTAGTATGCCATTATGTCTCAAAAGAAAAGTGTTTAATCAATGCATCCTGCCAGTGCTTACGTGGACCTTAACTAAAAGACTGCAGAGAACTCAAAGAGCACGGAGAGATGCATGCTTGGTGTAACCAATAAAGATAAGAAGAGGAACTTTTGGATAAGGAAAATGACAGGAGTGGACAACATCATGACCAGAGTGAAATCATTGAAATGGCAATGGGCTGGACATGTTGCCAGAAAAACGGACCACTGATGGATAACCGAAATTTTAGACTGGATTGCGAAAGACAGAAAAAGACCCAGAAGACCCCATGGGAGATGGATGGATGAAATTCGAAAGTATGCTGGAGTGACAGGCCCAAGACAGACAATTGTAGAAGAAATTTGATGAGACCTTCATCCAGCAGTGGATTGATTATGGTTAATAATATATATAGAGAGAAAGAATCAACCATTTTTATCCACTGCTGGATGAAGGTCTCCAAGTTTCTTCAACAATGGCCTGTTTTGCGCCAGTCTCCTTGTTACTCCCTTACTCCTGCATGCTTTCGAATTTCATCCATCTGTCTCCCATAGGTGTTCTGGGTCTTTTCCTGTCCTTTGGAATCTAGTCTAGAATTCCGATTGTCAATCTGTGATCCGTGTCATCATCATTGTCAACCAATATCAATCCACTGCTGGACGAAGGTCTCCCCAATTTTCCTCCACAACGGTCTTTCTTGTGCCAGTACCCTCCATGACACTCCCGCTCACTTTCGAATTTCATCCACCCATGTTCCATGTGGTCTTCTACTGGGTCTTTCCCTTGGAATCCAATCTAAAACTTCGGCTGTCCATCGATGCTCTGTCCTTCTGGCAGTATGTCCAGCCCATTGACATTTCAGGGATTTAACTCTGATCATGATGTCTTCCACTTTTGTCATTTCTCGGATCCACGAGTTCCTCTTCCTATCTCTCCTGGTTACACCAAGCATGCAGCTCTCCATACTGCTTTGAGTTGTCTGCAGCCTTTGTATGTCTCTTTTAGTTAAGGTCCACGTCTCTGCACCAAACGTAAACACTGAAAGGATGTATTGATCAAACACTTTTCTTTTAAGACATAATGGCATATTGCTCTTGAAAATTATGCTGTTTCTTCTAAAAGCTCTCCAGGCAAGTTTTGTAAGCCGATTAATTTCTTCATCAATGGGGCCCTCACTTGATATCTGCTGTCCAAGATAAAAGTACGTGTCTGTTATCTCCAGCTTTTCTCCATCAATCGATAAATCTTCATTTCTTGTAAAAGTATTGAACATCACTTTTGACTTCTGAAAGTTCATTTTTAATCCCACTTCTTTACTCTTGTCAGCAAGTTCCTGGATCATACTCTGCAGTTCTGATGGGGTAGTTGCAAAAATGACTACGTCATCAGCAAAACGAAAGTGGGTTATATAATCTCCATTAATCTTTATCCCTTTGTTTTCCCAGTTCAGTGATTGAAAGACATTTTCCAATGTGGCATTAAAGAGCTTCGGAGATATGGTGTCACCTTGTCTCACTCCCTTTCCAATTTATATGTGTGTTGTATTTTCAAACAGCCGAATCTTTGCACTTGCATTTTCATAGATGTTATTAATAATATTAATGTATGCATCTTCAATACCGTAGGATTTCAGAGACATTGTAACTGCTGATGGTTTCACCGAATCAAAGGCTTTTTCATAATCGATAAAAGCCATGCACAATGGAAGTTTATATTCCCTCGCTCTTTCAATTAGTTCTCTCAGTACGTGGATAAGATCTATTGTGCTGTAGCCACTCCTGAATCCAGCTTGTTCTCTTGGTTGTGCCATGTCTAGTGTTACCTTCAAGCAATGTGAAAGAACCTTTAGTGAAGATTTTATAAACCACTGATAGGAGGCTGATAGGTCTGTAGTTCCCGAGATCCTCAATGTCACCTTTTTTATGTAGCAGGATCATTGTAGCGTTGTTCCAATCCTCAGGAATCTTTCCTTCATTAAGGCATGGAGTGAAAATTTGGGCGAGTACTGTTTCGATTTCTCCACTTGCTTCTTGTATGATGTCTACAGTAATTCCATCTTCTCCTGGAGTCTCCTGGAGCTTTTCCCCGCTTCATGTTCTTGATTGCATGTGCAACTTCTGCTGGGAGGACTGGAAGAACTCTGATACCTTTGATGATGTCTGGAGTACATGTATCATCCCTTTCATATAATGTGGAGTAGAAATCTTACACTCTTGTCAAAATTTAGCCTCTATTTCTTGTTACAGAACCATCTTTTCTCAGTGCCATAATTTGTTTCTTCCCTAACTGAGATGTCCCTTTGCTATCTTTAGGCTTTGGTTGTTTTGAGTTGCTTTTCTTACTAGTTCACAGTTGAATTTCCTTACGTCTTCAGTGATACGTTTTCATACCGTCTTGCATAGCTCTATATATTCCACTTTGGAAGTCACTATTTCTTTAGTTGTCCTCATCTCTCTTCTTTTTTGCATTAACAATTTGGTTTTTCCTGATAATTTGTTCACATGGAACTTGTTCTTAGACCCAGCTAATTTTGTTGCTGTTTGCATAAGAGCTTTGGTTACTTTTCTGTTAACTTCAGAAATATCCATTTCTTCCGATGTTAGGCCTTCTAAAGCAGAGAATGTGTTCTTCAGTTCCAACTTGAAGGTATTATGGTGTTTTTTAAGGTTGGTTATTACATTTTGTTTGTCTTATGAGCTTGCCACGTTCGAGTTTAATGTTGAGGTTCATCTTACATCTCACCAATCTATGGTCACTATCTGTGTTGAACTTTTTTAGCACACTGCAGTCTTCTATGACGAATTTTTTGTTACACATAATAAAACCAATTTCACTTGTCCCATTTGGATGTTTCCATGTCTTTTCCTGTGTGGCTTTTTCTTGAAAAAGGAGTTTAAGATGAAAAACACTTCTGCCTCTGCAAACTCAACAAGAGTATTTCCACGCTGGTTTCTGTTGCCGTGACCGAATTTACCTACTGAAGTTCCATTCTGTTGCCGTTGCCCTATTTTTGCTTTGAAATCTCCCATAATTATCTTCAAGTGCTGCTTACCTTTATTATTTAGATGACGAATTTCCTCATAAAATTCTTCAATTTCTTCTTCAGCATGACTTGTGGTGGGTGCATAAGTTTGAATAATCTGAGCCTGATATCTTCTAGAGAGTTGGATAACGAGTCTTGCAGCTCTGTCAGAGGAACTTTCAACTTCTACAACTTTATTTTTCAGTTTCTTGTTTATTGTAGATCCAATACCACTAGTTCTGCCAGTATCAGTCCCACGATAGTAGAAAAGATGTCCACTTTCCAGTTCAATGAGATCTCCTTTTATGTATGTATGTATGTATGTATGTATGTATGTATGTGTGTGTGTATGTATGTGTGTGTGTATGTATGTGTGTGTGTGTGTGTGTGTGTGTATATATATATATATATATATCATTATTGTCAACCATTATCAATCCACGGCTGGACGAATGTCTCCCCAAGTTTCTTCCATAACGGTCTGTCTTGTGGCAGTCTCCTCCATGTTTCTCCCGCATACTTTCGAATTTCATCCACCCATCTCCCATGTGGTCTTCTTCTGGGTCTTTTCCTGTCCCTTTGAATCCAATCTAAAATTACAGCTGTCCATCGATGGTCTGTTCTTCTGGCAGTATGTCCAGCCCATTGCCATTTCAGGGATTTCACTCTGATCATGATGTCTTCCACTTTTGTCATTTTTTTGATCCACGAGTTCCTCTTCTGATATCAACTGGTTACACCAAGCATGCAGCTCTTGATGCTGCTTTGCGTTGTCTGCAGTCTGTGTCTCTTTTAGTTAAGGTCCATGTCTCTGCATCGTATGTAAGTAATAGAAAGATGCGTTGATCAAACACTTCTCTTTTAAGACATAATGGCATATTGCTCTTGAAAATTATAGTGTTTCTTCCAAAAGCTCTTATGACAAGTTTTATACGCCGATTAATGTCATCAATGTGACCCTCATTTGATATCTGTTGTCCAAGATAAATATAGGTATTTGTTATCTCCAGCTTTCCCCCATCAATCGATAAACCTTCATTTCTTGTAAAAGCATTGTACATCACTTTTGTCTTCTGAAAGTTCATTTTTAATCCAATTTCTTCACTCTTTGTCAACAAGTTCCTGGATCATACTCTGCAGCTCTCATGGGATAGTTGCAGAAATTACTACGTCATCAGCAAAACTAAGGTGAGTTAGATAAACTCCATTTATCTTTATTCCTTTGTTTTCCCAGTTCAGTGATTGAAAGACATTTTCCAAAGTGGCATTAAAGAGTTTGGGATATATAGTGTCACCTTGTATGACTCCCTTTCCAATTTTTATGGGTGCTGTATTCTCAAATAGCCGAATCTTTGCACTTGCATTTATTAGATGTTATTAATAATATTAATGTATGCATCTTAAATACAGCAGGATTTCAAAGCCATTGTAACTGCTGATGGTTTCACCTAATCAAAGGCCTTTTCATAATCGATAAAAGCCATGCATAATGGAAGTTCATATTCCCTCCTCTTTCAATTAGTTCTCTGAGTACGTGGATATGATCTATAGTGCATATTATTTATTGAACTAAATAAAATTAATATTAATTCTACTTCTGGTTATGATGACATCCATCTTAAGGTTGTTAGGTATGCGGCAGATATCTTAATAAATCCTTTATTAAAAAGTTTTTATGTTGTATTTCGAACTGGTACTTATCCAGATGCACTGAAGATAGTGAAACGTTCTCCTAAATATAAATCAGGCTTGACGAATCAAGAAAACAATTATAGACCTATTGCAAAAATGCTAATTTTTGCAAAACTCTAGAAAAGCTTATTTACAGTAGACTTATATCTTATCTTAAAAAATATAACATAATTAGTGCTAACCAAATTTAGTTTTTAGCCTGATAAAGCAACCTCCACAGCCTTACTTCATATGCAAAATATAATACAGAAAAATATGGAATAAAAAAGAATAACATTGCTTTATTTTTGGATATCACAAAAGCTTTCGATATATTAAATCATGAAATTTTATTAAAAAGTTGAATAACATTGGAAGAAGAGGTATTTCTCAGACACTCTTTAAAATTATCTATCTAACAGAATATTAGAATATATGAACTCTGGTATATCATAGGGCTTATTTTGGGTCAGATCTTATTTAATATTTATATTAATGACATATTTTCGGTTTTGTCTAATGCACACCTTAAATAAAACCAATGGAGTAAAAACGGAGCTGGTGCTTGGTGGAATAATCCGATTAAAGAAGCAGTAAACAGAAAAAAGGAAGCCTATTTGATGTTGCAAGGTAGAGCTTCTGTGGATGAATATGGCTGTAAGAAGAGTGAGGCAGCTAAATTGGTTCACCAGAGTAAGGCAAAAAATAGAAAGGAGAAGGTGGAAAGGCACGAATTGGCTTTTTGGAAAGATAGAAAGTCTTTCTGGAAGTACATGAGACAGGAAAAATAGGGGAAAGAAAGTTGTAAGTCGGGTTAAGAATAAATCGGGGAAATGATATGGAAGCCCAATGAGTTAAGTGAAAGATGGGGTGTTAAACTTCTGTGAGTTATTAGATCAAGAAAGCAAAGGGGATTCTGAGGCAGAAGTAGATGATGTCACAGTGAAAGGTGGAAGCACAGGAGCGAACTGAAGAGAAGGGGTGTGTAGAGCTCAAATCTTTTCAGAATGGTTAGGCTCCAGAAGTTGAGGGCGTAACTGCTGAGATGTTGAAATATGGTGGTGACTGTAATTTTAATATCCCAAACTTTTTGTTCGAGAGAAACAACAAGTGATACACGTGCTTTCACCACGAGTCCCTCACCGCAAAAAAATGGTGAAAGCACATGTATCACTTTGTGTATCTCTCTAACAAAAAGTTTGTGATATTAACTTTATGCAAAGTATTTTATGAGAGATTATAAACCCATAAGATGTTAATTCCAGATATTTACTTACTCTGCAATTGACTGGTGAGCTAAAATTTGCCAGTTGTGCTGGGAGTTAGGAATGGTCCCTCGGGATTGGAAGGATGCTATCATTATTCCCTTGTATAAAGGAAAAGGTGATAAGACTGACTGCAAGAACTATCGTGGTATTAACCTACTGAGTGTGCCAGGGAAAGTGTTTGGTAAGGTCAATATTGAAATAGAACGAGGTCTTACATCAGAGAAAGTGTGGGATGTTCAGAGTGGGTTTATGCCTGGTAAAGGCTACACTAACCAAAGTTTTGCATTACGCATGATGATTGAAAAATATCTGGATGTTGGTAAGAAAGTTTTTGCTGCCTTCATAGATTTAGAGAAAGCTTACAACTGAGTAAATAGGGCACTTTTGTGGAAGGTATTGAATGAATATGGTGTTACTGGGAATCTACTTAATAGTGTAAAAGCCATGTATGCTGGTAGCAGAGCTTGTGTACGAGTGAATGATGTTTTATCAAAATGGTTTTCTATTGGTGCAGGAGTCAGACAAGGTTGTGTAATGTCATCATGGCTTTTTAATATATTAGTGCATGCGTGTTGACAAGATGGACAATACTGGTTTATGACTTGGTAAAATTCGTGTGTGAAGATTGCTGTATGCTGATGACAGTCCTGTTGGAAGAGAGCAAAAGTGAGTTGCAGAGTATGTTGTCTCGGATGTACGAAGTTTGCATGAAGTTCAAATTGAGTATAACTAAGGAAAAAACCAAAGTTATAGCTTTTGAGCTAGGAACTGTTAGCACTTAAAGTAATATAAGTCTAACTGACACAGTGATTAACCAGGTGAATGAGTGTGGATTTAGGAAGGATGTTTGACAGAGAGAACAAATTAGATGGTGAAATTAATAGGCGAGTAAATTTCTCATTGAAAGTCATAGCTGCTTTGGGAGGTTTTCACAGGAATGATGGGTTCTCAAGAGAGTCCCGCATGGCTGTGTATGAAAGTGTAAGTGTTCCTACTCTGATCTATGGCAATGAAACTTTGGTACTACGAAAAATAACCATAGGAGTAGTTTGTGTGCTGGAGAAATGCGTTACTTACGGTGGATTATTGTGGCAATACACGTTCTCACCGTGTGAGGAATGAAGATGTGTTGCTGTTGTGTAATGTGAAGCAAAATGTTGTTAACAAGGCGCAGACTAATATGCTTCGGTGGTTTGGCCATGTTGAAAGAATGAGTGATGAGATGCTCATTAAGAAATTTTTTTAGCCGATGTGGCAGAAATGAAAGGTAGAGGAAGACCAAGGAAGTCATGGGAGGACCAGATTCAGCAATGTATGCATAAAAAAAAGGTTATGAGTGTGAAATATAGAAGTTCTTGTGTACGTCGTGTGATGGATGTTAGTGGAGCCCGAGTTTTCTGTCAAGACCTCTGTAAATGGAGAAGTTTGGTACGTCAACCGTAAGTAAGAAATCAGTTAAAAATTTATTTGGTAGTTTGTATTGCTTTGTGGAGCTAACCTCTGAATCTCAGAGAACAGCTTAGTAACATGTATGTAGGACACATTATTAATTATGCTGATGATACTGCCATTCATTTTGCTGGTTCAGACATCTCTGAAATTATTAACCGATGTAATCTTGAGTTATTGAAATATTTAATTGGTTGACTTCAAATGAGTTTGTAGTAAATACAAAAAAAAGGCAATAATATTTACAAATCGTCAAATAAATCCAACACCTTAATTCTATACCTGTAGATGATAATACAATAGAAATAGTAACTGATTTCACATATCTAGGGATAAAATTACAGTCTAACGTTAAGTGGAATAACCATATTATTAACTTCTTAATGAATAAATTATCTTCAAGTATTGGGATAGTTAGTCGTGTTCATACTAACGTATCAGTTTCAACACTAAAGCTTCTATATTATTCTCTGGTACAATCACATTTAAATTATTACATTCTTTCTTGGGGACAAACAACTAACTCTAATTTTTGGAAATTTCAGACATTACAAAATAAATATATTACTCTTAAAATTAAAACATAACTGATATAAATCCCTTTTCACTGATGAACTCACCTCTATATATACATACGTGTTGACCCAAATGAAAATAACAATATTAAAACAATTGTATTATTGTAATTTGGATGGAAAAAATCATGTACAGGAGAATAAAAAAGGATTTAGATCATACATTAATTGAAATTTCATTACCTACCCATGTCTATGATACTAGAGTGAATCTCAACTGAGACCAATTATTCCCAGGATTCATAAACAGTCTCTAAGTTATACTGGGCCTCAAATTCGGAATTCTCTACTTCGTGATCTTAGAGTAATAAATAATTTCAGTCTATTTAAAGAATTTAAACTTTACATTCTGTGAATACCAAGAAAATAAGTTAGTAAATTCATGCAATGCATTGATTATGATACGCTTTGCAACATACCAGAAATAATCACTCAAGTTATTACTCAAGTTATGAGGATAATGGCTGTGGAATCAATCTCGCTCCTCTGCCCTGACCTTTGACCCCATTTCGATGATATTCAACAGAACCGGTTCTGTATACCTCCTGAATAACGTGATAAAGTTTTATCGCAATCGAAGCATTTGTGCGTAAGTTATGAAGCACAAGGTCAATAGAATTGTTTTGACCTTTGACCCCCATTTCGCCAATTTTCAATAGAGTGTCCCCCTACCACATACTAAAATTTCATCGAAATCGAACTATGTTTACGTGAGTTATCGTGCTGACGGACGGACCGACGAACAAAGCTGGAGCACATACGCTTCTTCAACCTACTGTTGGAAAGCGTAAAAAAAGGGGAAAGGGACTAAGGGAGAAACGAAGTTGAGAAAAGAATGAGGAGAAAAGAAGGTAAAATAAGGTTAAAGGGATAAAATGGGAAAGTGGGGTACATAAAGGGCGAAGTAGCGGTAAAAGGGGAATAGGGAACAACTTTACTAACACTAAATTTCTACTGCTATCTTTGAATGTCGTGCGTAATTGCTTTCAGGTGTAACTCTGACTTGCCTATATTTGTACAGGGAAATCAGGACTTTTGTGGCCTTTTCCTATATCCCCCTTGCTGTTACAATTACTTTGTATTTTTGATTTCAATGTAACAGCTAAAGAAACTGAATTGAAAACAAAAAAACTGACATCTGAGTTCAATATAAGCAGCAGCACCATTAGAAATGTGAGCTGTTCGCCTAAATTAAATTTGACAATATTGGATTCATTCTAGTCTTCAGTTTTATTGATGGAAAGCAGAGTATGGACAGTTTCAGGTACCATGTAATCAGAAACTAAGAAAGAACAAAAAGCTTTCCGTTTGTAATGTACTACACACGTGGTTTTTGACCTCTGTACTGTATTGTTCCAGTGATATGTCTGGATTTCATTTTTCAGTATAACATAACAGTTCTAAGTGCAAAAGCAGAACAAAATTATCATTTTTTGTTTTCTCTTTTTCTTCTGAAATGCCACATCACTGAAACTTATGAATGTAATCATGTGTAATCCTGTATAATCTTGTCAGATCCCCTTTTGTACTTCAGAAAGTAAATTTTCCAATGGAACAGCTTTTCGTAAAGATATTGATGAAATAAAAAAACAACAACTAACAATTTCAATTAAGACTGCAATTAACATAAAATGAACCTTTCAATCAATTATGAATATATATCATCATCAACCATTATTAATCCACGGCTGACTGAAGGTCTCCCTAAGTTTCTTCCACAACTGTCTGCCTTGAGCCTGTCTCTTCCATGTCACTCCAACATACTTTTGAATTTTATCCATCCATCTCCACTGGGGTCTTCTTCTCGGTCTTTTCCTCTCCCTCGGAATCTAGTATAAAATTTCTGATGTCCATCGGTGGTCCGTTCTTCTGGCAACATGTCCAGTCCATTACCATTTCAGTTATTTCACTCTGGCCATGATGTCGTCCACTCCTCTCAATTTGCTTATCCACTAGTTACTCTTATCTTTCCTGGTTACACCAAGCATGCATCTCTCCGTGCTCCTGCGAGTTGTCTGCAGTCTTTGTATGACTTTTTTAGTTAAGGTCCATGTCTCTGCTCCATACGTTGTAAGCACTGGTAGGATGCATTGATTAAATACTTTCCTTTAAAGACATAATGGCATACTGCTCTTAAAAATTGTACTGTTTCTTCCAAAAGTTCTCCATCCAAGTTTTATACGCCGATTAATTTCTTAATCAATGTGACTCTCACTTGATATCTGCTGCCCAAGATAAATGTTCGTATCGGTTGTTTCAAGCTTTTCTTCATCAATCGATAAATCGTTTCTTGTAAAAGCATTGTACATCACTTTTGTCTTCTGAAAGTTCATTTTTAATCCCACTTCTTTACTCTTGTCAACAAGTTCTTGGATCATACTCTGCAGTTCTGAAGGAGTAGTTGCAAAGATGACTACGCCATTAGCAAAACGAAGGTGAGTTAAGTAATCTTCATTAATCTTTATCCCTTTGTTTTCCCAGTTCAATGATTGAAAGACATGTTGTAATGTGGAGGAGGAGGTTTAACGACCACCGTGAGCTACTCAATGTGCTATAACCAGTTGTTGTAATGTGGCATTAAAGAGCTTGAGCGATATGGTGTCACCTTGTCTTACTCCCTTTCCAATTCTTATTTGTGCTGTATCCTCAAATATCAGAACCTTTGCACTTTCATTTTTATAGATGTTATTAATAATGTTAATATATGAATCTTCAATACAGCAGGATTTCAAAGCCGTTGTTACAGCTGATGGGTTCACGGAATCGCAGGCCTTTTCATAATCAATAAAAGCCATGCATAATGGGAGTTCATATTCTCTTGTTCTTTCAATTAGTTCTCTCAGTATATGGATATGATCTACAGTGCTGTAGCCAGTACTGAATCCAGCTAGTTCTCTTGGTTGAGCCATGTCTAGTGTTACCTTCAAGCGATGCGAAAGAACCTTAGTGAAGATTTTATATACCACTGATAAAAGGCTGATGGGCCTGTAGTTCGAGATCCTCAACGTCACCTTTTGTTATGTAGTAGGACCCTTGTAGCATTGTTCCAATGCTCAGGAATCTTCCCTTCAATAAGACATCTGGTGAAAACTTGGGCGAGTGTAGTCTCAATTTCTCCACTTGCTTCTTGCATAATGTCCACGGCAATTCCATCTTCTCCTGGAGCTCTTCCCAGTTTCTTTCTTTTTTTTAATTGGATGTTTAACGACCACCGTGAGCAACTCAATGTGCTATAAGCAGTCGCCCGTCCCTAATTTAGGGTCACTGGTTCCAGGGAAGGGAGAGAGCCAGTGCCGTAAGACAAACACAACATCCATGCCTGACCGGGATTCGAACCCGGACCCCTTACAGACGAATGATCAGAGGCCAACGCCTTAGACCACTGCGCCGCCGGGGCGGCTTTCCCCGTTTCATGTTCTTAATTACATATGTAACTTCTGCAGGGAGGATTGGAGGGACTTTGGTACATGTCGTAATGTCTGGATTAGACGTATCATCCCTTTCATATAGTTTGAATAGAAATATTTCACCCTTGTCAAAATTTCGCTTCTATTTCTTGTTACAGCACCATCTTTTCTCAGTGGCATAATCTGTTTCCTTCCCTTAATAAGATAGCAAAAGAGATGTCCACTTGTCAGTTTAACGAGCTCTTCTTCTTTTCTTCTTCTTGCCTCGCTTAGTCACAATGTCCCAGTTGATCTTTTCGAATTCCTCCTCCAATTCAAGGTCTTGAATCAGAAGATAGGGAACATCCATTAAACGTAGCCATCTACTACTGATATCAATCTATTGCTGGATGAAGGTTTTCCCAAGTCTATTCCATAACTTCCTATCTGGAGTCAGTCACTAATTTTTCTAAATGTTTTACACTTTGCTATGTTTTACATATACATGAGACATAGCCACATTAAATATAATTGTGCAGATTAAAGCACCTACATCATGCTTCCCAAGAAAAAAATCTCAGCAGTAGCTTTAAAAATTCAAAGATTATTAATTCCGAAAAACCAGAAATTTCCTTCTGCTGCGAAGGTTTTACTGCAGCGCACCATTTTAAAAACTTCATAATTGGCATTATTTTTCAGAAACTAAAGTTATATTTTCTGTTCTTTTAAAATTAGGGCCTTCAAAAATATATATATCATCATCATTGTCAACCATTATCAATCCACTGCTGGACGAAGGTCTCCCCAAGTTTCCTCCACAAATATATATATATATATATATATATATATATATATATATTTTAATAGAAAATTCTTGAGCGTCACTCAACAGGCCTCTGCCTGATTTGAAATAGAATGGGCCAGAGAAGATGGCATTACGAAATAGATGCGAATAAATTCGAAATTTGCCAATATACGCGAATAAATACGAAAATTTGATTTTAACTACGTTTCCGCGAGATCTCGATAATTAACATCTGTTAAAGCGAAAATAGGACGTAATTTCGCGCAGCACTTACGCCGTGCGTGCCCTACTCGGCGTGTGTTACCCGGGAAACCCCAGGCCACGCCTCTTTCCCTCTCGGCGAGTCAGTCAGCGCCGCTCAGTCTCACTGCCTGGCTTTGAAAGAATACGAATGAGCACATGTTTGTTTTTGCATTTCGGTAGTAGACTACAAACTACAACGCTCGCTATCCGTTTGATAGACGTATATCAATATGGGCCGCCCTAAGAAGGAATTAGTTGATAGAGTGAAAGAGTTTGAATACGAAGGATTGTATTTAAGCGATACAAATATCGTGATGTGCAAATTTTGTAATGCTCGTCTAGAAGGGTAAATTGACTCTCCACATGACATCCCACGCAACAAATGAAGCCTGCCAGCATATTGGCAGACTATTTTGTCCATCTGTAGCCGCGATCACACCCACATCATCTTTGAACACAAATTTATTATTGGAAAGCTTCTCTAAAATATTTTTTAAAGACATACCACGGGGATGAGCTCATCGATGGATACAATCATTTTCACAGACAGCTACTTACAGTGGTCAACCACGAGACTCCTGTTGATATCATACTGATTTTAAAAGCAACAAAATGCTGCTACGTAAACTATGCAAAGGCAGCTATTCAAAGCCTCCATAATTCTGTTAACAGTGTGGATGCTGAGAGATATTTCAGTATGTAGGAGCGAAATTTGTGAGATTTCTTACTTTGACCCCAATAAATCGGATCAATATATTTATAATTAGTTTCCTAGTGTTAGCGTCCCACAATCTATGTAGATATACAACATCGTTATTACTGAAGAGAACATAGTTAAAAGCTAACATTGTAGTAGATTCTAAGTATTTTGATACTTAGCATACCAGTAAGTAAACTTTGAAAAACAGTAAACTAAGTAAGTAAACTTTGAAACATTTTCTTTGTGAATTTTTAGTTTATTGTTATTTCTGTCGCCTGTCTTCGATGTAGTGTTTGTTTTTGCATAGCTTTGTAGCCTAATGATATTCGTTGAAGTTTTATAGCCTCAAAGCGTGAAGTAGGCAAATACTTTCCGTCGGTAAACATATTTAAGGCAATTAATAAGCAGGAACTGTACATCAACTGTACTCAGAACAGTATAACTACACTGCTGTTAATAGACATTGCAACACCATGAAGAAATGCTCGGATTTGCACGAAATTTGCAGGATGGATACGACACCATGGGAGATGCAAATTATTACAATTTCAGCGCGCAACGTCATCGGAAACGTCACACAACGGGGTTATAAAAACAGGCGTACGGCGAGCAGGTTTTTAAAGAGCCGCTGATGGCTTAGTGGTTAGCGAGTCAGACTATCAATGCAAGGTCCTCAGGTTCGAACCTGGGCTGATCTTTCAGAGATGGTGTAATTTACTAACAATTGCTGAATATCCGCCGTGCATCGGACGAGCACGTTAAGTGACGGCCCCCAGGCTGGACCCACTGGTTAAATGGGTATCCTTTCCTATGCCCCCCCCCCCTGAAATTCTCTCGCCACTCTGTGTGCAACATCGTACTTGTACGGTGGCGCCATCAACTGTACTCTAATCTCACTACAAACTGTTCTGTCAAAGTCGCTCGACTTGCTCTCATCCCTTCAGTTTCTGTGTCCTGTCCAAAAGGCGATCTCGCTGTAGGTGGCTGGGACCTAAAAACTCTACTCACTGTGGACGGAAGTCCTACAAGAAAATGATAAATACTGTGGCAGGTTTTTAAACTTGCTATCGCCAAACCGTATGTATGTAGTGTTTACATGTAAACATGCTGCGTAGGAGGACGATACAACCATACAAACACCTGGCGGAGTTTAAAGGAAGTAGAATAGTTGGACTCAGAGAAGATGGTTTATCATACCGTGATACTGCTGCACGCGTTAGGCGTAACGCCGCTACCGTGATGCGTGCATGGCGTCACTGGACAGCAAAAGTCTCTACGCATCGCCGTGCACGGTCTGGAGCTCGAAATCGCACGGCCGAGTGGGAAGACAGGCACTTGCACTCTATCGCAGTGAAGTCGCGCACAACATCATGCACGACACTTGCGCAACAATGGAGGATGGTCACACATCGCCCGATGTCTGCAAGCAATGTTCGTCATCGATTGCTTCAGAGAGGTCTCGTTGCTTGCCGTCCATTGCCGAGACTTCCCTTGATTTTGTACAATAGGTGCCAGCGATTGCAGTGGTACCGCGAACGTAGAAACTGGAGTGCTGAGTGGGAGCATTGTGTTTTTGGACGAGTCCAGATTCAATCTAATGCATCACGACGGCGAATCCTTGTTCGCAGATACCGTGGTGAACGGCATCTGGAAGGCTGCATTGTGCAGCGCTATACCGGTCCCACGCCGAGCGTGATGGTCTGGGGCGCTATTGCGTTTTATTCACGCACTCGCCTACAACGCATCACAGGCACATTGAACAGCCAACGCTATCACGGAAGTGTTGGAAACTGAAATTCTACCCTTTCTTCAGACGATCCCGGACAATCAATCTTCCAACAAGACAATGCCCGACACCATGTTTCTCGCACTGTTCAAGACTTACTCTGTGCGCATCAAGTCACTCGTCTTACCTGGCCTGCTCGTTGGCCAGATTTGTCGCCTATAGAGAACGTCTGGGGTGTCATCGCGCAACGACTGGTTCGCATGGCCTCGCCACGCCGCCTGTCACAAAAAGCGAACTGTGGATGCTTGCAGAAGGGAATGCAATACCACAGACGACCATTCAAACTGTTTCATTCCATCCCACGGCGTGTGGGTTCGGTTATCACCGCCCTTGGTGGATTTACTTATTACTAATTTTTTGGCCTTCCTAATCACGAACCGGTACGTAATTGTGATCGTTTGTAGCTTGTACCATAACTAATCAGTCCCATAAATTTCATTGTGATTGCTTGTGTCTTTCTTGGTGTTGCAATTTCTATTAACAGCAGTGTATACTAGTGATCCGAATTTCCTGTCCACCTTTCTTGAGGAAGCCATCTAGTTGATGTGCGAAAGCTTGGAAAATTTTATTTTTACTCTACGCCCAGAAATTCGGATCACTGGTATAATTAGACTATTTTGAATATTATGAAGCTTTCCATGTAATTCATTTACCGGCAAGATATTCTTAACTCTTTCGATGTTTTCATGGATGATAACATCTAACAGTAGTGCTTTTGCTTTTCAGGATCCGGAACTGAGATACCAGCTTCAACGGTGCGTCAACAGCTATGGGCTTTGCCAGACATCTTAGAGGAGGGCCGAAAAATTATCCTGGAAGCCTACATGTCACAGAATACTCTTCCACGTGACCCACCAATGATCTCTTTCTATTGTGGCCCAACTGAAGGAACAAACTATTCTACCGATTCGGATGATAACGAGACGCTGTCTTGGCCTCCAAATGAGCCTGAGAGTACCTCTGAAGAGTCAGATAAAGAAGAAAGGGAACACAGCCAACAGCCCCCTGGTCAACTAGGACAGCGATTTCAACCATTCATGCCTCAGGGAGGAACGATAAAGCAAGTGATTGACGAACACGATCTAATGATGGCCCAACAAATCTATAATGAAAGATCTGAAAAGTTCTTCCCAGTTCAGCGGGCTGAACACCAAGATGGAACAGAACCACATCCACAGTCCAGTCAGCAACCACAGATGCAATATCGTGCACTCAGTAATTGTGAGAAAACACCCAATTTATTGAACATTCAGCAGGAACCAAGGCCATCCCGACAGTGCCATCAGACAGAAGAAATATCGGTTAAACAAATCATTGAAAAGGAAGAGTCAACCATTCGAGAGTTAAGCCTTGATGATCTACGTCCACCTGTAGTACTGGTTAAGGAGACAGCTGAAGAAGAAAGGAACCGTATCATGTTTAACGAGCGCATTCCTTCAGATGGTAAGGACGAGGCTTCCGTATCTCACACTGCAATTCTTTTTGATGATCCAACACTGCACAGGATCCGCAGCAATTTTATCAACCAGCAAGGCAATGCACGTATGTCTACACAACGTTGCTCTCCTTTTCCAAGTACGTTTTTGGATTTCCCTCCCCATCAGCTTTCTGATACAACGACATTTGAAAAATACGATCAAAGGAACAGACATTGGCAACCCAAAATGTATGAACAGTTTTATCAGAAGACGCAGACGGTGGCTGAAAAATATTATGACCAAAAAGTACGGCAGACGCAAAGTGGATCTCAGCAATCCAATGAGACACAGCTATTTAGGCATCTAAATGAAACAAAAGCACATCCACAGTTCAGTCAGCAACAAGAGATGCCACCATGTCTGGACAGTCAACAGGAGGCAGCATTTTATTCGCTGAACATCAAGCAGGAACTGAGGCCATCTCATCAGTCAAATCAGAGCGAAAAAATTCCGGAGGAGCAATACAGTCAACAAGATGCGTCAAGTATGAAAGAGAAAAGCCTTCATGATCTGCGTCAGTCGAAAGCGTTCGTTAATGAAACAGCTAAAGAAAAAAGATCCACAGCCAGCTTGATGACTACATTTCTACAGATGGTGAAAGCAAGCCTTCCGTATCACACAGATTTAGTCTTTGTGACGTTTCAAATCAGAAAGCGAACAAAAGTTTGAAAGATATGGAACAAGCAGAAAGGAAACATCATGTGACATCCGCCCCCAATCAAGAGGCGGATTTACGGGTATTTGAAATAAACGATCAAAGAAATAAACCCTGTCTTCCAAGGTCATATGGACTGTTCTCCGAAAAGAAGCATACAGTGGACAAACAGCATTATCAAAAATTAAGGCAGAGAATGACCGAATCTCAGCATTGCAATGAGACACAACTGGCAGGAACCCAAACTGAAGCAAAGCCACATCCACAATCTAGTCAGAGACAGCACATGACACCTCAAACACACTACCAAGGGGAAGCAACACCAACTTCACAGTCTAGCCAGAAACAACAGATGACACCTGAAGCACACTATCAAGGGGAAGCAACACTACGTTCACAGTCTAGTCAGAAACAGAAGATGCCACCTCAAGCACATTATCGATGGGGCGCACCACGACGTTCGCAGTCTACTCAGAAACAGCAAATGCCACTTCAAGCATACCATCAAGGGGAAGCTACACCACGTTCACAGTCTAGTCAGAAACAGGAGATGCCTCCTCAAGCACATATGAAGGGGGAGCAACATCACGTTCACAGTACCGCAAAAAGGATTCAACGTCATTTCGAAAGAGGAATCAAAGGGGATGAAACTTTCGATAAACAGTAAAATCAAGTGGTATTGTAAAACAGGCACGGAATTCATCTCAGTGGTTTGCTTGCTTACCACAGTTCTGCAAATGTTAAAGCCGAAACTTTTGTATCTTATAAAGTTGTAAGGCTAGTAGTATTGTAAGTTGTGGAAGTTGAGTGATAAGATTTTTTTTTTATAATAATCTGTTTTGCTTGCAAATGTTCTGATGTTCAGTATGCTTCGTCTCTGTGTTGTACATGATGGATAATAAAAATCTTTAAAACATAGAACTAAATTCGCTGTTATCTCAATTTTCAATTGTGTCAGTAACACTGATTCATATAACTAAATAGGTATTTGAAATTTTTCTTATAACTTTTTTTTACAAATGAGGGTTCTTGATCTGCTACATACAGGTAATAGGAATAAGATACGTATTTTAAATATTTAATTATTAAAAACTAATTGAAAATTTCAAATGCTTTAGTTAAAAAAAAACAAGTACTGAATCACAAGTATGAAGTTTCTTGCATAATCTTCCACTCTTCAACATCACCGAAAAAAGGAAAACAAGGTGAAGTCACCCGTGTTTAATTTAGAAATGCTGATTGTAAGGAAATTTAAAAACAAAAATTGTTATCAAGGATAGGAGAGGAAAGAATGAGAATCGCAGCACGGAAAGCGAAGATCCTTTTGAATTGATGGTTTCTTCCACTTTATATCCAGGCGCTAGATGTTTTGAAACAATGCACCCAGCGATCTGTCGCCTCTAATTCGAGCTGTTTGCCCCATGTAATAGTAGGGGGCTATAATCGAACAATAGGTAAAACACCAATATCCCAGTTAGTGGTAATGTTTCACGGCATGAATCACTTCCACAGAGCAACCAAAATTGAACTGGCCTCTAATTTAGGATCATTTACTCCAGGAAAGGAAGGTCAGTGGCATGGCATGCTTATTCAAGTTGGGTGTGCGCGCTGTTATGGAAAAAACACGCAAAAATTTTATTATATAACTCGAACTGCAAAATTCACCCATTGATTTTGAACATACGAAAGCATTTTTTTTTTATTTAGCGGTCGTCTAATTACTTACGGTAAAGATCTTTACATATACTCCATTGTAAGAAAAATCTGAATTTCCTGAGCAAATACTAGAGTGATGAACGAATTTTTGGTATTTTTTTGTGTTGTTCAAATACAGGACGAGGTTTACCCTTCCTTAACTATATTTACACAATCTGCAAAAAACTCTGGCACAAAATGGGACATTTAGTGCATCGACAGCATTGTTCCCCATCCTAAACGGATATCAAAATTCAAATTGTATAATTAAGTCTGTGCTGATAAACATCGATTCACACAGCGACGAAAAGACAGAAAAACAGTTACTCGTAGCAGAACGTTGAATTGTGTTTATGACTCCACGCTATTCCAAACGCAAACAAGGATGACCAGTGGTGCTTACCCTAGAAAGTTTAGCATCTACGTTGAAACCACAAGGAAATAAAAACATCTGGAGAGCTGTGTATTAGTTGCTGTAACGACCTGAAGTGTCCGCAGATAAAATAGCACTCCTACAGCTGCAAATATTACTTACAATGTTTTGCTTATTGAACGAAGCAACGAACCTTCTCTTCACGAAAGTATTGCACTAGGGAATTAATTTTAGCCTCACATGCAAAGCCTTAGGGCAAACTTCGACGAGTTTTATTAGAAACACCCCCCTCCCCCCCCCAAAAAACAACAACAATATAACAGAAACTCGTATAACAAAGTTTAATTTCACTTCTGCATGGGACTGCAAGTGGTGCTCATTTTGGCTAGTACACCCTGATAGTTACGTTTGAAACCACAGGGAAACAAAAACGTGACCTACAGCGCCATCTGGAAGCTCTTGTCATATTAAAAAGTCAAGGTAGTTGCCTTCGATGCACGGTCATTTTAAAAACCTGCATATATAAAAAATTCAAACCCACTGGCGGAATTGAAACGTTTATTGTATAAGGTTAAAAGCAGAGCCATAAGAACTTTCGGGTTTCCATAAAACCCATCGTCAGGTGACTAAACCAGATAATGAGGGTAAGACTAATAAGTTATATAAGACAAGCATCGTTAAGAAGTAATGGCGTAAGGAGCGCCAATAACAGACAGCGACACAAGTAAGATATCGTGAAACATCTGGTACAAGTTAACATAAAGACCAGGCTGTTCCGAATGAAGGAACAACATGGGTAAGTATCATGTTAAGCACAGAAATCTAATACATGATACTTACCCTGTTTCTTCAGATGCTTCACATGATGCTTCATGTTGATACCATGTTGTTCCTTCAGATGCTTAACATGATACTTCATGTTGATACTTCCCACGTTGTTCCTTCAGATGCTTCACATGTTGTTCCTTCATTTTTTTTTTATTGAAAGGTTTAACGACCACCGTGAGCAACACAATGGGCTACAAGCAGTCGCCCGTCCCTAATTTAGGGTCACTGGTTCCAGGGAAGGGAGAGAGCCAGTGCCGTAAGACAAACACAACATCCATGCCTCACCTGGATTCGAACCCGGACCCCTTTCGGACGAAGGTCAGAGGCCATCGCTTAGACCACTGCGCCACCGGGGCGGCTCCCTTCATTCAGAACAGCTTGGTCTTTATGTTAACTTGTACCAGATTTTTCATGATGTCTTACCTGTTGCGCTGTGTTATTTGCGCTCCTTACGTCATTATTTCTTAACGATGCTTGTCTATATATTAGTCTTACCCTCATTATCTGGTTTAGTCATCTGACGATGGGTTTTACGGAAATCCGAAAGTTCTTAAGGTTCTACTTTTAACTTTTTAACCACATACAATAAATGTTTCAATTCCGCCAGTGGGTTTGAATTTTTTTATGTATGCAGGTTTATAAAATGATCGTGCATCGAAGGCAAATACCTTGATATTTTAATATATCATGTCCTGCACGAATTTGGATATCTTCATGGGAGCTCTTGTATCACATTTTCTTGACATCGTCGGATGTGCGCTCGCCAAAACGTACACCCAAAGATCTTAGCGCGAATGCGATATGATTACTGAACAAACCTCTTAATGAAAATATATGGAGAAATTAATTTTAACCACCACTCAAAGCCTCAGGACAAACTCTGGCGAGTTTTATCAGAAATAAATCCGAAAACATAATCGACAATGTAAGTTAAATTGCGACTCTGTGTGGGTGTGCGCCGCCCGCGCACCTAGCACACCCTGAATATTCACCCCTGGTAATTAGAATATGGTGTCACTTACACCGGGTAACGTAAGGAACAGCAGGAAAACAAACTGGACACAGATTCTAACTACTCGATGAAAAATGAGAAATTTTCAAGCAAAAAATACGTAGGACTTTCAATATGTTCTAAGCCTAACATACAAAGAGAATTGGTTTTCAAAAACGCACCTTTGTTTTCCCACATAGTCTCCCCTGACTTGGATACACTTGTTGTACCGATCATACAGTTGGCGAACCCCGCTGCGAAAAACGTTATCTTTCTCCTCAAACCAACACTTCCTTGCCTCCTTCAGTTCAGAACGCACCTTCGTTTTTCCACATAGTATCCCTTGACCTAGATACTCTTGTATTGCTCATAGAGTTGGCGAATTTCTGCTGCGAAAAACGTTTTATCTTTCCCCTCAAACCAACACTTCGTTGCCTCCTTCAGTTCCGAATGCACCTGTGTTTTTTCACATAGTATCCCTTGACCTGGATACTTTTGTTGTATTGATCATAGATTTGGCGAATCCCTGCTGAGAAAAACGTTTTATCTTTCTCCTCAAACCAACACTTCCTTGCCTCCTTCAGTTCAGAACGCACCTTCGTTTTTCCGCATAGTATCCCCAGACCTGGATACCTATGTTGTATTGATCATAGAGTTGGCGAATCTCAGCTGTAAAAAACGTTTTTATCTTTCTCCTTCAGTTCAGAGTGCACCTTCATTTTCCCACAGTCTCCCCTGACTTCGATACACTTGTTGTACCGATCATAGAGTTGGCGAACCCCGCTGCGAAAAACGTTTGATTTGATTTATTGAATATTCTGCCATACACTACAGTAATGCTATACATGACAAAGTTTAACACAAACAATACATCATTACAAAAAGACTGCTAAGTAGCTAACCAAAACAAAATGTCAGTAATGTATCCTTAATATGTCATAACCAGATTACAATAAAAATACCATTAACTACAATTAATGAACTTGCACAATTAAACCAACATTTATAAAGTAGATGGTATGAAATGGAAAAAAAGTAATTTATGTCTCCATAGATCACTGCAAGTGGATGACATGGAGCCAGTGAAAAAGGCTTTAATGAAAAAACCTGACGAGCCCCCGATCCCAAAGACTTGTGTGACAGGCCAAGAACAGTGCACAAAAAATCACAATAAGACACAAATTACCATAATAAAACAGAGAAGTGAAGGATACATGATTGTAAACAACTAATTAAAAAAGTTCCTGGCATATTACCAATACAGTTACAGTATATAGAAATACTAACATATGCCAACGTAACCACTGATATACATAGCATAAGAAAACAATGAAAGATTTAAATAGGACATTTATGTATATATATACCAAATTAATGTAATAAAAATGTACATCACAAGAATTTCCTTACAGTACATTAAGCAATCATACAACAATAAACCGAGATGAATAAAACAAATCAACAAAGTTAATCATAGATCACACCATCCTACCAAGCACAACGATGATATATGCAGGAAAAGGACTACACCAATAGCCAATTGGTACAAAGTCTCAAATATACGAAAAAAAGAACACAGAACAGAAATACACATCCCCAAATTAAATATATAATGATGATCCAATAAAGTTAAACAAAACAGAAAAGCACGCCCTATCAGAGACCGTATCATGACTTCATATTAAACACTAGTAAGCAATTACAGAATTAAGAGGCATAGTATAAATATACACTTAAGTGCCAGAAAAACTGGTACAGACCACTTACGCAAAATACATAGCAACGCCACCTATGCGCGTACTCGGTTGCGCCCGCCAGTGCGTATATAAAGTGATAGACATCCTTGCCAGCTGTCAGAGCTGTTTTCGGCATGAGAATGACAAGTAATAAAGATTTAAGCGATTTTCAACGCGGTGTCACAGTTGGCGCTCATGAGATGGGCCATAGTATTTCGGAGGTAGAAACGACGTTCGGATTTCCACGGACGACCATTGCAACTGTGTACCGTGACTACAAGAATTCGGGCAAAACCTCCAACCTACGATACCAGTGTGGCCGTAAAAAGACATTGGGTGAACGTGACCATCTTCGGCTGTCAAGAATCGTTTCACGCGAGAGGCGTGCAACACTCTCGCAGGCATCATCGGAATTCAATGCTGGAGCCTCAACAAGCATCAGCGTCTGGACTGTGCAACGTACCCTGCACGATATGGGCTTTGGCAACCTACGCCCAACTCTAGTCCCCTTGATGGGTGCATGACACAGAGCTATGCGCCTCGCTTGGGCACGGCAACACCGCCACTGGAAACAAGTAGCCTGATCTGACGAATCGCGTTTCCAAATGTATCGGGCAGATGGAAGGATTCGTGTGTGGCGCAAACCCATGAAGCCATGGATCCCGCCTGTCAACAGGGAACTGTACCGGCTGGTTGGGGGGGGGGGTCCGTAATGGTATGGGGTGTGTTTAGCTGGACTTCACTGGGACCCCTGGTACGTCTACAAACGTTTGTGACCGGCCAACTGCGCATCCTTTCTGACGAGGTACACCCGTTCATGTCCTGCATTCATGCTGATGGGTTGGGCCTTTTCCAACAGGAAAATGCACCTCCACACAAGTGTCGGGACGCCACATTATGGTTAGAGGAGCATTCATCTGAGTTTGGGGTGTTGCCATTCCTACCCAAGTCCCCAGATCTGAACGTGAGAGAACACATTTGGGATGCCATGCAACCCGCTATCGAACACAGGAATCGGAGACCTCGGAATACACCTGAATTGTGGAACGCTCTGCAGGAAGTGTGGTGTGTATTGCCTACAGCATATTTCCAGAAGCTAGTGGATTCCATGTCCCGTCGTATTTCTGCAGTCCTGCGCTCCCGTGGGAGATCTACCAAGTATTAGACTAGTGTACCAGGTTTTCTGGCACTTCAGTGTATGTGCAGTGCATAGCAATTATGCCCAATATGACAGTGGAAGTTAATAATTAAACAGTGAAAGAAAGTTAGTCATCGAGTCCTAGACACAAAACAGTGTCCAAGAACCAAAGCAAGGAAATATAAACATCCCCCGTGTTACTAAGGTGAAGTAAATGTGAAACAAAGTAATAAAATTTATTTGTACCAGGAATAATGTACTACTATATTTTTAAAAAATCATGGCACCAAATTCAAATCATATGTGCCAGCCAATAATTCAGCAGATATTTTCCTGAATGCACTGAAAGTAGCAATTGATTTAATGTGCAAGGGCAATTCATTCCATTGTCGCGGACCGCCTGCAATAACACTGTTATGCAAAAGATTTACATGTGCCCTGGGAATAACGAAGTTGGCATTACCCCTGGTATCATGAGAATGCGAAAATTGGTGCAATTCAAGAAGACTCCAAAAACATATTAGCATAAATTCTATTATGCATAAAAAGTAGTAATCGAAATGTATATAGTTTATTAAATGGGATTATTTTATATGAACAGCAAATGGCAGCTATATCACCATCGGTAACTAATAAGCGAATGTATTTCTTTCGTAAAATATATAATCTGGCGACATTACCCAACGTGGTCTGACCCCAGACCAGTAAACAATACGAAAGTAGTGGATAAATGAACGAGTAATGCAAAACTAATTTTAATCTTATCGTCAACATACCGGAAATTCTATAAACCATTCCTGTACATGATTTAAGCTGATTTGCCAAATAATGTAATTATTCCAACGTAGTGACTCTTGTATAAGTACACCCAAAAATTTAACAGTCGTCTTAAACGTAATGGAAACGCCATTCACAGATATACCAGTTGGGGTAGACGAATAATAAGAACGACGTGAAAACAGGACGGCATTAGTTTTATCTTGATTTGTAATTAAATAATTGCAACTGAACCAGAGAAAGAATTCCTGAAGGTCGCAATTAACTAAAGGTGCTAACTCCGTAAATGAACTACCGGAAAAGAATAAACTGGTATCAACAGCAAACAGCACACGGTGTGCCCCCGAAGTAACATTAAAAATATCATTAATATAACATTAAAAAAAGAACGGGTCCCAGCGCCGATTCCTGAGGAGCTCCGCAACAAACCCCACGAACCGAAGAACGAATGCCCCGAATCTGCACATACTGTGATCTCTGAAGCAAATAATTCCTAAAAAACAAAAGCGGAACTCCCGGATCCTTATATGATGTAACTTCGACAATAGAATTTCATGATGTACACATTCAAAAGCTCGAGTTAAGTCACAAAACATACCCAGACACTTTTTCTTGAGTCAATATCTGTCTGCAAAAATTAAGAACATCTAATACAGCAGTCTCTGTTGAGAAGCCGAAACCATGCTGACCGGGATGTAAGATTCTGTTCCTCTCCAAGTAGTCAGATAATCTATTTAATATTAGTCTTCCCAATAGTTTAGCAAACACTGTAATATTAGTAATCGGACGATAATTTCCTACACTAGATCTCAAACCCTTTTTATGTATAACATTTACTCTACGTGTCGTAAATGCAAGAGGTAATAAACCAGTTTCTAGAATACGATTACAAATATGTTCCAATGGTACCACAACAAAAACGGAGCAACAGATTTAATCATCCTTGGATGAACATCATACCTTTCTCCTCAAACCAACACTTCGATGCCTCCTTCAGTTCAGAATCATCCACAAAACGCCTACCCCGCAGATCTTTTCCTCGATTTTTGAAGAGAAAAGTCACTAGGAGCGAGGTCAGGTAAGTTTGGTAGGTGGGGAGGCAAGCATTGTTGAAGCTTCGTTCTGTCACAGCTTGCATGGAAACACCGGCAGTGTGGATTGGAGCATTGTCCTCGAGAAGCAGAACAACCTGTCTTAATTTTCCTCGCAGTTTACTCTTGATGGCTTCACGCAGTGGGAATAGCGTGGCATAATAGGCAGCATTCGTAGTCCTTTTATAAGGCAAGTAATAACAGCAACCTTTCCGAGTCCAAAAAATGTTGGTCATAATCTTCCCTGCAGATGGTTGTGTTTTTGAACTTTTTTGGTGGTGGTGATCCATCATGTTTACACTGCATGATCTTTTGTTTAGTATCAGGGTCCCAATGGTGAAGCCACGTCTCATCCCCAGTCACAATGCTAGAATAGAAGTCATCTGGATCTTCCCTGCAGATGATTGTGTTTTGAACTTTCTTGGTGGTGGCGATCCATGATGTTTCCACTGCATGCTCTCTTCTTTAGTATCAGGGTCCCAATGGTGATGCCAATCTCATCCCCAGTTACAATGCAGGAATAGAAGTCATCTGGACCTTCCCTGCAGATGATTGTGTTTTGAACTTCCTTGGTGGTGGCGATCCATGATGTTTCCATTGCATGCTCTCTTCCTTAGTATTAAGGTTCCAATGGTGAGGCCACGTCTCATTCCCAGTCACAATGCAGGAGTAGAAGTCCTCTGGATCTTCCCTGCAGTTGGTTGTGTTTTGAACTTTTTCAGTGGTGGCGATCCATGATATTTCCACTGCAGGCTCTCTTCTTTAGTTTCAGAGCCCCAATGATGAAGCCAATCTCATCCCCAGTCACAATGCAGGAACAGAAATCATGCAGATCGCGGTTAAGGCGGCCAAGTTGAACCCGACATACCTCAACACGATCATTCTTCATCTCAGGTATCAACATCCGAGGAACTCATCTGACACAGACCTTTGACCTGCCTAAACGCTCATGCAAAATGGTCCAAGCACTGAAAGTTCTTAACTTCAGTTCCTCGGCGATCTGTAAGCCACGGATTCGGCGGTTTGACATCACCAAGTCCTCCACTTCCTGGCACATTTCGTCTGTGGTCAGCTCCACTGAGCGTCCCTCGCGAAGGTCGCCTTCGAACGAGTCTCTTCCACTTCTAAAGAGTGCAGTCCATCTTAGCTGTGGTATATGAAGGTGCATCATCGACGTACACACGGACCATCCGTTCATGAATACTGCGTGACGTTTCACCTTCCTTCGTGAAAAATTCAATCACCGCTCGGTTTCCTCAATTTTATCTGCCGCAGATGAATTGTCACCATATGGACTTCAATGCACTGTGGCGCCGTCTCAGATGCTGACACAGCGACGTGGCGTGGCTGTTATACATATAACTGAAGCATGGTGCAATACTTCGCAATACTTGCGTCAGCCGCCGATCACTACTTTCAAAGTCAGGCTTAGAACTTATTGAACGCCCCTCGTATGAGCGTTAGTAGCTAACATTTTACTAGAGCACTTAATTTCACGCAAAACTCATTCAAATGGACTCAAAATAGTAAATTATAAAATCGTCACACATATTGTTTTGTTTAGAGCAGAAGCTTAACATATACAGCTGTCACTGATGAAGAAATATTGCACAGGTTTGAAAACAGAATTGTTTACGAAGTATTCGTAGCATGAGAGATAACAAAACGAGAGAAATTAAACGAAGGTGCTTGTGTACCTAGGTAGAAAAGAAATTTAGCGTGTTTATGGTTCCGCATTATTATTTGGGAAAGTTAAAACATACACGGTCGCATCAGAATTATTTGGCCACCTCCGGAATCAGGGTGTACCGAACTAGGTGCATCACAGAGTGCACGTGACAAGGTCGACCACACGGAGATACAAGCAGCCGCCAGGACAGATGAGCCATAGTGCGTGACGTGAGCACAACGGGCAGAGATGGTGATTTGATGGACGTTCAAATAGGAATGATCATCGGCTACCGCGCCAATGGTGGAAGCACCTCAGAAACAGCAGACTTCGTGGGCTGTTCGCGAGGTGCTGTAGTAAAGGTGTACCCAAGAATGGACCGCTGGCACACAGAGTACTTCCCGACGTCATAACTGTGAAGCCCCAAAGGCATTCGACCCCAGAGGAGGACGTCGACTGGTAAAGGGCAATCGACACGCAGCAATTGACAACGCAAATGAACGCTGGGGCACACAGGTACGTGTCCCTCATAACAGTAGAGCGAACCCTATTGCTCATGGGTCTCACACACCAGAACCAACACCCGGACACGCTTGTCGGTCAAGTACAGGCCGGTGGTAGCAGTGTGCATGTCTGGAAGATGACTTCCTGGTATGACCTGGGACCGCTGGTACCACTGGATAGGTTCCTGAACGCCAGTAACTACATGCCCATCCTCGCTGACTACATGCATCCCTTCACGTTGGAAGTTTATCCTGGTGGTGGTGGCGTCTAACCAATAGGACCAATGCGCCGTGACTCTTCGCTAAGGGGTGCTTTTTTTTTGGATTGGAGGTTTAACGACCACCGTGAGCAACTCAATGGGCTATAAGCAGTCGCCCGTCCCTAATTTAGGGTCACTGGTTCCAGGGAAGGGAGAGAGCCAGTGCCGTAAGACAAACACAACATCCATGCCTCACCGGGATTCGAACCCGGACCCCGTTCGGACGAATGATCAGAGACCATCGCTTAGACCACTGCGCCACCGGGGCGGCTAAGGGGTGCTTGACTGGTTTTAAGAACACGACAGCAATGTCTCTGTTCTCCCTTGGCCGGCGAAATTGTGTGACCTCAATCCCATAGAGCACTTGGGGGATTATTTGGACCGACAGGCTCGACGTGCCGACGCACAACCACGTCATCTCCGGGACCTCCGTGCTCTGCTGCAGTCCGAATAGGAACGTGTGCCTCGGGCAACCTTCCAGGGCCTCATTGCATACATGCCACGGCGTCTTGCCGCTGTCATCCGGGCAAAGGGTGTTTTTTTACAATTATTAGGTAGGTCGTCATATTATTCTATACGACTATGTACAGACTGAGAGGGTTTGCAGTCATCAAATGTATGGGGGGGTGACAAACTTGTGAGGTAAAAACCTGAATGGATACCAGATGGAAGACGACGTAGGACAAAACTATGTAGTTTGGCATGAAAATGTTAGGAATTCTATACTGGAGGAAGAAAGCGCATGACAGAGTGAAGTGGAAGATGTACTTCTTGTGCCTAAGACACTTAGAGGCTTAAGTTAACGAAGAAGATCAGCTAACGAAGAAGGACTTCTAGAGCAAAGAAAGAATTGGAGATCAAGAAACCACAACTCCAGTTTGGAATCAGGAACTTGAAAGAAACTTCATGCCTTGAATGTGAGTTGGCCATTAGTGGAAAAAGTTGACGCCCCAGTCTACAATTCGAGGTTGCCTGCCATAAGAGTGGTACGGGATTAGAAAAGATTAATTTCAGGTCAGGTTTTGCTCACATAGCCCTAGTACTGACAACCAGATCTTAAATGTTCGGTAACAAAAAGGAATAGTGTTTTTAAAGTATGCATTCTAGCTTTGGAAAAGTGTTACAGCAGTGACACCGAAAGGAAGCTCTACTGTACAAGTCTCGGTGGGTTCTTAAATCCAGGTACTAAAGGTAGAAGGAACTTGTCAACCTAATCTCAAATTTGGGCCAGTCTATAATTCGAGGTCACCTGCCATAAAAGTGGTACGGGATTAGAAAAGATTAATTTCGGGTCAGGTTTTATTCACATAGCCCTCGTACTGATAACCAGATCTTTAATGTTGGGTAAAAAAAAAAGGAATTGTATTTTTAAAGTATGCATTCTAGCTTTGGAGAAGTGTTACAGCAGTGGTACCGAAAGGAAGCTCTACTGTACAGTCTCTGTGGGTTCTTAAATCCAGGTACTAAAAGTAGAAGGATCTTGGATACACTGCGACCAGAAAAACTGTAACGGGCCAGCCCATTCGTGTAATTTAGGAACACTGGTTTATGAGAAGGAAGAGAAATTTGAAATCTGATTTCATAGAAGAAAAGAGGCAGAAGTAAAGAATAAACACGACACCCATGGGTCATGTGAAACTCCAAAACAAAACAAATCCGCGAAAGCCAACGGACTACTTTTCTGAAGAAAAACTACAGGGCGACCCCGAACATGCCTACCAAGTTTAAATCCAACCTCCTATGCAACTAGTTAATATAATTTGAAGAAACTTTGCTGACACATTATAGCCATCTAGCCATTTGCGTCTCGTGTGTTTTCTTTTCATTTTGCAGGATATGAAAGATGGCATCTTACACTATGGAGCAGCGGATATTCATTATCGAAGAGTACATTCGATCATCAAAAAGACCCGCAAAGGTCATAAGAGCGTTCCAGGTAAAGTTTAGCGTCAAAGATGGGCCAGACAGGCACACAATATCAAACCTAGTCAAGGAATTTCTCAAGACAGGGTCAGTGTTGGACGATCACTCACAAGGCGGCAGGCTTTCCACAGCAAAGACTGAACGAAACATTCAAAAAGTTAGAGAAACATTTGAAAGAAGCCCGAAAAAGTCTACCACGGGAGCGTCTCAGGAGTTAGGGATCAAACGCAGTAGTCTTCAGCCAGTTCTCAAAGATCATCATTTGTTTCCCAATAAAATTCCGCCCCAACAGCCACTCACAGAGGCGAATATGGTAGCAAGATTGGACTTCACTCATGCAATGATCACAAGACTCGAGAACCAAAAAATTGACCCTGGTCTGATCTGGTTTTCAGATGAGGCACAGTTTTGGCTTGACGATTTCGTGAACAGGCAGAACTGAAGAGTATTGGGCACAGAACATCCGTATGTCTAGATTGCGTCAAGTCTTCACCAAAAACGTGACTGTGTGGTTTGCCTTGACAAAAGTTGGCATTTGTGGACCTGTTTTTATTGAGGGAACTGTATCCGCAGTAAGCTGCCGAAACTTGCTTGAAAACAATTGCATTCCTGTCTTTCAGGGCTTCCATGGTTCTGTCCCAACAAGTCACTTTTTCATTCAGAAAGGTGCTAGTCTCAATCACACAGAATCCATTTTCCGCCTTCTGAATGAACATTTCCGTGAGAATGTCATTGCTTTGGATTATCCAAAGCACTACGGACGCGGTCTTGACTAGCCTCCGTATTCACCAGACTCAATCCTTTGGATTTTTTTTATATATATATCTCCAAGACAAAGTGTATCAGAGCAACCCAAAGACTTTGCAGGAGCTGAAATCATCTACCGAAAGGGAAACCTTGGCCATTCCAACAGACTTCTTCCACAAGGTGGTGTCCAATTTTGAGATTTTTTGCGCAAGATCGTCCAGGTTGAGGGCAAACATATTGAACACGTTGCAATATTAGGTGTACAAATAAGCCTTAAAGCGTTTTAAGACAATGCATCATGTAATTTGAGAGAAAACAATACCTTTACGAATCAAAATATGTGCCGTCATTATCTATCACCTTCCGCCATCGGTCGGGCAGCTGACGGATTCTAGCCATGAAGAATACTTCGTCGTGTGATGCGACAAAGTCATCAACCCATTTTTGCACTTCGTCACATGTCCGGAACCGTACAGCAGACAAACCATGTTGCATCGATCGAAACAAATGATAGTCTGAAGGGGCTATGTCGGGACTATAAGCGGGGTACTCCAAAGCTTCCCAGCCAAGCCTCAGTAACGTTTCCTTGACCGATTTCGCGACAAGCGTTGTCATTACATGCAGTAATTTCACGGAACGCAATCCTTTGCCTGTGAATGGACGTTTCCGACAGATATCCTGGTTCAATAGCAGCAATTGTTGCTTGTAGCGATCAGCAGTAATAGTTTGACCCTGTTCCAATAGTTCGTAATAGAGCACACCCATCATATCCCACCAGATGCACAGCAGAACTTTCTTGGAGTGAATATTTCGTTTCGGTGTCAAAGTCGTTGCTTCATCGGGATCTACCCAGTGTTTTTTGCGTTTGGAATTATGGTACCATATCCACATTTCATCACCCGTAATGATTTTCTACAGGAAGGACTTTCTGTGTTGTTTATTCAACAGATTCAAATACTTCATGATACGTCCATCCTTTTCCCTCTGACTCAGGTAATGTGGCACCCATTTTCCTTTCTTTTGAATCTTTCCCATTGCGCATAAACGATTGGAAATGGTTTGTTGAGTTACCCCAGTTGTTCAGCTAGTTCTTTCTGCGTTTGAGACTAATCTTCACCCACCAATGCTTGCAGTTCCTCATGTGCAACTTTCTGCGGGGCTCCGCTACGTTCTCGATCGCTAACATCAAAATCAACTGCTTTGAACAGTCTAAACTAAAACACACACATGCTTTTTTCATACAATATTCTCCCCCAGAACAGAACACATGCTTTCGCAGCACTTTTTTGTTGATGAAATTCGTAACGAATGCAGCGTCGAATAAATGCAATATCCCTTGCGACCTTTCACCTACCGATGTGCAAGTGCGTTTGATTGTTGGGCAAACTGCTGTGTCACATTTTATACTCTGGACCAGTTACGGTCACATGACAACGCGGGGGAATGTGGGATATGTATATTAGCGGTATACGTCACACAAAAACAGCTTTAAAACTTCTTTGCACACCTAATATAATCAGCAGAAAATGTAGATTTTAATACACTTTTGATGATATTTGTATGCCTTTTCGTTCAGGAATAATACAGCATTAAACTTGTTAGGTACGTTTTGGGCCACCCCACAGCAAAAGCACAAGTGTTGGGAAACAACTGCTGGCCACCAGCTGGCGGTGATGGGTCACTGCTGGCTGAAATCTGCAGCTCACGGCCCGGTAGCGGTCCGTTGGTGGCAGCGCCTCAGTTTGCAGCCATTGATGGCCCTGCAGCATCGCCGCGAATTGCGAACTACCAAGCAAGTGCCACTAGCAAGTGCCCGCAGCTGCCAACCGATGAAACCCCAACGCCAGGTGGAAGCAACGGAACTGGGCATGCGCAGAAGCAACACCCGCTGTCTCTCTCGTGGTATCAGTTAGTTGAAGATAACGCTATGGCTATCGTATTATTTTAGTGGATGTTAAGAACAAAAAAGCATATGTAGAGAGTCGAATTAATTTCCTAACGAAATGCCATGTCGACGAAGATATCAGATTAAGCCATGAAATACTAGATTACAGCCATAAAATACACCCACTCCATTCCCATGAACAAGAAGTAATTTCTGTGTAATCTTTCATTTTAACATTCACTAAACTGCTTGAAACAAAAGTCCTGGAAAAACATAAAAAAAGCGTTATGTTGAAAAAAAAAAAAAAAGAATTATACGCGTACAAAATTTATCAATTATTTGAACAAAAAAAAGCAACGCTATGTGGATATAATGTACTCATCCATGGGTTGAATACACAAGACTGGAGGAATTCACTTCTAAAAATAACGAGAAGTCAAGTAAAATATCTTTCCTTTTTAAAACAAAATGTAGCTTGGGGACAGCGGAAAGGAAAGATACAACGTTAAAAATGTAACAGAATGTGACATGAAAGGGTAAATATATTAATTCAACAATCGCCTTTCAAGACAAGGACAGCTCGAAACATTGGAAAGCGCCTTTAAAGTTGGTACACTCGTTGAAAAAGTGAAGTTCCATTAAGGTAAAAAAACAAAACAATCGTACGTTGAAAAAATAAATTTATGAATTATATGAAACTGACATTAATGAAAAATACCTCGCAATATTGTAAAATTAAATAGAGAACCATTCGTTACACATTCCGCAGAAAAGAGGATCAGCTTCAAGGCAGGTGCGTGCCAAATCAGTCCAGTTGGTAGAGCGCTCGCTTTCGACGCAGACAGTGCTTGGTTCGTATCCACCTAGATCCAAACGTTCGTTTTTCCGGACCCGTTGAGAAAATTTCCCCAGCGCAGTGCTGTAATTCAGAAGTTCCGTAAGGAGAAAAAAGTAGTTGTAGCTTTTTGAAATTGCGGTTTTTTCTTTATGGCTATTACTGGGGAATTGGCGGACACGATTCGGCAAGCCATCAGTTAAGTCACGTGATTGCCGGCTGCCGGGAAACTAGCGGACCACATTAGGCTAGCCATCATTTATGGCACGTGCTTGCAGGGCGGCTGAAGGGCCACTTGTGGCAGCTACTGCCTGTGATGGATAACTGATGGCCCTGTTGTGGCATATGACAACTTATGGGGGTGGCAACTGTTGGCCAGCTGCTGGCCGCCCGGACATTTTATTGACGGTTCGGCCGAGGCAACATAGTGCTGGTCCAGCAAGACATTTTGCTAGGGCCTGTACATACTTGCATTCATTCTTTGATAGTACATAGTTGTACCACCACAGAAAATTTTAGTTCTATGTTCTGTAAACGTGGCTTAAATCACATTTACTACTCAGAATGTATTTGAGAACTAATCTGTGAATGTAAAAAATATATGCTTCTACCATTATACTGTGCATCGACCTTTTGACACAATATTAGTGGCACTTCTAGGATACTTCGAAGGAAGGGACCCGGGCTTTTGCACATCATAATTTTTTAAAGGGAATCGGAACAGCCGAAATGTACTTATGTGGCCTTTTTTAACATAATGGTTCGCTTTTCGAAAATCTTGGAAACGTATATAAATGACGATGCATAATTATATACAGTCGTGCCAGAACAATATGACCACATACCTAATAATGGGAATAACCACCCTTGGCCCAGATGAGACGGCGTGGCATTGACTAAATGAGGCCCTAGAAGGTTGCCCGAGGCACACGTGTCCATTCGGACTGCAGCAGAGCACGGAGGTCCCGGGGATCACGTGGTTGTGGGTCGGTACGTCGAAACAAATAATCCCACAAATGCTGTATGGGATGGAGGTCGGGCGATTTCGACGCCCAAGGGAGAACGAAGATATCGCTGTCGTGTTTCTGGAAGCAATCACGCCCCCTTAGAGACGTGTCACGACGCGTTGTCCTGTTGGTAGACACCATCACCACCAGGGCAAATGTCCAACATGAAATGAGGCCTGTGGTCAGTGAGGCTGGTCAGGTAGCCATTGGAGTCCAGAGACATATCCCTTTTTACCAGCGTTCCCAGGTTATACCAGGAAAGCATCCCCCATACATGCACATTGCCACCGCCGGCCTGTACTTGACCAACAAAGGTGTCAGGGTGTTGGTTTTCGTGTGTCTGACGCCGTATCCACCACCGCTACAGTCACTTTCATCCGATAGCGCATGGTTGTTTTACTAAACCATACCTTACTTCCATAGCTCTAGCTGTCTTTGTTCCCAAGTTATTGAGGTGACTTAGGACTTTAGGAATCACCCTGTATATATATAAATACTGTATATCGTAATGGGCAATATGCATGTCAACATAATGTGCAGTAGTCATGTAGAAATTTATTTCACCTTTAAAGTAGACCTCAACAATATCCATTTGCTAGAATTTTTTTTTTCCAAATGCTTGACCAAATTAATTAACTAAGGTTTTGTATTTAAATTCGATTTAAAAATGTTCTATGTAGCCTACTTACCATGTGGTGTAACTGTGAAGTTATCCCTTTTAATGGCACGAATCCACTTAGAACACAAATCTTTGTCTTTTTAGAAGTCCTTACACACGAACTTTAGGTCCTGTTTTATAATTTCCACGGCAGCCGGGAACACAACACGGATGTGTCATAATCAGGTACCTATCTCATTCAATTACCGGTATATAAAAATGTAATTAAAATGTTAGTTGAAGCAAACCACAGGAAAGGAACACTTAATTTCACGCAAGCATGGACAACCATAAAAATCACAAGTCACACGGTTAGCGTAGTGTGGTAATGCAGACACGGACTGTTTGATCAGTAGATCTACGAGGTGTGACGTCACTGAAAATGACGTCACGACTTGATAGGCCTTCAAGATCTCGCAGGTAACGTCTTAACACATACCTGCTGCCGACGTTCTTCTCAAGCACAGAATCAAATCGCCTCGAAACCAATCTAAAGATGAGTAATCATCAGCACATCATGTCCAACACAGAGGGCTTGGTGTGTGACTTTGTAGTGAGGCAGATTCTACATCTAATTGGATGAATATATGTGAGCACTAGGAATTTCTCCATATTTAGTTTGAAAATTCATACGTGTATACCCTAGTTAAGAGCATTGCAGTCCTGCTCGTGGTGTTTGTCAGAATTCCTGCATATCCCTTTTTCTATCTGATAAACATAGACTACACCGAGCTTCAAAGAACATTCACGGACAATGAAATTTGCGCACCAAGAAGGAAGCAACGGCTGGAACTGAAATTGAATGGACGTAATGAATCACATGAGGGAAAAACCAGGGCTGCAGGACAATTACAGAGGGATATATGGCACGCAGTCCGGTCATCTTCAATAGCGCGTCGCAACACCTCGTGCGGCGATACATGCTGAAATACGGTCCGGCACGGAGGCGAACAGACGCCTGATGTTGTCCTGCGGTAGTCTGGCCCACACGTGTTGGACGGTGTGCTCCAAATACCTGATAATGCGGCACAGCGGGAACCGGCGTTTAAGTTGGTCCCACACATGCTCGGCCGGGGAGCGGGCAGGCCATGGAAGTGTCTGGACATGACGTAGCAGTCCTGGGCAACCCGAGCCGTGTGCGAGCGGGAATTATCCTGCTGGTATAGAGCACCTAGAATCCCAGCCAGGAATGGGAGCAAATGGGGCCGTAGGATCTCATCCACATACCACTGGCTCGTCAATAATCCACGTACCACTACTAGAGCTGATTGGCTATCGTAGGCAATGGCCCCCTAGACCATAATGCCTGCAGTGGGGAAAATATGGTGCTCGATAGCGAGTTTGGGATTGGGCCGTTGACCCTGGGACCTCCAGACCCGGACACGATGATCTGACCCCAAAACGAAGGGGCGCTCATCGCTAAACACCACGCGTCTCCAGTCTGTGGCGTTCCACGTTGCTCTGGCCAGCCACCACTGCACACAGAGCCGGCGATGTTCCGGTGTTAATGGCAGCACACGTAAGGGGCGCTGGGATCGTAAATTCGCTTCCGCGAGTCGTCGGGAAATAGTTCGTAGGCACACAGGAGCCGCTACATGTGCCTGTATAGTGGACCTGGTCCCCGTTCGTGCCTGGCGCACGATCCGTTGATCCACTCTACCGGTGGTGGTCCTGGTACTTTTGGAGCCGCACCGCCTTACAGTCACGTGTCCACTGCTCCCAACAAAGTCGGACGGTATGGTCAAATAGATCCACGTGGCGGGCTATACGGCGCGACGACCACCCTACGGTTTTCAGCCCGATGATCCGGCCTCTCTAATCAGTAAGTTGCGTAAATCGACGTCTCTGGCGTCTACCTGGCATTCTTGTCACGCTGTACTCTTGCTTGCGCCGGTCGGTGCTTTTCGCTTTCATGGGGCATCGACTACACGCCGGTTTATAAGGCTGCCGGTTCGTGCTTGCAGCGCCACCACAGGGTGTGCGGTCATGCGCACTCGCACCAAAGGTGGATCATTTGCATATCAGCACGCTCTCTAGCTATTTACAATGTTTCGCGGTTGTAGAATGTTTTCTTCTAGGTGCGCAAATTTCATTGTCAGTATGTTTCGATTACTTGTGCCTAAACGAAAACCATGGTATGTATAAGCTCGAAAACAAAATGCAACCGTTGAAGAGAACCTTGTTCTGTGCTTGCATTGAAGACCCAATTCTTTTGAGGTGCTGTCCAGTTATCCCACGTGTTGAATTCTGTGAAAGGAATATACACAACACGATCAAAAGTAACTGGGCATTCCTTTCAAGTAGTTGATTTGCCCATTATAACGTACTGTGCACTCTACTTCAACTTTCATTTTTAGTTTCTTTATGTAAATTTTAGGTTCATTCTCTTGAAGCGTTTTCTACGTAAACTTTATATTTTCTCACTCGCCGAATGTATGTTGGCAACAGTTTTGAGGTCAGAGCAAAGCCGTAGCTAGTGATAAACTCTAGGATGGGCTGCTAGTAATGTAGGGCAGGCTAGAATTGTTTTTGGTTATACATAGGAGCAAATACACTATTGTTTGTGAAAATTGCAACACCAATAAGGAACCATACGATTCGAATGAAATTTATGCCCTACGTTACTGATATGACTGTAAATAAGTTATTTATTTTCAGAACAATACAACAATTTTACCTGCAAAAATAACTATCTTGTGAATCCTCCGCGAGCTGCAATAAGAGCTTCTAGACGGCATGGTATTGAATCGAAAAGGCGCTGGATGGTGTACTGGGTAATATCTTTCCAGGCGCATGTATGCGAGTCCACAGATCATTGGTACTCACCATCGGAGGACTTTGGTGGGTCAGTTGCCGAGTGACCATATCCCAGATACGCTCAATAGGCGACATGTCTGGAGAACGTGCAGGACAGGGAAGCAGCGGTATCTGCTGTGCTGCGAAGAGGGCTTGAATATTTCTGGCAACATATGCTCGGGCATTGTCTTACGGGAATATAGCGCCGGGAGTCCTCTGAAGGAAGGGTATGACTTCTCCCTGTGCAACTTCCTTGATGTAGTGGTCGCAGTTGATATTGCTCTCAAGTCGTATCAGCCGAGATCGTGAATGGTACCCAATGGCACCATACATCATCACATTTGGCGTTCGGCCCGCATGACGCTGATATTGCTCACAAGTCGTAGCAGACGAGATCGTGAATGATACCCAATGGCACCCCACACCATCACACTTGGCGTTCGGCCCATATGGTATGACGTTGATATTGCTCACAAGTCGTAGCAGACGAGATCCTGAATGCTACCAAATGACACCCCACACCATCACACTTAGCGTTCGGCCCGTATGACGTTGATATTGCTTTCAAGTCGTAGCAGCCGAGATCGTGAATGGTACCCAATGGCACCCCACACTATCACACTTGGCGTTCGGCCCGTATGACGTTGCTCTCAAGTCGTAGCAGACGAGATCGTGAATGGTATCCAATGACACCCCGCACCATCACACTTGGCGTTCGGCCCGTATGACGTTGATATTGCTCTCAAGTTGTAGCAGACGAGATCGTAAATGGTACCCAATGGCACCTCACACCATCACACTTGGCGTTCGGCCCGTATGACGTTGATATTGCTCTCAAGTCGTAGCAGACGAGATCGTGAATGGTACCGAACGGCACCACCCCACACCACCACACTTGGCGTTGGGCCCGTATGACGTTCAACAATGCATGCTGGGAGAAGGCTATCACCACAATACCGTCTAATGCGCATGCGGCCAACATGGTAGTTCAAGTTGAATCGGGACTCGTCGGAAAACATGTTGCCAATCAGCACGCCATTGTCTCTATTGAAAACCCCATTCCAGTCTGAGGAGTCCATGGTTCAGAGTCTAAGGAATCCGCCGCAAAGAGATGCGTGCAACCAATACTCTGTGCAGCAGACTGCGTCGAACTGTGGAGGCAGGCAATGCCACACCTGTTGCAGTGCTCCACTGTTTGCTAACACTTCCGAAGATGCGGAACGCTTCGTCACTACCATGCGGATTAGGTGTCGGTCATCCCGCGGTGTCGTCACGTTACTCGGTCCACTCCCGGATTGTCAATGCACCTGGTTCTCCTCGGTCCACTGCCGCCCCACGTGCGTCACTCTCGTGGCGTTATGTTCTGTCCGATCCGCAATGTCGCGGTGTGAAAATGCACCTTCACGTAGACCAATCATTCGTCCCCGTTTAAAGTCTGTCGTATGGTGATATTGCGCACTTCGTCGTCTCCGAGGCATTATTAAATCCTGGAGACCCTTTTACAACTTGCTGTCCGCGATGCACTACTGGTGCGTGTCCTAAACAGCCCTTCTCTTGATACCCCTCACTCCACTGTCCAGAGGGACATGCCGGGCCGAGACATGCGCAATGTCTCTGCACTTCTAATCATTTGCATGTCCTACCCTGCTTTGCATATCCGGTAAGTTTCACGTGATTACAATCATTCCTTCATGGTGATGCAATTTTCAGAAACGGTAGTTTAACTTAATGGCGGGAGCACCTCTTTTGGTGTCAAGATACCAAAAAAGGAGGTACCCTTGGGATGTTTTTTTTGTTAAGGAGGAAATGACTCAAAACTATTTAACCGATCTGGATCAAATTTGATATTTCCGAGTTTTGTTTAAAAATTGTTATAGTCGAATTGGTTGAAATTGGACAAAAATATTCTTAATGTAATGCGATACCGTTGTTTCCTCTAGGCTAGGCGGTTTTAAAAAAAATGAAAGAAATGTTTGAGAACTCCAAAGAAAAATCACTCGAGGAAGACCGAAGACAAAACGCATACGGATTAACTTTAATCCGATGAATAGTTAATCAATTATTAATTTAAAATTGCATCAACGGTAAACTCTACGGGAATTTAATATACGAGCATTCTACGGAGAAACAATGTTTTTGAATTGATACAAGCGACTGAAAATATCCAACATGTCTAATAACTGTATGTTTTGCATTATGTTTCTGTTCTGTCTCAACTTTTGAGACTTGTAGATTCTTCTGCCATAACTATGAACAATTATATCCTTCGCATCTATTGGTTCCCCATTACTTAGTGTAACACAATTTGAAGTGTTTTGCTTAGTCCTCAATTTTTTTTATTGGAATTTTAGCGATCACCGTGAGCAACTCAATGGGCTATAAGCAGTCGCCCGTCCGTAATTTAGAGTCAGTGGTTCCAGGGAAGTGAGAGAGCCAGTACCGTAAGACAATGCCGACATTCATGCCTCACCGGGATTCGAACCAAGACCCCTTCCGGACGAATGATCATAAGCCATCGCTTACACCACTGCGCCACCGGGACGGCTTAGTCTCCAATGTTAGTGTTCCTTTGCTTCGTACTTTTACATTTTAGCATAGATATTTTTGTGTGCCTAAACTTTTATGACGGGCTCACTGAATGAAAAGCATTTTAAAAACGAGTAATGGTAATTAGTATGGGGAAACGGACTTTCATACGGTGTACTATCGCAACAATTTATCATGGAGGTCATAAAGACAAATGGATCTGCAAACACTATTGCTGGGTGTTAAACAACATCTGTAAAAATACTCCAGTGTTTCAGAACTTCCAATTTCAATATTCATAGCTCGTGAGATTTTGAATCAGCTGATTTAGGGGATAATATATTTTAAATACGTGGAGATAATGTAAATATATTATGTCATCGCTCTGTCCACGTTATTTTATAAACAACGAATAGCAACTGAAAAATTGTTCATCCGACACCGCTGGGATCGAACCCCAGATCTCTCGACAACTAGCAGAGTGCGTTCGTTTTACGCTACGGTGCCAGTAATAATTCACAGCGCCATTCGTGGTTTACCAGTCAGCATCTGACTACACAAATCCTTATTGATGGGCTCAACAACCGATGTGCCGCCATCTAGTCGCATTCAACGAAGCAAGCTGTTAATTACAGCTGATAAATCCAAAGAGCGTGGTTTACTAGTCAGATGCTGACTGGTAAAACACGAATGGCGCTGTGAATTGTTGGCACCTTAGCGTAAAGCGAACGCACTTGGCTAGTTGTCGAGAGATCTGGGGTTCGTTCCCAGCGGTGTCGGATGAACAATTTTTCAGTTGCTATTCGTTGTTTATAAAATAACGTGGACAGAGCGATGACATCGTATACTTATGATTTAGGGACTTTTTTTCTCTTAGCCCGATCGATATACACGGTGATATCGGAATAATATGACCAGCTGCCTAATAATGGGAATAATCACCCTTAGCCCAGATGACAGCGGCGAGATGGCGTGGCATGGACGCAAAGAAACCCGTGGAAGGTTGCCCGAGGCACACGTGCTCATCCGGACTGCAGCAGAGCACGGAGGTCCCGGAGATGAAGTGGTTGTGGGTCGGCACCTCAAACATGTGGATCCAAATAGTCCCACAAGTACTCTATTGAAATCAGGTTGGGCGATTTCTCCAGCCAAGGGAGAATGTAAACATCGTTGTGTTCCTGGAACCTTTCGTGCACCCCGTTAGCCACGTGGCACGGCGCATTGTCCTGTTGGTAGACATTAGCACCACCAGCGTAAACGTCCAGCATGAAGCGATGCATATTGTCAGCAACGATGGACAGGTAGCCATCGGTGTTTGGTGACCCATCCAGTGGTACCAGCGGTGCCAGGTCATATCAAGAAAACATCTTCCAGTCATGCACACTGCCGGCCTGTACCTGAATCACAAGCGTGTACGGGTGTTGGTTTTCGTGTGTCTGATGCAGTATCCGCCACCTCACGTCACTTCTGTGGAATAGAAACCGCGATTCGTCGTAGAAGGAAATCCTTTCCTACTCTTCCACTGTCGGTAGTCCCATGCGAACTGCAGGCATCGTTGCCGACGGACTTGGGTTAAAATGGGCGCCTTAATGCAGCGTCGCCTCCGGAGACCCATACGTAACAAGGGTAGCGTCGCTTTACTGTTATAGGGGACACGTACCTGGGTGCCCCTGCGCTCATTTACCTGGTCGATTGCCCTTTATCAGTCGAAGTTCTCTTCTGGGGTCGATGGCCTTTGGAGCTGTACAGTTATGACGTCGGGAGGCACTCAGTGTGCCAGCGATCCATTCTTGGCACACCCTTACTACAGCACCTCGCGTACAGCCCACGAAGTCTACTGTGACAGATTATTCCACCCTTGGCGCGGTAGCCAATGATCATTCCTTTTTTGAACGTCTGTCAAATCACTACCTCTGCCCATTGTGCTCACGTTACGCACTATGTCTCATCTGTCCTGGCCAAACGCTTATATCTTCAAGTGGTCGATCTTGGTAAAGACAAATCGACGAGCAACAATGTAGCAATTTGACCACGCAAATGAACGCTGGGGCACCCAGGTACGTGTCCCCGATAACAGTAGAGCGAACCCTGTTACGTATGAGTCTACGGAGTCGGCGCTGCATCAAGACACCTATGTTAACCCAGGGACAACAACGCATGCAGTTCGCATGGGAATACAGTCATTGGACACAGCGGGAAAAATTTAAATTCACATTCTTAACTAAGTTTTATGGGCTAAAGGAAAAGGTTGCCTTCACCGACGAATCCAGGTTTCTACTCCACAGGAGTGCCTGGATGCGGCGGATCACACGAGAACCAACACCCGGACACCCTTGTGGGTCAAGTACAGGCCGGCGGTGGCAGGGTGCATGTCTAGGGCATGTTTTCTTTTTTTTTTTTTTTTTTCGATTGGAGGTTTAACGACCACCGTGAGCAACTCAATGGGCTATAAGCAGTCGCCCGTCCCTAATTTAGGGTCACTGGTTCCAGGGAAGGGAGAGAGCCAGTGCCGTAAGACAAACAACATCCATGCCTGACCGGGATTCGAACCCGGACCCCTTACGGACGAATGATCAGAGGCCAGCGCCTTAGACCACTGCGCCACCGGAGCGGCAGGGCATGTTTTCCTGGTATGACCTGGGACCACTGGTACCATTGGATAGGTCGCTTAACGCCAATGTCTACCTGTCCACCCTCGCTGATCACATGCATCCCTTCATGTTGGACGTTTACACTTGTGGTGATGGTGTCTACCAAGAGGACAATGTCACGTCGCCTAGGGGGTGCGTGACTGGTTCCAGGAACACGACAGCGATGTCTCCGTTCTTCCTTGGCCGGCGAAATCGCCCTACCTCAATCCCATAGAGCACTTGTGGGACTATTTGGATTCACAAGTTCGACGTACCAACCAACAATCGCGTCATCTCAGAGGCCCCCGTGCTCTGCTGCAGTCCGAAATATCACGTGTGCCTCGGGCAACCTTCCAAGGCTTCATTCATTGAGTTCATGCCACGCCGTCTCGTCGTTGTCATCCGGGCAAAGGACGGATATTCCCATTATTAGATAGGTGGTCATATTATTCTGATACGGTGGTATGATGCGACAATGTTTTTCACGTTGTAATTTTTTTAGCCGCCCCTGTGGGTCTAAGCGATGGCCTCTGATCATTCATCCGAGATGGGTCCAGGTTCGAATCCCGCTGAGGCATGGATGTTACGTTTGTCTTACGGCACTGGATCTCTCCCTTCCTTGGAACCAGTGACCCGAAATTAGAGATTGGCGACTGCTGATATCCCATTGAGTTGCTCACGGTGGTCGTTAGACATCCAATAAAAAAATTCTCGTGACTGTTATAAAAGATGACAGGTTTCAGTTTCTTCCTCCCTGCGAAGAACAATTTTTAGTTCATTATGTTCTGAAGGATGTGTGCCGCACCGGTGGCTTCTGATCATTCGTCCGAAAGGGGCCCGTGTTCGAATCCCGTGAGGCATGAATGTTGTGTTAGTCTTACGGTACTGGCTCTCTCCCTTCCCTGGAACCAGTGGCCCTAAATCAGGGACGGGAGACTTTATATCCCGACGGGCGACTTATATCACGGTGGTAATTAAACCTCCAATCCCCTCCCCCACCCCCAAAAAAGAATGTGTAGTTATGTGAAAACAACTGAAGCACATAATACCTTATCCTCATCGGCATGAAAAAAATTCATTCCTTGAACTAATGTTTTTTTACGAGGTAATTCTCTGTTTCATGTACATGTATAGGAACTATTGCTATGGCTGTGAAAAGGGACGTCAAAGTCCTCTGGAATGGTGGCTTTCTCGTCATCCAGTAGTTTCAAACTAAAACGAAGAAAATGATTTCTAAATATTTTACTTATTTACTGAAAAAAATACCAAAATCTTTTCTTAATATTTCGCTGAAAGCTGGGTCAAAAATTCCTGACAATTTCTTTAACCAGTTCCATACAAAGTTTCTCTCAAAATAATTGCAACATATTTTTGCTGAAACTAGAATCCCTCTTAGCCGTGCCCCCACCCCCACTGTGCAAATGGTGGGGGGGGGGGGTGCTCATGGCTAACAGGCCACGGCCCGTACGGGCATAAACAACACAGATCACCGAATTTTCGGTTGCAATCGGTACGCATTTTGAATCCTTTCTGACGCACATTAAATATATCAAAGTTATTCAAAATCAGGGCAACTGGTTAGGAAAGCAATCAACCGGGTTTCCACAATCAATAAAACATCCAGAGCTACAAAGGCCGTTCCATTAAATCTGAGTAATTTTTTTTTTGAGTTGGCAACAGTGCGAAGGGGAAAAATAACACGCAGACGATTAACTCAAATAAGGAAGTATCTATGGCAACAGTTATTAGCCGTGGCAGAAGATGCTGGTTTTGTTATTTCTCAGTTAAGTCTGCATTTCGCCATACAGCTATGGAGGTGAGTGATTCAGAGTTAAGAAGTGAAATGCGTTGTGCGATAAAATTTTGCTATCGTTTGGGTAAACGGCTCCAGAAACAGTCGATTAAATGAAAAAAGCTTACAAAGATAAATGTCTGGATGAGTCAACGATTTTTAGATTGCACCATGATGTCAAAAAAGGGCGTTTGTCGGAAGAACTCACTCCTAGGCCTATTTGACCTGAAAGTGCTATTACGGAGCGCATTGTTAACACTGTTTGGGCAATCCTGCAAGAAGACCGACGAATGGCGTGTGAAGACATAGCGGCGTCAACTAATATTTCAAAAACGTCTGCATTCCACATTCTGCGCGACAAATTACTGCTGCATCGTGTGTGTTTCAGGTGGGTACCTCCTCACCTGACGAGAGAACAATTGTTAACCTAGAGTTCAGAAAAATCATGAGTGGAAACAAATGATTGCAAAGGATCCAAACTTTCTAAACACAGTAATGACTACAGATGAAGCATGGGTCCCCTATTTCGACCCCCTCACGAAGTGCGCAAAAGGTTTGGAACCACACAGGCTCGCCTCCTCTGAAACAAGTCCGCCAAACCAAATCAACTGGGAAGGAGGTGATTTTCTTTGATCATAAAGGTGTAGCCTACCAGCATGCCGTTCCTCCACAAATTACTGTCAATGTTGAGTATTACATTTCAGTCTTGAAGCGTCTGCGACGACACATATCGATTAAGCGACCGGAACTGGCGAGTAAGTGGACCCTACACTACGATAACACGCCCGCCCACATTTGTCTGCTTGTGTTCAACGGTCTCTTACGAAATGTAGTATTAAAATCATTCCACAGCCTGCCTACAGTCCTGATCTCTCCCCGTGCGGTTTCTGGTTGTTCCCAACAATGAAGAAGTTCCGGGGGGCAACATTCAACACGGATGCTGACGTTATTCAAGATGTACAGGGTTCGCTAAAGCAGCTTCCACAAAATGCCTTCGTTACACGCTTTGAAAAGCGGACTGAAGGATGGGGTCGTTGCATGTCATCCTAGGTAGGTAATTTAAGAATAACATGTATTTTGCTGTACTTATATTTCTTCATTTTTTGTGATTTTACCCTCGATTTTTATGGAACGGCAGTTGTACATACTTCCACCAGCAGCTAAAAAGTGTGTTACGAAAATTAAGAAATGGCGCACAAAAAGTTTCACATAGCACAAGGAAGGTAACGGAGACAAACAGATTTTCAAATTGAACAGTTAAGAGAAGGAATATATTGGGTTGTCGGAAAAGTCATGACGTATTTTGGAATCCGATGGCGGTTGGGCGGTTTTGGAAATACTAGAGGCATGCGCAGCTCTGTCATCACTATGGCATTCGACAGGTGCCAGTTCTAGCTACAGTCTAAAAGGAATAGTGAGCCGTTTGGTTGATTTGCGGAGATTTGACATCAAGTTGAAGACGGAAGACCAAACTGTGCATTTTCGCCATATTTTACTGTTTTGCTTCGGTAAAGGGAAGAACGCACGTCAAGCTTGTGAAAAGTTGCGTAAAGTGTACGGTGATAATGCTCTACAAGAACGTCAGTGCCAGCAGTGGTTCGCAAAATTCCCTGCTGGTGATTTTGACCTCAACTATGCTCCTCGGTCCGGGAGGCCAACCGAGGTTGATGACGACAAAATCAAGGCATTAATCGAGCCAAACCCACGTTACACGACACGAGATATTGCAGACACGTTGCACATCCATCATTCAAGCGTTCACGACCGCCTGAAGAAGCTGCGATACGTAAGCAAGCTCCATGTGTGGGTTCCTCATGAACTCCAAAAAGCTCAATTGACGGCGCGTATAAACATCTGCGATATGCTCATTAAACGTGAGGAAAACGATCCTTTTTTGAACCGACTGATAACTGGTGACGAAAAGTGGATTGTGTACAACAATGTGCTGCGCAAACGGTCTTGGTCCCGACGTGCTGCTTCGCCTCAAACGACATCCAAAGCAGACATTCATCAGCGGAAGGTTCTGGACTCAGTGTGGTGGGATTTTAAAGATGTCGTGTTTTTCGAGCTCCTGCCACGGAACCAAACAATCAATTCGAATGTGTACTGTCGGCAATTTGACAGTTTGAAAGAATCCATCATCCACAAACGTCCAGTGCTCGTTCATCGTCAAGGTGTTGTGTTCTATCACGACAACGCGAGTCCACACACGAGTTTGATCACCTGCCAAAAATTATTACTGGAGCTTGGGTGGGATGTGTTGCCACAACCAGCATACTCGCCTGACCTTGCGCCGTCCGACTTTCACTTGTTTCGCTCTCTTCAACAGTCCTTGCGTGGTATAACGTTCAATTCAGATGAGGCTGTAAATCACCACCTTGTACAGTTTTTCGCCACGAAAGACAGGTCCTTCTATGAACGAGGCATTCTGCAGCTCACTGAAAGATGGCAAAAGGTTATCGAACAAAACGGGCATTATATCATTGATTGATCTTTGTTCTTTCTATGAATAAATAACCTTTGAAAACATGGCTAAAATACGTCATGACTTTTCCGACAACCCAATAGCAGGAAACATGACATAACTACGCCTTCTAGCGGAAGAATTTTGCATAATGAAAAAGTTGAAAATAGGCGAAAAATGTTCATGGAAAAGCTATGAACTTTCTAAACACGTCTCCCAGAAGAGAGATAGCGAGGAAAAGTTTAGATTTTTACGCCCCATAGCGAGAAATCTGTGCGTTATTTAAAGAGAATAAAGCTCCACATCACTATTGTTGCGAATTGCATAAAGTAAAGAAGAAATTTCTCAATACGGTTTTTAGAAGTGGAAATACATCTGCGAACTGGAGTGCACAACCACCACCTAGCGATATAACTGAACTAAAAAAACTCCTCATATACTAACCTAAAGTGTTCTACAAGGTAAATGACATCCGTTGTTGAAATAATTTTTTAAATCGCACAAGTAAAAGCAGAGATATTGAGAAAAACAGATTAAGCCTTTGCGCCACCTATCGACAAAATTGTGCATTATTTTGGTGCTGAGTTCGCATAGTTGGTAATTTCTGACAGAAAACGATTTTTAATGGGGGTTTTTGTCCCGCAGATATTAACGGAAATTTGAACTTACGCCCTCTAATGGTCTACTCATGCGTAAAGAAAAACTAATATCAAACTTTTGATCACTCCAAAATACAGTACAAGTCTTCCCTTCACATCACGGAAAGTATACTTATTCGTACATATGGTGATGCTTGCTGCAACGACAACTTACCTTACAATCTACCCAAAGTCTGGGAGGACATCATTCAAACTTTAGTAACCTAATTAATGGCTTGGACACTTACAATTATGTGGGGACCTTGTGACACCTATTGTTAATTCATTTACATATTTAACCCTGTACCACCTCGGCTTCTGTACACATACATACACACTGAAGAGCAATTGAATTAGAAATACCTGTCTAGTAACGTGTAGCACCACCTTTCGCCCTGATGACGGCGGTGATTCGTCTCCGCATGGACTCGACAAGACACCGGAAGCGTTGGGAAGCCATACAGATCCACGACCCCTGAACAAGCTCCCACAGTTTACGAAGATTTCATGGAAGGGGGAGGGTGTCATCTCTCTCGATGGCATCTCAGATGTGCCCGATTGAGGTCAGGTGACCTAGCTTGCCAAGGAAGCGAGGTCACGTCGGTGGAGTGTTCATCCAACCATTCGCATACAATTCGGGAGCTGCATTGTCTTGTTGCAGGATGAGGTCCCCAGTGGGATGTTGAAGACTCACAAACGGGAGCAAATGGTCGTCCAGGATATCCCGGTAACTTTGACCTGCAAGGGACGATGTCACACGTACCAGGGGTCCCATTTCAGTCCACGTAAACAGTCCCCAGAAGAGAATGCCACCCCCACCAGCTTGAAGAGTACCCTGCTGGCAAGAAGGATCCATCGCTTCATGTGATTTACGTCGTACTCGTATCCTGCCATCTGCATGTACCAACGTGAATCACAACTCATCAGTCCAGGCAACATTTTTCCAGATGTCTAGGGTCCAGTGGCGATGTTCCCGCGCCCATGCTAATCTTTGCACCCTGTGACGTGCGGTCAGCAGTGGTACCCTCGTGGAACGATGGCTTCTGTACCCCATAGCGAGGAGATGGTTCTGGATGGTGTGGCTGCTTACACGTTCTTGTGCACCAGCGTTAAATTGCCGAGTGATTTCTTGCACTGTGGCCCGTCTATCCGCTGTTACAATGCGAGCTAGCCGACGATGACCCTGCTCATCCACACGCTGTTGTCCACAGCAGTTGGCACTTGCAGGAATGGTTTTACCGGATTCGATGTACTCACGGTGCACCCGTGACACAGTGGCTCGTGAAAATCTCAGTTCCTGCACGACTTCAGAGATTGAGTGACGCATTCGTCGGGCCCGGACAATTTGCCCACGATAAAATGCGCTTAGATCCTTCGTCTTACCCATACTGCGTCCGACTTACTGATTCCCGTCACATCACTCCTTATATTGTCGGATCGCGGCATACTTCAAGTCGTTTCCGTTTATAGGGCCGCCCACAGCGACACATTTGCATAACGCCAGCTGCCTCTAATTCAATTGCTCTTCAGTGTATGTATATAGTCATGTCTGCTAGTGCTTCGTACATCTGAAGATGGTCCACTCGGTGGACCGAAAGTTCTTATGTGTGTATATATTTTAGATTTTAAGGTTTTACAGTCAGTACTTGATAGTATAACGTTTGTGGTATTATTTGGTTTACTTGACGAGTTCATTTTTTCGTACATCGTCGGCATTTTACTTACCTTACGCTATATTGTACGAGTGACTACGTTTTGTGAAAAATTTGAAATTAAATGAGAAACTTTTCGCGCCGGAAAGCTCTCCAACAAAGAAAGAAATTTTCAAATCTGACTCTAAGAAGCAGGAATATCGATAAAAATAAGACATAGTTTCTCCCTGTCAGTGAAACTATTTGAAACTATTCCTTATTTTAAGGAGAAAATATTCCGAAAAGGTTTATCGGCATGAGCAGTATCGTCCCACGAAAGGATTTGTTCAATGAGCTTTTAGAAGTTCAGATTTTGCTGCAAATACATCAGAAGCAGAAATAAACACTTACGCCCTTTGGTGGCCAAACCTGTCTTTACCAAAAATTAGAAATTATATGGGAAAATTTTTCCATCGGGAGAGGTATCTGGTGCAGGACGATTTTTTCAAATCGCAGTTTTAGAAACAAAGATCTCGGGAAAAAAACAATGTGCTGCGACGACCTCGAATCATAAATCTATGCGTAACTTTAAAAAGTGACTGTTCCTAAAATAGTCTTCGTTACAAATGGCATCGAAAGGAAAAAATAATTTTTTCCATCAGTTATTCAGAAGCAAATATATGGTATAAAATGTATTTTGAGTTCAACATCATCTACATTTACGCTTTCTAGCGGCGAAGCTGTGCATCGGAAAACCCCGAAATGTAGGGGTAGGGATTTTCAGTCTCAGATTTCAGGCTTCCCAAATGCAAAAAGAATTTTTCAAATAGAGCTAATTCACAGTCGAGTCACATTGTGACTACCTCCTACTTTTGACGTCAACAGCGCACAGCCAATGAAAGAAGGCACGTTTCGTGAGTTGTCTTGGGGGCTATATAAGGTGTGCTGCAGGCAATCTGAAAACATATCACTCGTTGCTGTCATGGATAAAAGGAGCGATTTATCAGATTTGCAATAACGGATGATTATCGGCTGTCCGGCCAAGGGTGGCAGTACTTCTGAAACACTGCAGTTTGTGAACTGTTCGCGTGCTGCTATGGTTAAAGTGTATCGTGATTGGAGAAATGGCACCATTGTGAATAAGCGACGTGAAAACTGCGGAGCACCACGTGCCATTGATGTGAGAGGTGAATGTCGGCTTCGAAGGTGCACGTTACAGTGGAGCAACTCATTGGCCGAATGAACCAGGGGGCTACCGGAAGTGTGTCTCAAGCGACAGTTCAGCAAACCCTGCTGCGTATAGAGCTCCGATGCAGACGGATGGTTACTGCACCTATGCTAACGAAGGTGCACCGGTAGGAAAAGTTTACATTTGCATAGCAGTATTGAATTGGACCTCAGCTGATTGGCAAAGGATTGCCTTCTCCGATGAGTGAAGTTTTCCGCTTCATCGAACGGATGGACGTTGGCGTATATGGCGATAAACATCGAAGAACAAACACTCTCCAACCATCGCTGGAAGAACCTAAAATAGTGGGGGCAGCATTATAGTCTGGGGAATGTTTTAGTGGCATTCCCTAGGTTCACTTATACCTGTGGTGTTGAAAGCACTATGGACGGAATTCATTACGAATCCGTCCTTGCAGACCATGTACACCCATACATGCTGATTGTCTTTCCTGGGGCAGATGGGATCTTCCAGAACATCAATGCAACGTGTCATACAGCTAGAAATGTCCTAGAGTGGTTGTAATAGCACGATGAAGTCTTCAAAGTATTTCCCTGACTCCCTAATTGGCCAGAATTAAACCCAAGTGAGCATCTGTGGGACCACCTCGATCGTGTTGTTCGCTCTGTGGATCCTCCAGCAGCTGTCAGATGCACTGCAGTCAGCATGGCTCCACATACCTGTGAACACCTTCCAGCACCTTATTGAGTCACTCCCATCACGTCTAGCTGCTGCCGGCGCTACACACGGCGGTTACTCTGGATATTAGCTGGTGGTCACAACAATGTCACTCGACCGTGTATTTGCAGAGATATGATGTCCACAAACGGATAGACGGACGGACAAACCGGTAACATAAGCACCATCTTTTTTACACAACATGTGCTAAAACAACGCACGTGGCCTGGTAAACATAGGCGAGCATGAACAGTAGAATGGACAGTTCGGCAGAGTTCAGTAACTGTCAATGTGGCACGGTTATAAGATGCCATCTTAGTAACAAGTCAGTATGGGAAATTTCTACCCTACGGCAACAGCACCAATCAACTGTAAGTGATGTTAGTGTAAACGGCCCGGAACAACACTAGTGCAATCGCGACCTGGGAAGAAACGAAAATGACAGAACGTGACCGCCGAGTGCTGAAGAGGGTGGTTCGACCAAAGGGCCTAAAATCGGGTACAACACTCTGCACCGAGTTCCAAGATTCCCCTGGAAGCAACGCCACCACCACAACAGTTCATCGAGAGCTAAAAGAAATGGGTCTCCATTCCGAACAGTCGCAAATCAATCTAATATCAGCAAGGTCAAAGCCAAGCGTCGGTTGGAGGAATGTCAAGCTGAGCGCTAGCGAACGTTGGAGTGCAAACACCTTTTCTGGAGTGATGAATCACGCTTCACCATCGGGCAGTTAGACAGACGAACAGTAGGAACGCATTCTCTGCAGTGGTGAATCATGCTTCACCATCTGGTAGACAGACGAGCAGAATGAACGCGTCACCATATGGCAGTCAGACGAGCAGAATGAACACGTTATCTGCAGTGAAGAATCACGCTTCACCGTATGGCAGTCAGACGAGCAGAACGAACACGTTCTCTGCAGTGATGAATCACGCTTCACCATCAGGCAGTCGAACAGAATAAACACGTTCTCTGGAGTGATGAATCAAGCTTCACCATCTGGCAATATGACAGACTAGCAGTAGGAACGCATTCTCTGCAGTGATGAATCACACTTCACCATCTGGCAGCAGATAGACGAGCAGAATGAACGCGTTCTCTGGAGTGATGAATCACGTTTCACCACATGGAAGTCAGCTAGCGTAGATCTGGGTGTGGAGGATGCCAAGTGAACGCCAGCAGCCCGACTGTCTTGTGCCATCAGTGAATTTTTGTGGTGGAATCATCACGCTCTGCTGCCGTTTATTATGATTTCGGCTGGGTCCCTTAGTTTTAGTGCCCAGAAATCTTACCTCTGCGGGCACTAAAGACACTCTCTACAATTATGTGCTCCCAACATTATGGCAACAGTTCGGTGAAGGCCCCTTTCCTTTATCAACAGACCAATACCACTGTCCACAAAGCAAGGTCAATGCAGGAATGGTGTGATGAGATGAATGTGAAAGAATTTGATTGTTCCACACACAGCCCTGATTTCAACCCCATGGAGCAGCTTTGGGATGAATTGGAACGCCGACTTCGAGCAACGCCGAACCACTCAACATCAGTGACTGACCTAACTAACATTCTTGTTGCAGAACGGATGGCAGCTCTCCCTAGCAACGTTCAAAAATCTAGTGAAAACTCTTCCCAGCAAAGAGGAGACTGTGGTAGCAGCAAGGAGTGGACCAACTCGAAGTTAGTTCTTTCCCTACTGGAGGGAGTTTATGGACAGACAAGTGGCCGAATGCTTTTGTCCAGATATTGCACATTTCTGGGTAAGAAAAAGCTTTAAAAACTACATGCTAACCACCATGGTGTGTGAAGTATTACGGAGGTGACGCGCATGTCAAGATGGCATGTAGCAGTCCCAAACACTTGTCGGCGTAGTTTAATTGGGAAAGTATTTGACTCCGGAGCACGATGATACGGTTCGAGAACCGCCACTGGCAAATTTGTGTCTTCACATTGGCGCCCGAACGCAGACATGGATCTACTGGTGGTTAGGTTCTTCCAAAAATGTGTGATGTTCGTTCGACACATCGTCTGGAATTAATGATGATTCCTAAAACGCTTCGAAAAATGTGTGACGCTTCTTCCCCGCATCGTTTAGAATTCCTTCTGCTCAGAGAGCTACTTCAAGCATGGTTTATGGCGGACACGAAACCTGCGTTTCGTGCCGTCGCCTTTTTTAAGGAGGGGACATACAGGGGTTGGACAGAATATTGTGAACATCTAGGAAAAGAAGGTTTTACGTACCAAGTAGGATGTGGGACCACCTTTTGCATCCTAAACAGCCTGAATCCTCCTTGGAATGGACGCATACAAATCCTGGATGGTAGTTAGTGGTATGTTACACCATTCTTCATGTAGAAACTACTCCAGGTCCTTGAGAGATGCAGGAGGAGGGTAACGGGATCGTACTCTATGTTTTTCAACACAAACCACAGTGGCTCGATGAAGTTTAAGTCTGGTGATTAGGGAGGCCAAGGAAGGTGTGAAAGTTCGTCCTCATGTTCCTCAAACCATGATTGGAGATTCCGAGCTCTGTGGCCAAGGCAGGTATGAAAGTTCGTCATCATGTTTCTCAAACCATGATTGGAGATTTCGAGCTCTGTGAATTGGGACGTTATCATCTTGATAGATGGCATCTCCTGCACAAAACAATGCCAGAGCCATTGGATGGACTTTGTTTCACACTCCCAACCAGTCATCCGTCCTTTCAAGGTGATCAGGGGACCTGCTGAAGACCACGATATGACAGGCCAAAGCATGATAGAACCACCAGCATGCTGAACTTTTGGGAGCAGACAGTCTCGGTTGTATTCTTCTGACGGTGTTCTCCACACGTAAACACGTTCTGCGGTGGAGAATAGTGTGAATGTGGATTCATCCGACCACATTACACGCTCCCATGCATCAGAAGTCCACGTTGTATGCTCCTGGCACCACTGCCGTCGCCGTTGTGCATTCACCCGGGTCAGAGGTTTTGCAATAGCAGCTCTGCCATGAATATCTTGTGTATGCAGTTTCCTGCGGATTGTTTTTGTTGATACTGGGGTCTGGAGATGCAGATTGAGCTCCGCACTAATTTTCGGCGCCGTGGTCTTCTTATAGGGAAACTGTCCTTTTAATGCTCTCCTGTCTCAATCAGTTAGGATCGTCTTCTGGCCGCTCTTGTGTTTCACAGAAGGGGTTTTGCCACGAACACGGTATGCTGTAATGACGCTAGACACAGTAGCTCTCGAAAAACCCACCAACATGGCGACTGTTGTCACGGAGGCACCAACTAGCCGGCCACCAACAATTAGCCCTCTTTCGAAGTCAGTTAGGTTGGTCATTTCGTCATCACCCAGAAAGAAATTTTGCAAGAAGACACTTTTTTTTTTTTTTTTTGGATTGGAGGTTTAACGACCACCGTGAGCAACTCAATGGGCTATAAGCAGTCGCCCGTCCCTAATTTAGGGTCACTGGTCAGGGAAGGGAGAGAGCCAGTGCTGTAAGACAAACACAACATCCATGCCTCACCGGGATTCGAACCCGGACCCCTTTCGGACGAATGATCAGAGGCCATCGCTTAGACCACTGCGCCACCGGGGCGGCGAAGACACTTTAAATGCACTTAAACAGGACCTTGAGGTTCTAAACAAAGCTATTTCAACCAAAAAGTGGTGGATACCTTTGCGCATTGCGACGTACGCAGATGCATTAAAAGTCACGTCTCTGAACGCGCTGTTTACGTTATTCTGTCCAATATGGTTTTGTGCGTGAATAGTCGGCCGTGAATTTTGTTTGTGACATTGCTTGTGCGGTGCCGTTGACTGTGTTTTGTCCCCATCCATGCGATCTCGTGGGATATTTCTTTATCCCAGTACCCTACTGATTAAAATAAAAAAATAAAACTGATTTTTTTTAATATATATTTCACTTCAGTTTAAATTGAATTGCATTCGTGAACTTCACATTTCTACCAAAGAGTAAAACTTGCTTGAAATTTGAATTTCATTTTTTTCTTTCAAAACTTTTTTTTTAAATGAAAACGCAGAGTCGTAGACCAAGGGGAGGGGGATATGATCCCAAAAATCCTAATGTGCATACGCCACTGGTGTGACTGAACTGAAATTTCCGTGGAACTAATGTGGAACTACGGCTGTTGAAAATAAAGATACGCAAACAAATAAACAAATCCAAATTTGGTATCGAAGGAAATGGCAGGTGACTGTAAGGAAATAAGTGTGACCATTAGCATTTTCCTGCACATCTTTTGGATTATAATTATTTACTAAATTGGTGGTTTGCGGCTTCTCTTGGCTTTCAGTAAAAAGGTAATCAATATGTACCAATAACAAGTTAGTAAAATCATGCAATGCATTGATTATAATACGCTTTCCAACATACCATAAATCATTACTCAAGTTATGAGGATATAACTGTGGAATAAATCTCGCTCCTGTGCCCTGACCTTTGATCCCATTTCGATGATATTCAAAAGAACCGGTTCAGTATACCTCCGAAATAACATGATAACGTTTTGTCTCAAAAGAAGCATTTTTACGTAAGTTATGATGAATAAGGGCTATGGAACAGACCTCGCTCCTGTGTCCTAACCTTTGACCCTATTTCGCCCATTTTCAATAGAATTCTTCCCCAGGCAAGCCCCTACACAACATACTAACATTTCATCCAAATCGAAGCATTTTAACGTAAGTTATGACGCATAATGGCGATGGAAGTGATTCCGCTCCTATGTCCTGACCTTTGATCCCATTTCGTCCATTTTCAATAGGGGTTGTCATCAGGTGGTCCCCTACCACATAATAAAATGTCATCGAAATCGAACCTTTTTTGACGTTAGTTATGATGCATAAGATCAGTGGAATGGATCCCGCTCCTATGTCCTGACCTTTGACCCCACTTCGTTCACTTTCAATAGGGTTAATTCCCAGTGGTCCCCTACCACATACTAAAAATTCATCGAAATCGAACGATTGTTACGCGAGTTATCGTGCGGACGGGCATACGCACACAACGCGTGACGTAATGAAGCAGATGGGAATCGCGACCATCTGCTCGAAGAGTGTGACGTCATAAAAGTTTTTTTTTTCGATTGGAGCTTTAACGACCACCGTGAGGAACTCAATGGGCTATAAGCAGTCGCCCGTCCCTAATTTAGGGTCACTGCTTCCAGGGAAGGGAAAGAACCAGTGCGGTAAGACACACAACATCCATGCCTCACCGGGATTCAAACCCGGACCCCGTTCGGACGAATGATCAGAGGCCATCGCTTAGACCACTGCGCCACCGGGGCGGCAATCATAAAACTTTAATAGGATCCACACACAACGCGTGACGTAATGAGACAGATGGCGTGACTGCGCGCCAACATCTCAATCGCGAGCTTGTGACGTCATAAGATTTCTAAGCATGGGTAACATTAATGGAACGACGCCATGACACTGAAAACGTGGTAATTTGGAGTGGTTATTTAACCCACTAAACGAATTTTCCTAAAGTCGAGATCAAGCTAAATCGATTTCTAGTACCAGAAAACGGTAGGTTAACGACTTTCATCAAAATCCTTAGAGCCGTTTTCAAAATAAAATTTCTATAGATTCAAGTAATTTTGCTTCCTATACTTCCAATGGAAAAACTTCCGTACACATTTTCTTCACAATTAATGCGTTCCCAAGGATGAAAATTTAAAAATCGAATAAAATAGCTTCATTTTATAACTTGGAATACTTAATATTTTCTAAAACATAACCATAATTATGCAATCCAACATTTGTCTACTGACGTCATCAAAGTGCAGGTCACGCCATCTTTTTTCTGGTTTCAACACCACCAAAGGAAACGTTTTTTAATATAATTATGGTTATGTTTTAGAAAATGTTAAGTATTCCAAGTTATAATATGAAGTTATTTTAATCCATGTTCAAATTTCCATCCTTTGGAACACACTAATTGTGAAGGAAATGTGTAGAAAAGTTTTTCCATTGGAAATATAGGAAGCAAAATTACTTTACGTCCACCTTAATAGTATGGGATATGGGCGATGGAATGGATCCCGATCCTATGTCTTGACCTTTGACCCCATTTACCTCAGTTTCAATAGGGTTCCTCTCCAGGTGGTCCCCTGCCACATACTAAAATTTCATCGAAATCGAACCATTTTCACACACGTTATGACGCATAAGAGCAATGGAATGCATCCCGCTCCTATGTCCTGACATTTGACCCCACTTCACCCATTTTCAAAAGAATTTGTTCCCAGGCGGTCTCCTACCACATACTAAAATTTCATTGAAATCGAACCATATTTAGGCAAGTTATGAGGCATAAGAGCAATGGAATGGATCCCGCTTTTATGTCGTGACCTTTAACCCCATTTGTCCCATTTTCAATAGGGTTGGTCCCCTACCACATACTAAAATTTCATTGAAATCGAACCATTTTTACGTGAGTTATCGTGCTGACGGACGGTAAAAGCTGGAGCATATACGCTTCTTCAACCTACGGTTGGAAAGCGTAAAAAAGACAATGTGTAGCGAAGTGCCATTAAAATTTCTTTAGAGAAGTGCCATTAAAATTTCTTTAGAGAAGTTGTAAAACATGAGCCAACGATAATCGCAAGATTTTTTTGTAGACCCTCCATTTACTGTGATTTCAGAACGTACCAGACAATTATTTTTCCCCTCTTGCTTTTGCTACAAGAAGGATAAGAACGTTTTACTGTTCCTAGAAGTCTCCAGTTGCGACAGCAACCTCGACTAGAAGGGCTACTGTCTCATTCTGCCATTTTGTTCGCCACTGTGCCACAGGTAGCAGCTTAGCGACTACTTCGCACAGTTCAAGTTAGCGTATTCTTCGTGTTATAATTTTTGGGAAAACTTTTCGATAGGTTTTTTTGGATTTTTGAACTACAGGTCAACAATGGATAATCCACCAGAGAATCCGGGACCTACTGATATTCCACCAAAGGATCCGAAGGCTACTGGTAAGCATTTTAATTTTATTGAATGAAAACATTTCAACCTCAGAAACTTGACGTCATCGAAAGGTTTGTCTCCGAAATTCTTTTTTTTACCAGCAAATTTATCGGAAACTGTTTCAGCGGAAAAAATTACTTGAAATATATTTCCACATTACATTTCTTCAGATGGGAATAGCAAATAAATTCACCAGAAGAATATCCTATTTCCATGCGCTTTGGCTGGAAATCTGTAGTGTGATCTCTCTAGTGTTTCCACGGGGATTATCTCGCCTGTGTTTGAAAGTTAGCTTAAGTTGAACAATGGTGGATGCATTGAAAAGATATCTTCGCTAACGAAACGAACAGTATATTTTTAAATGTTATCTTTTGCTTTTCGGAAATGCATAATTTTTAACTAATTAATATAAAAGTTAAAACTATTTTAAGTTTATTTTGTATTATACCTTTGTGATGTAAGTAATGGAAAGGTAACCGGGGGGCGCAGTGGTCTAAACGGTGGCTTCTGACCATTCGTCAGAGATGGGTCGGGGTTCGAATCCCGTTGAGGCATGGATGCTTTGTTTGTCTTAAGACACTGGCTCAATCCCTTCACAGTGGCCCTAAATTTGGTACGGGCGATACTTTTAACCCATCGAGTTGCTAGGTGGTTCTTAACCCCCCCCTCCCAAAAGGAAGGGAAGTGGTTCAGGGGCCAAAGATGGTGCCAACTTTTACATAAAATAACAATTCCCCTCTCACGTCCACTCCGCCTTTGCTGTGTGAAAAACTTTATTGGAGGTGCACCTGAATATTTTTTTTCTTCCACATGAATACATGACGTCATTTTGGCATTTCTTCTCAGCCACAGATATTTGTATGAAAGCTGGATATTATATAGTTACACACTTGTTCCTGCGATTTGAGAAAATGCATTTTTGGGGAAGCGACCGTGTAAGCAGAGCGCTGTTCTCTGGCTGCTTGTCAGTGGTGGTCCCGAGTTCGACTCTCGCATGAGTCATGCGTGGTGTCATGTCTTACGACACCCCCCCCTCCTCTTCCGTGGAAAAATTACTTTAAAGAGATTTCCATAGCAATAACTTTTTCACTTAGGAATAGCAAATAATTTCACCACAAAACTTCATCCCAGTTCCAACAGTGTTGGCACAATAGGTAAAAGATTATCTCTGCTGCTGCGTTTAAAAGTTGACTTATGTTGTGCAATACCTGGTGCATCGTAATGATAGTTCTACGCTAATGCAGCGGAAACTTTGTTTTTTTGTATATGTATAATTCATATTTTCCTGTATTAATATTGAAGTGATATCTACATGACGTACTTTCATTGCGAGCGTTTTATCCTAACAATCCAAGAAACTTATTTTTCGAAGTGAATTTGACACGAATCCCTCTTTTGTTTCGAATGTGTTAAGGAAGATTTCACTCATTCGTCAATAAATTCGAAAGCATGAGGACACTGACTCCAGCCAGACTATTGTGGAAGAAACTTGGGGGGGGGGGGAACCTTCATCCAGCAGTGGATTGATAATGGGTGGCAGTGATGATGATACCAAATAGATATTAAGGAATAAGAGTTAAGTGCCTCTTGTGATATGAGGTCAGGATATTCTTGGGAAATCCTGGGAATATTTTTTCGATCGGAAAATTAATTAAAAAAATCAGAAACGTATGGAAAATTTCCAGCTAAAATATATGCACCGCTAACACTATTACAGATGTATTGTGTAGTAGAATGCTGGCATATTTTTGACTCAATATACTGCTGTTTCATTTTAAAATTGTTTACTGAAACATATTTCCATATAAAGGCGTGTAGAACACTATATACTATATAAGTGTGCAGCAAATTGACTTATTAATTGCAGCTCATGCTTCTCATAACAAAATAATAATTGGATCAGATATTGGAGCAGTCATGCAGAGAAATATCAAAATCAGAAGTTTAATAGAATTGAAGCTGTGATAGGCATGCATTATTTCCTCATCATCTGGTCCTATATTTTATAATTTATTATCATCTAACCCTGGCATGGTAAATTATTTTATCAAAATAATATCACTACAAAGTTTTATATTAAAACACAAGATAAACAACCTACACCTGCACCTTTTCTGGATCTTACAAGAGCTTTTGATTGGCTAAACCATAGTATTCTTATAACAAAATTAAGTAACATAGGTATAAAGGGGATATCAGCTAAAGTAATTAAAATTTATCTAACTAATAGATTACAATTCAGCCAAATTAACTACTATAAATCACCAATGGAAAAAACTTATGGGAATACCATGGAGTTTCATACTTGGACCCATACTTTTTAGCATTTACATAAATGATATCTTCACAGTATCAAAAAAACATACGCCTAACACTTTATGCTGACAATACCACAATTTTGTTTACAGAAGAGGATAGTACACAAATAATTAACCTCTATAATAATCAAATAAGTCAATATCACAGTAGGCTGACCTCTAATGAACTTATTGCAAATCCAGTTAAAACTAAGGCTATGTTTTGTACAAGACAGAATCCAAATCAATATCAAGATATGACTATTTACTATTTTATAACAATAAATATGTCACAGTGAAATATTTCATCTATTTAGGAGTAACACTACAACATAGTTTAAATGGGATGGACTGATAGAACAAACTATTAATTAAATCTCATAGGAGTAATTAGCAGAATACTTAATAATCTTACTTATAAAGCTCGTAAATTGTTATACTACACTCTTGTGCATACACTATTTAACTATTGCCTATCCTGTTGGGGACCAACAACTCAAACAAACATTAAGAAACCCCAAGTACTCCAGAAAACATTTATTATATTATTAGACCTTAAACTAAATACTAATGATACACCTTATCTAAATATTTATAAATACATGTGAGAGTAGATTTTAATAAAAATAACGTTTTGAATATAAAAGAAGTATATCAATATGCTTTGGGGTCAAATATGTTTAAAAGGATTAAACAATATAAATATAAATTTTGATATCCATAATTAGGAAACTAGAAATATCGACTATCAGGGACCAACGTTTTGGAATCTTACCTGAAGAACTAAAACACATTAATAATAACTTGTTTAAAAAAAAGCTTAAAAACATGCTTCCTTATTTTATAAAAAAAATAACCTCAAATTACTATATAACATTTCAATCCCTTTCTAATTGCTACTAATATCTACTAACAATTGCTGATCTACTGCATGACCTGCCTACTATTTACCTTAACGCTTTGACAATTTTTACATAACTTGTACCTATCACAAGTAGGGAGATCAGGGATTTAGTCAGGTCATTAAAGACGTTTTCCTTCATTTCGCTGGCTGTTATAATTACTTTTGTTACACTCAAATGTAGATATAAGCTTGATGTAAGGTATGACGTAACAGCTAAAACAATAAATTTATTATTAATTGCAGCTCATGCTTCTCATAACAATTTGGTAATTGTATCAGAAATAAGAGCAGTCATCGGGCAGAAAAATATGAAATTCAAAATTTTAATGGATTTGAAGGTGTGATATGCATACATTTCGTTTTTTCCTCATCTGGCCCTATATTTTATAATTTATCAACTATGTCATGGTAAATGATTATATTAATTAATCCTCGAAGCCCTTCGTGTCGTTCTTCCATGTTCACCCATCGTGAATTACAAAGTGCAAAGACGATCATTTTTCTTCAGATTTTGCTTTAGCATTAACGTACTTACAGTTTTTACATAAATTTACAATTTTCCTAAAATCACTTATTGAAAAACAGTACTGAGGAGCCGTTATGGTAAAAATAATCTAAAGGCGAAAATTTTGCTTTGTAACTCCTAACGTACTCTAGATTTATGCATTCACTGTCTGATCCCGAGGAAAAATTATCACACTGTTTAATGCACGATTGGTAAAGTTGGCAGTGTAACACGAAGGGCTTCATAAGAGAGCAATAACATAAGAGGTGTGATAATTTAATTCCAGGAATGCACCTGTAGAAAAAATTTGTGCGCACCTCTGCACTGTTACCTTCGAAGCAATTCCCTTTTGCAGCTATGAATTTCGTTAGAAGCTGTTGCCATTAAGGAAACATACCTGGAATTCTGTTTCTAGAATACTCTTGAGTTTCTTTGTCACGTTACCCTGCATAGCAGACATTTCGGCCATCCGAAGTAACGTGACAAAAATGCAGTTTTATTGTTGGAAAAATCAGAAAGTCACAAAAGGCTAAGTCAGGTGAATATGGTGGATGATTCAATTTAGTACGTGATTTCTTAGCCAGGAAGTCTCGTCATGGCTTTGGGGCATTGCCAGGCTAGTTCAGCTCTTTTCCTTCGAACAGAATCCCGTAACTTTTTCAACATTTCTAAATAACATCGTTGGTTGACCGTTCGTCCTTTCTCAATTATATCGTGAACTATCCGAAGAAAAACACAAGCATGATCTTAAACTGCGAGCGTGACATGAATGCCCTTTTTCTTCTCTTATGGCACTCAAACACACTTTTTCAATAGCTCTACAATAGTGGCCAAAATTGTGGAAACCTTTTGGAAAAAGTGTATTTTTGAGGTTTGATGGCTCATACAACTTTTGTTTGGAGTAATACCGTAAAATTATATAGCAATGGAAAGAATTTCAGCAACAATGTAATGCAACAACGTTTGTTCAATTATCTGTATTCTATGAAAGGTTATAGCCAAATAACCAGAAAAAGGAAGCACAACTTGCTTAGGTTGATATGAAGTATATTTCCTTCATTTGAATGTAGCCAATGAGCATTTAGAGAGCCAATCAGGTATCATCTTATATTGGCAATGTGCCAATCAGGCGTCATCTTGTTTTGGCAATGTGCCAATCAGGCGTCATCTTGTTTTGGCAAAGTGCCAATCAGGCGTCATCTTGTTTTGGCAATGTGCCAATCAGGCGTCATCTTGTTTTGGCAATGTGCCAATCAGGCGTCATCTTGTTTTGGCAATGTGCCAATCAGGTGTCATCTTGTTTTGGCAATGTGCCAATCAGGTCACAGTAGAATTCAGCTATTGATGACATGTATTGGAGCTGAGAGGAGGACATTTTTCATTGCGTTATGTTATTGTCATCAAGTTGGGTTTTTTTCTTTTGTGTTCTTTCATTTAGTGAGCTTACAAAACGCAATAAAATTTTAAAAAATAGCGCAACGAGTTGACTGGTCGCCCAGAAAGCGATGTAAATTAGTACTATTAAGTGAAAAATGCTTCAGTTATGAAGAAATTTGAAGAAACATTGGTGGAAACTTAACCAAAGGTGGCATTTCTAAATTTTTGAAGAGGTATGAGGAAACTCAGTCACTACAAAACCAGACTGGTAAAGGCAGGAAAATGCACAACAGCAGGTGATGATAGAACAATTCATAGACTGTGCCTGGGCGACAGAAGAAAATCACCTGGGTGTATACAAGATGAAATGGAGCAATAGAATGTTAAGTTGAGTGCAAGAACTGTTCGACGCAGACTGCAGGAATTTTGTCTAAAAGCTAGAATTCCACGAAAACAACCATTTTTATCTCTCAAACAAAGGTTGAAAAGATTAAACTGGGCTAAAACCCATGTTAACTGGACAACGGAATAATGGGACAGTGTTATTTGGAGTGATGTGACCAAAATCTCCGTTTGGTAGCGATGGCATAAAATACGTAAGGAAAATAATCGGAGAAGATTTGCATTTTGATTGCTTTACATGTACCATGAAACACCCAGTTAGTGTTATGATCTGGGGTTGTATGCCATCAAAAGGTGTGGGGAAAATTTGCGTGATTAAATGATAGTATAAATGGCCAAAGATACATTAATCAAATACTTGAGCCCAAACTGAAGCCTTCCGCACGTGATCTTTTCCAAGATAATGAAGCATTTATATTTCAACAGGATTCAGCTCCATGTCATGTTACTGCTGTGCGCAAAAAGTGGTTTCAAGATAATCATATTCCAGTACTGGAATGGCCTGGGAATAGCCCAAACCTTAACCCCATCGAAAATCTATGGAGTCGACTAAAGAAACTGTGACGTGCCTGCCCCGCAGGACGCACACGACATAAAGGCAGATAGCAGCGAGAACGAACGTCTGCGTAGCTCAGTTGGTAGAGCGACTTGTTCCGGAGTAAGAAGACTCTGATTCGATCCCGACGTGGACAAAAATGACGGAAAAATTTACTTCGTTATAAAATCTGTTAGTCAGAAGCAACCCAGCAAGAAAACTCAGTTAAAAGAAGCAATAATTCAATCTTGGGTTCACATTATAACAGCTGCAGAACTAAATAACTTGGTTCCCTCCATTGGGAAGGCATTGTAAGGCCGTAATTAACACTAAAGGTTACCCAACTAAGTATTAACTGACATGGTGAGAATTTTGTTTCTGTGTTTCGCTTTTCTTCTTTATAACTGCTGGTCTAATACAAACTCCTTCATAAAAGTTATTGCATTACATTCTTGATGAAATTATCTTTCCATTGATATATAATTTTATGGTATTAGTCTAAATAAAAGTGGTGTTATGAGCCATCAAACCTCAAAAACACTATTTCCAAAAGGTTTCCACAATTTTGGCCACTACTGTAACGTTTCAGTAGAAACGTTACTAATCTTCCCGCAGAATTTGGTTTTAATGCTCTGCTCTACATTTTTATCACTCATTTTGACCTCAGAACTCACGTACAAATTTGGATTGCTTTTGAACTACTCACTCACCACTGGCTCTACTGGTCTGCGGTTAACGCATGCACTACTTGAAACATGTCCAGACACGCATATAGCTACGCGAATCTGCCAGCATCCCCCCACGGTCATCCACAGCATCGCCATATTTTCCCGTTCCGGAAATTAAAGCGTCACCCCTCTTAATTAAATATTATGCCACCCCGGTGGCGCAGTGGTCTAAGCGCTGGCTTCTGATCATTCTTCAGAGTTAGGTTCGGGTTCGAATCCCAGTGAGGCATGGATGTATTTGTCTTACGACCCTAGCGGGCAGGTGTGGGCGCTCTCTCTTCCCTGGAACTAGTGGCCCTATATTAGGGAAGGGCGACTGATTATAGCCCATTGAGTTGCTCACGGTGGTCATTAAAACCCCACTAAAAATAGAAATTAAATTTTAGAGTTAGATAATTATAAATTATTTAAGACAAGGCTAGGTGGTAAGAAAAACTGAAATAAATGTATGCAATTCAAAAAATAAAAAGCATGTATATTTTTAAGTTGAACTTTCAAATCCACTGTATGTTACTTCTGAATTTCCGCTACTTCTCTCTCCCCAGTGCCGCAGTCTAAACACTGGCATTTGACCATTGGTCTGAGATGAGTCCAGGTTCAACTACCGGTGAGGCATGGGTGTTCTGTTTGTATTTCGACACTAGCTATTTCTGTTCTCTGGAACGAGTGTCTCTAAATTAGGGACGGGATATTGCTTATACGCCATCCAGTTGCTCACGGTGGTTTTTAAACCCCCAAACAAAGTCAAAAACATTATCTGCAGCATGACTGCTAATTTGCTTCTTAATATAAGACGCATGAGCTACAACTAGTAAGTCACTTTGATACATCTATCATCATCATTGTCAACCATTATCAATCCACTGCTGGAAGAAGGTCTCCCGAAGTTTCCTCCACAACGGTCTGTCTTGTGCCAGTCTTCTCCATGTCACTCTAGCATACTTTCGAATTTCATCCACCCATCTCCCATGTGGTCTTCTTCTAGGTCTTTTCCTGTCCCTTAGAATCCAATCTAAAATTTCGGCTGTCCATCGATGGTCTGCCCTTCTGGCAGTATGGCCAGCACATTGCCATTTCAGGGATTTAACTCTGATCATGATGTCTTTCACTCTTGTTATTTTTCGGATCCACGAGTTCCTCTTCTTATCTCTCCTGGTTACACCAAGCATGCAGCTCTCCATGCTACTTTGAGTTGTCTGCAGCCTTTGTATGTCTCTTTTAGTTAAGGTCCACGTCTCTGCACCATACGTAAGCACTGGAAGGATGCATTGATCAAACACTTTTGTTTTAAGACATAATGGCACATTGCTCTTGAAAAGTATGCTGTTCCTTCCAAAAGCTCTCCAGGCAAGTTTTGTACGCAGATTAATTTCTTCATCAATGTGACCCTCACTTGATATCTGCTGTCCAAGATAAACGTACGTGCCTGTTACCTCCAGATTTTCTCCATCAATCGATAAATCTTCATTTCCTGTAAAAGCATTGATCACTTTTGTCTTCTGAAAGTTCATTTTTAATCCCACTTCTTTACTCTTGTCAGCAAGTTCCTGGATCATACTCTGCAGCTCTGATGGGGTAGTTGCAAAAATGACTACGTCATCAGCAAAACAATGGGGGGGGGTAGATAATCTCCATTAATCTTTATCCCTTTGTTTTCCCAGTTCAGTGATTGAAAGACATTTTCCAATATGGCATTAAAGAGCTTCGGAGATATGGTGTCACCTTGTCTCATTCCCTTTCCAATTTTTATGTGTGTTGTATTTTCAAACAGCCGAATCTTTGCACTTGCATAGATGTTATTAATAATAACAATGTATGCATCTTCAATACCGCAGGATTTCAGAGCCATTGTAACCTGCTGATGGTTTCACCAAATCAAAGGCTTTTCCATAATCCATAAACGCCATGCACAATGGAAGTTCATATTCCCTCGCTCTTTCAATTAGTTCTCTCAGTACGTGGATATGATCTATTGTGCTGTAACCACTCCTGAATCCAGCTTGTTCTCTCGGTTTAGCCATGTCCAGTGTTATCTTCAAAAGGTGTGAAAGAACTTTAGTGAAGATTTTATAAACTACTGATAGGAGGCTGATAAGTCTGTAGCTCCTGAGATCCTCAATGTCACCTTTTTTATGTAGCAGGATCATTGTAGCTTTGTTCCAATCCTCAGGAATCTTCCCTTCATTAAGGCATCTGGTACCTTTCATGTTGTCTGAAGTACATGTATAATCACTTTCATATAATTTGGAGTAGAAATCTTTCACTCATATAATTTGGAGTAGAAATCTTTCACTCATATAATTTGGAGTAGAAATCTTTCACTCTCGCCTCCATTTCTTGTTACAGAACCATCTTCTTTTCTCAGTGCCATAATCTGTTTTCTTCAATTACTGAGATGTCCCTTTGCTATCTTTAGGCTTTGGCTGTTTTCAATTGCTTTTCTCACTAGTTCACAGTTGAATTTCCTTAAGTCTTCAGTGATACTTTTTCATACTGCCTTACATAGCTCTAAATATTCCACTTTGGAAGTCATTATTTCTTTAGTTGTCCTCATCTCTCTTTGTTTTTGCATCAACATTTTGGTTTTTCCTGATGATTTGTTCACATGCAACTTGTTCTTAGACCTAGCTAATTTTGTTGCCGTTTCCATAAGAGCTTTGGTTACTTTTCTGTTAACTTCAGAAATATCCACTTCTTCCGATGTTAAGCCTTCTAAAGCAGAGAATCTGTTCTTCAGTTCCAACTTGAAGGTATTATGGTGTTTTTAAGGTTGTTTATGTCAATACATTTTGTTTGTCTTATGAGCTTGCCACGTTCGAGTTTAGTGTTGAGGTGCATCTTACATCTCACCAATCTATGGTCACTACCTGTATTGAACTTGTTTAGCACACTGCAGTCTTCTATGACGAATTTTTTGTTACACATAATAAAAAGAATTTTACTTGTCTCATTTGGATGTCTCCATGTCCATTTCCTGTGTGGCTTTTTCTTGAAAAAGGAGTTCAAGATAAAAAACACTTCTGCCTCTGCAAACTCAACGAGAGTATTTCCACGCTGGTTTCTGTTGCCGTGACCGAATTTACCTACTGAAGTTTCATTCTGTTGCCGTTGCCCTATTTTTGCATTGAAATCTCCCATAATTATCTTCAAGTGCTGCTTACCTTTATTATTTAGATGACGAATTTCCTCATAGAATTCTTCAATTTCTTCTTCAGGATGACTTGTGGTGGGTGCATAAGTTTGAATAATCTGAGCCTTGTATCTTCTCGAGAGTTGGATAATACTTAGTAGAAAATAAAGTCCCCGGTAGGCGTCTGTCTGTCTTTGTTTGTTCGGGCTAAGCTCGAGAATCGCTGGACGGATTTTGATGCGGATTTCACCATTCCATAGAGCATTTGTCGAGGAAGGTTTAGGTGTATGGAACATTAATCTGTGACCGCCGTTCGCCTTCTTTCGTGGCTTCCACTGCCTATGAGGATGCAGCAGACACGTGACTTTCATCATGGCAACGAGCCTTAGTAACTTAAGTGGACAACCAATCCCCGTTGAAATGATTGTGTCTTACTTTGAAAGTTAAACTTTTGAGTACAAAATGCGGTATTCGGATAAAATTAATGAGATTGAAGGAAAAGATCCCTATGTGCTGAATGTAAGTATTTTCGAAGGCGACGCGAAAAGTTCTCCAGAAGTGCAAATAGTAAACATTTTGTATTACTTCGTCTTTGGTCAAAGCGCCATTATCATACAACAGAGGCATTAGAATCATAAAATTCTCGAAGCATATAACAATTTCTCATCGGGCATATTCTTTTATATGGTAATTTAGTGAGATCACTAATTAGTGAGCAATTAGTAACTCTTCAAAGAAAAGTGTTTTTCTATGCTCTGGGAAGCGATTTTCAAGACTTAGAAAAATCGAGAAAAAAATCTGTTAATCTATATATGTATATAAAAGTGAAAGTTTGTATATTTGTATGTTTGTTTTTCCGCTATACAAATCTACAGTTTTCAACTTAGAACCACCAAATTCGGTATACTATCTCATGGTACTCTAACTTAGACCGTAGAAGGGTTTGGGAAGGGATCGGAGTCCGGGGGAATCAAGGGGGCCTCCATACACAATTTTCGTTATTTTAGTTAAAATTTCTGGTTTTCAATTTAGAACTACCAAATTTGGTATACTATCTCGTGGTACTCTGACTTAGACCGTACACGGTTTTGGGAAGGGATCGGAGCCCGTGGGCCAAAGGGCCCCCATACAAAATTTTCGTTAAAAATTCTAGTTTTAAATTTACAACCACCAAATTTGGTAAAGTATCTCATAACACTCTGACTTGGACCGCACAGAGTTTTTTTTTTGGAAGGGGTCGGAGCCGGCGGGTCAAGGCCACCCCCATACAAAATTTTCGTTTTCAATTTAGAATCACCAAATTTTGTATTAACGGGAAAATTACAGGAATATATTTTTCATTCATAAAATTTCACCTGCTGAACTTGGCGATTCCACGAATACTTACCCGGAAAACACCGGGTACCCCTGATAGTGTACTTATATAGTATATAGCCTTTGACACAGTTAAGCACAAAAGTGCATTTTAGTGAATACAAAAGGACTTTGCAATGACAAAGCAGCAACTAGAGTAAAAATATGCCAATATTTGACACTCCATTTATGACACATTTAAAAGTTCTTTATTAATTCATTTCCTTTGAGCGGAAATTTTAATTTTCATGTAGGCTACATAAAAGTAAATGAACTATTTAAAAACCAAAGAATCTGATGAAAGTTTGAAGTTTTCTTCGTGCTTCACTATACAGTAGTGGCCAAAATTGTGGAAACCTTTTTGGAAATAGTCTATTTTTGAGGTTTGATGACTCATAAATACCACTTTTTTTGGGGAGTAACACCATAAAATTATGTATCAATGGAAAGATAATTTCATCAAGAATGTAATGCAATTACTTAAAATTCTCACCATGTCAGTTAATACTTAGTTAGGTAACCTTTAGCGTTAATTACGGCCTTACAACGCCTTCCCATGGAATGAACTAAGTTATTTAGTTCTGCAGCTAATATAATGTGAAACTAAGATTGAATTATTGCTTATATTAATTGGGTTTTATTGCTGGGTTGCTTCTGACTAACACGTTTCTTTAGTAGTCACCATAGATTTTCGATGGGGTTAAGGTCTGGGCTATTTCTAGGCCATTCTAGCAGTGGAATATGATTATCTTGAAACCACTTTTTGCACAAATCAGCAACATGACATGGAGCTGAATTCTGTTGAAATATAAATGCTTCATTATCTTGGAAAAGATCACGTGCGGAAGGCTTCAGTTTGGGCACAAGTATTTCCTTAATGAATTTTTGGCCATTTATATTCCCATTAATCACTCAAATTCTGCCAACACCTTTTAATGTCATACAACCCCAGATAATAACACTAACTGGGTGTTTCACGGTACATGTAATGTAATCAGGATGCAACTCTTTTCAGATTCTTCTCCTTACGTATTTTATGCCATCACTACCAAACACGGAGATTTTGGTCTCATTACTCCAAATAACACTGTTCGATTGTTCCGCTGTCCAGTTAACATGGGGTTTAGCCCAGTTTAATCTTTTCAACCTTTGTTTGGGTCATAAAAATGGCTTTTTTCGTGAAATTCTAGCTTTTAGACCAAATTCCTGCAGTTTGCGCCGAACAGTCTTGGCACTCAACTTCACATTGCATTGCGCCCAGATGATTTTCTTCTGACAGCTAGGCACAGTATCTTAATTGTTCTATCAACACTTGCTGCTGTGCATCTTTTCCTGCCTTTACCAGTCTGGTTTTGTAGTGACCGAGTCTCCTTATACCTCTTCAAAAATTTAGAAATGCCACCTTTGGTTAAGTTTCCGCCAATTTGTCTTCTAATTTCTTCATAACTGAAGCCTTGTTCACTCAATAGTACTATTTTACATCGCTTTCTGGGTGACTAGTCAACTCTTTGCGCCATTTCTTTAATTTTATTGCGTTTTACAAGCTGACTAAATGAAAGAACACAAAAAACCCAACCAATTTGATAGCAATCATATAACACACTGACAAATGTCCTCCTCTCAGCTCCAATACACGACATTAATAGCTGAATCTTACTGTGACCTGATTGGCACGTTGCCAAAACAAGATGACACCTGATTGGCTCTCTAAATGCTCATTGGCTACATTCAAATGAAGGAAAGCTACTTCATATCAAACTAAGCAAGTTTTGCTTCCTTTTTCTGGTTATTTGGCTATAACCTTTCATAGAATACAGGTAATTGAACAAACTTTGTTGCATTAAGTTTTTGATGAAATTAACTTTCCACTGATGTATAATTATTTGGTATTGCTAAAAAAAGTGGCATTATGAGCCATCAAATCTTAAAAATACACTTTTTCCAAAAAGTTTCCACAATTTTGGCCACTACTGTATATCCTATTACCTCTTGTATCTTTTTTCTGTTGTGTAATTTTTTTTGAATGTTAAAAAAATGATTTTTTATAATTACTTTTTAGAGAAATATCTGCTTCTGTTGAAACAATGTATTTCATACATGTTCAGCTGCATGTCCATTTTGACATAAGTGGGGTAAAAAAAGTATCAGCAGCTCTCAAGATGTCCCACACTACTTTACACATATGCGCATATACCTATATTGGGTACTGTAATAATACTTTTGTAAAGTCTGCAGACAGATGCTTTGTCAGAAGTAACTATTTACAACTGACAGTTTCTTTATCTACTTCAATCCACCAAGGTCTACGCATTTAAATAAATCATACATTTCATTCTACTCAACAGATATGTCTAAGAGGATATCTGTTTTACAGTTCGTGCAGTCCACTTATTTAAAGCACCATGAGTGCAATTACGGCAGCATGGTTTATTACACGTATTAAATTGCTTGAACTGCAAAAAATCCCCTTTTTTGCTGCAACGTTTTCTTCAAGAGACTACTGTAGTTGAATTGAAAATCAGATCACGTGCACAAAGTGTGCCTACAGAAATCTTTCCAGGGCGATCTGAATTCAGAGTTAAAGGTAATAATAAAGGACGAATAACTAACTTCATTTCTGTTTGATGAAATTGCACACAAGAACTATTGTGTGCTATACTAATTTTCGGAAATTATCAAAACGATTCTATAACCAGTCTGAAATGTTCCTGTCGACATGCAGGACAAATTCAGCTCTCATGTGCAAAGCTATGGTATGTCTAACACTGAATAAGCTGCATCTTTTAAGGATAGGAAGATTTATCATCTGAAGATCATTTTAATATAACCTTTAATTCCCAGTAATCCAGCGTGTATGAGAACTTATTCAAGATCACTTGTGTGTCATCTAAAGAACATGTTAATAATTTATGATAGTCCTTTCTTTTCCCTCTTTCCTGTGCAAATATCAAGCACATTAAGAATGTTGTATAACTTTGTGATAATGCGTATATACTCAGATGTATCTTTGTAGCCAGTGTGATAACATGTTTTTAACCATCAATACTAAATACTGCAGCTTGGGTGTTCATTTGGTAAACTAATTTCACAATTTGCTTTTCTAAGTTTGTAAGGTACAAGGCCTCTTCTGATAAAGGGAGAATGTATTTAAAGTTGTTTCCAGATTCATATTTGGGCAGTATTCTTAAAGCATCTGTATTTGCTTCTACAAAAACAGGTTTCCCTTTCAGGCCCATTGCTTTGAGATTGAAATCTAGAAGATACATGCATTTCGCATTTCCATCTTTCTGATTCAATCATTTATTTCCTACACACCTTCCGATTCATTCAATTCTTTCTAACACGTTCTGATTCAGTCAGTAGTTTCTAATACACTCTCTAATTCAATCAATTGCTTCAAACATACTTTATAATTCAATCAAGTATTTCTAACACATCTCATTCAATCAATTATTTCTAACAATTTCTGTTGTGGGCTGCTTCAATGTGGAGAAAGTAAGGTTTTGAGAGATTTTCTGGATATTGCTACACAATGCTTGCTCAATCAATTATTTTAAATGCATGTCCTAATTCAATTAATTTTTTCTAACGTACGTTCTGGTTCAAGCAATTTCTAACACGCATTTTGTGATTCAAACACTTGCAACACACTGTGATTCAGTCAATTGCAGCAGCACACTTTTTGATTCAATCAATTATTTTTAACACATTTTCTCATTCAATCAATTATTTTTAACACTTTCTGATGTGAACTGGTTCAATGAGGAGATATTAACGTCGTGAGAGATTTTCTGGATGTTGCTGCACAATGCTTATTGAATTAATTATTTCCAATACACGTTCTGATTCAGTTATTTCTAACACACTTTATGATTCAATCAATTATTTCTAACATTTTCTGATGTGTACTAGTTCAGTGAAGAGAAATTAAGGTTGTGAGAGATTTTCTGGATGTTGCTAGACAATGCTTAATTTTGGTGAGTTTAAAACACCTTGGTGCAGCCTTTCTATGAATTGCGATGCTGCCATTTACAATGGAAATGGCACAAAAGTCAAGCATTTGTAGCAGTGTTATTTTGATGTGAACACATAACGCACATTAGCTGCAATAGTTTCAACAGGAAGAATATGTGCCATATCTTTATAGAATGATTCAATTCTTCTCACTGTAAATGTATATTAAATATAGCAGAATTATGAGAGTTGTATGACATTCTAATAACCTTTTTACGTTTATAACGTAAAATGACTTAGAATGAACTTCAATAATTATTAACACATCACATTTGTTAAAATCAGATAAGGGAGAATTTTTCTTTCCTTTACACCACTAAATTCTGTTCACGTTCAAAATGTGAATTTATATCATACATGAACTAGAGTTTAAGCACAGTACTGGGGTGTGAAAATATGGTGAAAACACTGTTACGCAAAAATCTGTATGCAGTGATGGTGATATTGAGTAAACTAAACAGTAGAAAATCAAGGAATTCGCAGAATATCGATAATTATTGATTTCGCACTCCATTTCTAAAAGAGCTGCTCAGAAATAAATTTGAAGTGGTCCATTTGGAGGTGTTCTGGGATTTTCAGCACATGCAGCATTTCATTGACTACAGAAATAACATTCAAAATTCAATTTGTGTCACTCCTTCCGGACTCTACATCCTCAGGATCACCTAACACTAACTACATCCCAGCAAAAAAAAAGTGTTGCTGGGCCAGCACTATGTTGCCACTGCCCAACCGTCAAAATGTCCCAGAGGCCACAACATGGGCCAGCAGTTCAGGCCAGCAGCTGGCTAACAGTTGGCACCCTATCAGTTGTCATATGCCAGAACTAAGCCATCAGTTATCCATCACAAGCAGTGGCTGCCACAAGCGGCTCTTAAGCTGTCCTGAAAGTACTTGCCATAAATGATGGCTAGCCTAATGTGGTCCGCCAGTTTCCCAGCAGCGGCAGCCGGCAACCACGTGACGTAACTGTTGGCTTGCCGAAACTTGTCTGCCAATTTCCCAGCAGTATCCATAAAAAAAAATGATGACAACCACAGTTCCCGAAAGGCACAACTCCTTTTTCGTTCCTAACGAAACTTCTGCATGACAGCACGGAGATTGTAAAAGTTCAACAGGTCCGAAAAAACGCCCGTTCGGATGAGTGTTGTCATCGAACCTATGACAACACGTGTGGGAAGCAGACGCTTTAGCCACTACACTGGTTTGCCAAGCAAATTCGATCGCTTGAAAGTGAGCCTCTTTCCTGCGCGATATGAAACTAAGGGTTTTCTTTTTAATTTTACAATATTGCGAGTTTTTCATAAATGCCTTTCATATAATTAATAAATTTGTTTTTCAACGTGATGATTTTATTTACCTTAAGAAAACTTAACTCACTTTCTAGGAGTGTACAAACTTAAAGACGTTTTCCAAAGTTTTATGCTGTCCTTGTGGTTTTGAAAGGCAATTGTTTAATTAATATATTTACCCGTTCATGTCACATTGTTACATTTTTTACGTTGTAACATTTTTTTTCCACGGTCCGAAGCTACATTTGTTCTAAAGAGGAAAGATTTTATTTTACCTGTCTTTTTTTTTTAGCAGCGAATTCCTCCAATCGTGTGTATTCAACCCATGCGTACATTATATCCACATAGCGTTGCTTTTCTCTTTCAAATAATTGATACATTTTGTACGCGTATAGTTCTTATTTTTTTTCCAACATAGCGATTTTTTAATGTCTTTCCTGAGCTTTTGTTTGAAGCAGTTTAGTGTATGCTAAAACAAAAGTTATACAGAAATTATTTCTTGTTATTCATGAGAATTGAGTGGGTGTGTTTCATAGGTGTCTGTATTCTAGATTCTTTGTGTTTTAGTGCAGGAATGCTGCTACGAAATGAGTTTCTGTAAACACATGAGTGACTATTTTTAACAGTTCATGAACTATTTACATGATTTTCTTCTGACGGTAATCGTCGACGTGGCCTTTTATTAGGAAATTAATTCGCCATATGGCTTTTTTTCTTAATATCCACTCTAATAACACGACAACAATGGCGTCATCTTCAACTAACTGGTACCAGTTGCTTCTGCACATGCACTATTCACGGCGATGCTACAGGGGCATCAATGGCTGCTAAGTGATGGCGCTGCCACCAACGGACCGCTACCGTACCGTGAGACCCATATTTCAGCCAGCAGTGATCCATCACTGCCAGCTGGTGGCCAGCAGTTTCCCAACACTTATGTTTTTGCTGGGATATCATTTACGTTTCCAGTCGTTCTATGAAATTCTACTTTTTCCAACAGATATAGTTCATTTTCTTCTCGGGGGGGGATGAGAAATATTTAAATATTTCATCAACAAGATGGGTAGATAATTTTTAGATAATATAACAGTTATTTCTATGAAAGCCAATGAATTACTTTTTCATAAAACACACCTCAAATTCTTCAAAATAAATATTGTTTTCCAAAAACAGAATAACAACCCTACAAGCTTCAGCGTGTGGCGTGCAACAGAGTTGAAGCACATGTCAAGGTGGCAAAGTTGCAGCGATAAATTCCGTCGGTGTGGCTAAATTGGAAAAGCATTCGGCTTCGGAGCAGAAAGATTAGGGTTTGATCCACGTCATTGGCAAATTTGTGCTTTCACAAGTGGTCTGAACAACCTAAAACAGTGTGACATTAGATTCAACATGTATACATCTCAATACAACTTTCGTCCAGAATAGTGTTTACACGGTCGTATCAGAATAATATGACCACCCCCGGAATCACAGTGTACCGGCACAGGCGCGACACAGAGTGCACGTGACAAGGTCGACCACACAGAGATATAGAGTGGGCATAGGTAGTGATTTGACGGACGTTCAAAAAGGAATAATCACCGGCTACCGCGCCAAGGGTGGAAGCATCTCAGAAACAGCAGACTTCGTGGGCTGTTCCCGAGATTCTGCAGTAAGGGTGTACACCAAGAATGGACTGCTAGCACACCGAGTACCTACAGGCGTCATAACTGTGGAACCCCAGAGGCCATCAACTGGTAACGGGCAATCGACATGCAACAACCGTGCAGCAACTGACCACGCAAATGTACGCTTGGGCACCCAGGTAAGTGTCCCCGATAACAGTAGAGCGAGCCCTGTTAAGCATGGATCTCCAAAGTCGACGCTGCATCAAGGCGCCCCCCCCCCCCCATGTTAACCCAGGGCCATCGGCAAAGACGCTTGCAGTTGACATGGTACTACCGACATTGGGAAAGTGAAAAAGGTTGCCTTCTCCGATGAATCGAGGTTTCTACTCCACAGAAGTGCATAGCGGTGACAGATACGGCGTCAGACACCAAACAGAAATCATCGCTCTTTCCACGTTGAGTCACAGAAAAATTCTCATCGGCGGCCACCGGGAATCGAACCTAGGGTCTTCCAGTTACGCGCCGGACATGCTACCACTGCCCGGACACGCTTGTCGGTCAAGTACATGCCGGCGGTGGCAGTGTGCATATCTGGGGGTGTTTTCCTGGTATGACCTGGGACCGCTAGTACCATTGGATGGGTCCCTGAACGCCATTGGATATCTGTCCATCCTCGCTGACAACATGCATCTCTTCGTGTTAGAAGTTTACCCTGGTGTTGATGGTGTCTACCAACAGGTCAATGTGCGCTACGACGTTGCTAAGGGGGTGGACGTGACTGGTTCTAATGACAGCGATGTCTCCGTCCGTCCTTGGCCGGCGAAATCAATCGACCTCAATCCCATAGAGCACCTGTGGGACTATTTGGATCGACAGGTTTGACGTGCCGACCCACAACTACGTCATCTCCGGGGACCTCCGTGCTCTGCTGCAGTCCGAATGAATACGTGTGACTCGGGCGACCTTCAACGGCCTCATTGCACCTATGCCACGCCCTCTCGCCGCTGTCATCCGGGCCAAGGTGGTTATTCCCATTATTAGGTAGGTGGTCACATTATTCTGATTCGACTATGTACGTATCTAATTTACAAATTACAACAAAACACTACAGTAATCTGCCCACATCACACCACAGTTTTCGCTGTACGCTCCATACATTATATAGCTCGTTCTTATGCACACACACACACACACACACACATAATTCACTCTGATCTCAAGACTACTACCGGAAAACGATGAGTGAGTGAGAAAAATATAACGTTAAGAGTGAAACGCTTAAAAAGAGAATGAACTCAAAATGTACATAGAAAAAGAGCAACTAAAAATGAAAGTTAAATTAGAGTATACGGCATCATCTTTCCTGGGTCTCTTCCTGTCGCTTGGTATCGAATGTAAAATTTCCCTTGTCTAATGGTGGTTAGTTGTTCTAGCAGTATTTCCAGCCCATTTTGGTTCGAGGGTCATTATTTTGCTCATGCCATCACCTCTGGTCATTTCCTGATTCATAAGTTGCTTTTCCTATCTTTCTTGGTTATACCAAGTATCCATCTCTCTCCATACTTCTTTGAGTTGCACCCAATCTTAAGCTGTCTTTTTCAGTTGGAGTCATGTCACTGATTTATAAGGAAGCACTGGAAAAAAGCGTTGATTAAACTTCTCTTTCCCTTTAAACACCTCTCTTTCCCCTTTAATTAAACACTTTTTTGTGATGATAAATTGCCCTTGAAAATTATATTTTCTACCAAATGCTTTTCATTCAAGTTTTGTGGACCTATTAAATTTTTCCTTGATGCGACACTTGCCTGATATCTGTTATCTAACGTGCATGTAGGCATCAGCTACGTCTGGATTTGTCCCATCTACATACCTTTAAATAATTAGTTCTTGTAAAAGCATTGCACATAATTTAGTTTATTTTTAATCCCATTTCTTCACTGTCGTCTGTACGTAAGTTCCTGGATCATACTCTGCAGTTATGAGTGGGTATTGCAAAAAATGACTGTCAAACAAATGTCATCGCTCTTTCCACGTTTATAAGGGAGTCCCGGAAAAATTATCATCGGCCGCCACCGGGAATCGAACTCAGGTTCTCCCAGTTACGCGCCGGACATGCTACCACTGCGACCTCGAATTTTCCACTCACATACGACTAACTGCCGAACCACATGGCAGGGTTTCTTTTTTTGCCCCTAACAATGCTGGGGATTCACCAAAGATGGTAAGCAGCAACTGAACAGATAACTAGGAGGCGAATGAATAATTAATACACACAATTGACGTGGACTAGGAACATCAAACAGAAGTCATCGCTCTTTCCACGTTTATAAGTGAGTCACGGAAAAATTCTTAGGTTAGAATTCTAAAATTTCTTACATGCCATGTGGTTTGGCAGTTAGTCGTATGTGAGGCTGGAGAATTCGAGACCGCAGTGGTAGCATGTGCCTAATACAGAGTGATCGTAAAATTTCCGAACCCTGAATTTAAAAAATATTGCGTATGCTGTAAGCAAAAGTTCAACTAATTGATGAGGCAGCACGAGTCAGCAACTCGTCGAGATCAAATACTGCGCTTGTCGAATGCCTGAAGGAAATTGGCAGAGTGCCAGAAATGAATAACCGGTTCCATGTGTGCTACGCAGTTTGCCCACTTTAGCGTCGCCATTTGCACAGAAGCATGGGTTTGACGAGGGAGCAGAGAATTTGTTTACTTGAAGCTTACTTGCAAACGCAGTCTTACAAACAGTGGATAAATGAGTTTAGGAAAAAATTTCCGCGCATACTGTGGTAAGTAAATCAACGATACAGTTTACTCGTACGATTTTGAAAAACTAAGTGCTGATGATATGCCTAGAAATGGCATATCATCAACACTTAGTTTATCTCTTCCGGCGTGTTAACGCCGGAAGAGATAAACGATGTTGAAAAACGTTTGCAGCAGTCACCGACAAAATCGCTTCTTCGCTTATCTCAGCAAGTGAAATTTTCTTACGGCTCAGTACAACAAGCGGCCAAAAGATTGCAGCTTTTTTTTTATTGGAGGTTTAACGACCACCGTGAGCAACTCAATGGGCTATAAGCAGTCGCCTGTCCCTAATTTGGGGTCACTGGTTCCAGGGAAGGAAGGGAGGGAGAGAGAGAGAGAGAGAGAGAGAGAGAGAGAGAGAGCCAGTGCCGTAAACAATCACAACATCCATGCCTCACCGGGATTCGAACCCGGACCCCGTTTAGACGAATGATCAGAGGCCATCGCTTAGACCACTGCGCCACCGGGGCGGCTAGATTGCAGCTTCATACATACAGTGTTTTTTCCAAGAACTGAAGGCACCTGACAAGCATAAGCGCCTTTTGTATTTCCGTTAGTTTCTTCCATTTACTCGATACAACAAGGGCTTATTGAGCAATGTTTTCGTTACGGAATTTTGTTTCTTTTTCTTCCTGTGGGGATTTTTAAAGGACCGTGTTTATGCAACAGCTCGCATTACCTGCAGTCCTTGAAAACAAACATTATTCAGGCTATAGCGGAAATCACGCCATCTATGCTGAAACGCGTTACGAAAAACATGTGCCGCCCCGTGGATTTGCCTCCAGCTACACAGAGGTCATTTCCAGCACCTTCTTTAGGTCAACAGCAGTTGCTCAAGAATCGATAGAAGATGTATCACAGCTGTAAGTAAACTTTATGTATCTGTATAATGCGAATAAAAATTGTTCAAATTAGGATTCGGTAGCTTTTCGATCACCCTGTACTTTCGGAAAGGAAATCGTAAGTAGACAAATAAGTTCTGTCGCCTGTCTTCGATGAAGTGTATGTTTTTGCATAGTTAGCCTAATTGAATCTTTTATTTTTTAGCCTCAAAGGGTAAAGTAGGCAAGTACTTTCTTGTCAGTAAACATATTAATAATGCTTTCCATGTAATGCATTTAGCAGCAAGATATTTTTAACACTTCCGATGTTTCATAGATGATAATAACTGACAACAGTGCTTCTGTTTTTCAGGAGCAGTACCTAAGAGACAAGCCTCAAACCTAAGGTACGAGCCAGACAATTCAGAGGAGGGCTGCAATCGCATCCTAGGGGTCTCCATGTCCGAGCAGACCCTTCCAGACGACCCACCAGCAAGCTCTTCCTCTTGCGACCCAACGGAAGGAATGAGATATTCTACCGATCCAGATATTCACAAGATGCCTCATTATCGTCCAAGTGATCCGAAGACTTCCTCTTCTGAAGAGTCAAAAGAAGAGGACACAGAATATCGCCTGCTGAATGACAATATTTCTGCACACGATGAAGACGAAAATGTCGGGATTATGGGTGCTTCAAATGATAAATACAAGCACAGTGATTTTCCCTTTCAGCAAAGTGCCGCATCTTTGGCTGATCAGCGTATTACTACTTTTCTTTCCTCAATTCCTCCTTTAAACCGTTCTCCCAGAGAAACGAGAGAGACAATTGCATTTAGAGAATACCGTCAAAGAAGCTACGAAAGAAACCCAAGAACATTTCAACAGTTAAAGGAGCAGGAAGAAGAGTTTGCCCAACAGCTCGACGAAGTAGGACGAATGTTAACTGAGCAACAGCTCTCTGATCGAAACAGGAGGCAATTTCACCAGTTTAGTAACCGGCAACGAGTGACGACCCCAAATCTTCACCACCAGGAACACATGATACGTCAACAGTTCTATCATCAAAATTGGAGGCAATTTCAACCATTTAGTTGGCAGGTACAAATGATGCCCCGACAGTTCTATGCTCAAAACATGGTGCCTGTTCAACCGTTTAGACAGCAGGTACAAGTGCTGCCTGAACAGCTGAACCTTCAGGACCAAATGATGGCTCAACACCTCTATGCACAAAGCGGGATGGTATTTCGACCATTCAGGCGGCAGGTACAATTGATGCCCATACAGCTGTATGATCTCAACAGAAGGCGATTTCAATCTCCCAGCCAGCAGGTACAAATCATGCTCCAACAACTCTATGCTCAAAACGAGATGCTACTTCAATCGTTCAGCGAGGAAGTAAGAATGAAAGTCTATGAACAAGAATTAAGCATGGCACAACAAGTCTATAATCAAAAATTGCAACAGTACAACGCGATGCACCACCCACATCGGCAGATCAGCCAGCAACAACTGATGCCACCGTGGACATACAGTCAACAGGAAGCAACCCCAAATACCCAGAACATCCAGCAGGGACTGAGCCCATCTCATCAGTGGAATCAGAGAGAAATAATTCCAGCTGAGCAATACCATCAACAGAATGTGTCAAGTATTCAAGATCAAAACATTTATCATCCACGTCAGCCCAGAGCGTTCATTAATGAAACAAGTAATGAAGAAATGAATCGTAGTCAGCTTGGTGACAGCATTTCTACAAATGGTAAACGTGAAATTTCCATATCTCACGGTTTTAGTCTTCGTGATGTTTCCAAGCAGAAGAGCTGCAACAGTTTCACAGAAACGAAACAATATTTGACATTTCCTCCCAATCAAGAGTCAGACTTAAGGGCATTTGAACTAAATGATCAGAGAATAAAATATTGCGAGCCGAAGCAGAAGGGGGCTGAACAGTATTATCATCAGGGACTAGCAGGTTTTCAGCAATTCAATGATACACAGTTGGCTAGACGCCAACATGGAGTAGAGCCTCATCCACAATACGGTGAGCAACAGCAGATGCTACCTCAAGCGAGCAGTCAATGGGAAGCAGCACCACCGTCACAGAACATGGCAGTGGCTCAACAGTATTATCAAACTCCACAGCAGGGACTAACTGGATTTCAGCAAATCAATGATACACAGCTGGCTAGATGGCAACATGGAGTAGAGCCTCATCCACAATACGGTGAGCAACAGCAGATGCTACCTCAAGCGAGCAGTCAGTGGGAAGCAACACCATGGTCACAGAACATGGCGGTAGCTGAACAGTATCAAACTCTAGAGCAGGGACTAACTGGATTTCAGCAATTCAATAATACACAGCTGACTAGATGGCAACATGGAGTAGAGCCTCATCCACAATACGGTGAGCAACAGCAGATGCTACCTCAAGCGAGCAGTCAATGGGAAGCAACACCATGGTCACAGAACATGGCAGTGGCTCAACAGTATTATCAAACTCCACAGCAGGGACTAACTGGATTTCAGCAATTCAATGATACACAGCTGGCTAGACGCCAACATGGAGTACAGCCACATCCACAATACGGCGAGCAACAGCAGATGCTACCTCAAGCGAGCAGTCAATGGGAAGCAGCAGTACGGTCACAGAACATGGCAGTGACTCAACAGTATTATCAAACTCCACAGCAGGAACTAACTGGATTTCAGCAATTCAATGATACACAGCTGGCTAGACGCCAACATGGAGTACAACCACATCCACAATACGATGAGCAACACCAGATGCTACCTCAAGCGAGCAGTCAGTGGGTAGCAGCACCACAGTCACAGAACATGGCGGTCGCTGAACAGCATTATCAAGCTCCACAGCAGGGACTAACTGGATTTCAGCAATTCAATGATACACAGCTGGCTAGACACCAACATGGAGTATATCCACAATACGGGGAGCAATACCAGATGCTACCTCAAGCGAGCAGTCAATGGGAATCAACACCACGGTCACAGAACATGGCGGTGGCTGAACAGCATTATCAAGCTCCACAGCAGGGACTAACTGGATTTCAGCAATTCACTGATACACAGTTGGCTAGACGCCAACATGGAGTACAGCCACATCCACAATACGGTGAGCAACACCAGGTGCTACCTCAAGCAAGCAGTCAGTGGGAAGCAGCACCACAATCACAGAACATGGCGGTCGCTGAACAGCATTATCAAGCTCCACAGCAGGGACTAACTGGATTTCAGCAATTCAATGATACACAGCTGGCTAGACACCAACATGGAGTATATCCACAATACGGTGAGCAATACCAGATGCTACCTCAAGCGAGCAGTCAATTGGAATCAACACCACGGTCACAGAACATGGCGGTATCTGAACAGCATTATCAAGCTCCACAGCAGGGACTAACTGGATTTCAGCAATTCACTGATACACAGTTGGCTAGACGCCAACATGGAGTACATCCACAATACGGTGAGCAACAGCAGATGCTGCCTCAAGCTTGGAGTCAATGGGAAACAACCCCTCATTCACAGAACATCCAGGAAGAACAGAGGTTACCTCAGAAGTGGAATCAGGGGTAATGAAACTCCATATGGACAATAAAATCAACGGACAGAGACATACACGGGATTCATCTTTACCACCAACGGGCGCTGTGCTGTGTAAGGAGACTTGAAAAGGAAATGTACCATGGCTTGTTTGTGATCACATTTCTGGAAATGGTAAGAACAAAACTTCTGTATCTCTATATACTATCACTTGTGATTTGAATCTAAACAGTCATGCTAAATTACGTCATGGTGATTACTGCTTTTATCAAGCATCATGGCAATAAATGCTTGTATTAACAAATGCAAAACATATTTCAGCTGATACTTATTCAAAGAATGTACATTTTGTGAAAGTAAAATTATAATAATCTGTTTTGCCAGTAAATTTTCAAATTTTGTGAAGCTCAGTACCTGTAATTTTATGTACGTTGGAGACAATAAAAATCTGTAAAATGTAGACTTCAGTATGTTTCTATCTCAGTTTTCAATTTCTGTGTCAACCACATTAATTCATAAAAACAACGGAACAACTTTTTTGAAATTTTCTTCAAACTTTCGTTTCCAAGTCAGAGCTCAATATACACTTTTGATCTACCTACATACTTTTCAAATGTTTTAATTTAAAAACTGTGGAAAAACACGAGAGAGAATTTCTTTGCAAACCTTCCTCTTCACCCATCATCTAAAAAAGGTAACCAAGGAACAGTCACCTGTTTTTGAACTTAGGATGCGGGTTATATGAAGAAATTTAAGAATTGTAAATCAAGGTTAGGAAGGTAAAAAAAAAACTGCAACAAGGAAAGCAAAGGTTCCATTAAATATCTGGTTTTTCTTAGGTGTTAGAAAAACCAGATACAGTAGAGCGTCGAAAATCCAAACGTCAAATATCCGAAACGTCAAAAAAAAATCGCACGTCAAATATCCGAAACGTCAAAAAATCTGAACAAGCTTCGCTCCACTTTTTTGTTTTGTTTTCTTGTGGTGGTGGAAAGTTTAAGTATACTCCGTTCTTTTTAACTTGGCACTTTATGATAGTGGAATTGCCTAATTTTGGGGGTGCAAGCCTTTTGAGAGCGACGTGTCGGAGGTGACTTCTGATACTCAGAGACAAAAGGCGAAAACTTCTGCAGTCACTTGTTCCTTGCTGGTCTAATATTTTACGATCCATTACGACGGTAGTAGCGCCCCTTGTTTCATCCCTCAGCCCCGTTGTTCACTGTAAACCCGAGGGGGGGGGGGGTATTCCCCCTGCACTCAGCATAAAGTACCCCCTTGGAAATCGGAGCCAGCTTGTAATGTTTAAGTTTGTGACGTACTAGAGGTGAAAACATGTGTCAAGACGACAAATCTGCGGTGAGATATTCCGTCCGCGTAGCTCAGTTGGGAGAGCGACTTACTCCGGAGTCAGGGGACACGATTTCCATGTCCATCATGGACAAACTTGAGTTTTCACAAGTTTTGGAATTTGTACTTTGTTTAAAAATTTCACAGCCGTAGTGAAAATGGTAAACTTGTTTCGTATTGTATAATAACAAAAAAAAATTATTTGTCTTATGTAATTTTTTGTATACAGTTGAGTATTTTGGTACATGTATTTGGATAATATAATGCAGAAATTTTAGCGTATTTGTTTTATGTGCTCGACAATCCGAACACACCGAAAATCCGAACTACCAGTGGTCCCAATTAGTTCGGATTTTCGAAGCTCTACTGTATTTAGATGTTAGAAAAACCAGATATTTAGGAACAAAGAACCAGATCTCTTGATGCTGTGTTCCTAACACCTAGTCCTGTGTTATATCCGAGCACTAGGTGTTAGGGACAAAGATCCAGATAGCTTGGTGCTTTGTTCTTAACGCTTAGTCCTGTGTTTAATCGCAGAACTAGGTGTTAGGAACAAAGCACTAAGCGATCTGTCGTCTCAATTTCTAGGTTACCTGTTCCAGGTAATGGGAACTCGAATCGAACAAAGAGTGCAACCATACTACCAGTGTCGCAGCTTCCGGTTATTTGGCACCGCATGAATCGCTGTTATGGAGCAACAAAAAGTGAATTGTCCTCTAATTTAATATCATTCACTCCAAGGACGGGAGGCAATCAAAACATAGGGACACATTACACCCGGTAATGCAGGAATTACTAGGAACAGCCGAAAAACAAACAGCACTCATTCCCAAAGTTCGCCAAATTACGTAATTACGCGTTTAGTACTCATCGAAAAGTATGTTTACGCATTGAAATTTTACCAACGCGTAAAAAATACGCATCGGGAATTTTTCTTGACACGTAAAAATACGCATCGGGAATTTTTCTTGACACTTAAAAATACGCATCGAAAAACGCGTAAAAATTCGCATAAAGAAATGCGTAAAGAACACATTGACGCGTAAAAAGACGCATCGAGAAATTGGTAACTATGTATCAACACGTAAAACTACGCATCGAGAAACGCCTAAAGTACGTATCAACGCGTAAATCCACGCTTCGAAGAATTTTACCAACACGTAAAAATACGCATTTAGGACTATTTCGTCATTCAGAAACGGAAGTAAACGAAATAAAAAAATTCGGTAATCGTTATTACGTTTTCCTGCGATGTTGCCTCTGACCAGTATTGTTGTTAAATATAATTTTATTCCATAAATATTTATATTTCAGTTTGAAAATTGAGGAAATTTTTCCGAAAACGGAAATTCGACGGTTCTGAAATTTCCCTGTGATCTTTAGGCATGAGAGTGCCACGGCTTTAAGGAATTTTTCCTTTTCAGTGGTAATTTGGGTTATCCTCGAGAACCATGCATAACTGAACAGAAATTTTGGGGCAATCGGTAGAGGTAAAGGATATTTTCCTCCTGAAACTTTCTAAACTTTCGAAAACGGAAATTTCGACTTTCAAAACTTTCGAAAACGGAAATTTCGACTTTCAAAACTTTCGAAAACGGAAGTTAGACGCAGTGAAGATTCCTCCCGTAATCATAATTTTATTTTTCATGCGATATTTCCTCTGCCTAGTATTGTTAAATATAATTTTATTTCATAAATATTTATATTTTACCTTGAAAATGGAGAGGAAATGTCCGAAAACGGAAATAGGGTGTAGCAAAGACTTTTCACGTAACTTATTATTTTTCCCAACGATGTTCCAAAAATGTGTCCTGTGTTCTTAAATATTCCAGCCAAAAAAGGTTTCCATTTTAGCTTAATAAATCGGAAGGGGAGGGAGATGGGGTGTCTGAAAACGAAAGTGAAGCTGAAAAATTACTAAGAATTGATGCATGGTGTTCAAAAATATTCATATTCTCAAAGTTACAGTATTTATCTTTTATCTAAAATAGTGCAAGCTATCATGCATTCATGGTCTTCAGACTGAAAGTTTTTTCAGCATGATGGATTAAATTGATATCCAAGGGCATAGAAAAAAAGCGACAATAAAGAAATGAAAGGGAAAAAATATCAGCAAAATGAAAATTTAGGCACTGGATGCTGTGCAGCTGCAGAGCCAACAAAAGAAAAATGTGACTGTGGAACTTGCCGAGAAGTTTATTAGATATTTTTAGATGCCTATAAGAATCTCAAAAGTGCAGTGTATTCACTTCTTGAACACATCGCTGTTGCATGTGGTGATTACAAAACATAATAAATTTAATGTTGTTACAAAATATCAATATTATATTTATTACTAAAACAAGAAACAAAACAGATCCAAATTCTAAATACACTGAATGGTAGTGAAATCTGGATTGATTTTTATAATCGCCCATCATTTTTGTAAACTTTTGTTTCATCTGTTAATTTTTCTAAAATGCGCCCCACTTTTAAAAATTAGTGCCTAAATTAATACTACTTAATTTTTTTCGGCCAACTCTGCTCATTCCTACTACCTGATGAAATATACGACTGTTTGTGACAATTGCAACACCAAGAAAGAAATGCACTATTCAAATGAAATACACTGGCGGAAAGTGAAAAAAGAACACCAAGAAGGAATTGGCGGACGATCATGAAATTTACATATGTTAATTGGGTCGAGTTTACGTAGGTGTGATGTTAATTTCGGGACCAACCGGTGAGCGCTTACGCCACAACACGGCATAATATGCAAATTATCGTCGGTGGTATTTAAGGAGTACGGCGAAGTGAATATAATCAGTCGTCGGCGTACGGACACGTGCGAAGACCCCGAGCAAGACGGCGTACTTACGTATTTTTGGTCTCGTGCAGTAGTGAATAGCAAAGTACGTGGGAGAAATCCTTCTCATTATTTAGCTGCATGGAGTTGAGTTGCTTCACCACTAAGTTATTCTAATATAGTTTGTGGTCGTCAAGGATTGACTGAGTTATTTTTATTTCTTGTTCTTTAAACTTCAAGTTAGAAGCTTTATTTTTGTTTTCCGGTTCCAGGCCAACCGGGGCTCCGTGCCTCCGGAATGGCGAACTTTTTGAACCGACCTGAAACCATTCAGGTTACTCATAATGGGAAGTATCCCAATGTTAATATTCTTAAGGAATTAGTCGACAAACTTGACTATCCGGAACATTTGCACACAGTCCAGCGACTTAACAATGGACTTTTCACAGTGCGTTTCCAAACTGCTGCACAAGCGCTGCACTACCTTGAGCACCCCTTGACAGCCTACAAGGACGATGCGGTGAACATTTCGCCAGTAGATGACTGCATTCGTACCGTCTATGTCAAACTCGTGCCCATTGACATACCTAATGAGAAGATCTCTGCGGCACTTAGTGGATATGGGGAGATTGTCACCCCCATTCAGAATGAGCGGCACGCACTCAAAGGTCTGGAACATGTTTATACAGGCACAAGAATTGTTCGCCTGCGTATGACAAAGCCGGTACCCAATTTCCTTCAAGTGGACGTTGGAAGGCCATGGTCACATATGCTGGCATGATACGCACATGCCGTAGATGAGGTAATGCTGGCCACATTGCTCCTCAGTGCCCATCCCGAGCTTGCCCCAACTGTCGTACGGTGGGGCACTTAGAGATCTTGTGCGAGCAAGCCTGCTCCAAGTGCGGTGCGGATTCTCACACCAAATCCAGATGCACCCAGTCATCCTTCGCAGATGTTGTAGCTAGGCCTTCAACAGCTCCCCTTGTTTTCAATGAGGAGTTTCCAGAGCAACCTTCCACCAGTACTATTGTTGTTCCCGGGGACTCTGGTGTTCCTGATGCAGTTGTTACCATGGACCCGGAACATGTTGCTTCTTTGAAATTACCGGTTGTCATACCTGTCGATCCACCTTCCGAGAATGTCGTGACTTCTGTTAATCAAGAGACCTTGGTTGTTGACGGCCGCATCAAGCCTGGAGCTTCTTCTGCTGTTTAACCAGTGCAAGATCTTGAGGTTCTTGACATGCCATCTACAGAGGTCACCTCACTGCCTCTTGCCGTTGAATCGGCTGTTGTTATTAAGTCTGAGCCTCCCATGGACGCCGACGTATGTACCGAGGTCCCCGAGCCTCATTCACCTGATTCTCCTGATGCCCAAGCCCAAGTCGGACTTCTTACCACTGTTGCATTTGCAGAGTTTATTTCGGATGATAACATTTACATAAAGTAGATTCCGTTGATGATGTTGCTTTCACCTCTCCTGTCGGAACTGTCTCCCTACCTTCCACCTCCGGGGACAAAGTTGTACCCGTTATCCATTCCAGTAGGCCGCAGGGACGTGTTCCTGTTACCACCCACAATGTTACTCCTTCCAGAGAGACTCGTCCTGCTGACCATTCCTACCGTCAACAACGACAGTCCTCTACATCTTCGGAGGGCAGGACTCGCGGCAGCCGTTCGGCAAGTGTTCATCCTGGCCGTCGGGAAAGATCTCCCGTCCAACTGGACGAAGGGGAACTTCCCCAAGTAGCCGCCGACGGAACCGTCGCCGGAATCACAACCGTTCTCCCTCTGGAGATTGGCATCGTCAGTTCTAAGTGCCGGTCCACGTTTCTAAAACGGGTGGGCTAATTTGAATTTACCCTCCTTACTGACCTTTGTTTTGTGTATTTTTGTATTGCAATTATCTGCTTAACCTTCAACCTTAAAGTTTCAACATTAAATATACAGGGACTTCGGTCCCGGTCAGTAAGGCGTTGGCTCATCGGCTGGATTATGACTCAGGATATTGATATCCTGTGTGTCCAGGAAACATTTTTTAACAATTTTAGGCATGTTTCGGATTTTTGTCATTACACTAATGCCCCGTGCTGGTTTAGTCTTTCTCCGACTAGTTGCAGGGGCGTCGGAATTATTGTCAACCCTAACTTCAAGGCTCGACAACTGAAATTTCAATATGATGACGAGGGTCGAGTAGCTGCTGTCAGCTTCGCCCTCGCTGAGTTTAAAATTCGCGTTATTTCAGCCTATGCGCCAACGGGGTAGATTCCTCAGGAGTCTTCCTTTATTTTTTGGGGGTGGTGAAGACACCCCCAAAAAATAAAGTAAAGTATAATTGTAACGGAGCTTCTTGATAAACAGGGGGTACCTGGCAGACGGACTCGTCCCGGGCTGTCTTCTCCGGGTTCATGTCGGGGGCGGGGCTGGTGGACGCCTGGCGTTCTACTCACCCTGGGGTCTTCGACTGGACTTGGACGGATGGCTCGGTTCGGGCCCGCCTGGACAGGATTCTTGTGGGGGGCCCTGGGGATTGTGACCTTGTGTCTTTTGTTCATTGTGATGTTAATGCTGTGTTTCTCCGTGTGAGTGACCATCGTGCCGTTTCTGGTGAGATCGTTCTAATAGGGGCCCGGACACGAACTCAGGGCCCGTGGAGGATGAATCTGAATCTTCTCGAAGATGACGACATCCTTCAGGGCCTTGAGAGGTTGCTTCGGGGTGAAATTCAGTCTGAGACTCATCACACTGGTGAGTGGTGGGAGGGGTTAAACTTAAAGTGAAGTCTTATTTACAACTTCAGGGGAAACTTTCGGCTCGTCAGCTGCTTTTATAGCGAACTCGCCTTGTCTGTATGTTGCGTGCATGCAAAGCCGGGCAGCAAATGGATGCGCAGAATGCTGGTATGATTGCTGAACTTCAAGCTCAGTTGACAGATTTATATTGTAAAACCGGCCAAAGATGCACACAGGACTCTATTTCACAAAATTTGGAAAACGAGATTTCACTTGCAAGTTTTTTTGCGAAATCTCGCAGAAACAAAATTATTTCCCAGGTAATTCCTGGCTTACAGCATGAGTCACGCTTTGTGACCTCTCAACCAGAAATTCACAATTTGGTTTTCTCGCATTTCAGAGACCTGTTTGCTTCTGATGAAGTGCACCAGTCGTCCGTCGACTCTTGGGTCGCTGACGTGACCCAACTCGACGCCGCGGCTTCTGTGCTTACATCGGGCCCTGTCTGTATTTCTGAGGTGGGGCAAGCCATTGCCGGCTTGCGTAATAGTCGCAGTCCGGGTACTGATGTCATCCGTGTCGAATTTTATAAACGTTTTGTTGATTTGCTTGCTTAACCTCTATGTGATGTTTTTAATCATGTTCTGTCAACTGGGCAGTTAACCACGACGATGCGGCTTGGTCAGATCGTTTTGGTTAACAAGCAGCGTGATGGTCCTGGTCGTCATTTGGGAGAGTGGAGACCCATCACTCTTCTCTATTACGATTATAAGATTTTGGCTAATCTTACTAACCGACTGATTAGGGTTATTTCTGGCCTTGTAGGCGTGTGCCAGGTTTCTGGAATCCCGGGGAGGAGAATTTTTCAAAATTTAGTCCTCGTGCGGGACGGTATTCACTACCTCGACCGCAAGAGGTGGAAGTGCTGTATCCTTTCTTCGGATCAGAGCAAAGCCTTTGACAGGGTCTCTCACAAGTACCTTGTGACCCTGCTGGAGGCTTGTAACTTTAGCTAAGATTTTGTACACATGGTGAAGGTCTTGTATACTGATATCTTTAGTTTTACCCGAGTCAACGGTCAGCCTACGGACTGCTTTCCCATCCGGAGAGGGGTCCGCCAAGGCTGCCCGTTGTCTGTTGCACTGTTCGTACTGAGCATTGAAACTCTCCTTAAGAAGATTCAATCTGCACCGAATATCTCTGGCATCCCAGTTCCGGGTTCGAGCTTTACAACAGCTGAGCTCAAATACCTTGCGTATGCAGATGACGTTGTTCTATTCCTTCGGGATGAGATTTCCTTGAGAAATTTGTTTCATGTTTATGCCGACAGTGCAGGCGTTGCATTGAATGTGGATAAAACTAAAGCTTTGTGTTTTGGGGATTGGTCACCTGACGTTTTGCAGTTTGTAGGCTCAACCGATGATCCCATAAGGATCCTCGGTGTTCACTTTGATAAAAAGGGGGTTCACCGGAAGACGTGGCGCTGTATTCAACAGAAGCTAACGTCGGAATGTGCTTCATGGGAAGGCTGCCAAATTTCTTTTTTAATAGGGCTAAATTGGCTAACAGTCTCTTGGTTTCCAAAATTGCTTTTTGCGGTACCCTACAACCCCCGACGTACAGGGTTCTTTTGGCTCTAAATTCTCTAATTTTTCGATTTGTTTGGGGAACTAGAGCTGTCCTTTCTCGGGATTGCCTGGTTCAACCAGTCCATCGGGGGTCTGGGTGTTCGGCACATTCTTGCGTGGTGTCGCGCGTTGATGGTTTCTAATGTGGCCTACATCCTGAAAAGCGATTCTCATCCTAGCTTTAACTTCGCGTGTTATTTCATTTCCTATAATCTTAGGTTATTTTCTTTCGCTTGTAACTACCTTGAGCCTAGAGCTCCGAGGCCCGGTGGACCACATGGCACTACCATTTGTGAGGCTAGATTGTTAACTAGCCAGAACATCAGGTGTTCCTCTTGGCATGAACCCGATGCCCTTTATAATGTATTCTTGCCATCCTTTGCTCCTCACATTCAGCGCAGGTTTCCCGCCTTGGGGATGAACTGGAGGGTCGCATGGGCCAATGTTGCGTTTGCGGGTGTGGAAGGTCGTGTGCGTGACCTGCAGTGGCGCTTGGCCCATGGGTTGATTTTCACCCGTGATTCCCTTTTTCGTTGGGGAGTCACCGACTCCCGGACTGTCTCCACTGCGGACAGCCACAATCTTTATACCACCGATTTGTGGAATGTAATTTTGTTCGAAAAGTTTGGCAACTTTTGTCTAGATGGATTTCTGTTAATATGTGTAATTTTAAAATTATAGTTTTCAAGCACCCGCTACCTGTTTCCGGTCAGCGTGCTTATGGTTTAAAGTTAATCCTTGCTACTGCTTGTACTGTGTAACATGATACTGCTCTGTCTGACCACGATAGGCTCTATTCGAATAGGCCTGATGTGGTCGCCCTCTTTGTCAAGATCAGATTGCGCGAGAGGGTGATTTCCGACTTTCACCACTGGCGGGAAGACGTTTTTCGCGTCCGATGGCTTTCGCAATAATGTGCTCTGCTTTCGGTTCTGAATGTGTTTTCTGTTGGAGCACGTCGCATGCCTGATGACCGCTGCTCTTTTTCCTTGCTTGTCTAGATCCTGTGTTCGCATCATGAATTGTATTTACATGCTTTTCTACTGTGTATATATTGTCTTTGTCTGCATTTGTCTATGCTTGGCCCGCGCTTTTGTTCTGTCTGTTGTCTGTGGCAGGTGTTGTGCCTCTCGGACGACAGTTCAGACCACTTCCTGCGTCTTTGTCATGCCTCTCGGGCGGGGAGGGGTGTGACAAATGACTTTTCATGCTTTTGTTTGGAGGTGCTTAGATGTGGGTCCACTTTTTCTCTAAGAACATCCACCCTGTTTTCAGTGATACTTCTTCCCTGGAAGTGCTATTGCTTGTGTTTCGTCTTCCGAGTTTGGTAAGTAAGGTAAGTAGTTTCTTTTCTTTTTAGTGTGTGTGTGTTTCACCTCGATGATGATAGTGCCTTTTTTTTTTTTTTTTGGAGGTTTAACGACCACCGTGAGCAACTCAATGGGCTATAAGCAGTCGCCCGTCCCTAATTTAGGGTCACTGGTTCCAGGGAAGGGAGAGAGCCAGTGCCGTAAGACAAACACAACATCCATGCCTGAACGGGATTCGAACCCGGACCCCTTACGGGCGAATGATCCGAGGCCAGCGCCTTAGACCAATGCGCCACCGGGGCGGCTATAGTGCCTTGGCTGACCCATATTATGGGTTTCAGAAGAACAGTGTACAGCCTTGTGCTGTACCCCAGTTTACTAACTGAGAGAAAGACGGTGTACTTACGTATTTTCGGTCTAGTGCAGTAGTGAAAAGCAAAGTACGTGGGAGAAATCCTTCTCATAATTTCGCTACATGGAGTTGAGTTGCTTCTTCACTAAGTTATTCTAATATAGTTTGTGGTCGTCAAGGATTTGACTGAGTTATTTTTATTTCTTGTTCTTTAAACTTCAAGTTAGAAGCTTTATTTTTGTTTTCCGGTTCCAGGCCAACCGGGGCTCCGTGCCTCCGGAATGGCGAACTTTTTGAACCGACCTGAAACCATTCAGGTTACTCATAATGGGAAGTATCCCAATGTTAATATTCTTAAGGAATTAGTCGACAAACTTGACCATCCGGAACATTTGCACACAGTCCAGCGACTTAACAATGGACTTTTCACAGTGCGCTTCCAAACTGCTGCACAAGCACTGCACTACCTTGACAGCCTACAAGGACGATGCGGTGAACATTTCGCCAGTAGATGACGGCATTCGTACCGTCTATGTCAAACTCGTGCCCATTGACATACCTAATGAGAAGATCTCTGCGGCACTTAGTGGATATGGGGAGATTGTCACCCCCATTCAGAATGAGCGGCACGCACTCAAAGGTCTGGAACATGTTTATACAGGCACAAGAATTGTTCGCCTGCGTATGACAAAGCCGGTACCCAATTTCCTTCAAGTGGGACGTTGGAAGGCCATGGTCACATATGCTGGCATGATACGCACATGCCGTAGATGCGGTAATGCTGGCCACATTGCTCCTCAGTGCCCATCCCGAGCTTGCCCCAACTGTCGTACGGTGGGGCACTTAGAGATCTCGGGCGAACAAGCCTGCTCCAAGTGCGGTGCGGATTCTCACACCAAATCCAGATGCACCCAGTCATCCTTCGCAGATGTTGTAGCTAGGCCTTCAACAGCTCCCCTTGTTTTCAATGAGGAGTTTCCAGAGCTACCCTCCACCAGTACTATTGTTGTTCCCGGGGACTCTGGTGTTCCTGATGCAGTTGTTACCATGGACCCGGAACATGTTGCTTCTTTGAAATTACCGGTTGTCATACCTGTCGATCCACCTTCCGAGAATGTCGTGACTTCTGTTAATCAAGAGACCTTGGTTGTTGACGGCCGCGTCGAGCCTGGAGCTTCTTCTGCTGTTTCACCAGTGCAAGATCTTGAGGTTCTTGAAATGCCATCTACAGAAGTCACCTCACTGCCTCTTGCCGTTGAATCGGCTGTTATTAAGTCTGAGCCTCCCATGGACGCCGACGTATGTACCGAGGTCCCTGAGCCTCATTCACCTGATACTCCTGACGCCCAAGTCGGACTTGTTACCACTGTTGCATTTACAGAGGTTATTTCGGATGATGACAACATTTACATAGATTCCGTTGATGATGTTGCTTTCACCTCTCCTGTCGGAACTGTCTCCCTCCCTTCCACCTCCAGGGACAAGGTTGTACCAGTCATCCATTCCGGCAGGCCGCCGGGACGTGTTCCTGTTACCACCCACAATGTTACTCCTTCCAGAGAGACTCGTCCTGCTGACCATTCCTACCGTCAACAACGACAGTCCTCTACATCTTCGGAGGGCAGGACTCGCGGCAGCCGTTCGGCAAGTGTTCATCCTGGCCGTCGGGAAAGATCTCCCGTCCAACTGGACGAAGGGGAACTTCCCCAAGTAGCCGCCGACGGAACCGTCGCCGGAATCACAACCGTTCTCCCTCTGGAGATTGGCATCGTCAGTTCTAAGTGCCGGTCCACGTTTCTAAAACGGGTGGGCTAATTTGAATCTACCCTCCTTACTGACCTTTGTTTTGTGTATTTTTGTATTGCAATTATCTGCTTAACCTTCAACCTTAAAGTTTCAACATTAAATATACAGGGACTTCGGTCCCGGTCAGTAAGGCGTTGGCTCATCGGCTGGATTATGACTCAGGATATTGATATCCTGTGTGTCCAGGAAACATTTTTTAACAATTTTAGGCATGTTTCGGATTTTTGTCATTACACTAATGCCCCGTGCTGGTTTAGTCTTTCTCCGACTAGTTGCAGGGGCGTCGGAATTATTGTCAACCCTAACTTCAAGGCTCGACAACTGAAATTTCAATATGATGACGAGGGTCGAGTAGCTGCTGTCAGCTTCGCCCTCGCTGAGTTTAAAATTCGCGTTATTTCAGCCTATGCGCCAACGGGGTAGATTCCTCAGGAGTCTTCCTTTATTTTTTGGGGGTGGTGAAGACACCCCCAAAAATAAAGTAAAGTATAATTGTAACGGAGCTTCTTGATAAACAGGGGGGTACCTGGCAGACGGACTCGTCCCGGGCTGTCTTCTCCGGGTTCATGTCGGGGGCGGGGCTGGTGGACGCCTGGCGTTCTACTCACCCTGGGGTCTTCGACTGGACTTGGACGGATGGCTCGGTTCGGGCCCGCCTGGACAGGATTCTTGTGGGGGGCCCTGGGGATTGTGACCTTGTGTCTTTTGTTCATTGTGATGTTAATGCTGTGTTTCTCCGTGTGAGTGACCATCGTGCCGTTTCTGGTGAGATCGTTCTAATAGGGGCCCGGACACGAACTCAGGGCCCGTGGAGGATGAATCTGAATCTTCTCGAAGATGACGACATCCTTCAGGGCCTTGAGAGGTTGCTTCGGGGTGAAATTCAGTCTGAGACTCATCACACTGGTGAGTGGTGGGAGGGGTTAAACTTAAAGTGAAGTCTTATTTACAACTTCAGGGGAAACTTTCGGCTCGTCAGCTGCTTTTATAGCGAACTCGCCTTGTCTGTATGTTGCGTGCATGCAAAGCCGGGCAGCAAATGGATGCGCAGAATGCTGGTATGATTGCTGAACTTCAAGCTCAGTTGACAGATTTATATTGTAAAACCGGCCAAAGATGCACACAGGACTCTATTTCACAAAATTTGGAAAACGAGATTTCACTTGCAAGTTTTTTTGCGAAATCTCGCAGAAACAAAATTATTTCCCAGGTAATTCCTGGCTTACAGCATGAGTCACGCTTTGTGACCTCTCAACCAGAAATTCACAATTTGGTTTTCTCGCATTTCAGAGACCTGTTTGCTTCTGATGAAGTGCACCAGTCGTCCGTCGACTCTTGGGTCGCTGACGTGACCCAACTCGACGCCGCGGCTTCTGTGCTTACATCGGGCCCTGTCTGTATTTCTGAGGTGAGGCAAGCCATTGCAGGCTTGCGTAATAGTCGCAGTCCGGGTACTGATGTCATCCGTGTCGAATTTTATAAACGTTTTGTTGATTTGCTTGCTTAACCTCTATGTGATGTTTTTAATCATGTTCTGTCAACTGGGCAGTTAACCACGACGATGCGGCTTGGTCAGATCGTTTTGGTTAACAAGCAGCGTGATGGTCCTGGTCGTCATTTGGGAGAGTGGAGACCCATCACTCTTCTCTATTACGATTATAAGATTTTGGCTAATCTTACTAACCGACTGATTAGGGTTATTTCTGGCCTTGTAGGCGTGTGCCAGGTTTCTGGAATCCCGGGGAGGAGAATTTTTCAAAATTTAGTCCTCGTGCGGGACGGTATTCACTACCTCGACCGCAAGAGGTGGAAGTGCTGTATCCTTTCTTCGGATCAGAGCAAAGCCTTTGACAGGGTCTCTCACAAGTACCTTGTGACCCTGCTGGAGGCTTGTAACTTTAGCTAAGATTTTGTACACATGGTGAAGGTCTTGTATACTGATATCTTTAGTTTTACCCGAGTCAACGGTCAGCCTACGGACTGCTTTCCCATCCGGAGAGGGGTCCGCCAAGGCTGCCCGTTGTCTGTTGCACTGTTCGTACTGAGCATTGAAACTCTCCTTAAGAAGATTCAATCTGCACCGAATATCTCTGGCATCCCAGTTCCGGGTTCGAGCTTTACAACAGCTGAGCTCAAATACCTTGCGTATGCAGATGACGTTGTTCTATTCCTTCGGGATGAGATTTCCTTGAGAAATTTGTTTCATGTTTATGCGGACAGTGCAGGCGCTGCATTGAATGTGGATAAAACTAAAGCTTTGTGTTTTGGGGATTGGTCACCTGACGTTTTGCAGTTTGTAGGCTCAACCGATGATCCCATAAGGATCCTCGGTGTTCACTTTGATAAAAAGGGGGTTCACCGGAAGACGTGGCGCTGTATTCAACAGAAGCTAACGTCGGAATGTGCTTCATGGGAAGGCTGCCAAATTTCTTTTTTTAATAGGGCTAAATTGGCTAACAGTCTCTTGGTTTCCAAAATTGCTTTTTGCGGTACCCTACAACCCCCGACGTACAGGGTTCTTTTGGCTCTAAATTCTCTAATTTTTCGATTTGTTTGGGGAACTAGAGCTGTCCTTTCTCGGGATTGCCTGGTTCAACCAGTCCATCGGGGGTCTGGGTGTTCGGCACATTCTTGCGTGGTGTCGCGCGTTGATGGTTTCTAATGTGGCCTACATCCTGAAAAGCGATTCTCATCCTAGCTTTAACTTCGCGTGTTATTTCATTTCCTATAATCTTAGGTTATTTTCTTTCGCTTGTAACTACCTTGAGCCTAGAGCTCCGAGGCCCGGTGGACCACATGGCACTACCATTTGTGAGGCTAGATTGTTAACTAGCCAGAACATCAGGTGTTCCTCTTGGCATGAACCCGATGCCCTTTATAATGTATTCTTGCCATCCTTTGCTCCTCACATTCAGCGCAGGTTTCCCGCCTTGGGGATGAACTGGAGGGTCGCATGGGCCAATGTTGCGTTTGCGGGTGTGGAAGGTCGTGTGCGTGACCTGCAGTGGCGCTTGGCCCATGGGTTGATTTTCACCCGTGATTCCCTTTTTCGTTGGGGAGTCACCGACTCCCCGGACTGTCTCCACTGCGGACAGCCACAATCTTTATACCACCGATTTGTGGAATGTAATTTTGTTCGAAAAGTTTGGCAACTTTTGTCTAGATGGATTTCTGTTAATATGTGTAATTTTAAAATTATAGTTTTCAAGCACCCGCTACCTGTTTCCGGTCAGCGTGCTTATGGTTTAAAGTTAATCCTTGCTACTGCTTGTACTGTGTTACATGATACTGCTCTGTCTGACCACGATAGGCTCTATTCGAATAGGCCTGATGTGGTCGCCCTCTTTGTCAAGATCAGATTGCGCGAGAGGGTGATTTCCGACTTTCACCACTGGCGGGAAGACGTTTTTCGCGTCCGATGGCTTTCGCAATAATGTGCTCTGCTTTCGGTTCTGAATGTGTTTTCTGTTGGAGCACGTCGCATGCCTGATGACCGCTGCTCTTTTTCCTTGCTTGTCTAGATCCTGTGTTCGCATCATGAATTGTATTTACATGCTTTTCTACTGTGTATATATTGTCTTTGTCTGCATTTGTCTATGCTTGGCCCGCGCTTTTGTTCTGTCTGTTGTCTGTGGCAGGTGTTGTGCCTCTCGGACGACAGTTCAGACCACTTCCTGCGTCTTTGTCATGCCTCTCGGGCGGGGAGGGGTGTGACAAATGACTTTTCATGCTTTTGTTTTGTTTGGAGGTGCTTAGATGTGGGTCCACTTTTTCTCTAAGAACATCCACCCTGTTTTCAGAGATACTTCTTCCCTGGAAGTGCTATTGCTTGTGTTTCGTCTTCCGAGTTTGGTAAGTAAGGTAAGTAGTTTCTTTTCTTTTTAGTGTGTGTGTGTTTCACCTCGATGATGATAGTGCCTTTTTTTTTTTTTTTTTTTTTGGAGGTTTAACGACCACCGTGAGCAACTCAATGGGCTATAAGCAGTCGCCCGTCCCTAATTTAGGGTCACTGGTTCCAGGGAAGGGAGAGCCAGTGCCGTAAGACAAACACAACATCCATGCCTGAACGGGATTCGAACCCGGACCCCTTACGGGCGAATGATCCGAGGCCAGCGCCTTAGACCAATGCGCCACCGGGGCGGCTATAGTGCCTTGGCTGACCCATATTATGGGTTTCAGAAGAACAGTGTACAGCCTTGTGCTGTACCCCAGTTTACTAACTGAGAGAAAGACGGTGTACTTACGTATTTTCGGTCTAGTGCAGTAGTGAAAAGCAAAGTACGTGGGAGAAATCCTTCTCATAATTTCGCTACATGGAGTTGAGTTGCTTCTTCATTAAGTTATTCTAATATAGTTTGTGGTCGTCAAGGATTTGACTGTGAGTTATTTTTATTTCTTGTTCTTTAAACTTCAAGTTAGAAGCTTTATTTTTGTTTTCCGGTTCCAGGCCAACCGGGGCTCCGTGCCTCCGGAATGGCGAACTTTTGAACCGACCTGAAACCATTCAGGTTACTCATAATGGGAAGTATCCCAATGTTAATATTCTTAAGGAATTAGTCGACAAACTTGACCATCCGGAACATTTGCACACAGTCCAGCGACTTAACAATGGACTTTTCACAGTGCGCTTCCAAACTGCTGCACAAGCACTGCACTACCTTGACAGCCTACAAGGACGATGCGGTGAACATTTCGCCAGTAGATGACGGCATTCGTACCGTCTATGTCAAACTCGTGCCCATTGACATACCTAATGAGAAGATCTCTGCGGCACTTAGTGGATATGGGGAGATTGTCACCCCCATTCAGAATGAGCGGCACGCACTCAAAGGTCTGGAACATGTTTATACAGGCACAAGAATTGTTCGCCTGCGTATGACAAAGCCGGTACCCAATTTCCTTCAAGTGGGACGTTGGAAGGCCATGGTCACATATGCTGGCATGATACGCACATGCCGTAGATGCGGTAATGCTGGCCACATTGCTCCTCAGTGCCCATCCCGAGCTTGCCCCAACTGTCGTACGGTGGGGCACTTAGAGATCTCGGGCGAACAAGCCTGCTCCAAGTGCGGTGCGGATTCTCACACCAAATCCAGATGCACCCAGTCATCCTTCGCAGATGTTGTAGCTAGGCCTTCAACAGCTCCCCTTGTTTTCAATGAGGAGTTTCCAGAGCTACCCTCCACCAGTACTATTGTTGTTCCCGGGGACTCTGGTGTTCCTGATGCAGTTGTTACCATGGACCCGGAACATGTTGCTTCTTTGAAATTACCGGTTGTCATACCTGTAGATCCACCTTCCGAGAATGTCGTGACTTCTGTTAATCAAGAGACCTTGGTTGTTGACGGCCGCGTCGAGCCTGGAGCTTCTTCTGCTGTTTCACCAGTGCAAGATCTTGAGGTTCTTGAAATGCCATCTACAGAAGTCACCTCACTGCCTCTTGCCGTTGAATCGGCTGTTGTTATTAAGTCTGAGCCTCCCATGGACGCCGACGTATGTACCGAGGTCCCTGAGCCTCATTCACCTGATACTATTGACGCCCAAGTCGGACTTGTTACCACTGTTGCATTTACAGAGGTTATTTCGGATGATGACAACATTTACATAGATTCCGTTGATGATGTTGCTTTCACCTCTCCTGTCGGAACTGTTTCCCTCCCTTCCACCTCCAGGGACAAGGTTGTACCAGTCATCCATTCCAGCAGGCCGCCGGGACGTGTTCCTGTTACCACCCACAATGTTACTCCTTCCAGAGAGACTCGTCCTGCTGACCATTCCTTCCGTCAACAACGACAGTCCTCTACATCTTCGGAGGGCAGGACTCGCGGCAGCCGTTCGGCAAGTGTTCATCCTGGCCGTCGGGAAAGATCTCCCGTCCAACTGGAGGAAGGGGAACTTCCCCCAAGTAGCCGCCGACGGAACCGTCGCCGGAATCACAACCGTTCCACCTCTGGAGATTGGCATCGTCAGTTCTAAGTGCCGGTCCAAGTTTCTAAAACGGGTGGGCTAATTTGAATCTACCCTCCTTACTGACCTTTGTTTTGTGTATTTTTGTATTGCAATTATCTGCTTAACCTTCAACCTTAAAGTTTCAACATTACTTCGGTCCCGGTCAGTAAGGCGTTGGCTCATCGGCTGGATTATGACCCAGGATATTGATATCCTGTGTGTCCAGGAAACAGTTTTTAACAATTTTAGGTATGTTTCGGATTTTCGTCATTACACTAATGCCCCGTGCTGGTTTAGTCTTTCTCCGACTGGTTGCAGGGGCACCGGAATTATTGTCAACCCTAACGTCAAGGGTCGGCAACTGAAATTTCAATATGATGACGAGGGTCGAGTGGCTGCTGTCAGCTTCGCCCTCGCTGAGTTTAAAATTCGCGTTATTTCAGCCTATGCGCCATTGGAACCCGCCCAACGGGGTAGATTCCTCAGGAGTCTTCCTTTATTTTTTTTTTTTTGGGGGGGGGGTGAAGACTTCCTCATTTTTGGGGGTGACTATAATCTTGTCACCGAGCCTCTTGATAAACAGGGGGTACCTGGCAGACGGACTCGTCCCGGGCTGTCTTCTCCAGGTTCATGTCGGAGGCGGGGCTGGTGGACGCCTGGCGTTCTACTCACCCTGGGGTCTTCGACTGGACTTGGACGGATGGCTCGGTCCGGGCCCGCCTGGACAGGATTCTTGGGGGGGGGGTCTGGTGATTGTGACCTTGTGTCTTTTGTTCATTGTGATGTTAATTCTGTGTTTCTCCGTGTGAGTGACCATCGTGCAGTTTCTGGTGAGATCGTTCTAATAGGGGCCCGGACACGAACTCAGGGCCCGTGGAGGATGAATCTGAATCTTCTCGAAGATGACATCCTTCAGGGCCTTGAGAGGTTGCTTCGGGGTGAAATTCAGTCTGAGACTCATCACACTGGTGAGTGGTGGGAGGGGTTAAACTTAAAGTGAAGTCTTATTTACAACTTCAGGGGAAACTTTCGGCTCGTCAGCGGCTTTTAGAGCGAACTCGCCTTGTCTGTATGTTGCGTGCATGCAAAGCCGGGCAGCAAATGGGAGCGCAGAATGCTGGTATGATTGCTGAACTTTAAGCTCAGTTGACAGATTTATATTGTAAAACCGGCCAAAGATGCACACAGGACTCTATTTCACAAAATTTGGAAAACGAGATTTCACTTGCAAGTTTTTTTGCGAAATCTCGCAGAAACAAAATTATTTCCCAGGTAATTCCTGGCTTACAGCATGAGTCACGCTTTGTGACCTCTCAACCAGAAATTCACAATTTGGTTTTCTCGCATTTCAGAGACCTGTTTGCATCTGATGAAGTGCAGCAGTCGTCCGTCGACTCTTGGGTCGCTGACGTGACCCAATTCGACGCTGCGGCTTCTGTGCTTACATCGGGCCCTGTCTGTATTTCTGAGGTGAGGCAAGCCATTGCCGGCTTGCGTAATGGTCGCAGTCCGGGTACTGATGGCATCCGTGTCGAATTTTATAAACGTTTTGTTGATTTGCTTGCTTAACCTCTATGTGATGTTTTTAATCATGTTCTGTCAACTGGGCAGTTAACCACGACGATGCGACTTGGTCAGATCGTTTTGGTTAACAAGCGGCGTGATGGTCCTGGTCGTCATTTGGGAGAGTGGAGACCCATCACTCTTCTCAATTACGATTATAAGATTTTGGCTAAAGTCCTTGCTAACCGACTGATTAGGGTTATTTCTGGCCTTGTAGGCGTGTGCCAGGTTTCTGGAATCCCGGGGAGCAGAATGTTTCAAAATTTAGTCCTCGTGCGGGACGGTATTCACTACCTCGACCGCAAGAGGTTGAAGTGCTGTATCCTTTCTTTGGATCGGAGCAAAGCCTTTGACACTGTCTCTCACAAGTACCTTGTGAACCTGCTGGAGGCTTGTAACTTTAGCCAAGATTTTGTACACATGGTGAAGGTCTTGTATACTGATATCTTTAGTTTTATCCGAGTCAACGGTCAGCCTACGGACTGCTTTCCCATCCGGAGAGGGGTCCGCCAAGGCTGCCCGTTGTCTGCTGCACTGTTCGTACTGAGCATTGAAACTCTCCTTAAGAAGATTCAATCTGCACCGAATATATCTCTGGCATCCCAGTTCCGGGTTCGAGCTTTACAACAGCTGAGCTCAAATACTTTGCGTATGCAGATGACGTTGTTCTTTTCATTCGGGATGAGATTTCCTTGAGAAATTTGTTTCATGTTTATGATGTTTATGCGGACAGTGCAGGCGCTGAATGTGGATAAAACTAAGGCCTTGTGTTTTGGGGATTGGTCACCTGACGTTTTGCAGTTTGTAGGCTCAACCGATGATCCCATAAGGATCCTCGGTGTTCACTTTGATAAAAAGGGGGTTCACCGGAAGACGTGGTGCTGTGTTCAACAGAACCTCACGTCGGAATGTGCTTCGTGGGAGGGCTGCCAAATTTCTTTTTTTAATAGGGCTAAATTGGCTAACAGTCTCTTGGTTTCCAAAATTGCTTTTTGCGGTACCCTACAATCCCCGACGTACAGGGTTCTTTTGGCTCTAAATTCTCTAATTTTTCGATTTGTTTGGGGAACTAGAGCTGTCCTTTCTTGGGATTGCCTGGTTCAACCAGTCCATCGGGGGGTCTGGGTGTTCGGCACATTCTTGCGTGGTGTCGCGCGTTGATGGTTTCTAATGTGGCCTACATCGTGAAAACCGATTCTCATCCTAGCTTTAACTTCGCGTGTTATTTCATTTCCTATAATCTTAGGTTATTTTCTTTCGCTTGTAACTACCTTGGGCTTAGAGCTCCGAGGCCCGGTGGACCACATGGCACTACCATTTGTGAGGCTAGATTGTTAACTAGCCCGAACATCAGGTGCTCCTCTTGGCATGAACCCGATGCCCTTTATAAAGTATTCTTGCCATCCTTTGCTCCTCACATTCAGCGCAGGTTTCCCGCCTTGGGGATGAACTGGAGGGTCGCATGGGCCAATGTTGCGTTTGCGGGTGTGGAAGGTCGTGTGCGTGACCTGCAGTGGTGCTTGGCCCATGGGATGATTTTCACCCGTGATTCCCTTTTTCGTTGGGGAGTCGTCGACTCCCCGGACTGTCCCCACTGCGGACAGCCGGAGTCTTTATTCCACCGATTTGTGGAATGTAATTTTGTTCGAAAAGTTTGGCAACTTTTGTCTAGATGGATTTCTGTTAATATGTGTAATTTTAAAATTATTGTTTTTAAGCACCCGCTACCTGTTTCCGGTCAGCATGCTTATGGTTTAAAGGTAATCCTTGCTACTGCTTGTACTGTGTTACATGATACTGCTCTGTCTGACCACGTTATGCTCTATTCGAATATGCCTAATGTGGTCGCTCTCTTTGTCAAGATCAGATTGCGTGAGAGGGTGATTTCCGACTTTCACCACTGGCTGGAAGACGTTTTTCGCGTCCGATGGCTTTGTTGGTCTCGACTGGTTTCCTTACGCAATAATGTGCTCTGCTTTCGGTTCTGAATGTGTTTTCTGTTGGAGCATGTCGCATGCCTGACGATCGCTGCTCTTTTTACTTGCTTGTCTAGATCCTGTGTTTGCGTCATGAATTGTATTTACGTGCTTTTCTTCTGTGTATATATTGTCTTTGTCTGCATTTGTCTATGCTTGGCCCGCGCTTTTGTTTTGTCTGCATTTGTCTATGCTTGGCCCGCGCTTTTGTTCTGTCTGTTGTCTGTGGCAGGTGTTGTGCCTCTCGGACGACAGTTCAGACCACTTCCTGCGTCTTTGTCATGCCTCTCGGGTGGGGAGGGTGTGACAAATGACTTTTCATGCTTTTGTTTTGGTTGGAGGTGCTTAGATGTGGGTCCACTTTTTCTCTAAGCACATCCACCCTGTTTTCAGAGATACTTCTTCCCTGGAAGTGTTATTGCTTGTGTTTCGTCTTCCGAGTTTGGTAAGTAAGGTAAGTAGTTTCTTTTCCTTTCTTTTCTTTTAGTGTGTTTGTGTGTGTGTGTGTGTGTGTGTGCGTGCGTGTGTTTCACCTCGATGATGATAGTGCCTTGGCTGACCCATAATATGGGTTTCAGCAGAACAGTGTACAGCCTTGTGCTGTACCCCAGTTCACTAACTGAGAGAAGAAGCTGCAATGCCTGGACATGGAAGACGTGTACGATTTCAGCAGTTATCGGACTTTGAGCGAGGTAGTCTAGTCGGACTCCGCGAGGCCGGGTGGTGGTATCGTCGTATTGCGGAGCGACATGGACGGAACGTATCGGTGGTGATACGATGGTGACGTAGATGTTCCAAGGAACATTCCCACACGAGAAGACGTGGAACCGGGAGTCACAGACTGATTGATGAGCGGAACGATTGACGCATAAGAAGAGCGGCGTTGTAAAGCAGAACATCCACTGCGACGCAAATCCGAGCTGCCGTTGCAGCTGAGGTGACTGTGCGAACAATCCGCAACCGTCTACTGGATGCAGGACTACGTGCAAGTGTGCCTCTGACTCCATCCCACTGTCAGGAATGGCTGCAGTGGTGTCGCCAACGTCTGCACTGGAGAACGCAATGGCGATCTGTCGTGTTCAGCGATGAAAGCAGAATCTACTTGGGAGCCTCCGATGGCCGTATACGTGTTCGCAGACGCCCAGGGGAGCGTCTCCACCCTTCTTACATCCGCCAGCCACACACAGGGCCTACACCTGGTCTCATGGTGTGGGGAGCGATCAGCTATCACTCCCGTACACAACTAGTGTTTGTGCCGGGTATGTTAAACAGCACCTCCTACATCATCATTCAGCCCGTTGTTGAGCCATTTGTAAGGTCGGTCGATCGTGGTGTTTTCCAGCAAGATAACACACGCCCACACACGGCACGTGCAACGCAACATGCACTTCAGGGTGTGAGACAACTTCCATGGCCTGCACGTTCACCGGATTTGTCCCCCATTGAGCACGTGTGGGATTTTATGGGAAAACGATTTATCCGGTCTCCACGGCCACCCACAACCATCCCTGATTTACGCGTCCAGGTTGAGGATGCTTGGAACTCAATACCTTAAACTTACATCCAACATCTGTACGACAGACTCCATGCCAGAATTGCACAGTGTGACGCAGTTCATGGCGGTTCAACTACGTACTAACCATGTTACATGGAAATGTTATTTTTCAGTTTACCAGCAAATACAGCTGTATTTTGCCATAATGTTTTGATCACGTTATCCTCTGTATTCCGTTATTATGCTGTATAAATTTCGTTGGTATCAGACGTCTCCTCCTTGGTGTTCTTTTTTCACTTTCCGCCAGTGTATATAACACAGATTCCTCATGTTACTGATTCAGTAGTGGCCAAAATTGTGGAAACGCTTTTGGAAATAGTGTATTTTTGGGGTTTGATGGCTCATAAACACCACTTTTTTTTGGAGTAATACCATAAAATTGTATATCAATGGAAAGCTAATTTCATCAAGAATGTAATGCAATAACTTTTATGAAGGATTTTACTTCATAAAAGTTATTGCATTACATTCTTGATGAAATTAGCTTTCCATTGATATACAATTGTATAGTAATGCAATAACTTGTATGAAGAAATGACTTGTTGCTAAGATGGCATCCTATGACCGTGCCATGTTGAAAGTCACCGAGCTCTTCCATACAGCACATTTTACTGTTCATTCTTGTTTACAACATCTGAAAGACCACGAGCGTCTTTTTATACCTGTATGAGTCATGGTCGTGACGGAAACTGAAGAGCCAAAATATTATGACCACCTGTCTAATTTGATATTGGTCCTCCACGTACCGCCTAAACAGCTCTTGCCGCATTTTTTAAACCTTTAACTGGCTGTAACGAATTCACTCGGGGATTAACAAAATGGGCTTAAATCAACTCGAACGAATGTATTCTCTGTCTAAGAAGTGGGCTGAATGCGACTCGAACGAAATCGTTCACTCATACGAGTTACCTTAAAAATTAGAGCATAAAAAATTTGCTTTCGCCCTTAGATGTTATTCAGACTGATGATTGACACGAATCCTCTCTGACTAATTAACTGGTAAAAGACTATTTCAATGGAGAGGAATTTACGGAAGGAGAGAGATGTTTGAATTGCTTATTTTTGCCCAGTTGCATAATGTCTGTGTCAGGGGAACTAGCCCTTCCATATATTTTGGGTCGTGGAATAGGAAATACAAGACAAGAGGAGTGAGCTTATGACCTGTAACATGTTTACTTTTGGTGCTGCGGAGATCAGAGGGGGGTAAAGATAAATTGTTTTTTGTTATAAGATTCCGTAAAAGCCCGTCGCTATATGAACATTTCTGTTTGAAAAGAGCAAAAGGTTTGGGCATCGTTAAGTTGTAGTACAGGGTGTCCCACAATCTACCGAACCCGGCATTTTTTTAATAATATTAACACCAATGAAGATATTGCAACGACACTTGAAGTGAACTTACCTCATTTCGTGCGAAATGTGATGACATCACAACATGTGCTGGAAGTGGCCACCATTTGCGCCCAGACAGCACTGAACCGAGCGCTGGCCGCCAGCCAACCGGAGTGCTCCTTAGTGGCAGACACATTCCTAAATGTGGCGCCACTGAGGAACAATCCACCAGCCAGCCGGACACTCCTCTCTGCTGCAATACGTCTATTCTCAAAATTCAAGTATTTGGGCCAGTGAAAATCCCAACGCGATACGTGAAGACCCCTTTCATTCACAGAAAATTAGTGTTTGGTGCGGGATGACCCGGCGCCGCATAATTGGTCCCATCTTTGATACAACCATCACAACAGCTGCATATATGGAAATCTTTAACACCTTTGTAAATCAATTGGACGACGAAGAAATCTCCATTGGATATTAATGGAGCGACACTATACACCAGTATGGCCGAAATTCAGTCTTTTTTCTGCGGCCGCGTCATTTCTCGATGGGTCTATGACCACTGCGCTCGCCCGATGTGACGCCTCATGACTACTTTTTATGGAGATATCTAATAAGGAGAGTTTCCCAAAGGAAACCGTGAACCATAGATGCCTTGAAAGCAAACATCACCAAAGAAATTCAGGCAGTGACGGCGGACGTACTGGCAAGGACTTTCCACAACATGGTGCGCCGGGTTCAATGCTGTCTAGACGCAAATGGTGGCCACTTCCAGCACATGTTGTGCTGTCATCAGATTTCGTACGAAATGAGGTAAGTCCACTTCAAATTCTGTTGCAATATCTTCATTAGTGTTAATATTTTTAAAGAAACGCCGGGTTTGGTAGCGTAAAGGTGTCTTGTGATTCCTGGTAACAACAATTTACCAACAGATCTTTTAGCTCTTGCTAAGTTAAGTGGTTAAGCCTCCACAGATCGGATTTGCTGTTCCAGCACAAACCACAAATGCTCTAATTGATACTTGGGGAATTTGCTGGAAGTATTCCTCGTGTTCCGTGAACCATTCTCGAACAGTCCCGACAGTGTGGCATGTCTCATTATCCTGCTGAAATAAGGCGCTACTAGAGGGAAGTACCGTTGCCGTGAAAAGATGCACCTGGTCTTCAGTGATGTTCAGGCAGATGGTAGAAGTCATAGTTATCAGGGCACTACTAGACCCAGGTTTCCCATCAGAACATTGCTTAAAGCACGGTGCATCCTGGTGACAAGACTTCCCAAGGTAAACGATGCACTCACACACGGCTGTCTACATGGCGCAACAGGAATCGAGATTCATCGGACCAAACGGCTTTCTTTCATTCATTCATGGCCCAATTTTGATGATGGCATGTCAATTGTAGAGGCTTTCGACAGTGAACAGAGGTTAGCATGGCACTCGGGGCGGCCTGAGGATACACAGCCACATTTTAAGCAGGTTTCGATGTGCTGTGTGTTCCCAAAATCTAAATTGGCTGGATCTTAAAACCCAGCTAGCAAAAAGTACTTTGAGATGACGTGAATAACTGGATGAGATAGACAATCTGAGCCAACACTTCGGTTATCTCACCGAGGAAATACTCATCTGTTAGAGCTGGAGGAAATCCGGGAGGGGGCCCCAAACTCGAGCTCCCGTGGTGGTAGGAAAACCTGAGCCTCCTGAGAGGCATTCTTTGCAGAAGAATAATGCAAAGAGAGTGGTCGGTTCGACCTTTAACGTAGAAAACTCCCGAAGTAGGAATACGACCTTGCTCACACGCTAAGTAAAGCTCTGATCTCATCTAAGAGAGATTACTGGAGAGAGTTGTACGAAACGCAACCGATATAAGTTATCCCAAAGGTATTTCCTAAGGTGGCTAAAGGCTCGCTTAGCGGCCCTCTGTCTCTAGCTGCAGTTAGGACAGACTGGTACAAACACTACCACGATAGAGGAGACGGTGGAAGTTATCGTAGTCCACCATTTCCCAGCCGATCAGGAGTGAGACTACCCTCCGGAACTAAAAGCAATCAAAGTGAATTGCAGAGTCCTGTGGGACACTGAAGGTGACCCGCCCCTCACGAGGAAGGATGTCGAGCACGTTCTAAAAAACCTGAACGTGGGAAAAGCCCCGGGTAAGGACGGATTGGACTTTAGTATTGTGAAGGAAATCTTCACAGCCAATCCAAGGTTCTTTTTTTGTTAGTCTCGTGAAAGAAAGGAGAATGCTTCCCTACCATCTGGAAAACCGCGGTGCTAGTTCTCTTCAATAAAGAAGACAATAACAAAGCAGATTCCGCGGCATATAGGCAGATTTGCCTGCTCTCTGCTTGAAGTAAGGTGCTGGATAGTGCTATTCAATCGAACTATCCACTTCCTCGTTAGCCGAGGAAAGCTCTCTAGCCGCTGATTCGGATGTCTTCCGGAGAGGTGTACCACCTAAGCTTTGGTAAGCCTGAAACATCTGGTGAAATAAAACAGGGAAAAAGGGGCACCTGTCTTGTACGCGGGGCCTTCAGCGTCTGGTGGCCACTGGTCCTGGGCCCCACAAAAGGCTCGGGTGTCCGAGGAATCTGTTTCTGTTAGTGAGTGATTTTCCCTCGAAGCGAAGTGTTGAGTTTGAAGCGGGTAGTAGATGATTCAGTAGAGAGTACGAGAAGGGGTGTTCGCAAGGATCGGACTTGGGTCATCTCTGGTGGAACCTAATAGCGGGCATAGCACTTGAGCTTCCTATGGAAGAACAAGTGGGTATCCAAGCTTAGTCGGATAAAGTGAACCTAATCGTGTCAGCTCCGGGAAGACACGTGTTAGAGGAGAAAGCCCATTCTGATCTAGCGCAACTAGATACGTGGAGCAAGAAGGCTAAGCTTTGCACCGGAAAAAATGTTAAGAAGGAGGAACAGGTTACTCTTCCCCATGTGTCGATTCAAGGGGCATACGATTAAGGCAGTGAGGGAGATAAAGTATCTGGGAGTAATCCTAGATACTAAAATGTCTGGATTTCCGCACCTGAGGTACTTGAAAGACAGGTGTTTGGTGATCCTGAATAGAATCAACGACATGAGGCTGCCTGTGCCAGCCAAAAAGACTGTATGCAAGCGGAGAATTGAAAGGATCCTAAACTACGCGTGTGTTCGGTATGGCGGTCGGATATGGTTAAAGTAAACTGGAGCCTAAATCAGACCCAGAGGACGGCTCCGGTAGGCATAACGAGGTGCTTCAGCACGATCTCCAGAGCGGCACTACAGGTGCTAGCCGGACGTGAAACCGTGGACCTCGTAGTGGCGAGGGAAGCAGTAATGCAATCCCTCAGGAATGGCGTGGATGTCACTCTCCTAGGATACAACTACCGGTCCTCCAAAGTAGAAGTGACAAGCATTGACTAGGCTTGCCACCCAGCGAATGAAACTTGTCCCACTTGGGACGCGGAACTCCCCTTGGGGGTAGGGTGACAGCTATTCACGGATGGCTCGAAGATAGGGGTCAAGTAGGGGCAGGGTTTTGCGCCCTCTCGTATGGCAACGAGACGTTCGCAAAACGAATTAAGCTTTCACCCAACTACTCTGTCTATCAAGCAGAGTTGTTGGCGTTAAGAGTTGCTGTGGGAGATCAAAGACTGTTTTTCTCCCAGCCAGTCGCACTTCAGAATCCCTGCCCAATAACACAGCAAAAATAATTAAGGTGTACTCTGACAGCCAGGAGTCTTTAAAGGTACTTGATAAGTTCAAGTGCAAGACTCTCCTGGTGAGTGAAATAAAATCTCTGGTGGAGACGTCAGTGAAACAAATTTATTTCCATTGAGTCCAAAGCCCTGTCGGGACCAGTGGAAACGAGCGTGAAGACCAGCTGGCAACAGAGGACTCTGGAAACGAGATTATTGATCATCTGAAAATACCACTGCAAAAGTGCGAACTAGATGATGCTAGCCACGATAAAGGAATGGCAAAAAAGGTGGGACAAGGGGAGGAGGACAAACCGTATCTTTTGCAGAGTCTCAAACAGAAGGATTGAACCAGATGGTTTTCTTAACCATGTACTAACCGGGCATGGCGTATCGCCGGAATACTTCAGCAGGTTTGCTAGTAAGGGAACGGTGTGCAGATACGGAGCCCAGTCCTCAGATGTGGCCCACATGATTCTAGAGTGAAATTCTCTTTCGGGAAGAAAAGTCCTCGCTCCAGAAATGGGGAAGACAAGTGACATCTCGATCCTGCTTGGCTTTCCCAGAGCAAGACGGACTCATTGCGATGACCAAAGAACTCGTCGCGAGGCAAGAAGAGTACATAGAAATACCAGAAAAAAGAAGACAGGAAGATTTCTCCGGCCAAGAGTCATCACCGTAGCACCCGCCCAGTGCTACAGGTTTGTATCATACCCATTTTCAGTGTAAATACCATTTTCATTGTCTCAGTTCATCATTGTGAGATGTCTCTTGAGAATAAAGGATTTACTAGGGTGGTTCATAAGTTCGTGCGTTTGTTGTACATACAGGGTGATTGTAACCTTTTTCAACAAAACAATAGGGGTGATAGTACACTACAAGATGAACAATATTTGCAATGGAACTTAAGGCCGCATTCCACTCCTAGTGCGAGAAAAGAGCACGTTCGAAAAACGTTCAGAAGGAACACGGAGTTCCAACCGATGCATGAGAAACACAAGATACAAATCAGGTGCGCTGAACACATGCACAGACGATGAGGAGCAAATATTTAAAACCGCAGCCGAACCCGTTCAGCTATATTACCATGCGAACATCACACGAGAATTGACGTATACGTCTGACCGGCGCAGCATACCGTGTGTTCCTAGAGCAAGTGCTTCCCGGTCTTGTTGCAGGACGTTCCGCTCACCACACTGAGGGACCTGTGGTTTATGCATGATGCAGCCCCAGCACACTTTGCCACCGAAGTCAGATACTTCCTAAATGCGACATATCCCGGGCGGTGGACTGTACGTGGTGGACCTGTGGCTTGGCCTCCAAGCTCCCCGGACTTTAATCCACTGGACTTCTTCTGGGGGCACATAAAACATTGGTGCAAGAGACACCTGTGGACACCCTGGAAGATCTCGTCGCGCGAATCGCTGTTGCTGCGGACAAGATCAACACCACACCGGGAGTCTACGAGAGGGTGCGACAGTCCTTCATTCGCTGGTGTGGGCTGTGCAACGACGCCCTTGGAAGCCAGTTTGAGCAGCTCCTTTGAGTCTTTCTCTGATGTGATTGGAATTGTGCAACTCGTAAATTAGCTATGTCTCTTTGTTTTCACTGGTGAAGGCTCAACGTGGATATGCAACTTTGCTCTTTTCTGGTACTAGTAGTGGAATGCGGCCCTAGGTTCCATTGCAAATATTGTTCGTCTCGATGTGAACTATCCCTCCTTTTATTTTGTTGTAGGAGTTTACAATCACCCTGTATGTGACTTTCGTACTAGTTTTGAAATTAATAAAATTATTGGATTTTTATGTGTAATATGTCATTTTGTAGCTGTTGACTGGCTTTTTGCTGGCGTAAGCTTCAATTTTGTAATTAGTATTTTTGGGCTACGACCAACGGCTTTCGAGATATTCACGAAAAACCGTACTTAATTTTCAAGAATGCGGCTAGAGCTCACACCTCTGATTCGTCAGGACTTGATATAATCTTCACTAGATACCTTTAAACAAATGTGCCAAGTTTCAAAACTTTCATATTTATTTCATCTGAAAACCCTATTTTGACCGGACTGCTGATTCATTCTATCATCTGGTCTCTGGCAGTTTGTATGGAACAACATACGCCAGCGCAATAAAACAAATGGTTGACGGTACGAGTGCTCGCGATCGACCATTTGGCCACCCCTGGTATAATAGCAAAAAAGCGTATAAGTAAATTACATACAGCAGAGTTAGAAAAAAAACCCATAGAGAGTACAGTAAAATATCGGAACTGAAGCAAAATTTCGTGTAGAAGTGAAAAACGTATAATCAAGGTTCCACTGTGTGTTATTTCCAGGAAACTTGCTGAAAAGCATTATCTTCTGTGGTTACAGATTTTCGTATTTAGATTGGGAAAATAAAATGTGGTAAAATTTTCATAGGTACTCTTTTCAAATAAACTACGGGCGATCCTGGTTTCTGCCTTAATTTTTTTCGAATCTACTGCGAACGTACGCCACAAAAGGGAGCCAGTACTAAAGAAAGAACGCACATGCGGTCTAGAAGAAAAAGAGAAGCAAAAAATCTGGCGTAACTCGTAAAGATTACTTCGTTGTCACGTTGGGAATTCATGCATGTTCCGTACCATGATTTCCTGGAAATCGTTAGGTTTCCTTCACACGTGCTGTTTTCAGCGAGCTTTCTTGTGAATCCTTTTCGCGGAAATCACAGGTACTTGTATACAGCAGGCAGATAGCAGTGTGCTAAAAGCTTGCCAGAAATGAGTCCACTCTTTCCCAGACAGCCGGCGAGATGTAGAGGTAAACGTGTCTGGAAAAGTTGCCAGATAGCTTGTCTTAAGGCTCTACGAGACCCGCCATCTTGTATTGTGCCTTCTCTTGTTAAATAACGGGCAAGCGTATTTCACAAATTGCTCGGGCAATTTTGCACATTTTGGAACACCGTTTGTGGCTAACGCAAAATATATGATAAATAAAGAGCTCTCTGGTTTCAGATTTTTATTTTGAACTCTAAGTATTTTTTATTAATTAATAAAACTATAGAAGACGCATTGGTACGACTTTCACTGCAGATAAAAAATGAAGGGAAAGGTCAATAAAAATTCTGAAACCAGGGAACTCTTTATTTATGATATATCTTGCGTTAGCCACAATCGGTGTTACAAAATGTGCAAAATTGCCCGAGCAATTTGTGAAATACGCTTGCCCGTTGGTTAACAAGAGAAGGCAGCAATACAAGATGGCGGGTCTCGTAGAGCCTTAACGAAAAGGTTAGCACGCCTGGATCAACAATTTCTAAGCAGCAGGGGAAATGCACACATAAAAATATCTGGATTTATCACTTCGTTTTCAGCTCATATTTGGAATTGTACATGCTTTGTGCTTGTTGCCGTGCTAAATGACTTCCTTTTGATTCTTTAAACAGTGCTAAATAACTTCCTTTTGATTCTTTAAGCAGGGCTAAACCTCCTCGGTGGCGCAGTGGTCTAAGCGATGGCTTCTGATCATTCACCAAACGGAGGGGGTCTGGGTTCGAATCTCGGTTAAGGCATGGATGTTGTGTTCGTCTTTCGGAGGTTTATTCGCTGAGTTCCTTGTCCATATATATATGTACATTGACGCAGAATGTCTATACTGTACACGTATATGTCAACGAAGTCCAATATATGTTCAATATATACTATATGTAACTGTATCTGTCAAACAAGTCAAATATATAATTTCATTTAAACACCCAATCAAAAAAAAAAAAAGCTAAAACGTGCCAAATGATTTCCTTTGGATTATATAAACCGTGCTTTGCAACAGGACTTGAGCACGGAACAAATTTAAACCCCAAAGAAAAAATGCACCCCACGACTATCTTCTTCATAGATGCTCATGCATAGTATTTAAAATTAAGGTACAAAAACTTTACAACGTCTAAAGGCAGGACCACAGCTTGGGGGCCGCCTCCCTGAAAAGTTTTGAACCTCCCCCACCAAAGACTCAACGAACCTAAAAATAAGTAGCACATGACATATCTGGAATAAAAATTAACGAAAAATTTACAGTGTCACACTCAGGACCCGATTTACACAGAATCGGGCCCTAGGCACAGCCCAAAATGAGCCCCCCTCCCCACCGGTCCACAATTTTTAAAGAGTATATGTCGCTACTAAATATTGCCAATTAATTTAAAAGTTGATTTAATAAATGGGATACTGTGCGTGAAAAAATAGGAAATAAAATCTAATTTTATTAAATCTTAATATTAGCATGAAAATTCGCACTTAAAGATTTAAACGGGTAAGTAAAACACTATTTAATAGTTTAGTATTGCTGTTTTCGAATTTATGTGATATTTAAAATATCCACAGATGTTAAGCTATTCATCCCCTTTTAATTTTATTTTTAACCGATGAACATTAGACTTGGTACAGACTGATTTTTTAGGGGGCAAGGTGAACTTCCATGTAGCTGATTAATCACCTGTGATGTGTTCAATATTATAGTAGAATAATTCTAATAACAGACGAATGTTACTTAGATTTGAGCAAACATGCATAACTAGATCATTCTCACACTCATAAAAGCACATAAGAAAACTTTACGCACCAGCAAAAACTGTCCGATACAACAGTTTTCTCCGATCATCAGCGTTATGCGTAGCCCTCTCGTACGTGACGTCACAAACTGGTCCGCAGCCCTGTCTAAGTAGGCGTAAATCAGGCCCTGATCGCATTTAAGCGATGTATATCGATCTGAGACGTAATGCCCGTAAATCAGCTAACTGAAGACCATGTACGTCAAGCCATCAATATTAAAATTGGAAGTTTTAAAACACTGAAATGTTTTTACAGAACGTTGTTTAACCCTTTAACGACCATAACGCCCGTACATACATACAAACGACCATTGCCGCACAAAACGCCTGCCTAGAGTGAATTAGATTTCCTACCCTTACTGTTCTTTAAATCTGAAAGGTCTATGAGAGGTCAGCAGGAGTCACAGTCAGTCACCATTGTTGTTACTTTACAAAGAAGTGAACCAACAGAGTTTCGGGCGTCATGGTATTTAGAGTGATACAAGATTTTAGAGTCATGGTGGTTAAAGTGTTAAGACAGCTATACACACAGTTCGCAGATCAATTTGTCGCCCTTACTTCCACGATAAACTGTTACACACAAACACACATAATCGTACACCCATCCATTTCCCAGTATTCATTACGATTAATCATTTTTGAAATGCTTTGCATTCAGTGTGGTCTGCCGCAAAAGTTTATACACAAAGAAGTATGGACGATGAAACGTAAAAATACTAAGCAAAGGAATTTGGAGTTTGTGTTCTGTTGCTTCGTAAAAATAAAAAGCAAAGGAACACAAACATCGAAAAGCAATAACTTACGCCCTATGGTGGCAAACTTGCGCGTTAAGAAAATTTTTGAATTATATAAGAAACATTTCGCACCGGAAACGCTCTCCAACAAAGAAAAATTCTTCAAATCTGACTCTTAGAGGCAAAGATATCAACAAACATATTATACATCTACGCCCCCTGGCGGAAAAACTATGCATTTTTTGCGAATAAAGTACTGTTCAAAGCTTTTCCGATGTGAGCAGTATCGGTCAAAGAAATAATTTTTTCAATCGAATTTTCAGGTGCTCAGATTTTGTTGCAAATACAGTACATCAGAAGCAGAAATAAACGCTTACTCCCCCTGGTGGCCAAACAATTCTTTACCAAATATTAGAAATTATATGCAAAACATTTTCCGTCAGGATCTGTATGCGATACTGGAAGAATTTTTCAAATCATCAAATCAGAGTTTTAGAAGCAGAAATATAGGGGGAAACGCAATTTGGCTTTATGACCCCTAGCGGAAAGTTATGAATTACTTGAAAATTTTGAAATTATGTAAAAAACATTTCTCATCGGAAACACTATCCAACGAAGAAAGAATATTTGAAATCGGATTCTTAGAAGCAGATATTTACAAAAATAAGATAGACATCTACGTCCCCTGGCGGAGAAACCATACATTATTTTCAGAAGAAAATATTCCGAAAAGATTTTTCGACGTGAGTGGTCGATAAATCTTTTCGGAATTCCTTGCATACACTAGTTTCATACACTAGTACTTTGTCTCCATTCACTTCGTCCTCAGAATTGATGGAATACCGTTGAAGTTTTTTGTCTTGATCGAAATTTCATGTACTTTTTCTCAGACAAAATATTAATTTTAGGCCCAGGCGTTTGTTTTCAGTTCATAAACCGCCATGCTTATATTTTTAATGTTTATATAACAAGTCAAGTTAATAATGTTGCACTTTCACGCAGTCACAAAACATGAAAAAAGCTGTGTCTTGTGATACCTCTCTTACAGTAAAGTTTATTATTGTTATTATTGTTAGTGCAATAATAAAATGCATTAATTGAGAAATATATTTTATTCGCAAAATCAGATTTGTAAAACGTTTATTCTAACAGCCATAAATGTGTTCGATTGAAGAGGAAAATTTTAAAATTCCTTTCCCCTTTATGTAATTAGAGATATGCAAAAGTTCCTGCCGCCTTCGCTTAAAAAAGTTTCCGGCCGGCGACCTGTGCTGTCAGTTCGTGCATGAAGCCAGGCATGGCGGTCGATAAAGTTCATTTGCGGCCCTGTTTGTTATTCATGTTTAATTTGGGGAAAAGTGATAGTGAAGCATACGGTTCAATATGTCAGGTGTATGGCGAAACGTATGGGTGAGCAGACGTATCGAGAATGGTTTGCCAGGTTTAAAAAAGGTGATCTAAGCTTGGAAGAAAAGCCACGTGCAGGTAGACCGCAGGAACTCGCAGACGAGGTGCTGGAATCGCTGTTGAAAGAGAATGCCACACAGTCTATCATGCAACTGGAGAAAAGTTTGAAAGCGGCTCAATCAACGGTGGCACGGCGTCTACAGGCCTTGGGGAAGATTCAGAAGATTGGTAAGTGGGTTCCGCATACTTTAACGGAGCGTAATATTGGTCAACGATTGGACATCTGCATGTCGTTGCAGAAATGGTTTCAAGGGAAGAATTTCTTGTGGAAGGTTGTCACCGGGGATGAAAAATGGGTATATTGCTACAACCCCGTACGCAAGCGATCCTGGGTCGACCCAGGCCAGCCATCAACATTCACTGCAAAACAGGATATCTACGGGGAAAAGGTGCTGTTGTGTGTGTGTGGTGGGATATGCATGGAGTGCTGTACTTCGAACTGTAGAAAACAGACGAAATAATCACTGCACAACGATCAGTTGATCATCCATGGACTGGTAATGGACGCCGCCGAATCGTCCCGTTACACGATAATGCCAGACCACATGTCAGTGCCACCACGAAATCAACCGTTGAACAGTTACACTGGGAGATTTTACAGCACCAGGCTTACTCCCCGGATATTGCACCTTCAGACTTTCATCTGTTTCGCTCTATGCGACATGCCCTAGTCCAACAGCGGTTCACCACAGTTCTAGAGGTGGAAAATTTCGTCACTGAGTTTTTCAGCTCAAAACCCCAGTCCTATCACACGGGGATTCATTTGTTGCCTGAAAAATGGCAAAAGGTCATTGATGCTAACGGCCAATATTTCGTTGAATAAATGTGTACTGGTTTCCTGATTGTTCCTGTCTCCTTAAAACGGCGGAAACTTTTGCATTCCCCTAATATTTGCAGACCGTAGGAACTTTGAACTGATACAGTTCAAAGACGCGTTACTCCGTTTAATTTTTCTAAAATCGGCTGGCCTAGAGGAAACGAACAAGAGTATCGCATACTTTTATCCCATTTCAACCAAATCGACTATAAACATCTTTTTAAAACAAAACATGGAAATACCAAATTTCGTCTTCATCCATTAAACAGTTTTTACGTCATTTCATTCTTAAATAAAAAGAAAAACGAAGGAAAGGAAGGAATCCCGAGGGAAAGAAAGGGAACGAAAAGATGAGGTGCTAAAGGGATATACAGTACACTATATTGACAAAAGTCACCGGACACCCCTTCAGAAGCAAATGGGTGGATCTCGCTGCGTTGATAAGATGCTCGGTACAGCTGCAAACGGTATAAAAATAAGCCTACAGCTGACCGTCATCTTATCTGTAAGGTTGAGTGAAAATGTCGCGGCGGGAGAGAACTGACTTTGAGAAAGGAAAGATTGTTGGGTGTTATTTTAGTGGGTTGTCCATAAGAGAAACCGAGAGGAGTTTAAACATACCGACGTCAACTGTTTTGGATGTACTGAACAAGTGGAAGACACGTGGCGTGCCTGAAGCAGCAAAACGTACCGGCAGACCAAAGAAATTCAGTGATAGAGGACGTCGAAGACTCAGGAGAGTCGTTACAGCTAATCGACGGAGTACTGCACAAGACTTCAGTGTACAAGTGAGTAAAAATGATGGAACCTCGGTATGTACACGTACCATTCGCAGAGAACTTCATTCCATGGGTTACCGTGGTCGTGCGGCTGCTCATAAGCCTTTCATCTCCACTCGGAAAGCTACTCGTCTTTTAACATGGTGTAAAGAACATTTATCGTGAACCGTAAATCAATGGAAACTGCTCCTATGTACTGATGAATCCACATACACCGTCCAGCAGTCTGATCGCCGTGTGTGGGTATGGCGGCAGCCGGGGAAACGGCATTTACCAGTGTATTGTTCCTACGGTCAAGTTTGGAGCTGGCAGTGTACTCGTGTGGGGGTGTTTTCCGTGGTATGGTCCCGGCCCATTGGTTATCGTGGACAAATCTGTTAACCAGCAAATCAACCTCGATATTATGGACAATTATGCCTTACCAACTCTGTGGCAGTACTATGGAACCGCGCCTTGTTGGTACCAGCAGGATAATGCACCGAGCCATAAAAGCAAGGACTGTTACGGCGTGGTTTCTTTTTTTTTTTCTTTTTTTGATTGGAGGTTTAACGACCACCGTGAGCAACTCAATGGGCTATAAGCAGTCGCCCGTCCCTAATTTAGGGTCACTGGTTCCAGGGAAGGGAGAGAGCCAGTGCCGTAAGACAAACACAACATCCATGCCTGACCGGGATTCGAACCCGGACCCCTTACGGACGAATGATCAGAGGCCAACGCCTTAGACCACTGCGCCACCGGGGCGGCACGCGGCGTGGTTTCACGATAGGTTTCACGATAATTCCGTATTGTGTGTGGACTGGCTAGCACAGAGCCCTGATCGTAATCCCATAGCGCACCTATGGGATGAATTAGAGCGCCGCATAAGAAGTTTGGAACCAAGGCCTGCTACTAAGCAACAGTTAGCAGTAGCATTATGTACTGAATGGAAGCGCATACCTATCGCTGTGTTCCAAAACCTTGTCGAAAGCATGTCTCGAAGGGTCAGCGCATGCATTAAGGCCAAAGGTGGACCGACACCGTACTAATGTATATGTCAATAAATGCTATGTTGTGTTTCTCTTATAGGTGTCCGCTGACTTTTGTCAATATAGTGTATATATAACGAAACTTTTTCTAGCCTCCCCTAGAATTTACCACTAGCTACGGCCCCGACTATGAGCCGTGCAAAGGGTAACTATTTTACCCATGCAGGATGCAGTAGCTATCCAAAACAGAAGGAAAGGTTATCCGATTGTTACCGTGCTCCGAAGAAATTTGCGTGCACGGTAAGAATTGAGTAAAATTCTTTTCTGCGCTTCTATTTTTTGTAGTGAAATTTTCGTAATCTTAATTTTTTGAAATGGAGACTGCAATTAGTTCAGTAAATTCTTCAAGAACTTTAGGGGAGAAAATTGAAGTAAAATAATTAGGATCCTATGTAAAAGCAAAAATAAATCCTAAGTGAAATCCTTAAAATTCATGATTTTTCGGGAGGGCCTAAAAATGAAGCTTATTCCACGTGCAGTCATTTATTCCTTTTTGCATTTCATAAACTCTTTATCGTACAATACGGAGATAAATTTAGTTAATATATAATTCATATTTAATCTCTTCAAAGGTGCATTAAATCACAAATAATAAGATTGCAAGAGTGATTGTCGATTTTACAGTCATTTGCAAAACTTTAAGACCACCTGTTGGTATTAGGAGATTTCTGCCGATCGCGTCAGCTGCTGTCTGTATTACTCAACTTCGTGTCGGGGCTACAGCGGCAGCTGTTTAATGGCTATAAGTAGTTAGCTGCTTACCCTTAATTTGGGGGAAGCGTGCGAGCGCCAGTTTGCTTCTGGTTTTCATGCTGAGAGGTTTTGTATATATTTTCTATATAGCAAAAAATGGGCAAAAAATCGACATGAAGTGTTACTCAGAGGGCACAAATAGTTACTATAGCATGAAGAATAAGTCCGAACGTAATATAAGCAGAAATGTGAATTCATAATACGATCATGAAATATCGAGATACAGGTGAATTTAGCGACCGAAAGAAAAGTGGACGTCCAAGGAAAACAACTCCACGTGATGACAATACCACAAGGCGAACAGTTATGCATTCTCCAAAGAGTTCGTGCAAGAAAATCAAGCCCTTTCTACATTTAGAAGGGTCTGATATTAGTATCAGCACTGTTTCCCGACGTCTTAGCAAATATTTTGGATTAAAGTCTTATAAACCTGCACATAAACCTGGACTAACCTCTGTCATGAAAAAGAAGAGACTGCAGTTTGCAACGCGTCATCAATCGTGGACTACTGAAAATTGGAGCCAAGTTCTTTTCCCTGATAATTCAACTGTACGTCAATTTGAATCACGTAAAGCACATGTTGGACGACCAAAAGGCTTGATGAAAAATAAACCGTGAGACATCCGCCAAGCTCAAATGATATGAGGTGCGATGTCAGCATTCGGCACTGCTTCATTATACTTTTTGCCGAAAGGTATTACCACGACTGGTCCCTTTTATGTGGAAATGTTACGTGAGAAGCTGTTAACTCATATGCAAGGGCACAATCTTCATGCATGATGGTGCTCCATGACACAGATCAAAGACAGTAAAGGACTACCTGCAGAGGAGAAACATAACTGTTCTTGACTGGACCGGTAAATAGTCCCGACCTTAACCCCATCGAAAATTTGTCGACCATTTTAACCCTTTAGGCGGCTGATGTAACTAAAACAAAATCTGCGATCATCAAACAGAAATGTTCACATGGCCACAGGGTTTTTCAAAAGCTACGATAAGATAATTCTTTTCTTGCTTTCAGTCATTGTTTCTCTATTCCATCCTATAGTCTTATTCTCTGCTCCAGTCTATAGACCATATTCTCAGCTCTTTCTCTATTCTCTGCTCCATTTTACAGACCTTTATACTCTGCTACATTATGTACTCCTTTATTCTCTATTTCATGACTCAAGGCATAATGCGGAAGGAGAAGTACCCCTGACAAGGACATCATGCCACTGAGTAGAAACAAGCGACTCAAACATCTTCTGTCTCCTCTCTTAGGCTCGTCGACATTATAATTCTTTTAGCAAGAAATCAGTCAAAGGATTAGTGTCAATCGTAGCATTTAAATTACCCCTTTCGAAAACAAAGTTTAGGGGGAAAGACACGCTAACGGTTGCGCAGATTTCATTCCAAGTGTTCGGCTCGCTTCTTAGACAGCGAATATATTCGATTGAACTGATTTCAGCCCAATTTTGCAAACCCCGAGTTAATTCGTTCCAGCCGGTCAAAAAGGTTAAACAACAAGGTAGCAGCAAAACAGCCATCAAATTCTCATCGTTGATTGACGCGATAAAGTACGTGTGGTGCAAAGAGATTTTTTTTTTTATTTTGATTGGAGGTTTAACGACCACCGTGAGCAACTCAATGGGCTATAAGCAGTCGCCCGTCCCTAATTTAGGGTCACTGGTTCCAGGGAAGGGAAGGGAAGAGAGAGAGCCAGTGCCGTAAGACAAGCACAACATCCATGCCTCACCGGGATTCGAACCCGGACCCCTTTCGGGCGAATGATCAGAGGCCATCGCTTAGACCACTGCGCCACCGGGGCGGCCTTAAACTTCTGCAAACGTTTAACAAATAAACGCCACCCCGGTGGCGCAGTGGTCTAAGCGATTCGTCCGAGATGGGTCCGGGTTCGAATCCCGGTGAGACTGTCTTAAGGCCCTGGCTCTCTCCCTTCCCCGGAGTCAGTGGTCCTAAATTATAGACGGGCGATTGCTTACAGCCCATTGAGTTTCTCACGGTGGTCGTTAAACCTCCAATAAAGAACAAAGAAACAGCAAGATATTTCCCATTAAAAATACAGAAATACATAAATGCATTTTTCAAAAAACTTGAATAAATTTTTTTAGATGATTCACAGCTAAATATGGTTTCCCGGCAATTGGAGTCTTTGCAGATTAATAAATCCGTACATTCTGCAAAATATTAGGCTTAATATTTTATCGAATACATGGTTATGAATTTAAACATTAATAAGGCGATAAATGTAATTACTGATGGTAGAAAGGTGAAGAAAGTGATAAATAATTCATATTAATTTGTATACAACTAGGGAAACATCCGGAGCTGCCTGTATTTCTCCTTTACCTTTTTTTTTTTTTTTTACGGCCAATGGCGGAGGCTAAGCCCGTTGAGTACCAATTCTAAGGTCTTTGCTAAAAAGGAATGCTAGGCGTAAGTCGCCGCATGGGCGTTCCTCAGCCACCACTGTACAATGGCTCCATATGAATTCATCGAAAACGAATTACGTAATCGAACGGAGAATTCTACGAAAATTAGGGCTTCGTGTGAATTCATCGAAAGATGCGACATAGTCGGTTAAGCTTTTTTCGTAAACTTTGTCTATAAATAGCTCCAAAGGGACACAAACGTTTGTGGAACGTATAAAAATTCCATTTTTTTTTTCATTTTTTTTTATTTCTTCGTGTACACTTTTATGTAGGATGACCACAAAACCTTTAGAGTCTTGCAAGATTCAGACTCGATTTCACCATGTCTACATTCCCCATAGATCGCCTCTAAAGATCACAATTTTATTAGTCACCTCATCGTGCTCTTTGGCATTTGTTGAATGGGAAAATAAATTATTTGTATCGAAATAACTTATCCTAATGTTGCATTTCTACCCAGGCATTGATACTATGCACTTCGGGATAGGCCATTTTAGCAAGTTTGAACCCACAGTTTGTAACGTTTACATAAAAAATGAAAATAATGCCACAATTTTACCAAGACGCAAAACAATAGTTTAGGGCCCTAGGTCTCGGGCTTTATAGAAATTTTAACCCCCTTCTCAATTTTTATTCATTTTTACGTGAAATAAATACCTTTAACAACATCATTTTCTATTTCCCGTAAATTAAGAGTTTTCATAAAACACAAGTGTCTCATAAAAGTGAAGGGAAAAAATCTGTAAAACTAATTCACATGACGCTGCGAATAATCCAAACAGTCAGCTTCATCTCTCAATTTACACAAAAGTCCCGCTTTACCGGTGAAAAAAATGTCATGTACGATGATAAACATTTACAATTTCCCTCGTGGAGGTGGACAAACTAAAAGCGAAATTCGAAATAACTGGTTTTAATATTAAATAAAAATAATTTCCCATGTAAACTAAAAACTGAAGCTTCAAGAAAGCACAAAAACATACGTAGTTTTCAGCTAAAATTAACTTTTGTAGCATTTTTTGTGTCACAAACTTTTTAACAATATCCGAATTGTCCAAGTCTATCAATTTTGTTTTCAATACTGATGATCCTTACATTTGAAAGTGGTTCCAGTTTCATATTTAATCAAAAGTAACTTTTAGTGATTTTAAGTATGGTGAAAGTGAGGTGCAATACAGAAAATAACTCTAAAGGGATGGATCTTAACTTAGAAAGTCAGAGGAAGGGGTTGCATGAAAAACTATTTGGCTTACGGACCATTTGGCACGTAGTTTTTTTTTTGTTTTTTTTTTTTGCGGGGGGGGGGTATTTTAAGACGTAACGGGGTAAACAAATGGACTTTTCAGTATAACAATTTTCTTTCATACGCATGATGCAGCACAGAAAAAAATTTGATTTTTTTTATCAGAATTAGCATGGTGCCTATACCAAGCCCAGTCCGCGCCCGCCCCCGGAACCTGGCGCCCGGGTGTTCCACACCCGTTGAACATCCGCTTGGCGCGCCCCTAATCATATTCATGAGGTTTTCATAACATGTCGTTAGAAATATCGCTCTCTTATTCAAGCACAAAAAATAAATTATTACGGCCTAGGCCTTTCTAGCAGCTTTTATTCCGCTGTGCTCTTATTTATAAGGTTTGGACACCAAATCAAGTTAATAAAATTACGCTTTTACTTAATCATCAAATATTTCAAAATAGGCCCACGGTCTACGCCTTAATAACGGATTTTATTTCTTCGTGCTCTTATTCATAAGGTTTGGACACCAAGACAAGTTAGTAATATTACGCATTTTCTTTGGCACTAAAAATAAATTATTATGTTTAGGCCTTCTTAACAGTTTTTGTTCCGTCGTGCTCATATTCATAAGGTTTAAACACCATGTCAAGTTAGTATTACTGCGCTTTTACTTACAAGGGAAGTTCCCCATAGCGATTCCTCCGATTTTCGTTAAAGTGACAAGTTAGGTTCAGACCCATGTCTTAAAGTGTAACCCTGGCGGGTTTTCTTACTTAAATACGCGCATGCGGAGTTATTCAAATATCAATTGCCGACGAAAGTGGCATTGTCTTGCTGTTATTAAAGGCTATCTGTCCAATAGACTTCTCAAAAAAATCCTTGTTTAAACACTATAAAAATTAAGGCAAAGCTCAACAGATGTTTCGGTAGCAAGTAATCATCTTTCTGCGTTCATTTCATTATACAGCCTCATTATCACTTTGACAAATAATGCAATAATGTGTGCATCCTTCAATTACAGTTCATTTTCGTACCTTGAGTCTTTTTTTTTTTCCTTTTTTTTTTTTTTTTGCCACCAAACACATACACTTCTTTCTCTTTATGTACCAACACAACTTTTCTTGGGACAAGACACGCAAATATTGTCATTCAAGCCACAAATCAGCATGACTAACTACACAAGCGCGCATTTTCGACTATCAAATCCACAAGGTGGTGGTCGATACAAGAATTCAAAACTCGTGTACTGGGAGATGGTGCTTTTCTGCTCCTGACGCAGAAAGCTGATTGCTTGCTTCCGAAACATCTGTTGAGCTTTGCCTCAAGTTTTATGGTGTTTAAACAAGGCTTTTTTGATACGTCTATTGGACAGATAGCCTTGAATAACAGCAAGACAATACCACTTCCGTCGACAATTGAAATTTGAATAACTCCGCATGCGCGCATGAAAACCCGCCAGGGTTAACACTTAAGACATAGGTCTGAACCTATTTTGCCACTTTCACGAAAATCGGAGGGATCGCTATGTGGAACTTCCCTTGTTAGCCATTAAATATTTATACGCCCTTGCAGCCCACCCTGAAATTTCTCTTTCCCACCAATGATGTAGAAGGAACTTAGCGCACTTTAGCGCCGCTAAGGCATTATTTGCGTAGGATAAGAAACTTTTTGTTCTTAGCTGGAAAACAAAGGATATTTTTTCAAATGACCATGTATGCAGAGATAAGGAAAACTGCTCTGTATGGAAACACACTAATATATTAACTGAATTTTAATCCTGCAGCGCCTCGGTACTCGAGTGTTAGGTGGCCCAGTCTTCTGAATGTTAGTCTGAGCTGAGCACGGGATCGAGGGTACCGAATGAGGCATGTGTGGTGTGTTTTGTTTGATGGCGCAGGATCTATTCCTTTCCCTGGAACACGACCCCTCCCAAGTTAAGGGTAAGCAACTACTTATAGCTCTATAAGGTGCTCATGGTGGTTGTTAAACCCCGAAAGAAACAACAAGATGACACCGAATTTTCTGGTCTAATGAGCACGTCTTTTGAATCCGTTCTGACGCAAATTAAATTTATCAAAGCTATTCAAAGTCAGTGGAACCGGAATGGAAAACAGTATTATCTGACAGAAGAAAGAAGTTTTTCAATCGGGTTTTTAATCCCGCAGATATTGCTGTAAACGGAATCGTGATCTCACGACCTCTGGCGGCAGACTTATGCTTTAAGAAAAATTTGAAATTATGTGAAAAACATTTCGCACCGGAAACGAAAACAATGTGAAAAACATTTCGAAAAAAAAAAAAAAAAAAAGAGACTTTCAAATCGGTCTCTTAGAAGCGGAGATATCGACAAATATAAGATATGCATTGGGGCCCCTGGCGGGAAAAATATGCAATATTTTAAGAAAGTATTCTCAAAAGATTTTTCGATGTGAGCTGTATGGGTCCACGAAAGAATTGTTGCAGTCGAGTTCAGGATCTCAGATTTTGGTGCAAATACGTCAGAAGCAGAAATTTACACTTATGCCCCTGGTGGCCAAACCATTCTTTACCAAACAAATATGAAAAACATTTCCCATCGGGAGCTGTATGCGATACAGGAAGAATGTTTCAAATCGGAGTTTTAGAAGCAGAAATATTGGGGAAAACGCAATTTACCTTAACAGCCCCTAGCGGAAAGTCTGAGTTACTTGATAAATTTGAAATTACATGAAAAACATTTCGCACCTGAGACGCTATCCAACAAAGAAGGGATTTTTCAAATCGGACTCTTACAAGTAGTGATATTGGCAAAAATAAGATATACATTTACGCCCCTGGCAGAGAAACCATGCAATATTTTAAGAAAATACTCCGAAAAGGTTTATGGGCGTAAACGGCATCGGTCCACGAACGAATTTTTTCAATCGAGATTTTAGGAGCTCAGATTTTGTGGCAAATACATCAGAAGCAGAATTTAACACTTACGCCCCCTGGTGGCCAAACGATTCTTTACCAAAAATTAGAAATCACACGCAAGAGATTTCCCATCAGGAGCTGTATCCTCTGAAGAAAAAGGTTTTCAAATCGGAGTTTTAGAAGTAGAGATGTCGGGGAAAACGCAAGTTACTTTTATGCCCCCCTAGCCGGAAATGTGTGCGTAACTTGAAAAAGTAACTATACATAAAATACTCTTCGACATAAATGGAATCGAAAGGTAAACGATTTTTTTCAATCGGATGTTTAGAAGCAAATTTATGGAATAAAATGTATATTGAATTCGATATCTGCATTTACGCCCTCTAGCGGCGAAATTTTACATCGTAAAAGAAAAAGACTAAATGAAGGATCATTCGCATATTTCATGCTTTCCAACGCAAAAAGAATTTTTCAAATCGGACTGGTGGTTATAGAGATATGGTGTCCACGGTGGGACGGACGGACAAACCGATAGCATAAGCGCGATCTTTTTTTTTACAAAAGACGTGCTAAAAACGAGTGGACGTGTAGTCAGATGCCCTGGCTTGTGACCATTTGGGTCCGGGTTAGAGTCTTTGAAAAGGTATGGGTCAAGACCATAGCAAGCTTTTCTTACCTGGGAGGACGAGACTTGAAATTACGCCCCTTCGTATTCAAATTACGCCCCTTCTCTCTCCACTTTAATAATACGTGGTTTTTACTTTTTCACACACCGCCGTTATAGAAAAGTATTATGATCGTTCAAAAATATCACTTCAGGGTTTTGATATAATTTTATTAAAAATGTAAAAACTAGTTAAATGCCCATGAACCACAAGTGGTGAATTCCAAGTAAAGCGTAAAGGTTATGTGAACGCAGACAAAACAACACTCCACAGAAATGCAGAACGGAAAATAAACCAGCGCATAACGAATGAGTATCGGATTTAGTGAACCGTAACAATCATTCGTCCGAGATGGGTCTGGGTTCGAATCCCAGTGAGGCATGGATGTGTTTGTCTTACGGCGCTGGCTCTCTTTCTTCCCTGGAACCAGTGGCCCTAAATCAGTGTTCCTCAAACTTTGGTCTCTCGCTGACCACTTTAAGCATTTCTTTACTTATCACGGACCAAAAAGCTGGGGGTAGGGATTCCCTGGGAGAAATTTGATATTGTAAAATAGTGTAAAAGCCATCATGTATGCTAGCAGAGCTTGTGTACGAGTTAATGGCGTTTTATTAAAATGATTTTCTATTGGCGCAGGAGTCAGGCAAGGTTGTGTAATGTCTCCATGGCTGTTTAATATATTTATGAATGCATGCATGCGTGATGCCAAAATAGATAATACTGGTTTATGTCTTGGTGATATCCGTGTGTGCAGATTGCTGATGACACTGTCCTGTTGGCAAAGAGCAAAAGTGAGTTGCAGAGTATGTTGTCCCGGATGTACGAAGTTTGCATGAAATTCAAACTGAGTATCAATAACGGAAAAACCAAAGTTATGGTTTTTGAGAGGGGAACTGGCAGTACTGGATGCACTATAGGTCTAAATGGCACAGCGATTGACCTAGTGAATGAGTGTGTATTTAGGAAGCATGTTTGACAGAGAGAACAAATTGGATGGTGAAATCAGTAGGAGAGTGAATTCTTCATTGAAAGTCATAGCTGCCTTGGAGGTTTTCACAGGAATGATGGGTTCTCAAGGGAGTCCCCCGCATGACTGTATGAAAGTAATTGTTCCTACTCTGATGTATGGCAGTGAAACCTGGGTACTACAGAAGAAACATAGGAGTTGTTTGTGTGCTGGAGAAATGCGTTACTTACGGAGGGGGGGCTGTTGCAAGACACGTTCTGATTGTGTGAGGAATGAAGATGTGTTGGAGTTGTGTAAGGTGAAGCAAAATGTTATTAGAAAGTGGAGACTAATACGCTTCGGTGGTTTGGCCATGTTGAAAGAATGAGTGATGAGATGCTTACTAAGAAAATGTTTTCAGCCCAAGTGGCAGGAAGCAAAGGCAGAGGAAGGCCAAGGAAGTCATGGGAGGATCAGATTCAGGAGTGTCTGCATGAGAAAAATATCATCAGTATGAAGTATAGAAGATCTTGTGTACGTCGTGTGATGGATGACAGTGAAGCCCGAATTGTGTGTCAAGATCGCTGTAAATGGGGAGTTTGATATGGCAACAGTAGGTAAATAATCCGTTAAAAATTATCTAGTAGTCTGTCTTTTCTTTGTGGAGCTAACCTCTCAATCCCAGAGAACAGCTTAGTGATATGTAATACATGTATTGTCTGAAACTAAGGTTGCCAACCCTGGTTAACAATATTAAAACCTACCGGCTACCCTCATCGGCCGTTGAGTGATGCTTCAGTTGTTGATGGAAAGTTTAATATTAGGTCTGCTAATTTGTACACCTCACTAAACACTATGTACAATTTATTCAACTTTATGCAACACGTAATGTCTCTTACTGATTTGTTTTTGTATTCATCAAAGGAATAAAACACCTTCAGTTCATTTTTTAGTCGAGCTGTATCAAAAGTTGAAGCATGGAGTTCTTTAAGTCCTGATAGTAGATATTCAGGGAAGCTTTCACAAAATTTATCAAAACAGTTCGAATCCAACAAAGCCACGAATTTAAGATATATCTCTGATTTTAATTCATTGACACTTCACAAAAACTGAAACAACTCTCGCGAAACATTTATGGGCGGGAGTATGCAAGTGACTGAGATAGTCTAACTTCTTTTTCTGAGCGAACAGTTTCCCAAAGAAATGGCCCCATTCCCCTCTACCAGCTGATTCATGTTGTCATGGAAACGCTATCAGGCGATTGTAATGAAGGTTTTCGCTCGCCAGTATGAGTCAAAGAAGCGAATCCGCACAAGTTTTTTTTTTCGCAGCGAGAGCATATGCATATTTTAATCCCGTTGATAATTTACTTATTTGTGTATATTTAATTCAGTTTTATTTGTGCATTCTCTGGGCTTCGCAGCTAGCCTAGAATATACGCCACTGGATGCTAGTGCTTGCGATCTTTAACCAAGCGTTCTATATCCGGTTGGATGATTGCTAGTTTGAATAGTAGAGTAGCTTCCACATCAAATCTATTTTTTTCCTTGCTCTTAATTTCAACTAAATTCGACAATCCAAACTCACAGTTGTAAGTCGTCTGGAACGGAAAATGCTTAATGGCTCTATCTAATAAGCTCTGGATATTCGTGTCGACCATGCACTCAAAATTTAAGAAGGATTCTTACATTCATTAATGTTTCTTCTGAAATTTCCTGCGGGCCACTTCATAGGCGGCCGCGAACCACCAGTGGTCCGTGGACCACACTTTGAGGAACACTGCCCTAAATCATGGACGGGCGCCTGCTTATAGCTCACTGAATTGCTCACGGTGGTCGTTAAACCTACAAACAAGTTAGTAAAATCATGCAATGCATTGATTATGATACGCTTTCCAACATACCAGAAACTATTACTCAAGTTATGTGGATAATGGTTGTGGAATAAATCTCGCTCTGTGTCCTGACCTTTGACCCCATCTCGATGATATTCTAAAGTTTTGTTGCAATAGAAGCAGTTTTATGCAAGTTATGAGAATAATAGCTGTCGAATAAATCTTGCCTTTGTGCAACGACTTTTGACCCCATTTCGTTGATATTCAACAGAACCGGTTCACTATACCTCCGGAACAACATAACGTTTTGTCGCAATCGAAGCATTTTTAGGTAAGTTATGATGCACAAGGGCAATGGAATGCATCCCACTCCAGTGTCCTGACCTTTGAACCTTATTTCACCCATTTTCAATAGGAATCGTCCCCAGGTGGTTCCCTACCACATACTAAAATTTCATCGAAATCGAACCATTTTTACGCAAGTTATGACGCATAAAGGCAATGGAATGGATCCAGCTGCTATGTGCTGACCTTTGACCCCAATTTCACCCATTTTCAATAGGGATCGTCCCCAGGTGGTTCCCTACCACATACTAAAATTTCATCGAAATCGAACAATTTTTACTCAAGTTATGATGCATAAAGGCAATGGAATGGATCCCGCTCCTATGTCTTGACCTTTGACCCTGTTTCGCCCATTTTCAATAGGGTCCATCCCCATAGGTGGTCCCCTACCACATACTAAAATTACGTCGAAATCGAACCATTTTGACGTGAGTTATCGTGCGGGCGGGCGGACGGACGGGCGGACAAAGCTGGAGCATATACGTTTCTTCAACCTACGGTTGGAAAGCGTAAAAAAAGGACGCAACAATAGGAAGAAGGGTTAGGATTCGGAAAAATTCTGTTCAAGTTTAAGCGCTTAGCGAACTTTCTGCGACATATCACAAATGATTAGTTAGCTCTTTATCCCAACAACATGTTGGGAAAGGTCATGCAGGTTAGGAATATCAGCATATGTTTTTTCGTTTCTTTTTTATATTGGAGGCTTAACGAGCACCGTGAGCCACTCAATGGGCTAAAAGCAGTCGCCCGTCCCTAATTTAGGGTCACTGGTTCCAGGGAAGGGAGAGAGCCAGTGCCGTAAGACAAACAACATCCCTGCCTCACCGGGATTCGAACCCGGACCCCTTCCGGACGAATGATCAGAGGCCATCGCTTAGACCACTGCGCCACCGGGGCAGCGCATATGGTTTTCTATTCATTCGTTGTTTTGGAAAATTCCCTTCATGAATATAAGTTTTTTTTTTTTTGTTGCTTTTTTTTTTTTTTTGAAATTTAATGACCACAGTGAGCAACTCCGTAGGCTATAAGTAGTCACCCGTTTCTAATTTAGGGAAACTGGCTCCAGGGAGGGGACAGAGGAAGTGCCGTAAGACAAACACAACATCCATGCCTCACCGGGATTCGAACCCGGACCTATCTCGGACGAATAGTCAGAAGCCAACTATAAGATGGCTTCTGATTATTCGTCCGAGATAGTTATGGTTTGCACAAGATAATGGAATACACGGATATCACCAAGACATAAACCAGTATTATCTATTTTGGCATCACGCATGCATACATCCATAAATATATTCAATAGCCATGGTGACATTACACAACCTTGCCTGACTCCTGCACCAATAGAAAACCATTTTGATAAAACGCCATTCAGTCATACACAAGCTCTGCCAGCATACAAGGCTTTTACACAATTTTACAATATCAAAATTATATTTTACAATATCCAATATCAAATTTCTCCCATGGACCCACCCCCCCCTCCCACCACCACCACCCGCTTCTTGGTCCGCTATAAGTAGTATGGTTTGCACAAGGTAATGAAATTAATTTGTAATGCATTACAACAAGGAAGAGGATATAATTCACTTATTTAACGTCATTCAAACGCAATGGAATTATGTGGTAATGAAATTACACAATTAGCAAATAATTACATACTAATAGTTTATAGAAATTTACGTGTGCCAAAAGCTATGTCTAGAAAAGTCGGCCACGTAACATAGCTGACAGAGACCGAAGTGTCTTGTAAAATGTTCTAGAAGCGGCAAGAATTGGTTAGACGTTTGTAGAATGTTCCAGAATGATCGCGCAGTGGGAAGTTGGAGAGCTTTATGTAAATCAAGAATATTCCAGGAGGTTCAGGTCCTGTCGTGAAGTAGGTATAAAGGAGTCAGTCGCTCGCTAGTCCAATGTTCGTATCGGAATTTTTTTTTTATAGAAGGTTTAACGACCAGCGTGAGCAACTCAATGGGCTATAAGCAGTCGCCGTCCCTAATTTAGGGTCACTGGTTCCAGAGAAGGGAGAGAGCCAGTGTTGTAAGACACACACAACATCCATGCCTGACCGGGATTCGAACCCGGACCCATCTCGGAAGAATGGTCAGAAGCCAACGCTTAAACCACTGCGCCACCACGGCGGCAGGACAAGTAATGGAACAACACTCGAGAATTACGGCAAAAATGTCAAAAGTTCGCAAATTTCTGTATTATTCGGCAGCGCACACTGAACTGTGAGTGTAGTGCTAATATGTACTTGTGGCTATAGTGGGGTAATTATTTTGGACAGTGAAACGTATGTACTGGAGATGGACGAAATGAGTATCACTAACCGAATTAAACACCCCATTCGTACTTACTTCATATGTAATATTTCGTTCAAATCACTTTACTTGCGGCGAAGACGGGGCAACTACTAATGTCACACACTTAAAATCTCCAATACCTACATACATGCATTTGAGGTCAGAGGGGTGGAACAATTGTCAAATAACCTACACAACGTGTATGGGTGTACTGGTTCATTCGCGTTGTATTGTTACCCATAAGTTATTGGTTAATTACCAACATACAGTTAATCATTACGATTATAATGGGTAACTACTACATGTCATTGCAATTACCATGTAATTCTAATGACAAGTTCACCATTACCATGTAATTTTTTTGTTCTTGTTGGAGGTTTAACGACCACCGTGAGCAACTCAATGGGCTACAAGCAGTCGCCCGTCCCTAATTTAGGGTCACTGGTTCCAGGGAAGGGAGAGAGCCAGTGCCGTAAGACAAACACAACATCCATGCCTCACGGGATTCGAAACCGGACCGCTTTCGGACGAATGATCGGAGGCCATCGCTTAGACCACTTCGCCACCATGTAATGACCACGGCTTACCATGGAATGGTAACGCTCAGTTCTTGTTCCCATTACCCTGTAATGCATTACCCATTATTTCAATTACGATTTTGCCCAACTCTGCACTGTACTAATGTATGTCAATAAATGTCATGTTCTGATTCTCTCCTAGGTGTCCGGCGAAGTTTGTCAATATATATATCATTGTCAACCATTATCAATCCACTGCTGGACGAAGGTCTCCCCAAGTTTCCTCCACAACGGTCTGTCTTGTGCCAGTCTCCTCCATGTCACTCCCGCATACTTTCGAATTTCATCCACCCATCTCCCATGTGGTCTTCTTCTGGGTTTTTTCCTGTGCCTTGGAACCCAATCTAAAATTTCGGCTGTCCATCGATGGTCTGTCCTTCTGGCAGTATGTCCAAGCCCATTGCCATTTCAGGGATTTAACTCTGATCATTATGTCTTCCACTCTTGTCATTTTTCGGATCCACGAGTTCCTCTTCTTATCTCTCCTGGTTACACCAAGCATGCAGCTCTCCATGCCACTTTGAGTTGTCTGCAGCCTTTGTATGTCCCTTTTAGTTAAGGTTCACGTCTCTGCACCATACCTAAGCACTGGAAGGATGCATTGATCAAACACTTTTCTTTTAAGACATAATGGCATATTGCTTTTGAAAATTATGCAGTTTCTTCCAAAAGCTCTCCAGGCAAGTTTTGTACGCCGATTAGTTTCTTCATCAATGTGACCCTCACTTTATATATATACTATCGATAAAGACATACCACCGTAAACCACAATTTTAAAAAACAAACAAACCAGAAAAAAAAACAAAAAAAAACATTAATGCAAGGAGACTCAAAAAAGCATAATAAAAAACAAACCTCATCAGGGGACCACCGGCTCGTGGATCATGACCTTTCGAAACTCAGCAAAAGCCGGAATAATTGCATCATTACTAAATTAAATACGTCTGTACATTGCATCATAACTAAATTCAGCTTGCATCAATTTTATTAGTGTATATATATATATATTGTGGCTATAGTGGGGTAATTAAGCATAGGAAAGTTAAATTTTCACTCATGTAATATAATATAAAAAACAACAAAACTGCGCAATGCTGCAAGTATTAGATGTAGTTAGTTTATGTAAAAGAATATTAACATACAAGCAATCTACCCTCATAAACAAACAAATAGGGCCAAAAACCTTCAGATAAAAAAAGAAAATTAAAGTGAATAACAAAATGACGAAACAATGTTAAGGAAATATTTATAAAAACATTTACTCAGAACCCCTGGATCACTTTTCAGGGAAAGACATCCAGTTAGTTCAATTTTAATCCTAGCGACTCTTTTTGTATTTTCTATATAGTTCAGGTAGGGAAGACAGAATGCATCCAAAATTTACAACACAAAATTTCAAATTGCATATCCATTATTGCTTTTTCTGAGATGTTTGCATTCTCATGAAACCTGAACTGAATTTGTGTGCTCAGAGCCTCTGGATGTCTTTCCCTGAAGAGTGATCCAGGGGTTCTGAGTAAATGTTTTTATAAATATTTTCTTAACATTGTTTCGTCCTTTTGTTATTCACTTTAGTTTTTTTTTTTTTTTTTTTTATCTGAAGGTTTTTGGCCCTATTTGTTTGTTTATGAGGGTAGATTGCTTGTATGTTAATATTCTTTTACATATATATATATATATATATAGAGAGAGAGAGAGAATATCAACACCTATATCAGAATGCTACAGTGAACAAGTGAAATATCAACAAGCAATAGAAACTAACCTGTACACTTCAGGAAAACACCAAGTTGTAAACGTGGCTTTACGAATGTCAGTGGTAAGTCCATCACATCAAGTCTCACCGACAGTGTTCTCTAACTCACGGAAAGTAACCAAAAATCACAAGCACAACAGGAACGCTTAAAGGTCTGGAACATTAAAGAACATCCGCTATCAGAACAACACAAGATCAAGAGATAAGCTGCTGGGTCAAAGGTCATTGTATATGGTCACGGATAAACAAAACCTTATCTGAGGCCTATAGATTATTAAAAGTTTACTAGTGTAAGCTATGTTGTGGTTAGTAACTTTGCTGTAAGTGACCCACCAAACCGACTGGTATTTCCTATTCTTTAATATTGTAAGGTCATATATTAATAATTTCATCAATGTTAAATATTGTGTCCACTCGCGCAACTAGTTGAGAAAAGTAACGAATAATAAACCTAATAGGATATTGATTACGAACCAAGATATCGAAAAAAATTCTGCCTCCCCGGTGGCGCGATGGTCTAAGCGATGGCCTCTGATCATTCGTCCGGAAGGGGTCCGGGTTCGAATCCCGTGAGGCATGGATGTTGTGTTTGTCTTACGGCACTGGCTCTCTCCCGTCCCTGGAACCAGTTACCCTAAACTAGGGACGGGCGACTGCTCGTAGCCCATTGAGTTGCTCACGGTGGTCGTTAAACCTCCAATCACACACACACACACAAAAAAAAAGTTTCTCAAGTTTTCTTTTAATGTAGAAGAATAATTGCAAATTCTGCCAATTCTGAGAATTTGGTTGATCATAATATTTCTATGTAATGATGCCGACGCCGCCCCGGTGGCGCAGTGGTCTAAGCGATGGCCTCTGATCATTCGTTCGAAAGGGGTCCGGGTTCGAATCCCGTGAGGCATGGATGTTGTGTTTGTCTTACGGCACTGGCTCTCTCCCTTCCCTGGAACCAGTGACCCTAAATTAGGGACGGGCGACTGCTTATAGCCCATTAAGTCGCTCACGGTGGTCGTTAAACCTCCAATAAAAAAAAAAAAAAATGTTATGATACCGACACATTTGAGGTTCAATAAATGCACATAAAAGTGTAAAAATTTCGTTTTTTATCGTAAATACAGATTAAGATATTGTCAGTAATGACGTATTTAAACGCAATATCAAGAAATGTAAGCTGTTGCAATCAGAATTAGTCTTTTCCAGAACCAACTCCTTAGGATAGATATTTTGAGCGATTATCTGGAAACTTGGTACATTGATGACTAACATGTCATCTACCTACCTGTAAATATGTCCTGCTGCCAATTGTGTAAATATTAAAAAGTCTCTTTCAATAAAGCAATAAGCAAAGTATGTTATAGAGAATAAAGCAATAACGACTCTCAAAGAAATTAAAACTTGAACCACAAACCTTCAAACAAGAAAAAAGTAAAAACTTGCTAATATACCCAAGTTGCGCAGAAATTTGAGGGTTTGTGGTTCGAGTTATAATTTTTTGGGAGTCGTTATTGCTTTATTCTCTATATTATGCTTTGCTTATTGGTTTATTGAAAGAGGTTTATATATTTATATATATATATATATCATCATCATCATCATTGTCAACCATTATCAATCCACTGCTGGACGAAGGTCTCCCCAAGTTTCCTCCACAACGGTCTGTCTTGTGCCAGTCTCCTCCATGTCACTCCCGCATACTTTCGAATTTCATCCACCCATCTTCCATGTGGTCTTCTTCTGGGTCTTTTCCTGTCCCTTGGAATCCAATCTAAAATTTCGGCTGTCCATCGATGGTCTGTTCTTCTGGCAGTATGTCCAGCCCATTGCCATTTCAGGGATTTAACTCTGATCATGATGTCTTCCACTCTTGTCATTTTTCGGATCCACGAGTTCCTCTTCTTATCTCTCCTGGTTACACCAAGCATGCAGCTCTCCATGCTGCTTTGAGTTGTCTGCAGCCTTTGTATGTCTCTTTTAGCTAACGTCCACGTCTCTGCACCATACGTAAGCACTGGAAGGATGCATTGATCAAACACTTTTCTTTTAAGACATAATGGCATATTGCTCTTGAAAATTATGCTGTTTCTTCCAAAAGCTCTCCAGGCAAGTTTTGTACGCCGATTAATTTCTTCACCAATGTGACCCTCACTTGATATCTGCTGTCCAAGATAAACGTATGTGTCTGTTATCTCCAGCTTTTCTCCATCAATCGATAAATCTTCATTTCTTGTAAAAGCATTGAACATCACTTTTGTCTTCTGAAAGTTCATTTTTAATCCCACTTTTTTACTCTTGTCAGCAAGTTCCTGGATCATACTCTGTAGCTCTGATGGGGTAGTTGCAAAAATGACTATGTCATCAGCAAAACGAAGGTGGGTTAGATAATCTCCATTAATCTTTATCCCTTTGTTTTCCCAGTTCAGTGATTGAAAGACATTTTCCAATGTGGCATTAAAGAGCTTCGGAGATATGGTGTCACCTTGTCTCACTCCTTTTCCAATTTTTATGTGTGTTGTATTTTCAAACAGCCGAATCTTTGCACTTGCATTTTCATAGATGTTATTAATAATATTAATGTATGCATCTTCAATACCGCAGGATTTCAGAGCCATTGCAACTGCTGATGGTTTCACCGAATCAAAGGCTTTTTCATAATCGATGAAAGCCATGCACAATGGAAGTTCATATTCCCTCGCTCTTTCAATTAGTTCTCTCAGTACGTGGATATGATCTATTGTGCTGTAGCCACTCCTGAATCCAGCTTGTTCTCTCGGTTGAGCCATGTCCAGTGTCACCTTCAAGCGGTGTGAAAGAACTTTAGTGAAGATTTTATAAACCACTGATAGGAGGCTGATAGGTCTGTAGTTCCTGAGATCCTCAATGTCACCTTTTTTATGTAGCAAGATCTTTGTAGCGTTGTTCCAATCCTCAGGAATTTTCCCTTCATTAAGGCATCGAGTGAAAATTTGGGCGAGTACTGTTTCGATTTCTCCACTTGCTTCTTGTATGATGACTACAGTAATTCCATCTTCTCCTGGAGCTTTTCCCCGCTTCATGTTTTTGATTGCATGTGCAACTTCTGCTGGAAGAACTGGAAGAACTCTGGTACTGGTACCTTTCATGATGTCTGGAGTACATGTATCATCCCTTTCATATAATTTCGAGTAGAAATCTTTCACTCTTGTCAAAATTTCGCCTCTATTTCTTGTTACAGAACCATCTTCTTTTCTCAGTGCCATAATCTGTTTTTTTCCCTTACTGAGATGTCCCTTTGCTATCTTTAGGCTTTGGTTGTTTTCAATTGCTTTCCTTACTAGTTCGCAGTTGAATTTCCTTACGTCTTCAGTGATACTTTTTCGTACTGTCTTGCATAGCTCTATATATTCCACTTTGGAAGTCACATCTTCTTTAGTTGTCCTCATCTCTCTTCTTTTTTGCATCAACATTTTGGTTTTTCCTGATAATTTGTTCACATACAATTTGTTCTTAGACCCAGCTAATTTTGTTGCTGTTTCCATAAGAGCTTTGGTTACTTTTCTGTTAACTTCAGAAATATCCACTTCTTCCAATGTTAGGCCTTCTAAAGCAGAGAATCTGTTCTTCAGTTCCAATTTGAAGGTATTATGGTGTTTTTTAAGGTTGGTTATGTCAATACATTTTGTTTGTCTTATGAGCTTGCTACGTTCGAGTTTAGTGTTGAGGTGCATCTTACATCTCACCAATCTATGGTCACTGCCTGTGTTGAACTTGTTTAGCACACTGCAGTCTTCTATGACGAATTTTTTGTTACACATAATAAAATCAATTTCACTTGTCGTCCCATTTGGATGTCTCCATGATGTTACGCATCACCTGACCTTACATCCCATATATATATATATATATATATATATCATCATCATCATCATTGTCAACCATTATCAATCCACTGCTGGACGAAGGTCTCCCCAAGTTTCCTCCACAACGGTCTGTCTTGTGCCAGTCTCCTCCATGTTACTCCAGCATACTTTCGAATTCCATCCACCCATCTCCCATGTGGTCTTCTTCTGGGTCTTTTCCTGTCCCTTGGAATCCAATCTAAAATTTCGGCTGTCCATCGATGGTCTGTCCTTTTGGCAGTGTGACCAGTCCATTCCCATTTCAGGGATTTAACTCTGATTATGATGTCTTCCACTCTTGTCATTTTTCGGATCCACGAGTTCCTCTTCTTATCTCTCCTGGTTACACCAAGCATGCAGCTCTCCGTGCTACTTTGAGTTGTCTGCAGCCTTTGTATGTCTCTTTTAGTTTTTTTTCTTTTTTTTTATTGGAGGTTTAACGACCACCGTGAGCAACTCAATGGGCTATAAGCAGTCGCCCGTCATTAATTTAGGGTCACTGGTTCCAGGGAAGGGAGAGAACCAGTGCCGTTAGACAAACACAACATCCATGCCTCACCGGGATTCGAACACGGACCCCGTTCGGACGAATGATCAGAGGCCTTCGCTAGACCACTACGCCACCGGGGCGGCACCTCTTTTAGTTAAGGTCCACGTCTCTGCACCATACGTAAGCACTGGAAGGATGCATTGATCAAACACTTTTCTTTTAAGACATAATGGCATATTGCTCTTGAAAATCATGCTGTTTCTTCCAAAAGCTCTCCAGGCAAGTTTTGTACGCCGTTTAATTTCTTCATCAATGTGACCCTCACTTGATATCTGCTGTCCATATATATATGTACAGGGTGATTCATAAAGAAGTGTACAGTTTCAACGCACTATAAAACAAGAACAATGTAAGATATTTTATGTTACCTGTAACAGAATTGCAGGGGAATGTTTCAAGCTTTTTTAGAGACAGTCACAGATGTTCTATGTGTGCACCCTTAGTCACACGACACACATCGAGCCGGTAGTCCATTTTCGCCCAAACAATATATATATATATATATAAACGGGATGTAAGGTCAGGTGATGCGTAACATCACAGCCTCTCCTTGACAAATGTCAACCCCGCCTTCTCGTGGTGCATCCTGTTCCCACTAAAGGGGCTCTGACGACCGCAAATAGCGGTATAACTATACCATCGGGATCAGAGGAAATGCTATCCCACACTCACCAACCCGCTTGGCCAGCGTGGTGAGTTATGGCCAAACACCTCCAAAATGACTCTACAACTTAAATCTTGGCCCTCAGTCTCCGGCAGCTGGAATGTACCTGGCCAAGGCAGCGGCCAGTGCGACATGAAGGCAGAGGGTGCTAAGAATCCCCGGAGGACCGGACTAGGCTGCCATTTGATGCTGACCTTGGCAACGTACAACGGACGCTCCCTATCTTCTGATTCAAGGCTTCTTGAATTGGAAGAGGAACTACAAAGGATCAAGTGGGACATCGTCGGGCTGAGTGAGGTAAGGAGAAAAGGAGAAGATCTCATTGAACTGAAAAGTGGACATCTCTTCTATTATCGTGGGACAGATACTGGCAGAACTAGTGGTGTTGGATTTATAATAAACAAGTGTAACGTATACTCTATATTCACTTTCCTTTTGATTTTACTATCTCTGGTTATTTCATTTTCCTATGTAAATTAGCTTCCTACTGAACGGAATATTATTTCACCCCGCTGAATGAGATCTGGCAATGAGTGTAAGTCATGACGTGGTGGTAGCTCGTATATAGGCGCGTTCATCGAGAAGTGAGTTGTGTAGTTGTTGCGTTGTAGTTGTGTTGTTGCGTTGGAGTTGAGGGTGGTTGGTGTTGCGTTGCAGTGTGTTGTTATGTAGTAGTGATATATGAGTGCCTTAGTTGACCAGGAGTCTTCATAATAAACAAGTTGTTCTGTAAGTTCAGTCTTTCTCAATTCTTAGTTTTGTCAGACCTCTGTCTGGCTGTTAGGTTTATGACTTTGATTACTTAATATAAATAACCAGCGTTGAGACTTTGTTTAAGTTCATAATTAACGAGTAACAACACCCTTTTGGGAATTCATCATTTTGAAGCTTAGAGCATTATTCATTCATAATAATTAGCTTAGCAAAAAGATAAACAAAGCTAATTCATTATACAAGAAACTGAAGGATAAAGTGGTAGAAGTTGAAAGTTCCTCTGACAGAGCTGCACGACTCGTTATCCAACTATCGAGAAGATACCAGGCTCAGATTATTCAAACTTATGCACCCACCACAAGTCATCCTGAAGAAGAAATTGAAGAATTTTATGAGGAAATTCGTCATCTAAATAATAAAGGTAAGCAGCACTTGAAGATAATTATGGGAGATTTCAATGCAAAAATAGGGCACCGGCAACAGAATGAAACTTCAGTAGGTAAATTCGGTCACGGCAACAGAAACCAGCGTGGAAATACTCTCGTTGAGTTTGCAGAGGCAGAAGGATTTTTCATCTTGAATTCCTTTTTCAAGAAAAAGCCACACAGGAAATGGACATGGAGACATCCAATTGGGACGACAAGTGAAATTGATTTTATTATGTGTAACAAAAATTCGTCATCGAAGACTGCAGTGTGCTAAACAAGTTCAACACAGGTAGTGACCATAGATTGGTGAGATGTAAGATGCACCTCAACACTAAACTGGAACGTGGCAAGCTCATAAGACAAACAAAATGTATTGACATAACCAACCTTAAAAAACACCATAATACTTTCAAGTTGGAACTGAAGAACAGATTCTCTGCTTTAGAAGACCTAACATCGGAAGAAGTGGATATTTCTGAAGTTAACAGAAAAGTAACCAAAGCTCTTATGGAAACAGCAACAAAATTAGCTGGGTCTAAGAACAAGTTGCATGTAAACAAATTATCAGGAAAAACCAAAATGTTGATGCAAAAAAGAAGAGATATGAGGACAACTAAAGAAGATGTGACTTCCAAAGTGGAATATATAGAGCTATGCAAGACAGCACGAAAAAGTATCACTGAAGACGTAAGGAAATTCAACTGTGAGCTAGTGAGGAAAGCAATTGAAAACAACCAAAGCCTAAAGATAGCAAAGGGACATCTCAGTAAGGGAAGAAAACAGATTATGGCTCTGAGAAAAGAAGATGGTTCTATAACAAGAAATAGAGGCGAAATTTTGACAAGAGTGAAAGATTTCTACTCCAAACTATATGAAAGGGATGATATATGCACTCCAGACATCATGAAAGGTACCAGAGTTCTTCCAGTCCTCCCAGCAGAAGTTGCTCATGTAATCAAGAACATGAAGCGGGGGAAAGCTCCAGGAGAAGATGGAATTACTATAGACATCATACAAGAAGCAAGTGGAGAAATTGAAACAGTACTCGCCCAAATTTTTACTCGATGCCTTAATGAAGGGAAGATTCCTGAGGATTGGAACAATGCTACAATGATCCTGCTACATAAAAAAGGTGACATTGAGGATCTCAGGAACTACAGACCTATCAGCCTCCTATCAGTGGTTTATAAAATCTTCACTAAAGTTCTTTCACACCGCTTGAAGGTAACACTGGACATGGCTCAACCGAGAGAACAAGCTGGATTCAGGAGTGGCTACAGCACAATAGATCATATCCACGTACTGAGAGAACTAATTGAAAGAGCGAGGGAATATGAACTTCCATTGTGCATGGCTTTTATCGATTATGAAAAAGCCTTTGATTCGGTGAAACCATCAGCAGTTACCACGGCTCTGAAATCCTGCGGTATTGAAGATGCATACATTAATATTATTAATAACATCTATGAAAATGCAAGTGAAAAGATTCGGCTGTTTGAAAATACAACACACATAAAAAATTGGAAAGGGAGTGAGACAAGGTGACACCATATCTCCGAAGCTCTTTAATGCCACATTGGAAAATGTCTTTCAATCACTGAACTGGGAAAACAAAGGGATAAAGATTAATGGAGATTATCTAACCCACCTTCGTTTTGCTGATGACGTAGTCATTTTTGCAACTACCCCATCAGAGCTGCAGAGTATGATCCAGGAACTTGCTGACAAGAGTAAAGAAGTGGGATTAAAAATGAACTTTCAGAAGACAAAAGTGATGTTCAATGCTTTTACAAGAAATGAAGATTTATCGATTGATGGAGAAAAACTGGAGATAACAGATACGTACGTTTGTTTATCTTGGACAGCAGATATCAAGTGAGGGTCACATTGATGAAGAAATTAATCGGCGTACAAAACTTGCCTGTAGAGCTTTTGGAAGAAACAGCATAATTTTCAAGAGCAATATGCCATTATGTCTTAAAAGAAAAGTGTTTGATCAATGCATCCTTCCAGTGCTTACGTATGGTGCAGAGACGTGGACCTTAACTAAAAGAGACATACAAAGGCTGCAGACAACTCAAAGAGGCATGGAGAGGTGCATGCTTGGTATAACCAGGAGAGATAAGAAGAGGAACTCGTGGATCCGAAAAATGACGAGAGTGGAAGACATCATGATCAGAGTTAAATCCCTGAAATGGCAATGGGCTGGACATACTGCCAGAAGGACAGACCATAGATGGACAGCCGAGATTTTAGATTGGATTCCAAGGGACAGGAAAAGACCCAGAAAAAGACCACATGGGAGATGGGTGGATGAAATTCGTAAATATGTGGGAGTGACATGGAGGAGACTGGCACAAGACAGACCGTTGTGGAGGAAACTTGGGGAGACCTTCGTCCAGCAGTGGATTGATAATGGTTGACAATGATGATGATGATGATATATAAACAATTTTGTAATTTAATAATTTTTATATACATTAAAAAGGTTATACCTTTATTTTAATTCAGTAATGCACCACGGATTTCATCATGTGGCGACGTAAAATATTGAGGATGGTAGTAAGATAACGCTGTGCTGGAGAAAATCCCCCCCCCCCCAAAAAAAAAAAAAAAAAACATTAGGAGTGGTAAAAATGCCCTCTCTTTACTACAATAATGTTTCTAATTATTGAAGAATGGTTAGAGTGTTACCTGAAAATGTATGGTGCAAACCATTCGCCTGACTCTTGGTCAGTAAAAACAAACAAACTAACGAACCGGTTGGCTGGCAGTTAGAAGTGCCTCGATTTTTTTTTATCACAGAGTGTAAACTATCCACCGCTACGAGAGATAAAACTAACTTTTCACGGGAACAATTTCTAAAAATTTGCTATTGTTAAAAATTAGGTTGCAAATATTTTGTTATATTGGAAGCAGTTTAATGTTTTACTGAAGTATGTTACAAATTTCAGAGTGAAGTCCATGCGGATGTATTTTTTTATTATTACATTACACTATATTGACAAAAGTCACCGGATACCTAGAAGAGAAACACAACACAGTATTTATTGACATGCGTTAGAACGGTGTCGGTCCACCTTTGGCCTTAATGCATGCACTGACCCTTCAAGACATGTTTTCGACAAGGTTTTAGAACACAGCGATAGGTATGCGCTTCCATTCAGTACATAGTACTGCCGCTAACTGTTGCTTAGTAGGAGGTCTTGGTTCCAAACTTCTTATGCGGCACACTAATTCATCCCATGGGTGCTCTATGGGATTAAGATCAGGGCTCTGTGCTGACCAATCCACACACGATACGGAATCGTCAAACCACGCCTTAACAGTCCATGCTTTATTGCTCGGTGCATTATCCTTCTGGTACCAACAAGGTTCGGTTCCATAGTATTGTCACAGAGTTGCTAGGGCAAAATTGTCCAGAATATCGAGGTAGGCGTTCTGGTTAACAGGTTTGTCCACTATAACCAATGGGCCGGGATCATACTACGAAAACCAGCCCCACACGAGTACACTGCCAGCTCCAAACTTGACCGCAGGAACAGTACACTGCAGTATATAGCCTTCCCCCGTCTGCCGCCATACCCACACACGGCCATCAGACTGATGGATCGTGTATCTGGATTCATCAGTCCATAGGACCCATTTCCGTTGATCTATGGTCCACGATAAATGTTCTTTACACCATGCTAAACGAGGAGTAGCATTCAGAGTGGAGATGAAAGGCTTATGAGCAGCCGCACAACCACGGTAACCCATGGAATGAAGTTCTCTGCGAATGGTACGTGCACATCGTTCGAGCTGATTTCAGCCTATTTTGCTAACCCCGAGTTAATTTGTCCCAGCCGGTTAAAAGGTTAAACCCCCCCCCCCCCAAAAAAAAAATTACAATTAGGCTCAGTTCTGGTTGAGCCGTCAGTTTGGAACGTTGGACTACGACTCGCAAATCGGAGAGTTGAAATGAATTAATCGAGTATGGTTTCAAAACGTTTATTTAATTTGTAATAGCCAACACAGGTCTATGATATGAAAAGTAGCTAACATAATTTTTACAAATAACGCTGGATACATTGCGAATACAAAGCAGATCAATATGATGAACTACACAACTTGGTACTCTGTATTCTTATATTCCTCATTACTTGTTCTTGCCTCTCGTTTTGATTTTCTCCACTTTTACTTGCGTTGATTCTGCGAATTGTCGAAAATATTAACCCGTTCACACGAAAGCAATTTTTAAAGATTTTAGTTTTAACCATTGTGATATATTCTTTATATATTTGAATAGATCTCGTCGAGAGCTTTAAAACGATACCAGGCACACGGTTGTCCAGATAAACCACGATATTATCAAAAGTGTTAATCGGTTCACAAGAAAACAAATTTTAAAATGTTCAGCTCAAACTATTGTGAAATATTCTTCGCAAATTTGAATAGATCTCGTCGAGAGCTTTAAAATGATACCACGCGCAGTCGTATTGCGCTCACGGTTGCGCAGATAGACTGAGTCAAATGCGGCGGCACCCCCAGAAGTATTGCATCATCTCCCCCGCGCACAGGGAGCGAGGGGAGCGTTGCGCGCACTATATACTGCGCAGTACGCGAATTGGACTCCATGCTGTTTACGAATATGCTAACACGATTAGTGTGCGGCACGTATTTTTAACGCTATAATGATTTCAATTTGGACTTATTTTTTCACAGTCGGCCGGCCGTGTGTCGCCCCAGGCTGTACGCGGAGTCAGACGTAGTCCTACATCAAAAATAATAATAATAATAATAATTCGGATCCTGGTGAGGTCGGAATATTAGTGTTTACCTTACGGCACCGTCTCTCTTCCTAAGCCCTAGTCTGAAATGAGGGACGGTCGACTGCTTCTAGCCCATCGAGTAGCTCATGGTGGATGCTAAACCCGCCCCCCATCAATCCCGCCTGAGAGAAAACCTTTTAAATCAGTGTGTGCTGTGGTAGCAGTATGTCACGTTTCCTATACGATATGTAATTCTTCAGGATATATTTTATTAAAAATGGATGGACAGAATATTAACAACGACAAAAAACAAGTTAGTAAAATCATGCGATGCATTGTTTATGATAAGCTTTCCAACATACCAGAAATCATTACTCAAGTTATGAGGATAATTTCTGTGAAATAAATCTCGCTCCTGTGCCCTGACTTTTGACCCCATTTTGATGATATTAAACAGAATCGGTTAAGTATACTTCTGGAAGAACATGATAAAGTTTGGTCGCAATAGAAGAATTTTTACGTTAGTTATAACGCATAAGCGCAATGGAATGGATCCCGGTCCTATGTCCTGACCTTTGACCCAGTTTCACCCACTTTCAATAGGTTTCGTCCCCAGTTGGTGCCCTACCACATACTAAAATTTCAATGAAATCGAATCATTTTTACGCAAGTTATGACGCATAAGGGCAATGGAATGGATCCCGCTCCTATGTCCTGACCTTTGACCCCATTTCGCCCATTTTCAATAGGGTTCGTCCCCAGGTGGTACCCTAACACATACTAAAATTTCATCGAAATCGAACCATTTTTACGCGAGTTATCGTGCTGACAGACAGACGGACAAAGCTGGAGCATATACTTCAACCTACGGTTTTAAAGCGTAAAAACGGCTCCAAACTTTGGATGGATTCTTTTGTATTCCAAAAAGTTCAAAAACTTCAAGACAGTTCCAAAATTAATGAGTATGTATCAGTGGAAGGGGGATTCCAGGAATTCCTTTTATTTATTTATTTGTTTATTTATTTTCTGATTGAAGGTTTAACGACCACCGTGTGCAACTCGATGGGCTTTGAGCAGTCGTCCGTCCCTAATTTGGGGCCACTGGTTCCAAGGAAAGGAGAGAACCAGTGCCGTAAGACAAAACAATATCCATGCCTCACCGGGATTCGAACCGGGATCCTTTTCGGACAGCACTTAGACCACTGAGCCACGGGGGCGCCGGAGGTCCTTTGAAGACTGTGGTGAAGGGTATTAAATATTCTTTCAGTGTTTCGTAAATAAAATTGCTATCAATCTTGCCCCAGTAAAAATAATACTCGCCTACCCTGATTTTGAGGTATAGCGACGTCCCTGTCCGGGACTTGCACCCAATCACATCTCGGACGATTGGCCAGAAGCCAACGCCTCTGACCACTCGCACGAGGGGGTGGGAGATAAATGGTGCCAACAGACGGACGGACATAATCTTATATATAAAACACAATACGTCTGTTTGTCTGAAGCAGCAAAAACTCTCGAACGCCGAACTGTGGCATCGTGAAATTAGCATAGCTTACTAATACTGGAATTTCTAGGTCAACGCAACTATTATAAGATCTCTACGTTGTTCCATTCGCGAGTTATGAATTAATTAATAAGCTAATCAATAAAGACAGCCTCGTTTCCTAGGTACGTACATCGTTATCTGAAAGCACGTGACTGCATTCATCCCTGCAACACATCCACCCGTGTTTCTATTCTTTGAGAACTATGCATAAAAAATGAAAAAACGAACTTTGCGAAATCTTGACGAAACGGGCTGAAATTTGTATCAACCCCATAAATTGGTAAAAAGAGGAGTCCCTGAAAATTTCACCGGAATCCGGTCAAAACTTTTTAAAATAGGCACGGAATTTTTAATTCATCGGTAAACAGAAATATATACCCAGAAACGGTTAATAAAATTTTGACGGCTAATTTCAAAAGTTATTTACCGATACTGGCGAAATTTGGAGGTCATGTTCCTATTAACGATTCATGATGTTTATTAAAATTTCACCCAGTTTCATAAAATATTCGGAAAGATACATTTTTAACTTTTTTATCGCAGAGATTCGACCTTGAAAGACGTCTGAATCTGAAAGCGCGTGATGCATCTGATGCTTCTCACATGAACAGCTGTATGTTGGAATGTCAAGAGCAAAGGATCCAGCAAAATTATATATTGTCGCCGATGAAGGCGAAACCAAAAATGTTGTGTACGGCCAAGTGCTGAAATAATCACACTATGAAGAAATAATTTGTAATGACCGAATTTGTGAAATCAGCTTTTTTCTTTCTTGCAAGCATCAATTTTTTCCCGATTTTTTCAGTGACATATCAGGGAATATGAAATTAATAAGCCTAAATCCCGGACAAAGCCGGATAGTAAAGCCAGTAATGTAATAAGGACGAGGTGTTTCGTTCAGGCATACATCGGAGGGAGCGAAGTACTCCCGGAAAAGACCATTCGCCCCCCCCCCGGAGACATTTTAGTCATTGAGCAAAATGTTAATAAATTCAGTCTATATTGAAAAAGAAAGTTTCGTCTCTTTTGATGCTACAAATATTTCTCCAATTGTATGATTTTTAATATTTGTTCAAGTAGGTATTATAGTTTGTATGTGCTAAAAAGTGTATTAGACGCTTGCATGCCATTCTTCAAAATACAATAATAGTTAGGGAATCGCGATTCGCAGCCCCGGTGGCGCAGTGATCTAAGGCGCTGGCTTATGGCCATTCGCTGTAGTTGGGTTCGATTCCCGGTGAGGCATGGATGTTTGTGTTTGTCATTCAGTACTGGCTCTCAATGTGTTACTTGATCAACACTGGCTCTCTGTGATCATTTGGCATACTGAAAAACCATGTTTGATGTGTACTTGTTCATAATGTAAGCAATTCATACACTTGACGTGGATCAGAAACGCCAAACAGAAGTCATCGCTCTTTCCACGTTAATAAGTGAGTCACGGAAAAATTGTCATCGGCCGCCACCGGGAATCGAACCCAGGGTCTTCCAGTGACGCGCCGGACATGCTACCACAGCACAACAGCAGCCTCGAATTCTCCAGACTGACATACAACTAACTGCCAAACCGCATGGCAGATTGCTTTCTGGAACCCCGCACAATGCTGGGGATTTACCAAAGATAGAAAGCAGCAACTGAACAAATAACTAGGTTGCGAATAAGTAATTAATTCATACACTCGACGTGGATCAGAAGGAAGCAGCCTGCCATGTGGTTTGGCAGTTAATCTCATGTGAGTCTGGAAAATTCGACGCCGCTGTGGTGCAGTGGTAGCATGTCCGGCACGTAACTGGAAGACCCTGGGTTCGATTCCCGGTGGCGGCCGATGATAATTTTTCTGTGACTCACTTATAAATGTGGAAAGAACGGTGACTTATGTTTGATGTTCCTAATCCACGTCAATTGTGTGTATTAATTATTCATTCGCCTCCTAGTTATTTGTTCCGTTGCTGCTTACCATCTTTGGTGAATCCCCAGTATTGTGCGGGGCTCCACGAAGCAATCTGCCATGGAGTTTGGCAGTTAGTCGTATGCGAGTCTGGAGAATTCGAGGCTGCCGTGGTGCAGTGGTAGCATGTCCGGCGCGTAACTGGAAGACCCTGGGTTCGATTCCCGGTGGTGGCCGATGATAATTTTTCCGTGGCTTACTTATTAACGTGGAAAGAGCGATGACTTCTGTTTGGTGTTCATAATGTGTTACGTGATCAACACTGGCTCTCTATGTACATTGGTCATTTAGCATACTGTGACACCATGTTTGATGTGTACCTGTACATTATGTGTTACTTGATCAACATTGGCTCTTTGTGTACATTGGTCATTTAGCATACTGTAAAAACCATGTTTGATATGTACTTGTTGATGTGAAACATCTGTCTCCTGTCTTTGTCTGCCTGTTTGTCATGTCTCTGTACCACCAGGTCCAATAAATCATTTAAACAAAAAACAACCTCCAATCAAAAACAAAAAATCGCAAATCAGGAGGTTTTTTTTGTTTTTGAATCTAGGTTTAACGACCACCGTGAGCAACTCAATGGGCTATAAGCAGTCGCCCGTCCCTAATTTAGGGTCACTTGTTCCAGGGAAGGGAGAGAGCCAGTGCCGTAAGACAAACACAACACCCATGCCTCACCGGGATTCGAACCCGGACCCCGTTCGGACGAATGATCAGAGGCCATCGCTTAGACCCCTGCGCCACCGGGGCGGCAGGATCAGGAGTGTGTTGAATGCTTTAATAGATAAAAATTTCAAGCCTGCCGAAGCCAAGATCCACGCCCTGACCCCCCTCCCCGTTTAACTGAAAGGAGTTTGTTTTTGAAATGTTTGAAGAAGTAATTACAACATCAGGGGCATATATACAGGGCCGGCAACAAGTGGGGGCCCCGGGATTTGCAGGGGCCCCGGAGAATGAAAAAGAAGGGGTAAAAATGATGAAAGCAAAGAAAATTGAAAATAAAAACTTTAATGATATTAATTGCTTAAAATTAAGTTATAAACTCAATCTGAATTGTTGTTACATCAGGGGGCGCCCGTAACCGAACTGGCGTTTGTTAACGCCCCCATGCACTTTCTTCTGAAATTACGTAGGGTGATCCAAGGAGGTTAGAACAGATGGAGTAAGGGTCCGCCATTCCCCTCGTGTGATCAAAATGAAGCCAGGGAAACGTCAAGATTCTGACGTCACAGCCTTAGCCGCCATGTTAGTAAGACGACTGAGATTACATTACATTGAGTAGTGATGATGTGGCTACCTTTTTCGATCTATATCTTTAAATTTCAGCATGTGGATCAGTAAAAAAAAAAAAAGCTAGCGGTTATTAGGTAACATATAATAAACGTTTTAGGCTGGCTATGATACATTTTTATTCATGTTTTTCGAACTTTGTTTTAGTTTTTTAACAACTGCAGAAGAGTATGAGCTTTCGTCACCGAGGTCACAAATAGCTAACATAACATTTTCTACTTATCGTGTTTTACAGAAATCTCTGTATGAAACTGAATCAATTAATATTGTTAGAAACTCAGTTCTAAGGGCTCTTTAAAGTTCCTGTTTACTTGCAAACCTAACGAACCGACTATAAATAACAGCACATTATTTTTACGAGTTCCGCCTGACACATCCAAACTGAGAAGGACTCTCTCCGAATACAATTATTTTTGTTCATTTTATTTATGTCTCTTATTATTCAGATTTTTTTAGGGCCCCCAAATTTTTTTGCACCCGGGCCCCTGTTTAGAGAAAGCCGGGCATGCATATATAGAATTTCTTTTCGGGGTGAGGGGCGACGAAGAATGGAAGTTTTGGAAATCCACCAGAACAAAATTAAAGTTAATAAAAAGTAGAAGAAAAATTAAAGCATTTTTTTCTAATGTAAGTTGATGCATTTTTATTAAATTAAGCCATTTTTTAAAGGTAAGTCGCCTTTTAACCAAAAACACAATAATGAAACAGTTTCGGGGGAGCCAAGGCCTCCCCCCTGGCTCCCTCTAAATACTCCCCTGTACTATATATATAGTAATTACTTTCTATAAAGAAGATACCTAAGCAAAAAAATACATATATAATTTTGACTCACACCTAATACAACATAGAAAAGGTTATGTATCTACCTGTGTGAGTAAAAGGAGAAAAGATAAAAAAATAAAATAAAACAACTGAATGTAGAAGGTGTCGAGAATACTGAGCCTTGGCTTTATCAAGGACCAGCAAAAACTCTGCATTTTCTCACTTCCACAAAGACCTAGTTGGAAATGGGTTTCTGCAAGGCCATAGATGCAAGTAACATTCCCACCTAAAATAGTTTAAAAAATATATATATAAGTCATGTCCTCCGTAGAGTAGCATGACCTAGCACTAGTTAACAATTTCGCTTGCATCCATTAACCTTCATGGCCCGACCCATGCTCTTCATCTGTTACTATTAATCTATCTATTTATTATGTCACTCTCACAGCTTGAGTTCTCTTTAATCTTCTTCTCTCTGTTTAATAGTAACAGATGAAGAGCATGGGTCGGGCCATGAAGGTTAATGGATGCAAGCGAAATTGTTAACTAGTGCTAGGTCATGCTACTCTACGGAGGACATGACTTATATATATATTTTTTAAACTATTTTAGGTGGGAATGTTACTTGCATCTATGGCCTTGCAGAAACCCATTTCCAACTAGGTCTTTGTGGAAGTGAGAAAATGCAGAGTTTTTGCTGGTCCTTGATAAAGCCAAGGCTCAGTATTCTCGACACCTTCTACATTCAGTTGTTTTATTTTATTTTTTTATCTTTTCTCCTTTTACTCACACAGGTAGATACATAACCTTTTCTATGTTGTATTAGGTGTGAGTCAAAATTATATATGTATTTTTTTGCTTAGGTATCTTCTTTATAGAATGTGAATTCTGAATTTTCAAAACTGCTGCGTTGCGCGTTTTGATTTTCAGGTTATTTTGCACCCTTCGTTTTAAATTCTAAAATTTTTTCCTTAGTCTTCAGTTTTGCTCTTAAGTAATTACTTCTATATATGTAGAGGTAGTAGTTAAAATATATATAAATATAGCAAATGGAAAACTTGCCCTCCTCATAAGTTCCATTTGCGCCTCCCCCGGTCAAAAAGTCCTGAAAGAAGCACTATACATGCGTATTTGGTTTTCGAAACACTTGCCAAAAAGTAATATTTTCTGTGGTTACTGTTCTTCTAAGTATGATTGTCTAAATAAAATATCTCACGGTAGAAATTTCTCAGGTAGTCTTATCTAGATGAAAATATGGTGATTTAGTGATGGGCATAATCGAGTAGAAATAATCGATTCATTCGATTATGAAAACCTCTAGAAACTACCGATTGACACAAAAACATTCGAATGAAAAATAACCTTTCGATTGCTTCGACGCTGTCGGATCCAATGAGTGCTTCCGAATGGCGAGAAAATGTCAACCAGACGTCATTCGAATTTACTTGCGCAAAATGGTTCATCTCTTCTGGCGAACTACTCGAGAGGTTCCGAAATGTTTCTGAAATAATTTTCGTGTGATTGAATCATCCCTCGCTTGCACAATCACTCGAATGATCTCTGGCTGCAGGATCTTCTAATAATGGGTTACTTACAGGGCCGTATTTAGAGGGGCAGTCGGAAGGGGAGGAGCTTGGCCCCCCGAAAGTATCTTTTTACGCTTTCCAACCGTAGGTTGAAGAAGCGCATATACTCCAGCTTTGTCCGTCTGTCTGTCCGCCCGTCAGCACAATACTCGCGTAAAATAGTTCAATTTCGATGTCCTTTTAGTATGTGGCAGGGTACCACCTGGGGACGAACCCTATTGAAAATGAGCGAAATGGGGTCAAAAGTCAGGGCATAGGAGCGGGATCCATTCCATTGCCCTTATGCGTCATAACTTGCGTAAAAATGGTTCGAATTCGATCAAAATTTAGTATGTGGTAGGCGACCCACTGGGGACGAAGCCTAGTGAAAATGGGTGAAATGGGGTCAAAGGTCAGGACATAGGAGCGGGATCCATTCCATTGCCCTTATGCGTCGTAACTTACGTAAAAATGCTTCGATTGCGACAAAACTTTATCATGTTGTTCCGGAAGTATACTGAACCAGTTCTTTTGAATATCATCGAAATGGGGTCAAAGGTCAGGACACAGGAGCTAGATTTATTCCATAGCCATTAGCCTCATAACTCGACTAAAAATGCTTCTATTTGCGACAAAACTTTAGTATGTTATTCCGGAGGTATACTGAACCAATTATGTTTAATATCATCGAAATGGAGTCAAAGGTCAGGGCACAAGAGTGAGATTTATTCCACAGCCATTATCCTCATAAACTTGTGTAATGATTTCTGGTATGTTGGAAAGCGTATCATAATCAATGCATTGCACAATTTTACTAACTTGGTTTTTTTTATTTTTTTGTAAAACTGAAATTTACATTAGAAAAATATGTCTTAATTTAATGAAAATGGATCAACTTACACTAGAAAAAAGAAATGCTGTTTTCATTAATTTTTCTTCTATTTTCATTAACTTCAATTTTGTTCTGGTGGATTTCAAAAACTTCTGTTTTTCGTCACCCCCTTACCCCGAAAACAAATTCTATACACGTCCCCGGCAGGGGCGGATCCAGAGAAGGGGCGCTGGGGGCGCGCACCTTCCCCTCAGGACCAAAGGAAAGCTTCGATTTTCAAGGTTTAAATAACAAATTGAACAATTTTTCGTGGTAGAAAGTATTACTTAAAGAATATTACTTTCCTTAATTGATTGGAATAATTCATAGACATACTAAGAACACTTTTTCATTTTGAGGAAAAGTATCAGAAATATCACCGGTTATTCCTAAAACTTGCGGTCCCCCTCACAAAAATCCTAGATATGTCCCTGGTCCTCGGTTACTTATTTCTACCTTGCTTAAGCTAGTCGAGAACTATTTGGCGTGTTTGTCTTTCATTTACAGTTTGGATTCCTTATCTCGGGTAAAGAGTGGAAAACCACTGCTAAATTGTAAAATTAGACATCATTGAAATGATAATTTCGAATGAAAATCTCGTTACGTCAAAAACAGACAGGCGGCTTTGAGCATATCCCACCATCTATCAGTAAATTGTAAAATTAGAAATCATTCTGATGATTATTTCGAATGAATATCTCAATTTGTCAAAAGCAAAAGGCATCTCTGAGCGTATCGCGCCATTTACCGGTAAACTGTAAAATTAGAAATCCTTCAAATGATTATTTCGAATGAAAATCTCAATTCGTTCAAAGCAGGAGGCTGTTCCGAGCGTATCGCGCCATCTACCGGCAAACTGTAAAATTAGACATATACTTCTACCTTGCTTAAGCTGGTCGAGAAATATTTGGCGTGTTGGTCTTTCATTTACAGCTTGGATTCTTTACCTCGGGTAAAGAGAGGAAATTCACCGCTAAATTGTAAAATTAGACATCATTGGTATGATAATTTCGAATGAAAATCTCGTTTCGTCAAACGCAGAAGGCGGCTTTGGGCACATTGCGCCATCTATCGGTAAATTGTAAAATTATAAATCCTTCAAATGATTATTTCCAATTAATATCTCGATTTTTCAAAAGCAGATGGCTGCTCCGAGGTAACGCGCCATCTACCGGTGAACTGTAAACTTAGAAATGATTCGAGTGATTGTTTGGAATAAATATCTCGATTTGTCAAAAGCAGAAGGTGGCTATGAGAGTGTCTCGCCATCTATCGGTAAATTTTAAAATTAGAAATCATTCGAGTGATTATTTCGAATAAATATCTGGATCCACCAAAAAAGAAGGCAGATCGAGCCATCAGTGAGAGTATTGCGCCATCTCTCGGTAGACTTTAAAATTAGAAATCACTCGAGTGATTATTTCGAATAAATATCTCGATTTGCCAAAAACAGAAGGCGGCTGTGAGTATCTCGCCATCTAAAATAAGAAATCATTCGAATGAATATCTCAATTTGCCAAATCTCTCGGTAAATTTTTTCGATTTTTGAATTCAATCGATTATGACCAACTCTATGGCGATTCTGTCTTCCGGCTTCGGTTGTCTCTTTCTTGCGGCCAATAGTGCAGTTGTTGGCCGCAAAGAATCAGTCAGTTAATAAAGATTGCATATCCGGTCTAGGTAGGAGAAAACATAGCACTAATCTGATGTAACTCATAAGGAAAACATCAGTGTTATGCAGGAATCCAGACATGTTCCTTTCCATGGTGAGTTCTTCAAATAAAAGCGAGTTTCTTGTGCGCTCCTTCCCGGAAATCACAGATACTTGCAGAGGCGTACTGATGGCCCCCGCAGTGGGGAAGGCCTCACAGCTAAGAGGGATTGTAGCCTCAGCAAAAGACTTTACAAAGTGCTTTGCACAAACTTCATGTGAAGCTGGTTAAAGAAATAGCAAATAGCCAGGAATTTTTGACGGCAGCTTTGAACAATGTATTATGAAAAGGAATACTCATTTTTTTTAATAAATAAGTAAAATATTGAGAAATCATTTTAAAAAATGTACCACGGAAAAGCGGCTATTTTCTTTAGAAGACTTGAGCCCCCCCCCCCCCTTTTTTTTTTTGATTGAAGGCATTGGCGCACCCACGGTGGGGCTTAAGTCCCCTCCAAGGAGATTAAGAGTGACATACGTCACAAATTAAACATTAAAAAATATTATTTTATATGTTTAAAATATTACATAGTGTCTTTTCCCAAAGCCACAAAGAGAATATACGTCACAAATTAAACATTCAAAAATATTATTTTACATATTCAAAAAATTACAGTGTCTTCTTCCCAAAGAGATTAAGAACAACGTACGTCACAAATTAAACATTAAAAAATATTATTTTATATGTTCAAAATATTACATAGTGTCTTCTACTACATAGTGTCTTTTCCCAAAGCCGTAAAGAGATTAAGAGCGACGTGCGTCACAAATTAAACATTCAAAAATTTTATTTTACATGTTCAAAAAATTACATGGTGTCTTCTTTCCAAAGCCCCAAAAAGATTAAGTGCGACGTACGTTACAACCGTATATGAACTATAGGCGTATACTATATATACGTACACACACTGCGTACGTATACTATACAGTATATATATGTACACACATTGTGTACGTATAATACTATGTGTATACAGCCCCCTCCAACAAGAATTCCTGGGTGCGCCACTGATTGAAGGTTTAACGCCCACCATGAGCAACTCAATGGGCTATAAGCAGTCGCCCGTCCCTAATTTAGGGTCACTCATTCCAGGGAAGGGAGAGAGCCCGTGCCGTAAGACAAAACACAACATCCATGCCTCACCGGGATTCGAACCCGGACCCTTCTCGGACGAATGGTGTTAAGCCAGCGCTTAGACCACTGCGCCACCGGGGCGGCGCCCGTTTTCTCAACCATACATATTAATAACAGAATGTAAAAAAATATCTGTCCAATGAATGAAATTTTTATATTAATGAGTGTAGGTTGTTATTAGGGCAGTAGGAGTGTCCCGTTAAAATATTAAGCGGGACTGTCCCACTATAAAATCGGGACGTCTGGTCACATTACTCCTGGGCCCCCTTGGTCATGGTGGGCCCCAAGGCCCATATAGACCCCCCCTTAATCCGGCCCTGTCAGTGATATTTCTGAATACGTCGTAGGGACGAAGAACTAATTAGTCATTTGTGCTCTATCGCCGAAAGAGTGTTTAACCGTGAACGGAAGTTTTCCGAGCCCTACTCTGAAAGAAAGCATCTTCCTATTTTTTCATTTACTATCTATGCTCCGAGTCAACCTAAGAGTGAAGGGTACGAAACAGCTATCTCAGTTACGAAAAATAGTCCCTAGCGTTTAGAGCGAAAAGCAGTAGAATTATTGCTTAGAATCTATTTTTGTTTGCTCAACAGTTTATCAAATAAAATTGCTATCTAAAAAAAAAAACAAAAAAAAAAACTAGAAGTTAGAACGCGTTTAGAAATAAACTTGTTGTTAGAAGTTGCTGAACCAAGAGCTTCACACTTTCGGCTATTCTGCCCACTTGGGATACAACTCGGACAGGTGTAGGGCTGCTGGTGGCCTCGTGGGCAACGTTCGTGACTGCCGCGGAAAGGACCTCAGGTTCGATCCCAGGCAGGGGTACGAGCGCTCGATCCACTAAATATCCGCCGTGCGTCGGATGGGCACATTAAGCCGTCGGACCGCGGGTACTGGCCCTTCGGTAATAAATAAGGGCGTATTCCTCCCCCTTTCTACTTCGCTTCCGTGTTACTTTCCTATCGGGCACTCTAGCCCAAATCTCATAGCTTCCTATTTCTAAATGTTGTTCGAGACCTGGGGTCAGACACTCCCTTCCTAAAATCCTCTACATACGATCATCATCAACTCGGACAGGGGGAAGGGGTGGAAGACCTCTCCCAACATTAACAACACAGAGACAGTAAATTGACAATCGGGGAAACTCGAAGGGTGCGTTACTTAAACAGGCAGTAGGGGAAGCGTTTCGGCCTCCACCAGACCCCCACTCGCAATCCCCACTGCCTATGAGATGTGTGTGTGTGTGGGGGGATCATAAAGGAAACAGTAGAAGAGCCCATTAGTGCGGATGGATACCGTTCTTGCGTTCCACGACGAGTTCTGATAAGGCTCACCCACCTTTACCAATAGTACACGTTTAGGGTGAATTGGAGTATAGTACTCATTCGTCCTGTGCTTGTTTGCATTCTACATTTCTTCCCGAGTTGTGTTGTCGAAGTTCACATAACTTTTAAGTTTCACATGATATTTAAAACCATTGGCTCTTGGGTATTCACCTAAATTCTAAATTTTGAGTAAAATTATGTCGAAAAGTGGAAATGAGATTTTTTAACGATCATAATACTTTCCTATACCAAAGCTTAAGAACTTATTCTCTATCTGAGCGGAATGTAAGGAACCTTTGTCCTTTGAACTCAGAGGGGCGTAATTTCAAGGCTCGCCCTTCCATATAAGGGAAGCTTGCTACGTTTCTTGGTGTTATGCATTACAGTTGTTTGAACTTAGTTACGCTTCCTTCAGAATACATTAAACTAAAATGTTATCTTTACGGGAACGAAAAAACAAAAACCTGTTTAAATGTTTTAATAAGTGTCAAGAGAAACATTTCACTTTGTGCGAAGCATTGTGACATTACTAAGTACGATGCTTATATTCAAGAATAAATAATGTAAGAAGTTTTGCTTTTTTCGTGCGAAAATTCTTAATTGTTACTTATTTATTTGCTTACTTATATTCCGTATTTTCGTACAAAACGGAAAATTTCGTTACATATTTTTTTTTTTTTGATTGGAGGTTTGACGACCACCGTGAGCAACTCAATGGGCTATAAGCAGTCGCCCGTCCCTAATTTAGGGGCACTGGTTCCAGGGAAGGGAGAGAGCCAGTGCCGTAAGACAAACACAACATACATGCCTCACGGGATTCGAACCCGGACCCCTTACGAACGAATGATCAGAGGCCATCGCTTAGACCACTACGCCACGTATTATGACACGGCAGTTACGTGTTTTGTGTGTGTAATCGTGGGGCACTGAAATGAGGCTGGCCTTGGTTCTCTAGAGGTATAACATTTGCAGCATATGATTAACTTTGCTGTAAGTGTTTTGCATTACTTTATCTTATACATAAAACACAAAACGTCTGTTTGTCTGAAGCAGCAAAAACTCTCGAACGCCGAACTGTGGCATCGTGAAATTTGCACAGCTTATTAATACCGAAATTTCTAGGTTAACGCAACTATTTTAAGATCTCTACGCTGTTCCATTCGCGAGTTATGAATTAATTAATAAACTGTCGCCCCGGTGGCGCAGTGGTCTAAGGCGCTAGCCTCTGATCGTTCGTCCGTAAGGGGTCTGGGTTCGAATCCCGGTCAGGCATGGATGTTGTGTTTGTCTTACGGCACTGGCTCTCTCCCTTCCCTGGAACCAGTGACCCTAAATTGGGGACGGGCGACTGCTTATAGCCCATTGAGTTGCTCACGGTGGTCGTTAAAACTCCAATCAAAAAAAAAAAAAAATTAATAAACTAATCAATAAAGTCAGCGTCGTTTGCTACGTCATCGTTATCTGAAAGCACGTGACTGCATTCATTTCCCGCGTCACATCCACAGGTGTTTCTATTCTTTGAGAACTGTGCATAAAAAAATGCAAAACCGAACTTTGCGAAATCTTAACGAAACGGGCTGAAATTTTTATCAACACCATGAATTGGTAAAAAGAGGAGTCCCTCAAAATTTCACCGGAATCCGGTCAAAACTTTTAAAATAGGCACGGAATTTTTAATTCATCGGCAAACAGAAATATATATATGCAGAAACGGTTAATAAAATGTTGACGGCTAATTTAAAAAGTTATTTACCGATTCAGGCGAAATTTGGAGGTCATGGTCTTATTAACAATTTATGGATTTCATTAAAATTTCAGCCAGTTTCATCAAATATTCGCAAAGTTACGTTTTTAACTTTTTTATCCCGGAGATTCGCCCCTCAAAGACATCTGAACTGAAAGCACGTGATGCATTTGATGCTTCTCACATGGACAGCTAGCTAGCTGTATGTTGGAATGTCAAGGGCAAAGGATCCAACAAAATTATATATTGTCGCCGATGAAGGAGAAACCAAAAATGTTGTGTACGGCCAAGTGCTGAAATAATCACACTATGAAGAAATAATTTGTAATGACTGAATTTGTGAAATCAGCTTTTTCCTTTCTTGCAAGCAACAATTTTTCCCCCGATTTTTTCAGTGACATAAAAGGGAATATGAAATTAATAAGCCTAAATCTCGGGCAAAGCCGTATTGTAAAGCTAGTATTGGCATAAAACAAGGACAATAATCTTAGTTACAATGACTGGATTTGTGCCACACGCAAATAAAGTGGAACAACAATTTTAGTTGTACGAAAACTACCTGTAGGTTTCAAAGGGTTTTAATTTTTAAAGCGCCCATAAAGCCTAGTTAATAATATGGAATTTGAAAGCTCCTGTACTTGAAGGCTAATAGATTTTTGCCAAAGGGCGTCGAAGATATCCTTTTTCGGGGGAGGGGGGGTCTACCGTGCGCCACTGGATGCCTGTGTGTAGCAGGCAGGTAGCCGTTCCAAGAAATGAGTCCACTCTTTCCCAGACAACCGGAGAAGTGCAGACGCAAACATGTCTGGAAAAGTTGCCAGATAGCTTGCCGTAACGAAAAGGTTAACAGACGTGGGTCAACAATTTCCTAGGCAGCAGGGAAGATGTACACTTAAAAAATATTTGGACTAGCCCCTTCCTTTTCAATTTATACTGAAATTTTAGACTTTTTAATGATCCTGACGTCTGTTATCGTGATGAAGGACTTTCGAAAAAAGAATGATGATATAATTTGTCATCAGTTTGATTCTTCAAACCAGTGCTTTGCCGCCCCGGGGACGCATTCGTCCAAAAATGGTCCGGGTTCGAATCCCGTGAGGCATGGATGTTATGTTTGTCTTACGGCACTGGCTCTCCCTTCCCTGGAAACAGGTGTCCCTAAATTGAGTTGCTCATGGTGGTCGTTAAACCTCCAATAAAAAGAAACAGTGCTTTTCAATTTGATTTTATTACAGACCAGCCTCAAACTCGACAAAGAATTGTGCAACTTCTAAGAGCAAAAATTTGTGCATATGGAGCTGAAGAAACAGGTGATTAATAAGCATAAAGATAAGAAAATGTCAAACAAGAAAGATGACACCGAATTTTCGGGTCTAATGGGCACGTCTTTTGAATCCGTTCTGACCATAGGCGCCGACTTCGTGGGTTCGAGACACTTTTTGAACCCTCAATAATTTTGCTGTGGGTTCCTCGAACCCCTAATATTTTTGCGCGCATTTCGTGGGGAAAATACACGTACGCATACACCGATGAGCCCACTAAGACTACCCCGAGCCTAGAGAAATGAGCGCGCCTGGAGACCGAACGGTGGCGCAGGTGAAGCTCACAGAGCAGTATACATACAACACGAGGACCGGCTTTCGGTTAGTAGAGTGTTCGGGATCAGAATGGGAAAAGCTGTCGATTTATCGGAGTTTAATAAAAGACAAATTTTGATGGCATGGTGCTTCGGAATTACAATCTCGGAAACGGCGCGGCTTGTGGGTTGTTCGCGTGCCGCTGTACTGAGAACCAATCAAAAGTGGTGTACAGATGGCCAAACGACTAACCATCGTCCAGGCGTGTGTCGTCCGCTGCTCATTGATGCCAGAGGGGAGCGGAGACTATCGCGCATTGTTCACAGCGACCGCAGAGCCACAGTGCGACAAATCACCCGCAGCTACAACAGTGGTGATCAGGGCAATGTGTCACAGCACACAGTTCATCGCAGCCTTCTGCGCATAAGGCCTGCGTAGCCGAAGACCCAGCCGGGTCCCCATGCTCACTGGACGTCATCGCCAACAACGCATCATTTGGGTCCAAGATCATTGAGATAGGGCCGTGGATTATTGGAAGAAAGTGGCCTGGTCTGACGAAACAATATTCCTGGTGCATCACGTAGACGGCCGAGCGCGGATACTCCGATTACCAACGGAGGCACTATTGGGCGGAAACAGGCCGGCGGCGGTGGTGTTGTGCTGTGGGCGTTGTTTTCTTGGGACACTTGAGGCCCCATTATATCCCAATAGCACAATCTCTGACAGCTGTCAGGTATCTGAACATCGTTGAGGACCAAGTTCACCCATTCATGGCAATTGTGTTCCCTGCTGGTGAGGGCCATTACCAACAGGATAATGCGCCATGCCACACTGCCGGAATCGTCAAAGAGTGGTTCGAGGAACATGCTGGTGACTTCCTGTTAATGCCCTGGCCTCCAAATTCCCCTGACATGAGCCCAATCGAACATTTGTGGTTCGACTTGGAAAAGCGGGTTCGCGCTAAATCACTACCACTGCGTAATGTATGGGAACTGGAGGATCTGCTATTGACATTATGGTACCAGATATCGCAGGATGCCTATCGCCACCTCATCGAATCGATGTCTGGCCGAGTGGCTGCTGTCTTGTGGGCTAAAGGGAGGTCATACCCCCTTTAGCTTAGGTGGTTTTAATGTAATGGCTCATAATGTTACGCCTACAAAAGCAAAGCAAATGAAATAAATAATTATCTAGAGAAAAAAATATTTTTCTCTAACTATAATTTGATCCATTTTAGCATTTAAGGCGTCTTATTGGTCCAGTTAATCTAACTAAATGAAATTTAAATTAGACTTAAATCCTCTGAAAAAATGCATGGGTCATTCGATTTAAATTTTCCAGAACCCCCGATAATTTTCCATGTCGGCGCCTATGATTCTGACGCAAATGAAATTTATCTAAGCTATTCAAATTCAATGGAACTGGTATGGAAAAGAATAGTATCTGAGGGTTTTCAATCGGGTTTTTAATACCGCAGATGCTTCTGTAAACGGAATCGTAAGCTTTCGCACTCTGGTTGCAGACTTGAAAAATTTGAAATTATATGAGAAACATTTAGCACCGGAAACGCTCTCCAACAAAGAAATAATTTTTCAAATTGGACTCTTGGAAGCAGATATATCGACAAATATAAGATTTGCATCTGCGCCCCTTGGCGGGAGAACCATGCATTATTTTAGGAAGAAAGTATTCTCAAAACGTTTTTCGATGTGAGCGGTCCAAGAAGAAAAATTTTTAGTAGAGTTTTTAGGAGCTCAGATTTTGCTGCAAATACACCAGAAGCTGAAATTAACGCTTATGCCCCCTGGTGGTCAAACCATTCTCTACCAAATATTAGAAATTATATGAAAACCATTTTCCATCAGGAGCTGTATGCGATACAAAAAGATTTATTCAAAACAGAGTTTGAGAAGCAGAAATAACGCCGAAAACGCAATTTAGCTTTGCGCTCCCTAGGGGAAAGTCTATGATTTGCTTGAAAATTTCGAATTTATATGAAAAATAGTTCGAATCGGAAACACTATCCGACAAAGAAGGAATTTTTCAAATAGGTCTCCTAGAAGTAGAGATATGGACACAAATAAGATATACGTCTACGACCCCTACCGTAGAAACCATGCTTTATTTTAAGAAGAAAATATTCCTAAAAGGTTTGTCGACGTGAGTAATATCGGTCCACAAACGATTTTTTTTTCAATCGAGAGTTTAGAAGCTCAGATTTTGCTTCAAATACATCAGAAGCAAAAATTAGCACTTACTACGCCCCATGGTGGCCAAAGTATTCTTTACCAAAAATAAATTATATGCAAAAGATTTTCCATGAGGAGCTGTATCCGCTGAAGAAATTTTTTTCAAATCTGAGTTTTAGAAGTAGAGATATCGGAGAAAACATAATTTTCTTTTACACCCGCTTGCAGAAAATCTTTGCGTAACTTGAAAAAGTAACTATACCTAAAATACTTTTCGATGTAAATGGAATCAAAAGATAAAATAATTTTTTTAATCGGATGTTTAGAAGCAAATATAATGGAATAAAATGTATTTTGAATTTGATATCATTTGCATTTACGCCCTCTAGCGGCGAAATTTACATCGTAAAAAAAAAAACGAAATAAAAGATCATCATTCGCATATTTCAAGCTTCGCAATTGGAAAAGAATATTTCAAATCGGACTAATAGTTGCAGAGATATGGTGTCTACAGACGAACGGACGGACGGACAAACCGATAACATAAGCACGATCTTTTTTTACAAAAGCCGTACTAAAAAATTTAGTCATGGCGTCAATATTTCGTATAAGAACACATTATAAAAACATTACATTTTATGTAAACAGAAGAAACAAAACTAATATTAATTGTGTCATCAGTTTTTAGTGTTTTTTGTTCTTGGCAGATTTTTTTTCGTTATTGGTTTCAATAGGCGAGCTGAATGCGCATACCAAGAGCTGCGTTTATAAGATTTCGGCATTTATTTTGTGTTGTTGCATCATTTTTTTTTTTTTGATTGGAGGTTTAACGACCACCGTGAGCAACTCAATGGGCTATAAGCAGTCGCCCGTCCCTAATTTAGGGTCACTGGTTCCAGGGAAGGGAGAGAGCCAGTGCCGTAAGACAAACACAACATCCATACCTCACGGGATTCGAACCCGGACCCCTTACGGACGAATGATCATAGGCCAGCGCCTTAGACCACTGCGGCACCGGGGCGGCTTGCATCATTCGGATATCCTATTTCCTAGATGCATGCCGCGTTAAAAGCTCTCGACTTGTTCTATTGGATTGGAGGTTTAACAACCGCCGCGAGCAACTCAATGGGCTGTAAGCAGTCGCCCGTCCCTAATTTAGGGCCACTGGTTCCAGGGAAGGGAGAGCCACTGCCGTAAGACAAACACAACATCCATGCCTCACCGAGATTCGAACCCGGACCCCTTTCGGACGAATGATCAGAGGCCATCGCTTACACCACTGCGCCACCTGGGCGGCCTTCGACTTGCTCCTGAAAACTATAAATGTTCTTCACGCATGCTGCTGCACAATGTAGTTGAAGAATCTGTAAATTCAGAAAAAAATAAAAAGAACCTGCTTAATTTAGCCTATCCATGGGTGAAAACCATATTTTCTGCAACACTGTTTTAACAGTAGAAATTTATTTCTTAGTCAATTATATAATCGCCATCATTATCGATCATACTGGCGTATAGTGAACCCAAACTTTCAATGCCGTCTTTATAAAAAGACGGCTGTAATGAAAAGAAGCCCGAGAGCTCCGTTCTAACATCATCAGTATTGTGGAATCTTTTCCCATTAAGAAAGTGCTGCAGAGATCTGAACAGAGGGTAATCAGATGGTGCAATGTCAGGGGAATAAGGGGGATGGGGCAGAACTTCCCAGCCAAAATCTCTGATGGGTCCGTCTCGCCGTGTGAGGTCCCGCGTTGTCATGCTGGAGGATGACACCTTTTCTGTTGACCAGTTCTGGATGTTTTACAGTAAAAGCTTGCTTTAAACGGTCCAGTTGTTGACCAGTGCTGGATGTTTTACAATAAGAGCTTGCTTTAAACGGTCCAGTTGTTGACCAGTGCTGGATGTTTTACAATAAGAGCTTGCTTCAAACGGTCCAGTTGTTGACCAGTGCTGGATGTTTTACAGTAAGAGCTTGCTTCAAACGGTCCAGTTGTTGACCAGTACTGGATGTTTTACAGTAAGAGCTTGCTTCAAACGGTCCAGTTGTTGACAATAGAGGTCTGCCGTTATGGTCTGTCCGGGTTCCAAGAGCTCAATGTGAGCCATACTAGCTAAAGTCCACCAACCACAAAGCAAAACCTTTTTGGGGTGTAGGCCTGGTTTTTGCGTAGGAACTGGTGTCTGACTGGTTTTTGCGTTTCTTGTTCACCTAGAGAACCCACTTTTCATCTCCAGTGAAAATTCGATGAAGAAATGGATCCTTTTCCTGTCGGCTGAGCAAAGAGTTGCAGATGGTGGAACACCGGGCTTTGTTGTCTGGTGAAAGTTGGTGTAGGACCAAAACTCCTTGTCTATAGACCTTGCCTATCTGATGCAGGTGCTCTTGAACAGTAGACCATGATGCATAAAGATGTTGGTATAATTCATCAATGGTTTGACGAGGACCTGCCTCAACAACTGCACTCAGCAGGTCATTGTCCAGCTCTATGGGCCTTTCCGCACGAGGGGCATCAGAGAGGTCAAAATTGTCTGACCGGAATTGGGCGAACCAACGCTGGCACTCGCGGACATTTAACGCATTCGGATAAACAGCGCAAATATTGTTGTTGGCCGTGGTTGCATTGTTCCCTTAGTGAAATTCATACATCATACAATGACGAACGTGGCTGTCCTCCGGTTTTGTGTCACTCATTTTGTTCTGCAAATCTGGAAGACAAAAACACTTACGTAAGTTCAAGGCGAATGGTTCATTTACTTGTACATACACTTACTTTACGTTGAACGTACATAAACACCTCACAACTGCTCCCCAAACTTAGCCCCCAAAAAACGACATCACTTTCCGGTCCCCCAAGATTTATGACAAATATAGTGATGAAGCGACAATATATCATTTATGAGATTGACGAAAATATAGTCAATGTAAAAACGTACACAAAGATACTTTATGCATAATTAAATTACTTCTGGTCAGTGACTTTGTTGTACTAATTGTTTATGTGTGTCACTTTGCACATTTATTAAACAATTTCTCTTGAAATCTATAATATCTAAAATGAAGTAATACGAGATTATATTTATTGAAGCAGTTATTTGTAAGTACGTATGGTTACTTATATTTGAGCATGTCATGTACTCGTTTATGATACGATTGAACTTAAAAAAAACCGAGTAGGTTCAGGTTCTCATTTTTAAGTAGATTTCTTTTAACTGTGTATTATTCCTGTTCTTTCTCTTATAAGTTCGTTTCTAACTCTGTCTCTTCTTGTTATTCCCAAGTTTCACTTCCATAAGTAAATACGGGGTTAATACATGCATTGAAGATTTTTCTTTTTGAACACAATGGAAGATCGCCGGTTAAATAGTCTTTAAGTCTCATCATCAATAGAAGAATTATCCAAGGTAAAACGGCTGTATTACCTTGGATAATTCTTCTATTGATTTCTCTTTCTTGTCTTTCTTTAAAACTATTTACTTGACCTAAATAAATGTATTCATCTGCCTCTTCGATTTAATTTCCTTCTATCCAAACCTTTTCTGCATCCTTTCCTGTGTTGTTCATATATTTAGTTTTTGCTGTGTTTAATGTCAGACATTTTTTTAATTTTGCTTTGATATGTTACTATATTCTATCATCATCAAAGAGAGGTCTTCGCTCTTTCCGCGTTTATAAGTGAGTCACGGAAAAATTCTTATTGGCCGCCACCGGGAATCACTGAAAAAAACCATGACATACAACTAACTCTGCCTCTTCTTGTTAACTGGAAGATCCTGGGTTCGCTTCCCGGTGGCGGCCAATGAGAATTTTTCTGTGACTCACTTATAAACGTGGAAAGAGCGAAGACCTCTGTTTGATGTTCCTGGTCCACGTCAAATGTCTGTGTTAATTGTTCTATCACCAGTGATGCGTATTGTTCAGATTTTTTTTTTTCAATTGTCTAGTAATTGATGGACCTGATTGTGCTTCTCAGGTTTTCTTTAATTTTGTCTCATTTTGCGCCCCACCAGTGCGTGAGTTATCAGTTCAACACTGTCTATTTTACATACTGTCTGGTTTAATTGGGGGGGGTTATCATATTGTATGCATCAATGATGTTGCTGTGTATATTTTACTTTTACGATGTGCAGATTGCTTGTCATGGTTTTTTTCAGTGCTGCTTTATACTATCTGCACACTACTGTTCACTGATAATTTGCTTATTATCCTGTTTTATTGTGATGTACTTCTGATTACTTGACCAATTCTTTCTGATTACTTGACCAATTCTGACGTTCTGTCATGTCTTTTCCCTGGCTACGGTTGTGCCTTATTTAATTTTTTTTTTTTTTTTTTGGTTTTTAGTACTGATTGTGTTCTTATATGTTTGACATACTTCCCGAGTTGTTACAGGTTTTTTTACTAAACGCCCTTGAAGTTATTTGTCATTTTATTTGACTGTTCTGTGTATTTACATTGCCTTGATGTGCATTATTGTTGCTTGTACAATTACAACGATGCCCCTTCCCTTATTATCATGGCTTTTGGTATGCTTGCCTGTGCACCATTTATTAATGCCGCTCCTGATGGTATAGTGTCCTGTGACGTGCCTGCCACGCAGCACGCACATTGGATAAAGGCAGATAGCAGCGAGTGGCTCAAATTTAGGACCCCGGGCCCGGATTCTTGGAAAATTTTGCTTATCAAGGCTTGCATTTATGCATTATACACTGGCCGAAGATATGGCCCAAGCAAGGATTAGTTTAAAAATCATTAGTTTTAAAAGTTCAGTTCAGTTAATCCACTTCACAATATTAATATGTTTTTAGAAGTAATACGCATAAAGCCAAGGGTTCCAAAATGTGGATTTGAAAATAAATAAATAATCAGCGTGCCCTTCAACCGTATCAGGGGAATCGGTAACTTTGGTAAAAACTGAAGAAAAGAAATCGTTTAGAAAAAAAATTCCATTCGTTATTTCTTTTTGATTTCTAAATTAACTTTTATTTTGAATAAATTGCGTTATAAAACGTACAACGCCGTACAGACAGTTGCAAGTGTTTGAAATTTTGACTCTAGAAAACTAATCTTTGTAATATAATTTACATATATGCTGATTGGTAAAGATAGTTTAGAATGATGTAGTAGAATATAAAAAAAAGCATGTAGGGAAATTTCCAAAATTAAAAAAAAAGAACGTAAAAGCATTCCAGACCAGATTATTCTGCATTTTGTAACATTAACAAAGCTTTGCGCTTAATAGTATAATAATCACAATATTATCATATGTGTGTGCAGTTTCCAGATCAAGGTCATCATGAAAAAAAGAGAGAGAGAATTGCATCTAATGCCTCAGCGCTTCAACTTGATCTTCTTTTCTCTAAAACTCGACCTGCTGCACTAAAAACCAACGTCACCCCAAAAATCGCGGGAGTGAGGAAATTTAAAAAAATAAATAACAATACTTCTAACTGCACAATTTTGAAAATTAATACATCATTTTAAAGATAAGATTCTTGATTTTTAATAAAATACAAAAAATGGGAATGTGATTTCCCCCAGTTTTTTTATACCAGACCTCCTTAAACTAATCCTTGCTTGGGCCATAGCTTTGGACAATTCATAATGCAAGTCTTCCTAAGCAAAATTTGTCTTGCAATGGCAGCTAGCTTAGGAAATTGAAAATTCTTCCACCATGGTAACAAATCCACAATGAAATTCAACACGTGTAATTCAACCGGGCTAGGAATTACACGTGTTGAATTAATTACAGTAATGAAATTCAAGACGTGTAATTCCGAGACCAGCCCGGGTCCGGGTTTTTCGGTAGTTAATGAATTCTGAGCCCGTCCGAGCCCGGGCCATACGTCCGCGTAGCTCAGTTAGGAGAGCGACTTATTCCGGAGTGAGGGGGATCCGGGTTCGATGCCCGGCGTGGACGAAAAGGACGGAGAAATTTACTTCGTTATATTGGCGCCCAAACTTCAAGAATGGCCTGGCCGTTAAAGTTCTCGCAATGGTGTGATGTTCTTTCCACACCGCGAGACAGAAAAAATAAGGGAATCCCTTCTTCAGCGCTTCGAAAAATAAATGTGTGTGATGTTACGTTCCACACACCAAATTGACTGGGGTTTCTTCAATGTACGTTCTTCAGCGGATGACTGCATACAGCGATACATGGTCCAGGATGACCCGTGAGCCATGCGCACGGCCCTCTTTCGGGGATGGGGGAGATGTGCCGTGCCTGCCCAGTAGGACGCACACGACATAAAGGCAGATAGCAGTGATAACGAACGTCAGCGTAGCTCAATTGGTAGAGCGACTTATTCCGGAATGAGGGGACCGGGTTCGAGCCCCGGCGTGGACTAAAAATGACGGAGAAATTTACTTCGTTATAACTTGTTCCGGAATGAGGGGACCCGGGTTCGATGCCTGGTGTGGACAAAAATGACGGAGAAATTTACTTCGTTATAGTCCAAATTGTTTTTATATTTTACTTTATATGGAACAACGATCCGCTGTTATCCATTTATGCCATTGTTAATGCTCACAGAGTATGTCGTTCTATCTATATGTCCTTCGGGTACCTCGTCATCAGACATTACTTTCGTTTCGACAAAATATTTATTTGAAAATCTTCCAAATACGTGGAGACAATGTGAATAGACAAAGTCATCGCTCTTTCCACGTTTTCTTTAATTAACACACAACAACCAAAAAATTGTTATCCGGACACCGCTGGGATCGTACCCCAGATATCTCTATAACTAGCAGAGTGCGTTCGCCTTACGCTATGGTGGCTAACAATCCACAGCTCTATGTGTGTTTATCTATCAGCATTTGACTTTACAAATCCGTAGAGATAGGCTCGGCAACTGAGATGTCTCCATCTGGTGGGGGTTAACGGCACAAGCGATTAAATTATAGCTAATAAATCCAAAGGGCGAGAGTGAAAATCTTCCAAATAATATTATTTGCCTGAGAACTGCCTCTAAGTTAATTTTTTTCCTTCGTTAGTTTTTTTTTTTTTAAGTTTCGGTCGTTTACGGAAGTGTTAAATTTACTGACATGCTATCTATGCACATTTTCTAAAACATCCTAATTGTTATCATACTCATTTTAAAAAGCGCATGTTCTAACGTTCAGGACTGTAACAAATAACAAAAGAGGAGAGGATCAAAAACTCGGTGTTCGTTGTAAATGTGTCTCACTGCTTGTATAAATTCTTTTCTTTTGCTACAAAAGCAGATTCCCGGAAATATTGGCGTAACCGTTTTAAAAGTAAAGTTCACCACTCAAAGAAAGTAAACGCATGTACATTTTTCTATTTTTATTGACTACAAAACTAATTCTACAAAACTAAGCAACAATTGTCTAACTATACGCTACAAAATCAAGCAAGATCTATCTAAATGCATTCTACAATACTAAATAACTACACTCTACAATACTGAATAACTACACTCTACAGTACTAAATTTCTACAAAACTATGCAGCATACCACATAAATGCTACACAGCTAAACAAAATACCCTGAGAAAGCAGTATTACACAAAATGTTTGGGCAAATCTGACAAACACAGTACAAAACAGATTGTCTTAAAGTACATCCATTTTTGTAAATAAAAATATCCAGGTACTAATAAATGATATGACAGAATGTTATGGCACACCGTTTATGCATGTCCTAAAAAAAGATCAATTTTCAGAATGAAACAGAACAAAAGTCAAATCCCCTGGTCAAATTTTTATATATAAAATCTCTTTAAGCCAGAAGGCCTGAATAATAGGAAAACTGGGGGGGGGGGGGGAAGAAACTCGCATGAGTGCTGTACTTCTTTGCCCAAATCTTTCTATCACAGTGAAAAAATCATATACATCAGTTTACAAGAAATTTTATCTTATTAAAAGTAGAACGTTTACTTTATATTTTATTCTCAAGCATAGACGGAAGGACATAGAACCTGTTCAAGGATTACATGTTTTAAAAACATTTTAGGCAGTATATCACGCACTTGAAAAAATATTAGATATCTTTCAATAAAATATCACATTCTTTAAACAAAAACATTAAATATATTTCAGAAAAATATCACAGCCTTTGAACAATTATTAATGTTTTTCAGTAAACCATCTTACTCTTTAAAAATACACCTTTTAAAAAATATTTTCCAATAAAATATTTTTACTCTAGTCGAAATTTTACATCTCATTCACAGTTTACAGAACAAAATCAGAGTTACTCGAAACGAAGAATGCATTTGTACTATGAACTGCACAGAGCAGAAATAAGTATATATAAACCTATTTGACTTCAATAGAAGTGTCATTCAAATATCTAAAAATGCTGTTTCGTTGTCATGATTTTATGTACACCTACATTGGCTGGTAAATACATATATATTTGAAAATAACGGATTTCAGGTAAATGTAAAAACTCGAAATCCGTAATTTCGCGAAATTACTAGTAAGAACGCGAAGTGTTCACGAGCATTGGTAACTTCGGGTTTTTACTGGTAGCATTTAGAAATGACTAACATCCTCAGTAAAATGCAGAATAAAAAGTTTACAATGGGTATTTACTTAATTTTTTAGTCAAAACCCGTTCTCGCTAGACGCGGAAAAGTAAAAATCCGAACTGTTGTGTTCTATACAAAAGGCGGGCTCCAATTGGTTAATGCGATCATGTGTCATCGATCATACGAGCATCACGTGATGCAGTTGCAAAGTTAGAGAGATGCCTTGTGGAGACAGTGAAGTTGTGAGCTTTATAACTCGTGTTGAGAAACTTTTTCAGTTTAAAATCTGTGTTAGTGTTTCAAAATGAATTATTCTTAGCTTTTTGTGTGGAAAGAGAAATTTATAAACGATTTATTAACTAGTACGATGCGAAGCTTTCACACTACACTATTTTAACTAGGAAGCAGTACGGAAAATTGTTAAACGCAATTAAAGAAACAAAATCCCCCCCCCCCAAAAAAAAAAATTCGTTGCAATATAGACGCTTGAATCGCTTTGATGTATTTCAAATAGGAGGCATTCAGCGAATAATCACAAAATCGAACAGCTACCAAATATTGTATTACTTACCTGTTGAAGAGATATTCGAAATGATTGAAGGAGCTCACATATCAATTGGACACAGTGGTCGCGATAGATTGCGATCAGAAACGCGTAGAAAATATCCAAATAAATAATGTTCTATATTTTATTCAGTGTAATTTATTTTTACCATACGAGTTCATATCTATTGTAATCATTTCGGATTTTAATTGTTCCGCGTCTAGTGAGAACGGGTTTTGGCTAAAAAACTAAGTAAATACCCGATGTAAACTTTTTATTCCGCATTTTACTGAGGATGTTAGTCATTTCTAGACGTTTCTACAGTAAAACCCGAATGCTAGTGGACACTTCGTGTTCTTATTAGTAATTACGAGAAATAACGGCTTTCGGGTTTTTACGGTAACATATACACATACATTGGCTGGTGAATACATATATCTTTGTGTTGGTCAACAGTGTCATGGATCACGCGTTGAATTCAAGGTGTGAAGAGACAGGAATTGAAAATGTTCTTGAAGTTACTTTCACTTCTACCTAATTTGCTTAATTTATTAAGCGCAAGTTGTTATTCATTCAGCAATTAAATTTAAGTAACTAACTGAATTATTAATACCTTTAAGAATGAGAGTTAAAATTGATATATTGGAAGAATGAATTCCTACAATACAACTGCTGGGAATTAAATTTCGTCTTAGGTGGCGTGCTGACTGTCTGCTATATGCATTCCATGGAATTTATGCCCTCATGTAAAGGAGAGTCCACTGTACGTATTAAACGCATGCAGTTACATTCAACAATACTAGGTAGTCTAAACAATCCGTAGCACCTTGGAAATTTGTGCATTACTCATGTAATATGTACAAATCCGTTTGTCTGGAGAAAAATATCAAACATTCCAAACAAATTCTTGAAATGAAACATTTATGCACAAGACCTCTACCGTAGGTTATTCACATAGAATTCTTATACTTGATTTAAGACCAATATGGGTGGATCAAAAGGTTCAGTTGCACATCATTACAATCCAAAAATAATAAATTTCATAAGGACGCTACAAAGTCTTTTCGCAATATGTGTCCTGCTCATAAAGTACACAGTAACGCAGTCGTTGCAGCATCGTAGCATGTAGGTAGGGCGATATTTATTTATAGGCAAAGTTTTGAGTGAATTTTCGTCAAGGGTGCCAAATTTCATGCTTTTTGAATAAACCATTTTTAAATCGCACATGATCCTGTTATTTCATTCGCACCAAAATTTATGTTCAGTTTCATTAAAACAGATGGAAATCTATTCACAAGGTGATACATATGACATCTCTGCATTACAAGTAAAACATATTTGATAAAAAATTACGGAATGCCGATTGAAACGTGCGTAAGTATAAAGTGTATTAACAAAAGCATCTGTATTTCCTTTTACAGGTACAACTATGGGTTGCAAAAGTGATGTTAGTGAGTGGCAAAAGGGGGCCATTGTTTTATGAAATGTCTTGTAAATCAGTTAAACCTCACGGTAGTAACATAACGCATGTAGAATTACTTCTCAGGCTCCTGTAGTATCAAGGAGCAGTTATGATTTAAGCAGCGTGGGGCTTCTGCTTGTTAAATTTCTCCAATTTAGACGCAGTACTCTTCTTGAAACCAAGAAGGAAATTTCAGTATTTTTCTTTTTTTTTTTTATTATTGGAGGTTTAACGACCACCATGAGCAACTCAATGGGCTATAACCAGTCACCCGTCCCTAATTTAGGGTCACTGGTTCCAGAGAAGGGACAGGGCCAGTGCCGTAAGAGAAACACAACATCCATGCCTCACCGGGATTCGAACCCGGACCCCTTTCGGACGAATGATCAGATGCCATCGCTTAGACCACTGCGCCAGGGGCGGCTTTCAGTTTCTGCAGCGCAACAATTTCAGGAGAATAAGGAGCGACAATATTCAGTGCGCAGAAATACAGTCCTGTCTTTCATAAGTAGATACGTGGGTCATTTCAAAAGTTTTTCACACTGCGCAGGCGCTGCCCGTAGGATGATGTAATCACTCCAATCGTTGCGCCAGTTGTAAGTCAGACTTCAGTATACATAGTTCTGTCTACGTTTGCTGCCTAATTTTTTTCTGTTCTGAAAACTTCTGCCTAGAAATGGAGGAAGAAAGTGAGTCAGGTCAGATCTCGCTTAGTGACTTGCGACCCTACATTAAAATTTAAACTTTGCGAGGAAAACCCCTACCGAAATTCATAAAGCTTTGTGTGAAGTTTGTGGGGATAGTGAAGTGGATAGTAGCACAGTGTCACGGTGGGCTTCTCGTTTCCTCCAAAGTCGGGAAAGCATCGAAAATTACCCAAGAAGCGGCCGTCCATCAGATGCAACGGACGACACTTCTGTGGTTATCGTCAACAGCATTTTTGAAGAAGATCGACGGAAAACACGTGAAGAGATTGCATATGAAACAAACCTACCGCTTCGGTTTTCAGAATCCTAACTGAAAAATTACGGAAAAGAAAAGTGGCTGCCAAATGGGTTCCCCATAATCTGAGTGAAGAACAGCAAGCAGTTCGCAAACGAATCGCTGAAGAATTGTTTCAGCGGTACAAGACAAAAGACGAGCAGTTTTTGGACGGAACTGTGGCTGTAGACGAAACTTGGATACGAGATGTTGAACCAGAACTGAAATCTCAGTGCGCTCAGTGGGAACATCCAGAATCACCTCGCCAGAAAAAATTCCGCCGCGAACAGGCGAAGGTTAAGCTGATGATGATTATGGCCTATGTCAATGTTGGAATGATAGCAAAACACTGAGTGCCTGAGGGGATCACTGTAACAGCGGAATACTACAGAAGGTTTCTGCAAAATGTTTTCCGCCCAAAGATTCGCCAAAGAAGGACCGACATGCTCGAAGCTGGTGTCTTCATTTTGCACAACAACGCAAGTCCACATGTTGCCCGTACAGTAAGAGACATCCTGGAAGAGTATGGATGGGAGTTGCTTCCTCACGCGCCATACAGTCCTGATATGAGCCCACCAAACTATGACTTGTTCCCAAAACTGAAGAAGCCACTCCGCGGGAAACGATTCAGGATGTTTCTAATGAGGTGACCCGAGTAACCTGAGGCATCAATAATGGAGGTGTCCTGACTGGAATACAAGACTTGCCCAAACGTTGGGCCGCTGTCATAAAGACACATGGAGATTACTTAGAAGGCCTGTATAGGTATGTTGTGAAATAAATTCGTTTTTTAAGAGATAACCCACAGTGTGTAAAACTTTTGAAATGACCCTCGTAACACGCAGCAGTGTATTGGAAAACATAGATACACCAGTTTTAATTTGTTTATATTGAAATAATGATTCTATCTTCAAACTTCATATATATATATATATATATATACATTCTGAAATCCCGTGTTTTTGTATTCAGGCACTCCATATACGAATGGTTTGAAGCATTTCAGATCGCCAAAAATGATAATAATTTCATCTCTACTGTTTACGCAACAAGTATGTTTAAAAACTGCTTTATGATTAAGTTTCAAGAAACACTAACTATGGTTTCTGAACTGGTGAACATGAACGTCAAGGGTGGGAATACATAGCAATAAAACTGGATTTTCTAATTTCATATCAGATCGCGTGTTGAATGTTTGGAGAAATTTGAGGGACACAGTACAAAATAGTTTTCTTAACGTACATCCATTTTTGTAAATAATGATATCCAAATACTAAAAATGTTATGGCTGAATTTTCTAGCACGCCTTTCCGTATGTCCTAGAAAACGGTCTATTCGAAGAATGAATCAGAGAAAAAGACAAATCCACTGGTCAAATATATAACCTCTTAAAGCCAGAAGGCCTGAAAATAATAGGAAAACTAAGAGGAAGCAACTCACATGAAGGACACAAGTCGGTTTGGCACACAGTGAAGATATCGTATTAACCAGTTCACAAGAGTTTTTATCTTATTGAAAATAGAAATTTTGTTCTGCATATTATTCTCAGGCATAAGTGTTATGACATAAAATCTCGTCATTACATTCTGAGAACACATGTTTTGAAAGCATTTTGGCCGCCACGGTGGCGCAGTGGTCTAAGTGATGGCTTCTGGTCATTCGTCCGCAGGGGTCCGGGTTTGAATCCCGGTGAGGCATGGATGTTGTGTTTGTCTTACGGCACTGGCTCTCTCCCTTCCCTGGAACCAGTGATCCTAAATTAGGGACGGGAGTTGCTCACTGTGGTTCTTCAACCGGAAAACAAAAAGCATTTTGAACAAAACATCACACACTTTAAAAAAATATTAAATACCTTTGAACGAAATATAACATTCTTTGAACAAGAACATTAAATTTGTGGCAACAAAATATCACAACCTTTGAACAATTATTAATATTTAAAATAAAAAAATTGGATAGCACAGCTCTTGAACAAATATTGTGTTAATATTTTAAATATTAAAATATCACAACCTTTGAACAATTATCATATATTTTGTAAAACATTTTGCTCTTTAAAAATACATCTTTTTAAAAAAAAATTCTAATAAAATATTTGTACTCTGGTCGAAAATTTATATCTTCTTCACAGCTCACAGAACAAAATAAGAATTATTCGAAACGAAGAATGCGTTTGTACTACGAACTCCACAAAGCAGTAATAAACGTATATAAATCATTCAAATATCGACAAAGGCCCTTTCGTTGTCACGGTTTATATATACATTCTGGTAAACACATATATAACTTTGGGCTGATCATCAGTGCCATGAAGCTCATGAGGAGTTCAAGGTGTGAAGAGAGAGAAATTGAAAATGTTCTAAAGGTTTCACTTCTGTTTAAGTTACCTAAATTATTATGCGCAAATTTTTATTCATTCAGTAATTAAATTTAAATAACTAAATGAATGATTATTACTTCTAAGAATGAGAGGTAAAATTGATCTTGAAAGAATGAACTCCTTCGATTCAAGAACGCTGTCAATAAAACTTTGTCTTACATCGCCAGTTCTGAGTGTCTTCTGTATGCATTCTCAGGAATGTGTGCCCTCATACAAAATAGAGTCCACATTACGTAATAACGCATAAAGTTACTTTCAACAATACGTGAGTAGTCTTTACAATCTGCAGCACTTAAGAAATTTGTGCGTTATTCATGTAATACAAATCCGCTTGTCAGGAAAAAAATATCAAATATTCCAGCAAAAATCTTCAAATCAAATACTTCTATACAAGCCATCTACCGTAGGTTACTCACACAGAACTTTTACTTGATTTAGGAAAGAGACCAATAGAGAATGAATAAAAAGATTTTGTAGCACAGAATTACAATATAAGAAAAGTGATAAATTTCATAATAATGTGCCCTATTCATGGAGTACACAGTAGCGGATTCATTATAGCATTGTAGCATACATGTAGTGGATCATTTATTTATAAGCAACATTTTAAATGAATTACCTTCAAGGTGGCAAAATTTTATAATTTTATTATAAAGTATTTTTAAAAGGCACATACTCTAGATTTTTCATTGAGATTAAAATTTATGTTCATTTTTTTTAATCGATGTAAATATATATTCACTAGGTGATTCTCATGATATCTCTGTGCTACAAACTAATATACAAAAGTTGCTACTAAAGTAATGCCTGGGACTTTCTTTTCTGATTCGCTGGTCGGAATGAAATATTTATATTTAATGGGGTTGGTTGTCACAGATTTGAACTTCATATAATGCCCTGAGACAGCGGTATGTGCACCGGACAACGGTGTATACTTTTGTTTATTCTATTGAAATCGTATCTATCTATAAACAGTGTTTCTAAAACTCTTGATTAGTGTTTCCTAGAAAAAATATCAGTAACTTTGCATTTGGAGTACTGAATGCAACGCCGGTAAAACATGGCATCCTTACTGTGTCGTGGCAAAAGTAGTGGAAGTATAACAGAATAATACAAATTTATCCTTGTATTTTCTTTTTTTGGGGGGAGGGGGGGCTATATGAGCAGCTCTATTGGCTATAGGACGAATGGCACGTAAATATTCAAATTGTATATGATATCATAAATGGTGTTTGCTTCCACGCACTTGATAGAAATGGGGTGGATGCCATATCGTTAACAAGTTACGAAGACTTCTGATGTACATGGAAAGTTTCCAAAATATCAAGTTTGGTGGTTGATTCTGGCTCGTCAATTAGATTTGCTTATCTTCCAAAATATCAAGTTTGGTGGTTGAATCTGGCTTGTCAATTAGTTTTGCTTTTTCAAAGAAATTTAGAGATTCTCTTTGAAAAAGCAAAACTAATTGACAAGCCAGATTCAACCACCGAACTTGATATTTTGGAAGCTTTTCATATATATCAGAAGTCTTCGCAACTTGTTAATGACATGGCATCCACCCCATTTCTATCAAACGCATGGAAGCAACTAACCAAAACCCGTGACTGTAAACACCATTTATGATATCATATACAATTTGAATATTTACGTGCCATTCGTCCTGATGAAGCTAGGTCAATACCCAGCGAAACCATGGTTGACTTGAAAAACTAAATATTTGTGACAAACCACGTTGTATTCTCTTGTATATAATCGTCACAAGACTGTAGTCTTTGAGATCCAGAATGGTATGGAGTTGGTTTTCAATGATGGGACTCGGTCCGTTGGTTATTATACCACAAACCAGGAACTCTGAGGTGTATTTCGACGTTCTGGATAAGTTTTCCCAACTAACAATGTATTTTTTTGGAAATGACTGTTGTGCCTTAAAACACGATAGAGCTCCCTGCCATACTGCACAGCATGTGCAGGACCGGTTTCTTGAAAATGAAGTGGAATTGTTTGACTGGTGTGCTCACAGTTGTGATCTTCATCAGAACGTCGAGGTACACTTCAGAGTTTATGGTTTGTGGTATAATAACCAACGGGCTGAGTCCCATCCACGAAAAAGAACTCCATACCATGGTGGAACCTGGGCCAAACTTAACAGTTGGAAGAACACAGTCCGACAAAAATCGTTCGCCGGGATGTCGCTAGATCTAAACACACCCATCAGATTGGATGAGTGAAAAGCGTGACTCATCACTCAAAAGAACAGCTTTCCAGTCGCCCACAGTCCAGGAACGACGGGAGACACACCACTCCAAATGGTGCTTCGCATTCGCGGTAGTGACGCGTGGCTTGTGTGCTGCTGATCACATGCACTTTGCCAAAGTGAAAATCCTCTAGTGCTTAAGTACAAATACGCTCTTTCTTTCTGCTCTAGATTCGGTCACAAATGTGCTGATAATGTCAGCATCAGAAAAGTGTTCGAGGTAATCACAACGCAGCCAATTTTTAGTTTTATTGTAGTGTAAGAAAATGGTGAAGAGTATTAGTAAAAGCTAAAAGGAAAGTGTTATATCAGAAAGTTTTGAAAGCACTGAAATAAATATCGGTAAAAGCAGAATGTTTACTTAGTGTAATATACGCCTGTTATATTATCTGTAGGCTGGTCCCTACTCTTCTTTCTTCTTACTTCTTCCTTTTTCTTGATCTCCCCCATGCTATTAGAGTATTCGAGGGCTGGGGGTGAATCTTTCCTATTTTACTTTTCTGTTTTTTCTTTTTAAGCAGTTGGAGTCTGCCTTCTCTCTTAGCTGGCAGAAGCTGTAAAATGTATTCCCCAACCCGTCTAGTCAGCGTGGGGTCTTAGACGAATTTAGCCCCCAAATGAAAATGACTTTAGAGGTGTTAAATGGTGGGCTGAGGCTAAGGATGGAGGAAGTTGGAAAAGACTGGGGGAGGCCTATGCCTTTTGTGAACAACAGGATAAGAAGAAGAAGAAAAGCAGAATTTATGTTTTGTTGTCTCCTTAGTGTACAGATAAAAAAATTGGTGGCATTACTGTTGTAGCAAGTCTTGTAAATTTCAAAATACATTGAAAGGTGATACTTCGTTAAATATTTGAAAGTAACCTACAGGTATCATTAGCACTTCAAGCGATTATTTTATTCTGATGCTTCAGATTCGAGAAGTGCTTGAAGATCTCCATAAGAAGGCTTCTGAGCAAGACCAACAACCCATGACATGTCACCAGAACTGGCCCATTTCAACTTGCAGACACACTCTTCAGCAAGGGTTCTATATTGCTCCTTGGTAAATTTCTGAAGGAAACAAAGAAAAAATCATAATAAATTCTAAGATATAATGTTGTATACGCACAAAAGCAAATAACCTGCAAAATTACGTCATGTTTGTGTTTTCAACAGTATGCATCTGCTGAAATCAGGTAAACCAATTTGTGTGTGTGTGTGTGTGTTAAATACATACCTTTCAGTAGTGCCTCTTAAAAATAGATAAAAAGGAAAGAAAAGTATGCAACGCGCTAAAGGTCCTATTTCACCTGTTCAATTTTCTCTATTAAAATTACAAAAATCGGATATATGATAAACTACAAAGATTGATAACTAAACACTTGAACATATTCGCTTCTATTCAGGATATTATTTATATATTTTTACAAAATAAGACAACCGAGAGAAATAATGAAAAAATGTGCAGCTCTTTTTGGCATAAAACAAATCTTGTTAATACAGCCCAACACAAAATACAATTGAAGCCGTACACCCACACAAAATACAATTGAAGCCAGTTACTATCTACGATTTTGGCTTTTAAAGAATTTGCTTAATATCAATCGATTTACGTCATATAAGTTGTCTTTATAGAGCTCCTTATAAAAAAGGTACAGCATTTTTCCAACCCTCTTGATAACTTCTTATTATTATTTTTTTATTGAAGGTTTAACGACCACCGTGAGCAACTCAATGGGCTATAAGCAGTCACCCGTCCCTAATTTAGGGCCACTAGTTTCAGGGAAGGGAGAGAGCCAGTGCCGTAAGACAAACACAACATACATGCCTCACCGGTATTTGAACCCAGACCCATCTCGGACAAATGGTCAGTAGCCATCGCTCAAACCACTACGCCACCAGGACGACTTGGAAATTCCGTCTTCAGCGGTTTAGTTTTCATCGAAAGCAACGATGGAAGTTATGAGGTGAGGAAAAACCTCTGCTGATATTTTGGCGAAATAAGTACACTCTTACCTACCGTCGTCAGTGACTAAGTCCTTTTCTTCTAACAGCTGCAACTAAGAGTTTCCACACACTAACTTCAGAAAAGCAGGAGTCAGACAAACTGGGTATCTGAAAGAGGCTGAAATTGGTGACCACAGAGAACTCTGTGTGCCTTATTTGCTGCACACGCCCTTGGTGATCGAACTGAAATTGTTTAGATATTTCCTAAAACAGCTGCATTTAAAAACAAATTCTTAAGGAATAGAGTTAAAATGAAGTTTATGTATCAGTGAATGAAATACGGGATTACACCATTGTACAATACAATACAATTTTATTCGGGTGAACCAAAAACAAAATTTACAAACACACTGGCGGAAAATGAAAAAGGGACACCAAAAAGGAATTGGCGGACGATCATGAAATTTACATATGTTAATGGAGTCGAGTTTACGTAGGTGTGATGTTAATTTCGGGACCAACCGGTGAGCACTTACGCCACAGCACGGCATAATATGCAAATTATCGTCGGTGGTATTTAAGGAGTACGGCTAAGTGAATGTAATCAGTCGTCGGTGTACGGACACGTGCGAAGACCCTGAAGAAGCTGCAATGCCTGGACATGGAAGACGTGTACGATTTCAGCAGTTATCGGACTTTGAGCGAGGTCGTCTAGTCGGACTCGGCGATGCCGGGTGGTCGTATCGTCGTATTGCGGAGCGAATTGGACGGGAAGTATCGGTGGTGGTACGATGGTGGCGTAGATGGTCCGAGGAACATTCCCACACGAGAAGACGTGGAACCGGGAGTCACAGACGGACTGATGAGCGGACCGATCGACGCATAAGAAGAGCGGCGTTGTCAAGCAGAACATCCACTGCAACGCAAATCCGAGCTGCCGTTGCACCTGAGATGACTGTGCGAACAATCCGCAACCGTCTACTGGATGCAGGACTACGTGCACGTGTGCCTCTGGCATGTGTACCTCTGACTCCAGCCCACCGTCAGGAACGGCTGCAGTGGTGTCGCCAACGTCTGCACTGGAGAACGCAATGGCGATCTGTCGTGTTCAGCGATGAAAGCAGATTCTGCTTGGGAGCCTCCGATGTGCGTATGCGTGTTCGTAGACGCACAGGGGAGCGTCTCCACCCTTCTTACATCCGCCAGCGACACACAGGGCCTACTCCTGGTCTCCTGGTGTGGGAAGCAATCAGCCATCACTCCCGTACACAACTAGTGTTTGTACCGGGTACGTTAAACAGCACCTCCTACATCAGCAACATCATTCAGCCCGTTGTTGTGCCATTTGTAAGGTCGGTCCATCGTGGTGTTTTACAGCAAGATAACGCACGCCCACACACGGCACGTGCAACGCAACATGCACTTCAGGGTGTGAGACAACTTCCATGGCCTGCACGTTCACCGGATTTGTCCCCCATTGAGCACGTGTGGGATTTTATGGGACAACAACTTATCCGGTCTCCACGGCCAGTCACGACCATCCCCGATTTACGCGTCCAGGTTGAGGATGCTTGGAACTCAATACCCCAAACTTACATCCAATATCTGTACGACAGACTAAATGCCAGAATTGCACAGTGTGACGCAGTTCACGGCGGTTCAACCTCGTACTAACCATGTTACATGGAAATGTTATTTTTGGGCCGCCCCGGTGGCGCAGTGGTCTAAGGCGTTGGCCTCTGATCATTCGTCCGAAGGGGTCCGGGTTCGAATCCCGGTGAGGCATGGATGTTGTGTTTGTCTTACGGCACTGGCTCTCTCCCTTCCCTGGAACCAGTGACCCTAAATTAGGGACGGGCAACTGCTTATAGCCCATTGAGTTGCTCACGGTGGTCGTTAAACCTCCAATCAAAAAAAAAAAAAAAATGTTATTTTTCTGTTTACCAGCAAATACAGCTGTATTTTGCCATAATGTTTTGATCACGTTATCCTCTGTATTCCGTTATTATGCTGTATAAATTTCGTTGGTATCAGACGTCTCCTTCTTGGTGTTCTTTTTTCACTTTCCGCTAGTGTATATACAACAGTATACAAGCATCCACCCAGGCAGCAACGGGAAAAGACCCTAAAGGGCCTGACAAAGCCTACGCTGCCTGGAAAATGAGAAAAAAAAACCCCATAATTCTATTTACATATATACAAGCAAATGAACGGATCCGCTGCGTTGGTAAGATGAGCGGTACAGCTGCAAACGGTATAACAACAAGCCTGCAGCTGACCACGATCATATCGCACTGTGAGGCTGAGTGAAAATCACGTGGCGGGAGAGAACTGACTTTGAGAAAAGAAAGATTATTGGGTGTTATATTACTGGGTTGTCCATAAGAGAAACCGCGAGGCGTTTAAACATACCCAAGTCAACTATTTTGGAAGTACTGAATGAGTGGAAGACACATGGCGTGCTTGAAGCAGCAAGACGTACCGGTAGACCAAAGAAAATCAGTGATAGAGAACGTCGAAGCCTCAGGAGAGTCGTTATAGCTAATCGACGGAGAAATGAACGAGACCTCAGTGTACAGGTGAGTAAAAATGTTGGAGCCTCAGTATGTACACATACTATTCGCAGAGAACTTCATTCCATGGGTTACCGTGGTCGTGTGGCTGCTCATAAGCGTTTCATCTCCACTCGGAATGCTACTCGTGTTTTAGCATGGTGTAAGGAAAACTATCGCAGACCGTAAATCAATGGAAACGGGTCCTATGGAATGATGAATCCAGATACATGATCCATCAGTCTGATGGCCGTGTGTGGGTATGGCGGCAGACGGGGGAACCCTATTTACCACAGTGTACTGTTCTTACCGTCAAGTTTGGAGCTGGCAGTGTACTCGTGTGGGGGTGTTTTTGGTGGTATGGTCCCCGCCTATTGGTTATAGTAGTCAAACCTCTTAACCAGCACGTCTACCTCGATATTCTGGACAATTATGCCCTACCAACTCTGTGGCAGTACTGTGGAACCGAGCCTTGTAGGTACCAGCAGCTTAATGCACCGAGTCATAAAGCAAGGACTGATACGGCGTGTAATGCCCTATCGTGTGTGGACTGGCCAGCACTGAGCCCTGATCTTAATTCCATAGAGCACCTATGGGATGAATTGGAGCGCCGCATAAGAAGTTTAGAACCAAGGCCTACTTCTAAGCAACAGTTAGTGGCAGCATTATGTAGTGAATGGAAGCGCATATCTATCGCTGTGTTCCAAAACCTTGATGAAAGTATGTCTCGAAGGGTCAGGGCATGCATTAAGGCCAAAGGTGGACCGACACCGTACTAATGTACGTCAATAAATATTAGGTTGTGTTTCTCTTCTAGGTGTACGGTGACGTTTGTCAGTATAGCGTATACACAATGAAATGAATTACAAATGAACCATATCGAATCAAAACCACACTAACCACTTTGTGACCAAGTCTGAAGTAAATGCGCTAGCAATTTTTTTCAAATAAGGAAAATGAATTAATTTGTTTAATTTCTTCATGTAGACCGTTCCATACTCTTGGACCACCAGAGCCCACATTACCTGGTGCTAGATTAGTTCTAGTAAAATTTGGTCGATAATAATTTGCAAAGCGTGTGTTATTATCGAGCAATGGCAACTGCAATGCCAATAAATGCTAGCAAACATTCCTTTTTATTCCATTAAACAAAAATCTTATTTTTTTGAATTCGGAAAGCTCTTTTTAGGCTATTTCCTAATAATACTGTTTAAAGAATCAGTCGGAGAATACCTAAGAAGACGGAGATATTTATTTTGCAAGATGTAAATCCAAAATATAGATATCATCCAATTTGGAAGATGTGAATCCGTTTATTGTTGTAAATATAACATGGATGTTAAGTCAGATAATATCCGAAAACTTGAAAATTTCATCGTCCTGGAGCGGAAATCGAATCCGCGTCTCCCAGATAGCGCCAGAGTATGCTAACCACTACACAGAGACAACTTTAGATCTTTCGAGGCCCCAGGCGCTAAAAGATTCAGGAGGCCCCTTCCTCCTTCTTATCGCCTCAGAAATTTTCAATAATAAGATTAGTTAAAAAAAAAAAGAAAAGAAAAGAAGTCGACAAAAAGTATTTACGATTTTTAAAATTTTTTTGATTAAACAATCTTCCTATTATTAGAACGTTTTGTAAGAAATTGTAAGAAACAATGCTAGTATAATCCCTTTGTCTGCCCGTGAACATGGAACTTTTTGTTTTAAGAGATATTTCAAAAATTATTCTTGCCGATAATAGGAAATCTAGGAATATGAGGACTTTCAGTAGAAAGCCAGTGGGCACGTGCCGCTGTAGTGAGTACGTATCAAAAGTGGTGCACAGATGGCCAAATGACGAACCATCGTCCAACCGTGTGTCGTCCGCAGCTCACTGATGCCAGAGGCGAGCGGAGACTGTCGCGCATTGTGCACAGTGACCGCAGGGCCACACAGTACGACAAATCACCCGAACCTATAAATATGGTGATCATGGCAATGTGACACAGCACACAGTTCATCGCAGCCTTCTGCGCATGGGCCTCCGTAGCCGAAGACCCAGCCGGGTTCCCATGCTCACTGCACGTCATCGCCAACAAGGCATGAAATGGGCCCAAGATCATCGAGATTGGACCGTGGATGATCGGAAGAAAGTGGCCTGGTCTGACGAATCAAGATTCCTGTTGCATCACGTAGATGGACCAGCGCGGATACGCCGATTACCAACGGAGCCTATGGCACCTGGATGCACTGTTGGGCGGAAACAAGCTAAAGGAGGCGGTGTTATGATGTGGACGATGTTTTTCTGGGTCACTTTAGGCCCCATTATCCTGATAGCACAATTCCTGACAGCTGTCAGGTATCTGAACATCGTTTCAGACCAAGTTCATCCATTCATGGCAACTGTGTTCCCTGCTGGTGATGGCCATTACCTACAGGAAAATGTGCCATGCCACACTGCCGGAATCGCCAAGGAGTGGTTCGAGGAACATGCTGGTGACTTCCTGTTAATGCCCTGGTCTCCAAATTTACCTGACATGAACCGAATCAAACATTTGTGGTTCGACTTGGAAAAGCGGGTTCGCGCTAAACCACCACCACCACTCCGAAATGTACGGGAATTGGAATACATGCTGTTGACATTATGGCACCAGATACCCCAGGATACCTATTGCCACTTCGTCGAATCGATGCCTCGTCGAGTGGCCGCTGTAATGCGGCCTAAAGGGTGTCCTACAGCTTATTAGGTAGGTGGTCATAATGTAATGACTCATCGGTGTACACAGTGCGTCAAAGAATTTTTAAGACTGGCCCTAGATTTCAGCCTACGGTGGCGCCACCAGTGTAATCGCGAATGCGTTATAAACCGTGACCATCCGCTTGCTTTCTGCCAAAAGTACTGCGCATCAGTTGTTAAAGTAACTCAAACGAAACGGCCGTTCATTAGAGAAGTAAAATTATTTTCATGTTGAATTATTAAGATGGAACAAAGGGCTGTTATTAAATTTAACGCAAAACTTGGTAAAGGTGCCTCGGAAACGTACCAAATGATGAAACAAGTTTACGGTGAGTTTTGTTTAAGTAGATCAAATGTTTTCCTGTGGCACAAACATTTTTTGGACGGAAGAGATACGCTAGAAGATGATAAGCATACCGGAAGACCAAGTTCATCTAGGACACCTGAGATTATTGAAAAAGTGCGTGATTTCGTGGCAAACAATCGATGTGCGTCACTAAAGAATGATGGAAGAGTCTTTAAACATCAACAAAGAAACGATGCGAACCATCCTGCATGAAGATTTAGGTGAAACAAAAGTCTGTGCTAATTTTGTTCCACAAACGTTAACCAATGAACAAAAATCAAGGAGAAGTGCACATTGCAGAGACACCATTTCAGCCGCTGAAAATTATCCAAACTTATTAAAATCGATTGTTACAGGTGATGAAACATGGTGTTTTCAATATGATCTTAAAACAAAGCGACAAAGTGCGGAATGGAAGTCAAAAAACTCACCACAAGCCAAAAAAACAAGAAAAGTTCCATCGAAAATCAAAACAATGTTCATTATATTCTTCGATAGTAAGGGTATTATCCACAAAGAATTTGTTCCAAGTGGACAAACAATTACTGCTAAGTTTTATTTAAACGTTTTGAGGCGTTTGATGGGCAGAATTCGTCCAGAATATCGGGATGAATAGAGTTGGTGTTTGTTGCACGATAATGTACCCAGTCACACCTCACTTCTTGTTCGTAGATTTTTGGCGAAAAATAACGTCTGTGTGTTGAATTATCCACCGTATTCGCCTGATTTAGCACCCTGCGATTTTTCTTTATTCCCAAAACTTAAAATGACGTTAAAAGGGTGTTATTTTGATGATATTTCGACCATGCAAACAGCTTCGACGCGTGCTTTGGAGGCAACTCCGCAAAGTGAACTGGAACAGGCATTCGAATCAATATAAAATCGCTGTAACAAGTGTATTGAAGCCAGAGGGACTTATTTTGAATAACAAACCAAAACAAATTATTATTTCTTGTTTCTATTTCATTTTACAGACCCAGTCTTAAAAATTCTTTGCCACACTGTGTACGTTCATTCATTTGCCAACTATTTTAGGAGAACGCAAACTCACCATGACGAATTGCCAATATCGGTCCATTACATGATCATACTGCTTGCGCAAAGTGTTGAAGAAATCTTGTCGCTGTTCTTTTACTCTTATATTCACATAGCCAGAATTTTCCAGGATCTGTTAGAAAGGAAAATATTAATAATGCCTGAGGTGATCTATAAATGAAACGTTTTGTCACAAAGAAAAGTACAATTCAATTTTAAGAATATTCACAGTATTACGACAACAGAGCTTATGATGCATTATGTAGTACAGGGGTTGTACAAAATATTGTGAACACCATGATTATAGGAATACGTTTTGTGTGCGTAGGCTACACTGAAACAAACAAAAAAACCCGTTGTGATTATCTTTTGTGTATCTTTTCTTTATATATATTCTCCAGGTTGTATGCCAGTGAAGAGAGAATAGCGCTTTTTTTTATTGGTCTTTAACAACCACCGTGAGTAACACAATGGGCTATAAACAGTCTCCTGTTCCTAAATTAGGGCCACTGATTCCAGGGAAGGAAAAGAACCAGTGCCGTAAGAGAAACACAACATCCATGCCACACCCGGATTCCAACCCGGTCCCATCCCGGACGAATGACCAGAATCCATCGCATAGAAAACAGCGAGCCTCCCCGGTGGCACCACTTAGATTACCGTGAAGCGCCCCAAGTCTCCCATCTCGGACGAATGATCGGAAGCCATCGCTGGCGGTCATTCATTTTTTACGCTTTCCAACCGTAGGTTGAAGAAGCGTAATGCTCCAGCTTTTTCCGTCCGTCTGTCGGCACGATAACTCGCGTAAAAATGGTTCGATTTCGATGAAATTTTAGTGTGTGGTAGGGGACCACCTGGGGACGATTCCTATTGAAAATGGACGAAATGGGGTCAAAGATCACGGCATAGGAGCGGGATCCATTCCATTGCTCTGTTGCGTCATAACTTGCGTAAATATAGTTCGATGTCGATGAAATTTTAGTATATTTAAGGGGACCACCTGGGAATGAATCCTATTGAAAATGGATGAAGTGGGGTCAAAGGTCAGGACATAGGAGCGGGATGCATTCCATTGCCTTTATGCGTCATAACGTACGTAAAATTGGTTCGATTTCGATGAAATTTTAGTATGAGGTAGGGGAACACCTGGGGACGAACCCTGTTGAAAATGGACGAAATGGGATCAAAGGTCAGGACATAGGATCGGGATCCATTCCATCGCCCTTTTCTTATACTATTAAAGGAGCAATTCCTGTATGTATGTAAATTTTATTTTAAAAACGGCTTTAATGATTTCATGCTAATCTTTGCACCATGTGATGTGCGGTCAGCAGCGGTACCCTCGTGGGACAATGGCTTCTGTACCCCATAGCGAGGAGATGGTTCTGAGATCCTTCGTCTTACCCGTACTGCGTCCGACTCTTACTGATTCATAATAACGCCGTTCACAGAATTTGTCATTTTCATGTAGGACTTCCGTCCACAGGTAGTAGAGTTTAGGTCCCAGCCACCTACAGCGAGATCGCCTTTTGGGCAGGACACAGAAACGGAAGGAATGAGAGCAAGTCTAGCGACTTTTGACAGAACAGTTTGTAGTGAGATTAGAGTACAGTAGATGGCGCCACCGTACAAGTACGATATTGCACATAGATGGGTGAGAGAATTTCAGGGAGGACATAGAAAAGGATACCCATTTAACCAGTGGGTCCAGCCTGGGGGCCGTCACTTTACGTGCTCGTCCGATGCACGGCGGATATTCAGCGATTGTTAGTAAATCACACCATCTCTGAAAGATCAGCCCAGGCTAGAACCTGGGGACCCAGCATCGATAGTCTGAAACACTAACCACTAAGCCATCCGCGGCCTCTTACTGATTCCCGTCGCATCGCTCCTTATATTGTCGGATCGCTGCATACGTCATGTCGTTTCCGTTTATAGGGCAGCCCACAACGCCACATTTGCATAACGCCAGCTGTCTCCAATTCAATTGCTCTTCAGTGTATATGTCGCAGACGTCGTGCCACAGTTTGTCGGGATATCCACTTTCCTGTGCCGGAGTGGAAACGACTCAGAAGCTGAAAAGTCTTGGTGCGGCGATTGCGTTTTGCCGTTACAATTAAAAACTGTCTTCACGCGTCATAGTAGAGCAAGGGCGATCTCCTAGCATGCGCCTTGAACACATTCCATTGGTTTGAAACGCTGCCCAGAGCGTGGATACCACACTATGCGCGATTCCAAATTCCCTGGCAACATCGCTCACTCGGCGGCCTTGTTCCAGATTCCCTATAATTCTTCCCCGCGTGAAATCTTCTAGTTGATGTCTTTGAGACATAACATAATTTACACGTTCGTATCTTTATGCCTTCACGTCCAGATTTTTCTTCAAACACATGTCGTCTACTGCACCCTTTTCTCTTTTATCCGTTTAAGCGATAATACGTGACCCCTATGCGGACGATTCGACATTTTGCATTCCCACCGGCTTTCTACTGAAAGTCATGAGTTATGGAAATTGCTACAAGCTGTTGCGTCAGATTTTGTGGCTGTAACCTTTCGAAATGATGTTCGTCATGAGGTTTTGGACACCAGAATAATAGCTGTTATATACAGAAAATCGAATATCGCACTTAAGCTATAACTTGATAATGCACGTATTAAATGTAATCTTAGGCATTTAACATGAGTTATATGTGTCCTGGAAATAGAGGCGAAATTTTGACAAGAGTGAAAGATTTCTACTCCAAATTATATGAAAGGGAGTACATGTATCATCCCTTTCATATAATTTGGAGTAGAAATCTTTCACTCTTGTCAAAATTTCGCCTCTATTTCTTGTTACAGAACCATCTTCTTTTCTCAGTGCCATAATCTGTTTTTTTCCCTTACTGAGATGTCCCTTTGCTATCTTTAGGCTTTGGTTGTTTTCAATTGCTTTCCTTACTAGTTCACAGTTGAATTTCCTTACGTCTTCAGTGATACTTTTTCGTACTGTCTTGCATAGCTCTATATATTCCACTTTGGAAGTCACATCTTCTTTAGTTGTCCTCATCTCTCTTCTTTTTTGCATCAACATTTTGGTTTTTCCTGATAATTTGTTCACATGCAACTTGTTCTTAGACCCAGCTAATTTTGTTGATGGAAACAGCAATTGTTGATGGAAACAGCAACAAAATTAGCTGGGTCTAAGAACAAGTTGCATGTGAACAAATTATCAGGAAAAACCAAAATGTTGATGCAAAAAGAAGAGAGATGAGGACAACTAAAGAAGATGTGACTTCCAAAGTGGAATATATAGAGCTATGCAAGACAGTACGAAAAAGTATCACTGAAGACGTAAGGAAATTCAACTGTGAACTAGTAAGGAAAGCAATTGAAAACAACCAAAGCCTAAAGATAGCAAAGGGACATCTCAGTAAGGGAAAAAAACAGATTATGGCACTGAGGAAAGAAGATGGTTCTGTAACAAGAAATAGAGGCGAAAATTTGACAAGAGTGAAAGATTTCTACTCCAAATTATATGAAAGGGATGATACATGTACTCCAGGCATCATGAAAGGCACCAGAGTTCTTCCAGTCCTTCCAGCAGAAGTTGCACATGCAATCAAGAACATGAAGGGGGGAAAGCTCCAGGAGAAGATGGAATTACTGTAGACATCATACAAGAAGCAAGGGGAGAAATCGAAACAGTACTCGCCAAAATTTTCACTCGATGCCTTAATGAAGGGAAAATTCCTGAGGATTGGAACAACGCTACAATGATCTTGCTACATAAAAAAGGTGACATTGAGGATCTCAGGAACTACAGACCTATCAGCCTCCTATCAGTGGTTTATAAAATCTTCACTAAAGTTCTTTCACACCGCTTGAAGGTAACACTGGACATGGCTCAACCGAGAGAACAAGCTGGATTCAGGAGTGGCTACAGCACAATAGATCATATCCACGTACTGAGAGAACTAATTGAAAGAGCGAGGGAATATGAACTTCCATTGTGCATGGCTCTTATCGATTATGAAAAAGCCTTTGATTCGGTGAAACCATCAGCAGTTGCAATGGCTCTGAAATCCTGCGGTATTGAAGATGCATACATTAATATTATTAATAACATCTATGAAAATGCAAGTGCAAAGATTCTGCTATTTGAAAATACAACACACATAAAAATTGGAAAAGGAGTGAGACAAGGTGACACCATATCTCCGAAGCTCTTTAATGCCACATTGGAAAATGTCTTTCAATCACTGAACTGGGAAAACAAAGGCATAAAGATTAATGGAGATTATCTAACCCACCTTCGTTTTGCTGATGACATAGTCATTTTTGCAACTACCCCATCAGAGCTACAGATTATGATGCAGGAACTTGCTGACAAGAGTAAAGAAGTGGGATTAAAAATGAACTTTCAGAAGACAAAAGTGATGTTCAATGCTTTTACAAGAAATGAAGATTTATCGATTGATGGAGAAAAGCTGGAGGTAACAGACACGTACGTTTATCTTGGACAGCAGATATCAAGTGAGGGTCACATTGGTGAAGAAATTAATCGGCGTACAAAACTTGCCTGGAGAGCTTTTGGAAGAAACAGCATAATTTTCAAGAGCAATATGCCACTATGTCTTAAAAGAAAAGTGTTTGATCAATGCATCCTTCCAGTGCTTACGTATGGTGCAGAGACTTGGACCTTAGCTAAAAGAGACATACAAAGGCTGCAGACAACTCAAAGGAGCATGGAGAGGTGCATGCTTGGTGTAACCAGGAGAGATAAGAAGAGGAACACGTGGATCCGAAAAATGACAAGAGTGGAAGACATCATGATCAGAGTTAAATCCCTGAAATGGCAATGGGCTGGACATACTGCCAGAAGAACAGACCATCGATGGACAGCCGAAATTTTAGATTGGATTCCAAGGGACAGGAAAAGACCCAGAAGAAGACCACATGGAAGATGGGTGGATGAAATTCGAAAGTATGCGGGAGTGACATGGAGGAGACTGGCACAAGACAGACCGTTGTGGAGGAAACTTGGGGAGACCTTCGTCCAGCAGTGGATTGATAATGGTTGACAATGATGATGATGATGATGATGATATGTGTCCTGTAAATATCCCTTTAGCATTTACCGTCACCTTATAAAATTCAGTTTTACAGGGACGTTTGGGGAAAAAACCATGAAATAAGACTTACTTTCTCATACTTTTTCCTGTTCAGCAGATGGTAATCTCTCTTGGCTACAAACATCTGGAACGCTTCACTTGGTAGGTCCCCTTCTATTGTTGTATCAGTGAAAAAGAACAGTCCTCCAGGTTTGAGCCAGCCCTGAAATTTAAGACACAGAGATATAAATGTGTTAGGTACTTATAGATAAAAGAATGGGAATGTTGTGCATGAGACCGCACCAGACGATAACCTTAGGGCCGTCACGTTCAATATCACGGGCGGCATGTGGGGTTTTGAGACCCCCAAATTCTACAGGTATGCCTGCTGATACATGAAACTTTACCCACCGATCGCAGTTTCGCATACATGAAACTTTGCCTCATCGCTGAATAAAACACGTTTTAGGAAGTCTTCCTCATTATCAATCCTGAAGAGCATATCAACAGCAAAATCGAAACGTTTCGTTATTTATCACCGGGGTACAGTGCCTGTGTCAAATGCACTTTGTAGGCAGTCAGGTGCAAGCGCTAGTGCAGGTGGTAACCACAACTGCCTGGAGGCCGTACGAATGGACTTCTCTGGACTTCGTAGGAAACTCTGTCGAACACGTTCTGTACCCTCTTCACTTGTATGTCGGCCAGTACCCATTTAATGAAGCACACTACTACCATTCTCCACAAACTTCTTGTGCCACTCGCGTATTGAGAATCTGGATGGTGGATTACGTCTGTATTTGGTACGGAAATTAATTTGGACTTGTGTATCTGACTTCGTCTCTATGAACCATGCCACACAGTGGGCCTTTTCCTGTATAGTAGCCATCACAAGTTCAGGGTCGTACCTGAAAGTAAACAAAAACATTTTGCGTACCAATAAAACTTTATCCGTTGCTGTTACATGTACAAACAAGTTAGTAAAATCATGCAATGCATTGATTATGATACGCTTTCCAACATACCAGAAATTATTACTCAAGTTATGTGGATAATGGCTGTGGAATAAATATCGCTCCTGTGTCCTGACCTTTGACCCCATTTCGATGATATTCAACTGAACCGGTTCACTATACCTCCGGAACAACATGATAAAAGTTTTGTTGCAATAGAAGCAGTTTTACGCAAGTTATGAGAATAATGGCTGTAGAATAAATCTGGCTTTTGTGCAGTGACCTTTGACCCCATTTCGTTGATATTCAACAGAACTGGTTCACTATACCTCCGGAACAACATGATAAAGTTATGTCGCAATCCAAGCACTTTTGGTAAGTTATGATGCACAAAGGCAATGGAATGGATCTCACTCCAGTGTCCTGACCTTTGACCCCATTTTGCCCATTTTCAATAGGGTTGGTCCCCAGTGGCTCCCTACGACATACTAAAATTTCATCGAAATAGAACCATTTTTACGCAAGTTACGCCGCATAAGGGCAATGGAATATATCCCGCTCTTATGCCTTTGCCTGACATTTCACCCCATTTCGCCTATTTTCAATAGGGTTCGTGCCCAGGTGGTTTCCTACCACATACTAAAATTTCATTGAAATCGAACCATATTTACGCATGTTATGACGCATAAAAGCAATGGAATGGATCCAGCTCCTATGTCCTGACCTTTGACCCAATTTCACCCATTTTCAATAGGGATCGTCCGCAGGTGGTTCCCTACCGCATACTAAAGTTTCATCGAAATCGAACACTTTTTACGCAAGTTATGAAGCATAAGAGAAATGAAATGGATCCCGCTCCTATGTCCTGACCTTTGACCCTGCTTCGCCCATTTTCAATTGGGTTCGTCCCCAGGTGGTCCCCTACCACATACTAAAATTTCGTCGAAATCGAACCATTTTCACGTGAGTTATCGTGCGGATGGACGGACGGACAAAGCTGGAGCATATACGCTTCTTCAACCGACAGTTGGAAAGCGTAAAAAACAGAACTTCGCTATCTTATTTCGTTTAGGCTTTATTGAGGGTCAAAATTGCAAAGATAATTTTGGAACACCCTGTATAACTAGATACACTCTTCATTGTTTGATGCACTCACTTCCAAGATGGAGAAATAATTGACTGGCATGCTTCTCAATCGGCGCAACTGGATAAGATTTGAATAACGCGTTCCATAGATTTTAACTTCGTCGTAATAAGCTTTAATCAAATTTATTACAGAAAGTAATTCGCGAAAATTTACTAACAGCCATTTGCTATTGAATCGGATAAAACTGTTTCCCAAAGAATAAAAACAATTTCCTCAATCACATTTGAAGAGGAAACGAACTCTATCCTAATCATCTACATATTTGCTATGTTCTGCTCTCGACACATTATTCGATTATCATGTACCCTTAATGTTGAACTTAACATTCTTTGGACTGAAACCTTTTCAACAGGTTACATAGATGGGTTGCAATCTGATTTTCTGACTCGACAAAAATATGAAGAACAAACTAAGGTTTGGTTGAAAAAAGTACAGGTAGGCTCAGTTCTTATTGAGCCGTCAGTTTGGAACGTAGGACTTGGACTCGCAGATCGGAGACATGAAATGAGCTAGTCGGGTATAGTTTCAAAGCGTTTATTTATTTTGTTATAGCCAACATAGGTCTATGAGATAAAAAGTAGTTTGCATATTTTTTACAAATAATGCTGGATACATTGAGAACACAAAGTAGATCGATACACGAATTACCCAACGTGGTGCTCTGTCTTCTTGGGCTTCTTACATTCCTCATCACTTGCTCTTGCCTCTCGTTTTGTTTTTCTCCACTTTTGCTTGCGTTCATTCGGCGAATTGTCGAAAATGTTAATCCGTTCACACGAAAACAATTTTCAAAAACTTTAGTTTAAACCACTGCGATATGTTCTTTATATATTTGTATAGACCTCGTCAAGAGCTTTACAACGTTACCACGCACAGTCGTTTTGCACTTACGGTTGTCCAGATAAACCGCGATATTGTCAAAAGTGTTCACAAGAAAACAATTGTTTAAAATTTTAGTTTAAAACACTGCGAAGTGTTTTTCGTATATTTGAATAGATCTCGTCGAGAGCTTTAAAACGATACCACGCACAGTCGTGTTGCGCTCACGGTTGCCGAGATAGACTGAGTCAAACGCAGCGGCACATCCAGAAATATTGCATCACCTCTTCCGTGCACAGGGAGCGAGAGGAACGTCGGGTGCACGATGTATTGCGCAGTACGCGAATTGGACTCCATGCTGTTTACGAGTATACTAGCACGATTAGTGTGTGGCACGTATTTTTAACGCTATAATAATTTCAATTGGGACCTATTTTTGTCACAGGAGGTCTGCCGTAAGTCGCCCCATACTATCCGTGGAGTTAGACGTAGTCCTACGTCAAATAAAACCGAATCAACACGTCGGTAAGTTTGCCGTAAATGGAACAAATCAACATGTAAGTAAATTTGCAGTACCTAGAATAAATTTTTTGTAATGAAATTTCCGTTATAGGGCTACATCAAACCTGCGTGTCAGTAATGAAATAGACATGCGGAGCTCCTCTTCGATATTTAGATGGTTTAGATATTTCATCTTAATAATGTTTTACAGCTTCAAAGCTGGTTTCATGCAAATATGAAGTCGCGAAGGGAAACGACATTCTAAGCCAGTCCCGGAAGCGCAGTTTTCTAAGCGCTGGCTTCTGACCATTCGTCCGAGATGCGACTGGGTTCGAACCTGGTGAAGCATGTATGTTATACACTGAGTGGCCACTTTATCATGACCACCTGACAGTTTTGAGTTATGAGCTATGGCTGCACGCTGTTGCCGCCAGAGGGCGAGGCTAGTATAAAAAGGGAAAGCTTAGTGCTTGCGACAGCAGTAGCAGTAATTTTTGGATGACGAGATGGGTAAAAAATGCGATTTGACGGACTTTCAACGTGGAATGATTGTAGTAGCTAGGAGCCATGGAGCGAGTATCACCGAAACCGCCGCATTCTTGAAATGTTCCAGAGCAGCTGTTGTTAAAGTGTTTAAAGACTGGACTGTCAGCCAAAAAACTGGGTCTCTACATGCAACGTGTGGTCGTCATCGACTAGTGACTGCTCGGGCGGAACGGAGAGTGTCCAGACTAGTAACAGACAACAGAAGGGCAACAGTGCAGCAAATTACAGACCATCTTAATCAAGGATCCCCTCAAATGATCTGCTCGCCGTACACTGCATCGGATGGGATATGGCAGCATAAGGCCTGTTCGAACACTTTTGCTGTCTGCAGTTAGCAAGAGAAAACGTCTCCAGTTCGCACAGGAGCACAAGGATTGGACAGTCGATAATTGGAAACAAATTATGTGGTCCGATGAATCACGTTTTCAGTTGTACCATGCCGATGGCCGAGTGAGAATTTGGCAGAAACAGCACGAAAGCATGGATGCATTGCTACAACCCTTCAAGCTGGTGGAGGCAACGTAATGCTATGGGGAATGATTTCCTGGCATGCTTTGGGCCATTTAATTCGTGTTGATCAACGTCTGACTGGCACATCATATCTAAACATCGTTGCGGACCAAGTGTATCCTGTCATGTGGATGGTTTATCCCAATGGCAATGGCTACTTTCAACAAGATAATGCGTCCTGCCATAGTGCTCGTATTGTGCAGGATTGGTTTCAGGAACATGCCGGTGATTTTACTTTGCTTAGGTGGCCCCCGTAATATCCAGATCTCAACCCCATTGAGAATTTGTGGGATGAAGTTCAATGAGCCATCAGACAGCTGGATCCACAACCCTGCAATCTCCCACTCCTGCAAAGCGCTATTCACCAAGCATGGTCTCAGATTCCACAAACCGCCTATCAACATCTCGTGTAGTCCATGCCACGAAGAATCGACGCAGTATTAAAGGCAAAAGGTGGCCCAACGAAGTACTGAGGGGGTGGTCATAATAAAGTGGCCACTCAGTGTATATTTGTCTTACGGCAGTGTTTCCCAAAGCGTGCGCCGCGAAATATTCCAAAATTTTCATAATTTTATTTCCATTTTCAATTCAATGTGATAGGACGCGACATCTGGCGGACCTGGCGCAAACCAGTGACTCACTTAGCAACTGGTTGCAGAAGCCTCTACAAATGGTTACTAGATGGCGCTCTTACAAGCGTGAGCTTCCCCCCCGCACGTTTGCCGCCCGACGGGTGCACGTGTGTGTTGCACGCTGCCGCTAACGGAAGTACCTGAGCTTTCTCCCCAAATTCCGTGCTTCTGATAAACATTCCTCCCTTGCTATCCGAGCGTCTAGAAATAAGACTCTCAGTTCAGATTTTTCGAGACGGTCACCAGATCCTTTAAATATGCTCATCTCATCCGTTGCCATTTGTGACTCATTTGGCGGTTAGCAGTCTGTTATGTTGATGCAAAAGTTTCGGCGTTTGTAAGCTTTCGGCGTATCAACTGATTATTGTTGTGATTGAGTGAAGTGAAGTTTTTGAAGTTTTTCTTCTCTATGTATTTTAAAAAATGGATCGGTTTTTACTAAATAGTAAAGAACTTGGAGAAGGAAATGATTGTGGCTGTGTCCAGTGATTCTTTTCAGGACTTTTTGGCCGGGGGGGGGGATGGAACCCTAGAGAGGGCAAGTTTTCCATTTGCTATATATATACTTACATTAGAAAAAATGCCATAATTTAATGTATCGACTACATTGAAAAAAATTCTTTAATTTTTCTTCAATTTTTCATTAACTTTGATTTTGTTCCAGATGGTGGCTTTCAAAAACTTCCTATTTTCGTCCCCCCCCGGGGCCCCTCCCGAAGAAAAATTCAATATACATCTCAGATATAGTTATTACTTCTTCAAACATTTCAGGAATAACAAACTTTCTTCAGCTAAAGGAGGGAGAGGGGGGGTCCGCAGGCTTGAAATTTTCATTTATTAAAATGCATTCAACGCACTCTTGATCCTGAATCACGATTCCCAGGCAATTAGGTATGATTAGTCTACTTATTATATTTTGAAGAATACCATGCGTCGTAATACACTTTTTAATTAAATAAACTATAAGTAGTACCATTTGAACAAATATTTAAAAAAATATAATCGGAGAAATATTTGTAGCATAAAAAGAAACAAAACTTACTTTTTCATCATAGCCTGGATTTATTAAAATTTGGCTCGGGGGGGGGGGTAGTCGTTTCCTGGAGGGCTTCGCCCCCTGGATGTATGCCTGAAAGAAACACTGGCTATGTCCAGTTTGATTCCAAGATTTGAGAAAATGTGCGGTGATCAACAGGCTCGTCCATCCCACTAATTGTAATTAGTTGAATTTTTTCAATTACATTTTTTTGTGATCTTCAATACGTATTTTATTTACTTTTAGCTAAGTGTACTTGTTAGAATTTGACATAGTCAAAGTGTACTTCTTAGAATTTGACATAGGGCGCCTTGGGAAAACCTGGACTCAGCAAGGGCGTCGAGAATCAAAAACGTTTGGGAACCATTGTCTTATGGCACTGATTCTTTCCCTTCTCTGGAACCAGTGCACTGTAAAAAAAAAAATCTGTAATTCACGAGCCACTTTCCGTGATTTCTTTTTGTGAATTAACAAATCACGTTTCTGATACAACTTATTCCGTGAAATGACGGAAAAAACTCTTAAATTCAGGAATTTTTCGTTCGCCAGAAACCATTCTGAATTTTCAGGAATCTTTCCGCAATTTCTTTCGCATATTGACGGTAAATTACCGTTTTCAAGAGGTATTAACGGAACATTCTGAATTTTCAGAAACCTTTCCGCAATTCGTTTCTTATATTAACGGAAAAACTAAGTTCTCACTTTTTCAGCATCCATATGACGGAAAATTTCTGCTGATAGGAGAGATTCACGGAAATACTTGGGGGTTTGATTAACTGTTAAATTTCCATAATCTGACAAAGCATTTGATTTTGAAGCTCTGTAGCAAGATCCGATATTGTGGATAGTATATCGCATGCATATTGGCTACTGTGGCACAGGATATTTCTCTCTTTTCTCCCATTTTGTGCACCAGCCATTATACACCGATGAGTCATTACATTATGACCACCTACCTAATAAGCTGTAGGACCCCCTTTAGCCCGCAAATCAGCAGCCACTCGGTGAGGCATCGATTCGATGAGGTGGCGATAGCTATCCTGGGGTATCTGGTACCATAATGTCAACAGCAGGTCCTCCAGTCCCCGTACATTTCGGGGTGGTGGTGATTTAGCGCGAACCCGCTTTTCCAAGTCGAACCACAAATGTTCGATTGGGTTAATGTCAGGTGAATTTCACCAGCATGCTCCTCGAACCACTCGTTGACGATTATGGCAGTGTCACACGGCGCATTATCCTGTTGGTAATGGCCATCACCAGCAGGGAACACAGTTGCCATGAATGGGTGAACTTGGTCCGCAACGATGTTTAGATACCTGACAGCTGTCAGGGATTGTGCTATTGGGATAATGGGGGTTAAAGTGTCCCACTGAAACATAGCCCACAGCAAAACACCGCCGCCGCCGCCGGTCTGTTTCCGTCCAACAGTGCATCCAGGTGCCATAGCCTCCGTTGGTAATCGGTGCATCCGCGCTCGACCGTCTACATGATGCACCGGGAATCTTGGTTCGTCAGACTCGACCACTTTTTTCCAGTCATCCACCGTCCAATCTTGATCTTGGGACCATTTCATGCGTTGTTGGCGATGACGTGCAGTCAGCATGGGGACCCGGCTATGTCTTCGGTTACGCAGACCCATGCGCAGAAGAATTTTTCCGTGACTCACTTATAAACGTGGAAAGATTGATGACTTCTGTTTGATGTTTTTAATCCACGTCAATTGTGGGTATAATTAAGAAGGATGACACCGAATTTTCGGGTGTAATGAGTACGACTTTTGAATCCGTCCTGATGCTAATTAAATTTATCAAAATTATTCAAAAATCAGTGGAACCGGTATGGAAAACAATAGTATCTGACGGAAGATAGAAGTTTTCCAGTCGGGTTTTTAATCCCGCAGACATTGCTCTAAACGGAATCGTGAGCTTACGCCCTCTGGTTGCAGACTTTTGTGTTAAGAAAAATTTGAAATTATATGAGAAACATTTCGCAACCGAAACGTTCTCCAACAAAGAAAGAATTTTTCAAATCGGACTCTTAGAAGCAAAGATATGGACAAATATAAGATATGTATCTACGACCCCTGGCGGGAAAAAACATGGATTATTTAAAAAGAAAGTATTCTCAAATTTTTTTCGATGTGAGAGGTATTGGTCCAGGGAAAAAAATTCAGTCGATTTTCCAGGAGCTCAGATTTTGCTGCAAATACATCAGAAGCAGAAATTAACGCTTATGCCCCCTGGTGACCATACGATTCTTTACCAAATATTAGGTATTATATGTAAAACATTTCTCATAAGGAGCTGCATGCGGTACAGAAAGAATTTTTTAAGTCGGAGCTTTAGAAGCAGAAATAACGGGGGAAACGCACGTTACCTTAACGCCCCCTAGCGGAAAAGTCTATGAGTTACTTGAAAATTGTGAAACTATACGAAAAACATTTTGCGCTGGAAACGCTATCCAACGAAGAAGGAATTATTCAGATCGGACTCTTAGAAATACATATTGACAAAAATAAGATATATATCTACGCCCCCTGACGGAGAAACCATGCGATATTTTAAGAAGAAAATATTCCGAAAAGGTTTATCGACGTGGGTAGTATCTGTCCACAAACGAATTTTTTTCAACCGAGAATTTAGAAGCTCAGATTTTGCTGCAAATACATCTGAAACGGAAATTAAGATAATAAAGGACTGTCATATTCCACCTGCTAGAGGGCTGCAAAAATGGGTAAATTGAAGCCATATCGTGCTGCAGTTTGTTCGTGAGGTGTTGCCAATTGACATGCCGAAGCGAATGCATTACTACCGGTGGTTTAAGGAATTTGTTAGTCAAAATCCACGCGTATTAGACATTACGTGGTTCACTTACGAAGCCTGGTTCCACATTTCAGGCTATGCGAACTCACAGAATACACAGGTATGGGCGAGGGAGAAAGGAAAGAATGAATCCCATAAAGATTGGCGTATGGCGCGCCATTTCACTGAACCGGATAATCCGTTACATTTTCTTTGAACAGACTGTCAACACAAAAGTATATCTCAATATCTTTACGCAGTTCGTGAACCAACTGGATGATACTGATCTGCAGAATGGCTTCTTCCAACAGTGCGACTTGTCACACTTCCAATGCCAGCATGGCTGAGATCCGAAGTTTTTTTCTGCAATCGGGTTATCTCCAAAGGTTTGTGACCGCCCTGGTCTCCAGATTTAACTCCACCCGATTATTTCTTACGGGGGCACCTGAAAGGTATTGTACACACCAATAAGCCTAGGACTACTCGGCAGCTGAATAACATCACACAGGAAATTGAAGCAATAAATACCAACATGCTTAGACGTACATCTGACAATATGCAGCGACGAGTTGATCTCTGCTTGGATGCAAATGGTGGACATTTTCAACATCTTCTCTGATATCGGTGTGATTGTGAAAAGGTAAGACACTTCGTCTTCAGATTTTAGCTTGAAATGTTTTCCCCTTTCAAAATTGTTGCGCTTTTTTGGGGTAAAGTCCCAAGTGAAGCATTCTGTACTATGATATGTTACAATGCGGAAACAATTTTTTTTTCAGAATCTGAAACAAAGATCATGAATGACAGAGAAAAGCACCGAACAGTAATTGAATTCCTGGAAAAAGAGGGGTATGAAGCTCCAGAAATCAACAGAAGACGCCTGGCTATGTATGGAGCAGCCACAATCGATTTCAGTAATGACCGAAGATGGATGAAGAGGTTTCGGCAGGGAGAAAGTTCAGTGTCGGAAAAACAACGAAGTGGAAGACCCGCAACTGCAGTGACAGATGCCAACAGGCAACGAGTGAAAGACCTCATCACAGCTGATCGTCGTGTCGCCATCCAGGAGTTGAGTGATGCAATTCATTGTGGGCATAGTGCTATGGGAACATTAATTAGAAATCTGGGCTACAAAATTTTTTTCAAAATGGATCCCAAGAAACCTATCCCATGAATAATGTGAACAAAGGATGGACATGTGCTGGAACCTCTTAGACTGTTATGAGAGGGAGGCTAAGGTGTTTTCTCTAATGTTGTGACGGAGGATGAAACCTGGGTGTTCTTTCATGACCCAGAAACAAAACGTGCGTCAATGAAATGGCACCGCACATCTTCACCTCGACAGAAAAAGGTGAAAAGAAACAAAACGTGCGTCAATGGAATATCACCGCACATCTTTACCTCGACAGAAAAAGGTGAAAAGAAACAAAACGTGCGTCAATGGAATGGCACCGCACATCTTCACCTCGACAGAAAAAGGTGAAAACAAATCCTTCCGCAATGAAAGTGATTGTGACAATTTTCTGGAACAAACGTGGTGTCATTTTGACTGATTTTCCTTGAACGGGATGCAACAATAAACAGTGCTAACTATGTATAGACACTGAAGAAGCTAAAGGAAACTATCAAAAGGAAAAGACGTGCCATTCCACTTCATAGCGTTGTTTTACACCATGATAACGCACGTCCTCACACCTCAATTGAGACTTCACAGGCTATTGCCAAAATGGGGATAATTTTGGCAGTAGCCTATGAAGTCTTCTATTGCCAAATCATCATCTTTGTGAAACGGATATTCATGGTACTGTTAAAACTAAGAGCATCCTGAAAGTAATGCCTCCTCCTTAATAACTTTTGAAATTTTGAAGTGATTTTAATAAAACTGCACTGACATGTACTATGATATGTTACCAATACGGGAACAATTTTTTTTTTCATTATAGGAAACAAAGATCATGAATGACAGAGAAAACCAGCCAACCCTAATTTAATTCCTGGAAAAAGAGGGATGTGAAGCTCCAGAAATTCACAGAAGACTCCTACCGCTGCCACAATCGATATCAGTAATGTCCTAAGATGGATAAAGAGGTTTGAGAGGGAGGAAGTTCAGTGTCGGAAAAACAACGGGGTGGAAGACCCGCAACTGCAGTGACAGATTCCAACAGGCAACGAGTGAAAGACCTCATCACAGCTGATCGTCGTGTCACCATCCAGGAATTGCAACAATAAACAGAGCTCACTATGTGCAGACATTGAAGAAGTAAATAAAGCAATCAGAAGGAAAAGACGGGACATTACACGTCATAGTGTTGTTTTACACTATAATAACGCACGTCCCAATGGAGACTTCACAGGCTATTGCCAAAATGGGGTTGATGATGTTGTCCGAACCCCGCTACCGTCCTGATTAGGCTCCCTCAGACTATTTCTTTTTTACCCCTCTGAAAACCACCCTTCGTGGGGAAAGTTTCGTCGGTGTGACAGACGTTAAACTGGCTGTGAACTATTGGGTGAAACGACAGCCTCAGGTATGTTTTCAAAATAGATTTTACTAGTGGGTTCAAAGATGGCGCAAATGTATAGAAGGTGATGGACAATACTTTGAATAGTCTAGTATTATTAACAATATGTACAAGTACCACCATTTGAGACCAAATTTCACATTTCGCTACAAATAAAAAATTTGCTACAAATAAAATCTTATGAGTGACAACGCATTACTTTCAGGTTGCCCTTTGTATATTTGTGAGTGATAATTGAAATTTTCTAAGGCAACGTTTTTTGCAAAATTCGTTTATAAACTTACATAAAATTTCTTAATCAGAGACGTCTTGTCAAAAATATAGGTCAAAGTTTCACGGGCATAGATAACATCAAAGCTGCATGGGTCGAATTCCGTCTCTGTGATGTCCGCGAGCATGAAGTTCACCTGAAAAAAAAATAGAGAGAGAAATTAGGATCAGTACATGGTTTAACAATAAAGATGACATCGAATTTTCGGTTGTATTGAGCATGCCTTTTGAATCCGTTCTGACACGAATTAAATTTATCAAAGCTATTCAAAGTCAATGGAACCGGGGTGTGAAACAAACAACCGGTTTCTGCAAGCGATAAAACATTCAGAAATAAAAGCAGCTACTTAGTTCCGCCAGCTGCTGAAAAGCATGTTACGAAGATTAACAAATGGCGCACAAAAAAGTTTCTCACAACACAAGGAAGGTATTAGAGACAGAGATTTTCAAATTGAACAGTTAAAAGAAGAAATGCAGAAGGAAACATGATATAAGCCACGTCTGCTAGCCGAAGAATTTTTCACAATAGAAAAGTTGAAAAATATTCTTTACGGAAAAAGCTATGCCAAGGAAAAATAATTTTTCAAATATGTCTTCCGGAAGCACAAATAGCAAGAAAAAAAGTTTCGACCTTTGCGCATCTCTATTGTAGCGAATGGCATATGGTAAAGAAACAATTTCTTAATAGTGTTTTTAGAAGCGGCGATACAGCTGCAAACTGAAGTACACAAACACCACCTACCGACCGAACTGTGAACTACAAAATTCCTCATATACTAACATAAAGTATTCTACAAGGTAAATGGCATCCAGTGTTAAACGAATTTTTTAAATCGTACATGTAAAAACAGAGATATTGAGAAAAACAGATTAAGCATTTTTTTGATTGGAGGTTTAAGATTAAGCATTTAAGCTCCTTAACAGCAAAATTGTGCATTATTTTGGGCAGAAAATGCACACACAGAGTTTGTATAGTTAGTAGTATCTGACTGAAGAAGAAGGTTTTTCAATCAGTTTTTAGTTCCGTAGATATTGCTGTAAATCGAAACGTGAACTTACGCCCTCTGGTGGCAGACTTGTGAGTTAAGAAAAAAATGAAATGATATGAGAAACATTTCGCAGCGGATCGCTCTTCAACAAAGAAAGAACTTTTCAAATCGGACTCTTAGAAGCAGATATATCAACAAAAATAAGATATGCATCTACGCCCACTGGCGGAAAAACGATGCACTACTTTAAGAAGTAAGTATTCTCAGAAGGATTTTCGATGTTAGCGGTATCGGCCGACGAAAGAATTTTTTCAATCGAGTTTTTCCGGAGCTCAGATTTTGCTGCAAATATCTCAGAAGCAAAAATTAACACACGCCCCCTGTTGGCCAAACGGAGTGTACTTGACCGGTAAGCGTGTCAGTGTGTTGGTTCTCGTGTGTCTGGCGCCGTATCCGCCACCTCGCATCACTTCTGTGGAGTAGAAACCTCGATTCGTCGGAGAAGGGAACCTTTTCCCTCTGTCCAATGACGGTAGTCCCATGTGAACCGCAGACGTCGTTGCCGATGGACCTGGGTTAACATGGACGCCTTGACGCAACGTCAGCTCCGGAGAACCATGCGTAACAGGGTTCGCTCTACTGTTATCGTGGGCAAGTACCTTAGTGCCCCAGTTTCCATTTGCGTGGTCAGTCGCTACGCTGTTGCTCGTCGATTGCCCTTTACCAGTCCATGCAGGCAACGTTCTCCTCTGGGGTCGATGGCCCTTGGGTCTCCAGAGTTATGACGTCAGGAGGTACTCGGTGTGCCAGTGGTCCATTCTTGGTACACCCTTACTACATCACGAGGTGAACAGCCCACGAAGTCTGCTGTTTATGAGATGCCTCCACCCTCGGGGGGGGGGGGTTAGCCGTTGATCATTCATTTTTAAACGTCCGTCAAAGCACTACCTCTGCCCATCGTGCTCACGTGACGCAGTATGGCTCATATATCCTGGCCGGCCGCTTATACACTATATTGACAAAAGTCACCGGACACCTACAAGACAAACACAACATAGCATTTATTGGCATACATTACTACGGTGTGGGTCCACCTTTGGCCTCAATGCATGCGCTGACCCTTCGAGACAGGCTTTCGACAAGGTTTTGGAACACAGCGATAGGTATGTTCTTCCATTCAGTACATAATGCTGCCGCTAACTGTAGCTTAATAATAGGCCTTGGTTCCAAACTTCTTATGCGGCACTCTAATTCATCCCATAGGTACTCTATGGGATTAATGTCAGGGCTCTGTGCTGGCCAGTCCATACACGATGCGGAGTTATCGTCAAACCTCGCCGTAACAGTCCTTGCTTAATGGATCGGTGCATTATCTGCTGGTACAAACAAGGCTCGGTTCCATAGTATTGCTACAGAGTTGGTAGGGCATAATTGTTCAGAATACCGAGGTAGGCGTCCTGGTTAACAGGTTTGCCTACGATAACCAATGAGCCGGGACCATACAACGAATAACACCTCCACACGAATACACTGCAAGCTCCAAAATTAACCGTAGGAACAGTACACTGTGGTAAATAGCGTTCCCCCGGCTGCCGCCATACCCACACACGGCCATCAGACTGATGGAAATTGTATCTGGATTCATCAGTCCATAGGACCCGTTTCCACTGATCTACGGTCCACGATAAATGTTCTTTACACCATGCTAAACGACGAGTAGCATTCCGTGTGGAGATGAAAGGCTTATGAGCAGCTCACGACCACGGTATCTCATGGAATGAAGTTCTCTGCGAATGGTACGCGTACATACCGAGGTTCCAGCATTTTTACTCACCTGTACACTGAGGCCTTGTGCATTGCTCCGTCGATTAGCTGTAACGACTCTCCTGAGGCTTCGACGTCCTCTATCACTGATTTTCTTTGGTCAGCCGGTACGTTTTGCTGCTTCAGGCACGCCATGTGTCTTGCACTTATTCAGTACATTCAAAAACAGTTGACTTGGGTATATTTAAACGCCTCTCGGTTTCTCTTATGGACAGCCTACTAATATAACGCCCAACAATATTTCCTTTCTCAAAGTCAGTTCTCTCCCTCCGAGGCATTTTCCCTCAACCTCACAGTGCGATATGATTGCAGTCAGCTGCATGGTTGTTTTTATACCGTTTGCAGCTGTACCGCACATCTTAACAACGCAGCGGATCCGTTCATTTCCTTTTCAATGGGTGTCTGGTGACTTTTTTTAATATAGTGTATCTCCGTGTGGTCGATCTTGTCACGTGCACTCTGTGACGCGCCTGGGCGGGTTCACTGTGATTCCGGGGGTGGTCATATTATTCTGATACGACCGTGTAGGATCTGATTATTGCTTTTGAATCGTCGCGGCATAGACATATTGCTTCCACTTCAACAAGTGTTTTAAAGAATCTGGGACGTATTTGGGATAGAGGATGATTTTCTTCTGAACAGCCTTCGACCTTTTAACAAATTCCAAGTTCGACTGGGAATGGAGTATTGTTCTGACGTTTGGGGTTTGGCACCTAAATCCATTTTAAACCTAACAGATGCTAAGCAGAATAAGGCAGTTAATGTGATTTATCTCAGAATGATGAATAGAGCTATGCCTTGGTGGCGGAAGGGCTAGTAGTGCCTTATTAATCGCACAGTATTTGTGTACAGTAAAAACACAGCTCTTGACCTAACAGTTGTTGGAAAGAGCTCTTGACCTAACAATTGTTGGAATGAACAGCATTCCAGGGGGCGTTTTCCAACAGGATAACGCTCATCCGCATACCGCTGTTGTAACCCAACATGCTCTACAAAGTGCCGACATATTGCCGTGGCCTGCTAGATCACCAGCTCTTTCACCAATCGAGCACGTATGGGACATCACTGGACGACAACTCCAGCGTCCCCCCAACCAGTATTAACCGTCCCTGTATTGACCGACCAAGTGCAACAGGCATAGAACTCCATCCCACTAACTGACATCCAGCACCTGTACGACACAATGCATGAACGTTTGCGTGCTTGCATTCAACATTCTGGCGGTTACACCGGTTATTAATGTACCAGCATTTCACATTTAAAATGGCTCTGCTCGCGCTTACATTAAGCTGTGATCTTGAAACCTTAATCAATTAAATATGTTACCTATACAAATGTATTGCCGCCAATTCATTCCTCTACAACTATTTTTTCGTGGTGTTGGGATTTTTTTCCGTCAGTGTATTATGACCACTAGCCTAATAAGATATTGGTCCTCAACGTGCCGCCAAAATAGCTCTTACCAGACAAGGTATGGGCGCTAATTCTGAAGGTGTTTTGTGATATCCGGTATCAAGACGTAACCAGCAGATCCTTTAATTCTTGTAAGTTATGTGACTGAGTTGCTACAGATCAGATTTGATGTTCCAGCACAAACCGCAGATGCTCGAATGGATTACTGTCTGGAGAATTCAGAGGCCAGGGATATGCCTGGAAGTCTTCCTCGAGTTCCGCGCATCATTCTCGAACAAATCCTGACAAGGCGCATTATTCTGTGAAAGAAATTACTATTAGAAAGGAATACCGTTGCCGTGAAAGGATGTGCCTGCTCTGCAATGATGTTTAAATAGGTAGTAGGCGTCATAGTTCTTTGCTCATGAACAACTGGACCAATATTTTTCCAGCAGAACATTGCCCAAAGCATTACACTTCCTCCACAGGCTTATTTTCGTCCAACACTCCATCCTGGTGCCAATGCTTCCCCAGGTAAACAACGTACACGTACCCAGCCGTCCACATGGTGTTTCAGGAAATGAGTTTCAACGGACCAGACGACCTTCTTCCAATCATTCAAAGTCCAGTTTTGATGCTAGATTAGCCATTGTTGGCTCTTCCGACGGTGAACCTAGATTAGCACGAGCACTCTGAGCGACATATGGCTACGCAGCTCCATTTTCAGCAAAGTCCCATATACTGTATCTTGTGATACATTACTCTCGTCACCAGCATTCAAATTACTGGCGAACTGCGCACACAGTATCCTTTTGTTGGCTCTTACCATACGGGATAGCCGTCGCTCACCTCTAGCATCGATGAGCTGTAGTCTGCCCCCACCTACCTGACAGTTCGTGGTTTTTCCATCCTTGTACCACTTTCTGAAGTATCTCTTCTGTTGGCTCGTACCATATGGGATAGCCTTCGCTCACCTCTAACATCGATGAGCCGTGGTCTGCCCACACCTTCCTGACGGTTGGTGGTTTTTTCATCCTTGTACCACTTTCTGAAGTATCTCTTCTGTTGGCTCGTACCATACGGGATAGCCTTCGGTCACCTCTAGCATCGATGAGCCATTGTCCGCCCACACCTTACTGACGGTTCGTGGTTTTTCCATCCTTGAAGCACTTTCTGAAGTATTCCTTCTGTTCGCTCGTACCATACGGGATAGATTTCGGTCAGCTCTAGCATCGATGAGCCGTGGTCGGCCCACACCTTCCATCCTTGAAACACTTTCTGAAGTATCCCTTCTGTTCGCTCGTACCATACGGGATAGCCTTCGCTCACCTCCAGCATCGATGAGCCGTGGTCTGCCCACACCTTCCTGACGGTTCGTGGTTTTTACTCTCCGCTGACCCCTTTTTGAAAGTGCTAACCACAGTTGACCGTGAGCACCTCACAATTCTTGCCATCTCGAAAATGTTCTGACCCAGTCGTCTAGCCATTACTATTTGGGCATTTGACAAACTTGCTAAGTCCGTTGCCTTTCTCATCTGAAGGAACAACATTGATTAAGAGAGCTCAGTATTAGGTGTCATTTACTCCGTTTCATGATCTACACACACTCCGTCGTTTACCTGCAGTTGCTGCGATTTGCATAATGACACGCTGGTCATGATATATTATGGTATATTTTAACTCTTCGGTGTATGTAAAATACAAAACGTGTTGCAACCTGTGCTTCCTACTACTAATTAATGATTAACAATACCGCAGGTACGGAGCCTGCTACCTTTTGAGTGTATCCAAACCTTCCAGGACAAATCCTTTTATTTATATTAATATGTTTTTGTTCTTTAATTATTTTTATTTTAATCTATAGAATGACCGTATTTAAAATACCGAAGAGTGAAAGAAGGTTCAACGAAATAATGCTTCCCGACTGGCTGCCACAATTAAAACATTAGTACATCATTAATCGTCTTCTTCCTCATGGTCGTTTTCCTTCAATTTTCACTTCTATCATTCTTTTAAATCAGCTGCCTCCTCTTAACACATGTCCTATCCAGTAATATTTTATGTTTCCTATGGTCTTTAGAATATTCCTTTCTTCCTCAACTCTCTGCAAAACTTCATCTTTGGTAATTTTTTCAATCCACTTTATTTTTTTCATTCTTCTCCATAACCACATTTGAAATGCCTCCAACATTTTACCTTCTTTCTTTCCCGATTGTCCACCTTTCTGCCCCATATAAAGTTCTAAGCACTTAATAAGCCTTTTCCTTAAATATTTATTCATTTTACTACTAAACACATTTTGTTGTTGTCAAATGCATACTTTCCTTTTTTAATTCTTTCTTTTATTTTCATGTCACATTTTCCATTTTCTTGGATTATGCTACCGAGGTATTTGTATAGTCTCACTTGCTCTACATTACCTCCATTCATCATCACCTCCACGTTTCCTGGTCTCCTGGAGACTCTCATCGTTTTTGTTTTCTTTGTGTTAATTTTCATACCATATTTTATGCATACACTTTCAAATGTTTGCATTAGATGCTGTACTTCATCTTCAGTATTAATCAATATATGGAAATGTAATTATTCACTTAAAGACACAAGGCGTCATGTTGGTTTGGCAGGTGATATCCTGGAATGCAAACAAGAGGCGTTCATTATTTGAAGAACTGATTCCAAATTCTTGGCAACTGTAGCGAGACCCTATCATTGCAGGACTCACTATTGGTAATGAATTATCTCCACGGTTTTTCGAATAACAATAGATTTAGGGTGGAGTAGGAAGCTAATTTCTTTATATCAGCGGACTTGAACTTGACTTCTCTGGAAAGAGCCATGGTTACTTTACCGTTCTACACTGCCTGGCTAAATTAAAAGCAGTGCATGTTAATACCTTGCAGGACCACCTTTAGCACGAATTACAGCACGCATTCGGCGTGGCATGGTGTCTGAATTATGCACTGTCTCCCCACTGATTTGTGGCCAGCTTTGCAGCAACATTTCGTCAAGATCCTTAATTGATGACGGAAGGAGTGGAATTACTCCTTAGATTCCTCTCCAGTATAACCCACAGACCCTCAATGGGGTTGAGGCCAGGACTTTGTGGTGGCCAATTCAAGTGTGCAATGATGCCTCGTACTCCTCGAACCAATCTTTCACAATTTTAGCGCGATGAATCGTGGCATTGTCATCCTGGAACAGGCCATTGCCTCTAGAGAAGAAAAACTCCACTGATGGAATAAGGTGGTCATTCAGTATGCTGAGATACTCAGGTGACTTCATTTTATTGCTGCATAGTGTTGCTGCACCTAGACCAGCCAAACAGAAACAACCCCAGATCATAACACTTTCCTCCTGAGGCCTGTACAGTGGGTAAAGTACAGGAAGGGTCCAATTCTTCATGCGGTTCCCTTCGAACTCTAATTCGTCTATCATGTTGGAACAGAGTATACCTCGACTCATCAGACCACATGACTCTCCTCCATTGCTCAGCAGTCCAATCTTTATGTTCCGTGGCAAATTGGAGTCTTTTCCGATTACTCTTACTAACCAGTAGTTTCCTTTTTGCAACAAAGCTGTTTAATCCCAGTTATTTAAGTTCTGGTCTCACCGTGAGAGTGGAAACGGTCTTGCTTCCGCTATTGAACATGGTTGTGAGTGCTAGTGTCGTTTTTTGCGATTCGATTTCACTAATCGTTTTAAGGATCTTCGGTCACGATTATTTAAGGACTGTTTTACGACCACACATTTTACGCGAAGTTGACGCTTCACCGTCATTCTTCCACGATTTAATAATGCGTTCGACAGTTCGTAATCTTGTGCCAGTGATTTTAGCAATCTCCTTAAAGGTCTTCTGCACTTGCCACAGGCTAATACTTTGGCCCCTTGTAAACTCTGTCACATCTTTTCCGCGTCCGCGTATAACGTCTTCCGCCATGATCGCTTAGAACTGATGAGCTGCACGCTCATCCCGTTCCATTTAAATGTTGTATTGGCCGCAGCATTATGCAAATATTTGAAATGCTTCACCAGTCATGCCCTCCTCGGTATTTGCATATTTCCATTCACACCGCGACTTTTTTTGTGGCCCGGCAGTGTATGTGTCTCTTTTACGCCAATAAATTTGCATTACTTAAGTATAGTTCATGTACAGCTCGTCGTTATCAATTATTAGTGTACTTTTGAGATAAAAACTAAAATAATTAATCCCTTAGAGTGGGATGCATCCTTAGCAAGTTTTCCATTAAAATCCTTGTGCGCGAAGCAGGACAAATAGTTGGAATATTTACCGAATGATTTGCAAAATTACAAGAAGTAAAACTATTGAAATAATTGAGACATACATACCTGCTGAGTTGAGTAGTTGAAGTGTCTGAAAGTCTTCCATGAATGGGCGAGCATATTAGCAGAGATGTCGACGCCCAAAATTTCCATGTCACAATACTTCAAAAAGAGAAAAATGTGCACATCAACAGAAAATAAAAATTGCATGATGACAAGAGCATAAATAATCTTATGTAAAACATTCATTTCTAAGCTGCAACTGGAACAAGAGCTTTCGTGATCAAAATTCTGAGCATGAGTTAAGGTGAGAAGATGTCATTAGAACAGCATAACTATTGGTGGAACCGGAAAGTAATGTCGTTTTTGGAAAAGAAGAGAAACGCTATTCGTTACAGAAGAAATTTATTTCTTAATCAATTATATAATCGCCATCAATATCGATCACACTTGCCCATCGTGAAACCAAACTTTCAATGTCGTCTTTATAAAAAGACGTTGGCTGTGATGTAAAGAAGTCCGAGAGCTCCGTTTTGACATAATCAATATTGTGGAATCTTTTCCATTAAGGAAGTGCTGCAGAGATCTGTAATCAGATGATGCAATGTCAGGGGAATAAGGGAGATAGGGCAAAACTTCCCAGCAAATCTCTGATCGTCTGCTGGGTCCGTCTCGCCGTGTGAGGGCTATGCCAGGGGTAGTCCACCAAACACAGAGCAAAACCTTTTTGGGGTGTGGGCCTGGTTTTAGCGTAGAAACTGGTGTATGACCTGGAGAAAGCCACTGGTTTTTGCGTTTGTTGTTCAAGTAAAGAACCCACTTTTCATCTCCAGTGACAATTCGATAAAGAAATGGATCCTTTTCCTGTCGGCTGAGCAAAGAGTTGCAGATGGTGGAACGCTGGACTTTGTTGTAGGGTGAAAGTTGGTGTGGCACCCAAACTCCTTGACTTTAGACCTTCCCTATCTGTTGCAGGTGCTCTTGAACAGTAAGCCATGATGCATTAAGATGTTGGGATAATTCATCAATGGTTTGACGAGGATCTGCCTCAACGGCTGCACTCAGCTGGTCATTGTCCAGCTCCATGGGCCTTCCCGCACGAGGGGCATCAGAGAGGTCAAAATTGCCCGACCGGAATTGGGCGAAACCAACGCTGGCACTTGCGGACATTTAACGCATTCGGATAAACAGCGCAAATGTTATTGGTAGCCACAGGTGCATTGTTCCCCTAGTGAAATTCATACAGCATACAATGGCGAACATGGCTCTCCTCGTGTTTTATGTCACTCATTTTGTTCTGCAAATCTGGAACACAAAAACCCCTACATAAGTTAAAGGCGAATAGTTCATTCACTTGTATATACACTTACTTTACTTGAACGTACATAAACATCTCACAACTGTTTCCCAAACTTACATCCCCCCCCCCCCAAAACAACAACAACAACACCAACATTACTTTCCGGTACTCCCAAGAATTTTTTAAAATTTTCAATCAGAAATCAAAATTATTTTTACTGGAGGATTATCACTAAAACGTCGTACTCTTGCAAAGAAATATTAGAGCTAAAGACCTGAAAATTGTGTAGGCAATTTAGTCCTTCTCAACCTAGTTACTTTCTATGGCAACGTATTTTATCATCTACATGTTCCTTTTTTAGAACAAGTCATTGTGAGCTGAAAGTTTCGCTTGAGCCTCACTGATAACGTCATTATATTAATCTGTCTCCTATATTTTGTGGAAGTGAAGAAAGTCTGGCTCTAATAAGTCAGGGGAATAAGATATAGGTGCTGTGTGCGCGCGTGCGTGTAGTTTTTTCCGGACTCTCATTGATACAAAAAATCGAACATCAGGACTTCTATATGGACTGGTTCATAGTTAGCAATAAGGCAGACTCCGTAGTACAACATTTCTCCCTTTTCTTCCTCTTTATCTCTTGTTGTACATTATCCAGGAGGTTTCGATAATGCAGGATGTGCCATACAAAAGAGGCCCGAGTATAATGAACGACAACAGTCAGGCAATGTTACTTTACATGGTAAAGAATAGTTGAAATGACAGAAAACAGGAGTAATTTACCTGCGTTTACAACAATTGCTGAAAGTGCTGTTCTCTGACATCAAGACACAGCTGCACACGACGGAACATGTTGTTCGTAACGCGCCACAACTCATCGGCAGTAATCTGGGCTATGGCATCCGTAGTGTTCACTCTTAATTAAACAAGGGTGTGCTGATTAGTTGCGTACACTTTGCCTTTAAATGCTCCTCACAGATAAAAAAAAGTCCCAGGTGGAGAGATCGGGTGATGTGGGTGGCCATAGTCCCTTCGATACAGTTATGTCCTCCCCAAACACTTCATGCACAGCACGTAGACTGTTCCGCGCAGTATGAGCCGTGGCACCATCCCGCTGAAATAAAGCATATGTTCGCTCTTCTTCTGTAAGTGCGGCAACAAATAGGTTGAACAGTTGCTGAACATAGCGCTCCACGTTGACGGTGTCAGTGAAAACGAATGGGCCGGCTATCCTCTTCACAGGCACAGCACACCAAACGCCTATCTTTTGGTCGTACAGAGGAGTCTCCATTGTCCGTCTGGGATTCGTGTCGGTCCAAATCCTGCTGTTTTGCGCATTGACATACCCGGACAGATGAAACTATGCTTCATCTGTCATGTAATAAAGTGTTGGGTCCATTTCACCGCTGACAATGGTCTCCTGAAACCACTTACAATATTGCATCCGTTTTGCATAATCAGGAGTTTTAAGTTCTTGGAGCGCCATAACTTTGTACGGCCGAAAATGCAAATCCACCTTAAATATGCGTTGGCATGACGTGGGAGATATTCCCGTTGCAGACGATAATCGGCGAATCGACTTCCGAGGTATTTGTAACATCATTGTGCACACATCCTTGATATTGTCTTCAGTACGAATTGTCTTGGGTTTGTTTCTTTTCCTGTTGCATACCGTGCCGGTTTCACGAAATTTCCTCACTAACATCTGTACCACTGATTTCGCCGGTGCTGCACAATGTGGTAATTTTTCTATAAAGAACTCATTTAACACCTTGTATGAGTTATTTCTGAAATACTGTTCCACAATAAAAATCCGCTGTTCCGTACTTAAAACCATTTTCCATTGCCTTTGTTCTCTCTTCACTTACACTTATGATCGCGTACCTACACTGCTCTGGCTGTGACTAACCACTCCGGAGAATTCCTTTGCAGCTGTACACGCAGAAACCGGTTAGAAGTGGAACAAAGCGGTTTTAACTGGAAACCCGCCAAACTACTTTAACCCGCCTAACAACGTCTGGCCACGGGGCCTCTTTTATAGGGCGCACCCGGTATAATAAAAATCACCAGCCCAGAAGGATTCAGCGTATCAGCATGCAAATTGGCAGGTGTTAGTGCGCAGGAAGATACAAGGGCGAACCGATTACAGATACAGCAAGGTGAGAAAAGGAGAACACTTGATAATCAGTATCTGGTGTAGCCGACATGGGCGGCAATTACAGCTGCTACACTGCCCGGCTCGAGAGGAAGAGACGTTGTTGGATATGTGTTTGGGGAATGTCCATCCACGCAGCTTCGATACGATGCCACAGTTCCTCCGTTGTATCCGGGGTGGTCGCTGGCGTGCCTGTTGTCCGGCACCACACGTGTTGAATAGGCGACATATCGGGGGACCGCGTGGGTCAAGGAAGACGTGTCACATGACGACGATCCAGGAATTCTAGGATGTTGTGCACCACATGGGGTCGCGCATTATCCTGGTGGTAAAGGGCACCAGACAGTCCTTGAAGATACGGTACAACAACAGGCTCCAACACCTCAGTGATGTAACTATGGCTTTTCAACGTGCCGGTAATATGGTCGAAGCGCGTGCACGAGTGTAATCCAGTGACACCCCATACCATAACGCCTAGTACCTGGCAGGTGTGGCGCAGCATGTGCAGGACTCACACAGCGGTCGCCGCGGTACCGCCAGATATGGATACGTCAAACTGAAGCGGGGTTTGTCGGAAAACACGATGCCTTACCATTCGCTGACCCACGTGTGACGTTCTTGGAGCCATTACAGTCGTAGACGGATGTGTTGTTTAGTGAAAGGTAGCCGAAGCAATGGGCGCCGTGCAAAAATACCCCTCTGCTGTAGACGACGTAGAACCGTCCGTGCGGGTACAGGGTATTGTGCCACACACCCGACCTGTTGAGCTACGGTGGTCGATGTGACTGTGCGATCCGTCAGAGCCATGCGCACCAAATGTCGGTCCTCTGGGTGGTGTGACGGAGCCGTTGGGATCTCGTACGTCGGTTTGTTCGTGCATCCGCTAACCACTGACGCCATATTCTCCCTACTGTGGCCGCATGCCGTCCCACAGGAGGACCGATGTCTCGGGGTGATAATCCTCAATCCTGATATCCCACAATTCCCCCGCGATCGAAGTCGTAAACCTGCTGGTAGGGCTACCGTTGTCTTCGACGAGGCATGATGCAGCTCTCCGTGTCCAGGAAGGCGAGCAAACATACTTCCAGTGCTTAACGCCGGCTCCTTGTTCATCCTCGTATACGACATCAAGGGTGCGTTACTGTCCCACATGATTTCCGTATGTACTTCCCTGTTAATCATTTACATGTCTGCTCTTCTGTCAACTTTCGAACCCTTGGTATGCGATCTTCATAGTGCTGCACTTTTAATCCCCCATGTATTTCTAGTATGTTGCCAATTGCGTGAGATGTATGTGAGATAAGGGTAGTCTAGGGGCCAACCTGTTGGAAGATTGGAGTATAGATTTCTCTTGTGGGATGTGCTCTAGAACAATCAAGGTCAAATTCTGGTTTGATCACAGGATCTTGATCTGGCCGCCAAGGTACAGTACCATACGCTATACTTACTTGTCTAGAAATCTGAATTTTATCTAAAAAACTATTGACTTTATGCAGCTGATTGTTATCACAACGTTATTCCCAAGATTATTACGAACAATTTTATTGATTACTAGCTCATAGCCAGTGCCATGCACCAGTGTAAAAGCTATGACTGAAATTTTTATAACACGAATCGTAAAATACATATACGTAACTATAATAAACGGTTGAATAATTAACAACAAAATTTTCGTAATATTCCCATTCAATAGTACCTTGACAGAAGCCTGTTACACTCATCGTCAAAAAATTGTTGCACCCAAAAGGAAGCAACCCACGCGAATGAAACTTGGTGGGTAGGTTTGACATCATGAGATATGCAAATGATTCAAGTATCACGCTCGGCCGTGCATGTGACGCCACCAAGGAGGAGTCGTAGCGCTGTGTCTGACCGGCTATATTAGGTCGTCCCGTTGTGCATGCTTGCCATTCTGACTCGTGCTGTTGTGTTGGTTGCATCCTTTGCAAGTGAAGTATGCCTCGGAGAAAAGTTGGGAAGCAACTCGAGCAGTTGGAGGAGTTCGAGAGGGGCCGCATCGTCGGGCTCTGGGAAGCGGGATGGTCTTATCGCCGTACTGCGCGCTATACCGGTCGTGTGGCTATCACTGTAGCACGCTGTTCGCCGCAGTGAATAGAACAAGGCACGAAACAGCCACAGGAAGGGTCTGGGAGACCTACTAGGCGAACCACGGAGAGAGAGGACCGACGGGTTGTCCAACATGCGCGGAGTGACCCAAAGCCACGATTGCGGATATTCAGCGAGCAGTGGTGCCCTCCATGCATCGTCCGATTAATGCCAGCACCATTGGCAGACGGCTGCACACAACGTAGGACCAAACGCACGCAGACCGTTACGACGACTGCCCTTAACACCATTGCATCGTCGCCAAAGACTGCAGTGGTGTCGTGCCAGACTGTCATGGGGCCACTCAGAATGGCAGCGGAAGATCTTCAGTGGCGAGTCCCAGAGGAGACGACCAACGAATCCGCGTCTTTGAGGAGACGACCAACGAATCCGTGTGTGGAGGCACCGTGGTCAGAGCCAAGATCAACGGGTTGTTGTCCAGCGTCACACGTCCAGAAGGCCTGGTGTCATGGTGTGCGGTATAATTGCCTGCGATGCCAGATCACCTTTTGTGTTCATTACAGGCACTTTGACAGCCCAATGCTACTTTAATGAGGTCCTGCAACCAGTGTCCCTTACCTTTTCTGAACGCTCACTCCGATGCGATTTTCCAACAGGACAACGCTCTTCCGCATACTGCTGCTGTCTCCAGAGCTTGCCTTCAAGGCACCAACACTCTGCCATGGCCAGCCGCATCGCCAGACCTATCGCCGATTGAAAATGTGTGGGATGCTATTGGAAGCACTGTCCACACTTCACCCCTGCCGTACAATCTGCAGGAACTGCGTGAGAAGATTCAAGCTGCATGGGATGGCTTATCACAGGACACCATTAAGAACCTGTACAACTCCATGCCGCGGCGTCTGGCATGCTGTGTGAGCAAACATGACGGCCAGATGCCATACTGAGAGACCCTACTTATTGGCATGCAGCTCAATAAATATTGCCCATATCAGTCTCAATGTTTAATCATTCATTGTTTCTGGTAACCTTTACCTTCCTCCCGAATAGCATTGCAATCCGAGACGTCCTTTTGGGTGCAACTATTTTTTTAACGATGAGTGTATATAGGTTAATAGATTTTAACCCGTCATATGACTGTTACAGTACATTTAAAATCAATCATACACTGACGGAAAAAAATCCCAACACCAAGAAGGGGTTGTGTTAGAAAAACGACAGTTGGTAGGCGGTGAGAGTACATCTGTAAGATGACGTCTAAGCAAATTCCGCGCTCGGCGCATACGTGTGGCGCTAGTAGCGTTCCTCGGAACATGCAAAGCAGGTTTGCTGTAAATACGCGCTGTAACGTTCGTGAGCGTTAGTTATCGTTGAGATTCGACGTAGGGTATTGATGTTAGTCAAGAATGCCTTTAAGAAGACGAAGAAGCCATTATCAACAGGTCACGGAGTTTGAACGAGGTCGTGTAATAGGGCTACGAGAAGGTGGATTTTCTTTCCGCAATATTGCAGAACGACTTGGCAGGAATGTAGCCACTGTGCATGATTGTTGGCAGCGGTGGTCAAGGGAAGGTACTGCCTCAAGAAGACCGGGTTCTGGCTGGCCACGTGGCACTACTGAGAGGGAAGACCGCCGTGTACGGCGTATGGCCGTGGCGCATCGTACCACGTTTGCGGCAGCAATTCGAGCTGCAGTTGCCACCACAGTGACACAACGAACTGTTACAAATCGGTTACTTGAAGGACAGCTCCGAGACAGACGCCCTGTAGTGTTCATTCCACTTACTCCAAACCACTGCCGTTTGCGACGTCAGTGGTGTCAAGCTAGAGCTCATTGGAGGACGGAGTGGAGATCTGTTGTGTTTTCTGATGAAAGCCGGTTCTGCCTGGGTGCCAGTGATGGCCGTGTGTTGGTTAGAAGGAGGCCAGGTGAGCGCCTGCAACAAACCTGTCTGCGGCCGAGACACACTGGACCTACACCTGGAGTTATGGTCTGGGGAGCAATTTCCTATGACAGCAGGAGCACTCTCGTGGTTATCCCACGCACCCTGACGGCACAGTTGTACGTCGGTCTGGTGATTCAACCTGTTGTGCTGCCATTCATTAACAGCATTCCAGGGGGTGTTTTCCAACAGGATAACGCTCGCCCGCATACCGCTGTTGTAACCCAACATGCTCTACAGAGTGTCGACATGTTGCCGTGGCCTGCTAGATCACCAGATCTTTCACCAATCGAGCACGTATGGAACATCATTGGACGACAACTCCAGCGTCACCCCCAACCAGCATTAACCGTCCCTGTATTGACCGACCAAGTGCAACAGGCATGGAACTCCATCCCACAAACTGACATCCAGCACTTGTACGACACAATGCATGAACGTTTGCGTGCTTGCATTCAACATTCCGGCGGTTACACTGGTTATTAATGTACCAGCATTTCACATTTAAAATGGCTCTTCTCGCGCTTACAATAAGCTGTGATCTTGAAACCTTAATCGATTAAATATGTTACCTATACAAATGTATTGCCGCCATTTCATTCCTCTACAACTATATTTTCGTGGTGTTGGGATTTTTTTCCGTCAGTGTATAATGTAAAAATTTAGGTAATAAAAATTATTTTAGTTAAAGGTCGTGAAAGGCTTCTTGATATACATTGTTTTGTGTTACTGTCATTTGTTTGTTCGTAACATTTCCTTGCAGTTCTACTTTCGTTCAAGTTATGCAAAATATTACAAAATTGGTTTGCACGCCATCGGCGTTGTCCTTCTCTATTTAAGCAACGTTTATTTTCAGCTTTATCTTCTTCCATCTTCACAACAAAGAAAAAATTCCACGGAACCAAGATTTTTTTAATTTCCATCACAGGGAATCAAAACTACCCCTGCAGTTACTTTCTTACGATTTTACTTGTTCCTTTTTATGAAATAAAATAACGCTGATTTCTTTTTATGAATTCCTTTTTATGAAATAAAATAACGCTGATTCCTTTTTATGAATTCCTTTTTATGAAATAAAATAACGCTGCTAACTCCTTTTTATAAAATTATTCTGCAATGCGAAGAAATGAAGTTAAACACTACATAACACCTACGTAACAGAACAAACGTCGCAGACAGTTGTTCGAGCACGTGCGTGTTGCCACAGATGAAGTCGTTTGTCTTACTAACTTTATTTTATTTTCCGGTATTTCTCCTTGATTTCACGTATCGAACGTTAGCGTTGAGCTTAGTCTCGATTTCGGCCACCGGATAAAAGCAGATGGTGCAGCAAGTACTTTCTGACGCCAGAGCGTTGACATCAGAGCGTAAGGGACAGACGTAGCTTATTGCATAGGTTTTATAACTATTCTCCTAAACTTAACCATTTTTATTAAAAATGAAAATTTTCATTGGAAACCTGCAAATTTGTGGTTTATTAATTAACACTGATTGATCTGCACTACAAATGAACAAGATTTTTTCAGATACTACTATGTCGTACAAATAGAAGCATAAATTTTAGTTTTTTATCATTTGATTACCGTCACTTCTTCTACAAATATAATCATAAGTTTTTAGATATACACTGAGTGGCAACTTTATTATGACCACCTGACAGTTTTACGAAAATGAGCTATGGCTGCACGCTGTTGCGCCAGAGGGTGAGGCTAGTGTAAAAAGGGAAAGCTTAGTGCTTGCGACAGTAGTAGTGGTGATTTTTGGGTGACGAGATGGGTAAAAAATGCGATTTGACGGACTTTCAACGTGGGATGATTGTAGGAGCTCGGAGCCATGGAGCGAGTATCACCGAAACCGCCGCATTCGTGAAATGTTCCAGAGCAGCTGTTGTTAAAATATTTAAAGACTGGACTGACAGCCAAAAAACTGGGTCTCTACGTGCAACGTGTGGTCGTCATCGATTAGTGACTGCTCGGGCGGAACGGAGAGTGCCCAGACTGGTAACAGACAACAGAAGAACAACAGTGCAGCAAATTACAGACCATCTTAATCAAGGATCCCCTCAAATGATCTAGGCACGCACTGTTCACCGTACACTGCATCAAATGGGATGTGGCAGCCGCAGGCCTGTTTGAACACCTTTGCTGTCTGCAGTTAACAAGAGAAAACGTCTTCAGTTCGCACAGGAGCACAAGGACTGGACAGTCGATAATTGGAAACAAATTATGTGTTCCGATGAATCACGTTTTCAGTTGCACCATGCCGATGGCCGAGTGAGAATTTGGCGGAAACAACACGAAAGCATGGACCCCAAATGCATTGCTACAACCCTTCAAGCTGGTGGAGGCAACGTTATGGTTTGGGGAATGTTTTCCTGGCATGCTTTGGGCCCTTTAATTCGTGTTGATCAACGTCTGACTGGCACATCATATCTAAACATCGTTGCGGACCAAGCGCATTCTGTCATGTGGATGGTTTATCCCAATGACTTTCAACAAGAGAATGCGTCCTGCGATAGTGCTCGTATTGTACAGGATTGGTTTTAGGAACATGCCGGTGAGTTTACTTTGTTGAGGTGGCCCCCACAATCTCCAGATCTCAACCCCATTGAGAATTTGTGGGATGAAGTTAAAGGAGGCATCAGACAGCTGGATCCACAACCCTGCAATCTCACACTCCTGGAAAGTGCTATTCATTAAGCATGGTCTCAGATTCCACAAACCACCTATCAACATCTTGTGGAGTCCAAGCCACGAAGAATCGACGCAGTATTAAAGGCAAAAGGTGGCCCAACGAATTACTGAGGCGGTGGTCATAACAAAGTGCCCACTCAGTGTATATGATTACCATCACTTCTTCTACAAATATAATCATAAATTTTAGTTTAGTATAATTTGATTATCATCACTTCTTCTACAGTCACAGATTTGGTGCACAAAATCCCACGAGATAGGCATTTGCAAATGTAATAGGGTACACATTTCTTGCACTTGCATGGAATCGAGAAGACTTTAGGCAGCAGATTTTAGTCAGTTGTACAATTTGTCATTTCATTTATTTATTTTTCCAGTTGCCAAATTTTATTACACATCATCATTTCATTGTAGCAATATGCAAATACTGTAGCAACCAGGAAGACGAGGGAAAAGGCCATATGACCTGACATAGCCCTCCTCTCCCTAATCAAACGAAAAAAATGAAAAATCTCAACAAAAAGACAAGCCAGCACACATATGGCAGTTTGATATATAAATAAAACAGCAATTAATTCATTACAAACCATACATATCAGTTTGTTCGAGACATCAATAACTTTCTTTATAGTTAGATAAACACCAGACCTCGATTTCTTTTGATTTTACTTTGATTTTAGGTTTAACGACCACCGTGAGCAACTCAAATGGGCTATAAGCAGTCGCCCGTCCCTAATTTAGGGTCACTGGTTCCAGGAAAGGAGAGAGCCAGTGCCGTAAGACAAACACAACATCCATGCCTGACCGGGATTCGAACCCGGACCCCTTACGGACGAATGATCAGAGGCCAACGCCTTAGACCACTGCGCCACCGGGGCGGCGACCTCGATTTCACCTCCCTTAATTAGTCATAATAACTCACACTTTATCAGTTTTACTTTCCTCGATTAATCTTGATAACTGTATCTTACATCTTTACTCTCTATTTAGCTCATTGCGTCCCATATTATTTCCAATGTCACCGTCCAATTCACCATTTTTTGTCTGTTATATTCAAATTATTTCATAAGATATGCTTTTAATTTTTTCTTAAATAAATCAAAATTATTGATAGATATCAATTTATGCGGTAACGAATTCCATAACTTTGGGCCGGTTTAGTTTATATTCATTTTAATTGTTTCAGTTTGTGGGAACATTGGTATTAGTTGTGATCTATTCCTAGTTTCATAGTGATGAGCATGTTGTGACGTACCTGCCAGCAGGACGCTCACGACATAAAGGCAGATAGCAATCAGAAAAAACGTCTGTGTAGCTCAGTTGGTAGAGCGACTTGTTCCGGAATAAGCGGACTCGGGTTCGAATCCCGCGTAGACCAGAAATGACGGAGAAATTTACTTCGTTATAATGGCGCCCGAACTATCCGGATGACCCGACCGTTCAAAACTTCGCAATGGTGTGATGTTATTTCCACTTTCCACACCGCGAGATAGGAAAAATCAGAGAATTTCTTCTCCAGCGCTTCGAAAAATAAAATGTGTGTGACGTTGCATTCCACACACCAGATTGACTGGGAGTTCTCAAGTGCACGTTCTACAGCGGATGGCTGCCTGCAACGATTCATGGTCACGGCTGACCCGTGGGCCATGCCCCGGCTTTCTTTCGGGGGGAGATGTGACGTACCTGCCAGCAGGACGCACACAACATAAAGGCAGATAGCAATCAGAATGAACGTCTGCGTAGCTCAGTTGGTAGAGCGACTTGTTCCGGAATAAGCGGACTTGGGTTCGAATCCCGGCGTTGACCAGAAATGACGGAGAAATTTATTTCGTTATAATGTATATTTAGAGATACTATATCTTAGTACAGTATCAATCATTTTTAATTCTTTTAAACATTATTTTACCTAAATTAAAATTATATAATTGCTGTATAGTAAGTATATTATATTTATTGGGGTTCACGTTTGACGGGTTCAATGTAATAGGTTGAAAATTATTTGATATGTAGCAGATGTGATAGGTGAACCTTTACTCGTTATATACAACTCTGTCTTTCATACAGGAATTTTTCCGGATGAAATAAAAATTACAAAAATTACCCCAAAACATAAATCAGGATCACATAATGATGAAATAACTATCGCCCAATATCTAAAATATTAATGTTTGCAAAATTATTTGAAAAAGTAATGTACAATAAATTATTACCCTACCTACAGAAATATCATATTGTAAATGAAAATCAATTTGGATTTCAAACAAACAAATAAAGAGGGCTTATATATATTCAGGATATTATCCAAAAAAATCAAAATTTTTTTTTCTCCCTATTCAGGATATTATCCAAAACATTTTGAAGACAAAAAAAAAATAACTCTTGCTCTCCTCTTTCTAGATGAAACAAAAGCTTTTGATACACTAAATCATAACATACTATTAAACAAATTACAAAATATCGGTATTAGGGGTACGGCACACACACTATTAAAAAACTATTTATTAAATAGAAATCAGTTTACTCAATTGGAGAATCGTTATTCACCATTGGAAAAAGTAGAAATGGGGGTGCCATAGGGATCCATACTTGGACCACTGCTGTTCAATATCTACATATTTTTACATACTGTTATATTGACACTCAACTCATACTTATAGATAATGAAAATCACTTTACAATAGATGCTGGAATTGTTCACCATTCTGTTGAAGACACAAATTCACCCGACGACACATGTTGGCGGATACTCTTTTAAGCGTGTTGGCTGGTATAACCCTCACGGCTGTAATGATGTTGTTCCACAGATCCGGTACCGTCTTAGGGTTGTTGTGGTAAACTGTGTCTTTCAGATAGCCCCACAAATAAAAGTCTGGAGGACTCAAGTCTGGTGAGCGAGGCGGCCAAAGATTTTTCGACCGTGGAAGAACTCACGGAGCATCTCCATTGTGTCGTTTGATGTGTGGCACGTTGCTCCATCTTGTTGAAACCAACAGTAACGTTCGTGTTCTTCCAGCATCGCTTCAAATTGATGGTTGATGTCTGCATACACAGCGGAATTTACAGTTGTGTTGAAAAAAATGGCCCTACAATTCGCCGTCTACACATGGCGCACCACACTTCAACTTTCTGGCAATGAAGTCCAACCTGATGCAATGCGTGTGGATTCTCCGCGGCCCATATGCGAGTGTTTTCGCTATTGACATATCCATTCAAACGAAACCATCCCTCGTCACTGAAAAAAGTGTTGTTAAACTGGTTAGTCACATTGTTGCGCGTTAACCTCTTAAACTATTGACATTAGGCAATGCGCTTTTCCGAGTCCAAAAGACGTAGCTCTTGCACCACTCAGATTCTGAACGGCCGTAGCTTTTGACGTTTACTAGCCCTCTGGGAGGCTGAATACGATGGCCTTAACTGTTGAGACAGCCGCCGAAGTGACTTCCGGGGAGAGCGCTGCAGGGAAACGTGAATTTTCTCCAGAAACGTGGTCGTCACCACGGACGGCCGGCCGCTTTTAGGCTTATCCTGAACACTGCCTATCTCGCGAAACAGGTTCACAAGGTCATACACAGTTGTTTTCCCTGGTATAGGAGCATCAGTAAACTTCCTTTGAAAGAGACGGATGCAACGTTAGTAAGATTTTTCCGCACAATAAACTTCTAACAAAGCGACTCTCTGTTCTTGCGTGAGAATCATGGCTGACTGAACATTACTGCTTGCCAGCGCCAGCGTAAGCGTAGTGTCACGTGGTGCTATCACGTAACACAGCTCGTTCCCCAAGGTCACACACAATAGCCACAAGCAGCAATACTCGGATATCTTTTATGAATTTACAGCAAATACGTTTCAAAAATAGAGTTCAGGGACTTTTGAATCACCCTGTATAACGTCTACCACCTACCTAAACATCATTGCGGACCAGGTACATCCTTTCATGGCAACGGAATTCCACTGTAGTTGTGCCTTCTTTCAGCAAGATGATGCACCATGTCTGGATTGTTCGAGAATGTTTCGCGAAACATGAAGAAGTCTTCCAGATATAGCCCTTGCGCTCCAAATTCGCAAGACATCAATCCAATCGAGTATCTGTGGTTTGTGTTGGAACAGCAAATCCGATCTGCGGAGGCTCAGTCATGAATTAAAGTATCTGCTGCCAACGTGTTGGTACTAAATACCACAAGACACCTTCAGAAATCTTGTAGCGTCCATGCCTCACCGGGTAAGAGCTGTTTTGGCTGCACGTGGAAGGGCGAATATCATATTACAGAGGGTGAGTCGAAAGTTTTGCAATATTTGCATAAACGCATGTGCTGCTGCGGGAATGTCACCTGTTTAAACTAATTCAAGTCGCGCACTACAGTCAGTCGAAAGGGATATAAAGTGGTAGTCGTTGCTGTGAACAACATTGCATGTCATCGTTCTGCCTGTGGTTGGGATGCCTAAAAGATGAACAGCAACAGCCGTCTAATTAGGAAACTTTTGCTTTACGAGTTTGAACTCGGCCACTACGCTGCTCAAGCAACACGAAACATTTGTCATGCAAAAGGGGAAGGTTCCGTGAACCACAGCACCGCAACCAGATGTTTCAAGAAATTTCGCTCAGGTGACAGAAAACTCGACGATCAGCCAAGGTCAGGTAGGCCGCGAACCGCGGATTCGGAGGCCATGAGCCAGGCCGTAGAGACAAATCCGACAACCAGCACTCGGAGGTTATCAGGCGAGCTGAGCATATCACAGACTACCGTGGTTCGTCACTTTCAGGACTTCGTCAAGGTCTAGAGGAGCTTTCGGATTGTCCTTCACGAACTGACGCCAGCTGAAACAAACCGCCGAGTGGAAGTGTGCACGAAACTCCTAGAAAACCCGCGCGATGTACGTTTCATCAAAAGAATTGTTATGTGCGATGAAAAGTGGATCTGTTTCCGTAATCCTAACACACAACGGCAGTGGTTGAGCCCGGGTCAGCTTCCTGAACCTGTTGCCAAACGTGGGCGCTTCGAGCCCAAGGTGATGCTCTGCGTCTGGTGGAATTTCGAGGGGATAATCCATTATGAATATGTTCCAGACGGTCGAACCATCAACGCCAACCTCTACTCTGAACAGCTGGAGCGGATATATGTCATTTTGGAGGAGAAGTACCCGGCACTGGTGAACAGAAAGCGCGCTCTTCTACAACAGGACAGCACTCGGCCTCATACAGCGCGAACGCCCCGGGCAACACCCAAGGAACTTGAGATCATCGAAGTGATGCCACACGCTGCATATAGTTCGGAACTTACCTTGTCGGATTGTTACTTGTTCCGGTCTATGGCCCACTTCTTTCGCAGGCGGCACTTCAACAACCAGGAGGAGGTGGCAGCTGGGGTGAAGGAGTTCTTCGCCTCGAAGGACAAGAAAGAACTGGTACCGCCGCGGAATCGAAGAACTGGCAGACAGATGGCTAAAGACGGTGCAACACGGTGGCCTATACTTTGAATACTAATCAGCTTTCGTTGTAAAGATACGTACGAAGATATAAAGTAATCCAAATATTGCAAAACTTTCGACTCACCCTCTGTACTCAGGTGGTCATATAATGATTTGGTTCTTTAGTGTAGATAAGATATAATGGGGTAAGTTCAACTTAATCACGATTACTTTTAAAGCGGCTTTCCTTCATTTTTTATTATATATTGGGGGTTTAACGACCACTGTGAGCATGTCAATGGGCTATAAGCAGTCGCCCGTCCCAAATTTAAGGCCATGACCTAATGGTCAGCGTTCGTGACTGCCACGGAGGAACCTCAGGTTTGATCCCAGGTAGGTGCGAACGCTCGAACCACTAAATATCCGCCGTGCGTCGGGTGGGCACGTTAAGCCGTCGGACCCCGGGTACTGGCCCCCGGTAGTAAATAAGGGCGTCTTCTACCTCGCTTCCGTGTCACTTTCCTATCGGGCACTCTAGCCCAAATCTCCTAGCTTCCTATTTCTAAGGGTTGTTTAAGACCTGGGGTTCAGACACTCCCTTCCTAAAATCCTCTACATATGATTTGATCTGATCTGATGGGCACATTAAGCCGTAGGATCCCGGGTACTGGCCCCCCGGTAGTAAATAAGGGCGTCTTCTACCTCGCTTCCGTGTCACTTTCCTATCGGACACTCTAGCCCAAATCTCCTAGCTCCCTATTTCTAAGGGTTATTTAAGACCTGGAGTCAGACACTCCCTTCTTAAAATCCTCTACATATGATCTGATCTGATCTGATGGGCACAATAAGCCGTAAGATCCCGGGTACTGGCCCCTCGGTAGTAAATAAGGGCGTCTTCTACCTCGCTTCCGTGTGACTTTCCTATCGGGCACTCTAGCCCAAATCTCCTAGCTTCCTATTTCTGAGGGTTGTTTAAGACCTGGGGTCAGACACACCCTTCCTAAAATCCTCTACATATGATCTGATCTGATCTGATGGGCACATTAAGCCGTCGGATCCCGGGTACTAGCTCCCCGGTTGTAAATAAGGGCGTCTTCTACCTCGCTTCCGTGTGACTTTCCTATCGGGCACTCTAGCCCAAATCTCCTAGCTTCCTATTTCTGAGGGTTGTTTATTAAGATCTGGGGTCAGACACACCCTTCCTAAAATCCTCTACATATGATCTGATCTGATCTGAATGGGCACATTAAGCCGTCGGACCCCGGGTACTGGCCCCTCGGTAGTAAATAAGGGCGTCTTCTACTTCGCTTCCGTGTGACTTTCCTATCGGGCACTCTAGCCCAAATCTCCTAGCTTCCTATTTCTAAGGGTTGTTTAAGACCTGGGGTCAGACACTCCCTTCTTAAAATCCTCTACATATGATATGGTATATGAAATTTAGCGTCACTGGTTCCAGGGAAGGGAGAGAGCCAGTGCCGTAAAGCACACACAACATTCATATCTCACTGGGATTCGAACTTGGACCCATCTCAGACGAATAACATCGCTTAGACCATTGCGCCACTGGGGCAGCTTCTTTCTTTCCGTAAGGAAGAAACTTCAGAAGATATGATTAACTTTCAGAAAAACTATTCTATTGCCATTCAATATGAGTAAAAAACTAAAGTAACTGCTACAATGCTTATGGACTTGAAGGTTTTAACAAAATTTAACAGCAGCTAGGACAGTCTTTATACAAAATTGAAATTGTTAAAAGCTTTCATGAACTGTGCAGTCAGTTGTTATGTGAAATATACAGTATTTAGAAAATGAGAAAAACAAACTTATATGGTTATTCCGGTCGGAGTGACCGCCCCACGTTCGGCATTTTAAGGATTTTTATACATCACTTTTAATAATGTTCAATACAAAACGAGGAAGACAAACAAAACTAGTTCATTACCTCAAGCGGGATGAAGCAGTCTCCTCCTAAACCGCATCCCACATTCAGGAGTTTTTGTCCGGGTCTCAGTTCCAGTTGTTTTATGAAATCCTTTAAGTACAGTAACAAATAAAGAATTACAATTAGCAGCAAACAAACGAAAGTACTGTGACAAAAAGAAGTACTGTCATCCGAATAAAAGTTAGATATTTGTTAAATACATGTGTGACGTATATTCTAAAATAATTTTGATTTTTAGTTCCTTCTACTATGTAAATTTCAGTTTGTTCTCTTTTATACTTTCAAACTTAACGTGATATCTTCTCTTTCTCGTGAGAATGAGGTTGGCAACACAAATGAGGTCAGAGAGAAAGTGACGAATGAATGTTTATAAGAACGATGGATAACAAGTTAGTAAAATCATGCAATGCATTGATTATGATACGCTTTCCAACACACCAGAAATCGTTACTCAAGTTATTACTCAAGTTATGAGGATAGTGGCTGTAGAATAAAACTCACTCCTATGCCCTGACCTTTGACCCCATTTCGATGATATTCAACAGAACAGGTTAAGTATACTTCCGAAACAACATGATAAAGTTTTGTCTCAATCGAAGCATTTTTGCGCAAGTTATGACGCATAAGGGCGATGGAATGAATCCCGCTGCTATGTCCTGACCTTTAACACTATTTCGTCCATTTTCAACAGGGTCCGTTCCCCGGTAGTTCTCTACCACGTACTAAAATTTGATCGAAATCGAACTATTTTTACGCAAGTTATGACGCATAAGAGCAATGGAACGGATGCCGCTCCTATGTCTTGACCTTTGACCCTATTTCGTCCATTTTCAACAGGGTCCTTTCCCATGTGGTTCCCTACCACATACTAAAATTTCATCGAAATCGAACGATTTTTACGCTAGTTATCGTGCGGACAGACGGACGACAGACAGACGGACGACAGACAGACGGACAAAGCTACAGCATGTACGCTTCTTTGGCCTACGGTTGGAAAGCGTAAAAAAGAAGGATACAACAGTTGCTCATGGGGATGTGCGTGTGTAGACGTTCGATCGCTAAGATAAAAAGTAAAGCTTTTCTGCTGTGTTATATGTTGGATCTACTTAAAGATTTCTGGACCAATAAAAAGTTATCGTAAGTTGACTTCGGTATATGTTTCTTCTGGCCGTAAAAGCTTAATTAGGAACTATTGCATCGTATTCTTTTCGTTCAACATTCCTTAGTCATGGTTTTAGACATAGCGTAACACCAATCTTGCTCACGAAAAAGACATTACGTTATACATGTTATCTTTTAGCATGTAGAGTGTAAAAGCGGAAGAATTATTTATGCGGGTGAACTAATTATAATCCAGAAGTTTATATATTAATGGACTGATGATGGGAGCATTGTGCCTGCATAATACTAAACCAATGTGTACTATACGGAATTATGATGCGAACATCTACGTACTTGGTTATTGACAAAAAACTTAAAACATGGTCCAGTGGACAAAGAGAAAAAAGGATAATTCTAGAACTTCTCGGAGTTATTTGTGTGATACGAAGAAGGGCTGGGATTCACACGCCCGGATAATGGAAAGCTCTTTTTCCAAGCAAGATAACATCAGCCATTAAGCTAATGACTTCCGCCAAACATTGTCAGCGACCAGCAGACGCCAGGATGTCTGGCGAACTGCCCATCAACTATTGTGTATGTGTAGCAGAATGTATTGTGTTTAATGTATTACTGTACGTCGAAGCAATGTAAGTCTGTCCAAAGAGTACCGCAACGGACATACATCAAACGGGCCGCCAATCTAGTGAGGGACCGATATCGTTTCATGAAACGTCTTCCTTTCAACGATATCGTTTCATGAAACGTCTTCCTTTCAACGATATCGTTTCATGAAACGTCTTCCTTTCAACGATATCGTTTCATGAAACGTCTTCCTTTCAACGATATCGTTTCATGAAATGTCTTCCATTCATGAAACGTCTTCCTTTCAACGCTAATTTCACTTTGTGAAACACGAAGTAGTCGGCGGGAGCTAAAGTTCGGGGAGTAGGGCGGATGGTTGAGCCTGAGTACTCCGGACTTGGCGAGGAACTGTATCACCGACAGTGCCGAGTAGGCAGTCGTGTTGTCATTCAGAAGAAACCAACTTCCGCAGGTGAAGCCTCACACAATGAATTCTCTCCCGTATGCGATCAAGAACTTGCAGGAAGAAGGCACTGGTGATTGTTGCGCCCTCCGGAAGCCATTCCCTGTGAGTGATGCCGCTGCTGCCAAATCTTGATTTTCGACTTCTGCAGGCGAACCTTCTTGGGCCTCGGTGAACTTGGTGCCCTCCACTCCATGCTTTGCCTCTTTGATGCTGGATCGTGTTGAAAGCATCACGTCTCATCACCTGTCACAATGCCGTCCGACATCGAAGAGTCCGATTCCACGGCCACAAAGAACGCCTTGCCGCTTTCGACTCTTTGCACTTTCTGTTCTTCAGTCAAACTGGGCGGCACAAACCTTGCGCAAGTATCGGAACGGACGTACATCAAACGGGTCGCCAATCTAGTGAGGGACCGATATGCCCGAAACAGGATGGGCACGTCCAAAGGGCAGGAAGATAGGGAAAAACGCCTGGTCATCTCGTGACGTAGGTGTCAGCAGAGAGAGCGCGCGGGATGCCTGCAAGGCAGTGACGTACGTACGACAGAGGACAGAGAGGGAGAAGTGAGCGCAAGTGTTAGTTAGTCTGAGTTCGGTAGGGAGAGAAAGAGTTTCTCTCTCGGAGTTTTAGCTCAAATGAGTTTGAGCGCGAGCTGGGCCCAGGCGTAAGGGGTCAAGGATGACGGTCGCGTACTGAATAGTAACGAGACGTTTTTCGAAGCTAGCGTACCCGTGCTATATATCCGGTACCCAGGGACTCTCACGGATATTTCTAGATATTCTGAAGTAGATAGTTTTCCAGACAGCGAAGGAACGAGTCGGATCTGGATTCTAATTCGGCACGAAGGTTGAGGATAACTGAGGGATACAGGTCTTATCTCAGAGGAGAAAGACTCTCGCTCGAATTATAGGAAATAGAGTGGAAGAAAGACGCCAGGTTAACGCTGGCGACTTCGTGACTTTTCACCAGAGAGCGGTCGTATTGATCTACAATCAAAGACGGTGCCTTGATGGACAGATTGAACTCAATCTTCGGATATATCTAATAAATATGTTGAGTTTAACCAAGTCATCATTTATTACTCTTGGACACTTTCAATTATTTGTTTGAGTTCCAGCGGTCTTCCTCCATCTTCCTGATTCGCAGATTCGCTATAACAAAGCGGGGAGGATTTTGTCTATTCATCCAATTCTTGTTTGGGATGGTTCTAGAGAACGAACCTTTTATATCTATTGGCTGTGAAGGGGGGGTCTATGAAGTGAACGGTCACGGAATATAACTTTGGGGCGTGTCAACATAATTAGATGAGCACGCCTGCCCCTACTTAGAGTTTTAGGGTTTAAACGGCTGTAGATATTTTTACTTGCTTACGCCACCACTAAAACCCTAACATAATTTCACTATAAAGCTTAATCTTACTGAAATGTTCCATAAAGCTTAAATTCGTGCTTGTGAAATTCAAACCCTGTCTCTTCCGGTGGCGTGGCTCAAACCCACATCCATCCGATCCGGAGCCTTTCCACTTAAGCTACACCGACAAGGGCTTATCACTGCTACTTACCATCTGGACGTGTGCGTCAGCTCTGTAGTACGTCCCATACACCGTCTGACAATACAGTTCCAGGGCAGTGGGTATTACTTTGTTAATGGTAGTGGTAAAAATATGATCTATGGGTTCAAATTGTAACTGTGGTTTCCCTTTCTTGTAGGACATGTAACGTATATTCTATTTTAAATTTTTTGTTTAGTTTCTTTTTCTATGTAAATTTGAGTTCGTTCTCTTAGACATTTTCAAACCTTAACATTAGGTCTTTTCTCTCAAACGAGAATGATGTTGGCAACACACTGACTTCGGAACAAGTGACGTATGTGTGGCCGGATAACAACGATAGATAAAAAAGCAATGCAGCGGTTGTTTAAGGGGATTGATGTTATTGATGATGTTATACTGCGATTGAATGTTACATCACTGATACTGTATTGAGTATGCCAATAAACCGGATGTGAGTGTGGGGTACAAACCATGCAAGCAAAATAAACGTATTTGTAAGTACTACAATTGACCTCTTTCTTGTAATGCGTATGAATACCTGCTGATATTACATTAGCACACATAACGTAATTACTCACGTAAGGACTAAGTTACAGCAGAAAGACAAATTACGTTATAGACACATGAAGATCTAAGAAAGTGCAGACCTGTCCGATTTTGAAGACTGTTAATAGAAGGTACCTCAAAGACCATTGTCATGAATTTGAACAGAGAGCACAGAGTAAACGCCAAGTTTTTCTGCAAGTCCGGGAAGTCAGCAACGGAGACCTTCGAAATGATCAAAACTGTTTACGGGGACAATGACCTATTCCGTGGTCGCGTTTTTGAATGGTATGCTTGCTTTCGCAAGGGAAGCGAAGACGTTGGGAATGATCCAAAGATTGGAAGACCGTCAACCAACCGTTCTAAGGAAATGGTGGAGAAAGTTTGCGCTCTGGTGCAGTCAGACCGTCGAATGACGGTACGGATGATGGAGAACGAACTCTCCCACACAGCACAGAATATTTCATATACGTATGTTACAAATACGTAGCACTGAAACATTGAGACTTTTCAGATACGTTGCGCAATGTAACAGTAATGTTTCTGAAACCTTACGGTTGCGTCAAAATGTCCTCAAACGTACATAACTTTAACCGATACGTTACAGTGAAAGAAAGGTCTTTGCAACTTCAACATACCAACTTCATGTTACTGCTACGTATTTGAAAGATATTTGTGACATCCTCATATTACTGTTACGTGATAATAGGGGTTTTTATGTAAAACGGAATTCGTCCACGTGCTGCCTCAAGTGGTCGATTCCCTGGTCAATCGCAGCCATTTTTTTCCACGTGATCTTCCCGACCATTTTTGTCCGCCATTTTACTCTTTGTGTTCACCCATAACATTTTGTGTAACACGTGGTCCTACCAAACATGTTCTGTTCGCCAATTTTTTTACCTCCCCACATGGTCTCACCATGTGGGAGGTAAAAAAATTACGCCATTTTCTCCTTGTGTTCACCCATAACATTTTGTGTAACACGTGGTCCTACCGAACATGTTCTGTTCGCCAATTGTTTTTTACCTCCCCACATGGTCTCACCGATATCTTTTGTACGCCATTTTCTCTTTGTGTTCACCTATAACATTTTGTGTAACACGTGGTCCTACCGAACATGTTTTGTTCGCCAATTTTTTTTACCTCCGCACATGGTCTCACCGATATCTTTTGTACGCCATTTTCTCTTTGTGTTCATCCATGACATTTTGTGTAACATGTGGTCCTACCGAACATGCTTTGTTCGCCAATTTTTTTTTACCTCCCCACATGGTTTCACCGATATCTTTTGTACGCCATTTTTTTTTTTTTTTTTTTTTTTTTTTTTTTTGATTGGAGGTTTAACGACCACCGTGAGCAACTCAATGGGCTATAAGCAGTCGCCCGTCCCTAATTTAGGGTCACTGGTTCCAGGGAAGGGAGAGAGCCAGTGCCGTAAGACAAACACAACATCCATGCCTCACCGGGATTCGAACCCGGGCCCCTTACGGACGAATGATCAGAGGCCAGCGCCTTAGACCACTGCGCCACCGGGGCGGCTTTGTTTTTCCCCATCAGGAAATTTTACGGTACGAAATGCCTAGAAATCGCTAGGGAAATTTTCTTTCCAAGGAAATACAAATCCTCGAAGATCACGCCAATTTCAAATCCCTGTCCAGCGGATTTCTAGGCAGATATTTTATCCCACTCGGCCATGGGATGCCTCGCGATTACAGCGTTCTGTAGGAACTAACGAGAAGTCCAGTGCTTTGCGAATACGTTATTTAATAGAAATGCAATATTTTTTCCACTGATCATTTTATTTTTCTGTACGATGACTTAAATTTCTTCATGATTAATCAATGCAATGTACCTTTTAATGCATATCTTAATCAATTTTTCTAAATGCTTTGCGAATACGTTATTTAATAGAAATACATTTTTTTCCCATAGATCATTTTATTTTTCTGTAGGATGACTTAAATTTCCTCATGATTAATCAACGAAATGTACCTTTGAATGCGTATCTTACTCTATTTTTTTTAAACTTGCGTAGTCGGTCAACTTCTCAATATATCAACATTATTTTTTTTTCTACCTTTACAAACTAACAACTACTTTTATTGAGACTTTTTTTCTGATTCAAAACCAACAAACGTACAAGGGATATTATACACTGGCGTGTATAACTTAAGGACGGACACTAGTGTACACTAACTAGCTAACTCCGGGTACGGAGAAGTGGCCACCGGAGAACTGGACTCATTGGAATTTCAGTGCCATAAAACTGTTCTACATAAACACATTTCGTGTGGCTATATATTCCCCACTACTTGAGCAACTATTGTTCATAAAATATATTTTTTGATATTTCATTTTCAGTAAGAAATTCAGACATTTCCATGATTTTCGGGCCAAAGATAAAGCGGAGAACTGGCCACAAAAAATTTAAGGGGTCGTATAAAAATTGCGTTTTGGACTGCTCCGTGGCTACGTCTCCCGAGATTGGTTATCTGACACACATAACATTTCCGTAATTTCATATTTTCTTATGTACGAAATTTTTCTAGGTTTATAAACTACGGCCAAACAACAAATTATCTGCGGGTATGTGCAAGCCCAGCAGGAACCTTATGGGGGAGGGGATTGCTTAAAGGCCGCATCCACTTTTCATAGGGGTGGTCATAATTTAATAATCACTCAGCGTATTAGAAGCATTAATATTTGAGGCGTTTGCGGACCAGTAGAAATCGGCGCGGAGCAGCAACCTGTGGTATGCACTTTTCTGCTGGACTGGGATTTTTCCGAAAATCTAACACTGGCTAGTGATATTGGTCATTTGTTTGTCAAGTATTCAATGAACTGTACAGCAAAAATGTCAGCTCTCAGGAATGAAACACGGGATTACACCATACAATACAAATTTTGAAGATGTGAATCGGTTTATTGGTGCGAGTCACATTATTGTGACCACCTCCTATTTTTGACGTCAACAGCATTTAGTCAATGAAATGAGGCACGCGTCGTGAGCTAGTTGGGAGGGTATATAAAGTGTGCTGTAGGCAATCGGAAAACGTATCACTCCTTGCTGTCATGGATAAAAGGAGAGATTTATCAGATTTGCAAAACGGAATGATTATCGGCTTTCGGGCCAAGGTATAACGAAGTAATTTTCTCCGTCATTTCTATTGCGCGCCAGGATTCGAACCCGGGTCCCCTCATTCCGGAATAAGTTGCTCTACCAATTGAGCTACGCGGACGTTTTATTCTGATTCCTATCTGCCTTTATGTCGTGTGCGTCCTTCGGGCAGGTACGTCACATCTCCTGGTACGTTACATCATCCCCCTTTATTTATTTTTTTTTCGAAGTGCTGGAGAAGGGATTCTCTTATTTTTCCTATCTCGCGGTGTGGAAATAACATCCCACCAATGCGAGATTTTGAACGGTCGGGTCATCCGGATAGTTCGGGCGCCATTATAACGAAGTAATTTTCTCCGTCATTTCTATCCGCGCCAGGATTCGAACCCGGGTCCCCTCATTCCGGAATAAGTTGCTCTACCAATTGAGCTACGCGGACGTTTTATTCTGATTCCTATCTGCCTTTATGTCGTGTGCGTCCTTCGGGCAGGTACGTCACATCTCCTGGTACGTTACAAAGGGTAGAAGTATTTCTAAAACAGCACAGTTTGTGAACTGTTCGCGTGCTGCTGTGGTTAAAGTGTATCGTGATTGGTGATATGGCACCAGTGCGAACCAGCGACGTGGAAACTTCTGAGCACCACGTGCCATCGTTGTGAGAGGTGAACGTCGGCTTCGAAGGTGCGTGAGGGCCGATCGACACGCTACACTGGAGCAACTCCCTGGCCGAATGAACCAAGGCGCAACCAGAAGTGTGTCTAAAACGACAATTCAGCGAACCCTGCCATCACCCTCTAATAGCTTAACAGGCCCGCGCACCGAACACCGGAAGCTGCGTGACGTAGGGGAGAGTAGGCTGATGTCCGTGGTGGGTGGTCGAGCATGCATGTGCTGCTCACTCTGTGTAAGCGTGACTGTCGATGTGCGTGGTTGTTCTTGCAAATTGTCAACTAAGTTTATTTTCATAAAGGGATATTAAGTGTCTGAACTCTAAGGTAAGTGGAAACATTTTGTTAACCTTATTTAAACTACTCGTAAAATAAAAATTTTGAACTAGAAAATTTTAAATTTGGCTAATTTTATAATCTAATGCATCTCACAGCGGGAAGTCAAAGCACTGAAAAGATTTTTGAAAAATGAAATTTATGTTTGTAATGGAAAGAATAGATTACTTGTGTTGTTATAGGAACCCATAACATGTTTTTGCCAATGTATCAAATAAATTCGAAGTAAAATATGTATATTTAGGAAGGGATTTTAAACTTTATTATGGACACAGAATAACAAGGGTTGCATGTTTTTGATCCCAAGAGTAATATGTTGATACATTCGTACTTAGTTATTTAAGTGTTTAGGCAGTGACAGATTAACTTTTTTGGGGTCCCTATTTCTGGGCACAAGTGCTTGTAAAATACCTATATCCTATACGAAATATATGTATGTCATGTACACATCTAACATGCCTATGTCCTTTATATAAATGCTAAGGCCTTGTTGCCATGTGAAATACATCTTTTGTGTTTGCAGACATGGAGAGTTGCATTGAATTATCATTTTTAATATTTATTACTAAAGGAACACAAACACTGAATCAAGTATAGACAGCAAAAATTAGATATGAATGCACAAAAATAGTTCACACATAGTTCAGGAGTAATTTTGCCTTTAAAATGTCCGTTTCAAGATTTTGAAGCATTTTTCTACAAACCAACACATTGAATAACTCTCGTGTGAGCACTGTGTATGCTCTATCTGTGGTAGGATGGGAATTTATCAGAACCATTCAATTTCTTAAAAATTAGGTGAAATATATCAGTACTACATGGGCAAGAAATTGTTTACTTGCCCAGGTAGTAAAAGCTGGATGCGCAGGAAAATTTATCTTTTAAGATAACAAACCAGAACCCTAATTTTTTTTTAAGTTAAAAATATGAACTGTTTTAACATGTTTGCACTTCCATTTTAAGGGTCTGTATTACAAATGTTCAATGCAAAAACGTGTGTATATCAATTTTTAAGACGCTGATGCTAAAATTGGTATGAAATGGTTCGATGATGAAACTGGTGTTTCGGAAATTTAGTGATTCTGCCATGTTCCTTTAGTTAAAGTTTTCTCCCTTTGTCACTAAACATGAGAGGCCAGTTACATCAGAGGCATGCATCCTGTTGTTGATTATAAACAAAATTTGGAGCAAAACTAGGTTTCCGATTTCTGGGCGTAGAGCATAACATAATTAAAGATGTGATATTGCTCTTTCCTTGGTACTTCGTAACAATAATACAACTTCCATTAATTAACAATGACATGAAACACGACATGTGATGACTGTCTTTTTTTCTTGTGTAGTAGGAAATTTTATTACAACCTTTTTTATTTTGAAATTTAGTTACCATGCACAGGCAATTAGATGTTTTACTTACCTGCCCAAACGAATGATTTACATGCTCTGGGCATCTCGGGCATGGTATTTTTAAGCCTTGGATATTGTTATTTTTAAGAGAAAAAGAAGTACCTGAATCGACATGAATCTACATATTGTGGAAACTATGTTCTAAACAAACAAGATTTTTAAAATACAAGTAGAAATATATACTCGCTTTTTTTGTAAACATTTGCTTAAAATGAGAGATCAACTTTTTATTCATTTATCTAGACTTATCTGTTTCCCGACTTCCTGTACTGTGTCTTCACAAGCTACATCTATAATAACTGAAACTAATGTATATCATATTATCCGATAACTACTGGAAAGTGTGCTTCCAAACGTGGAGGTGGGTGGCAATTTTTGTATGGGGAAAAACTTCTTTAATCCTTCATAGAATTTATTTTGAAACCAAAATCATAAAAAAAGGAAAAAAGCAATCTTTTTCAATAGCTTTAGTAATGACAAAACATTTGTGCAAAATTTTATACCATTGCTTTTTATAGTTTCTGAGAAAATGGTACATCAAGTTAGTCAATTTATAATGAAACATGTACATCTTTTAAAATACATCCTATAGTACCAAAACAATCGCTTAGATTTATTCAGTACAATAACTGCATGTGCATTTGTCAGGTTCTCAAAAAATATAATAATTATCTGAAAAAATAATTTAAGAAATTATTGGAACAAATTTCAGATTTTCTTAGAAATGTGTCTTTGAAATTCTTCAAGAAACAGCTAACAGACACATAATCAAATTGTGTTTGTGATACACAAAGAACTACACAACCATAATTATTTGTACATTGGCAGTTTTCCTGAATACTTCTTGAAAATCAAATTTCAGGAAATTTCTGCCAATAAGTTACTTGTATTTTTCCAGATAAAAAGAAATGCTTATATTGTGGATCCAAATAGTTTTGCTTAATGCTACTAATATACTTAATACAGATGTGTTGAACTTTGACAAGGTAACTTTTTTGAAATAGTGCTCTGGAAGACAAAAATGATAAACTTTATATTTACTTATCAAAATGAAGTTGTCCAAACACGTTACTAGATGGTACTAAAATTAAGGAAACTTGTTATGTCATTATTGTACGTTTAATAATGTAGCAATTGCATAATTTTCTTGAAATCTTAATTTATTTGATGCAATCAGTGGATCAAGCAGCATTTTACTGTATGCATGTTAAAACGTGTTTTATTGAGCCTTTGGTAATAATTAAAAAACACAGAAAAAAATTCAGTTTTTCTTGACCTTTTTTAAATATTAGTTATCACGGATTGCATATACATTGCTAGTTACTGTCTGATGTGAAAATACATTTCACTAAAGGAATTATTTCGTTACTAAAATTTTCATAGTCATAAGTTTGCAATGAATGAAATATCTGATTCCTTAAATTAGTCAATCGACATCTTTTGAAACGACGGCGATACTTCGTAATGGACCCTCAAACTAATCTTTCAAGTACAAGAACGATTTGTTCACAAGTACAGGAATCATTCGGTTAACTATAAAGACACTATAACTTCAAGTGAAACTACGACAACAGTTCATAATTTTGATTATAGGAATGGTTTATCACTTCCAGTGAAATGACAGTGATGCTTTCATTAAGTTGACGAATCTGTCTTGCTTACCCTTTCAAGTCGAAATTATTGCTACGCTAAATTTTACGCTGTAATTTCTTTTTCTGCTGTATTTTAAAAGATTATTAAACAAACTTGTTAACTCTGCAGTTATTTAAAAACTAACACACAAGTTCTTATTTAAATGCAGTGAAACTCTAAAAGAACGCATAACCTTATTAGTTGGTGTACGTAAAGATGCGTTCGTTTCGCACATCGCCGTAATGCTCCTCTCCGCGACTACGGACTACTCTAGTGACGTCACAAATCGGTGCGCGGGCCTGTTAAGCTATTAGGGGTGATGACCCTGCTGCGTATGGGGCTCCGATGCAGACGGATGGTCACTGCACTTATGCTAACGAAAGTGCATCTGCAGGAAAGGCTTACTCTTGCACAGCGGTATCGGAATTGGACTTCCGCTGATTGGCAAAGGATTGCCTTTTCCGAGGAGTCACGTTTTATGCTTCATCGAACGGATGGACGTTGGCGTATAAGGCGAGAAACATCGGAGAACAAACATTCTTCAACCATTGCTGGAAGAACGCAAGCTGATGGGGGACAGCGTTATGGTCTGCGGAATGTTTTCGTGGCGTTTTCTGGGTTCACTCATACCTGCGGAAGGCACTATGGACCGAATTCGTTATGAATCCATCCTTGCAGACCACGCACACCCATAATTGCTGATTGTCTTCCCTGGGGCGGATGGGATCTTCCAGCACGACAGTGCGACGTTTCACACAGCTAGAAATGTCCCAGAGTGGTTGGAAGAGCACGATGAAGTCTTCAAAATTCTTCCCTGGCCCCCTCATTCCCCAGACTTAAACCCAATGGAGCATTTGTAGGACCACCTAGATCGTGTTTTTCGCTCTATGGATCCTCCACCACACCCCCTCCAGCAGCTGTAAGATACACTGCAGTCAGCATGGCTCCACACACCTGTGAACACCTTCCAGCACCTTATTGAGTCACTCCCACCTCGTCTATAGCTGCTGTCCGCGCTGCACACGGTGGTTACTCTGGATATTAACGGGTGGTCACAGTAATGTGACTCGACCGTGTATGACTAGATGTTAAGTCAGAAAATATCCGAAAACTTGATAATCTCGTCTCCGTGGAGCGAAATTCCCGCTCCAGGACGACTAAATTTTCAAGTTTTTCGGATATTACCTGACTTAACATCCATGTCATGTTTACACTAATAAACGGATTCACATTTTCCAAATTTATAAAGCAATTCTAATTACATTACATACCTTAGTCATATTCAGTCCACCGTAAGCAGTCGAGAAACCCTCGTTTAACCACTCTGCTATAGCAATTGAAGTCATCGCATTCTCGTTCTGTTCCAAAAATTCTTGTTTCGCTGCGGAATTCTCTGATAATGCCATCCTATCAAATGATGAGCATCCCTTGCAGAGACTCTAGGATTTCGCTTAGAACTATGAAATTCGAAATGAAAAAAAGAAGCAAAAAAAGCAGTGAGTCATAATTAAAAGAGTACAGAAAAACAAGAGAAAATTCCAAGATCACTAAACGGATTTAATTGTTGGAATAAAATCCTTCAAGACGTTTACTGATCTTAATTTCAGTACAGAAGGTTAAACCTATTAACCAGATGAGTTTTGTACAATTTCATAAATATAAACATTCTTAAAAAAAATGTATCACGATATTTGCCTTACAATGAATATTTTAATATAAAGTTATTCCATTCTTAAATTTCAAATATTCGTACACTACTACACTGCTCAAAATAATTAGGGAAGCATGTAACTTTGGCGACGTTATACAAACCAATCGTCTGATGTTTTACCGAAACGTGGAAAATGCAAGTGACGTACACAGCTGAATCATGCATATCCTTATGTAAATTAGCGTCAGAATGCATAATCACAGATTGAGATGAAAACGAAGGTTCTCAGGAAGCTCCCTTATTCTGTCTCGTTTATCGTGAAGTTTCTTTTCTTGAAATATTCATGTTTCAAAACATGATTTACTGGAATCAACTCTTCATGTCTCAAAACATGATTTATCGGAATCAACTGCGTGGAGAGTTATTGGCAGGCCGGAAGCAGGTCACCCACGGCAGGTGGTAGCACATGCCATTGGAGTTTCATTCCCCGCCTGTGGAGAGGATTCCAGGATTCGGGAATCCTTCGAAGAAAGAAAGGTCAAGTCCGTCCACGAGCAACAACAGCAAAGGACGACCGTTATCTATTGTTAACAGCTCGTCAAAAACACTCTGCAGAATGCTACTCAGCATCAGTGAGAGCTTATCGTGTCAACAGGACGCAGGTTGCCAACTCAAACTATCTGCAATCCACTTCACCAAGGTGGCCTTTATACACTGAGTGGCCACTTTATTATGACCACCCCTTCAGTTCTACGTTGGGCCACCTTTTGCCTTTAATACTGCGTCGATTCTTCGTGGCATGGGCTCCACGAGATGTTGATAGGTGGTTTGCGGAATCTGAGACCATGCTTGATGAATAGCACTTTCCAGGAGTGTGAGATTGCAGGGTTGTGGATCCAGCTGTCTGATGGCTCGTTCAACTTCATCCCACAAATTCTCAATGGGGATTATAGGGGCCACCTAAGCAAAGTAAACTCACAGGCATGTTCCTGAAACCAATCCTGTACAATACGAGCACAATGGCAGGACGCATTATCTTGTTGAAAAAAGTAGCCATCGCCATTGGGATAAATCATCCACATGACAGGACGCACTTGGTCCGCAAGGATGTTTAGATATGATGTGCCAGTCAGACGTTGATCAACACGAATTAAATACCGTGCTTATGTTATCGGTTTGTCCGTCCGTTTGTGAACACCATATCTCCGCAACTATTAATCTGTTTTCAAAAATTCTTCTTGCACTGGGAAGCTTGATAGTGCGAATTATGATCCTTTATTTCGGTTTTTTCTGCGATGCACAATTTTCTAACTAAAAGAAGTAAACGCAGATATCTAATTCAAAATACATCTTATTTCATATGTTTGCTACTAAACAACCGATTGAGATTTTTTTTTACCTCTTGATTCCATTTATGTCGAAGACTATTTTAGACATAGTCACTTTTTCAAGTTTGCATAGTTTTCCGCTAGGTGGCGTAAATGTAAGTTGCGTTTTCTCGGATATCTCTGCTTCTAAAACTCCGATTTGAAAAATTCTTTCTGCACCGAATACAGCTCCCAATGGATTTTTTTGCATATAATTTCTAATTTTTGGTTAAAATGGTTTAGCCACGACGGGGCGTAAGGGTTAATTTCTGCATCTGATGTATTTGTAGCAAAATCTGGGCTCCTGAAAACTCGATTGAAAAAATTCTTCGTGGACCGATGCCGCTCACATCGAAAAACCTTTTGAGAATACCTTCTTCTTAAAGTTATGCATGGTTTCCCCGCCAGGGGCGGTGATGCACATATTATATTTGTCCATATCTCTGCTTCTAAGAGTCCGATTAAAAAAAATCCTCTCTTTGTCGAAGAGAGTTTCCGCTGCGAAATGTTTCTCATATACACTGCTGGCCACCCAAAATGCAACACTAAGAAGGACACGAGATAGCAAAGCCAGATTTACTGGACACATAACAACAGATACAAAGATGAAACGATTGAGCTTACAGGCCCGTGCGACTTGCGGAACACGCAGACATCAATCATATCGTGTGGCCCTCATGGCTGGCGACAACGGCCGCTACACGCCGCGGCATCGAACGAAAGAGGCTTTGGATGTGGGCTTGAAGTATGTCGGTCCAGGCTGCTTCCACACGTTGCCACAGTTCTTCAGGCGTAGCAACGGGTGGTGCTTGCCGGGCCACTCGGTTGCCGATCAGCGATTAGATGTGTTCGATGGGCGACATATCGGGAGAACAGGCGGGCCACAGCAGCAGTGACACCACCTGGTGAGACGTGAAGAATTGTTGCACGATGCGTGCCACGTGCGAGCGCGCATTGTCCTGTTGAAACGTGGCCGCTGGCAGGTCCTGCACGTAAGGGAGGACTACAGGCTCTAAAACGTCGGAGATGTAGCGGTGGCTGTTAAGCGTACCGGTGATGCGTACCAGAGGGATGCGGGTGTCATATCCAATTGCGCCCCAAACAATAACACCAGGCGACGGACCGGTACGGCGATGTATAATGCAGGCGTCATACAATCTCTCGCCGCGGTGCCGCCACACGCGGATTCGACCATCGTTTTGTTGCAGGCAGAAGCGGAATTTGTCGGAGAAGACAATGTCGTGCCATTCCGTAATCCAGGTGCGGCGTTCAACGGTCCACTGCCGCCGCACTCGCCAGTGGTGTAACGTCAATGGTAATCGGAACAATGGGCGCCGTGCGACAAGTCTCCGCTCTTGCAGACGACATCGAACGGTACGTGCTGACACAGGTTGTTGCGCAACACACCCTAATTCCTGCGCTAACGTTCGTGATGTGGCGGTGCGAGCCGTCAATGCCCGCTTCACAACATTCCGGTCCTCTCGTTCGGTGGTGTGCTCCGGCTGCGGCAATCACTCACGTCGGTCCGTCCGTCTCTCCTGCACCCACCGAATCCACACTCGCCTCACTGTGGCTCGATGTCGTCCCACACGGGCGCCGATGTCTCGGTACGATAAACCGCTATCGCGATAAGCCACTATTCTTCCTCTGTCGAACTCCGAAACGTGCTGGAATGACTTCCGTATTCTGCGACGAGGCATCAGGAAGCTTCCCACGTACAGGTCCGGCAGCTCAACACACTTCCACTACTTACACCCCGCCTTCTGTGCACCCCTCTTATAGTGCTTCTCGGTGGCGTGCCGGGCGCACATGATTTTCACATGCCCTGCAATGCTAATCGTTTGGATGTTCTCTCGCGGCGACGCACGCTGCGAATTTCAGGCCAATTAGATGATTCCTTCTTGGTGTTGAATTTTGGGTGGCCAGCAGTGTTATTTCAAATGTTTCTTAACGCATGAGTCTGCCACCAGAGAGCGTATGTTCACGATTCCGCCGCCCCGGTGGCGCAGTGGTCTAAGCGATGGTCTCTGCTCATTCGTCCGAAAGGGGTCCGTGTTCGAATCCCGTGAGGCATGGATGTTATGTTTGTCCTACGGCACTGGCTATCTCCCTTCCCTGGAGCCAGTGACCCTAAATTAGGGACGGGCGACTGCTTATAGCCCATTGAGTTGCTCACGGTGGTCGTTAAATCTCCAATCAAAAAAAAAAAAAAAAAAAAAAAAACCGAGTGCAACACTTCTTTCTTTGGTTGGATACTGGTGTTTTCAATACCAGTTCCATTGACTTTGAATAGCTTTGATAAATTTAATTGGCGTGAGAACGGATTCAAAAGACGTGTTTATTAGCACCGAAAATACGGCGTCATCTTTCTTGTTTTAATAAGTACCAACAAAAGTTGGGAAGGCAGTGTGACTTGGTGATATCATATCTCCCAAGCTCTTCAATCCACCATTGTGGAATGATTTTTAGTCAATGAACTGGGAAGACAAGAGGAACAAGCTTACTGGAGAAAATCTGACCCACCCTGAATATACACTGGCGTGCAAAAATTAAGGACGAGACGGTTTTTCGAATGTAACGTCGTGCAGAAGTGCTCCACATCGACTCAAATCATACCATAAGATCCCCAAGATGTAAGAATATGGGACAAGTGAGCAAAACCGTCTTAACAAGGAATCCAAAGGATACAAAGGCACTTTATTGAAAAGGGAATCCAAAGGATACAAAGGCACTTTATTGAAAAGGGAATCCAAAGGATACAAAGGCACTTTATTGAAAAGGTAGCTTCAAGCACAACTGGACAGAAGACAGAAACGTCCATGTGACAGGCGGCTGCCAAGAAAAATCCAGTCTTTATTAGGGGATATGATCACCCCTGACTACGTTGCAGGATTTACAACGTCTGTCCATGCTGAGGACGAGGTTGTCAAGGAGCTGTTGAGGCATCGCGGCCCATTCCTCTTGTAGCGCCAATCGCAGCTGAGGAATCGTTGCTGACGGCTGGTGACGTGCTGCCAAGCGTCTCCCGAGAAGGTTCCACACGTGTTCGATTGGATTTAGGTGCGGGGACCTTGCGGGTCAATCCATGCGTTGAATATCTTCATTCTCCAAGAGCTCTGCGATAGCCACTGTACGATGAGGTGTAGCGCTGTCGTCCATGAAGAGGAACTCAGGATCCACAGCACCTCTAAACAGACGCACGTGAGGCAGGAGAACCTCGGTACAATAGTGGACACCAGTGACTGAACCTCCTTGGAAGATGTGGAGGTCAGTACGGCTACCAAGCATGATACCACCCCAAACGAGAACTCCGCCACCTCCAAACCGGTCCCTCTCGATGATGTTGGAAGTGTTAGAGGCGTGTTCCCTGCTCTCTCCAGATGTGTATACGTCCAGAATCGCTCGTCAGACTAAATCGGCTCTCATCCATAAAGAGAACTCGACCCCATTGCTGATGTGTCCAGGTTTTGTGTTCCTGGTACCACAGAAACCGCCGTCTCCGATGAGCAGACGTTAATGGCACACACCGTACTGGTCGTCGTGCAAATAGACCACCTTTGTGCAGCCTCCTGGCCACGGTAAAACGCGATAACGGACGTCCAGTTGTCTGTTGCATGTGCTTTGCGATTTCTCCCGCTGTCTGCCGTCTGTTTCTTGTCGCCTGTAGGACAAAATACCGGTCGTCCGCCGCCGTGGTTGCTCGTGGACGACCACTGCTAAACTCTCGGACAGCTGTTCCTGTCGTTTGAAATGCTCTTCAAGCTCGTGAAACGATGCTGTGAGCGATCCCGAACTCCTCGGCCACACTAGTCACACTTCCACTTTCTTCCGACTTCACAATGACGCGACTTCGGGTAAAGTCATCCAAATGTCGTCTACTGGATTGCCTGTTGGCCATATCACACGGTGGCAGCAACTCGACGTCGTTGAAACCGATGTACACCGTGCAATGGCTTTCACCGAAATACTGAGGGTACACCGCCCGTGTGCTTTATACCCTTCCGACACCTCCCTCCCCCTACGTCATGCTGCATATATGCGCATGCCCTACTATACAGGACCCTAGTCTATCTCCTGAGTGGTCTTTCGGTCCGTTCTACCTGCTCGTTCTGCTGTTATGCTAAATTCTCCTCTTCGTCCTTAATATTTGCACACCAGAGCAATACTTTAAATGATATTTAAAAACTATCAATCTTTGCGTGGTTCAAGTGAATACTTCCTTTCCAGCTTTTCGGTGTTTTTTAAATTACTCTAGTTTCTTATGAATGTTGGTTCCTTTGATTTCTTTGATTGCAACCACAGAATTCAGATCTCAGATCATTATACGATACTGTACACATACAGGGTGTTTCATTCGCTACTTTACCCGGCATTTTCGTAATAATTGGAAGAGGAATGAAGATTTCGTAACGAAATTTGAACTGGACTTACCTTAGGCTGTGAGAAAGGAGATGGCATCATAACATATGTTGGAAAACGCGGCGATGGATCGTGGATTACTACCGTAAACTCTACCTTTCAGATAGCCCCTGTCTCCCAAAGAGTCTCTACGACGTCTGCCACAGGAAACCGGCTTAACCACAAGTGCTTGTGGATAAGCCGGTTTCCTGTGACAAAGCGTCGTAGGGACTTGTTGGGAGACAGCAATAACCGCTGCCTCATATTCTCGACCGCTTTTTCCGACATTTGTCGTCGACCTCCTCCTTGCGCGTCACACAACTTCCCGTTGTTTCCAATTTCAGTGACATGGCCCAAAATGTAGGGCTTTGATGGTGGTTTCCGACCTCCAAACCTCTTAACGAATTCTTTTTGACACGACTTCAACGATTTAGTCGGCCTGTACGTCCGCACAATATACACTCACTCCTCTAGAGCAGTGGTTCTCAAACTTTTTATCCTATGGTACCCTTTTTTCTACAATGTCTAGCAACGGAACCCCTCTATAAATACCATTAAGAATTAATATACCTATATGCCAATTATGTATAACTGATTTGAAATAAAAATGAAACAAACAAAAAATAAGCAATTAGTCAATAAAAAAGATAATGCTTACAAAAAAAGCAATGTAGAGCCAATAAAATTTATTATGCCAATGATGCTAGTAATCATTAATGAAAAATATTAATGGATGAATGGCTTTGCTTTTTATTGCCACGTAGTTATTTAAAATTTGGTTCTTTCGAAGAAAGTTGTAATCTCATATCGGGCTTTGCATCCAGCTTATTGCGGTGCTTAGTTTCTGTTGAGGCATACACAGAAAATTCCGTTTCACAAAGACAGGTTGTCGCAAATGGTAAGAATACTGACACAGGTTTTTGCGATAATAATGGATATTCCCCTTTCAAACTGTAACAGAACTCTGTCACTGGCACTGTTTTATAAAGGGATGTCACTGAGAAATCCGACATCAGATCAATAAATTTTTCATATCCATCGGTCTGTCTTGTGCCAGTCTCCTCCATGTCACTCCCGCATACTTTCGAATTTCATCCACCCATCTCCCATGTGGTCTTCTTCTGGGTCTTTTCCTGTCCCTTGGAATCCAATCTAAAATTTCGGCTGTCCATCGATGGTCTGTCCTTCTGGCAGTATGTCCAGCCAATTGCCATTTCAGGGATTTATCTGTGATCATGATGTCTTCCACTCTTGTCATTTTTCGGATCCACGAGTTTCTCTTCTTATCTCTCCTGGTTACACCAAGCATGCACCTCTCCATGCCACTTTGAGTTGTCTGCAGCCTTTGTATGTCTCTTTCAGTTAAGGTCCACGTCTCTGCCCACTACGTAAGCACTGGAAGGATGTATTGACAAAGACTTTTCTTTTAAGACATAATGGCATATTGCTCTAGAAAATTTTTCAGTTTCTTCCAAAAGCTCTCCAGGCCAGTTTTGTACGCCGATTAATTTCTTCATCAATGTGACCCTCACTTGATATCTGCTGTCCAAGATAAACGTACGCGTCTGTTATCTCCAGCATTTCTCCATCAATCGATAAATCTTCATTTCTTGTAAAAGCATTGAACATCACTTTTGTCTTCTGAAAGTTCATTTTTAATCCCACTTCTTTACTCTTGTCAGCAAGTTCCTGGATCATACTCTGCAGCTCTGATGGGGTAGTTGCAAAAATGACTATGTCATCTGCAAAACGAAGGTGGGTTAGATAATCTCCATTAATCTTTATCCCTTTGTTTTCCCAGTTCAGTGATTGAAAGACATTTTCCAATGTGGCATTAAAGAGCCTCGTAGATATGGTGTCATCTTGTCTCACTCCCTTTCCAATTTGTATGTGTGTTGTATTTTCAAATAGCCAAATCTTTGCACTTGCATTTTCATAGATGTTATTAATAATATTAATGTATGCATCTTCAATACCGCAGGATTTCAGAGCCATTGTAACTGCTGATGGTTTCACCGAATCAAAGGCTTTTTCATAATCGATAAAAGCCATGCACAATGGAAATTTATATTCCCTCGCTCTTTCAATTAGTTCTCTCAATACGTGAATATGATCTAAAGTACTGTAGCCACTCCTGAATCCAGCTTGTTCTCTCGGTTGAGCCATGTCCAGTGTTACCTTCAAGCGGTGTGAAAGAACTTTAGGGAAGATTTTATAAACCACAGATAGGAGGCTGATAGGTCTGTAGTTCCTGAGATCCTCAATGTCACTTTTTTATGTAGCAGGATCATTGTAGCGTTGTTCCAATCCTCAGGAATCTTTCTGTCATTAAGGCATCGAGTGAAAATTTGGGCGAGTACTGTTTCGATTTCTCCACTTGCTTCTTGTATGATATCTACAGTAATTCCATCTTCTCCTGGTGCTTTTCCCTGCTTCATGGTCTTGATTGCATGTGCAACTTCTGCTGGGAGGACTGGAAGAACTCTGGTACTGGTACCTTTCATGATGTCTGGAGTACATGTATCATCCCTTTCATATAATTTGGAGTAGAAATCTTTCACTCATGTCAAAATTTCGCCTCTATTTCTTGTTACAGAACCATCTTCTTTTCTCAGTGCCATAATCTGTTTACTTCCCTTACTGAGATGTCCCTTTGCTGTCTTTAAGCTTTGGTTGTTTTCAATTGCTTTCCTCACTAGTTCACAGTTGAATTTCCTAACGTCTTCAGTGATAATTTTTTGTACTGTCTTGCATAGCTCTATATATTCCACTTTGGAAGTCACATCTTCTATATTTATCCTCATCTCTCTTCTTTTTTGCATCAACATTTTGGTTTTTCCTGATAATTTGTTCACATGCAACTTGTTCTTAGACCCAGCTAATTTTGTTGCTGTTTCCATAAGAGCTTTGGTTACTTTTTCTGTTAACTTCAGAAATACCCACTTCTTCCGATGTTAGGTCTTCTAAAGCAGAGAATATGTTCTTCAGTTCCAACTTGAAGGTATTATGGTGCTTTTTAAGGTTGGTGTCAAAGCATTTTGTTTGTCTTATGAGCTTGCCACGTTCAAGTTTAGTGTTGAGGTGCATCTTACATCTCACCAATCTATGGTCACTACCTGTGTTGAACTTGTTTAGCCCACTGCAGTCTTCTATGACGAATTTTTTGTTACACATAATAAAATCAATTTCACTTGTCGTCCCATTTGGATGTCTCCATGTCCCTTTCCTGTGTGGCTTTTTCTTGAAAAAGGAGTTCAAGATGAAAAACCCTTCTGCCTCTGCAAACTCAACGAGAGTATTTCCACGCTGGTTTCTGTTGCCGTGACCGAATTTACCTACTGAAGTTTCATTCTGTTGCCGTTCCCTATTTTTGCATTGAAATCTCCCATAATTATCTTCAAGTGCTGCTTACCTTTATTATTTAGATGACGAATTTCCTCATAAAATTCTTCAATTTCTTCTTCAGGATGACTTGTGGTGGGTGCATAAGTTTGAATAATCTGAGCCTGGTATCTTCTCGAGAGTTGGATAACGAGTCGTGCAGCTCTGTCAGAGGAACTTTCAACTTCTACAACTTTATCCTTCAGTTTCTTGTTTATTATAAATCCAACACCACTAGTTCTGCCAGTATCTGTCCCACGATAGTAGAAGAGATGTCCGCTTTTCAGTTCAATGAGATCTTCTCCTTTTCTCCTTACCTCACGTAGCCCGACGATGTCCCACTTGATCCTTTGTAGTTCCTCTTCCAAATCAAGAAGCCTTGAATCAGAAGATAGGGAGTGTCCATTATACGTAGCCAAGGTCAGCATCAGATGGCAGCCTAGTCCGGTCCTCCGGGGATTCTTAGCACCCTCTGCCTTCATGTCGCACTGGCCGCTCCTATTTCATATATATCATCATCATCAACATTGTCAACCATTATCAATCCATTGCTGGGCGAAGGTCTCCCCAAGTTTCCTCCATAACGGTCTGTCTTGTGCCAGTCTCCCCCATGTCACTCCCGCATACTTTCGAATTTCATCCACCCATCTCCCATGTGGTCTTCTTCTGGGTCTTTTCCTGTCCCTTGGAATCCAATCTAAAATTTTGGCTGTCCATCGATGGTCTGTCCTTCTGGCAGAATGTCCAGCCAATTGCCATTTCAGGGATTTATCTGTGAACATGATGTCTTCCACTCTTGTCATTTTTCGGATCCACGAGTTTCTCTTCTTATCTCTCCTGGTTACACCAAGCATGCACCTCACCATGCCACTTTGAGTTGTCTGCAGGCTTTGTATGTCTCTTTCAGTTAAGGTCCACGTCTCTTCCCACTACGTAAGCACTGGAAGGATGTATTGACAAAGACTTTTCTTTTAAGACATAATGGCATATTGCTCTAGAAAATTTTGCCGTTTCTTCCAAAAAGCTCTCCAGGCCAGTTTTGTACGCCGATTAATTTCTTCATCAATGTGACCCTCACTTGATATCTGCTGTTCAAGATAAACGTAAGTGTCTGTTATCTCCAGCATTTCTCCATCAATCGATAAATCTTCATTTCTTGTAAAAGCATTGAACATCACTTTTGTCTTCTGAAAGTTCATTTTTAATCCCACTTCTTTACTCTTGTCAGCAAGTTCCTGGACCATACTCTGCAGCTCTGATGGGGTAGTTGCAAAAATGACTACGTCATCTGCAAAACGAAGGTGGGTTAGATAATCTCCATTAATCTTTATCCCTTTGTTTTCCTAGTTCAGTGATTGAAAGACATTTTCCAATGTGGCATTAAAGAGCCTCGTAGATATGGTGTCACCTTGTCTCACTCCTTTTCCAATTTTTATGTTTGTTGTATTTTCAAACAGCCGAATCTTTGCACTTGCATTTTCATAGATGTTATTAATAATATTAATGTATGCATCTTCAATACCGCAGGATTTCAGAGCCTTTGCAACTGCTGATGGCTTCACCGAATCAAAGGCTTTTTCATAATCGATAAAAGCCATGCACAATGGAAAATCATATTCCCTCGCTCTTTCAATTAGTTCTCTCAGTACGTGGATATATATATACATATATATAGGCAAATAATAATTAAAACACACCAAGGAAACCCACAAACACCCAAACGAAACACACAATACATACCACTAAAGGAACAAACACTTCCCACATACTTGGAAACAGCCCTGAACCCAAAACACACACAAAAGTACTCAAACCCATTACACTGCTAACGTAGCGAATGTAACGCAAAATGCAAACAAGAAACAAATACAGAACAGCACCACAGCCGTCTCACTTTAAAAGGTGAAACACAAAACAAACAAAAAACCGAGACGGCACTAAAATTAAATTAAAACGGTCATCATCAAGGAAGCACCCGTTTTTTGTACGTGGCTTTTCTGGAACCAAGAGAGGGACGGGCAAAATCCAAATGTCCTCTTGTTAGTGCTGCCAAAGCCACAAGACAAAAAATAATACAATCATGATTAGTCCTAAATGGGCAAAGAAGGCCGGTAACAAAAATTAACGAAGAAAGCAAGAACGAACCCAAAAGGTAACGTGAAACAACAAAGATCGTTACAACACCTAACACTAAGAATCACTGATAAAGAATCAAGAATGCCAAAGCTGCACAAGGGCAAAGGTTAAGCTGATAAGGAAGTAATGGTATACGGTTTAAACAAAACCTGTTTGCCAAATGGAGGAATGTAGTTTACTTTTTATAGGCTAGGTGTAAGCTAGTGTGAAGAAAGTAAAGGGTAATGTGGCCACAAGTGGTCTACCGAATGGTACTTAGAGTTTCTAACTATTTAATATTGTCAGACCAATTGTTAATAAGAGTACTGTAATTAAATGTGTTAGCAAAATGAAGTTTGTGATTTTGGAGAAATTTTAAAAAAATATTTTTTGATTAAAGGTAAAGGAAATTGATTAGAAATTAATTGTTCAAAAAATAGTTTACAGTTATAAATCAAATTATCAGAGGTACTACAAATACGTAAAAACCGGAAAAATTGAGAAAAAATTAGGTTTCTGTGAACTAAAATGGAGACATTTGAAAACCAGTTAGCAAAGAAGTGTACCTGAAAATTAAAGGAACGTCTCTTATCATACAGGTTGACCCCAAGTGACCCAGTTTGAGAAAGTATAATTTCTAAATCCAAGTAAACTATTAAATTTTTTTGATGGTTAGTCTTTTCCAAGATCAAATCTTGTGGATATATAAAAGGAGCGGAATAATTAAAATTTGGAAAATCTATTGCAATTAAATCATCAATATATCTCAAAATTTTACCAGAAAAGTGATTATTTTCGACAAATGTAGCTTCAAATGAGTGTAAATAAAGATTAGCCAGGATACTGGAAAAATTACTACCTATGGCAATTCTTATGGTTTGCAAAAATAATCTGTTACCATTAAAATATAATCGTTTTTGAGGCACAATTCAACCAATGCATTCCAATATGTCCGAGTAATCCCAAGCACTTTTTTCATATTTCAAGTACATCACACTACAAACCTCCACCAGGCCACAAAGCGGTATCGAGGCAAAAGATTCTTAAAATCAAATGTATCGATATGTTGAATAGAAGAAACTGTCCTAATATAATTCAATACTGGTTTATTGTTATTAATTATCCAAGAATCCTGTATTTCCTTATAAATAATGTTAAGATATTTCTCAAAAATCTTCCCTGAAAGACCAGTATAACAGTGACGGTTACTCTGAATAAATCTAAAAGACACAGGAAGCTTATGAAATTTCGGAATGGCATACAAAAAAGGTAACTGCATGTTAATGTTATTGAGACTTAAGCGTTTATGCATTAAAAAAAGTTATATATATATATATATATATATATATATATATATATATATATATCATCATCATCATCATCATTGTCAACCATTATCAATCCACTGCTGGACGAAGGTCTCCCCAAGTTTCCTCCACAACGGTCTGTCTTGTGCCAGTCTCCTCCATGTCACCCCTGCATACTTTCGAATTTCATCCACCCATCTCCCATGTGGTCTTCTTCTGGGTCTTTTCCTGTCCCTTGGAATCCAATCTAAAATTTCGGCTGTCCATCGATGATCTGTCCTTCTGGCAGTATGTCCAGCCCATTGCCATTTCAGGGATTTAACTCTGATCATGATGTCTTCCACTCTTGTCATTTTTCGGATCCACGAGTTCCTCTTCTTATCTCTCCTGGTTACACGAAGCATGCACCTCTCCATGCCACTTTGAGTTGTCTGCAGCCTTTGTATGTCTCTTTTAGTTAAGGTCCACGTCTCTGCACCATACGTAAGCACTGGAAGGATGCATTGATCAAACACTTTTCTTTTAAGACATAATGGCATATTGCTCTTGAAAATTATGCTGTTTCTTCCAAAAGCTCTCCAGGCAAGTTTTGTACGCCGATTAATTTCTTCATCAATGTGACCCTCACTTGATATCTGCTGTCCAAGATAAACGTACGTGTCTGTTATCTCCAGCTTTTCTCCATCAATCGATAAATCTTCATTTCTTGTAAAAGCATTAAACATCACTTTTGTCCTCTGAAAGTTCATTTTTAATCCCACTTCTTTACTCTTAAAAGCATTAAACATCACTTTTGTCTTCTGAAAGTTCATTTTTAATCCCACTTCTTTACTCTTGTCAGCAAGTTCCTGGATCATACTCTGCAGCTCTGATGGGGTAGTTGCAAAAAGACTATGTCATCAGCAATATATATATATATATATATAGCTTTTGGAAGAAACAGCATAATTTTGAAGAGCAACATGCCATTATGTACTAAAAGAAAAGTGTTTGATCAATGCATCCTTCCAGTGCTTACGTATGGTGCATAGACGTGGACAGTAACTAAAAGAGACGTACGAAGCCTGCAGACAACTCAAAGTAGCATGGAGAGGTGCATGCTTAGTGTAACCAGGAGAGATAAGAAGAGGAACTCGTGGATCCGAAAAATGACAAGAGTAGAAGACATCATGATCAGAGTTAAATCCCTGAAATAGCAATGGGTTGGACATGCTGCCAGAAGGACATGCTGCCAGATGGACAGCCGAAATTCTAGATTGATTCCAAGTGACAGGAAAAGACCCAGAAGAAGACCACATGGAAGATGGGTGGATGAAATTCGAAAGTATGCGGGAGTAGCCTGGAGGAAACTGGCGCAAGACAGACCGTTGCGGAAGAAGCTTCGTCCAGCAGTGGATTGATAATGGTTGACAATGATGAGTATGATGATGATGATATAGATTGAATATTGTACTGTTCATATATCATCATCATCACTGTCAATCATTATCAATCCACTGCTGGATGATGGTCTCCCCAAGTTTCTTTCACGACGGTCTGTCTTCAGCCAGTCTCCTCCATGTCACTCACGCATACTTTCGAATTTCATCCACTCTTCTCCCATGTGGTCTTCCTCTGGGTCTTTTCCTGTTCCTTGGAATCCAGTCCAGAATTTCGGTTGTCCATCGGTGGTCCGTTGTTCTCGCAACATGTCCAGGTCATTGCCATTTCAGGGATTTTATTCTGATCATGATGTCTTCCACTCCTGTCATTTTCCTCATCCATGAGTTCCTCTTCTAATCTCTCCTGGTTACACCAAGCATGCACCTCTTCATGGCTATTTCATAAATATGTACACATAACGTGAATATTGTACTGTTCATATATCATCATCATTGTCAGCTGCTATCAATCCGCTAGTAGATGAAGGTCTCCCCAAGTTTCTTCCACAACGGTCTGTCTTCAGGCAGTCTCCTCCACGTCACTCCCGTATACTTTCGAATTTCATCCACCCATCTCCCATTTGGTCTACTTCTGGGTCTTTTCCTGTCCCTTGGAATTCAGTCTAGAATTTCGGTTGTCCAACGGTGGTCCGTCCTTCTCGCAATATGTCCAGCACATTGCCATTTCAGGTTTTTTACTGTGTTCATGATTCACTCTTGTCATTTTTCTGATCCACGAGTTCCTCTTTTTATCTCTCCTGGTTACACCAAGCATGCACCTCTTCATGCCTGTTTCATATATATGTCTTGAATATTGTACTGTTGGTTCATATATCATCATCGTCATCATTATCAGTCCACTGCTAGATGAAGGTCTCCCCAAGTTTCTTCCGAAACTGTCTGTTTTGAGCGAGTCTGTTCAGTGACATAGAGGAGACTGATTTATATAACACTGTAATCATCTGGAAATAGGACACTTGAAACGATTTTAAGAGCAGTCCTTATTTGTTTACTGTGAGACTTTCTCGCAGGGTTTTCGAAGTGTTCTTAACCACCCTATTTATACATTTCCGCTTTTTTTATGCTGCTCTGTAGACAACAGCAAGAAAGAGAACTTAAATCATCAACAGTATAATGCACAGATATCTTGATTGAAGTAATGGTGTCACGCGCGCACACACACACACACACACATGAATAAGACTGACACCGAAATGGGTTTCGTCTCTGTAAAGTGATCATTTGCTTGTAATGATCTCGAAATCTCTCCTTACTTGGTGTCAGTTGTTTATTTATTTTGCGTACAGCCAAAATAATCCCAATTCAGTTTGTAGACATTTAATTCAAACTGAATTCGGATTATTTTGGATTACATGTTACTTACATTTGAAAAGTTGTTGAATTCCTGCGAAAAAGTAATACCTGAAATCACTGATATACAGATTAGTATTGCAGCACACATTTTGCAAATTTAAAATGCAAGTAACCCCTTTTCTTTCTGCATTTTTTTTGTCTGAATTGCTGTCTGTCTTCAGGCCTACGGCAGTGGCGCACCCAGGAATTCCTGTTGGGGGTGGGACTGTATATATATATATATATATATATATATATATATGTGTGTGTATATACATGTGTGTATACACACATAATATATATATGTATACACTATACAGATACATACATACATACATACATAAAAGATTTGACGTACGTCGTTCTTAAGCTCTGTGGAGGGCTTAAGGCCCAAAGCCAGCCCCCCTCCCCGTGGATGTGCCGGTGGCCTACAGTATAATATAATATTAAGATATTTAACGTAATTAGGTAGAAATCTCACAATTCCAGAAAAATCAGTAGAAAGTTTCAAAGTAATCATCAGAGATAGTTATCAAATACTATTTACAGTTAAAAACTAAGCTAATGAAAAGGTCTAATACAGTCAAAATGATTGAACATAAAATCTGATACTTTTCTTATAGCCGTAGAAATTTATTATTTTGTTTTGAACAACTGCAAGTGACGGCTGAGAGATTTTTAAGTACCAGAAGCTCTTTTAAATTGATGTTGAGTTCGAAAAAAAACGCAAAATAAAAATAGAATTCCCTAAAATAAATACATTTTTCACCAAAGACGAGTAGACGAGTACGAACGATGTCGAATATGCATTTCAGCTCCAAGTGCTTCACTTTTCCCCCCACCTAATTTGTGTTTTTTAAAGACGCCGCTAAGAACTAAAGGCAATGAGGAGCCGCTGGTGCCAAAAAACAGCCAGAAACTACAAATGCGACGCACGTGGTGCACTTACGTTTCGAATCCGAGCTCTCAGACAAGAAGATAGGTTTGTAGCTAATTTTTTCCTGCGACTCAAATGTTTTAGACAACACCCTAAATTTACATAGACAGTAAATCATACAATCCTTTTGAAAAACGAAAAACTGAAAGCTGTTTAAAGGCATGCTATTAAACAGGCCTTTCTGAAATTATCTTCTCAAACTTGATATCAAAGTTGCAAGGAAATCGTTCCGTAAAGTCTTCGGTAATTTTCTTTTTTGACTCTAAAGTTGCAAGGAAATCGTTCCGTAAAGTCTTCGGTAATTTTCTTTTTTGTAGCGGAGTATTCAGCTGAAATTTTTCTGAGAACTTACGGAGGATTGGTGATATATCTAAAATCACTAAATCGTAAACCTGCGCAGATGCGAGACGGATTCACACCAAAAGGAAGTTTGATCTCGTAAAAGTTTTTGTTTTCATGAAGTGTAGATATTGTAAGAAATCGGAAACACGCGGTTAGCGAATATGCGTTGCTCCAGCTCATGTTACAGCACATTTTTTGGGAGCAGATTTCGGTTCGAACTAGAAGTTTCTTGTTGAATATTTAATCCTGCGAAAAAAAGCGACGAATTTTCGAAACACATGTTAAACAAGCTAAACAAAATACAGTACAACTTCGGTATAAAACTTAAAATCAATAATATGTGCTGCACCTTACCTTATCCAATACCTCAGAAACTCCCACGATCACAAGAACTGCACTGCGAGCAAGAAACAAGGTTTTCGAACCTCACGTTTACAGTGAGACAGAAGTCTGGAAATGCGACTGTGTCAGTGACGACATAGCAGCGTCAATCCTTTGTTTGTACACTAGCGGTATCTATCCGCTGTTTCTGGCTTTAATAACTTTTCGATAAGTGAATAAAAAAATGAACGAATATCAGTTGTAGAAAGAACAAGTTAGTAAAATCATGCAATGCATTGATTATTATACGCTTTCCAACATACCAGAAATCATTACTCAAGTTATTACTCAAGTTATTACTCAAATTTTGAGGATAATGGCTGTGGAATAAATCTCGCTCCTGTGCCCTGACCTTTGACACCATTTCGATGATATTAAACAGAATCGGTTCAGTATACCTCCGTAATAACATACTAAAGTTTTGTCGCAATAGAAGCATTTTTAGTCAGGTTCTGAGGACAATGGCAGTGGAATAAATCTCGCTTCTGTGCCTTGACCTTTGACCCCATTTCGCTTATATTAAACAGAATTGGTTCAGTATACCTCCGGAACTACATACTAAAGTTTTGTCACAATAGAAGCATTTTTAGTCAAGTTATGAGGATAATTGTCGTGGAATAAATCTTGCTCGTGTGCCCTGACCTTTGACCCCATTTTGATGATATTAAACAGAATTGGTTCAGTATACCTCCGGAACAACATACTAAAGTTTTGTCGCAATCGAAGCATTTTTACATAAGTTATAATGCATAAGGGCGATGAAATAGATCCCGTTCCTATGTCCTGACCTTTGACTCCACTTCGCCCATTTTTAGTAGGGTTTCTCCCCACGTTGTCCCCTACCACATACTAAAAATTCATCGAAATCGAACCACTTTCATGCGAGTTATCGTGCGGACAGACAGACGGACAAAGCCGGAGCATATACGTTTCTTCAACCTACGGTTGGAAAGCGTAAAAAATAGGGGATTTTATTTGCGAAAAATAATTTTCTTTTAACTAGAGCCATGTATTGACATTCGAATTTCTGCATCGAAGAAGTGCAAATTTTTCAATTTAATTCTTACCTAATTTAACGCCAATCGACATCGGGAAATTTAAATGTGATCAAATAATATCCATACTGGATTTATTAAAAGCAAGAAACATGACACCGAATTTTCATGTGTAATAAGCACGTCTTTTGAATCCGTTCTGACGCAAATTAAATTTATCAAAGCTATTCAAAGTCAATGGAACCGGTATGGAAAACAATAGTATCTGACGGAAGAAAGAAGTTTTTCAATCGGGTTTTTAATCCCTCAGATATTGCTGTAAACGGAATCGTAAACTTACGCCCTCTGGTTGCAGACTTCTGTGTTAAGAAAAACATGAATTTATATGAGAACCATTTCGCACCGGAAACGCTCTCCAACACAGAAATAATTTTTCAAATCGGACACTTAGAAACAGAGATATCGACAGAAATAAGATGTGACTTTACGTCCCCTGGTGAGAAAACCATGCATTATTTTAGGAATAAAGTATTATCAAAAGTTTTATCCATATGAGCGGCATCGGTCCAAGAAAAAAAAATTTAGTCGAGTTTTCAGGATCCCAGATTTTGCTACAAATACATCAGAAGAAGATATTAACTCTTATGCCCCCTGGTGGCCAAACCATTCTTTACCAAACATTAGAAATTATGTGAAAAATATTTTCCATCAGATCTTGTATGCGATACAGGAAGAATTTTTCAAATCGGAGTTTTAGGAGCATAAATAACGCCGAAAACGCAATTTACCTTTGTGCCCTTTAGCGGAAAGTTTATGATTTACTTGGAAATTTTGAATTTATAGGAAAAACATTTCGCATCGGAAACGCTATCCAACAAAGAAGGGATTTTGCAAATCGGACTCTTAGAAGTAAAGATATTGACAAAAATAAGATATACATCTGCGCCCCCTGGTGTAGAAATCATGCATTATTTTAAGAAGAAAATGTTTCTAATAGGTTTGTCGACATGAGTAGTATCGGTCAACAAACGACTTTTTTTTCAATCGAGATTTTAGGAGCTCATATTTTGCTGCAAATACATCAGAAGCGGAAATTGAGACTTACGCCACCTGGTGGCCAAACCATTTTTTACAAAAATTAGAAATTATGTGCAAAGGACTTCCCATCAGGAGCTGCATCTAGTGTAGAAAGAATTTTTCAAATCGGTGATTTAGGAACAGAGATATAAGGGGGGAGCAATTTACCTCTACGCCCCCTAGCGGAAAGTCTATGAATTACTTGAAAATTTTGAAATTATATGAAAAAACATGTCACACTGAAAACACTATCCAACAAAGAAGACATTTTTCAAATCGGACTCCTAGAAGTAGAGTTATTGACAAAAATAAGATATACATATACGCCCCCTGGCGGAGAAACTGTAGAATATTTTAAAAAGAAAATATTCCAGAAAGGTTTATCGATGTGAGTGCCATCAGTCCACGAAAGAATTTCCTCAATCGTTATTTTAGAAGCTCAGATTTTATGGCAAATACATCAGGAGCAAAAATTAACATTACGCCCCCTGGTGGCCAAAGTATTTATTACCAAATATTCGAAATTATATGCAAAAGATTTTCCATCAGGAGTTGTATCAGCTGAAGAAAAATGCTTCAAATCAGAGATTTAGAAGAAGAGTTATCGGGGAAAATGTAATTTACTTTTACGCCTCCTAGCGGAAAATCTATGCGTAATTTGAAAAAGTTACTACATCTTAAATACTCTTCGCCATAAATGGAATCGAAAGATTAAAGAATTTTTTCAATCGGATGTTTAGAAGCAAATATGTGGAATAAAACGTATTTTTGAATTCGACATCATCTGCATTTACGCCCTCTAGCGGCGAAATTGTACATCGTAAAAAAAAAAAACGAAATGAAGGATCATCATTCTCATATTTCAAGCTTTCCAATGCAAAAAGAAGTTTTTAAATCGGACTATTAGTTCCAGAGATATCGTGGGTACAGGTGGACGGACAAACTGATAATATAAGCACGATCTTTTTTTACAAAAGACGTGCTAAAAAGTACGAGACTTGCAGGTTTGAAACTTAATTGCCTTCGAAGTAGTCCCCTTCGAAAGCCACACACTTAGCCCAGAGCTGTTCCCACTGCTCGAAGCAATTCTTGAAGGCATCTTCTGAAATAGCGAGCAGTTGCTTCATCTCATTATGTTGCATCTCCTCAATATCTTGAAATATTTTTACTTTCAACTGGTATTTGATTTTTCGGGAGAGAAAAAAGTATCTGGGCGCGAGATCTGGCAAATAAGGTGGCTGTCGTTTCTGTGCAATGCGGTGATTAACGAGAAATTGCTGCACAAGTTGCGATGACTGGGCAAGACGCGTTGTCATAGTGGAGGTGTCACTCGCCACTCTCATTCAATGCCGGCCTTTTGCGACGAACTGCGTCCCTAAAATGATATAAAACAGGAGAGTAGCACTTCTTGTTCATTGTCTGGCCTGATGAAGTGTATTTGTGATGCACGATTCCCTTATGATTGAAAAGAAAAAAAAAACAGTCATCATCGTCTTGGCATTGCTATGGCTCTACAGTGTGTTTTGGGGTCTCGGAGAGTTTGGGGTCTCGAAGAGTTTGGGGTCTTCCACATTGAAGACTGGGCCTTAGTTTTAAGATCTTCCACTGCGAAGAATGGGCCTTCCTTTTGGGGTTTTCCACTGTGAAGAGTGGGCCTTAGTTTTGCGGTTATAACGAAGTAAATTTCTCCGTCATTTTTGTCCACGCCGGGGCTCGAACCCGGGTCCCCTCATTCCGGAATAAGTCACTCTACCAATTGAGCTACGCGGACGTTCGTTCTGACTGCCATCTGTCTTTTATGTCGTGTGCGTCCTGCTGGCAGGTGCGTCACACACACACACCCCGAACTAGGGCACGGAGCATGGCCCACGGGTCAGCCGTGACCATGAATCGTCGTAGGCAGCCATCCGCTGAAGCACGTGCTTGAGAACTCCCAGTCAATTTGGTGTATGGAATGCAACGTCACACACATTTATTTTTCGAAGCGCTGGAGAAGGGATTCTCTTATTTTTCCTCTGTCGCGGTGTGAAAAGAACATCACACCATTGCGAGATTTTGAACGGCCGGGTAATCCGGAAAGTTTGGGCGCTATTATAACGAAGTAAATTTCCCAGTCATTTTGTCCACGCCGGGGCTCGAACCCGGGTCCCCTCATTCCGGAATAAGTCGCTCTACCAATTCAGCTACGCGGACGTTCGTTCTGACGGCTATCTGTCTTTTATATCGAGTGCGTCCTGCTGGCACGTACGTCACATCTCCCCCCCCCCCCGAAAGAGGGCCGGGGGCATGTCCCACGGGTCAGCCGTGACCATGAATTGTCGTAGGCAGCCATCCGCTGAAGCACGTACTTGAGAACTCCCAGTCAATTTGGTGTATGGAATGCAACGTCACACACATTTATTTTTCGAAGCGCTGGAGAAGGGATTCTCTTATTTTTCCTCTGTCGCGGTGTGGAAAGAACATCACACCATTGCAAGATTTTGAACGGACAGGTCATCCAGAAAGTTCGGGCGCCATTATAACGAAGTAAATTTCTCCGTCATTTTTGTACACGCCGGGGCTCGAACCCGGTCCCCTCATTCCGGAATAGGTCGCTCTACCAATTGAGCTACGCGGACGTTCGTTCTGACTGCTATCTGCCTTTTGCGTCGTGTGCGTCCTGCTGGCAGGTACGTCACATCTCCCCCCCCGAAAGAGGGCCGGGGGCATGTCCCACCGGTCAGCCGTGACCATGAATCGTCGTAGGCAGCCATCCGCTGAAGCACGTACTTGAGAACTCCCAGTAAATTTAGTGTATGGAATGCAACGTCACACACATTTATTTTTCGAAGCGCTGGAGAAGGGATTCTCTTATTTTTCCTTTGTCGCGATGTAGAAAGAACATCACACCATTGCGAGATTTTGAACGGCCGGGTCTTCCGGAAAGTTCGGGCGCAATTATAACGAAGTAAATTTCTCCGTCATTTTTGCCCACGCCGGGGCTCGAACCCGGGTCCCCTCATTCCGGAATAAGTCGCTCTACCAATTCAGCTACGCGGACGTTCGTCATGACTGCTATCTGCCATTTACGTCGTGTGCGTCCTACTGGCCGGTACGTCAAATATCCCCTCCCCGAAAGAGGGCCGGGGGCATGGCCCACGGGTCAGCCGTGACCATGAAACGTCGTAGGCAGCCATCAGCTGAAGCACGTACTTGAGAACTCCCAATCAATTTGGTGTATGGAATGCAACGTCACACACATTTATTTTGACGGCTGGGTCATCCGGAAAGTTCGGGCGCCATTATAACGAAGTAAATTTCTTCGTCATTTTTGTCCACGCCGGGGCTCGAACCCTGGTCCCCTCATTCCGAAATAAGTCGCTCTACCAATTCAGCTACGCGGACGTTCGTTCTGACTGCTAACTGCCTTTTATGTCGTGTGTGTGTCCTGCTGGCAAGTACGTCACATCTCCCCCACCCCTCGAAAGAGGGTCGGGTTCGTGGCCCACGGGTCAGCCGTGACCATGAATCGTCGTAGGCAGCCATCTGCTGAAGCACGTACTTGAGAACTCCCAGTCAATTTGGTGTATGGAATGCAACGTTATACACATTTATTTTCCGAAGCGCTGGAGAAGGGATTCTCTTATTTTTCCCCTGTTGCGGTGTTTAAAGAACATCACACCATTGCGAGATGTTGAACGGCCGGGTCATCCGGAGTGTTCGGGCGCCATTATAACGAAGTAAATTTCTCCGTCATTTTTGTCCGCAGCGGGGCTCGAACCCTGGTCCCCTCATTCCGGAAGAAGTCGCTCTACCAATTCAGCTACGCGGACGTTCGTTCTGACTGCTAACTGCCTTTTATGTCGTGTGCGTCCTGCTGGCAGGTACGTTACACGGTTTCCATTGTGAAGAATGGGCCAGTACCTAAAATAATCTTCGACACACTTGGAATCGAAAGGTTTAAGAAATTTTCCAATTGGATGTTTAGAAGTAACCACACTGCTGGCCACCCAAAATGCAACACCAAGAAGGAAGCATCCGATTGGCCTGAAATTCGCTGCATACGTCGCCCGTGAGGGGACATGCAGGCGATTAGCATTGCAGGGCATATGCAAATCATGTGCGCCCGGCACGCCACCGTGAAGCACTATAGGAAGGGAGCGCAGAAGGCGAGGTGTAAGTAGTGGAACTGTGTTGTGCTGCTGGACCTGTGCGTGGGAGGCTTCCTGATGCCTCGTCGCAGAATACGGCAGTCATTCCAGCACGTTTCGGAGTTAGACAGGGGACTAATAGTGGCTTATCGCGACAGCGGTTTATCGTACCGAGACATAGGCGCCCGTGTGGGACGACATCCAGTTACAGTGCGGCGAGTATGGATTCAGTGGGTGCAGGAGGGACGGAAGGACCGACGTGAGCGATTGCCGCAGCCGCGGCACACCACCAGACCGGAGGACCGGCATGTTGTGCGGCGGGCATTGACGGCTCGCACCGCCACATCGCGCACGTTAGCGCAGGAATTAGGGTGTATTGTGCAACAACCTGTGTCAGCACGTTCCGTTCGACGTCGTCTGCAGCAGTGGGGACTTGTCGCACGGCGCCCATTGCTCCGATTACCACTGACGTTACACCACCGGCGGGTGCGGCGGCAGTGGACCGTTGAACGCCGCACCTGGACTACGGAATAGCACGACATTGTCTTCTCAGACGAATCCCGCTTCTGCCTGCAACACCACGATGGTCGGATCCGCGTGTGGCGGCACCGCGGCGACGGACTGTATGACGCCTGCTTTATGCATCGACATACCGGTCCGTCGCCTGGCGGTATGGTTTGGAGCGCAATTGGATATGACACCCGCACCCTTCTGGTACGCATCGGCGGTACACTTAACAGCCACCGCTACATCTCCGACGTTTTGGTGCCTGTAGTCCTCCCTTACCTGCTGGACCTGCCAGCGGCCACGTTTCAACAGGACAACGCGCGCCCGCACGTGGCACGGATCGTGCAACAATTCTTCACGACCAACCAGGTGTCACTGCTGCCCTGGCCCGCCTGTTCTCCCGATATGTCGCCCATTGAACACGTCTGGTCGCTGATCAGCATCCGAGTGGCCCGGCAAGCACCACTCTCGGTTAGCCTGATGAACTGTGACAACGTGTGGAAGCAGCCTGGACCGACATACCCCAAGCCCACATCCAAAGCCTCTTTCGTTCGATGCCGCGGCGTGTAGCAGCCGTTATTGCCAGCCATGTGGGCCACACGAACTTTTGATGTCTGCGTGTTCCGCAAGTCGCACGGGCCTGTAAGCTCAATCGTTTCCTCTTTGTATCTGTTGTTATGTGTCCAGTGAATCTGGCTTTACTATCTTGTGTCCTTCTTGGTGTTGCATTTTGGGTGGCCAGTAGTGTATATGGAATAAAATGTATTCTGAATTCGATATCATGTGCATTTAGGCCTTCTAGTGGCGAGATTGTGCATCGTAAAGAAAAACGAAATAAAGGATCATCATTCGTACATTTCAAGCTTCTCGGTGCAAACAGAATTTTTCAAATCGGACTAATTGTTACGGAGATATAGTGTCCACAGACAGACGGACGGACAAACCGATAACATAAGAACGACCTGTTTTTAGAAAAGACGTGCTAAAAATGGAGCAGCACAAGATGTGACTGAAACGTTTTAGGACTAGATTCATAAAAAATCGCCTGGACGAGTGGTCTGAGGAGCTATCTCTTGACTATTCGTTCAAGATTGGCCAGGTGTCGGAGTCTCGGATAAGTTATGAGTGTTATGTCTGTGTCCTGTTTCTGTCCCTTCCCAGCAACAAGTGGCTCTAATTAGAGAAGGGAGACTGATAAAAGCCCTCAGAGTGGCTCATGTGGTCGTCAAACCTTAAAACATCAAGTTAGTACATGTAAATCATGCAATGAATTGATTATGATACGCTTTCCAACATACCAGAAATCATTACTCAAGTTATGAGGATAATGGCAGTAGAATAAATCTCACACATATGCCCTGACCTTTGACCCCATTTCGATGATATTCAATAGAACCGGTTAAGTATAGTTCCGGAACAACGTGATAAAGTTTTGTTTCAATCGAAACTTTTTTACGTAAGTTATAACGCATAAGGGCGATGGAATGGATCCCGCTCCTATGTCCTGACCTTTGACCCCATTTCGCCCATTTTCAATAGGGTTCGTCCCCAGTCGTCCCCTACCGCATACTAAAATTTCATCGAAATGGAACCATTTTTAGGGAAGTTATGACGCATAAGAGTAATGGAATGGATCCCACTCCTGTGTCCTCTGACGTCCTGACCTTTGACTCCATTTCGTCCATTCTCAATAGGGTTCGTCCCCAGGTGGTTCTCTACCACATACTAAAATTTCATTGAAACCGTACCATTTTTACGCGAGTTATGGCGCACAAGGGCAATGGAATGGATCCCGCTCCTATGTTCTGACCTTTAACCCCATTTCGTCCACTTTCAATAGGTTTCGTTATCAGGGGGTCCCCTACCACATACTAAAATTTCATCGAAATCAAACCATTGTTACGGAAATTATGACGCATAAGATTAATGGAATGGATCCCGCTCCTATGTTCTGACCTTTGACTCCATTTCGCCCATTTTCAATAGGGTTCGTCCCCAGGTGGTCCTCTACCACATACTAAAATTCCATCGAAATCGAACCATTTTTACGTGAGTTATCGTGCGGACGGACAGACTGACAGACAGACGGACAAAGCTGGAGCATATACGTTTCTTCAACCTACGGTTGGAAAGCGTAAAAAAGAAAAGAGAAACAACAGTGATTCATAGAAATAAATTATTACCATTTAATCGTTGAAATACATCTCTTCTACAAGTGGCAGTGCGTGGTTTGTCATGGCAGGGTGTAAAACCATTATTGTGGATGTCCAGTGATTTTGTCCCCTATACGTCCAATGGAAAAAAAAATCGCCCCTATTTCCTCAGCGAAGAAAGATTTCTCATACATCAAAATTGGCCCACTGATAAATAACATCCTAACTTAAATTGTACAATCTGTGTTTTTCGCAAAAACCTTTCCTGAACTATATTAACAAGAACGATAACACCAAATTTTCGGTTGTAATGAGCACGACTTTTGAAACCACTCTAACGAGATTTAAATTTATCAAAACTATTCAAAGTCAATGGAACCGATAAGGAAAAGAAGCAACCGGTTTCAACAATCCATAAAACATCCAGAAATAGAAACATCAGCTTAGTTCCGGCATAGGGTAATAAGCACGTTACGAAGATTAACAAATGGCGCACAAAAAGTTTCTCATAGCACAAGGAAGGTGTCAGAGACACACATATTTTCAAATCGAACAGTTAAAAGAAGAAATATACGAGAGAAGGAAACATTATGCATGTATAATTCTATGCCTTCTAGCGGGAGAGTTTCGCATGATAGAAAAGTTTAAAATAGGCAAAAAAACATTCTGCATGAAAAAAGCTATGCTAAGGAAAAAGAAATTTGCAGCGAACATTTCATCGTTGTGATTACGAAGATAATATGAACAATTGGTTACTTGGATTGCCTTTGCGAAAGGTACTGAAATCTGACGCTGTGTCCAGCGCAAACGTACCTTCTTTAAATTCTGAAAAAAATAACTAAGAGGACTCAAAGACACAGGGGAAAAAATACGTTCGAAGTGCTTTGGAACAATTAAGTGAATTAAGCCCGAAGAAAATTAATCTGATAATTTTTTCAACGTTTTTTTCACCTTTCGTTAAGAAAATTAACTAAAAGTGAAACGAACGCTGGAGAACGAAATGCGGAACCAGTGGTAATGTATAGACGACAGAATGCCGTAACTGCAATTTTTTACAAATCTGTAATGATAATTTAATGGGGGAAAAATACAACACTTGAGAAAGATCTCCAAATCAAAAGGAAAAAAAAAAGAAAAAAAAAAGATATCGCAAAGTTTCTGTTCAACGATCGAAAAGATGGGCCACCTTTAGGAGATCTCTACTTTCTGAAATTCAGCAATTATAAAGCAGGATTCAAATACGAAAAGAAGGGCCACTTTTAGATCTCTACTTTCTGAAATTCAGCAGTTAAAAAGCAGGATTCAAATACAAGTGCTTTAGAAAAGGCAAATTAAAAACTTTGAAGAAATGTGCCAACTGCGTTTTCACTATGACTGAGTTCGATATGCCTAATACTGTAATGTTGAAAACATATGTGTAAAGAATATTTTGTTTCATTTAAATAACGATGATGACAGAGAGTTTTAGTTCGTTCTCGTTCCCTTTATTCCAGAGCTTCTTTTCTTTTTTTTTTTTTGATTGGGGGTTTAACGACCACCGTGAGCAACTCAATGGGCTATAAGCAGTCGCCCGTCCCTAATTTAGGGTCACTGGTTCCAGGGAACGGAGAGAGCCAGTGCCGTAAGACAAACACAACATCCATGCCTGACCGGGATTTGAGCCCGGACCCCTTACGGACGAATGATCATAGGCTAGCGCCTTAGACCACTGCGCCACCGGGGCGGCACCAGAGCTTCAGGACATGATTTTTCTTACCTTTTCCACTGATTATTCCGCTGTTTCCGTGGGGCAGTGGCTTCAGAGAACCCACCACCATGCTGCTGCAACATGACTACGTCATCACCTCCCAACTTCCAGGCTTCAGGGGAGCTAGGGCTGGTCCTTCTCTTCTATAGCCCTGGAGCAACTCAATGGGCTATAAGCATTCGCCCGTCCTTAATATAGGGTCACTGGTTCCAGGGAAGGGAGAGAGCCAGTGCCTTAAGACAAACACAGCATACATGCCTCACCGGGATTCAAACCCGGACCCCTTTCGGACGTATGATCAAAGGCCATCGCTTAGACCACTGCACCACCGGGGCGGCTCGAAAAGTTTTCTGTTGGAAGTATAGGAAGCAAAATTACTAGACGTCCACCTTAACGAGACCCATTTCACATGCCGATTTTTTTTTTTAAATATTTGAACATGGTTCATATAAATAAAAATCCTTACACCCAGGGATGCGCGGCTTAGCGGCGCTAAGGCACTTTTTTTCTAGGCTTAGCGTCGCTAAGGCACATTTCATGGTTAAAGCGGGACAAAGCAGAAATGGCCATTGCTGTGTTTTATACGCAAACATATTCGTATATCAAACGAATGATTGTATTACAGTCGGTGGTGTTTCGTGAATCACAAGAGTTTTTGTGTTAAGAAAATAACTTCTTTGTTACGACCGCAATCTTCAAAATGACGTCATTGGAGGTAGACTCTCCGTATGTTAAAACTTCACTAACAAGAAATAAATCAACACAGAAAAATTAAACAAGTATTTTTTTTTTTTTATTGGAGGTTTAACGACCACCGTGAGCAACTCAATGGGCTATAAGCAGTCGCCCGTCCCTAATTTAGGGTCACTGGTCCCAGGGAAGGGAGAGAACCAGTGCCGTAAGACAAATACAACATCCATGCCTCACCGGGATTCGAACCCGGACCCCTTTTGGACGAATGATCAGAGGCCATCGCTTAGACCACTGCGCCACCGGGGCGGCAAAACAAGTATATAGCGTAACTAACAAGTGTTTTATGATTGCAGTGGGATTTTTCGCTGAAGTCGTCACTGAGCACATCTGGTTCTTTACGGGTAATGCGAAAGGAAGCCCCGGTAGGCAAGTGGTCAGAAGCGTCGGTTTCTGGCTAACCATTGGAACTGGTCCCGGATCCGAGACCAGAATATAGCAGGCCCGGGTCTCTACCATTTTCGGGACCAGTGGCCCCAAATCAGTGACGGGCGACTGCCTGTGACCCTGGGTACTCATGGTGTTACACCCCTCCCCCCCCCCAATCACACACACACAAGGTAACCATCTTTCTTTTTTGATTGGGTGTTTAACGACCACCGTGAGCAATTCGATGAGCTATAAACAGTCGCCCTTCTTTAATTTAGGGCTACTGGCCCCGAGGAAAGGAGAGAACTAGTGCCTAAAGTCAAACACAACATCCATGCCTCACCGGGATTTGAACCCGGACCCAACTCGGACAAATGGTAAGAAGCCATCGCTCAGACCACTGCGCCACCTGGTTGGAGATATCCATTACTGCCTTCCCTAATTCATAGGTAAGGCTGATAGACCAAACCAATGAAACAACACTGAATATTTAAAACAGGTATTATTAATACTTAATATTTAAAATCGTTTAGAATCACGTTCATCGCGAAGGCAGTTTCTTTCTTGTAGAAATAAAAATGAAAGTTATATTCTTGGCATGTGACTCACACAAAACATTCATTCTTTTGTTTTAAATTGCCTAAACTCAGTAGTTTAAACAAAAATTTATAAAATCATGAAGAATAAAATTTAATTAAAAATAATAAATGATTTAAACAAGTCAAACTTTAAAAATACCTTTGAAAGTCTATTTTCCGGGGTTTTTTTCCTAATCCGTTCACCTAAGGCACTTTTTCATTTTAGAACTACATCACTGCTTATGCCTACAATCGTTAGTCGTATATTTATTTTGCTTCTCAGCTAATTGAATAGGCAATATATTCAACTAATATTTTATGAATACGTAATGTTTGTTTTCCTAAAGAAAGTATAACTATACTAATTACCCGAATTTCTTGGCGTAGAATAGAAATAAAAGTTTCCAAGCTTTCTCTTCGCACATCGTCCAGATGGCTTTTTCCAGGAAGGTAAGCATCCCGGACAAAAAATTACGGAATGATGTCATCCGGAGGAACAGTTGGAAACTGGTCAAGCAGAGGAAAATGCGTGTATATAATGGAATGGAAAGTATTGTATGTTACTTGTTACTTTTTTAGCCTTGTAAGACGTGCATGCCTAATCAGTTTTATTGTTGCTTACAGGTAGTAACCATGGGTAGAAAAGGTGACGTAACAGAGTGGCAAAAGGGAGCTATCGTCTTTGGTCGTGAACATGGTCATTCGCTGAGGGAGGTGGTGGAATTCGTTGGCGTGTCCAAGTCCACAGTCAGTAGTGTTCATTTAGCGTGGAAGGAGTCGGCCACAGACAATTCCCGTCGGAGCAGCTGCGTGAGAAAAACCATCATGAGCAACTGTGATCGTCGACGCCTGGGGCGATTATCAACCGCAAAACGGTTCCAAACTCGGTAGGATTTGCTGCAAGAGTACAATGCAGGACCCAGTCAGCCTGTTTCCGAACGAACGCTTCGACGAGAACTGCATGGTATAGGAATATTCAGCCGTGTAGCTAGGGTACGCCCCAAGCTGTCTGCTATACACAAGAAAAAGCGGCTGGAATGGGCGACGGAGCACCGACACTGAGCCACAGAACAGTGGCAACGCATCATCTGGTCGGACGAATCCAGGTTCTGCCTGTATTCCAATGATGGTCGATCCAGGGTCATGCGGAAGGCCGGAGAAGCCTTCAACGCAGAGTGTGTGCAAAGGGCTGTACAGAAGGGGGTGGAAGTGTCATGTTTTGGGGGTGTATAGCCAGTGCTAGGGTGGGTCCCTTAGTTCACGTGTCTAATGGCATGAAAGTGGTAGACTACGGGAAACTGTTGGATAATGAGGTGTTGCCATATGTCCAGTTCCTCCAAGATGCCGCCATTCCAGATCCACGTTATCAAGACGACAACTGCACTGTCCACCGAGCTGCCATTGTGCAGGACTGGTTTGCAGAACATGAGCTGGACGTCCCACATCTCACCTGGCCTGCCAATTCGCCTGATCTCAATGTTATAGAGAAAATTTGGGACATGCTCGAACGGGCCGTTAAACAAAGACAACAACACCCTCCCAATTTGACTGCTCTGCGGGACCAGTTGTTCAAGGCGTGAGTCAAACTGGACATTAATGTCATCCGCTCCCATATTGACAGCATGCCAAAGAAAATCAAGGCTGTGCTTCGAGCTCGTCGTGATGTAACCCCATATTAACCAATAAAATGAGCATTCCGTAATTTCTTGTCCGGTGTGCTTATGTTTCAATTATTTCAATGGTTACTCTTACTTCTTGTAATTTTGCAAATCGTTAGGTAAATATCCCAACTATTTGTCCTGTTTCTCGCACGAGGATTTTAATGGAAAACATACTAAAGATACACCCCACTCTAGTGGATTACTAATTTTAGTTTTATTTTAAAAGTACACTAATATTTAAAATAATCAGTCTAAGAAACCATTCCAGAAGCGTACGATATGCAATACTGCGTTCTCTGAAAACTTGTTTAAAAGCTACTGAAACGTATATTTCCCTTCGACCGAAACATTGAAATCTGCGTGACCGATTCGGAGTGTCATTTCTCACATGTTAATTGCATCCCCCTCACGATCTCTCCTAGACTCCGTGGGTGGCATTCACCACTGGCTCTGCAAAGCCGCCAGAACTACATTGGGTGCACGTCATTTATATTGCAATAATTAGACCTCTGAAATACGTCGTTGCCACGCAGTTGAATGTCTAATGACAACTCTGCTGTCAGCCGGCTGTTCATGCGCTTTAAGAATAACAATGACTAGTTGTCTTTTTTGTTCTGCCAATCTTTCAATTGTATCTCTCAAGTGAATTAAAGTCAACTAATGCTTCATTTATTATGCTTATCTCAATTTACAGAGGATATTCACACATTTTTAGAACGATTTTTCAGCAATATAATTAGTGTTTAAAATAAAAGCATTTCTTTCTTAAATGTTCTATCTGGTAGTCCTTTCTCTTGACTATGAACCCAGATCTAGATTTCCAAGATAACAGGGCATTTCTTAAAACTGGCAGTGGTATTTTATTCCACTGCTCTTCCGTTGCCTTCCATAGTCCAATCATTCTTTTAGTTTACCTTTAGAATAGTCCATCAGGGGACTTTGGAAGAATTTAAGCTAAGGTATAGACTTGATACCCGTCTCTTTTTTTCATGTTTTCAAGAAATAGAGTGGTAGACTTCGATGTATAACTGATAGCCTTGTCTTCTGGAGTTCTACTCTTTGAAGGCTCTGTGGATAAAGGAATGGTATTTCCTCTTTAAATATAGGAGTTAAAACATTATTTTGGTAATATGTAGAATTGGTTTTAACATTCTTTTCAACTTTTCTTACCTCTAATTTCCCGTTGTACGAGAAACCAGCAATAATCATGAATACTTTACAGAAACTTTCTTCGGATTCTTCGAACCAAGCTTGTAAGTCTTTTTCTGCTCTTTTGCGACGGTAAATCGACCTTTTTTTGTTACGGTCTTTTAGGTAGATCCATACTTCATCAAAAGTCATAATAAGTTTCCATCTGTCTTCGGCTAAGTGTTTTTCATGAAGAAGTCTACGCCATGTACTGCGCTCAACCACGTACGTATAGGCAAAAGGCGATGAACGTTATGTTTTTTCGTTTTTCCGGATTGAAACCTTTGTTTCCATCTGTCTTCGGCTAAGTTTCCATCTGTCTTCGGCTAAGTTTCCATCTGTCTTCGGCTAAATGTTTTTCATAAAGATGTCTACGCCATGTTCTGCGCTCAGCCACAAGGCAAAAGGCGATGAATGTTATGTTTTTTGTTTTTTTTCAGATTCAAACCTTTGTTTATTGCCCTGTTTTAGAGCCCTGCAGAGGCAATATTTTTAGGCCCAACCGGGCCCGGCCCGGCCCGGAGTGTTTCATTTTCGGCCATTCAGTCCCGACATAGGTTTCATTTGCGTAACTGTCACTTGCTTTAACAGAGACGGTATTTGTACTGTAACTTTTTGGAATAACTCGAAACTCGTGTAAAAAGAGGGCATAAACAAGTGAACTAACCCACCAGTAACCAGAAATACGACAAATGCAATAAATAGTATTCAGTGAACTTAAATAAATTATCGTCATTTCGTAATCGAACCCTTCGTAGGGTCAGATCACTGTTTATACGAGCCAAGTACTGTCTTCTTTGACACTTTTGCCCAGAACATAATATAAACTGATGCTCAGTTACACACACGCACACGCACTAACATGCTTAACGGTTAATAGTTAATAAAATGAACTCTCGTACGCAGAATATGATTTCGTTCTGTTGGCCCGACGGCTAATAGCACAAAATGGGAGAGAAGAATGATTGCGAGAAACAAGAAATATGATTTTGCGAGAAACAAGAAATATGATATGATCAGAGACTCCAAAAACAGAATGACCTAAATTTATAAATACACAGTTGACCTGGACCAGGAACATCAAATAGAAGTCATCGCTCTTTCCACGTTTATAAGTGAGTCACGGAAAAATTTCTCATCGGCCGCCGCCGGGAATCGAACCCAGGGTCTTCAAGTTACGCGCCGGATATGCTTCCACTGCACCACAGCGGCCTCGAAATTCTCCAGACTCACAAACGACAAACTGCCAAACCACATGGCAGGGTTGCTTCTTTGGAGCCCCGCAAAAAGCTGGGGATTCACCACAGGTGAACAGCAGCAACAGAACAAATAACTAGAAGGCGAATGAATGATAAATACGCAGTTGACGTGGACCAGGAACATCAAATAGAAGTCATCGCTCTTTCCACGTTTATAAGTGAGTCTCAGAAAAATTCTCATTGGCCGCCACATGGCAATCGAACCCAGGGTCTTCCAGTTACGCGCCGGATATGCTTCCACTGCACCAATATAATGTTGAAAGAGGTTCGCAGGTCGAGAAAGGTTGGGAACTGCTGCAGTAGAGTGCACGTCTATTCCATTTTCAGGAAGAAAATAAAAAAAGGACCAAAAAGGATAACCTACGAGATTTGACGTATATTTTAAAACGCAAATGAATAAGGAAACAGGGAAACATTCCTTCGCTGAATATTAATATTTTTAAAAATAAAATTCAGCTTATGATAAAAAAAAAATCCAGAGAAATTTTATTTCCAAACGATTATATATATAAAAAAAATAATATGAGAAATTATCGCGGTTACTCAAACAAGGAACGAGAAGTACAAAAAATAAATAGGTTAATAAAGGTGCTAGAAATTATACGTTTCTGTATTTTTATTTCTTTTACATTTTATACTTGTTTTAACCATTTACTACATGTCACAAGAACTGTCAAACACAATACGGAGAGCTGGCAATTCAGTTTATTATCAAATGAGGAATGCTGAATATGGGAAAAAAGTTTTTAGTTATTTCGTTATTTATTAACTTTTTGGAAATAAATCGCTTTGGCCCCGTAAAGTGGAGTTTAGTCCACCTTATGAGGCCAAAGTGATTATTTAATTAAGCAAGACGAAAAATGTTGAATGGGCTGCCCCCCCCCCCCCCCCCACAGTAAAGTTATTGGAGAGGCAAGATTTGCCTTGCCTCCTTCCCCATTGTCGGCGCTTATGCATGCAATGCCCCCAGTGTTTTTGTTGGGATTTCTTAGCACTACAAGCCCTCTGGTTTCTGTGCCAAATAGACGACCCTCCATTGCGCCAACAGAGTTTGATCAGACTTCTTTCTAATTGCTCGTATATATTAGAACATTTCTGCTTCCCGTACTGCACAAATTTGCATCATAAAAAATGTTTCCCAAAAGAGTTAAATAGACCAACGCTGGTGTCGTCTTTGCTGCCTGTACTGTGCTGCCATCTACATGAATGTTTCTTTCCATTGGTTTTAAATTACGACAAATCTGATTCAAAATATCAAATACAAAAAAGATTAACTCGTCATTTCAGAAAGCCTTTCCTACAGGCTAAATCACAGAAATTCTCACACCTTGTCAGTGTATTACAAAACTTTTCAAGTACGGTTTGAAGTAATTTCTGAGGAAAGAACACTATTAGTGTTTTGGAGCAGCTGTTTTCTTTACAGGTTGCAGTTTAAAAATCTAACGGTTCTTATACAACGATCACTAAATATTACTTTTCCTCTAAAAGTAACCAATATTTTAAATGCAGATTGAATTTAAGCGCATGCCAGATGAACAGTGGCGTACCTGAACATCCCCTCCCCCCACCTGGCAAGGTAAATATCTTCGAGGCCCTTTTGCGAAAATCTATTTTGCTCTCAATTACTGAAAATTTTGCCATACTTCGGTTTACGGGCCCCGTCGTCTGCTACCAGATACGCGTCTCTTGTAACGTGCTGTCATCTATTGGGCAACATGAAAAAAATATGCAACGCGGATTATTTCTGTCGTGAATGTGTTTCGGTAGTATTTTGTCTGACCCTTAAAAGGGCCTCTATTGAATGTTCATTGTGTACCTATTCTGAAACATTAGCTGGGACGGAAAATGTGTTTCCAGCAGAATGAAAACCTGTCTTTCTGGTACGTTAATTAAGTTATATTTATTTGGTACCAGGAAATAACTGTTCGATGATGCGAGTCATCACTTCTAAGCAGAGTTCTGAGGAAAGACGATAGTTCCGTTGGAATAAATATTCCTGAATGTGGTTTGCCAAATGATATTTGTGAGATCCATCTGAGACAGTGCGTTTCAGGGGCCGCCAGTTATCTTCTACACGATGATGATGATCATATGTAGAGGATTTTAGGAAGGGAGTGTCTGACCCCAGGTCTTAAACAGCCCTTAGAAATAGGAAGCTAGGAGATTTGGGCTAGAGTGCCCGATGGGAAAGTCACACGGAAGCGAGGTAGAAGACGCCCTTATTTACTACCGGGGGGCCAGTACCCGGAGTCCGACGGCTTAACGTGCCCATCCGACGCACGGCGGATATTTAGTGGATCGAGCGTTCGTAACCGCCTGGGATCGGACCTGAGGTCCTTTCCTCGGCAGTCACGAACGTTGCCCACTAGGCCACCCGCGGCCCTTACCTTCTACACGTTGAGTGTGAGCACCAGTACAAGGATCCACGAAATTTAGGGAGTGGTTTACTGTCAGATGTTGGAATCCACGCTTACAGATTACGAAGGAGCGGAAGCGCCACCTGTCGGAAATCATGTAATTTCTCGTGATTTCACGTTATCTGAGGGACTAAAAACCCGATTAAAAAACTTTTTCTTCCGTCAGATACTATTAACTAGGCAGACTGTGTGTGTACTTTCTTTCCAAAACAGTGCACAATTTCGCCGCTAGGGGCGCATATGCTTATTCTGTTTTTCTCGATATCACTGCTTTTACAAGTGCGATTTAAAAAATTCTTTCAACACCGGACGCCATTTACTTTGTAGAACACTTAAAGCTAATATATGAATAATTTTGTTGTTCACAGTTCTGTCGGTAGGTGGTGTTTGTGTACTTCAGTTTGCAGCTGTATCGCTGCTTCTAAAATCGTTATTGAGAAATTTCCTCAGTAATGCAAAGATTTCCCACTTGCTGAGTAAAGGTCGAACGCTTTTCCTATGAAGAATAATTTTCACATATTTTCAACTTTTCTGTTAAACAAATTTTTTCCGCTAGCAGATGTAGACTTGTTTCCTTCTATATTTCTCCTTTTAGCTGTTTGATTTGAAAGTCAAACAGCTAAAAGGAGCTTGTAGTATGAGAAATTTTTTGTTCGCCACTTATTAGTTTTCGTAACATGCTTTTTAGCCGCTGGTGGAACTAAGTAGATATTTCTATTTCTGGATGTTTTATCGATTGTTGGAACCAGTAGAATGTTTTCCTAACAGGATCCATTGACTTTGAATAGCTTTGATAAATTTTTCTCGCGTCAGAACGGATTCAAAAGACGTGCTTATCACATCCGAAAATTCGGTGTCATCTTTCTTGTTAAATTTCAATTCGACGTGGCGTGCTTATCCTTCACAAATATTTGCATTTACTATATGCGTTTTTGTGATATTCAAGGACAATAAGAGTAATGCATTACAACAATAATAGTTCAGCATTAATAAAAAAATGTCCTGCTATTACCACACTCCTCTTTCGGCAATTGAAATATTATACCAGTAACCACATTCCCATTTTTCTCACATAAATAACTACGATTTAACTGGAGATCAAGCAAATATTTTCAACAATGGCGTACCGAAAAATCTCGAGTCCTCCCACGAAAAATGTTTCCGAGGTTCTTTTGCGAAAATCCACTAGCTTTCAATTACTCAAAATTTTAACTTAAAAATTATTAAATAGGCTTTACAGGTGTTTTAATAAATCAAGTTCTTTGGAACCTACGAGTATTTTTCGTATATAATCAAAATTATTTCACTATATTGAGTGAAACACAAATGTGTAAGTTATAATTAAAATGATTGCCCGCAAATTACAACACAAAATACTTACGTCAAAGTTAATCATATCCTGCAAAATTTATTACTTCAAAGAACTGAGGCTGCTTTTTGAAATGCCTCATGATTGCGTGTTTTGTGTGCGACGACTGCACACACAAAACACGCAATTGCCGTGTGACTGGGTCTAATGACTTCTCTGGTTTATACGAAATGTCACAACATAAGTAAGCAAATAACTAAGTAACGATAAAGAACTTTAGCACAGAAAACGTAAAACTATTTAAATTATTTGCTCTGGAATATAAGAAACACACTTAACATAATGCCACAATGTTTTGCGCATAGAAATAACAATCTTTTGACTCTGTTATACAGGGTTACAAAGAAAATCCCTGATCAGGCCAATATATCACGAACTATGGCAGTTAGCGATTTGCTTCTTGAGCAGTTACATAGGAAACCCCCCTATGGCGCACACAATAACACCACGAGGGATCCCCTCGCCCCCATTTTTGGGGGTGGGTTGAGGGGTATATCGCACCCCCTTTGCAGATAGGGCAAAAAGTCAATTACAAACTTCTTCAGCTAGGCAAAAATAATACATAAATGTTTCTGTCCCATAACAAAAGATGAAAGGGGACCGGGAATGTGGCCCCAAGAAAATCACAACATCCGGAAGCAACGACAGAGTACTTAGACAATAACTTATTACTTAGAACTTATCTAAAGTGGTAAGTTCTAAGTAAATGAAAGCACAAAGGAAAAGTTTTCCTACAAACCTTATCAACAGTTCTTGTTCTGAAATAAAACGTAGTTCCTTGATATATTCAATATCAGACTTTGATGTCCAATACAGTAAAAAATACACGGAGACAAGGAGAAATAGCATAAAGTGGCGAAACACTCATCCAATAGGAAAACTGTATGCAGATCTAATTGAATTGCGTACGTGGCAAAGCTTTCGATTTCTCGTCACCGGTTCACGAAATGTTAGCATACCGACCACGCATATCATTTTTAGCACGTCTTTTATAAAAAAGATCGTGCTTATGCTATCGGTTTGTCCGTCCGTCCGTCAGTCCGTCCGTCTGTACCCACGATATCTCTGTAACTATTAGTCCGATTTGAAAAATTCTTTTTGCATTGGAAAGCTTGAAATATGCGAATGATGATCCTTTATATCATTTTTTTTACGATGTACAATTTCGCCGGTAAAGGGCGTAAATGCAGATGATGTCGAATTCAAAAATACGTTTTATTCCACATATTTGCTTCTAAACATCCGATTAAAAAAATATTTTATCATTCGATTCCATTTATGTCGAAGAGTATTTTAGATATAGTTACTTTTTCAAGTTACGCTTAGATTTTCTGCTAGGGGGCGTAAAAGTAAATTACATTTTTCGCGATAACTCTTCTTCTAAAACTCCGATTTGAAAAATGTTTTGTTCAGCGGATACACCTCCTGATGGAAACTCTTTTTCATATAATTTCAAATTTTTGGTAAGGAATACTTTGGCCACCATGGGACGTAAGTGTTAATTTTTGCTTCTGATGTATTTGCCATAAAATCTGAGCTTCTAAAATATCGATTGAAATATTCCTTCGTGCACTGATGCCACTCACATCGATAAATTGTTTGGGAATATTTTTTTCCTAAAATATTGCACAGTTTCTCCACCAGGGGGCGTAAATGTGCATCTTATTTTTGTCAATATCTCTACTTCTAGGTGTCCGATTTGAAAGATTCCTTCTTTGTTGGATAGTGTTTTCCATGTGACATGTTTTACATATAATTTCTAAATTTTCAAGTAATTTATAGACTTTCCGCTAGGGGCATAAGGGTAAATTGCGGTTCCCCCTATATCTCTGTTTCTAAATCTCCCATTTGAAAAATTCTTTCTGCACCGCATACAGCTCCTGATGAGAAATCGTTTGCACATAATTTCTAATTTTTGTAAAAAAATGGTTTGGCCACCAGGTGGCGTAAATCTTAATTTCCGCTTCGATGTATTTGCAGCAAAATATGAGCTTCTAAAATCTCGATTGAAAAAAGTCGTTTGTTGACCATACTACTCATGTCAAAAAACCTTTTAGGAAAATGTTCTTCTTGAAATAATGCATGGTTTCTACGCCAGGGGGCGTATATATATATCTTATTTTTGTCGATATCTATACTACTAGGAGTCAGATTTGAAAAATTCCTTCTTCGTTCGATAGTGTTTCCGATTCGAAATGTTTCTCACATAAATTCAAAATTTTCAAGTAAATCATAGACTTTCCGCTAGGGGGCGCAAATGTTAAATTGCATTTTTTGCGTTATTTCTGCTTCTAAAGCTCCGATTTGAAAAATTCTTCCCGTTTCGCATACAAGACCTGATGGAAAATATTTTTCATATAATTTCTAATGTTTGGTAAAGAATGGTTTGTCCACCAGGGGTCATGAGTGTTAATTTCTGCTTCTGATGTATTTGTAGCAAAATCTGGGCTCCTGAAAACTCGACTAATTTTTTCTTGGACCGATACCGCTTATATGGATAAACCTCTTGAGAATACTTTCTTCTTAAAATATGCATGGTTTTCCAACCAGGGGACGTAAAGTCACATCTTATTTTTGTCGATATCTCTGTTTCTAAGAGTTCGTAAGCTCACGATTCCGTTTACAGCAATATCTGAGGAATGAAAAACTCAATTGAAAATCTTTCTTTCGTCAGATCTATTGTTTTCCATACCGTTTCCATTGACTTTGAATAGCTTTGATAAATTTAATTTGCGTCAGAACGGATTCAAAAGACGTGCTTATTACACCCGAAAATTCGGTGTCATCTTTCTTGTTGTATTCTGACGACGGAACAGAAAGCACATTTGAAATCCATGCAAATATGCTTCGGACACAGCGACTCAGGCAGCTTTCTGCTTTTTTCGCATTTGAAGAGTCCCCTTCCATCTTTTATTATGGGACAACAACATTTATGTAATATATTTGCCTCGCTGAACGAGTTTGTAATTGACTTTTTTGCCCTATCCGCAAAGGGGGACGCGACAGCCCGCTCACCCTGCCCCCCCCCAAAAGGGTGCGAGGTAGTGTTATTGTGTGCGCCATAGGGGGTTTCCTATACGACTGCAGAAGAAGTAAATATCTAACTGCTATAGTTCGTGAGATATTGGCCTGATCACGGACTTTCCTTCTAACCCTGTAAAAAAAAAAAAACTACACAGATCTCTGATGTTTCACTTCCGCGAAGGACACCTTTAAGTTAATTACATTCGGAAGGATGCATAGTTATGTGCAAACAACTGTAATATATAACACCTTATCTTCATTGGTATAAAAATTCCGCTTATTGAACTGATATATTTTTTACATTCTCCTGTTTTTTTTGGATTGGAGGTTTAACGACCACCGTGAGCAACTCAATGGGCTATAAGCAGTCGCCCGTCCCTAATTTAGGGTTACTGCTTTCAGGGAAGGGAGAGAGCCAGTTCCGTAAGCAAACACAACATCCATGACTAACGGTATTCGAACCCGGACCCCTTCTGGGTGAATGATCAGAGGCCATCGCTTAGACCACTGCGCTACCCGGGTGGCCCATTTTCTTGTTAGCATACCTGCATATTGCAAGGGCTGTGAAATCGAGGCCCCTTGTAACAGCAGGGGCTATTACAAGGGGTTTTAAGTTCTTTTGAATAGCTGCTTTCCCGCCATCAAGTTTTTATGAACTATATAAAGCAACGAAAATGATTTGTAAATGTTTTACGTATTTACTGAGAAAGAAAAAAATGCTTTCCTTTTTAATATGTCATTCAAAGCTGCTTTAATTTTTGGCTATGATTTGAACGAATTTCATACGAAGTTTCCGCCAAAAATTTTGTAATATCTTTTTGCTCACCCTAGAGGAATTTTTCGCCATGAGCCCCCACCCCTACGCTTCGGGAGTTGCGGGGGCTATCAGAAAGTCCCTGACTTTCAAAAAATTTCGACTTCAGATTCATGCGAAGCAACCAAATATGCTTGGTAGAAGCAACTTATAAATTCACCGATGTTTATATTTTTCGTTCTTTGAGGTTCGAGATTAACTGTGGCCAGATCTGACGATCTACATGGTGATTCAAAAAGAAGTACACAGTTTCCAGATGCTGTAAAACAGTAACAGTTGAAGACACGGACCACAACTACGAACCGTTAGGTAGATGTACTCATAACGTTTGTCTCTCGCTACTGAGGGAAGTGACGTAGCGATTGCGCGCGTGTCACGTGACTAGATTATCTCGATGAACATCTTCCTCACCGGTGGATTGGACGAGCCGTGGACTACAACATGCCACTGACCCAATGGCCACCCAGAAGTCCTGACTTAACACCTTGTGACTTTTTCCTGTGGGGGTACGTTAAGGGCAATGTATTCGTCTCTCCCTTTCCTGTTGATCTAGAGGAGCTGAAACAGCGTATCACAGCCACTATCACTGCACTTGATTCAGATATCTTACCTCGCGTTTGAGCGGAAATGGACTATCGGCTCGATGTGTGTCGTGTGACTAAGGGTGCACACATAGAACATCTGTGACTGTCTGTAAAAAAACTTGAAACATTCGCCTACAATTCTGTTACAGGTAACAAAATATCTTACATTGTTCTTGTTTTATAGGGCGTTGAAACTGTATACTTCTTTATGAATCACCCTGTATAATACTTTGAGCCATAGTGCAGTGGGCAAAAAATATATTTGCACGCATACATTACTTTGCATACCTAAACGTGGGAAGTTATTGTGACGGAATATTTTGAACCACTTGATTACTTTTACAAGAAATACACACACACACACGTGTTTTTTTTTCCTTTAATAATCAGAATAAATACACTGGTGTGCAAAAATTAAGGACGAAGAGGAGAAATTAGAATAACAGCGGGAGGAGCAGGCAGAACGGACCGAAAGACCACTCAGGAGATAGACTAGGGTGCGGTACGGTAGGGCATGCGCATATATTCAGCATGACGTGTGTGTGGGGGTGTTTAAAGGATATAAAGCACACGGGCAATGTACGCTCAGCAATTCGGTGAAAGCTATTGTACGGTGTACATCGGTTTGAACGACGTCGAGTTGCTGCCACCGTGTGATATGGCCAACAGGCAAACCAGTAGACGACATCTGGACGACTTTACCCGAAGTCGCGTCATTGGGAAGTTGGAAGAAAGTCGAAGTGTGACTAGTGTTACCGAGGAGTTCGGGATTGCTCACAGCATCGTTTCATGAGCTTGGAGAGCATTTCAAACGACAGGAACAGCTGTCCGAGAGTTTAGCAGTGGTCATCCACGAGCAACCACGGCGGCGGACGACAGGTATATTGTCCTACAGGCGAGAAGAGACAGACGGCACACAGCCGGAGAAATCGCAAGGCACATGCAACAGACAACTGGACGTCCGTTATCGCGTTTTACCGTGGCCAGGAAGCTGCACAAAAGTGGTCTATTTGCACGACGATCAGTACGGTGTGTGCCATTAACGCCTGCTCATCGTAGACGGCGGTTTCTGTGGTGCCAGGAACACAAGAACTGGACACATCAGCAATGGGGTCGAGTTCTCTTTACGGATGAGAGCCGATTTAGTTTGACGAGCGATTCTGGACGTATACACATCTGGAGAGAGCAGGGAACACGCAATCACCCCTCCAACATCATCCTAAGGGACCGGTTTGGAAGTGGCGGAGTTCTCGTTTGGGGCAGTATCATGCTTGGTAGCCGTACTGACCTCCACATCTTCCAAGGAGGTTTAGTCACTGGTGTCCGCTATTGTACCGAAGTTCTCCTGCCTCACGTGCGTCTGTTTAGAGGTGCTGTGGTTTCTGAGTTCCTCTTCATGGACGACATGGCTACACCTCATCGTACAGTGGCTGTCGCACAGCTGTTGGAGAGTGAAGATATTCAGCGCATGGATTGGCCCGCAAGGTCCCCGGACCTAAATCCAATCGAACACGTATGGGACTTTCTCGGGAGACGCTTGCCAGCACGTCACAGAATATACTATAAAGTCAGAATTTAAACGCAGATGGTTGGCTGCCCACAAGGAAGATGAGACATTAAAAAAAGAACGAAAGTTGGCTGCAAGGGATTTTAGAAATACCAGTTGTAACAAGTCAATCTTTTAGCGACTCAAGCGAACTCAGTAAAAGAAGAAATGTGGAAGAAATTTGACAAACACTGGACACCGACGAATTTACTTTTGTCATCCAGATGAATCTGCGAGTCTCCGGCAAGGCAGATGCTTCAAAAGTTCTCAAGGAAATTACTGAATCTCCTAAAAGCCATGAAATACAGGAAAGGGTAACTCCAGTATTCTAAAAAAATGAGAGAGGGAGAGAGGAAGAAAAAGAACCAATATGATCTTTACAAGCTCTTCTTATATTTGTAGAAGCATGTTTGTCAAGAAGACAGTATATACGAGATCATGAGAACCAGCGACAAAAGCTTTACCCATGTTACACCTTATTGCAAAAAGCTGAAAAATACTACACTGCTGGCCACCCAACATGCAACACCAAGAAGGAAGCATCCTACTGTCCTGAAATTCGCAGCATGCGTCGCCCGCGAGAGGACATGCAAACGATTAGCATTGCAGGGCATATGCAAATCATGTGCGCCCGGTATGCCACCGAGAAGCACTATACGAAGGGTGCACAGAAGGCGGGGTGTAAGTAGTGGAAGTGTGTTGTGCTGCCGGACCTGTGCGTGGAAAGCTTCCTGATGCCTCGTCGCAGAATACGACAGTCATTTCAGCACGTTTCGGAGTTCGACAGAGGACGAATAGTGGCTTATCGCGACAGCGGTTTATCGTACCGAGACATCGGCGCCCGTGTGGGATGATATCCAGCCCCAGTGAGGCGAGTATGGATTCCGTGAGTGCAAGAGGGACGGACGGACCGACGTGAGCGATTGCCGTAGCCGCGGCACACCACCAAACGAGAGGACCGTCATGTTGTGCGGCGGGCATTGACGGCTCGCACTGCCACATCACGAACGTTGGCGCAGGAATCAGGGTGTGTTGCGCAACAACCTGTGTCATCACGTACCGTTCGACGTCGTCTGCCGGAGCAGAGACTTGTCGCACGGCGCCAATGCTCCGATTACCAATGATGTTACACCACTGGCGAGTGCGGTGGCAGTGGACCGTTGAACGCTAAACCTGGACTACGGAATGGGACGACATTGTCTTCTCCGACGAATTCCGCTTTGCCTGCAACACCACGATGGTCGGATCCCCGTGTGGCGGCACAGCGGAGAGAGACTGTATGACGCCTGCATTATGCATAGCCATACCGGTCCGTCGCCTGGCGTTATTGTTTGGGGCGCAATTGGATATGACACCCGCACCCCTTTGGTACGCATCACCGGTACACTCAACAGCCACCGCTACGTCTCCGACGTTTTGGAGCCTGTAGTCCTCCCTTACCTGAAGGACCTGCCAGCGGCCATGTTTCAACAGGACAATGCGCGCCCGCACGTGGCACGCATCAGGCAACAATTCTCCACAGCCCACCAGGTGTCACTGCTGCTGTGGCCCAACTGTTCTTCCGATATGTCGCCCATCGAACACGTCTGGTCGCTGATCGGCAACCCAGTGGCCGGGCAAGCACCACCCGCGGCTACGCCTGATGAACTGTTGCAACTTGTGGAAGCAGCCTGGACCGACATACCCCAAGCTCACATCCAAAGTCTCTTTCGTTCAATGCCGCGGCGTGTAGCGGCCGTTATTGCCAGCCATTGGGGCCACACGAACTATTGATGTCTGCGTGTTCCGCAAGTCGCACGGGCCTGTAAGCTCAATCGTTTCATCTTTGTATCTGTCCAATAAATCTGGCTTTTCTATCTCGTGTCCTTCTTGGTGTTGCATTTTGGGTGGCCAGCATTACCCTGTTCCTGAATCTTATCGAGTGATAGCTGCTTGCGCTGAGATCAATCTGCAAGATTTATTGGACCATACTGTATAACAAAGTGAATTTCTCCGTCATTTTTATCCGCGCCAGGATTCGAACCCGGGTCCCCTCATTCCGGAATAAGTTGCTCTACCAATTGAGCTACGCGGACGTTTTATTCTAATTCCTATCTGCCTTTATGTCGTGTGCGTCCTTCTGGCAGGTACGTCACATCTCCTGGTACGTTACATCATCTCCCCCTTATTTTTTTTTTTTCGAAGTGCTGGAGAAAGGATTCTCTTATTTTTCCTATCTCTCGGTGTGGAAATAACATCACACCATTGCGAGATTTTGAACGGTCGGGTCATTCGGATAGTTCGGGCGCCATTATAACGAAGTAAATTTCTCCGTCATTTTTATCCACGCATGGATTCGAACCCGGGTCCCCTCATTCCGGAATAAGTTGCTCTACCAATTGAGCTACGCGGACGTTTTATTCTGATTCCTACCTGCCTTTATGTCGTGTGCGTCCTTCTGGCAGGTACGTCACATCTCCTGGTACGTTACAACTGCTGTTGAATTATTGCTGCATTTGGATGAAGTAGTGCAAATTTTGCGCGAAGGTGACAGTGTTACAATGGAATTAATGACGAAGTGGGAATGCGAATGACCTCAACAGGAACAATTTAAGGAGATGGTTGAAAGTAGCTTAGAATCAGATGCCTATATATTTCAAAGCTCTGTGGTACCGCTACAACTAATTTGCGGTACAGACAACAGACAAATAATCTTGGAAAATCCCACACCGTCTTCTCCTCGGTAAATCGAAGCAGAACCATGTCTATAAAACATACGATGACATTAACAGTGACCGATTCCAAAGTATGCAATGCTGCCACTGGCACTACATCATCTTTGAAATGTTACAACTGCGGAGCTGCATCGAAATAATTTTATAATTTATCAAAAAGAAGGGAAGCTCATGTAAGCACATTAAAGTTTGATTTATCCATTTTACATGGTACAGTAATATATCATTCGATAGGTTTCTTCACTTGTCAGACAAACAGCCCGTCATAAAAAGGGGCAACTAAGACAAACTACGACAAATGTGCAGTAAAACAAAGAAAGGCGAACGTTCAAGAGGAATTTAAAACCAAACTATAGGCATTACTGTCGATGTTCAGGTTTGGGAACCCCAATAATAGGAATGCACCCTGAATTTCCCTTTAAATACCACCTGAAAATTTTTTATGTATCCCGAGTTATCGGCTTAAACAACGGGTGTTTCTTTCATACATAGCGTGTTCACTGTACACTGGCGGAAAGTGAAAAAAGAACACCAAGAAGGAGACGTCTGATACCAACGAAATTTATACAGCATAATAACGGAATACAGAGGATAACGTGATCAAAACATTATGGCAAAATACAGCTGTATTTGCTGGTAAACTGAAAAATAACATTTTCATGTAACATGGTTGGTACGAGGTTGAACCGCCATGAACTGCGTCACACTGTGCAATCTGGCATGGAGTCTATCGTCCAGATGTTGGATGTAAGTTTGGGGTATTGAGTTCCAAGCATCCTCAACCTGGACGCGTAAATCGGGGATGGTCGTGGCTGGCAGTGGAGACCGGATAAGTCGTTGGCCCATAAAATCCCACACGTGCTCAATGGGGGACAAATCCGGTGAACGTGCAGGCCATGGAAGTTGTCTCACTCCCTGAAGTGCATGTTGCGTTGCACGTGCCGTGTGTGGGCGTGCGTTATCTTGCTAGAAAACACCACGATGGACCGACCTTACAAATGGCACAACAATGGGCTGAATGATGTTGTTGATGTAGGAGGTGCTGATTAACGTACCCGGTGCAACCACTAGTTGTGTACAGGAGCGATAGCTGATCGCTCCCCACACCAGGAGACCAGGTGTAGGCCCTGTGTGGCGCTGGCGGATGCCAGAAGGGCGGAGACGCTCCCCTGTGCGTCTGCGAACACGCATACGGCCATCGGAGGCTCCCAAGCAGAATCTGCTTTCATCGCTGAACACGACAGATCGTCATTGTGTTCTCCAGTGCAGACGTTGGCGACACCACTGCAGCCGTTCCTGACGGTGGGCTGGAGTCAGAGGTACACATGCCAGAGGCACACGTGCACGTAGTCCTGCATCCAGTAGACGGTTGCGGATTGTTCGCACAGTCACCTCAGGTGCAACGGCAGCTCGGATTTGCGTCACAGTGGATGTTCTGCTTGACAACGCCGCTCTTCTTATGCGTCGATCGGTCCGCTCATCAGTCCGTCTGTGACTCTCGGTTCCACGTCTTCTCGTGTGGGAATGTTCCTCGGACCATCTACGCCACCATCGTACCACCACCGATACTTCCCGTCCAATTCGCTCCGCAATACGACGATGCGACCACCCGGCCTCGCGGAGTCCGACTAGACGACCTCGCTCAAAGTCCGATAACTGCTGAAATCTTACACGTCTTCCATGTCCAGGCATTGCAGCTTCTTCAGGGTCTTCGCACGTGTCCGTACGCCGACGACTGATTACATTCACTTCGCCGTACTCCTTAAATACCACCGACGATAATTTGCATATTATGTCGTGCTGTGGCGTAAGCGCTCACCGGTTGGTCCCGAAATTAATACCACACCTACGTAAACTCGACCCCATTAACATATGTATATTTCATGATCGTCCGCCAATTCCTTCTTGGCGTTCTTTTTTCACTTTCCGCCAGTGTATATTTAAAGCCAGTATACAAAATAATTGCATTAAATATATTTCTGACTTTTCTAAAAGTGGCCTAACCCCCTTCTTACTTCGTAAACTAATAAATTATCTCAATCAAATGAGATTAAAGTACAATAATAATTTTGGCCAACTTTTCGATGCAAATACCCCACTGTGCGACATCAAGATTAAAAATAGTTCACGGAAAAGAACAGGAGAAATTGATCTAGGGTTCACAGTCAGTGTACATGTTATCGTTAAAGCATGAAATCCGTTATTTCATAGAATACCTAGTTATTTCATGAAATAACTGACGAAGTCAGTTACAGCATAAAACTCACTTGTATTCTATGGTTTAACTAGGTATTTCATAGAATAACACCCCGTTAAAGTGTAATATAACCGAGTAAATAAATCCCAAATTCAAAAGGCTGTAAAGTTAGAACCACTGGTCAGAAATGGCACACCATTTTCAACCCACTATAAAGTGTTATATATTAATAATGATATTAACTTATGAGCACTTCCTCTCAACCTGATAATGAAGTGCTGGTTGAAAAACCAAGGTTAAATAATGCCATTAGTAAAGTATGTATAGTTTGTTCACAAGAATGCAGTGAAAACGTAGTTTGTTCGAAATGTAATGAGTCTGTCGACATGTCATGTTTAGAAGACTATGTTTTGGAAGACAAAGTAGTACAGAAGATCTGCAAATTGTGTTTTAATGAACTGAATGTTCAGAGGGAAAGAGAAAACTCTAAAGAATGTTTGGAAATTCAAGCTAAGAAGATGAAATTAATGTCAGACGAATCTCACTCTGAAGCCTCTGTGGGGCTTACAGTCCGTATCCCAGTACCTGAAGTTCACAGAGGAAGGGGTGACGCCAGATCTATTATCATAAAAATAACCGAAGAAGGAATTTTTCAATTTGGAACAAGAAACGGCCGCATAAAACAGCTATATTCCCGATCCCAGTTCAGAGTCTGTGAACAAAAACTAATTCAGATAGAAGAAGTGCCGGATATAGAGAAATCGCCCCGGTCGGTTGCTACAGCTCAAAGTTTAGGTACCGGTCAGGGATTTAAAAAAGTTCATGTAAAAAGCAGTGTGTCAACAAAAAACGTATTTGTTTTTGAAATAATGTTCTATGCAATTCCAAATGCCATTTTAGTAATCCCTGTTGTAACAATTGATTTTATTGTGTCTTTATATAAATAACATTTTGTATGCTGTATAATTCAGTCAAATTGTTTATTTTACACTTTAACTGTCTATCATTAGCTAATTTATAGAATACCTAGTTATTTCATAGAATAACTAGTTAAAGTGTGCAATTATTAATTTATTACACGCTTTAACTAACTTGATCAGTTATTTCATGAAATAACTAGGTATTCTATGAAATAACTGAATTATACACTTTAACGGTAACATATACAAAAAATGTTGTGTACGAGGAAGTGTTGACGAAATAGGGACCAAAGGTTTTACCAAATAGATAACAAACAGACAACCTGTCGTATCAAATTCCATAACCGACTGCTCGGGAAAATTTTCAGAAAGCTGCGAGCCAGCGTCGCCATCTATTGACGTGGAACTCAAAAACTCAATAAATAAATAAATTAAGTACAATAATTTCTGTATCATTCATTTTATTTTGCCCCGTCACTATTGATGGGCTTTCATCGAAAAACATATATTTTGCTGTACCTATATTTTTTCATTTTGTGTGATTTTACTCTCGGTATTTATGGATTTTTTTTTTTTTTTTTTTGCACACGTAGGAGAAAACACGAACCGGCACCTTTATAAACCGGTATGTAGTCGATGCACCATGACATATATATATATATATATATATATATATATCCCACTTCTTTACTGGGATTACAAGCTGGATTCAGGAGTGGCTACAGCACAATAGATAAGTAAAGAAGTGGGATTAAAAATGAAATTTCAGAAGACAAAAGTGATGTTCAATGCTTTTACACGAAATGAAGATTTATTGATTGATGGAGAAAAGCTGGAGATAACAGACACGTACGTTTATCTCGGACGGCAGATGTCAAGTGAGGGTCACATTGATGAGGAGATTAATCGGCGTACAAGACTTGCCTGGAGAGCTTTTGGAGGAGGTGGCATAGTTTAGAAGAGTAATGTGCCATTGTGTCTTGGGGGAAGAGTGTTTGATCAATGCATCCTTCCGGTGCTTGCGTATGGTGCAGGGACGTGGACCTTGGCTAGGAGAGACATGCGGGGGCCGCGGGAGGCTCAGGGAGGCATGGAGGGGTGCATGCTTGGTGTGACCAGGAGAGATAAGAAGAGAAACTCGTGGATCCGAAAAATGACCAGAGTGGAGGACATCATGATCAGAGTTAAATCCCTGAAATGGAAATGGGCTGGGCATACTGCCAGAAGGACAGACCATCGATGGACAGCCGAAATTTTAGATTGGATTATAAGGGATATAACGAAGTAAATTTCTCCGTCATTTCTGTCCACGCCAGGATTCGAACCCGGATCCCCTCATTCCGGAATAAGTCACTCTACCAATTGAGCTACGCGGACGTTTGTTATGACTACTATCTGCCTTTATGTCGTGTGCGTCCTGCTGGAAGGTACGTCACATCTCCCCCCCCCGAAAGAGGGCCGGGGGCATGGCCCACGGGTCAGCCGTGACCATGAATCGTTGCAGGCAGCCATCCACTGTAGAACGTGCACTTGAGAACTCTCAGTCAATCTGGTGTGCGGAATGCAACGTCACACACTTTTATTTTTCGAAGCGCTGGAGAAGGGATTCTCTGATTTTTCCTATCTCGCGGTGTGGAAAGAACATCACACCAATGAGAGATTTTGAACGGCCGAGTCATCCGGAAAGTTTAGGGACAGGAAAAGACCCAGAAGAAGACCACATGGAAGATGGGTGGATGAAATTCGAAAGTAGGCGGGAGTGACATGGAGGAGACTGGCACAAGACAGACCGTTGTGGAGGAAACTTGGGGAGACCTTCGTCCAGCAGTTTATTGATAATGGTTGACAATGATGATGATGATGATGATGATTTATGGAACTACCGTTGTACTTTGGTAACTCCAGTGACCTTCATTTTTGACTCCTCCATGTCCTACAAGAGATTACATTTCTTTGTCATAACATGTTGTTTTCCTCTTCGGATGACCGCATGCAGTATTTTCCGTAACGCAATCGCTGTTATACTGCTGATATAAATTATGAGTGACTCTCAGATTTTCAATTCCTCCAATTATCGAAACCTTCGGACCTGAAATCTTTTAGCTGATGAAGATAAATATCGGTTTTCCTAACCTTGGATTATTAGCACGTCATGTTAAGATCTTCAGTGGTAATGACCATGGATAAAAACGCAGTGACTCAAACGAATGTAAACAAACCTCTTTAGAGAAACTTCCCTTTTCCTTATGGGAAAGACAAACCTCAGAAAGCATACCGCTTGGTCAATTTAATCACTGTACTTATTCAGCTATAAAAAACAATCAAACTTTGGGTTGCAAAGCTTTCACGGAAGTGTTATTACCAACAACAAAGAAAAAACCGGAGATAGAACGCCTGCGTAAGAACATTTCGACGGGTAAACGAACTCGGAGTCACCTTCCTCCTTTTCAGTTATATAACAATACATATTAGAAATGAAGGACAAAAGATACCTAATGGATTTTTTGTACTTTTGAAAATCTTTTCGAAAGGAAAATTATGCAAATTTCCATTTTCGAAATTCGCCCCAATGCATTTATTTTAAATAACGTGAAATGACTGCAACGTAACTTCATTCGAGAGCGCATTTATATCAAAATAAAAAAATTCGGATCATGATAGCTTTTCTTTGATGTAATTGCACAACTGAACGATTAAATTAATCTTGAACTGTTTAAATAAGTTAAAAGAATATGGGATCTCCGGCAGTTCATTTTGTGGGGAGTCCAGCGAAAGCGTAACTACACTGGCGGAAAGTGAAGAAAGAACACCAAGAAGGAGACGTCTGATACCAACGAAATTTATACAGCATAATAACAGAATACAGAGGATAACGTGATCAAAACATTATGGCAACACAGCTGTATTTGTTGGTAAACAGAAAAATAACATTTCCATGTAACATGGTTAGTACGAGGTTGAACCGCCATGAACTGCGTCACACTGTGCAATTCTGGCATCGAGTCTGCCGTACAGATGTCGGATGTAAGTTTGGGGTATTGAGTTCCAAGCATCCTCAACCTGGACGCGTAAATTGGGGATGGTCGTGGCTGGCCGTGGAGACCGGATAAGTTGTTGTCCCATAAAATCCCACACGTACCCAATGGGGGACAAATCCGGTGAACGTGCAGGCCATGGAAGTTGTCTCACACCCTGAAGTGCATGTTGCGTTGCACGTACCGTGTGTGGGCGTGCGTTATCTTGCTAGGAAACACCACGATGGACTGACCTTACAAATGACACAACAACGGGCTGAATGATGTTCTTGATGTAGAACGTGCTGTTTAACGTACCCGGTACAAACACTAGTTGTGTACGGGAGCGATAGCTGATCGCTCCCCACACCAGGAGACCAGGTGTAGGACCTGTGTGTCGCTGGCGGATGCAAGAAGGGTGGAGACGCTCCCCTGTGCGTCTGCGAACACGCATACGGCCATCGGAGGCTCCCAAGCAGAATCTGCTTTCATCGCTGAACACGATAGATCGCCATTGCGTTCTCCAGTGCAGACGTTGGCGACACCACTGCAGCCGTTCCTGACGGTGGGCTGGAGTCAGAGGTACAAATGCCAGTGGCACATGTGCACGTAGTCCTGCATCCAGTAGACGGTTGTGGATTGTTCGCACAGTCACCTCAGGTGCAACGGCAGCTCGGATTTGTGTCGCAGTGGGGAATGTTTTCGTGACATTTCCTGGGTCAATTCATACCTGTGGAAGGCACTATGGACCCAATTCGTTATGAATCCATCCTTGCAGACCACGTACACCCATAGATGCTGATTGTCTTCCCTGGGAAGGATGGGATCTTCCAGAACGACAATGCGACCTGTCACACAGCTAGAAATGTCCGAGAAGGGTTGGAAAAGCACAATGAAGACTTCAAAGTACTTGCCTGACCCCCTAATTCCCCAGACCTAAACCCAATTGAGCATCTGTGGAACCACCACGATCGTGTTGTTCGCTCTATGGATCCTCCAGCACGCACCCTCCAGCAGCTGTCAGATGCACTGAAGTCAGCATGGCACTACATACCTGTGAACACCTTCCAGCACCTTTTTGAGTCACTTCCAGCACTTCTAGTTGCTGTCCGCGCTGCACATGGCGGTTACTCTGGATATTAGCTGGTGGTCAAAATAATATGACTCGAACGTGTATATACACTGGTTTTCGTAAATTAAGCAACAAACCGAAAAATCGTGATAATTGGGAGAAATATAGTTCAAATTGCATGACATTTGCATATGTTACGGGCAAAGGCATGCAGCATCGACGCGCGGAAGGCAAATGGGTGGCGCTGCAGCGCTTTATGCAAGTGTGGAAGAGCTTAAAACCGGCTGTTTCGCAGGGAGTTGCCATTTAATATGAGGCGATGAATGAGAAGATTTCAAGACAGCGATTATGTTAACATGGCTTCGAGACGTCATTTACCAGCGAAGTTACGCAACAGAGCGATAGACCAACTCGAAGCAGTGCGACGGCAAGCGGACGTCGCAAGATGGCTCACAGTCGATCGTTCTGTGATCAGCAAGATGTGGCAGCAGTTCCAAGTCACGCGTACAAGATCCCGAAGGTACAGCGAAGGCAATCCAAGGGCGACGACCTCCGCGGATGACCGGAGTTTTCGGCTTTTGGCACGGCAGAACAAGACGGCTACACAGACTCATCTCAGATCAGTGCTTCCGGCCGCCACCGGACGGACGGTATCAGCTTCGACCGTACGCATAAGGTTACATGCAGGAGGACTGCATGCTCGGCGAGCGGTATTATGCGTATCCCTCACCTTCCGCCACAGAAGAGAACGTTTCAATTGGGCACGAATTCATGTGAACTAGACTCAAAATCAGTGGAGGTCCGTTCTGTTCCCTGATGAGTCGCGATACTGTTTAAAGAGTGATCCACGCCGAGTTTACAACTGGACATAGGCCGGTACTCGCTGTCTTCCCTCTAATATCCAGGAAAAGGACAACTATAGTGGTGGTAGTGTTTTGGTGCGGGCAGGCATATCGTTAGGCAACCTCTATGTGTTGCCCCATAGAAACCTCAATGCTCAGCGGTATGGAAACGACATCCTTGACCCTATTGTTCGTCCGTATGCGGCCGCAATTGGTGACACTTTTGCACTGCAGACTGATAACGCCCGCCCTCGTACAGCTCTGATCGAGCACCAGTACCTGAAGCAAGAGAATACAGTCTGTAAGGAGTAGCCAGCACGCTCTCGCAATCTGAATCTCATTGAGCATGTCTGGAATGCTCTCGGGAGGCGTGTTGTTGGCCTCAAGCCCTCTCCCAGAACCCCTGAAGCACTGCTCTACTTCAGCAATGCACGCAGCTACCAACGGAACTGCTCCACATCATATACTATTGGCCACCCAAAATGCAACACCAAGAAGGAAGCATCCGATTGGCCTGAAATGTGTCGCCCGCGAGAGGACATGCAAGCGATTAGCATTGCAGGGCATATGCAAATCAATGTGCGCCCGGCACGCCACCGAGAAGCACTATAAGAAGGGTGCACAGAACCCTTCTTATAGTGAAAGTGTGTTGTGCTGCCGGACCTGTGCGTGGGAAGCTTCCTGATGCCTCGTCGCAAAATACGGCAGTCATTCCAGCACGTTTCGGAGTTCGACAGAAGACGACTAGTGACTTATTGCGAAAGCGGGTTATCGTACCGACGCATCGGCGTTCGTGTGGGACGACATCCAGCCACAGTGAGGCGAGTATGGATTCGGTGGGTGCAGGAGGGACGGACGGACCGACGTGAGCGATTGCCGCAGCCGCGGCATACCACCAAACGAGAGGACCGGCATCTTGTGCGGCGGGCATTGACGTCTTGCACCGCCACATCACGAACGTTAGCACAGGAATCAGGGTGTGTTGCGCAACAACCTGTGTCAACATGTACCGTTCGACGTCGTCTGCAGGAGCGGGGACTTGTCGCACGACGCCCATTGCTCCGATTATCATTGACGTTACACCACCGGCGAGTGCGGCGGCAGTGGGACCGTTGGACGCCGCACCTGGACTACGGAATGGAACGACATTGTTTTCTCCGACGAATCCTGCTTCTGCCTGCTAGACCACGATCGTCGGATCTGCGTGTGGCTGCACCGCGGCGAGAGACTGTATGACGCCTGCATTATGCATCGCCACACCGGTCCGTTGCCTGGCGTTATGGTTTGGGGCGCAATTGGATAAGACACCCGCACCCGTCTGGTACGCATCGCCGGTACACTCAACATCCACCGCTACATCTCCGACGTTTTGAAGCCTGTAGCTCCCTTACCTGCAGTACCTTCCAGTGGCCACATTTCAACAGGACAATGCGCGCCCGCACGTGGCACGCATCGTGCAACAATTCTTCATGGCCCACCAGGTGTCACTGCTGCCGTGGCCCGCCTGTTCTCCCGATATGTCGCCCATCGAACACGTCTGGTCGCTGATCGGCAACCGAGTGGCCCGTCAAGCACCACCCGCGGCTGCGCCTGAGGAATTGTGGCAACATGTGGAAGCAGCCTGGACCGACATACCGTAATCCCACATCCAAAGCCTCTTTCGTTCGATGCCGTGGCGTGTAGCGGCCGTTATTGCCAGCCAATGAGGGCTACACGAACTATTGATGACTGCGTGTTCCGCAAGTCGCACGGGCCTGTAAGCTCAATCGTTTCATCTTTGTATCTGTTGTTATGTGTCCAGTAAATCTGGCATTGCTATCTCGTGTCCTTCTTGGTGTTGAATTTTGGGTGGCCAGCAGTGTATATGCACGGTCGAGTCAGTTTATTGTGAAAACCAACTAATATCCAGAGTAACCGCCGTGAGCAGCAGGGACAGCAGCTACTAGACGGGCTGGGAGTGACTCAATAAGGTTCGGGAAGGTGTCCACAAATATGTGGAGACATTCTTACTGCTGTGCATCTGACAGCTGCCGGAGGGTACGTGGTGGAGGATCCCTAGAGCGAACAACGCGATCAGGGTGGTCCCACAAATGCTCAATTGGGTTTAAGTCTGGGGAATTAGGGAGCCAGGTAAGTACTTTGAAGTCTTCATCGTGCTCTTCCAACCACTCTCGTACATTTCCAGCTGTGTTACACGTCGCATTGTCGTTCTGGAAAATCCCATCAGCCCCAGGGTAGACAATCAGTCTGAATGGGTGTACGTGGTTTACAAAGGATAGATTCATAACGAATTCGGTCCCTGGTGCTTTCCACAGGTATGAATTGACCCAGAGAATGCCACGAATACTTTCCCCAGACCATAACGCTGTCCCCACCAGCTTGTGTTCTTCCAGCAATGGTTGAAACGTGTTTGTTCTCCGATGTTTATTGCCTTATACGTCAACGTCCATCCTTTCGATGAAGCAGAAAACATGACTCATCGGAGAAGGGAATCCTTTGCCAATCAGCGGAGCTCCGATTCCGATACTACTGTACAAATGTAAGCCTTTTCTGCCGATGCAACTTCATTAGCATAGGTGCAGTGACCAACCGTCTTAATCGGAGCCCCATACGCAGCAGGGTTCACTGAACTGTCGTTTTAGACATACTTCCGATAGCTCCCTGGTTCATTCGGCGAGTAAGTTGCTCCAGTGTAGCTTGCCAATCGGTCCGCACTCACCTTCGAAGCCAACGCTCACCTCTCACATCAATGGCACGTGGTGTTCCGCAGTTTGCACGTCGCTTATTCGCAATTGTACCATTTCTCCAATCAGGATACACTTTAACCACAGCAGCACGCGAACAGTTTACAAACTACGCTGTTTCAGAAATACTGCCACCCTTGACCTGAAAGCTGATAACTATCCCTTTTTGTAAATCTGATAAATCGCTTCTTTTATCCATGATAGCAACGAGTGATATGTTTTCAGAATGCCTACAGCACATCTTATATGGCCTCGATACCAGATCACGACACGTGCTTTATTTCATTGGCTACGCGCTGTTGACGTCAAAAGTAGGAGGTGGTCACAATAATGTGACTGGACTATGTATATATATTTGTCATCATCATCACCATCATTTGTGTCAACGATTATTATCAATCCACTGCTAAATGAAGGTCTCCCGAAGTTCCTTCCACAACGTTCTGCCTTGAGCCTGTCTCCTCCATGTTACACTGGCATACTTTCTAATTTCATCCATCCATCTCCCATGTGGTCTTTTTCTGTGTCTTTTCCTGTACCTTGGTATCCAGTCTAGAATTTCGGCTGCCTAAAGGTGATCGATCATCCTTCTGGTAATCGATGAGACCATAAAAGTGCGGCACGTATTTTTAACGCTATAATGATTTCAGTTGGGACCTATATTTGTCACAGACGGGCGGCCGTAAGTCGCCCCATACTCTCCGCGGAGTTAGACGTAGTCTTACGTCCAAATGGAAAAAAATCTGAAAATATTTTACATCACTATGTTTAAAATCGGATTTGGCTATTCTTTCGTAAACTGATGCACTGCATATTGCTAGGAAATATCAGCAAGCCGAGAACATATAGCTAACAGTGATGCTCAAACAAAGGGAAAATACCCCCGCGCGGTAGCGTGGTGTGAAACGCTGGTTTCTGGATAGTTCTTCTAGCTAGGCGCGTGTCTTAGTCCCGGGTGAGGACGGGTTCTGGCTCTCTTCCCTCTTTGGAACCAGCGGCCCCAAATTTGGAAGGGGTGACTGATTGTAGAACCAACCCCGGCAGCACACTAACGTCGAATAAACGTCGATTTTTGGTTACGAGTCGTTATTACGTCGAGACATGGTTTTCGACGTAAAATCGATGAGACGGAACGTCAAGAAAAATCATTACATTGAATTTCAGTATACATGTAGACGGTTTTACACAGTTTGTCCCTTTAGTTCCACAAGTCGAATAATCGATGTTTTTTTATGCAATCTGTAAGCATCGCGCACATGCGCCTTTGCAACCATCACGCCAAACAAACTTTTTCGATGCTGGGGTGTTGGTCAGTTGTATCATTTCTGTTGTAAGACCAGATTCTTATTTGCCTGTATCCTTTTCCACCGGTAAGTTAAAAGTTGTTTTCTTTGCTTAAGTATTTCTATAATAAGTTGAGTCTCGTTCCTTTAAGTAGAATCACATTTTTTTTTATTGGAGGTTTAACAACCACCGTGAGCAACTCAATGGGCTATAAGCAGTCGCCCGTCCTTACTTTAGGGCCACTGCTCCCAGGGAAAGGAGAGAGCCAGTGCCGTAATACAAACACAAAATCCATGCCGCACAGCGATTCGAACCCGGACCCCTTTCGGACGAATGATCAGAGGCCATCGCTTAGACCACTGCGCCACCACAGAATTTTTAGGGGCGGCCAAAAAATTCTGTGAAATTTTTGAGAATTATGTGTCTTTTCTAGTGCGTCCGAAAAGACTTGGATGTTCAAACAATTAAAAAAAATTACGTGATCTTTTAATCGTAGACAGCGTCGTAGAATCGTACTACAAATACGAATATATTCTACGTTTTATGCCACGATTAAAAGTTTAGATGCCGCCCCCGGTGGCGCAGTGGTCCAAGCGATCCTTCGTCAGAAGGGGGTCCGGGTTCGAATCCCGGTGAGACATGGATATTGCGTTTGTCTTACGGCACTGGCTCTCTCCCTTCCCTGGAGTCAGTGGCCCTAAATTAGGGACGGGCGACTGCTTATAGCCTAGTGAGTTGCTCACGGTGGTCGCTAAAACTCCAATCAAAAAAAAAAAAAAAGTTTAGAATTTCATGTTTCAACATCTAAATTGTAGAGTAAACATAGATTCGACATTACAATAGTATTAGAATCGATTATTAAACTGCGGAATATCAACGTAGAATCGACGTCTGCACTACGTAGCAGCGATGTATATGTTTCTCTCGAGAGGTCGAATCTTCGTCTACTGTTGACTTGATATCGACATTATAGGTTTAAAATTCGACGTCGAAAAGACGTGACAAAAGTGGGCATGGATATTTATATTCGACGTTCCATACCGTTTAAAAATCGATCAAAAATTCGACGTCGAATCGATGTAATGTGCCATCGGGGAAGTGCTTCACACGGTATTCGTTGAACCTCCAAACAAAAAAGAAACACACAAAAAAGATAAGCTGGCAGATCCGTTCGAGCCAAGACGTAAGAAACAAACAAACTGCGAATCGAGTTTCTTAGAAGGTTACCTACAGCCATGTGGGCGTGTATGTTGCTGCTGAATGATTTCGAGAATGTGTTTCGGCCTAGGCTTTTCATTTTCTGCCCCAAGGCGAAGTTGAATTTCTTTCTTTTATTTAAAAAAGTTGTTCTACGCAAACAGATTTGCATCCCGTATAGTACGATAGAAATGAATTGATTCCAGTGAAATGTGCTCAGAATGGCACGAAGTGTGTTTGCATTCAAACAAATATAGCATTGATGTCATCAGCTTTTACAAAATTCCAGCAGACGCTGAAGAACACACAGAATGTAGCATAGTCGAAGAATACTTGGTTTCTGACAATCTATATACACTGGCGTGCAAAAGTTAAGGACGAGACGGTTTTTTGAATGTAACGTCATGCAGAAGTGATCCACATCGACTCAAATCATACCATAAGATCCCCAAGATGTAAGAATATGGGACAAGTGAGCAAAACTGTCCAAACAAGGAATCCAAAGCATACAAAGGCACTTTATTGAAAAGGTAGCTTCGAAAACAACTGGACAGAAAACAGAAACGTCCATGTGACAGGCGGCTGCCAAGAAAATTCCAGTCTTTAGTAGGGGATATAATCACCCCTGACTGTGTTGCAGGATTTACAACGTCTGTCCATGCTGAAGACGAGGTTGTCAAGGAGCTGTTGTGACATCGCGGCCCATTCCTCATGTAGCGCCAATTGCAGCTGTGGAATCGTTGCTGGCGGCTGGGGACGTGCTGCCAAGCATCTCCCGAGAAAGTCCCACACGTGATCGATTGGATTTTGGTCCGGAGACCTTGCAGGCCAATCCATGCGTTGAATATCTTCACTCTCCAACAGCTCTGCGACAGCCACTGTACGATGAGGTGTAGCGTTGTCGTCCATGAAGAGGAACTCAGGACCCACAGCACCTCTAAACAGACGCACGTGTGGCAGGAGAAACTCGGTACAATAGCGGACACCAGGGACTGAAACTCCTTGGAAGATGTGGATGTCAGTACGGCTACCAAGCATGATACCGCCCCAAACGAGAACCCCGCCACCTCTAAACTGGTCCCTTTCAATGATGTTGGAGATGTGATTGCGTGTTCCCTGCTCTCTCCAGATGTGTATACGTCCAGAATAACTCGTCAGACTAAATCGGCTCTCATCCGTAAAGAGAACTCGAACCCCATTGCTGATGTGTCCAGGTTTTGTGTTCCTGGCACCACAGAAACCGCCGTCTCCGATGAGCAGGCGTTAATGCCACACACCGTACTGGTCGTCGTGCAAATAGACCACCTTTGTGCAGCCTCCTGGCCAGGGTAAAACGCGATAACGGACGTCCAGTTGTCTGTTGCATGTGCCTTGCAATTTCACCCGCTGTCTGCCGTCTGTCTCTTCTCGCCTGTAGGACAATATACCGGTCGTCCGCCGCCGTGGTTGCTCGTGGTCGACCTCTGCTAAACGCTCGGACAGCTGTTCCTGTCGTTTGAAATGCTCTCCAAGCTCGTGAAATGATGCTGTAAGCGATCCCGAAGTCATCGGCCACAATAGTCACACTTCGACCTTCTTCCAACTTCCCAATGACGCGATGTCGTCTACCGGATTGCCTGTTGGCCATATCACACGGTGGCAGCAACTAGATGTCGTTCAAACCGATGTACACCGTGCAATAGCTTTCACCGAATTGCTGAGCGTACAACGCCCGTGTGTTTTATACCCTTCCGACACTCCCCCCTTTGTCATGCTGCACATATGCGCATGCCCTACCGTACCGGACCCAAGTCTATCTTCTGAGTGGTCTTTCGATCCGTTCTGCCTGCTTGTTCCGCTGTGATGCTAATTTCTCCTCTTCGTCCTTAATTTTTGCACACCAGTGTATTAATTCTATAAGGTTTTTTACTGTGAGTCCTGTTTTGAGAGAAAGGCTAAACGTAAAGAAATAGTTGAGCTATCAAAATAAAAGTCTAACCATGTAGATGTGCCACTCGAAAAGAAAAATGAGATTCGGGCAATGGTTCGGGTGTTGTGGGGCGGCAAAGTTTCCATGTAAAGTCTATGAGAGAAGCGTGCGGTCGACATTCGATAGCTTGCGGTTGACTCACGCGCTGTTGAAGGCGGAAGCCTGGAGGGACTGAGATAGTCCAAAGTCCGAAGTCTTCTCTTTTCTGAGCGAACCGTTGCGCAAAGCAACGCTAGCAGGTATTCGTATCAAAGTTCTTCTCTTCGGAACAGCGAACACTTTCGAAGACCTGATTGCGTTATGCCGTTGGACTGTGTGATTCATATATACAATTTAATATTCATTTGATACAGATTATTCACGTAGGTTAGACGTTTCCCATTATGTTAAGTTGTAAATAAACATTCCGTTGACCATTGTTAGTGAAAATATTACGGGCGACTGCTTATAGCCCATTGAGTTGCTCACGGTGTTCATTAAACCTCCAGTCAAAAAAAAAAAAAAATCACGAACCTGGACTATATTGTCTTTACTGAAGTGGTTGAATGAATTTGTCAATCAAATAAAGTTTACATTTGTTGTTTCACATAAGTTTAATTCTTTTCCAAAAAACGAAAAAAAAAAAAAAAAAAAAAGCAAACGAACCGTCGATTCCCAGCGGTGGCTTATGATGATACGTTCGTGAAGGGTCCGGGTTCGAATTCCGCGCTTATGACCACCCCAGCCTAGAGAAATGAGCGCGTCTGGAGACCGAACGGTGGAGCAGGTTAAGTTCACAGAGCAGTATACACAGTGCGTCAAAGAATTTTTAAGACTGGGTCTGCAAAATGAAATAGAAACAAGAAATTATAATTTGTTTTGGTTTGTTATTTAAAATAAGTCCCTCCGGCTTCAATACACTTGTTACAGCGATTAATAATGATTCGAATGCCTGTTCCAGTTCACTTTGCGGAATTGCCTCCAAAGCACGCGTCGAAGCTGTTTGTATGGTCGAAATATCATAAAAAAACACCCTTTTAACGTCATTTAAAGTTTTGGGAACAAAGAAAAGTCGCAGGGTGCTAAATCAGGCGAATACGGTGGATGATTCAACACACAGACGTTATTTTTCGCCACAAATCTACTAACAAGAAGTGAGGTGTGACTGGGTGCATTATCGTGCAACAAACACCAACTGTTTTCATCTCAATATTCTGGACGAATGCGACGAATTCTGTCCATCAAATGCCTCAAAACATTTAAATAAAACTCACCAGTAATTGTATGACCACTTGGAACAGATTCTTTGTGGATAATACCCTTTCTATTGAAAAATGTAATGAGCATTGTTTTTATTTTCGATGGAACTTTTTTTGTTTTTTTGGCTTGTGGCGAGTTCTTTGATTTCCATTCCGCACGTTGTCGCTTTGTTTTAGGATCGTATTGAAAACACCATGTTTCATCACCTGTAACAATCGATTTTAAGAAGTTTGGATAATTTTCAGCGGCTGAAATGATGTCTCTGCAATGTGCACTTCTCCTTGATTTTTGTTCATTGGTTAACGTGTGTGGAACAAAATTAGCACAGACTTTTGTTTTGCCCAAATCTTCATGCAGGATGGTTCGCATCGTTTCTTTGTTGATGTTTAAAGACTCTTCCATCATTCTTAGTGACGCACATCGATTGTTTGCCACGAAATCACGCACTTTTTCAATAATCTCAGGTGTCCTAGATGAACTTGGTCTTCCGGTATGCTTATCATCTTCTAGCGTATCTCTTCCGTCCAAAAAACATTTGTGCCACAGGAAAACATTTGATCTACTTAAACAAAACTCACCATAAACTTGTTTCATCATTTGGTACGTTTCCGAGGCACTTTTACCAAGTTTTGCGTTAAATTTAATAACAGCCCTTTGTTCCATCTTAATAATTCAACATGAAAATAATTTTACTTCTCTAATGAACGGCCGTTTCGTTTGAGTTACTTTAACAACTGCGCAGTACTTTTGGCAGAAAGCAAGCAGATGGTCACGGTTTATAACGCATTCGCGATTACACTGGTGGCGCCACCGTAAGTTGAAATCTAGCGCCACCCTTAAAAATTCTTTTACGCACTGTGTATATACAACCCGAGGACCGGGTTTAGGTTAGTAGAGTGTTCGGAGTCAGAATCGGAAGAGCTGCCAATTTATCGGAGTTTAATAAGGGGCAAATTGTGATGGCACGGCGCCTCGGAACTGCGATCTCGGAAACGGCGCAGCTTGTGGGTTGTTTACGTGCCGCTGTAGTGAGTACGTATCAAAAGTGTTGCACAGATGGTCAAAGGACGAACTGTCGTCCAAACGTGTGTCATCCGCAGGTCATCGATACCAGAGGAGAGCGGAAACTGTCGCGCATTGTTCACACGGACAGCAGGGCCACAGTGGGACAAATTACCCGCAGCTACAACAGCAGTGATCAGGGCAATGTGTCACAGCACACAGTTGATCGCAGCTTTCTGCGCATGGGCCTGCGTGGCGGAAAACCCAGCAGGTTTTCCATGCTCACTGCACGTCATCACCAAGAACGCATGAAATGTACTCAAGATCATCAAGATTGGATCGTGGATGATTGGAAGAAAGTGGCCTGGTCTGACGAATCAAGATTCCTGGTGCATCACGTAGACGGCCGAGGGCGGATACGCTGATTAGCAACGGAGGCTATGGCACCTGGATGCATTGTTGGGCGGAAACAGGCTGGCGGCGGCGGTGTTATGCTGTGGGTGATATTTTCTTGGGACACTTTAGGCCCCATTATCCCAATAGCACAATGCCTGACAGCTTTCAGGTATCTGAACATCGTTGCGGACCAAGTTCACCCATTAAATGCAACTGCTGGTGATGGTCAATACCAGCAGGATAACGCGCCATATCACACTGCCAGAATCGTCAAGGAGTGGTTCTAGGAACATGCTGGTGACTTTCTGTTAATGCCCTGGCCTCCAAATTTACCTGACATAAACCCAATCGAACATTTGTGGTTCGACTTGGAAAAGCGGGTTAGCGCAAAATCAACACCTCCCCGAAATGCACGGGAACTGGAGGGCCTGCTGTTGCCATTATGGTACCAGATACCCCAGGATGTCTATCGCCACCTCATGGAATGAATGCTTCGCCGATTGGCCGCTGTTCTGTGGGCTAAAGGGGGTCCTACAGCTTATTAGGTAGGTGGTCATAATGTAGTGGCTGATCGGTGTATATACGCATTTCACTTGTAAGCAAAAGTCGTTTGTTTTAATTTCAGTGTTTTTGATAGGCACGTAACATCTTAAATAACAACTTGAGAGCCATATGTTCTGACTGCCTAAATATTTTTAGGGGGAGGGGGGGCTCTAAAGCGTGGGCGCAAAGAAAATCTGGGTGGACTGGTCGTACCTGAGCAGAATCGTTAATAACAGAAAAGTAGCAAATACGCGCAACGTGTTCTTAATAGCAAAAGCTATATGACGGAATTTCCTTTTTCAAACTTGACTTTCAGAAGCAGAAATGGCGAGCCAAAAGGTTTTTACGTATACGCCATCTAGAGGGATAACTGTGCATTACTTAGAAAGGACAATGTTCCCAAACTTTCCCGTACCGTATATCGTGCAGTACAAATAATTTTTTTCAGAAGTTTTAAAAGCGGATATCAGAGTTGCAAACAGAAAAACGCGCTAACGCTATCTAGCGTCAGAACTATGCACTGCAGAAATCCAAGAGTATATGGAAAATGTTAAACAAAGCGAATGATAAGTTGTGTTAAAAGAATTTTTAGACTTGAAGTTTTAGAAGAACTGCAACTAGAAAAATGTATTATAAATTTGCGCACCTTAGCTAGATAGTTGTGTATAATTTTGTGCAGGCAATCCGCATAAACTTGTTCCCTAAATTAGTGGTATTTGACCGAAGAAGAACTTTTTCGGTCTGATTTTTAGACTCAGCAATTATATTGAAACAAAAATATGAATTTACGCCTTAGAGCGCCAAAAATTGTGCGTTACGGAAAAATAAAAATAAAAAATACATTAAAGCTTTCCTCACCAGAAACTCTGTCCAAAAAAAGGAAGAATTTTTTTGGTTTGTTTAAAGGACCACCGTAAGCAACCCCATGGACTATAAGCAGTCGCCCGTCCTTAATTTAGGGTCACTGGCTCCAAGAAATGAAGAAAGTTTCTGACGTAACACAAGCACAACATCTTATCCTCACGGGATTCGAACCCGGATCCATCATGGACGAATGATCAGAAGCCAGCTCTTAGACCACTGCAACACCGGGGCCGCCAAGAGCTTTACAAAATGAACTGGTAGGAGCACAGAGACAGAGGAAATAGGATATACATCTACGCCTCCCCCCCCGGCGGAAAATTTGTACAAAAAGCTTTCCTTGGTAAGAGGTATCTGACCGAAATAATTTTTTATTAAAGTTTTCAGGGACACAAATACTGCTGCAAATACACGGTCGAGTCACCTTACTGTGACCACCAGCTAATATCCAGAGTGTGAAGACCTGACAGAAGCTGGACGGGATGGGAGTCACTCAATAAGGTGCTGGAGGGTGTTCACAGGTATGTGGAGCCATGCTGACTGCAGTACATCTGACAGCAGGTGGAGGGTGCGTGGTGGAGGATCCATAGAGCGAACAACACGATCGATGTGGTCCCACAGATGCTCAATTGGGTTTAAGTCTGGGGAATTAGAGGGCCAGGGAAGTACTTTAAAGTCTTCATCGTGCTCTTCCAACCACTCTCGGACATTTCTAGCTGTGTGACGCGTCGCACTGTCGCGCTGGAAGATCCCATCCGCCCCAGGGGAGACAATCAGCATGTATGGGTGTACGAGGTCTGCACGGATGGATTCATAACGAATTCGGTCAATAGTGCCTTCCACAGGTATGAGTGGACCCAGAGAATGCCACAAAAACATTTCCCAGACCATAACGCTGCCTCACCAACTTGTGTTCTTCCAGCAATAGTTGAAGAGTGTTTGTTCTCCAAAGTTTCTCGCCTTATACGCCAACGTCCATCCGTTCGATGAAGCATAAAACGTGACTCATCGGAGAAGGCAATACTTTGCCAATTAGCGGAGCTCCAATTCCGATACTGCCGCGCAAATGTAAGCCTTTTCTGCCGATGCACCTTCGGTTGCAAAGGTGCAGTGACCATCCGTCTGCATCGGAGCACCATACGCAGCAGGATTTGCTGAACTGTAGTTTTAGACACACTTCCGGTAGCCCCTGGTTCATTCGCCTAGAGAGTTGCCCCACTGTAGAGTGTCGATCGGCCCTCGCGTGCCTTCGAAGCCGACGTTCACCTATCACATCAATGGCACATGGTGTTCCGCAGTTTCCACGTCGCTTATTCGCAATGGTGCTATTTCTCCAATCAGGATACATTTTAACCACAGCAGCACGCGAACAGTTCACAAACTGCGCTGTTTCATAAATACTGCCACCTTTGTCCCGAAAGGCGATAATCATCCTTTTTAGCAAATCTGGTAAATCGCTACAGCAACGTGTGATATGTTTTCAGATTGCCTACAGCACGTCTTATATAGCCTCCAAGCCAGCTCACGACACGTGCCTTCTTTCATCGGCTACGCACTTTTGACGTCAAAAGTAAGAGGTGGTCACAATAATGTGACTCGACCGAGTATAAAAGAAACATTATATAACTGTACGCCTGCTAGCGAAAGAACTTTGCATAATGGAAAAGTTGGAAGTAGGCTAAAAGTATTCTTCAGGAAAAAGAACTTTTCAGATACATCTCCGGAAAGAAGAGATAACGAGAAAAGATGTTTATATTTACGCCCCCTAGCGGGAAGACTGTGAATCATTTAAAATAATAATAATACATCCCATCATTATTGTTGCAAATGGCATGCAGAAAAAACTATATTTTCTCAATAGGGTTCTTAGAAGCTGAGATACAGCTCCAAACAGAAGTACACACATACTGTACCACCAAGTGACAGAACTATGAACTACAAAACTCCTCAAATACAACCCTAAAGTTCCCCACAATGGAACTGGTGTCAGGTGTTAAAATAATTTTTTAAATCACACATTTAGAAGCAGAGATATTGAGAAAAAGAGACTAAATGTTTGCGCCCCTACCAGCGAAATTGTGCATTATTTTGCGAAGACAATACGCACATAGAGTTTTCATAGTTAGTAGTATTTGACTGAAAAAGAATGTTTTTCAATCGGGTTTTTGTCCCGCAGATATTGTTGTAAACGGAAGCGTGACACTACGCCCTCTAGTGGCACACTTGTGCGTTAAGAAAAATCGGAAATTATGTGAGAAACATTTCGCACCGGAAACGCTCACCAACAAAGAAAGAGTTTCTCAAATCGGACTCTTAGAAGCTGAGATATCGACAAAAATAAGATATACACCTACTTCCTCTGGCGGAAAAGCTATGCATTATTTTACGCAGGAGATATTCTCAAAAGGTTTTCCGAAAGTGAGTGGAATCGGTTCACTAAAGAATTTTTCAATTAAATTTCCAGAAGTTCATTCAGATTTTGCTGGAAATACATGAGAAGCAGAAATAAACACTTACGCTCTTTGGTGGCCAAACTGTTTTCTGCTTAAAACTAAAAATTATATGCAAAGCATTTCCGATCAGGAGCATTATCCGATGCCGGAAGAATTCTTCAAATCGGACTTTTAGAAGTATAGGTATCGTGGAAAACGCGATTTACCTTTACGCCCCTAGCGGAAAATCTATGCATTACTTGAAAAATAGACTATACCTAAAATAGTCTTCGGTGTAAATAGTATCGAAACGAAAAAGATTTTTTCAGTCGGGTATTTAGAAGTAAATATTATGAAAAGGCCTCTGATTCGGCGAAACCATCAGCAGTTACAATGGCTTTGAAATCCTGCGGTATTGAAGATGCATACATTAATATTATTAATAACATCTATGAAAATGCAAGTGCAAAGATTCGGCTGTTTGAAAATACAACCCACATAAAAATTGGAAAGGGAGTGAGACAAGGTGACATCATATCTCCCAAGCACTTTAATGCCAGATTGGAAAATGTCTTTCAATCACTGAACTGGGAAAACAAAGGGATAAAGATTAATGGAGATTATCTAACCCACCTTCGTTTTGCTGATGACGTAGTCATTTTTGCAGCTACCCCATCGGAGCTGCAGAGTATGATCCAGGAACTTGCTGACAAGAGTAAAGAAGTGGTATTAAAAATGAACTTTCAGAAGACAAAAATGATGTACAATGCTTTTACAAGAAATGAAGATTTATCGATTGATGGAGAAAAGCTGGAGATAACAGATACGTGCCTTTATCTTGGACAGCAGATATCAAGTGAGGGTCACATTGATGAAGAAATTAATCGGCGTATAAAACTTGCCTGGATAGCTTTTGCAAGAAACAACATAATTTTCAAGAGCAATATGCCATTACAATATGTCTTAAAAGAAAAGTGCTTGATCAATGCATCCTTCCAGTGCTTACGTATGGTGCAGAGACGTGGACCTTAACTAAAAGAGACATACAAAGGCTGCAGACAACTCAAGAAAGCATGGAGAGATGCATGCTTGGCGTAACCAGGAGAGATAAGAAGAGGAACTCGTGGATCCGAAAAATGACAAAAGTGGAAGACATCATAATCAGAGTTAAATCCCTGAAATGGCAATGGACTCGTCATACTGCCAAAAGGACAGACCATCGATGGACAGCAGAAATTTTAGATTGGATTCCAAGAGACAGGAAAAGACCCAGAAGAAGACCACATGGGAGATGGGTGGATGAAATTCGAAAGTATGAGGGAGTAACATGAAGGAGACTGGCACAAGACAGACCGTTGTGGAAGAGGCTTAGAGAGACCTTCGTCCAGCAGTGGATTGATAATGGTTGACAATGATGATGACATGGAATAAAATGATGTATTTTGAATTCGATATCATCTGCGTTTACGCCCTCTAGTGGCGTCATAGAAACACAAGTTGTGCGTCATAAAAACACCGGAATGTAAGGATCGTCATTCTAGCATTTCAGGCTTTCCAATTCAAAAAGAAGTTTTCAAATCGGACTTACGTATAGTTGCAGAGATATCGTGCCCGTAGATGGACCGACGGAAAAAAATAGAGCATATATGCACTATCTTAAAAGAAAAAAAAGACGTGCTAAAAATAATAGAAATGTTGAACAGTATTTAACAGAGGCTGTTTAATTTCACATGAAATAGTGAATGCTGTTTCATTAACTTATTTAATCTTTCAGAAACTTTTATCTGAAAAGTTTAAACATTTAATTTGTAAATCAAATGTGCAAGATGTATTAGCTTTAGAATTAAGTAAAGCTATCCTAAGATAATCCTAAAACATATTTTTCAGAAAAAAATTCTGTTTTCTGATATATGCATTATAAACTGCAATGAAGTTTTAACTGATCGCAAAAAAGGTGCTTCTGACAAAAGAAAAGCAAAAAAAATAAGTATCAGTTATACCTAACGATGGGAAACTCAAAAGTAACCTTTTTGTTGTTGAAGGAATGCCTTTTTAAAATAAAATTCAAAAAATCTGAAGGTCACAGAAAATTTGTTGCACTGCTATACCAAAAAAAAAAAAAAAAAAAAAAAATCAAGTTATGTCAATTTTCAATAGCCTAATAAGTTTAAAAGAACTGTTTTAATCACTGTTCATTTTAAACTAAAAACATATTCAGTTGCTAAAGTAATTGTGTATTTTTTTAAATAAAACCTAATTATCTGCTGCATAATGCTATTTATGCAAAACTTGAAATGCACAACTTTAAAGACGCCACGAATTTCAAATATTAATTTAACCTTTCTGTTATTTAAACCTGTTTTTCTATTGATCTGTAAAGTAGACTGTTAACGTAGAAAAGCAGCAATCCTTCAAAAAATCGCCAAGATTCTTTAGTTACGGAGGAGGGCATTGCTGACGTCATAAAAAGCCGCCCTAGCCTTGAGTAACTTGTTGGCCATGGCTTTGCCAGCGATAGGATAGCCTCTGACGTTTCTATTCTTCAGTTCAGCGTATATGGAAATAAGTTCTTTTGCCTCAGCTTCTGCAATTACTTGTTTGACATTGCTGCTTAGCGGGCAATCTTTTCGCGAAATATCAGAGAAAGTATGTGCGTAAACTTTAGTTTTAGAAAATCACTGACATCAAAGCATGGCGAGTCAAGAGGATGCAAAGTTCGATAAATGCATTGCTTCACCATCAACAAAGTTCTTTTCCTTTTTTACGCTTTCCAATCGTAGGTTGAAGAAGCGTATATGCTCCAACTTTGTCCGTCTGTCCGCACGATATCTCGCGTAAAAATGGTTGATTTCGATGAAATTTTAGTATATGGTAGGGGACAACCTGAGGAGGAACCCTATTGAAAATGGACGAAATGGAGTCAAAGGTCAGGACATAGGAGCGGGATCCATTCCATTGCTCTTATGCATCAGAACTTGCGCAAAAATGGTTCGATTTCGATAAAATTTTAGTATGTAGTAGGGGACCACTTGTGGAAAAACCCTATGGAAAATGCACAAAATGGGGTCAAAGGTCAGGGCACAGGAGCGAGATTTATTCCACAGCCATTATCCTCATAACTTGACTAAAAATGCTTCTATTGTGACAAAACTTTAGTATGTTGTTCCGGAGGTATAGTGAACCGGTTCTGTTTAATATAATCGAAATGGGGTCAAAGGTCAGGGCACAGGAGCGAGATTTATTCCACAGCCATTATCCTCATAACTTGACTAGAAATGCTTCGATTGCGACAAAACTGCAGTATGTTGTTCCGGAGGTATACTGAACTGGTTCTGTTTAATATTATCGAAATGGGGTGAAAGGTCAGGACACAGGAGCGAGATTTATTCCGCAGCCATTATCTTAATAACTTGAGTAATTGTTTCTGGTGTGTTGGAAAGCGTATTATAATCAATGCATTGCATGATTTTACTAACTTGTTTACGCTTTCCAACCGTAGGTTGAAGAAGCGTATACACACCAGCTTTGTCCGTCTGCCGTTTTGTTTGTCTGTCCGCACGATAACTCGCGTAAAAATGGTTCGATTTCGACGAAATTTTAGTATGTGGTAGGGGACAATCTGGGGACGAACCTTATTGAAAATAGAAGAAATGGGGTCAAAGTTCAGGACATAGGAGCGGGATCCATTCCATCCCCCTTATGCGTCATAACTTACGTAAAAATGCATCGATTGCGACAAACCTCTATCATGTTGTTCCGGAGGTATACTGAACCGGTTCTGTTGCATATCATCGAAATGGGGTCAAAGGCACAGGAGCGAGATTTATTCCACAGCCATTATCCTCATTACTTGACTAAGAATGCTTCGATTGCGACGAAATACAATACGTTGTTCCGCAACGACTTTGGAAGCAGCTCCGCCAAAAATGTTTTTTGTCGGCAATTGCGGGCAGTGCGCATGCGTGAGATTCGTTAGCAATTATTTTCGCACGATAACTTCCGTGAAAATTGCCCGATTTAGATGGGATTTTTAATTGTAAAACGGCTTGTGCGTGGTAGCTCTTGATAACAGAAATAGGTATTACGGGCACAACGAGATATAATTTTGATATATGTGAACCTCAAACGTTATACCATAATTTAGTTCCCTCAAAACTAAGGCATTTTCTTATGATTTCTGGTATGTTGGAATGCGTATCATAATCAAATCATTGCATGATTTTACTAACTTCTTTGATTTACAATAATTCTCAGTACCTTATGTAATGGTGCATGTTTCGTTGGTCATCTGCCAATAGCAGAGACAATTCATTATATCAGTATCTTCCAATTCATTATATCAGTATCTGAAATCCCGCACTGTAAATTCCATTCCAAGTGCATTTATCAACATTTCAAGATTTTTTTATTTAAGGGACAATATTTTTTTATTTCACGACATCCGTGGGCAACTCGATGGGATATACACGGTCGAGTCCCATTATTGTGACCAACAGCTAATATCCAGAGTAACCGCCGAGTGCAGCGCGGACAGTAGCGGGACGTGCAGGGAGTTATTCAATAAGGTGCTGGAAAGAAAGTGTTAACAGGTATGTGGAGCCATGCTGACTGCAGTGCATCTTAGAGCTGCTGGAGAGTGCGCGATGGAGTATCCATAGAGCGCACAACACGATCGAGGTGGTCCCACAGATGCTCAATTGGGTTTACGTCTGGGGAATTAGGAGGCCAAGAAAGTGCTTTGAAGTCTTCATCGTGCTCTACCATTCACTCTCGGACATTTCTAGCTGTGTGACACGTCGCATTGGCGTTCAGGAAGATCCCATCCGCCCCAGGGAAGACAATCAGCATGTGTGGGTGTACGTAGTCTGCAAGGATGAATTCATAACGAATTCGGTACATAGTTTCTTCCTCAGGTATGAGCGGACCCAGGGAATGCCACGAAAACATTCCCCAGACCATAACGGTGCCTTCACCAGCTTGTGTTATTCCAGCAGTTGTTGAAGAGTGTTTGTTTGATGTTTCCCGCCTTATACGGCAACGCCCATCGGTTTGATGAAGCAGAAAACATGACTCATCGGAGAAAGCAATCCTTTGCCAATTAGCGGAGGTCCAATTCCGATACTGCCGTACAAATGTAAGTCTTTTCTGCCGATGCATCTTCGGTAGCATAGGTGCAGTGACCATCCGTCTGCATTGGAGCCCCATACGCAGCAGGACTCGCTGAATTGCCATTTTAAAACACTTCCGGGTTCATTCGGCGAGTGAGTTGCTCCACTGTAGCGTGTCGATCGGCCTTCACACACACGTTCGAAGCCGACTTTAACCTCTCACATCAATGGTACGTGGTGCTCCGCAGTTTCCACGTCGCTTATTCGGAATGGTGCCATCTCTCCAATCACGATGCACTTTAACCACAGCAGCACGTGAACATTTCACAAACTGCGCTGTTTTAGAAATACCGCCACCCTTGGCCCAAAAGCCGATAACCATTCCTTTTTGCAAATCTGATGAATCGCACCTTTTATCCATAACAGCAACGAGTGATACGTTTTCAGAATGCGTACAGCGCACCTTATATACTCTCCAAACCAGCTCACGACATGTGCCTTCTTTCATTGGCTGCGCGTTGTTGACATCAAAAGTAGAAGGTGGTCCCAATAATGTGACTCGACTGCGTAAGAATTCTTTCGTCCCTAATTTAGGGCCAGTGGTTCTAGGGAAAGGAGAAAGCTTGTGCCGTAAGTCATACACAGCATCAGTGCAACACCGGGACGCGAACCCTGATTCATCATGGACGGATACTCAGAAGCCAGTGGTTAGACTATTGCGCCACCGGTAGCCCCCAGAACATTACCCCCAAGGCTTTCATGCTTTGGTGCTTATGGTACCACTTTGTTCGTCTGTCTGTTGATCTGTCTGTCGACATTGTGCAACTATTAGTCCTATCTGAAAATTTATTTTTGCATTAAGAAGTTTGAAATGGGAGAATGATGATCTTTGCATTCCCTTTTTAGCACGTCTTCTATCAAAAAGATCGCGCTTTTTTATTGGTTTGTCCGTCCGTCCGTCCGTGCGTCTGTGGACACCATATCTCTGCAAGTATTAGTCCGATTTGAAAAATTCCGTCTTTATTGGATAGAGTTTCCGGTATGACATATTTTCATATAATAAAATTGTTTTCAAGTAATTCAAAGACTTTCCGCTATGGGGCGTAACGGTAAATTGCGTTTTCCCCGATATCTCCGCTTCCAAAACTCTGATTTGAAAAATTCTTTCTGAACCGGATACAGCTCCTGATGGGAAATCTTTTGCATATAATTTCTAATTTTTGGTAAGAAATGATTTGGCCACCCCGGGTCGTAAGTCTTAATTTCCGCTTGTGATGTATTTGCAGCAAAATCTGAGCTCCTAAAATCTCGATTTAAAAAAATTCGTTTGTTGACCGATACTACTCACGTCGATAAAACTTTTAGAAATATTTTTTCTAAAATAAAAAATTGTTTCTCCACCAGAAGGCGTAGATATATGCCTTATTTTTGTCAATATCTTTACTTCTAAGAGTGCGAGTTGAAAAATTTCTTCGTTGTTGGAATAGCATTTCCGGTGCAAAATGTCTTTCATATGATTTCAGAATTTTTAAAGTAATTCACCGAGATTCCGCTAGAGGGTGTTAAGGTAAATTGCGTTTTTCCCCATATTTCTGCTTCTAAAACTCCGATTTGAAAAATTCTTCCTGTATTGCATACAATTCCTGATGAAAAATGTTGTTCATATAATTTCTAATATTTTGTAAAGAATGGTTTGGTCACCAGGGGTATTTTTCTGCTTCTGATGTATTTGCAGCAAAATCTGAGCTCCTGAAAACTCGACTGAAAAATTCCTTTCGTGGATCGATATCGCTCACATCGAAGAAATTTTCGAGAATACTTTATTCTTAAAAAAATGCATGTTTTTTTCCGCCAGGGGGCGTTGTTGCATATCATATATTTTACAATATCTCTGCTTTTAAGAGACTGATTTGAAATATTTTTCTTTGTTGGAGAACGTTTCGGGTGCGAAATGTTTCTCATATAATTTCCCATTTTTCTTAACGCACAAGTCGCAACCAGAGGGCGTAGGTGCACGATTCCGTTTACAGCAATATCTGTGGGATTAAGAACCCGATTGAAAAACTTCTTTCTTCCGTCAGATACTACTGTTTTCCTTGCCGGCTCCATTGACTTTGAATAGCTTTGTTAAATTTAATTTGCGTCAGAACGGATTCAAAAGACGCGCTCATTACACCCAAAAATTCGGTGCCATCTTTCTTGTGTTTTTTTTTCGATGTAAAATTTCGCTGTTAGAGGCTGTAAATGCAGTTGATATCGAATTTAAAATACATTTCATTGAATATAATTCTTCTAAATATCCGATTGAAAAAATTCGTTTACATTTCGTTTACATTTATATCGAAGGCTATTTTAGGTACAGTCTCTTTCCAACTAATGCACAGATTTTCCAATAGGGGGAGTAAAGGTAGATTATGTTTTCCCGACATATCCGCTCCTAAAAGTCCTATTTGAATTTTTTTCTGCATCGGATACAGCTCCTGATGGGAAATGTTTTGCATATATTTTCTAATTTTTAGTAAAGAATTGTTTGGCCACCAGAGGAAAAACTCGATTCAAAAAATGCTTTGCCGCCCGGTGACGCAGTGGTACAAGTGATGGCTTGGAATCATTCGTCCGAGATCGGTCAGCGTTCAAATCCCGGTGAGGCATGGATGTCGCGTTTATCTTAAGGTGCTGGCTCTCTCCCTTCCCTGGAACCAGTGACCCTAAATTAGGGACGGGCGACTGCTTAAAGCCCACTGAATTACTCACAGTGGTCATAAAACCTCCAATAAAAAAAGTTCCTTAGTGGACCAATACCTTTCACCTCGGAAAACCTTTGAAGAGAATATGTCCTGCTTACAATAGTGCATAGTTTTTCAGCCAGTGGGCGTAGATTTGTATCTTATTTTTATCAGTTTCTCTGTTTCCAAGAGTCCGATCTGATTTTTTTCTTTGTTGGGGAGCGTTTCCGGTGAGAAATGTTACTCATGTAATTTCAAATTTACTTAGTCTGGATTTACACTGGTGTGCAAAAATTAAGGACGAAGAGGAGAAATTAGCATAACAGCAGAACGAGCAGGCAGAACGGACCGAAATACCACTCAGAAGATAGACTAGGGACCGGTACGGTAGGGCATGCGCATATACGCAGCATAACGTAGGGGGAGGGGGGGGTGTCGGAAGGGTATAAAGCACACGGGCGGTGTACGCTCAGCAATTCGGTGAAAGCTATTGCACGGTGTACATCGGTTTGAAAGACGTCGAGCTGCTGCCACCGTGTGATATGGCCAACAGGCAATCCAGTAGACGACATCTGGATGACTTTACCCGAGGTCGCGTCATTGGGAAGTTGGAAGAAGGTCGAAGTGTGACTAGTATGGCCGAGGAGTTCGGGATCGCTCACAGCATCGTTTCACGAGCTTGGAGGGCATTTCAAATGACAGGAACACCTGTCCGAAAGTTTAGCAGTGGTCGTCCACGAGCAACCACGGAGGCGGACGACCGGTATATTGTCCTACAGGCGAGAAGAGACAGACGGCAGACAGCGGGAGAAATCGCAATGCACATGCAACAGATAACTAAACGTCCGTTATCGCGTTTTACCGTGGCCAGGAGGCTGCACAAAGGTGGTCTATTTGCACGACGACCAGTACGGTGTGTGCCATTAACGCCTGCTCATCGGAGACGGCGGTTTCAGTGGTGCCAGGAACACAAGAACTGGACACATCAGCAATGGGGTCGAGTTCTCTTTACGGATGAGAGTCGATTTAGTCTGACGAGCGATTCTGGACGTATACACATCAGGAGAGAGCAGGAAACACGCAATCACACCTCCAACATCATCGAAAGGGACCGGTTTGGAAGTGGCGGAGTTCTCGTTTGGAGGTGGCGGAGTTCTCGTTCGGGGCGGTATCATGCTTGGTAGCCGTACTGACCTCCACATCTTCCAAGCAGTTCAGTCACTGGTGTCAGCTATTGTACCGAGGTTCTCCTGCCTCACGTGCGTATGTTTAGAGGTGCTGTGGGTCCTGAGTTCCTCTTCATGGACGACAACGCTACACCTAATCGTACAGTGGCTGTTGCAGAGCTGTTGGAGAGTGAAGATATTCAACGCATGGATTGGCCTGCAAGGTCCCCGGACCAAAATCCAATCGAACACGTGTGGGACTTTCTCGGGAGACGCTTAGCAGCACGTCACCAGCCGCCAGCAACGATTCCGCAGCTGCGATTGGCGCTACAAGAGGAATGGGCCGCGATGCCTCAACAGCTCCTTGACAACCTCGTCCTCATCATGGACAGACGTTGTAAATCCTGCAACGCAGTCAGGGTTGATCATATCCCCTACTAAAGACTGGATGTTTTTTGGCAGCCGCCTGTCACATGGACGTTTCTGTCTTCTGTGCAGTTGTACTCGAAGCTACCTTATCAATAAAGTGCCTTTGTATCATTTAGATTTCTGGTTTGGACAGTTTTGCTCACTTGTCCCATATTCTTAATGATTTGCGTTGATGTGGAAAACTTCTGCACGACGTTACATTCGAAAAGCCGTGTCGTCCTTAATTTTGGCACGCCAGTGTAGTTAGAATTCCTTATTCTACAGAGAGTTACTTTAAGCATGGTGTGCGCAATGACCCGAAAACTAATGTTTCGGTCCCAGCCCTTTCTCAAGTGGAAGGTAGGGGATATATATGATGCACCACAAAGATGAAGCACATGATGTCAAGACGACAAAGTTTCAGCGATAAAATTCCGTCGGTGTAGATTAATTGGGAAGGCATTCGGCTCCGGAGCAGAAGGATGTGGGGGTTCGATCTTTGTCACCGGTAAATTTGCGAATTTCACAGCTTCACTAGAGAATATATTTCTGCCAAAAAGTAAAAACAATTAGATAAAATACAAAATATGAAATAAAAAGGGAAAGAAAGGAAATAGAACTCTCTCAAAATGTAAAAAAATAAATCATATTCTTTCAATTGCTTGTTGGTGATTAAGTTGCACGTTTCTTGTCGCTGGAAGTGAAATAGCTCCAACTCGTGGGATTTCTTTTTCTAAGTTTACTCTTCTGGTCTCTTCTCCGTGGATCCAGCAATGGCATCGAGGATTTACCGATGCCACATTTCAACTTTTTCTACTCCTCTTCTTCGGTTCCACTTTTTTTCTCCATCTTTAATCGCGTATTCTCATTCGCCGATGCTCGGTGGTAGCCAATTCTTACCGTGATTAACAGCCGTACCCCCTTTCCCCTGTCAAAAACATAGTCCAGATTCCCGAAAAAATTTTGTAAAATCGCTCCCACTGTGCGAAAAACAATGAACAGGAAGATACTGAAAGCTCTTCTTCTCCGCGCACTCGCAGGGATTTCCCTTTAGCACGACAGGATGATCCGTTTGGGTAGGGATAATTTAAAAATGCTGTGGTATCTTGTACCAGATACAGAATGTCCAGTGCACTGAATGTACGAATTGCAGTAATGTAATAATAATAAAAAATATTTGAATGGAATTACAGTAGAAGTGACCAGCCACGTGGAAGTGCTCCTTGTTTGGTAAGCTTCATGTCCTCACATCCCGAGGCGTAATTCCCAGCAAAGGTCATTACCGAGTGCTTGGTCGACGAAGGCAGACGTGTCGATTGATCACTCGTCTCGGCACAGTGTTGACGGTTGAACCGAAAGTGTTTTTGGTGGAACGTATCTTTCGCCATGACGACAAGTACACGGACGAAGTGCAAAAACAGTTCGCTAGGAAATTTTGTGATGCAGACGTCCCTCGCCGTAATGCAGTACGTCAGCCCATAGCAAAGGTTCGGGAAACTGGTAGTGTTCTAATGTGCCAAAGAGTGCAGCCCACATCCGGGCAAAGTGCCTTTATCTGTCCAGCAGGCCCGTGTTCTGTATTGCAGGTGGTTCCAAGAGTTCCTGTCTGAAGAAGGTGAGGACATTCTGTACGTGATCTTTACAGATGAGGCATGGCTTCACCTGTTTGGGTACATCAACAGCCAAAACACTCGTCTGTGGGGTACTGAAAATTGCCACGAATTTAAGGAATCGCCTCTCCTCAACCAGAAGGTTGGTGAAAATCCTCCAAATACATTGCGTCAGTGAATAAACAAAGACATCGTTCTTTCCACGTTTTAGCAACACATAGCAACCAAAAAAATTGTGATACGGTCACAGCTCGAGATCCGAATTCCAGATCTTTCGATATTTAGCCGAGCGTGTTAGCGTTACACCACGGTGGCCAACAATCCACGGCGCTATGTGTGTTTTCCAGTCAGCTTCTGACATCATGTGTGTTTTTCAATCAGCTTCCGTGGTGTTAGACTAACGCGCTCGGCTAGATATGGAGAGATCTGGGGTTCGGATCCCCAGCGGTGGCCGTGTAACAAATTTTTCCGTTGCTATTTATTGCTAAAAAGTGGAAAGAGCGATGCCTTTGCTTATTCAGAAGGTCGGTGTTCTGTGTTTCATAACCCGTACGCGCATTATTGGGCCCATTTTTTCAGTGAAACCATTAACTCAAAACGGTACCGTGCCCACATTATCCAACCATTCATGTCCGAACTCAGGGAACGGGAAATCAACCAAGGATGGTTCCAGCAAGACAGTGCAACTGCTCACACCGCTGGCGCATTAATATAGTGTCTGGAGGAATTCTTCAGAAATCGCATCCTCTCTCGTGGACTGTGGCCTGCTCGGTCACCGGATCGGACACCCCCTGATTTTTTTCTGTTGGGAGCATTAAAGGGGAAGGTGTACGCAGGTAATCCGCATACACTTCAAGAACTACAGGCTGCAATAACGACCAATATCCAAGAAATCACACCACATATCCTGAAGAATGTCTTCATCAACATGCGGGAGCGTGTGCAGACATGTCTGGACGTCAATGGGGCCCATTTTCAACACCTCCTGTGGGAACCAGTTCAACATGGTGTTATTTTCGGTGCACAGTTATTTTTCGGACACCCTGTATAATAAGTCAGTATTTGGCAACCCGCCTTCTCGTGGTGCATCCTGTTCCCACTAAAGGGGCTCTGACGACCGCCCATAGCGGTATAACTATACCATCGGGATCAGAGGAAATTCTATCCCACACTCACCAACCCGCTTGGCCAGCGTGGTGAGTTATGGCCAAACCCCTCCAAAATGATTCCACAACTTAAATCTTGGCCCTCAGTCTCCGGCAGCTGGAATGTACCTGGCCAAGGCAGCGGCCAGTGCGACATGAAGGCAGAGGGTGCTAAGAATCCCGGAGGACCGGACTAGGCTGCCATCTGATGCTGACCTTGGCTACTTACAATGGACGCTCCCTATCTTCTGATTCAAGGCTTCTTGAATTGGAAGAGGAACTACAAAGGATCAAGTGGGACATCGTGGGGCTAAGTGAGGTAAGGAGAAAAGGAGAAAGATCTCATCGAACTGAAAAGTGGACATCTCTTCTACTATCGTGGGACAGATACTGGCAGAACTAGTGGTGTTGGATTTATAATAAACAAGAAACTGAAGGATAAAGTTGTAGAAGTTGAAAGTTCCTCTGACAGAGCTGCACGACTTGTTATCCAACTCTCGAAAAGATACCAGGCTCAGATTATTCAAACTTATGCACCCACCACAAGTCATCCTGAAGAAGAAATTGAAGAATTTTATGAGGAAATTTGTCATCTAAATAATAAAGGTAAGCAGCACTTGAAAATAATTATGGGAGATTTCAATGCAAAAATAGGGCAACGGCAACAGAATGAAACTTCAGTAGGTAAATTCGGTCATGGCAACAGAAACCAGCGTGGAAATACTCTCGTTGAGTTTGCAGAGGCAGAAGGGTTTTTCATCTTGAACTCCTTCTTCAAGAAAAAGCCACACAGGAAATGGACATGGAGACATCCAAATGGGACGACAAGTGAAATTGATTTTATTATGTGTAACAAAAAATTCGTCATAGAAGACTGCAGTGTGCTAAACAAGTTCAATACAGGTAGTGACCATAGATTGGTGAGATGTAAGATGCACCTCAACACTAAACTTGAACGTGGCAAGCTCATAAGACAAACAAAATCTATTGACATAACCAACCTTAAAAAAACACCATAATACCTTCAAGTTAGAACTGAAGAACAGGTTCTCTGCTTTAGAAGGCCTAACATCGGAAGAAGTGGACATCTCTGAAGTTAACAGAAAAGTAACCAAAGCTCTTATGGAAACAGCAACAAAATTAGCTGGGTCTAAGAACAAGTTGCATGTGAACAAATTATCAGGAAAAACCAAAATGTTGATGCAAAAAAGAAGAGAGATGAGGACAACTAAAGAAGATGTGACTTCCAAAGTGGAATATATAGAGCTATGCAAGACAGTAAGAAAAAGTATCACTGAAGACGTAAGGAAATTCAACTGTGAACTAGTGAGGAAAGCAATTGAAAACAACCAAAGCCTAAAGATAGCAAAGGGACATCTCAGTAAGGGAAGAAAACAGATTATGGCACTGAGAAAAGAAGATGGTTCTGTAACAAGAAATAGAGGCGAAATTTTGACAAGAGTGAAAGATTTCTACTCCAAATTATATGAAAGGGATGATATATGCACTCCAGACATCATGAAAGATAACAGTACCAGAGTTCCTCCAGTCCTTCCAGCAGAAGTTGCACATGCAATCAAGAACATGAAGCAGGAAAAGCTCCAGGAGAAGATGGAATTACTGTAGACATCATACAAGAAGCAAGTGGAGAAATCGAAAGAATACTCGCCCAAATTTTCACTCGATGCCTTAATGAAGGAAAGATTCCTGAGGATTGGAACACCGCTACAATGATCCTGCTACATAAGAAAGGTGACATTGAGGATCTCGGAAACTACAGACCTATCAGCCTCCTATCAGTAGTTTATAAAATCTTCACTAAAGTTCTTTCACACCGCTTGAAGGTAGCACTAGACATGGCTCAACCGAGAGAACAAGCTGGATTCAGGAGTGGCTACAGCACAATAGATCATATCCACGTGCTGAGAGAACTAATTGAAAGAGCGAGGGAATATGAACTTCCATTGTGCATGGCTTTTATCGATTATGAAAAAGCCTTTGATTCGGTGAAACCATCAGCAGTTACAATGGCTCTGAAAACCTGCGGTATTGAAGATGCATACATTAATATTATTAATAACATCTATGAAAATGCAAGTGCAAAGATTAGGCTGTTTGAAAATACAACACACGTAAAAATTGGAAAGGGAGTGAGACAAGGTGACACCATATCTCCGAAGCTCTTTAATGCCACATTGGAGGGTGTTTTTCAGTCGCTGAGCTGGGAAAACAAGGGGATAAAGATTAATGGAGATTATCTAACCCACCTTCGTTTTGCTGATGACGTAGTCATTTTTGCAACTACCCCATCAGAGCTGCAGAGTATGATCCAGGAACTTGCTGACAAGAGTAAAGAAGTGGGATTAAAAATGAACTTTCAGAAGACAAAAGTGATGTTCAATGCTTTTACAAGAAATGAAGATTTATCGATTGATGGAGAAAAGCTGGAGATAACAGACACGTACGTTTATCTTGGACAGCAGATATCAAGTGAGGGTCACATTGATGAAGAAATTAATCGGCGTACAAAACTTGCCTGGAGAGCTTTTGGAAGAAACAGCATAATTTTCAAGAGCAATATGCCATTATGTCTTAAAAAAGAAAAGTGTTTGATCAATGCATCCTTCCAGTGCTTACGTATGGTGCAGAGACGTGGACCTTAACTAAAAGAGACATACAAAGGCTGCAGACAACTCAAAGAGCCATGGAGAGGTGCATGCTTGGTGTAACCAGGAGAGATAAGAAGAGGAACTCGTGGATCCGAAAAATGACAAGAGTGGAAGACATCATGATCAGAGTTAAATCCCTGAAATGGCAATGGGCTGGACATACTGCCAGAAGGACAGACCATAGATGGACAGCCGAAATTTTAGATTGGATTCCAAGGGACAGGAAAAGACCCAGAAGAAGACCACATAGGAGATGGGTGGATGAAATTCGAAAGTATGCAGGGGTGACATGGAGGAGACTGGCACAAGACAGACCGTTGTGGAGGAAACTTGGGAGACCTTCGTCCAGCAGTGGATTGATAATGGTTGACAATGATGATGATGATGATGATTTGGCAGAAATTGCCTTCTGTTTCTTTGAGTGCTATTTTAGTATACATATTCAAGTTATTCATGAACAGAATGAGCTTGTGGCAGGACAAGCTACAGAGGGTAAGTCGGAAGTCGGAAGTTTAACTAGTTCAAATTTAAACTAGTTCAAATCGCACACTGCAGTCAGTCGAAAGGGATATAAAGTGGTAGTCGTTGCTGTGAACAGCATTGCATGCCGTCGTTCTGTCTGTGGTTGGGGCGCCTAAAAGATGAACAGCCACAACCGGCTAATTAGGGAACTTTTGCTTTACGAGTTTGAACTCGGTCATAACGCTGCTCAAGCAACACGAAACATTTGTCATGCGAAAGGGGAAGGTTCTATGGACCACAGCACCGCAACCAGCTGGTTCAAGAAATTTCGCTCAGGTGACAGAAACCTCGACGATCAGCCAAGGTCAGGTAGGCCGCGAACCGCGAATTCGGAGGCCGTGAGCCAGGCCGTAGAGGCAAATACGACAACCAGCACTCGGAAGTTATCAGGCGAGCTGAGCATATCACAGACCACCGTGGTTTGTCACCTTCAGGACCTCGGCAAGGTCTACAGGAGCTGCCGCATTGTTCCTCACGAACTGACGCAAACCACCGCGCGGAAGTGTGCACGAAACTCCTAGAAAACCCGCACGATGTACGTTTCAACAAGAGAATGGTTACGTGCGATGAAAAGTGGATCTTTTTCCGTAATTCTAACACACAACGGCAGTGGTTGAGCCCGGGCCAGCTTCCAGAACCTTCTGCCAAACGTGGGCGCTTTGAGCACAAGGTGATGCTCTGCGTCTGGTGGAATTTCGAGGGGATAATCCGTAACGAATTTGTTCCAGACGGTCGGACCATCAACGCCAACCTCTACTTTGAACAGCTGGAGAGGATGTATGCCATTTTGGAAGAGAAGTACCCGGTACTGGTGAACAGAAAGCGCGCTATCCTACAGCAGGACAACGCTCGGCCTCATACCGCGCGAAGGACCGGGGCAAAACTCCAGGAACTTGAGGGCATCGAAATGATGCCCCACCTATCATATAGTCGGGACCTTGCCCCGTCGTATGATTACTTGTTCCAGTCCGTGGCCCACTGCCTTCGTAGGCGACACTTCAACAACCAGGAGGAGGTGGCAGCTGGGGTGAAGGAGTTCTTCGCCTCAAAGGGCAAGAACTGGTACCCCCGCGGAATCGAAGAACTGGCAGACAGATGGCTAAAGACGGTGAAACACGTTATCCTATACTTTGAATGCTAGTCAGCTTTCGTCGTAAAGGTATACGTATGAAGACATAAAGTGATCCAAATATTGCAAAACTTTCGACTCACCCTCTGTAAATAACTGCCATTGAAATCAATTTTATGAATAGCTAACGAAGGGAACAGACAGGCACGTTTAATTCATGTTCCTTCGGTCAATTTTCGCTCCATTTCGAAATGTCTAAAAGCCTTAAATGAACACGATTTCCACAAATATGATGGTGTCTTGCACAATGAGATGATATTTCCGGCTTTATGGGTAAAAGATTTATTAAAAGGCTTTATTGTATTGTAAAAGAACAACTTTGGATTTTAGATAAAATTTAAATGGACACCAGACATAGAGAGAGAGTTGAGCAATTCTATAACCACTCGATGTTTCAATTGATATGAAGCTGAAATCTCTACAGAAAGCCAAATCGAAAAAATCTGACGCGACATGTTGGGCGGACGTGTTCGACATACTCAGTGCATGATTTGAATACGGAAGTATTCCCCATTGTTCTAGAGAAAAATATAGGTTTTCGTTTATATTCTACCGAATGAAAATTTTTCTCGGTGTCCTTCAGAACAGAGAACGATTAAAGAAAAAGACAAGGACACTGTGTCCCCAAGAAGGTGAATTCATGCATTATGCAAATTCGTCCGCCTGTTGTTTTGAATGTTTTGAAGTCAAAGAAGACGGAAAACATTCGTGAAAAGCAGTCAAAAACACAATTCTCAATCTACTAGTGTTGGATGATAACCCAATACCTTTTCCACAACTTGAGCCATTTCTACATGAAATTCTAGCACGCTTTCTGATCTGCTAACTCTTTTTTTTTTTTTTTTCTTTTTTTTTTTTTTTTGATTGAAGGTTTAACGACCGCCGTGAGCAACTCGACGGGCTATAAGCAGTCGCCCATCCCTAATTTATGGTCGCTGGTTCCAGGGGAGGGAGAGAGCGCCAGCACTTTAAGACAAACACAACATCCATGCCTCACCGAGATTCGACCCCGGACCCGTCTCGGAAGAAAGATCAGAAGTCATAGCTTAGACCACTAAGCCACCGGTGCCGGCTCTGCCAACTCTCACGTTATCAATTAAATATCTATTGAAAGATGTTTCACTGTTACGCAACAGCATCTAAAGCGTCAAAGCATTTGGTCCTGTGACCGTTGTATGCTAATAAAAACAAGAAAGATGACACCGAATTTTCGGATGTAATAAGCACGTCTTTTGAATCCATTCTGACGCAAATTAAATTTATCAAAGCTATTCAAAGTCAATCGAGCCGGTATGGGAAACAATAGTATCTGACGGAAGAAAGAAGTTTTGCAATCGGGTTTTTAATCCCTCAGATATTGCTGTAAACGCAATCGTGAGCTTACGCCCTCTGGTTACAGACTTGTGTGTTAAGAAAAACATGAATTTATATGAGAAACATTTCGCACCGGAAACGAACGCTCTCCAACACAGAAAGAATTTTCCAAATCGGATTTTCAGAAACAGAGATATCGACAAAAATAAGATGTGACTTTACGTCCCCTGGTGGGAAAACCATGCATTATTTGAGGAAGAAAGTATTCTCAAATTGATTTTCCATATGAGCGGTATCGGTCCAAGAAAAAAAAAATTTAGTCGAGTTTTTAGTCGAGCCCAGATTTTGCTACAAATACATCAGAAGCAGAAATTAACACTTATGGCCCCTGGTGGCCAAACCATTCTTTACGAAACATTATAAATTATGTGAAAAATATTTTCCATCAGGTCTTGTATGCGATACAGGAAGGATTTTTCAAATCGGAGTTTTAGAAGCAGAAATAACGCATAAAACGCAATATGCCTATTTTCGTCAATATCTCTACTTCTAGGAGTAGAGAGATTTTCAATATCTCTACTCCTAAAAGGAGAGATATTGACAAAAATAAGATATACATCTACGCCCCCTGGCGTAGAAACCATGCATTATTTTAAGAAGAAAATGTTTCTAAACGGTTTGTCGACATGAGTACTATCTGTCGACAAACGATGTTTTTTCAATCGAGATTTTAGAAGCTCATATTTTGCTGCAAATACATCAGAAGCGGAAATTAAGACTTACGCCTCCTGGTAGCCAAACCATTTTTCCCAAAAATTGGAAATTATGTGCAAACGATTTCCCATCAGGATCTGTATCCGGTGCAGAAAGAATTTTTCAAATCGGAGATTTAGAAGCAGGGATATAGGGAAACGCAATTTACCTCTACGCCCCCTAGCGGAAAGCCTATGAATTACTTGAAATTTTTGATTTTATGTGAAAAACATGTCACACTGAAAACACTATCCAACATAGAAGAAATTTTTCAAATCGGACTTCTAGAAGTAGAGATATTGACGAAAATAAGATATATATATCTACGCCCCCTGGCGAAAAACTGTGGAATATTTTAGGAAGAAAATATTTCGAAAAAGTTTATCGATGTGAGTGGCATCAGTCCATGGAAGAATTTTTTCAATCGATATTTTAGAAGCTCAGATTTTATGGCAAATACATCAGAAGCAAAAATGAACACTTACGCCCCCTGGCGGCTAAAGTATTCTTTACCAAAAATTTGAAAATATATGCAAAAGATTTTCCATTAGGAGATGTATCCGCTGAAGAAAAAATTTTCAAATCGGAGGTCTAGAAGAAGAGTTATCGGGAAAAATGTAATTCACTTTTACGACCCCTAGCGGAAAATCTATGCGTAATTTGAAAAAGTAACTATATCTAAAATACTCTTCGACATAAATGGAATCGAAATATAAAAGATTTTTTCAATCGGATGTTTAGAAGCAAATATGTGGATTAAAACGTATTTCTGAATTCGACATCATCTGCATTTACGCCCTCTAGCGGCGAAATTGTACATCGTAAAAAAAACCGAAATAAAGGATCATCATTTGCACATTTCAAGCTTCCCAACGCAAAAATAATTTTTCAAATCGGACTAATAGTTGCAGAGATATCGTGGATACAGACGGACGGACGGACAAAGGGATAACATAAGCACGATCTTTTTTTTTACAAAAGACGTGCTAAAAAGAGGGTCATTTCTGAAATAAATGTCTAACGCAGGGAGTCTCATTTTTCAAGTGCTACCCTCTTGTTCAACACTTGCTGCAAAATACGGACTCAACTGATTTAATATCGGATATCTGTGACATGTAACTCTAAATTGACTTTCCATTTTCAGTTTCTGTTCTAGTGTAAATTTTGTCACTTCTTCGCTACACTTTTTCAGAACTGCCATCCGAACTCCAAGTTTATTTATACCTTTTGGCAACAGCTGACAGTGAGACGGAATAAATAAAAAGCCACCCTTAGGGTAAAACGGGTGCGACAAGATACTTCTTCAAATCAAACGTCATGTTATCTTCGATATGGCGTTATTGCTGAAATCAATGAGCTGTGGATCGAATGAATACTAAAAAGTGCTATCTCATGATATTTGACATAGTACACGTTTGGTGTTACCGTTTGCAAGTGAAATTTCTGTCAAAGCACTCAATCATAAAATGTAACTGAGCGTGTTTTGCTCAAATGTGCCCATTGAATCTCCTCCTGGAATTTTTATCTTTTACATTTACAAACAAACACACAATTATCCCGACACCCATTTTGAAAGTAGTGGATTTGCCCATATACATCACAGCCATGGCCCATATATGTATGAAAAGATTCAACAGTAGGAAAACCTCATAGACAAGCGTGAACAGTAGAATAGGCCGTACAGCACAGCTCAGTGACTGTCAACGTGCAACACTCATAGGATGCCATCGTTGCAACAAGTCAGTTCTTAGACAAGCATGAACTATAGAATGTGCCGTACGGAAGAGCTCAATAACTTTCAACGTGGCACGGTCATAGAATGCCATCTTCGCAACAAGTCAGTTCATAGACAAGCATGACCAGTAGAATGGGCCGTGCAGCAGAGCTCAGTGACTGTCAACGTGACACACTAACTGGATGCCATATTAGCAACAAGTCAGTTCATAGACAAACATGAACAGTAGAGTGGACCGTGCGGTAGAGCTCAGCGACTTCAACGTGGCACGGTGATAGGATGACATCTTAGCAAAAAGTCAGTTCATAGACAAGCATGTAAAGAAAAATGGGTCGTACAGCAGAGCTCAGAGACTTTCAACGTGGCACGGTCATAGCATGCCATCTTAGCAACTTCATATGGAAGCATCAGCAGCAGAATCGGCCGTGTGGCAGAGCTCAGTAACTTTTAACGTGGCACGGTCATAGGATGCCATCTTAGCAACAAGTCAGTTCATATGGAAGCATGAGCAGCAGAATCGGCCGTGTGGCAGTGCTCAGTAACTTTCAAAGTGGAACGGTCATAGGATGCCATCTTAGCAACAAGTCAGTTCATAGGCAAGCATGAACAGTAGAATGGGCCGTTCGGCAAAACTCAATGACTTTCAACGTTACTCGGTCATAGAATGCCATCGTTGCAACAAGTCAGTTCATAGACAAGTATGAACAGTAGAATGGGCCGTACGGCAGAGCTCAGTGACTTTCAACGTGGCACACTCATAGGATGCCATCTGAGCAGCACGTCAATTCGGTAAATTTCTGGTCTACTGCAGCTGTTCCTATCAACTGTAAGGGATGCTGTTGTTAAATGGAAACGCCTAGGAGCAACAACAGCGCAATCGCGACCTAGTAGGCCATGTAAAACGGCAGAGCAGGACCGCCGAGTGCTGCCGCTGATGGTGCAACAAAATCGCCTGTCCTCGATTGCAACACACACCACCAATTTTCAAAATACCTCTGGAAGCAAGACCTGCACAGCAACGGTTCGTCGAAAGCAGAAGAGAATTGGTTTCCATAGTCGAGCAGCCGGACAGAAGCCCAAAATCATAAAGATAAACGGCAAGCGTCTGTTGGAGGGATGTAAAGCTCGGGGCCAGTGATCACTGGAGCAGTATAAATGCGTACTCTAGAGTGATAAATCAAGCTTCACCATCTGTCAGTCCAACAGAGTCCAGTCCGGGTGTGGAGGATTCCAGGCGAACGCTACCTGCCCGACTGTGTTGCGCCAAGTGTAAAGTTTGGTGCAGGACTCATGAAGCTCAGGAGCTGTTTATCATGGTTTGCGATAGACCTACTACTTTCAGTGCCCAGTAATCTTAACGTTGCGGCCTATAATGCCATTCTCGTAAATTCTGTGTTCCCAAGATTATGGCAGTAGCTCGGTGAAGTCCCTTTACTTTATCAACAGCACAGTGCCACAGTCCACAAAGCAAACTTCTCCTAGGAATGGTTTGATGAGATGGGCATGGTAGAACTTGACTGGCCTTCAGAGACCCCGATCTCAGTCCTATCAAACAGCTTTTAGATGCATTGGAACGCCGACTGCAAGCCGGCCCGAATCTTCCGCCATCGGTGAACGACCTAACTAATGCTCTTGTGGAAGAATGGAAGGCAGCAAAGTGCCAGAAGCTAGTGGAAAGCTTTCCTAGTGGCATGGAGGCTGTGATAGCAGCAATGGGTACACCAGCTCTATGTCAATTCCATTCCTATTATAGTGAGTTTGTGAATAGGCAAGTGGCCGCTTTCTTTTGTCAGATAGCGTACGTACGTACGTATGTATATATATACGTATACACTGAGTGGCCACTTTATTATGACCACCCTGACAGTTTTAAGCAAATGAGCTATGACTGCACGCTGTTGCTGCCAGAGGGCGAAGCTGGTATAAAAAGGGAAAGCTTGGTGCTTGCGACAGTAGTAGAAGTGATTTCTGGGTGACGACATGGGTAAAACATGGGATTTGACAGACTTTCAACGTGGGGTGATTGTAGGAGCTCGGAGCCATGGAGCGAGTATCACCGAAACCGCCGCATTCGTGAAATGTTCCAGATCAGCTGTTGTTAAAGTATTTAAAGACTGGACTCACAGCCAAAAAACTGGGTCTCAACGTGCAACGTGTGGTCGTCATCGACTAGTGACTGCTCGGGCGGAACGGAGAGTGTCCAAACTGGTAACAGACAACAGGAGGGCAACAGTGCAGCAAATTACAGACCATCTTAATCAAGGATCCCCGCACTGTTCGCCGTACACTGCATCGGATGCGATATGGCAGCCGAAAGGCTGTTCGAACACCTTTGCTGTCTGCAGTTAACAAGAAAAAACGTCTCCAGTTCGCACAAGAGCACAAGGATCGGACAGTCTATAATTGGACACAAATTATGTGGCCCGATGAATCACGTTTTCAGCTGCACCATGCCGATGGCAGAGTTAGAATTTGGCGGAAACAGCACGAAAGCATGGACCCCAAATGCATTGCTACGACCCTTCCAGCTGGTGGAGGCAACATTATGGACTTGGGAATGTTTTCTTGGCATGCTTTGGGCCCTTTAATTCGTGTTGATCAACGTCTGACTGGCACATCATATCTAAACATCGTTGCGGACCAAGTGCATCCTATCATGTGGATGGTTTATCCCATTGGCGATGGCTACTTTCAACAAGATAATGCGTCCTGCCATACTGCTCGTATTGTACATGATTGGTTTCAGGAAGATGCCGGTGAGTTTACTTTGCTTAGGTGGCCCCCACAATCTCCAGATCTCAACCCCGCTGAGAGTTTGTGGGATGAAGTTGAACGAGCCGTCAGACTGCTGGATCCACAACCCTGCAATCTCACACTCCTGGAAAGTGCTATTCATCAAGCATGGTCTCAGATTCCACAAACCACCTATCAACATCTCGTGGAGTCCATGCCACGAAGAATCGACGCAGTATTAAAGGCAAAAGGTGGCCCAACGAAGTACTGAGGGGGTGGTCATAATATAGTGGCCACTCAGTGTGCATATTTTGACAAATGTCACCGGACACCTGTTAAAAAGCAAATGAACGGATCCGCTGCGTTGTTAAGATGCGCGGTACAGCTGCAAACGGTATGAAAACAAGCCTGCAGCTGACCGCGATGGTATAGCACTGTGAGGTTGAGTGAAAATGTCGCGGCGTGAGAGAACTGACTTTGAGAGAGGAAAGATTCTTGGATGTTATATTAGTGGGTTGTCCATAAGAGAAACCGAGAAGCGTTTACACATATCCAAGTCACCTTTTTTAGATGTACTGAATAAATAGAAGACACATGGCGTCCTGAAGCAGCAAAACGTACCGGAAGACCAAAGAAAATCAGTGATAGATGACGTCGAAGCTTCAGGAGAGTCGTTACAGGTAAGCGACGGAGTACTGCCCAAGAATTTAGTGTACAGGTGAGTAAAAATGCTGGAACATCGGTAATTACACGTACTATTCACAGAGAACTTCATTCCATGGGTTACCGTGGTCGTGCGGCTGCTCATAAGCCTTCCATCTCTACTCGGAATGCCATTCGTCGTTTAGCATGGTGTAAAGAACATTTATCGTGGACCGTAGATCAATGGAAACGGGTCCTATGGACTGATGAATCCAGATACACGATCCATCAGTCTGATGGCCGTGTGTGGGTATGGCGGCAGCCGGGGGAACGCTATTTACCACAATGTACTCTTCCTACGGTCAAGTTTGGAGCTGGCAGTGCCCTCGGGTGGGGGTGGTTTTCGTGTTATGGTCCCGGCCCATTGGTTATCATGGACAAACCTGGTAACCAGCAGGTTTACCTCGATATTCTGGACAATTATGCTCTCCCAACTCTGTGGCGATACTATGGAACCGAGCCTTGTTGGTACCAGCAGGATAATGCACCGAGCCATAAAACAAGGACTGTTACAGCGTGGTTTGACGATAATTCCGTATCGTGTGTGGACTGGCCAGCACAGAGCCCTGATCTTAATCTCATTGAGCACCTATGGGATGAATTAGAGCGCCGCATAAGAAGTTTGCAACCAAGGCTTACTATTAAGCAACAGTTAGCTGCGGCATTATGTACTGACTGGAGGCGCAAGTGACCTGGTGTGACGAATCAATATTCCTGGTTCATCACGTAGACGGCCGAGAGCGGATACGCCGATTGCCAAGGGAGGCTATGCACTTTTGGGCGGAAACAGGCCGGCTGCGGCGGTGTTATGTTGTGGGCCATGTTTTCTTGGGACACTTTATGTTCTATTATCCCTATAGCACAATCCCTGACAGCTGTCAGTTAGATAAACATCGTTGCGAACCAAGTTCTGCCATTCATGGCAACTGTGTTCCCCTGCTGGTGATGGCCATTACCAACAGGATAATGCGCCATGCCACACTGCCGGCATCGTCAAAGAGTGGCTCGAGGAACAGGCTGGTGACTTTCTGTTAATACCCTGACCTCCAAATTCACCTGACATGAACCCAATGGAACATGTGTGGTTCGACGTGGAAAAGCGGGTTCGCGCTAAATCCCCACCACCCCGAAATGTACGGGAACTGGAGTACCTGCTGTTGACAGTATGGTACCAGATACCCCAGAATACCTATCGCCACCTCATCGAACCAATGCCTCTCAGAGTGGCCGCTGTTTTGCGCGCTAAAGGGGGTCCTACAGCTTATTAGGTAGGTGGTCATAATGTAATGGCTCATCAGTGTGTACACTCGTTTAAATATCCCATTCTTTTTGCATCCAATAGATAATATCATTGCAAAAAGAAAAATTCTATGAATTTCCCAACCAGGTTGCTTAAATTTAGAATCGCCCCTCCCCCTTATCCGCGATCAACCGTGGTCCGATGTATACGCTACTCGCCTGCTAGTCACTTAGTAGCCGTCTCGGATATCAGATCGGCTGTCGCAGTATCGTTGTGCTTGTGTTCAAGTAACCTTCATTTTATTTAATAATGGCCCCCAAAGCGCAAAAAGAGTGACGCTGACAATTTGGATTTGCCAAAAAGAAGTCGTAACGTTATTCCTTTAAATGTAAACGTGAAAGTTCTCGTCTTAAGGTGGACGTCAAGTAATTTTGCTTCCTATACTTCCAATGGAAAAACTTCTGTACACATTTTCTTCACAATTAATGCGTTCCCAAGGATGAAAATTTGAACATCGATTAAAATAGCTTCATATTATAACTTGGAATACTTAATATTTTCTAATACGTAACCATAATTATATTAAAAATCAATAACTTTTTCTTTGGTGGTGTTGAAACCAGAAGAAAGATGGCGCGACCTGTACTTTGATGACGTCAGTAGACAAACAAATGTTGGATTGCATAATAATGGTTATGTTTTAGAAAATATTAAGTATTCCAAGTTATAAAATGAAGCTATTTTAATCGATGTTCAAATTTTCATTCTTGGGAACGCATTAATTGTGAAGAAAATGTGTACAGAAGTTTTTCCATTATAAGTATAGGAAGCAAAATTACTTGACGTCCACCTTAATAAGGAGAGAAAAATAATCGTATGCTGCCGGTACTACGATCTAGAATATGAACGAGTCTTCTGTCCTTGAAGTTGTGAGAAAAAGAAAAGAAATTCGTGCTAGTTTCACATTCATGTAAATTTTATAACAGTGTATTGTTATAATTGTTCCATTTTATCATAAACGCTTTCCAACCGTAGGTTAACGAAGCGTATATGCTCCAGCTCTGTCCAACTGTCGTTCTGTTAGCACGATAACTCGCGTAAAAACGGTTCGATTTCGATGAAATATTTGTATGTACTAGAGGAGCACCTGGGACGAACCCTATTGAAAATGGAAGAAAAGGCGGTCAAAGGTCAGGACATAGGAGCGAGATTTATTCCACAGCCATTATCCTCATAACTTCACTAAAAATGCTTCTATTGTGACAAAACTTTAGTATGTTGTTCCGGAGGTATAGTGAACCAGTTATGTTTAATATCATCGAAATGGGGTCAAAGGTCAGGGCACAGGAGCGAGATTTATTCCACAGCCATTATCCTCATAACTTGATTAACAATGCTTCGATTGCAACAAAACTTTAGTTTGTTCCGGAGATGTACTGAACCGGTTCTGTTTAATATGATCGAAATGTGGTCAAAGGTCAGGACACAGGATCGAGATTTATTCCACAGCCATTATCCTCATAACTTGACTAAAAAATGCTTCTATTGTGACAAAACTTTAGTATGTTGTTCCGGAGGTATAGTGAACCAGTTCTGTTTAATATCATCGAAATGGGGTCAAAGGTCAGGGCACAGGGGCGAGATTTATTCCACAGCCATTATCCTCATAACTTGATAAACAATGCTTCGATTGCAACAAAACTTTAGTATGTTGTTCCGGAGATGTACTGAACCGGTTCTGTTTAATATCATCGAAATGGGGTCAAAGGTCAGGGCACAGGAGCGAGATTTATTCCACAGCCATTATCCTCATAATTTGACTAAAAATGCTTCTTTTGTGACAAAACTGTGGTATGTTGTTCCGGAGGTATACTGAACCAATTCTGTTTAATATCATCGAAGTGGTGTCAGAGCCATTATCCTCAAAACTTGATTAAAAATGCTTCGATTGCGACAAACCTTTTGCATGTTGTTGTTCCTGAGATATGCTGAACCAGTTCTTTTTAATAACATTGAAATGGGGTCAGAGGTCAGGGCACAGGAGCTGGATTTATTCCACAGCCATTGTCCTCATAACTTGACTACAAATGCTTACATTGCGACAAAACTTTATCATGTTGTTCCGGAGGTATACTGAACCGGTTTTGTTTAATATCATCGAAATGGGGTCAAAGGTCAGGGCACAGGAGCAAGATTTATTTCATAGTCATTATCCTCATAATTTGACTAAAAATGCTTCTGTTGTGACAAAACTGTGGTATGTTGTTCCGGAGGTATACTGAACCAATTCTGTTTAATATCATCGAAATGGGATGGGGTCGAAGGTCAGGGCACAGGAGCGAGATTTATTTCATAGCCATTATCCTTATAACTTGAGTAATGATTTCTGGTATATTGCAAAGCGTATCATAATCAACGCATTGTATGATTTTTCTAACTTGTTAGTTATTGTTGATAATCTCTTATTGTGCATAATTTATAAGTCAAACTTTATCATAGGTACGTATGCATAGAAAAAACATAGTACATACAGGGTTTGGTACTATCCGCGGTATCAAGCATCCATTGGGAGTCTTGGAACGTATCCCCTGCGGATAAGGTGGTACTACCGTGTGTATTTTTCGGGTCTGGTTCATTTGCCCGACGTTTACTTCACCGAAGGGTCACTTGACCGAAAATAACTTCACCGAAAAAATTGGTTCACCGAAAGATCACTTGATCGAAACGTTCATTTCACCGAAGGGTCACTTGTTCGAAAGGTACATTTCACTTAAGGGTCACTTGATCGAAAAGTTCATTTCACCGAAACGTCTCTTTACCTAAAAGTTCATTTCATCGAAAGGTCATTTCACTGAAGGGTCAGTTTATCGAAAACTTTGGATTACATTACAGGATCTGTTGAAGCATTGCGCCAGTTTGGAAGACAGACCACACTGAAAAGTGAGGGGATCATACACAAATTGCACTTTTGATTTCTCCGCATCGCAAAGAACGCAAAGATTTAGTTTTAAGACAAAAATAATTACTTTTAAGTCCCTGTGCCTCCGCTTAGGCCTTTTTAGCAAGTTTTAATCGTGCGTGCTCATGTTTATATAGAGTTTACTTAAAAAGTCAAGTTAATGATGTTGCACATTTTTCCAGGCAAAAGGAATCAATTTTCGGAACCTATGACTCGGCGTAGGCCTTTTTAGAAAATTTTAATCGTGCATGCTCATGTTCATAAAGTTTACATAAAAAGTCAAGTTAATAATATTGCACATTTTTTCAGACAAAAAGAATCAACTTTAGGGACCTAAGCCTCCGCTTAGGCCGTTTTAGCGAATTTTAATTTCTTATATCCACAAGCTTTACATAACAAGGCATGTTAATGTTGCGCTTTTGCTCAAACACAATTTGATAAAAAGGCCCAGATCTTGGCCTTATAATTTAATGTTATATTTCGATAAATCTACTCATGGAGAGGTGTTTCATAGAAATTAAAAGGGCATTTTTTATACAATCTCATAATGTTTAGGTGGCCAGTTTTTTAAAAACCCGCCCCACACTCCAACAGATCTCTAACAACAAAATTCTTAGTTTTCGATAAACTGACTCTTCGGTGAAATAATCTTTCGATACAATGAACTTTTAGGTAAAGTAATCCTTCGGTGAAATGAACTTTTCGATCAAATATCTTTTCGATGAAATGAACTCTTAGGTGAAATGACCTTTCGGTCAAGTGACCCTTCGGTGAAATGTACCTTTCGATCAAGTGACTTTCGGCGAAGTGATTTTCGGTGAAGTGATCTTTCGACCAAGTGAATGATACCCGTATTTTTCTTTGATGATACCTCCCCTTCTTATTCTCAGAACGCAAAAATTCTTCCAAAATCTGGTAGTTGTGATCATTATCAAAAACATTCGTGTAATTTATGATGTTCAGAAACAAACGCTTCCCCCAGGAAATTCCGCAAAACTCTACATGTACTTGACACAAAGCCTTGGTTTTAGAAGTCCATTGTCGAAATTTCTTTTTCACATCTGATTTCTGGCACCACGGAAAAAAAAACTTTTTACGGTTTTCTTCTAGAGTATCTGATGCAAACGTTTCCTGACAAACATCACACATTTTCGATTGTTCATTGAACAATATTTTCGCTCTCAATTGTGGAAAAGGAAATATTCCCTCAACAACATACATGTAGTGTCAGTCTATTACCCACATACAGGGGTTGGAAAAAATAATGTGAACACCTAGGAAAGGTTTTACGTACCTAATAAGGTGTGGGGCCACCTTTGGCATTCAAAACCGCCTGAATCCTCCTCGGAATGGACGCATACAAATCCTGGATGGTGGTTAGTGGGATGTTACACCATTCTTCATGCAGAAACGGCTCCAGGTCCTTAAGAGATGCAAGAGGAGGATACCATGATCTTACGCTGTTTATCAACACAGTCCACAGTGGCTCGATGATGTTCAAGTCTGGTGATTGGGGAGGCCAAGGAAGGTGTGACAATTGGTCCTCATGTTCCTGAAACCATGATTGGACATTCCGAGCTCTGTGAATTGGGGCGTTATCATCTTGAGAGATGGCATCCCCTGCAGGAAACAATGTCTGAGCCATTCGATGGACTTGGTAGACCAAAATGGTTTCATACGCCCTACCAGACATCCGCCCTTTCCAGGTGATCAGAGAACCTGCTGAAAAGCACGATATGACCTCCCAGAGCATGACAGAACCACCACCATGCTGCCCTGTTGAAAGCAGACAGTCTGGGTTGTACGCTTCTGACAGTGTTCTCCACACCTAAACACGTCCTGCGGTGGGGAATAGTCTGAATGTGGATTCATTCGATCACATTACACGCTTCCGTGCATCGGTAGTCCACGTCGTATGCTCCTGGGACCACTGCCGTCGCCGTTGTGCATTCACCCGGGTCACCAGAGGTTTTGCAATAGCAGCTCGGCCATGAATATCTTGTTTATGCAGTTCTCTGCGCATTGCTTTAGTTGATACTGGAGTCTAGAGATTAAGATTGAGCTCCGCACAAATTTTCGGCGCTGTGGTCTTCTTATTACGGTTAACAGTCCTCTCTAATGCTCTCCTGTCTCTGTCAGTGAGGGTCGTGTTCCGGCCAATTTTGTCTCTCGCAGACGAGGTTTTGCCACGAACACGGTTAGCTGTCATGAGGCTAGACACAACAGCTCCTGATAATTCCACTACCCTGGCGACTGTTGTCACGCAGGCACCAATTAGCCCTCTTTCGAAGTCCGTTAGGTTGCTCATTTCGACGTCACTCTGAAAGAAATTTTGCAACAAGACAATTTAAATGCACTTAAACAGGAGCTTGAGGTTCTAAACATAGCTATTACAACCAAAATGTGGTGGATACCTTATCGTATTGCAACGCACGCAGCTGCATTAAGGAGGACGTCAAGTAGTTTTGCTTCCTATACTTCCAAACTCCTGTACACATTTCTTCACAATTAATGCGTTCCCAAGGACGAAAATTTGAACATCGATTAAAGCAGCTTCATTTTATAACTTGGAATACTTAATATTTTCTCGAACATAACCATAATTATATTAAAAATGAATAACTTTTCCTTTGGTGGTGTTGAAACCAGAAAAAAGATGGCGCGACCTGTACTTTGATGACGTCAGTAGACAAACAAATATTGAATTGCACAATTATGGTTATGTTTTAGAAAATATTAAGTTATAAAATGAAGCTATTTTAATCGATGTTCAAATTTCTATACTTGGGGACGCATTAATTGTGAAGAAAATGTGTACAGAAGTTTTTTCCGTTGGAAGTATAGGAAGCAAAATTATTCGACGTCCACCTTAAAAGTCACGTCTCTGAGTGTGGTGTTCAAATTATTCTGTCCAACTCTTGTATGCACATTTGGAGAAAGGCATGAAGCCGAAATCATCTCTCCAACATTAGGAAAATTGACCACTACTGTGGTGAAAGATTCCTGGTTGGGGCTGGAATAATGTTGAACGGACTCACACCACTGCACGTGTTCCGAGGAGGCATCCTGACTGCTCAACGCAACAGGGATGGCATCCTAGTACGGCTTCTCAAGGGAGCTGTTAGCGCCCAGTTTATTCCTATGGATGATATCTCCCGTTCCCATAGGGCTCGGATAGTCGATGAATACCTGAAGAGTTAGGATATTCACAGGATGGAGCGGCCCGCTAGATCTCCAGACCTGAACCTGACAGGGTGTGTCTAAGATGGCCTCGGAAAAGCAATTGCAAACCGGCAGTCCCATCCCAGAACCCTCCCGGGACTCTAATACGAGTTCGTGGAGTGGCACTTATTACCCCAAACTCTCATCCACAGCTTTGAAAACAGCATCAGGGCTCGTTGTGTGAGCTGTATCGTTGTTCGGGATAATCACACTCTCTATAAGCCCCTCGAAATCCCCGCCATTAGTGCATCTTCTTTGGACTGCAGTGCTGTCATGTGCATTCTTTCTCTTCATGCGGTGATGGTATTCCTTTTCTGTTGTGTATTCCTGCGTTGTTGTTATATACACTGGTGTGCAAAAATTAAGGACGAAGAGGAGAAATTAGCATAACAACGGAACAAGCAGGCAGAACGGACCGAAATACCACTCAGGAGATAGACTAGAGACCGGTACGGTAGGGCATGTGCATATAAGCAGCATAACATAGGGGGAGAGGGGGAGGGGTGTCGGAAGGGTATAAAGCACACGGGCGGTGTACGCTCAGCAATTCGGTGAAAGCTATTGCACGGTGTACATCTGTTTGAACGACGTCGAGTTGCTGCCACCGTGTGATATGGCCAACAGGCAATCCAGTAGACGACATCTGGATGACTTTACCCGAGGTCGCGTCATTGGGAAGTTGGAAGAAGGTCGAAGTGTGACTAGTGTGGCCGAGGAGTTCGGGATCGCTCACAGCATCGTTTCACGAGCTTGGAGAACATTTCAAACGACAGGAACAGCTGTCCGAGAGTTTAGCAGTGATCGTCCACGAGCAACCACGGCGGCGGACGACCGGTATATTGTCCTATAGGCGAGAAGAGACAGACAGCAGACAGCGGAAGAAATCGCAATGCACATGCAACAGACAACTAAACGTCCGTTATCGCGTTTTACCGTGGCCAGGAGGCTGCACAAAGTTGGTCTATTTTCACGACGACCAGTACGGTATGTGCCATTAACGCCTGCTCATCGGAGACGGCGGTTTCTGTGGTGCCAGGAACAAAAGAACTGGACACATCAGCAATGGGGTCGAGTTCTCTTTACGGATGAGAGCCAATTTAGTCTGTCGAGCGATTCTGGAAGTATGCATATCTGGAGGGAGCAGGGAACACGCAATCACACCTCCAACATCATCGAAAGGGACCGGTTTGGAGGTGGCGGAGTTCTTGTTCGGGGCAGTATTATGCTTGGTAGCTGTACTGACCTTCACATCTTCCAAGGAGGTTCAGTCACTGGTGTCCGCTATTGTACCGAGGTTCTCCTGCCTCACGTGCGTCTGTTTAGGGGTGCTGTGGGTCCTGAGTTCCTCTTCATGGACGACAGCGCTACACCTCATCGTACAGTGGCTGTCGCAGAGCTGTTGGAGAGTGAAGATATTCAACGCATGGATTAGCCCGCAAGGTCCCCGGACCTAACTCCAATCGAACACGTGTGGGACCTTCTCGGGAGACGCTTGGCAGCACGTCACCAGCCGCCAGCAACTATTCCGCAGCTACGATTGGCGCAACAAAAGTAATGGGCCGCGATGCCTCAACAGCTCCTTGACAACCGTGTCCTCAGCATGGACAGACGTTGTAAATCCTGCAACGCAGTCAGGAATGATCATATCCTCTACTAAAGACTGGATTTTTCTTGGCAGCCGCCTTTCACATAGACGTTTCTGTCTTCTGTCCAGTTGTTCTCGAAGATACCTTTTTAATAAAGTGGCTTTGTATCCTTTGGATTCCTTGTTTGGACAGTTTTGCTCACTTGTCCCATATTCTTACATCTTGGGGATCTTATGGTATGATTTGAGTAGATGTGCAACACTTCTGCACGACGTTACATTCGAAAAACCGTCTCGTCCTTAATTTTTGCACGCCAGTGTATAAAAATCAAAGTCGTAGTTCGACTCTTTTCTGGTGTTCTGTTTATTATGAACAAAAGTGTACGCGAAAACGCGGCTGTGTCCGATACATTATTGACATACAATATGTTTAGGCACAATCCTGCGTCTATTAAGAAAATATTATTCCGTTGTTTTAAAATAAAAGGAAATGAGCGTTATCTTCAGACCAGATATTGAAAAATGCCATAACTTTCCCTGGCAAGAGACACACAAACAACAACAGGTGGAAAACTTTAAACGCATTTCTCACGTTTTTTTTCGCTGCTGAACTTCATGGTCTTCAAGGTCGATAAAATTACACATGCTTTCTATTTAACTGATTTCAAGGAAGAATCTAATCTATACTGAATCAGCAATTACGTATGAGGTAGCCCCTAGTGTTCAGACGCATCGTGCATTTTATTGAAAAGCAATAGTTTGGCATTGAAAGCGGCGCCAAGTGCGTAAACCTATTACACGTATTTCAAGGACAACGGAGATTTTGGCGGAAAGCCTGGGAGTTCCAGTAAGAGCGATTTTTTCCCCGCTGGTGTTTACATGTTACGCAGCGAAGCACGAAAAGGAGGAAAACGGAATGAACTGAATCATTGAGTCTGTTAAATCTTTATATTTTCTTCGGTGGGTACTTTCTTCTGATATAATCTTCCTGCCGCATTCAGTTCATATTTTCTTTTAATCTTCCTAAGCAACGTCGCTGGAAACCAGTCACTCAGTTTAGTTTGGTAGAATTGTAGATGACGCAAGCTGAAGTTTTTATAGATGGACTTTAATATAATCTGGGTTTTCTGGAGAAGCTAAGTTCTTCATTCACGTATTTGTTCTCGTCTCAGGTACTTAGGAAACCAAATTGTCACTCGTAATCTGATATTTTTATGGGCAACCCTCACTAGCATGCTGATGACTGAAAACTTTATCTTCGTTTGCTTCATGAGGGGTTTACGTTACCTCTTTTCCTGCTTGTTTTTATCTTCCATAAATCTGACTGCAAAACCTTTTGTTACATCAAGTAAATGTAATGATGACTAAGAGTTTGGAGATATTTTGCAGACTTTGTCATCCACGATTTTCCCAGTGGGCTGTATGAATGTATTAGGTGTGCAACTTAATTCTCGGTCACAAGCACTACACGTTGACAGCAAATTATAGCAAATCGAATACGTACCTAATCAGGGAAATAATCCCCGTCGTGTTGGATACATCTGAGCCATCGATCAGGGAGCTGCCGAATGCCACTGCAGAAAAAAGAGGGCTGTTTCGAGTTGATAAAGTCATCAATACTTGTGTGGACCTCCTCGACAGAAGTGAATTGCGTATCACTTAGGTGATGTTGCAGGGAGCGAAAGAGGTGATAATCCGACAGGACGAAGTCTGGAGAACACGCCGGGTGGGACAAAATCTCCCATCCCAGGTCGGTGATCGTGTTTAAAGTCGTTTTCGCGGTGTGAGGATGCGCGTTATCGTGAAGCAACAGGACTGACCTTCTGCCCTTGCCGGTGTATGGCCTTTTCGCCTCCATTGCGTCACTCACACGAATGAGTTGCTGACAATAACGCTCAGCATTGACCGTTTCACCATTTTTGAGCAACTCATAGTGTACGACACCACGCTGATCCCACCATATACACAGCAACAACTTCCTGGTATCGATATTCGGTTTGGCGGTGCTGTTGGTAGGCTGGCCTGGATAAACTCACGATTTGCGCCGCTTAGGAGTATCGTAGAGGATCCACTTCTCATCACAGGTCAAAATGTTGGGGAGGAAATCCTTCTCCTTGAATCTGGAGAGCAAGGACACAGCAACATCGTAGCGCCTAGACTTGTTCGCAGCTGTGAGTTGGTGGGGAACCCAACGGCCCTCCTTTTGAATCCGTCCAAGATTGTGCATCGGTTTTCCAATGGCTTGCCGTGTTACTCCGAGTTCCTGGGCGAGCTCTGACTGCGTGCGACAGGGATCCGCGTCCAACAGTTGTTCATCGTCAACTTCCTGTGGCTGTCCCGGACGTTCTGCATCACGGAGATCGAAATTTCCCTGCTTAAACAGCTGGAACCACTTCTTACACGTACTGTAGGACACAGCAGCCTCACTCAAAGCAGCACAGATCATTTGCTGGTCACTTTTTTCAGTTGAGACGCGAACAGGAGGCAGTGCCTCAAATGTTGCTTCTCGAACGACATTGCTTTCTCCGTCAACTTTTGTTCCTTCTGTCACTACAGCTGTGAGCGGTTACGGTTGCCTGGAAAGCTGATGGATGGCGCTGCAATCAGCCATTATCGCACACAGCTATTTCTATTTGCCGACGTTCTATGATCGCTTGCGGTTAGGGGCCGAGAATTAAGTTGCACACCTAATATATGCCACGATGCCTAAGCTGTATGAATGTGTGTATCTCTATCTGGAACATGGGTAGCAATTTTTTTTATTAGGACAGAGGTAAGCACTTGCTTTTCCTATTCTTCATACTTCCGCCTGTGGATTCATAAAACCCACCCGTTTCTGGAAACCTTATTTTAAATATTTATATTATTTTTAACAGGGAAGAGCCTGCCTATCAAGTGCTGATACAGAAGAATAACTAGGGATTTCTGCTCCCGGGGCAAATCACAAAATATCGCGCCCCATCTGTATTTCATGTGTATATAAGCTCACCGGACAAAAACTTAGTCACCCCTGTCAGAACTTGCCTAATAACGGGTGGCGGCGCCTCTTGCCTTGATAACAGCACGAATCTGGTGTGGTAGAGACTCCACGAGGTTCTGGATGTATTGAACATTGATTTGCAGCCACTCGTGCATCAACTGGTCCCGAAGTTCCGCCAGAATACGCAGATGTCTATTCCGGCGTTTCACCTTCTGTTCCAAATGATCCCACAGATGTTCAATAGGAACTAAATCTGGGGATTTGGCTGGCCAGTCGAGGTGAGACAGTGTTGCTGATTGTTCGTTGTGCCACTCAGACACAGTTTTAGACCTGCGCGCACGGCAATTGTCGTCTTAGAAGACAGGAGTGGCAATGTGATGCTGCTGCTGAATATTTAGGGCAAAGGGTGACACTTCGCCATTCAGAATGCGAAGGTGCGCATGCTCGTTCAAATTCATCGTCACTGCAACGAGAGGGCCTATTTCGTGTTACGAAACAAATCCCCCAAAACATCATAGAACCCCCTCTCCAGCTTCAACAACACCTTCGACACAATTACGATTAAAGGCTTCATTGGACCTGCGATGCACTCGTCGCCTCCCATCATTAGAGTACAAACAAAAACGAGACTCATCAGACCAATTTAATTGTCTCCAATCTTCCACAGTAAAGTTTTGGTGCCTCTGAGCCCATTGATAACGTCCGACTTTGTGACTTGCTGTTAAGGTGGACGTCAAGTAATTTTGCTTCCTATACTTCCAATTGAAAAACTTCTGTACACCTTTACTTCACAATTAATGCGTTCCCAAGGATGAAAATTTGAACATCGATTAAAGTAGCTTCATGTTATGACTTGGACTACTTAATATTTTCTAAAACATAACCATAATTATGCAATCCAACATTTGTTTGTCTACTGACGTCATCAAAGTACAGGTCGCGCCATCTTTTTTCTGGTTTCAACACCACCAGAGGAAAAGTTATTGATTTTTAATATAATTACGGTTATGTTAGAAAAAATATTAAGTATTCCAAGTTATAAATTGAAGCTATTTTAATCGATGTTCAAATTTTCATCCTTGGGAACGCATTAAATTCTGAAGAAAATGTGTACAGACGTTTCTTCATTGGAAGTATAGGATGCAAAATTACTTGACGTTCACCATAAAAGAGGCCTCCTCCGCGGTACTCTGCTCCAGATGTCCATCGCATGCAGTTCTCGTCGCAATGTCCTTTAGGAAATTGGTGGGAGTGGACTTTCGTTGACTGTTTGGAGCAATTGTTGCCTGGTTTGAAACCGATTTGCAGTTACTAGGCGTGAAACGTGGCGGCGGTCCCTGTTGGTCAATCGTTTTTCGGCCACAGCTACGTCGCCGATTTTCAGTTGACTGCAAACTACACCACTGTTTGTAGACCCGCTGGACAGTGCGCTTCGACACACCAACAAATTAGGCGACTTCATTAATTTTGTGTCCGTGGGTACGGCCAAACACGGTGGCTTCTTTTTTGAAACTTAGCAACGTCTATCTTACGACCCATATTGCAGACTAAATTCAACACACACGTTGCTCTTCACCACTGCACGAGACAGAAATGATCCTGTAAACCACATCAGTGCTTATTATCTCCCAATAATACTATCACGGCGCCCTCTATGCAACCGGTAACTTCCTACTGTCATTTCTGTTAGGAAGAACCCATGTTTTGTCGGCTATGCTTATATATAACCCTAATATATTAAATTAGTACTGATATGCAGTGTATGCCTACATACATATACACTGAAGAGCAATTGAATTAGAGACAGCTGGCGTTATGCAAATGTGACGCTGTGGGTGGCCCTGTAAACGGAAACGACATGACGTATGCAGCGATCCGACAATATAAGGAGTGATGCGACGGGAACCAGTAAGAGTCGGACGCAGTATGGGTAATACGAAGGATCTAAGCGCATTTGATCGCGGGCAAATTGTCGGGGCCCGACGAATGGGTCACTCCATCTCGGAAGTCGTGCAGGCACTGGGATTTTCACGAGCCACTGTGTCACGGGTGCACCGTGAGTACATTGAATCCAGTTAAACCATCCCTGCAAGGGCCAACTGCCGTGGACAACAGCGCGTGGATGAGCGGGGTCATCGTCGGCTAGCTCGCATTGTAACAGCGGATAGACGGGCCACAGTGCAAGAAATCACTCGGCAATTTAACGCTGGTGCACAAAAACGTGTAAGCAGCCACACCATCCAGAACCATCTCCTCGCTATGGGGTACAGAAGCCATAGTCCCACGAGGGTACAGCTGCTGACCGCACATCAGAGGGTGCAAAGATTAGCATGGGCGCGGGAACATCGCCACTGGACCCTAGACATGTAGGAAAATGTTGTCTGGACTGATGAGTCGAGATTCACGTTGGTACATGCGGATGGCAGGATACGAGTATGGCGCAAACCACATGAAGCGATGGATCCTTGTTGCCAGAAGGGTACTCTTCAAGCTGGTGGGGGTGGCATTCTCGTCTGGGGACTGTTTACGTGGACTGAAATGGGACCTCTGGTACGTGTGACATCGTCCCTCACAGGTCAACGTTACCGGGATAACCTGGACGACCATTTGCTTCCGTTTGTGCGTCTTCAACATCCCACTGGGGACCTCATCCTGCAACAAGACAATGCACCGTGCCATCGCTCCCGAATCGTATCCGAATGGTTTAATGAACACTCCACCGACGTGACCTCGCTTCCTTGGCCACCTAGGTCTACTGACCTCAACCCCATCGAGCACATCTGGGATGCCACCGAGAGAGATGTTCGAGGCTCTGACCCCCTCCATCAAATCTTCGTGAACTGTGGGAGCTTGTTCAGGGGTCGTGGATCTGTATGGCTTCCCAACGCTTCCGGTGTCTTGTCGAGTTCATGCCGAGAAGAATCGCTGCCGCCATCAGGGCGAAAGGTGGTGCTAGACGTTACTAGACAAGTATCTCTAATTCAATTGCTATTCAGTGTATATGTCTCAGACAAGAGAGAATGAAGAGTATTCGCAACGCGAATCGCATTCGAACAACATTTACAAACACAGTTGTGACTGAAGATGAAGGCGAAAGAGTACACTATCCAGTTGAACTTTTGCACATGATCGAGATGAGTGGACTTCTGCCTCACACTTTACGACTGAAAAAGGGTGCAGTCGTGATGCTCATCACGAACCTGACCGCCCCGGTGGCGCAGTGTTCTGAGCGCTGGCTTATGATGATTTGTTCATGAAGGGTCCGGGTTCGAATCCCGGTGAGGCATGGATGTTGTCTTTGTCTTATGGCACTGGCTCTCTCCCTTCCCTGGAACCAGTAACCCTAAATTAGGCACGCGCGACTGCTTATAGCCCATTGAGTTGCTCATGGTGGTCGTTAAACATTTAATCAAAAAAAAAAAATCACAAACCTGGACTATTGTCTTTAGTGAAGTGGTTGAATGAATTTGCCAAACAAGTTTACATTTGTTGTTTCATATGAGTTTATTCTTTTCAAAAAAAAAAAAAACTAACCGTCGATTCCGAAGGGTTTCGTCTTGTTTTTCTTAGCAATGATAACTGTTTATAAATCCTGATTTCAAGATTTTAAAGAAAATTATATAATATCATGATATAACTTGAGAAAATCCAGTCAAATGTAAATCAGAAGCGCATACAAAGTGCTTCGTTATGACCTCAGCGAAAGCAAAGGGAAAATAAAAAAACAGTGATGGCGTACACGTGTCTTCAAAAGAAGCAGATCAGGTTTGTTTTTTTCTTCCAGTTCAACCGTAGTTAACCTTGGCACAAGTCAGTTGTGGTTTCCCCAAGGACAAAAAAACTCAGAGCTTGTCCAACTCAGCCGAAGGGAAAATTTGTTTTTGTAAGTTAGGTGGTTCCCCGATGCTGATGACACCTTCATTTCCTATGCAAGAAGCGTGTGTATAAAATATCGTAGAATTCCCGACCTCTTCACCTGCTTCAGAACGCCTGTTTCTCAAATGCATCCTGCGCCAAAAAATTGTTTACATGCTCAAGCTTTGTCTACACTTCTGTGTGTGGAGTTAATATGTAATGTCTAGCGGAATTGGAAAGAAATGCATTTACTTTGGATAATTGTAGACAAGGGCGGATCCAGAGAGCCCCCCCTCGGGAACCAAGGAAAAGCTTCGTTAGGCTTTAATAACAAATTGAATATTTTTCATGAAATAAAGTATTGCTTAAAAGTAATACTTTCGTTAATTAATTGGAAGAATATTTTATAGACTTAATAAGCACACTTTTTCATTATGAGGGAAAATATCAGAAAGTAAGCAAAGACTTCGTTCTTTCTACATTTTAGCAACACATGGCAACCGAAAAATTCTTATTCGGTCACCGCTGGGGATCCCAATTCCAGATCTCTCAATATCTAGCCGAGCGCGTTAGCCTTACACCACGGTGACCAACAATCCACCGCGCTATGTGTGCTTTTCTGTCAGCTTCTGACATAAATCTGTAAGATGGGCTCAGCTACTGAGACGTCTCCATCTGGTGGGCATTAACGGCACTGGCTATATATTAATTATAGCAGTTAAATCCAAAGGGCGAGATACAAAGTGAAAATCCTCCAAATACCAGAACCCATCTCATCTTAAATAGTGAGCCCATCTTACGGATTTACGATGTCAGAAGCTGACAGAAAAATACACGTAGCGCCGTGGATTGTTGGCCACCATGGTGTAAGGCTAATGCGCTCAGCTAGATATCGAGAAATCTTGGATTCGAATCCCCAGCGGTGACCAAATAACAATTTTTCGGTTGCTATGTGTTGCTAAAACGTGGAAAGAACGATGTCTTTGTTTATTCACTGACGGCCACGTATTTGGATGATTTTGACTTTGGATCTCGCCATTTGGATTTAACTGCTATAATTAATACAATAGCCAGTGCCGTTAATGCCCACCAGATGGAGACGTCTCAGTAGCTGAGCCCATCTTACGGATTTATGATGTCAGAAGCTGACAGTAAAACACACATAGCGCCGTGGATTGTTCGCCACCGTGGTGTAAGGCTAACGCGCTCGGCTAGATATCGAAAGATCTGGAATTCGAATCCCCAGCGGTGACCAAATAACAATTTTTCCGTCGCTATATGTTGCTAAAACGTGACGATGGTGCAAAATATATATATAGTGCAATCTTTCCTACATGTTCGCTATATGTTGCTAAAACGTATGGTTGGTGAGAAAAATATATACTTATATAGTGCAATCAAGAACATGAAACGGAGAAAAGCTCCAGGAGAAGACGGAATTACCGTACACATCATACCAGAAGCAAGTGCAGAAATTGAAACAGTACTCGCCCAAGTTTTCACTCGGTGCCTTAATGAAGGGAAGATTCCTGAGGATTGGAACAACGCTACAATGATCCTGCTACATAAAAAAGATGACAACAAGGATCTCAGGAACTAAAGACCTATCAGCTTCCTATCAGTGGTTTCTAAAATCTACACTAAAGTTCTTTCACACCGCTTGAAGGTGGCACTGGACATGGCTCAACCGAGAGAACAAGCTGGATTCAGGAGTGGCTACACAATAGATCATATCAACGTACTGAGAGAACTAATTGAAAGAGCAAGGGAATATGGACTTCCGTTATGCATGGCTTTTATCGATTATGAAAAGGCCTTGATTGATTCGGTGAAACCATCAGCAGTTACAACTGCTTTAAAATCCTGCGGTATTGAAGATGCATACATAAATATTATTTATAACATCTATGAAAATGCAAGTGCAAAGATTCGGCTATTTGAGAATACAGCACCCATAAAAATTGGAAAGGGAGTAAGACAAGGCGACACTATATCTCCCAAACTCTTTAATGCCACTTTGGAAAATGTCTTTCAATCATTGAACTGCGAAAACAAAGGGATAAAGATTAATGAAGATTATCTAACTCACCTTCGTTTTGCTGATGACGTAGTAATTTTTGCTACTACCCCATCAGAGCTGCATAGTATGATCCTCAAGTATGGTGTACAAGCATCCCCCGTTTAAGACAAGAACCTCCTGATGGCCGCCCCTTCAAATTAGTTTTATGTTCAGGGAAACTTTTCAGTTTTCGCCCTTCTGTGCATATGAGCTATACGTCATTTTGAACTCCTACTTAAGACATTCGCACTACTCATTGTATTAGTTTCACTTGATGATGGGCCTGTTTTACAGGGTCCGAAAGATCTTGTGTATGTGTGTTTTTTGACTCATTAAAGGCTTTTAACTTGTAAATACCATCATTTCAAGTTTTATATTATCGTGTTGGAGACGGCTTTTTAATCAATCTCATTTTTAGCACGAATGTTTTATTGTCTTCATGGACTTAATATGCTGTATGCGTTTTTTGAGTGTTAAAATGATCAGCCGCAATACATCTTTATTGATAAAAAGTGGTCTACTTCACTCGCATAAAATGTCACTTTTTTATTCAAGAATAACTCATTAAAGGTTTTAAATTCCGGTATTAAACGTTTGTTCTTACTACACTGGTGTTCAAAAATTAAGGACGAAGAGGAGAAATTAGCATAATAGCGGAACGCGAGCAGGCAGAACGGACAGAAAGACCACTCAGGAGATAGACTAGGGTCCGGTAGGCAGGGCATGCGCATATATGCAGCATGACGTGGGGGGAGTGTCGGAAGGGTATAAAGCCCACGGGCGGTGTACGCTCAGCAATTCCGTGAAAGCTATTGCACGGTGTACATCTGTTTGAACGACGTCGAGTTGCTGCCACCGTGTGATATGGCCAACAGGCAATCCAGTAGACGACATCTGGATGACTTTACCCGAGGTCGCGTCATTGGGAAGTTAGAAGAAGGTCGAAGTGTGACTAGTGTGGCCGAGGAGTTCGGGATCGCTCACAGCATCGTTTCACGAGCTTGGAGAACATTTCAAACGACAGGAACAGCTGTCCGAGAGTTTAGCAGTGATCGTCCACGAGCAACCACGGCGGCGGACGACCGATATATTGTCCTACAGGCGAGAAGAGACAGACGGCAGACAACGGGAGAAATCGCAATGCACATACAACAGACAACTGGACGTCCGTTATCGCGTTTTACCGTGGCCATGAGGCTGCACAAAGATGGTCTATTAGCATGACGACCAGTACGGTTTGTGCCATTAATGCCTGCTCATCGGAGACGGCGGTTTCTGTTGTGCCAGGAACACAAGAACTGGATACATCAGCAATGGTGTCGAGATCTCTTTACGAATGAGAGCCGATTTAGTCTGACGAGCGATTCTGGACGTATACACATCTGGAGAGAGAAAGGAACACGTAATCACACCTCCAACATCATCGAAAGGGACCGGTTTGGAGGTGGCGGAGTTCTCGTTTGGAGAGGTATCATGCTTGGTAGCCGTACTGACCTCCACATCTTCCAAGGAGGTTCAGTCACTGGTGTCCGCTATTGTACCGTGGTTCTCCTGCCTCACGTGCGTCTGTTTAGAGGTGCTGTGGGTCCTGAGTTCCTCTTCATGGACAACAACGCTACACCTCATCGTACATTGGCTGTCGCATAGCTGTTGGAGAGTGAAGATATTCAACGCATGGATTGAACCGCAAGGTCCCCGGACCTAAATCCAATCGAACACGTGTGGGACCTTCTCCGGAGACGCTTGGCAGCACGTCACGAGCCGCCAGCAACGATTCCGCAGCTGCGATTGGCGCTAGAAGAGGAATGCGCCGAGATGCCTCAACAGCTCTTTGACAACCTCGTTCTCAGCATGGACAGACGTTGTAAATCCTGCAACGCAATCAGGGTTGATCATATACCCTACTAAAGTCTGGATGTTTCTTGTCAGCCGCCTGTCACATGGACGTTTCTGTCTTCTGTCCAGTTCTGCTCGAAGCTACCTTTTCAATAAAGTGCCTTTTTATCCTTTGGATTCCTTGTTTAGACGGTTTTGCTCACTTGTCCCATATTCTTACATTTTGGGGGTCTTATGGTATGATTTGAGTCGATGTGGAGCACTTCTGCACGACGTTACATTCGAAAAACCGTCTCGTCCTTAATTTTTGCACGCCAGTGTATCTGCTATCTATTGGGTTGGTGCGAATGAAATGTCCGCCAAAGGACCGGAACACGTGGCCGGCGAGAACGGAAAAGTAGCACAACTTACCTCGGCAAAATAATCCTCCTCAGCATCGACACATAGTTGCCATCTGTTTGGCAAGGACATGATCACGGAACGAAAAAAGTCTTGTGGCTGGGACCCGAAGAAAGTCATCAACTGCACGTTGAACCTCGTTGTCTGTCGTGAACTGTTTCCCAGACAGGAAGTGATCCAGGCAATGAAACAGATGATAGTCTGTCGAAGACAAGTCTGGAGAATAGGCAGGATAAGGCAGTGCTCCATAGCCCAAGGCATTTAGTGTCAGCATCGTTCATTGTGCGACATGAGGGCGGCCGTTGTCCTGGAGCAGAAAAAACACCATGTCTGTTGACCAAAGCCGGTTGTTTCTACAGAGATTCCGGTGCATTTGGTGTAATTCAGCACAATAACGTTCTGCCGTGATGGTTTAGCCTCTTGCCAAGAAACTCCGACGAATTATCCCGGCTGTGGATCACCAGACAGGGAGCATCATCTTCTTGGTGTGTAGGGGTGGCTTACGATGCCGTCCAGCAGGCTGTGCCTTGCTTAACCATTGTGCAGATCGTTTCCGATTATGATAAAGGACCCACTTCTCGTCGCAGGTGACGATTCGATGCAGTAGAAGTTCCTGTTTATTCCTGGCAAGCAGCGACGTGCAGACTTTCAAACGACTAGTCTTGTTGGCAGTTGTCAACTCATGCGGCAGCCACATGTCCAGCTTTTGACCATACCCAGCACAGCCAGATGCCGACAAACTGTCGTGTGGTGGACACATGCTTCTGCCGCTATCTCACGACACGCTTTTTGGGAGTCCGCTTTAACCACACATAACAGAACACCGTCAGATACAGCAACCGGTCGGTGACCACGTGATTCGTTTTGGAGGTCCGTATCTCGGATTTGAAACTTCACAAACCATCGCCGAATGGTTCGTTCGTTGGCTGTATTCTCGCCAAACTCTTTGTTAACGTTTCGAGTGGCAATTCCTGCAGAATGGCCCAGCTTAAATTCATACAAGGAGATGACTCTCAAATCCGGTGTCTGTATGTTTCCTTTGCAAACCACGTTGCGTCCAAACAAACCACGCGTGAACCTTGTTCTTCGCACACGTGCTAGCTATTTATAGTAACTCTATGACGTAATACCCCCGCCCTGCCGCCCCGGTGGCGCAGTGGTCTAAGCGATGGCCTCTGATCATTCGTCCGAACGGGGTCCGGGTTCGAATCCCGGTGAGGCATGGATGTTGTGTTTGTCTTACGGCACTGGCTCTCTCTCTTCCCTGGAACCAGTGACCCTAAATTAGGGACGGGCGACTGCTTATAGCCCATTGAGTTGCTCACGGTGGTCGTTAAACCTCCAATAAAAAAAAAAAAAAACTATATGACGTAATACCCGCAACACCTGTGGGTGGTTCCATTCCGATGTGGTGGGGGCCAGTCTCCACGGCGCGTTCACGCTAAACATTTCATTCGCACGAACCCAATAGTTAGCTAGTAACGGAAAATATGTACTGCGCGTAACACAGATAAAAATTTTGCGCAGCGAAATTTACAAAATTATTTCGATCTGCGCATCATTTCGAAAATGAAAATACCAGTAAAATGACTTATTTAATTAAAGAGGTCGAAAATACGAGGGTTGTACCGAAAGTAATGCAAAAGCGGGTATAACTTTTTTATTAACTGACAGAAGTCGTTCAAATTGCATATGTTGGTAGAGTAACTCCTCCTCTATAGTAACCCTTCTTCTTCATTGCATGTAAACAATGGATTCCAAGCAGAAGCAACGTGCCGTCATTGGGTTCTTGACGAAGGAAAGGTGCAGGCTGTCCGACGTTCACAGAAGGCTACAGAATATTTACGGAGATGACACCATTGACAAGACCAATGTGCACAGATGAATGAAGAAGTTTAAAGAAGGGAAACCAGCATTGAAGACAAACCACGCATCATCTGCGACCATTGACACGAATCATCAGCGAGCGGATGAATTGATTGGCGCGGAGAGAAGAGTCACAACCCGTGAGCTTGTTGCACAACTGGACTGAGGTCACAATGTCATAGAGAAGAGTCACAACCCGTGAGCTTGTTGCACAACTGGACTGAGGTCACAATGTCATAGAGAAGATGGTGGAAGACTTAGGGTATCGGAAAGTGTGTGCAAAGTGGCTACCTCGGCAGTTGACACCCGATTTGAAGGAGAGAAGTGTGAAAGTCTGCTCTGATCTGCTGGAAGCGTTTGAAGCCAATGAAGACACGTTTTGTTTTCGATCTGGGGACAGGGGATGAAATGTGAGCGTAACTTTACGATCCGGAAACGAAGAATCAATTCATGAAATGGTGTCACCTCTTCGCCGAGACCTAAGAAGTTAAAGAGCCAGCGATCACCACAGAAAGTCATGGGGACTGTTTTTTATATGACAGGGATGTCATTCTCCTTGATTTTCTGGAACGTGGCCTTACCGTGACCAGCGAGCGGTACATTGAGACACTAAAGAAACTTAGAGAAGTCATAAGGAGGAAGAGACCGAACAAGAATCTAAAAAGGATCCACATTCACCATGACAATGCGAGACCACACGCATCTTTGGCAACAAATCAGGCAATCGGGAAATTAAGCTGGTCTGTGGTCCCCCATCCACCGTACAGCCCAGATCTGGCGCCCTCCGACTTCCACCTGTTTGGTCCAATGGAGGATAGCCTCACAACGATTTCGTGACACATACGAGGTGAAAGTGGCTGTGAAGAAGTGGGTACAACAGTCCACACCAGAATTTTTTCAAAGAGGATTCGAGAGTTAGGTTCAACGATGGCGCAAATGCATCGCTTGTGATGGAGACTATGTTGAGTAGTACCTTTGTATAGAGAAAGAGTTACTCAACCAACGTGTGCAATTTGAACGGCCTCTGTCAGTTAATAAAAAATTTATGCCCACTTTCACATTACTTTTGGTACAATCTTCGTACTACACGAGCAGTACCGTCCAGTAAAATTACTGAGTGGAAAGTTATCTCACTTCCCGCCCTATACTTGACGCCCTTGTTGGATGAACTATGGATAAGTGAACAACAGACAACAAAGTAATCCAATGTTATCAACCTCCTTTTTTGTTTACTCTGTGACCATAATCGCGCTGACGTAAAAGCTAGCAGAACTAAATGACTGGATTTCTCCAGCTTGGAGCTTTTAACATCCTTGGAAACACAAACTAGTATGTTTTGTAATTCACAGAGATGCTCCTTATGCATTCTATGCAACGGACTTGAAGATCGCTAATCTGTTTACGCATTCTACGAAGCTGAGAGTAACACTTAAGAACAACGATTCACGTGCATCTCATTGAAATTCATGCAAGCACACCCCAGTGTATAATTCTCTTCTCTCTTTTCTTTTCTTTTTTGCCCGTTTCCTGTTAACGTGTTTACCTTGTCTCTACGGAATGTCTCAAGGTTTCTTAGTTCTCTTAGTGCATTTTCCTTCTACGAGCGCTTGGGGCAATTCATTAAGATGCATTAATAAGTCCGATTTCTTCTGAAGTAAACCATGCCTCCTGAAAATTGATTGAAAAAAATTCTTCAATTTTTTTAAATTATAATATTTTGATGAAATGGTTATGTGCAACTTATTAACTTTATACACAGCAACAGTGATAAAACATATACATTGTATGCCTACTCTATTGCAACCACCCTCTCACATATCTATGGAAAGGAACACTCACGTGTTTTGTAACATGTTAAGTAATATTTTCTTGGAAAGCAATGCAATCAAGACAGGCTTTACTTGATATAAACTACTAAAGGTTCGTAAAATTCCCTTTCTTTATAAAATTGGAAGCATGTGTGGATTCCATCTTCCGAAACCAGTTTCTCAAAGAACTCTGGTTTGGGGTATACCATTTAAAAAGCTGAGGAAATTTTCGTCCGATTTTTTCATAATCTTGATGACGCACTGAGCAGGTGGTAAATCCCTCATTTTGTGTTCAAAATAATTTTCATCGAGAAAACATTTTGGTGTATGGGGCTGATCAGAGGCGGATTGGGACAACAAAACCAGGCCGGGAATTTTAGTCTTGTGGTCCACTATAAAAACACACGTCATCATCATCATCATCATCATCATTGTCAACCATTATCAATCCACTGCTGGACGAAGATTTCTCCAAGCCTCTTCCACAACGGTCTGTCTTCTGCCAGTCTCCTCCATGTTACTCCCGTATACTTTCGAATTTCGTCCACCCATCTCCCATGTAGTCTTCTTCTGGGTCTTTTCCTGTCCCTTGGAATGCAATCTAAAATTTCGACTGTCCATCGATGGTCTGTCCTTCTGACAGTATGTCCAGCCCATTGCCATTTCAGGGATTTTACTTTGATCATGATGCCTTCCACTCTTGTCATTTTTCTGATCCACGAGTTTCTCTTCTTATCTCTCCTGGTTACACCAAGCATGCACCTCTCCATGCTGCTTTGAGTTGTCTGCAGTCTTTGTATGTCTCTTTTAGTTAAGATCCACGTCTCTGCACCATATGTAAGCACTGAAAGGATGCATTGAGCAAGCACTTTTCTTTTAAGACATAATGGCATATTGCTCTTGAAAATTATGCTGTTTCTTCCAAAAGCTCTCCAGGCAAGTTTTATACGCCGATTACACGTACTTACAGGGAAATACCTCATAAATTCCCTCATGAAAAACAAATTTTCTGTTAGACCCTAGACAAAAGAGAACTGCGTAGTGCACACTGTGAAACAAATTCAGTCGTGAATAAAGTTTAGCGACAATTCAACGCTACAGAATTTTAAAAGTCCGCTTGTGATTGAATTTAGTATGGAGCCACACTCAAAACGGGGTGTCATTCCAAGTCGATTTCAAAAAAAAAAAAAAATAGTCTTTTGAAGACCTCATTTTCAACTAAATCACCATGGAGATCATTTTGAAAGTTGGAATGTGTGCACATACGAGGGGTATCAAAATGTTCGTGCAATCACCAAGAAATAAACAAGCTGCACTGCTCTGCAAAAAGTAAGGACGAAGAGGAGAAATTAGCACAACAGCGGAACGAGCAGGCAGAACGGACCGAACGACCACTCAGGAGATAGACTATGGTCTGGTACGGTAGGGCATGCGCATATATGCAGCATGACGCAGGGGGGGGATGTCGAAACGGTATAAAGCACACGGGCGTGTATGCTCAGCAATTCGGTGAAAGCTATTGCACGGTGTACATCGGTTTGAACGACGTCGAATTGCTGCCACCGTGTGATATGGCCAACAGGCAGTCTAGTAGACGACATCTGGATGACTTTACCCGAGGTCGCGTCATTGAGAAGTTGGAAAAAGGTCGAAGTGTGACTAGTGTGGCCGAGGAGTTCGGGATCGCTCACAGCATCGTTTCGCGAGCTTGGAGAGCATTTCAAACGACAGGAACAGCTGTCCGAGAGTTTAGCAGTGGTCGTCCATGATCAACCACGGCGGCGGACGACCGGTATATTGTCCTACAGGCGAGAAGAGACAGACGGCAGACAGCGGGAGAAATCGCAAGGCACATGCAACAGACAACTGGACGTCCGTTATCGCGTTTTACCGTCCCCAGGAGGCTACACAAAGGTGGTCTATTTGCACGACGACCATGGGTGCCATTAATGCTTGCTCATCGGAGACGGCGGTTTCTGTGGTGTCAGGAACACACGAACTGGAGACATCAGCAATGGGGTCGAGTTCTCTTTACAGATGAGAGCCGATTTAGTCTGACGAGCGATTCTGGACGTATACACATCTGAAGAGGCAAGAAACACGCAATCACACCTCCAACATAATCGAAAATGACCGGTTTGGAGGTGGCGGAGTTCTCGTTAGGGGCGGTATCATGCTTGGTAGCCGTACTGACCTCCACATCTTCCAAGGAGGTTCAGTCACTGGTGTCCGCTATTGTACAGAGGTTCTCCTGCCGCACGTGCGTCTGTTTAGATGTGTTGTGGGTCCTGAGTTCCTCTTCACGGACGACGACGTTACATCTCATCGTACAATGGCTGTAGCAAAGCTGTTGGAGAGTGAAGATATTCAACGCCTGGATTGGCCCGCAAGGTCCCCGGACCTACATCCAATCGAACGCGTGTGGGACCTACTCGGGAGACGCTTGGCAGCAAGTCACCAGCCGCCAGCAGCGATTGACGCTACAAGAGGAATGGGCCACGATGCCTCAACAGCTCTTTGACAACCTCATCCTCAGCATGGACAAACGTTTTAAATTCTGCAACGCAGTCAGGCGTGATCATATCCCCTACTAAAGACTCGATTTTTCTTGGCAGCCGCCTGTCACATGCACGTTTCTGTCGTCTGTCCAGTTGTGCTCGAAGCTACCTTTTCAATAAAGTGCCTTTGCATCCTTTGGATTCCTTGTTTGAACGGTTTTGCTCATTTGTCCCATATTCTTACATCTTGGGGGTCTTATGGTATGATTTGAGTCGATGTGGAGCACTTCTGCACGACGTTACATTCGAAAAACCGTCTCGTCCTTAATTTTTGCACGCCAGTGCAGTAAAACATTTTTTTATTCAGGTACTTGGGGCCTTCTCTACATAGGCACCACCCAGTGCCACACATTTCTCCCACCTTCGCTTGACCTTCTTTATTCCCTCAGTGTAGAACACAACAGATTGTGCCTGAAACCACTGTTTTACCTCAAAAATGACGTCATCAGTATCATTAAATCGCCTCCCACGTAGTGAACGTTTCATCTCGGGGAACAAAAAGAAGTCACTTTGCGCCATATCAGGAGAATATGGCGGATGAGGCAATATTTTGTATTTAAGACGACTGGCAGTTACGATGGTGTTGCTTGCTGAATGAGCTGGTGCGTTGTCGTGTAACAAATGGACCCCTTTTGCGATCATTCCTCGTCTTTTGCTTTTAATTTGCTCTCTTAATTTGGTCAGTAGTTTGCAATAGCAGTCAGAGGTAATAGTTTGACCCTTTTGAAGGTAGTCTGTTAAAATATTACCTCTTTTATCCCAGAAAACAGAGAGCATCACTTTGGAGGCAGACTTTTGCACTTTTGCGTTTTTTGGGGGTGGTGAAGAGGGATGCTTCCATTGCTTGCTCATTTCTTTGGTTTCCGAATCATAGAGGTATAACTCATCCATAGTAATCAAACGGAAAAAAAAAAAAAAAAAAAAACTTCGGAATTCGCGTTACAAAGATCCAGCATTTTTTGCGCGGACTGTGCCCCAGCTTCCTTTTGGAATGGGGTGAGAAGTCTAGGTACCGATCGCTCTGAGACCTTGGACATGTTCAGTTGGTCATGTATGATTGTCCCCACTAACCCATAGCTTAGATGAACTTCTTGACAAAGCATCTCAATGGTGATACGCCTATATTCAAGGATTAACTTCTCCACTTTGGTCACAACTGTCTGGTCATCTGTCAAAGATGACCGTCCGGTTGTGCCCAAAGTGGAGATGGTCATCAAATGGTCATATGACCACTTTGAAAATTTATTTTTCACTTTGCCACAGTCTCGTATGCTGGACACTTATTTACATATACGTTTAACATTTCTTGATGGATTTTTTTAGCTGACTTTCCTTGGAGATGAAGAAGCTTGATCACACTGCGAAATTCCACTTTCTCCATGATCACGGACTTTTTGATTCCTAAAAAAGAAATGAGGGGGGAGTTGCTAAATATTATTTATGTTGTACAGTATACTGAATGTGTATATCACAAAATAAAGCAAAAATGGTTTCCGTAGCTTTAATAATTTTGTGTGATTGCACGAACTTTTTGATACCCCCTAGTACCACATAGCAAATTTTATTTTGATTCGAGGTTTAACTACCACCGTGAGCAACTCAGTGAGCAATAAGCAGACGCCCGTCTCTAATTTAGAGCCACTGGTTCCAGGGCAGGGTGAGATCCAGTGCCGTAAGACAAACACAATATCCATGCGTCACCGGGATTCGAACCCATACCTTTCTCGAAGGAATGATCAGAAATTCAGAAGGTCTTTATTGCTCATAAAAAATATGTACAATAAAAAACGTCGCCGGAAAAAGACACTTCCGGCGTCACAATCAACAAACATAAATAATAAAACATTAAAAAACACTACCAATAGGCAGTACGTAACTTTCAGCACTATGAGGAGACAATAGTAGAGGGAAAAGCTCAAAAACGCATTATCATTATAATTCCCAAGGTTCATGGAAAGACCAACCGTGGAAAAAAATACAAATAAACTCTACCCGCATTAGGTAGATCTCATACGGTACATAGCAAATACAAAAAAACAACGCAATCTCGATTGACAAAATTCACACCAATACATGTCAAAGGCAAAATTCATTAAGATTCAATAGTTTTATTTTTAACGGAATTTTTCCAAGCCCTACCCCGAAAGCTTCTTCCCATTATTACGTTCATTATCTGATACTCATTCGTTCTGCATTTCTGTGGACTGTTGTGTTGTAGGCGTTCACATATCGTTTTCGCTTTACTTGGTACTTCGAACCTGTGGCTTATGGGCATTTACCTAGTTTTTACATTTTTTTAAAAATTGTGTCAAAAACCTGAAATGCGATTTTTGAACGATCATTATGCTTTCCTATAACGGGTGTGTGTGAGAAAGTGAAAACCACGTATAATTTGAATGGAACTTCTCTTCAGTTTTCCTGCACTCAGTAATTCTGTTGTCACCTTACACTAGCAGAGAGTGTGATCTGCACGATTTTCAGTGTCTAATTCTCTTGAGTATTGATACTTCTCTTCAGTTTTCTTGCACTCAGTAATTCTCTTGAGTCACCTTACACTGGTAGAGAGTGTGATCTGCTCGATTTTCAGTGTCTAATTCTATTGAGTATTGGTACTTCTCTTCAATTTTCCTGCACTCAGTAATTCTCTTCAGTCACCTTACACTGGCAGAGAGTGTGATCTGCACGATTTTCAGTGTCTAATTCTCCTGAGTATTGGTACTTCTCTTCAGTTTTCCTGCACTCAGTAATTCTCTTGTCACCTTACACTAGCAGAGAGTGTGATCTGCACGATTTTCAGTGTCTAATTCTCTTGAGTATTGGTACTTCTCTTCAGTTTTCCTGCACTCAGTAATTCTCTTCAGTCACCTTACACTGGCAGAGAGTGTGATCTGCTCGATTTTCAGTGTCTAATTCTATTGAGTATTGGTACTTCTCTTTAATTTTCCTTCACTCAGTAATTCTCTTGTCACCTTACACTAGCAGAGAGTGTGATCTGCTCGATTTTCAGTGTCTAATTCTATTGAGTATTGGTACTTCTCTTCAATTTTCCTTCACTCAGTAATTCTCTTGTCAACTTACACTAGCATAGAGTATGATCTGCACGATTTTCAGTGTCTAATTCTCTTGAGTATTGGTACTTCTCTTCAGTTTTCCTGCACTCAGTAATTCTCTTGAGTCACCTTACACTGGCAGAGAGTGTGATCTGCTCGATTTTCAGTGTCTAATTCTATTGAGTATTGGTACTTCTCTTCAGTTTTCCTGCACTCAGTAATTCTCTTGAGTCACCTTACACTGGCAGAGAGTGTGATCTGCACGATTTTCAGCGTCTAATTCTATTGAGTATTGGAACTTCACTTCAGCTTTCCTGCACTCAGTAATTCTCTTGAGTCACCTTACACTGGCAGAGAGTGTGATCTGTACCAATTTCAGTGTCTAATTCGCTTGAGTATTACAGGTGCCCAAACACAAGTTCTGCATACTGTCCATTTTTGAGAAAACTGTGAAGTAACGGAGAAAACTTACCTTATTGACTTTCAATGTACTCCCCTCCGCTGCTAATGACAGCTTGCCAGCGGTGAGGTAGGTCCTGGATACCCCGTAGTACGCCATCTTTGTTCAGCTGTCGTATTATTCGGGTCACGTCCAATGACAGTTCGTCCAGCGATTCGTAGCGGATGCCACGGAGCCGATTGTTTAACTTTGGGAAAGTATCAGAGTCGGTGGACTGAGATCAGGGCTGTATGGTGGGTGGGATAATGTTTCCCAGCCATATTTCGACAAAAGTCCCCGTACCACCGCTGCACCCTGGCCTTCACGTTCGCCGGATATGTCCCCGATCGAGCATGTCTAGGACATGGTAGCTAAGCGACTGGTCCGTCAAGCGCCTTCACCAGTCACCACAAATGAACTCCGGTCTCTCATAGAAGCAGCCTGGTGGACTATTCCCTAAGAGGATATCAAAAACCTCTTCCATTCAATGTCACGCCGCAGCTCCTGTGGCGCAGTGGCCTTAGCGATGGCCTCTGATAATTAGTCCAAAAGGGGTCCGGGTTCGAATCTCGGTGAGGCATGGATGTTGTGTTTGTCTTACGGCACTGGGTCTCTCCCTTCCCCGGAACCAGTGACCCCAAATCAGGGAAGGGCGACTGCTTATATACCCACTGAGTTGCTCACGGTGGTCAGTCATTAAGGTGGTTCCACCTAAAATCTCTGCCTTATGTTACCAATGGTAGAACTTCTTTACATATTTTCCTGGCATTTAATGTATTCCCAAAGATGAAAATTGGCACATCGATAAAACTAAGTTATAGCATGGGGTACTTAATACTTGCTAAAACATAACCATAATTACGCAATCCACCATATATCTGCTGACGTCATCAATGTACAGGTCGCGCCATCTATTAACAGGTCTGAACATTACTCAAAGGAAAATGATTGATTTTTAATATAATTATGGTTATGTTTTAGCAAGTATTAAGAATCTCATGCTGTAACTTAGTTTTATCTATGTGCAAATTTTCATCCTTGGGAATACATTAATTGCGAAGAAAACATGTAAAGAGGTTTTACCATTGGAAACATAAGGCAGAGATTTTAGGTGGGACCATCTTAAACCTCCAATCAAGAAAAAAATGCCACGCCGTGTTGAGGCTGTTATTGTTGCTCTAGGGGCTTCACACGATACTGTTTGGAAGCTAAAATATCTCTACAAATGCAATCAGTTATCTCCTGCAAAATGAGGAATCTGTGATATAAATTTTATTGGAATAACGCGATTCTTTGTTGGTTCTGCAATTCTCACACAGTAGTGTATTTTTGTGCAGTAACTTCGGGCCTTTATTAATTGCAGAATGAAAGGTTTTGAATTTGAATTTTACGGTCAATAACCTTTTAATTATTCATGTTCAAAGCCATGATAAAATGCATTTCAGTTTTCCAGCCAACAACAGCCAACGCTGGCATGTTTCGAACTGCAATTATTTATTGGAGGACAACTCTTGCGTCCGAAGAAAAAATTCTTTTCTTCAAGAGAATCCCACACAGTTCACTTTCCGATTAATTGGGCGATTTTCAGTGGCTGCGCGTACAAGTACCCACTGAAAGAGGTCTACGGTTGACATAAACAAATGGGAGTGTGTGTTCGTGTGGGAAACTAAGAGGCAATTGTTATAGATAAAGACACTGATTTTCTTCATTTTCTGTCGCCTGCACGAAACCCTTTGTGTTTGCTGTAATTTTCTCGGAAGAGGAAAATCAAAGTGACAGTATGCTACCAAACAGAACCTTGAACACGTAATAATCACTCTTATTCTTTTCTTTCTTTTTGTTTTTGAAACTAAGGATTACGTTGGATGAAAAGACGCCACGTTCAAGCGGTAATATTACTCTTTCGTAATGAAAGGCACGTAAGGAAAAACAAGGTAATTATCATACGCGGAGGAGCAACATGTTATAAGCGTCCTTCATGATCTGAGCATATATTTTATTCGTTTTAGTGACGCATTTGATACTTTAAAGGAGAGATCAGACATATCCAATCTACAGTAAACAACCACGTGAGCTTGTGAGATATTTTCGCAGTATGGACAACTACGCAATGTTGTGTTCAAGAAACGCTTTTTATTCGCTTCATGCTAATTTCTTTATTTTATGTGCACTTTGTTTCCTCAAAATGCTGCTGCTTTCTTTTCGATATTTTTCAAAATCAGAAAGGTCCTTCAACGTTTCAGCTCTGTCAGAAAATTCCACTTTGGTAAAACCATTTGTGACTTACAGATCCGTCGACAGATTTCATTCGAAATTTATCACATCGAATCAGGATGTCTGAATTTTTTGAAGATTCAGTTCAGTACTTTCTTGCAAAATATTGTAGAAAGGTTTCTGTCCGTTGTCCTCCCAAATTTTTAAAAGTTTCGAGCTCATTCCCATTATCATTTACCATAAACAGAGCAGACACCCTTTTCTCATTTTGCACTTTGGGGATTATTTTTGTGAGGTTCAGTTTCTAATAGTGAGTTTCATGAATAATTTAAATATCAAGGTAACGGTCATACGCTGAGTGGTTACTCTATTATGACCACCTGACAGTTTTAATTAAGCAAATGAGCTATTGCTGCACACTGTTGCCGCCAGAGGGCAACGCTAGTATAAAAATGGAAAGCTTAGTGCTTGCGACAGTAGTAGAAGTGATTTTGGGGTGACGAGATGGGTAAAAAATGCAATTTGACGGAATTTCAACGTGGGATGATTGTAGGATCTCGGAGCCGTGGAGCGAGTATCACCGAAACCGCCGCACTCCTGAAATATTCCAGAGCAGCTGTTGTTAAAGTGTTTAAAGACTGGACTGTCAGCCAAAAAACTGGGTCTCTACGTGCAACGTGTGGTCGTCATCGACTAGTGACTGCTCGGGCGGAACGGAGAGTGTCCAGACTGGTAACAGACAACAGAAGGGCAACAGTGCAACAAATTACAGACCATCTTAATTAAGGATCCACTCAAATGATCTCTGCACGCACTGTTCGCCGTACACTGCATCGGATGGGATATGGCAGCCGCAGGCCTGTTCGAACACCTTTGAAGTCTGCAGTTAACAAGAGAAAACGTCTCCAGTTCGCACAGGAGCGCAAGGATTGTACAGTCGATAATTGGAAACAAATTATGTGGTCCGATGAATCACGTTTTTAGTTGCACCATTCCGATGGCCGAGTGAGAATTTAGCGGAAACAGCACGAAAGCATGGACCCCAAATGCATTGCTACAACCCTTCAAGCAGGTGGTGGCAACATTATGGTTTGAGGAATGTTTTCCTGGCATGCTTTGGGCCCTTTAATTCGTGTTGATCAACGTCTGACTGGCACATCATATCTAAACATCGTTGCGGACCAAGTGCATCCTGTCATGTGGATGGTTTATCCCAATGGCAAGGCTACTTTCAACAAGATAATGCGTCCTGCCATAGTGCTCGTATTGTACAGGATTGGTTTCAGGAACATGCCGGTGAGTTTACTTTGCTCAGGTGGCCCCCACAATCTCCATATCTCAACCCCATTGAGAATTTGTGGGATGAAGTTGAACGAGCCATCAGGCAGCTGGATCCACAACCCTGCAATCTCACATTCCTGGAAACTGCTATTCATCAAGCATGGTCTCAGAATCCACAAACCACCTATCAACATCTCGTGGAGTCCATGCCACGAAGAATCGACGCAGTATTAAAGGCAAAAGGTGGCCCAGCGAAGTACTGAAGGGGTGGTTATAATAAAGTGGCCACTCAGTGCATAAGTTAATATGTTAATATTTCAGACTTGTGTGGTGTTTATCGCGAGATAAAAAAATCTTTTTAACGGGAATGTTACAGAAGAGCTAAGAAGGAAAATTGAAAATTAATCCAACTACCCTAGTAACTGACGATTCCTGAGGTTGGAGTATCATTTCTGTTGCAACTTATAACGAAGTAAATTTCTCCGTCATTTCTGTCCACGCCAGGATTCGAACCCGGGTCCCCTCATTCCGGAATAAGTTGCTCTACCAATTGAGCTACGCGGACGTTTTATTCTGATTCCTATCTGCCTTTATGTCGTGTGCGTCCTTCGGGCAGGTACGTCACATCTCCTAGTACGTTACATCATCTCCCCCTTATTTTTTTTTTTTTTTTTTCGAAGTGCTGGAGAAAGGATTCTCTTATTTTTCCTATCTCGCGGTGTGGAAATAACATCACACCAATGCGAGATTTTGAACGGTCGGGTCATCCGGATAGTTCGGGCGCCATTATAACGAAGTAAATTTCTTTGTCATTTCTGTCCACGCCAGGATTCGAACCCGGGTCCCCTCATTCCGGAATAAGTTGCTCTACCAATTGAGCTACGCGGACGTTTTATTCTGATTCCTATCTGCCTTTATGTCGTGTGCGTCCTTCGGGCAGGTACGTCACATCTCCTGGTACGTTACAAACTAAGAGCTTCTCAAGCCATGCATTTTTACGGAGCTCTCCACCTACTTCTCACACACGTGAAGACTATTCACAGACATTCTGACCAATGGTAGCAGGCATAGTCACTTGTTATGTCTTGCCAGATATTCATAACCGGAACACTATGCATTTGTTTCACTTATGCTGCCGAAACCTTCCACGATTACTGATCATAATGTCTTATCCAAGACTGAAAACCGGTGGTTATATACACCACCTGTTTTCAGTCTTGGATAAGACATTATGATCAGTAATCGCGGAAGGTTTCTCCCACATAAGTGACCAAGAAAAGGTGTTACAAAGTAAAGTGCTCTCATCAGGTCACGGAGCTCTATAATTGCGGTATGTTTTTTACACCGAACAGTATAGAGATTGAAATTTGAAAACGCCTCACCATTTCCGGAAAATGCCCTTTCAAAATGGTGTCCCTCAGCATGGAGCAGCGACTGTTTATAGTGCACAAATATTACGGTTTTGGCCGCAGTAACGCCATGGTTCGACGCGAATTCATGGTTAGTCTATGGTTCAACGCGGATTCATGGTGATTCCATGGTTCGACGCGAATTCATGGTTCGTCCATGGTTCGACGCGAATTCATGGTTAGTCCTTAGCTCGACGCGAATTCATGGTTAGTCCATGGTTCGACGCGAATTCATGGTTAGTCCATGGTTTGACGCGAATTCATGGTTAGTCCATGGTTCGACGCGAATTCATGGTTAGTCCACGGTTCGACGCAAATTCATGGTTCGTCCATGGTTCGACGCGAAATCAACGCAAAACGCATAATTGGACCCATTATGAAAACATCCAGCTACGAAACTAAAAATAGCGGATGACTACCATTCCTTGACGTCCTAGTTACTCGCTCAAATAGATCTCTCGTAACTACAATTTATCAGAACCCTTTCGCTGTTTTCTCACCTCGACATGCCAAGTCTAATCACCTTTGGCAACAAAAACTCAGCATATTTTACAGTTGCGTTTATCGCGCGATACATATATGTTCAGATAAAGACAGTTTGGAAAAAGAACTTTATTTCGTTAAACGTGTTGCAGTACAGCGAGGATACAATCCTTCCATTAAAGACAAGGCTTTAACAAAATTCCGGAAACCGAAGCCTATCTCCACGTTAACTCTTGTGATGCGCCCACTGCGAGAGAATTTTGCCATTATTTCATTTTCCCGTGACATTGCCTTCAAAAACTTTCAAAACCTTTAATTTTAAGGTGATTTTTAAACCCATAAATAAAATGAACTTTTTAGGATCAAAGGACTATGTTGAAGACGGGGAATTTATCAAATTCCATGTGAATGTGGCGCTTCGTGTATAGGACAGACCCGTAGAGCCTTGCGTTTTCGATTGAAGGAGTACAAGACCTACATTCGGAACTGTGACCAAAAGAAGTCATCGATGGCTAAACACTGTTACGAAAAGGACCACAAATTTCTCTTTGATGAAGCAAAACTAATTGACAAGCCAGATTCAACAACCAAACTTGATATTTTGGAAGCTTTCCATATAGATCAGTCTTCTTCGTAACTTGTTAATGACATGGCATCCACCCAATTTCCATCAAGCGCGTGGAAGCAACTAACCAAAACCCGTGACTGTAAACAATATTTATGACATCCTATACGATTTGAATATTTACGTGCCATTCGTCATGATGAAGCTACGTCAATACCCAGCGAAACCATGGTCGACTTGAAAAAATAAATATTTGTGACAAATTACGTTGTATGAGCTTAATTTACAACCTCTGCCTCATTGTGAACCGGATTGGCTCCGAAATTAAACACATGCGCAGCTGCAAATTACAACGGAAGGGGGGGATATACATAAAATACTGATGTTTATCTCCGCGGTGCTTCGAGTTTTATTCCATCTGATGATGAATTCAAAGTGAATTCGAAAGTGCTCATGGTTTTAACTACTTTATGACTTTAATTGGTTTTAACTTGTAAATACTAAAAGTACGTTGTGCATCTTGAATTTAAATTAAAGAATTTTAGGTATCATGCGTAAGAAGGCAATTTGTTCATCTATTATAATAATTTTTCGCACGAAAACTTTCTTCATTTTCAAGAAAACTTAGAAGTTAGGTATTTTATTTTTATTATTATTATTAATGAATGTTAATAACAATAAAAAGAAAATGCCTAACCATATTTTCTCTATCTCTCTCTCTGTCGTCTCCCTTCCGTGTCGCATTTGTAGATCGTTTATTCATAGGATTCTAGGGGCAGCCAGTGTTGTCAAATTGGGGGTTTCCCCGTTAAATGTAGGGAGACAATTTAGGTTTAGGTGGAAATTTTGCAATGCTGTGACGTCATACAAATTCACACGATCATAGTGACCGGAAGAAGCAAAGTTGGTGGTCCCCGTGATGTAAACTTCAAAAATTCCGGGGCTTGACAAGAGTAAAGAAGTGGGATTAAAAATGAACTTTCAGAAGACAAAAGTAATGTACAATGCTTTTACAAAAAATAAAGATTTATCGATTGGTGGGGGAAAGCTGGAGATAACCAATACCTACATTTATCTTGGACAGCACATATCAAGTGAGGGTCACATTGATGAAGAAATTAATCGGCGTATAAAACTTGCCTAGAGAGCTTTTGGAAGAAACAGTATAATTTTCAAGAGCAATATGCCATTATGTTTTAAAAGAAAAGTGTTTGATCAGTGCATCCTTCCAGTGCTTACATATGGCGCAGAGACGTAAACCTGAACTAAAAGAGACATACAAAGACTGCAGACAACTCAAAGTAGCATGGAGAGGTGCATGCTTGGTGTAACCAGGAGAGATAAGAGGAACTCGTGGATCAGAAAAATGACAAGAGTGGAAGACATCATGATCAGAGTAAAATCTCCGAAATGGCAATGGTATTGGTATTGGTAACTGTGGGTACCATAGTGGTACCCAGTTTATTGCTATAACGAAATACAGACATAGGAGATTCATTAAAAGCTGCAGTACAGAAAACAACAGTGCGGAAAGTCAGTATATCCACGATGCAGCACAACGTTACACAGAAAGGAAATGAATATGCACACGAACAATGAAAGACCTAACGGCATGTCAAACACTATAACACATGTGCACAAATGCAGGAAATGTACTATGCTATCATAAATCAACCGAACGGAACCGAATTGTGGTTAGAGAGCAAAACAACATGGAGTACCTCAGCAACTATATAAAAATAACAAAGGTAACAAACGTACCACTATAATAATCCGCGATAGAGGAAAGCACTAACACAGCAAACACTCACAATTATAGGTAATTTAAAAACAGGCACAAATTCAGGAAACAACAGATAAAATAATGAGTAGATAATGAGGAGATCACACAAGTAACGAGACCGATTAGTTGTGAAAACACAGCAAAAACACGCAATTATCGCAAATTTAAAATACATTACTTGGGAAACACAGCCAAACACACAAATAAAGCAAATTTACAATACATGACTTGTGAATCACAGTAAAAACACACATGGAAAACATCAGAATCAACATGCACTAAGTCTGCAAAACCAGGGAATCTGCGAACGGGTTCGCAAATCCTCTAACATTGAGAGAAAAAAAAAGTAATCGGTGTGAGGAAGAGAGCTAAAGGTCATCGGTAAAAGGATAGAAGGTATCACATATATGTTTCTCAACGAGCTCCTTCAAGGAGGCGAGACGGCGCGTGTAACGTCTCAAAAAAGGCTGATACCGAGGATCGGTGGCACACAGAGATTTAAAAAGTGACACATAAGCTTCGAATTGCGTTACCGCTGCATACAGGTCCAGATCAGGTGAGTGAAGGAATTCTTCAGAACCAACAATCGTACGTGCAGGTTGAAAAAGACGTAAAAGTTGCTGTCTGGACAGTGGGCCAGGAACTGGAGGAAACGTCTCAACTGCCTGTAGAACCTCAGCATCAGAGAGAGGATTGACAGGACCTGAGCGGAGAAGCATACTGTTTGAAGAAACATCAGGTGGAGAAACACCGGAACCGGAAACCTTGGGAAGACTAGATGAATCCTCAGAATGTGGCACAGAAAGTTGTTTTAACTTTTTCTGTTTTACAGCGCCTGTGGAAGTTCCAATCCGCTTCGAAGAAGTAGCTGATGCAGATGTATCCATTAGTGGATCAGGCTCACCTCCCAAGTCAGGAGACGAGGAAACGAACGTCGCCGAAGAAGCAGTACGTAGCTGAGCTGCCTTAGTGGAGACTGGTACAACAGCCGAGGCTTCAGGAAGATGTCTCAACAAGGGTATGGTAGACAAGGTTGTAAATGGAGCTCCGATATCCGAGAGGCTAGGAGAAGAGCCAGATGGCCGATCCACCAAACCACCACTCAACACACCCGGATCGGAACACTCCGCTGTAGACACATCTGTAGTCGAAGACAACTCTGGCAATCTTGAAGGTGGATGCACAATCGTACGGGTCGAGAGAGGAGGAAAGGCAGCATTGTCCGTAACGGAAATGTTCGTCTGACGGAGAAACGAAGAATTCGCGTCAGGCAAACTACCGGTAGTGGGGATAGTAGAAAGACCAATGTGGTCAGCAGTGGGATGCGAACTTGATGAACGTCCACGTCGAACGCGGTCACAGGAGGCAGTGGTGTGATTTTGTGTTAAACAGTGTGTACAATAGTGAGCAGTGAAAATCTTGAAACTGTACGTTCGTGCGCCAATTTCAACAGTAGCTTCTGTAGGGCAATCCGCTAAGGCTTTCTCGGTGGGAAAGACGACCAATAACTGACGGCGAGGTCCTGTAGCATGTGCAAATCGAGTTCCGCGGGGAGCGTCAGAAAGGCGACGGACCTTGCCAACAATTTTACAAACATGACTGACAAGGAGAGGAAGTGCAGTATCCGGCACTTCCTGTGGAACAGGATAGAACGTGATGTTCACTGGTCTCTTGGAAAGAGGCGACGGGATGAGATGGTTTGTCCCAATCGAAAGTCCGTTAGCTAGAAAAAGTCAGCATCCTCCTTGTGATTGAACTGTACCGAAATACCCCGAGGAGTACGGGAAATTCCTGCAATGGACGCAGACGACACATGTACAGAGAGGGCTTCCATGTAGCGTGGCAATGGAGTATTTGGTAAAGTATGAAAGAGCACACCTCTATCCAGGAGGTTATGGAACTCACGGCCAATCTGCGAATTGTCATCAATCGTTACCTTCACCTTGTGGTTGGATACCTGAATAATAGGTGTTGCTTGCAAAAGACCATCTGGTTGAGAGGAATCGGATGTAGAAGTAGCGCCTCGTTGCACTTTAGAGGCAAATGACATCCTCGGAAGAGAAGTCTGTTCGGAGCCGGCAGGCACAGAAGGCTGTGAGGTAAGAGAAGCACAGGCCGAAGGCAAGGCAGTAGAATCAGTAGTTCCCAGGGAGGGCACCGAGACAGATGCAGGAGCTGAAGAAGAAAGCGCAGCCAAGTCCAGTGAAGGCACCGGTGCAGGAGTACTAGAAAGCTGGGAAGGCAACTGAGCAGACACATCTGAGGACGAGAGTATGTTAACTTCCATGGACGTGGGAAGTGTGACGTGACGTGCATCCGCCACGCCCATAGATGATAACGAAATACCGGAAGCCGCCATGTTGGCAGCTTCCAAACGTAAACAAACGAGCAAACGATAAGAAAACGGATGAATATGAACTAATATGAGGGTGAGAACGCTAGAAAAGTAGCTCAAAACGTACACAGTACCTTTAGACAGCCGGGCCACGCAACAGGTGAGTGAGGGACAAGGTATTCCACACTAAAACGCATAAAATATTGGAGCCACCAACACTACGTCTATCACGAACGAGCAATGGGCTGGACATATTGCCAGAAGGACAGACCATCGATGGACAGCCGAAATTTTAGACTGGATTCCAAGGGACAGGAAAAGACCCAGAAAAAGACCACATGGGTCATGGGTGGATGAAATTCGAAAGTATGCGGGAGTAACATGGAGGAGACTGGCACAAGACAGACCGTTGTGGAAGAAACTTGGGAGAGACTTTCATCTAGCAGTGGATTGATAATGGTTGACAATGATGATGATGATACACGTGTTAAACACGAAGAAGGTTTAAAATTTAAAATTAAAAAAAATAACACTTTGCATTTTTTTTTCTGACGAACTACGGCGCCCCATCTCGGAAGCTCCAGCGACCCAAGTTTGGGTCGCGACCCATATATTAAGAACCCCTGTACCGTTGCGTCTAGTTTGGTAGACACTGTTTCCGGTAAACAGCAACGTTGTAATTATACCTCCACTGTAGTTTCCCAACGGTTTGGAATGTTGTCCCTGGTGTTCTTCTGCCACTCTGGGACAGCTGAGTTCGGGCTCAATTTTCGGAGCCCGAGCGCACCCGAGCCCGAATTTTATATTGCAAGATAAAGCTCGGGCCCGAAAGAGCCCGAAAACTGGCTAACATGTTCAATCATTGATTAAAAAACATCTCCTTTTCCAAACTTTTACTCTCCCCTCGTCTTGCAATTAACCAATGTATTTCTAAAATGGGGAGTGGGGAAGGGACCTCTATCTATTCTTATAGTTTAACTGTACGATTTTTTCTGACCGTTCGTTTCCACCTGAAGTGCTTCGTGCGGCCGGAAATTCAAAATGATCGGGCGGCACTGCAATTGTATGTTGCTCAAATAATACTAATACTGGACGAAAACCGTCGGAATACACGATTAATTCCTTTTTTTTTTTTTTTGACTGAAGGTTTAACGACTATCGTGATCAACTCGATGGGCCATAAGCAGTCGACCGTTCCTAATTTAGGGACCGTCCCATAAGCAGTCGACCGTTCCTAATTTAGGGACCGTCCCATAAGCAGTCGCCCGTTCCTAATTTAGGGACCGACCCATAAGCAGTCGCCCATCCCCAGATGGAGACGCCTCGGTAGCTGAGCCCATCTTACGGACTTATGCTGACTGAAAATAAAGAAAAACACGCATAGCGCCGTAGATTGTTGGCCGCTGTGGTGTGAGGCTAACGCGCTCGGCTAGATATCGAGAGATTCGGGATTCTTTTCCCCGACGGCGGCTGAAAAACAATTTTTCGGTTGCTGTGCGTTGCTGAACGTGGAAAGAGGGATGGATTTATTTATTCAACTGACGCCACGTATTTAGATGATTTTCACCTTAATTTAGGGCCGCTGGTTCCAGGGAAGGGAGACAGCCAGTGCCGTAAGACAAAGACAACATCCATGCCTCACCGGGATTTGAACCTGGACCCTTCACGAATGAATCATCATAAGCCAGCGCTTAGACCACTGCACCACCGGGGCGGCCAGGTTTGTGATAGCATCACGACTGCACCTTTTTTCAGTCTTAAAATGTGAGATGGAAATCCACTCTTCTCGATCGTGTGCAAAAATTAAAAAAAAAAAAACTCCTTCACTCTCATCTTCAGTCACAACTGTGTTTGTAAATGTTGTTGGAATGAGATTCGCGTTGTGAATACTCTTCACCAGTCGGAACCGAAGGTTAGTTTTTTTTTTTTTTTTTACTGCAGGTTTAACGACCACCTTGAGCAACTCAATGTGCTATAAGCAGTTGCCCATATTATTTTCACTAACAATGGTCAACGGAATGTTTATTTACATCTGTACATAATGGTAAACGTCTTACCTATGTGAATAAACTGGATCGAGTGAATATTAAATTGTATATATACATCACACAGTCCAACGGCATAACGTAATCAGGTCTTCGAGTGTGTTTGCTGTTCCAATGAAAAGAACTTTGATACGAATGCCTGCTAGCGTTGCTTTGCGCAACGGTTTGCTCAGACAAGACTTCGGACTTTGGACTATCTCAGTCCCTCCATGCTTTCGCCTTCAACAGCGCGTGAGTCAACCGCAGGCGATCGAATGTCAACCGCACGCTTCTCCCATAGACTTTACATGGGAACTTTGCCGCCCCACCGCGCGCCCAAACCGTTGCCCCAATCTCAGTTTTCTCTTCGACTGGCACATCTACATGGTTAGACCTTTATTTTGATACCTCAACCATATCTTTACATTCAGCCGTTCTCTTAAAATAGGATTCACAGTAAAAAACCTTATAGAATTAATACACTGAAGAGCAATTGAATTAGAGATACCTGTCTAGTAACGTATAGCACCGCCTTTCGCACTGATGACGGCGGCGATTCGTATCGGCATGGACTGGACAATACCCTGGAAGCGTTGGGAAGCCATACAGATCCACGACCCCTGAACAAGCTCCCACAGTTCACGAAGATTTGGTGGAGGGGGTCAAAGCCTCGAACATCTTTCTCGAAGGCATCCCAGATGTGCTCGATGGGATTGAGGTCAGGTGACCTAGCTGGCCAAGGAAGCGAGGACACGTCGGTGGAGTGTTCATCCAACCATTCGGATACAATTTGGGAGCGATAGCACGGTGCATTGTCTTGTTGCAGGATGAGGTCCCCAGTGGGATGTTGAAGACGCACAAACGGAAGCAAATGGTCGTCCAGGATAACCCGGTAACGTTGACCTGTGAGGGACGATGTCACACGTACCAGGGGTCCCATTTCAGTCCACGTAAACAGTCCCCAGACGAGAATGCCACCCTCACCAGCTTGAAGAGTACCATGCTGGCAAGAAGGATCCATCGCTTCATGTGGTTTGCGCCGTACTCGTATCCTGATGCCATCCGCATGTACCAACGTGAATCTCGACTCATCAGTCCAGGCAACATTTTCCCACATGTATAGGGTCCAGTGGCGATGTTCCCGCGCCCATGCTAATCTTTACACCCTGTGATGTGCGGTCAGGAGCGGTACCCTCGTGGGACGATAGCTTCTGTAACCCATAGCGAGGAGATGGTTCTGGATGGTGTGGCTGCTTACACGTTTTCGTGCACCAGCGTTAGATTGCCGAGTGATTTCTTGCACTGTGGCCCGTCTATCTGCTGTTACAATGTGAGCTAGCCGACGATGACCCCGCTCATCCACACGCTGTTGTCCACGGCAGTTGGCCCTTGCAGGGATGGTTTTACCGGATTCGATGTACTCACGGTGCACCCGTGACACAGTAGCTCGTGAAAATCCCAGTGCCTGCACGACTTCCGAGATGGGGTGACGCATTCGTTGGGCCCCGACAATTTGCCCACGATCAAATGCGCTTAGATCCTTCGTCTTACTCATACTGCGTCCGACCCTTACTGATTCCCGTCGCATCTTTCCTTGTATTGTCGGATCTCTGCATACGTCATGTCGTTTCCGTTTACAGGGCCGTCCACAGCGCCACATTTACATAACGCCAGCTGTCTCTAATTCAATTGCTTTTCAGTGTATAAAAATTATCGTACCATAATGCGCTGCAATATGTACGTTGCTAAATAGAATTAGCAGGGGGCTACTGCGTGGAGACAGGGGGTAAATTATCGTCAGCATGCTATCAAACTATCCAATATTTATAGTTCTTGAAAAAGTTTTTCTTCTCTGCAGAAACACACTAAGGCGCGGCCCATGGCATTTTCTACCCAAGTCCGGAATAAATGGCCATCTCGAATTCCCGATGCCCAACCAGAACCAGTTGCAGAAGAATTCCTTTTACCAACTACACTCCTGGACAATTGCTAAGGACGGATCATAAACGGCTATATAGCGCATAAAAAAGTAAGTGTGGTTGGATGCCAAGTGAAATAAAATAATGTCAGAATGCCAGGACATTACAAGAAAGACAATTTATTGTCCTTTGAAATCCAGAAGGCTTTGTTGGAATGTGTTCAAGGGACAAACAGGCCATTTTGTGCAGAATACGTAAACGTGAAAAAAATGCAATTACCGTCCGCAGGCGTTCCGGCGTAAGATGTCAACACGGGATATGACCACCATGGAGGGCGATGCAAGATTCCACACGTCGTGTCATGCTTTGCAGAACATTATCAAGCAGCTGTTGGGGTAATTTATCCCATTCCTCTGTCAGTGCACGGATGAGGGTGTCCTTGTTTATTGGAGGGCATTGGCGACCAGCAAGACTCCTCCCCAAAGCACCCCACACATTTTCAATGGGATTCAGATCTGGAGAACGTGCTGGCCATACGAGGCGTTGAATATCCTCGCTCTCAAGACACTCCTGGACAGCGACTGTTCAACGACATGTTGCGTTGTCGTCCATGAAAATGAATCTTTCACCGACAGCACCACGGAACATGCGAACATGAGGTAGCAGAACATCATTAATGTATCGTTGGCCAGTCATAGTCCCAGTTGGAAGCACATAGAGGGACGTACGGCCATTGATCATAATGCCAGCAAATACCATGACACTACATGTCGGATATCGGTCCCTTTCCTGTATGTTTGCTGGACAATATGCAGTACCACTATTGCGCCAGATCAGTTGTCGTCGACAATCAGACGATAGACTGTATCTACTCTCATCTGAGAAGAGGACAGCAGACCAGTCGTTATCAGTCCAATTGCGATGTTGATGGCACCATTGCAAACGGGCGGTACGGTGACGTCTGGACAATGGGATGCACACAACAGGACGGCGGGCGTAGAGTCCTCCTTCATGCAAACGTCTGGCGACAGTTTTTCGGGAGATCCGCTTGCCAGTAGCAGCCATAAACTGATTTGCTACCTCACTAGCTGTGCTGCGCTGGTGTCTTTTTGTTGATAGCACTATGTACCGATCTTCTGCAGGTGTCGTACTGCGAACACGACCTGCCCCGTGACGTTTGCTACACTCTCCATTTGTTTGAAATGATTTCCAAAGCCTTGAAACAACACGGTGGCTGACGTCCTGGCAACATCTGTTATTTTTCGCCCTTCTTCAATCTGGCCAATAATACGGCCACGCGTAAAATCATCTAGGTGATGTCGGGAAGACATACTGAAAATTGCAAGTTCGTCAATTGATTATTTCCCTTTCAACTTTGCGTTTGAACAACAACGGTCAATACGCGTCAAATCCTTTATAGCTTTTATCAGCGCTATGACGTCACGAACAAGTTCGGCAATCCAAAATTTGCATACGCACAACACGTCTTACTGTATCCCGCACTTATGCTAATTTTCACATTTTCCTGCCTTCTATTTTATGGTTGCTATCGTTGCTATTGTCATCCGTCCTTAGCAATTGTCCGGCAGTGTATAAAGTGTCTCATTTGGCAAATCATATAAAATCACATTTTTATATAAAAAAAATTATCTCTCCCTCTCTCTAAGAGCCCGAGCCTGCCCCCTCTGAGCCCGAAATAAAGCCCTCTCTCTAAGAGCCGGGCTCTATTTCGGGCTCAGTCCGTCTCAGCTCTGCTGTGGGTTAGGGATTCTCTTCCATGCAAGGCTCATAACGATGAAAGAAGGAAAGATTAACAGCATACGGTAGAAAAATATTAAATAAAAATTTCATCTCGTAGTTCGACTACCAGCTGTGTAGCCAATACAGACGAAAGGAAATAAGTGCTATTCTCCAACGTTTTCGTTCGTACTTGAAATGTTTCTTGGGTGAATAGATTTTATCAAGGTCGGAAATGGTTATTTTTTATGTTTACTTCCTCGCGGTTCAATTATCTGACGGGGTTGCTGAAGACTTTACGTTTTTTCTTTTTCTTTTTTATTATCCCCGTGACCTTTTGTGGATCGTTATTTTCATTGACTAGTGCGTTCAGGTATCGTCATCTTAAATCCATAAATTACGTAAATCGTAAGACTTACGTAAACCTTGTTTCTAATTCTAATTACGTAAACCTTATTTCTGTATTTCTTTAATGTTTAACAGTTACCAACGTTTTCCAGATGGCAGGTTTTGTAAATCGCTAATGTCAATTAGCCAGCAATTTTGTCACTACATTTAAAAATTGTTAATTAATACAGACATTTAACGTGGACCAGGAATATTAAACAAAGATCTTCGCTCTTTCCTCGTTAGTGAGCCACGGAAAAATTCTCATTGGCAGCCACCGGGAGTTGAACCGGAAAAATTCTCAATGGCCGCCACCGGGAGTTGAACCGGAAAAATTCTCATTGGCCGCCACCGGGAGTTGAACCCAGGGGACCCTGGGTTCAACTCCCGGTGGCGGCCAATGAGAATTTTTCCGTGGCTCACTTATAAACGAGAAAAGAGCGAAGATCTTTGTTTAATATTCCTGGTCCACGTTAAATGTCTGTATTAATTATTCATTCGCCTTCTAATTATTTCTTCAGTTGCTTCTTACCATCTTTGGTGAATCCCCAGCATTGTGCGGATCTCCAAGAAGCAACCTGCCAAATTGGCTTGGCAGTTACAGTGTGTGAGTCTGGAGGAATTCGAGGCCGCTGTGGTGTAGCGGAAGCATTTCCGGCGCGTAACTGGAAGACCCTGGGTTCGACTCCCGGTGGCGGCCACTGAGAATTTTTCCATGACTCACTTATAAACGTGAAAGAGCGAAGATCTTTGTTTGATGTTCCTGGTCCACGTTAAATGTCTGTATTAATTATTCATTCACCTTCTAATTATTTCTTCAGTTGCTGCTTACTATCTTTGGTGAATCCCCAGCATTGTGCGGGTCTCCAAGAAGAAACCTGCCAAATTGGCTTGGCAGTTACAGTGTGTGAGTCTGGAGGAATTCGTGGCCGCTGTGGTGTAGCGGAAGCATTTCCGGCGCGTAACTGGAAGACCCTGGGTTCGACTCCCGGTGGCGGCCAATGAGAATTTTTCCGTGACTCACTTATAAACGTGGAAAGAGCGAAGATCTTTGTTTAACAAAAATTGTTACTTGTCTTATGATCAGCCTTGCTTATACCATTGTTAAGTAATGCTTGAAAATTTAGTCATACGATTTCTAAATATTATGCAATGTTTCAGAATTTTTTGACTAAGTTTTATCTCGACAATGATGGCAGATAGTTGATGCTAACTAACTAGCATGCATTCTCTTTTTCCCCCGTAATGCTTATGAATCAATAATATGGCACGATTGTCTTTATTTCTGGAAAAGTTAAGAACCATTGATCATTGATTCTGCCTGATCTCCTTCAATCTTTTTACTTATCTAGTAGAATGTAAGAATCGTGTGTGATTATAACTTTATGCCATCTCCATTTGTTAATGTTTGAGAATCATTATTCTTTCTTGCTCATTGTCCAGATTTATTGAAGTTTAACAATCGTCGACTGCCATCATCATTTTTAGTACCTTTGTTGTTGTTGTTTCTGTAAAGCTTTAGAATCGAAGATAGTCATCACCACAGAACTTGTTTTATTTCTTTAACCTTTAAATGGGTTATAACGAAGTAAACTTCTCCGTCATTGTTGTCCACGCCGGGCATCGAACCCGGGTGCCTTTATCTCATGTGCGTCCTGCGTGGCAGGCACGTCACCCCTCCCCCGAAAGAGGGGGCCGGGGAATGGCCTACGGGTCAGCCTGGACCATGTATCGCTGTAGGCAGTCATCCGCTGAAGAACGTACATTGGAGAAATCCCAGTCAATTTTGGTGTGCGGAACGTAACATCACACATATTTATTTTTCGAAGCGCTGAAGAAGGGATTCTCTTATTCTTCCTGTCTCGCGGTGTGGAAAGAACGTCACACCATTGCGAGAACTTTAACGGCCAGGTCATTCTTGAAGTTCAGGCGCCAATATAACGAAGTAAATTTCTCCGGCATTTTTGTCCACGCCGGGCATCGAACCCGGGTCCCCTCATTCCGGAATGAGTCGGCCGCGGGTGGCCTAGTGGGCAAATTTCGTGACTGCCACGGAAAGGGCCTCAGGTTCGATCCCAGGCAGGTACGAACGCTCGATCCACTAAATATCCGCCGTGCGTCGGATGGGCACGTTAAGCCGTCGGACCACGGGTACTGGTCCCCCGGTAGTAAATAAGGGCGTCTTCTACCTCGCTTCCGTGTCACTTTCCTATCGGGCACTCTAGCCCAAATCTCCTAGTTTCCTATTTCTAAGGGTTGTTTAAGACCTGGGGTCAGACACTCGCTTCCTAAAATCCTCTACATATGATCATGCTGATCACGATCCGGAATAAGTCGCTCTCCCAACTGAGCTACGCGGACGTATGCTCTCGCTGCTATCTATCTTTATCTCATGTGCATCCTGCGTGGCAGGCACGTCATAGGATATGCGGGGTGCTCACAGCACCCCACGATATTTAACCTGCTGTAAGGAATTCACTCCGAGTTAACAAAATAGGCTAAAATCAGCTCGGACGAATATATTCACTGTCTGAGAAGTCGGCCGAACGCGACAGGAACGAGTGAACCTGCGCATCAGGAAGCGTTGCTTTTACGTTACGTTTCTCATTCTAAGTGGTCATTTGGGGAGTCTGATTACCTTTTCCGCTACGAATGCTAAGAAAGGGGCGACGAACCTAAGGAAGAAGAGAAAAGATGTTTGAGTAACTTGTTTCTACCCAGAGGCATGATATCCGTGTCCAGGGGACTACTGCTTCCTAATCATTCCACAAGTAATGGAACAGGAAACAAAGGACCATAAGGGAATCAGACTACATACTGTAAGACTAAGGACTCTAAGGGAGCATTTACATTCAGCGACAGATATATAGTCGGTACTTTGAGATAAAAGAGGGAAAGGAATTGTTTTACTGTAGCTTTGGTATAACCAGGCCACTATGGGAACACTACTGTTTGAGGAGCGCAGGAAAATTGGGCAACTTTTCGTTCAGGTGCATCGTCCGCTTAAAGGGTTAAATTGTAGGTAATTCTTAAACGTGGTTGGCAACACTGCCGTGTCACCGTCTATCTTTCAATTGGAGGTTATAGTTTATGTCATTGGACCCAAGGAGGTTAAAAGAAGAGGAGGTGAAAGCTCCCTTTTGAGTGAAGCCAAAAAAGATCAGCTGTTTCGATCCTCTCTCTGAGGTGGTGGGAGTTCGCGGGAGTTCGGAAACGTGACGTCACTTCCTGTGGCTGAAGTAGTTTCCCTTAGCGCATGCAAACCAAGGATGCAAACAAGGAATATTTCCGACTTCGTATTTCTCAGCATTAGGGTTTTGGTTATATTTTAAGCATGGTTACTTGCACATGCGCAGTATGCAAGTAACCATGTGCAGTATTCACTTCCGGTCAAAAAATCATTATTTTGTTAATTTTTTTAAAGAAATACCAACACATATTTTCCTATTTTGTTCTGGAAATTTTTAATTATAGGAACGAATATTTCAGCCTCATTTTTTTTCTTGGCTGTATGGGCAGAGTTATAATCCGAAAAACCCGTTCAAAATCGCGATTTCTTCATAGAGATATACAGGAGATTCTCGGGTTGGGCGCATTGGCGTAGTCAGCTGATAAAAAGTGGCGTCACACCAGAAGCACAGGGAGAGGGGCTGTTGCCATCTCCTCCTTATTCTAACCTCCTTGATTGGACATATAGCCATTCCATTTGCTATACTGTTTTCTCTGTGAAGTGAAATTAATGAGCAGGGTTCTGTGAACACCCCAGGCATGTAGTTACGTCATACTTTTTTGGTATTACAATTTTCTTATTATAATTTGGTGTAGTGTGTTGATATTTTTGCTTTGCAACTCTATATGAATGTTATTGACACACAGAATGTTATTGACACAGCTTCTATGAATGTTATTTTCAGTTTCAAACTTCATTTTCAATGTTCTAATTATGTTGAATGATTTATTATTTCAAAAATGTGGTAAATTATTTTCAAGGAAGAATAAAGACTGTGAAAGCACATATTTGTCCGTGACGCAGATAGAATCGCACCCCTTTACTCCGGAGTAAGTTGCTCTCCCAACTAACCTACACGGGCGGAATGTATCGCTGGAGATTTGTCGTCCTGACGCGTGCTTTGCCTCTGTAGTACATCACATCATCTCCCTCTTATTTTTTTTTTCTTTTGAAGCGAAGAACGAATTTTCATTAATTCTAGACGATGTGTGGAACAAACATCACACATTTTTCGAAGAATCCAACGGCCAGAACATCCATTTTTACCTTCGGGCGCCAATGTGAAAACACAAATTTGTTTGGGACGCAGATCAAAGCGCGCCTCCTCACTCTCCGAGTAAGTTGCTCTCCCAACTAACCTACACGGACGGAATGTATCGCTGCAGATTTGTCGTCTCGTCACGTGCTTTGCCTCTATAGTACGTCACAAGACTATTTCACAAAACTGATTATTCTAATATTTTTTTTACTTGTTGGTAAAGGTCTAGTGAATCTACAGATTATGTACAGTTGATCTATTGGGTTGTCTGAAAAGTGATGGCAAAACCACCCACCCGATGGCGGTTGGGTAGTTTTGGAAGTACTAGAGGCATGCGCAGCTCTGTTATCGCTATGGCATTCGACAGGTACCAGATCTAGCTGCATTCTAAAAGGAATAGTGAGCGATATGGTTGATTTGCGGAGATTTTTCATCAAGTTGAAGATCGAAGACCAAACTGTGCATTTTCGCCATATTTTACTGTTTTACTTCCGTAAAGGGAAGAACGCGCGTCAAGCTTGTGAAAAGTTGTGTAAAGTGTACGGTGATAATGCTCTACAAGAACGTCAGTGACAGCGGTGGTTCGCAAAATTCCGTGCTGGTGATTTTGACCTCAACGATGCTCCTCGGTCGGGGAGGCCCACCTAGGTTGATGACGACCAAATCAAGGCATTGATCGCGTCAAACCCATGTTACACGACACGCAAGATTGCAGACACATTGCACATTCATCATTCAAGCGTTCACGACCACCTGAAGAAGCTGTGATACGTAGGCAAGCTCGATGTGTGGGCTCCTCATGAACTCGAAAAAGCTCAATTGACGGCGCGTATAAACATCTGCGATATGCTCATTAAACGTGAGGAAAACGATCCTTTTTTGAAGCGACTGATAACTGGTGACGAAAAGTGGATTGTGTACAACAATGTGCTGCGCAAACGGTCTTGGTCCCGACGTGCTGCTTCGCCTCAAACGACATCCAAAGCAGACACTCGTCAGCGGAAGGTTCTGGTCTCAGTGTGGTGGGATTTTAAAGGTGTCGTGTTTTTCGAGTTCCTACCACGGAACCAAACAATCAATTCGAATGTGTACTGTCGGCAATTGGACAGTTTGAACGACTCCATCATCCAGAAACGTCCAGAGCTCGTTCATCGTAAAGGTGTTGTGTTCCATCACGACGACGCGAGACCACACACAAGTTTGATCACCTGCCAAACATTATTGGAGCTTGGGTGGAATGTGTTGCCACACCCAGCATACTCGCCTGACCTTGCGCTGTCAGACTTCCACTTGTTTCGCTCTCTTCAACAGTCCTTGCGTGGTATAACGTTCAATTCAGACGAGGCTGTAAATCAGCACCTCGTACAGTTTTTCGCCACGAAAGACAGGTCCTTCTATTATAACGAAGTGAATTTCTCCGTCATTTTTATCCGCGCCGGGGTTCGAACCCGGGTCCACTCATTCCGGAATAAGCTGCTCTACCAATTAAGCTACGCGGACGTTTTATTCTGATTCCTATGTGCCTTTATGTCGTCTGCGTCCTTCTGGCAGGTACGTCACATCTCCTGGTACGTTACGTCATCTCCCCCTTATTTTTTTTATTTTTTTTTTTTTTTCGAAGTGCTGGAGAAAGGATTCTCTTATTTTTCCTATCTCGCGGTGTGGAAATAACATCACACCAATGCGAGATTTTGAACGGTCGGGTCATCCGGATAGTTCGGGCGCCATTATAACGAAGTGCATTTCTCCGTCATTTTTATCCGCGCCGGGGTTCGAACCCGGGTCCACTCATTCCGGAATAAGCTGCTCTACCAATTAAGCTACGCGGACGTTTTATTCTGATTCCTATGTGCCTTTATGTCGTGTGCGTCCTTCTGGCAGGTACGTCACATCTCCTGGTACGTTACACTATGAATGAGGCATTCTGCAGCTCAGCAAAAGGTTATCGAACAAATCGGGCATTACATCATTCATTGATCTTTGTTCTTTCTATCAATAAATGACCTTTGCAAAACATGGCTAAAATACGTCATGACTTTTCCGACAACCCAATATTTCTTTCATTTTTTTCTTCTTTTTTCCGATGTTGTGAGCACCCCACCTATGTACTTGTTTTCATATAGGACCCCCAAATCATGGGGGCTGGGAGAGGGGAACGCCCTAATGTGCTCTCGCACGACGTCCCTTTCCCCATACACGAACTTTGTTCCAACGCAACATCTTTACACTGTTAACCAATCCGCAGGTAAACACCTGGACACTGATGTTTACACACGGATCACACCTGGATCACTGATGTTTACACACTCCCACCACGGCCCAACAGACAACACCTGACAAACCCCCGAGTTATTCAGATCCTCCGAAGAACTCGAAAGTACCCGCACACAAATTGGCGGCGAGGTCACCTAGAATGGCGGGTGCCACTCGAAGGTACACCCGGAGCGTCCATGTAGGCGTACAAAAGTCCCCTTCAGAGGTGGCCAAGTGACAGCGACCCGGACGGGAGACTGTCAGAGAGAACACTGGGTGGACAGGTGCACCAAGGCACTCACATGACCCATGGCAAGTGCCTCCCCGGCCCACATCCACACGGAACCGGCATACCACAAGCAGCAAATACACAACACAATCCCGTCAGACGGTGCTTCTTTCAGGCATACATCCACGTGGCGAAGCCCACCCAAAAACGACCCCCCCCTCCTCCTCCCGGAGACATCTTAGGTTACCGAGCCAAATTTTAATAAATTCAGGCTACGATGAAAAGGAACTTTCGTTTCTTTTTATGCTACAAATATTTCTCCAATTATATTTTTTTAAATATTTGTTCAAATGGTACTAGTTATAGTTTATTTTATTGAAAAGTGTATTACGACGCATGGTATTCTTCAAAATATAATAAGTAGACTAATCATACCTAATTGTCTGGGAATCATGATTCGGGATCAAGAGTGCATTGAACGCATTTTAATTTTATACACTGCTGGCCACCCAAAATGCAACACCAAGAAGCAAGCATCCGATTGGCCTGAAATTCGCAGCACGCGTCGCCCGCAAAAGGACATGCAATCGATTAGCATTGCAGGACATATGCAAATCATGTGCGCCCGGCACGCCACCGTGAAGCACTAAAAGAAGGGTACACAGAAGGCGGGCTGTAAGTAGTGGAAGTGTGTTGTGCTGCCGGACCTGTGCGTAGGAAGCTTCCTGATGCCTCGTCGCAGAATACGGCATTCATTCCAGCACGTTTCGGAGTTCGACAGAGGACGAATAGTGGCTTATCGCGACAGCGGTTTATCGTACCGAGACATCGGCGCCCGTGTGGGACGACATCCAGCCACAGTGAGGCGAGTATGGATTCGGTGGGTGCAGGAGGGGCGGGCGGACCAACGTGAGCGATTGCCGCAGCCGCGGCACACCACCGAACGAGAGGACCTTCATGTTGTGCGGCGGGAATTGACGGCTCGCACCGTCACATCACAAACATTAGCGCAGGAATTAGGGTGTGTTGCGCAACAACCTGTGTCAGCACGCACCGTTCGACATCGTCTGTAGGAGCGGGGACTTGTCGCACGGCGCCCATTGCTCCGATTACCATTGACGTTACACCACCGGCGAGTGCGGCGGCCGTGGCCGTTGAACGCCGCACCTGGACTACGGAATGGCACGACATTGTCTTATCCGACGAATCCCGCTTCTGCCTGCAACACCAGCCTGGTCGGATCCGCGTGTGGCGGCACCGCGGCGAGAGACTGTATGACGCCTGCATTATGCATTCCCATACCGGTCCGTCGCCTGGCGTTGTGGTTTGGGGCGCAATTGGATATGACACCCGCTCCCATCTGGTACGCATCGCCGGTACACTCAACAGCCACCGCTACATCTCCGACGTTTTGGAGCCTGTAGTCCTCCCTTACCTGAAGGACCTGCCAGCGGCCACGTTTCAACGGGGCAAATCGCGCCCGCACGTGGCACGCATCGTGCAACAATTCTTCACGGCCCACCAGGTGTCACTGCTGCCGTGGTCTGCCTGTTCTCCCGATATGTCGCCCATCGAACACACGTCTGGTCGCTGATCAGCAACTGAGTGGCCCGGCAAGCACCAACCGTGGCTACGTCTGATGAACCGTGGCAACGAGTTGAAGCAGCCTGGACCGACATACCCCAAGCCCACATCCAAAGCCTCTTTCGTTCGGTGCCGTGGCGTGTAGCGGCCGTTATTGCCAGCCATGGGGGCCACACGAACTATTGATGTCTGCGTGTTCCGCAAGTCGCACGGGCCTGTAAGCTCAATCGTTTCATCTTTGTACCTGTTGTTATGTGTCCAGTAAATCTGGCTTTGCTATGTCGTGTCCTTCTTGGTGTTGCATTTTGGGTGGCCAGCAGTGTAGAAGAAAATTCCAAGCTTGCGGAAACCGCCGTCCTCCTTTAGATGAAAAAAGTTTGTTATTCCTAAAATGTTTGAAGAAGTAATAACTATATCAGGAATGTATATAGTATATAGAATTTTTCCGGGGGAGGGGGGGTGAAAATAGGAAGTTTTTGAAATCCACCATCTGGAACAAAATCAAAGTTAATGAAAAACTGAAGCACACTTAAGGCATTTTTTTCTAATGTAAGTTGATACATTTTTATTAAAATAAGGCATTTTTTCCAAATGTAAGTCGCATTTTAACCAAAAAGCAAAAAATGAAACATTTTCCGGGGGGGGGCAAAAACCTCTCTAAATGGGCCCCTGTGCTAGATCATCATCATTATCATCATCGTCAACCATTATCAATCCACTGCTGAACGAAGGTCTCCCCAAGTTTCCTCCACAACGGTCTGTCTTGTGCCAGTCTCCTCCATGTCACTCCCGCATACTTTCGAATTTCATCCACCCATCTTCCATGTGGTCTTCTTCTGGGTCTTTTCCTGTCCCTTATATTTAGATATATATAAGTAATTACTATATATCTAGCACATTATACCTGTGCTAGATATATAGTAATTACTTTTATATATATAAATATAGTAGTTAACATCATATATATATATATATATATATATATATATATATATATATATACAGTGTGTATATACACTGAAAAGCAATTGAATTAGAGATACCTGTCTAGTAACGTGTAGCACCACCTTTCGCCCTGATGAAGGCGGCAATTCGTCTCGGCCTGGACTCGATAAGACACCGGAAGCGTAGGGAACCCATACGGATCCACGACCCCTGAACAAGCTCCCACAGTTCACGAAGATTTGATGGAGGGGGTCAGAGCCTCGAACATCTCTCTCGATGGCATCCCAGATGTGCTCGATGATAATGAGGTCAGGTGACCTAGCTGGCCAAGGAAGCGAGGTCACGTCGGTGGAGTGTTCATCCAACTATTTGGACACAATTCGGGAGCAATGGCACGGTGCATTGTCTTGTTGCAGGATGATGTCCCCAATGGGATGTTGAAAACACACGAACGGGAGCAAATGGTTGTCCAGGATAACCCGGTAACTTTGACCAGTGAGGGACGATGTCACACGTACAACGGGTCCCATTTCAGTCCACGTAAACAGTCCCCAGACGAGAATGCCACCCCCACCAGCTTGAAGAGTACCTTGCTGGCAAGAAGGATCCATCGCTTCATGTGGTTTGCGCCGTACTCGTATCCTGCCGTCCGCATGTGCCAACGTGAATCTCGACTCATCAGTCCAGGCAACATTTTTCCACATGTCTAGGGTCTAGTGGCAATGTTCCCGCGCCCATGCTAATCTTTGCACCCTGTGATGTGCGGTCAGCAGCAGGTCCCTCGTAGAACGATGGCTTCTATATCCCATAGCGAGGAGATGGTTCTGGATGGTGTGGCTGCTTACACGTTTTTGTGCACCAGCGTTAAATTGCCGAGTGATTTCTTGCACTGTGGCCCGTCCATCCGCTGTTACAATGCGAGCTAGCCGACGATGACCCCGCTCATCCACACGCTGCTGTCCATGGCAGTTGGCCCTTGCAGGGATGGTTTAACTGGATTCGATGTACTCACGATGCACCCGTGACACAGTGGCTCGTGAAAATCCCAGTGCCTGCACGACTTCAGAAATGGGGTGACCCATTCGTCGGGTCCCGACAATTTGCCCATTTTCTCCGACCCCCTCATCGGTAGTTTATTATGTTTTGTCTCCGATCGAGGCTGGCGGTGCAGGCCGCTGACCGAGACGGCAGGAGTCTGTGAGAGTCGGGAGGGGAGGGGGTGAGTGTTTTGGTTCTGTCTCTGCTCTTTGCCTTTTGGTGTGGTGTGAATGGATGGTCTCTGAAGGCAGTGTTTCTTTCAGGACTTTTTGGCCGAGGGGAGGGGGCAAATGGGCAAATGGAACCCTAGAGGGGGCAAGTTTTTCATTTGCTATATACACTGTATATATACACTGAAGAGTAATTGAATTAGAGACAGCTGGCGTTATGCAAAGGTGGCGCTGTGGGCGGCCCTGTAAACCGAAACGACATAACGCATGCAGCGATCCGACAATACAAGGAGTGATGCGACGGGAATCAGTAAGGGTCGGACGCAGTATGGGTAAGACGAAGGATCTAAGCGCATTTGTTCGTGGCGCGACCTGTTTTTTCATGACGTCAGTAGACACACAAATGTTGGATTACATAAATATGGTTATGTTTTAGAAATTATTAAGTATTCCAAGTTATGAAATGAAGCTATTTTAATCGATGTTCAAATTTTCATCGTTGGGAATGCATTAATTGTCCAGAAAAAAAATGGCGCGACCTGTACTTTGATGACGTCAATAGACAAACAAATCTTGGATTGCATTATTATGGTTATGTTTTAGAAAATATTAAGTATTCCAAGTTATAAAATGAAGCTATTTTAATCGATGTTCAAATTTTCATCCTTGGGAACGCATCCAGAAAAAAGAGGGCGCGACCTGTACTTTGATGACGTTAGTAGACAAACAAATGTTGGATTGCATAATTATGGTTGTGTTTTAGAAAATATTAAGCATTCCAAGTTATAAAATGTAGCTATTTTAATCAATGTTCAAATTTTCATCCTTGGGAACGCATTAATTGTGAAGAAAATGTGTACAGAAGTTTTTCCATTGGAAGTATAGGAAGCAAAATTACTTGACGTCCACCTTAAACAAATGAGATAGCTTTACCAACAAAGCATATGCATAACAAATTCTCTGCGTCACCATGGCAGCAGGTCACGAGACCAGAACGTTCCTCTGTGGTTATCGTGAAGACAGCCAAGCCGTTCGTTTCTTTCCTTTGCGTCTGTAAAAAAATGTTTTTTTCCTGTGAATTTATTGTCTGCGTTAGTGGTTCGTGTTGACTGCGTTGTGGTTTCACCTTTTTGCCTCACTTGAAGTGAGTGTGTGTGCCTTCTGTTACGTTATTTTGTGTTTCTTCTGTGTGACGCAGTTGCAGCAGACAGTGTTGTGTTGTTCGGCTTAGCGGCCATGATGGCTGCTTCCCAAGTTTCGTCTGCTGATTTTATCTCTGCTGGATTTTCTTTAGCTACATCGACCGCTTGTGAGACAACTATGACCTCTCCAAGTGTGGATTTGTCTACTTCTAATTGTGTTTCTGCTTCTAATGTGCTTCGTCCTAATGTTTCTGCATCGAATGTTCTTCGTCCTAATTTGCATATCCTGGGTGCCGAGTCACGTTCTGCTGCCATGGCTGCTACTCCTCCACGTTCGTATGCTGCGACTGCTCGTCCAAACCAATCTCATGCACCTCTTTCTATGCAACCAGAATTTTCTAGAGAAGATAAAGTTCTCAAGATTCGGATTTCTGACGACTCACCAGCAGGTAAAGAACTTTCTTCAGCTTTGTTATTAAGTGTGTATTTTCCGTCTCTTCGTGACACCCCCTCCCCCTCTATTTGGAGGCCTTGGTTAAAGTTGTTCCCAAGGAAAGCATCGTTTCAATTATTCGCATTGGAGGGGTGTTGTCGTTCATTTTGTTCACCAAAAAGCCACCGACACCGTTCTTGCTACAGGCATTGATATTGGCTCCTTTCACTTGCAACCTGTTGCTTCTGCACAGCGCCCGGTCACAGTGACATTATCTCCTGTGCCTACTGCTATTCCTGACAACTTACTTGTTGCTGCACTCGGCACTCTTGGTCGAGTAGTGGGAGAGACAAAATTTCTTCCAGCTGCTGCCAGAGACTCTCCTTTCAACTTTGTGCAAGGGGGTCGTCGCCAATATCGTGTTATTTTCCCCACTGACCAAGCCATTACTTACCGCCCCACAACTCTGCAACTTGTTACGGACACACGAACATACGTTTTCAACTTATTTGCTGGTGTCCAGTGCTTCCGGTGCCGAGCTGAGGGACACCTGGTTTCTGAGTGCCCTCACCGCACACCTGCACCTGGTGCTGTCCCTTCGACGAAGGTTCCCGATGCACCTCCATCTTCCACTTCTTCCTCCCTTACTACTGAACAAACTGTTGCTCCTATATCAACCACGTCACCATCTCTGCTGATTGCTCCTTCCATGACTGCAGATATTTCGTTGTCTTTGCCTGTTTCAGAACTGCCATTACCATTCAACTCCGAGAAGGCGCTTTCTTTCAAACCAACTACGCAGTTATTGCCAAACACTGAACCGTCTTTACCATTCAATTCCGAACAGCTGCTTTCTTTCAAAACTTCTGCGTCTTCATTGCCCAGCACTCAAGCGCCACCACCGTGCAAAAATTGGCACCCGTTTTACAGCAAATTCAAACGTCTGCTTCTGAACTGTTCAAATCTGCTGTCATTGATGACATCTCATTTCCACCTCTTCCTTCTTCTGAGGACTCCTCTGGACCCAAAACTTCCGGGAAACGCGCAAATTCTGCGGAGTCTTCTCCAAAGCGTTCGCGACGCTCAAGGCGTTGTCGGACCAAATCTTCTGCCACTTCCTCTGGAACCTCACCTGGCGTGGAGAATTTTTCTTCTCTTCTTCGTACAACAAACAGATTCGCATGCCTCCCTACTGAAGATGATATGGATGTTGCTGCTGATTTAAGTGAATCAGCATCGGTTGCTTCGGATGTTGAAGATGATTCTTCTTTTCCCACCATAACCAAACTTTCAACTCTTTTCAAAGATTGTTCTGTTCCAGTGCAACCGCTCACATACACCGAACTTCTTGAACTAATTCAACACCCTAAAAAACGTAAATTGCTAACAATCCCGTGTATTCAATCCAAGTTAAATAGGTTACCTGAAATGCTTCAACAACTTCAACTACTTGATGAATTTTTGAGAAATATAACTCTTCCTCCTGATGCTGCCCAGTTTCAGCGGCGTCTTTCATACCTGTTGAAGAAGCTCTCAGCTGAACTCGAAAACCATCTACAGCCTGTTCATGATATCCCAACTGATTTGTGTTAGTTTCAACTGCCGAAGCTTTGCTACGTCGGCAACTAATGCTCTTGTCTTCGAAGATATTCGTTATCTTAAAGCTAACATCATTCTCCTGCAGGAAACAAACTGTTCTCCTTTGACAGACATTTCCCGCTGGCGACGCTGGCCTTTTGTCTTTTTTCACAATTTCCGTGTCCATTTGGGGTCCGGCACCGCAATTGGCATTCATAATCGTTTTCTTCCGTTTCTGTCTGACGTTGTTGAGTCACAGAGCCTGCTTGGGATTTTTCAATACCTTTCTTTTCGCTTCCTTTCTACCCGTTTTCATTTGTTAAATTTGCACGTTCCTCGTAGTGATTCAGAAGCTACATCCCTCTTTCTTCATGTTACTACAATTCTCGCTGAGATTCCGTCTTCTGAAATTGTGATCATGGCTGGTGACTTTAACTGTACGCTGCAACCTCTTTACGATCGTGATGGGTCTCAAGATTTCCGCTCTTCTCTGGTTTCACAACTCACTCAACTGGTCTTTAATTTTGATCTCCAAGATGCATTTCGCCTTCTCCATCCTGTGACCCGTGATTTCACCTGGTTTCCTCCTGCAGGATCCTCCAACGCTGCTGCACGTTTGGACCGATTTTATGTTTCCAGTTTTTTGCGTTCTTCCCTTGTTTCTGTTTCACATGCTCCAGCTGTTTCCTCCGACCATCGTCCAGTCGTTCTACAATTTCATCTTCCCTCCACTGGTGTCCCTCACCCAATGGTTTGGACCCTTGATGATTTCTGCCTGCAAGATCCAACTTTTATTTCTCATGTCACTTCCATTATTGCGCAATCAGTCAATCAACTTTCCTCCACTGTTGACCCGGCAGCTCTGTGGCTCTCCACCAAGCATTCCATTACTGCGTTTGCTAAACGCTTTTCTTTTTCTGTTCGCACCAATCGTCTTATGGACATAGATTCAATCCGCCGTTCTCTTCAGTCTACCTCGCACACCGATCCTAACTTTGAAATCCTGCAAGCCCGACTTCATCATCGCCTCCAATCATCGGCTAAATCTGCTCTGACTCGCTTGAAGTTCACGCTTCTTCACTTTCATGATGATCCCTTTCAGAGTCTTCGTCATCTTGAAGAACATCGAACTAAATACAATACCATCGCTTATCTTTCCCTTCCGGATGGATCTACCACGGCAGACCCCTCCCTCATCTGCCAACATACTCATTCATACTTTTCTGGTCGTTTTCAACCTACTCAGATGCTTCCAGCTGATTCCTCTCCACTTCTTGACGGTCTTCCTCAAGTCCCTCAATGTTTCTTTTCTTCGCTCAGTGCTCCAATCTCACCAGCCGAAATTCGTTCTTCTGTTTTCAGTCTTAATGATCGTTCCTCACCAGGTGAAGACGGTCTTCCTCTTTCCTTTTATAAGGCTTTTCTTCCAACTCTTCTTCCTCTTCTTGTTGCCTGCTTTAACTTCGTTTTTTCTTCTTCTTCCTTTTCTTCATCAGCTTTTTCCTTTGCTCTACTTCGCCTTATTCCAAAATCTGGCAACCTTGGACTCTTGACAAACTGGCGGCCTATTTCCATTCTAAATACCGATTACAAAATCTTTGCCAAAGTTCTTGCTCTTCGCCTTAATCCAGTTCTTTCGCACATCATCCATCCTGATCAGACCTACACTGTTCCTTCTCGCTCAATCGCTTCTAACATCACTGTCATTCGTAACTTATACGCTCTTGCTTCCCGACTCTCTGAACCTCTCGCAATTTTCAATATCGACCAGCGTCAAGCTTTTGATTCAATTAACCACTCATATCTCTTCACTGTTCTTCGCCAGTTTGGTTTTCCTTCCTCCTTCCGTTTGGCGCTTTCCAATCTTTACTCTCACTCCTTCTTTCGTGTTCGTACTTCAGCATTTCTCACCTCTGCTATTCCTTTCGCTAGTGGGATCCGGCAGGGCTGCCCCCTGTCGGGTCAACTCTTTGCTCTCTCTTTTGAGCCGCTTTTGATTTGTCTCCGTTCTCGTTTGTTCTCCTCAGTTCCGCGAGGAGTTGCGTGCACCCGTCACCACCACACAGTACTTTCGGCATACGCAGATGACTTAACAGTCTTCATCCGTTCTGAGGGAGCATTCGGAACTCTTCGAAATACCTATCTTGAATATGCTGCGATTTCTGGTTCTTCACTCAACATGGATAAATGCTCTGGATTATGGGCTGGGTCTTGGACGATCCGCGCTGACCGCCCATGGGGTGCCCGCTGGTCTTCAAGTGTTGCCAAATTCCTCGGAGTCTACATTGGAGACCCCTCTGCGGTCGCCACTGCTACCTGGACTCCCCTGGTTCAAAGGGTCAATCGCCGCCTAGCACCTTTTTACCGTCTCAAGCCTTTTCTGTCGTTCCTCAGCCGTGCCTACCTCCTCAACACCTTTCTCCAACCATCTTTTTCATGTTTGGATTGCGCACCTTCCTCCGCAGTTTTTGCTTCGCGAACTTCAACGTACCTTCACTAATTTCGTCTGGAATGTCATTCATTGGGTGCAGCACTCCACTCTCGTTCTTCCTATTTCTTTTGGTGGTCTATCTCTCTCCGATATCTCTCTGAAGTTCAAAGCTTTCCACCTTCAAAATTTCCTTCGGAATTTCTTTCTCCAACCTTCTTCTTCTCAAACCATTGTCGACACGCTTCTCTTTCCCCGAAGTCCCCACCTCACTGTCTCAACTTTTCTCCGCATGGACCTCTTTCCTCTCGTTCCGAGCCATTTCCCTGAGTTTTACAGATCCGCTCTTACCCTCTGGCGTTCCTTATATCCTATTCGCCTTCCCCCTGCCTCTACTAACGATCTCCTTGCGGAACCTCTCTTCTTTTCTTCTGCTATCCGTTCCACTGCTTCTTCATATTTGCACTTCTCCACCTGGTTCACCAGTGGCGTGGTGCGAGTCTCTCAACTCGTGGATTCCAACCTTCGCTGGAAATCGCTCTCCCAGATCACTCCCCCTCTTTCTGATTCGCCCATTCATCGTTCTCAGCTTCGATTACTTCAAGTCAGTATTCGTCGACTCTATCCTCTCCTCGCAGATCAACATGGACTTATCTCGCAACCCTCAGCGCCTCATAGCCTTCCTTTTCTTGTGTATCTCAATGATATTCCTTTCCTTCCTCATCAGGTTACTGTCAAGCTTCTTTATCAGCATTTTTTAACACATTTTCTTGAACCAATGCCTATTCCCAATGTACCATCTTCAGATTTGCCAGCCACCTGGACAGACTCTCATACTTCTCTCGCCTCTCCAAAAGCTTGTGACATTCATTGGTTACATCTTCATCGCCGCCTACTGACTCCTCGAACTCTTCACCGTTTCCGTCATCTGACTTTACCTCTTTGTTTTTTTGTTCAACCCTCGGAGATGTTCATCATGCATACTTTTTGTGTCTGATGTTACAGCCCTTGTTCTCACTGATGTTCTCTCTCCTTCAAAAAGTTTGTGCTCACCTTCACACCATGTCACATTATCTTGTGTTACGTCACCACTTTCCGTCGGCTCCCATGCATAATCATGTATGCTCCTTCCTAATTCTACAAGCGAAGTATACAATATATCTGTACTATCATCGCAGCGTCGATCAACCTTCCCTCCGCCGTTATCACACAGCTCGTCGTTTCCTCTGCCGCAGATATCGTCACTCCGTTACAGCCAGACTACAACTCGAATTTGACATTGCACAAGCCAATAACACTGTTCCAAACTTCATGTCTATATGGTCACCACATCAGCCTTGGTTCCAAGTCGTCGAAAATGTCGTGGAACTGCTGGCTTAACTTTCGGCTCTCCACTACTGTGTTTTATTCCATCATCAGTGTTCTTCATTAGTGTTCTGTGTCTACTTTTCTGCCCAAGTGCGAGACTTACTTTTACTACTGAATTCGCGTTTTGTTTTGAAATTGTTTACCTTTGAACTCTTACTGCTTTACCGTCTGTTTTTTTTTTTTTTCGGTGAACTCACAGACACATTTTATTTCTATTGTCACCAATGGACTCATTGACTTATATTTTTTACTACTGTTAAACTGGGCAGCCTGCGAGCGCCCGCTTTTTCACACCATTTATATTGTATTTATTTGTTTTTAATGCTGGCGATCACCTTGTTCTCTCCCATTTCTTGTTACTATATTTATTTTGTACTTGTATATATTTTGTTCGGGGTTCTTTTCCCAACATTTTGAGCAATAAAGACCTTATGAAGACAAGCCATTCGTTTCTTTTCTTTGCGTCTTTAAAAATTGCTTAAAAGTCAGAATATGAATTTTTCCTAAATTTTTTTTTGTAAAAAAGGGACGATAGTTGTAAGTTTATGCTGTAAAAATTGCAATGCGTTATAATTTATAGTTTGCCATATATCCGGTTTTTTTTTATGGATCCCATCGCGAAATTGAGAATTTTGTGAAATTTAGAAATTTAATATCTCGTAAACTAAATTGAAATTCAAAAAAAGGGCGACGAGGTGCAAAAATTCGGTCATGGCACTAAATGCCTACAAAGTTTCGTGGTTTTGTTGCTGTTAGTGTGTCCGGAACGCGACCTGATAGCACTTTTTTGCTTACCTTAACTTTGAAATATAAAATCTCTTGAAGTTTCGCTAGAATCGAGAAACGGTTTATTTTAGCGTGTTTTCCAAACAATTCTCTACAAACGATGTAAATTTCATATTTTTGTGTTCAATACGTTTTGCGTTGCGAGCTACGAAAGCAAGAGTGTCGCGAAATTTCTAAAACAGCGGCAGTTACTTTTTTTAGAATTTGAATTAAAGCCATCTCTTCAATGTGTTTCACGAGTGCTCATATCATTTGAATTCGAAATCGGTTTCCGCATAGAGAATATTATGGTAAAATTGGCATTAGGGAAATTTTTTGATAGAACGACATTAATGATTTTATTGTTTCTTGACTTTCCTTCTTTCCATGGGAAACACCTGCTTACGAGTTCGGTCGCTATTGATATGCAACATACGTTTTGTTTTGTTTTCACAGCACGCAAGGCTTTCCTTGGCGAAGGAAATGGTCATCTAAGAACTGGTTTCTTCAACTTTCTATTGACGTCAGAGAAAAAGCGGGGTAGACCCTACGTCATCGCAAGTCGAATCATCGCGCATGAATGATCACATTTAATGGTGGGGAATCGCCGAACTCTTCAAATAGCGGATTCTGAGCGCTAGGCTAAAGATCCATCTCTGTGCAAGTCTAGTGAAAGGTCCCTTACATCAGACATCGGAAGGGTTATACCTCATCTGCTGCTTACAAGGTAAGAACAGTCATGTAACATTGTTGCATAAAACGTGTGAATTACGCTTTCATGTTTTATTTAGTCAACTTATAGCAGTATATTACAAGCAGTAATAATTCATTTTGAAAATTTTGAAAATTTTAAATTCATTCTGGATTATTTAAATCATAGTAGCAGTTTTTATAAAATAATTAAATTAAATAGGCAAACAAAGAAAATAATTGATAGAAACTGGTTTAAGAATAAATTAAAAAAAAATCCAGTTTCGGGGAAGGAATTTGAGTTATTCTGGATATGTTTAAAAGTTATGTTTCGTAGACAGAAAAACAAACATTCAGCATTTTTTTTACTGTTTTCATTTTAATCTATAGCTATGTTACAATTTTAACGCTTTCATTATTGTAGTGGAATGCTATAATTACTCCTCCGGTATTTTTCGAAAAAAAATTTAAACATGCGAAATAATTTTTTTAAAGTTTTCGATTTTTTACGAGGCTGCTGAAATGAATTTTTCAGTCAGTGCAGTTGATGTCACCGCATTTTTAATTTATCTGATGGACTATATTTTGCACATTTTTTTAGTTCCAATTCATGAAACGAACATTGCATTCGGTATTCCTAAATCATTTGATCATAGTAACCTTTTTTATAAAATAATTAAATTAAATAGGCAAACAAAGGAAATAATCGATAGCAACAGGTTTAAGAATACATTTAAAAAGAAATCCAGTTTCGGGGAAACAATTTAATAGTTATTCTGGATATGCTTGGAAGTTGTTTCGTAGGCAGAAAAACAAACATTCAGCATTTTTTTACTTTTTTCATTTTAATCTTTAGCTATGTTGCAATTTTAACGCTTTCATTACTGTAGTAAAATACTATAATTACTCCTCCGGTATTTTTCGAAAAAAATTATTTAAACATGCGAAATCATTTTTTGAACGTTTTCGATTTTTCACGAGGCTGCCGAAATGAATTTTTCAGTTAGTACAATTGATGTCACCGCATTTTTAATTAATCTGATGGACATTTTTTTAGTTCCAAAACAAATAATGCATTCCATATTGCACATTTGTTTAGTTCCAAAACGAATAATGCATTCAATATTCTTAAATCATTTGAAACATTTAATTTAAATTTAGAAATAAATTCAGAAATTTTATTAAAATAAAGGTATTGCTAAAAACGATCGCTTGAAGATCGTTCATATAATACCATTCATAGTTGTGTTTCTCTTTCTGAAGTAAATATTCGTGAAAATAACGAATTCTTTGCTCCTGCCGCAATAATGAGAAATCAGGCGCGACTTACAAGAGCAAGTTTTTCAAACTATGCTTTGAAATGTCATTTGAGTTTAGCTGAAATAACGGAAAAGCATGTAAGTCAGGATATTCTAGAGTATACTTTTTTCCATTTTTTCTTTGGGATTGATTTCCTCTAGATATATATATATACCCCAGAAACAAAGCATACAGCATTTCCAATTCTTATAGATCAGATTCACGAACCGTAACTAAAAATGGCATACAGAGATTGCGGTGAACTCATAGAAGCACGGAGAGATACATGCTTGGTGTAAGTATGAAAGATGGGAAAAGGACCTCATGGATTGGGAAATAACACAAGTGGGGGACATCATGATGACAAAATAAGGCCATGTGGGACATATTGGTGGATAAAATTCGAGAGCCTGCTGGAGTGGCATGGAAGAGAGTGACTCAAGACAGAGAGTTGTGGAGAAGAGTTGAGGAGACCTTCATCCACCAGTTAATCGCGAATGGATGATGATGATAGATACCCCGATAGTCATTTAGAGTTTGACAGATTGACATCCCGTGAGAAGCTGATATCTATGCATATTTATATAACATATTTTTTGCGCTTAAGGAAAGAGAGAGAGAGCATAATAATGCCGCCCCGGTGGTGCAAGCTTCTAATCATTCGCCCGTGAAGAGTCCGGGTTCGAATCCCGGCGAGGCATGGATGTTGTGTTTGTCTTACGGCACTGGCTCTCTCCCTTCCTTGGAGCCAGTGACTCTAAGTTAGGGACGGACGATTGCTTATAGCCCATTGCGTTGCTCACGGCGGTCGTTAAACCTACAATAAAAAAAAAAAAAAAAAGCATAATGTGTTCCACGTGCAGAACTAACCAACAGAAATTGAAGAACACGAGTATTTCGTTATTTTGTAGAACACACTTCATAAAAATAAATTATTATTGTACAAAGTAACTCGCATAGGTTTTCTGCGCGGCTAACTACAAATGATATTAAGTAAAAAATCTCCAAAGACACTACTGTTTCACAAATTTTGAAGTATTTAATTTTGTAAAACCAAGATGTGCTACTATGACTCAACTCAGCAAATTGTTTGTCATTTGAATTTACACTATATAAAATTAGGACAGCTGAAAACCGTATGAGAAAAATTTAAGCAATCAGTCAAATGATAAATACCGTGGCTTGAAAACCATATATACATGTAAATTGGTATGAATGTTCTGAACTGCGATTGCTTGTGTGTGTGGTTCCGGGATGCAAACACTTAATCGCCAGAATTCAGTCATGACAGATTGTTTGAAACTGCTTTCATTTACAGTCTTTACGTCTTGTATTTTATTCCTGTTGATTTGGCGTTCTGATGTTATACGGTTTGACTGAAAGTAATTTTTTTTGTTACATTTCCTGAAGATTATTCAAATTAATTTACCTAGCAAAACGTTCAGGGACAATGTCAACAATGTTTAATATTTTAATACATTTCAAAATTTTAAACAAAGATTGTTTTTAATAATTGTGCAAAATTTCCTTCTTTTTAAAGCATATGGTGTGACAAGAAACGCGTTTTTTTTTTTAATTTCCTGTGATCTTCTCCCATCAGCCGAATTCAATGTCATACGAAAACAAAAGAATAAATATCTTGCTTGTTATTTATTTTCAGTTTTCAATAGCTTGAAAGTGACTCAGAGAACACTTCGGAACATGTGATTACCTGTTTTCAAAAACATATCTATTACATGTTTTTGAACCGCCTCGATGGCGCAGTGGTCTAAGCGCTGGCTTCTGACCATTTGGGTCCAAGTTCGAATCCCGATGAGGCAAGGATGCTGTATTTGTGTTACGGTACTAGCTCTCTCCCTTCCCTGGAACCAGTGGCCTTAAATTAGGGACAGCCGACTGCTTATAGCCCATTAAATTGCTCACGCTGCTCGATGAATCCCCAAACAAAAAAACCTTACATGTCTTAAAATGCCGCCCAGGTGGACTGGTGGTCTAAGCGATGGCTTCTGATCATTCGTCCGAAATGGGTCCGGATTGGAATGGCACGGATGTTGAATTTATCTTATGGCACTGGAGCGCTCCCTTCCCTGGAACCAGTGGCCTTAAATTAGGGACAGCCGACTGCTTATAGCCCATTAAGTTGCTCACGGTGGTCGATAAATCCTCAAACAAAAAATCACGTATCTTCAATTTGAAAAAAAAAAAACAGTAATAAAACAAGCTGAACCGTGTCCATATGGGGCACAGTTATATATATAAAATGGGATGCAAGGTCAGGTGACGCGCAGACATATCATAGCTTCTGCTTGACTGCCTCATCTTGAACTAGTGATTGGAAATCAGCATCTCGTATCGCTCGGACACCACAATATGTGCAGTATGAAATTATAAAAATACCTGTAAACCCCATGATATATGCGCTGCTGTAAAATGATTACATTTATCTTCTATTGATCTTCAGTTACCAACAATTCCAGGAAAATCGCTTGCAGTTAACCGAGTTTTTCACGTTACATAAGTAACATAATCACATCACTTAGCTAATAAAGTGTAAGTCATTCTATCTTTTTCTTCTACTTTTGTAATATATATATATATATAACCGCTGGAGAACCTAGCATTTATCATGACTCTGTCTACAATATTGAAGGTAAGTGCTTTTCTTTTCTTCACTGAAGACAGAAAAAAATCCAAAATGTGACGACCTCTGTACAATGCTTTTATCAAAGACAATTGTACAGTCAAGTATTTCCTCAAGAACAAATATATCTTGAGGAGAGGTAGGTATACGGCATTTATTTTCTCAGATATGCTACGATTTACTAAAAGATGACCACTGCGTAGCATCCAGTGTTACGCAGGGCTTCTATTTACGTTTTTCGCTGTATGTTAATTACTCCTAAGAGCATCAATAGCTGCGAGTAGTCACTAGTTTGAGTTAATCGCTTCCGGAAAAGGAGTAAACGGGCTCGACACTGGGTTCGAACCAGAGAGACCAAGCTCAGAAGCCATCATTCCTGCTCTTGGAGTCCAGATAACTGTCGCTAGTGGCTAATTTCTCAGGAACTATGAGGCAATAAGTTAAATTTTCTGTCGATGAGTATTTAAGAAACATAAAGCGGGATTTCCAAAGTGGAAAAAACACAATATGAGGGTTGTACCGAAAGTAATGCAAAAGTGGGCATAACTTTTCTCTTAATTGACAGAGGTCGTTCAAATTTCTCATGTTGGTAGAGTAACTCTTCCTCTGTAGTAATCCTTCTTCTTCATTGCAGGTAAATAATGGATTCCAAGCAGAAGCAACATGCCGTCATTGAATTCTTGTCGAAGGAAGGGTGCAGGCTGTCCGACACCCACAGAAGGCTACAGAATGTTTACGGAGATAACACCATTGACAACAGCAATCTGCACAGATGGATGAAGATGTTTAAAGAAGGGGAAACCAGCATTGAAGACAAACAACGCATCATCTGCGACCACTGACACGAATCGTCAGCGAGTGGATGAATTGATTCGCATGAACAGATGAGTCACAATCTGAGAACTCTTTGCACAACTGCACTGTGGTCGCAATGCCATAGAGAAGATGGTGGAAGACTTAGGGTATCGGAAAGGGTGTGCAAAGTGGGTACCTCGGCAGTTGACACCCGATTTGAAGGAGAGAAGGCTGCTCTGATCTGCTGAAAGCGTTTGAAGCCAATGAAGACACCTTTTTTTCGATCTGGAGACAGGGGATGAAATGTGAGCGTACCTTTACGATCCAGAAACGAAGAATCAATCCATGGAATGGCGTCAAATCTCTTCACCAAGGCCTAAGAAGTTCAAGAGCCAGCGATCAGCACAGAAAGTCATGGTGACTGTTTTTGGGATAACAGGGGTGTCATTCTCCTTGATTTTCTGGAACGTGACCGTACCATGACCAGTTTGCGGTACATTGAGACACTCAAGAACTTTGAGAAGCCATAAGGAGGAAGAGACCGGATAAAAATCTGAAAAGGATCCGCATTCACCATGACAATGCGAGACCACACACATCTTGGGCAACAAATCAGGCGATCAACAAATTAGGCTGGTCGGTGGTCCCCCATCCACTGTGCAGGCCAGATCTGGCGCCCTCCGACTAGTCTTCGGTCCAATTAAGGACAGTCTCCGGGTACAATGATTTGATGACACAGACGAGGTGAAAGTGGCTGTGAAGAAGTGGGTACAGCAGTCTACACCTGATCTTTTTCAAAGAGGATTGGAGAGTTGGGTTCAACGATGACGCAAATGCATCGCTTGTGATGGAGATTATGGTGAGTAGTACCTTTGTATAGAGAAAGAGTTACTCTACCAACATGTGAAATTTGAACGACCTCTGTCAGTTAGTCAAAGTTAGGTAGGAGTTGGAATACAACGTTGACGTATGCAACATCGCCTCCGGTGTTCATATTGAGAATTTCTGGTGTAAAAATCAGATTTTTGAGAGCTCTCGCTTATCGCTTGGTCAGCCGCGAATGTGCTTCTGTTCTTGATAAATTTTACAAGTTCTCAATTTTTATAGTTTTTGCACAGTCAGCATTGCAGAGTTGGTCAACTGTAGCGCCATCTAGCGGATAATTCTATTCAAAGGGGAAAACATTGATCGCTTCTCAATACGGATTCCAGAAACAGAAATGTCAAGTCAAGCACATATGAACATTTTCACCAGCTAGCGGGAAAAGTTTCGTCAAGAGAATCGATAAAATACAAATGCTTAAGGTGGTACTTCCTTCTACCTGATATAAAACCTTTTTCTTTTCATATAGATTAAGATAATACAACGTAGTTGTCGCAAATGTTTATTTTTTCAAGCCGACAATGGTTTCGCTGGGTATTAATCTAGCTTCATCAAGACGAATGGCACAGTAACAACTACGTTGTATTATCTTAATCTATATATAATCGTTACAAGACTGTAGTATTTGAGATAAAGAATCGTTTTTCTTTTCAGTTGGACAGATTGGTCTGGTAAACGGAGAAGCGATAAGCATAGGAACCTTTATTTCAAAAACGTGAAGTGCAAATAAAGAAATTTTGAGAGAAAAAAAAATAAGGGAACTGTTGAATTTCATAGGGATTTGACTAGACTAAGTGAAAAAGAAAATAAAAACATGACAACGCACGCGATGCCTTCGAAAAGAATGTAAACGCATGGGATTACACACGGAATAGCTCGTGGGGCTCTGCAAGTTGCTCTTTAAATGGCTTTTAACCAACTGCCTTCTCAGGGGAGCAAATATCACTCTGAACCTCTTTTTTTATAAAACAAGTTTATTAAAGACTGAGAATTCAGTATTTTTTTTTATCATTTTCTGCTCTGAGTTCCCTAGACCAGTTCCGCCGTAGGAGCGAACTCATTTGCAGGTGAAAGTTTTGGGGGAAGAATTAAGCCAGTGTATCAGTAACTGAAATAGTAATAGTATTGCGGGGAGTATTCCACAAATGTCTTATTCAAGATTCGAACCCAGAGCAATTATCACGCTGGACCTCTTTTTTGTAAAACAGGTTTATTCAAGCCGCCCCGGTAGCGCTGTGGTCTAAGCGCCGGCTTATGACCATTCGTCCGGGTTCGAATCCCGGTGAGGCATGGATGTTGTGTTTGTCTTACGGCACTGGCTCTCTCCCTTCCCTGGAACCAGTGACCCTAAATTAGGGACAGGCGACTGCTTTTAGCCCATTGAGTTGCTCACGGTGGTCGTTAAACCGTCAATCAAAAAAAAAAAAAAAAAAAAAGACTGATGATTCAATATTTTTTATCATTTTTTGCTCTGAGTTCCGTAGACCAGTTCCGCCGTAGGCCAGTGTATCAGTAGCTGAAATTGCCAGTTATAGTATTACGGGATTATTCCACAAATGTCTTATTCAAGATTCGAACCCAGCTTCAACATTGTTAATGATCAAAGCCCTGGACCTCCGACCACAATTCGACATCAGAGCGATATTTCAATATTTCTTCTTTCAAAATTATAAGAAGGTGCCATACTTATAGGCTACCCTAATTAAAAAATCTGGTATTTCGTAAAAGTGTGCTTACAATGAATAAAACAATTGCCGAGTTTTCTTGTACAAAAACGTTTCTGTTAACAATGTATTTCAGGAAGTATTCCCAATCCGTTTATTTCACAATCGAGTTGCCAGTGCCCCACTTTACATTCGAGACAGCTGCTGTTTTCATTACCAGGAAAAACTGCCAAGAAGAAGCGAAGGAAAGTTTTGCTTTAATCACTTCCGTGAAGGAATGTGGGGTTTCCCTCCGAATGATCACTGAGCTGACGAGGAATTGCTCTTCCATAGAGTGGAACGCACTGCCTCTTACAGGGTCATAACTCCTTGAGAAAGTACAACAGGAGACCACCTTTTGCCGTCTAACGAACCGAGATTTTCCAGGGAAAAAAATGACACTTTCACTTAAGCGAATAAATTGCGGTTGGTACAGTCCATCTTGAAGTGCGCAGACGCAAATAGGCCATTTTATGTTTTTAAGTTGGGGACCGGCAAGTGCAGTTTTGAACTCGAAAAATGAGTTTTTCAGAGCTTGATTCTTACTGTATAGATCACAAGTGTCATTAAATGATGAAATGTTCGTAGAATACGACGAGTTGAAGCCACTTTCTTCTGACATACGTGCACTGGGCTATTTCCAGGCAGCTAATGTAAGGCAGTGGCGACGGCTTTTGTTGTTCTCCTTACAGGAAATATTCCCAAAAACAAAACGTCGTAGCTTGGCTGATTCCTTCTGTTCCACATATGCCTTTTATCCGCTTCTTCCAAGCTTTGCCCACAATCCGATCTTCGTCTTCAGGAGCGTAAAACTTCGTTCTGCTTTGTTGCTGAAAACACATTTTTCTCTAGAGATTGTACAGATACATTGGAATACGTCGATATTTACATTAGTAGCTAACAAGGAAGCAATATAATGCATTCATCATCTCGATCAAGGCCCCTGAAAAGAACGATATTGCCAATATAATTTTGCCGCCTTAGTGGAGCAATTGTCAAACGCGCGAGTTCGCCCCGGTGGCGCAGTGAACTAAGCAATGGCTTATGACCATCGTCCGAGATGGGTCTGGGTTCGAATCCCGGTGAGGCATGGATGTTGTGTTTGTCTTACGGCACTGGCTCTTTCCTTTCCCTGGAGTCAGTGGCTCTAAATTAGGGACGGCGGCTGCTTATAGCTCATTGAGTTGCTCATGGTGGTCGTTAAACCTCCAATAAAAAAAATGGCAGAGCTGGGGACAGATCCAAGTCCTGGTTGATTAACGGGCCGTGCTCGTGCCCCCAGAAAGTTAGCTCTCTACCCTCCCTGGAACAAGTGGTTCCAAATTAGGAACGGGATCACTTGTTCTAATTTGGAACAAGTAGTTCCAAATTAGACGTTATAACGAAGTAAATTTCTCCGTCATTTCTGTCCGCGCCAGGATTCAAACCCGGGTCCCCTCATTCCGGAATAAGTTGCTCTACCAGTTGAGCTACGCGGACGTTTTATTCTGATTCCTATCTGCCTTTATGTCGTGTGCGTCCTTCTGGCAGGTACGTCACATCTCCTGGTACGTTACATAATCTCCCCCTTATTTTTATTTTTTTTTTCGAAGTGCTGGAGAAAGGATTCTCTTATTTTTCCTATCTCGCGGTGTGGAAATAACATCACACCATTGCGAGATTTTGAACGGTCGGGTCATCCGGATAGTTCGGGCGCCATTATAACGAAGTAAATTTCTCCGTCATTTTTAGTCTACGCCGGGATTCGAGCCCGGATCCCCTCATTCCGGAATAAGTTGCTCTACCAATTGAGCTACGCGGACATTTTATTCTGATTCCTATCTGCCTTTATGTCGTGTGCGTCCTTCTGGCAGGTACGTCACATCTCCTGGTACGTTACAACGTGGCTTCTATATAGCCTTATACTCGGGGGAAGGACCAAATCTTGTTACGGAGTGGAGCTAGCAGAGCCTTTTCGCCGTTTGCATATCGTATGTTTTTTCAGTATTTCTCCGCAGGATGCAGTGTGCAGGGGAGCCATCCCACGAACCCTCAGGGTGTGCCACCTTGAAAAGAGACAGAATAGGCTTCCCGCTGATCATTCTACCAGCGATTTCATCCTCGGGAAGAAAGGATCAACTCATATAGCCCCCCCCCCCGTCAAACGCCCTTAACTGGCCGCTTGCCCTTGCACCTGAAGTAAACATAATCCAGGTATAACCTTTATCATTGTGACTTCTGTCGGTCGTACATCGTCGACCGACAGAAATAACAAAAGACGTCGCTAAAAAGCGAATATCTGTATTTTTAGATACGCGACCGAGACTCAGATCTTCATGACCACATCTTTTGTAAAAGAAGTACATGCATATGGTATCGCTTTGTCCATCCGTCTGTGGACACCATAGCTATTAATTCTATTTGAAAAATTCTTTTTGCATCGGAAAGCCCAAGATATGAGAACGATGATTCTTGCTTTGTATTTTTCTCTTACGCAAAAATTCGCCACTAGAGGGCGTAAATGCATAGAGTCCCGGGCAAATCGTCCATTGAAGATTGGTCCAATGCTGATTCGTCCAATGCCGTTTCGTCCAATGCTGATTCGTCCAAAGCGACAATTAGTCCAATGCCGTTTGGTCCAATGGACTGTTCGTCCAATGTACGATTGGTCCAATGCCGATTCGTCCAATGCTACGATTGGTCTAACGCCGATTCGTCCAAGGGGACAATTTCCGTTTGGTCCAATGCCGATTCGTGCAATGCAACGATTGGTCCAATGCTGATTCGTCCAATGCTACGATTGGTCGAATGCCGATTCGCCCACTGCTACTATTGGTCTAATGCCGATTCGTCCAAGGGGACAATTTCCGTTTGGTCCATTGGACTATTCGTCCAATGTACGATTGGTCCAATGACGATTCGTCCAATGGTGCGTTTGGTCTAACACCGATTCGTCCAACGGTATCATCCTACCAACGGTCAACTGTTTTTTTTTTAAGAAAGGAATAATTTAGTTATTCTCTTTATATCCTTTTGAAAAATGATTTCCATATATTTGGTATTTGTAAACATTTTAAAAAACCTGAAAAAAGGCATTCAACGGATCATTTCTCAGCTCTTTACAAGTCCCTTCCTAGGCTTAGGGCCTATGAATTAAAATTTAGGGCCTAAGTAAAAACGCAATATTATTAACTTGACCTGATGTGTAAACTTTGTAAATATGACATCGGTAGAATAAAAACTGTTCAAAAATCAGGCCTTATGAATTAATATTTAGTGCCTAAGTAAAGGCTCAATGTTATTAACTTGATCTGATATGTAAATATTATGAATATGGCATCGGTAGAATAAAAACTGTTAAAAATGCCTAGGTCCGAACCCCGTCCAGTTTTCCAGTGTCCACTTAGCCGAACCCCTCTCTATGCTACAAACAGAAACGGGAAACTAGTATTTTCTATTATTTAATGCAAGAGAGAAACATCGTACAGTACTAGCTAGCATTGGACGAATCGTACAAAGCTTTGGACCAAGTGCGTCGTTGGATGAATCGTTCCAGACCCAAATGCATATACTATCGAATTCAAAATCCATTTTATTGAATATCATTGCTTCTCAAGATCCGATTAAGAAAATTCTTTCTTCCCTGTGATACCACTTATAACGAAAACTATTTGGGTGCCGTTTCGTTATCATGTAGTGCATAGTTTTCCCACCAGGGGCGTAAAGGTAAATTGCGATTTCCTGGATATCTGTGCTTCCAATAATTTGATGTGAGATTTATTTTTTGCATCAGATAGAGCTTTTTGTGGGAAATGTTCTGCATATAATTTCGAAGTTTTGATAGAGAACAGTTTTGCCACTAGGGGGAGTAAGTGCATACTCCTGTTTCTGACTGTAACGTACCAGGAGATGTGACGTACCTGCCCGAAGGACGCACACGACATAAAGGCAGATAGGAATCAGAATAAAACGTCCGCGTAGCTCAATTGGTAGAGTGACTTATTCCGGAATGAGGGGATCCGGGTTCGAATCCTGGCGTGGACAGAAATGACGGAGAAATTTACTTCGTTATAATGGCGCCCGACCTATCCGGATGACCCGACCGTTCAAAATCTCGCATTGGTGTGATGTTATTTCCACACCGCGAGATAGGAAAAATAAGAGAATCCTTTCTCCAGCACATCGAAAAAAAAAAAAAAATAAGGGGGAGATGATGTAACGTACCAGGAGATGTGACGTACCTGCCCGAAGGACGCACACGACATAAAGGCAGATAGGAATCAGAATAAAACGTCCGCGTAGCTCAATTGGTAGAGTGACTTATTCCGGTAAGAGGGGATCCGGGTTCGAATCCTGGCGTGGACAGAAATGACGGAGAAATTTACTTCGTTATATGACGTATTTGCAGCAATATCTGGACTTCTGAAAACAGGGCTGAAAAAATTATTTTGTTTTTAGATACCGCTCACCACGAAAAGCCTGCAGAGAATATCTTCTGCTTAAAGTAATGCATTGCTTTTCCGCCAGGGGGTTTGATGTATACCTTATTTTCTCGATACTTCTGCTTCTAACAGTCCGATTTCAAAAATTCTTTCTTTGCCGGAGAGAATTTCTGGTGCAAAATGAAGGCATGACATAGTATGATATTCAGTTGGAAACCCGTGCTAGGTGAGTCTGCGAGAATCACTTTGTCCATGTCATCATTAAATCGGAGTATTCAACAAACGAGTACAGCGCAAAGAAATACACTGAGTGGCCAAACTATTATGACCACCTGGTTATTACGTTGTTGTGCCACCTTTTGCGCGTAATGCTGTTTGAATTCGTCTTGGCATGAACTCTATCAAAATAAATAACTTGGGATATATCAGCCCAAATGTGATGAATTGCGCCCTCCAGCTCTTCAAGATTTGATGGTAGCAGATCCAGCTGTCTGATGCCCCTTATGACTTCATCCCACAAATGCTTCATTGGATTGAGATCCGACGATTGAGGAGGCCAATGTGGCAAGGAAAAGTCTCCGTGATGCACCTCAAACCATTCACGTAGAATGTGAGCACAATGACATGGAGCATTGTCCTACTGGAAGTATCCGTCTCCATTGGGATAAACCATCAACATAACTTGGTGGGAAACGATATTTAAATACCTTTGAGCGGTCAGTCGTTGCTCCACACGAATCAAAGGGCCCAATCACATTTACATAAACATGCCCCAGACCATGACGTTGCCTCCGCCAGCTTGAAGAGTAGTGCTTTCGTGCTGCTGTTTCCATAACCTCGCCCTTTCATCTGCATCGTGTAGCTGAAAACGGGAATTCGTCGGTCCACATTACAGCCATCTTACGCCAGCAGCATTCTTTTTTTAATTCTTTATTGGAAGTTTAACGACCGCCCTGAGCAACTCAGTGGGCTATAAGCAGTAACGCTGCAGATAGCAATGCCAGACGGACAGGTCGTCTGCTTTGTAGCGCATAGGATGTAATGTGCGGCGCACCTACGATCATTTCACGTTCAAAGTCCGTCAGATCGCATCTTTTACCCATTTTTTCTTATGCAGGGCATTTCATTAGGCTGTGCATGCCTTCCTCGTTCCGTTTCTACACCACTTCAGCCATGTTGGGTCAACAGCATTTTTCTTATTTTTTTTTATTGGAGGTTTAACGACCACCGTGAGCAACTCAGTGGGCTATAAGCAGTCACCCATCCCTAATTTAGGGCCACTGGTACCCGGGAAGGAAGATGGCCAGCGCCTTAAAACAAACACTACATTCATGCCTCACCGGGGATTCGAACCCGGACCCATCTCCGACGAATGATCAGGAGCCATCTCTTAGACCACTGCGCCACCGGAGCGGCGTAAGCAGCATTTGCGGGATAGCTGCTTCGCATAAAATTACCTGGTGGTCATAATAATTTGGCCACTCAATGTATTCTATCGTATTAGTAGTTTACATTCTGTCTGGAACGAAAACTCTCCAATTATGCAGTTGGAAAAAAATTACCATGGAGATAAATCATACCATTAGCCTTTGGCTCGTAAACAAACTTGAAAAACGCTTAATTTTATTCATGCACGGGGTGCATAAACTGGTTTCGCTTGAGGCACAGACACGTGTATGCGCCTTTTTTTCTTTTGTCACGGAGTAGGATCGTTGGAAACGAAATAAATTCTTCAGAGATTACTGATCAAGGCCAACGACGACGACAACAACATCATCACCCCTTGGGGGAAATAATGTGTCTGGTAGTTACAAGTCACAAACAATTAGGAGAAGTTGGAAAGTATCCTTCGGTTCCGTGATATAATCAACCAGGAAAACATTAAAGAACATCACGCGAATGCAAAAATTTTTATGATTACATCTCAGTTTCAGCTAATTAACTGACGCAGTAAACAGAATTTCAAGGACGTATTTTTTTATGCGAAACCAGAAGGTCAACTTCACCGGAGAAAATAATGAGACAGCATTTTATCTCAACGCAAATGAAGGTACACGCTGAATGACTACTTTATTAGGTACAACATCACATTATATCTTTGGAAAGAAATGATTTTCTACATGTTAAATAACTTTACTTCGTTGTAGTTATGATACTTGCTTACAGGTGACGTCACTCTTCCTTACCACTACATCGAATTAAAGTTATTGAGTTTTAATGTAGTTCAGGGAAAGTTTTTTTGGAAAAAACTTCCCTGAACTGTATTAAAGTCAATAAATTTAATTCGATGTAGTTATACTTGCTTACAGGTGGCACTCTTTCTTACCACTGCATCGAAGCTATTGATTTTTAATAAAGTTCAGGAAAATGTTTTTGCAAAAAACTTCCTTGAACTTGTATTAAAGTCAATAAATTTAATTCGATGTAATTATAATACTTGCTCACAGGTGGCGCTACTCTTCCTTACCGTTACATCGAAGTAAAAGTTATTGATTTTTAATATAGTTCAGGAAAGTTTTTTGCAAACAACTTTTTTGAACTGTATTAAAGTCAATACATTTAATTCGATGTAGTTATGATACTTGCTTACAGGTGGCGCCACTCTTCCTTACCACTACATCGAATTAAAAGTTATTGGTTTTTAATGAAGTTTAGGAAAGCTTTTTGCAAAAAAACACCGGCCTAACTTAAATTGTACAATTTAAGTTAGGCCGTCTTTTATCAGTGGACCAATTTTGATGAATGGGAAATCTTTCTTCGCTGAGAACATAGGGTCGATTTGTTTTCCCAATGGAATTATAGGGAGCAATGTCACTAGACGACCACCTTAAATACACATTAGAATTAGCAGGACTGCTGCCCCGGTTACGCTATGGTCTAAGCGATGGCTTATGACCATTCGTCCAGAAGGGCTCCGGGTTCGAATACCGGTGAGGCATGAATGTTGCATTTGTCTTACGGCACTGGCTCTCTCCTTCCCTGGAACCAGTGGCCCTAAATTAGGGACGGGTGACTGCTTATAGCCCACTCAGTTGCTTACGGTGGTCGTTAAACCTTCAATAAAAAAAAAATTAGCTGGACTGCGCCAAAAAGTAATGGTACAATATTTCCTGAATGCAAGATATAGGCGTGTTAGACTTAGAACTTACTGAACGTTAATCTATGTACTGTGTGTTTATAGTAACTTTAATTTATTACCAACTCCTGCAGCATCGCGCATTATGTTGAACATTATGAATGACATTTCCACTTTTTTTTTTTTTTTATTTGAGGTTTAACGACCACCGTAAGCAACTCAATGGGCTATAAGCAGTCGCCGTCCCTAATTTAGGGTCACTTGTTCCAGGGAAGAGAGAGAACCAGTGCCATAAGACAAACACAACATCCATGCCTCACCGGGACTCTAACCAGGACCCCTTTCGCACGAACGATCAGAGGCCATCGCTTAGACCACTGCGCCACCGGGGCGGCCATTTCCACTTTATCGGGTTTTACACTGAAATACACTTATGCCGTCGGTTTACCATTTCCTTGGTGTCTTTCTGGAAGTTTTGACGTACAACAGCGATTCAATCCGTAGCGGACTTTCCTGATCCCTGAGCCACACTGTCGTATTTAGAAGTTCATTAATTGGTCAACACGCGAATGAATACATTAGTTAGCTGTCTCACTGTTCAGTTCCTTTCTGACCTGAAACATTCGTTCAACCTGCTCTCCGGAATGTTCAGGAAGTCTACACTGCTCGAAATTTATTAACAGAGGACTACTGCAAGACCCTGGGTTTGACTCCCGGTGGCGGCCAATGAGAATTTTTCCGTGACTCACTTATAAACGGGGAAAGAGCGAAGATCTTTGTTTGACGTTCCTGGTCCACATTAAATGTCTGTATTAATTATTCATTCACCTTCTAATTATTTCTTCAGTTGCTGCTTACCATTTTTGGTGGATCCCCAGCATTGTGCGGGGCTCCCAGAAGCAACCGGCCATATTGGCTTGGCAGTTAACGAGTGGTGTAGCGGAAGCATATCCGGCGCGTAACTGGAAGACCTTGGGTTCGACTCCCGGTGGCGGCCAATGAGAATTTTTCCGTGACTCACTTATAAACGTGGAAAGAGCGAAGATCTTTGTTTGACTCCAAGGGCTTCTTTTTTTTTTTTTAATTGGGGGTTTAACCACCACACTGAGCAACTCAGTGGGAGATAAGCAGTCGCCCGTCCCTAATTTAGAGCAATTGGTTCCAGGGAAGGGAAAGAGCCAGTGCGGTAAGACAAACACAACATCCATGCTATACCGGCATTCGAACCCGGACCCATCTCGGACGAATGGTCTGAAGCCATCGCTTAGACCACTGCTCCGCCACTTTGAAGCAGGGCGACTTTCAGCTTAGTAATCGATATCATCCCATATCAAGCGAATATACGCCCTGATAGTTCATGACGGTTAAAAACTTGTTTCGCACCAGCAGACATATATATCTTTACTAAATTTTTATGAAAGTTACTTTCCACTCCTCTCTCGAGCATTATATTTTACTGGCAAAAAATGTTTGTGGGCAGGTCTGTATCATGCTATAAATGTGTGTGTGTTCGTCCGCGATATGTTACTAAATTAGGAAAGTCTTCGTTTTAATCGGGATATAATCAATCTTCATAGATCAATGGTTAGTATCGAGTTTTTAAAGATCATAGATTTGTAAGAGTGAAAAGGTGAATATATTTCAAATACGTGGTGATAATGTAAATAGACGATGGCATCACTCTGTCCACGTTATTTATAAGCAACGCATAGCAACTGAAAAATTGTTGTTTCGACACCGCTGGGATCGAAACCCAGATCTTTCGATAACTAACCGAGTGCGTTCGCTTTACGCTACGGTGCCAACAATTTACAGCGCTATGCGTGGTTTATCAGTCAGCATCTGACTACATAAATTCATATTGATGGGCAACGGATGTGTCGCCATCTAGTGGCATTCAACAGAGTAAGCTGTTTAATTACAGCATAAATCCAAAGGGCGATAGAAATGGTGAATATATTTCAAATACGTGGTGATAATGTAAATAGACGATGTCATCGCTCTGTCCACGTTATTTATAAACAACGCATAGCAACTGAAAAATTGTTGTTTCGACAGTTATCGAGAGATCTGGGGTTCGATCCCAGCGGTATCGGAACAACAATTTTTCAGTTGCTATGCGTTGTTTATAAAAAACGTGGACAGAGCGATGACATCGTCTATTTAGATTTGTAACAGGCATGGGCTTGATTTCCTGTGAATAAAAAACTAATATTTGTTTAAATTAAACCCTGTTTGAATACGAAAAGGTATTTTAATGTAATTATGAAAGATTATTCCTCTTCCTTAGGTGCAAAGAAAATTCGATATTCAGTTCGTTGCGTTGCTTTAGGACTTACATTCCATATCAAACATGCCATCTGAGTGGATCTCCGGTTCTCAGACGGAAATGCTGCCTTTACACTTCGACGGTTTAACTGAAGAAATGAAGAGAAGATTACGAGATGAACTTCATGAAAAGGAAGAAATCGTAGAGAGCAGCCTCGCAACACTAAGGCGTCTTCTAGACGGTAAGTTTTGTCGCAATGAAGATATACCGTGCCGTTTAATTCAGTGCTTATCATCATCTTGTCTACATCGCTATTTAAAAAAGTCCATCAGTCTAAACATTCCATTGAAGAGAACTTGACATATCACACTAGAATAAATAAATGTATATATTCATTCTAGTGGTGAGTCTTTCATTCTGATAGCATCTAATACAAGTAGAAAAGGTGTCATGAAAAATAATAAATATAATTAATTGTTCATTAGAAGCACCTTCATGGAAGACTTTTGGAAATATCTTCTTTTTGTAAACAGAGCTGAAGTCTTCTGAATCCCCAAGACTGTTTGAATTTACATCTTTTATTCTTTCAGTTTAAAGAATCTTTCGCTATAGTGTGGAATATTTATCAACACAGATGCCAAGTGTTTTCAACGTCATCATTCAGCATAGAGCAAAGATTCAAGTATACTGAATTTAGTGGGTTCTTTTCACTGGTTGATATGCATACTAGTTGTAATAAATTGTCGCTCTATTTCAGGACACTGCGCTCTTTCCAAAAAAAAAAAAAAAGCAAATCTTCCATTTTAAATAAGAATATCAGTATTTGTTTGTGATGCGTAGGTTCCAAGTGTCACACAGAAGCAGAAGTCGTCAAGCACCCAGAAGCACATGAGACATCAATCAAAGGAGAAAAGAGTTTTGCCCAAAAGGACTTGAAGATAGACTCGTCAAAAAAACATTTGCACCACTATTTTGTTGATCTAAGAAACATAATACGTTTTAGACGCACGAGACAATTTTGTGGAAAAGTCTCAAATGCTTACCTTTTGAGAAAAATCGAGTACACGTCTCCGAAAAGTAAGGAAGAATGTCCTAAACACGAAACCGAAAAATACGGAAACAAATGGAAATGGGACGAAATAAAAAGGATTTCTTTCTAAAAGGAGAATTTGTAGCTTCGTGAAAAGAACCCATGTTTATAGAAGAATGATTAGTGAACCAAAGACGGGGATGAAACTTGCAATGCAAACAGTTCTTCTCTGGAAGTCAATACCACATATTTAAAGTTGGTGTCACTAAATTTGAATTAATTTTGCATAAATGTCCAATTTTTTTCCTTTTTCTAAAACGAAGATATCATTTTAAAAGTAACTGTACTTTGAGAGTTCTTTCTACAAACACACTCTGAGGATGGTAAACGATTTTTGCTCAGTGTCTTTGTTACTGCTAATCCTCTAGAAGAAACTTTGCTTCAAAAGCCATGTCCTCCTGATTTGTTTTTCTACTGGCAAAACATTAGCGTGATAACTCATTATTTCAAGGTAGGGTCTTTCCTTTAGCCGCATTTCAACTTGTGGCTACTTCTCATAGTGAGTAATGATAAAGAAACATTCAAAATAACTTATATTACACACGAATGAAGAGGTCATATTACTAGCAAATTCTTAAAATCAAATTCGCAGGAACTGGATTTTTTTTTTTTTTTTTTTTTTGATTGGAGGTTTAACGACCACCGTGAGCAACTCAATGGGCTATAAGCAGTCGCCCGTCCCTAATTTAGGGTCACTGGTTCCAGGGAAGGGAGAGAGCCAGTGCCGTAAGACAAACACAACATCCATGCCTGACCGGGATTCGAACCCGGACCCCTTACGGACGAATGATCAGAGGCCAACGCCTTAGACCACTGCGCCACCGGGGCGGCAAAACTGGATTTAGAGCCAATAGCTCGTACATCGCGTGAATGTATGAAATAATGTAAAGATGCGAAATGTGAAAGTAGTTTATTCTATAAAAATTGCGTTAAAACGCAAGTTCCTACCACCGTCCAAGCTCCTGGAAGACATATGAAGCTACTAGTAAGTGACTGAAGTTTTATTTCATTCATTTGCATATTGTTTTCACGGAAGACAAAAGACATTGTTATCCGGTAAGCAGTTTTACTCTGGAAAGACGTACAAACCAATTCAAGTTTGAAGAAGATAGCTGTGTGTAAGAAAATTAAAGTAAGCTTATTTTTACTATTTCTTTTGCCATCTAAGTTTCATTATCGCTGTATTCATGGGGTATTTTTTATAAAAAAACCTGAGGTATTAATTTTGCACCAAACTTCGTACATGTATCAATTTGATTTCAAATAAGCGCATTTCCTGCCACGGAATGAAAAGTAATTTGATTTCTTTAATTGTAAAATGCTACTTGTGAAATTAATAAGCAATTAAATTTTGAATCACATCATTAATTATACATCTTAAAGCTCAGTTAGTGTGAAACATTTTTAAGAAAGCTTCTCGTTTCCAGTTAATCAGATGCTAATTGATACTTTTTTCCTTTTTGTAGAGGACGAAAAGCTAATTTATCCGGACGATGATTCCTTCCTCATTGAGTTCCTCAGAGCTAGAAAATACAATATTAAAAAAGCTGTTTCCACCCTGAGATCCTACTTTCACACCCATGTGAAGTACGCCGAGATCTACAGCAACTTCGATTTTCCAAGCGTAGTCAAGACCATGGAACAAAATGCCATAGGATTTCTACCTTACCGTGATGCAGATGGAAGTGTTCTGCTCCTGATGAAAGCAGGTAAGGTATTTATATATATAATAAAGTAATTCTTCGATATACGCCGATGAGACATTACATTATGACCACCTACCTAATAAGCTGTATGACCCCCTTTAGCCCGCAAAACAGCGGCCACTCGGCAAGACATCGATTCGATGAGGTGGCGATAGGTATCCTGGGGTATCTGGTACCATAATGTCAACAGCAGGTCCTCCTGTTCCCGTACATTTCGGGGTGGTCGAACCACAAATTTTCGATTGGGTTCATGTCAAGTGAATTTAGAGGCCAGGACATTAACAGAAAGTTACCAGCATGATCCTCCAAGCACTCCTTGACGATTCTGGCAGTGTGGCACGCCGCATTATCCTGTTGGTAATGGCCATCACCAGCAGGGAACACAGTTGCCATGAAAGGGGGAACTTGGTCAGCAACGATGTTCAGATACCTAACAGCTGTCAGGGACTGTGCTATTGGAATAATGGGGCCTAACGTATTCCACGAAAACGTCGCCCAGTGCATAACACCACCGCCGCCGGCCTGTTTCAGCCCAACAGTGCATCCAGGTGCCACAGCCTCCGTTGGTAATCGGCGTATCCGCACTCGGCCGTCTACGTGATGCACCAGGAATATTGATTCGTCAGATTAGGCCACTTTCTTCCAACCATCCACGGTCCATTCTCGATGATCTTGGGCCCATTTCATGCGTTGTTGGCGATGACGTGCAGTGAGCATGGGGACCCTACTGGGTCTTCGGCTACGCAGGCCCATGAGCATAAGGTTGCGATGAACTGTGTGCTGTGACACATTGCCCTGATAACCACTGTTGTAGCTGCGGGTGATTTGTCGCTGTGAACAATGCGCGACAGTCTCCGCTTCCCTGTGGCAACAATGAGCTGCGGACGACACACTGCTGGACGTCGGTTCGTCGTTTGGCCATATGTGCACCAATTTTGGTGCGTACTCACTACAGCGGCGCGTGAACAACCCACAATCCTCGCCGTTTCCGAGATCGCAGATCCGAGGCGCCGTGCCATCACAATTTGTCCTTTATCAAACCCAGATAAATTGGCAGCTTTTCCCATTCTCACTCCGAACACTCTGCTAACCGAAAGCGAGTCCACAGGTTGTATATGTACTCCTCTGTGAATTTCGCCTGCGCTACCGTTCGGTCTCCGTGCGCGCTCATTTTTCTGGGCTGGGGGTGGTCACAATGGAATGACTCGTCGATGTATTGAGTGATTGTTGAAGGTAATGGCTAACTTGTATGTGATGTAGGTAATCCATCGGAAAAACATATGGATGCACTCTTTCGTCACGTTTTACCTAACAGGTTGTTTAAGAGGGAGAGAACGGTACTCATTCTTGTCTGTGAAGTGAAAAAGTTGCACCACTCACTTTTATGTCACCGATACTATTCATTATACCACGACGGCATAATATCGATCTGGATCATTCGCAATTGTGTTAAAAAATGTTAAAAGTTATTGTTAAAGGATTAAGTGTACATAATCTTTAAGCAGTTTCATTTCCGTAGGTATACCAGTTCAAATCTTTTTGCTTACAGTGTGTTTGCCAGTCACTTTAAATAAACAAACTGAATATGAATTATCATGAGTCGTTGTAGCGCTGTAGTCAGCCATCATTCAGCTAAAGAATGTTTATACATAATTAATTAATAACAGTGCAACAGTTTAATATACTGGGGTTCAAAGCTCCATGTAGCCCGACAAGTTAAGTGAAGCAGTTGGTAGATCTTTGCGATCTTTACTTCTGCCGTTGCAGGTGAAGGTTTGAACATGCAATTACTCAACTAGCCTATTTTCCCGCACTTTCCCTCCGGCAGTTATGCAAATATGGAAATCGGTTCCCAACTGAGGTTGGCCTTGCACTCGTTCTGGTACCAGTTTCGCTTTCTTTTCAAAGATGGTTTGAGCTAGTTACGGCGACGAGGGTTTTACGTAATTCAGTACATTTCATGCTCGGTAAAAATTTAGAAACTATTCAATTGTGTGTATTGTGCGATCTAGACAAACTTAAGATTAGGAATATAATTTGGAATAATTTAGCGTGACCACAAAAGAAACTTTTCACTGTGTTAAAAGTTAAAATATGAGGTACAAAACTGTGGTTACTTTTCAGAATGTATTGCAGATAAGCATTTCTTCCCAAGTTTGCTCAAATTAAGAGGAAACGGTCTTACCAATAGTTTTCGATAGAAAGTAGAACAACTGTTTTTTCCATCGTACCACACCGCTGTTTTATGAATTCTTCTTCTTCATTCATTCCTAGTTTTTTGACTAATTCTGATTAAACTGACCATCACAGTGCAAAATTAAGCATTTACTTAAACTCAATATCAATTAACTGCTTATAGCTCCCTGAGTTGCTCACGGTGGTCGTTAAACCTCCAATATCAATTAACGTCAATGTGGTTTGACCTTAAAGATAATTTAAAATTACACAATGACAAAATAGTGTGACCTCACACATAGTGTCAAGTCTTTCCTTCGAGTTCTGTTTTTGTAAACAGATGATGCCATCGTCGCAGCTCTGTGCAGGTGCTTCAGGACGAATTACCTAAATTTGTATTTCCCATATAAAATCAGCTTGGCATAAGAATTATTTTATGTTTAAGGTGGACGTCAAGTAATTTTGCTTCCTATACTTCCAATGGAAAAACTTCTGTACACATTTTCTTCACAATTAATGCGTTCCCAAGGATGAAAATTTGAACATCGATTAAAATAGCTTCATTTTAAAACTTGGAATACTTAATATTTTCTAAAACATAACCATAATAATGCAATCCAACATTTGTTTGTCTACTGACGTCATCAAAGTACATGTCGCGCCATCTGTTTTCTGGTTTCAACATCACCAAAGGAAGAGTTATTGATTTTTAATATAATTATGGTTATGTTTTAGAAAATATTAAGTTATAAAATGAAGCTATTTTAATCGACGTTCAAATTTTCATCCTTGGGAACGCATTAATTGTGAAGAAAATGTGTACAGAAGTTTTTCTATTGGAAGTTTAGGAAGCAAAATTACTTGACGTCCACCTTAAGAAAGTTTCAAACCCGTATTTCCCCCTATAACTTGTCAGATAAAATGTCAGCGAAGGTATTTCAACTTTTTAACCAACTGTTGGTAAGAACAGTTCTGTGTAAGCACCCTTCTTCTTTCTGTAAATTTATTAGCCGATGTCTTCAACTGTGTCGGTTCCGTAAGCCTTGAAAACATTTCTAGAGCGATCTCTTTTTGATGTTATTTGAGCACATTCTTGCCGCAGTGAAATGTCTACTGCTTTCAATAGGTGCAGTCTAGTAGTGCACGTAACGCAAACATGTAGCTAGACATAGAAGATTATTACATTCATAATAATGTTGCTGCAGTTCTGAACGTTGTGCCCTTGATTAATGTTACAAACTGCAGGAAAACGATGATCCCGTGGTCTCAAAATACAATGTAGAAGCTTTTCAATCGCTCAAGAAAGCCAGTAGGCACAACTCGTACAATGTAATCTCTCGCGCCACCATTATTCCTGCTTCGGGAACTTGTACCATACACGACTCACCAGACGATTCATTGTCTAGGCTAGGACTTCTACCTCGAAACAAAATGCGAATTTCGACCTATTTAATCAGTTTAGTCTGTTGTGGTGACCTGTTTAGACATGTTGGCACAGAACGAAATGACACCTCAGTGACGCGCCAGGAGCTTCTGTTTCCGAAATTAGACAGCAACAAAGAGTTCAGCAATAATAGAATGGCTTTTGAACCACTGAGTTCGTTTTGCATAATATCAATCCACATGAATTAGTATAGACCGGTTTCGAAAGTAGCTTTCAGTTTTTTGACAGTCTAATCGAGATTCATTCTTCACTCTGTGTTCCCGCGTATCTACGAAGAATACTTCATGGCTTCCTCTGAAACATAACATTCTCCGGGATTTCATAACATATGTAGATACTGTCAAAAGTACAAACAAGAAAGATGACACCGAATTTTCGGGTGTAATAAGAAGGTCTTTTGAATCCGTTCTGACGCAAATTTAATTTATCAAAGCTATTCTAAGTCAATGGAACTGGTATGGAAAACAATAGCATCTGACGGAAGAAAGAAGTTTTTCAATCGGGTTTTTAATCCCTCAGATATTGCTGTAAACGGAATCATGACCTTACGCCCTCTGGTTGCAGACTTGTGCGTTAAGAAAAACATGAATTTATATGAGAAACATTTCGTACGGGAAACGCCCTCCAATACCGAAAGATTTTTTTTCAAATCGGACTCTTAGAAACAGAAATATCGACAAAATTAAGATGTGACTTTACGTCCCCTGGTGCGAAAACCATGCATTATTTTAGGAAGAAAGTATTATCAAAAGGTTTTTCTATATGAGCGGTACCGGTCCAAGCAAAAAAAATAACTTAGTCGAGTTTTCAGGAGCCCAGATTTTGCTACAAATACATCAGAAGCAGAAATTAACACTTATGCCCCCTGGTGGTCAAACTATTCTTTACCAAACATTAGAAATTATGTGAAAAATATTTTCCATCAGGTCTGGTATGCGATACAGGGAGAATTTTTCAAATAGGAGATTTAGAAGCAGAGATATAGGGGGAAACGCAATTTACCACTACGGCCCCTAGCGGAAAGTCTATGAATTACTTGAAAATTTTGAAATTATATGAAAAACATGTCACACTGGAGACACTATCCAACAAAGAAGGAAGTTTTCAAATCGGACTCCTAGAAGTAGGGATATTGACGAAAATAAGATATACATCTACGCCCCGTGGCGGAGAAACTGTGGAATATTTTATGAAGAACATATTCCGAAAAGGTTTATCGCGATGTGAGTGGCATCAGTCCACGAAAGAATTTTTTAATCGATATTTTAGAAGCTCATATTTTACGGCAAATACATCAGAAGCAAAAATTAACACTTACGCCCCCTAGTGGCGAAAGTATTGCTTACCAAAAATTTGAAATTATTTGCAAAGGATTTTCCATCAGGAGGTGTATCCGCTGAAGAAAAAAATTTAAAATCAGAGTTTTAGAAGAAGAGTTATCAGGGAAAATGTAATTCACTTTTACGACCCCTAGCGGAAAATCTATGCGTAATTTGAAAAAGTAAATATATCTAAAATACTCTTCGACATAAATAAAACCGAAAGATAAAATATTTTTTTCAATCGGATGTTTAGAAGCAAATATGTGGATTAAAACGTATTTTTGAATTCGACATCATCTGTATTTACGCCCTCTAGCGGCGAAATTGTACATCGTAAAAAAAAAACGAAATAAAGGATTATCATTCCCATATTTCAAGCTTCCGAATGCAAAAAGAATGTTTTAAATCGGACAAATAGTTGCAGAGATACCGTGGGTACAGACGGACGGAAGGACGGACGGACAAACCGATAACATAAGCACGATCTTTTTTTACAAAAGACGTGCTAAAAAGCGGAACATTAATACATAAAACTGAATTGAAATATATTAAGGTAAACTGTTGTTAGCAACTTTGCAGAAAGTTTTATGAAATAATTTTTAAGGTTATTCTAAAATACTTCAAAGCTGTTGCTGACTTGTACTTATATGAATCTCTGTACTGAAATATAACGTGTTCTTGAAGTTGCCCTACTTTTTGATCACCATGTTTAGTTGCAGTAGCTTGCTTCTACAATATGCTTAAATTTTTATTCAGGAACATGGGATCCATGTGTAACAAGCATGGCTGAAATAATGAGGACGCTGACAGCTGGTTTGATATTATCCATTCGTGATCCGGCCACTCAAGTTGCTGGATTCAAAGTCATTGTCGATTTCAAGGGATTCGGTCTGAGACATGTGCCACACGTTTCGCCAACATATCTTTTCCTTCTAGCTGAAGCACTCCAGGTATGTTGATTTTTACATTAGTTTTCAATTACAACTCTTCGAATTGTTTAGTGCTTTCTAGTGCATTAAGTATAACTGCGCTGTCGTTAACTGCAGAGTCATAAGCATTTACAATATATTCCAGTAAATCTAAGTCAGAAAATTTCCAAAGTCAAATAAGTATTGGCCATATATTCCAACATATCTACGTATCGAAAATTCCCAAACCATGTGACAGTGTTGGACTGAGAAACTTCCCAACTCACAAATTAAGTTAAACCAGTTCAGTCAACAGCTGTTCTGATTTTCTTGTAACGCAGAATAACTGTTCCACTATTCACCAATGTTTGTTCCATATAAAATACTTTCAAAGTAATAACTCAAATGCTTTTTTAATGCTACGTAAAATGAACTCTTTTGAGGTTTAAAAAAAATCATGATCATCTCTAATTAGTTCCCCATCCCTAATTTGGGGCCACTAGTTCCTGGGAGCGCCACCCATGCTTTATTTGTAACTCGGGACTGGTCCAAACTCGGACAATTAATCGGAAGCTCACTCATTTGACCACTTGTCCATTGGGGCGGCCAGAAAATTTGGAAAATTATTAACCTGAAAACTAAAAACACGGCAGGTGTTATAGGTAATGCAGTCAATACTAAAAATAGTATAGCTATACTAGGAATCCAAATTTCTTGGCGTAGAATAGAAATCCATATTTCCAAGCTTTCGCACATCAACCAGATGGCTTTTTCAAGGAAGGTAGACAGTAAACTGCAAACTGAATAATAGAACATTTCAACAACTTGAACGCGGTGACTTGACTAGTCAATAAATGAATAGATGTAAATGTTTTATGTGGTGATGGTTGATGTGCAAAAGCATGGAAACTTTGCTTTCTATTCTACGCCAAGATATTCGGATTCCTAGCATAGTTATACTATTTTTAGTATTATTGTTGGTGTATATTTCCTTATTATTAATGCAGTCAATGTTACTAATCCCTGTTTCATTCAAAATACAAGTGTCCAATACCTGAGCTGACTGATTTTTTCCATTTTAAATAGTGAAAACTAATATTACTGAATTTTCATTGTTTTTCAACTGACTTCTTTATGCTATAATGGTTGAAAGCGAACTGAATTTAAAATGTAAACGCTGTATAATGAGAGCTGATCAGAAAGTATCTTTTGAAGTACAAATACTTATTTCAAAGTGCTCAGCAATACCTCATTGCAATCATCTCCCGATTTCACTTCTGGAAGCGCAACTCCTGCTTACTGACTCTTCCAACTCTTCAACTTTTCGGCTCTTCCTTTTACCCAAGTTTTCTGACTTTTTATTTTAATTTTACGCAACAGAAAAGTGCCCAAAGAAGAATTCTGTTATACAACCGTTACATTCTCGTAGGTTTCTCCTATTCAAGAACTCACCGACAAGTGTTTCGTTTCGGCTGGTCCCTCAGCAATTGTAGAATGAACTTTATTAAGATATACATCATTACAGAGAATCTAGTCAATATGGTGTGGCATGAACCTTCTTCAGACATTTCAAGAACAACCAAATTTGTGCGATTTGCAACAACATTACGCACTCGAGCTACCAACTGATTTTTTCTACTGACCTTTGCGTTTACTAATTATCCCGAACAGAAATTCGTTTAACTTAAATATGAGGATCCACTTTTTAGGTGGTCAACGACCACTATCAGGAACTCTAAAAGCTATAAGCAGTTGTTCGTCTCTGATTTTGGGTCACTGGTAACAAGACAGATGGGAGCCGGCGTCGTATTAGAGGCACACAATCTGAGCCTCCTCCGGGACTCAAATCCGGGTCCAGTACGGACGAATAGAAACCTACGCCTCTGAGCACTAGGCCACCGGGACATAACCACTTAAAAATTCCTGTAAAACTCATTGTGTTGTCTTCAAGTATATTTGTGACGAAGTTTCGTTGGCTGACTTTCAGATTTTGTTGCAAAGTTCAACGCATTCTAAATTGCATTGCCCCCTTGGATGTTGGACATGGTTCAGTTCGATGCCCCAAAATAGTGTGGATAACAAATTTCATTCCAAATACTTGAAGTCAGTTGTCAACATGGCTTGGCATGTCATAATATCGCAGGACGAAGCTGGGTGCTAGCCCAGGTCTACCCTTTCCGGGGACACGAACTGAGTTTGATGCTTTTTTCAGCTCTCATGTAGTTAATAGTAGTTAAAGATAATTACTCACCAAATCTTTTTCTTTCTTATCAAACAGAACTGCTTTCCTGGACGGTTTCGAGCTGTTCATATCGTAAATGAAGGGTCCTTATTTTCATACATCTGGGCAGTTTTAAAGAACTGTTTAACGAAGAAGCTGAAAGAGAGGGTAAGTACTCTGTTACATTAACAGGCTTTTCTATCCAATAATTAAAACTTAGTGAATTCCTCGTATTACCAACAAATGATATAAAAAATGTTGAAACATTAAATCACAAATTCAAAAAGGGAATAACGGAAGAATATTCCCTTTTGAATTTGTGATTTAATTCCGACACAGGGATAGGCGAGCTTTCACCCACTCATCAGACAACGCCACACTCCACGCCAAGCTTGACACCGTCAGGTCTTTAGCCTTTTCTGCAGGATACTCACCCAGCATGGTCGATCAGATTATACACCAGACGAAGTCTGAGCTTGCGTCCCGTGGCACCGGATGCCCCGCCCAAAAACGTACCAGGCATCACATATTTCTTAAAGAATTCCCTAAAAAAAACTTGGTTTCGGCATAGGGATTACAGCACCTACGACAATAGCATCTTGTCTCACATCAACAAAAAACGCCGACGTGGACCTGGAAGATGCGGAAGTATACACTACACCCCTCTTGTACCCGGACGGAACAAACAAAAACTACGTGGGCATGACCAAGAGGCCTCTGAGACTAAGACTCCAGGAACATCAAAGAGATGTCAAAAGAGGACTTCTCACTACGGCACTTGCGCGTGAAGTCGCCAACAACTCTGTAACACCTCTGTGGGGACACATAAAGAAAATCGCACGATACACAACCGCCAGAGCCACCCTCCTCAGAGAAACTATAGAAATCCTATCCAGTCGCGGAATATGCAACGAGGATACGTCAATGGACCTCCCACATGTATGGCGCACGCTCATTAATACGCGCGCCCTTAATCACACATCTGGAATATGACGCGTACGTTCTATAATATCTATAGCAAACTTCTATTTTTGAATTCATAACTGGAACTCTGTTTTTTGTTTTTGCATTTGGGATAATACTTCTGCCTGAAGAAGCCACCCGTGGTGGTGGAAGCTAACATTTTGTACTAGTGTTTCTAATATTACACCAATAAAACGGATTTCAACGACTTATTAGTCAAAAAAGGAAAATCGTTTACAGTGAACCGTATTTTTTATGGGAAAGCACCAGCTTTAGACTAGACAATTGTACTAAAATTTTTAAATTCACTTAGTCTATTTTCGATCAACAATACGCTGTCTTCTACAAGAAGTCAAACTAGAGAATCCAGGATTAGACAGAGATAAGTGCTTCTCATGTTTTCCAACTTTCCTTACTGAAGAGTCTTCGTACTAGATAATATAAGCGTGCATATATGATTTTAAGGGATCTTTTTATAGAAGACGAATCGGGAAAAATATCTGCGTATATACAGGGTGGTCATAAATTAACTTGGCCTATTTACGAGCCTTTAGTGACCACAGTTTCTAACAAATTGGGATGAGATTTGGGATTCAAACGTTTAAAAATATGCGCTCGAGATATATACAGATCAAATGAATCGTGCTCTCATGGTTACGGTGTCAGCTCACGAATTACTGAAATTTCCAATAGCAATACTTTGTGATATCTCATTGTGATCAGCACCTTAAAAAACCACAAATGGCGTTAACAGTTTCTTTCTAGCCTTAAAAGCCACTGAGCAATAGCACTTTCAGATGAGATGAGAAGCAACAACAAAAGAGGAAAGAAAGCCATAAAGAAACCATCACAATTACCTTTGTTTACAAATTCTCGATGTGTCTGCCATCATAGGCAATGAACAGATTGCATGCGGGGAATCGTGGGCATTACCGAAGCGTGCAACATGCTACATGGAATATGAATAACCTCTCGTTTAATGGCTTCTTTCAGGTCAAACAAAGTTCTTGATTATCTTTGTACACTTTTGTTTTCAGAAATCCATTTGTGTTAGATCTGGAGACAGTGGTGGCCATGGAAATTCAAAATGGCGAGATATAATGCTGTTACCGAAGTGCTATTCTAACAATTGTTTGACACATTTGCTGACATGCGGTGGAGCACCATCTTGCATCCAAATGACGCCAGATGTTACACGTCTGTGCTGCAGCTCTGGAATGACGGAATTCGTTAACATTGCTGCGTAGCGAGCACCCGTTACAGTACACGTCCGTAACCCGTGAGGTTATTCATATTCCATGTAACATGTTGCATGATTTGATAACGTTCACGGTTTCCCGCATGCATTCTGTCATTGCCTGTGATAGCAGACACATCGAGCATTTGTAAACAAATGTAATTGTGATTGTTTCCTTTTGACTAGCTTTCCTCTTTCGTTGTTACTTCTCATCTCATTTGAAAGTAATATTGCTCAGCGGCTTTTAAGACTAGAAAGAAATTGTCAACGGCATTCGTGTTTTTTTAAGTGCTGATCACAATGAGATATCACAAAATGGGTGTTGCCATTGGAAATTTTTGTAATTAGTGAGCTGGCACCGTTGATTTGCATAAATCTTGAGCGCATATCTTTAAACGTTTAAATCCTAAATCTCATCCCAACTCGTCAAAAACTGTGGTCACAAGAGGCTCGTAAATAGGCCAAGTTACTTTATGACAACCCTGTAGTGCAGAGGTACATGTGATCAATATTTTCCTGTTTTCCGTCGAATGTTCCTGAGAAGGGCAGGAGCATATATTTCACTTAAAAAAGCACAAAAGACATTGGCTTTCCGTGGACACAACGTAAAGTCAGTCTGTGTATTCATTAAAATTGTAGGAAAGTACTTTTACACTTCTGAAGATGTTTCTAGTGCTACCAGGTGGAACGGGAAAAACAATTTGGAAATTTCATTTCTTATTAGATATTACAGATGCGTGTAGAATCAAAAAATCTTTTTTAGGAAGCAGGAAGATGATGAAAAGTTTATTTGCATAGCCCATCTCAAAATGACAGAATAGTTCCCCTGGAGCTGAATGAAGTTGAGACCACACGGCGACAAAAAAACTGGTCAGAGAAAAATACAGTATCGGCTAGCGTAAAATAAATCCATTGTGTTCTGAATCATATTCTGAAGTTGAAGAAGTACTGTTAGGTTAAGTAAGATGTTGGACAAAATACGCAAACGAAGAGTTCACCAGAAGTAATTTCTCGTCAAAAGGTGATTTGACGTGATAGCAAAAGAACTATTTTGATTTTTTGTTGCCAAAGACTGGATTCTGCAAGAACTAAACTCAACAGAATCATTTCCATCTCAGAAGCAAGTAGTTTCAATATCAGGGATGAAAGAGTGTGGAACAGATACGTGGATTATTTAGCATTCGTTCGCTTACGAATAAAGTCTGCCTGTAAGTTGTCAAGTGAAGCTACAATAAATCTCTGATTTCAGAACCTCTATATGTAATGATTTACTGGCTTGTAGGAAGAGGCATACAGTCACAATTCATTTGGAACGGGTTTCACATTTTGAAAACAGTATTCCTGGGAAACCTTTTTAATACATTTTTAAGTGCATGGTTAAAAACGCGCTGCTTCTAAAATTCGTCTGTGACATGGGTACTCAGTTATTTAAGTTTCAGTTTTGTTTGGGTTCATGGACTTAGTGACATTTATTCAAATAAATTGAATCTCGATGTGGCTACATTACAGTAACCACAGTAGAGCGAGCTATACTTATCTACAGAGCTACAACATGCATATACCTGTTTCCTGTGAAGAAACATCGAAGTAAAAAATGTAATCCATTGGCGTACGTTCTTTTAAATGTTATTGTGTTTTGGCATTCAGCAATATTATCCTTTATTAGCATCTTTCAAGAAAAGATCGCAACTTCCTTGCCATGAAGCTCATTATGCTTATTTCTCATGGATAATCTGGGATTGGTCGAGGTGCGCTTTTGATGTAACATAATAGATCCCAGGTTTCGAAAAAAGGCTTAGGGTTCAGCCTAGCAAATGATGATGCGAAATACCATGCAATGTAGGAAAACATAAATTGTGTCACAATTTTACGTACCGTGTTCAGTTTCGTAAGGTCACAGAACACAAACTTTGACGTTTTCTCGATCTGAGAACGATATGTGATACATAACGTGGAATAAGCGAATTACGACACGGACATCACGTGTGCGTGACTGGAAATTTTATCAGAAAGTGTTTGGTGATAGCGACCACTGCTGCATGGGTAAAAAATAATGAAGTAGAAGAAAGAACTATTTTGATCTTTTGTTGCAGAGAACTGGAACTATTTTGATCTGATCTTTTATTGCAGAGAACTGGAACTATTTCGATCTTTACAAGAACTACTCTTAGGCATTATTCAGTAAAGCTATAATGGGAATCCATTGTGAAGTCACACTTGGTGCATAAAGTGCTCATCTGCACCATGTTCAGTAGTATACACTGAAGCATGGAGCCGTCGACTGTGGTCAGAAAAGCATGAATACGCGCAAGTAAATTTTCCGGACTCGCTCATGACGTCTGGTACACCATTGTTTTCAAATGTTTTGACAAAAGGAAATCCAATGGCTTAAGAGGTCCGTAGACCAATTTTAACAAAAGGAGTATTCTCTTCACACCTGATCCATTGGTAGGAAAACTAGCATGCCAAGTAATTTCGTATCATCGCACCATAACATGGAGCTCTACGTCGTGCTTGAATCACAGAGATGGTCTTAATAGCAGAGACTCTGGTAATCCCAGGAGTTCATCGCTAAAGATGATGGCGTAAGCCAAGCAGGGTTTTAGCCAGAAATTTCAAAATTAGCCAGGTGCTGAAAAAGTTCAGGGGTAGATGAAAGCAAATTTTTCGAAGCTGAAAATATTTATAGCAAAGTATTTAGGCTTTAAACCTGGGAATAAAATTGGGTTAAACTTCAAGAAAATGGAGAACTGTTGATTTTTTTTATATGTTGTTAAGAACGGTTAAAGTATGAAATCTTTTTTGGTACGCATGGCTATTTCGTTTTTGTGGTGCTTTTATTTTTAATCCCTTATGTTTAAATGCTTCCCTAAACAAGAATAAAGCGAAGAAGTATTAAAATGGGTAGATATTGATATTTTCAAATCTTGTGGATGCTGAAATTATTCAGAAGTATATCTTCAAAATTTGCAGCAAACTAAAGTGAAGAAAGGTGCACATACGCTTTGTAGTTGCAATGCCTGACTTTAAACAAGAAAAACTAAAACATTTGACTGCTGTATCCATAGGCTTCAAATATAAAAAAGAAACATTATGGTAGAAGATACTTATAGCCGAGGAATTCATGTAACTGCCGAATGCTATTGACAGCTGTGCAATACCTCAAATGGAGGGGTGTTAAGATATTTTTATAAAGGGTGTATGAAGAAATTGGCGTGCTTTGGAGGATTATTGGAAGGTGTACGCCTTCCAATAATCTCTTAGATTTCTGTCTTAAATTAAAATTTTATGTCAGATTTCTGTCTTAAATCCCTGAAGCCGAGACTTTGCCGTGGTTCAGAAGAAGGTATGGACAATAAAGCAATCCTTTGCTGTACCTGCATGCAAAGTGTTGCTCTCTTGCGCCAATGCAAGGGAGCAGTAGAAAACTTTATGAAGAACTGAGGGCTAACGGGGCGTCAACCAGTGAGTTCCTTGGTTCTTTTATGCGCAGCATCGGGTAACCCGCGCTTCATCGGTACAAAGAATCATTCCTACAGAAGTGAATGCAGCCCGTCACCGAATCATCCAGGTTTATTAATCCAGGAGGGCAGGATAAACAGCTAGAAAGAGACCCTGAACCCGTGCTGAATAGTAGAAAAATTCTGTGCATCGTTTTCTTCTGTATTTTTAGCTAGCTCTATACCTCAAGCGAATTGGGTGTAGGTTCGCTGTAATTTTGTCAGACAATAGTGTTACGAAGCAAGATGGCGCGTGTAACACAGATTTCTGTCTTAATGCAATGACATTCGCATTGGTATGGCGTCTGTTCGGACAGCAAGCAGCATGTTTCCTCATATCAACAACTGTCTAGCGGATGGTATTCTCCCAGGTGCAGGTATAAAAACTTCTCTCTCTCTCTCTTCTTTGGCCCAATTCACATTCTGTCGGTAATCAAGGTTCGCCATTCCTGTCTATTCTCCACAGTTCTCATGATTTCTGCAACTTCTTCATTTGATCGATGAATCTGTCTGGGTGACTTTTTTCGGTCCTTTGCCGTCGACTTTCCCCTGAATACAAAGTTTTTCTAAACAGTCTCGCCGGATGATGTGGCTGAAGAAGGTCGCTGGATTGTCGGAAGAAATCGCTTGTGCGCGTCTACGCCGAGCTCTCTCAAGATTGATGCGTTAGTCCTACGTACAACCCAGTATTTTCTCTGCATGCGTCTATAGCAGATCATTTCAAACGCCAACAGGTCCTCTTACGATGAGCAAATAGTCCATGTCGTACGGAACACAGAGACTACGCAAGTTACATTCAAGTAATTAACGAAGATGAAAAAATACTTTTTGAAGCAATGAAGTTTGCATACCCAACCAATTCAGAAGATAATGCGCCTGTTGGCTGGGTGAATATACACTATCTACCTACAAGTAATTGGACACCCCTGCAATCGACGATATCTGCGGTCCTGATACACGTCACGGCCGCCGCCGTTAAATATCGTGTGGGAAACAACAACACAACCAGTCGCATGCAAGATGTCACGCAGTTCGGAGCTCTCTGATTTCGAGAAAGGTGTAATCGTCGGGTATCACAGAAATGGCCTATCCATACGTTACATATCCAGCGAGTTGAAGTACCCAAAATCGACAGTGGCCTACGGGATTGGCAAGTGGAATATGAGAGGTGACTGTCGGAATGTGTCCTGACTCGGCAGATCTACAAAACTGGGAGTTAGAGACCAACAGGTGCTGGACAGAGAAATTCGGAAGAACCGCACCAAATCGATGGGCCACATCCGCGAAGAGTTTCAACAGGCATCCGGGAGTGTTCTTTCGATGAATACCATCCGTAAGGAAGCCCATCTGCTCGGTTATCATAGACGTGCTGCCGCCCACAAGCCTTTGATCACCAATTCCAATAGCGCTGCTCGGCTAATGTGGTGCAAAGAACGTCGACAGTGGACCGTTGAACAGTGGAAACAGGTTCTCTGGAACGATGAATCGAGGTTCACCCTCTACCGTTCAGATGGCAGGGTCTGGGTTTGGTTTCTGCCTGGAGAACGCCTCCTGCCGGAATGTATTGTGCCAACTGTGAAGTTCGGCGGCGGTGGAATGATGCTATGGGGATGTTTCTCCTGGTATGGCACGGGACCCTTGGTCGCAATTCCTGGTAGACTCAACGCCGAGACCTACTGCACCATTTTGGATGACCATGCGCTTCCTACGTTGTGGCAGTTTTACGGGGTGGACCCATGTTACTTTGACGATGACAATGCCACCTGTCATGTTGCGAGGTCCACCATGGCTTGGTATGGTGACAATGGGGTTAATCGAATGGACTGGCCTGCGCAGAGCCCGGACCTTAACCCTATCGAGCACCTCTAGAACGAGTTAGAGCGTCGACTTAAGGGGTGCGCCCACCGTCCGAAATCGGTGAAGGAACTGACTTGTCTTCTCCAAGCCGAGTGGAAGAAAATACTGCTAGCCGTCGTACAACGGCTGGTTGAAAGTAGGCCCCGGAGGGTCGCAGCTGTAATCGCCGCTCGTGGAGGCTCCACCAACTATTGAAGGTGAATATACTTCGTTTTCCTCTGCTATCACAGGTGTCCAATTACTTGTTGGTAGGTAGTGTAGCTGTATATAGCAATATTCTAAATAATTTGCCTTGCTCCACCTGCCAGAAGTCTCAAACAGCAGTAAACTGACTCTTTATCAGTGCTGCATGTCACGGCACCTTTCATCTCGATTATATCCTAAACTAGAGCGCAAATCGCTAAATGTGTCCGAGTAATTACATTCAGCATTTGCCTTAAGAAAAAGAATTTCAGAGTCCGAGGGTGAGTCACTAGAACCGCCAGTATAACGCTAAAGTACGTTGCATTTATAAATATTTTAAATACTGCCAGCAAACACGAAACAGAAGTCATCGCTTTTTCCACGTTATTAAGTGAGTCACGGAAAAATTATCAACTGCCGCCACCGGGAATCGAACCCAGGATCTTCCAGTTACGCGCCGGACATTCTACCAATGCACCATAGCTGCCTAGAATTCTCCAGACTCACATGAGATAAACTGCCAAACCACATGGCAGGTTGCTTTATGCAGGTGTCCGGCGCGTAACTGGAAGACCCTAGGTTCGATTCCCGGTGGAGGCCGATGAAAAGTTTTCCGTGACCTACTTACTTAACGTGGATAAAGCGATGACTTCTGTTTGGTGTTTTTGATCCCCGTCGAGTATATTAATTAACTGCCAGCAAAACTGGAACGCAAATATTGAAGGCCTTGAAGTTGCCAAACTGAAAATAACTCTTGCACAACACTAGCTTTGTAACATTATGTTTCTATTTTGTGGTGACAAAGTTTAAAATATGTAAATAAATATCATACAGACAATGATATTTAATTCTCTCTTTCATTTTGGTGTGCCGTACACACACTTTGCTGTATTGTTTTACATTTAAAACATTTTTTATGCTTTGGAAATGTACCTAGTGGAATAAAGGATTGAATATTGTAGTTTTGTATTTAATTCGTTAGAGCTGACTGTTTTTAAATTTTCAGTGCCAACCGTAATAAGGTATCTAAAACAGAATTTGTGCTGCATGTTTTCTAAGTTTCATCTATATTTAGCACTACTTAAATATTTTTAAGCATGGAGCACCAAACTGTTACAAAATCAAAGAATAAGAACTGCTTGGAAGTCAAAATGAAAATAAAGTAATGTATTAAATCGATCTATATAATTCATCTTTATTTTTCCAGTTCATTTTTCATGGGAAGAATGCGAAGAATTTGTGCAAGCATATATCGCCGGAAGCACTGCCAGAAGAATATGGTGGAAGTCTGGGACCTTTAGATAACACTGAATGGGCGAAACAAATGAAGCTTGGAGAAATATACATCACGAGCATCTTCGATTATGGATACCACAAGAACAAAGGACATACTTCTAACCAACAATAGAAAAGAGAGGACTGAAGAAACACCTCTAAAAGATATCCAAGAAGAGCAATATATTAATTCCTTGGTGGTGAAGTTCCATTCAATATAACCAAAAATAATGGACATGGTATGAATCAACATTAGCAATATCAACAGCATTTATCTGATACTCAATATTACTGGCAGACTTGGACCAGAAGCTAGCTCAACTGTCATTAACATTGGATCAAGATTTCTTTTAACTCTGAACTCTGCATCTGATATCAGTATGACTATCAACGGTGCCTCGATGCAATCTCACAATTGTAAACAGAATTCGACAGAAGAGGAGGTTTTCAGAACAAATAAGCAACTACTGAAAAACTTTTCTCAACAATCCTGTTTCAGTGTGTATAAAACTTTGGAGAAATACTATGTGATACTCTTCTTCAAAGTGCCATACATTTCTGTATTGCGAGTAGCCATCTTGGGAATATTGTTACACTATTAATTTTAATAAGTTATTACTTTGTTATATGTTGACTGAAATCGCCAAATGCGATAATGGCGGTTTCCAACAGGGAGACAGCCAGTCATATGTTTATTATTTAATTATGTACATAGTGTATTTGCTCATTTATTCATTATATTTATCCATTTAAGCATTTTTCAGTAGCGTTTTAGTTTTCACCTGTAAGTGATTTTTACTGTTGTACCGTTCCATCTCTGTGATATTAAGACAAAAATGAATGTATGCTTCAGTGATAAATACTCACACCGATTTGGTATTTATAAATAGATAAGTCATTTACGAATATGTTACCATGCAAAACATTGTTGAATATTACTTCATTATAAGTTATATTAATCGTGTTATTATATGTTTATACCTAATTATGTGGAAGAATATCAGCTCCATATTATATATATGAAAACAAAGTCACCAAGTATACGTTTTACTTGGAACAACTGGATGTGATAAACATCCAGTTGTTCCAAGTAAAACGTATACTTGGTGACTTTTTTCTGATTTCACTTGTTACGTGTAACTAAAATTTCTTTGAAAACGTTGTTAAGGAAACCAAAGTCATAAATATGTTTTGAAGGAAACAGTGCAGAAATGCACTGAAACCGGTTTCAGTGGTAATTAGCTCCACTCTCACACAATTAGGTAAATTTACCCTATAATTGAAGTAAATAAACTGGAAAGAATTTTAAATGTAGATAGTGCAAACGATATCTAGTGCCCAGTGTCTCTTCTCTGAAATAAAGTCGAAGACAACGTATTCTTAGCTACCACAGAATGAAAGCATTTATTGCCATCCCGCGAGCAACTCGAGTTGTCTTCTATAGTATGTAACCCCGAACAAGCTGCAAAGCTTCGTAATTATGCATATTCTTATATAAATTAATTATTCTCTAGGGCAAAAAATATACGCATCACAGTTCATTACAGTGGAGCCTCGGTTATACGTTTTTCTCAAAGATGGCCTTAAAAAACGTACAAATGTAGAATACGTATAAATGAAATTTCAAAATAATTAATAATAAGGAACTATAAGCCAACTATACTTAAATAGTACAAAGTCCCCGGTGGCGCGGTGGTCTAAGCTCTGGCTTATGACCACTCGTCCGAGAAGGGTCCTAGTTTGAATCTCGGTGAGGCATGGATGTTGTGTTTGTCTTACCGTACTGGCTCTCTCCTTTCCCTGGAACCAGTGACCCTAAATTAGGGACGGGCGACTGCTTGTAGCCCACTGAGTTGCTCATGGTGGTCGTTAAACCTCCAATAAAAAAAGAATCAAAGAACCGTGTATTATCGATTATCTGAAATTCTCAATTTAACGTATAATCGCAAAAAGTATATAACCGAAATATAAAAGCGATAGAAACTACAGTAAATTATCGGGAGTCGAGAAAAATTACTTATAAAAGTGAAAAGCGTATATCCGGAAAATGTATGATTTAGGCTCTACTGGATTTATCATACACATTTAAGAAAAGTGCCATTTTGTAGGCAAAGCATAAAACGTAACATGTCATCGTTCTGTATTCTGCGGGGTGCTAACTTTTTAATCGCTGTGATGTCTTGCTTGCTTACTAAAAAAATACTTCCAAATTTTCTGATGTACAAAGGTCATCCAGAAAGTAATGCCTCGTCCATCACAAGATTTTTATTTGTAGCAGCAAAAATGTGAAACTTGGTGGCAAAATACTTGGGCATATTGTTAATAATCCTAGCCTATTCAAAGTATTGCCCATTACTTTCTATACATTTCCGCCATCTTTGAGCCCATTGGTAAAATCCATTTTGGAAAAATTCCTGAGGCTGTCGTTTCACCAATGAGTTCACAGCCAGTTTAACGTCTGTCACATCGTCGAAACGTTCCCCAAGAAGGGTGTTTTTAAAAGGGGCAAACAGGAAAAAGGAGCCAAATCAGGACTGTTGTGGGGTTGGGGCATCACCGTCCACCTAATTTTGGCAATAGCTTGTGAAGTCTCTATTGAGGTGTGGGGACGTGCGTTATCATGGTGTAAAACAACACTATGAAGTGGAATGTCACGTCTTTTCCTTCTGATAGCTTCCTTTAGCTTCTTCAGTGTCTGCACATAGTGTTATTGTTAAACTCCTAGATGGTTACACGACGATTAGCTGTGATGAGGTCTTTCACTCGCTGACTGTTGGCATCTGTCACTGCAGTTGCTGGTCTTCCACTCCGTTGTTTGTCCGACACTGAACTGTCTCCCTCTCGAAACCTCTTCATCCATCTTTGGACATTACTGATATCGATTGTGGCAGCGGAAGGAGTCTTCTGTGGATTTTTGGAGCCTCACGTCCGTCTTTTTCCAGGAATTCAATTACGGATCTTTGCTTTTCTCTGTCATTCATGATCTTTATCTCCGATTCTGAAATAAAATTGTTCCCACATTGGTAACATATCATAGTACATGTCAGTGCAGTTTCATTAAAATCACTTCAAAATTTCAAAAGATATTAAAGAGGAGGCATTTGCTTTCAAGATGACCCTTGTATGATATCGATTGTGGCAACGGCAGGAGAGCACTTACACGAGACGTCGCAAATATATTTAGGAATATGTTTTGCCCCTCCTTTAGTCGAGTGCTCTGAGATGCTGGCTTCTCACCTTTCGTCAGAGATGGGTCCGGATTCGAGCTCTTGATGTGACATGGGTTGTGCATTTGCCTGACAGTGCTGGCTCTATTCCTTCCCATTTGCCGACTGCTTGCAGCCCCAAGAGTTGCTTATGTTGGTCGTTAAATCCCGAAACAAAATATACAAAAGAATCTGTTCCTATCTGAATTCTGAGACAACTCAACTCTACAGGTTGAAACTGTCTTGAGAGTATGTTATTATCAAGTGATCTTTAGCCTGCAACCGAAAATTAGAGTTGGGTGAATCTTTCATAGATTTGGTGTTAACTGGAAATAAATTTTAATAAAGAAAACTAAATGTGACGTCTGTGCAAGTGCCCTAAATAACCTACATATTATCTCAGCGCTAATAAATTCCAGATTTAGAACAATCTGGGAATAACTTCGTTATATAATCTTACGTGTTTTTCGTCAATGGCATTCCCATAAAAGTAAGTGTTGTGCATGTAATGCCTAGTCTTTCCGGACATCGTGTAGAAAAATCTCAAACAATCGGAGACAGTCATTATGTTAGCATAAAGGTTATAAGTGTGTTAATGCAGTTTCTTTTTGGCAGCATCAATACCACTTGTCACTGATGTGTACAGAATATCGTGTTGATGTCTAGTCCTTTCGACTTTCATATTTTGATGTACTCCAACTGAATGCAGGCAATCAGTGTATTAATACAAAGATCATCTACTCATTATATTATTATCATATAATACCTAATAAACAAATGCAGTAAATCAATAGTGTTTTTTTGTATTTCTTGTATAACCATAGTCATTCACTTCTGGTAAATTTCATTTACAGTCATTTGCAAAAGTTTAAGACCACCTGTCAATTTATTGAAAATTAAGAATTTCAAGCAACAAATTACTAGTCAGAGATATTTGAAAAAATGACACCACAGATGAATACTTACATTCTTTAGAATACAAAAAATCCGAAATCAGTACTTTGCGTGACCACCTTTGTTTTTTGTAACGGACAGGATACGATGTGGCATACTCTCAGTGAGGGATATGCAGTAGATACTTGAAGTGTCTTTGCCCCACACGTACTTTATCGCGCCAATCGAAGATTGGGAATTTGTTGGCTGTTTTTCTGCTACCTTATCTTTTAAAATGGTCCACAGATTTTCGATGGGGTTAAGGTCGGGACTATTACCGGGAAAGTCAAGCACATATGTGTTTTTCCTCTGTAGGTAGTCCTTTACCGTCTTTGATCTGTGGCATGGAGCACCATCATGCATAGGGATCTGGGCACTTGCATATGAGTTAACAGCTTCTCACGTAACATTTCCACAAAAAGACCAATCATGGTAGTGCCTGTTGGCAAAAAGGATAATGAAGCAGTACCGGATGCTGACATAGCACCCCATATCATCTGACTAGGCGGATGTCTCACGGTGCTAACGGTGTATTTTTCATCAAACTTTTTGCCTTTTGATCGTCGAACATGCGCTTCACGTGATACAAATTGAGGCACAGTTGGTTAACCGGAAAAAAGAACTTGGCTGCAATTTTCAGCAGTCCACAACTGATGACGCTTTGCGAACTGGAGTCTCTTCTGTAACGTACCAGGAGATGTGACGTACCTGCCAGAAGGACGCACACGACATAAAAACAGATAGGAATCAGAATAAAACGTCCGCGTAGCTCAATTGGTAGAGTAACTTATTCCGGAATGAGGGGACCCGGGTTCGAATCCTGGCGTGGACAGAAATGACGGAGAAATTTACTTCGTTATAATGGCGCCCGAACTATCCGGATGACCCGACCGTTCAAAATCTCGCAATGGTGTGATGTTATTTCCACATCGCGAGATAGGAAAAATAAGAGAATCCCTTCTCCAGCACTTCGAAAAAAAAATAAAAAATAAAACAAAATAAGGGGGAGATGATGTAACGTACCAGGAGATGTGACGTACCTGCCAGAAGGACGCACACGACATAAAAGCAGATAGGAATCAGAATAAAACGTCCGCGTAGCTCAATTGGTAGAGCAACTTATTCCGGAATGAGGGGACCCGAGTTCGAATCCTGGCGCGGATAAAAATGACGCAGAAATTTACTTCGTTATACTTCTTTTTCAAGACAGAGGTTATTCTAGGTTTATGCGCAGATTTTATAAAACTTTAATCCAAAATCTTTGCTAAGACGTCAAGAAACAGTGCTGATACTAATATCAAACCCTTTAGAATGTAGAAAGGCCTTGATTTGATTTTCTTGCACGAACTCCTCGGAGAACGCATTACTATTTGCCTTATGGTATTGTCATCACATGGCGTTGTTTTCCTTCGACGTCCTTTTCCCTCTCGGTCGTTAAATTCACCTGTATCTCGATATTTCATGATCGTATTATGAATAGCAGTCTTTCTCACATTCAATTTTTTGCTTATGTCACGTTTGGAGTGTCCTTCATGATATAAATTCACTATTTGTGCTCTCTGAGTAACACTTAATGACACTTTTTTGACCATTTTTCGCTATACAGAACATGCATACAAAACCTCTCAGCATGAAAACCAGAAGAAAACTGACCCTCGCACACTTCCCCCAACTCTATCGACAGCTGCCGATGTAGCATGATGCAACACCGACAGGAAGTTGAGTAATACAGACAGTAGCTGACGCAATCGGCAGAAATATAATACCAACAAGTGGTCTTAATCTTTAGCAAATGACTGTACATACTCCTGTAAGACATGGTGACAAAAATCTGATCAACAAACACACGAAAGAAAAAGTTTGAATCGAATATATTCTGGTTTACCTTTAGAAATGATAAGAAAAATTGCGTTATGAGGATGCATTTTCAGTAACTATTTTAACGAAAGTTGCGCTTTAATTTTTGGGGGAAATGGCTTTTTTCTGGGTATAATGTTCTTTATTTAAAAAGGTGTCAATACGTTTGTAAGCTCAGAAACACTAAGTAACCTCAGAAACACTAAGTTAAGTTACCTCAGAAACACCACTCAGTTACTCAACCTCAGAAACACTAAGTTAAGTAACCTCAGAAACACCACTCAGTTATTCAAACTCAGAAACACTACTCAGTTACTCAACCTCAGAAAGCCGCCCCCGTGGCGCAGTGGTCTAAGCGATAGCTTATGAGCATTCGTCTGGAAGGGATCCAGGTTCGAATCCTGGTGAGGCATGGATGTTGTGTTTGTCTTACGAAGCTCTCTCTCTCCCTTCCCCGGAACCAGTGGCCCTGAATTATGGACGTGCGACTGCTTATAGCCCACTGAGTTGCTCATCGTGGCCGTTAAACCTTCGATCAAAAAAAAAAAAACCCTCAAATACTTCAGTTACTCAACCTCAGAAACACTACGTTAAGTTGTTCTACTTCACTCTAAGTGAAACCCTTAATAGCTTACGGCATAAAAAAGTCAAAGATCTTCAAAGAATTAGTTACTTACAATTCGTGTTTTATTCAGCCATTACTCTCAATAGGCATTACGCGAATGAAGAACTTCTAGATAATCACTCAAGTAACTTTTAACAGTAATAGTAACTTAATCTGATTAGCGTGAGTTAGTAAACACAATAGTAGATTAACGAAATTCTTACACGAAATATATAATAACAGCACTTAAATTAACAGACGCTAACTGCATGAAAAAGACCACTTACAGCTTAAGACACCTTCCATCACACCTTCTGCTGCTGTAGCTTCATATATTTCGTTCTTAGCTTGTTAAACGCGTATACCTCATTCACTCTTGACCACAAGATTGCTGTCACAATAACGTTCTCTGAGTGAGAAAATATAACGTTACGGTTGAGACGGAGAATGAACTCAACATTTATATCCAGAAAGACAATTAGAAATGAAAGTTAAGTTAGAATATACGTCATGTGGAAGCCAAGATAATGTCCACATTTTGTCAGAACGGAAACTTCCCTCATCAACACATTCTTCTACTTAATATACCTTGGCTTTTGCTGATGTAGTGGGAACAACTGCTCATACGTTGATCTTACACTCAGTTTATCCCAGAACTACTCGGCAGGACTAAGGTTAGAATTTCGAGCTGTTCTGCTCCAATTACTTTATACCGTTCGTGCGATGTGAGAACATTCCATGTCTCACAAGACGAAGCACTATAGTACTTTTGGATGGCGCTGAAGGAAGGAAAACATGAGCTTCAGGGAAAACGACCCCACACAAGAACGAAATCCACTTCAGAATACACCTTCATCTCCTAACTTTAGTTTTAAGATAATGTGGGTGTACGATTACGCTCCCCTTATCACACGCAATAATTCCAATTAAACTGGAGTGACGTGAAACATACCCTCGATTCGTTACTCTTGTTTCTTTTGTTCCTCATTTTAAAAATAATGAGATTTGCATCATGACACAGCAGTTATATGGGATGACGTATGGGGCCGCCCACGGTGGCGCAGTGATCTAAGCGCTGGCTCTTGACCATTCGTCCGAAATGGGCCCGGGTTCGAATCCTGGGGAAGCATGGATGTTGTGTTAGTCTTACGGCACTGGCTCTCTCCCTTCCCTGGAATCAGTGGTCCTAAATCAGGGATTGGCGACTACTAATGGCCCATCGAGTTGATCACGGTGGTCATTAAACGCCCCAATAAAAAAAATATGTATGGCTGCTATGCAACAGCTTAACTGCAAAAGCGCAACCCTTCGTTGCTTTTTTTCTGATAGTGTCACACCTATGAACACATGCAAATAGCACTGCAGTTTTAGCATAGGTTACTCTCCACCAGATGTGACTGTTCTTTTTTATGATATATTATCTCAGTCACGAAACTTTATCCAATTATACCTGCGAACGAAGAAAGGGAAAAATCTTTTATTCCCATAGAACAAAGCTAACCACCGGAGTTGCGCAGTTGGCTAATCGTCAGTCTCGTGACTGTGTGGTAGACGACAGCTGTGGGTTAGATTCCCAGCTGCCGCTCATCCAATTAATAATATCAACGTCAACATGATGATGATCATCATTATCATCATTGTCACGATGGTGATGATCATTATCATGTTGATCATCAACATCATGAAATAATAAATCAACATCAACATGATGATGATCATCAGCAAAATCATCAGCAAAATCATCATGATGTTGATAATGATCAACCTGATCAATATCAGGTTGATCATTATCAACATCATGATGATGAATCAACATGTTGTTGATGATCAACATCAACATGATTATCATCAGCATCATCACGATGGTGATGATCATTATCATGTTAATCATCAACATCGAGGTCATGAAATAATAAATCAGCATCAACATGACGATCATTATCAGTATATCACGATCATGATGATCATCAATATCTTGTTGATCATCATCAGCATCAACATCAACGTCATCATCATCATGATGTTGATTAATTATGTCGGTTCATGATTTGGATTCATGGATGAGGCATGGATGTTCTGTTTGTCTTACGGCATTGGCTCTGTCCCTTCCCTGGAACCAGTGAGCCTAAATTATGGACAGACGGCTGCTTATAGCCCATTGAATTTGTTTACGGTGGTCATTAACTCCCCAAACAAACAAAAAAATTTGGTAGCATATTACATCGTGTAACTTGTAGCGTGGCATACTATTCAAATACACTATATTGACAAAAGTCACCGGACACCCCTTCAAAAGCAAATGAACAGATCCGCTGCGTTGTTAAGATGCGCGGTACATCTGCAAACGGTATAAAAATAAGCCTGCAGCTCACTGAGATCATATCGTACTGTGAGGTTGAGTGAAAATGTCGCGGCGGGAGAGAACTGACTTTGAAAAAGGAAAGATTGTTGGGTGTTATATTAGTGGGTTGCCCATAAAAGAAACCGAGAGGCGTTTAAACATACCCAAGTCAACTGTTTTGGATGTACTGAATAACTGGAAAACACATAGCATGCCTGAAACAGCAAAACGTACAGGCAGACCAAAGAAAATCAGTGATAGAGGACGTCGAAGCCTCAGGAGAGTCCTTACAGCTAATCGACGGAGTACTGCACAAGACCTCAGTGTACAGGTGAGCAAAAATGCTGGAACCTCGGTATGTACACGCACCATTCTCAGAGAATTTCATTCCATGGGTTACAGTGGTCGTGCGGCTGCTCATAAGCCTTTTATCTCCACTCGGAATGCTACTCGTCGTTTAGCATGGTGTAAAGAACATTTATCTTTGACCTTAGATCAATGGAAACGTGTCCTATGGACTGATGAATCCAGATACACGATCAATCAGTCTGATGGGCGTGTGGGGGTATGGTGGCAGTCGTGGAAAGCTATTTACCACAGTGTACTATTCCTACGGTCAAGTTTGGAGTTGGTAGTGTACTCGTGTGGGGGTGTTTTTAGTCGCATTGGTTATCGTGGAAAACCTGTTAACCAGCACGTCTACCTCGATATTCTGGACAATTATGCCCTACCAACTCTGTGGCAATACTATGGAACCGAGCCTTGCTGGTACCATCAGGATAATGCACCGAGCCATAAAGCAAGGACTGTTACGTCGTGGTTTGACGATAATGCCGTATCTTGTGTGGACTGGCCAGTAGACAGCACTGATCTTAATCCCATAGAACACCTATGGGATGAATTACAGCACCGCATAAGAAGTTTGGAACCAAGGCCTACTACTAAGCAACAGTTAGCGGCAGCATTATGTACTGAATGGAAGCGCATACCTATCGCTGTGCTCCAAAACCTTGTCGAAAGCCTGTCTCGAAGGGTCAGTGCCTGCATTAAGGCCAAAGGTGGTTTCAGAATCGCTTTAATGTAACAAAACAGAGGAGACGAGCAACATGGAATCGTCTCAAAGAAAAGAAAAAGAACAGGAATGATACAAACTGATAAAAACGATGATATGTACATTGAATGAGTAATGACAAATTTACAACGTGATGCAAACAGAGCAATGTTTGAGGAAGAACAAAATGATCACAGGCGGAGCACCGCATTGCGAAAGAACAACAAAAAGTTAATGCAGAGTCTTAACTCACCGTGAGATGTAATGGACTTGGTGTAACAGCGAACCACGGGGTCACTGGTGACCGCGTAGCATAGAAACAGCTTTCACGGCATGCGGAGATGGCAGACTGATACTCCTGCTGTACCACCGTGCACTGAGTAACGGAAAGCATGGTGAAAGGTGAAGTCCCAAGTGCACCACCTATGAAAAAGTGTCGAAGAGTGGCAGTTAATCTCATGCAGAAGGAGTAAGTCGGCCACAAGAGGCGAGAGATCTTCCAGAATGAGAGCGTTAGCGAGGGGGTTAGTAAACCCCCTACAATTCAGAGTGGCGGTCTGGAATGGGTAAGTCCGACGTCGGATGAAAGGCAGCTATGGCAGCTTTCTGAAATATGTCGAGGCGATTGATGGTACCACGACACCACAAGACGTAGTCGGGTTGCTTGGAATTATGCCGGAGGAATTTGAGGATGGAGGTTGCTTGGTCAAAAACATCCAGAAGAACTGCTTCAAACTGCTGTAAAATTATTAGAGAAGCCTCCCGATTTGTTTTATGAGTGAGAAACTCGTAAAGATCTTCAAAGGAGACAGGTTCTGAAGGAAGAGAGGCATTGGTAAGCAGAGTCGAGAAATCTTCAAACGTCGGCAGAGGACCCTTGGACTTTGAAGAGGAAGAGCTAGAACGTGACAGGAGAGACTTGTATCTTGCTAGACGGGTGGAACAATGTGGGCGGCCAGTCGAGAAGGTGACTTCTTCTTTTTCCTCTGGGCCTCGGTACTGGTAGTAGAGCGACGTTTGCCGTGGATCGATGACACACGAGATGTGAAATCAGAGGAAAGGTCCACCTCATCGCCGGGAGCAAAAGTGCCGACGGTGAATGAAGCTTGAAGATCTGCCGTGTTGTTCTCTGATGGAGAGAGAACACGGGAAGGCAAGGAGGAGTCAAGCGGAGAAAAATCCGACACAGTGGAGAAAGCAACATCGGAAGACGCGTGTTGATCGAAGGCTTTAATCAGATTTTCGGCAGAACTGGGTCCAGGAGGTGCAGGCATGGCAGCAGAAACGGAGGAAGAGGTAGAATGCTGCGTTGGAGCTGCAGGGGTCAGTGGCTCTTCATGGGGGCAATGAGCCTGCTGATGGCCGTAAGCCTTGCAGCGTGAGCAATTAGCAGAGGTGAGGAGCTCAATCCGGCTGCGCTCGTTACCGCAACGAACATCGAGGAACCGTGGAAACTTTATGAGATGCTCTTCCGACGGGAAGATGATGCGAGCAGTTCTACGGAAGCCACAGATATGTTTATCATCATGGTCAGAGGGGGAAGAGGAGAGAGTCTTCACTGGGCCAAATACTCTGCCGCATCGACTAAGTGCAGCACACAGCATATCATCAGAGATTACCGGGAGTACCTGATGTAGAGAGACCAGAACAGGACGCTGGGCGATGGATTCGGCTAAGAGGTGACGATCGCCAATTGATAGGCCCCGAGACAAGACAAGCTCGGCATATTCTTTCTTCGAAACATAAACAATCACATTTCGTGGCTTTCGGGTGAGGTAGGTGATGGCACCAGAAGGAAGCATCTTCCTGAGAGCGGAGCTGTACTGCTTCAAAGGAGTAGTGGGCAGCGCATCAAAACAAACCCCCAACTCGAGGGTCGAATGAAGACGTTGACCAGCAGGAGAGTTCTCGGGAATGTCTAATAAGATGGTGTCACCGTTGAGAGTAACGTAAGAATCCAAAGGGGGCAGACAAGACGAGGAGGAAGCGGGTGGAATACCAGAAGCAGCCGCATAATACGTGCGTACAGAAGCGCCTCCTCTGGAAGGCATTGACGCAGCATGAGACAATGTACTGCAAGCAGAGGCAGTAGAAACTGTAGAGGGCAGATTAGCAACGCCATCAGAGACGTCCATGAATTCATCATCGTCAGCAGAAGCCAGGGACGTCACATCCACGTTCTCAATGGCAGAGTCGGAGACCTGAGCAGAAGAAGACGTGCAAACGACAGGAGGAAAATTAAGAGGCTCTCCCCTAGCAAGCGAAGATGATTGATCGGCTGCATCTGTCGTTGAAGAGGCGATGCGGGTGGGAACAGCGCCCTCATCGGCAGATGCCATAATCAATGGCAAGGGTTAACGAAGAAAAGGACCAGCTCGGTGTGGAAATTAAAACAGTGTTAATGAAACAAAATGAGCACTCACCAACTCGTGAGGGATCTTAAACGAAAGCACAGGCCTTTAACTTCGACATACACACAAAAGAACAATGATGGGACACACAGAACACATACGTGAAACACTCAAACACGGAGCTCGTGAAGACACGTGTAGGCCAAAGGTGGACCGACATCGTTCTAATGTATGTCAATAAATGCTATGTTGTGTTTCTCTTCTAGGTGTCCGGTGACTTTTGTGAATATAGTGTATATATAGCCTGAGTGAATCCCAATTCCCCTAAAATACGTAGTCAAGCCAAACGTCCTGCACATAAAAAATTTACACAAATCTGGTCTGATTAATAAATTTTACTATTAAACTTCATATTTTAGTTTGTTAGCAAATATTGTTTTATTTGCTTTCGAAAATAATTATAAATATTAATATGTGTTTGTTGACAAGGTAGGTTATTCCATAACATCAGTCCCTGGTAATCAATAAATCTTTGTTCGGCTAAAGTGTTAGGCATTGGTAATAAAAATGCATTTCTGTCTCTTATTTAATAGTCGTGACCCACAGTGTTCAGCTGAATTAAACGTTTATAGCTTTATTCTTTTATACATAAATCCTAATATTCTATATTGCCATAATTTCTCAGTATCTAAAAATCCATAAAAATAAATCCGTACCCCCATATTCAAATTAATGCCCCTAAAATTATTTAAACTTTTGACCATCCTATTTTGTAATGATTGTAATTTATATAAATTAGTCTTAGTATTAGGGGTATAAAAAAGTTTCCTCCGCACCCGCTAGCGGGCGCTGTAGGGTTCTAACCGGCCGGCGACCCGTGCTGTCAGTTCGTACATGAAGCCAAGCATGGCTGTCGATGAAATTCATTTGCGGCACTGTTTGTTATTCATGTTTAATTTAGGGAAAAGTGCGAGTGAAGCATACGGTTCAATATGTCAGGCGTATGGCGAGACGGTTATGGGTGAGCGGACGTGTCGAGAATGTTTTGCCAGGTTTAAGAAAGGTGATCTAAGCTTGGAAGACAAGCCACGTGCAGGTAGACCACAGGAACTGGCAGACGAGGAGCTGAAATCTCTGTTGCAAGAGGATGCCACACAATCTACCACGCAACTGGCGAAACGTTTGAAATTGACTCAATCGACGGTGGCACGGCGTCTACAGGCCTTGGGGAAGATTCAGAAGATTGGTAAGTGGGTTCCGCATACTTTAACGGAGCGTAATATTGGTCAATGATTGGGCATCTGCATGTCGTTGCTGAAGAGGTTTCAAGGGAAGAATATCTTGTGGAAGGTTGTGACCGGGGATGAAAAATGGGTATATTGCGACAACCCCGTACGCAAAGGATCCTGGGTCGACCCAGGCCAGCCATCAACATCCACTGCAAAACAGGATATCCACCGGAAAGAGGTGCTGTTGATTGTGTGTGTGGTGGGATATGCACGAAGTGGTGTACTTCGAACTGTTGAAACCGGGCGAAACAATCATTGCACAACGATATAGCGATCAGTTGATGAAACTAAACACCGCAATCGAGCAAGAACTCCTATGTAGAGGTGAAGGACGCCGCTCAGCCATCCTGTTACACGATAATGCCAGACCACATGTCGGTGCTAACACGAAATAAACCCTTGAACAGTTACACTGGGAGGTTTTACCGCATCCGGCTTACTCCCCGGACATTGAGCCCTCAGACTTTCATCTGTTTCGCTCTATGCAACATGCCCTAGCCCAACAGCGGTTCCCCACAGTTCCAGAGGTGGAAAATTTCGTCACTGCGTTCTTCAGCTCAAAACCCGAGTCCGTCTATCACAGCGGCATTCATTTGTTGCCTGAAAAATGGCAAAAGGTCATTAAGGCTAACGGCCAATATTTCGTTGAATAAATGTGTACTGGTTTCCCGATTGTTCCTGTCTCCTTTCTCCTTAAAACGGCGGAAACTTTTGCATACCCTTAATAATTTGACCCCATACTAATAAACAATAAGTCAAACATGGATAAATCAGACTGTAATACAGCATTTCTAATGTTTGTCTTACGGTCTAGCTTTCTCCCTTCCCTGGAATCAGTGGCTAAATTTAAGACGGGCGACTGCTTATAGCCCATTGTGTTGATCAGGTGGTCATTAACCCCCCCCCCCCCCCCAACACTAATCAAAAAAAAAAAAAAGGCTAAAGGACATTCTGGTGGTGTGTTAGTACCAGTCACCGCAGGCCCCGCACGGGGATAACTGGTTTTCCAGTTATTTGGGGAGCGGCGCCCCCACGGCCCGAGCTGACCTTGTGACTGGTCAACATCTGATGTCATGCCATCGCCTGTTTTTTGTTTCGGTGCTGTTGGTGTTTGCAGGGACGGCTGTTCATCTAGCTGTTGGGGAGTTGCGGCCCCACGATCCCTAGCTGGTCTTGTGTCTCGCTTTTTTGTTTTTATTTATTTTCTCCACTGGCTAGTTGCCCGTGTTGTATATTCTACCTAATCGCGACCACGTTATGTACTAACACCCCGGTCTTGTGGTTTTGTTACCCTCCACCACTAACTGTATTATATTAACCGCTCAGTTCGTAGGTTGCTGAGATTTCGTTTAGGTTCCCTTCCAGGATTTGTCTTCTTTGGATTTCTTTTTTTCCTTTTAGCTGGTTTGGGTGCTAGACCTACCTGCATGTTTGCCGCGTGCGGAGACCCGTGAGGCGGAAATGGGATGTCTGGCGGCTGAGGTCGCAGGAGACCGGATAAGTGCATCCTGTGTACCAACACTCCTCTTCGACCCCGGCTTCGCTGTAAACGGGAGGCTAGAGACTAAACCACCTCTAGTCAGAAGTCTTGTACCAAGTTGTGCGCAGGGCTTTAGCGGCTTTTTTGTCGTATAGCACGGCAGGGTAAGCCCGGGGGCTGTGGGATCATGCCAAAGGCGTTGGCATGACGGTACCCGGAGGCCGAAGTGTCCGCCGAGTGCGTGTGATCACAGCCAACGGACTATATCTGCAACGTATAAGCTCCAGAACTGTGTCCAGCGTCATTTTCTTGGCTTGCGGACCTCCAGTTCTCCCTTGTAGGGCTCGGTGGTGGGTGGAGTAGTCTGCAGACGAATCTTCCTTCTTTTTTCGATGGGTAAACCCAAAAACAAAAACTCCAAATTTAAGTCACCTGAGAAAATGATAGTTGCAAACGACTCTCCTTCGTCTTCTCAACCTACCAAGTCTCATACCCTTAAACGGTCTTTAGACCATGACCTGGACCAAGAATGTGGAACCTCTTCTTCGGCAGCTGTACCAGTCGCTCCGAAGCGTCGTCTCCCCTCGATTGCTGTGACTACGCATGCTACACACTTAGTTGTAGAGTCCATCGATCCGAATGAGAGACTGTCCACCAGATCTCCCTTTTTCATTTCTAAAGCTTTGGACGCTGCGGTTGGTCCCTTGAAGTCTGTGAGGAAGCTTCGCTCTGGGGACCTGCTTGTCCAAACTTGCAGTGTTTCTCAGAGTAACACTTTTCTGCACCTCACTAGTCTTCAAGGCATTCCTGTCAAAGTGACACCTCACCCATTTCTTAACACCTCTCGGGGTGTTATTTCGGAGTTTGATCTCTTGCCATGCAGTGAAGACGAATTGGTCCCTGAACTTGCTGATCAAGGTGTTATTGCTGCACGTCGTATGATGTTCCGGCGCGATGGTTCTTTGATTAAGTCTAAAAATGTGATCTTGACTTTTAACTCCCCGAAAGTTCCGACCGAAATCAAGGCTGGCTACTTGGTCTGTGGAGTTCGCCCGTACATTCCCAGTCCTCTGCGCTGTTTCAGGTGCAAGAGGTACGGGCATTCACAACGTTTCTGTAAGAGCTCCGCTCGTTGCGCAAATTGTGGCTCCAGTGAACATGACGGGGAAGGTTGTTCTTCTGCGGCCTGCTGTGTTAACTGTGGTGAGGCACATGCAGCTTACTCCCGCAACTGTATGAAATGGAAGGACGAGATGGCGATCCAGCGCCTCAAGACCCTGGAAGGCCTCTCGTACCCTGCTGCCAAGGCCAAGTTGGGTATTCCCAACAACCGACAGCGTACTTTTGCCGCAGTAGTTCAGTCTCTGCCACAACCCGTGCAGCCCTTTGTTCCGCGCCCTGTAGCTCTCGCCGCACTTGCCAAGCGATCTACAGCTGAACAAGCGACACAGGTGGATTTCACCGAGCTCCAGCTTATTCGACCAGCTGAGTCTGCGCCTTCTCTTTTGAAGACGACCGACTCTTCCGGTTCCCAGCAGACAGCCTGCACGTGCTGGAGACCCGGCCCTCAATCCGCAAAGGTGTGCAGTGTCCATCCAACTGTCGCAGTCCACCTGACCAACATTGCAACTGTCTCGGACTCAGCGAGGTCCCCACCCTCAACCAATATTATAGAGGAACATCGGGGGGAGGAGAGTGACAGTTCGTCCCCAGCCTCAACTAACATTGCAGAGGAACATGAGGGGGAGGATAGTGACAGTTCGTCCTCGCCCTCGGCCAGCATTGTATTGGAGTGTGTGGGGGAGGAGAGTGACTCATCCTATGTGTAGTTGTGTTCGATTTCGTAATGTGTTTTATCATTCTCATTCCTCAGTTTTACTTAATCGGCTTGTTTCTCACCATTGTACCATGTTTTTCATACTGTTTGTTTCATTGTCTTTTTTGGCCCTTCCTTCGTACTCATGGTTCGGTTTTACTTGGTCAGCCAGATTTTGCGATTTATGCCCCGTTTTTTAATTTTGTCTGTTTGTCTTGTGTCTGGCGCTCTTTGGCCAACCATGGCCCTTGCGCCAATAAAATCTAATAACCAACCAACCAACCAGTCACCGCAGGACACCTATAGGAATCTTTCAGCGACGACGCCTCGCTGGGTAAGGACTGTTTTGGCGGCACGTGGGGAACCAACATCATATTAGTGGTCATAATTATTTGGCTCATCGTTGTACATTCGTCACAACTCAAAGCAGTGACTGATTGACGTTACTTGCGAAAATGTTTTAAATGGTTTATAAAACTGATGAGCATTGGTTAATATAATTAAGTTTAATCTCTTTACCAATGGAAAAAGTTAAACCGAATTTTCGCAGAAAGGACTTTTGCATGGAATTTCTTATAAAAATGTTCATATTTAAGAGATAGTCATATCCTCTGTGAAAAAGATAAGTTGCTTTAAATTCTTGTGGAAATGTCATCATGGAAGGTGGTAATAATTATAAAAGAACTCAACAAAAATATCTATTAAATCGACTTATGGCACTCTATTTATATTGTGTAGGCTCAGAAAGGGGAAGGGCGAATAAGAAAACCCTGTTAAAATAGGTTTTGTCTTATTTTCAGGAATTTTATTTAATTTTTCGAGCGGTAAATATGACCTATGACCTTGTCAATCAAAGTTTTCATTTCAAGGGCGCTTCTTTCAATGCTACAAGTGATGGAAACCAGTTCAGCTCCTGCGGAACTGTATTGTTCTGTGCATCGCAAAGGCGCCAGAGAAGTTGCCAGCAGCTTAACTTAAGGGAAACTTGGGTGAGAATGGGTTGCAGTTCGGCCTTTTAACGCATTTCGGATACACCAGTCTGACTCCGTAGAAAGAGGCACCTCGAAACACTTTGTATCGTGAGTATTGAAAAATACTGTACCTTATGCTCTTATCTTTCTGCATTCTGCACTTTAAATGAAAGAGCCTGACACATCCAACTCACTCTGATTTCAAAATGCACCGTCATTTCAAAGAATCATGAATATTGTGCTTAAACTGTGTCGCACGTGTGCAACTTCGATTTAAATTTTTCAATCTTTGTTTATTTCCTCATATACCTAAGACTTGTAATGTTTTTTTTTACGCTTTCCAACCGTAGGTTGTAGAAGCGTATATGTTCCAGCTTTGTCCGTCCGTCCGTCTGTCTGTCTTTCAGCACTATAACTCGCGTAAAAATGGTTCTATTTCGATGAAATTTTTATATGTGGTAGGGAACTACCTGGGGACGAATCCTATTGAGAATGGGCGAAATGGTGTCAAAGGTCAGGACATAGGAGCGGGATCCATTCCATCGCTCTTATGCGTCCTAACTTACATAAAAATGCTTCGATTGCGACAAAACTTTGTCATGTTTTTCTGGAGGTATACTGAGCCGATTATGTTGAACATCATCGAAATGGGATCAAAGGTCAGGGCACAGGAGTGAGATTTATTCCACAGCCATTATCCTCATAACTTGAGTAATGATTTAACGTATGTTGGAAAGCGTATTATAATCAATGCATTGCATGACTTTACTAACATGTTTAATTATTGTTTTCTTTTATAACACTAGAAATCATGCCCGTTCTCCGAACGGTAAATCTATGAAATCATTTTTTGAACATAAAATTAAAGAAAGGGAAAAGTAATTAAGGGAAAGAAAAGTAATTTAAACCCGCAACTGTTTCACGATTTAGAAAAACGTCGTAACGTCAATTCATACGGTTTGACGAAAAACGGAGCAGGCTTTGGCGCCCCTTAATTTTAAATCAAAATTTGAAATTTTCAAAGCATTTCAATGATTCTGACAAAATTATCTTAAAACCTATCAGCGTTTTAGAACTCTAAAGCTAAGCCACCCTTCTGCATCTTTTGGTTTTCAGACAATTTTCTAGGTGTGAAGTGATAGAAATATTCAAGCAGAAAATGTTTCAAAGCGTTGGGGGGGGGGGGGTTTCGTGCATTTGCATGTATTCAGACTTTAAGACCTATCAGCATGCAAATTTTTAGATCTCTAGGTTATTTAAAAGGGGTCTAACAATTCGCGAAAAGTTCAAGCAGACAATGTTCCAAAGCCGCCATTTCAGTGTTTTTGGTTTTCGGACTTTTCTAGGTATCCGGACCTTAAGACCTATGAGCACGCCAATTTTCAGATCTCTAGGTCATTTAAAAGTGGTCAAACAATTCGCGAAAAATTCAAGCAGACAGTGTTCCAAAGCCACCATTTTAATTTTATTCTTTTTTTCTTTTCTTTTTTTCTTTTTCGTACAAACAATTCGCGGTCGAGCACACTTGCATTTTTCCTCTTTCCTTTTTATATACGAGGCGAATGCTTATATTTACATAGGTATTCACGTACACTGAGAAAAACATTTTGTTAATTCAACAAAAATTTTGTTGAATCAACAGACAATTTTGTCGATATACAGTCAACAAAATTTTTTGTTGAATTTGCACAACTATTTTGTTGAAAATTGTTGTTGAATAAACTAAATTTATTGTTGTCACGACAAAACCTTTTTGTTCATTTAACAAAATGATTAGGTCGATTTTTGGGAATTTGTTTGATTCAACAAAACATGTTGTTATCATGAAAAAATGTTTTGTTGCTGCAACAAAACATATTGTTATAGCAACAAAACTTATTGTGTCACGATAACAATGTTTTATTGCAGCAACAAAACATTTTGTCACGATAACAACATGTTTTGTTGGATCAAACAAATTCCCCAAAATCGACCTAATCATTTTGTTAAATGAACAAAACGTTTTGTCGTGATAACAATAAATTTTGTTAAATCAACAATAATTTTCAAAAAATAATTTTGCAAATTCAACACAATTTTTTGTTGACTGTATATCGACAAAATTTTTTGTTGAATTAACAAAACGTTTTTCTCAGTGTATGCCGGCGGAAAACGCGGAACTTTAAAAGCGTCGCTACGTCATTCAGCATTGCACCATTGCCAGTTTGATTGTAGCCTGTCCCTTCACCCAATGAGAAGAGAGTGCTGAAAATAGCTGAGTCACCATGGCACCAGGCCACGGGACCAGAACTTTCCTGTGTGGTTATCTACGAAGACAGAGTAGGCCGTTCGTACTTTTCCTTTGCGTCTTTAAAAAATGCTTAAAAATCAGAAAATGACTTCTTAATTTTTTTTGTAAAAGAGGGATGATAGTTGTGAGTTTATGCTGTGAAAATTGCAGTGAGTAATGATTTATAGTTTCCCATAAATCCGTTTTTTAATGAATCCCATTGCAAAATAGAGAATTTTGTGAAATTTAAAAATTCAATTTCTCGTAAACTAAATCGAAATTCAAAAAAAGGGGTGACGAGGTGCAAAAATTCGGCCATGGCCCTACATGCCTACAAAGTTCTGTGGTTCTGTTGCTGTTAGTGTGTCCGGAACGCCAACTTATAGTACTTTTTTTGCTTACCTTAACTTTGAAATTCAATAGCTCTTGAAGTATCGCCAGAATCTAAAACCGGTTTATTTAAGCATGTTCTCCGAACAATTCCCTACAAATTATGTACATTTCATATTTTTGTGTTCGGTACTTTTTGCGCTGCGAGCTAGGAAAACGCGAGTGTCGCGAAATTTCTAAAACAGCGGCAGTTACTTTGTTTTAGAATAGAGAGATGTTTTATAACATTACTTGTACTATCGGTGGCTCTTGTAACACTAGAGCTCAATATTATGCTCTGGATAACTAGCACAAAATCTTTAGTTACACAGTGAGCAATATTTGGCTACTTAACGGCCAAAAAAACAGTCGTTTTTAACTACGAACCCCCCCCCCCTCTGTCTTTATTCTGTCTTCAAGGTGCTTCGGTTCAATAATTCGTCAATGATAATCATCAGCAATTGTGGTTGGTTGATTGATTTTTATGACGCAAGCGCAATGTTTGGCCGGCTAGCGAGACACCAGGCGATCAAAGAAAGACATTTCAGCAGTTGTGAAAACAAGAAATTGTCGGTGACGGGGATCGAAAACGCGCCCTTGCTCCGAAGTGAGTTGCTCTGACCGACTAAGCTACACCGACGGAATGTATCGCTGCAGATTTGTGATCCTGACACGTGCTTCACCTCTGTAGTACCTCACATCATCTTCCTCTTAATTTATTTTTCTTGAAGGGAAGAAGTTTTCAGAAAAGGTAATGTTATTCTTAATAAAATATTGGAATAAAATAATATTGAATAAGTCACACATTCACAGTAGGATAGAGAGTCAAATTTTAATTTTTCATGTGTTGGAAACTGTTTCTCTTCCTGTGGCTATATTGTTTTCGTACTTTCACTTTCTTTCATTGTTATTTGTTTTGCTTTTTCTTTTTTTCTTTTTCTCTCATTTTTTACGCTTTCCAATCTTAGGGTGAAGAAGCATACATGCTCCAGCTTTGTCCGTCTGTCTGTTCACACTATAACTCGCGTAAAATGGTTCGATTTCGATTAAATTTCAGTATGTGGCAGGGGACAGCTTGAGGATGAACCCTATTGAAAATGGGCGAAATGGGGTCAAAGGTCAGGGCATAGTAGCGGGATCCATTGCATCGCCCTTATGCGTTATAACTTACGTAAAAATGCTTCTATTGAGACAAAACTTTATCATGTTGTTCCGGAAGTATATTTTACCGGTTCTGTTGAATATCATCGAAATGGAGTCAAAGGTCAGGACACAGGAGCGAGAAGATGATGCTATTTGTCTGGTGGTCCACAGCCGGGATAATTTATCGGAGTTTCTTAGCTAGAGGCCAAACCATCACTGCAGAACGTTATTGTGCTGAATTACACCAGATGCACTAGAGAGTTCTGCAAAAACAACCGGTTTTAGTCAACTGACATGGTGTTCTTCTGCTCCAGGACAACACTCGCCCTGATGTCGCACAAGGAACGATGCTGACACTAAGTGCTGGGCTATGAAGCACTGCCTATTCCCCGGATTTGTTTCCAGCAGACTGTCATCTGTTTCGTCGCCTAAATCACTTCCTGTCTGGGAAGCAGTTCACGACAGACGACAAGGTTCAACGTGCAGTTGATGACTTCTTCGGGTCCCAGCCACAAGACTTTTTCGTTCCGGAATCATGGCCTTGCCGGATAGATGGCAACTATGTGTCGATGCCGAAGGGGATTATTTTGCCTTGGAAAATTGTCCTACTTTTTCGTTCTCGCCGTCCACTTGTGCTGATCCTTTTCCGAACATTTCATTTGCACCAACGCAATACTTCTAACTTCCTCACCTCCGTTGTAACGACGAATGAATGATCAAAGAACTTGGTTTTGGTTTCGCGTAGCAGAAAACTCTGTTCATGTAACCATTTCTTGGAAAAGAAAACACGGTTTTAAAATTATATAAATTATATCATTGTCTCACGTGAAAACACAAGTGCTAAAAACTATCAGGCCATACCTAACAAACAATCATGGACATGAGGGGTTGTTTTATTACTGATAACTTTCAATAATGGCCTGAATATTAAACTAAAGGCATCTCTTTCAACCACAGGAAATTGGATGGGTATGTTTTAAAATTAAAAGAAACTCCATTTGCAATGTTTTTTAAGACTCGAAGACAAATAATTAGCGCTGGAAAAAAGGTGACACAGAAGTGGTGTTAAAAAATAGCATAGCCGATCCAAAGTAAACTATGAGATCGTAAAAATTAAAGAAGAAAACCCAGTGAAAACAAACTTCATCCCTAAATTTTAAATTCGTACACCTTTTAAGTGGCCGGAACGAATTAACTCGGGGTTTCACATTCGCTGAAATCACCTCGAACGAATATATTCGCTGCGTAAGATGTGGGCAGATGAAACTGGACAAGCTGAACCTGACCATCAGAAAGGGTTGCTTTCCCTTAGCTTGTAGTTCAAATTGGTCACTTAGGGGGTGGAATGAAAACACCAACGTTTACCACAATAAAAGGTTTATTATACAGGGTGTCCGAAAAGTCTTTCCGTGATTACAAACGTCATTCATATCCGCTGTGTGTGCGTTACAGATGTGAGTGCCAAAATGTTGGAAAACTAACCAAGTTTTTTTGTTGCAGGTTTACGCAACGTGGCTGTAGTGTAGCAGTGTCAGTGTCCAGGAAACCGGAAATGTTCACAAGTCAGGAAGAAGCTCAGTGTGTCCTCTGGTATCACGACACCCGGTCACCAATAACAGTGCAGAGGAACTTTCAAACAACGTATGCAAAGAAGCCGCCCGATGTCAAGAGCATTAAGTCGTGGTACGACAAGCTGAAGACCACAGGATCTGTTGCTGACTTACCGAGAACTGGCCCACCATCAACCTCAGCTGAAAGGGTGGAAGCAGCGAGACAGTCTTTTGTGCGAAGTCCCAAGAAATCAAAGCGTAGGGCCTCACGTGAATTACAGATGCCAAAAAGTTATGTTCATGATAATAAGTTCTGTTCATGGTTTGTGAACATTTCCGGTTTCCTGGACTCTGACACTGCTACACTACAGCCACGTTGCGGAAACCTGCAACAAAAACACTTGGTTAGTTTTCCAACATTTTGGCACCAGTTTCACATCTGTAACGTACATACAGGCAGAGCTTTTGGCTCGGCATCATCAGGACGAATGGAGCGTAAACATTCACATCATTGTGACATCATCAGAGTTCTGACGGTCACGGTTTTTCGTGAGTTGTTTCCACGCGCTTGAAAGAAAAGGATTCGACGTCATGTCGTTGACAAGCCGTGAAGAGTTCCTGTATATGTGGAAAGCTTTTTTTTTTTTTTTTTTTTTTTTTAATTGATTGGAGGTTTAACGACCACCGTGAGCAACTCAATGGGCTATAAGCAGTCGCCCGTCCCTAATTTAGGGTCACTGGTTCCAGGGAAGGGAGAGAGCCAGCGCCATAAGACAAACACAACATCATGCCTCACCGGGATTCGAACCCGGACCCCTTTCGGACGAATGATCAGAGGCCATCGCTTAGACCACTGCGCCACCGGGGCGGCAATGTGGAAAGCTTCTAATACATTAAGCTTGATGATCGAATCAGGTTTATCAATAAGCAGAGTGTCTCCAAACAAAAATTTATGGTTATATTTGTGGCAATGTTGGGCTATAGACGACTTCTTCAGTTCACAGTTCCGTACGTAAGCCTTGTGTTCCTTCACACGGAAACTTAAAGTCCTGCGGGTTTGTCCTATACAAAGTGTTTCAAAACTAATGGAACAAACTTTAAGGGGTGATAGAACACACCGAAATAAGCACTTTTCGTCATAAAATGCATGGTCGCAAGTTACGCGGTTAGGCGCTGGAGGGCGCTTCCCGTTTCTCCACACACGCCGTCTTTCGCAACACAAAGACAGGAATGTCACAACAAATCAAAACAAAGCTTTATTGCAGACAAAATAAAAAACAAAACGTGACATCACAAAATTACATTAAATTTGCAAACATTAATAAGTAAATACCGAAATTAATTACATTTACAAGAGCTGCTCAAAAGGGCAACAGCCACTCCTGATACACGCTTCGCATCGTCGACATAAAGATGCCCGTATGTTGTGGAAAATAACAGGCATTTCCCGGACAGCTGCATCAGCGACTAGTTCCTCACTGGAATCAATGGGAGTGTCGTACATTACGTACTTAAGATGACCCCATAAAAAGAAACCCAGAGGGGACAGATCTGGTGATCGCGAGGCCACCAAGCGATGGGTCCACCTCGGGCAGTCCATTAGCCTGGAAATGTGGCGTTTAAGTAATCACGCACCTGAGTGCTGAAATGAGCTGGCGCTCCATCATGCTGGAACCACATTTTACGGCGGACGGCTGCTGGTACATGCTGGATCAATTCAGGCAAGACTTGTTGAAGGAAAATAAGGTTCGTCCTCCCATCCAGACGTTCCGGTAAAAGATATGGGTATTTGCGTTGCGAAAGACGGCGTGTGTGGGGAAACGGAAAGCGCCCTCCAGCGCCTAACCGCGTAACTTGCGACCATGCATTCTATGACGAAAAGTGCTTGTTTCGGTGTGTTCTATCACCCCTTAAAGTTTGTTCCATTAGTTTTGAAACACCCTGTATATGACACTGATCTTTTCTGACTGATTACGTGCTAAAAATGGCTATAATAACGGTGTCGAACCTAAGAAAGGTAAGAAAAAATGTTTAAGTTACTTCTTTCTACTCAATGGCATGATGTTTGTGTCAAGGAGACTAAACCTTCCCCATCATGTCTTGGGTGATGGAGTAGAGAATAATTGCCTCCAGTAAAGGACTAAAAGGGAGTGGTGACATATGATAGAAGAGAGTGATGACTAGAAGAGAGTGGTGACATGAAGTCATGATATGTATTGCTGCGATGAGAGTGGAAAAATAATTGTTTTGTCGTAGCTTTCGTAACCGGTTAGCCATGTGAACATTTCTGTTTGGGGACTTCAATTATATCGGCCGCTTAAAGGGTTAATCAACGTGCGTTTTGTAAGCGATTCCAAAAGTGTTCTTTGGTTAATTAAAATGCATTTCTGCAAGATTCCAAACACATTATTAAATTACTTAAAACACATATTTGTAAGGAATTTTAAAAGCATTGTTCACAAAATAGTATAACTATACTAGTGATCCGAATGTCTTGGCATAGAACAGAAATCAAAGTTTCCAAGCTTTCGCACATCAACAAGATGGCTTTCTCAAGGAAGGTAGACAGCAAACTTCAAACTGCGAATAATAGAACACTTCAACAATTTGAACGCGGTGACTTGACTAGACAATAAATGAATACATGCCAATGTAATTATTCATTCACAGAAACGAGGCGTTATGTTGGTTGAGCACGCGGCTCCATGCAATGATAGCGTCTCTCTAGAACAACCACGGGTTTGGAACCAGTGGATATTTCCCCAAGGAAGCGTGCAAAAATAATTGTTCTGAAGGATCACACTTCTATGACAGTGAGAGATATCACTTCTGCAGTTGGTGTAGGCAAATCCAGTGTATCAAGACTGCTTATACAATGGATCATCGTCTCCAAATAGGACAGGTAAAAGTGGAAGAAAACGAAAAACAACTCCACGAACCGATAAATATCTAATCAGAAATAGTAAAATGAATAAAAAAAGCAAGCACCGACCTTTAAAGACATTTATTGGCTAGTGGTTGTGATGTTAGTGATTCAACTGTACGCCGTAGGCTTCTGGAAGTTGGCCGGAAGGCAAGAAGACCAACGAAAAAACAATATCTGAATGCGAAAATGAAGATAAAACGTTTAGCATGGGCCAAAAAATATAAATCATGGACTGCTGACGACTGAAAAAAGGTAATTTTCAGTGATGTAACTCATTTATTTGTGCAGGGTTACCAAGCAAATGTCGTTAGACGAAGCAACTGTGAACCCTTAAGACCTGAGCATGTCAAACAAACTATAAAACACCCTCTGAAACAGATGTTTTGGGGTTTTTTCACATTAAATGGCGCTGGAAGCTTAGTTCCTGTTCAAAGTATGATTAATTCAGCCAAGTACGTAGAAATATTACAACGTAGGATTGTTCCATTCTTGCAAACTTTCGACGGGACTTTTCAACATGACTTGGCCCCATGTCACAATTCGAAATTGGTTAAGCTGGAAAATCAAATTCATTTGCTTGATTGACCTGGAAATTCACCAGACTTAAATCCCATAGAAAACTTGTGGAATATTTCGAAGAGACGTTTAGGTAAAATGGACTGTACAACCAAAGAACGCATGATAACGAATGCATAAAAGTGTGGTTCCACGATTAGGAAGTCAAAAATATGTGCACTTAATTAGTGGAGTCAATGCCAAAACGAATTCAAGATATCATTTCTGCTAAAGGTGGACATACTTCATACGAATACAGGTATTTATCAGTGTATATCAAGGCGTAGAATGATATAAAGGCATAGTTTTGGAAAAAGGAGGGATTTTATACTTTGTCACAATTAATTTGCACAGTATAGTATTTATTTATTGTCTAGTCAAGTCACCGCGTTCACATTGTTGAAGTGTTCTATTATTCGCAGTTTGAAGTTTGCTGTCTACCTTCCTTGAGAAAGCCATCTGATTGCTGTGCGAAAGCTTGGAAACTTCGATTTCTATTCTCATTTCATTTATTTCGTATTTCGGTTGTTACAGTGTGCAGTATACATTCAAATGTAAAGCAAATTAATACAGCAACAACCAGGAAATAGAGGGAAAAGGCCTCCAAGAGGACTGACGAGCCCTCTCATCCTGACGACTAAACACAAAAAATATCCCAAAACAAAGCAAGCCAGACACATCGTACAACCCGTTTAGGAGGTGAAAATGATAATAATAGGGACACTACGAAACTGATTTCAGGATAGTAAGTTTTGTTTAAGTTTTCTTTTGAACAAATTATAATTATTAATAGCTAACAATTGGGGTGGGAGCTAATTCCAAATCTGTGGGCCAGCATAATTAATTAAAGTTCTAGAACGTTCACGTGAAAAGAAACAAGGGATCAGTGAGGTTTTATATCTACGCCAAGAAATTCGGATCACTAGTATAGTTATACTATTTTAAATACATTATACACCAATGAGCCATTGTATTATGACCACCTACCTAATAAGCTGTAGGACCCCCTTTGGCTTGCAAAACAGCGGAAACTCGGCAAGGCATCGATTCAATGAGGTGGCGATAGGTATCCTGGTGTATCTGGTACCATAATGTCAACATCAGGTCCTCCAGTTCCCGTACATTTCGGGGTGGTGGTGATTTAGCGCGAACCCGCTTGTCCGAGTCGAACCACAAATGTTCGATTAGATTTAGGTCAGGTGAATTTGGAGGCGGGTATTAACATAAAGTCCCCAGCATGTTCCTCGAACCACTTCTTGGCGATTCTGGAAGTGTGGCATGGCGCATTATCCTGTTGGTAATGGCCATCAACGGCAGTTGTCATGCATGGGTGAACTTGGTCCGCAATGATGTTCAGATACCTGACAGCTGTCATGGATTGTGCTATTGGGATAATGGGGACTAAAGTGTCCCAAGGAAACATCGCCCAAAGTATAACACAACTGCTTCCGCCCAGCAGTGCATCCAGGTGTCATAGCCTCATCAATCGGCATATCCGCACTCGGCCGTCTGCGTAATCACCACGAATCTTGATTCGTCAGACCAGGCCACTTTCTTCCAATCATCCACGGTCCAATCTCGATTATCTTCGACCCATTTCATGCGTTGTTGGCGATGACGTGCAGTGAGCATGGTGACCCTTCTGGTTCTTCGGCTACGCAGGCCCATGCACAGGAGGCTGGATGAACTGTGTGGTGTGACACATTGCCCTGATCACTACTGTTGTAACTGAGGGTGATTTGTCGCACTGTGGCCCTGCGGTCGCTATGAACAATGCGCGACAGTCTTCGATCCCCTATGGCATCATATGGACGACGGTTCGTCGTTTGGCTATCTGTGCACCACTTTTGATACGTACTCACTACAGCGGCTCGTGAACAACCCACAAGCAGCGCCGTTTGCCAAATCGTTGTTCCTAGGTGCCGTGGCATGTGCAATTTGTCCTTTATCAAACTCCAAACACTCAACTCACCGAAAGCCGGTCATCGGTTGTATAACGGTCACCTGCGCCACCGTTCTGTCTCCAGGTGCGCTTATTCCTCTGGGCTGGGGGTGGTCATAATGGCGCATCGGTGTACTTGGTGTACAGTTCCTTCTGATTTATTAAAAGTACTGATATTCATTCGGTTACTTAAAATACACCTCTGTGGATAATTCTGATAGTATTCGGCAAGATGCATTTACATCGGCAAATATTAATTTATTCCTTTTTTTCTAAATGCACATTTTTATGTGAAGTTCTAAAAGCTTTCAGTTCAGTATAAGACCCCAAGAAATACTGCTTAGAATTCGTTTCTCTAGTGAGTTCAGTTGATATACTGTTACATTCTTTAATCTAGTCTTGACATGTGTGAAATTCTAATACAGTAAAATATTTTTTGTATTTATTAGCCCAGAAAAAGTTGATTACTTGAACCCTCCTCATGGCTATGAATTACATCCGAAGACTCAGTACCGAAATTCTGCCATTTCATTTGCGTTCAATTACGGATGCCCTGATTCATCGAAAAGCCGAACTGGAACTGTACGAAACTGACGAAGTTCGAGAGAGGAATCAAACAACTCAGGCAAAAGATAAAAGGTAAAATCAAAATGATGTTCCTCATATCGTTTTGCTTTTAAGAAAATTCAAAACCTATGCAGCTGAGACAAAGTACTCGTATCACACACCCTGTGCCGTATATTCTAATTTAACTTCCATTTTTAGCTCCTTCTCCTATGTAAATTTCAGTTTGTTCTCTTTTACACTTTATAAACTTAACGTGATATCTTCTCTCTCACATGAATGAGGTTGGCAACACTTTTGAGGTCAGAGAGTATGAATGTGATAAGAACAATAGATAAAAAGGACGATACAACAGTAGCTCGGATGTTCGCTCTATGTAAAAACTAGATCATATGTGACTCCGTTGTGGATCTACTGAAATATTGCTGGACCAATAAAAGGTTATCGTAAGTTGACTTCTGTTTATGTTTTGTCTGGCCGTAAACTATTGCATCGTATTCTTATTTAGTTCAACATTCCTTAGTCATGGTTTTAGACATAGCGTAACACCAATCTTGCTCACGAAAAAGGCTTAAACTCATAGTATTGTTACCAACGTATTTCCATCGATGCAACATTATGTATTGCATGATGCTCTATAGTACTATACACCTAACAGCCAAAACTTTAGTTCCACCTGCCTAATATGATGCTGGTCCTCCACGTGCCCCCAAAACAGCACTTTCCCGGCGTAGCATTGACGCTACAAGATTTCTTAAGGTGTTTAGTGGTATCTACTCCCAACACGTTACCAGATGTTTCGTGGTTGAGCCGCCGGCGATGGAATTTGCTGTTCCAACACAAACCACAAATGCTCGATTGAATAGATTTCTGGGTGATTTGGAAGCTAGAGCAGTACATGGAAGTCTTCCACATTTCCACGAACCATTCTCGAACACTCCGGGCAGTGTGGCATGGCGCATTATCTGTGAAAGAAGGCACTACTAAAGGGGAATACCGTTGCCATGAAAGGAAATACCTGTTCTCCAATGGTGTTTAGGTAAGTGGTAGACATGGTAGTTTCATGCAAATAAAGGACTATACCGAGGGTTTCCATGCAGAACATTTCCCAAAGCATTACACTTCCTCCACCGGCTTGTTTTAGTCCCACGGTGCATCCTGGTGCCAACACTTCCCCAGGTAAACGACGCACACGTCGTTTACCTGGGGAAGAAGATTCATCGAACCGTATGGTCTTCTTCCAATCATTCAAGGTTCAGTTTTGCTGCGCATGGCCATTGTAGGTGCTTTCAACGGCGAACCGTGGTTACCATGGGCACTCGAACCGGCCTGAGGCTACGCAGCCCCCATTTCATCAGGGTTCGATGTACTGTGAGTTGTGACACATTATACCCGTCAGTTGCAATACCGGCGAGTTGCGCCAGTATAGACAACCTTCTTCCAATCATTCAAGGACCAATTTTGATGCTCAAGTGCTCATTATAGGCGCTTTCGACAGTGAATCGAGGTTAGCATGGGAGCAGTCTGTGTCTTCTCTGCCCCATTTTCAGCAGGGTTCGATGTACTGTGAGTTGTGGCACATTTCTCCGGTCACGAGCACTCAGATTACCAGCGAGTTGCGCCACAGTATAGATAACCTTCTCCCAATCTTTCAAGGACCAGTTTTGATACTCGCGTGCCCATTGTAGGCGCTTAGCAGGGGCACTCGGAGCTGCCTGTAGCTACGCTGCCCCATTTTCATCAGGGTTCGATGTACTTTGTATTGTGACACATTACTACCGCCACAGCATTTAAATTACCAGCTAGCTGGGCCACAGAATACTTTCTATTGACTACTACCATACGGGATAGCCTTCGGTCTCCGCTAGCATCGATGTGCCGTGGTCGGCCTACATCTTGCTGGCAGTCCGTGGTTTTCCCTCCTCGAACCACTTTTTGAAGGTACTGACCACCGCTGACCGTGAGCATATCACAAGCCTTCTTTGCCGTCCCGGAAATGCTCTCACCCAGTCATCTGTCCAATAGAATTTGGTCTTAGTCAAACTCGCTTAAGTCCGCTGCCTTTCCCATCTCCAGAACAAGAAAGATGACACCGAATTTTCGGGTGTAATGAGCACGTCTTTTGAATTCGTTCTCACGCGAATTAAATTTATAAAAATTATTCAAAGTCAATGGAACCGGATTAAAAAAAACAATCAACCGGTTTCAACAATCGATAAAGCATCCAGAAACATCTGCTTAGTTCAACCAGCGGCTAAGAAGCATGTTACGAAGATTAACAAATGGCGCACAAAAAGTTTCTCATAGCACAAGGAAGGAATCAGACACAAAACGATTTTCAAATAGGACAATTAAGACAAGAAGACAAGTTAGTAAAACCATGCAATGCATTAATTATGATACGCATTCCAACATACCAGAAATCATTACTCAAGTTATTACTCAAGTTATGACCATTATGGCTGTGGAATAAATCTTGCTCCTGTGCCCTGACATTTGACCCCACTTCGATGATATTAAACAGAATTGGTTATGTATACCTCCGGAACAACATACTAAAGTTTAATCACAATAGAAGCATCTTTAGTCAACTTATGAGGCTGTGAAATAAATCTCGCTCCTGTGCCCTGACCTTTGACCCCATTTCGATGTTGTTCAACAGAACCGGTTCAGTATATCTCCGGAAGAACATGATAAAGTTTTGTCGCAATCGAAGCATTTTTACCTAAGTTATGACGCATAAGGGCGATGGAATGGATCCCGCTCCTATGTCTTGACCTTTGACCCCATTTCACCCATTTTCAATAGGGTTTGTCCCCAGGTTGTCCTCTGCCACATAGTAAAATTTCATCGAAATCGAACCATTTTTACGAGAGTTATCTTACAGGCAGACAGACGGACAAAGCTGGAGCATATACGCTTCTTCAACCGACGATTGGAAAGCGTAAAAAAGGAAACATTATATATCTCTATGCCCTCTAGCGGAAGAATTTTACAGAACGTCAAAGTTGATAATAGGCCAAAAATATTCGTCATGGGAAAAGTTATGCTAAGGAAAAAAAACTTATCAAATACGTCTCCCGGAAGCAGAAATAGCGAGAAAAGGGTTTCGATCTTTATGTCCCCTAGCGGGAAATATGTGCATTATATAAAGATGATAATGTTCTACATCGCTTCTGCAACGAAGGGCACACAGTAAAGATGAAATTTCTCTGTAGTCTTTTCAGAAGCGGCAATACAGCTGCAAACTGAAGTACCAAAACACCACCTACCAACAGAAATGTGAACTACAAATTTCTCATATACTAGCCTAAAGTATTCTACAAGGTAAATGGTATCCGGTGTTGAAAGAATTTTTAAGTCACACACGTAGAAGCAGAGATATTGAGAAAAACAGATTAAGCATTTGCGCCCCCTAGCGAGGAAAAGGTGTATTATTTTGGGAACAAAATACGCACACAAAGTTTGCATACTTAGTAGTATCTGACCGAAAAAAGAAGTTTTTCAATCGGGTTTTTAGTCCCGCAGAAAGGTTTATCGACGTGAGTAAACGGGAACGTGAGCTTACGCCTTCTGGTGGCAAACTTGTGCATTAAGAAAAATTTGAAATTATATCAGAAACGTTTCGCAGCGGAAACGCTCTTCAGCAAAGAAAGAATTTTTCAAATCGGACCCCTAGAAGCAGAGATATCGACAAAAATAACATATAGGTACATCTACGTATTCTCAAAAGCTTTCTCCATGTGAGCTGTATCCGTCCGCGAAGAATTCTTTCAGTCGGGTTTTTAGAAGCTCAGATTTTGCTGCAAATACGTCAGCAGCAGATATAAACACTGAAGTGGCCAAACCATTCTTCACCAAATATTAGAAAATATAAGCAAAACATTTCCCATCAGAAGCTGTATCCGGTGCAGAAAGAATTTTTCAAATAGGGGTTTTAGATGCAGAGATATTGCGGGAAACACAATTTCCCTTTACGTCCCCTTGCGGAAAGTCTATGAATTACTTGAAAATTTTGAAATTATATGAAAAACTTTTCGCACCAAAAACTCTGCCCAACAAAGAAGGAATTTTTCAAATAGGGCTCTTAGAAGCACAGATATTGGCAAAAATAAGATATAGATCTAGGCCCCCTGACGGAGAAACCATGCGTTATTTTAAGTAGAAAATATTCCGAAAAGGTTTATCGACGTAAGTGGTATCGTTCCGCGGACGAATTTTTTCATTCGAGATTTCAGAAGCTCAGATTTTGCTGCAAATACAACAGAAGCTGCAGAAAGAATTTTTCAGATCGGAGTTTTAGAAGCAGAGATATCGGGTAAAACGCAGTTTACTTTTACGCCCCCCAGCGGAAAATCTATGCGTAACTTAAAAAAGTGATTACACCTAAAATAGTCATCGATATAAATGGAATCGAAAGTTAAAAGAATTTTTCAATCGGATGTTTAGAAGCAAATATATATCTCCCTTCCCTGGGACCAGTGACCCTAAATTAGGGACGGGTGACTGCTTATAGCCATTGAGTTGCTCACCGTGGTCGTTAAACCTTCAATCAAAAAAAAAAAAAAAAAGCAAATATATGGAATAAAATGTATTTTGAAATCGATATCATTTCCATTTCCGCCCTCTAGCGGCAAAGTGAAAAAAACGAAATAAAGGATCATCATTCGCAGATTTCAAGCTGCCCAATGCAAAAAGAGTTTTTCAAATCGAACTATTAGTTGCAGAGATATATGGTGTCCACAGAAGGACAAACTGATAGCAAAAGCACGATCTTTTTTTACAAAACACGAGCTAATAACACTGATTAGCAGAGCTCAGTATGAGGTGTTATTCGTGCTGTTTCATAACCTTCACACGGCTCGTCGTTCACCAGCGGTTGTTTCGATTTGCATAAAGACGCAATTCTTTGATATAGCTATAATTGAATTTTTAGCACGTCTTTCGTAAAAAAGATCGCGCTTATGTTATCGGTTTGTCCGTCTGTCGGCCTGTGGACACCATATCTCTGCAACTAATAGTCCGATTTGAAAAACTCTTTTTGAATTGGGAAGCTAGAAATGTGCGAATGATGATCCCTTACTTTTTTTTTTTTCACGATGCACAATTTTGCCGCTAGAGGGCGTAAATGCAGATGATATCGAATTCAAAATACATTTTATTCCATATGAACTATTTACCAACAAGTAATTGGACACCCCTGCAATCGACGGTATCTGCGGTCCTGACACACGTCACGGCCACCGCCATTAAATATCGTGTGGGAAACAACAACGCAACCAGTCGCATGCAAGATGCCACGCAGTTCGGAGCTCTCTGATTTCGAGAAAGGTGTAATCGTCGAGTATCACAGAAATGGCCGATCCATACGCGACATATCCAGCGAGTTAAAGTACCCAAAATCGACAGTGACCTACGTGATTGGCAAGTGGAAGATGGGAGGTGACTGTCGGAATGTGTCCTGACTCGGCAGACCTACAAAACTGGGAGTTACAGACCGACGGGTGCTGGCCAGAGAAATTCGAAAGAACCCCACCAAATCGATGGGCCATATCCGCGAGGAGTTTCAACAGGCATCCGGTAGTGTCCTTTCGATGAATACCATCCACAAGCCTTTGATCACCAAGTCCAATAGCGCTACTGGGCTAACGTGGTGCAAAGAACGTCGACAGTGGACCGTTAAATAGTGGAAACAGGTTCTCTGGAGCGACGAATCAAGGTTCACCATCTACCGTTCGGATGGCAGGGTCTGGGTTTGGCGTCTGCCTGGAGAACGCCTCCTGCCGGAATGCATTGTGCCAAGCGTGAAGTTCGGCGGCGGTGGAATTATGCTATGGGGGTGTTTCTCCTGGTATGGCACGGGACCCTTGGTCGCAATTCCTGGTAGACTCAACGCCGAGACCTACTGCACCATTTTGGATGACCATGCGCTTCTTACGTTGTGGCGGTTTTACGGGGTGGACCCATGTTACTTTCAGGATGACAATGCCACCTGTAATGTTGCGAGGTCCACCATAGCTTGGTATGGTGACAATGGGGATAATCTAATGGACTGGCCTGCGCACAGCCCGGACCTTAACCCTATCGAGCACCTCTGGGACGAGTTGGAGCGTCGACTTAAGGGGTGCCCCCACCGTCCGAAATCGGTGAAGAAACTGACCTGTCTTCTCCAAGCCGAGTGGAAGAAAATACCGCTAGCCGTCGTACAACGCCTGGTTGAGAGTATGCCCCGGAGGGTCGCAGCTGTAATCGCCGCTCGTGGAGGCTCCACCAACTATTGAAGGTGAATAAACTTCGTTTTCCTTTGCTATCACAGGTGTTCAATTACTTGTAGGTAGATTGTGTATTTGCTTCCAAATGTCCGATTGAAAAATTCTTTTACCTTTCGATTCCATTTATGTCGAAGACTATTTTAGGTAGAGTCACTTTTTTCAAGTTACGCATAGATTTTCCGCTAGGGGGTGTAAAAGTAAACTGTGTTTTCCCTGAGATCTCTACTCCTACGGTTTAGCCAAGCGTTGTAGGTGTTAATTTCTGCTTTTGTTGCAATTGCAGCAAAATCTGAGCTTCAAAAACATCAATTGAAAAATTTCTTTTTGGACCGATACCACTCAGTTCGATAAACTCTTCCGGAATATTTTTTTCTTACAATAATGCATGGTTTCTATACCAGGAGGCATAGATATATATCTTATTTTTGTCAATATCTCTGCTTCTAATAGACCGATTTGAAAATGTTTTTCTTTGTTGCACAGCCTTTTCGGTGCGAAATGTTTCTCATATACACTGCTCGCCACCCAAAATGCAACACCAAGAAGGGCACGAGATAGCAAAGTCAGATTTACTGGACACATAGCAACAGATACAAAGATGAAACGATTGATCTTACAGGCCCGTATGACTTGCGGAACACGCAGACATCAATAGTTCGTGTGGCCCCCATGGCTGGCAATAACGGCCGCTACACGCCGCGGCATCGAACGAAAGAGGCTTTGGATGTGGGCTTGGGGTATGTCGGTCCATGCTGCTTCCACACGTTGCCACGGTTCATCAGGCGTAGCCGCGGGTGGTGCTTGCCGGGCCACTTGGTTGCCGATCAGCGACCAGAAGTGTTCGATGGGCAACATATCGGGAGAACAGGTGGGCCACGGCAGCAGTGCACCTGGTGGGCCGTGAAGAATTGTTGCGCGATGCGTGCCACGTGAGGGCGTGCACTGTCCTGTTGTAACGTGGCCGCTGGCAGGTCCTGCAGGAGAGGGAGGACTACAGGCTCCAAAACGTTGTAGATGTAGTTGTGGCTGTTGAGTGTACCGGCGATGCGTACCAGAGGGGTGCGGGTGTCATATCCAATTGCGCCCCAAACCATAACGCCAGGCGACGGACCGGTATGGCGATGCATAATGCAGGCGTCATACAGTCTCTCACTGCGGTGCCGACACACGCGGATCCGACGATCGTGGTGTTGCAGGCAGAAGCGGGATTCGTCGTAGAAGACAATGTCGTGCCATTCCGTAGTCCAGGTGCGGCGTTCAACGGCCCACTGCCGCCGCACTCGCCGGTGGTGTAATGTCAATGGTAATAGGAGCAATGGGCGCCGTGCGACAAGTCCCCGCTCCTTCAGACGACGTCGAACGGTACGTGCTGACACAGGTTGTTGCGCTACACACCCTAATTCCTGCGCTAACGTTCGTTATGTGGCAGTGCTAGCTATCAATGCCCACCGCACAACATGCCGGTTCTCTCGTTCGGTGGTGCGCAGCGGCTGCGGTAATCCCTCTCGTCGGTCCGTCTGTCCCTCCTGCACCCACCGAATCCATACTCGTCTTATTGTGGCTGGATGTCGTCCCACACGGGCGCCGATGTTTCGCTGCGATAAACTGCTGTCGCGATAAGCCACTATTCTTCCTCTGTCAAACTGCTAAACGTGATGGAATGACTGCCGTATTCTGCGACGAGGCACCAGGAATCTTCCCACGCACAGGTCCGGCAGCACAACACACTTCCACTACTTACACCCCGCCTTCTGTGCACCCTTATTATAGTACTTCTCGATGGCGTGCCGGGCGCACATGATTTGCATATGCCCTGCAATGCTAATCGTTTGCATGTCCTCTCGCGGGTGTTTCATTTCCTTCTTGGTGTTGCATTTTGGGTGGCCAGCAGTGTAATTTCAGATTTTTCTGAACGTACAGGTTAGCCACCAGAGGGCGTAAGTTCACGTTTCCGTTTACGTTAAACCTCCAAATTTAAAAAAACAACAACTAAAAGATGAGTGCAACAAAGATATCACGGTTCACTTTGTCTGCCTGTAATCCCTTTTGTTGGTGGCTTCAAAATCCCCACTTGTAAATCAATGTTAAAGCTAGTGTGGTTCACATGCTAGATATTCATACGCTTAAAATAATTAGGGAGCATGTGACTTTGGCAACATTATGCAAGCCAGATGAGTGATATCTTACCGAAAACGAGGACAACGCAAGTCCAGTGTGACGTACACAGCCGAATCATTCATATCCTATGCCAGTTAGCATCTGTTATGTCAGAATGCATACATCACAGATTGGGTAAAAACGAAGGTTTTCCGGGAGCTTCTTTATTTTGCCGCGTTTATCGTGACATTTCATTTTTTGAATTCTTCGGTTCAAACGATGTCTCAACAGCGTGATTTACCAGAATCAACGGCTTGGAGAGCTATTGGCAGGCTGGAAGCAGGGCAGACGCAGTGGGTGGTAGGAGAAACAAAATGGGTGTCATGAAGTATCCTTTTTCGATTGTGGACACTATTCCAGGATATGGGAAGTGTTCGAGGAAGGCAATATAAAGGCCAGCCACGAGCAATTACAGCAAGGGACGACCGTTATCTATTGTTAACCGCCCGTCGGAACAGGCAGCGAAATGCTACACATCTCCAGCGAGAGCTTCTGGTGTCAACAGAACACGATTTGTCAACTCAAAATATCCTCAATCGCCTTCACGAAGGTGGCCTTCATGCACATAGACCAATGGTGTGTGATGTCGCTTTAACCGCACGACGCTGTACGGCATATTTAAACTGGGCTGGAACATTGTAGCTGGGGACACGACGAGTGGAGTCAAGTTCTCTTCTCTGACGTATCGAGATTTCAGTCTGGTGTCTGCGAATCGACGAGTTCTTATCTGGAGGCAACCCGACACACGAAATAACCCCGATGTTGAGCAGGAAACGTCACATTACGGTGGACATGGATTGATTGTCCACGCAGGCATAAGTATCAGTGGACGTATGGACCTGTGCGTCATCCAAAACGGCAGTCTGTCGGCCCAGGAATATAGAGACGAGATTCTCAGTACTATTGTCATGCCGCAACCGTCGACGATTCGTCCCTTTCATGGACGATAACGCTCGAGATCATAGAGCTCTGCTAGTGGATTACATGCTTCAAGAGGAAAGAATCGAGTGTATGGAGTGTCGCCTATGCTTCCTTGACTTAAATCCAATTGATAATGCCTGAGACGTCCTTGGCAGACGTATTGCAGCTCACCGCCACGTCCATTGACTCTTCGTGAACTGGAGTCTACCTCGTGGCGAAGATACCTACAAAACCTCCTCGATAACCTCATCCATTCCATGCCGGTGTGCAGATATCCTAACTGTTCGAGGGGACCACACACCCTACTAGAGGTCATTACCACCTTCAAACATTGATAATGCCTGGGACACCCTCGCCAGACGTATTGCAGCTCAGCCGCCACCTCCATTGACTCTTCGTGAACTGGCGTCTGTCCTCATTGAGAAGTGGCGAAGATACCGCCAAAACCTTCTGGATAACCTCTTCCATTCCGTGCAACACAGGTTTGCAGAGGTCTTAACTGTTCGAGGAGACCACACACCCTACTAAAAGTCATTACCACCCTCAAAAATTGAAAATGCCTGGGACACTCTTGGCAGACGTATTGCAGCACAGCCGCCACCTCCATTGACTTTTCGTATGCCCTCATTGAGAAGTGGCGAAGATACCTCCAACACCTCCTCGATAACCTCATCCATTCCATGCCACACAGGTGTGCAGAAGTCTTAACTGTTCAAAGAGACCACACACCCTACTGGAGGTCATTACCACCTTCAAAAAGTCATTTTTCTTGTTGTAAAAATATGCATATTGTTGGAAAGCATATCGCATCATGTGCACTAAATGATAATATTGCATACAAATTCGCTAATGTGCTTTTTCTTACCCACATATTATTAAATATTCTACTGTATCTTACATAAAAATAATGTTTTACGTTCAACAAAGCACGTAATTTTCCTTACAATATATCATCCTTACTCTCCTAATTATTTGGAGCAGTGTATTACGCCTCGGGAGGTGCACTTTCGCTACATAAATTTTCCATTTATGGCATTTACTTCCGTGCCTCGATTTGAATTTATATACACTGGCGGAAAGTGAAAAAAACACCAAGAAGGAGACGTCTGATACCAACGAAATTTATACAGCATAATAACGGAATACAGAGGATGACGTGATCAAAACATTATGGCAAAATACAGCTGTATTTGCTGGTAAACTGAAAAATAACATTTCCATGTAACATGGTTAGTACGAGGTTGAACCTCCATGAACTGCGTCACACTGTGCAATTCTGGCATGGAGTCTGTCGTACAGATGTTGGATGTAAGTTTGGGGTATTGAGTTCCAAGCATCCTCAACCTGGACGCGTAAATCGGGGATGGTCGTGGCTGGCCGTGGAAACCGGATAAGTCGTTGTCCCATAAAATCCCACACGTGCTCAATGAGGGACAAATCCGGTGAACGTGCAGGCCATGGAAGTTGTCTCACACCCTGAAGTGCATGATGCGTTGCTCGTGCCGTGTGTGGGCGTGCGTTATCTTGCTGGAAAACACCACGATGGACCGACCTTACAAATGGCACAACAACGGGCTGAATGATGTTGTTGATGTAGGAGGTGCTGTTTAACGTACCCGGTACAAACACTAGTTGTGTTCTGGAGCGATAGCTGATCGCTCCCCCACCAGGAGACCAGGTGTAGGCCCTGTGTGACGCTGGCGGATGCAAGAAGGGTGGAGACTCTCCCCTGTGCGTCTGCGAACACGCATACGGCCATCGGAGGCTCCCAAGCAGGATCTGCTTTCATCGCTGAACACGACAGATCGCCATTGCGTTCTCCAGTGCAGACGTTGGCGACACCACTGCAGCCGTTCCTGACGGTGGGCTGGAGTCAGAGGTACACATGCCAGAGGCACACGTGCACGTAGTCCTGCATCCAGTAGACGGTTGCGGATTGTTCGCACAGTCACCTCAGGTGCAACGGCAGCTCGGATATGCGTCGCAGTGGATGTTCTGCTTGACAACGCCCCTCCTCTTATGCGTCGATCGGTCCGCTCATCAGTCCGTCTGTGACTCCCGGTTCCACGTCTTCTCGTGTGGGAATGTTCCTCGGACCATCTACGCCACCATCGTACCGCCACCGATACTTCCCGTCCAATTCGCTCCGCAATACGACGATACGACCACCCGGCCTCGCGGAGTTCGACTAGATGACCTCGCTCAAAGTCCGATAACTGCTGAAATCGTACACGTCTTCCACGTCCAGGCATTGCAGCTTCTTCTGGGTCTTCGCACGTGTCCGTACGCTGACGACTGATTACATTCACTTCGCCGTACTCCTTAAATACCACCGACCATAATTTGCATATTATGCCGTGCTGTAGCGTAAGTGCTCACCGGTTGGTCCGGTAATTAATATCACACCTACGTAAACTCGACCCTATTAACATATGTAAATTTCATGATTGTCCGCCAATTCCTTCTTGGTGTTCTTTTTTCACTTTCCGCCAGTGTAATTGAGTTGAGAAATCCGAAGCCATCAGTTCTCTCACACTTTGTCCTTCATAAAAGCAATTTGCTAAATGGGAAAAAAAAATGTAAGAAATGCACAGCCCCAGTCGAAAGAACTATTGTAGGGCTTTGCTCTAATTAAAAACTAATTATAAAGAAAAAAAATCCTGCCAAAAATAAGTCTCAGGCATTTTAATCAGGCAAGATAGAAACTGCATTAAAATGTGATTTATTAAAATATCATAAGGTACACTATGTGGACAAAAGTGATTGGACAATCACTGTAAATAAATAGGTAAAGGGTATTGTATTTACATTAGTGGCGAGTAGATCGTCCATTTTGCAGAGGTTACAGGAGCCACTAGTCGGGATGAACTGTAGACAACTCCACGGAGTACGGAGTGCGGGATGTTCCCCCATTTCGCCTTGAGTATGTCGAACAACTCTGTCAGTGAAGAAGGCATTGTCGGTCTAGACCGCCACCTTCGTTCAAGTTCATCCCATAGGTGTTGAAATGGATTGAGGTCCAGGCTTCGAGCAGGCCAGTCCATCCGTGACACCTGATTTTCCTCATACCACCCCATTGTAGCCCTGGAAACATGATGAGTGGCATGTCGTCCTGGAAGAAACAATCGTATTGTCCGTAGAACTGCCACAACGTTGGGAGCATTGAGTTATCCAGGATATCTGTATACAGCACATAGTTTATGTTGCCGTGAATAACAACAAGTGGACCCGCACCGTACCAGCTGAAACAGCCCCATACCATAACTCCACCGCCTCCGTGATTCACAGTCGGCACTGTACACTCTGGAAACGGACGTTCTCCGGGTAACCTCCAAACCCATACACGTCCATCCGATCGGAATAATGTGAAGCGGGATTCGTCGCTCCACAACACCTGCCGCCGTTGCTTCAGTGTCCAATTTTTGTGCTATTGTCAACGTCGTAGCCGTGTGGCTTTACTGGTCTTTGTCATGAGAGGTTTATGGGCGGCTGTGGAGACCATAACATCTGTGGCCATCTGGAACTTATGAGCTATGGCGTGCATACTTGGTAGGGAACTGGTTTCCCGGATCTCCCTCTGCAGCACTCTCTGGTCCCTGGGTTGCAGTTTTGTGGGTCTTCCAGGCAGAGGTGAATTCCTGCAAAATCTTGTCTCCTTCCACTTGTTGATGACAAAGGCCACAGTCGATTTAGCGACCTGTCTGACATCAGCAATGCTTCTTATGCTCATACCTCCAATTGAGCAGCCTATTATAACTCCCTTTTCAAACTCGGAGAGCTCTCTCCTGCTTGCTATTTTATCAGCGATTAATCTGAGTGTACTCCCGTTGCCGCATTTATACCTTATCGACCACGTGTCTGCTGCGGGAGCACACCATTGCGCCTGCGTGGGATGTCCAATCACTTTTGTCCACATTGTGTACCTCAATGTAAAATAACATTAAAAATGGTACAAAACTGAAAAAAAGTGTTTTCTTAAGGGCATGTTTGTCGTATAGAAACTAATCCTATTTTTCGTTTGAAATATTACTATGCAGAGAGCGAGAGAGAGGATGAAGCAATTTTTGGAACAGAGAACACCGAATACCTTCTCCAGTTCCTTAGAGCAAGAAAATTCGATGTGGACGAATCTTTCAAACTGATGAGTAATTACTACGCAGTTAGAAGGAGATACTCCTATCTCTACAGGAACATTGATTTTCCTGGGGTTCGTCAAGTCTTGAAAGCTAATTTTTTCGGCTTTTTACCATACCGAGACAAAGACGACTGCGTTGTACTCTTGATAAAATTAGGTAAGTGACTATCAAAGATGCTTGTGAAAATATGCACTTCCTAAACATACACCGATGACCCATTGTATTAGGACCATCTACCTAATAAGCTGTAGGACCCCCTTTATCCTGCAAAACAGCGGCCACTCGGAAAGGCATCGATTCGATGAGGTGGCGATAGGTGTCCTGGGGTATCTGGTACCACAATGTCAACAGAAGGTCCTCCAGTTCCCGAACATTTCGAGGTGGAGGTGATTTAGCGCGAACCCGCTTCTCCAAGTCGAACCACAAATGTTTGATTGGTTTCATGTCAGGTGAAGTTGGAGGCCAGGGCATTAACAGAAAGTCACCGGCATATTCCTCGAACCACCCCTTGACATTGCTGGCAGTGTGGCATGGCGCATTATCCTGTTGGTAAGTCACCAGCAAGAAACACAGTTGCCATGAATGGGCAAACTTGGTCCGCAACGATGTTCAGATACATGGCAGCTGTCAGGGACTGTGCTATTGGGATAATGGGGCCTAAAGTGTCCCAAGAAAACATCGCTCACAGCGTAACACCGACTTTGGCGGCCTGTTTCCGCCCAACATTTTATCCAGGTGCCATATCCTCCGTTGGTAATCGGCGTATCCGCTCTCGGCCGTCTACGTGATGCACCAAGAATCTTGATTCATCAGACCAGGCCACTTTCTTCCAATCATCCACGGTCCAATCTCGATTATCTTGGGCCCATTTCATGCGTTGTTGGCGATGACGTGCAGTGAGCATGGGGACCCGGCTGGGTCTTCGGCTACGCAGGCCCATGCGCAGAAGGCTGCGATGAACTGCTTACTGTGACACATTGCCCTGATCACCACTGTTGTAGCTGCGGGTGATTTGTCGCACTGTGGCCGTGAGGTTGCTGTAAACAATACGCGACAGTCTCCGCTCCCCTCTGGCATCAATGAGCTGCGGACGCCACACGGCTGGACGACGGTTCTTCGTTTGGCCATCTGTACACCACTTTTGATACGTACTCACTACAGCAGTACGTGAAGAACCTACAAACCGCGCCGTTTCCGAGATCTTAGTTCCGAGGCGCCATGCCATCACAAATTGTGCTTTATCAAACTCCGATAATTCGGCAGCTCTTCTCATTCTGACTTGGAACACTCTACTAACCAGAAGTCGGTCCTTGTGTTGTATACCTAATGCTCTGTGAACTTCACCTGCGCCACCGTTCGGTCTCCAGGCGCTCTCTTTTTTCTAGGCTGGGGGATGACATCATAATGCAATGGTTCATTGGTGTATGTTTCCTTAACTTTCTTTTATTAATTACTTCTTGTGCAATATGTAACTTAAGTAAATGGCATTACTTTATCGTCTCTCTTCTCTACAGGTGAATGGAACCCCACTCTGATATCCATTGATGATCTAACGCGAGCGTTAACGGCCGGGCTCATTCAAGCCATAGATGATCCTGCAACACAGATTACAGGATTCAAAGTCATAGTAGACTTTAAAGGGTTTTCTTTCAAGCACTTGAGGCAGATAACTCCAATGTATTTATATTTGTGCTCTACAACACTGCAGGTAACTTCTGCAAATTCTTTTACTGATTAATTTTATTAACATGAAAACACTTTTCGTAAGAAATATCGAGTCATATCCGCCAGTTACAGCTCTGTAAAATTTACAGTACTTTGTTGATCTGACAAAATCTGCAAGCAGCAAATCCATGAATAATTTCTTATAGGGTTACCCTACGTCACATTAAATAAATAATAGTTCTTTCTTCTTGAATTAGGTCTTTATTCCAATCTCTACATAGCAGATGTCCTAAACGGGAGTGTTTTTAGGATATTACTACCAAACGTATTTCACAATTCTAACTTACACAAAGTATATGATGTTCAATATGTGATTACATTTTACACACTTTTACATCATTTTTTTAGCATTTTTAACCGATCACTGATACTTCTTATTCGTTGATCTGGTTTCCTAGATCTTTCATTGGGGCTTGTTCTCATAGGAGAAAGTTTTCAGTCAATATCTTAACAGTTTTGGTAGTTCATCTACCACCATGAGCTCCGAGTCGATAATGCATGAATGCAGAAAATTTGAAAGCTTACCGAAGACGTTCTGTGTCATTCGATATCTAGATAAACCACTATGAACTCCACCTTGCTAATGCAGAACACATCGTGACACGAAATTTGAAAGCTTACGGAAGACATTCTGTCTCATTCGTTCAATATGTACACTGAACAGCAATTGAATCAGAGAAACCTGTCTAGTAACGTGTAGCACCACCTTTTGCCCTGATGACGGCGGCGATTCCTCTCGGCATGGACTCGACAAGACACCGGAAGCCTTGGGAAGCCATACGGATCCACGACCCCTGAACAAGCTCCCACAGTTCACGAAGATTTCATGGAGGAGGGTCATCTCTCTCGATGGCATCCCAGATGCGACCTAGCTGGCCAAGGAAGCAAGGTCACGTCGGTGGAGTGTTCATCCAACCATTCGGATACAATTTTGGAGCTGCATTGTCTTCTTGCCAGATGAGGTCCCCAGTGGGATGTTGAAGACGCACAAACGGGAGCAAATGGTCGTCCAGGATTACCCGGTAACGTTGGCCTGTGCGGGACGATGTCACACGTACCAGCGGTCCCATTTCACTCCACGTAAACAGTCCCCAGACGAGAATGCCACCGCCACCAGCTTGAAGAGTACCCTGCTGGCAAGAAGGATCCATCGCTTCATGTGGTTTGCGCCGTACTCGTATCCTGCCATCCGCATCTACCAACGTGAATCTCGACTCATCAGTCCAGGCGACATTTCATTTTTCCACATGTCTAGGGTTCAGTGGCGATGTTCCCGCGCCCATGCTAATCTTTGCACCCTGTGATGTGCGGTCAGCAGCGGTACCCCATAGCGAGGAGATGGTTCTGGATGGTGTGGCTGCTTACACGTTTTTGTGCACCAGCATTAAATTGCCGGGTGATTTCTTGCACTGTGGCCCGTCTATCCGCTGTTACAATGCGAGCTAGCCGACGATGACCCCGCTCATCCACACGCTGTTGTCCACGACAGTTGGTCCTTCCAGGGTTGGTTTTACCGGATTCGATGTACTCACGGTGCACCCGTGACACAGTGGCTCGTGAAAATCCGAGTGCCTGCACGACTTCCGAGATGGAGTGACCCATTCGTCGGGCCCCGACAATTTGCCCACGATCAAATGCGCTTAGATCCTTCGTCTTACCCATACTGCGTCCGACTCTTACTGATTCCCGTCACATCACTCCTTATATTGTCGGATCTCTGCATACGTCATGTCGTTTCCGTTTACAGGGCCGCCCACAGCGCCACATTTGCATAACGCCAGCTGTCTCTAATTCAATTGCTCTTTAGTGTATGAGTTAAAACATTATTTCGGTAATACAAGAGTATGCAGAATTGATTTTAACATTTTTTCCAACTTTTTTAACTTTAATTTCCCATCGTACGAGAAACCAGTTGTAATCATGAATCTTTTACCGAAAATTTCTTTGGATTCTTATTAGAACCAAGTTTGTATGTCTCTTTTTTTGCTCTTTTGCAATAGTAAATCAACCTTTTTGGTACAGTCGTTAAGGTAGATCCATGCTTCATCAACAATAACAACAAATTTCCATCTGTCTCCGCCTAAGTGATTTTCATAAAGAAGTCTACAGCGTGTTCTGCGCACAGCCACGGGCCTAGGCAAAAGCCAGTGAATATCATGTTTTTTTACGCTTTCCAACCGTAAGTTGAAGAAGCGTATATACTCCAGCTTTGTTCGTCTGTCCGCACGATAACTCGCGTAAAAATGGTTCGATTTCGAAGAAATTTTAGTATGTGCAAGGGGACCACCTGGGGACGAACCCTATTGAAAATGGACGAAATAGGGTCAAAGTTCACGACATAGAAACGGGATCCATTCCATCGCCTTTATGCGTCATAGCTTGCGTAAATATGGTTCGATTTCAATGAAATTTTAATATGTGGAAGGGGACCACCTGGGGACGAACCCTATTGAAAATGGACAAAATGGGGTCAAAGTTCACGACATAGGAGCGGGATCCATTCCATTGCCTTTATGCGTCATAACTTGCGTAAATATGGTTCGATTTCAATGAAATTTTAATATGTGGAAGAGGACCACCTGGGGACAAATCCTATTGAAAATGGACGAAATGAGGTCAAAGTTCACGTCATAGGAGCGGGATCCATTCCATCGCACTTATGCGTCATAACTTAAACGTAAAAATGCTTCGATTGTGACAAAACTTTATCATGTTGTTCTGGAAGTATACTTTACCAGATCTGTTGAATATCATCGAAATGGGATCAAAGGTCAGGTTATAGGAGCGAGATTTATTCTACAGCCATCATCCTCATAACTTGAGTAATAACTTGAGTAATGATTTCTGGTATGTTGGAAAAGCGTATCATAATCAATGCATTGCATGATTTTACTGACTTGTTGTTTTTGTTTTCAGATTCAAATCTGTTACATAGCTTACAGTTGATACAGAGATTTTTAATGACTTAGCGATTGCTGTTTGGTTTGGTGAATTTTCTTTTACGACCAGAGACCTTACTTTTGGAATAGCCGTAAAAGTACATACGTTCTTTGGATATTCGTTTGGTGTTCTTTTTCCTGTTAAAAGCAATGCTTGATAATTTCCCCCTCTATTGTTAATAATATAGCTTATTTTTTCATTTAGAAATGCTACTTCCATGATTTTCATAGCGTTTTTTACGCTTTCCAATCGTAGGTGGAAGAAGCGTATATGCTCCGGCTTTGTCCGTCTGTCTGTCTGTCAGCACGATAACTCGCGTAAAAATGGTTCGATTTCGATGAAATTTTAGTATGTGCTAGGGGACAACCTGGGGACGAACCCTATTGAAAATGGGCGAAATGGGGTCAAAGGTCAGGACATAGGAGCGGGATACATTCCATCGTTCTTATGCGTCATAACTTATGTAAAAATGCTTCCATTGCGACAAAACTTTGTCATGTTGTTCCGGCGGTATACTGAACCAGTTCTGTTGAATATCATTGAAATGGGGTGAAAGGTCAGGGCATAGGAGCAAGATTTATTCCACAGCCATTATCCTCATAACTTGAGTAATAATTTCTGGTATGTTGGAAAGCGTATCATAATCAATGCGTTGCATGATTTTACTAACTTGTTTAATTACAGAATATGGATATGTCTCTTCGTAATGAGCAAAAACATAAACTTCTATCCATAACTTGTTGACGTGCGCCGTTTTCTTAGCACACAATATTTAACTGTAGCAGGTGTTTCTTTTGTGTTTACCTAGCACGCTGTTGCCAGTTTCAATTCTTTGAACTTCTTTTGTTTTCTGTAATTTCTTATCAGAAACGTTCAAAAATATGTGAAAATATTAAGTACATGGGGCGATGAAAGAATCACTGTTGACTATGTGACGTAGGCGACAAATCTGGAGCGATACATTCCGTCCGTGTAGCTTAGTTGGGAGAGCAACTTATTCCGGAGTGAGGAGGCGCGGACAAATTTGTGTTTCACAACTATACATCCGCTGATGTGATTTAAACCAGCTGACATGTTGCCACACTCCAGAACGTGTATTTCTCTCGAATTTATATGGGGCGGGATAACATGAATACTATTATATGGCATGATCAGAGGCTGTACGTGAACCCATTAGACGTATTCCTGCGATTACGTCAAAGCTATCATTTATACCTCTCCTGTAGGGAGTAAAGAGAACTCTGAGCACCACGTGTAAGATTCGGGACCCCGTATTCCGAATTCTAGATTCGGGACCCCGTGTCCTGAAACTGAGGACGATTGTGCTCTCGCTAATGAAGAAAATTTAAAGCACCTTTTGTGCTGTTCGAAGTGTTTTGGCAACGGACACACACATCTAAATCAGACTTTCGTTACATTCTAAACATTCCAGACTATCCCATGAGTGGACGCAAATTTTGATTCCATTCAGAAAATTAATAAAATTATTGAAAAAAATCAGGTACTGCTGATTTCTATTTCCTAAATAAGCCATTAAACGTTCGTTTGTCTGCTGATGTCATCAATATACAGGTCGCGCCATCTATTAGCAAGTCTCAACATTACCCAAGGTAAAATTATTGATTTTTAATATAACTATGTTTAAGTTTTAGCCAACATATTAAACATGTCATGCTATGCACGGTCGTATCAGAATAATATGACCACCACGGGAATCACAATGTACCCGCCACAGAGTGCAATCGACGCGCGATATTGCAGCATTTGACCACGTAAATGAACGCTGGGTCACCCAGGTATGTGTCCCCGTTAACAGTAGAGTGAACCCTGTCAAGCATTGGTCTCCGGAGTCGACGCTGCGTCAAGGCACCCATGTTAACACAGGCCCATCGGCAGCGACGCCGGCAGTTCTCATGGGCATGCCGTCATTGGACAGTAGGAAAAGGTTGCCTTTTCCGACGAATCGAGATTTCTACTATACAGAAGTGACGGGCAGTGGCGGATACAACGTCAGACACACGAGAACCAACACCCGGACACGCTTGTCGGCCAAGTATAGGATGGCGGTGGCAGTGTGCATGTCTGAGGGATGTTTTCCTGGTATGGCTTGGGACCACTGGTACAACTGGATGGGTCTTTGAACGCCGATGACTACCTCTCCATCCACGATGGGTCTTTGAACGCCAATGACTACCTCTCCATCAGACCCATATTCAAGAATTCTACTCCCCAGAAGTAACGGGAGGTGGCGGATACGATCGTCAGACACGCGAGAACCAACACCCGGACACGCTTGTCGACCAAGTATAGGATGGCGGTGGCAGTGTGCATGTCTTGGGGATGTTTTCCTGGTATGACTTGGGACCGCTGGTACCACTGGATGGGTCTTTGAACACCAATGACTACCTCTCCATCCTCGATGGGTCTTTGAACGCCAATGACTACCTCTCCATCAGATCCATAATCGATATTTCTACTCCACAGAAGTGACGGGCAGTGGCGGATACGGCGTCAGACACACGAGAGCCAACACCCGGATACGCTTGTCCGTCAAGTATAGGCCGGCGATGGCAGTGTGCATGTCTTGGGGATGTTTTCCTGGTATGACTTGGGACCGCTGGTACCACTGGATGGGTCTTTGATCACCAATAACTACCTCTCCATCCTCGATGGGTCTTTGAACGCCAATGACTACCTCTCCATCAGACCCATAATCGATATTTCTACTCCACAGAAGTGACGGGCAGTGGCGGATACGGCGTCAGACACACGAGAGTCAACACCCGGACACGCTTGTCCGTCAAGTATAGGCCGGCGATGGCAGTGTGCATGTCTTGGGGATGTTTTCCTGGTATGACTTGGGACCGCTGGTACCACTGGATGGGTCTTTGAACACCAATGACTACCTCTCCATCCTCGATGGGTCTTTGAACGCCAATGACTACCTCTCCATCAGATCCATAATCGATATTTCTGCTCCACAGAAGTGACGGGCAGTGGCGGATACGGCGTCAGACACACGAGAGACAACACCCGGATACGCTTGTCCGTCAAGTATAGGCCGGCGATGGCAGTGTGCATGTCTTGGGGATGTTTTCCTGGTATGACTTGGGACCGCTGGTACCACTGGATGGTCTTTGAACACCAATGACTATCTCTCCATCCTCGATGGGTCTTTGAACACCAATGACTACCTCTCCATCAGACCCATAATCGATATTTCTACTCCACAGAAGTGACGGGCAGTGGCGGATACGGCGTCAGACACACGAGAGACAACACCCGGATACGCTTGTCCGTCAAGTATAGGCCGGCGATGGCAGTGTGCATGTCTTGGGGATGTTTGCCTGGTATGACTTGGGACCGCTGGTACCACTGGATGGTCTTTGAACACCAATGACTATCTCTCCATCCACGATGGGTCTTTCAACGCCAATGACTACCTCTCCATCCTCGATGGGTCTTTGAACGCCAATGACTACCTCTCCATCAGACCCATAATCGATATTTCTACTCCACAGAAGTGACGGGCAGTGGCGGATACGGCGTCAGACACACTAGAACCAACACCCGGACACGCTTGCCGGTCAAGTACAGGCCGGTAGTGGCAGTGTGCATGTCTGGGGGATGTTTTCCTGATATGACTTGGGACCACTGGTACCACTGGATGGGTCTTTGATCACCAATGACTACCTCTCCATCCTCGATGGGTCTTTGAACGCCAATGACTGCCTCTCCATCAGACCCATAATCGATATTTCTACTCCACAGAAGTGACGGGCAGTGGCGGATACGGCATCAGACACACTAGAACCAACACCCGGTCACGCTTGCCGGTCAAGTACAGGCCGGTAGTGCCAGTGTGCATGTCTGGGGGATGTTTTCCTGGTATGACTTGGGACCGCTGGTACCACTGGATGGGTCTTTGATCACCAATAACTACCTCTTCATCCTCGATGGGTCTTTGAACGCCAATGACTACCTCTCCATCAGACCCATAATCGATATTTCTACTCCACAGAAGTGACGGGCTGTGGCGGATACGGCGTCAAACACACTAGAACCAACACCCGGACACGCTTGTCTGTCAAGTACAGGCCGGAAGTGGCAGTGTGGATGTCTGGGGGATGCTTTCCTGGTATGACTTGGGACCACTGGTACCACTGGATGGGTCTCTGAACGCCGATGACTTCTTGTTCATCCTCGATGACCACGTGCATCTCTTCATGTTGGACGTTTACCCTGGTGGTGATGATGTCTACCAACAGAACAATGTGCATCACTAAGGAGATGCGTGACAGGTTCCAAGAACACGACAGCGATGTGTCCGTTCTCTCATGGATTGCGAAATCACCCGACTTCAATCTCGTAGACCACTTATGGGACTATATGAATCTACAGGTTCGACGTGCAGACCCATAAACACGTCATCTCCGGGACATGCGTGCTCTTCTGCAGTTTGGATGGGCACGTCTGCCTCGGGCAACCTTCCAGGGCCTCATTGCGTCCGTGTCACGCCGTCTTGCCGCTGTCATCCGGGCCAAGGGTGGTTATTCCCATTATTAGGTAGGTGGTCATATTATTCTAATACGACTGTGTAATTCAAAGTTATTTTTATTGATGTGAAATTTTTATCCTTGAGAATACATTAGTTGCGAAGAAAATGTCTACGGAAGTTTTTACCATTGCAAACATAGAGTACAGTTTTTAGGTAGAACCACCTTAAGTTAAAATATTATTAACCAGAAGAAACCAAATTTAAGAAGATAGGAACTCAAAGGAAAGTTAAATTAGATGTACACTAGAGTGCCAGAAAAACTGGTACACCAGTCTAATACTTGGTAGGTCTCCCACGAGAGCGCTGGACTGCAGAAATACGATTTTGCATGCACTCCACTTGCTTCTGGAAATATGCTGTAGGCAATGCACACCATACTTCCTGCAAAGCGTTCCACAATTCGGGTGTATTCCGAGGTCTCTGATTACTGTGTTCGATAGCGCGTTGCATGGCATCCCAAATGTGTTCTATCACGTTCAGATCGGGGGACTTGGGTGGGAACGGCAACACCCCAAACTCAGATGAATGCTCCTCTAACCATAATGTGGCCTCCCGATGCTTGTATTGTCCGGTTGGAACAGGCCCAACCCATCAGCATGAAAGCAGGACATGAACGGGTGTACCTCGTCAGAAAGGATGCGCACATAGCGTTGGCCGGGAACAGACGTTTGTAGAAGTACCAGGGGTCCCAGTGAAGTCCAGCTAAACACACCCCATACAATTACGGACCCCCTTCTCTACCAGCCGGTACAGTTCCCTGTTGACAGGCAGGATCCATGGCTTCATGGGGTTTGCGCCGCACACGAATCCTTCCATCTGTCCGATACAGTTGGAAACGCGACTCGTCAGACCAAGCTACTTGTTTCCAGTCATCAAGTGTACAGGGACGGTGTTTCCGTGCCCAAGCGAGGCGCATAGCTCTGTGTCGTGCACCCATCAAGGGGACTCGAGTTGGGCGTCTGCTCCCAAAACCCATATCGTGCAGGGTACATTGCCCCGTCCGGACGCTGATGCTTGTTGAGACCCCAGCATCGAATTCCGATGATACCTGCGAGAGTGTTGCACGCCTATCGCGTGAAAAGATTCTCGACAGCCGACGATGGTCACGTTCACCCAATGTCTTTTTACAGCCACACTGGTATCGTAAGTTTGAGGTTTTGCCGGAATACTTGTAGTCACGGTACACCCTTGCAATGGTCGTCCGTGAAAATCGGAACTTCGTTTCTACCTACGAAATACTATGGCCCATCTCACGAGCGCCAACTATGGCACCGCGTTGAAAATCGCTTAAATCGTTATTACTTGTCATTCTCATGCCGAAAACAGCTCTGACAGCTGCCAAGGATATCTATCGCTTTATATACGCACTGGCGGACGCAACCGGGTGCGCGCATAGGTGACGTTGCTATGTATTTTGCATAATCTCGTCTGTACCAGTTTTTCTGGCACTTCAGTGTACAGTATATGTCACAGGACGTTTAATCAAATTATCTTTCTTGTTGTTGTTATTTTCGTTTTTGTTTTCCTTATAAAAATAACCGACCACAAAACGTTTGCAATTAAAATAGTGTAAAGTTTCCTTTACTTTTCAGAACTCATTTCCCGGAAGATTTAGAGCGGTTCACATCGTGAATGAAAGTGTTTTGTTCAAATACATATGGAGCGTTCTGAAGGTACTTCTTATGGACAAAATAAGGAAAAGGGTAAGCCGTATAAAATAAACTGCCTTTGTTCTTTTATAGGCTTTAAGAATGAGGGTTCTACCGATATTTAGTCATAAATCTGCATTGGTATGCGAGATTGCGTATGTTGTAAACCTTTCATTACATTCTCACCATTCTGTTTACTAAAGAACCTGTCGACACATGTGAACGACCAGATTAAGAGCTTTACAATTTACTCAATTTTTAATTCTCGGACATAGTTTTGAGACATTAATCTTTGGCCAAGGAGAAAAAGTAAATATTGGGTTGATGCTTAAGTTCATGACGTTTTATTTCACGAGTATTTCCCAGGTCAGTAGTTATAGTGCAGATGGTCAGTTGTATATCAAAATGTAGCCAGTAATGTCGTGTATCTAAATCATATTGCGTTGTGTCAATGTGGCTAATGTGTTTTTTTGGTTTTCAGGTCCGGAAGTATGGAGTATCAAGTAGAGAGGATTGAACATTGCCGACATCTGTTCTTCTATGAGCTTAACAAGGGATCCACAGCCGCCGAGGCTGCTTGACAAATTTGTGCTGTGTATGGGAAGGAAGCTATTGCTCCGAGGATAGCTTGCAAATGGTTTGAGAGGTTCCTAGGTGGCAATTTTGACTTCAACGATTCTCCACGCTAAGGTCGTCCATCTCACTTTGATGAGGATCGTTTGAACCATCTCATCCACTTGGATCCGCGTCAGAATTTTTTTTTTTTTTTTTTTTTGGATTGGAGGTTTAACGACCACCGTGAGCAACTCAATGGGCTATAAGCAGTCGCCCGTCCCTAATTTAGGGTGACTGGTTCCAGGGAAGGGAAAGAGCCAGTACCGTAAGACAAACACAACATCCATGCCTCACCGGGATTCGAACCCGGACCCCGTTCGGACGAATGATCAGAGGCCATCGCTTAGACCACTGCGCCACCGGGGCGGCCCGCGTCAGAATTGATCGGGAAACGAAAAAATCAACGATCCGGAAGAATCAATCCATGGAATGGCGTCACACCTCCTCACCAAGGCCTAAGAAATTCGAGAGCCAGCGAGCATCACAGAAAGTCATGGTGACTGTTTTTTAGGATGACTGAGGTGTCATTCTCCTTGATTTTCTAGAACGTTGCTGCTGTACCGTGACCAGCGAGAGGTACATTTTGACACTCAAGAAGCTTAGAGAAGCCAAAAGGAAGAAGAGACCGAACAAGAATCTGAAAATGATCCACATTCACCATGACAATGCGAGACCACACACATCTTAGGCTACAAATCAGGCGATCAGCAAATTAGGCTGGTCTGTCGTCCCCATCCACCGTACAGCCCAGATCTGAGCCCAGATCTGGCACTTTTCGACTTCCACCTGTTCCTCCAAAGAAACACAGTCTCCGGGGACAACGGTCTGATGACACAGACAGGGCGAAAGTGGCTGTGAAGAAGTGGGTACAAGAGTCCACACCTGAATTTTTTCAAAGAGGATTCGAGAGTTGGGTTCAACGATGGCGCAAATGCATCGCTTGCGATGGCGGCTATGTTGAGCAGTACTTTTGTATAGGACAAGAGTTAATCTACTAACATGTGCAATTTGAACGACTTCTGTCAGTTAATAAAAAAGTTATGCCCACTTTTGCAATACTTTCGGTACAACCCTCGTATTTTTAGTTAAGGTCCCTACTGCCATCTAGCGGTCAAAATTTTCAGCAGCGCGGACCCTTTTTCTAGCACGGATCTCCCTATCAGGCAGGCCGTATCTACTACATGGGTCTCGATTGCGACCTAATTCCTTGCTTCCATGTTCTTTCATGTGATCTGTGTCTCAAAGGCACTAACAGCATTATAAAGTTCCAGCATCGCAACAAATCATGACTGTTACGGACGATCCTAACGACATCTGTTCGATTATTCTGGCATAATCAGTGCTCATCAGTAAAAACGTGAAATTAGTTACGCCGTTGTTTGTGTGGTTTGCTCTGTTCTCTCAATTCCTGAAGATGAGATGGAAAGCTATGAACGACGCTTTGTTGACATTTCACGTAAACAACTCTCATGCAACAAAGATTTAGTACGATCTGCATGATATTACTTTGCCTCCTTCATCAATCTACAATTCCCATAATGTATAGAACAGAAACAACAACCATTCTTGTTTTATGAAAAAGTAAGAGCTAAATGTTACCTAAATTGATTCATTAATGAAAGTCTCAAATTTAGTTTTCATGAAATTCTGAAGGCAAAAAGTAACTGCACTTATGTTCTGATGCTTTGTACCTTTGTGTTCGTATGAAAGTATACTTTACACCAATGAGTCATTACATTATGGCCACCTACCTAACAAGTATCTAGTACCATAATACGGGGTATCTAGTACCATAATACGGGGTATCTAGTACCATAATACGGGGTATCTAATACCATAATACGAACAGCAGGTCCTCCAGCTTCCGTACATCTCGGGGTGGTGGTGATTTAGCGCGAACCCGCTTTTCCAAGTCGAGCTACAAATGTTCGATTGGGTTTATGTCAGGTGAATTTGGAGGCCAGGGCATTAAGAGAAAGTCACCAGCATGTTCCTCAAACCACACCTTGACGATTCTGGCAGTGTGGTATGGCACATTATCCTGTTCGCAATGTCAATCACTAGCAGGGAACACAGTTGCCATGAATGGGTGAACTTGGTCCGCAACGATGCTCAGATACCTGACAGCTGTAAGGAATTGTGCTGTTGGGATAATGGGGCCTAAAGTGTCCGAAGAAAACATCGCCCACAGCATACCACCGCCGCCGCCGCCGGTCTGTTTCCGCCCAACACTGCATCCACGTGCCATAGCCTCCGTTGATAATCGGCGTATCCGCGCTCGGCCGTCTACGTGATGCACCAGTAAACTTGATTTGTCAGACCAGGCCACTTTCTTCCAATCATCCTCGGTCCAATCTCGTTGAACTTGGGCCCATTTCATACGTTGTTGGCGATGACGCGCAGTGAGCTTGGGAACCCGACTGGGTCTTCGGCTACCCAGGCCCATGCGCAGAAGACTGCGATGAACTGTGTGCTGTGACACATTGCCCTGATCACCACAGTTGTAGCTGCGGGTGATTTGTCGCACTGTGGTCCTGCGGTCGCTCTGAACAATGCACGACAATCTCCGCTCGCCTTTGGCATCAATGAACTGCGAACGAGACACCCGGCTGGACGACGGTTCGTCGTTTGGCCATCTGTGCACCACTTTCGATACGTACTCACAACAGCGGCACGTGAACATCCCACAAGTGCCCCGTTTCCGAGATGGTAGTTCCGAGGCTCCGTGCTATCACAATTTGTCTTTTATTAAACTCCGATAAATCGGCAACTTTTTCATTCTGATTCCGAACACTATGCTAATCGAAAGCCGGTCCTCGGAATGTATACGCTGAAGTGCCAGAAAAACTGGCACAGACGAGATTATGCAAAATACATACCAACGTCACCTATGCACGTACTCGGTTGCGTCCGCCAGTGCGTATATAAAGCGATAGACATCCGTGACAGCTGTCAGATCTGTTTTCGACGTGAGAATGACAAGTAATAACGATTTAAGCGATTTTCAACGCGGTGCCATAGTTGGCGCTCGTGAGATGGGCCATAGTATTTCGTAGGTAGAAACGAAGTTCGGATTTTCACGGACGACCATTTCAAGGGTGTACCGTGACTGCAAGAATTCCGGCAAAACCTCCAACCTACGATACCAGTGTGGTCGTAAAAAGACATTGGGTGCACGTGACCATCGTCGACTGTCAAGAAACGTTTCACGCGACACTCTCGCAGGTATCATCGGAATTCAATGCTGGAGCCTCAACAAGCATCAACGTCCGGACTGTGCAACGTACCCTGCACAATATGGGCTTTGGGAGCTGACGCCCAACTCGAGTCCCCTTGATGGGTGCACGACACAGAGCTATGCGCCTGGTTGGGCATGGCAACAGCGCCACTGATAACTTGATGACTGGAAACAAGTAGCCTGGTCTGACGAGTGGCGTTTCCAACTGTATCGGGAAGATGGAAGGATTCGTGTGTGGCGCAAACCCTATGAAGCCATGGAAATCGCCTGCCAACAGGGAACTGTACCGGCTGGTGGGAGGTCCATAATGGTATGGGGTGTATTTAGCTGGACTTCACTGGGATCCCCTGGTACGTCTACAAACGTCTTTTCCCAACCAACGCTATGTGCGCATCCTTTCTGACGAGGTACACTCGTTCATGCCCTGCATTCATGCTGTTGGGTTGGGCCTGTTCCAACAGGACAATGCAAGTGTCGGGAGGCCACATTATGGTTAGAGGAGCATTCATCTGAGTTGGGGGTGTTGCCATCCCACCCAAGTTCCCAGATCTGAACGTCATAGAACGCATTTGGGATGCCATGCAACGCACTATCAAGCACAGGAATCCGAGACTTCGGAATACACCCGAATTGTGGAACGCTTGCAGGAAGTATATTGTGCATTGCCTACAGCATATTTCCAGAAGCTAGTGGAGCCCATGCTCCGTCGTATTCTGCAGTCCTGCGCTCCCGTGGAAGACCTACCAAGTATTAGACTGGTGTACCAGTTTTCTGGCACTTCAGTGTATATACTGCTCTGTGAACTTGACCTGCGCCACCGTTCGGTCTCCATGCGCACTTATTTCTCTAGGCTGGGGGTGGTCATAATGTAATGGCTCATCGCTGTATATGTACACTTTTTTTGACATTGACTATTACATTCGTGTTTGTTTGTTTGTTTTTCCATTTTAGTTCTTCTTCCACGGAAGCAATGTGGATGCCTTGAAGGAATACTTTCCACGAACTCTCTTACCATCTGAATATGGCGGACATCTAGGTCCTTTTGACAATACCCAGTGGGCTCAGAAAATGGAAGAATTCGAGGATATTATTGCTGAACATCTACAGTACGGATACAGATCGAGGAAAAAGAGCCTTTCCAACTAAACACTCACATTTAATATTGCACAACGGCATGAAATGCAATCATTCGTGCATTTTTTAAAGGCCATACGTATTCAGCACACCTTTTATCGTATACGTTTGAAAATCGGTTTCTCATGGAACCATTGTGAAGTTAAAGTAAAAACATAAATATATATGTACCGTCATCAATCATTTTCAATCCACTGCTTAAAGATGGTCTCCCCAATTCTTTTCCACAACACTCTGTCTTCAATAATTTGCTTCCATGCCACTCCGGCATGCTTTCAAATTTTCATCCACTGATTTTCTACGAGGTCTTTTTCTAGGTCTTTTTTTGTCTCTTGTTATCTAGTGCAGTATTTCAGTTGTCAAATGGTGATCAGTTCTTCCAGCAATATGTCTAGCCCAGTGCTACTTACAGCATCTTTACTTGTTCCTTGACCAGGTGCATTGCAGGCACCAGCACTAGATTCTGAGGGCCTAGATCTCAGTTGCGAAGTCATTTGCTGGTAGTGTCATAACTCATCACGCGGGCTACGAGGTCTGCTGAGTATTGGACGCCATTTACACTTATCCCGGTGGTATAGGTATACCACTCCGCCCCGGTGGAGCAGTGGTCTAAGCGCTGGCTTCTGACCATTTGTCCGAGATGGGTCTGGGTTCGAATCCCGGTGAGACATGGATGTTGTGTTTGTCTTATGGCACTGGCTCTCTTCCTTCTCTGGAACCAGTGACCCTAAATTAGGGACCGGCGTCTGTTTATAGCCGATTGAGTTGCTCACGCTCAAAGAAGGAAAGAAGGTAATACCTTTAATGGTCTGTCGCCACGCGGGATTGGAGTATGGGATATCATTCCCTCTTATCCCGGTGGTATAGCTATACCATAATTAGTCGGTCACCACGTGAGCCATGAACGTTGGTGAATATGTGATGTCGTTTGCACTTATCCTGGTGGTATAGCTATATCACTATAGGTCGTTCGACACCCTGGCCATGAGAATTGGTGAGTATGGAATGTCATTTGCATTTATCCTGCTGGTATAGTTATACCACTACTGGTCGGCCGCAATGCAGGCCGTAAGGGTTGGTGAATATGAGATAGCCTTTGCACTTATCCAGTGGTACAGCTATACCACTATTAGTCGATCGACACGGGCACCATGGGGGTTTGTAAGTATGCGATGTCATTTGCATTTATCCCTGTAGTATAGTTATACCAGTATTGGTTGGTTGCCTCGCCGGCCATGGGGTTGATGTGTATGAGATGTCATTTGCGTTTATCTCGGTGGTATTGTTAGCTATATCTCTATTGGTTGGTTGTTAGTGCACCTTCAATGAGAACGGGATGCACCACAAAAAGGCCGGTTGACATTTGTATAGGAGAGGCTATATATTGCACATCAGTAGATCATGCATGTATATACACATACAAACAGGAAAAGACCTAGATGAATACCACGCGGTGGGGGCACCTTTGGTTCCGAGGTACCCCCATATTCCTCTGAGCGTTTCTGCCAAACTACGTTCAGTAGTTTCTTCCCGTAGGCGACTGACAGACACACACGATAATTTTAGAATTATAGATGCGTGACATGTCTAGGACTCATTGAGATTACATTTTTCATTGGTTTCCGTCTTCCAAATAGTCTGGGTAAGTACAAAAACACGCAATAAAAAACACACAAAACATTGCAGGTCAAATATTGGTAAATAATTTATTTTATTTTAAATTGACAAACATGTTACGAAAATGTTCAGTTAAAACAAAGATAACGTTGATCTATTAGAGTACTACAAAATACACCAAAATAGTCAAAATAAAGTAATATAATTTGGTACTATAATAACTCAACGAGATAAATATAACACGTATACGTATATAACAAACACGAAACAAACATATGTAATTGAAAATGCAGATTATGAAAACTATATTTGTATTTAATTATGACAGTTTAGTTCTCATAAAACTGAAACAATCTTTTGAATTGGTGAAAACACTTAACGCTAAGTATTTTAAAATGTGAATCTTAATATAGTCTCAAGAGGAAAACTGAGAAATTAATTATAACGATGACTTTATCTGATGTTTAATGTCAGGGCAAAAATTGCCGATGAGTATGCGTAAAACATTGACTGAAATAAACGAATTAACAGTTGTGATAAAACTTACAAATGTTTACTAGATTATTGAAATGATCCCTTGTTCATGTAGACGACGGTTCAATAGGTAACAAGTTGTTCAATAATTAAAGTTCAATATTAGCATAATATTTACCTATTGAACTTTAATTTACTTTAAATCGCATCACTTGTGCTTGTGGCGGGGTGCATTGTGGGTTCTGCATTCAATATATACTGGCTACTTCTCTGTGACTCGTGGCACTTAGCCTGAGGATAGGGCTATAAGGCCTTGAAAGATCTTGCATCTTTTAACTTGTTTTTAACTTGTAAATAAAGAAGTTTTAATTTGCAATTGGAAAACGTGTTTTAGTATATCGTACGTAGACAGCTTTATGAATATTGTTGTGAAAGTAACTAAATGAAGTTCTGCAGTAACTAATGTTTAGAGCACATGAATGTTGACAACAGATAGTACAAGGGGCACCCTGAAAGTAATGCCTCCTCCTTAATAACTTTTGAAATTTTGAAATGATTTTAGTGAAACTGCACTAACATGTACTATGATATGTTACCAATGTGGGAACAAATTTTTTTCAGAATCGGAAATAAAGATCATGAATGAAAGAGAAAAGCAGCGAGCCGTAATTGAATTCCTGGAAAAAGAGTGATGTGAGGCTCTAGAAATCCACAGAAGACTCCTAGCGGTGTATGGAGCTACCACAATCGATATCAGTAACGTCCAAAGATGGATCAAGAGGTTGAGAGAGAGAGAGAGAGAGAGAGAGAGAGAGAGAGAGAGAGAGTTCAATGTCGGACAAACAACCGAGTGGAACACCTGCAACTGCAGTGAAAGATGCCAAAAGGTAACGAGCGAAAGACCTCATCACGCCTGATCGTCGTGTCACCATCCAGAAAATGCAACAACAAATGTGCAGACATTGAAGAAGCTAAAGGAAACCATCAGAAGGAAAAGACATGACATTTCCCTTCACAATGTTGTTTTACACCATGATAACGCACGTCCCCACACCTCAGTGAAGAATACACAGGCTATTGCCAAAATGGGGTGGATGGTGATGTCCCAATGCCCCAACAGTCCTGATGTGGCTCTCTCATACTTTTTCCTGTTTCCCCTTTGAAAAACACCCTTCGTGGGGAACTTTTCGATGATGTGATAAACGTTAAACTGGCTGTGAACTCATGGGTGAAACGACAGCCTCAGGAATTTTTCCCAAATGTATTTTACCAATGGGTTCAAAGATGGCGGAAATGTATAGAAAGTTATGGACAATACTTTGAATAGGCTAGCATTATTAACAATATGTCCAAGTATTTTCCCACCAAGTTTCACACTATTGCTGCTACAAATAAAATCTTATGACGGACGAGGCATTACTTTCTGGATGCCCTTCGTACAAAGTTTTAAAACTAGTTTTACAGAATTGCTCACAAAAGTTAGAAAATTCGCCATCTTGCTTTCGCAAAACACGTTGCTGATGCGCTTTATGAATGCCACTAGTGAAATCAAATCCATGACAACACAAAATATGCTCACATAGATTATCGAAAAAACCATAGGGTTTGGGTTTATTCAACGCCAATAAAAGGCTTAACACCTTTATTTAGCCATGAATTTAATGTACTCTCAAAAATTTGAAAAATGGGTACAGTAAACTTCGCTGCGAAAGTAAGTGTTTTGAAAAGGTTTCTCTACTCTCTTTTTGTGATTATAGCTCGGAACATTTCCAGTTGTTAAGACTTCGTCACTGATATCTAGCAGGGAAGTTCACTGTGGAATGCGATTGAACGGTTAGAGGCGGAGCATGGCAAAATCTTAACATATTCTAATGGTAAATCGAACACCTTTTTCCTTAAACCAATCTAGGCAACTTCCATTGAGGAAAACATATGTTTGACTATCATCCCATCAAATTAGAAGGTGTCACTCTCTCAACTGCGTTGTCTCACAAGTGTAGAAAGTAAGCAAACATTTCGTTTCAGTGCTTACCAGAAGGATTCATATATAAAGAGTAGATCCGGCTTATAACGAAAAGCGGGCCGCTGATGGCGTGGTGGTCAACGTTCGTGACTGCCACGCAAAAATCTCAGGATCGATACCAGGTAGGTACGAATTCTCGAACCACTAAATATCCGCGATGCATCGGATGTGCACTTAAAGCCCTCGGGTCCAGCGTACTGGCCCATCGATTATAAATAAAGGCTTCTACCTAGCTTCTGTTTGATTTCCCTGTCGGGCACTCTAACCCAAATCTCCTAGCTTCCTGCTTCTAAGGATTATTTAAAACTTGGGATCATACATCCCCTTCCTAAAATCTCCCTGTAACGAGGTGCTCGGAACCGACAGAAACCCTCGTATTAGTGTCAATACCTGGCTCCGCGACATTGATAATTTGTCTATGTCTAGCATTGTATCAGTTCTTATCAAGAATCAGTGATTGATTTTTTGTATGGTGTCAGCTGCTTCTTCGCCTTCGCCAGAATATCGCGGTTTTCTATTTCTCGACTCAATTTGAAACCAATGCCAGGAGCGCCGGCAACACCATCTAATTTCGATTTTGTTCCAAATTTAGTCCAAAAACTGGACCAGAACCCCCATATTGACACTACTCCTCGTTAAATCTGAGCGCTTGCTATATCCGTTTAAGGGTGAAAATTCTAACCATATAAAAACATGCTAACGTGATAAATATGTATATGCGTTTCGCTTATACATCCATAACAATTGGATATACTTGAAAATTTTAATTAATTACTTACACTAGTACTATAGTTAGCTAATTAAATATTATATCTATAATACTGCCGTTGGTTAACTACACATGAAGCAAAAGCAGCACAGATCTTCCCATTGCAGCGCTCAATTGGAATGTGAAAGGTAAAATGGACATATTTCCAGGAATTGCTATCTCCTGTTTCCCCTCCGGTCACATCCCCATTCCATTACCTCCCTATTCCTCTCCGCATTTGTCGCCCTGAAATCCACTTATATATGCGTGATTCCCACCCATACTCTGCTTATCTAGGAGTAGGGGCTTGTTTTCAACTCAGGTGAAGCAATACATCCAAGGCATAGCCCCATGGAGTGGGTGGTGGTGAGAGTCTCTTGCGCAACTCGCTTAATGATCATTTGATGTACGCCTTTCCCATTTCATTTCTATTAACATTCTTCCACTAGCACATACGGATTCCCCATGCTGTTGCAATTTTGTCCTTTATGCCATCATTTCTATTCCTCCAATCCAGGAAAATGCGTAGCAGATTTTCTCTGTCTCGTTAACCCTTTAAGCGAACGATGTACCTGAACCAAATGGTGACCCAAAATTACTGAGCTGCCCAAACAGTAATGTTCACATAGAGGCCGGGTTTGACGAAAGCTACTGTAAGACAATTCCTTTCCCCTTAACATCTCAGTAGCACCGACGATAAGCCTGCCATAAGTGATAAGCGACTTCTTCTAGTCCTATATTCTAGCGCTCTCTTCTAGTCTGCTCTATGACATAAGGAAGGAAAGAAAAGGGTTTGCTTCTTCCCAGTGTCACGGTGTCAGTGTCTAGTCCTCCTGATATGGACAACATGCTGTAATAGTAGTAATTGTAAATAAACTCTTAATAATAATGTAATGGAACGGGAACGTTTACTCAACAATCTGTCTATCTCCCTTTTTAAAAATCATAATTCTAATCTTCATCCGTAAAGTTAACATTTACTTATCACTTAGAAATACCGTACTTTCGACTTGCACTGATAAAGCTATTTGATAAGATCGTATACTTTACTGCTAGTGGCTTCTCAAGTCATCATTACGAATTTCTAAAAAAAATTGATAACTTAAAATAATGGTCTGCTAAAGTTCATGCTACCTATAAAACAGGGATCTGCTAGCAGTTAAGTTGTTTGGGGCGCTGATGGCCTAGTGGTCAATGTTCCTGACTGCCACGGAAAAACCTCAGGTTCGATCCCAGACAGGTACGAATGCTCGAACCACAAAATGTCCGCCGTGCGTCGGATGGGCACGTTAAGCCGTCGGACCCCGGGTACTGCCCCCCGGTAGTAAATAAGGGCGTCTTCTACCTCGCTTCCGTGTTACTTTCCTATTGGGCACTCTATCCCAAATCTCCTAGCTTCCTATTTCTAAGGGTTGTTTAAGACCTGGGGTCAGACACTCCCTTCCTAAAATCCTCTACATATGATCTGATCTGAGTTAAATTGTTTGACTACTTGTGGACAAACGTTGATTTCTGTCTGAACCATCCGCAGAATGTTTCACGGGATTCAGGTCACAATAGCGAGTTGGCTAATGTATGTGATGAATTGTCGATTTTTAAATATCAAAGCCGTGTCACTAGATGCTTTATTAGATAAGTGTTGTGACCCTTCGTTGAAATAAAATAGGTAATAAATTTCTGAAGCAAAACTGAAGTTTAATGTTCTGCAACATTATTGGGGAAAAGGAACAGTAAAAACTTGTAAAATTTTAGTGCAATATTTAGAACCAACACCAGCTGATGTGTGGGCTAAGAGATTTCATGAAAACGCCGTACGAACGATTGTTACATCAATATTCTCAGGAGATGACTGAAATATGGAAATAAAAACTGAAATGGCAAAAAGTACCGTCAATTACTAATCCAGAACTTAAAAAAAAGGAAAAAACATGACTAAGGAGCTATTAAATTGATTGCTACCAAAAGTCTGAATATTTTATGTTTGTCTTGAAATGGTGCTTGGAAATTTCAGCAAAATCTGTGGTAAGATGGTGCTGAAAAATCCTGACAGCGTGTCTTCCAGCATAGCTCTTTCGACGTGGCAAGTTTCTGGATCAGAAACGAAATACAAGTGCTAATATCTGAACTCAGTGCCATATCTTTTAATCCATATACAGGGTGTTCGTAAACTGTTTTGACAAAAGAAGAGGGGTTTATAGTACCCATCAAGACGAACAATATTTACAATGTAACCTAGGATCGCATTCCACTCTGAGTGTCAGAAAAGAGTAACTTCGAAGTACGTCCAACAAGCACAAGTCGTCACCTCAGACGTCATTTCTTTCGTGCCGGAGAAGTAGTACATCGCCAGAACATCACCGTCAAGCATTTACCGTATGCAAATTGCCAGAGAAAAGACGCAGCATCGACAGTTGCAGCTGATTGGCTTATCAAGGTGCAGTAGACACTTCCTGAATGCCACATATCCCGCACGATGGATTGGACGTGGCGGACCTGTGGCATGGCCTCCACGCTGACCGGACTTAAACCCAATGGACTTCTTCTTCTGGGGGCACATGAAATCATTGGTGTACGAGACGCCTGTGGACTCCATGGAAGATCTCGTCGCGAGAGTCGTTGTTGCAGCTGACAGGATAAACACGACACCAGGAGACTGCGAGAGGGTCCGCCAGTCTTTCATTCGGCGGTGTGAATTGTGCAATGGCTCCCGTGGCCGCCACTTTGAGCATCTACTTCGAGTCTGTTCCTGATCTCCATAAATGGGATTGTGCCACTTATGATGTCGTTAATTATCTTTCTTTGTATTGTTGAAAATTCAACTTGGACATCTAACTTTACTCTTTTCTGACACTCAGAGTGGAATACAACCCTAGGTTCCATTGTAAATATTGTGCGTTATGATGGGTACTATCACCCCTCTTCTTTTGTCAAAACAGTTTACGAACACCCTGTATGCAGTAGTGTCCAAAAGGTAAGCATAATTGGTAAAACCTACAAAGTAAAGGGTTAAAACCGATTAAACAGCGACATTGGTATGTTGATTAGTCACACACCTAAACCAATCGCAGTACATAGACAAATAACGTCCGCTGACGTTCGATATGCAAATATCTCACATTCCATAAAAACAGCTTACCCTACCCTTAGTGTCTTATTCCATTTCCTTGCAATCCCCTTGAGAAGTTGTCATTGGTGATCAGAAATGTAATATGGAACATAGACGTCAGGTTGACCATTTTTTGCAGGGTAGAATAATTGGAAGGCTCCAATCAGGACAGTCACAGTCTGCGGTCTCCATAGCATTGAATGTTCCGCAGAGTGTCATCTCCAGGCTTCGGAGAAGATTCCTAGTCACTGGGGAGGTTAGACGCCAACCAGTACAAGGTCTTCCAAGAGTCAGAACCTCTCCAGCTTGACCAGTATGTTACATTAACTGCACGACGTCATAGGACAATGTCTGCCAGGCAAATCTCTGCAAAGCTTGCGGCCGCCTCAAGACCAAGAGTTTCAAAACAAACTGTTCGCAGGAGGCTCAGGGCAGCTGGTCTCTACGCCAAACGCCCACTAGTTTGTGTCCCGCTTACCTCAGAAAACCGGAGGGCCCGTTTAAACTGGCGTTGTGAACATCGAAACTGGACGCTGAATCAGTAGAGTAATGTGCTCTTCACTGATGAGTCCAGATTCAGTTTACAGACTGATTCTCGTCGAACCACTCTCTGGGGAAAACGGAGAACCCGTTACAATCCCAATAAGATCAGATAAAGGAACCAATTAGGTGGTGGTCGAGTTATGGCATGGGTAGGCATCATGTTGAATGAGCGCACAGAGCTCCACATCTTCGACAGAGGTACCGTTAATTCTCTGAAGTACAGAGACGAGATACGTTATGTGACACTTTTTAGATGTGCCGATAGTCCAGAGCTGGTATACATGGACGACAATGCACCCCCCTTCCTCACTGAGCTCATCTAGTGGATGCCTTTTTCGAAAGTGAAGATATCCAGAACATGGATTGGCCAGCAAGGTCTTCGGATATGAATCTGATAGAGAATGCATAGGATGCATCAGGAAGGCGAATTGCATCCTTTCAGCTTCTACCAAAGACCATTCCGGTGCCCCAAACTACTTTTTGTCAGCAGTGGAACTTGTTGCCCACAGAGCTCTTGGACAACCTCATAAGCGGCATGATAAGTCGATGCGAGGCTTGTTTGGCAGCAAGGGGTCACCAGATCTCTTATTCAGTACGGTGCATCAGCCTTTTCTCAATTTTATTTACTCCAAATAAAAATCACTGTGTTGTTGATTTTTGTAAATTTGCATAAATAATGAAATAAACTTTGTCTTAACTTGTTTTGTCTGCTGTTGTAGCCGCCCCGGTGGAGCAGTGGTCTAAGCGCTGGCTTATGACTTTTCGTCCGAGAAGGATCCGGGTTCGAATTCCGGTGAGGCATGGATGTTGTGTTTGCTTTACGGCACTGGCTCTCTCCCTTTGCTGGAACCAGTGACCTTAAAGTAAGGACCGGCGTCTGTTTATAGCTCATTGAGTTGCTCACGGTGGTCGTTAAACCTTCAATCAAAACAAAAATCTGCTGTTGTACTAGCAGTATGTTATTACACAAGCATACCCAGTTTCGTGTCTTTCCGACGATTAGTTCTTGAAATATTCACAGGTATATTGATTATACTCAGCTTTTGGACATGACTGTGTTTTGCATTTGCCTGATATTTCCTAAAAGAGTCTCGTTTGAGTGAAACTGAAAAAATTGAGAGCAACGTGCTAAAAGAACTTCCAAAGAGCTCATTCCAGGAAAGTTTTTAGAAATGGCAGATTCTTGGAAAGTGTGTATAAAACAAAATAACAAGAAAAAATAAATAGTACTCTAAATATGACAGATACCACCAAAAACCGGTTACGAAGTATCTACTGGATTTGAGTTTATCGGAATCAGTCTGGCTACTTAAGGTGGACGTGAAGTAAGTTTGCTTCCTATACTTCCAATGGAAAAACTTCTGTACACATTTTCTTCACAATTAATGCGTTCCCAAGGATGAAAATTTGAACATCGATTAAAATAGCTTCATTTTATAACTTAGAATACTTAATATTTTCTAAAACACAACCATAATTATGCAATCCAACATTTGTTTGTTTACTGACGTCATCAAAGTGCAGGTCGCGTCATCTTTTTTCTGGTTTCAACACCACCAAAAGAAAAGTTACTGATTTTTAATATAATTATGGTTATGTTTTAAAAAATATTAAGTATTCCAAGTTATAAAATGAAGCTATTTTAATCGATGTTCAAATTTTCATCCTTGGGTGTACAAAGGTTTTTCCATTGGAAGTATAGGAAGCAAAATTACTTGACGTCTACCTTAATGGTTCGAGATTCACATATGACAAACTTCGATCTAACATATTGCAACTGTGGCAATGCAGCACTTGCATTTCGTTTTCCTGACAGTACTTTTCTAGAATTCCCGAACTATCAGCTGGTAGTGGGAAAAGGGCCTACTGTTGTAAGTGTTGCAGAACCTGTAAAACCAAATGAATGGTAGAAATCTGCAAATTGTAGTTGTGTTCTAGTGGAGGGAGAGTTGTCAAATTCTCGTTGCTCAAACATTAATCGAAAGCTGGTGTTAAGAATTTCTCACGCATAATTTGATTAAGTGTACGAAGAAAGTTACCCGATGAAACAAAACTTTCAAAATCTACGACGAAACTAAGCCGGAAATGAGAAACGACTCATCCCAGTAAACTGAGAAATCCGCTATCACAGTTTAAGCTACAGAGGGTGAGTCGAAAGTTTTGCAATATTTGCATAAACGCATGTGCTGTGGCCGGTGTGTCGCGTATTTAAACTACTTCAAGTCGCGCACTGCAGTCAGTCGAAATTGGATATAAAGTGGTAGTTGTTGCTGTGAATAGCATTGCATGTCGTCGTGCTGTCTGTGTTTGGGACGCCTAAAAGAAGAACAGCCACAACCGGCTAATTAGGGAGCTTTTCCTTTACGAGTTTGAACTCGACCAATAACGCTGCTCAAGCAACACGAAAATGTGTCATGCGAAAGGGAAAGCTTCTGTTTATTACAGCACTGCAACCCGATGTTTTAAGAAATTTCGCTCAGGTGACAAAAACCTCGACGATCAGCCAAAGCCAGGTAGGCCGCGAACCGTGGATTTCGAGGCCGTGCGCCAGGCTTTACAGGCAATTCCGACAACCAGCACTCCGAGATTATCAGGCAAGCTGCGCATGTCACAAACCACCGTGGTTGGTCACCTTCGGGACCTCGGCAAGGTCTACTGGAGCTGCCAAATTGTCCCTCACGAACTGACGCCAGCTGAAGCAAACCGCCGAGTGGAAATGTGCACGAAACTCCTAGAAAACCAACGCGATGTACGCTTCATCAAACGAATTGTTACGTGCGGTGAAAGGTGGGTCTATCTCCGTAACCCTAACACACAACGGCAGTGGTTGAGACCGGGCCAGCTTCCTGAACGTGTTGCCAAACGTGGGTGCTTCGATCACAAGGTGATGCTCTGCGTCTGGTGGAATATCGAGGGGATAATCCATTACGAATTTGTTCCAGTTCAGAGTAGAGCGCCAACCTCTACTCTGAACAGCTGAAACGTATGTATGCCATTTTGGAGGAGAATTATCCGGCACTGGTGAACAGAAAGCGCGTTTTTCTACAGTAGAACAACGCTCGGCTTCATACCCGGGCAAAACTCCAGGAACTTGAGGGCATCGAACTAATGCCACACCCAGTATGTAGTCCCCGTCGGACTATTACTTGTTCCGGTCCATGGCCCACTTCCTTCGCGGGCGGCACTTCAACAATGAGGAGCAGGTGGCAGCTGGAGTGAAGGAGTTCTTCGCCTCCAAGGACAAGAACTGGTACCGCCTCAGATTCGAAGAACTGACAGACAGATGGCTAAAGACGGTTCAACACGATGGCCTATACTTTGAATGCTAGTCAGCTTCCGTCGTAAAGGTACGTATGGAGACAAAGTGATCCAAATATTGCAAAACTTTCGACTCACCCTCTGTATCACAGTTCAAACTAAAAGCCCGGAATCCTGTAATTTGTCCTGTTTATAAAATCCTTTCTGTTGAATGACCTCTGTCCAAGAGTGTTTGCATTCTGATGTCTTGAGTCTGAAATGTTTAAAAAGGTCATCATAAAAACTATGAGTATTTTACCGGATGATTGGTATGATAAGCATTCCACACACACGATTTGGTAAGATAAGCATTCTTGCACAACATTCGCGCATAACATTTTCATTAACATTTATGATATCGGTGATGATCCGTCTTTTCTGCAAAAGAGCAAATGTTCCTCATTTTTCAGTTTTCGGAGATATTTGTCCATGACTCCGGTCAAATGTTCGTTATTGAAATTGCTCATGTTTCCTCCAAAGATAGTTGGCAAAATCGAAGGAGATATATGTTGAAACAAAATATCCCTTTTCTTCCCATGAAGCATTATCTGAAAAAGAAAATATTTCGACATTTAAACACTGTAAATTCAAAATATGTGTAACATGAGGTTAGCATCTATCTCACTGGGGGGAAATGCATTAACTCTAAATAGCGAATCTAGGCAATCGCAAATCTGTACTACAGAATATCATTTCCAGAATTATAAAGTCAAGATCTTTATAAGTGATTTTTCTAGCAGCATTACATATTTTGGAGTAGAAAATGTTTTACGTTTAACTGTACTTCAGAGCAATGCTTGTGTGAGTGTGTCCAAAGCGTCAACTGTTTTTCGATTTTTCGTACCTTGTGGTCAGTTTATTCAAACGTGTAGAGATCAACTAATGTGTTTTCATGAACATCTGGCATTCTTTCGGTATTTTAAATGTACGAGAAGTTTGAAACATATTTTCGAGAAAGTTTCCTAACTAAAAAGACCCCTGCAGAAATTCGAAACTTTGGGGAACCATATACACTATATTGATAAAAGTCACCGGACACCTAGAAGAGAAACACAACATAGCATTTATTGGCATATATTAGTGCGGTATCGGTCCATCTTTGGCCTTAGTGCATGCACTGACACTTCGAAACATGCTTTCGACAAGGTTTTGGAACACAGCGATAGGTATGAGCTTCCATTCAGTACATAATGCTGCCGCTAACTGTTGCTTAGTAGTAGGCCTTGGTTCCAAACTTCTTTTGCGGCGCTCTAATTCATCCCATGGGTGATCTATGGGATTAAGATCAGGGCTCTGTGCTAGCCAGTCCACACACGATACGGAATTATCGTCAAACTACGCCGTTACAGTCCTTGTTTTATGGCTCGGTGCATTATCCTGCTGGTTCCAACAAGGCTCGGTTCCATAGTATTGCCACAGAGTTGGTAGGGCATAATTGTCCAGAATATCGAGGTAGACGTGCTGGTTAACAGGTTTGTTCACGATACCCAATGTACCGGGACCATTCCACGAAAAACACCCCCACACGAGTACACTGCCAGCTCCAATCTTGATCGTAGGAACTGTAAACTGTGGTAAATAGCGTTTTCCCGGCTGCCGCCATACTCACACACGGTCTTCAGACTGATGGATCGTGTATCTAGATTCATCAGTCCATAGGACCCGTTTCCATTGATCTGCGGTCCACGATAAATGTTCTTTACACCATGCTAAACGACAAGTAGCAATCCGATTGGAGATAAAAGGCTAATGAGCAGCCGTACGACCACGGTAACCCATGGAATGAAGTTCTCTGCGAATGGTACGTGTACATACTAAGGTTCCAGAATATTTACTCGCCTGTACACTGAGGTCTTGTGCAGTACTCCGTCGATTAGCTGTAACGACTCTCCTGAGGCTTCGACGTCCTCTATCACTGATTTTCTTTGTTCTGCCGGTACGTTTTGCAACTTCAGGCACGCCATGTGTCTTCCACTTATTCAGTACATCAAAAATAGTTGATTGAGTATGTTTAAACGCCTCTTTGTTTCTCTTATGGACAACCCACTAATATAACATCCAACAATCTTTCCTTTCTCAAATACAGTTCAGCCACATTTTCACTCAACCTCACTGTGCGATACGATCGCGGTCAGATGCAGGCTTGTTTTTATACCGTTTGCAGCTGTACCGCGCATCTTAACAACGCAGTGGATTCGTTCATTTGCTTTTGAAAAGGTTTCTGGTGACTTCTGTCAATATAGTGTATTTGAACATCTCTATCTTTGTAAACTGTTCACGAAATTTATTCTATATTTTTGGGAATACATGCGGTAACTCTTGTGCGTCCGATATATCTAGTAAGTCCTAGTTGGATTTACTTCCATAAAGTTTAATATCTAAAGAGTTTATCGCAATTCTTGCTTTCTACACTACTGTTTTTGAAAACTGCAACACCATGAATGACTGGTGGTACTCGTATTAGCTTCTAAAACACAAAACAACAGGTTGGGACATGCAAATTGTTAAAATGTCAGTGAAAATGCGCATGCAGTTTCGGAGCAGCACACTCCGAACTTTGCGGCCTTGGGTACAAAGAGCTGGGTCAAACGAGATGCTGCAATCATTGGTTCGAATGGGTGTTTCTTGTGTTTCACTACGCCCCGTCGCCGAAGAAGGTCGCGTTATGAACACCCGACGGACTTTGAGCGAGGAATGATTGTCGCGATGAGAGAAGCTGGACTTTCCTACCACGAAGTTGACACTCGAACGGGAAGAAACGCCGGAACAGTGATGGGAACGTAGCGTTAGTTGACAGATAAGGCTCGAACGCACAAAAATCCGGGAAATGGATCGCAATATCGCACGGGATGACAGACATCTCTGCCGAATGACAGTGACCGATCGCATATTGACATCCACGGTGTTAGCGCAGCAGTGTAGCCCTGTCACAGGTCAGTCTCTGTCTTCCAACACAGTTCGACGTCGTCTGCTTAACAGAGGACTGGTCGCTAGCAGCACAATGCTACGCATTCCTTCGACCCTCAACCACAGACACCTTAGGTTGCAATGGGGTCTCCAACGCAGACAGTGGCGAGCTGATTGGCAACAGGTCGTATTTTCTGACGAGTCACGATTCAACTTGATACACCATGATGGTCGCATACGTGTTCGGAAACGTCGTGGTAAACGGTACCATCTTGCAGCGTGCATTTTACAGTGTCATAGCTGTCCAACGCCAGTTTGGGGCGCCATTGGGATTCATTTCGCGATATCGCCTGGTACGAATTAAGGGAACCTTCGACAGCCAGCGATACATCAGGGATGTTTTACAGGAAAAGGTGATGCCCTTCCTTCAGAGTTGTTCTGGCGCTATATTCCAGCGGGAAATTGCTCCACCACACGTGTCCCAGAATATCCAAGATCTCTTCTATGCTCTTCTTCCGTGGCCTACACGGTCACCAGACATGTCCTCGATCGAACATTTCTAGGACATGGTAGCTAAACGACTCGCCCGTCAAGTGTCTCCGCCAGTCACCCCAAATGAACTCTGGTCTTGCATAAAAGCAGTCTGGCAGGCTGTTTCCCAGGACTATATCAAAAACCTCTTCCATTCGATGCCACGTCATGTAGAGGCTATTATTTTTGCTCGAGGTGGCTTCACACGATACTGCGTTTTGAAGGGTAAAATTCTTATAGCTCTTGAAATGTAATCATTTATCTCCTGTAACATGAAGAATCTGTGATATAAATTCCATATGAATAACGCCATTCCTTCTTGGTGTTGCAATATTCACAAAGAGTACTGTATTTTTGAGTGATCTTTCTGATAACATAAACTATTTTTCGGGGTAGAAAATGATCTATGTTTAGGTATACACTGAAGTGCCAGAAAAACTGGTACACCAGTCCAGTACTTGGTAGGTCCCCCATGGGACCGCAGGACTGCAGAAATACGACGGGGCATGGACTCCACCAGCTTCTGGAAATATGCTGTAAGCAATGCACACCATACTTCCTGCAGAGCGTTCCACAATTCGGGTGTATTCCGTGGTATCGGATTCCAGTGTTCGATAGCGCGTTGCATGGCATCCCAAATGTGTTCTACCACGTTCAGATCTGGGGCTTGGGTGGAAATGGTAACACCCCAAACCCAGATGAATGCTCCTCTAATCATAATGTGGCCTCCCGACACTTGCATTGTTCTGTTGGAACAGGCCCAACCCATCAGAATGAATGCAAGAGAAGAACGGGTGTACCTCGTCAGAAAGAATGCGCACGTAGCGTTGGCCGGTCACAGACGTTTGTAGACGTACAATGGGTCCCAGTGAAGTCCAGCTAAACATACCCCATACCATTACGGGCCCCCCACCAGCCGGTACAATTCCCTGTTGACAGGCGGGATCCATGGCTTCATGGGGTTTGCGCCACATACGAATCCTTCCATCTGCCCTATACAGTTGGAAAAGCGACTCGTCAGACCAGGCTGCTTGTTTCCAGTCATCAAGTGTTCAGTGGCGGTGTTGCCGTGCCCAAGCGAGGCGCATAGCTCTGTGTCGTGCACCCATCAAGGGGACTCGAGTTGGGCGTCGGCTCCCAAACCTCATATCGTGCAGGATACGTTGCACAGTCCGGATGCTGATGCTTGTTGAGGTTCCAGCATTGAATTCCGATGATACCTGCGAGAGTGTTGCGCATCTATCGCGTAAAACTATTCTTGACAGCCGACGATGGTCACGTTCACCCAATGTATTTTTTCGGCCACACTGATATCGTAGGGTGGAGGTTTTGCCGGAATTCTTGTAGTCACGGTACACCGTTGCAATGGTCGTCCGTGAAAATCCGAACTTCGTTTCTACCTCTGAAATACTATGGCCCATCTCACGAGCGCCAACTATGACACCGCGTTGAAAATCGCTTAAATCAATCGTTATTACTTGTCATTCTCATGCCGAAAACAGCTGTGACAGTTGGCAAGGATGTCTATCGCTTTATATACGCACTGGCGGACGCAACCGAGTACGCGCATAGGAGACGTTGCTAGTATTTTGCATACGCTCGTCTGTACTAGTTTTTCTGGCACTTCAGTGTGCACTATATTGACAAAAGTCACCGCACGCCACTTCAAAAGCAAATGAACTGATCCGCTGCGTTGTTAAGATGCGCTGTACAGCTGCAAACGGTATACAAAGAAGCCTGCAGCTGACCGCGATCATATCGCACTGTGAGGTTGAGTGAAAATGTCGTGGTGGGAGAGAACTGACTTCGAGAAAGGAAAGATTCTTGGGTGTTATATTAGTGATTTGTCAAGTCACAGGTACGTGGAGCCATGCTGACTGCAGTCTATCTGACAGCTGATTAAGGGTGCGTGGTGGAAGATCCATAAAGCGAACAACATGATTGATGTGGCCCCACAGATGCTCAATTGGATTTATGTCTGGGGAATTAGGGGCAAAATAAGTATTTTGAAGTCTTCATCGTGCCCTTGCAACCACTGTCGGGCATTTCCAGCTGTGTAACACGTCGTATTGTCCTGCTGGAAGATCCAATCCTCCCCAGGGAAGACAATCAGCATGTATGGGTGTACGTGGTCTGAAAGGACGGATTCATAAAGAATTCGGTACATAGTGCCTTCCGCAGGTATGAGTGGACGCAGAGAATGCCACGAAAACCTTCCCCAGACCATAACGCTGACCCAAAAGCTTGTGCTCTTCCAGCAATGGTTGAAGAGTGTTTTTTCTCCGATGTTTCTCGCTTTATAGGCCAACGTCCATCCGTTCGATGAAGCAGAAAACGTGACTCATCCGAGAAGGCAATCCTTTGCCAATCAGCGGAGGTCCAATTCCGATACTGCGGTGCAAATGTAAGCCTTTTCTGTCGACGCACCTTCGTTAGCATACGTGTAGTGCCCACCCGTCTGCATCGGAGCCCCATGTGCAGCAGGGTTCGCTGAACTGTCGTTTTAGACACACTTCTGGTAGCCTCCTGGTTCATTCGGCTAGTGAGTTGCACCACTGTAGCGTGTCGATAGGCCTTCACGCACCTTCGCAGCCGACGTTCACCTCTCACATCAATGGCACGTGGTGCTCCGCAGTTTTCACGTCGCTTATTCGCAATGGTGCCATTTCTCCAATCACGATACATCTTATCCACAGCAGTACGCGAACAGTTCACAAACTGCGCTGTTTCAGAAATACTGCCACCCTTGGCTAGAAAGCTGATAATCATCCCATTTTGCAAATCTTATAAATCGCTCCTTTTATCCATGACAGCAACTGGTGATATGTTTTCAGAATGCCTATAGCACACGTTATATACCCCCAAAGCCAGCTCACGGCAGATGCCTTCTTTCATTGGCTACGCGCTGTTGACGCCAAAAATAGGAGCTGGTCACAATAATGTGACTCGACTGTGTAGAGGCAGCAGCTTAACGTTCGATGATTGGAAGTATACCTATGGGGGTGGAGTGTGTCATGGCAGCCAACGGGGGTGACATGCTATTTAGGTGAGTTGTACTGATATCGGTGTGAGACCAGTATATTCTAAGATCCACTTTGGAATGTTGTGCACTTTACATTATTTCTTCCATGTGAAAGATACACATACAGTAAGACTGGTCATGGAAACAGTAATTACTGATTGTAGAATAACGGGAAAAGGAAACCGACTCTCATCTCATGTTCTTCGCGATATGAATCAAAATGCAATTACTTGCGACACAAGAAAGTTACGTTGAATGACTTATTTCTCAATATTTGTGTTAGAAATCGCACAAAATGAGAAACTTCGTGCTATTAGTGTCCTGCTTCACTCACGGCAATTGTTAGTAGTAACACATTTGATGTGAAAGTCAAGGTTAAAGAGTTAAATGAATGAAACAAAAGTTATTTTTAAAAGCCGTCTCCTGACTCAAAGTCCATGTACACTGACGGAAAAAAATCCCAACACCAAGAAGGGGTTGTGCTAGATAAACGACAATTGGTAGGCGGTGAGAGTACGTCTGTAAGATGACATCTATGCAAATTTCGCGCTCGGCGCATACGTGAGGCGCTAGTAGCGCCCCTCGGAACATGCAAAGCAGGTTTGCTGTAAATACGCACTGTAACGTTCGTGAGCGTTAGTTATCGTTGAGATTCGACGTAGTGTGTTGATGTTAGTCAAGAATGCCTTTAAGAAGACGAAGAAGTAATTATCAACAGCTCACGGAGTTTGAACGAGGTCGTGTAATAGGGCTACGAGAAGGTAGATTTTCTTTCCGCAATATTGCAGAACGACTTGGCAGGAATGTAGCCACTGTGCATAATTGTTGGCAGCGGTGGTCAAGGGAAGGACTGCCTCAAGAAGACCGGATTCCGGCCGGCCGCGTGGCACTACTGAGAGGGAAGAGCGCCGTGTACGGCGTATGGCCGTGGCGCATCGTACCGCGTCTGCGGCAGCAATTCGAGCTGCAGTTGCCACCACAGTGACACAACGAACTGTTACAAATCGGTTACTTGAAGGACAGCTCCGAGTCAGACGCCCTGTAGCGTGCATTCCACTTACTCCAAACCACTGCCGTTTGCGACGTCAGTGGTGTCAAGCTAGAGCTAATTGGAGGACGGAGTGGAGATCTGTTGTGTTTTCTGATGAAAGTCGGTTCTGCCTGGGTGCCAGTGATGGCCGTGTGTTGGTTAGAAGGAGGCCGGGTGAGCGCCTGCAACCAACCTGTCTGCGGCCGAGACACACTGGACCTACACCTGGAGTTATGGTCTGGGGAGCAATTTCCTATGACAGCAGGAGCACTCTCGTGGTTATCCCACGCACCCTGACGGCGCAGTTGTACGTCGGTCTGGGGATTCAACCTGTTGTGCTGCCATTCATGAACAGCATTCCAGGGGTGTTTTCCAACAGGATAACGCTCGCCCGCATACCGCTGTTGTAACCCAACATGCTCTACAGAGTGTCGACATGTTGCCGTGGCATGCTAGATCACCAAATCTTTCACCAATCGAGCACGTATGGGACATCATTGGACGACAACTCCAGCGTCACCCCCAACCAGCATTAACCGTCCCTGTATTGACCGACCAAGTGCAACAGGCGTGGAACTCCCTCCCACAAACTGACATCCAGCACCTGTACGACACAATGCATGAACGTTTGCGTGCTTGCATTCATCATTCTGGCGGTTACACCGGTTATTAATGTACCAGCATTTCACATTTAAAATGGCTCTTCTCGCGCTTACATTAAGCTGTGATCTTGTAACCTTAATCGATTAAATATGTTACCTATACAAATGTATTGCCGCCATTTCATTCCTCTACAACTATTTTTTCGTGGTGTTGGGATTTTTTTTTTCCGTCAGTGTATTTACACTATGTATTTTACATTAACTCTAATGTTTTATCATTTGCAAAGCTCTACAAACATGGCTTTGCAAATGGGTGTTTTCCTATACCAGCTACTAGGGGTATATGCAATAGTTTCCGCCGCCCCCGCTAGCGGGCACTGTAGGGGTTTAACCGGCCGGGGACTCGTGCTGTCAGTTCGTAAATGAAGCCAAGCATGGCGGTCGATAAAGTTCATTTGCGGCACTGTTTGTTATTTATGTTTAATTTAGGGAAACGTGCGAGTGAAGCGTACGGTTCAATATGTCAGGCGTATGGCAAAACGGTTATGGGTGAGCGGACGTGTCGAGAATGGTTTGCCAGGTTTAAGAAAGGTGATCTAAGCTTGGAAGACAAGCCACGTGCAGGCAGGCCGCAGGAACTCGCAGACGAGGAGCTGGAATCGCTGTTGTAAGAGGATGCCACACAATCGACCACGTAACTGGAGAAACGTTTGACAGTGACTCAATCGACGATGGTACGGCGTCTACAGACCTTGGGGAAGATCCAGAAGATTGGTAAGTGGGTTCCACATACTTTAACGGAGCGTAATATTGGTCAACGATTGAGCATCCGCATGTCGTTGCTGAAGAGGTTTTAAGGGAAGAATTTCTTGTGGAAGGTAGTGGGATGAGAAATGGGTCTATTGCGACAACCCCGTACGCAAGCGTTCCTGGGTCGACCCAGGCCAGCTATCAACATCCACTGCAAAACAGGATATCCACGGGAAAAAGGTGCTGTTGGGTGTATGGTAGGATATGCATGGAGTGCTGTACTTCGAACTGTTGAAAACGTGCGAAACAATCACTGCGCAACGATATAGCGATCAGTTGATGAAACTGAATGCCGGAATCGAGTAAAAACGCCCATGGACAGGTAAAGGGCGCCGCCCATTCATCCTGTTACACAATAATGCCAGACCACATGTCGGTGTCACCACGAAAACACCCCTTGAATAATTTCACTGGGAGGTTTTACCGCACCCGACTTACTCCCCGGACATTGCATCCTCAGACTGTCATCTATTTTGCTGTATGCAACGTGCCCTAGCCCAACAGCTGTTCACCGCAGTTCCAGAGGTGAAAAATTACGTCACTGCTTTCTTCAGCTCAAAACCCGAGTCCATCTATCACAGGGGCATTCATTTGTTGCCTAAAAAATGGCAAAAGGTCATTGAAGCCAATATTTCGTTTAATAAATGTGCACTGGTTTCCTGATTAATCCTGTCTCCTTTCTCCTTAAAACGGCGGAAACTTTTGCATACCTCTAATAATATAGTCGTACTGTCAAATACTAAAGTAAACAGACTAGTTTGGCTCACACATGAAAATAAGTTTATATTTAATGAAATAGATACATAAGACATAAAAAATAAGTACACATAAAACTCCTCCAATTCTCAGTTATCAGTAAATAATTTTGGGGTCGATTAACTTACCGGAAGTTACAGTATATAGCAACTATACTTACAATCCCGAGGTCGCTTGTCTTGTTTCCGTATTCAACGCAACTCCGCCTCCTTTCTTTCCTTACTGCTCATTGTTTAATACTTCTCTGAATTTCATGTTTTTGCAAAATAAATCACCTGGTTTTTCCTCCCGTCATCCATTGTTCCAAGAAGCTCTGAAGGCATGGGGGAAATAATTACTAGTTCAACCGTTCCAGCTGATTAACCTTGATAAGTAGGAATTTTCCTAGAGTTACCGAGCTCTAATAGAAACAATACATAAACAAATAAGGTAAAATTTCCTACCGAAAGGTTTTACCTTATTAGAGTAAAGTAAAATTTCAGTTCATTTATCTTCCTGGAGTGGACTAGTTCGCATGTGGGTAGGAAGAGGCTCAGTACCTGTCAGCTCTCTTTCCTTACTTTGCTGGAGCAAATCTACACTAAGTTAAATTTACATTAGGAGCACTCACCGTTTTACATATTCGGAGCGATAACGACGTACCACGTGCGGCTACTATACGATGAGCCATTTCAGTATGACCACCTACCTAACAAGCTGTAGAATCCTCTTTAGCCCGCAAAAGAGCGCCCACTCGGCAAAGCATCGATTCGATGAGGTGGCGATAGGTATCCTGGGGTATCTGGTACCATAATGTCAACAGCAGGTCCTCCAGTTCCCGTACATTTCGGGGTGGTGGTGATTTAGCGCGAACTCGCTTTTCCAACTCGAACCACAAATGTTTAATTGGATTCATGTCAGGTGAATTTAGAGGCCAAGGCATTAACAGAAAGTCACCAGCATGTTCCTCGAACCACTCCTTGACGATTCTGGCAGTGTGGCATGGCGCATTATCCGGTTGGTAATGGCCATCACCAGCAGGAAACACAGTTGCCATGAATAGGAGAACTTGGTCAGCAACGATGTTCAGATACCTGACAGCTGTCAGGAATTGTGCAATTGGGATAATGGAGCGTGAAGTGTCCCAAGAAGACATCTCGCACAGCATAACACCGCCGCCGCCGGCCTGTTTCCGCCCAACAGTTCATCCAGGTGCCATAGCCTCCGTTGGTAATCGGCGTATCCGCGCTCGGACGTCTACGTGATGCACCAGGAATCTTGATTCGTCAGACCAGGCCACTTTCTTCCAATCATCCAGGGTCCAATCTCGATGATCTCGGGCCCAATTCATACGTTGCTGGCGATGATGTCCAGTGAGCCTGGGAACACGGCTGGATCTTTGGCTACGCAGGCCTACGTGCAGAAGGCTGCGATGAACTGTGTGCTGTGACACATAACCCTGATCACCACTGTTGTAGCTGCGGGTGATTTGTCGCACTGTGGGCCTGCGGTAGCTGTGAACAATGCGCGTAAGTCTTCGATCCCCTCTGGCATCAATGAGCTGCGGACGCCACACGGCTGGCCGACGGTTCGTCGTTTGGCCATCTGTGCACCACTTTTGATACGTACTCACTACAGCGGCACGTGAACAACCCCAAGCCGTGCCGTTTCCAAGATCGTAGTTCCGAGGCGCCGTGCCATCACAAGTTGTCCTTTATCAAACTCCTATAAATCGGCAGCTTTTCCCATTCTGTCTCCGAACACTCTAGTAATCAAAAGCCGGTTTCCGGGTTGTATATATACTGCTCTGTGAACTTCACCTGCTCTACCGTTCGGTCTCCATGCGTGCTCATTTCTCTAGGCTGAGGGTGGTCATAATGTAATGACTCATCGGTGCATATATGTACTCTGGTGTGCAAAAATTAAGGACGAAGAGGAGAAATTAGCATAACAGCAGATCAAGCAGGCAGAACGGACCGAAAGACCACTCAGGAGATAGACTAGGGCCCGGTACGGTCCCTAGTCTATCTATTGGAAGGGTATAAAGCACACGGGCGGTGTACACTCGGCAATTCGGTGAAAGCTATTGCACGGTGTACATCGGTTTGAACGACGCAGAGTTGCTGCCACCATGTGATATGGCCAACGGGCAATCCAGTAGACGACATCTGGATGACTTTACCCGAGGTCGCGTCATTGGGAAGTTGGTAGAAGGTCGAAGTGTGACTAGTGTGGCCGAGGAGTTCGGGATCGCTCACAGCATCGTTTCACGAGCTTGGAGAGCATTTCAAACGACAGGAACAGCTGTCCGAGAGTTTAGCAGTGGTCGTCCACGAGCAACCACGGCGGCGGACGACCGGTATATTTTCCTACAGGCGAGAAGAAACAGACGGCAGACAACTGGAGAAATCGCAAGGCACATGCAACAGACAACTGGACGTCCGTTATCGCGTTTTACCGTGACCATAAGGCTGCACAAAAGTGGTCTATTTGCACGCCGACCAGCACGGTGTGTGCCATTAATGCCTGCTCATTGGAGACGGCGGTTTCTGTGGTGACAGGAACACAAGAACTGGACACATCAGCAATGGGGTCGAGTTCTCTTTACGGATGAGAGCCGATTTAGTCTGACGAGCGATTATGGACGTATACACATCTGAAGAGAGCAGGGAATACGCAATCACACCTCCAACATCATCGAAAGGGACCAGATTGAAGGTAGCGGAGTTTTCGTTTGGGGTGGTATCATGCTTGGTAGCCGTACTGACCTCCACATCTTCCAAGGAGGTTCAGTCACTGGTGTCCGCTATTGTACCGAGGTTCTCCTGCCTCACGTGCGTCTGTTTAGAGGTGCTGTGGGTCCTGAGTTCCTCTTCATGGACGACAACGCTACACCTTTTCGTACAGTGAATGTCGCAGAGCTGTTGGAGAGTGAAGATACTCAACGCATGGATTGGCCCGCAAGGTCCCCGCACCTAAATCCAATCGAGAACGTGTGGGAACTTCTCGGGAGACGCTTGGCAGCACGTCACCAGCCGCCAGCAACGATTCCGCAGCAGCGATTGGTGCTGCAAGAGGAATGGGCTGTGATGCCTCAACAGCTCCTTGACAACCTCGTCCTCAGCATGGACAGACGTTGTAAATCCTGCAACGCAATCAGGGGTGATCATATCCCCTACTAAAGACTGGAGTTTTCTTGGCAGCCGCGTGTCACATGGACTTTTCTGTCCCCTGTCCAGTTGTGCTCGAAGCTACCTTTTGAATAAAGTGCCTTTGTATTCTTTGGATTCCTTGTTTGGACAGTTTTGCTCACTTGTCCCACATTCTTACATCTTTGGGATCTTATGGTATGATTTGAGTCGATGTGGAGCACTTCTGCACGACGTTACATTCGGAAAACCGTCTCGTCCTTAATTTTTGCACGCCAGTGTAGGTACATAAATCCACCAAAAACGTGGAAGGTCTTTTTTTGTGTTCTGGTTTTAACGACAACCATAAAGCGGACAGGAGATGAAATTTTGCTAGAGATGCAATGACGACAAGTAATGATGCCGTAATGACGCGGATCCGGATTTTATGATATCGGAACGCCAGTATTGGAGGTTAGATGGGATACAGTCATTAATACTGATTGGGTGAGGGAGTGCGCATCATTACTCAGTTCGAACTGCGGGGCCGTGATGGAAGGTTGTGTCACCGTTGGCAGTGAGCAGCCCGAGTGTGAAGTCCACGCAAGCAAGGCCATGGAAGAGGAAGATGATTCAAGAAAAGATGAAGTTCGTTGGAACCTCATTGAAACATATGAAGCTCTTCCAGAACTGTGGACTTCTTCACACCCATTTTACATGAAAAAGCATAAAGATACACGATCGAGGCACATTATTGTGACCACCAACTAATATCCATAGTAACCGCCATGTGCAGCGCGGACAGCAGCTAGACGGGATGGGAGTGACTCATAAAGTGTTGGAAGTTGTTCGCAGGTATGTGGAGCCATGCTGACTGCAGTGCATCTGACAGCTGCTGAAGGGTGCGTGGTGGAGGATCCATAGAGCGAACAACATGATCGAGGTGGTCCCACAAATTCTAAATTGGGTTTAAGTCTGGGGAATTAGGGGGCCAGGGAAGTACTTTGAAGTCGTCATCGTGCTCTTTCAACCACTCTAGGGCATTTGTAGTTGTTAGCACGTCGCATCGTCGTGTTGGAAGATCCTATCTGCCCCAGACAAGACAATCAGCATGTATGGGTGTACGTGGTCTGCAAGGATGGATTAATAACGAAATCGGTCCATAGTACCTTCCACAGGTATGAAAGGACCCAGAGAATGCCACGAGAACATTCCCCAGACCATACCGCTGCCCTCATTAGCTTGTATTCTGTCAGCGGTGGTTGAAGAGTTTCTGTACTCCGATGTGTCTCGCCTTACACGCCAACGTCCATCCGTTCGATAAAGCAGAAAACGTGACTCATCGGAGAAGGCAATTCTTTGCCAATCAGCTGAGGTCCAATTCCGATACTGCCGTGCAAATGTAAGCCATTTCTGCCGATGCACCTTCGTTAGCGTAGGTGCAGTACACATCCGTTCGCATCGCAGCCCCATAGGCAGCAGGGTTTCCTGAACTGTCGTTTTAAACACACTTCTGGTAGCCCCTTGGTTCATTCGGCCAGTGAGTTGCTCCACTGTAGCGTGTCGATCGGCCCTCACGCACCTTCGCAGCCGACGTTCACCTCTCACATCAATAGCACGTGGTACTCTGCAGTTTGCACGTCGCTTATTCGCAATGGTGCCATTTCTCCAATTACGATACCCTTTAACCACAGCAATACGCGAACAGTTCGCAAACTGCGCTGTTTCAGAAATACTGCCACCCTTGGCTCAAAAGCCAGTAATCATCCCTTTTTGCAAATCGGATAAATCCCTCCTTTTATCCATGACAGCAACGAGTGATAGGTTTTCAAAATGCCTACAGTACACCTTATATACCCTCCAAGCCAGCTCACTACACGTGCCTTTTTTCATTGGCTACGCGCTATTGACGTCAAAAGTAGGAGGTGGTCACAGTAATGTGACTCGACTGTGTACGTTGCTCTAGATAAGCTGGTAATCATTTATAGTTAAATGAAACCTGGAGCCAATCGTACTGAAGGGAGAAGGAGAATAAACACACTCAGATAAAACTCGCATAACAGTGCCTTTCCTGCTTAAAAAAGGTTCGAACATTTGCATTAGTTTATTAAATGACTCTTCATTCATGCGAAAATAGTTCCTGTAATCGTCTACTTCCGTGACACTTATTTCCTCCAATAAGACGACATCTGAATACATTTCACGTTGTTTTAGCCATCCCTTCATACAATACCGGAGCTTAGCATGGCGTTTCGTTTTTAACGCTAAAATTACAGCTAAAGACGCTTTTTTTTTTTTTTTGCACATCCATTCTCGAATGCAGGAAAAATCGGTGTACTCACCGTGACGACTCGACTGGTACTGAAGCCAAGTGATGACGCTTAATAATGAGCGTGTAAAGTGTGAAAGCAATGACGGGGTACTGATAGAGTAACGATGGCGCCGTAATGAAGTGCAGGAATGACAGTATTATTGAACGTGTAAGGTGCGCGGGCAATAGACAGCCGCCCGTCCTTAATTTAGGGCCGCAGGTTCCGGATGGGGACAGCACGTATGGTGTGAAAGTACTGACGGGGTAATGATGGGGGCGTAATGAAGTGCATAGATGACAGTATTATTGAACGTGTAAGGTCCGCGGGCAATTAGCCTTCTCTTCTCCTTAATTTGGGGCCGCTGGTTTCGGATGGGGACAGCACGTAAGGTGTGAAAGTAATGAAGGGGTAATGATGGGGGCTTAATGAAGTGCAGGAATGACAGTATTATTGAACGCGTAAGGTCCGCGGGCAATAGACAGCCGCCCGTCCTTAATTTTGCTGCTAGTTCCGGATGGGGAGAGCACGTAAAGTGTGAAAGTAATGACGGGGTGATGATGGGGGCGTAATGAAGTGCAGGAATGACAGTATTATTGAACGTGTAAGGTCCGCGGGCAATTAGCCTTCTCTTATCCTTAATTTGGGGTCGCTGGTTCCGGATGGGGACAGCACGTAAGGTGTGAAAGTAATGACGTGGTAATGATGGGGCGCGTAATGAAGTGCAGGAATGACAGTATTATTGAAAGCGTAAGGTCCGCGGGCAATAGACAGCCGCCCGTCCTTAATTTTGGGCCGCTGGTTCCAGATGGAGACAACACGTAAGATGTGAAAGTAATGACGGGGTAATGATAGGAGCGTAATGAAGTGCAGGAATGACAGTATTATTGAACTTGTAAGGTCCGCGGGCAATTAACCTTCTCTTATCCTTAATTTGGGGCCGCTGGTTCCGGATGGGGACAGCACGTAAGGTGTGAAAGTAATGACGCGGTAATGATGGGGGCGTAATGAAGTGCAGGAATGACAGTATTATTGAACGCGCAAGGTCCGCGGGCAATAGACAGCCGCCCGTCCTTAATTTTGGGCCGCTGGTTCCGAATGGGGACAGCACGTAAGATGTGAAAGTAATGACGGGGTAATGTTGGGGGCGTAATGAAGCGCAGAAATGACAGTATTATTGAACGTGTAAGGTCCGCGGGCAATTAGCCTTCTCTCCTCCTTAATTTGGGGCCGCTGGTTCCAGATGGGGACAGCGCTGTGGGGCGAATGCGCCAGCCAGTCTCTGAACACCCGGCCATCCCGGCGGTATAAAGCTCCATAAAATCTTCATTAAAAGTACAGGGTGTCCCAAAAAGGTGTAACCAATTTCAAGCGATGATAACTTCTGATACAAAACTAATATCAGCATTCTGTTTGTTGCAGGTCTAAAGGAATACCCTCAGTTCTTCTAGAAGTGTACCCAATGGATACTGCGACGAAAGCACGGATTGTGGAGTGGTTTACTGAAACCCGATCCTGAACGCAGGTTCAGCGGAATTTCAGAACAAAATATGGGATCAAACCGCTCACACGTAACAGCATCAGAAAGTGGTACAAGTCGTCCAAGGAAACTGGTAGGTTCCTTACAAAGAAAAGTCCTGGACGGCCATCTCTGGTGCAAGAAAGGAAGGAGGTTGTGAGATAAACATTCACTCGTAGCCCTCCAAAGTCAACCAGACATACAGCACGACAGCTGGCCATCCCAAGTCATCAGTGCACAGAGTATTACGGCAGATATTGGAAATGCACCCGCATAAACTGAAGATAACCCATCACAAAACTCCAGATGATCATGTGAAACGCAAACAATTTGCTGAAGAGATGTTGGAGAACATTGCAAGTGCTGAATCTTTCCTGAGGCAAATCTGTTTCTCGGATGAGTGAACTTTTCCTGTTTCTGGAAAGGTTAATAAACACAATGTGAGAATTTGGGGAACTAAAAATCCGTATTGCACAATGGAATATGAACATGCTATCCCAAAAGTGAATGTTTGGTGTGACATAATACACTGAAGAGCAATTGAATTAGACACAGCTGGCGTTATGCAAATGTGGCGCTGTGCGCGGCCCTTTAAACGGAAGCGACATGACGTATGCAACGATCCGACAATATAAGGAGTGATGCGACGGGAATCAGTAAGAGTCAGACGCAGTATGGGTAAGACGAAGCGCATTTGATCGCAGGCAAATTGTTGGGGCCCGACGAAAGGGTCACTCCATCTCGGAAGTCGTGCCAGCACTGGGATTTTCACGAGCCACTGTGTCACGGGTGCACCGTGAGTACATCGAATCCGGTAAAACCATCCCTGCAAGGGCCAACTGCTGTGGACAACAGCGTGTGGATGAGCGGGGTCATCGTCGGCTAGCTCGCATTGTAACAGCAGACAGACAGGCCACTGTGCAGGAAATCACTCGGCAATTTAACGCTGGTGCACAAAAACGTGTAAGCAGCCACACCATCCAGAACCATCTCCTCGGTATGGGGTACAGAAGCCATCGTCCCACGAGGGTACCGCTGCTGACCGCACATCACAGGGTACAAAGATTAGCATGGGAGCGGGAACATCGCCACTGGACCCTAGACATGTGGGAAAATGTTGCCTGGACTGATGAGTCGAGATTCACGTTGGTACATGTGAATGGCAGGATACGAGTACCGCGCAAACCACATGAAGCGACGGATCCTTCTTGCCAGCAGGGTACTCTTCAAGCTGGTGGTGGTGGCATTCTCGTCTGGGGACTGATTACGTGGACTGAAATGGGACCCCTGGTACATGTGGCATCGTCCCTCACAGGTCCATTTGCTCCAGTTTGTGCGTCTTCAACATTCCACTGGGGACCTCATCCTGCAATAACAATGCACCGTGCCATCGCTTCTTTGGCCAGCTAGGTCACATCTGTGATGCCATCGAGAGAGATGATCCTCCTCCATCAAATCTTCGTTAACTGTGGGAGCTTGTTCAGGAATCGGGGATCCGTATGGTTTCCCAACGCTTCTGGTGTCTTGTCAAGTCCATGCCGAGACGAATCGCTGCCGTCATCAGGGCGAAAGGTGGTGCTACACGTTACTAGACAGGTATCTTTAAGTCAATTGCTCTTCAGTGTAGTCGTCCGTGTTATTGGACCCTTTTTCATTAAAGAAGCAACCACGAGAGCTGATAATTACCTGGACAGGATTGAGCAGTTTGTGTATCCCCAGTTGGATGTACTTGCAACTCCGGTCATTTTCCAACAAGATGGGGCCCCACCTCATTGGGCTTTGATTGTGAGGAGGTCTCTGAATATAAAATTTTCCAGTCAATGGATTGGGCGTGGTGGTCCCATTGCATGGCCCCCGAGTTCGACGGACTTAACACCCTGTGACTTATTTTTATCGGGATTCATCAAGGGTGAGGTTTACAGCGCCCCTGTTGCAGACATTGCTGACCTAAAGAGGAGGATTACACACGCACTGCAGAAAGTTGATACGGACATTCTCGAACGAGCATGGTTAGAACTGGAATACCGTTTAGACATTGTTCGGGTGACAAATGGTGTCCATGTCGAATGTCTATAAAACTTCATGATCTGTTCTGTCAATTAACACACATTGTCGAACGAACATGGTTGGAACTGGAATACCGTTTAGACATTGTTCGGGTGACAAATGGTGTCCATGTCGAATGTCTATAAAACTTCATGATCTGTTCTGTCAATTAACACAAGTTGTATATTGAGATAATTTATATATTAAAACTGTTATGATTATTTGAAATTGACTGAACCTTTATGGGACACCCTGTATAACAAATACTCATTGTCTCCATATTTATGTATCATGTTTAATAATAGCAAACTATGTGTTTTCCAATAATAAATCAACGGGTTCTTTTTTAAGAAATATACTTTGTTCGCTTACCCTACTTTTTATCTTCTCTGGTAAAAATGCTTCAATGATCCTTAGAGAATATGTAGTCAGGAATGATTCATTTATAACGTGAAATTTCGAATATCTTGCAGGCAAGATAGTCTAGAAAATAAAAAGATAGCTTTTAGGAAATAAATACTCAAATTCGTTACTTTCATTTCATAAGGCATATAAAGTTTCGAAACACATAATATTAATGCAGTTAAAAACATTTTTATCACAACGAATGGTATAATCAAAATAACGTTTAGAAAAAAATCCCATACCTGTTATGCTAAAGATATTTCAAGATATTCTTTTGTTTAACTGAGCGATTAATAGTTTTCTACTGACTTAATCAAATTTCACGCCACCTAGAAGGAAATTTTTGCATAAGAAATTCCGGAAAATATTTGGAAGATAGTGATTCTGTTTTCAGCTATAATATGTAGGAGGATTTTCAAAACAAGAGCTCAAGTAGCGAACGTACAAATACACGGTCGAGTCATATTATTGCGACCACCAGCTAATATCCAGAGTCACCACCGTGTGCAGTGCGGACAGCAGCTAGACGGGGCTGGGAGTGACTCAATAAGGTGCTGGAAGGTGTTCACAGGTATGTGGAGCCATGCTGACTGCGGTGCATTTGACAGCTGCTGGAGGGTGCGTGGTGGAGGATCCATAGAGCGAGCAACACGATCGAGGTGGTCCCACATATGCTCAATTGGGTTTAAGTCTGTGGAATTAAGGGGTCAGGGAAGTACTTTGAAGTCTTCATCGCGCTCTTCCAACCACTCTCGAACATTTCTAGCTGTGTGACACATCGCATTGTCGTTCTGAAAGATCCCATTCGCCCCAGGGATGACAATCAGCGTGTATGGGAGTACGTGGTCTGCAAGGATGAATTCCTAACGAATTCAGTCCATGGTGACTTCCACAGGTATCAGTGGACCCAGAGAATGCCACGAAAACATTCCCCATACCATAACGCTGCCCCCACCAGCTGGTGTTCTTCCAGCAATGGTTGAAAAGGGTTTGTTCTCCGAGGTTTCTCGCCTTATACACCAATATCCATCTGCTCGATGAAGCAGAAAACGTGACTCATCGGAGAAGGCAATCCTTTGCCAATCAGCCAATTCTGATACTGCCGTGCAAATGTTAGCCTTTTCTGCCGATACACCTTCGTTAGCATAGGTGTAGTGACCATCCGTCTGCATCGGAGCCCCATATGCAGCAGGGTTCGCTGAACTGTCGCTTTAGACACACTTCCGGTAGCCCCCTGGTTCATTCGGCCAGTGAGTTGCTCCACTGTAGCGTGTCGATCGGCCCTAACGCACCTTCGAAGTCGACGTTCACGTCTCACTTCAATGGCACGTGGTGCTCCGCAGTTTGAACGTCGCTTATTCGCAATAGTGCCATTTCTCCAATCACGATACACTTTAAATAGAGCAGCACGCGAACAGTTCACAAACTACGCTGTTTCAGAAATATTTGCAAATCTGATAAATCCCTCCTTTTATCCATGATAGCAACGAGGAATATGTTTTCAGAATGCGTACAGCACACCTTATTTACTCTCCAAAGCCAGCTCATGACACGTGCCTTCTTTCATTGGCTACGCGCTGTTGACGTGAAAAGTAGGAAATGGTCACAATAATGTGACTCGACTGTGTATATTAGTAGAGAATTTGTGCATTTAGAGAATCGGAAGCTATGAGGGTAAAATCGATCGCTGTTAGAATTACCCAGTATTAAAACAATTTTTTCAATCCTATCTGTAGAAGCTGAAATATCATTGCAAGGAAAATCAAATTTTTAATAATTAGGTGGAAATTTTTTGCTTTAGAATACGAAAAACAAAAGTGGAAAAGAGTGGTCAAGACTTGAGTAATCAGATGCAAAAAGAATATTCAACAAGTTAGTAAAATCATGCAATGCATTGATTATGATACGCTTTCCAACATACCACAAATCATTGCTCAAGTTATGAGGATAATGGCAGTGGAATAAATCTCGCTTTTGTGCCCTGACCTTTGATCCTATTTCGATGATATTAGACAGAATTGGTTCAGTATACCTCCGGAACAACATGATAAAGTTTGTCGCAATCGAAGCATTTTTACGTAAGTTATGACGCATAAGGGCGATGGAATGGATCCCGTTCCTATGTTCTAACCTTTGATCCCGTTTCTTCCATTTTCAATAGGGTTCGTCCCCAGGTTGTCCCCTACCACATACTAAACTTTCATCGAAATCAAACCATTTTTACGTGAGTTATCGTGCGGATAGGCAGACAGACAGACAGATTGACAAAGCTGGAGCATATACGCTTCTTCAATCTACGGTTGGTAAGAGTAAAAACGACTTTTAAAAACACTGCGTAGTTGAAAATGATAACATACCGCAACGCCCCAGCACGGCAAAATTTGGAAAGTGAAACACTGTGTGTATTCATAGAGTCGAAGCTGGATGATGTTAAAAGAGTTTTTCCATCAAACAGTTAGAAACCGAAGTATTTGTAATATACAAACCCAAAACTGATGTTATCTAGCTGAAAATTTTTGCATCAAAAAGGTTTGAAAATTCCAGAAAAGTTTTGTTCGTAATTTCAGCAATAAACTGAAAAAAATATTTTTTTAATTTTTGCTTTTAAAAAGAGAGAGGATTTAGTGCCAAATGTTGGTGTTCATTGCGCCACCCAGCTGTAAAACTGTGCATCGTGCAGAACAGAAAGTGCGTGGACTGTTTTGTACATAGTTTTAGTAATCGAATGTGAAAAGCAATTTTCCCGATCAGCTTTCAAAAATGCGACCAACATAAATTCCACCTTGCAGCAAAATTGGGGTAATCTTTAGAATACAGGAACGTGCTTCTACTTACATTTGATGATGGTAGATGGCGCCACGCCCACTCTTCGACTCCTTTGTTTCGGCGTCATCAGAAAAATGGACTATACAGGAACATATCAAAAAATAGGGTACAGGAACTCAATGGGGAAGTTGCTTCAATATGATGCGTGGTCACCTCTAAGAGCAATACAAACCCGACAGCGATACTCCATGCTCATTATGATGGTGTCAATTAAATCAGTATGGCCATTGTTCCCAAAGCAGTAGCAAGCCCCTGTATGGTATTTGGAGGCGGATTGAGAGTAGCAACACGTCTCCCCAGAGCATCCCAAAATTATTCATTGGGATTTAGGTCCGGAAATCGAGTTGGCCATTCCATACCATCAATGGTTTTCTCCTCAAGGTATTGCTCCACGAGGAGCGCTCTGTGTTATTTAGCATTATCTTCCTGTAGGAGAAACGTTTCACCTATTGCACCTGCATAAGAACGTACATATGGATGCAGGATATCATCTCTATATCTCTGTGCAGTCAAGTTACCACGTGGCAGGACATAGAGAGTTGTTCGACCACCTAAATGCCAGCCCAAACACACACCCTACCTCCATTACAACGATCTCTTTTACGGATGTTACTGGGATGGTAGCGAGTTCTTGGATCCCTGCAGATCAAACAACGTCTGGAATTGCTCTCTAAACTGTATCTCGACTCGTCAGTGAAGAGTACTGACCTCCATTGACTCTCACTCCAGCTAACATGCATGCGTGCCCAAGTCAATCGCTCCCTCCTATGCCTTACGGTGAGGGACACACAAATTGCTGCACGTCAAGCATACAGACCTCCTTCATGAAGCCGTCTGCGTGCAGATGAAGCTGACCTCAACCTTCCAGTACCGGCAGCAAGGGCAGATCTGAACTGGGTTGGTGTTGAGGTCCTTTGTGTTCGTGCGGTTAACTGCAAATATCGGTCGTCAACGGCAGTTGTTGCTCAAAACCTTCCTTGGCTGTACCTCCTAGATGCTGAATCTGTTCTTAGAAATGCATTCCACAGCCTATGGATTACAGAAGGACTCACATTCAGCCATCTGGCCACATCTGTTTTACTCTGGCCTGCCTTCAGGCGTCCAATAGCTCGCCATCGCGACTCTTATGGTAAATGATGTCTTAAACTCATTCTTTCACAACGGCTATCTCCGATTTTTCCGATCGCTATTTCAAAGACGAAATCCTAGCACCTTGTGAAACGCACCTTTTTTATATCGGTGCCTGTGACGTCGTACGATTGCAGCGGCACTACTTTACATATGATATTCTGAGCTGGCAGTGCTGTTTATGTCGCATATGCAAATTTGGTGCAATTCCGATTATTTTTGGATGAGTTATCGCAAATTTTCTGTTTCCCCTTAATTTATGGAACCACTGTATATTGTGATCACCTAGAACAAAATACAGTACATGCCTGCACGACGTAAGATATTGACTGACCAACCATTTCGTCGTGGTGCCCTTTGAAAACGTTAATTTAATAGCCCTGGATTAGAGTATCAAGTACGGTCTCAGTGGTTTCCAGGTTCTCAATGTCGTCGAGAGGAGAAAGCTGTTTTTAAAGGGCATCAACAAAGACCTGGGACGTTTCCTCATCAGAATGTACCTGTCCATGCTTCCACTGATATTCTCGAAGCATCAGAATGCACCTGTGCATACTCCCACTAGTATTATCAGAATGCACCTATACATACTCCCACTAGTATTATCAGAATGCACCTGTCCATAGTCCCACTGCTATTCTCAAAACATCAGAATGCACCTGTCCATGCTCCTACTGGTATTCTCGAGGCACCATAATGCACCTGCCCATGCTAACATTGATATTCTCAAAGCAACAGAATGTTCCTGCCCACGCTCCCACGGGTACTCTCAAAAGTCAGAATACGCCTGTCCATGCTCCCACTGGTATTCTCGACGCACCATAATGCACCTTCCCAGGCTACCATTGATATTCTCGAAGCATCAGAATGCACCTGCCCATGATCCCACTGGTATTATCAGAATGCGTCCATGCTTCTATTTGTATTCTTGAATCATCAGAATGCACCTTTCCATGCTACTACCAATATTCACGAAACATCAGAATGCACCTGCCCATGCTCCTACTGATATTCTCGAAGCACCAGAATGCACCTGTCTATGATCCCATTGATATTCTCGAAGCATCAAAATACACCTGTCCATGCTAGCACTGGTATTCTCGAAAGGGGACGTCGAAGGGGTTCTTTTGGGAGAGAATTGACAGCCACCGTGAGCAACAAGAAATCGCTAGTCTCTAAATTGAGGCCCCTGGTTCCAGGGAGGTGAGAGAGCCAGTGCCTTTAGACAAACACACCTTCCATGTTTCTGCAGGGATTCGATCTTGGACCCAACCCGGACGAATGGTTAGAAGCCATCACCTTGTACCACTTGGTTACAGGGGCGGCATTGAAGCTTTCGTACGATGTGTCCCATTCGAAATCACAACGATGAAACCCCAGTCCCCTTGAATGCTTCTATCACGATCACTCTCTGAATGCCTTAACAGACCATGCAACTCTCCTTTCCTTAGAGTTGTAATACTGTGGTCGGTTAGACCGCTGCCAGAGAGTGTTGTCTGTGTCCTTGTCTCGTATAAACTCCTTGATGCAGCTCGGTAGTTGGATGGCTCTGTATAGATCCAGAATCTATCTAATAACCCTTTTGAGTTGAGCTACTCCTCCTTCCAGTTGAGCCCGTCCTCCAGTGTCTGTGTCAGGGAGGCAGGGCCTTCCACACCAGTTCCTGAACCACTTCCAGCCGATCCCTGCAAGCTTATTCTTTCTGATCAGACCTCCTGTGTGCAGAATAAGAAGCATAGAGTTGTAATCAGAATTTAGCACTGAAATAACACTAATGTGATAAAAGAAATTCGCATTCTTGAGCAAATGGTTTGCGGACATAATAAGTAAAGACGCTTTTAATTTTGATTTACCTATCATGATGACATCTTACGACTATTTATTATATTGACAATCTGTAGTGCTGGTTATCAAACGTCGGAAATTCATTTCATCCGTACTAAAGAGTTGTTGCAAATTCTGTAGCCACGCGAGTGCATGTAATATCAATAAATAAATAAATATAACGCATTAGTAAAAATAATATCAGGAACTACCCACCTTTTTGAGAACTGAACTTCTCCGACAGACACCAAATTTCCATGATTACCGCTTAGTGCGATAGCAGGTGTATTGCAAATAGGGCGGTAAATGATTTTAATTTCAAGAGTGACTGATAAGTAAAATTGAAAACCAATGAAAGAAATATGGACCTACCTTGTAAACAAATTAACAATCCGTGAGGAATTTGATAAAAGAGGTGTCTTAAACTAAGACAAGTCGCCAACAGTAACCGATAACTCGGGTACAGTTGGCAAATTTTGAGCGAAACTACTGCAAAATCTAAGCTCATTAAGGCGTCTATTATAACAAATTCTAAAAAACAAGCGCGTAAAATGTATGACTTTCAGAACAAAAGTACGAAACTTTCTAAAAAAAGAAATGCCTAAAATTCATCATGAACTATTTTCCTTCACGCCTTCACGTTGGTTGCAATCAGGTTGCACGTAAACAAAGCGGAAAGACACACTCAGATCAGGAACCACGTTTTTCATTTTGTACTTCGAAAGACAGACAATCACACACATGCACAAACTGCCATTTATTATTATTATAGATTAAGCAAGTGTTGAGCTAACAGACGGAGTTTTTCCATTACTTCTTTTTTCAATTCAAACGATTTTTTTTAAACTAATATTAGTGAGCCGACTTTCGTGAAACGGTTCTTAAAGTAAAAGGCCATCTAGTTTTAGTTGAAATTCTTCAATGACACGAGATTTCGGGAATCGGAAGGCATGACCATGAACGATGTGAAAAATCATGCCAAAAATCACGGTGATCGGATGTGTCATTTCGTAGCTATGCCCGAACAACTAATTGTCCCGAGTCTGATATAGAGAGTGGATTTTTTCAATTATTTTTAAAATTGGTCAGTTTTTTAATGGTCATTATTTTTATGCGACACGACCAGTCACCATGATACTAACCCCATGCCACTCACCATGTCCTTCCCTTTCTCTGCGGCAAGTGTCACCGCGATCGGCTGAAGATCTTTGGAGGAGATAGGGAACAAACGACCCCTTCTCAAAACCCGGAAAACCCTCTAAAAATGAAAGTTTTTGGACGTTTATTCCTCAGTGACACAAAATTTCGGGAATCGAAAGGTATCTAAACCTGACCATGGACGATGTCCAATCGCATGCCGAAAATCACGGTGATCGGATGTGTCATGTCGTAGCTATGCCCGAACAACTAATTGTCCCGAGTCTCATATAGAGAGTGGAATTTTTCAATTATTTTTTTAAATTGGTCAGTTTTTTAATGGTCATTATTTTTATGCGACACGACCAGTCACGATGATACCAACCCCATGTCGCTCACCATGTCCTTCCCTTTCTCTGTGGCAAGTGTCACCGCGATCTGCTGAAGATCTTTGGAGGAGATGGGCAACAAACAACCCCTTCTCAAAACCCGGAAAACCCCCTAAAAATGAAAGTTTTGGGACGATTATTCCTCAGTGACACAAAATTTCGGGAATCGGAAGGTGTCAAAACCTGACCCTGGACGATGCCCAATCGCATGCAAAAAATCACGTGATCAGATGTGTCATCTAGTACCTATGCCCGAACAACTAATTGTTTCAAGTCTCGTAAAGAGAGCTTCGCTCAATTAGTGTTATGAAGCCATTGTTCATTGAATAATGGTTTGCGTCATTAATAATGGAAATACCCATGTTCGTCACCTCTGAGGTAGGTATGTCACAAGACTTTCTCTCATTTGTCCGAAGTAAGAGATTGGAATGATTTGAACGTGTAGATAGCGGGCTGACAAATAAGTGATGCTGGTAACTGTAAAAAATAAGGCTAGACTGAGACGAAGACCCAGGATTAGATGGGTAGGTATGGTGCTTGGAAATGTGGGAAGAATGAATAGAAGACCTGACGAGACATATCAAGAGAACGATGAAGAGGCCTATTGAAAGTTTTGAATCATTTCCGGGGCGAATAAAATTTATCAAAGTTTTATTCAGTGAAACCGGTTGAAGAAAAACCCCACCCAACCGAATTTCTACAATCGATAAAACATCCAAAAATAGAGACCGTTAGTTATTTCCACCAGTCGCTGAAAACTGTGTTACGAAGAGAAACAAATGGCGCACACAAAGTTTCCCATAGCAGAAGGAAGGTATCAGAGACAAAAAGATTTTTAAATCGAACAGTTAAGAGAGCAAATGTAGAAAAAAACATAATATATAACTCTACGTCTTTTTGCGGAAGAATTTGGCGTAATGCTGAAAATAGGCAGAAAATATTCTTAATGGAAAAAGCTATGATAAGGAAAAGGAACTTTTAAAATACGCCTCCCGGAAACAGAGATAGCGAGAAAAATGTTTTACCCTTTACGCCCTCTAGCGGGAAATCTCTGCATTATTTAAAGAGGATAATGCTCCCCATCTTTATTGTAGGGAGTGGCATAGTGTAAGAAAGAAATGTCTTAGTGGGGTTTTCAGAGGCGTGGGTAAAGCTGCAAACAGAAGTACACAAACACCACCTAGCGACAGAACTGTGAACTATAAAACTCCTCAAATATAAACCTAAAGTGTTCCACAAGGTAAATGACATCCGGTGTTTTTAAAACGCAGATGGAGGAGCAAAGATATTGGTAAAAAGAGATTAAAACTTCGCGCCCACTAGCGGCGAAATTGTGCATTATTTTGGGAAGAAAATGCCACAAGGAGTTTTCATAGTAGTACCTGATCAAAAATGAATTTTTTCAACCGGGTTTTTATTCCGCCAGATATTGCTGTACACGAAAACGTGAACTTCTGCCTGCAAGTGGCATATTTGTGTGTTAAAAAAATTTGAAACTATGTGTGAAATATTTCACACTAGAAAAGCTCTACAACAAAGAAATAATTTTTCAAATCGCACTCTTAGAAGCAGAGATATCGACAACAATAGGATATACATCTACCCACCCAGGCGGAAAAACTGTGAACTATTTTAAGAACAATGTATTCTGAAAATGTTTTCCGAGGTGAGTGGTATCGGTGCACGAAAGAATTTTTTCAGTCGGGTTTGCAGAAGCTTAGATTTTGCTGATTTACATTAAAAGAAGAAATAAACACTTAAGCCCCTGGTGGCCAAACCGTTCTTTACCAAAAATTAGAAATCATATGCAAAATATTCTCCATGAGAAACTGTATCCGATGCAGGAAGAATATTTCAAATCGGAGTTTTAGAAGCAGAGATACCGGGGGAAACGCAATTTACCTTTATGCCCCCATCCCCAGAGGAACATATCCATAAACGCGATGAGCTGAACTTATCCATAAACACGAAAGATGACACCAAATTTTCGGGTGTAATGAGCACGTCTTTTGAATCCGTTCTGACGCGAATTAAATTGATCAAAGCTATTCAAAGTCAATGGAACCGGTATGGAAAACAGTAGCCTCTGACCGAAAAAAGAAGTTTTCCCATCGGGTTTTTAATCCCGCAGATATTGCTGCAAAGGGAATCCTGAACTTAAGCCCTCTGGTTGCAGACTTGTGCGTTAAGAAAAAAATTGAAACTATATGAGAAACATTTCGCAGCGGAAACGCTCTCCAACAAAGAAATAATTTTTTTTCAAATCAGACTCTTAGAAGCAGAGATATCGACAAATATAAGATTTGCATCTACGCCCCCTGGCGGGAAAACCATGAATTATTTTAAGAAGAAAGTCTTCTCTAAAAGTTTTTCTATGTGAGCGGTATCGGTCCGCAAAAGAATTTTTTCAGTCAAGTTTTCAGAAGCTCAGATTTTGCTGCAAATATAATACATCACAAGCAGAAATTAACAATCACGCCCCGTGGTGGCCAAGACATTCTTTACCAAATATTAGGTATTATATGTAAAAGATTTCCCATCAGGAGCTGTATGCGATACAGGAAGAATTTTTCAAATCGGAGTTTTAGAAGCAGAGAAGTCGAGGAAAACGCAATTTACCTATACGCCCCCTAGCGGAAAGTCTACGAATTACTTGAGAATTTTGAAATTATATGACAAACATTTCGCACCGGAAAAGCTATCCAACAAAAAAAAAAGGAATTTTTCAAATTGGACTCTTCGAAGTACAGATATTTACAAAAATATGATATACATATACGCCCCCGGCAGAGAAACCATGCATTATTTTTAGAAGAAACTATTTCGTAAAGGTTTACGTGAGTAGTATCGGTCTACGAACGAATTTTTTTAATTCGAGATTTTAGATGATCAGATTTTGCAGCAAATACATCAGAAGCAGAAATTAAGACTTACGCCCCCAGGTGGCCAAACCATTTTTTACCAAAATTTAGAAATTATATTCAAAAGATTCCCCATTAAGAGCTGTATCCGGTGCACACATTTTTTTTAAATCGGAGTTTTAGAAGCAGAAATGTCGGGGAAAACGCAATTTACCAATACGCCCCTAGCGGAAAGTCTATGAATTTCTTGAAATTTTTAAAATAATATGAAAAACATGTCACACTGGAAATTCTATCCAACGAAGAAGGAATTTTTCAAATCGGACCATCAGAAGCAGAGATATTGACAAAAATAAAACACACACCTACGCCCCCAGGCGGAGAAAACCACCCAATATTTTAAGGAGGACGTCAGGTAATTTTGCTTCCTTTACTTTCAATGGAAAAACTTCTGTAGACATTTTCTTCACAATTAATGCGTTCCCAAAGATGAAAATTTGAACATCGATTAAAATAGCTTCATTTTATAACTTGGAATACTTAATATTTTCAAAAACATAACCATAATTATGCAATACATTTGTTTGTCTACGGACGTCATCAAAGTACAGGTCGCGCCATCTTTTTTCTGGTTTCAACACCACCAAAGGAAAAGTTATTGATTTTTAATATAATAATGGTTTTAGAAAAATATTAAGTATTCCAAATTATAAAATGAAACTATTTTAATCGATGTTCAAATTTTCATCCTTGGGAACGCATTAATTGTGAAGAAAATGAGTACAGAAGTTTTTCCGTTGGAAGTATAGGAAGCAAAATTAACTTGACGTCCACGTTAAGAATAAAGTATTCCAAAAAGGTTTATCGCCGTGAGTAGAATCGGTCCACTAAAGAATTTTTTCAGTCGAGATTTTAGAGGCTCAGATTTTACTATAAATAAATCAGAAGTAGAAATTAACACCCCTGGTGGCCAAACCATTTTAACCAAAAATAAGAAATTACATCCAAAAGATTTCCCATCAGGAGCTGTGTCCTCTGCAGAAATAATTCTTCAAATCGGAGTTTTAGAAGCATAAATATCGGGGGACTTTTACGCCCCCTAGCGAAAAATCTGGGCGTAACTTGAAAAACTGACTATACCTAAAATATTCTTCGACATAAATGGAATCGAAAGGTAAAAAAACTTTTCAATCGAATGTTTAGAAGCAAATATATGGAATAAAATATATTTTGAATTCTACATCATCTGCATTTACGTACGCCCTCTAGCGGCGAAATTGGGCGTTGTAAAGAAAAACGAAATAAAGGTTCACCATTCGCACATTTCAAACTTCCCAATGCAAAAAGAATTTTTCAAATCGGACTAATATTTCCGGAGATATGGTGTCCACAGACGGGCGGACGGACAAACCGATAACATAAGCAAGGTCTCTTTCATAAAAGACGTGCTAAAAATTCTACAACCAGGACTCGCTCTTTATCGAAAGCATGACGTCAGATCAGTACCGTACCAAATTGACACAAACTGGCAATAAACCCCATGTAAAAGTAAAGAAAATGTTTATTAAGCTGATTTACGTAAATGTAACTAATTAAATATTTAATTTAAATTAACTTAATGCGTCCATGTCACAGCGTTAATCTTGGAATGAAAGTTAAATTTGCCGTATTAAATCCTTATGCTGAACAATAAGAATTTTGATGTTTTCATAATGCATATTAAACTACTATTATCTACTACTCTTACAAAATTCTCTTATTATAATTTATTTGTTAAGTATGTATGTAGGCTTATGTACTGTATGGTATATATACACTGACGGAAAAAAATCCCAACACCAAGAAGGGGTTGTGTTAGATAAACGACAGTTGGTAGGCGGTGAGAGTACATCTGTAAGATGACGTCTATGCAAATTTCGCGCTCAGCGCATACGTGTGGCGCTAGTAGGGTCCCTTGGAACATGCAAAGCAGGTTTGCTGTAAATACGCGCTGTAACGTTCGTGAGCGTTAGTTATCGTTGAGATTCGACGTAGTGTGTTGATGTTAGTCAAGAATGCCTTTAAGAAGACGAAGAAGCCATTATCAACAGCTCACGGAGTTCGAACGAGGTCGTGTAATACTGCTACGAGAAGGTGGATTTTCGTTCCGCAATATTGCAGAACGACTTGGCAGGAATGTAGCCACTGTGCATGATTGTTGGCAGCGGTGGTCAAGGGAAGGTACTGCCTCAAGAAGATCGGGTTCCGGCCGGCCACGTGGCACTACTGAGAGGGAAGACCGCCGTGTACGGCGTATGGCCGTGGCGCATCGTACCGCGTCTGCGGCAGCAATTCGAGCTGCAGTTGCCACCACAGTGACACAATGAACTGTTACAAATCGGTTACTTGAAGGACAGCTCCGAGCCAGACGCCCTGTAGCGTGCATTCCACTTACTCCAAACCACTGCCGTTTGCGACGTCAGTGGGGTCAAGCTAGAGCTCATTGGAGGACGGAGTGGAGATCTGTTGTGTTTTCTGATGAAAGCCAGTTCTGCCTGGGTGCCAGTGATGGCCGTGTGTTGGTTAGAAGGAGGCCAGGTGAGCGCCTGCAACCAACCTGTCTGCGGGCGACACACACTGGACCTACACCTGGAGTTATGGTCTGGAGAGCAATTTCCTATGACAGCAGGAGCACTCTCGTGGATATCCCACGCACCCTGACGGCACAGTTGTACGTCGGTCTGGTGATTCAACCTGTTGTGCTGCCATTCATGAACAGCATTCCAGGGGGTGTTTTCCAACAAGATAACGCTCGCCCGCATACCGCTGTTGTAACCCAACATGCTCTACAGAGTGTCGACATGTTGCCGTGGCATGCTAGATCACCAGATCTTTCACCAATCGAGCACGTATGGGACATCATTGGACGAAAACTCCAGCGTCACCCCCAACCAGCATTAATCGTCCTTGTATTGACCGACCAAGTGCAACAGGCATGGAACTCCATCCCACAAACTGACATCCAGCACCTGTACGACACAATGCATGAACGTTTGCGTGCTTGCATTCAACATTCTGGCGGTTACACCGGTTATTAATGTACCAGCATTTCACATTTAAAATGGCTCTTCTCGCGCTTACATTGAGCTGTTATCTTGAAACCTTAATTGATTAAATATGTTACCTATACAAATGTATTGCCGCCATTTCATTCCTCTACAACTATTTTTTCGTGGTGTTGGGATTTTTTTTTTTCCGTCAGTGTATATACGTGAGAGTGCGTGGACGTGTTTGAGTGTACATCAGTTGATAAGAAAGTAATGTTTTAATTAATAATTAATGTATCATTATATATGTTATATTATTTTATTATTATTATATTATATATTGTTTTGTTTTATTTATTTCCTATAGTGCATTACCTTTGTTCTTCAATTTAAAGTATGGTATAAAGTGTACCGTGAAATTTTTTCAGAGTGATAAAATAGTTAATTTTTTTATGTGTCATCAAAACTAACAGTCAATAAAAATGCAATTTCACTAGCTTGGAGATTTTCTTTGTTTATGCTACAAGATCTATCAGTTCTAAGTTACAAATAATTTTGTGCCGCTAGATTCGCATTTATGATGGACCAGGCCTTGGGGAGAGCCAGTGAAAGAGTTTGGGTTAATGGAGAGAGAATTAAGGCCATTAAGTTTGCTGGTGACCAGGCAATAGTTTCAGGATCAGCCAAATCATTACAGCACATGATGCCAAAAATACGCAAAAATGCAGATATCTATGGAATGAAGATAAATAAAAATAAGACAAAACTAAAGGTAATAGGGAAGGAACCCAAACAGGCTTTCCTTAAAATTGAAGGATAATACATCGAACAAGTTAAATCATTTCGCTATTTGGGTCAAATTATTACTGAAGATGCGAAATGTGAAAAGGAAATTAGAATGAGAGTGGGGATGGCAAAAACGGCTTTTAGAGAGAATCAAAGACTACTGACATGCAAAAATATAGATCTAAAACTGAGGAAGAGAATTTTCAAGGTATATGTTTGGCTAGTAGCTCTCTACGGTTCTGAGACATGGACATTGACCAAGACGGTGTCGCACGATTGGTGGAATAACGATTGGTCGGCAGCACGATTGGTCGACATAACCATTGGTTCAGAGGATTATGGTTTACATTCGCAGCGTTACCTCTCAGAACGTACTGACCTCTCAAAACGTAACGTTCCTTTTTGGAAATAATATATTTTAGAATGTAGTCCTCAGAACGTACAGCATTATAACATATTATTTACAAATAGGCCCCCGTGTCATCTTTTGTACACTAAGTGAAATCTATATAGAGGGCCTTCTGAACGATGTTATTTCCGAAAGGGCCCCGGGCACTTTAGGTATAGGCACCTTGGCGAAACTGCCACACATAATTCGGAAACTCGGAAGATTGCCACACATTCAAAGCATTTCTCGGGCGAATGGCGATTTGTGCTCGCCCCCTTAATGAAAACCATGTGGCAATTTTCCGGTGGGGCATTTTTTCTATGTGTGGCAATTTTCCGGGTTGCTGAAAGATGTGTGGCAAGCTTCCGGTGGGGCAATTGTCCGGTGGGGCAATTTACCGCCAAACTGTTTGCACTTATTCAATTTTTTTCCAAGTTCCGTTGACCATTTTATGTCTTCCAATGTCGACTAATCGTTATATCGACCAGTCGTTACTGTCGACCAATCGTTATGTCGATCAAACGTGCTGTCGACCAATCGTTACTGTCGACTAATCGTTATATCGACCAGTCGTTACTGTCGACCAATCGTTATGTCGATCAAACGTGCTGTCGACCAATCGTTACTGTCGACTAATCATTTCTGTCGACCAATCGTTATGTCGACTAATCATTTCTGTCGACCAATCGTTATGCCGACCAATCGTTATGCCGACCAATCGTTATGCCGACCAATCGTTATGCCGACCAATCGTTATGCCGACCAATCGTTACTGTCGGCCAATCGTTATGTCGACCAACCGTTTGTAGATGAATCGTTACATACCCGACCAAGACGGAAGGGAAAAGGCTGGAGGCATTTGAGATGTGGAGCTATAGAAGAATGGAGAGAATAAGCTGGCTCGATAGAAAGACTAATGAGGAGATCCTGGAGAGAGTGGGAGAACCCAGGAATCTGATAAACATGTTAAAAAGAAGAATGTTATGGATGGGACACACGTTGCGCCATGGAGGCCCGATTCCTAAAGTTTTCGAAGGGAAAATTCAAGGCAAGAGAGGAAGAGGACGGCCAAGGAATAGTTTTGTGGCACAATTACTCCAAAACTCCAATACTAGGACATTCTATGATTTGAAGAGAACGGCGGAAAATAGAGAGGAATGGAGAGACAGAGTACATCTACTGAACAACCAGTCCTTGGACTGAGCAACCATGAAGAAGATTCGCATTTGGGAACACTGTGCTGTGGGCCTAAATGGCGCCTTAAACTGATGAAGATGATGATGATGACTTGCCTTTACGTTCAATTACAGCAATAAAAAATTTCGTAATAGCAGAACGTCATTTTTTTTACACTTTAAAGTCACCGTACAATTGCATTTAGTCAGATAATAATAGAAATGTTCATTGGTGTGTATTGGTGCTTCAAGCAGTAGCAAAATATCACGGTGAGTCAAAAGTTTGTTCCATTTTGAGCTATGCATGATGTTGGGCCTGCTCAAAAAGAGCCCCAGCATCGGCTGGGAACCGCGATGACGTGAAACATACGATGCTGACGACGCGCATTTGGCACAGAGCCACACTGCGTTATCAGGTGATCGAAGGATGGAGGCTATAGAGAGCAGGATGAACAACTTTTCTCTTGATTTACCTCAAAATACCGGTTTTACCCGGGTCAAACGTTTTTAGTAGTAATCCTCTCGCCCCAATAATGAACATCGTTTTTATAGCACTCAAATACAATTAAATGAATGAGAATGCAGATAAAGAAATGAAAAATGCAGCAATTTTGATAAACATTGAGGTTTAGCTTAAATGAAATACACAGTCCAGTCAAAAAGTTATGACAACCTGTTGGTACGAGGTATGCCTTCCTGGTGCAGCCAATACCGCAGATATACGGCGAGGCATTGATTCACAGAGGACTCTGAATGTTTCTGTAGGGATGCTATACCATGCAAAAACCAGAGCTTCTCGCAGATCATCAAGAGTCATCGGTGGTGTATCCATACGTCGAACCTGTTGGTCAAGATATACGACCTGGCATTGATTCAGTGAGGCCTCTGAATGTTTCTGTATGGATGCTATATTATGCAAACACCAGAGCTTCTCGTAGATCATCAAGAGTCATCTGTGGTGTATCCATACGTCGAACCTGTTGGTCAAGATATACGACCTGGCATTGATTCAGTGAGGCCTCTGAATGTTTCTGTATGGATGCTATACCATGCAAACACCAGAGCTTCTCGTAGATCATCAAGAGTCATCGGTGGTGTATCCATACGTCGAACCTGTTGGTCAAGATATACGACCTGGCATTGATTCACTGAAGCATCTGAACGGTTTTGTAGGGATGCTATACCATGCAGACACCAGAGCTTCTCGCAGATCATCAAGACGGTAGACACTATAATTCGTGCATGAATACTAGTATTAAAAGAAATCCGTCTTGTTGCACGATGATATTTATTCAGCTAAAAAAATGAAATAATGTGTTTTTAAACTGTATATAGATTTCATTTTTTAGCTGAATAAATATCATGGTGCAACAAGACGGATTTCTTTTAATACTAGATCATCAAGAGTCATCGGTGGTGGATCCATACGTCGAACCTGTTAGTCAAGATATACGACCTGGAATTGATTCACTGAAGCCTCTGAACGGTTTTGTAGGGATGCTATACCATGCAAACACCAGAGCTTCTCGGAGATCATCAAGAGTCATCGGTGGTAGATACATACGTCGAACCTATCGGTGAAGATAGTCGCAGAGATGTTCAATGGGATTGATGTCCGGTGGGTACGGTGGCCAGGATATGAAGCAAAAGTAACTGGAATGCTCCTCAAACCATTCTAGCACATGCATAGCAACATGGCAAGGGACATTATCTTTCTGTGAGCAACCCATGCCGTCGGGTTATACAGTCATCATGAATGGGAGTGCTTGATCCACCACAATGGATAGGTAGCCCGAAGTGTCCACCATGCGATCGAGGGGGATGATTGCTCCCAGTGATTTTTAGAAAAACATGGCCCACACGAGTACAATGCCACCTCCTGCTTGTTTTTTCTCGAGCATCGTGTCTGAAAGATTTCTGTAAGCAGTGCTTCACCGTACTCTTCATGAATCATTCACATGATAGAGCAGAAAACGTGGTTCGTCTAAAAAGGCGACTTTCTTCCACTGTTCTATGATCCAATGCCTCCTCTCAGATGCAAATTCACGCCGTAATCGTCGATATCTGGTCGTCCGCAAAGGTACCTTGAGTAGACGGAGGCTCCGGAGACCCATAGAAAGCAGAGTTCGTTGGACTGTGGTGTCCGATACGCTCCTCGATGTGCCTGCATTAAATGCTCTGACCAGTTGTTCCACTGTGGCCCGTCTGTTGGATCCTACTAGTCGGGATAGCCATCGCTGCCTACGGTCGTCAACGCTCCGTGGGTGTTCACTATTACCCGGACTACTGCAGGTCTTGCCGGTTCCCTTCAATTCATCGAACACTTTGACAACTGCACCGCGTGAACAGCAAACGATACCTGCCGTTTCTGTAATGCTACCACCCTCCAGTGGGTAGTCAACAATCATTCCCTTTCCAAACTCTGTTAGGCCACGCCCTTTTCCCATTTTCCCGCGAAACTGCATCCCGTCCGCGAGTTCGTGTCCTTTCAATTGCATGATTATCATATGTTGCTCCACGCCATCCGGCTCCTGATTACGGTTCCTTCTTGCATTAGGTGTGGTTATAATTTTTTGACTGGGCTATGTGTTTGTATTTTTCTTTTTGTTGGTACTTTGAATAAAGAACAAAATTACTTACGAGGAAAACTGACTTGAGAAGTTTTATGTAACGTAGAATATGACTCAGCAGGGATATGAACATATTCGTCTGGTCAAATATCAATGATATTCCACATATCTGTGTTGTTTGGTCTTCAGTTGCGTAGCTAAGTAAAGCAAATGCAATTGCGATTACTTCTTCTACTGTGCATGCATCCAGAATCCGAGAGTCTGCAATAAAACATTGTAAAATCCTTACTTGCTTGCTCTTCACTTAATTTATCTATATATTGAAAGCAAAAGTCGTGTTAATTTCAACTCAGGTGAACTTAAACTCTCATATTATTCCTATTATGTCAACACAGGTTTTGTGATTTCCCATGCTTGCTGAAATATCATGCATAAAAAATGACGTGCACTTCGAATGGTGGCCGTGTGGTCAGAACCGCGGGCCTCTGGCAAATCCTCTGAGCTGATAATAAGATCGAGTCAAGCCCTGAATAAGACATGAGCGATGCGCTTGCTCCACAGCGCTAGACTCATCGCCATCCCAAAATTAGGTTAGCCCTAAATTAGGGGAAGACGCTTCTCTATGACCTTAGATGCACGTTAAGGATCTTTAAACCCCGTAACGATCCCTCCCCGTCCTAAAAAAAGGAACAGAACTTTAGTTTTTGTACGTATTTCGGTTGAAAATGCAAACGACCATTAACTATCAAACCCCCCTCCCCCCCCCAAAGGAGGAACAGAACTTTAGTTATTGTACGTATTTCGGTTGAAAATGCGAACGACCCAGAGACCAGCACTCCGGTTCACTCTTTAATAGTTCATAAATCAAAATTAGTGCACTCGTGCAATGTTTCCGCAGACCTTCTGACCCATCGAAAATCTTTACAAAGTGCGATCGCAATTACCAAAGCTCTCGTGAGGGTCATAGATCGACTAATATCAATTTATGACTGTGAAAGAGAAACTAACCTTCGGAAGGTTCAAAGGCTTTTGATAATGTTGTGCAGAGTTGGAAACGGGTCAAAGGTTTTGGACCCGGACCCGGCGGTCACATAGTTGGACCCAACCCGAAACCGACCCGGACCTGACCTGGACCTGACCCGGACAAATCTGCTTTGAACTATAAATTCGAATGTATCATCATCATCATCATTGTCAATCATTATCAATCCACTACTGGATGAAGGACTGTCTTGTGCCAGTCTCAACAACGGACTGTTTTGGGCCAGTCTCTTCCATCCACTCATCTCTCACGTGGTCTTTTTTCTGGGTCATTTCCTGTCCCTTGGGATCCAATCTAATATTTCGGTTGTTCATCATTGGTCCCTTCTTCTGGAAATATGACCAGCCCGTCACCGTTTCAGTGATTTTATTCTGGTCATGATGTCTTCCACCCTTGCCATTTTCCTTCTCCACCAGCTCCTCTTTTTATCTTTCTTGGTTACACCAAACATGCATCTTTCCATGCTTCCTTCAGATGTCTGCAGTATTTGTATGTCTTTTTTTACTTAAGGTCCACGTCTCTGCTTCGTACGCAAGCACTGGAAGGATGTATTGGTTAAACACTTTTCTTTTAAGACATAATGGTACATTGCTCTTAAAAATTGTACTGTTTCTTCCCAAATCTCTCCAACCAAGTTTTATACGCCAATTAATTTCTTCATCAATGTGACCTTTGTATCTGCTGTCCACGATAAATGTAGGATCCGGTTATCTCCAGGTCCCCCCCCCCCCCCATCAATTGATAAATCTTCATTTCTTGTAAAAGCATTGTACTTCAGTTTTGTCTTCTAAAAGTTCATTTTAAACCCATTTCTTTACCCTTCTCAACCAGTTCCTGGATCACACTCTGCATCTCTGAAGTATTACTTCAAGGACCTCTGAAGTGTTCTTTGAAGTATTTGTATTCTTTCAAAAATAAAACGGAAATAAAACTGGGTCAGGAACACCTTCACCCGACCCGTTTGACGCGCAAGAAATTGTCGACCCGGTGACCCTTGACCCGTTTCCTTCTCTGATGTTGTGTGCGATGAGAGGTGGTTTCAAGGGGTTTAACAAACCCCCAAGAACATCTAAGGCTATATGACGCCACCCATTTCTTATTTAGAGAAACCAGTTCTAGAAAGTGAAGTAAACCAGTGCTGTAGAGCATGCACCTTATCCATGCCTAATCCAGAAGTCAAGCCATAGCCAAGACCCATAGATTATCCAGTAGACCAAGCCTGCCATATGCACTATCTACCAACAAGTAATTGTACACCCCTGCAATCGATGATATCTGCTGTCCAGATACACGTCACGGCCGCCGCCGTTAAATATCGTGTGGGAAACAACAACGCAACCAGTCGCATGCAAGATGCCACGCAGTACGGAGCTCTCTGATTTCGAGAAAGGTGTAATCGTCGGGTATCACAGAAATGGCCGATCCATACGTGACATATCCAGCGAGTTGAAGTACCCAAAATCGACAGTGGCCTACGTGATTGGCAAGTGGAAGATGAGAGGTGACTGTCGGAATGTGCCCCGACCCGGCAGACCCACAAAACTGGGAGTTAGAGACCGACGGGTGCTGGCCAGAGAAATTCGGAAGAACCGCACCAAATCGATGGGCCACATCCGCGAGGAGTTTCAACAGGCATCCGGGAGTGTTCTTTCGATCAATACCATCTGTAAGGAAGCCCATCTGCTCGGTTATCATGGACGTGCTGCCGCCCACAAGCCTTTGATCACCAAGTCCAATAGCGCTGCTCGGCTAACGTGGTGCAAAGAACGTCGACAGTGGACCGTTGAACAGTGGAAACAGGTTCTCTGGAGCGACGAATCAAGGTTCACCCTCTACCGTTCAGATGGCAGGGTCTGGGTTTGGCGTCTGCTTGGAGAACGCCTCCTGCCGGAATGTATTGTGCCAACTGTGAAGTTCGGCGGCGGTGGAATTATACTATGGGGGTGTTTCTCCTGGTATGGCACGGGACCCTTAGTCGTAATTCCTGGTAGACTCAACGTCGAGACCTACTGCACCATTTTGGATGACCATGCGCTTCCTACGTTGTGGCAGTTTTACGGGGTGGACCCATGTTACTTTGAGGATGACAATGCCAGCTGTCATGTTGCTAGGTCTACCATGGCTTGGTATGGTGACAATGGGCTTAATCGAATGGACTGGCCTGCGCATAGCCCGGACCTTAACCCTATCGAGCAATTCTAGGACGAGTTAGAGCGTCGACTTAAGGGGTGCTCCCACCGTCCGAAATCGGTGAAGGAACTGACCTGCCTTCTCCAAGCCGAGTGGAAGAAAATACCGCTAGCCGTCGTACAACGCCTGGTTGAGAGTATGCCCCGGAGGGTCGCCGCTCGTGGAGGCTCCACCAACTATTGAAGGTGAATAAACTTCGTTTTCCTTTGCCATCACAGGTGTCCAATTACTTGTTGGTAGATAGAGTAGTTGGCAATGTGAAGCTGTTGCAGTGTATGTTTTTCAGGTAACATCAATCGCTTTGCACGGCTGCATATGGACGTACTCTGTTTCAGGAGGCCAGTGGTTTTTATGGAGTGCAGACTGTCACTGAAGCTACCTCTGTGCCGACGACATCTCATTTGGACCCGTTGCAGTGAGATAACACACTCTACAGGGATAATCTTTTCAAATGGTAGACAAATGCTCGAGGTTGTCTGATCCAAACCGGCAGTGGAATCTGATGTCATCCCTTCAATTACAAACAACGCTAAAGTTGAGGACATGATGGTTTCCTGGTGTGAGCAACAGTCTTCAGCAGTAGATATCGTCGTACCCATCAGTATGTGTTCGAAAAGGTTTTTTGGTTACCCAGATGAATAAAACAATTTTTGTGTCCTAAATACCGCTTTAGGAAGTACCGCAGTCGCATTTTGCTGTTACTGAATATACACTCTTCGCCAAAAAAACAAACACGAAACACCACAAGCAATTCGTTCGATGCTAATGAAGCTCCGCATGCAAGTACCTCAGGGCCGAATATGCAAATGATTAAGGAATAATGACCAATGACTAAATAGTAACCTGCCATAGCGCATGGGAACCGCGTATCGAAGAGAGTTTTTCAATGGCGAAGCTCGTACGCAGGGACAATTGTGACAGCGGATTGCGGTTCCATTAACCTCTACGCATTGTGAGGATGCCTCGACGTCGGATCCGTGCACAATAAGAGCAGCTGAGCGAGTTAGAAGGAGGACGTGCAATTGGGCTAAGATAGGCCGGTTGGTCAAGTTGCCGTATCGTCAAACATTTGAGCCGGAGCGACGCGGCAATCGGACGATGTTGGCGCCAGTGGATCAAGAAGTGCACAAAGCAGCGGCACGCGGGCAGTGGATGGCCGAGGGCAACGACAGAACGCGAGGATCAAGCCATTATCAGCGCCACACGAACAGAACCGAGTTCGTAGCTCTCAACCATCCGTAGCCATGTTGCGTTGTCTACAGGTACCGAAGTGGATATCCGGACCGTTGCCAGACGACTTTCGGCACGGGAACTACATCCGAGTAGGCCACTCCGCCGCCTACCACTAACCAGCGAGCATCGCTGGCACCGGTTACGATGGTGTCAGGCCTGATCAACGTGGGATAGTGTCCAGTGGCGTCGTGTTGTCTTCTGTGATGAGTCACGACTTGCACTTGAAGCCGATGACCAGCACTTACGTGTCTGGAGACGATCCGGCTAGCACACGAATCCTTACTTTCCCGTGTAACGGCAGACGGTAAGCACACAGTGAGTGACTCTCTGGGGAGCCATTCCCTACGGTAGCCGGGCACTCTTGATAGTCCCCGGACCACTCTCAAGGCTCAACGATACGTCGACGACATTCTACGACCCGTTGTGCTGCCATTCCTTTCGCAGTATCACCGAGCAATTTTTCAACAGGGTAATGCCCAGCCACATACGGCACGGCTCTCTGCCTCAGTAATGCCGATACCCTTCCATGGGCAGCCCGATGGAACATGTTTGGGACATGATGGGACGCCACCTACACCCATCCCGGAATGTTGGCGAACTGGCCAGCAGTAATTTGGACACCATCTGGCAAGCTATATTTCAGGACAATATCCGTGAACTGTATGCGTCTATGCCACCGCTTGTATCCGAGCCAGAGGTGAGGCTACAATGTGCTGACTTGTTCCACTCGTGTAGCTGTTTTATCCGAATAAATGATCCAACTGCTCTGGAATTGCAATCATTTCCTTTCCTTTCCTATACATGTACATTGCACATATAAATTTTCATCTTGATTGGATGACACCTTTTGGGTGCTTCGTATTTTGTTATTTTGCAAAGAGTGTACATTTGGAAGTGTTATATTAATGTGGTGAGATACGGATGTGTGTTATACTGCTCGACGTATGAACTGCCACCAGGAAGTATTTGCAGAAGCGCCATGCAGATTGATGGTTATGAGTCGACAGTTGGGTTATGTGTATTGTTACTCACCCTTCTACGTATTCCACTGTGCTGAATGTCCATGCTGCCCAAAATCCACCTGGTCATCCAGCTGACTTTCTTGACTCTGATTCTTTGTCTGCTTCTGTGACGGACACAGACGCCCCTGCTGCAGTGACCTAGTGTTCGGACTGTCGTTCTAGGTTATTTTCTCCTATCAGCGCTGTGGTGTGTTGCTCTGAAGACCTTACTTCATGATGCTCTGCCTCTGAACTGTTGCTCTGCTTCATCTGTCACCCGTAGTGGTGCTCATGTACCTTCCATGTATTTTATGTATGTTGCTTTGTTTTATCATGCCATGTTGATTCCCGGTTTTTTTTCTGTATTAGTCCCTGAGACATACTAAACCAATGTTGAAACCACCGTGCTGAAAAAGGGAGCAGAAGAGTGTCAAACTATTTGTAAAATTGCTTTCTGTAGAAAACAATTTACTAGAATTTTGAGCATAAAATCTCTGGCTCATACTGCGAAATGAACCGGAATGAAAAGAAAAATCAATGAGCACTCACCTTTTTGTTCTACTACCTTGCTAAAGAAAGTGCCATACAGTTCAGAACTTTGACATCAACTCAGAATTCTACTGCCTCCTACTGAAAAATGAAACAGTGAACAGAAAACTTCGTCTACTCACCATTCAGTTCCACCTTATTGAGGAAAGGAAACAGAAATACAAGAACTACAGCATTCAGAACTTTGATGTCAACTCAGCATTCTGCTGCATCATACCGAACAATGAACATCTGAACAGAAAGTCTGTGATTACTCTCTTCTGTTCAACATTACAAAAGAAACAGAATGAAGCCATGTCGTCCAGAAATGCAATGACTGATCAAACTTCGGTTTCCTCTTGCTGAAAAATGGACTATGCTGAACAGGAACCTAATAATTGCTGAGCATTCTTTCACTAGAGAACGCAGTCGATTCAGAGAGCGCAGATGTTTTATTTTAGTGTCTGTATTAAGATCTCCAACTCATTTTGCGTATTCTAAACGAATTAGGAATTACTGCTGCAAAATCACGTGTTCTTTGTATTGAGGTAACCAAATGACCGCGTTTTTCTTTTGCTAAAACGACCTTAATCTTGACATTTCCACGTTGGTCTTTGCATGGGTTTGAAAATTATGAGCGCTGGCTTATGACCATTCATCCGTGAAGGGGTCCAGGTTTGAATGCCGTGAGGCATGGATGTTGCGTTTGTCTTCTGGTATTGGTTATCTTCCTTCCTTTGAACCAGTGACCCTACATTAGGGACGGGCGACTGCTTATAGCCATTTGAATTGCTCACGGTGGTCGTTAAACCCACAATAAAAATAAACGTGGATACTCCTGCTGAAAGGAGGCGTTTGGTCGACCTTTTAGCATAATACGTTCTATGAATGTGCGGTCGAGTCCGATTGAGACATACACTGCTCAAATCATTAGGCAGCATGTAACTTTGGCGACATTGTGAAAGATAAAACACGTGACAGCCGAATCATGCATATTATTTTGCAAATTAGCGTCTGTGACGTCAGAATGCATAAATTATAGATTGGGATAAAAACGAAGGCTTTCAGGGAACTCTCTTATTCTCCCACGTTTATCGTGACATTTCTTTTTTTCAAGTCGTCGGTTCGAGCGACGTCTCAACTGTATGATTTACCAGAATCAACGGTGTGGAAAGCTATTGGTAGGCTGGAAGCATTTCAGATACAGCGGGTGGTGGCAGAAGCCATTTGTAGTGTAACTAAGCGTCATTTCCCGACTGTGAACACGATTCCAGAATACGGTAAGTGTTATAAAAGAAGGCAAAGTCAAGGCCATGCACGATCAACTACAGCAAGGGACGACCGTTTTCTATTCTTAACAGCCCGTAGATACTCAGCTCCAGTGAGAGCTTCTCGTGTCAACAAGATGCAGGTTCTCAACTCAAGTAATCGCAATCGCCTTGACCAAGGAGGCCTTTATCCTAGATCAATGGTGTGTCTCTTTAACCGCACGACACCGTACGGCCCGTAGAAACTGGGGTGTGGAACATCATGGTTGGAAACACGATGAGTGGAGTAAGTTCTCTTCTCTGAAGAGTTGTGATTCAGTCTGGAGCCTGACAATCGACGTGTTCTTATCTGGAGGAAGCTAGGCACACGAAATAATCCAGCTTTTAAACAGGAAACATCACAGTTCTCTTCTCTGAAGAGTTGAGATTCGGTCTGGAGCCTGACAATCGACGTGTTTTTATCTGGAGCAAGCTAGGCACACGAAATAATCCAGCCTTTGAACAGGAAACGTCACAGTTCTCTTCTCTGAAGAGTTGAGATTCAGTCTGGAGCCTGACAATCGAAGTGTTCTTATCTGGAGGAAGCTAGGCAAACGAAATAATACAGCTTTTGAACAGGAAACGTCACAGTTCTCTTCTCTGAACAGTTGAGATTCAGTCTGGAGCCTGACAATCGACGTGTTCTTATCTGGAGGAAGCTAGGCACATGAAATAATCCAGCTTTTGAACAGGAAACATCACATTACGGCGGACATGGGTTGATAGTCTGGACAGGCATAAGTATCGGTTTACGTACGGACATGTACGTCATCCGAAACGGCAGTCTGACGGCTCAGAGATTTAGGGACGAGATTCTCAGACCTGCTGTCGTAACGTATAGGAGCAGTCGTTCCTTTTCATGGACGATAATGCTCGAGCTCATAGAGCTCGGCTAGTGGGCAACATGTTTCAAGAGGGAGGAAATCGAGCGTATGGAGTGGTCAGCATGCTCCCTTGACTTAAATCCAATTGAGTATACCTGAGACGCACTTGAAAAATGCATTGCAGCTCGGCCGGCATCTCCATTGACTCCTCGTAAACTGGAGACTGCCCTCATTGAGGAGTGACGAAGATACCCCCTAAACCTCCTCGATAACCTCATCAATTCCATGCCACACAGGTATGTAGCGGTCTTAGCTGTTCAAGGGGGGCCACACACCCTGTCAGTTATCACCGTCAAAAGGTTTTTTTATTGTACTGATATGCATATTGCTGTATAGCATATCGCATCATGTGCACTAAATGATAATATTGCATAAAAATTCACTACTGTGCTTTTTCTTGCTCATATTACTAAATATTCTACTGTGTCTACATAAAAATAATATTTTACGTTCAACAACGTCAGTCACACATGATTTTTTTTACAATATCTTTTGCTCCCCTAATTCTTTTGAGCAGCGTATATCTGAGTATTTTCTCCAGTTATAAATCTCTCGCTTTCCTGAAACCCGTATCTAAAATTCCGGACTAGAGATTTCTGCTGATCTTAAGGAAACTGGAGAATTCAAATACAGAACAAACTCTTATGAAGTTACTGTTATTCGTTTTACTTAGTACAGTGGTAAATGTGGTTCCATAGGGAATCGTGCCGCGAATTTACGTCCGAAATCCCAGTGAGTTTGGTCAACACTTTTCTCAACTTTTCATAGAGATCCTTCATCTCCGATGAGCCTTACTGTGCTCTTATACGCTTCCTGGCCACCGCGGTGTGAATGGAAACATGCAAATACCAAAGAGGGCATAACTGGTGAAGCATTTCGAATATTTGCTTAATGCTGCGGCCAATAGAACCTTTAATGAGGAGCTGCACGCTCATCCCTTTAACGGGATGAGCGTGCAGCTCATCAGTTCTAAGCGATCATGGCGGAATACGCGGTCGCGGAAAAGATGTGACAGAGTTCACAAAGGGCCAAATTATTGGCCTGTGGCAAGAGCAGAAGACCTGCAAGGAGATTGCTGAAATCACTGGAACCGGAGTACGAACTGTCCTACGCATTATTAAATCGTTGAATGATGGCGGTGAAGCATCAACTTCGTGGGAAGTGTGTGGTCGGAAAACAGTGCTGAATAATCGTGACCGAAGATCATTAAAACGCTTAATGAACTCGCATCGCAAAATAATGACACTAGAACTCACAACCATCTTCAATAGTGGAAGCAAGACCATTTCCACTCGCACGATGAGAAGGGAACTTAACGGACTGGGATTAAACAGCTGTGTTGCAAAAAGGAAACCACTGGTTAGTGAGAGGAATCGGGGGAAAAAGACTCCAATTCGCCACGGAACATAAAGATTGGATTGCTGAGCAATGAGGGAGAGTCATGTGGTCTGATGAGTCGAGGTATACTCTGTTCCAACATGATTGACGCATCAGAGTTCGAAGGGAACCGAATGAAGTATTGGTACCTTCCTGTACTGTACCCACTGTACAGGCCTCAGGAGGAAGTGTTGTGATCTGTGGTGCTTCTGTTCGGCTGGACTAGGCGCGGCAACACTATGCAGCAATAAAATGAAGTCACCTGAGTATCTCAGCATACTGAATGACCACCTTATTCCATCAATGGAGTTTTTCTTCCTTGAAGGCAATGGCCTATTCCAGGATGATAATGCCACGATTCATCGCGCTAAAATTGTGAAATATTGGTTCGAGGAGTATGAGGCATCATTCGCACACTTGAATTGGGCACCACAAAGTCCTGACCTCAACCCCATTGAGGCTTTATGGGATATACTGGAGAGGAATCTAAGGAGTAATTCCACTCTTCCGTCATCAAGCTTGGCATAATGTTACTGCAAAGCTAGCCACAAATCAGTGGGGAGACAGTACCTAAACTCATAGCACCCTGCCACGCCGAATGCGTGCTATAATTCGTGCTAAATGTGGTCCCACGAAATGTTAACACGCACAACTTTTAATTCGACCAGACATTGATATCGTTTTGAACTCATCAGTGTTATTATGAAGGTTGTAGGTGTGAGGATAGTTTTGCAGTTACAGGGGCATCCTGAAAGTAATGCCTCCTCCTTAATAACTTTTGAAATTTTGAAGTAATTTTAATGAAACTGCACTGACATGTACTATGATAAGTTACCAATGTGGGAACAAATTGTTTTTGAGAATCGGAAATAAAGATCATGAATGACACAGAAAAAAAGCGAGCCGTAATTGAATTCCTCGAAAAAAAGAGGGGGTGTGAGGCTCCAGAAATCCACAGAAGACTCCTGGCATTGTATGGAGCTGCCACAATCGATGTCAGTAATGACCGAAGATGGATGAATAGGTTTCGACAGGGAGAAAGTTCAGTTTCGGACAAACAACGGAGTGGAAGACCCGCAACTGCAGTGACAGATGTCAACAGGCAACAAGTGAAAGACCTCATCACAGCTGATCGTCGTGTTACCATCCAGGAGTTGAGTGATGCAATTCATTGTGGTCATAGTGCTATGGGAAAATTAATTACGAATCTGGGCTACAAAAAATTTGTTCAAAATGAATCCCAAGAGACCTAACCCATGAATAATGTGAACAAAGGGTGGACATGTGTCGGAACCTCTTGGACTGCTGTGAGAGGGAGGGCGAAGTGTTTTTCTGTAATGTTGTGAAGGGGGATGAAACCTGGGTGTTCTTTCATGACCCAGAAATAAAACGTACGTCAATGGAATGGAACCGCACATCTTCACCTGAAAAGAAAAAGGTGTAAACAACTCGTTCCGCAGGAAAAGCAATAGTGACAATGTTTTGGGACAGACGTGGTGTCATTTTGACTGATTTCCTTGAACGGGGTGCAACAATAAACAGTGCTCACTATGTGTAGACATTGAAGAAGCTAAAGGAAGCTATTAGAAGGAAAAGACGTGACATTCCACTTCATAGTGTTGTTTTACACCATGATAATGCACGTCCCCACACCTCTATGGAGACTTCACAGGCTATTGCCAAAATGGGATGGACGGTTATGCTGCAACCCCCAACAGTCCTGATTTGGCTTCCTCAGACTTTTTCCTGTTTGCACCTTTGAAAAACAGAACATTTCGATGATGTGATAGACGTTAAACTGGCTGTGGACTCATGGGTGAAACGACAGCCTCAGGAATTTTTCCAAAATGGATTTTACCAATGGGTTCAAAGATGGCGGAAATGTATAGAAAGTAATGGACAATACTTTGAATAGGCTAGCATTATTAACAGTATGAATTTTGCCACCACGTTTGACATCTTTGCTGCTACAAATAAAATTCTTATGAGGGACGAGGCACTGCTTTCAGAATACCCTTTGTATTTAGCTCAAACAAGAATGTCTTGCTCCTCTGACGTTGTCTTACACACACGCTGGTTAAAAAGTTATGATCCCTTATGATTAGACAGTTACAGGCAATAAACGTCACTATGTGCAAACGTAACAGTCGCATCAATTGATGACGTTTAACCTTGTCCTTTATAAACAGGGCACAGATTATTCCGCTCAATAACTCGTGTAAACATGGGAAAAGCCCTTTATGGGAATTCGAAAAGGTGTGACGTAGGCACACGTTGAGTGGGAGCCGCGATTAAGAAAACAAAATAAATTATTGGTTTCTCAAAAGCAATCATTTTAAATGTGTTCAGCAAATGGAAGACAAACGGAACTTTCACTCGACAATCATTTGCGTGGACACGAGTTCTCCAACTTTGATGTGTCTCCAACTGCCCTCCAAAACTTTTTGCCTTCCCATGACCCAGCATTTTATCGCAGGGGTATATATAAGTTGTTAACACGTTGGCAGAACGTTGTTGATGCCCAGGGTGATTATTTTGATGAATAAACTGCTTTTCTACTACGTGTGTATTGTACTTTGCCTCAGTCTCCGAAAACGGCAAATACTTTTGTGGTTACCTGATATAATAGCTGTTGACACTCCGTGCACATGACAGAAAACGGCAAGCCCTTAGATGGATATTTGTTCTGACTCTAACCTGACGTCTAGCTTTTGCATAATTTTTATTATTGTCATGATTAGTTAGTAGCTTGACGACTCCCAAGATTTCCAAAGGTAAGAACGAGTACCATTCCTAATTTAGAGCACCTGGTTCTAGGGACAAAAAAGAGACGCAGCCGGGAATAAACAAAAAGGGTCACCGGAATGCAGTTCTAGACCTTTGCAAAAGCATTTGCTTCTCTGCCAGAGGACGGCAATAACAAGTGATGACGTGCAGTGGTTAATGCAGAACGCAGTTTACACGAGACATCCCAGAGATTGTTTAAAAAATTAGTGGAGTAATACAATTTTCCTAAGTTCCAAAATTTTTCATAGAACAGTAATTCTTCTCTGCTTTGAACGAAGAGATCATTCAATATCGAGAGATCTGGGCTTCGATTCCCCAGCGGTGGCCGAACAACAATTTTTCGGTTGCTGTATGTTGCAAAAACGTGGAAAGATCGATGTCTTTGTTCATTCACTGACGCCACGTATTTGGAGGATTTTCACTTTGGATCTCGCCCTTTGGATTTAACTGCTATCATTAAAACACTGAAGAGCAATTGAATTAGAGATACTTGTCCAGTAACGTGTAGCACCACCTTTCACCCTGATGACGGCAGCAATTCGTCTCGTCATGGACTCGACAAGACACCGGAAGCGTTGGGATGCCATACGGATCCACGGCCCCTGAACAAGCTCCCACAGTTCACGAAGATTTGCTGGAGGGGGTAAGAGCCTCTAACATCTCTCTCGATGGCATCCCAGATGTGCTCGATGGGATTGAGGTAAGGTGATCTAGCTGGCCAAGGAAGCGAGGTCACGCCGGTGGAGTGTTCATCCAACCATTCGGATACAGTTCGGGAGCGATGGCACGGTGCATTGTCTTGTTGCAAGATGAGGTCCCCAGTGGGATGTTGAAGACGCACAAACGAGAGTAAATGGTCGTCCAGGATATCCCGGTAGCGTTGACCTGTGAGGGACGATGTCACGCTTACCAGGGGTCCTATTTCAGTCCACGCAAACAGTCTCAAGATGCCACTCCCACCAGCTTGAAGAGTACCCTGCTGGCAAGAAGGGTCCGTCGCTTCATGTGGTTTGCGCCGTACTCGTATCCTACCATCCGCATGTACCAACGTGAATCTCGACTCATCAGTCCAGGCAACTTTTTTCCACATGTCTAGAGTCCAGTGGCGATGTTCCCGCGCCCATGCTAATCTTTGCACCCTGTGATGTGTGGTCAGCAGCGGTACCAGTAGTATATAGGGGGTACTATGGCACACACCAAAATCACATAAAAACCTCAAAATCAGGCATTTTTTGATTTTTCAGACCTCAATAATCACGAACATTTTAAGGCTTTTTATGATCAAAAACACCATATTTTCATTAAAAATCATTGATTTTTGGGCATAAAATAGTCAAAAACATCAGATTTTTGAAAATTGAAGTTTTTACTCTGTTTTTTCATAAAAACAGACATCATAAAAACACGCATTTTTGATGATATTTGACGACTTTTTTGAACAATTGCAATCATTTTGAGCTTTGAATAGCTTCGAAAGTGATGAAATGATGGATTTAGTGATCAATAGAAAAGTTGTAAAACAAACTACTTTGCAAAGTCCTTTTTAAAAATGCATTAAAAAAAGGGGTACCCAAAATGGATACCCCTTATAGAAAGATTAAAAATTTAGGAAGATAAAAAGTGTAGGAAGATTAAAGTTCTAATTCAAATGGAATTAAAAGTATGTTATTTTTTTCAATTTCTAAGTAAGGTTTAAAAATGTTTAATTCTAAATAAGACATGACTTGTATGCTTAATTCATCATTCTTTTTTCCTGATGCAAAGAGTATTAAAGGTTTATCTGTGTAGGCATCACTATTAAATAATATATTCTCCCCAAGTGTAATTAAAACTTCTGATTTCCCATTAGTATAATTAGGACGTAAATAAAATGTAATTTTCATATCCATATTTTCACTCAGTTTCATATTTCTGTCAAGGAGATTGCTACTAAATTTCATAAAAACGACTGTTTCCCAGTAACGCATAGCACCAAGAGTATTATATGCTTTTTTATCTTCTTGAATTGTTGCATAACATTTTTGATTATCCACGTAATTTTTATTAACTGCGTCATACATATCCTGAGGAGATGGAATATTCACTAGTCTTTTATTTTGAACATCAAACTTTTCATCTTTTAAAATTAAAACATTGTTTTCTAAATACCTCTTATTCACTGCATTCTTATCTGCTGTAGGATCAGCAACATTTCCTATTCTTTTACCTTTTGCATTAATTACATTCCCATCTTGAATATGTAAATATTTTTGATCCAAATTACTTAATTCACCTTTTAAGTACAGCATCTAAATCTCTTATTCTTACAGCAGTTTCTTGAACAAAATCTGAAAAACTACCATTAATATTTTTTTCTATTTCACTTTTAACTTCCAGATTATTCTCTCTCATTTGTTTTAAAACATATTCTCTTGTAGTAACATCATGTTCATCTATAGGTTCTTTACAATTTTTTAAATTTTTTTCTTCCATATCATAATTACCATCATCTGTTAATTTAAATCCATTTCCAGGAGGTCCAGATGGTCCAATTCCAAATTCTTCATAAGACGAACCAAAAGGGTACCAATTCATTTATTTAATCTAAAGTTTTCAAAGTTTTAAATTCCTTATTAGCCATATTAAGTGATCCTCTTTTTGTTTCATTCACGATAAAATAAAATCTATATGGTTTACCTGGATTTGATCCTAATCTCCAGTTAAATTCTAGTCTTAAATTCGAAATATTAGTATACTCTGGATGATTAGATAAATTAAAATAAAAGATTGGATACAATCTCGCATAATTTACATAACTTATAAGACATCCACTTTCAGTATTATGAGTATTTAATCCAGCTGCTAATAATTCAGAATAACATCTATTATAATCTAACTGCCCATCTTTAAAATTCGTTTTATAAATTTCTTCTGGAACTTTTTTTATTATTACATAATATCCAGCATTCAAGGAGATCTAAATTATCAAAAACCATATTGTTCTGATTTTGATTGCTTTCTTTTTCTACATACTGTGGAATGACAAGAACACTTAACACCTCATCAGATGTAGTTCTTATATGACATGCACCACTTGATGTTGTTTGCTGATTACTTTTCTCAATTGAAGCAGAACACCAAGTAATTTCAATAGGTGTAGAATTCAAAGCTATACTTTTAAATTCAGCCTCAATGGATGGGTACAACTCTACATAAGGTAACCATAATTGAAAATCAGATATAATAACTTTATAATTAGGATTTGCAACATCTGTGTATAACATATCATTATGACTATTTCTTTGAAATTCAAATGTAACTTTTATATCAGAAATTAATCTTCTAAAATCGTTGAGGAACCCAAACAGTTGTCTTAAAGGAATCCAAAATTTTATTACATTACTGTTTTTTGTTAAAAGCCATCTCTGTCTAAATCCTTTATTATAAGAGGCATTTTCTTTTAATTTGATATCTGATCCTTTCTTTACATCTTTATTAGGATCATCTATTACTATTTTATCTTTATCAGCTGATTCTGATGTATCAACATAATACATCATATTTGTAGCCTCTGAAGTGGAATAATCTTTTGTGAAATTTATAAGTCCATTAATTTGATGAATTAATGAAGCACATTCAATATTAGAATCAGTTTGTTCTTTTCCTATAGTTAATGAAGCGGATCTAAACAGATTCCCACCATTTACAAATGTAACATTATCAGTTCCTATAGTATCATTATTATTTTTACTATTTTACTTTCTAAGCATATATAACCGTTACTATATAATATAGGTGAATTTGTATCTTTAATAGTAAACTTATATTGATCAGATTCTTTTACATTAGTACTATCTTCATTATGTTTTATATATTCATACTTAGCAATTTTATTACTATAATAATCTGGAATAGCTTTTAAGTCCCAAAGTTTTTCCATTTATTAGGATAAAAAACTCATTTATACCATTTCAAACCAGATCCATATCGATCCTGAATTTTCGTTTTAGCTAATATATCATTAACAGTTACAGGAGGTTTAGATAATATATTTTCAAGTTTATTTTGAATAACATTTTTAGCTTTATCTTCAATTGCTGTTTTTGCTGATTTACCTAAAACTTCTAATATTTTTTCCAAAAGTTTTAATTCCTTCAGTGAAGATATTACCACCATATTGTTTTGCATATAATCTATGTTTGTTATAATTCATTTATTAAGCTAAAATTAATCTATATAAAACTCTCATATTATTCAAGTCTATCAGTTCATTATCTTGATTCGTGATATACATTCGAATTCTATGAATATAATTTCGTCTATTAATGGGTAAAAATAAAGGATTTATTTCATCAATTTTTATTAAACTACCAGGAGGATTAGATGGCGTAAAAGAATATAAAATATCTGAATTAATATTATTATATAGAGCTCCTGTAATTACATCACAATGAATGTGTATGTCATCAACTCCTCTAGAAATGTTTGCCATATATTTTCCTTCCTGATGATTATCTTCATATATTTCTGATTCAAATCCTAAAATTTCATGTAATTTACTCTCTCTAAGATCAATTTTATATTCATCTTTTAATTCAATTATAAAGCGCTGTGTAGCGAAATTAGCTTTTAAATTTAATTGGTGGTTCATCTCCAAATCGTTTTATTAAAAAGTTATTTAATTCCCTTAATGTGTAATTTCCATTATCTAAAGTTATTTCATGCCATAAACTACCATCAAAATACTTAAATGTATTATTTTCTTCATCAATATTGTTCCATGAAACCCACATAGACATAGATTTTAAAGCTATTTTTGAATTTTCATTAACAGGAATAGGAGGGACATATTCAATTGTAAAATCTTCTGATTTCTCAAAATTTTTTGAATCTAAAATTAACATTTATTAAGCACAAAATCTTCATTATAACCACTTGGTTCTTGGGTAAAAGAATATAAAACTTCAACAGGTGATTTACCTTTATTCCTTTGAGTTATGTATTTCATACAATAAAAACCACATTTAACAGATGTTGGTTCTTGTAAAAAACTCGAATTATATCTAATTCCTTTATTAGATGTTTCAAGATATTTTACAATATTTTTAGGTATGAAAATGTTATTCAATTTAATGTCTTTATATTTATATTCTCCAAATGGATCAAAATATTCCACAAAATTATATTTAGGATCATTATAATAACAGACCCAATGAGTCCCAGGTCCTGTAGATATATCTAAATTAATAATTCCACTTTCAAATTTCTTAATCTTTTTAGGTAATAAATCTGATGTAAATACACCTCTGAATCCTTTTACATCTTTCATATTTTGTTCTATCGTTTTATTGGATATACCTCGTAATTCTGAAGAACTCCCTTTCCAGAATGTTTTTTTTTAAGGTGTGAACCTTTCGGTTTACAACCTGATCCAGTTACTTTACTTAAAGCTTTATTCACACCAAAACTAGCAGCACCAGATAAAGCACCAGTACCAAGAGCAGCTAAGATAGGGATCAAAAGGGTAAAATACCTCCGTTTTTCTTTAATTGTGTCTTACTTATAGTTATTCGCTTACCATTTTTAATTTGAGTAATTTGAGTTTTTGTTAAATACATATCATGATTAGCACTTTTAGTTTTATCAATTTGCAATGTAATTTCTTCACCTTTCTTAACTGCTGATTTTAATTTGTTTTTCTGACCTTCACTCAAATAAATTCTTGATACAATATAATTACTCATTTATTAAGATAGAAACTTTGAATAATATTGTTTTACTTGCTCATTAGTCATTTTACCCTCTTTCAATAATAAATCTAGTATTTGAACTACTTGGTTATATACTTTCTTATTTTTAGTTCCCTTACATATTTTATCTGTTAATTTATCTAAAATATTAAGACCCTCACCCATATAGTAATTCCCCATTTTGAGAGCTTCTAATGCTCTAATATATTTTCGCACCTCAGCCATTTTATAATCGAAACGATCAATTTTTTTCTGTAATTTTTTCTTTTTTTCTTCATCTTTAGCATTATTAAGTGCTTTTACTTGAGGACCTTTTAGACGTCCGATTTCACTGATTTTTTCATTTGCTTGTTTTATTTTTTCATCAATCTCTTCATCAGACTTATTAACTAATTCTGAAGGTAAATCAAATCCTAACTTTTTTTTAATAACTGATACATTCAAGTTTTTGTTTAAGTTAATTTTATGAATTCCTGCTTCTCTCTCATACATTTCTTTAGCATCTGAAATAGGTTCTTCAACATCTTCTAAGGCAGGAAATCTTGAAGATTCTGCAATTGGTTGAAATGAAAGTTCTTCAATTGCATCTTGAATAGCTTTTAAATTTTCTTTTCTAGATACATCTTGATATTCTAATTTTTCAACTATAGGTTTATGAAATTTTGTGATTGCCTCTTCATATCCTAAATCTTCTAATTGCTTTTCCTTATTTCGTTTTCTTAGTTCAGCATTTACTTTTGCTAATTTTAATAAATCTTGTATCACTTTACTCATTTATTTAACTGAAAATTTGCTTCCAAGCAAATTATTTTACTTCCAAGCAAATTATTTTACTTCCAAGCAAATTATTTTACTTCCAAGCAAATTATTTTACTTCCAAGTAAATTATTTTACTTATATAAATGGAAGATTTTGAACAAATTGAAGAATATTTATCTTTTGCTGAAATGGCATTATATCTAGCTGAATGTTATTTATCTCAAGGAATACCAGCTGAAGACTTATTATTTGAAGCTGAAATGTTTATTGAAGATGCTGAATTTCTATTAAATAAATATGATTAAGCCTTGCAGCATTAAACTAAAAGATTATTCAGAACCAGAAGAATTTATAGATCCAAATCAAAATCCAATGTTACCTATTCATCCTTTTAAACTTTTAATAACAGGATCTTCAGGATGTGGAAAAACAAATTTACTATTAAATTTAATATATGATCATTTAAATTTTGATGCATTATTCATATGTGCAAAAGATATTAACGAACCTAAATACTCTAAATTAAAAGAAAATTACTCAATGTTTGATGATATAGAAGAGGAAGACATTTTAAAATAAAGGGAAAGAATAAAAATAAGTTATTAAAATTATTTAAAAAGTTTAAGAAAGAAACATTATTTAGTTCAGACATAAATGAATTTATTACTGTAGATGACTTAGATCCTTCATTAAAAAATCTAGTTATTTTTGATGACTGTGTAAAAGAAAAAGATCAAAACGAAATTGAAAAATTTTTTATAAGAGGAAGGAAGAAAAATGCATCCATTATTTATTTATCACAGACCTATTATTCAACACCTATTGATATAAGAAAAAACTGTGATTACTTTATATTTTTTAAACTTCAGCACAGAGAAATTAAACAAATTATTAGAGAAATTGATGGTGATTTTAATATAGATCCTTATCAAAAAAGTATTAAAAAACCTTATGATTTCTTCATGTTAGATTTGAAAAATCCTCATATGAGATACAGACATAACTTTGATCCTATATAAATGGAAGAATATTTAGAAAAGAAAATGTATGTATACAGAAAAAGTTTTAATTACTATAATAAAATTAGTATATCATTATCAGTAGGCAAATTTATATTTAGTGCTTCAGGTTTATCAGCTTTTGCATTTATTCCTTTAGCAGCACTTTCTTTAGGAGCAGGAGTCATTGAAGTTGTTGATAAAACTCTAAATATTTCAGAAAGAAAAGAAGAATATAAACAAGCTTACAAATTTTATAAACAGATATTAAATTTAATAAACGCTAATTCAATTTCAGAACAGGATGCTTACGTTAGAGAAGAGGATTTTATAAAAAATATGAAGTATTTTCCTTAGAGAAATATGTAAAACAAACGCAACTAAATGGTTATAGATATGTAAAATAGATTTACACTTAAATAAATGGAATTACAAGGAGGTGATATAGTAGGATGGTTACAAGATAAATTAAATCCACCTGAAATGCATATACCTGGTTACCAGTATTGTGGTCCATTTACAAAATTAGAAAAGAGATTAAAAAGAGGTGATCCAGGAATTAACAGAGTTGATAAAGCTTGTAAAAAACATGATGTAGCTTATAGTAAAACTAAAGATACTAAACAGAGACATATTGCTGATCAAGAACTCTTAAACGATTTAGATTCAATTGAAAATACTACAAGTGGATTCTATCCATTAGGAGAGAAACAAGCTAGAGCTGTTATAAAACCAATTATAAAAGCAAAGAAAACATTTGGTTTAGGAATTTCATCCTATATGTATTGCTTAAAGTGCAAACAGAAAACTGAAACTAAAGATATTCAAGAAACAGTAGCTAAAAATGGAAGACCGATGGCAAAAGGAAAGTGTAAAGTTTGTGGATCTAAAAAGAGTGTTTTTTTAAAGACGTAGACCTTAAAAATATTTATTATACACCAGAAACTGGTTATTGTGGTATTAATGAATTACAAAGAAAAACTAAATTACCCAGGAAAGATATAGAAGAGATTTTACATCAACAAGATGTATATACAAAACATAAACCACTTATTCATAGATTTAAAAGAAGAAGAATTTATGTTTCTCATGTCAATGACCAATTTCAAGCTGACCTTATAGATATGCAAGAATTTAAATCATTTAATAATGACACAAATTATATTTTATCAGTGATTGATATATTCAGTAAATATGCTTGGACAATTCCGATTAAAAGAAAAACAGGTGAAGAGGTAACTAGAGCATTTAAAAAAATATTTAAAGAAAGAAAACCAGAAAAACTTCAAACAGATAAGGGTACAGAGTTCATAAATAAACAAACTCAAAAGTTATTCAAGGATGAAAATATTCACTGGTTTACAACTGAAAATATTGAGATTAAATGTGCTGTTATTGAAAGATTCAATAGAACTTTAAAGACTAAAATGTGGAAGTATTTCACAGCAAATAATACTAGAAAGTGGATAAATGTACTAGATAAATTAATTAAGAATTACAATAATTCTTATCATAGATCCATTAAAATGACACCTATAGAAGCAAGTAAGGAAGAAAATGAATTAAAAGTTTATAATAATTTGTATAAAGAAAAAGAGAAAAATAAACCAAAATATCAAAAAGGAGATAAAATAAGAATTTCAAAATATAAAAGAGAATTTAAGAAAGGTTATCTTCCAACATTTACAGAAGAAATATTTATAATTTCCGATATATTGAACACAGATCCTCCGACATATAAAATAAAAGATTTAAATAATGAAGAAATTACAGGAACATTTTATGAAAAGGAACTGGTTAAATATGATAAGAAAGATGAGGTTTATAAGATTGAAAAAATTATTAGAAAGAAAGGAAATAAATACTTAGTTAAATGGTTGGGATATCCTGATGAATTTAACAGTTGGGTTGACGCTGTAATTTGAAAAATTTTTGCAAAACGCCCTTTCGGTGGAGGGTCTATGCTTCATTTTTTTTATTTATTTGTACCTGGCCAACCAGGTGGGCGTTAACTCTTTCGACCCTCCACCGCACACACTCTCTACCATCAGATGTTATTCACGCACACGCTCTACCGTGAACCCAAACTCTGATTTCAAAGTTTAGGACAGGGAGCCATTCTACCGTACCGAGATTCGAACCTGAGACCTTTTGCATGCATGCCTGACTCGCTACCAATCGACCAACACAGGCCCATAAATTCTTGCTTGAAACATATATTTACGTTTCAAGCAAGAGAAACTTGGCGATGATCCAAAGTTGTTACGTAACGAAGAACTGCTTCTTTCCGAGGACATAATCGCGCGCCGTGGAGAGTATTTTGGCAGCTGTTCAACTCTGGTTATGTAAACATTTTCGCTCGCAGCTTATCAGTAATGACTACATCTAAGCAAGAAAGAGATTTAATTGCTTGTGCTACCATCTATATGTGAAAGAAAAAACTGTATTTCAGTATTTAAAGATATAATTTCTTAGGTAGGAATTATTAACGATTTAAAATAAGATATACGTGAAAAAGTATTTAATAACATGATATCTAATAAATGGCTTCATTAAAAGATGTATGTTATGAACAAATCAAAGATAATTACTGGTATGGTCTATTTGGAGATTTTAAAATTATAATAGATAAAAATACTGGATACTTTAATGCTACAAAATTATGCAAACAAGGTGGTAAAAAATTTAAAAAATGGTTAGAGAATAAACAATCTCAAGAATTAATAAAATATTATAAAAATTGTGGTGGCCCGAATTCGGGCCGCCATAAAAATGATCAAATGTATGAAATAAGAGAAGGAACAGGTAAGAATATTATTAATGGAACATATGTTAAGCAGGAATTAATTTTAAATATATCTTGTTGGGTTTCAAACGATTTTTATGATAAAGTTAACAAGATTGTTAAAGACTATTACATTAAAAAATTCAATGATAAATACAAGAATGATAATGAAAAATTAAATAAGAAACTAAATAAGATAAAAAAGAAAATGGAAAAATTAAAACTTGAAAATGAAAAATATAAAGAAGTAGAAGAGGATATAACACCTAAAACTGCTAATTCTAAAAAGCTTCATATGTTTACTATCATACAGAAAAATAAAGAAAACTCTGATTATCCTTATTATGTAATCAGATGTCAAAGAGATAAAATGAATAAAACTATTGGTAATTTAAAAATAAAGTATCCAGATTTAAATACAGTATATGAAATAAAATATAATCCTAATTCTATTAATTTATTTAACAGAGTTAAAGAAAATATATCATACATAGAAACTAAATTTAATCATCTTAATATTGTTAATGATCATACTATTGATAATTTAAAAGAGGCTATTAAAAGAATAACTAAGTTCTAAAAAGTTTTTAATAAAATGATATCTAATAAATGGATAATGATATTGAAGAAGCGAATTACTTTTCTTATTCATCTTCAGAAGAAGAACAAATTGAAATTCCTGAAAATTTTAAAAAAGTAATGAAACAAATAAAAAGAATGAAATATGATGAAGAGTAAGACTGTTATTATATAGATTATAATAAATATTTAAAAAGTAGATATGTTAGTAGAATAAGATATTTTAATCAGTTTAAAAGAAAAAGTAACCTTAAATTTAATAAGGAAGCAGAAGATTTATTTTTAAAATTATTGGATTTTATGTACTATGAGAAAAATTTAAAATATGTATATTTTATTAAAAAAATTTGTGACTATTATAATATATCAAATGATATTAAAATTAATATAAATCCAAAAATGAAAAGATCTGGGAAGACTTTAAAGCAGCAAGCTTTTCAGCTTAAAGCAAAGTATTTATAAAATTTGTTTCCTAATAAATGGAGAACAAAACATGCAAAAGTTGTAAACAAACAAAACCTATTGATGAATTTTATGTTCTACATCGTTATGGTAAAGTTGATAGACAGCATTTTTGCAAATCTTGTCAGTGTATAATTTTGAATAGAAAAATAAATTGTGATTGTGGTAAACAATATACTTATACTCATAAACAAAGACATTTAAGAAGTGAATTGCACAAACGTCGTTTAGCTTTTATCACTTTTTGATTTCGAAAATCCCTTTATAAATTTACTCCCTAATAAATGGATAAAGCTTTGAAGCCTGTTATTGTGCATCTTAAAAGTGCTCTGAATGCTATTAGTGTTCAGAAACTTAGAAATGCTTTAAAAAGATTAAATATCAAAAAACGAAATGTAAAAAAAGATGATTTAATTAAATCGTTGATAAAATATATTAGAAATACAGGTGATTATAAGTCTGTTTTAGTAGATATCCTTGGATTAGATACATCAGAATATTTAGATAGAAAAAGAAAAATATTTATTAATCATCCAGAGAGAAGAAATAGAATTAAAAATTATTTGATTCTTTTAACTTAAAATTCAAAGATAACAAACTGAAACCAAGAAAAGAAAAGAAAATTAAAACAGATGTAAATCTTGAAAAATTATTTAAACCTGATTATGAAATTATTGAAACAAAAGGAAAATATATTAAAAAATATATGGTACATAGAAAGAATTATAGAGTAGCTGGAGTAAACATTAAACCTGAACAATATTTCAATATTTTACAACATATATTTAGAAAAGCAATTGGTAAAATTCAAGGTAAAGTAGATATAATTGTATATAATCCTAAACTGAATAAACCATTTCATGATAAAATGATGTATACTAAGGATGCCTATGAGCTATATATTTATAAATTATCTGATCAAATTGAATATAAGGAATTAGAAATAACTGATTGTATATTTGATTTTAATGTAATTGAATTACCTTCAGGAGGTAAACATATAAAGATAATTAATGATGAAACAATAGAAAATAAAAGAAGTATCTGTCAGATAAAAAATGATGATAACATATGTTTAGCTAGATCAATTGTAACTGCTCTATCTATTCAAAATCCTAAGCTATTATGTGATAAATTGAATCATAATGAATTATCAAAAAATGATATTAGATACATCAAAATGGGTAGAGTTTTACAAAATCATTAGCTGTAAAATTACATGAACTATGCAATATTCCATTAGAAATATGTTGCTTAGAAGAGGTTAAAATATTTGAAGAATTCTTAGATATTCAGATAAATATATTTTGCAGAGAGAATTTTAATGAACGTATATATAGTGGTAAATATAAATCTACATGTATTTACATATTGAAAAATAGAAATCATTTCGATGTAATTACTTCTGTTAAAGGATTTTTAGGAAAAGAGAATTACTGTGATTATTGTCAAATAAGCTATAAAAGATCAGATCAACACAGATGTCCTCTCAAATGTGATAGATGTTTTAAAACAGATAGTAACTGTAATGGTGAAGAGATATTTTGTAAAAAATGTAATCGATTATTTAAAGGTGAGGAGTGTTTTGATAACCACAAAAGAAAAATAAGAAAGGTGTTAGTGTATGTAAATGTCTATGGAAATGTTTAAAATGTAAAAGAATTATTAATCGATATGAGAGAAAACCCAAAGAGCATGTATGTGGTGAAAAGAGATGTAAAAATTGTTGGAAATATGTATTACATGATCATAAATGCTATATGAAACGTAAAGATGCTAAAGGTGGTAAATGTGAAAATGATTGTCCTAAGTTAACAAGAAATCGAAAAGATTGAATTGTGAAAAATGTAGATATGAATATACTGAGAAATATATATTCTTTGATGTTGAAACTAAACAAGAAACAGGAACTCATGAAGTTAATCTAGTTGTATGTCAAATGTATGATGGTAGTGAAAAGATATTTGAAAATGAAAATGATTTTTGTAATTGGTTATTTCAACAAAAACATTTTGGATATACTGTACTAGCTCATTATGGTAAAGGCTTTGATTTTCAATTCTTAGCTAAATACTGTTTTAAAAACAAAATAGAAGTGTTTACTATATATAATGGAAATAAACTCAATTATATGCAGGCATCTGGATATAATATAAGATTCATAGATTCAATCAATTTTACTATGATTCCATTAAGAGATTTTCCAAAAACATTTGGGTTAGAAGAGATGGCAAAAGGTTATTTTCCTCATTATTTTAATAAAGAATGTAATCAAAATTATATAGGTAAATACCCTGAAAAACATTACTATGGATGTGATTCTATGAAATCTGAAGAGAGAAATGAATTCTTAAAATGGTATGAAACTGTTAAAAACGATACGTTTGATTTTCAAAAAGAATTTGTTAAATACTGTAGATCAGATGTAGATATTTTAAGAAGAGGATGTTTAGAATTGAGAAGATTATTCTTAGAAATCGCAAATATCGATCCATTTAAATATGTAACTCTAGCAGGTGTATGCATGAGTATTTATAGAGATAAATTCTTAAAAAAGGTACAATTGCCATAGATGATGATACAATTCAAAAGACAAATATAGTAAAAAATCAATTGCTTGGTTAGATTATCTGTCTAAAAAGAATAATATCAATATTCAACATGCATTAAATGGTGGAGAGAAAAAAATTAAAATTAGGTAAGAAAATTTATAAAGTAGATGGATTTTATGAAAACACAGTGTTTCAATTTCATGGATGTCACTGGCATGGATGTAATAGATGTTATAGAGAATCAACTATAAATGAACAGAATCAGATATGTATGAAAGACTTATATAAAAGAACTAAGAGGATTCAAAAGAAGATTTTAAAAGCTGGATATGAATTAATTGTTATATGGGAATGTGATTTTAATAATAATAAAGAAATTAAAAAATATATAAAAAATGAATGGAATAGAGATTTCGTGGAACCTTTAAATCCTAGAGATGCATTTTATGGGGGTAGGTGTGAGCCTACTAAATTGAAATATGAATTTAAAAATAATGAAAAAGGTAGATATATTGATGTATGTTCACTGTATCCAACTGTAAATTACTTTGATAATTATCCAATTGGTCATCCTGTTAAGATATTTAATCCTGAAAAATTTGATAAAGAATGGTATGGTTTCATCAAATGTAAGGTCTTACCACCTAGAAATTTATATCATCCAGTGTTGCCAATTAAAGATGAAAAATTGATGTTTGCTCTTTGTAAATCATGTTCTAAAACTATCAAATGTAATCACTTTAAAACTGTTGTAGATAAAAAGAAATGTAAAGAATGCTTTGAAATTAGAAATAAGGAGTGTAATCATAAAAGAGACGAAAGATGTTTCACTAGTACATGGACTACTGATGAAATGAATTTAGCAATTAAAAAAAGATATAAAATTTTAAGAATATATGAGGTTTGGAATTTTGAAAATAAAACTGATGAACTATTTAGAGATTACGTTAAAATGTTTTTGAAAATCAAATTAGAAACAGATGATAAATGGTCTGAAAACTTTAAAAGTGAAAAAGAATATAAGAAGACAGTTTACAAGAAATTAGATATAAAATTAGAAAAAATAGAAAAAATCCAGGAATGAGATTTATAAGTAAGATATGTTTGAACTCATTATGGGGTAAGTTTGGACAGAGAAAAAATATGAAACAGACTAAATACGTAATGGATTTAGATGAATTTTATAAAATTATATTAGATGATAATCTCAAAGAATTAAATATGATATTTATGAATGATGACTGTGTAGAAATGACTTATAAAATGAAAGATGAATATGTTAAAAATAACTTCAATACTAACGTTTATATAGCAGCTTTCACCACTAGTTCTGCTAGAATTAGATTATATAAAATGCTTGATAAATTACGTGAAAAAGTGATTTATAAAGACACAGATAGTGTTGTGTATATAGATGATGGAACTAATAAAATCAAAACAGGATGCATGTTAGGAGAATGGACAGATGAATTGGGAGAGGACAAATATATGAAATCCTGGATAGCTGGTGCACCAAAAGACTATGGATACATACTAAATGATGGAACTGTAAAAGGTAAAGTTAAAGGATTTAAAATGAGCTATGAGAATGAAAATATTTTGAATTTCAATGATAGAATGAAAGTAATAACAGGTGAAACAGATTACTTAGAAATATCAAATAATCAGTTTAAGATACAAAAAGATAGAAATATAGCTGTAGATACACTGAACAAGAAATACATGTTTGGATTTGATAAAAGAAGAATTCTAGATGATTTGAATACTGTACCTTTTGGATATGTATTTAAAAAAAGTGAGTAAATATAAACAATGAATGATATAATTGTGATTATAAATATTCAAGGATTTGTACTCCCAAATCGTAAGATAGCAAGAGAGATAAGTTGGGTACACTCAAAACTGAATATTGGTGAAACAATATCAGTGTTCACACCTGACTGCAAATTAGATGAACAAGAATTGAATATCGTACGTAAGTGTGTTTTAGATGTGCATGGACTGAGATTTAAAAGATATCCAAATAGCAAAGAACTATGGATTAATAATTGTGAGGTAAAGAACTATATTAAAAACCTGTACCATATTTACGGTGGTACATTTGCATATAAAGGAGGAGTAATGGAAAAAGAGATGCTTGAAGATATTCCATCTGTTGATTTAGATATACCTAAATGTCCAAGAGTTTTAGGCCCCGGATGCTCTATGTATAGATGTATGCATTATAAGAATTATATTTCAAAAAAATGAAAACTTATAAATGGATTTAATGGGTGACCTAAGAGCTCTATACTGTTCTTCAGATAAAAAATATAGTAACGAAATATCTCAATTCGCTCATTTTTGTGATGACTTGATTCATATGTATAGAGATAATTACAAGTTTTCAGATATTCTAACTATAGTTTATAAATATTTAAAAAAGGTAAAAAGAATAATTGATAAAAAAGAAAAAAACGAGGAAATTAAAAACAAAGGATTAGAAATTTTAAATGAGTTTGTAAGTTATTGTAATTTACAGTTCTCATCACATGTATTCAAAAACCTTTAAAAAAATAAAATCTTATAAATGGATGAGTTCAATAGCATCAGATTATTTACAGAAACACAGAAATTAAAAGATTTGAATCCTGGAGATTATAAATTGATGTCACTGAAAAAATCCAAACGAAATTCGGAGATGCAACTATTGCAAAAATAGAAGTCAATGATGAAGAAAGAGAATATTATCTTAGAAAATGTCACGGAAAACTATCTGACAGTGCAATTAAAAAAATTAATAAAGGTAATTATATATTCAGATTCAGAGGTAAAATTGATGATCTATATTATGATTATGAATTAGTAAAAAACTTAACAAAACGAATTCTATTAAAATGAAAGTTCACTTCGATCCTAACGTCATATATGTAGGAAATGAAAAGGTATATGGGAAACATATGCAGTTGATCGAGAGAGGTTCAAAAGAAGAATTACCGAAACAGAAAATAAAATTATCTTTAAAGAGAAATGAAGTGTTACATAACAAAACCTTATATTATTGAATTCGTTTAAATCTTTGTAATATTTTTAATTAAATCTTGAATCTTGAAAAATTGTTGAAGATTAAACAAAATCTTCAACAATTTTTAATCTTTCTATAAGGGGTATCCATTTTGGGTACCCCTTTTTTAATGCATTTTTAAAAGGACTTTGCAAAGTAGTTTGTTTTACAACTTTTCTATTGATCACTAAATCCATCATTTCATCACTTTCGAAGCTATTCAAAGCTCAAAAATGATTGCAATTGTTCAAAAAAGTCGTCAAATATCATCAAAAATGCGTGTTTTTATGATGTCTGTTTTTATGAAAAAACAGAGTAAAAACTTCAATTTTCAAAAATCTGATGTTTTTGACTATTTTATGCCCAAAAATCAATGATTTTTAATGAAAATATGGTGTTTTTGATCATAAAAAGCCTTAAAATGTTCGTGATTATTGAGGTCTGAAAAATCAAAAAATGCCTGATTTTGAGGTTTTTATGTGATTTTGGTGTGTGCCATAGTACCCCCTATATACTACTGGTACCCTTGTGGGACGATGGCTTCTGTACCCCATAGCGAGGAGGTGGTTCTAGATGGTGTGGCTACTTACACGTTTTTGTGCACCAGCGTTAAATTGCAGAGTGATTTCTTGCACTGTGGCCCGTCTATCCGCTGTTACAATGCGAGCTAGCCGACGATGACCCCGCTCATCCACACGCTGTTGTCCACGGCAGTTGGCCCTTACAGGGATGGTTTTACCGGATTCGATGTACTCACGGTGCACCCGTTACTCAGTGGCTCGTGAAAATCCCAGTGCCTGCACGACTTCCGAGATGGAGTGACCCATTCGTCGGGCCCCGACAATTTTCCCAAGATCAAATGCATTTAGTCCTACCCATACTGCGTCCGACTCTTACTGATTTCCGTCGCATCACTCCTTATATTGTCGGATCGCTGCATACGTCATGTCGTTTCCGTTTACAGGGCCGCCACAGCGCCACATTTGCATAACGCCAGCTATCTGTAATTCAATTGCTCTTCAGTGTTGTGACGTACCTGCCAGCAGGACGCACACGACATAAAGGTAGATAGCAGTCAGAACGAACGTCCGTGTAGCTCAATTGGTAGAGTGACTTATTCCGGAATGAAGGGACCCGGGTTCGAGCCCCGGCGTGGACAAAAATGACGGAGAAATTTACTTCGTTATAATGGCGCCCGAACTTTCCGGATGACCCGGCTGTTCAAAATATCGCAAAGGTGTGATGTTCTTTCCACACCACGAGATAGGAAAAATCAGAGAATCCCTTCTCCAGGGCTTCGAAAAATATATGTGTGTGACGTTGCATTCCACACACCAGATTGACTGGGAGTTCTTAAGTGTACGTTCTACAGCGGATGGCTACCTGCAAAGATTCATGGCCACGTCTGACCCGTGGGCCATGCCCCCGGCCCTCTTTCGGGGGGAGGGGGGGATGTGACGCACCTGCCAGCAGGACGCACACGACATAAAGGCAGATAGCAGTCAGAACGAACGTCCGCGTAGCTCAATTGGTAGAGTGACTTATTCCGGAATGAGGGGACCCGGGTTCGAGCCCAGGCGCTGACAAAAATGACGGAGAAATTTACTTCGTTATAGTGTATATAGCCAGTGCCGTTAATGCCCACCAGATGGAGACGTCTCAGTAGATGAGCCCATCTTACGGATTTATGATGTCAGAAGCTGACAGAAAAACTCACATAGCGCCGTGGATTGTTGGCCACCGTCGTGTAAGGCTAACGCGCTCGGCTAGATATCGAGAGATCTGGGATCCGATTCCCCAGCGGTGACTGAACAACAATTTTTCGGTTGCTGTGTGTTGCTAAAACGTGGAAAGAGCGATGTCTTTGTCCATTCACTGACGCCACGTATTTGGAGGATTTTCTCTTCTTTGTTTAACATGCAAATATTTTAATGTTACCTTCGGGTTCATGTACGAAATACACATAGTCTTCTCACACAACTTATGTAGCAGCCCAAATAAATATTCTCCCGTTTGAAATTTAAGATTTGCAGTACCCTAGCAGGTGTATTTCTTTTTCTTTCAATTTCAAAAAATAGGTTTTTAGTTATTACGCATTCCAAAAGCATTTTCTGGGAGTCTCTCGTGCTCCCTTCCGTCTTACACAATAAATATTCTAGCTGATAAGTAACATATAATAACTGGGTCAAAGCTATAATGATTGCCCTTTAAGCCTTCCTTTATGGGCACTGGACCATGTAAGCTACAAACATATAAATTTATCATTATAATTTATACTCAATGGGCAAAGCATCAGAGATACCTATACCAAATAGCGTGAGGGTCCTCCTCTAGGCCGAATAACAGCCTGTACACCCGAGACATTTCATTTCATTTATTGAAATATTCTGCCACACAACTGATAATTCAATACATAACAATAATTATGCAATATACTCAACCACAATAAAATATATGAAATATTAAGTAATTAGTCAAAAATATTCAATATACATACGTACCATTTTAAATATTTCATAAACTGTTCAACAAACGAAACATGTAGAGTTAGTATTGTAAACACATAAATTATTTAAGACGCCATGAATCACCACGATGAATGGCATGAAACCAGGGGAAAAGGCTTTATTAAAAAACCTGACAAGTCCCTGATCCCCAATTTAATAAGTGGCAGGCCAGAGAGCACGAAACTGAGAATGTGTAGTATAACACAGATTAATCATGGGAACTAGCATAATAAGAATATCATAAACTGTATCCAGCATGCAACAATATATGAACAAGTACCAAACAAGCCATCAAATACATAATGTGAAGTTAATTAAATATTACAAAGTCTTAATAAGCCAAAACGCCGAAAGTCAAACTCGTGAAAAAGGTCAAGTGTAATATATGATAAGTACACTGGTGCGTAGCACAATATATGAGAATAGTCCGAAGATTTGCATCTCAAAGCTACATATGAAAACTTTATCACACATGTAACAGTAGGTGCGAACTGTAAACAAAAAGGAACTGAATATAACTCGCACTCCACTAATTGTGTCCCACAAACCATGTTGATATGAGAAAGGAATATAACTAATATTAACAGCAAATCCCCATACCGGCAATACAACACATTAAATAAACACTAAACAATAAGTTACGCCCAGAATGGCGTGACGAACATACAATAAATCAATAATCAAGTTATAATACTTTATTATACACTGAGTGGCCTCTTTATTATGACCACCCCCTCAGTACTTCGTTGGGCCACCTTTTGCCTTTAATACTGCGTCGATTCTTCGTGGCATGGACTCCACGAGATGCTGATAGGTGGTTGTGGAATCTGAGACCATGCTTGATGAATAGCACTTTCCAGGAATGTAAGATTGCAGGGTTGTGGATACAGCTGTCTGATGGCTCGTTCAACTTCATCCCACATATTCTCAATGGGGTTGAGATCTGGAGATTGTGGGGGGCCACATAAGCAAAGTAAACTCACTGGTATGTTCCTGAAACCAATCTCGTACAATACGAGCACTCTGGCAGGACGCATTATCTTGTTGAAAGTAGCCATCGCCATTGGGATAAACCATCTACATGACAGGATGCACTTGGTTCGCAATCATGTATAGATATGATGTGCTAGTCAGACGTTGATCAACACGAATTAAAGGGCCTAAAGCATGCCAGGAAAACATTCCCCAAACCATAACGTTGCCTCCACCAGTTTGAAGGGTTGTAGCAATGCATTTAGGGTCCATGCTTTCGTGCTGTTTCCGCCAAATTCTCACTCGGCCATCGGCATTGTGCAACTGAAAACGTGATTCATCGGACCATATAATTTGTTTCCAATTATCGACTGTCCAATCCTTGTGCTCCTGTGTGAACTGGAGACGTTTTCACTTGTTAACTGCAGACAGCAAAGGTTTTCGAACAGGCCTTCGGCTGCCATATCCCATTCGATGTAGTGTACGGCGAACAGTGCGTGCAGAGATCATTTGAGGGGATCCCTGATTAAGATGGTCTGTAATTTGATGCACTGTTGCCCTTCTGTTGTCTGTTACCAGTTTGGACACTCTCCATTCCGCCCGAGCAGTGACTAGTCGATGACGACTACACGTTGCACGTAGAGACCCAGTTTCTTTAAACACTTTAACAACAGCTACTCTGGAACATTTCACGAATGCGGCGGTTTCGGTGATACTCGCTCCATGGCTCAGAGCTCCTACAATCATCCCACGTTGAAAGTCCGTCAAATCGCATTTTTTACCCATCTCGTCACCCAAAAACCACTTCTACTACTGTCGCAAGCACTAAGCTTTCCCTTTTATACTAGCCTCGCCCTCTGGCGGCAACAGCGTGTAGCCATATCTCATTTGCTTAAAACTGTCAGGTGGTCATAATAAAGTGGCCACTCAGTGTATATGTATGTATATAGTCATAGTATAATTATGTATAACCATGAGAACAATGCAGGCTATTGAGTCATGCATTAAAAAGATCTGAGTTACTGATAAAATATGTGGTCAGAAAGTCAAAAGATGGTAAGTGGATGTAGGTCTAAGAAGCATGAAATCATAGTCCATGAGGCCCACAACATGGATAGAACGAAATTTAAAAGCCAGCAGTAAATTAGAATCAAAGACACCAGATGCCGGACGCTTTCCGGAGATAATGCCAGTCATGCCTGCTGCAGCATTCTCCGCAACTCCGTCCGAGACATCTGTCCAGAGTCCATGGATCCGATGTTCCGCTCAACAGATACCCAGAGAGTTTAAATCCGGGGGACCTTGGGGACCACTGGATGGTTTCAAATTCAAATGAGTGTTAATCGAGCCATAGTTCGGTGGTTGCGGCCCGATAGGGCGGCGCATTGTCCTACTGGAACAGACCATCGGCTACAGGATGCTTGAAGGACATGAAAGGAAGTACGTTATCGGCGAGCACATGCTGGTAGAGCGCAACGATTAATGACCTCTCCAAACACACTACGAGACCTAACGTGCACCATAAATGGCTCCCCAAACCATCACAGAGCAACCACCGCCTTGAACAGAGCCGACCTGGCACGACGGGACCATGCCTTCATCCTGTCGACCACACACCCGCACTTTTCCGTCAGCTCAGTACAGCTGAAAACGGGATCCATCTTACCACATGACGCGGCTCTGCTCTGGAGAGCTCCAGTTTTCATGTTCGCGGCACCAGGAGAGGTGTAATGTCCGATGACGAGGCGTCAATAGTGGAACTGGAGTAGGGCGTCGACTCCCGGAGCCCAGGGTATGCAGTTTGCGCTGTACCGTTCGCTCGCTTACGCTGCCTGGGCCTCTCACATTTATCCTGGAGGTGATTTGCACCTCCGCTGCCAAGAGATCGGTCTGTTCTGTATTATCTTGGGTAGTCTACGTCGAACTCGGCCTGTTCTGTATTATCCTGGATAGTCCACGTCGAACTCGGCCTGTTCTCTATTAGCCTGGATAGTCTACGTCGAACTCGGTCCGTTCTGTATTAGCCTGGATACTCTACGTCGAACTCGGCCTTTTCTGTATTAGCCTGGATAGTCTACGTCGAACTCAGCCTGTTCTGTATTATCCTGGATAGTCCACGTCGAACTCGGCCTGTTCTCTATTAGCCTGGATAGTCTACGTCGAACTCGGTCCGTTCTGTATTAGCCTGGATAGTCTACGTCGAACTCGGCCTGTTCTGTATTAGCCTGGATAGTCTACGTCGAACTCGGCCTGTTCTCTATTAGCCTGGATAGTCTACGTCGAACTCGGCCTGTTCTCTATTAGCCTGGACAGTCTACGTCGAACTCGGCCATCAGCAACGTGTGGTAACCCACCGGTTGCTCTCTGGGCTCTGGTATGTCCGTTGAGGGCATACTCGCGGTATACCATTAATACTGTTGCCCTCAAGAACCCTAAGGTTCTTACAACTTGGGCGATAGAAAGACTCCTGACCCGACAATGGGTCCACATACAAAGTCGATCAGATCACCACTTTCAACAGTGTATCACCGACTGTGATACACTGTTGGGAGGTCCTGCTGTCCCCTTATTTATCGGGTGCGTGCGGTTTGGGCCTGTCCCATTCTGCGCGGGGGGATGCCCATGTCAACTTCCCATCACCCCTATCTCTAATGTTTTGGTCTACTGAGTGTAAAAAGTGTGCATACATTTTGAGGTCAGTTACTCTGAAGCACGTATTGCTCTATTTGCTCAAATATAAAAAAAAGCAATATCAATTTTAATTTTAAATGAGAAATTACAAAATAATACGATAATTACCTGTTCTGAAATAAAATATCATCCTTCCTTCAGAGTCCCGATATGGAAGAAATCCGAGTAGATTGAGGTCCAGAATTTTTTCATTACCTCTGATTTCAAGTTTAAAAGTAAATTATGAAGCGTGGCTCTGTGTGTAGAATACTCTTGGACAACCTCCAGAGTCCGAGGAACTTGAAATTTCCTTGCTCTCAAAAACCGCAAGAGGAAGTCTTCTTCGGAAATGCAAGAGATGTTGCGCTCTGAAATTTATCAACGTTGCAAGTTAACAACAGAGAAGCAAAAGCATTAAACTAAATTTGTTAAACAAATTAACCTGATTATTCCTTGTTTGCTTTTTGTTTTTAGTTGCGAGCAAGAGGAAAACTTTAAAAAATAGTTGCAACTTTACCAATCTCCATAACGAGCTTCATTTTGACTGATTTGATTAGTTAGCCACTAAGATGCAACAAGGACAAATTGAAAAAAATGTGTATTTAGAAAAATGCGGTTTCAAACACATGTTGATAAACTGCACGAACATTTTTAGCTCGTACTAGGTGTGACAATTTCATTCCCGGAATGCACCTGTACAAAAAATGTATGCGTACCTACACACTAGCGGCTACTGTCACCTTCGAAGTAATCCCCTTTCTCAGCTATGCATTTAGTTAGACACTGTTGCCTTTGCCAGATACATACTTGGAACTCTTTTTCTGGAATACTCTTGACTTCCTTTGTCACCTTCGAAGTAATCCCCTTTCTCATCTATACACTTAGATGATGTTTGCCATTGTTGCAAACATACATGGAACTCTGTATCCGGAATACTCTTGAATTCCTATGTCGCCTTCCCCAGTAATCTTGTTTCGCAACTATGCATTTAGTAAGACGCTGTGGCCATTGCTGGAAACATATACCTGGAACTCTTGTTTCTGGAATACTCTTGAGTTCCTTTGTCACCATCGAAATAATCCCCTTCCGTAGCTATGCATTTAGTTTGATGCTGTTTCCATTGCTGGAAACACACCTGGAACACTGTTTCTGGAATACTCTTGACTTCCTTTGTCACCTTCGAAGTAATCCCCTTCCGCAGCTGTGCATTTAGTTAGACGCTGTTGTCACTGCTGGAAACATACCCGGAACTCTGTTTCTGGAATACTCCTGAGTTCCTTTGTCACCTTCCCAGTTATCTCTTTTTGCAACTATGCATTTAGTGAGACGCTGTGGCCATTGCTGGAAACATACCCGGAACTCTTGTTTCTGGAACACTCTTCAATTTCTTTGTCACCTTCGAAGTAATACCCTTCCGCAGCTATGCATTTAGTTCGACGCTGTTCCCATTGCTGGAAACATACCTGAAAACTCTGTTTATGGAATACTCTTGAGGTCCTTTGTCACCTCCGAGGTAATCATCTCTACGTTCACCAAACCTTACAGAATACCCTCCACGTTTACCAGACCGCACGCCACTAGACTTTTTCTTATAAGGATACATAAATGATAAAGTTTACGGTACAAAACCGGCAACAGTCGGCGAATTGAAGGCAGCCATTGAACGGGAATGCGCACAAATACCTAACTAAATGATTCTTGATATTTGCGATTTCATTGCTTCGCGTTGCCAACACTGCCTGGACCAGAACGGTCATCAGTTTGAAAACAGGCGTTGATCAAAAATATTATTCCTTTCTGCAGATTCTTTTAAATTTTGAAAATGAACTGTATGTTAATAGACCCTGACTTTATAATAATTCAAAGTGTGTATACATTTTTGGGACACCTTGTATCTGTACACCAAACAACCTAAACACTTTACCCGTGGTGAAGCTTAATGCATTAAAGTATGCAACAAATTTCAAGCTTGTATCTAAGATTTAAATAATACACTGGCGTCCAGAAAGGCATTCGCAGGGATAAAAAGGAAAAGGCGTAACAGCACGTACAGACGTTTGGCATATAAATACACACAATTATAAGGCTAACAAACATTTCATAAACAACAGACAAATATGTATGCAATTTGCGTTTACAGGGTCACAACCACAAATGCCACCAAGGTGAGATGTCAGAATGTAACTTAAAAATGTCTTAATAATGAATACGATCACCTCGCATGGACAGACAACGACGATACATGCTCAACACCAGGTTGTTGATGAACTCTGGAGCCAAAGAATTCCATTCTTCAATGAGGGCGGTGCGTAGCTCGGAAAAAGCTCTGGGGTATGGATGACGAGCTGCTACATGTCATCCCAGAGAATCTCAGGCATGATCTATAGGGTTCATGCCGGAAGACCTGGCTGGCCAGTCCATACGCCGAATATCCTCGCTTTTCAGAACATAATCGAGAAGCTGAGCCCCGTGCGGGCGAGCGTTGTCATCCATTAAAAGGAACTCAGGGCCAACAACTCCCTAAAAAGTCTGACATAGGGCTCTAGAATCTCGTCCCTGTAGCGATCAGCGGTCACATTGCCTCCTGAGAACACGTGGAGTAGTAGTGTCAGGCCGTTGAATAGAAGGTCACCACACACGAGCAGATCACCGCCTTCGAAGGTGTGTAGTACCCGGACTTGTGAAGGATCATTACAATTCCTTGTTGCGTCCAAATGAAATATGGCCGAGAATTCGTTTGTAGACTGACTTTCGACACGTCTCTTATGAGAACAGCGGCCCACACGTTTGGGCTCCAGAAACGATGTTGCTTGCACCAGTTCAAGTGAGCTCTCCTCTGAGATGCGGTTAGCGAGACATAAACCATGGGTCTCCAGCCATAAAACCCGATTGCATTAAGCCTTCGACGTATCGTTTGCTTTGATACCGTACTCCCAGTGGCATCGAAGAGCTCTGAAGAACTTCGGGCAGTATAAGACCTTTGACGCCGTGTGGTCAAAGCGACATAACGGTCCTCGCGAGATGTCGTATGCCTGAGACGACCTTGGTCAGGCATTCGTGACACCTAACCGGCTATAAGTGTGAAACCACTCTAAGGTGGATATTCAAGCTCTTTGCGACCTGGACCTCAGACTGGCCGGCTTCTAGTCGTCCTATCGCCCTCTACCGTACAGCGTTGGAAACACGTGTATGGGACATAGGGAAAGCATTTGCAGTGAGCAATATCACTGCCGTTTCCCGTTGTCATGAAACTCAATGTACATATGGGACAGCATTTTGCTCACCGTTGTGCAAATTTCACTGCGGGCGGGCATTTGTTTCTCGTGTCCATTTGCATGTGTTCTGTGAACATCGTAAAATTTCATTCACCGCTTTGGATTATTTGCCCGCTACTGCCTCTTGGACTTGAATTTTGGACACCAGAAATCGTGGGATTGCAAAAAGTAAATTTGGTGCTTTTATTGATTTCACGCTGTTGAGCACACCGGACAAAAAATTAGTCACCCCTAACAGAAATGACACTTGGAAGTTACGGTTGCACAGAGGGCGCCGTGATATCATTGTTGGGAGATAAATAGCAGTGACGTGGTCTGCAGGATCATTTCTGTCTCGTGCAGTGGTGAAGAGCAACGTGTGTGATGAATTTAGTCTGCAATATGGGTCGTAAGACAGACGTTACTGAGTGGCAAAAATGAGCCATCGTGTTTGTGGCCCACGAACACAAAGGAAATGAAGTCGTCCAATTTGTTGGTGTGTTGAAGCGTACTTATAACGAAGTAAATTTCTCCGTCATTTCTATCCACGGCAGGATTCGAACCCGGATCCCCTCATTCCGGAATAAGTCGCTCTACCAATTGAGCTACGCGGACATTTTATTCTGATTCCTATCTGCCTTTATGTCGTGTGCGTCCTTCTGGCAGGTACGTCACATCTCCTGGTACGTTACATCATCTGCCCCTTATTTTTTTTTTTTATTTTTATTTTTTTTTTCGAAGTGCTGGAGAAGGGATTCTCTGATTTTTCCTATCTCGCGGTGTGGAAAGAACATCACACCATTGCGAGATTTTGAACTGTCGGGTCATCCGGATAGTTCGGGCGCCATTATAACGAAGTGAATTTCTCAGTCATTTTTGGTCTACGCCATGATTCGAACCCGGATCCCCTCATTCCGGAATAAGTCACACTACCAATTGAGCTACGCGGACGTTTTATTCTGATTCCTATCTGCCTTTATGTCGTGTGCGTCCTTCTGGCAATTACGTCACATCTCCTGGTACGTTACATCATCTCCCCCTTATTTTTTTTTTCGAAGTGCTGGGGAAGGGATTCTCTGATTTTTCCTATCTCGCGGTGTGGAAAGAACATCACACCATTGCGAGATTTTGAACGGTCGGGTCATCCGGATAGTTCGGGCGCCATTATAACGAAGTAAATTTCTCCGTCATTTTTGGTCTACGCCGGGATTCGAACCCGGATCCCCTCATTCCGGAATAAGTCACTCTACCAATTGAGCTACGCGGACGTTTTATTCTGATTCCTATCTGCCTTTATGTCGTGGGCGTCCTTCTGGCAGGTACGTCACATCTCCTGGTACGTTACATACTGTCCAGCGGGTCTACAAACAGTGGTGTAGTTCGCAGTCAACGGAAAATCGGCGACATAACTGTGGCCGGAAAACGATTCTCACCAACAGGGACCGCCGCCATGTTTCACGCCTAGTAACTGCAAATGAGGCAACAATTGCTCCAAATAGTCAACAAAAGTCCACTCCAACCAATTTCCGAAAGGACATTGCGACGACAGCCGCATGTGATGAACATCTGGAACAGAGTACCACGGAAGACGCCTCTTTTAACAGCAAGACACAAAGTAGCACGTTATCAATGGGCTCAGAGGCACCAAAACTTTACTGTGGAGGATTGGAAACGAGTAATTTGGTCTAATGAGTGTCGTTTTTGTTTGTACTCTAATAATGGGAGGCGACGAGAGCGTCGTAGGCCCAATGAAGCCTTTAATCCTCATTGTGTCGAAGGTGTTGTTCAAGCTGGAAGGGGTTCTGTGACGTTTTGGGGATGTTTTTCGTACCACGGAATGGACCCTTTCGTTCAAGCGACGATGAATTTGAACCAGCATGCGTACCTCCGCATTCTGAATGACGAAGTATTGCCTTTTTTTCCTACATCTCCAGGAACAGCACCACATTGCCACTCCTCTCTTCCAAGAAGACAATTGCCGTGTGCACAGGGCTAAAAGTGTGTCTGAGTCGCACGACGAACAATCAACAACACTGCCTCACCTCGACTTGCCCGCCAAATCTCCAGATTTAAATCCTATGGAAAATCTGTGGGATCATTTGGAACAGAAGGTGAAACGACGGAATAGAGACCCACGTACTCTGGCGGAACTTCTAGACCAATTGACTCAGGAGTGGCTGCAAATTGATGTTCAATACATCCAGAACCTCGTGGAGTCTCTACAACACTGGATTCATACTGTCATCAAGGCAAGAGGCGTCGTCACCTGTTTTTAGGTAATTTCTGCCAGAGGTGACTAATTTTTTGTCCGGTAGACTTATATTGATAGCATATTTCAGTATACTGATCGGGAATGTAACGATTGGTCGACAAACGGTTGGTCGACATAACGATTGGCCGACAGTAACGATTGGTAGACATAACGATTGGTCGACATAACGATTGACCGACACACGATTGGCCGGCAGTAACGATTAGTCGACATAACGATTAGTCGGCATAACGATTGGCCGACAGAAATGATTAGTCGACATAACAATTGGTCGAGAGTAACGACTAGTCGATATAACCATTAGTCGGCATTGGTCGACATAAAATGGTCAACGGAACTTGGAAAAAAATGTTAATAAGTGCAAACAGTTTGGCGGTAAATAGCCCCACCGGAAGATGCCACACATCTTTCAGCAACCCGGAAAATTGCCACACACAGAAAAATTGCCCCACCGGAAAAATGCCACATGGTTTTCATTAAGGGGACGAGAACAAATCGCCGTTCGTTCGAGAAACGCTTTGAATGTGTGGCAATTTTCCGGTGGGGCAATTTTCCGAGTTTTCGAATTATGTGTGGCAGCTTCCCCAAGGTGCCTATACCTAAAGTTCCCAGGGGCACTTTCGGAAATAACATCGTTCAGAAGGTCCACTATATAGATTTCACTTAGAGTACAAAAGATGACACGGGGGCCTATTTGGAAAAAATATGCTATAATGCTGTACGTTCTATAATGAATAAATTTCTCCGGCTGGACGTGTAGTGCAGGAAAGCTTACGTTAAGCCACGTTAGGGTTATTGAAAGGTTACTTGACGTAGCTAAAGTGTGCTTAATCTTCAAAGTGCTAGAGTTTGTTTAGGTAAGACACGCACGTGCAATAAATTCCAAGAATATGGAATTTATTTTTACTCAGCGTTCCTCATTATCTTGAATATCAGTAATATAACTTCGGTTTTAGTACATTAGTACCTTGAAGGCTCCTTATTAGAGCGGTAAACACAATATACCCTGAACTTAACGTAAACACTCAATGAAATAGACTTAACGGCCAGACAGAGGTCTGACAATAAAATGAACTAAGAAAATGTACTCACTTTTAACCTTTTATTGGGGAGCTCCTGGTATTACTCAAATACACAATCCAAAATAACACAACTACTGATAGCCCGAACTTTCGTACTATCGTAATATCGTAGAAAAGTAGGTAAATCGCATATCAATAATCAGGAAGAACCTATCACATATAAAACGAACGCTTTCTGGTATACTTGAGCGCGCCTATATATACTGCATACCACCACGTCATGACTTACACTCGTTGCCACATATAATTCAGCTGGAGAAACAACGTCTCGTTAAGTGAGAAGATAATTTGCACGCCGCCCCGGTGGCGCAGTGGTCTAAGGCGCTGGCCTCTGATCATTCGTCCGTAAGGGGTCCGGGTTCGAATCCCGTGAGGCATGGATGTTGTGTTTGCCTTACGGCACTGGCTCTTTCCCTTCCCTGGAACCAGTGACCCAAAATTAGGGACGGGCGACTGCTTATAGCCCATTTGAGTTGCTCACGGTGGTCGTTAAACCTCCAATCAAAAAAAAAAAATCAAAAAAATAATTTGCATAGGAAAATAAAATAACAAGAGATAGTAAAATCAAAAAGAAACTGAATCTAGAGTGTACGTTACAGTTCTGAGGACTGCATTCTAAAAGATATTATTTCCAAAAAGGATCGTTACGTTCTGAGAGATACCGCTGCGAATGTAAACCATAATCCTCTGAATCAATGGTTATCTCGACCAATCGTGCTGTCGACCAGTCGTTACTGTCGACTGATCGTGATTTTGACCAATCGTGCTGCCGACCAATCGTTACTGTCGACTAGTCGTTACGGTCGATTGATCGTTATATCGACCAATCGTGCTGCCGACCAATCCTTACTGTCGACCAATCGTTATTCGACCAATCGTGCGACACCGTACTGATCACTCTACTGTAACTTCAATTAGCTGAAGCAGGTGAGACACGTTGAATCAACCGAATGGGACTGAGCTTCAGTTTGAAAGCAGGGGATGGCGGATTGCATGCAAAACAGTGTATGGCTCATCAGAACATTTTTTAAGTAAATTTTATTGCTGATATCGTTTTTATTATTCGAAGCCATCGAAATGGTCAAACGGACTTTGCGTTTTCAACACAATTTAACAATTTAATATTCTCCTATAAGCATGCTGAAGTACAAATACGCCACCGTGTTGACGCAGTGCTCTAAGCGATGGCTTCTGATCATTCGCCCAGGGAGGCGTCCAGGTTCAAATCCCGTGTAAGACATGGATGTGCGTGTCTGTCTTTCGGCACTGGCTCTTCCTCTTATTTGAAAAATCTGGTATACTGTATCCCATGTTCGATCGGTACTTTAATGACAACCAGGACCAATATACACCGCTCAGGCACCCCAGCCTAGAGAAATGAGCGCGTCTGGAGACCGAACGGTGGCACAGGTGAAGTTCACAGAGCAGTATATATACAACCCGAGGTACGGCTTTCGGATGGTAGAGTGTTCTGAGTCAGAATTGGAAAAGTTGCCGATTTATTGAGGTTTGATAAAGGACAAATTGTGATGGCACGGCGTTTCGTTACTACGATATCGGAACAGGCGCGGGTTGTGAGTTGTTCACGTGCCGCTGCAGTGAGTACGTATCAAAAGAGGTGCACAGATGGCCAAACGACGAACCGTTTTCCAGCCGCGTGTCGTCTGCAGCTCATTGATTCCAGAGGGGAACGGTGACTGTCGCGCATTATTCACAGCGACCGCAAGGCTACAGTGCGACAAATCACCCGCAGCTACAACAGTGGTGATCAGGGTAATGTATTATAGCACACACTTCATCGCCGCGTTCTGTGCATGGGTCTGCGTAGCCGAAGACCCAGCAGGGTCCCTATGCTCACTGCACGTCATCGCCAACGACGCATGAAATGGGCCCAAGATCTTCGGGATTGGACTGTTGATGATTGGAAGAAAGTGGCCTGGTCTCACGAATCAAGATTCCTGGTGCATCACGTAGACGATTACCAACGGAGGCTATAGTACTTGAATGCGCTGTTGGGCGGAAACAGGCCGGCGGGTGCGGGGTTCTGCTATGGGCGATGTTTTCTTGAGACAGTTTAGGCCCCATTATCTCTATAGCGCAATTCCTGACAGCTGTCAGGTATCGGAACATCGTTGCGGACCAAGTTCACCCATTCATGGCAACTGTGTTCCCTGCTGGTGATGGCCATTACCAACAGGATAATGCGCAATACCACACTGCAAGAATTGTCAAGGAGGGGTTTGAGGAGCATGCTGGGGACTTTCTGTTAATTCCAAATTCACCTGACATGAACCCAATCGAACATTTGCGGTTCGACTTGGAAAAGCGGGTTCGCGCTAAATCACCACCACCGCCCCGAAAGGTAAGGGAACTGAAGGACCTGCTGTTGACATAATGGTACCAGTTACTCCGGGATACCTATCGCCGCCTCGTCGACTCGATGCATCGCCGAGTGGGCACTATTTTGCGGGCTAAAGGGGGTCCTATATCTTATTAGGTAGGTAGTCATAATGTAATGGCTCATCGGTGTATTTTATAGGAAGAATGGTCCCGAATTCCAGTATCTTATGTGCAAGACTTATAGACTGAGTGGCCACTTTATTATGACCCCTTGACAGTTTTAAGCAAATGAGCTATGGCTGCACGCTGTTGCCTCCAGAGGGCGAGGCTATTATAAAAAGGGAAAGCTTAGTGCTTGCGACAGTAGTAGAGTGAATTTTGGGTGACGAGATAGGTAAAAAATGCGATTTGACGGACTTTCAACGTGGGATGATTGTAGGAGCTCGGAGCCATGGAGCGAGTATCACCGAAACCCGCCGCATTCGTGAAATGTTCCAGAGCAGCTGTTGTTAAAGTGTTTAAAGACTGGACTGTCAGCCAAAACACTGGGTCTCTATGTGCAACGTGTGGTCGTCATCGACTAGTAACTGCTCGGGCGGAACGAAGAGTGTCCAGACTGGTAACAGACAACAGAAGGACAACAGTGCAGCAAATTACAGACCATGTTAATCAAAGATCCCCTCAAATGATCTCGACACGCACTGTTCACCGTACACTGCATCAAATGGGATATGGCAGCCGCAGGCCTGTTCGAACACCTTTGCTGTCTGCAGTTAACAAGAGAAAACGTCTTCAGTTCGCACAGGAGCACAAGGATTGGACAGTCGATAATTGAAAACAAACTATGTTGTCCGATGAATCACGTTTTCAGTTACACCATGCCGATGGCCGAGTGAGAATTTGGCGGAAACAGCACGAAAGTATGGAAGCGTAAATGCATTACTACGACCCTTCAAGCTGGTGGAGGCAACGTTATGGTTTGGGGAATGTTTTCCTGGCATGTTTTGGGCCCTTTAATTCGTGTTTATCAACGTCTGACTGACGCATCATATCTAAACATCGTTGCGAAGCAAGTACATCCTGTCATGTGGATGGTTTATCCCAATGGCGATGACTACTTTCAACAAGATAATGCGTCCTGCCATAGTGCTCATATTGTACGGGATTGTTTTCAGGAACATGCCGGTGAGTTTACTTTGCTTAGGTGGCCCCCACAATCTCCAGATCTCAACCCCATTGAGAATTTGTGGGATGAAGCTGAACGAGCCATCAGACAGGTGGACCTGTAACGTACCAGGAGATGTGACGTACCTGCAAGAAGGACGCACACTACATAAAGGCAGATACTAATCAGAATAAAACGTCCGCGTAGCTCAATTGGTAGAGTGACTTATTCCGGAATGAGGGGATCCGGGTTCGAATCCTGGCGTGGACAGAAATGACGGAGATATTTACTTCGTTATAATGGCGCCCGAACTATCCGGATGACCCGACCGTTCAAAATCTCGCAATGGTGTGATGTTATTTCCACACCGCGAGATAGGAAAAATAAGAGTATCCCTTCTCCAGCACTTCGAAATAAAAAAAAAAAAAATAAGGGGGAGATGATGTAACGTACCAGGGGATGTGACGTACCTGCCAGAAGGACGCACATGACATAAAGGCAGATAGGAATCAGAATAAAACGTCCGCGTAGCTCAATTGGTAGAGTGACTTATTCCGGAATGAGGGGATCCTGGTTCGAATCCTGGCGTGGACAGAAATGACGGAGATATTTACTTCGTTATAGGCCCACAACCCTGCAATCTCACACTCCTGGCAAGTGCTATTCACCAAGCATGGTCTCAGATTCCACAAACAACCTATCAACATCTCGTGAAGTCCATGCCACGAAGAATCGACGCAGTATTAAAGGCAAAAGGTGGCCCAACGAAGTACTGAGGGGGTGGTCATAATAAAGTGGCCACTCAGTGTATAAGACTATTCCAATTCGAATTGCTTCTGTTCTGAAATCATATTAATAAAACGTTATCCGTGGTGTTTTCATTATTTTGATAAAGCCTTGTTCATACATAGTTAGCATACGACCTACCTGCCCAGAATACGGCAGCTCGGTCAGCGCCTGGTCAGGAAGTAATCCCAATAAAAGCATAAAAAAAATGAGTATCCAATTTACCTTTTATAAGCTTCCTGAGTTGTCGCAAAGATTCTTCTCTAAGTTCTTTTGTTTCCTTCAGCTCCACTCTTGCCCTTTCCCTAAGCTTCTCTGCAGAGAAAGGTACACCAAAGGGCAGGAAATTCTCTATGGTGTTGTCAGTATTTTTTATTGACATTGTTACAAGTCTGTAAATAAAGAAAATTCAAATTAAAAACATTTTGGCAGAAACTAGAGCAAAAGATTAATATCACATTCGTGAACTAATGGACAACTACAGAGGTGTTCGGAAAGTAATTCCTCTATATTTATATACAAGCTTTCATATTGAAACAAAACAAGAACAAACTTCAGAATTTCTGCTTTTATTCTCATATTTCATTTTTTTACATAGTCGCCCACACTCCCGATACAGAGAGGCCAACGTTTAACAAGGTTTTTAAACCCTTCTCTGTCAAAATCTTCAGGTTGTTTTCGGAACCATTTCCACGTAGCGGCTTGAACATCTTCGTCACAGGAGAACTGAATTTCTTTCAGATGTCTCTTGAAACCCGTCTCTGTCAAAATCTTCAGGTTGTTCTCGGAACCATTTTCAAGGAGCGGCTTGAACATCGTCTTCACAGGAGAACTGAATTTCTTTCAGATGTCTCTTGAAACCCGTCTCTGTCAAAATCTTCGGGTTGTTCTCGGAACCATTTCCAAGGAGCGGCTTGAACATCTTCATCACAGGAGAATTCCTTTCAGATTTATCTGTTCTCGGAACCATTTCCTAGGAGCGGCTTGAAGATCTTCGTCACAGGAGAACTGAATTCCTTTCAGATTTCTCTTGAAACCCGTCTCTGTCAAAATTTTCGGGTTGTTCTCTGAACCATTTCTACGTAGTGGCTTGAACATCTTCGTCACAGGAGAACTGAATTCCTTTCAGATTTCTCTTGAAACCTGTCTCTGTCAAAATCTTTGGATTGTTCTCTGAACCGTTTCCACGTAGCGGCTTGAACATCTTCGTCACAGGAGAACTGAATTTTTTTCAGATGTCTCTTGAAACCCGTATCGGTCAAAATCTTCAGGTTGTTCTTGGAACCATTTCCTAGGAGCGGCTTGAACATCGTCACAGGAGAACTGAATTCCTTTCAGATATCTCTTGAGAGCAGAAAACAACCGCAAGTCGGACGGCGCCAAATCTGGGCTGTAGGGAGGGTGTTCAAGAACTTTAAACCTGATTTTCTGCATGGCCTATGAAGTGAAAGCACTGGCGTTGGGTTTGACTTTGTCGTGTATTCCAGCGATTGTTGTTTCATTTCTGGGTCATAATGATGAATCCAACTCTCATCACTAGACACAACGCTTCGGAGAAAATCATTTCCGTATTTTTCATAGCGAGCAAGCAACCTTTGGAATGTTTTAAGTTTTGATTTCTTCATTTCAGTCGTTAGGTGACGCGGTACTCAATGAGTACCCACTATGTTAAAACGTAAATAATATAATTTACACTATCTAAGCTATTGTTCAGCTTACCTTTGAGTTATTCTTCGATTTTCCCTGGTGCGCTCATCAACTTGTTGCCTGTTCAAATCGGAAGTTACGATTACGGGCATCCCACTCCGCGGTTGATCCTTTACGGTCAACATTCCTCCACTTTCCTTTGATTTTCTTACCCAACGACGAGCAGTGCTTATGTTCAAAGTTACAGAACCATAAACTGCCACTATTATAGCGTGACTTTCTTTGTCAGGTTCATCTTCATGAGCTAAAAAACTCTATAACTTATCGTTGTCTGACAACCAACGACACAGTTAAAAAAGAATTATCTATTTTAAACACAATTAAATGCGAACAAATAGAGTTCGGAGTTCTATTACGCAGTGAAATGACGCGAATGGCACAAAGAATCATTTGCCGTCTGACTGGTTTGCTAGGCAACAAGTCATGCGCGAGACACTTTCACGGAGGCATTACTTATGGAACACGCCTCGCAGTTAAGGTATTATAACATAAATGGCTTTTCGTACTGATACGTTATTTTAAAAACCTAACCATACGATGAAATAGTTCCTAAATTAAACCTTAACGGTCAGACGAAACATTTATACAGAAGTCAAAACTTACGATAATGATGCTTTATTTCTCCAGCACAGATATAGCACTTCACGATAGTATAGGAATCGCATAACACAAATCAACCACCAACATTTCACCACGCTCCACACACCACGCTCCACGAGCAACTGTTGTATCGTAGTTTATATCTCTGGTTCTTATCTCATAACAGGCATTCGTCACGTTCATTCCACTTCAATTATGTTGCCAACAGTATTCGTTTGAGAGAAAAGATATCAAGTTAAGTGTGAAGTATAACTTAGAACAAACTCAAGATTTACATAGGGAAAGAAACTAAAAAAGGAAAGTTAATTTAGAATATACGTCACAGTATTAACAGCTGGCAGATGAAACAAACCAGAAGACTAAGATCCATTGGGTAAGTTCATACGTTCTCGTCTTTTAGGGTTGTCTGGCGAGAAAGCTTTACCTTATGTTTCCAAAACATAGAGCAGGATATCAGCACCGTGAAGTTCGTTACGATAAAAACAGCAGCTTTGGCAATTGTACCTCATTTAGGGATGATAGCCCAGTAGGTGGAGCAGCCGGCTATTGGTCAAGGGTTCAATCCCAGCCTGACTGCTCCAATCACCAAATACCAGCCGTGTCTCGGAGAGTACGCTAAGCCGGCGGTCCTGAGACTCTGGACCCCCAGTTACAAATAAAGTAATTTATTCCTCCCCTCCTGAACGGCACACCTGCTCTGGCATCCTGTTCATGCCTTTTCCTCGTCTGACACTCCCAACCATGTTTTCCTGTCTACTCGTCCTCATATCAGGACCCCTAGATCCGCCCCTCGTCACCTCCACTTCTAGTACATGGCGTAGCGCCCCCTTTGTCCACGGAACCTGTGTCTAAACCTGCTTTGAGTGGAAACCGTACGAGGAAGAGTTGCCTACTTGAAATGCAACTCCTTTAGTGTGCAACATCCGAGGTGTTAACATTAATTTTTATAAAGTGCACAGATACACCGAGTGTCACCCCTATCAAAACTGGATGCCGCTCTTTCACGACGTGATTTCCGAGAAGGCGCGATTAGCCGACCAACGTAGCATACATACGGTGTAAGTGAAACAGTAAGTAGTAAACTTTGGAGCATGATGGGTAAACGGAAGGATTTATCGGATTGTGGGAAAGGATAGATTGTAGGAGCTTAGAGAGCGGCTGCCTCGATTTCCCAAACGGCTGAACTGGTGGGTTTTTGCGAGCCGCTGTAGTTTAAAGTGTATCAGGACTGGCGTGAAAATGGTCAAAAAGAAACCCGGTGGAAAAACCGCACAGGACAGAGGAAGGTTGATGTGCGAGGTGAATACCGGGTCCGACAGGCCAACAAATGCAACACTGTTCAACAGTTGAACACCAAATACAAAAGAGGTCAACCCAGAACAATATTAGTAATGATCATGCGTCACAGGCTCGCTCGTATGGGCTATAACAGCAGACGACCCCGACGACATCCTCTTCTAACCACGGTTCATCAGCGCAAAAGTCTCGCCTGGTGCAAAAGATCATGCAAGTTGGACGTTGGATGACTGGAAAAAAGGGTTCTGGTCCGACGAGTCGCGTTTCTTACTCCACTCCGTGGATGGTTATGCACGTATTTGGCGCAAACAACATGAGGCACTCGATCCATCCTGCGTAGTCTCCACATTGCAAGCCGGTGGAGGTAGTTACATGGTGTGGGGCATGTCTACCTGGCAGGAAATTTGATTCCTGGTGTATGCGGAACAATGGTGCCCACTTTCGTGAATTGCTTGCTGACTATGTACGCTCAGCAATGTTGCACATTTTCCAGAATGGAGAAAGTGTCTTCCAAGACGACCGCAGGTGCAATGTTGTGCAGGAATGGCTTGAGGAACACAGTTCTGACTTCCAGCATATCGATTGGCCTCCGAACTCCTCGGATATCAATCCCATAGACCACTTGTGGGACACCATGGAGCGGCATATCAGGCTTCTGGATACACCAAACCCCTCCATAACTGCATTGAATGCCATATTACACACAGCTCGGTTGGCCATACCTCCCAACTGCTTCCGGCATCTTATTGAATCGATGCCACGTCGGATAGCTGCTGTACTGAGGGCAAAAGGAGGACCTACGAATTATTAGATAGGTGGACATAATTTAGTGATCACTCAGTGTATGTTGAATCGATGCCACGTCGGATAGCTGCTGTACTGAGGGCGAAAGGAGGACCTACGAAGTATTAGATAGCTGGACATAATTTAGTGATCACTCAGTGTATGTTGAATCGATGCCACGTCGGATAGCTGCTCTACTGAGGGCAAAAGGAGGACCTACGAAGTATTAGATAGGTGGACATAATTTAGTGATCACTCAGTGTATGTTGAATCGATGCCACGTCGGATAGCTGCTGTACTGAGGGCGAAAGGAGGACCTACGAAGTATTAGATTGGTGGACATAATTTAGTGATCACACAGTGTATGTTGAATCGATGCCACGTCGGATAGCTGCTGTACGGAGGTCGAAGGGAGTACCTACGAAGTATTAGATTGGTGGACATAATTTAGTGATCACTCAATGTATGTTGAATTGATACCACGTCGGATAGCTGCTGTACTGAGGGCGAAAGGAGGACCTACGAAGTATTAGATTGGTGGACATAATTTAATGATCACTCAATGTATGTTGAATCGATGCCACGTGAGACAGCTGCTGTACTGAGGGCGAAAAGAGGACCTACGAAGTATTAGATAGGTGGACATAATTTAGTGATCACTCAGTGTATGTTGAATCGATGCCGCGTCGGATAGCTGCTGTACTGAGGGCGAAAGGAGGACCTACGAAGTATTAGGTAGATGGTCATAATTCAGTGATCTCTCAGTGTATGTTGAATCGATGCCACGTCGGATAGCTGATGTACTGAGGGCGAAAGGAGGACCTACGAAGTATTAGGTAGGTGGTCATAATTCAGTGATCTCTCAGTGTATGTTGAATCGATGCCAAGTCGGATAACTGCTGTTCTGAGGACGAAAGGAGGACCTACGAAGTATTAGGTAGGTGGTGATAATTCAGTGATCTCTCAGTGTATGTTTGTAACTGCATTTGGTGTTCGATATAAAAAAGAAGGTACGGCTGTATACATATGCGCTGTATGCGGGACGGACACTGTAAGTGAACGAACGTGCCAAGACTTGGTGGCGAAGTTCGTTCGGGTGATACGACGCTTAAAGATTGGCTTCGTTCTGGAAGCTCCGCTGAAGTGTGTGATGAATGAATGCTGGCAACAATTAAGTCCGACCCTAATCAAACCTAAGGGGATATTTCTGATAGGCTTTCATCGAACAACTGCCATGAGAATTCATAGCATTGGAATGATCCAAAAACCGGAAGCCGTCCCGGTGGAGCAGGGGTCTAAGCGATGGCCTCTGATCATTTGTCCGAAAGAGGTCCGGTTTCGAATCCCGGTGAGGCATGGATGTTGTGTTTGTCTTACGGCACTGGTTCTCTCCCTTCCCTCGAACCAGTGACCCTAAATTAGTGACGGGCGACTGATTATGGTCCATTGAGTTGCTCACGGTGGTCGTTAAACCTCCAATAAAAAAAACTGGAACAATGGGTCATTAATTACTATATATGGTCACACTTCGACCAAAAATGGTGATAGACAGCGCAGTGGTAGGTGCTGCCATTGAATCGCCATGGCACCATCATCAAATCACGTGACATTCGGCAGAAGTGGCTGTGTGGCCTCCAGTTTCAATGCGTTCTCATGGCCAGACAGGCTACTTTAAATATTAGCATTTAGTAAATCATGAATTAGGTGTATTTTCCCTAAAAGTGTGGCTTTTAGGGAAAATACACCTAATTCGTTAGGAAACTGTCATTTATCAAAATTTAATTGCAGCCGTTTTGAAGTTACAAAATGGGCCGTTAGGTCGAACGAGATCATGAGTTTCACGTGTGTTGTTGTGTGATTCGGCTGCTTTGTTTGTACTTGAAACTTCATGTATGCGTTTTTCGTTTACACAAATTGCGAGAACTTTTGCATTTACCGAATGTAAACACCTAGGAAAAGAAGGTTTTACATATTTATTACGGTGTGCCACCACCTTTGGCATTCAAAACCACCTGAATCCTCCTTGGAGTGGATGCATACAAATACTGGATGGTGGTTAGTTGGATGCTACACCATTCTTCATGCAGATACTGCTCCAGGTCCTTGAGTGATGCAGGAGAAGGATAACGGGATCTTACTCTGTTTTCCAACACAGGCCACAGTGGCTCGATGATATTTAAGTCTGGTGATTGGGGAGGCCAAAGAAGATGTGAAAATTCTTCCTCATGTTCCTCAAACCACAATTGGACATTCCGAGCTCTGTGAATTGGGGTGTTATCATCTTGATAGATGGCATCCCCTGTAGGAAACAATGCCTGAGCCATTGGATAGACTTGGTCGGCCAAAATGGTTTCATACGCCCTGCCAGTCATCCGTCCTCTCAAGGAGATCAGGGGACCTACTGAAAACCGGGACACGACAGCCCAGAGCATGACAGAACCACCACCATACTGCACCCTTGGAAGCAGACAGTCTGGGATGTACGCTTCTGACGGCGTTCTCCACACGCAAATACGTCATGCGGTGGGGAATAGTGTGAATCTGGATTCATCCGACCACATTACACGCTTTCATGCATCGGCAGTACACATTGTATGCTCCTGGCACCACTACCGTCGTCGTTGTACATTTACCCGGTTTACCAGAGGTTTTGCAATAGCAGCTCTGCCATGAATATCCTGTTCATGCAGTTACCTGCGCACTGTTTTTGTTGATACTACGGGCTGGAGATTCAGATTGAGCTCCGCACTAATTTTCGGCGCAATGGTCTTCTTATTACGAGTAACAATCCTCTGTAATGCTCTCCGGTCTCTATCAGTCAAATTCGCTTTCCGGGCGCTCTTGTATTTCGCAAACGAAGTTTTGCCACGGACACGGTATGCTGCCATGATGCTAGACACAGTAGCTCTGGATACCCCCACTTCCCTGGTGACTGTGGTCACCGAGGAACCAACTTTTGAAGTCCGTTAGGTCTCTCATTTCGTAGTCACCTTGAAAGAAATTTTGCAACAAGAGACTTTAAATGCACCTAAACAGAACCTTGAGGTTCTAAACAAAGCTATTACAACCAAAATGTTGTGGATACCTTTGCGTATTGCGACGTACGCAGCTGCATTAAAAGTCATGTCTCTGACCGAAATGTTCACATTATTCTGTCCAACTCCTGTATGTTTTATTGTTCAATATGCTGAGTTCTGTTTGTTTGTGTTGCTCTTTGTTAATTGTTTTCGCTCTGTTGCATCATTCGACACTTCAAATTAATCACAGTTGTCGTATGCAGGAGGGACACTATAATGACGTAGAATATCTACACTGCTGGCCACCCAAAATGCAACACCAAGAAGGACACGACATAGCAAAACCAGATTTACTGGACACATAACAACACATACCGAGATGAAACGATTGAGTTTACAGGCCCGTGCGACTTGCGGAACACGCAGACATCAATAGTTCGTGTGGCCCCCATGGCTGGCAATAACGGCCGCTACACGCCGCGGCATCGAACGAAAGAGGCTTTGGATGTGGGCTTGGGGTATGTCGGTCCAGGCTGCCTCCACACGTTGCCACAGTTCATCAGGCGTAGCCGCGGGTGGTGCTTACCGGGCCACTCAGTTGCCTATCAGCGACCAGACGTGTTCGATGGGCGACATATCGGGAGAACAGGCGGGCCACGGCAGCAGTGACATCTGATGGACCGTGAAAAATTGTTGCACGATGCGTGCCACGTGCGGGTGCATTGCCCGGTTGAAATGTGGCGGCTGCCAGGTCTTGCAGGTAAGGGAGGACTACAGGCTCCAAAACGTCGGAGATGGTGCGATGGCTGTTGAGTGTGCCGGCGATGCGTACCAGAGGGGTGCGGGTGTCATATCCAATTGCGCCCCAAACCGTAACGCCAGGCGACGGACCGTTATGGTGATACATAATGCAGGCGTCATACAGTCTCTCGCCGCGGTACCGCCACACGCGGCTTTGACCATCGTGGTGTTGCAGACAGAAGCAGGATTCGTCGGAGAAGACAATGTCGTACCATTCCGTAGTCCAGGTGCGGCGTTCAACGGCCCACTGCCGCCGCACTCGCCGGTGGTGTAACGTCAATGGTAATCGGAGCAATGGGCGCCGTGCGACAAGTCCCCGCTCCTGCAGACGACGTTGAATGGTACGTGCTGACACAGGTTGTTGCGCAACACACCCTAATTGCTGCGCTAACGTTCGTGATGTGGCGATGCGAGCCGTCAATTCCCACCGCACAACATGCCGGTCCTATCGTTCGGTGGTGTGGGGCGGCTGCGGCAATCGCTCACGTCGGTCCGTCAGTCCCTCCTGCACCCACCGAATCCATACTCGCCTCACTGTGGCTGGATGTCGTCCCACATGGGCGCCGATGTCTTGGTACGATAAACCGCTGTCGCGATAAGCCAATATTCGTCCTCTGTCGAACTCCGAAACGTGCAGGAATGACTGCCGTATTCTGCGACGATGCATCAGGAAGCTTCCCACGCACAGGTCCGGCAGCACAACACACTTCTACTACTTACACTCCGCCTTCTGTGCACCCTTCTTATAGTGCTTCTCGATGGCGTGCCGGGCGCACATGATTTACATATGCCCTGCAATGCTAATCGTTTCTATGTCCTCTCGCGGGCGACGCATGCTGCGAATTTCAGGCCAATCGGATGTTTACTTCTTGGTGTTGCATTTTGGGTGGCCAGCAGTGTAGATACGTTTTCGAAAATTCATAGTGCTTACAATTACGACGCTGCAAAAATGTTTATCTCCTTCGTGATGAAAATTTTCAGATTAAAGCGCAAGTTTAGTGATCGCGAAGAAAAATGTGCTGATTCCGATATTTGTTAACAATTTGTTTTATAAAATCAGTTGTTAAGATCACTACGTGTTTCACAAACTGATATATTAGGTGTATAAATAAGTTTTAAAGTGTTTTTGTGTGTGTGTGTGTGTGTCTCGTATACCGCTAATTTACATATCCGACATTCCCTCGCGTTGTTGTCCTGTTACCGTAACAGAAGTTTGCCCAAAAATCAAACGCACTTGCACATCGGTAAGTGAAAGATGGCAAGCGATACCGCATTTATTCGACGCTGCATTCGTTACGAATTTCATCAAGGAAAAAGTGCTGCAAAAGCATGTGCATCGATCTGTTCTGTTCTGGGGGAGAATATTGTATCGAAAAGCACGTGCGAGTTTTGGTTTAGACGGTTTAAAGCAGGTGATTTTGATGTTAGCGAACGAGAACGTAGCGGAAGGTTGCACAAGAGGAACTGCAAACATTGCTGGATGAAGATTCGTCTCAAACGCAAAACGAACTAGCTGAACAACTGGGGGTCACTCAACAAATCATTTCCAATCATTTACGCGCAATGGGAAAGATTCAGAAGGAAGGAAAACGGGTGCCACATGACCTGAGCCAGACGAACAAGGATGAGCGTGTCATGAAGTGTTTGAATCTGTTGAATAAATAACACAGAAAGTCTTTCCTGTGTAAATTCGTTACGGGTGATGAAACGTGGATATGGTACGACAACCCCAAAAGCAAAAAACAATAGGTAGACCCCGGTGAAGCAAAGACTTCGACACCGAAACGCAATATTCACTCCAAGAATGTTCTACCGTGCATCTGGTGGGATATGAAGGGTGTGCTCTATAATGAACTATTGGAACAGGGTCAAACTATTACTGCTGATCGCTACAAGCACAAATTGCTGCGACTGAACCAGGAAATCTATCGGCAAAGGATTAATTTGACGGGCTACGACGCCGAGCGTGACCTACAATCGGGCAAATGTGTTTCCGGACTTGGGAGTGGCCAGCGGCAATGGCGCACCCACGGAGGGAGCTTTGGGGGCTTAGGCCCCTCCAAGGAGATTAAGAACGACGTACGTCACAAATTAAGCATTAAAAATATTATTTTACATGTTCAAAAAAATACATATTGTCTTCTTCCCAAAGCCCCAAAAAGATTAAGAGCGACGTACGTCACAAATTAAGCATTAAAAAAATATTATCTTACATGTTCAAAAAATTACATAGTGTCTTCTTCCCTAAGAGATTAAGAGCGACGTACGTCACAACCGTATATAAACTATAGGCGTACACTACATATATGTACACACTTTGTGTACGTATACTATATATACACTGAAAAGCAATTGAATTAGAGATACCTGTCTAGTAACGTGTAGCACCACCTTTCGCCCTGATGACGGCGGCGATTCGTCTCGGCATGGATTCGACAAGACACCGGAAGCGTTGGGAAGCCATACGAATCCACGACCCCTAAACAAGCTCCCACAGTTCACGAAGATTTGATGGAGGAGTCAGAGCCTCGAACATCTCTCTCGATGGCATCCCAGATGTGTTCGATGGGATTGAGGTCAGGAGACCTAGCTGGCGAAAGAAGCGAGGTCACGTCGGTGGAGTGTTCATCCAACCATTCGGATACAATTCGGGAGCGATGGCACGGTGCATTGTCTTGTTGCAGGATGAGGTCCCCAGTGGGATGTTGAAGACGCACAAACGGAAGCAAATGGTCGTCCAGGATATCCCGGTAACGTTGACCTGTGAGATACGATATCACACGTACCAGGGGTCCCATTTCAGTCCACGTAAACAGTCCCCAGACGAGAATGCCACCCCCACCAGCTTGAAGAGCACCCTGCTGGCAAGAAGGATCCATCACTTCATGTGGTTTGCGCCGTACTCATATCCTGCCATCCGCATGCACCAACGTGAATCTCGACTCATCAGTCCAGGCAACATTTTCCCACATGTCTACGGTCCAGTGGCGATGTTCCTGCGCCCATGCTAATCTTTATACCCTGTGATGTGCGGTCAGCAGTGGTACCCTCGTGGGACGATGGCTTCTGTACCCCATGGCGAGGAGATGGTTCTGGGTGTTGTGGCTGCTTACACGTTTTTGTGCACCAGCATTAAATTGCCGAGTGATTTCTTGCACTGTCGCCCGTCTATCCGTTGCTACAATGCAAGCTACCCGACGGTGACCCCACTCATTCACACGATGTTGTCCACGGCAGTTGGCCCTTGCAGGGATGGTTTTACCGGATTCGATGTACTCACGGTGCACCCGTTACTCAGTGGCTCGTGAAAATCCCAGTGCCTTCACGACGTCCGAGATGGAGTGACCCATTCGTCGGGCCCCGACAATGTGCCCACGATCAAATGCACTTAGTCTTACAAATACTGCGTCCGACTCTTACTGACTCCCGTCGCATCACTCCTTATATTGTCGGATCGCTGCATACGTCATGTCGTTTCCGTTTACAGGGCCGCCACAGCGCCACATTTGCATAACGCCAGCTGTCTCTAATTCAGTTGCTCTTCAGTGTATAGAACCCCCTCCAACAAGAATTCCAGGGTGAGCCACTGGCCAACGGACAGGAATCCAGAAATTACCAGATCCTGACGAGGTGATGAAAATTCACCAGTGATGCCATCATCTTCATGGTCAGTAACTGTGGTTCTCTACTGCCCCTTGAACTGAGTGAAAACGCCCAGCGTAAATTTTTGTGTTCTGAAAGTGGCTCCATACCTCACGGATGAAGGATGAAAATGCAGCGTGGTCCGCAGCAGTCTACGTTGATGCAAGTCATCAATGGCGGGTGGTCGGTCATCGCTTGCATTCTGGGCGCTGGTACGTCTGTTGACGGTATATTCGCGGTATACCCTTGTACAGTTGCCCTCAGAACTCTTACCACTTGGGTGATAGAATGGCCTATCTGTCTTAAGCCGACAATGCATCCATGATCAAAATCGCTCAGATCACCACTTTTACCCATGTTCGTCGATTGCGATACACTGTTAGGCAGATCAGATCAGATCAGATCATATGTAGAGGATTTTAGAAAGGGAGTGTCTGACCCCTGGTCTTAAACAACCCTTAAAAATAGGAAGCTAGGAGATTTGGGCTAGAGTGCCCGATAGGAAAGTCACACGGAAGCGAGGTAGAAGACGCCCTTATTTACTACCGGGGGGCAGTACCCGGAGTCCGACGGCTTAACGTGCCCATCCGACGCACGGTGGATATTTAGTGGATCGAGCGTTCTTACGTGCTGGGATCGAACCTGAGGTCCTTTCCGTGGCAGTCACGCACGTTGCCCACTAAGTCACCCGCGGCCCCACTGTTAGGCAGCCCTGCTGTCCGGCTATTTATCGCCTTCGTTCGGTTTGGGTCTGTTCTTCTCTGCGCGGCGGATGCGCATGTCAGCTGCCCATCACCCCCATCTCTGATGCTTTGTCTACTGAATGTATAACCACGCTTCCTATTCAAAATGTGTTTGTTAGAAATGGAACATTCTTAATTTACTACGTTGTTTCACATTTTGATATTTCAGACGAAACGCAGCAAAAACTAAAGATTTTTGAACGTTACGATAACGATATTCAAATATTTGATGAATTCTTTACTGGCTCTTTTAATTAACATGAAAGATGACACTGAATTATCGGTTGTAATGAGCAGGTTTTTTGAATCCGTTCTGACACGAATTAAATTTATCAAAGCTATGCAAAGTCAATGGAACCAGTATAAAAATAGTAGTATCTGACTGAAGAAAGAAGTTTTTCAATCAGGTTTTTAATCCCGCAGATATTGCTGCAAACGGAATCGTGAACTTATGCCCTCTGGTGGCAGATTTGTGCGTTCAGAAAAATTTGAAATTGTATGAGAAATATTTCGCAGCGGAAACGCTCTCCAACAAAGAAATAATTTTTCAAATCGGACTCTTAGAAGCAGAGATATCGACAAATATAATATATGCATCTACGCTCCCTGGCGGAGAAAACATGCATTATTTTAAGAAGAAAGTTTTCTCAAAAGGTTTTCTGATGTGAGCGGTATCGGTCCAGGAAAGAATTTTTTCAGTCGAGTTTTCACGAGCTCAGATTTTGCTGCAAATACATCAGAAGGATAAATTAGCACTTACGCCCCCTGATGGCTAAACCATATTTTACCAAAAATTAGAAATTACATGAAAAAGATTTCCAGTTAGGAGCTGTATCCGCTGCAGGAAGAATTTTTCAAATCGGAGTTTTAGAAGCAGGAATATTGGGGAAAACGCAAATTATATTTACGCCCCCTAGCGGAAAATTTGTGCTTAACTTGAAAAAGTGAATATACCCAAAATAGTTTTCGACATAGATGGAATCGAAAGGTAAAAAAAAAAAATTCAATCGGATGTTTAGAAGCAAATACATGGAATAAAATATATTTTAAATTCGATATCATGTGCGTTTATGCCCTCTAGCGGCGAAATTGTGCATCGTAAAAAAAAAAAAAAAAAGGTAGTGAAGGATCATCATTCGCGCATTTCAAGCTTCCCAATGCAAAAATAATTTTTTCAAATCGGACTAATAGTTGCAGAGATATGGTGTCCGCAGACGCGGGCAGACGGACAAACCGGTAACATATGCACGATCTCTTTTACAAAAGACGTGCTAAAAAATTATCGATGGACCTCCAGTACATCAAAACTATTTTTAACTACGCTAATTATAAATTAAAATACTCTCGGGTTTGTTTGTTTTCTTCTAATAGCGCACTCACGTAAGAAGTTTTGTTTATAATGGGAAATCCAAGCAGAACAACATAAAGGAGGTTATACTCCTGTGACCTCCTCATAGGATGAATCAGCGTGACCTTGACCTATTCCTGTACCACCTGCCGCGGAGTAACTGAGAAGCAGCAGTGCCTGAGTTTAATCCTGAATTCACATAAAAAACTATCTTGAGCTAATAACGTGAATTTCATCATAGTCTTGCGTACGAATTACGACCCTAATTGACTCGACATCAGACTAACTTTGGACGGACACGTGACTGATAATCTCGCGAATATAAGTTTTATGTGAGTGCAAAAAGCGACTTTAGTTTCACGCAAGTCTTTATCCTTAAAAACATCCACGTATCCTGAAATTCAATGACAAGACTTTGGAAACTCTCAAACAATAGGCAAAAACATTGAGCTTCTCGAATGATGAAACCCCTTACCTAGAACAGAGTTAATAGGGTAAAAAGACTACTAGAAATTTCTCGGATGAGGTACTTCGTTTCGAAAGGGGAATTTTTCTCAACAGTGTAAACCTTGTGCATCGTTAACAATTCATTGCGGTACAATATTTGGAAAAGCCTTCATTACGGTAAGGTTGTTCGAGTAGTGCTTAAATGAACTCGATTTTTTTTCAAAGGACGTGAAATCTCAAAATCAATTTGCAATTATCTCTGTGTAAGTTGAAGGACATATAAATTTTCTTTTTTTATTTCCGTGTGGGTCTGATATATACACCAAACATTCTTGTCAACCGCAACTTTGAGTATAAGCAAAAAATTTCATTTGTACTCCTCTAACCAAACGCGACCCCGTAACCTTGAGGACACGCAGTTACAAAGGGTGTTGTCGTACGCGAAGCGACCCTGTTATATTCCATCGTGGACGAAGCGACCCTGCTAATACTTACATATACACTATACGAATCGTAGTAAAATTTTTTACAACTAATTAATTAATTACTTACATCTGAATTTTGTAGCTTTTGTCCTTAGTCCAACTTGGTAACATAGTTAAATGCTTTCAGGCATTTTTTAAGGTCTTTAGAATTTCCAAATTCGACTTGTGATGCACAAACAAAAGAATTAGGAGAACTTAGTCCAAAAAGGAAGAAAATGTATAGTAAACTAGTAGACGAACGCATTCGCAATATCATGGCGGAATTTGGAAATTCTAAAGACCTTAAAAAATGCCTGAAAGCATTAAGCTATGTTACCAAGTTGGACTAAAAACAAAAGCTACAAAATTCAGAAAATGTAAGTACTTAATTAATTAGATGTAAATAATTTGACTACGATTTGTATATACATGTATTGTATATATAAAATGATATTAAAAACTTGTATTTAGTATAAAAACTTGATGTAAGTAATTAATTAATTAGGTGTAAATAATCTGACTACGATTTGTATACATATATAAGTAAAATGATTCGATTAGCAGGGTTGCTTCGTCCACGATGGAATATAACAGGGTCGCTTCGCGCACGATTTTCCACAGGGTAGCTTGGCGCACGGTCGCTTCCCGCTCCTAATCGTTCCAAAGCCTGTACTAGTTTATCAAATTTCAACTCCACCTTAACTTATAAATGCAGTATGTGACATGCCTGCCCCGCAGGACGCACACGACATAAAGGCAGATAGCAGCGAGAACGAACGTCTGCGTAGCTCAGTTGGTAGAGCGACGTGTTCCGGAAAATGTGGACTCGGGTTCGATCCCCGGCGTGGACCAAAAATGACGGAGAAATTTACTTCGTTATAAGTATTAATATTCCATCATATAGCTTCAGGATTTAATTTTCGTAAGCCTAAATTTATCTTATTTTCCAACATAAAACATCTTGTGCTTCCTGAATTACTGTTAAAGGTTCAAATAAATCGCATTTTACACTCAGTTCTTCGGGGAGTTGAACAATGATGGATTAAGATGTTGGGATAATTCACCAATGGTTTGACTAGGATCTGCCTCTTCGTGCAGGAAGGCACATAGAGTTGGACAATGACCTGCTGCGTGCAGCCGTTGAGGCAGATCCTAGTCAAACCATTGGTGAATTATCCCAACATCTTAATCCATCATTGTTCAAGAGCACCTGCAACAGATAGGGAAGGTCTATAGACAAGGAATTTGGATCCCACACTAACTTTCACCTGACAACAAAGCCCAACGTTCCACCATCTGCAACTCTTTGCTCAGCCGACAGGAAAAGGATCAATTTCTTCATCGAATTGTCACTGGAGATGAAAAGTGGGTTCTTTACGTGAACAACAAACTGTAACGTACCAGGAGATGTGACGTACCTAACCGAAGGACGCACACGACATAAAGGCAGATAGCAATCAGAATAAACGTCCGCGTAGCTCAATTGGTAGAGCAACTTATTCCGGAATGAGGGGACCCGGGTTCGAATCCTGGCACGGATAAAAATGACGGAGAAATTTACTTCGTTATAAAACATGAAAACCAGTGGCTTTCTCCAGATCAGACACCAGTTCCTACGCCAAAATCAGGCTTACACCCCAAAAAGGTTTTGCTCTGTGTTTGGTGGATTGAGCTTTGAGCTCTTGGAACCCGAACAGACTGTAACGGCAGACCTCTATTGTTAACAACTGGACCGTTTGTAGCAAGCTCTTGCTGTAAAGCATCCAGCATTGGTCAACAGAAAAGGTGTCATCCTCCAGCATGACAACGCGAGACCTCACACAGCGAGACGGACCCAGCAGACGATCAGAGATTTTGGATGGGAAGTTATGCCCATCCCCCTTATTCCCCTGGCATTGCACCATCTGATTACCATTTGTTCAGATCTCTGCAGCACTTCTTAATGGGAAAAGATTCCACAATATTGCTGATGTCAAAACGGGGCTCTCGGACTTCTTTGCATCACAGCCAACGTCTTTTTATAAAGACGGCATTGAAAGTTTGGTTTCTCGATGGGCAAGTGTGATCGATAATGATGGCGATAATATATTTGATTCAGAAATGAATTTCTTCTGTAACAAACAGTGTTTGTCTTCGTTTTCAAAAAAACACCATTACTTTTCGGTCCCCCCAATAGAAGAAAGTATGCAGATCTAGAAATAAAATGAAAATCTGTACGCAAATAAAATAAAACATGTAGTATGGAGTTTTTAACTCTTTTTGCTATAGTTTTAAAGACTTACCTAGTTGGCTAATGTTCTCGAATAGCTGTGCTGAACATACACTATATTGACAAAAGTCACCGGACCCCCTTCAAAAGCAAATGAACGGATCCGCTGCGTTGTTAAGATTCGCGGTACAACTGCAAACGGTATAAAAACAAGCTTGCAGCTGACCGCGATCGTATCGCACTGTGAGGTTGAGTGAAAATGTCGCGGCGGGAGAGAACTGACTTTGAGAAAGGAAAGACTGTTGGGTGCTATATTAGTGAGTTATCCCTAAGAGAAACTGAGAGGCATTTAAACATACCCAAGTTAACTGTTTTGGATGTACTGAATAACTGGAAGACACACGGAGTACCTGAAGCAGCAAAACATACAGGCAGGCCACAGAAAATCAGTGATAGAGGACGTCGAAACCTCAGGAGAGTCGTTACAGCTAGTCGACGGAGTACTGCATAAGACCTCAGAGTACATGTGAGTAAAAATGCTGGAACCTCAGTATGTACACGTACCATTTGCAGAGAACTTCATTCCGTGGGTTACCGTGGTCGTGTGGCTGCTCATAAGCCTTTCATCTCCACTCGGAATGTTACTCGTCGTTTAGCATGGTGTAAAGAACATTTATCGTGGACCGTAGATCAATGGAAACGGGTCCTATAGACTGATGAATTCAGATACACGATCCATCAGTCTGATGCCGTGTGTGAGTATGGCGGCAGCCGGGAGAACGCTATTTATCACACAGTACTGTTCCTACGGTCAAGTTTGGAGCTGACAGTGTACTCGTGTAGGGGTGCTTTTCGTGGTATGGTCCCGGCCAATTGGTTATCGTAGAAAAACCTGTTAACCAGCTCGTCTACCTTGATATTCTGGACAATTATGCCTTACCAACTCTGTGGTAATACTATGGAACCGAGCCTTGTTGGTACCAGCATAATAATGCACCGACCATAAAGCAAGGACTGTTACGGCGTGGTTTGACGATAATTCCGTATCGTGTGTGAACTGGCCGGCACAGCGCCCTGATCTTAATCCCATATAGCACCTATGGGATGAATCAGAGCGCCGCATAAGAAGTTTGGAAGCAAGGCCTACTACTAAGCAACAGTTAGCGGCAGCATTATGTACTGAATGGAAGCGCTTACCTATCGCTGTGTTCCAAAACCTTGTCGAAAGCATGTCTCGTCTAAAAGGGTCAGTGCATGCATTAAGGCTGAAGCTGGACCGATACCGTACTAATGTATGTAAATAAATGCTATGTTGCGTTTCCCTTCTAGGTGTCTGGTGACTTTTGTCAATATAGTGTAAATCACACTTCGTAAATACTTAACCAAACGGCCCGGTATAAGGAGTCAGCAAGTCACTTACTTTATTTAGTCCACCAGTTTATTCGGTAATCACTCGCACTTCAAGACTTCAAGATAATCCCTTGCGAGAATATACTCCCGTTGGCTTCAGTCCAGACAACGATCTCAGCATTCATTCGTTGATCACATATATTTCATCAACTCCAGTGAAAGCTATCAACTCTATCTACCAACTCTCAACTCTATCAGTTCTCTATCTCTGTATACATTCAATCTAGTCATTTTATGCTGCTCTGACTCACTGTCAGTGTTGCCAAAAGCTATTTGCGTATGTAACATGCTGTTCAGTGGGAAAACCTTTAACAGAGAAGTGACTAAATTTATATAGGAAAACAGACACGCAAAAGGAAAGTATTTTAGATGTAAACGTCCCAGCATATCAAGTGTAAATCCTTAATTTAACAAATGAAATGAAGTTAGTAAACTTTTTAAGCGCATTTCTTACTTATAACTTGAAAATCGTTACTGCATACATTTAGTTCTGCGCAATACTGACTGAAGCAACAAACTGCAAAAAACGAGAGTTTACAGAATCTCATTTAACCCTTTAACGACCATAACGCCCCAAACGCCCGCACGTCCGTAGCCGCCCGAAACGCCTGTCTAGAGTGAGTCAGATTTCCTACCCTTACTTGTTCTTCAAATTTTCTCGACCTATGAGGGATCAGCAGGAGTCACCATTAATCACTATTGCTGTTATTGAACAAAGAAGTGAAACAACAGACAGTTTCTGGTGTTATGGTATTTAGGGTTATACCAGATTTTTGGGTAATGGTCGTGAAAGGGTTAAAGCTATATGTACAGCATCATCTCCAACACATCTGCGGTTTTCTTTGCTACGATGTTGCACTACTCTTAGTGAAAATTGTAATACCAAGAAAACATCACGCTATTCAAATGAAGTTTATATCGCAGATGCCTCACGTTACAGGAGATAAGTGATTACATTTCTAAAACTATACAAGATTTTTTCGCTTCAAAACTCAGTGTCGTGTGAAACCACCTCGAGCAACAATAACAGCCGCTAGACCGGAGTTCATTTGTAGTGACTGATGGAGGTGCTTGAGGAGCCAGGCGCATGGTAGTCCCAGACATGTTCGATCGGCGACATATCAGACTCACGTGCAGACCAGGGAAGAAGTGATATCTGCCGTGCATAGAAGAGGTTTTGGGCATTCCGGATCACATGTGGCCTGGCATTGTTCTGCTGGAATAGAACGCAAGGACAAATCTGAAGGAAGGGTATCTATCACCTTTGCCCCTAAAACGCCCCTGATGTATCGTTACCTGTTGAGGGTTCCCTCAATTCGTATCAGGCCAGATCGCGAATTGAACCCAATGGCCCTCCAAACCATGACGCTTGGCGTTGGGTCGGTACGACGCTCCAAGGTGTCGTTCACCACGATGTCTCCGAACATGTATGCGACCATCATGGTTCATCAAGTTGAACCGTGACTCGTCAGAAAACATGACCTGTTGCCAATCAGAGCGCCAGTGTCTGTGTTCGAGACCCCATTGCAGCTTGAGGTGCCTGTAGTTGAGGATGCCATGTGCTGGTAGCGACCAGTCTTCTGTTAACCCTTTAATGATCATAACCTAAAAATCTTGTATCACTCTACGTACCATAAAGCCCGAAACTGTCTGTTGGGGTTCACTTCTTTGTTTAGTAACAACAATAATGACGAAGAATGACACCTGCTGATCCCTCATAGGTCGTACAAATTTGAAAAGCAGGTAAGGGCAGGAAATCTGACTCATTCTAGACAGGTGTTTCGGGCGGCTATGGTCGTTTGTATGTACGGGCGTTTTGGGCGTTATGGTCGTTAAAGGGTTAAACAGACGACGTCGAACTGTGATGGCGGACAAAGCCCAACCTGTGACAGTGCTCTACGGCTGCGCTGACACCGTGTATGTCGCTATGAGGTCGGTCACTATCGTTCGGTAGAGATATTTGTCATCCCGGGCAATTTTGCGGTCTATTCCCCGGATTTCTGTGCTTCCAAGACTCATCTGTGCACTGACTCTACGTTAGCATCGATGTACTGGCATTTCGTCCTTTTCAAGTGGCAAGTTTGCGGTAGGAAAATTTAGCTTCTCTCATCCCAGCAATCTTTCCTCGTTCAAAATCTGTCAGGTGTTCGTAATGTGCACTTCTTCAGCGGTGGGGCGTAGTGTGGCCCAAGAAACACCCTTTCGATTCAATGTCGGCTCTTCACTGATTGGAGCGTCTCTTTTGATACAGCACTTTATACCCAAGTGGCCACTTTTCGAATGCTGCCTACACACTGAAAGCACAGAAACACAATTTATTGCTAGGGAGGAGATCACAGAAGGAAACTTTTAAAGTTAACAAAACTACAGTTGCGTGACCAGTGATCTTTAGAATGTGTACAGTGCTCACGAAACGTTAACAGTGCAGTCTTCTTCTGGTCTGCGCTTTAGGAAATCAAAGAAAACCATACAACGACTAATCATGCAGTAATAAAAATTGTATACCATACTTTCAAAGAGACGCCCAAAGGAACTACAGGAGTAAACGCTTGAAGAACAAGATAGTTTCAGGAAAGTCATGATATTGCTCGTGTTAAAGGAACATTTATACAACAGTTGTTCCATAAAAACAGAGTAAAATCACACAAATTATATACACTGACGGAAAAAAATCCCAACACCAAGAAGGGGTTGTGTTAAATAAACGACAGTTGGTAGGCGATGAGAGTACGCCTGTAAGATGTCGCCTATGCAAATTTCGCGCTCGGCGCATACGTGTGGCGTTAGTAGCGCCCCTCGGAACATGCAAAGCAGGTTTTCTGTAAATACGCTCTGTAACGTTCGTGAGCGTTAGTTATCGTTGAGATTCGACGTAGGGTGTTGATGTTAGTCAAGAATGCCTTTAAGAAGACGAAGAAGCCATTATCAACAGCTCACGGAGTTTGAACGAGGTCGTGTAATAGGGCTACGAGAAGGTGGATTTTCTTTCCGCAATATTGCAGAACGACTTGGAAGGAATGTAGCCACTGTGCATGATTGTTGGCAGCGGTGGTCAAGGGAAGGTACTGCCTCAAGAAGACCGGGTTCCAGCCGGCCACGTGGCACTACTGAGAAGGAAGACCGCCGTGTACGGCGTATGGCCGTGGCGCATCGTACCGCGTCTGCGGCAGCAATTCGAGCTGCAGTTGCCACCACAGTGACACAACGAAATGTTACAAATCGGTTACTTGAAGGACAGCTCCGAGCCAGACGCCCTGTAGCGTGCATTCCACTTACTCCAAACCACTGCCGTTTGCGACGTCAGTGGTGTCAAGCTAGAGCTCATTGGAGGACGGAGTGGAGATCTGTTGTGTTTTCTGATGAAAGCCAGTTCTGCCTGGGTGCCAGTGATGGCCGTGTGTTGGTTAGAAGGAGGCCAGGAGAGCGGCTGCAACCAACCTGTCTGCGGCCGAGACACACTGGACCTACACCTGGAGTTATGTTCTGGGGAGCAATTTCCTATGACAGCAAGAGCACTCTCGTGGTTATCCCACGCACCCTGACGGCACAGTTGTACGTCGGTCTGGTGATTCAACCTGTTGTGCTGCCATTCATGAACAGCATTCCAGGGGGTGTTTTCCAACAGGATAACGCTCGCCCGCATACCGCTGTTGTAACCTAACATGCTCTACAGAGTGTCGACATGTTGCCGTGGCCTGCTAGATCACCAGATCCTTCACCAATCGAGCCCGTATGGAACATCATTGGACGACAACTCCAGCGTCACCCCCAACCCGCATTAACCGTCCCTGTATTGACCGACCAAGTGCAACAGGCATGGAACTCCATCCCACAAACTGACATCCAGCACCTGTACGACACAATGCATGAACGTTTGCGTGCTTGCATTCAACATTCTGGCGGTTACACCGGTTATTAATGTACCAGCATTTCACATTTAAAATGGCTCTTCTCGCGCTTACAATAAGCTGTAATCTTGAAACCTTAATCGATTAAATATGTTACCTATACAAATGTATTGCCGCCATTTCATTCCTCTACAACTATTTTTTCGTGGTGTTGGGATTTTTTTCCGTCAGTGTAGATACAGCAAAATATATGTCATTCTTTCTCAAAGTATCTTCCCTCGGATGATATGCAACGGTCCCATCGTTCAGTCCACTTTTCAAAGCATGTGGCGAAGGTTTTTTGTGGAAGCTGCTTTAGCGACCCCTGTACAGCTTGTACAGATCATCAGATCAGATCATATGTAGAGGATTTTAGAAAGGGAGTGTCTGACCCCAAGTCTTAAACAACCCTTAGAAATAGGAAGCTAGGAGATTTGGGCTAGAGTGCCCGATAGGAAAGTCACACGGAAGCGAGAACTGTTGGGAAGATCATATGTAGAGGATTTTAGGAAGGGAGTGTCTGACCCCAGGTCTTAAACAACCCTTAGAAATAGGAAGCTAGGAGATTTAGGCTAGAGTGCCCGATAGGAAAGTCACACGGAAGCGAGAACTGTTGGGAATATCATATGTAGAAGATTTTAGGAAGAGAGTGTCTGACCACAGGTCTTAAACAACCCTTAGAAATAGGAAGCTAGGAGATTTAGGCTAGAGTTCCCGATAGGAAAGTGACACGGAAGTGAGAACTGTTGGGAAGATCATATGTAGAGGATTTCGTGAAGGGAGTGTCTAACACCGGGTCTTAAACAACCCTTAGAAATAGGAAGCTAGGAGATTTGGGCTACAGTGCCCAATAGAAAAGTCACACGGAAGCGAGGTAGAAGACGTTTTTATTTACTACCGGGGGCCAATACCCGGGGTCCGACGGCTTAACGTGCCCATCCGACGCACGGCGGGTATTTAGTGGTTCGAGCGTTCGTACCTTCCCGGGATCGAACCTGAGCTTATATTCATGGCAGTCACGAACGCTGACCACTAGGCCGCCCGTGGCCCAACAGCGTGAATAACGTCAGCATTTGGGTTACGTTTGCTCCACGGAACTTCTCCTTCATTGTTGGAAACCACCAGAAATCGCACGAAGCGCGTGGTCAGGATTGTAGGCAGGCTGTGGCATGATTTCAATACTGCATTTCGTAAAAAAACTGTGGAACACAAGCAGCCATATGTGGGCGGGCGTTATCATGGTGAAGGGTCCGGTTGCCCAACAGTTCCGTTTCGCTTAATCGATATGGGCGTTGAGACGCTTCAAAACTGAAATGTAACACTCAGTATTGACAGTAATTTGTGGAGGAACGGCATGTTGGTAGATCATACCTTTATGATCAAAGAAAATTATCATCATCTCCTTCCCAGCTGATTCAGTTTAGCAGGCTTTTTCAGAGGAGGCGAGCCTGTGTGTTTCCAGGCACTCGTTGCGCGCTTCGTGAGTGGGTCGAAATAGTGGACCCATGTTTAATCGGCAGTTGTTACTATGTTTAGAAAGTTTGGATCCTTTGCAATAATTTGTTTCCGCTCATGACACACCTGAACTCTGGCTAACAATTGTTCTCTCGTCAGGTGATGAGGTACCCATCTGGAACACACACGTTACAGCAGTAATTTGTCGCGTAGAATGCGGAATGCCGACGTTTTTGAAATATTAGTTGACGCCGCTGTGTCTTCACACGTCATTCGTCGATCTTCTTGCGGAATTGCCCAAACAGTGTTAACAATACGTTCCTAACAGCACTTTCAGGTCGACCTGGCCTAAGAGCGAGTTCTGTCGACAAACGCCCTTTTCTGAAATCATGATGCCATCTAAAAATCGTTGACGAACCCAGACATTTTTCTTTGTAAACTTTTTCATTAAATCAACTGTTTCTGGAGCCGCTTTACCCAAACGATAACAAAATTTTATCGCACAGCGCATTTCACTTCTTAACTCTGAATTACTCAGCTCCGTAGCTGTATGGCGAAATGCCTTTAACAACTGCGCAATAACAAAACCAGAATTGCCGTCTGCCACGGCTAATAGCTATTGCCATAGATACTTCCTTTATTCAGTTAGTCGTCTGCGTGGTTATTTTTTTCCCTTCGCACTGTTGCCAACACACAAAAAATATTACTCTCAGTTTTTATAGAACGGCCTTTGTAAGAAACGCTAGTCGCCACTAGGGAAATTGCTTAAACCAGTATCAAAACAATTGTGTGCAACACGGCATGCTGTAAACCGTTCATGGCACAGAAAACTGCATACATCAAGTATCTATAACAGGAACAGGCAGAAAATGTAAGAATCAAAACTGAGAATACAGATCTGTTAGAAACTAAATTCCGAGAACGGAAAGGTTGTCTCACTTTTACAGATTGCATGATGAAGATATCATGATTCCAGATGCAGACATATGCTACGAAACCAATGGAAAAAGTCGATGTAACTTTAGATATGTAAATGACCCAAACCGAACTTCCTGTTACATACAGTAATGCATCATTATTTTCTTTTGTTTATGTGTTTTGTTTGTTTCTTTGTTTGTTTCGGAGTTTAACAACCACCGTGACAATACAGAACTACAGGCAAGCCCTTTTTTTATGGTCAATGGTTATAGCGAGGATGCGCCACCATTCATCCTGAGCTCTGCTCGGACGATTAGCCATAGGCCCGCACCTCTGAGCGCTCGCCCACCGGCGCAGAGCAGTCAGGCTTCCACATGGGAGAGTGAAACATGTGACAAATACGGAGGTGAGGCACATGTCAAGACGGCAAGCAGCGGTGATAAGACCTTGTCGGTGTAGCTCAATTGGGAAAGCATTCGGCTCCGGAGCAGAAGGTTGTTAGTTCGAGCCTCGCTGCCGGTGAACATGGGTTTCACATCGGCGCCCGAACGCAAAAATGGATCGGCTGTCCGTGAGGTTATTCGAAAAATGTGTGATGTTCCTTTTCACACATCGTCTGGAATTAATGCGAATTCCTTCTTCGCTTCGAAAACTGTGTGATGCTTCTTCCACACATCGCCTGCAATTAGTGAGAATTCCTTCTTCTACAGAGGGTTACTTCAAGTATGGTTTGCCCTTTTGACCCAATGTTGAAACAAATTAAACTAAGGACCTCCTTCTACCACTGTGGCGGTGAACAATTCCGTAAAGGTTACTGAATGAGTATTTTCAATTTCCTTCAACCCCCCCCCGTGGCGCAGTGGTCTAAGTGATGGCTTCTGATCATTCGTCCGAAAGGAGTCTGGGTTTGAATCCCGGTGAGGCATGGACGTTGTGTTTGTCTTACGGCGCTGGCTCTCTCCCTTACCTCGAGCCAGTGGCCCTAAATTAGGGACGGGCGAATGCTTACAGTCCACTGAGTCGCTCTCAGTGGTCGTTAAACCTCCTGAGCGAGTTTATTTTTTCTTTAGAACAAAGTTGTTGCTTTTTCTCGCTTTTTTTACATCTGTTTCAACCGACTTACCCCAAAGAACCGAAGCGTTGCTTTGAACACTTTCCTCTTGAATTTATTTCTTAGTTTTTACTTTCAAACGATTCATTGAATCTGTTCACTAGCGTTTTTCAATATGAATTAAGAATGATTCACATAAGGAGAAGTTCGAAAATATTGAATACCCTTCGCCGTCAGAAAAAGACTTTTGTTTTGTTCTGCATTTTGCTAGAATGTGCAGTGATGTGCGTTGCTTGTGACAGGGGCGTGTATAGAATTTTTTTTTTCGAGGCAGAGGGCCGACAGAAAATGGAAATTTTTGAAATAAATCAGAACGAAATAAAAGTTAACGAAAAATGGAACAAAACATTAAGGCATTATTTTCTAATGTAAGAGTTGATGCATTTTTATTAAACTAAAGCATTTCTTTTAATATACGCATTTTAACAAAAAAGTGAAACACTTTCGGTATACCAAATGGCCTTTGCCCCCTTCTAAATACGCCTGTGACTTGTGAGGAATGTAAGTTAAATATATACACTATCTACCAACAAATAATTGGACACCCCTGCAATCGACGATATCTGCAGTCCTGATACACGTCACGACCGCCGCCGTTAAATATCGTGTATGAAACAACAACACAACCAGTCGCATGCAAGATGTCACGCAGTTCGGAGCTCTCTGATTTCGAGAAAGGTGTAATCGTCGGGTATCACAGAAATGGCCTATCCATACGTGACATATCCAGCGAGTTGAAGTACCCAAAATCGACAGTGGCCTACGTGATTGGCAAGTGGAATATGAGAGGTGACTGTCGGAATGTGCCCCGACCCGGCAGACCCATAAAACTGGGAGTCAGAAACCAACGGGTGCTGGCCAGAGAAATTCGGAAGAACCGCACCAAATCGATGGGCCACATCCGCGAGGAGTTTCAACAGCCATCCGGGAGTGTTCTTCCGATGAATACCATCCGTAAGGAAGCCCATCTTCTCGGCTATCATGGACGTGCTGCCGCCCACAAGCCTTTGATCACCAAGTCCAATAGCGCTGCTCGGCTAACGTGGTGCAAAGAACGTCGACAGTGGACCGTTGAACAGTGGAAACAAGTTCTCTGGAGCGACGAATCAAGGTTCACCCTCTACCGTTCGGATGGCAGGGTTTGGGTTTGGCGTCTGCCTGGAGAACGCCTCCTGCCGGAATGTATTGTGCCAACTGTTAAGTTCGGCGGCGATGGAATTATGCTATGGGGGTGTTTCTCCTGGTATGGCACGGGACCCTTGGTCGCAATTCCTGGTAGACTCAACGCCGAGACCTACTGCACCATTTTGGATGACCATGCGCTTCCTACGTTGTGGCAGTTTTACGGGGTGGACCCATGTTACTTTCAGGATGACAATGCCCCCTGTCATGTTGCAAGGTCCACCATGGCTTGGTATGGTGACAATGGGGTTAATCGAATGGACTGGCCTGCGCATAGCCCGTACGTTAACTCTATAAAGCACCTCTGGGACGATTTGGAGCGTCTTCTTAAGGGGTGCCCCCACCGTCCGAAATCGGCGATGGAACTGACCTGTCTTCTCCAAGCCGAGTGGAAGAAAATACCGCTAGCCGTCGCACAACGGCTGGTTGAGAGTATACCCCGGAGGGTCGCAGCTGTAATCGCCGCTCGTGGAGGCTCCACCAACTATTGAAGGTGAATAAACTTCGTTTTCTTTTCTTGTCACAGGTGTCCAATTACTTGTTGGTAGATAGTGTATACACACTGAAGTGCCAGAAAAACTGGTACAGACGAGCTTATGCAAAATACATAGCAACGTCACCTATGCGCGTACTCGGTTGCGTCCTTCAGTGCGTATATTAAGTGATAGACATCCTTGGCAGCTGTCAGAGCTGTTTTCAGCATGAGAATGACAAGTAATAACGATTTAAGCGATTTTCAACGCAGTGTCATAGTTGGCGCTCGTGAGATGGGCCGTAGTATTTCGGAGGTAGAAACGAAGTTCGGATTTTCACGGACAACCATTGCAAGGGACTACAAGAATTCCGGCAAAACCTCCAACCTACGATACCAGTGTGGCCGTAAAAAAGACATTGGGTGAACGTGACCATCGTCGGCTGTCAAGAATCGTTTCACGCGATAGGCGTGCAACACTCTCGCAGGTATCATCGGAATTCAATGCTGGAGCCTCAACAAGCATCAGCGTCCGCACTGTGCAACGTACCTTTGAGAGCCGACGCCTAACTCGAGTCCCTTTTATGGGTGCGCGACACAGAGCTATGCACCTCACTTGGGCACGGCAACACCGCCACTGAACACTTGATGACTGGAAACAAGTAGATTGGTCTGACGAGTCACGTTTCCAACTGTATCAGGCATGGAAGGATTCGTGTGTGATGCAAACCCCATGAAGCCATGGATCTCGCCTGTCAACAGGGAACTGCACCGGCTGGTGGGAGTCTGTAATGGTATGGGGTGTGTTTAGCTGAACTTCACTAGGACCTCTGGTACGTCTACAAACGTCTGTGACCGGCTAACGCTATGTGCGCATCCTTTCTGACGAGGTACAGCTGTTCATGTCCTGCATTCATGCTGATGGGTTGGGCCTGTTCCAACAGGACAATGCAAGTGTCGGGAGGCCACATTATGGTTAGAGGAGCATTCATCTGAGTTTGGAGTGTTGCCATTCCCACCCAAGTCCCCAGATCTGAACGTGATAGAACACATTTGGGATGCCATGCAACGTGCTATCGAACACAGGAATCCGAGACCTCGGAATACACCCAAATTGTGGAACGCTCTGCAGGAAGTATGGTGCGCATTGCCTACAGGAAGTATGGTGCGCATTGCCTACAGGAAGTATGGTGCGCATTGCCTACAGTATATTTCCAGGAGCTAGTATAGTCCATGCCCCGTCGTATTTCTACAGTCCTGCGCTCCCGTGAGGGACCTACGAAGTATTAGACTGGTAAACCAGTTTTTCTGGCACTTCAGTGTATATTATTCACACGTATCGGGCAACACACACTCCAGCTTAACAGGTGACAATAATGCTATTTAGCGGCAGATAGCAGGAAGTTTTTTTCCACTTATGTCCACTAACTTGTTTTATACCCTAGTGAAATATCACGAAAATCCAGGGTTGGAAACGGGTCAAATAATTTGGACCCGGACCCGACTCGGATCCCTACGAGTAACTGACCCAGACCCGATCCGGACAAATCTGCTTTGAACTATAACATATATAGGCGTTCAAAAAGTCTCTCTGTACTGGGTACCATAGGTTATATGAAAATCAAACAAATGTACACTGAAGATGCCACAATATGAAGGAATGCTCGAAAGCAGACCAAACTGCACACACAGATAGCCAAGTAGGTCCTGAACAAATGATTTATTTGTCACATACAGACCAGGCTCCAGTGGTCGAATATACAGGATGATCAACAATGAGTGTGGCCCCCAATTCAGGCGATACAGCTTTGAATCCGACGTAGCATCGAGGCAATGAGAGTCCGAATCGAGGCAATGAGAGTCCTGGGGTATCGTGGACCATGTGGTGTTGTTCCGAGTCTACAGTTCATCTCCATTTTGCGGGGATGGAAGAGTACTTAACCGATATCCAATTGTGTCTCACAGATGCTCGTTGAGCGAGAGGTCGGGGGATCGTGCTGGCCACGAAAGCATCCTCACACCGTGCGAAGTGTTCAGGCCTATCCGAGCGGTATGCGTTCGGGCGTTATCCTGTTGAAAAACGGCGTTTGGGATGCTCTGCATATACGGTAGTGCCACGGGCTGCAACACCTCATCAACATACCATATCAGCGGTGAGCGACTGTTGGCGCTGGTAGTAGCACCCCACACCATGATTCAACGTTGCCGGGCCATGTGGCTCTCCACAGTGGCGGAGGAATCCGACCGTTGGCCACGTCGCCTACAAACTCTCACACGACGATCATGCCTGATGAAACAGAAATGCGATTCGTCGCTGAACACCACACTGTTCCATTCGGCACCCCACGCAGCTCTGGGGCGACACCACGCCAAGCGGGGACGACGATGGCTCGCTGTTAAGGGCAGCCTTCGGAACGGACGGCTGGAACACCAAACCAGACGCAGCGAATCGGCGCGACATTGTCCGCTTCCCCGTACACTCCGCAAAATGTCGCCCGTTGATTGGAGGTTTAACGACCGCCGTGAGCAACTCAATGGGCTATAAGCAGTCGCCCGTCCCTAATTTAGGGTCACTGGTTCCAGGGAAGGGGGAGAGCCAGTGCCGTAAGACAAATACAACATCCATGCCTCACCAGGATTCGAACCCGGACCCCTTTCGGACAAATGATCATAGGCCATCGCTTAGACCACTGCGCCACCAGGGCGGCGTCGCCCGTTGTGGCCTGTGGGTCAGCTACGGTATGACGTCGGATGCGATGATCGGTGCGCTCGAACGTCCGTCCCCGTGCTCCGCTCCGCCTACAACGTTGCACAGATCCTTCCCGTCTCCAAATGCGAGCGACGGTTGTGGCATCATGTTGCGTTTCTTCCGCAATACGACGCAAGGACCATCCGGCGGTACGAAGGCCTACGATGACACCTCTCATGAACTCATCCGTTTGACGAAATCGCGTATGACGGCGTCTTAACGGCATTGGCACCCCTTGTTCGTTCTCCAGACACGGTACCAGCAGAACCACTCACTTCTCGCAGCCGTGACGGCGTCTCGACTGATGGCCTCACTGACTGGTTGTCCGCTTATATCCCTCGCGCCGTTAGTGCGATTGGTCTGCAAATGCAATCATTTGTATAACCTGTACGTGTGCACCCACCCTGCAATTTGCATGGCGCTGCGTTCACGTCTTCGTGATGTGGCATTTTCTCTGTCAGGTAGTGTATTATAGGAACGCATAATTTACTCGATTACTTAGAGGAAGTATTAAAACTGCCGTCCTTTATTTGCAAAAGATAACCTATCTGTTTTGCAGATGTTTTCAAACACATCTGCGAGATTCAAAAAGTCCCTGCGCAGTAATGCTAATTTTGATGGCGGTACAGTCATATATTTTGAATTAAGCAACTTGTTGTATGTTTAACTCAGTTTTTGCTATTTTCTTTATAACATATCAAGCTTCAGAATATGTTTCACAGTAACACCGATTCTCACAAGTTTATGATGAGTTGAAAGTTTCCAAAATGTGGATTTGTTTCCATCATTGACCCCCAGAAGGAAGGGACACTTTTCCTTCTGAAGACACTCTTTTTTCCTATTGCATGACAAATCATTTTTCAATCCACGGGCACCAGTATCAAGCACAAAATTCCCTAGTGCGCATTTTTCTTTGAATTGTTTTTTTTCTGTTCAAAAATAAAACGGAAATAAAACCCTGTCGAAAGCGAGTCAGGAACACCTCGACCCGACCCACTTCACCCGGTAAAAATCATCGACCCTTTGACCCGTGACCCGTTTCCATCTCTGCGAAGATCCAGGTGGAGTTTCATTTAGAGACAACATTAGCTTCTACGTTTTTCGACATTTATATATGCAAGTTGATCTAAATACTTTCCATTTTCCGCGCATGATGTACTCAAGTTAATTATCATATTCAGTATTTAAATCTATGTACACCAGGCGCGCGTGGAAAATTCTTAGCCGCCCCGGTGGCGCAGTGGTCTAAGCGATGGCCTCTGATCATTCGTCCGAACGGGGTTCGGGTTCGAATCCCGGTGAGGCATGGATGTTGTGTTTGTCTTACGGCACTAGCTCTCTCCCTTCCCTGGAACCAGTGACTCTAAATTAGGGACGGGAGACTGCTTATGGCCCTTTGAGTTGCTCCGGTGGTCGTTAAACCTCCAATCAAAAAAAACTTCCTTCCATTTTCCGCACATGATGTACTCAAGTTAATTATGATATTCAGTATTTAAATCTATATACATCAGGCGCGCGTGGAAAATTCTGAGTCGCCCCGGTGGCGCAGTGGTCTAAGCGATGGCTTCTGATCATTCGGGTCCGAGTTCGAATCCCGGTGAGGCATGGATGTTGTGTTTGTCTTACGGCGCTGGCTCTTCCCCTTCCCTGGAACCAGTGGCACTAAATTAGGGACGGCGGACTGCTCATAGCCCATTGAGTTGTTCACGGTGGTCGTTAAACCTCGAATCAAAAAAAAAAAAAATCTGAAAGCACAATTTTTAAGGAGAATTAACTAGTCATATCTGTTTCTTCAATTGTTATGGCCGCGGTGGCGCAGTGCTCTGAGCGATGGCTTCTGATCATTCGTTCGTGAATGGGTCCGGGTTCGAATCCCGGTGAGGCATGGCTGTTGTGTTTGTCTTACGGGGCTGGCTCTCTCCCTTCCCTGGAACCAGTGGCCCTAAAGTAGGGACGGGTGCCACCTTATGTGTAGAATACCGTTAACAATATTGCTCCAAGACATAGTTTTCGGAAGCGTTTCCCATACTGCAAAATGAGTTAAAATAGGAAACAGCGCCTATGTTCTAAGTATTTAATTCAACTAAACTTTTTTTTTTTGATTGAAGGTTTAACGACCACCGTGAGCAACTCAGTGGGCTATAAGCAGTCACCCGTCCCTAATTTAGGGTCACTGGTTCCAGGGAAGGGAGAGAGCCAGTGCCGTAAGACAAACACAACATCCATGCCTCACCGGGATTCGAACCCGGACCCCTTTCGGACGAATGATCAGAGGCCATCGCTTAGACCACTGCGCCACCGGGGCGGCCAACTAAACTTCAATTGTCTTTTGATGAAATTCACGCAAAGAAAAGCATCGAACAGGGCTAGCGAAAAGTTATTGAACCGTGAAACGAAAACAAAAAGTTGTATGAATGGATGTAAATCTAGATAAAGACCAAACCACTTGCACTGAGGAAAAGTTGGGGAGTGTTAATAATAATGAAGGTACTTTTCTTTTTGATTAATAGCTCCAAGCACCTTTCTCTTTCATTAACATTAATAACGTCAAACCCTTTTGCCTTTAATTTTTCGTACTGAATGTTCCCACACGAACACAAAAGGCTTGGAGAAGTTGAAATTTGCCGCCCCGGTGGCGCAGTGGTCCAAACGCTGGTTTATAATCAGTCGTCGGTGAAGGGGTCCGGGTTCGAATACCGTAGAGGCATGGATGTTGTGTTTGTCTTACGGCACTGGCTCTCTCCCTTCCCTGGTACCAGTGACCCTAAATTAGAGACGGGCGAATACCAATAGCCCATTGAGTTGGTGGTCGTCAAACCTCCAAAAAAAAAAAAAAAAAAAAACTGCCGTAACCGAAAAGCAAGAACACCTGCATACCCGCCAAGACTCAAAATAAGGACCCGAAAAGCAGCAACCCTGCGGCCCAGGTGCCCTATTGGTACGAGAAGCTGTCTTCTAATCATTCATCGCAGATGGGCCCGAGATAGACATGGATGATGTGTTTGTCTTACGGCACTGGCTCTCAACCTTCCCTAGAACCAGCAACCTTAAATTAGGGAAGGGCGACTGCTTATGGCACACTGAATTGCTCACGGGAGCTATTCAAAGAACTATCGGCAGCTCATTTTATTTCTACACTCTTAAAGCTAAGAGTGATTCCATTAATCACTCTATTTATGCATGCTGCGACATTGAATATATTTTCCATATAACAGTCGCATTAGCTTTCATTTTATCTAAAAATAAGAAAACGGTTTTAGAGACAAAAAACAAACTTCATTTCGTAGTTTGTTTGTTTTTTTCCTCCCTAAGACTTTGAGAACCTCTAATGATAGATAAGTCCTACTAGTCTTCAACTAACAAAACGTTATTTACGTTATTCGATTTGTTTCAGAATTACATAAATTTAAATGAAAATTAATAGATAACTAACGTTAACTTTAAGCAGCTTTAGAGATTTTGTCGAACACTGCTTTTTCCAAACAAGTTTTATTTCAAAGTAATAATTTCGATTATCGAGAAATAAATTCCTATTTCATTTAAAATAACGCGCAAGAAAGCCATAAAACGTCAAAAGCAATTTCCAATCTGACTTACTATTACTCTCGCTTTTCGTTAGAAGTCCAACCTCCTCAAACAAAAGTAGCTGAAATAGAGGACTGCCAGAAACCCAAACTCAACGGAAGCATCTGTCTGAAACAGAAGGTAATTCGAAACGAAACCTCCTCGGAAACATCTGTCCGAAGCAGAGGAGAGTTCGTCGCGTGCGACCGGCATTTCCGCGGTTACTTACAGCCAATGAAGATTTGGAACACGAACGTGACCAGCGATCTGATCCAGAAAAGTTGACTCTCAAGGCGAAAGGGGTGAAGCTTTGTTAATGTTTATTTCACAGAATTGGCACTCAAAGCTGTTGAACAAAATTTTAAAGCAGCTCGTTCGTTAATAAAATTTTTGAACTCTCGGTTTTTAAAAAGTGAAGCTCCCTTAGAAGAAGTGAGTCCTAGTACGATGAAAGGTTTAATTAACTATGAGGTCATTAAAATAAACATTTTCATATTTCTCCTGAAAATAAGCTCAATGTATAACACGCTGTTTGACAAAAAAATGCACGTTAAAAAAGAACACGAACTTGTCTTTTGTTTCTGTTGCTAGAAATCGGATTGAAAATTACGTTACAGTTCTTACATCGCACGGATCCAAGAAAACACAAAAAAACAGAGATATTTCTCCTGCACTGTGCTTTTCTTAGTGCACTCTTTTGCAGCTAGGTGGCGTGAATTTATATTTACTGTTGCTAGATGATTGACGGGGGAAATATCTTTTGGGTAGAATAAGCCTTGTGAAAATACATGTTTCTCCGTGACGCCACACTCCGGAGCAAGTTGCTCTTCCAACTAAGCTACACGGACGTAATGTGCCGCGGCCGATTTGTCGTATTTACACGTGGTTCACCTCTGTAGTACGTCACATCCTCTCCCTCTTAACTTTTTTTTTATTTTTGGAAGAGAAGTAGGAATTTTTCTTTAATTCCAGACGATGTGTGGAACAAACATCACACGTTTTTCAAAGTACATTCCCATTAGCCAGTACATTCAGTTTTACGTACGGTCTCCAATGTGAAAACACAAGTTTGTCCATGCTGGCCCGGTGGCGCAGTGGTCTAAGCGATGGCTTCTCATCATTCGTCCGAAAGGGATCCGGATTCGAATCCCGGTGAGGCGTGGATGTTGTGCTTGTCTTACGGCACTGGCTCTCTCCCTTCCCTGGAACCAGTGACCCTAAATTAAGGACGGGCGACTGCTTATAGCCCATTGAGTTGCTCACGGTGGTCGTTAAATCTCCGATCAAAAAAATCAAGTGTGTCCATGACGGGGATCGGACCCACGCCCCTCACGCCGGAATAAGTTGCTCTCCCAACTAAGCTACACGGATGGAATGTATCGCTGCAGATTTGACGTCTTTACACGTGATTCACCTCTGCAGTACGTCGCAGCCAGAGCATCCCAAAAACGTTCCATCTATGTGTCTTTTTTTTTTTTTTTTTTGCGTTTGGGGGTTTAACGACCACCGTGAGCAACTCGATGACTTATAAGCAGTCGCCCGTCCCTAATTTAGGACCACAGTTTCAAGTAAGGGTGATAGCCAGCGGCGTAAGACAAACACAACATCCATGCCTCACCAGAATTCGAAGCCGGACCCATCTCGGACGAATGGTCATAAGCCAGCGCTTATACCACTGCGCCACTGGTATGACTCGGGTGTTTTCTACTTTTCGTGGTGCATCTGAGCATGCGCGTATTTGCATTCACGACATTTCAATTTTCACATGACAGATTTTTGTTTTTAATTGGGGGTTTAACAAAGGCAGTGAGCAACTCGACAGACTATAAGCAGTCTCCCGTCCCTAATTTAGGGCCACTGGTTCTAGGGAAGAGAGTGAGCCAGTACCGTAAGGAAAACACAACATCCATGCCTCATCGGAATTCAAACCCGGACCTTTCGCGGACGAATGGTCAGAAGCATGGGCGCCCATAGGGAGAGGCAAGAGGGGGCACTTGCCCTCCCTGGAAATTTGACTGTCCTTCAGTTTTTGGAAGGCACTACAAAGATTTTCGCCATATCATTAATTCTGATTGCTATATGTTCAACTCCTGGAGGTGGGTATGCTTTTAGTGGAAACATTGGGAATTTGCAGTAGAAAGTAATAATATTGAAATTCGTCACTGTGTGTTGAGTACAGCATACATGAGTACAGTGTAAGGCAGTGTGAAAGACGAAAAAATGAAAAACGTATCATCCTCTACAACGGCCATTTGCTACTGGACAAAGCTTTTAGCAAGTTTTTCAGAACTTTATCTTTTTTGGGTATTTTTTTCCTTCTTGGTGATCAATTGAATGATCACTGGAGTTTTGTGGTCCATAGGATACAAATGGCCAAAAGGCGCAAGGCTCAAAAGAACAACAAAGTAATTCTTTTTATTGCCCCAACATGCTATTGAACTTCATCTATCAGTCTTTCTTTATGCACTTTTTGGATCGTCTGGTTTTCAATTAAATTTATCTAAGTGTGTGTGTGTGTGTGTGTGTGTGTGTGGTGAAAATCGTTACAGGATACAGACGGCACAGTGGAAATTTATGTTGTTTATGCTATTTGTGTTTACAGTTTCTATTTTTGCCCCCTCCTGAAAACTAAGCTATGGGCGCCCATGGTCATTAGCCACTGTTTATACCACTACGCCTCTGGGGCAGCATGTTTAGACCACTACGCCTCTGGGGCACAGATTTCAAAAAACGTCTTGCATTAGGTAGATTTATGAATGTTCCAGATTGTTCTCACATGTTCTTTGCATTTTCTAGTACATATTTTCCTCTACAGTGGTTGGTAAATTACACTGCTGGCCACCCAAAATGCAACACCAAGAAGGAAACATCCGATTGGCCTGAAATTCGCAGCATGCGTCGCCCGCGAGAGGACATGCAAACGATTCGCATTGCAGGACATCTGGAAATCATGTGCGTCCGGCACGCCACCGAGAAGCACTATAAGAAAGGTGCACAGAAGGCGGGGTGTAAGTAGTAGAAGTGTGTTGTGCTGCCGGACCTGTGCGTGGGAAGCTTCCTGGTGCCTCGTCGCAGAATATGGCAGTCATTCCAGCACCTTTCGGAGTTCGACAGAGGACGAATAGTGGCTTTTCGCGACAGCGGTTTATCGTACCGAGACATCGGCGCCCGTGTGGGACGACATCCAGCTACAGTGAGGCGAGTATGGATTCGGTGGGTGCAGGAGGGACGGACGGACCGACGTGAGCGATTGCCGCAGCCGCACCACACCACCGAACGATAGGACCGGCATGTTGTGCGGCGGGCATTGACGGCTCGCACCGCAACATCACGAACGTTAGCGCAGGAATTAGGGTGTATCGCGCAACAACCTGTGTCAGCACGTACCTTTTGACGTTGTCTGCAGGAGCGGGGACTTGTAGCACGACGCCCATTCCTCCGATTACCATTGACGTTACACCACCGACGAGTGCGGTGGCAGTGGGCCGTTGTACGCCGCACCTGGACTACGGAATGGCAGGACATTGTCTTCTCCGACGAATCCCGCTTCTGCCAGCAATACCACGATGGTCGGATCCGCGTGTGGCGGCACCGCGGCGAGAGACTGTGTGACACCTGCATTATGCATCGCCATACCGGTCCGCCGCCTGGCGTTATGGTTTGGGGCGCAATTGAATATGACACCCGCACACCTCTGGTACGCATCGCCGGTACACTCAACAGCCACTGCTACATCTCCGACGTTTTGGAGCCTGTAGTCCTCCCTTACCTGCAGGACCTGCCAGCGGCCACGTTTCAACAGGAAAATGTGCGCCCGCACGTGGCACGCATCGTGCAACAATTCTTCACGGCCCACCAGGTGTCAATGCTGCCGTGGCCCGCCTCTTCTCCCGATATGTCGCCCATCGAACACGTCTGGTCGCTGATCGGCAACCGAGTGGACCGGCAAGCACCACCCGCGGCTACGCCTGATGAACTGTGGCAACGTGTGGAAGCAACCTGTACCGACATACCCCAAGACCACATCCAAAGCCTCTTTCTTTCGATGCCGCGGCGTGTAGCGGCCGTTATTGCCAGCCATGGGGTCCACATGAACTATTGATGTCTGCGTGTTCCGCAAGTCGCACGGGCCTGTAAGCTCAATCATTTCATCTTTGTATCTGTTGTTATGTGTCCAGTATATCTGGCTTTGCTATCTCGTGTCCTTCTTGGTGTGGCATTTTGGGTGATCAGCAGTGTATAGGGCAACGTTTCTCATTAGCCGCAGCAGGTTCTTTAAGTTTTGTGAGGACACTTACTATATGGCTCACTCTGTTCATGACTGTGACGCTGAATTTCGCAGTTGCCACAGTAATTTTTTTCATGGAGAATGTTGAGTTCCAAACGCTCCCACACCTGTTTGCTCCGGTGGCGCAGTGGTCTAAGCGATGGCTTCTGATCATTCGTCCGAGATGGGTCAGGGTTCAAATCCTGGTAAGGCATGGGTGTTGTGTTTGTCTCACGGCGCTGGCTCTCTCCCTTTCTTGGAACCAGTGGCCCCAAATTAGGGAAGGGGGACTGCTTGTAGCCCATCGAGTTGCTCACGATGGACGTCGTTAAACCCCCAATCAAAAAAAAAAAAAAAATAGTTTCCATAACACAGCCAGGGTTTTTGATCAATAACCTTGGGCCTCTTTCGGTAGTCCAAGGCACAATAATAGATCGGTAATTCACCAGGTGTCTTTACGGGAATGGGCTCGAAGGAGATTGCGTGTATTTTGGTTATCATGTGAAGGTGGGCGCTCATCGTCAGCGATGTATGGCTGATCGGTTTATGCTGGTTTACCAATACCTTTTCTTGCTCAGGCACGGATCTCTTTTCTAGAAATAATGATCAGAACTTTAGTTGGACAGCGTTCAAGCTGACTTTAATATTTTTGTAGACTGCAACTTTCCGGTAAAGCAATATCCGTCGATGAACGTAAGCCGCCCCGGTGGCGCAGTGGTCTAAGCGATGGCCTCTGATCGTTCGTCCGAAAGGGGTCCGGGTTCAAATTCCGGTGAGGCATGGATGTTGTGTTTGTCTTACGGCATCGGCTCTCTCCCTTCCCTGGAACCAGTGACCCAAAATTAGGGACGGGCGACTGCTTATAGCCCATTGAGTTGCTCACGGTGGTCGTTAAACCTCCAATCAAAAAAAAAAAAAAAAAAAAAAAAAAAAGAACATGTTTCTTTCTTTCCGTGCAGCTCGATGCCGATCGACGACAGATGGCTTCCAGATGGGTGAGAGATGGTGAGCAGACCGGTACAGTTTGGCTCGCAGACCACCAACCACCACTCTGAGAAGCACTTACCTATAAGTGGTCGAGGCATGGGGCGAGAAAGCAACATCAGAACGTACTGTTCGTCGGTGGTCGATGATTATTGTTCGTAATGTGGTAGAGGTATGGGGCGAGGAGGCAACACTGAACGTACTGTTCGTCGGTGATCGATGATTATTGTTCGTAATGTAGTCGAGGCATGGGTCGAGGAGGCAATATCTGAGCGCAGTGTTCGTTGGTGGTCGAGGAGTACTATCCGTAATGTGGTTGAGGCATGGGGCGACGAGGCAACATCTGAACGTACTGTTCGTCGGCGGTTTGAAAGCTTCCGTTCCGGTGAAATGAGCCTACAAGATGGAAGGGCCCAGGACGACATTCGATCATTGATAACGACGCTCTGGAGGCAAATGTGGAGGCAAATCCTCGCGTCACAATCAAAGAACTCGCCAAACAGTACAGTGTGTATGTGTGAACCATTTCCGAACATCTCCACCGAATTGGTAAGGCCAAGAAGCTCGATATGTGGGTCCCACACGAACTGATGGAGCATCAGAAACAACAACTGTTCGAGATGTGCAGTAACCTTCTACTTCGCAGCGTAAAGGAGCCCCTACTTGATCGCGTTGTAACCTGTGATGGAAAGTGGGTTTTATACAACAGCTATAAGCAATATGGGCAGTTGCTAAACCATGGCAAACCACCGAAACAATATCCTAAACCAAGATTCACACCAAAGAAAGTTTTGTCGACATTGTGGTGTACTGTTCACGGTGTCATACACTACAGGTTCTTGAATGCTGGTGAAAGCATTACCTCATTCACATACTGTGAAGAAATTGACCGAATGAACCAGAAGTTGTGTTCCAAACAGCTATCTTTGATGAACAGGAAGAGTCCTATGCTCCTCCATGACAACGCGAGACCACACGTGTCACAAATGACGAAACAGAAACTACACGAACTGAGGTTCGAAACCCTCCCACATCTAGCCTACTCGCCAGATTTGGTACCTACCA